>CM066036.1:603887899-606387899 GCA_033557465.1 Ichthyophis bannanicus | reverse complement strand
TGGGATTTGAACCCCTGACCTTCTGGCCTGAGGTAACTTGCCCCAACCACTAGTCCACTCCTCCCTTTATGTGGCTCCATGTCTATGGAATGTGCTGCTGTATGACCTTAGAACTAAATCGTGTTTCTCTAAGTTCAAAACAGGATAACAACATGACTCTTTATACAAGCTTTTGAAATTTGAACTTGTCATAGACTGCCCTGGCCACACTATTTCCTCACCCTTTTTCTTGTTATTTACTCTCCACTTTTTCTCCATCCCCTTCCTTTCCCTGTGGTATCCCTCTCTTTTTCATACATACAACTGCCTTAATGTATTACTGAAAGATAGTTAAGCAAATTTGTAAATAAACAAAATGAGATTTTTATAGCCAAATGTTGTGTGCTATCTGGTCATAAAACTGAAAGCAAAATAATTACAGTGGAATCTCGGTTTTCATGATTAATCCGTTAGAAAAAGTCTGACTAAAACCGAATGTATGAAAACTGAAGCAATAGTTCCCATAAGAAATAATGTAAATCCAATTAATCTGTTCCAGACACCCAAAAATATTAACAAAAAATACATTTTATAGATAATAACTATATTTTTACATACAGAAAACAATGAGAAATAAATATAAATGACTAATGAAATGGATAAATGAACATTTAATATCACTTTTACCTTTATTGAAGACTCTTGTTGGCATATGGAAGACAGTCAATCAGCAAGAGAATCAAAATAAAGAAAATCCCACTTCTGGCCACAAGATGGAGCTCCATTTTCAACTGTACGAAAACCGAGACAATGTACGAAAACTGGGACAAAATCTCAACGAAAAAAGTCAACGAAAACCGAATCGTACGAAAACTAGGGCATACGAAAACCGAGGTTTGACTGTATATGACTGGTATCTGTTGCTGGCCACAAAACTGCTTTTATATATCGGCTCTGTGAATATGAAGTCACCCTTACATTTAAGCAGTTTTTCTGTTTTTTCCTTGCAATCCTAGCTGCGGGTGCATGTAGTCAAATCACATTTACACAACACTTTCTGAGTGGGACACTGGAAGTGTCACACATTTTATTTATTTGTTCATTTATTTGATTTTCTTAATTGGTCCTACTATAAACCTTGTAGTGACTTACAAAACTAGATAAAACAAATATACTAATAAAAATAGAGCACATATAATTAGAGTCATAAAATTACAGTATAAAATATACATCCATTAAAAATTCCTTAGAGAGTTTACCTCCCCATAATGATTTTCGATTATTTGGACCATATGGCTCAACCCACAACCATCCTTTAAATAGTTTTTGAAACTTAAAAAAAAAAATTCAACCTCAGCTCGGATTGCCGCTGGGCACAATTCTACAGAATGGACCCATAACTGAAAACACTCTTCACCTAGTAAATTGAAACCGTTCCACTCTTATTGATAGAATTCTGAATACCATATCTAGCCCCAAATGAAGCCCTCTACAAAGAGGAATTCCTATCCAATCGACCCTCTAGGTAGGCTGGACCCAACTGTGTAACAACTTAAAACATAAACTAAATATCTTAAACCATCCTCTTTCTTCTACTGGAAGTCACTGTAACCACTAAAGCATTGGTATAATATGATCCCTTACCCCGGGCCCCCCCAAAACTGCACTGCTGGGCGACCTCATTTCATTGCAAAGACTTTTTGAGCAAAACTACAAATATTGTATTGGCAAAATTCAAACTCATAAGTACCACAGCTTGTACAATATTCCATAAATTTATCCGAACTTAAATACAGCTTCAGTGGTTTAATAACATGAAGATGAAAAAACATTCCCTGAACCAGTCAAAAAATATTATCTTCAAAAGCCGAATCAGAGCCTAGCCAAATATCTAAATTATATACTGGGGATTTAAACAAAAAAAGAGAGATTTACCTTCAGTCTGGATTTCAACACCTGAAATACTTCTCCCTAACCACATAACCTCAGATTTAGCGCATTCAACATCAAACCATTATCATACGACCATCTTGCGCAGTTTCCAAAACTTGGTTAATCTCCTGCCAGCAAGAAGTCATAGGCAGGAAGATCTGGATGTCATCGCCACAGAAATAAATAGAAGCCTGGATCGGTTACATTCCAAACAATACTATATTACTCTGGAAAAACTTACCAGAAAACCCAGGATTTTACTTGTTTAGGGAAACTAAGATAGTTGAGATTTAATCGCACCAGGAAGGCTTTCTGAAGTTGTGAATCTACCAAAGAAACACCATGTCCCCTCATGCACCACACAGTCATAATGATTTAACAGTTGAACAAGCTGGCCAAAAAATGAAATGGAACAAATACAATTTGAACCAGTCACCACACAATACACTGTATAGGGTAATATGTTATTAATCTAACATACTGCATTATATAATAAAAATGATGACCAATAAGGACCACAAGGCCTATTTAGTGTGGGCATTCCTGATGCAGCACTGCAGAACTTAGCCAATGTCAGGCTTTACTGCTCACTAAGGATCATCCACGCTAATCCCACGCCATCTTGAATTCCGCTGCTGATCTGGTCTCCTCCCCTTTCACTGGGAGGTTGTTCCATGTATTCACCACCCTTTCTGTGAGGAAAGGTTTTCTTGTGGTATTCCTTAATGCATGACCTTTGAACATCATGTTGTGACCTCCTGTTCTAGACCCAACTTCCTTCCCACTGGAAAATGTTTGCTTCTTGTGCGTAAAAGGTACTGTATCAAAACCAGTTTGAGGTCTCTTTAATAAAACACTTCTAAAGACTTGTTCATGTTCAAATTCAACAAGAAGACATAAAAGTTCAAGCTGCATATCAAATACATGCACTGTTATTTATTTATTCTAGGTTTTTCTATACTGCACTCTTTAAAATCAGCTCGGTTTACAGTTAAAACGAATTTATACCGTGCAGGCGGCATCTGCATTGTACTTACATGGAACAGGGTTTACAACTTGGCTAACTGGGGAAACTATGTACTATGTACTATCATTCAAATATTTGAATAAAGAGAAGGGGAAATACAATAATGTCTTAGTTCATGGCACTTTATCGTCCTGTATTATATAGAAAGACCACACAGAGAATTCAGTTTCCTATCAGGCTTATTCACTCTAGGCTTTTCAGTTAACTCTTCCAAACAATTAAGAGAGATAAATCAAAATGGTCCATCAAATCAAATGTATTTTTATTTCAAATACATTACTTTTATTTGTGTTAAAAATCGGAGTAAGGGCAGCTGACAACTGCATCCTACAGTGCCTCATCTCTGAGTTCTTTTTCTTTAGGAAGATTTCACCATAAAATCAACGAGGGGGTATCAGCCTGGGAAAATGACTCAGTTGTCAAGAGATGTTGACTGTATGGTGAAAAGATTCAGAGAAATTATTTAGAAAGGCCTGGGAATGAAAGGCTTCACACTCAAAAGAAAACTTTTAAAATCTCAACTCAAACTAAGCATACAGCAGTTCCCTGTGGGATGTGAGAACATGGGAAGAATTGTACCTACTGGAAAGAGTAGGCAACCATCACTGTAAAGAACGGCCTAATAACCCTAAGCTCTAAAGAAAAATATTACAAATATATTTCTTTTTTGTTGTGTTTTAATCTGTGAGCACAACTGAATGCAACTCGTCTTGACCTACTACTGGAAAAATGTAGGCAAAGTACAGAAAAAAAAAGAAGTTGAAAAGTGCATACCTACAGCATAACACAATGGTGCATTTCCTTTTTACTCTGCTTGCAGACTTCCCCCTTTCCCTCTCTTTCCATTTCTTTGCATCACTTCCTTTCTCTCTTATTCCCTCCTCCCCCTCAAACCTTTTTCCTGTGGCGGCTGCAACAATGGGGAAAAAAAAAGCGATACCATATGCTTGCGCACTGAGCCGGTCAGCCACAAAGCCTCTCAGCCCAAAAGGTCTTGAGCTCTTCTGCATTCTGTCCCCATGGCAAAAGGAAGTGTGTGCGGGGGGGGGGGGGGGGGGGGAGGGACGTGGAAATGCTCAAGACCTCATAGGCTGAGAGAACAGTAGCTGACCTGACCACCACATGCATGCATTATCACTGTTTTTAATTTTAATTGTTGCAGCCGCCGCAGGAAAAATAAATTCGAGTTGAGGTGTTGGCCAAGGGGGGACTAGGGGAGAAAATAGGAGATAATGGAAGGGGGGTGTCAGGAATACTGGGAGATAGCATTGAGAGCAGCAGCAGTGAGCAGAACTGATGGTTCATGGCCCTGCAGATCTGCTGCACTGCGTGGCATATGTAGACGTCTGTTTGCTGGACTGATAAAGGGCGGTGGTGGGTTGAGGGGTGGTCCTGGACTGGTTCACCTCTTTTTCTGATTAATAGGTTCTAGCAAGTACAACAGTACTTTTCAGGGGTGTGGGTTGTTCAGTGGCTACTGTCCAAAGGATCTATACTGGTCCTCTATCTATTTAATTTTTGTGTAGCTCCTTTATGCAAGCTGATTGACAGGGTTGGTTTGCAGTTTTTGCAGTGCTAATGTCATGCAAATGATCATACTCAATCTCTTTTGGTCAGGTTACCGAACGATTGGTTTATCCCAAAAATTATTAAATATCGCTCATGTATCAGTAAAGTGGATTTTGTTTTTATTTCTGTCTTTTTCTTATAAAATATATAAGAAAAAGACAGAAATAAAAACAAAATCCACTTTACTGATACATGAGCGATATTTAATAATTTTTGGGATGCAAATGATCATGCCAATAGTGGGAGATGGAAGGAAGGAAAAGGTGAAACTGAATAGGAAGCAACAAATTATTGAGGTTGGCTTGTAATAAATAAATCGAGGATAAATACCTAAATAGCAAGATGTTTGAAGTTCTCTGAATTGGTAAAATGAGCTGCCCTCACCTTTTGAAATTTTACTGCAGGGCTTCCTGATGTCAGTTGGACATTCCTCATGTTAACCTGGGATGAGATTAGACTTTTTGTTCCATTGAAGAGAACAAGAGCCCAATATTCAGCACAAGTTATGCACTGGTCTGGGGTCCAGAAACATCCAAGCTAACACCTCCCCCTTTTTTTTCCAACCTTTTCGTGCCCTTCAGAACATAAATGATACTTGGAATAGGTGGAGTGGTCTGAGGAAACACTTACAGGATCTCTCTATAATAGTTTAAGCATATCCATAGGGGAAACTAAAGGAGCCTGGAAAATGTACATTCTGTGATCTTCAAATGTCTCTAGTTTACAATGTAAAATGCTCAAATCCTTATTGAAAGCACTATCATACTTCCTCATCTCATCTATTTCCATATTTACTGATCTTAGTCCTTGTATTCTTGGACTGACATTCTTACCACATGATCTCCAATTTGCTAACCTAGCCTATGATGCGATCAAGAATCTTCAGAAAAATGGAAGCTTCCATATTCACACCTGCAGTCCAAATACTATTCAAAGTAACATTGGTGAGCTCACTTGAGATGACACTTTGATAAGGCGGGATTTCAAAGGGCTCGATGGCCATTCCTTACTGAAATTTTCTCCTTTCCACTCAGCCCACTTCCTTGCTCCACCCTGGAGGAAAGACCCAGCAGAGGTGACTCCATGTGTGCCACTAAGGATGGCTCCATCCTTGCCTCTGAACTCATGCAGGAACTTACCAATGCTTCTAACTGGCACTGCTGCCACTATTCCTACCCTAGGGGGGAAAGACCACTCCTCTGGACTGAGTGAAATCTTGCTCCCACTATAGACTGGTGCATAGCGCCAGTGTCCATAGTGCTGACTATCCTCACCATTTCCTCCAGGACCGAGCTACTAATGACAAACTGTTGGCTGTTTTGCTGGACTAGCTGAGATCCCTGCAAGAAGAGAAGGGGTAAGCTGCTTAATTCAACCTTTATGTTTGACCAAAGTGTTCCTCGTTCACTGCAGTGTCTAGCTCAGTCTCCGTGTGTCTGCTCAGAATGCTATTTTGACCTCCCCTCTTTATTAATAACTTTTTGAATATTTCTATAATTGTTCTTTCAAACAAAGTGCAGAGCATGTCATGTAGATCAGTGAAACAAACTTCTACTTTAATGGCTTTTGAATTGTATTATTTTAGACAGCAGAATGTGTGTGAAGTGTATGAAGACTTTTGCAAGGCAATGTATCTGTATTTTTATAAAACTGCATCAGATTGTCTCATTATTGTTTAAGAAAAAATATTTCATGTATGCATACATCATGCACTATATTGCTGCACAAGTACAATTTTCCAGTTTCTTTCTGTTTTTATATCTCTACCCGAGAGTAAACCTCAAAGATTTAAAGTGCCCCTGGACAAAACACCCAGAGACCTCCAACAAAAAAAGCAAGTGAAAACAAGGGGCATTTTCCTCCTTTTTCCCTTTCTCTAGAGCATATGGCCTAGCTAACTGCAAAGAATTTATTCTAAGGATGAGCCATACAATTTTATTTTCAGCAACAGAAATACAAGCTATTCAATGAATTTGCTCAACTCTGATCTCTAATTGCTTTGAAGCAAATGCCGCAAGCATTTATCTTCAAATGACTATTTTGAAAACAGAAGAAATTGGGTAATTAGACAGCTGCTCTTTTGAGTGTTTTTAACAACAAACTGGAAATTCTATGATTCACAGCCAAATGAAATGATCACAACTTAATTCAAGATAGAAGCAAAACATTCTCCTAACTCCTTTATGCCCAGCACTGTTTTTCAGGAATTATTATATAACAGGGTATGCAATGCAGCAGTGATCAATATCTTGGTATGAACAGAGTCCTAGACATGAAACTACATAGGGTGTGTGTAGCACCTTCTTATAAGTTATAGTGAATAAATAGCTACCACTAATGTTTCACAACTGCTTCGAAATATTACATAATTTCAGGCCCATTTTAGATAGGTCATGAAGAGGAGAAATGGAGACATCCAGGTCAGGACATGCACAATCCCCCCTATATCTTACGAAATGTTCTGTTGAATGCAGAATGTTCTGTAAAATACCTAGAACGGTGTGCAGGATTACACATTCACTTGCTGGCATGTCCATAGGAGCTGTGATCTTATAAAACAAAACAAAAAGAAGTGTCCCGCTGTCAGATATTATATATTGTTGCAGCCAGGAACATTGTGGGTTCCTGGCTGTAGCAACCCAGACAGCAAGTCCTAAGTCAGGGCCGCTAGTTAATAAAAATACCAGAGGTGGGATTAAATCCCCCCCAATGCTATCAGCATACTCTAAGTACGCTTGTTAATGTAACCCACCCTCCCCAGCTCTTTCCGGGGTTTTCCTTGGTGGTCTAGTTGGAGCAGGAGCAATCCCCAATTGCCCAGCATCAGAATAGAACCTCCGATCCCAGGAGCAGTCTCACACTCTGCAAGTGGCAGCCTAACCCTAGTGGCAGTATAGAAAAACTACCACTATAGCTCAGAGGTGCTATTTTAATACCAGGTGATTGACTGAGCAGGAGACTGGGGATCGCTCCTGCTCCCTGCTAGATCATCAGGGAAACCCTCAGTAAGAGCCAGGAGGGGGCTCTGCCAATATGATCGAAAAGATGTCAGTCAGTTGGGGGAGTTCTGCACCCGCCCTGAGGCACACACAAATGGCAGCTTGGAGAGGCAGGTAAAAAAGCCAATGTGCTAATTTTTTCCTGTTTACATGAATTCCTTTTGTAAGATGGCGATATTTGACCCGCTGAAGCCAAGCCCTCCTGGAATCTCTGAATGATGTGCATCTCTACAATGTAAAGAATGGCCCTCTGAAATCACTATTTTTATGTTTATATGATATACACATGCCTCATTTAATATGCCTTGGGCAAAACAAACTAGTTGCTCCAAGGTGTCACTAAGCATTCTTTGAGCAGTCTTCTAATTAATGCTAGCATGAGTACCATATATTCTAACTGCTGTGTTTTATGATGCTTCATTATGAGAAATGAAATTTGACTTTGTAAATTTGTTAACTCATATTTATTAGAAAAAAATGTTGTTGGTTCATTGAAAAGCATTACAGAGAGAGACTATGCTTTAATAACAGAACTGTCAGAACTGTGGGTACAGGAATCACATATTGCTATTTTGAGCCATTAATATGTAGCAGCACTGATATGTGCACTCAGGTGATGACCGGGCACACCAGGTGTGTAATCGTGACCGCAACAGTTATATTGAGTTGAATAAATAGCTTCTGAGTACAAAGAACTAAACTTGTTTCTAGTGACCTTTACAAAGAGGCCTTACAATTAGGAAGCAAAAGGTCTGTGAAGTTGTCTTAAATAGGGGTTAAAGGCAAGTGACAGATCAGAGGGGCAATTTGAAAGGACCCCTCTATCAAACCAAGGGCTGAGTGAATCACCCAGAAAAATTGGTAAGACTTTACCTTAGAAGCACAGGTCAGGGCACTGTGTAGCAAGCCAGCCTGTAAGTCTTCCTTCCTTCCCTCCCTCCCACCCACACCTGGGATGATCTTAGCTTTATAGGCTCTTAAACCTATTAAAGGGGGGAGGTGCCCATAATCACTTTCAGGTGCGGCTGGTTATCCTCATTAGAAAGACATTTATTAAGGACTTGAGATTAATTATTCTTGAGGTGAACAAAGTTCATTTAACATATAAGGTATAGCTGTATTAGTATAAGTATCCCCTGCAAACCTAATTAAACAACTTTAATATCTGAACAAAACCTTAAAACTAAGATGCAGACAGCAGTCCAGCAGCGAGATGGGGATTTTCCAGTCATTTGCATTAAGTGCCACATTTATTTATTTTATTTATTTACATTCTCTTATATACCGCGCTATTCTGCATCAGTGCGGTTTACATTGAACAAACTGAAATTACATTGAACAGGGCATTATAACTTGGAGATAACTATTTTACAGGGAACATGGGCTATGGAGGGTTAAGTGGCTTGCCCAAGACCACAAGGAGCACCTGTGGGACTAGAAACCCCAGTCCTTCCGGCCCAAGGTTGCTGTCCTCTAGCAGGATTTGAACCCCCTACCTTCCGGCCTGAAGTACCTTGCCCCAACCACTAGGCCACTTCTCCACATGTATGATTTTCTCCCTTTTGGTGAGGGGTTTTACATGTGCACTAGGTGCAAGGAGCTCTTTGCTCTCAGGGAATGATCTCCAGAGGCTAGAATAGCAGACTTGGAGGACATAAGGAAGGCAGAAGTATATAGACGAGACCTACATGGATGTAGTACTGAAGTCCCAACTCCAGTTTAGCAACCTCCCTGTTGCCATGGAGAGGTCACGTGACAGGACAGCATCACCCTGGTGTGGCAGGAAATGATCCTCTAGCTAGGACCTAGTCTCCTCTTGCACTGAGGAGGTTTCTCCAGGGCAATATGGGGAAGGTTAGGATGGCTATTCTAGTTGGTGATTCGATCATTAGGCATGTAGATAGCTGGGTGACTAGTGGACGTGTGGATCACTTGGTAACATGCCTGACTGGTGCGAAGGTAGCAGACCTCACGTATCACCTAGACAAAGTGTTAGATAGCGCTGGGGAGGAGTCTCCTATGTCATTGGTACCAACAGGTACCAAGACAGCAAAGGGTGGTAAGAAGATTCTGGAGGCCAAATATAGGCTTTTGGGTACAAAGTTGAAATCCAGAACATCCAGGATAGCATTCTCATTCCACGTGCAGGACACAAAAGGCAGGCAGAGCTCCGGAGTCTCAATGCATGGATGAGACAATGGTGCAAAGAAGAGGGTTTTGGATTTGTCATGAAATGGGGAACATTCTGGGGAAAGGAGGGGCCTTTCCAATGGGACAGGCTCCATCTTAACCGGGATGGAACCAGGCTGCTGGCATTAATCTTTAAAAAGGAGACAGAGCAACTTTTAAACTAGATAATAGGGGAAAGCTGACAGTCGCCCAAGAGCACAGGGTTCGGAATGATATATCCGTGAATACTAGTAAAAGATTGAAGATAGGGTATATCAACAGAGAGCTTCCAATAAAGAAAAAAGTAACCCAAATGCCCATAAGTACAGAGCAGACAGAGCTTAAAGATTCCAAATTACCCCTGCCTACCAATAACCAGATTAATACGAATAAAATATGATCTCTAAAATGCTTGTATGGAAATGCTAGAAGGCAGAGAAATAAGATGGGAGAGTTAGAATATATAGCACTAAATGAGAGGTTAGATAAGATTGATATCTCAGAGACCTGGTGAAAGGAGGACAACCAGTTTATTCACACCTGGGTACAAATTATATCGCAATGAGAGTAGATCAGATTGGTAGAGGGTTTGCAGTCTATGTTAGAGAGGGCATTGGGTCACACAGGATTAAAGTGTTGCAGGAAAAAAAATACACGGTAGAAGCTCTATGACTTGAAATACCATGTAAAAGGGGGAAGGCGATGGCAGTTGAGGTGTACTACCGACTGCCTCGCCAGAATGAAGAAATGGACGATGAAATGCTCAAAGAAATCAGGGAAGCTAACAAAAGTTAAAATACAGTAATAATAATGGGTGATTTCAATTACCCCGGTATTGACTAGGCCAGTGTCACAGCAGGACGCTAAGGAGATAACATTTCTTGATGAAATTAAATGACTGCTTCTTGGAACAGCTGGTTCATGAACCAACAAGTGGGGAAGCCATTTTGGACCTAGTCCTTAGTGGTACACAAGATCTGGTACAAGAGATAAGGGTGTTAGATAAGGGTGTTGGGGCCACTTGGCAATAATGATCATAGCATGATCGTGTTTGATTTCGTAAAAGGAGGAAGGAGGACAAGGAAATCCACAGTACTGCCTTTTAACTTTCAAAAGGGAAGCAATGATAAAATGAGGAAAACAGTTAAGAAAAAACTAAAAGGAGCAGCTGCAAAGGTTAAAGATTTACATCAAGCATGGACGTTGTTTAAAAATACTATCTAGAAAGCCTAGAACAGCTGAATTCTATGCTTTAAAAAAGGTGGAAGAAATTCCAAAAAACTGCCAGCATGGTTTAAAGATGAGGACAGAGAAGCTGTCGTAGCCAAAAAAAACATCTTTCAGGAAATAGAAAAAGGAGTCAAATGATGAAAACTGGAAACAAAAGCACTGGCAAGTTAGATGCAAAGCATTGATAGGGCAGGCAAAGAGAGAATTTGAAAAGAAGCTTGCTGTGGAAGCAAAAATGCATAATAAAGACTTTTTGAAGTACATTCGTAGTAAAAAAAACCCCCACACCTGTGAGAGAGTCAGTTGGACCATTAGATGATAGAGGGGTAAAAGGGCCAATAAAGAGAGGACAAGGCCATAGCGGAGAGACTATATGAATTCTTTGCTTCGGTCTTTAATAAAGAAGATGTAGGGAAGTTACCCATGACTGAAATGCTATTTAAAGGTGGTGCATCGGAAGAATTGAAAGAAATATCGATAAACCAGGAAGGGCGTAGTGCCTGAAGATTGGCGAATGGTCAATGTAATGCCAATTTTTAAAAAGGGTTCCAGGGGTGATCCAGGAAACTACAGGCTAGTGAGCCTGACATTACTACCAGGCAAAATGGTAGAAACCATTATAAAGAACAAAATTACTGAACATGTAGATAATCATGGTTTTATGGGAGAAAGGCAACATAGCTTTAGCCAAGGACGGTCTTGTCCTACTAATCTGTTATATTTTTTTGAAGGTGTGAATAAACAGGTAGATAAAGGTGAGTCAGTAGATATAATGTACCTGGATTTTCAGAAAGCCTTTGACAAGATCCCTCATGAGAGACTCTTGGCGAAGTTAATAAGACATGGGATAGGAGTCAGTGTACTATTATGGATCAGGAACTGGTTAAAAGATAGAAAGCAGAGAGAAGGCTTGAATGGCCAATTGTTCCAATGGAGAAAGCTGAAGAATGGAGTACCCAAGCGATCTGTGCTGGGTCCACTCCTTTTTACATTTTCATAAATGACTTGGAAATGGGAATAACGAGCAGGGTAGTCAAATTTGCAGATGACACAAAATTATTCAAAGTTGTCAAAACCCATGAAGATTGTGAAAATTTCAAGAGGATCTTGACAAATTGGAAGACTGGACTTTCAATTGGCGGATGAAATTTAATGTGGACAAGTACAAAGTTATACACCTAGGAAAGAACAGCCCAAACTATGGTTACATGATGCAAGGTTCCACATTAGGAACCACCACCCAGAAAAAAGATTTAGGCGTCATCGTGGATAACATGTTGAAACCCTCCGCCCAAGGTGAAACGGCGGCCAAGCAGGTAAATAAAATGCTAGGAATCATTAGGAAAGGAATGGAGAATAAGACAAAGGAAGCCTCTGTAACCTTCCATGGTGTGACTACACCTTGAATATTGTGTGCAATTCTCTCACCATATTTTAAAAATTATATAGTGGAATTGGAAAAGGTACAAAGAAGTGCTACCAAAATGGTAAAGGGGATGGAAAAATACCCCTAAGAGGAGAGGCTTAAAAGGTTAGGGCTCTTCAACACGAAAAAGACGGCTAAGGGGAGATATAATAGAGGTCTATAAATCAATGAATGGAGAGGAATGGGTAAATGTAGATCAATTCTTTACGGCATCAAAAAGTAGAAAGACTAGGGGGCATGTAATGAAGCTACAGTGTAACCTGTTTAAGAGTAAGAAGAGAAAATAATTATTTCACTCGATGTGTAATCAAACTCTGGAATTCATTACCAGAGGAGCAGTAAAAGCTGTTAGTGTAGTTGGGTTTAAAAAAGGTTTGGACAAGTTCCTGAAGGAAAGGTCCATAAACCATTATTAAAGAGGATCCAGGTAATCCACTGCCTGCCCCAGTCCAAGCATTATGGAACCTGTGTGTCTTTTTGGGACATTGTTAGGTACTTGTGACCTGGATTGGCCACTGTTGGAAATAGGATATTGAGCTTGATGGACCTTGGTCTGACCCAGTATGGCATTTCTTATGTTCTTATTTTTGGACAAATAGTTCTAGAAAAGGGATAAGAGGGGGGAGGGGGTGGTATTAATTTTGAGGGATTTTTTTTGGGTAGTTCAGGAGGAAGTTGGTTCTGGGGAGGAATATTGCTTTATGAGGGTTAAAGGACATAAGAGCATAAGAAATGAGGAGAGGAGTGATGTGCTCAGATCTTTTTGCACTGAGGAGGATTCTTGCGGCCATTTTGAATGCAAGTTGGAGAGGGTGGATAGTTGAGTTTGGTATGCCCTGGAAAACAATGTTACAGTAGTTAAGGTGGGGGAATATAGTTGGCTTGGAGGACAGAACGGAAGTCATGCTCTGATAGGAGTGGCTTGAAGTTCTTGATTGTTTTTAGCTTAAAATATATGTTCTGTGTTATGTTTCTTACGTGTTTTGAAGGTAAGGTGGTGGTCCAGGGTAACTCCAAGGTACTGTATGTTTTGCTTTATTTGGATAGGTGTTCCATCGATAGGTATGGTCAGTGGTGGCATGAGGGTAGTGTGCCTCGTGATGAAAATAGATTCGATCTTCTTGAGGTTTATGTTCATGTTCTGATTCTTGAGGCAATTTTGGAGTTTGGAAAAGCAGCTTGTAATGGGTGTGATGTTGATACTTGTGTTAATAGGTGTGTAAATCATTACATTGTCTGCATAGATGTGGTAAAGGATATTGCAGGACTTAATTATGGTACATAATAGTTGCAGGAAGAGGTTGAATAGTAAGGCTGAGAGGGTTGAACCTTGAAGGACTTCCTGGGTTTGTGTGTGTGGGGATGAGTTTGTCTGGTTGACTATGACTTGCAATTTACAGTCTGTCAGGTAGGATTTGAAACAGGAGAGGGAGGTTTTTTTCTGTTCAGTGTGTAAGAAAAGTGGAAGGAAGTCCAAAAAACTGCCAGCATGGTTTAAAGGTGAGGTCAGAGAGGCTGTTGTTGCCAAAAAAGCATCTTTAAGGAAATGTAAAAAAGAGCCAAACGACGAAACCTGGAAACAGCACAAGCACTGGCAAGTCAAATGCAAGGCATTGATAAGGCAGGCAAAGAGAGAATTTGAGAAGAAGCTTGCTGCAGAAGCAAAAACGCGAAATAAAGACCTTTTCAAGTACATTCGTAGCAAAAAACCTGTGAGAGAGTCAATTGGTCCATTAGATGATAAAGGGGTTAAAAGAGCACTAAGAGGCGACAAGGTGATAGCGGAGAGACTGAATGAATTCTTTGCTTCGGTCTTTACTGAGGAAGATGTAGGGATGTTACCCATGACTGAAGTGGTATTTAAAAGTGCGGAAGAATTGAAGGAAATATCGATACATCGGGAAGATGTCTTACAACTATTAGATAAACTGAAGAGTAGCAAATCACCTGGGCCGGATGGTATATATCCAAGGGTGTTGAAAGAACTGAAATATGAGATTGCAGACCTGCTATCAGTAATCTGTGAACTATCATTAAAATCATCTCTAATACCTGAATATTGGAGGATCGCCAATGTAACACCAATTTTTAAAAAGGGTTCCAGGGGTGATCCGGGAAACTACAGACCGGTGAGCCTGACGTCAGTACCGGGAAAAATGGTAGAAACCATCATAAAGAATAAAATTACTCAGCATGTAGATAGTCACAACCTAATGGGAGACAGCCAACATGGCTTTAGACAAGGAAGATCTTGTCTTACTAATCTTTTATGTTTTTTTGAAGGAGTGAATAAACAGGTGGACAAAGGTGAGTCGGTTGATATTGTGTATCTGGACTTTCAGAAAGCCTTTGACAAGGTCCCTCATCAGAGACTTTTGGCAAAACTAAAGAGTCATGGGATAGGAGGCAGTGTACTATTGTGGATCCGGAACTGGTTAAAAGATAGAAAGCAGAGGGTAGGGCTAAATGGCCAATTTTCCCAATGGAGAAAGGTGAATAGTGGTGTACCCCAGGGATCTGTGTTGGGTCCGCTGCTTTTTGACATATTCATAAATGACCTGGAAAGTGGAATAACGAGTGAGGTTATCAAATTTGCAGATGACACAAAACTATTTAAAGTTGTTAAAACCCAAGAGGATTATGAAAAATTGCAAGAGGATCTTGATAAATTGGAAGACTGGGCATCAAAATGGCAGATGAAATTTAATGTGGAGAAGTGCAAGGTTATGCACCTAGGGAAGAACAACCCAAACTATGGTTACACGATGCAAGGTTCCAGATTAGGAACCACCACCCAGGAAAAAGATTTAGGCGTCATTGTGGATACCATGTTAAAACCCTCGGCCCAGTGTGCAGCGGCGGCCAAGAGAGCAAATAGAATGCTAGGTATGATAAGGAAAGGAATGGAAAATAAAACAAAAGATATTATAATGCCTCTATATCGTTCCCTGGTGAGACCGCACCTTGAATATTGTGTGCAATTCTGGTCGCCGTATCTTAAAAAGGATATAGCGATTTTAGAAAAGGTTCAGAGAAGAGCCACCAAAATGGTAAAGGGGATGGAAGGATACTCCTATGAAGAAAGGCTAAAAAGGTTAGGGCTCTTTAACCTGGAAAAGAGACGGCTGAGGGAAGATATGATAGAAGTCTATAAATTAATGAACGGAGTGGAACGGGTAAACGTAGATCGATTGTTTACGTTATCAGAATATAGAAAGACTAGGGGACATGCAATGACGCTACAGGGTAAACTATTTAAGACTAATAAAAGAAAATATTTTTTCACTCAACGTGTAATCAAACTCTGGAATTTGTTACCGGAGGATGTAGTAAAGGCTGTTAGTGTAGCTGGGTTTAAAAAAGGTTTGGACAAGTTCCTGGAGGAAAGGTCCATAAACCATTATTAAGAAGTGACCGAAGATATCAATGCTTGACCCAGTACAAGCATTGTGGAACTTGTGTCTCTTGGGGAAACTGCTAGGTACATATGACCTAGATTGGCCACTGTTGGAAACAGAATACTGGGCTTGATGGACCTTGGTCTGACCCAGTATGGCATATCTTATGTTCTTAGGCTCTTTGTAGAGTGTTTTAACTATGTCGAAGAGCTCCCGAGGGTGGTTTAAGGAGGTCTGGATTATCTTGGAATAGTAGTCTCTTTTTGCTTGGTTGGTGGCAGCTTGGTATGGGATCTGCCTGTTTCTCCGAGCACCACATGGCGAATCTCTGCCACTTGAAGGCGCAAGCATGTCTTGTGGAAGGCTTGTGGGAGATCAGCAGGACCTCCTCCACCTCCACCATGAAGCTAAAGGGAGTCAAGGTTACCCATTCAGCAGCCACACTATTAACATCAGAGACCCCAGGTTGGGGTGAAGGAGGGAGCCCTCTTCCTGAGTCAGTAGCCCCGGGGAGTTCCCAAGATTACCAGAGGTTCCGTTGATAGATGGAGCAGCTGTGGGAACCACGGCTGCCTGGGCCACTAGAGGGCTACCAGGATAAGTGACACCCTGTCCTGAAAGGCCTTGAATAGGGTCTTGGTGACCAGTGGCGTGGGTGGGAAGGTGTACAGAAGACCTTCCAACCACAAGATGAGAAAAGTGTCTGCCGCTACCCAGGATGGGTGAGGTTGTTGGGAGCAAAAGCGGGTCAGCTGGACATTGGCCGGGCTGGCGAAGAAGTCCATCTGGGGGTCCCCCAGAGCCAGTGGGCTACTCTGGGGTTTAGCTGCCATTCGTGCGGTTGCAGGACTCTGCTTAGCCTGTCTGTGAGGACAATGTTTTGGCCTGGCAGTTATACCACTCTCAGGAGTGTCCCCTGGCTGATTGCGAATGAGCAGAGGGCTACTGCCTCCTGGCAGAGGGTGTAGGAGCCCGTGCCTCCCTGTTTGTTCACGTAGAATACTGCCATTTGGTTGTTCACCTGGATGAGCACCGCCCGGTGATGGAGACAGTGGTGGAAGGCCTTGAGCACCAGGAATACGGCCCTGAGCTCCAGGAAGTTGATCTATTGGTGGGCTATGCTGATGTTACCACATTACTGGCTGAAAGTGAAGATGATCTGAAACATTTGCTTATCACAATCAAAGAACATAATCTCAAAATGGGCCTGCACCTTAATGTAAAGAAGACAAAGATCATGACAACTGGCAAAATCAACAAGTTCATCGTTGAAGGAAAAGAAATTGAAATCGTGGACAACTTTAACCTACTTGGATCAACTATCAATAAAGAAGCAACAAGCAGTCAAGAAATCTGACGATGAATTGCTCTTGGCAGAATGGCTATGAAAGACCTAGACAAGATTCTCAAGAGCAGAGATGTCTCTCTCCATACAAAGATTTGACTTGTTCAAGCCATGGTATTTTCAATAACATCATATGGATGTGAAAACAGGACAGTGAAAAAGATAGACAGGAAGAAAATTGATGCCTTTGAATTATGGTGCTGGTGGCGAATACTGCGCATAACATGGACTGCCCGAAGAACAAACCAGTCAGTACTAGAGGAGACCAAACCTAAGCTTTAGAAGCTCAGATGACAAGACTTCGACTTTCATACTTTGGACACATCATGTGAAGAGAGAGATCATTAGAGAAAGACATCATGCTTGGCAAGATAGAAGGTCAACGCAAATGAGGATGTGGATATAGGCTTTGTTTAGGTCCAAGGAGCATAGCCAGCCTCCCTGCTGGAGGTATGGCAGCAAGGTTCCAAGGGAGAGCATCTTGAATTTCTCCTGCACCAGAAACTTGTTTAGGTTTCTGAGGTCTAGAACGGACCTTAGGCCTCCTGCCCTTTTGGGGACAAGGAAGTACCTTGAATAGAACCCCCTGCCCCTTTGTGGATGGGGCACTGGTTCCAAAGCCATGTCTTTGAGAAGACCTGTTAGCTCCTGCAGTAACAGGACCTAACGCAGGGGAGTCCTGGGGGCTCTCCTGGGAAGAATGGAGGGGGCGTCTAGTCTAGGTGGAGGAGGTAACCCTCTCTGACAACCTGGAGTGCCCAGGTGTCAGTGGTGATGGTCGACCATCGGTGGGAAAGTGGGCCAGACATCCCCCCATGGGGGAGAGGCTATGCCCGGCAAGTCAAAGGCTCAGCCCAGGCTGGGGCCAAGCTGGGGCTTTGGGGCCTTTCTGCTGAGGGGTCTGTGGAGCCTGGTATTGCTGGTAGCTGTGGCCCTTCCTGGAGAAGGGGGATTTCTTCCCAGGGTCTTATGCTTGGGGCCCAAGGAAGTTTACTTTGAGAGCCGGGTCCTTGTCACGTACTTGGCCTCGAACTCCGCAGCTTTGTCTGCCATGGCCTTGCCAAAGAGATTCTCTCCCAGGCAGGGGACGTCTAGCATCTTTTCCTGGACCCATTGTTTGAGGTTGGAGGATTGTAGCCAAGCCTGTCTCCTGGCACTGATACAGGTGCCAGAGACTCAGGCCATGGCCTCGAAGACATCGTAGGCAGCCTAGGTGATGAACTTCAAGCAATCCATGGCAGTTTTGGCTAGCATTTGGAACCTTTGAAGGGGTTCCCCGGAGAGGCCAGCGGAGTAGCCCTTTAGCTCCTTCATGGTGTCCCGGAGGAACATACCCATGTAGAGGTATGCCTCGACCCAGCAGCCCAGCTTAGAGCTGTGGTAGCATTTTTTGCTGAGGGTGTCAAGGAATGCATCTTTTGGCTTTGAAGCCGACACATGGCTGACTCGACCACCATGGAGTTGTGTGGTAATTGGCTCCTGCAGAAGCCTAGGCACGGGCAGATCTTATACATAAGGTCGAGCTGGCAACTGACTGTGGGTACCGTAGCTGCTGTCTTTCACATATGAGGAAGCAGCCTTTTGAGGAATGCCAGAACTGGCACAGACAGGGACTCCTTCGGGGGGGGGGGGGGAGGGATCAAACTGGAGGATCTCGAGATCCTCCGACAAAGGGTCAACTGCCGGAGGGTCTCGAGATCCTCCGACAGAGGGTCGACTGCCAATTCGGTGAAAGCTACAGCTCTGGCCATGTCTCGCACAAAGTCAAGGAAGGCCTTGTCCTCAGACAGGGACTGACACTGGGCCCCTGGTAGGGACGGGTCTGACAGAAGGTCTTGATGCCTCCAGGTGTCCGGGGAAGTGTCATTCTCGGATTCCCAGTCGGAGTCGTCAGAGGTGGACTTGACGATCGACGAGACCCAGGTTGGGTTTGGAGGCTCATAGGCCTCCATGGTGTGGCTGGAGCCATGGCCGCTGGCTGGAGAGGATCAGGGTCCTGGGGAACAGGACCATGAACGTGACCTCCGACGGTGATTGGCCCAGGCAAGGGAACTCCAGGGGATCAACTCGACGCTGGGGGAAGTCCTTGGGGTCAGGTTTCCGGTGATTTTAGCAGATGAACCAGCTGAGCTGGACAGCGCTGCCTGCTGAGTGGACAAAAAGGCAGACAAACTGTGCTCTAGGGCACCCATCTTGGTCTCCAGCTCAGATGGGGTCACAACAATTGGTGCGGACGTGGAGGGTATTGTGTCCAGCACCGGTGGAGGAGGAGAGTCCCTGAAGGGATGGCCGCGGGGACCTGGGGCTGATCGCCAAGGTCCATGGAGTTCTTCTGAGGAAGTTTTGGCAGTTGTTCCTGCTTGGACATCTCGGTCCTCCTCTGGGGGCTCAGGGATCAGGTGCGGGATTACCCACCTTCTCTGAGTCTCGTGAGGAGTCTCGCGAGGCTTTCTTCTTCTTCTTTGTGATCCAGATCGGGGACACCCAGTCAGAGGACTCATGGCCCCAACTAGTGGCCGCAGAATCACTGTGCAATCCTGGGGTCTCCGACAGGACTCTGGAAAGGGTTTCCAAGGCAGAATTTGACCTGAACATCCAGTCATGCTTCTCCTACCTGCTTTTGACTGTTTTGGGAGTCAGCCTCTTGTAAGACCCACAAGTCTCCGGGTTCTGGTTAGGACCGAGACAATGGAGACAGCAGTTGTGTGTGTCGGTGATAGAAAAATAACTGGAACACCCATCACACTTTATAAAGCTGCTGGCCATTGGGGGAAATGGGCCCCAGCGAGGTCGAAGATCCAAGGAATTTCCAGCGGAAAAAGGGCATGAATCATACTGAAAAGAAAAATTTATGGACCCGAGGATGTGGTGCCAAGGCAAGCTAACTCGGGGAAGGGAAAGGGACCAGACACAGCTGGAGAAAGAGAGGATTATTCTGAGAAAAAAATCAACTTTTTCCAGGGAATTAGAAGCACATCTGCTGGGCTCCACGGAAAAAAGGAAACTGAGCAAGATGGCACCCTTGGGCGGGAAAGGGACCCCCCGCATGCGTGGTAGCATTTCCCAAAGGCTTTCTTTGAAAGCTGGGGAGATGCTTCTGTGTGGGCTCTGTCGGCGCCATCACCTATATATGAGGACTGACTTCCTGCTTGTTCCTGGAGAAGCATAAAGATACATTTGTTTGGGTGCGTTCACCAAAGGCTATGCCAGTTGAAAGATTTGCAGTGGTTATTAAGAATAACTTTACTATGCATATTCAGGCGAACGTATCATTAATGATGGATAACTGGGATGCTAGGTTAAAGAAAGGATTAGACGAGCCCCTAAGATGAAATGTTAGGCTATGTGAGAATAAGAAATCTTCTCGGTATACTGAGTTTTTGCGGTGCATCAAGTGAAAACTTCATCAAATATGAAAGAAAATCGCTTAGAAGTCAGACAAGGGCAGAAAGAGAGTGCTGAAGTATGAGAAGGGGGGAAGAAAGGTTTATTTATTATTTATTTATTGGACAGGCTTATACACTGTATTTCCAAAGATCAAGGCGGTTTACATGGAGTGTAACTTTACCATTACAGAAAACGAGGTTTATATATATGTAACTTGAACTTTAACATTACAGATAACAGGGACAGAAAGGGGACAGAATCACTCAACTATGAATAACAGTGAAAAAGATAATAGGGACATGGGAAGAGTTCAATGGTACAATCGAATCTGGCAAAAAATGAGAGCAATGTGAAATACTATGAAACCTGGCAAGCATTTGGAGGGCAAATGTCCAGAGGAGAATGGTAAGGAACGTGGAGGCTTATTCTCTACTGGACGTTGTCAGACGGCTGCCTGGGTGAGAATCTTCACAGTCTTGTCAAGTGCATATATCTATATGATTTGCAAGGTATTGTGGGCAATGTAGTTCATTCACGCCAGACACAGCTGCTGACAATAATTTTAGTTGTGCTCTTGGGTAAAGCCAATAAGATATTTATTTATAGGGTTATTTCTCCCAACACAGATATGCTTGGTAGCACATAAATTAGGTAACTTGCTTTCAGTGTTAACTTGGAAAAACAAAGTCAAAATCAGGAAAACAACAAATGAAAAGCTACAAAGCAAGAAACAAACTGTTCTTTTCAGGTTAACTTCTGATTACTTCCCACATAGATTCGGAAGTGATCCTCTCCTAGCTCACAAGCAATTAGGTAAGGCTTAATTGCTAGCAGTTATCCAGCTGAAACCCCTTAGCTGGCTTGCTTTCTACTGTGTGGGTCAAATCCTGCTTCAGGAGCTTTTCTGAGTAGATTAAAGAACAAATTTGTATTTCTTTGTGATGGTTGCTGTACTTTATAACAGAAAGTTACCAACGGAGTTTAGATAGAGAGCAGTCCATATAAACAGGATCCTCATCTGCTATTATTCCCCCTTGTTCAACAAGCATGGGTTCAATATCATGGATTGGCACAGATGAATCTCTCAATGGAGCATTTTCAGGAGAATACTTGTTTCCCTGCTGTCTTTCAAGGTTATAGCTAGGGCATAGATCAGTGTTCATACCTGAGCTTCCATTGCTGCTAGAGTTCCTCTCTATATAGCCTGGCCAGTATGTAGTCCAGTTCTTATGTCCAGCCTTCCAATTCAGATCCCTGGACACTGGATCTCTCTTCACATACCTTCTGGCACAGGTCTTAGGGTCCCTTCCACGTGCAGCCGTCTCCCTCACAGGTAGCCTCTGGTGATTCCTAGCTCTGCAGCACCATTCCTCTAGCTTTCCCCAGTCCAATGGTGTATATGCTGGCCCTTGGAATACCTCCCAGTATACGTACTGCTTTGGACTCTTCTAGACCTCTCAAAGGCTTTTCTCTTCCTTCTTCCAAAGGGTTTCTTTCCCTCTCTGTCCGTCCGGTTTGGCTTCTGCTTCTGATGATCCTTCAGATGAAACTGATGATCAAACTCAAGCTGATTCTCAGGATACTGAGGACAATTCTCAGGATATCCAAGGTGATCATGAAGATGGTCATCTGTAGAATAAACTCTACTCTTATTCTGCTTAGATGAGTGATCCTCCCTAACACAGCGCAGCTGTGCTGAATCAGGCCCTGCCCTTTGAGATGAGTGCTTAGGGATTACCTCATAGCACTCCTGATTGAACACACGTTTCCCCACTTCAGCTCCTCTAATGGCTGTTGGAAACCTGGTGCATTCTGGGACTGGTAGTCTTTTATTGCAAAATTCTGTTTTCTTATTTCTACCAGAACTGACAGGTTGCTTGTTCAGAGTCACTTCACCTTTTCTATAGCTCCTTCCTGAGCTATGATAAGCTTCCTTATCACAACGTCCAGCCCATGTATATTCCCTCAGAAATGGGGCGTACAGCAATAGAACCAATCCTGATCTCGCAGGCTGGCCCACAATTCTGGCGGGCCGCACATCCAGTCACAGCCATGTCTACCCCTGACAGGCTCCTGAACGGAGCTGTGATGTCATGGCGTCCCATGGCACCACGGCTCCATTCAGGAACTGTGATTGCCTGCCACCGCTGAGACTGTCTTTTCCCTGCAGCAAGACCCCCGATCTGGCCTCTCATGGACAGGGTCCAGCTGCAGGGCTCCCTCTGCATCCCTCCATGTTTTGTCCCCACTGTCCGCCGCCGCTACCCCACGTCCAGGGGGACTTATTCCCCCTCTAAGGCGGTAGAAGTCTCCCGTCTAACCGGACTACGGTGGACGTACAGGGCTGACCTCAGAATTGGCCTGGTACATCCGAGGTGGTGACCAGCCCACACACTGTCCTCAATCCACCTCCCGCCCCCTTCTAAGACTCTCCATACAACTCTGTTGTTTGTACAGGGAGCCTTGCACAGGGATGGCAAGGGGGACATGTAGCAGGAATGTATGTCCAGGCAGGGCGTACATCCCAGCTATTCGAATCTTGGAACAGACCCCTTAATGTTTAGGTTATACCTTCAAAGTGTTCTTTGAACAAGAAGTTTTTTGGAAATTTGCAGATGGTTATGAGGAAAACATAGTTACTCACCTGTAATAGGTGTTCTCCAGGAACAGCAGGAATCAGTCCTCACAAGTGGGTGACGGCACCGACGGAGCCCTTGTGGAAGCATCTCCTTACCTTTCAAAGAAAGCCTTTGGGAGATGCCACCACGCATGCGTGGTCCCCTTCCCGCCCAAGGGTGCCATCTTACTCAGTCAGATGACATAGCTAGAGTAGACAAAAAAAGATGGCAAAACATACAGCAACTCCACGGGTAGGAGGGAGAGTTGTGAGGACTGATTCCTGCTATCCCTGGAAAACACCTGTTACAGGTGAGTAACTACACTTTCTCCAGGGCTCCCTAGCTATAGGCTATCGGGAACCTGTAGAAAACATGGCCCAGCCGTGAGCAGTCGCAAGCGAGTCTGAGGACCCCAGAGTCCACGGAGAACTATCACTCTGGTAGCCTGAACAAAGAAGGGCCGGAGGCAGGCGTTGCCTAGATCCCAAAGAGATTATGGAGTATGGCTTGGCCAAAGGCGCTGTCCCTCTCCAGGCAGTAGTGAGCTGCAAAGGTGTGGACTGAGGATCAAGTGGCGGCCCGGCCATTGGGACAGACGTCAAGCTTGCAACCAAGGTTGCCATAGTCCTGACATTGTGTGCCATGGACCTGGCACTCCAACTAGAGTCCAGATTGAGAGTGAGTGAAGGCGATGCAGTCCACCACCCAGGTGGACAGGGTCCACTTGGTAACACAGCCTCCTCCAGGTGACTGGGGTCGTATGAAACAAAAAGTTATGAGGCTTTGCGGTGGCCCTGGGTAAGTGTAGAACCTGGTGTAGGCTGGCTCGGCCACCAAGGCCTGAAGCTCGCTGACTCTGCAGGCAGAGCTGAGCGCCTTCAGGAAGACTACCTTCCATGAGAACACATATGGCAGGTAGCCAGAGGCTCAAAGGGCGGCTTGGTGAGCGCATCAAGATCATGTTAAGGTCCCATTCTACCGGGGGCAGGCGCATGGGAGGTTTAGAAAGCAGAAGGCCCTGCATGAACAGAGTAATGATGGGTTGAGCAGAAAGGGGTTTAACCTTTATAGAATGATGATGCACCGAGAACGCACTCAGATGCACCCTGACGGAGATGGACTTGAGTCCAGTTTGCGAGAGATTGAAGAAAGTACTGTAGCACTGTGTGCACCTGACGAGAATGGGTCAATCTGCTGCTCTGCGCACCACATTGAGAATCTGCGCCACTTGAATGTGTAGGCCCATCTCATGGAGTTGTTATGAGAAGCCAAGAGGACTTCCTCTACTTCCCTTGGAAGGTTGAAGAGTTCTAAGGCTATCCATTCAGCAGCCATGTTGTTAACATCAAGGACCCTAGGTTGGGGTGGAGAAGGGAATCCTTCTCCTGGGTGAATGGCTCTGAGCTCCAGTAGGTTGATCTGCTGCTGGCTCTCTGCCAGGGACCAGTTGCCCTGCGTGCGGCGTTCCTCACAATGGGCACCCCAGCCTAGTAAGGAGGCATCTGTGCTAAGGACCCTCTGGGGGTTTGGGGACTAGAAAGGCATTCCCTCCTGCAGGTGCTGTGTGGCCTGCCACAAGTCGAGTGACTCCGCTAGTTTGCGGGACACTAAGACTTTGTCCCGGAGCCTGTCTGTGGCCTGTGTCCATTTAGCGGAGGCACCACTGGACTGCCCGCATGTGAAGGCAGGCGTTGGGAACCACATGGATTGTGGACGCCATGTGGCCCACAAGGCAGAAAATGGACTGCGTCGACACTGCATGGAGGTGTTGCACCTTGGTGGCTAGAGCCACGAGGCGGCCTGCCCTATCCAAGGGTAGAAAGGCCTTGGCCTGAAGAGTGTCCAGTCGAGCCCCTATGAACTCCAAGCCCTGTGTTGGAGTGAGGTGGGACTTTGGGTGGTTTATCACGAACCCCAGATACTGTAGGACACTGATGGTGCGGGCTGTGGCCTGTTGTACCTCAGTGGCCATATCTCCCTTTATGAGCCAGTCGTCCAGATATGGGAAGACGAAGGTCCCTTGGAAACTGAAGTAGGCGGTCACCACTGCTAGGCATTTGGTGAAGATTCTTGGTGTGGAGGCTAGACCGAAAGGTAGTACTCTGTGTTGGTAGTGGTAGCCCCAGACCATGAAACTTAGGTAATGTTCCAAGTGAAAGCATCTTGAACTTCTCCCGCATCAGAAACTTGTTCAGATTTCGTAAGTCCAGAATAGGCCTTAGGCCCCCTGCTCTTTTTGGGACCAGAAAGTATCATTAGTAAAACCCCCTTGCCTCTGAGATGGTAGGGTACTGGCACCACGGCTCTGTCTGTGAGGAGGCCTGTGAGTTCCTGCAGTAGCAGGGCCTGGTGCAGGGGAGTCCTAGGGGGCTCTCCTGGGAAGAAGGGGGGGGGGGTCTGGTCTAGGTGAAGAAGATAGCCTTCCATGACTACCTGGAAGGCCCAGGAGTCGGTGATGATGGCAGGCCATTGATGGGCAAAACCAGATGCCCCCGGTTGGCAGCTGTTCCCCCAAGGGTGGAGAGGCTATGCTTAGGGAGTTAAAACCTGTCCCTGGCTGGGCAGGAGCAGGGGTCTGGGGCCAGGAGCCCTTAGGCTCGCGAGGGCCTTGGCCTGCTCCCTCGCCCTGGTGGCCCTGTTGTGGGGTCTGGTATTGGAGGTAGCCTCGGTAGGGCTGGCCCTTTCTCTGAAAAGGGGGCCTCTTCTCTGATGGTTTCTTCTTAGGAAGGGTGGAGGTCTTCTGGAGAGCAGATTCCTTGTGAGGAATTCGGTCTCGATCTCCCCTGCCTTTTCCTCCATCGGTTTACCGAATAGGTTTTCACCAAGGCAGGAGACGTCAAGAAGCTTTCTCCTGGACCCACTGCTCGAGGCCTGAGGCCTGGCGCCAGGCTTGGTTACCCTTATGTTTGACTTGAAGCCAACGTAGGCAGCCCGGAACATGTACTTTGAGCACTCCACGACATACTTCGTGAGGGTTTGGAACTATTGAAGGTGATCACCTCCAAGGCCTGCCGAGAAACGTGCGATTTCCTTTGCCAGGTCCTGGAGAAACATGCTGATATACAGCTGGTAGACTTGGATTCGGCAACCCAATATCGAGCCCTGGTAGCATTTTCAGCTGAGGCCATCGAGGTTGCGGGACTCCCTGCCCGGGGCACAGAGGAGTGAGTCTTCGGGCTCTTTTGCTAGCACATGGTCAACAACATCACTATGCAGGTGTGCGGAAGTTGCAACTTCCAAAAGAAGGGGCCCTGTTGGACCCACTACATGATGTTGAGGTGTCGGCTAACTACGGGTACTGATGCCAGTGCCTCCCACATGTGGAGGAGGAGCCACCTGAGGATGGCAGGTACAGAAACCATCAGGGCCTCCTTGGGGGGGGCCTCATATTGGAGGATTTTGAATTCCCCCATGCAGGGGTCCTCCTCTGACTCTGTGGTGAGGAACAAGGCCTTTGCCATGTCATGAACAAACTAGAGAAGCGACGTGACTTCGGGAGGTCGCGGTGCTTCCGCGTCTCTGGGGATAACTTGTCCTCAGACTCCCAGTCGGAG
The DNA here is from genome assembly GCA_033557465.1 of Ichthyophis bannanicus. NCBI lineage: Eukaryota > Metazoa > Chordata > Amphibia > Gymnophiona > Ichthyophiidae > Ichthyophis > Ichthyophis bannanicus. Next base: position 606,361,266 of record CM066036.1, on the reverse strand, counting down.
TAGTCAGTTGAGGACTCAAAGACCAACGACACCTGGGGTGCAGGACCCAGGTAGGGGCCCCAGAGATCCATGGCGGCTGCTTGTCCGGAGTAATAAGTGCTCGCTGGAGAGGATCTCGCTCTTAAAGGACAGGAGCAAGATCGAGACCCTCACCGAGGGTCAACTCTTGGCTCCGGGCTCACAAGGATCGGCTCGGCGGTCCAGGGGGTCCTCGAGAGAGAGGTCTCCATGATCTTGGCGGATGCACTGGTGGGGCCGGGCGTTGACACCTGCTGCGAGGCGAGGAAGGCAGTAACACTGTGCTCCAGCACCATCATCCTGGGTTCCTACTCAGGAGTTGCAGCCTTCGACTCGGACACCGGGGTCACCGGATATGGCATTGGTAAGTAGAGAGAGTCCTCGATGAGACAGGCCTTGGGGGTATGGGACCTGTTGCCAGAAGCCTCTGCATCTGTTTGTGGGACCTTTGCTGACCGCTCCCACTCAGATTCCTTGGGTTCTCTCTGCAGTCTGTGGGACATGGCTCGGGGCTTTCTTGGCATGTCCGAGTCCCAGGATGAGGTCCTCGAGGATTTTGTCTTCTGTTTGCATTCCCGTCCTGGGGTACCCTTGTCAGAGTATCCACGGACCCGATTGCGCAACTCCGAGGACCCATGTGGGGCCTTAGTGCAAAGCTACCGGCACAGTCTGACCTGTGGATGATGTCATCTTGTTCCACTGACCCTGGATGGCCTTCACAATCATCTTTTTACACAGGGTGCAGACCTCCGGGTCATGGTCAGCCCCTAGACACCGGAGGCAGCAATCTTGTGTATCAGTAAGAGACATGTTTTTTGCGTGGCGATCAAACTTTTTGAACCTGCAGGCCATTGGGGGAAAAAGACCCTCAACACGGCCAGTGGATGGAAAAAGGTATGAACTGCACTGGGGAAAAAAAAATCCTAGAATGGGTCTGAGACTTGATGCTGGTGCAAGCAAGCTTGTAGGCAGGAAAGGGACTGGTGCAACCGGAGAAAAAAAACCCTGTTTAACGCACAATAAAATCATCTTTTTCCAGGGAATTAAGATGGATGTCTCTTGGGCTCCATGGAAAAAAGGGGGCTGAGTAAGATGGCACCCTTAGGCAGGAAGGGGACCATGCATACATGGTGGCATCTCTCAAAGGCTTTCTTTGAAAGCTGGGGAGATGCTTCCGCGAGTGCTCCGTCGGCACTGACATCACATATATGTGAGGACTGACTTCCTGCCTTTTCCTGGAGAAGTTCTGATTTCTTGCGGGAGAGAGTTCCAGAGAATTGGAGAGTACAGAGAAAATGCTCGTGTACATGTTTTCTGGTTTCTTGTGGTTAACTCCTAGAGAAGTGCAAACATATTTTTTGCAGAGCTTCTTCTGAGCCTTTTCCCGGGAGATTTTTGCAGTAGGATCCTGTAAGTACTGTGAGCTTGATTTGTGATAAATTTTAAAGATGGTTACAATGATTTTGTATTTAATGTGGGAATGAAAAGGTAGCCAATGAAGATTCTTTAGTATAGGAGTGATATGGCTGGATCTGGGTGCACCCAGGAGTATTTGGGCAGCGGCATGTTGGGCGAGTTGTAGACGGGTCAGAGAGCTTTTGAGTAGACCTTGAGGGATGGCATTGCAGAAATCAAAATGAGCGGAAATCAATGCTTGGAAGATGGTTCCAAAGTCATGTGACTCGAGGAGCGGACTAAGGTGCTGAATACTACTCATATTATTGCAGATGGTTTGTGTTACTTTACTGATATGTGATTGAAATGTGAGGCGGTGAAACACACTTCTGGTTTTACAACTAGGTCAGCATTATTAACTGTAAGCGATGATGGTAGGGAGAAGCATTGATCTCTGGTTATGAAGAGTACCTCGGTTCTCTTATAATTAACGGTGAGGCGATGATCCGATAACCAGTGAGTGATAGCATTAAAGCAGTTTGTTGCATAGGAAGTTCTTATGTTGGAGAAAGGTGCATAGATCATAATGTCATCTGCATATAGGTGATAGAAGACATTATAGGTTCGAATAGTGTTGCAGATCGGTTGGATATAGATATTGAATAATGATGCAGATAGGGCAGATCCCTGGGGGACTCCATGCTTTTGCGAGTAGAGTTCAGATCTGTTGCATCCTGATTGTACAAACTGCAGATGATCAGATAGGAATGAGCAAAATTTGTTTAAGAGTCAAGTATTAGATCTACAGATAAAAAAGGCCTGGAACAGACCTTGGAAGTTTGATATAGTTTGAGAGTTTCTTTTAGTTGAAATCATTTTTATTAATTTTACCTTTACGGCTGGTCACGTGATGCGTGAGTGAGCGAGGAAGTGTCTTGCTCGCTCCGGGGCTGCCTCAGCGATTATTCTGTATTTTCTATAAATCTAACTTCTTAGAAATTCCCTCCCCACCTACTCGGGTGCTCCCGACATTGAGTGAAATCTGGGACAGCCCTTGAAGATCGGTATTGATGCCGCTGCCCGCGAGAAAAGACCGAGAGAAGGTGACCAGGACTGGGCCTTCGACCTCAGCCAAGCCGCAGCCGGCTTCGCCGGGCGTGGAGAGTACGGACTCGGCCTCAGTTGAACTGGCGAAAGAGGTCGTCAAGTTATTGGATCCAAAATTTGATCTCTTAATGAAAAAGTTGGAAGGCATGGAAGATTCGCTAACCGACTTTGGACACCGCGTGGAGGAGTTGGAGCAGCGCGTGGCCCTAGTTGAAGAAGGCGAGGGGAAGTGCGACAAGGAGGCCGCAGAACAGAAGCGGCAGCTGCTAGAGCTTGAACAGAAAGTGGACGATCTTGAAAATCGATCTCGGAGAAACAATCTGCGACTGGTGGGGCTGGGAGAGGAGAAGCCCGAGCGTGAGTTGCTGCAATTTCTGGAAGGCTGGCTGCCGGAGGCTTTGGGGGTGGAGGAGCTGCGCGGACAACTTAAAATTGAGAGAGCGCATAGACTGGGGGCCCGACGGGAGCCTGGAGGGCGACCCCGGGTGGTGATCTTCCGGGTTCTCAATTTTCAACATAAAGCGCAGATTCTACAGGCATATCGGAGGAAGACCGACCTTCACTTGGACAACCGAAAGATCCTGCTTTTCCAAGACTATTCGGCATCAGTGGCAGCCAAGCGCAGAGAGTTTTCCCCGATATGTGCAGAGCTATTTAGGCGCAATACCAGATTCACCTTAGCTTTCCCAGCGACCTTGCGGGTCTCTGTGCAAGGTCAAACCCGTGTATTTGACCAAGTGGCGGCGGCAAAGACCTTCCTGACGCAATTGGGCGACAAGGGAGCAGCGGATTGATTGACACTGTGTGGACTATACTATGCATCTTGCCCACAGAAGAGTCCTCTGTGGACCCAGAAAAGGTGGAATGTATGTGAATGGCTCATGGGCTTTAGGCCCTAGTCCTGAGTCCGGTAAATTGATAGACTCTTTCCTGGGGGGAGCGCTGGCTGTCGCAGTGTGGAGCGCTCTCTCTAGGACAGGCTCAGTTTCCTAGTTCATAGTCCTTGCCTACCTATAATAGTTTCAGTATATGATGTTGATTCTTTGTTGTGCACAGGTATAAGTCGGGTGACTGGCGTGAGGGGGGGGGGGATGGCTGAGGCGGTCCTGCAGCGTCACTTGGGCCTAGGCCTCAGTGCAGTTAACTGAGGACTCTATTTGGTTTGTTTTTATGGGGTAGGGGAGGGGGGGAGGGCAGGGGGTGCGGGGGGGAGGGGGATGGTGGGGGGAGGTGGACTGGCAAGCTGTACTTCGGGAGTGGGGGGATTTGGGGGGGCAGGGGATGGGAGGTAGTCTCCAGGGTGGGTCATCTTGGAGGGAAGTAAGGACCCTGGCGCCACCGGGGGAACATGGGAGACTCGAGGCCTTAGACTTGTGTGGCTTGTGCGTGGGGTGGAGGCTGGGCTGCCCTTCGCTTATCTATCTGTTAATCTGCTTTGGAGTATCCGCAGGCTTAAGTTATACACTCTGATTTGCGGATTGTAACTTGGAATGTGGGCGGGATAGGTACCCCAGTGAAGCGCACTAAAATTCTGCAGGCCCTGAAGAGGGGAAAAGTGCAGGTCGCCCTGTTGCAGGAGACCCATTTGAGCACGCAGGAGCATGACAAATTGCAGAGGGACTGGGTGGGAAGGGTCCTGTCAGCGTCCTCCGGGGGCAGACGGAAGGGGGTGGCAATCTTAATACACAAAAACTTGTCCTGCGAGGTGCTCAAGCAGGATGGAGACCCCTTGGGCAGATTTTTATTTGTGCATATCAAACTTCAGGGGGAAGAATTTTTTATTGGCAACGTCTACGCTCCTAACACCTATGACCATCTGTTTTTTCGACACATCTTGGATAAAGTCTTGGCGGCCCCACAGATTCCCGTAATTCTCGCTGGGGACTTTAACTGCCCGCATGATCCTGCCTTGGACAGGTCTGCTGCGCTCTCCGGGCGTCGCTGGTCTGGCAAAGGAGTGGATTATCTGTGTGAGTTGGGAGACCTGGTAGATTCATGGAGAGTTTTGCACCAGGAGAGCAGGGAATACACACATCTGTTGAGAGCCCACCAAACATGGTCGAGGATAGATTATATTTTGGTATCGAAGCATTGGTTTGGAAAGGTGATCAAGGTTGAGATCGATCCTATTATTATCTCGGATCATGCTATGGTGTGCTTGGACTGGAGGGGAGAACGGAAATTTGGGGGTAAATGGTCGTTCCCTGTATCTTTATGGCGGAAAGAGGAATTTCGGCGGTATGTAGACCACCATTGGGCAGAGTATCTTACCTTTAATGAGGGTACGGCCAGCTCCACGGCTGCGTTCTGGGAGGCGGGAAAAGCCGTTCTCCGTGGCCATATTATAGCGTATGTAACAGCGGAGCAGCGCAGACTTAATGAGGAGATTCTTCGATTGACTCAGGAGCTTCGCGCGGCAAAAGCTCAAGCGGTGCGCCAACGGGGAGGGGTGGGATTGTATCTTGAGATTCAGAAGCGGCTGAATATTTTGTTGCAGGACCGAGCGATTCAATCCCTGCAGTATTATAAACACCAATTCTTCCACTATGGGGATCGATCCGGGAAATTGTTGGCGAGGTTGGTGCGGGATCGAGCAGGCCCCCGAGGAGTTACGGTGATTCGGGATAAACAAGGGCGGAAATATAACCGGGAAATGGACGTGGTACAGGTGATCCGCAGCTTTTATGAAGAGCTCTATGCGGCGGACGTGAGCGATGCGGCAGCGATGGCCACCTTTTTGGACAGGGTGCAGCTCCCGTCATTGTCGGAGGCACAGCAAGAGTGGTTGAATCAGCCCATTGGGGATGAGGAGATACAGTGGGTGATCAGAGCGGGAAACCCTAATAAGGCACCGGGCCCCTACGGGTTCCCGGTGGAATTTTACAAGATGCTGGAGAGGCAGCTGGTTCCGACTTTGGCCGCAGTGTATGGTGAAGCTATTGAGCTCGGTAGCTTTCCCCGTGATATGCGAACGGCCAGCATCATTCTGCTACCAAAGCCGGGGAAGGACCCGGAGGAGGCGGCTTCTTACCGGCCGATTTCCTTGATTAACATGGATATGAAGCTCCTGGCATCGGTGCTGGCACAGAGACTGCAGAAGTTCCTCCCGACGCTGGTGGGTCCTCATCAGGCTGGGTTTGTGCGGGGCAGGGAGGCGTGTGTCAATATCAGCAAGATTCTGCTAGGCCTGGAGAAAAGTTTGTTGACCAGTGATCCTGTGATACTGGTCAGTTTGGACTCTGAGAAGGCATTTGATAGAGTGTCGTGGAGTTACATGTTTGCAGCATTACGGAAGTTTGGTATTACAGGTCCCTTTTTGGAGTGGATACATGCGTTCTATGCCGACCCTCTGGCAGTGGTGGACGATGGGGGGGTGCGCTCACAGCCCTTTTCCCTACATAGGGGCACCCGTCAGGGTTGCCCGCTTTCACCGCTGTTATATGTGCTACAATTAGAACCCCTGTTGGTGTCGCTTCTTGAGTCTAAGCAGGTCGAAGGCATCATGTGGGAGGGGGTGCCATTAAGCTTAGTGCGTTTGCAGACGATATGTTGCTCTGTTTGGGTTCTCCGGAGCGCTCGTCGCCCATTGCCTTGCGGGTCATTGAACAATTTGGGCGCTTTTCTGGGCTCCGCATCAATCGGATGAAATCTATGGTATTACATGTAGATAGTCGCTCCCGAGGGACTTGGAAAGGAGAGTTTCCGCTCAGCTGGGCGTCGGGGCAAATTCATTACTTGGGCGTTCAGATCCCTGAGCACCCGCGGCGGCTGTATGAGGTCAACGTGTTGCCTTTGCTCGAATCCACGATAATGAGGCTGCAGAAATGGAGGGATCTTCCTATTTCTTTGATGGGTCGAGTAGCCTTAGTAAAAATGATAGAGTGGCCCCGCTGGCTATATGTGCTACGGCAATTGCCGGTGTGGTTACGACGGAAGGATCTTTTGGTGTTACATAAACATCTTGGCAAGTTTCTCTGGAAGGACCGACGGGCGAGAATTTCCTTGGCAACGCTCATGCGCCCCGTGGACGATGGTGGTGTGGGTCTGACGTCCCTGCGGAATTATAATCTGTGCTATTTGGCGAGGCGCCTGAGCGACTTGGTCACGGGCTTGGAGGAGCGCATTCCGATCACGTTGATCGACCAGATGTCGGAGAATTGGCATAGGGTTTATCTGTTGCATTGTGCTGGGGTGTTGTTGCCGCAGTTCTGGAAGGCGTAGCAATATTTGGGAGCGCTCCAGTCGGCTTGGAAGGCCCTTTGTCGTGGGAGAGGTGGTAACTGGGCGGTCACAGATTGTCTCCCTTTGATGGGAAATAGAGGTTTTCTGCCAGGGCGGGGGAGGGGGGTGGCGTTGAGTTGGTGAAGGGCTGGTATCGAGTTTCTGGGACAGATGAGACTAGCTTCTTTTCAAGTGCTAGCTCAGCGCTATCGATTGCCGATGCAGATGTTTTATTTCTATCTGCAGGTTCGTCACTATTTGCTTAGTTTGTCAGCTGGTGGCAAGGTTCTGGCAAGGAGAGGTAGTCTATGGTCATTGATGGCGAAATTGCAGGAGAGTGTGTCTGCGCGGCTTTTGAGAGGGGAGATCTTTCCTGAGGGGGACAGGGCACATTTGTCCCCGTTAGTGGTGCGGTGGCAGAAGGACGGAGTGGGGGAACTTACCATGGAGCTCTTGGGTCAAGCTTTCCGGAGAGTGTGGGGGGTTTCAGAGGCTATGCGTTATCGGGAGATGCAATATAAACTGCTGTGGCGAGCCTATGTTGCTGAGGTTGGGGCTGTGAGGATGGGTCTCTTGAAGACAGATGTGTGTGGCCTGTGTAGGGGCGAGAGGGGATCACCCTATCACCGTTTTTGGTCCTGCTCGTTAATCCAGTCCTATTGGGGGGAGATTTGGGAGTCCCTTGTTTCATGGACGGGAATCAGGATTGAGCTTCGCCCCATTTGGTGTCTCTTCCAGCTCGCCTACCCGGGCATTGAGGGGTCAAGGTCACTACGACTTTTCTATGAGAAGAGTTTTTTAGTAGCCAAGCAATGTATTCTGCGGCGCTGGCTGTCGGGGGCGCACCCCTCACCCTTGGAGTGGGAACACCAGCTCCGGGAAGTCATGCAAATGGAGCGTAGAATGGCCCAATTGATTGGGGGGCGGGCATGGGAACGACATCTCTCCGTTTGGGAACCCTTGAGGGGGGTCCCTGGGGTCTCCACTGTGGGGGAGGGTGCAGAACGGTGTGTATACCAATAGTAGAGGTCTCCTTAGTGGTACAGTCGGTCGAGGGGGTAAAGGACTTTGCGAGGGTGGTCTGGGCAGTAGTTGAGTAATCCCTGGAGGGGGGGGGGGTAGGTGGATGGGTAGGGGTGAGGGAGGGGGTGGAGAGTGGATGGGGGGTTGGAGGGGAGGGGTGAGGAAGGTTTGGTGTATTGATACTATTCCTCGCTCACACCATGTTGTACTTAATGTCTTGTTTGTAAGTGGGGCTGTTATGTTCCCGATGGCTGTTTTGCGGGGCTGTGTATGTTATTCTTTCTTGCTCTAATATGGTTAATAAAAATGATTTTTTCTAATTTTACCTTTACAACAATCCCAATGCAGAACAAGACATCAAAGAATCCAAGAATGATTTTTTTTTTAAATTTCCAAAGGTTGTTAACCATGAATTGTCATCAGATCTAACTTGTCACTCCTTTGCTTCTCACTTTCAAAAAAGGATATTGAATACCGTGAGTGGTTTTGATGGTAAAAACCATGCAGTTAACTGATGAGGTGGTGACTGGGAGTAAAAGTCATCAGTGATTGAAGCTAGTCACTGAGCCAAGGATGTGGTATTGAAAAGACTAATCGGACCTGGTTGGCCTTCTCCCCAGTTACAGCTGATCAAATGTTGATTTTGTTAAAGAATCTGAAATCTACTACATGTTGCTGGGACCTGTGTCCATCAGTTTTGATTAAGGTGATTCACGAGCACCTGGTAAAGTGATTGATTTGGATTATAAATAATTTTTTGGGTCAAGGTGTTTTTCTGGACTTCTTGAAGAGAACATTGGTGAAGTCACTACTGAGGAAAACTAACTTGGATACTCCTAATGTTGAGAATTACAGGCCAGTAGCTTATTTGCCCTTTTGGGGAAAGGTGATTGAAAAAGTGGTATATGGTCAAAGAATTTTGTGGAAAGAGGTTCATCGTTGAGCAATTTTCAATTCAGCTTCCGTCAATAATTTCATACATAATTGTTGCTAGTACGAGGTGCAATCAAAAAGTATCCAAACTTGTATAATAAAACAAGAAATATAAAACTGACAGTTATTGCACTCTGTCTCCTTCAAAGTAGTCCCCTTCCTCCAGCATTCCTGCTACTGCTGGAAACAATTTTGAAATACCTCTTTTGCTATGTTTTGAAGCTGCTGTGTCAAATTTTGCTTAATGGTCTCCAAGTCATAGAATCACTTTCCTTTCAGTGGTAATTTCAGTTTTGGAAACAAGAAAAATCACAGAGTGCAAGGTTAGATGAGTACGGAGGCTGACGGACTTGCTCGATTTGGTGTTTGGCCAAGAACTGCTGGATAAGATGTGATACATGAGCTGGGACATTATCATGATGAAGCAACCATTCACCATCCCTGTGCAAATGGCCTCTTATGACGAAATGCATCTCTCAAACGAGTCAGAACTTGGACAAAGTACTCTTTATTGATGGTTTGGCCTTTTGGAGCATGCTCATGATGAACAATACCCTGGTAATCAAAGAAAACTGTGAGCATGTCCTTGACATTGCTCATCACCAAACGGGATTTCTTGGATCTAGGAGAGTTTGGAGTCTTCCATTGTGAAGACTGAACCTTAGTTTCCAGGTCATAACCATAAACCCATGAGTCATCACCAGTAATATTCTTTTTGATGAAATCTGAGTCATTTTCAATGCATTCTAACAATTCCATGGTTGCAGACAGTCTATCTTCTTTTTGGTTAGGGGACAGGAGTTTCAGCATGAATTTTACAGACGCAAGTCTCATCCCCAAATTGACAATAAGCATGGATTCTACCGACCTGAAACTGATGTCCATGTTCTCACAAGCTCCCTGATAATCGACGATTTGAGTGTATTGCGGCATGCGCTGCTTCAACTTTGCCTTCATTCCTGCTCGTGGATGGCCTTCCAGAACATTTGTTACTGTCAACACTTTGGCGACCCTCTTGGAAATGTTTGTACCAGTCATAAACTCAAGCACAACTCATGTATTCATTGCCATACACTTTGCTGTAACTTGTCATAAGTCACTTTACAGGAATCTCCGAGTTTCTGGCAGAATTTAATGAAATTCGCTGTTCAATTTTTTTTCATCATAAATCTGATGAACTGCTTTTTTACACGATACCAAACATCATGTGATTAAAAAAAGTACAGGTGTGCTGCAGCCATGCTACACTCTACACATGCAGAGCACATAACTAGATCACTGCATGCTTAATAGCATTGTGATGTGACATATTGTTATATACAGTAGTGACCAAAAAATTAAAGCAGAGTCCAAAATATCTGAATTTTATTAGAAAAGTACGTGTTATTGTCACTTTCATAGTCAAAAGCTTTAAGAACCAAAGATATATATGTCATTTTCAAAGTTTTATTCAGGAAACAATATATGTGTCAGTATTTGATAGGGTGTCCATGATTTTTCAGCACAGCCTGGATTCTTGTAGGCATACTGTTAACTAGCGTTTTATAGTATGCCGGAGTGATTTCATTGAACCATACATGCTTGAGTATGCCCTTTAAATTTGCTTCTGAAGTTGGAAAGTGTGCTGCCACCTTTTTCTTCATAAGATTCCAACAGTTTTCAATTATATTGAGATCCAGAGAGTTTGATTGCTAACTTGGTAGCAGTTCGATCTTGTTGTCCACGAACCACTTTTTGACTGTTTTTGCAGTGTGGCACGGTGCCGAGTCCTGCTGAAATATAGTTGTGCCAGAAACATTCATGTGTATTTTAACTTTACTATTCAGCACGGATATGTATTTTGCAGCATTTTCTCTTTCACCTTTCTCAAAAATGTGCAGACCACATCGTCCATTCGCCGAGATAAACACCCACCATCGGTGCTGGTATGGGGTGGTAACAGTCTTGATCGTGTACTTTGGATTTAGTCTCTCGCCTGCTGGTCGACGGACGTAGTTGTAACCACTCCCATGTACTTGCTGAAATGTACTTTTATCTGTGTACATTACCCTCGCCTACCATTCAGCAGATTTGTCTTTCATCTTGCTACAAAACTGTATGTGGGCAGCAATTTGTTTCCTGGTCATCATAGGCTTCTTGGCAGGTCTTCTGGCCACGAGTTTGAATTCATCCACAAGCCATCATCGGACAGATCTGGCACTTATCTTTATTCCTCGATCATTAGCTAACTGAGCCACACATTGAGATGAGGTATGTGGACTAGATGCAATAATGCTTTTGAGGAATCGGTCATCTCGTTCAGTAGTTATCTGTCTGCGCCCACATTTCGAACGACGTGTACGGCCACCTGATTTCAGAACATTCTAAACTGCACACCTTGATATATGCAAATGTTTTGCAATAGAACATTGTGAATATCCTTCAGCATGGAGTGTGACAACTTGTCCCTTTACAAAGTCATTAATATCACACTTTCTACCCATCTTGATTGTATATTTCACATGTAACTTTCAATCGTTTCCTAGTTCTAAACATTCAAAACTTCATCCAAGAAACCTACCACAGAGTGTAAGTAAACTAAAATGGACGCCAGACGCATGGTGTGACTAATCGCCATGCTGATTAAATAAGTAAGCACGTGTGACATCTCCACAGTACATTATTTAACAAGATACCTGTCTTAATTTTTTGGCCACTACTGTAGCTACACAACAAGTCTTGATACTTTTTGATCACACCTTATAGCTCTGTTGGTGCAAGAGACTGTATGGTAGTGTATGTTTGGACTTGACTGTGGCATTTGATGTTATCTGTCATAACCGATTGATATAGAGACTACACCAGTTAGGGGAGGGAGGGTGGTACTGCTGTGGTATAATTTATTTTTATGTTTATAACACTGTGTGCAGTAGAAACAGGTTTTGTGGTATAATTGGAGCATACCATTTGGGGTCCTCAAAGCACCATGCTCTCCCAGCTTTTGTTTAATATTATCTGTCCATTGTGTACTGTTTTAGAGAATGTTCAGATATACTGAGGGTGTTTTTATAAACTCTTGTGATGTTAGCGCACGTATTTAGGACTGTTTTATAGAGTGAATTATGTGCATATTTTACTTTATAAAATAGAAGCATAAGTGATGTAAAAAAGAGTGCCACACTAGTCATGAATATTTACGCCTTCCTTATGGCAGGTATAAATGTCCACGCCTAGATTTTACAGGAATGTGCTTAAGTTATACTATTTTACAACCTGTGTGCATATATTTGCGCTATACTCATGCTCCATCCAAACTCTGTCCTTGTGCACACCCACACTAAAAATATATGCACACGCGATTGGTCTTATGTGCATACTATACTAAAACAAAAAAGCAGGGGTCAGCAGAATAACCACACACCACATCTGGCTGTGTCAGGGACAACTAATCACATAAATACAATCACATAAGAGTGTAATCATATAGATATGAATAAAAGCTATAAAAACAAATATAATATGGCCTAGTGGTTGGGTCAAGGTACCACAGGCCGGAAGGTCGGTGGTTCAAATCTCACTAGAGGACAGCAACCTTGGGCCAGAAGGACTGGGGTTTTTAGTCCCACAGGTGCTCCTTGTGGTCTTGGGCAAGCCACTTAACCCTCCATTGCCCATGCTCCCTGTAAGTATTAGTGTATGTGTCTCATATCCCCTCGTGTTAAATGTATCCCCCAATTGTGTTGTGACCACTTTGATTGAAGGATAAGGTGGTATACCAAACTGTCTAAATAAATAAATAAATATAAAATTATATCAACCAGAAATGATTAAAATACAAAACATATTTTGATGTCCCATAAGCAGGAGAGATAAAAAGATAAAAAATCATGTCAAATATATATTTCATATCATACATGAAAAGTGTCAAAATGTGTAAAGGTGTGTGCAAGAGGAGTCATCAAAAATGCCAATGCCAATCCAAAATAACATACTGTACTTACTGATAATGTACAATGAATCAAAGCTGTATATTAAAAGATAACACAGGTACACTAAAAAATTTTTTTTTTAAACTGCCTCTAATGTTTCGATTGATTTTTACGTTTTTTGGTGCGCTGAATCCAAATCTGGTAACCAATTTGCTCCATCACGTACAGATTTTTTGCTACATTGGGTTAGCAGTTTGAGGTGAACGTTTCAGATTGAGTGCGATCGAGATAAAAGTTTCTTGGATGAATTCTTTATACTAATTGTTTAGTAGTTATTCAAATAAGAATAAAGAAAATTGTAACAAGGCAGCACATAAGAATAGAGTAATGTCAACAAAACACACTGTGATGGTAGCAAAATTGTCTGCACTTAAAAAAGCCACATACATGTGCACAAACATTGAGCATATAAGAGCGAGGTTAGACCAAAGCAAAGCAAAGAAATGTGCAAAAAATGTTGTACAGGTATGTATGTAAGAATAGAAAACGCAAACCGCACCATTGCAATACATGAAGACAAACACCGGATGGTGTGGTAATAACTAGCAAATTTTTATTTCAAAGTTTAGTAAAAACACGATATTTGTCAACACAGTTTAGATTTTAAAGTCATTCTTGGGTCAATCAATCTCCTGGTGGGCCCGTTTCTTCTTCCCCCGAATGCTTCTCTTGGTGCGCTGCTTGGCGTATTTTTCATCTGGGGTTTCCCGCAGCAGCAACCAGCAGAAATCAGCCATCATAGTGGTGTTCCATCTTCCTTGGTACCTTCTCTCTGCGTCCTTGATGTCCTGGTGAAACCTTTCACCTTGTTCTTCACTGTACGCCCCCAAGTTTTCGGGAAAGTAGTTCACATGGGAGTGCAAGAAATGGACTTTCAGGCTCATGTTACAGCCTTGTTCTTTGAAGGCATTGAGCATCCTGGCAACAATATCCTTATAGTTCTCATCCCGCCTGTTCCCCAAGAATTTGAGAACAACATCCTTGAAGGAATCCCACGCTTCTTTTTCCTTCTCAGACATCGTTTCAGCGAATGCTCCATCTGAAATGATTTTCCTTATATCAGGGCCAACAAACACTCCTTCCTTTAGCTTTGCTTCAGAAAGTCGGGAGAACTTTGAGCAAAGGTACCGAAAGCACTCACCATCTTTTGGAAGGGACTTGATGAATTGCTTAATGAGATCCAACTTAATGTGGAGAGGTGGTAATAGAATTTTACCACGAGGTACCAAGCTCTCATGAAGAACATTTTTCTCACCGGGTCTCAAATACTCCCGAATTGGCCAGTCTTTTTCCCCCCAGTGTAGGTCGCGGGCCCGGCTATCCCACAAGCAAAGGAAGCAGGGATATTTGGTGAAACCGGATTGCTGCCCTAATAGCATGGATAGAATTTTAAAGTCTCCACAAATCATCCACTTATGCTCATCATAACGAATCTTCTGAAGAATCAGGGCCAAATTCTCGTATTTTTCTTGGAGAATAACAGAGTGAGCAATAGGAACTGAAGCGAATGTGTTGCCATTATGAAGAAGAACACCTTTTATGCTGTCTTTTGATGAATCAATGAACAGCCGCCATTCAGCAGGATCATACTTGAGTTTAAACCTTTCCATCACTCCGTATATATCGTTGCAAAATACCAAATCTTCCTCTTTGCTGAAATACTTCAAAAATTGTGTCTCGCGGTTGCGGTACCAATAAAAAGTTGTTCCTGGTGACAATAGATTTTTCTGTTTAAGCCGAGAACCTAGCAGTTGGGCAGCATCTTTTGGGAGTCCTAAATCCCGGACTAAATCATTCAATTCAGCTTGAGAGAAAAGTTCAGGTTTCGGATCTGGTTCAGTTTCAAACTCGGAAGTACTGGACTCATCGGGAAAAGCCATCTGATGAGTCTCATCATGATCAGAACCGTCCACACAAATATGATCCAAAGATTTTGGTGGTTCAGGTACAGGTACTTCGTTGCTATGAGGCATAGGCCTAATTGCTGAGGGAAGGTTGGGGTAACTTATTACGTTCTTATTTTTTAAGTTGTATCCCTTCACAATGCAAGAGCAAAAATAGCAGTCACTGCTGTGGTCTCTTTGTTCACGCCACATCATAGGTATTCCGAAACGAAATGCTTGTTTTTTACCTTTCATCCATAAGCGTAGATCTTCCTCACATGTCTTGCACACTTTGTGAGGAGCCCACGGTTTGTCTTGATCGCCTAACTTCAAACCGAAATAGGCGAAATATACTTTTTTAATAAATGCAGAAATGTTCCTCTGCCGCTTTTTCACGGTATATTCCCCACAAATAAAACAAAAACTGTCCGGAGAGTTGACGCAACCTCTGGCTCTGTGAGCCATCACAAATACACAGCACTGCAAACTACAACTGTAGTGAACCACTTCAGAATAAAGCTGGATTACGACTGAGCAAACAAAAGGTAATAATGAACTTGCAAGAAACTGAAATTTGACAGGAACGTTCATATCGCAACCACCGTGTTTGAGCGAGCGAACGAGGCGAGGCGAACAGGAAAGAACATGCGCCAGCGCGAGTACTGGATTTAGCCCCCCGCCTCCCAATTGTCCTGTTAATGTATAAAATGAATACAAAACACTCTAAAATATCATGAGGGAGTGTTTCTAGTTAGTTAACCATTACAACCTCTATTTTGGGCCAAGAAAATAAACTGCAGTCGGCTAAAAAGAAATTATGTGAACATTCCTTATATGGGTAAGAAATCTAATTTTGCAAGAAAACGTGACGTGATGGAACATTTTGGCTATTTTTCCTGGATTCAGCACCCCAAAATCTATAGGAATCAGTTGCAAAACTGGAGGCAGTTTTTTGGTAGTGTACCTGTGTAATTAATCAATGCAAATTAAGTATAGCCTGTAAAAATAAATATACCAGAAGATCTCAAAAAACAATATTCGACATCCAAACACTAAACAGTCTTATACTATCAAGTTATAATAGTAGATTTGAGAAACGTGGGATCTACTGCAGATTACGTAAAAAAACAAAATCAATGCTGCAACATCTTTGAAAAGTATTTTGTTGTGCAACTGATAGAAAATGCTGCATAATGAAGAAATATTGCGTGAAGGACAACAGAAGGGCTAAGATCGTACTGTATTAACTTCTATAATTGTGAGCCCAAAGAAATAAACTGTAATCACTGATATTTGGCAAAATGCCATTACTTAAAAATACAGAAATCTCAGAAATTCCACTATGTATCGAAATTGGCATTTTTAATAAGAGTGATCAGACTAAAAATAAAAATCCATACTAGTCTGGCTGAGTATAGTCACGAGAATGAGTGCCAAAACAAACTCTCTTACTGATCATGACCAGCGTTTTAAATGAACGCTGTCAGTGGCCAAACCTTATTCAAATAAAAGACAGTCCATATCATATCTCCCCTCAGCTGTCTTTTTGCAAAGTTGACGAGCCCTAATCTTTTAAGCCTTTCCTCATAGGGGTATCCTTCCATCCCCTTTATCATTTTGGTGAATCTTCTCTGTAACATTTCTAGTTCTGTTATACCTTTTTTAAGATATGGTGATCAGAACTGCACACAATATTCAAGATGCAGTCGCACATGAAGTGATACAGAGGCATTATAATTTATTTATTTTTTTTATTTAAAAGTATTTATATCCCGCTTTATCCTTGAATATCCTTGGTTTTATTCTCCATTCCATTCCTTATGATTCCTAGCATTCTACTTGCTTTCTTAACCTCCGCTGCACACTGGGCAGAAGGTTTCAACATTTCATCCACGATCCATTTTTCTAATGTGGAACCTTGCATCATGTAACCGTAGTTTGGGTTGTTCTTCCCTAAGTGCATTGCTTTGCACTTGTCCACGTTACATTTCATCTTCCATTTGGACGTCCAGTCTTCCAGTTCATCAAGGTCCTCTGGCAATTTTTCAGAATGCTTTTTTTTTTTTTTTTTTTAGCAACATTGAATCATTTTGTGTCATCTGCAAATTTGATCATCTCACTCGTTATTCCCATTTCCAGGTCCTTTATGAATATGCTAAAAAGCAGAGGGCCCAGCACAAATCCCTGTGGTATTCCACTATTCACCTTTCTCCATTGAGAAAATTGGCTATTTAGCCCTACTCATAAGAACATAAGATATGCCATAGTGGGTCAGACCAAGGTCAATCAAGCCCATTATTCTATACTCCTTTTCTATCTTTTAAACAGTTTCTGATCCACAATAGTGCACTGCCTCTTATCCCATGACTTTTTAATTTCACCAAGAGTCTCTCATGAGGGATCTTGTCAAAGACTTTCTGAAAATACAGATACACTCTATTTATCTGTTTATTCACACCTTCAAAAAATGTAAGAGACTAGCGAGACAGGACTTTCCTTCACTAAATCCATGATGGCTTTCTGCCATTAAGGCATGACTATTTACATGTTCAATAATTGTGTTCTTTATAATGGCTTCTACCATTTTGCCTAGCCTAGACGTCAAGCTAACTGATCTGTAGTTTCCCAGATCAACCCTGGAACTATTTTTAAAAACCGATGTTACATTGGCCACTCTCCAATACTCAAGTAATAGAAAAGATTTTAATAATAACTCACAGATTACTAAAAGTAGGTCTGCAAGCTCATGTTTCAGTTCTTTCAGCATCCTGGGATATGACCACTTTGATTGAAGGATAAGGTGGTATACAAATCTGTCTAAATAAATAAATAAATATATGCCATCCAGTCCACGTGATTTGCTGCTTTCATTTATCAAATAACTGTAATGCATCTTCCCGATTGATCGAGATGTGTTTCAATGCCTCTGATACATCATCTTTAAATATCATTTCTGGCATGGGTAAATTTCCTACATCTTTTTTAATAAAAACTGAAGCAAATAATTCATTTAGTCTCTCCGCTATGGCCTTTGTCCTCTTAGTGTCCCTTTTACCCTTCTATCATCTAATGGTTCAACTGGCTCTTTCAGAGGTGTTTTGCTATGAATGTACTTGAAAATGTTTTTATTATGTGCTTTTGCTTCCAAAGTAAGCTTCTTTTCAAAATATCTCTTTGCCTGGCCTTAACAATGCCTTACATTAAACTTGCCAGTACTTATGTTGTTTCCTGTTTTTATCATTTGTCTCTATTTTCCATTTTCTGAAGAATTTTCTCTTAGCTATAAAGGCCTCTTTGATCTTACCTTTAAGCCATGCTGGCTGTCAATTGGTCTTCCTTCCACCTTCTCAAAGCGTGGAATACATCTGGTCTGGGCTTCCAAGACAGTATATTTAAATAACGCCCAGACCTGATATAAACTTTTAACCATTGCAGTTGTTTCCTTTAGGGGTATGTTTACTAAACTGCGGTAAACGTGAATAACGCGCGTTGTATGACGTTAACGATCGTTAGCGTGCTATAGCGCATGCTGTAGCGCATTAACGATCGTAAACGCACTATAGTGCGCATTATCACGCGCTAATGCGCGTGATGCTCCGCGGCGCAGAAAAACAACGCAGAAGGCGGAGAGAGGGCAGAGAGAAGGGGTCAATGGGCGGAGAGTGGGCGGGGAGAGGCTCCCATTAAACTAACGCGCTGAATTTCAGAGCTGAATTCCAACGCGAATGAAAACCTGCCGTTAAAGGCATATTAAAGGGGAGAGAAACCATTTAAATGTCAGCAATGTACAGTCTAGGCAGGGAAACCAAAAAAAGGTGATAAGTGTGATACATGTGCACAAAACAAAAGGGCACAGAAACACTGAAAATGACCCCAACAAACTGGAAAAAAACAGCAACCAAGCTGGCCAATAGTAGTATCAATGAGAAACATCAACCCCCCCCCCCCGAGTAAGCGCCATTGAACAGATATTTATGTAGTTCTTTATGTTAGTTATGTATTTATAAACCGCGGAAGGGTCCATACCCCGTCCACATACAAGGTGCACGGGCCCACAGTGAAATAGCACTGTTCAGGGACTTCCTCACCATCGGACAGGGTTCCTATGGCGTGCACATGTCCCGCAACATCAGGGCGGGCATGTCGGAACGGGCAACCGGTCAGATGCTGGAGAAGGGGATACAGAGGGCTGCAGGCGGCACATGCTGTGGAGCAGCTGGGCCACAGTGGGGACTAGGGTGATGCCTAGCTGGCCCATAGGAATGCTGAAACAGTAGAGCAGCCAGACAGCAATTGCTGAGGGCCCAACATGGGCAAGAGTGTGCTTCCCACAGTGTCACAGGGAATAGTACCCAGCAGGTACCCCCAATGGCACGGAACATTGGCAGGCGGTGCTGGGGGAAAGCGTGGGCAGCTATGCGGGCACCCCCACACCAGAACATGCACCATAGGCAGCCGCCTACCTGCACACTGGATGGCTTGAGACCGCACACCACCAGCAGAAGGCATGTCAGCATGGTGGCTGAGGGATACTGGTGGTGGAGGGGGCAGTGGCAGCTGCCCAGAGCAGACCGTGGCCTAGCCCCCTTCACGTGGGTGCAGTGCACTCCAACAGACAGGCCCTGTCTGACCAACAGTCATGTTATCACCAGGGAACGCACCATCTCTGTGAGAACATGGTGGTGCAGTGCACATAACCAGTGTATTCAGAAGCAGAGGGTCACAGGTTCAGGTCCCAGCTGTGGTTTCCGCCAACCCAGTCCTCATATTTTACCCACTACTAGAACGGGCTAATACAGACAGAACCGGTCTTGCAGATGACGTAAACATGCCCAAAACACCCACATTTTACCCTACAGAGCACAGACACCATAAACATGCACATTACCTAGAGCAGAGCCTCCCAAATGCAGTCCTGGAGGGCCAAACACCATCCCGGTTCCATGCTGCCTCTGATAAAGATGCCTGTGCTGCATTTCTATGCGCCACCCCCATGGTATGCAGATGTATCTCATGCATATTCATGAGGGACAGCATGAAAACCCGAACAGTGTTTGGCACCACAGGACTGGAGTTGGGAACCTCTGCCGTAAAGCAGCAGCCAACAGGGGCAGACACACCCGCACCCACAGGCCCCATTATCCAAAGCCTCCTGGAGAGGAAGGACTTTGGGCTCTGCGTGCATCTCCCAATACTAGCACATGCATACCGTATTAATGCCACCCTAAACCTGGGAATATGCTACACAGCTATCAGAAGGTTGCTATGAGCACTGGCAGATAGCAATTCCTAGGTTAAGTACAATTTCCTGAGTGAGCTGCATCATAGCAACCTTTCTGATGTCTGTGGAGTGTGCTACAGGTCCTGTGTCTAACAGTGTTTACCAACCTGGGGAGTGACTCCGACAGTATTGCGTACCATAGCCATGCCTGCACTGTGCCCAGGACTGGTGTGGTGGCCTGGGCTGCCCAACACCTCTAGTGTTGCACAGTGCTTGCATAGGTGTGGGGAGTGCTTGTCTGTCTATCCAGTGTGTGGTGGCTTCCAACACCCTCCATAGCCCACACTGCTAGCACTGTTGCCAGTATTGGCCTGCCAATGTGCATAATGAGGAGCAAGGTACCGTGGGAATAGCCTGGATAGGGTGGCCTTGCCTGTCCGCATCTGCACAGGGCATAGGGCAATGGCCGGACATTGTAGTGCCCGGTACCACCTGCATGGACAGGGTGGCCATAGCATGTCCTGCTGGGAGGTCACTCTCACCCTGACTGAGCAGTGACCATGGCATGGCTAGGTTCCACCATAGTGCTATATAGCATTTCTCTTATGTGATATATATGGGTTTCCTTTTGGGGACCAATCACGGACTTATCTGCTTGGTGTGTATGCTGATATCCCCGTTCTGGGTACATGCATCTCCTCCAGGACCATGCACTATGGACTAGCTGGCGGACTGTCTGCAGCTAGTATGTGTCTTGCTGGAACACCGTTCAGGGTGCAGCGGCTGGAGGCTTGCTGCTGGGGAATGTCAGATAATGGTGGGGGGCAGCTGAGCATTTCCAGACCTGCCGTCTGTCTGCTCTTGCTGTACGGGTGTGTACTGCTCTGCATTGCCTGCCCTGTAGGGTGTTTGATCCCGAGTGGGACTGGGGTGATGGTCCCCTCTACTGCCACCATTGCAGAGGGTTGGAAGTGGATCTGTGGGCGGGAGATCCTGTCCCCCACCCTGAGCCCTAGAGGGTGTGTTGGGTGGTGGTATGTAATCTCCCTGGTAACCACAGCAGAATGTGGGTGTGGTGCCGTGCAGTCCTCATGTAGCCAGTCATGTGTTTATTAGCAGCTCTAGCCCACTGGTTACTTCACTGCCCATGGAGCCAGTGGTCATAGGTTCACAACCCACAGAGGGGTTCATTGATAGGGCTGTCTTAGGCATTGTCTATTTTTACTGTATATTAGTGCTGCCAGCAGAACCACCCTAAGGGTACTGTCACCTCAGGGTAGCTCAATAGGCGCCCTATAGGGCACGCCTTACGCGGCTCCCTATAGGGCACGATTTACGCAGCGCCCAATAGGGCGCGACTTACGCGGCGCCCTATAGGACGCACATTACGCGGCGCCCTATAGGGCGCACATTACGCGGCGCCCTATAGGGCGCACATTACGCGGCGCCCTATAGGGCGCACATTAGGTGGCGCCCTATAGGGCGCACATTACACTTCGCCCTATATTATATGTATTATATGCCATTTGAAAGGAATATTTAGGCGCTCCCTATAGGGCGCGCCTTACACTTCGCCTTATAGGGAGCGCCTAAATATTCCTATCAACTGGTATATAATACATGACCATGTCAGAGAGAACGTCACTATTGGAACATATTTCATAGGAAGGGTACACTTTTCCTGACATATGCAAACTGTAACCCGCCTGCAGACTGTGGATTAAAATATTATAGTCGGCTTTCAAAGGGTTACACAGGATGCCTCAGCCAGCCTTACTCATTGGGCACACTCGGGAATCGAACCCATGACTCTTGTACCATCAGTCTGTGTAGTAACCATTGTGCTACAGCTCTGTTTCTGTCTTTGGGTGTCTGCGCGCTGTCTTAAGCGTGCGCGCAGTAGCGCGCTGTAACGATCGTTGCTGCGCGGCGTGCAATAACGTGCGTAACTGCGCGTTATTGGTTACGATGTCCCGCCCATGTCCTTTTTTGGCTTTCCTTTCACTAACGCGGCTCCTAACGCGAATTGCACTAACACAGTTTAGTAAACATACCCCTTAGTATTTTTCATAGCCATTTTCCTCTTTTTATCATAGTTTCCGTTTTGAAAGTTAAATGCTAGTGCAGTAGATTTCCTTGTTTTCTTCCCTCCATTTATTAAAACAAATTTGATCATGTTACGATTACTATTGACAAGTGGTCTCAACACCTTTATCTAAGTAGATCCTGCATTCAACTAAGAACTAGATCTAAAATGTTTAACCTTGAGTTGGTTCCTGAACTAGCTGCTCCATGAAACAGTAATTTTGTTCATCTAGGAACTTTATCTCCCTAGCATGGCTTGATGTAACACTGACCCAGTCAATACTGGGGTAACTGAAATCTCCCATTATGGCTGTGTTGTAAACGTTGCAAGCTTCCCTACTTTCTTTTAGCATTTCATCATCTGTCTGTTCATTCTGGCCAGGCAGGTGGTAGTATATAACCCATTGCCATTCCCTTTCCCTTTTTACATGGCATTTCTATCCATAAAGATTCCATAATGTATTTTATTTCCTGCAAAACCTTTATCTTGTTTGAGTCAATGCTCTCTTTAACATATAGCGCCACCCCCTCTACTTATGTGATCTACCCTATCATTGCAATACAGTTTGTAGCCTGGTATCACAGTGTCCTATCGGTTATCCTCTTTCTACCAGAACTTTGAGATGCCAATTATATCTAACCTTTCATTTAGTGCTATATATTCTAGCTCTCCCATCTTATTTTTTAGACTTTTCAAATTTGCATACAGGCATTTCAAAGTTTGTTTTTTTGGCCATATTAACAGTCTGGCAATTGGATGACAGGGGTAATTTGGAATCTTTCAACTTGGTCTGGTTTATACTTAAAGGCACTTGGTTTACTTTTACCTTTATTGGAACCTCTCTATCGGGATGCCCTGCCCTGCCTGCCTCTTAGGTCCTGTGCGTGGAACAGGAAACATTTCTAAGAATGCTACCCTGGAAGTTGTGGATTTCAACTTTTTACCTGAAAGCCTAAATTTAGCTTCCAGAGCCTTCCTCCCACACTTTCTTATGTCATTGGTAACAACCTGTACCAAGACAACAGGCTCCTCCCCAACCTTATCTATGTGGCCCATGAGGTCCGCTACCTTCACACCAGGCAGGCATATTACCAGGCAATTCTCACATCCACCAGCCACCTAGCTATCTACATGCTTAATGATCGAATCATCTACTATACAGTAACGGTGGTCCTAGCCCTTCCCTCATGGGTACATGGCCCTGGAGATGTCTTTGGTGCAAGAGGGTATTACGTTACTTGGAGGACAGGTCCTAGTTGTATGACTGCTTCCTGCCACACCAAAGTGATGCTCTCCTTCCACGTGATCTCTCTCCTCCATGGCAGCAGAAAGCCTGCCAGACTGGAGGTGGGATGTCTCTACTACATCCCTGTAGGTCTTGTCTATATTGCTCTCTGTCTGCCTCAGTTGTTCCAACAGGCCAATGCAGTAAACTGATGCTGAAGTTTTACGCCACCAACCTTTTACGCCTATTTGCAGCACACCTATAGTGTGTGACTTTAGTGCTGGGATGCATAAAGGGGCTCATATGCAAATTAGCCACGTTATACTGTGCGCAAATGGCAGCATTAAACTGGGAGAGCAAACCAAACAGATGCTCACAGAAGTCGATGCTAGATTGACATGCTCTCACAGAGAAACAAAATCACCACGTGGCTAATTTGCATATATTGCATATGAGCCCCAACAGTATTTTGATGACATCAGAGGCTTTCCCCGATACCATCGAAATACTATTGGGGGGCTGGTGTCCCTGACAGAAATCAAATCCCCGGTGGCCCAGTGGCCTCAATCCCCTCACCCACCTTACCAAAAATAACCCTGGCAGCCCAGCAGCCCTGAACCCTCCACCCCCTCCCAATATCTTTACAAATGAGCGGAAGTGCTGCCCATGTGCTCAGACTCCTGTGTTGCCATCTTGAAAAATAGCAGTGCCTGGCACCACATGGTATATCCTGGGATGCGCCGGGTGGGGTCAGACTGCCATATTAGGCATGTTCTACCTTATATGGCAGTCTGACCTCACCTGGTGCATCCCAGGTTGCACACATGCGGACAAGGCGCCACCAGTTTTCAAGATGGCAGCTCTCCCGCTCATTTGTAAAGGTATTGGGAGGGGGGGTGAGAGGTTTCAGGGCTGCTAGGCCACCAGGATTATTTTACTTGGATAGATGGGGGGTTGGGAGCTGCTGGGCCACCAGGATTATGTTTGGTTGGGTGGGTGGGTGGATGGTTTGGGATTGCTGGGCCACCGGGATTATGTTTGATTGGGCAGATGGGGGGTTTGGGGCTGCTTGGCCACCAGGATTATTTTTGGTTGGGCGGGTGGAAGGGATCGGGGCCACTGGGCCACCAGAGATTTGTTTTCTGCTGAGGGCACCAGTCCTCCGACAGTATTTTGATGGCATTGGGGCTTTCCTTGATGCCTGGATCATCTTTGACATTTCCCCTCAAATGATCCAGGCATTGGAGAAAGCACCCAATGCCATCAAAATACTTTTGGGGGCACGCACTAGATGTTTAAGCCACCTCAAGACCAGGCACAGAGATACTGGCGCTAAGGCTCACTGCAAAATCCTCTATGCATTTCTCTGCATCGGGCTCGGGCAATATTAGCATATCATTTTATTATGTGCAGCTCATTTGTCTATAATTTAAATAAATTTAAATACTCTTGGCATTAATTGTGTGCTAGTTTTTCCTTTGCTGTTTACATGTGCGTCCGTCTCTTTTCTGCATTTCATGGTGTTAGTAATTGTGCTTAGAAGTGTCATTATCTGTGCTTAAAGGCTATGCTAGTTTTCTGCATTGGCCTGCAAGTTAGCTACTCTACCATCTAGAGATCGGGATTTGTTCCCTGAGAGCAAAGAGCTCTTTTCAGGTAGTGCACACATGGTGTGGGGTGCCTGGAAGAAAATCATACATGTAACACTCGGTGCAAAAGACTGGATAGCCCCCATCTCTCTGCTGGATTGCTGTCTGCATCATAAGATTTAACAATTTCTTCTATCTATTTAAAGTTGTTCAGTTGTTTAGGAATAGGAATAGGAATACTTGACCCAATACAATTATACCTAATAAGTATAAGGTACTTTAGTTCTCACCCCAAAGTACACTGCAAGGACTTAATTAATATACTCCTAAGGCCTAATAACTTGCTTATTAAGATAATCAGTTAAACCTGAAAGTTAGCGAAATCACTCCCTTCCCCTTAAATGGTTTAGGAGGCTATAAATCAAGGATTATGCCTGGGGTGGGTGGGGGCCAGATGGGAGAGAGGGAGAGAGACACTAACTGAAACCGTGCTTGTAATATTAAGCGCTTACTGCCTTTAATTTAAATGAAAGCTGGCTTGTTTTAGTGTGCCCTACCTGACCTAACAAAAACACTGAATTTTAAAATATATGGAGTCTATTAGCTTTAACCCAAAGAATTCCCTTTTCCCCAAGATTTAGAAAATTTCCCAGCGGTAAATACATAAAAGTGCAGATTTCTTCCCAGCAGCAGCAGTACTTATTGGTAATCATTTTTATCCAAAATCGCACAGTGAACACAGAAGAGAAATATTAAGCAATTATGCCTTTTCCTCATCAGTCTCTATATGTTCCTTCCATTGAACTTTGAGTCTCACGATGCCACCTTTGCACTTCCTTCGGTCATTCATATCTCTAAAAAAACCTTCTTGGTCTCTGTTTTACTGTATTAATTTTTCTTTTTTTCCATTTGCATCTCTGCTTTTATCTTTATCTATCGCTTGATATACCGCCCAAGCGTATGCGTCAGGGTGGTGTACAATAAAATCAATTGGAAAGTGGAAAAAGAAAGGAACGCCATTGTTTAGACAGGACAGAGAGGGACAGGAAGAGACAGAAGAGGACAGTTAGGCAGGGTAAAGGAGGGGGAAGGAGAGGACTGGTGGTGGGGAAACTGGTGGAGTGTGGAAGCCTTAAGGATCCGGGAGGTCAAATGCCTGCTAAAAGAGGTGAGTTTTGAGTGAGCTCTTGAAGCGTAGATAAGACAGTTTGGTACAGAGGGCAAGGGGGAGGGAGTTCCAGAGGGCAGGGGCCAGGAAGAAGAAAACGGAGTGACTTGTGGATTCCAGGTGAGCTGAGGAAGGGGAGGGAAGAAAGAGGTGATTCCCATGTGCTGAGCGAAGGAGATGGGGAGAAGGCTGCAGATGGATGGAGTCAGCTAGATATTGGGGAGAGCCGGTGTGTAATGCTTTATGGGTAAGAATGAGAACCTTATAGAGGAAACAAAATTTGAGTGGGAGACAGTGCAAACGGAAAAGGAGGGAGGTGATGTGGTCCCGGGTGGAGAAATGAGTGAGCAGATGTGCATCTGTATTTTGAACCAATTGGAGGCGCCGGAGTTGATATTGTGGGAGACCTGCTAAGATGGTGTTACAGTAGTCCAGCCTTGAGAGAACAAGTGAGCTAACTAGTGAGGTGAGAGAGGAGGAGGGGAGAAAGGGGCGAACAGCACGGATCTGGCGCAGGAAGAAGAAGGAACGACGGATGAGCAAGGAGATATGGTGGTGAAAGGAAAGAGAGGAGTCGAGAGTGACTCCGAGATAGAGGAGGGAGGAGAACAGAGGAATAGGAGTAGAAAGGAAGAGAGGGGAACAAGTAGGAGGCGGTGTACTAAAGGAAAGCCAGAGTGCAGCTGATTTGGATGGGTTAACGTGAAGGAAGTTACTGCTTATCCATGTGGCAACACGAGCGAGACAGAGGTTGAGGGCAGAAAGATCTGGCGAGAGAGAGCTGGTGTGGTGAACAAGAAGAATGTCATCAGCATAGAAATAGCCCGAAATACCAGACTGTTGAACAATGAGTGCCAGAGGGGCGAGAAAGATGTTGAAAAGGAGGGGAGCAAGAACTTAACCCTGGGGGACCCCACAGAGAAGAACCCGAGGAGGGGAGATGGCTGAGCTGGTCTTTACAGAGAAAGTGCGAGAAAAGAGAAAAGAACGAAACCAGGAGAGAACAGACCCGTGAATCCTGAGATCACCCAGGCGGGCTAGCAGGGTGCGATGATCCACAATGTCAAAAGCAGAAGATAGATCCAATGCCACCACAAGGGAAAGATCACCCCAGTCGTGGGATTGGTGCACTTCGTTCAGGAGGGAAGTGAGAATGGTCTCAGTGCTGCTCTTCTGACTACTTCCCAGCTTCCCTTAGCTTTTCCAGATATTGTTGCCTGCCATCCTCTCTCAATGATCTCTTGTAGTTTATGAAGGCTAACCTTTTTTTCTTAAATTTTTCAGGTTCTTCTTTATTTATTTAATTTAAACAGCTTTTATATACCGCGCTATTTGTCATCAGTGCGGTTTACATTGAACAACATTACACTCAGACTTAGAGAACTTGTCCAAGTTTACAGGTAACAAGGGAATAAAAACAAGTATTAACTGGGGAATAGTATATAGCAGTTAAACATTTAACAGAGGCAACTATTTACAATGATTTATCATAGGTTGAAAAGATCTTTCTTCATCGAAAAAGGACTCTATTTTGACATAGTCCGAGCTATATGCTACAAAGAACTACTTGCTTAACCATAATTACTGGTTTGGGTCGTGGGGGGAGGAGAGGGGGACATATTGCTTTTATTTAATAATTGCTTTTATTTAATTATTCATATGCTATTCCCCAGTTAATCCTTGTTTTATTCCCCTGTTACCTGTAACTTGGACAAGTTCTCTAAATCTGAGTGTATTTTGTTTAATGTAAACCGCACTGATGTCAAATAGCATGGTATATAAGAGCTGTTAAATAAATAAATATTGATGTGGGAGAAGTGTTGTAAGAAGAGGTGGGTTTTTAGAGCTTTTCTATATTGTGATATATCTTTCATCAATCTGATGTTGATAGGCAGCTTGTTCCAGCATCTGGGGGCGAAGGATGCAAATGCTCTGTTAATAGTTGTCTGGGTGCATTTTACTAGTTCTTTTGGAACAGATAGTATATTTTCAGCTACAGATCTCCTAGATCTATTGTTTTGGGTGTGAGTGAGAAGGTCCGAGATTGAAGATGGTGAAATTTTATGGAACGCTTTGAAGGTCATGAGGAGGGCTTTGTAAGATATCCTGCAGTTTATTGGGAGCCAGTGAAGCTCCATCAGGATGGGGGTTATGGGTTGTCTCCTTGTAGTTCCACATAGTACTCTGGCTGCTGCATTCATAGCCAGCTGTAACGGTTTTAGTGTATTCTTGGGTAGGCCATGTAGTAGAATATTCGCATAGTCTAAATGTGGGGTGACTAGCTCTTGGAATGTTGTGCGGAAGTCATCTGGTTCCAACATAAGAACATAAGATATGCCATACTGGGTCAGACCAAGGTCCATCAAGCCCAGTATTCTGTTTCCAACAGTGGCCAATCTAGGTCATACGTACCTAGCAGTTTCCCCAAGGGACACAGGTTCCACAATGCTTGTATTGGTTCAAGCATTGATATCCTGGGTCCCTTCTTAATAATGGTTTATGGACCTTTCCTCCAGGAACTTATCCAAACCTTTTTTAAACCCAGCTACACTAACAGCCTCCGGTAACAAATTCCAGAGTTTGATTACACGTTGAGTGAAAAAATATTTTCTTTTATTAGTCTTAAATAGTTTACCCTGTAGCTTCATTGCATGTCCCCTAGTCTTTCTATATTCTGATAAGGTAAACAATCGATCTACGTTTACCCGTTCCACTCCGTTCATTAATTTATAGACTTCTATCATATCTCCCCTCAGCCGTCTCTTTTCCAGGTTAAAGAGCCCCAACCTTTTTAGCCTTTCTTCATGGGCTTAAGGTGCCGTAGAGTCTTGATCTTGTGATAGATGGATTTTACTGTGCATTTTATGTGCTCCTTGAATTCTAGTCGTTGTTCCAGTATGACACCCAAGTAGCGAATGGTGGATTTGACTGGTAATTCGGCGTCCCTTACTCTTAGTGTTGGTGGTGGAGAGAAGTCTTTGTTCCTTGTGACAATAAGGACTTCAGTTTTTTTGAAATTTATTCGGAGGTTCTGCGTGAGCAACCAATCAGTTATTGCATTGAAGCAATTGATTAAAGCCGTGTAATCAGGGCTTATCACATTAACAGGTGTGAACAACAGCACATCGTCAGCATAGATAAGGCAAGATATTCCAAAAGCCCGGGTGATGTTGCAGATTGGTTGCATATAGATATTAAAAAGCAGTGCTGATAGGGAGGAACCTTGTGGTACTCCTTGTTTCTGTTGGAATGGATAAGATGTATTGTTAACGATTCAAACTTGTTGCCAGCGGTCTTCTAGATAGGATTTGCACCAATCCCATGCGATTCCTTGTATTCCCCGGGCTAGTAGTTGTTCATGGTCGACTGAGTCGAACACTGCCGCAATGTCTAGGAAGACCAATGCAACTCCAATCTTGATACTGTCTATAGCATTGATGAGAGTATTCATTAAAGAGGCAAGAAGTGTCTCAACTCCATGTGCAACCGTAAAACCATGTTGGCTTGGGTCTAGTGGGGCCTCAGTATCAATGTGTTGTTGGATCTGTCTCAGGGTCACCTTTTCTAGTATTTTGGCTAATAGTGGAATACTAGAAATTGGCCGGTAAGAGTCCTCCTTCTTTGGGTCTAGTTTGTTATTTTTCAGTAATGGTCGGATAGATGTCTGCTTGAGGACTGCTGGGAAAACACCGGTGGTGAATGATTGGTCTGCTATGGCAGCTATATACGGGCTAAGCTCCGCTCTCAATGCTCTGATCCAGTGAGCTGGACATGGATCATTTGGGACTGTTGTGGTATTAATGGTGGCTATAATGTCTTCGATGGTACTTGGCGATGGGGATGAAAATTTGTTGAGTGGGAACTGAACGTAGGGAGGTTGAGAGGTTTCTTTTGACATTGTCGTAACTTTGACTGCCTTTGATTGAATATAATTAGCATATAGTTGAGGCTGTATTTGTTCTTGTGTCGGTGTGGATGGCTCTCTGGATAGGGATTTCACTAGCTGGAAGAGTTTGCGTGGCTTGTTAAGAGAGCGATTAAGTAGTGCCGCGTGGAATTCCTTTCTCTTGGTCCAGGTTAGTTCACGGTGAGATTTCAGGTGGACTAGGTAGGCGTCCTGATTGGAGGGGTTTAGAGTACGTCTCCATCTCCTCTCTAGTTTCCTCAGATGAAGTAAGGAGGCTCGTAACTCGGGAGTAAACCATGGTGCATTCTGCTTTCTGGATGTCTGCTTGTTGGGTGATGTTCGGTTGTTTGTGGTGGGTTGCTGGGCGTACAGTCTGAGGGTGTCGTTCCAGTTTATTACCGTCTCATTGATGCTTTCAGCTGGTTGAGCCAGTTTTGGGATAACTTGGGAAATGATCGTGTCTTTGTTGAATGGTTTAAAACGTGTGGGTTTTAAGGGTGGAGAGATATTTGTGCAGTTGCTTGAGTCTTCCTTAGCTGGTATTAAAAATGTTATAAGGTTGTGGTCTGACCAGGGGACAGGAGTGATTGTGAGATCTAGTTGACTTATCGTATATGCATCCATGGCTGGGACGAAGATGAGATCAAGGAGGTTCCCTCGTTGGTGGGTGGGGTCGTTTACGATTTGTTTATAATGTAGATTGGTCATTGGTTCGAGGAAGGTGTTAGATAAGGAAGGTTGTGAGGATGCAAGGTTGAAGTCACCGAGAAGCCAGTTAGGTTTGTTGGGGGCTTCAGGATTACAAGCGAGGTCAATTATGTCAGAGAGATCGTCAGCTGGAGCGTTTGGCGCTCTGTAAATGAGATTGATAGTGTTGACTCTGTTGGAGATGGTTAATGTATTCAGGTAGTGTGTGGTCCTGGTTAGAGTCATCTGGTATTGTAATTCAGTTCTTGCTATTATGCAGACACCTCTTCCTCTTCTATTTTCTCTGTTACATGTGTAAATCGAAAAGTTAGGTGGGGTGAGTTGGTTTAATAGAACGTTATCCGTATCAGAAAGGCAGGTTTCTGTGATCATTAGTATGTCCAGTTTATGGTTGGTTATTAGATCTGTGATGGCTGGCCATTTATTGCGGGCTGACCGTGCATTAATGAGAGCGCACTTGAGGTCTTGTCGAGTGTCTGTTTTGTTGGTCTTTTTGGCATTTGTTGTGTCGAGTGATATGTAGAGTAAGTGTGTCTGTCTCCTGTGGTATGAGCTCTGTTGAGGTTGGTGTTGATCTTGATAGGGTTTCTTGTTCCTGCCTTGATATATAGGGATAGGGTTGGAGCCACTTGTGAGAGCATTAGAGTCGTAGAAGACACTAGAGAGGGTGAAGATGAGTATAAGGGTTAGTGTAGAGGTGGCCATGGTGCGATATGTTAGCGTGAGAAGTTTAGTGATATGTTTCTGTGGTAGTTGGTGAGGTAGCTATAGAGCTTTGCGATTGTGGTGACGTTCTACGATGTTGAGGGGGGAATCAGGGTTTAGATTCAAGTTGTTGTGTGGCGGTATACCTTGGCAGTGGATATACTTCCAAAGTGTTTAAACAATGCGGTATCAAGTTGTTTCTTTTATGTAGTAGAAAGGTAAGGTTGTAGTAGGGTAAGGTTGCATAGAAGGCAACGTAGCGTTGAATCTATCTGTTGTGTCAGGCAAGGTGAGGGAGAGAATGCAGAATCGCAAGGTTACTTCAGGCATGGGACAGACAAGAAGGCTAGGTACACACTCGATGGATAGTGCAATTATAACTATAATTATATAAATATAATTATAACTAAATATAACCCTTTTTCCTCTCATTTCTTTACTTAACTAACAGAAAGCGTAGTTACTCATGTGCAGCAGGTTTTCTCTGTGAACAGCAGTAATAAGTCCACACATGTAGGTGACATCACTGATGAAGCCCACACATGGAACGCTCCCTAGCTTCCAAAGGAAGCCTTTGCAAGGTATACTGAGCATGCATGCCTGCCTTCCTGCCTGCTGTGGTCCCTCTGTCTTGAAGGACTAGAAAAAGGGACTGTTACTTCTGGAGAGAGATCTGCAACTGTGAGTATATACTTCTGGTAATTTTCTAAAAGGAATTCTTTGTATTAAAGCTAATTAATCTGTGAACCCACTATTTTTGCTAAATCAGTCAGGGCCTAGTAGCAGCAGTTTAAGTTTAAATTTAAAACACAGAGGAGAACTTTCTGGTTACATTTCATACCCAGCAGAGAGCTTGTAGTTTAAATTTAATAGTCACTCAGGGCCTAGTAACAGCAAAGTACTTTTAGTTTAAATTTAAAACACAGAAGAGAGCTTTCTGGTTACATTTGGAACCCAGCAGAGAGCTTGTAGTTTAAATTTCATAAGAAGTTAGAGCCTAGCAGCAGCTAAGAGCTATAATTTAAATCAAATCAGAATATAGCTTACCTCAGCAGCACAAGACAGGGTACTGTGTAGCAGCCCTCTTTTAATAAGTGTTATTTCCCTCCCTCCCCTGGGATAATCGTAGCTTTATAGGTACTTACATATCTTACAAGACAGGAGGTGCTCTCAGGTGAAGCTCATTACCCAAATCAGTCATACACTGAGGACCTGAGATTAGTTAAGCTTCAGGTGAACAAGGCATATTACACGTATTAGGTACAGTTTTATTAGTATAAATATCCATAGCAACCCTTGGTAAGTAAAGAACTTAGATCTAAACACAAACTTAAAACTAAGATGCAGACAGCAGTCCAGCAGCGGGATGGGGGCTTTCCAGTCTTTTGCATTGAGTGTCACATGTATGATTTTCCCCCAGTTGGTGAGAGGTCTTACGTGTGCACTAGGTGCAAGGAGCTCTTTGCTCTCAAGGAACGAGTCCGTTCTCTAGAGGCTAAAGTAGCAGACTTGGAAAGCATAAGACAGACAGAGAGGTACATAGACGAGACCTACAGGGATATAGTCCTGAAGTCCCACCTCCAGTCTGGCAGCATCCCTGTTGCCATGGAGGAGAGAGGTCACATGACAGGAGAGCATCACCCTGGTGTGGCAGAAAGTGATCCTGTAACTAGGACCTGTCCTCCAGGTGATGTAAAACCCTCTCGCACCGAGGAAGTTTCTCCAGGGCCATGTGCCCATGAGGGAAGGGTTAGGACAGCCGTTATATTTGGTGATTCGATCATTAGCCATGTAGATAGCTGGGTGGCTGGTGGACGTGAGGATCGCCTGGTAACATGCCTGCCTGGTGCGAAGGTAGCAGACCTCACGCGCCACCTAGATAAGGTCTTAGATAGTGCTGGGGAGGAGTCTGCTGTCTTGGTACATGTCGGTACCAATGACATAGGAAAATGTGGTAGGGAGGTTCTGGAGGCTAAATTTAGGCTTTTAGGTAGGAAGTTGAAATCCAGAACTTCCAGGGTAGCATTCTCCGAAATGCTTCCTGTTCCACGCGCAGGAACCAAAAGGCAGGCAGAGCTCCGGAGTCTCAATGCGTGGATGAGACAGTGGTGCAGAGATGAGGGTTTTGGATTTGTTAGGAACTGGGGAACATTCTGGGGAAAGGAGGGGCTCTTCTGAAGGGATGGGCTTCACCTTAACCAGGCTGCTGGCATTAACCTTTAAAAAGGAGATAGAGCAGCTTTTAAACAAGATATTAGGGGAAAGCCGACAGTCGCCCAAGAGCGGATGGTTCGGAAGAATGTATCTTTGAAGGATACTACCAAAAGCAGAGAGGTTCCACAAAAGAGTAAAGTAGCCCAAATGCCCTCAAGTATGGAGCAGACAGAGCTTAAAGATCCTAAATTACCCATGTCTAACAATAGCCAAATTAATATGAATAAAATACATTCTCTAAAATGCTTGTATGCAAATGCTAGAAGTCTAAAAAATAAGATGGGAGAGTTAGAATATATAGCACTAAATGAAAGGTTAGATATGATTGGAATATCAGAGACATGGTGGAAGGAGGACAACCAGTGAGACACTGTGATACCTGGGTACAAACTATATCGTAATGATAGAGCTGATCAAATTGGTGGAGGGGTTGCTCTCTTTGTTAGAGAGGGCATTGAGTCAGAAAGGATTAAAGTTTTGCAGGAAACAAAATCTGCTGTAGAATCTATATGGATTGAAATTCTATGTAAAAGGGGGAAGGCAATGGCAGTGGGGGTGTACTATCGAGCGCCTGGCCAGAATGACCAAATGGATGATGAAATGCTCAAAGAAATCAAGGAAGCTAACAAAAGTTACAGCACAGTAATAATAATGGGTGATTTCAACTACCCTGGTATCGACTGGGTCAGTGTCACGGCAGGACATGCTAGGGAGATAAAGTTCCTAGATGAAATAAATGACTGCTTCTTGGAGCAGCTGGTTCATGAACCGACCAGAGGGGAAGCCATATTAGACCTAATCCTTAGTGGAACACCAGATCTAGTGCAAGAGATAAGGTTGTTGGGGCCACTTGGCAACAGTGATCATAGCATGATCGCCTTTGATTTAATTAGTGGAGGAGGGATAGTAAGGAAATCCACAGTACTACCTTTTAACTTTCGAAAGGGAGACTATGATAAAATGAGGAAAACAGTTAAGAAAAAACTAAAAGGAGCAGTTGCAAAGCTTAAAGACATACATCAGACTTAGCTGTTGTTGAAAAATACTATCTTGGAAGACCAGACCTGCTGTATTCCACGCTTTAAGAAAAGTGGAAGGAAGTCCAAAAAA
The DNA here is from genome assembly GCA_033557465.1 of Ichthyophis bannanicus. Lineage (NCBI taxonomy): Eukaryota > Metazoa > Chordata > Amphibia > Gymnophiona > Ichthyophiidae > Ichthyophis > Ichthyophis bannanicus. The sequence goes on along the minus strand of CM066036.1, from coordinate 606,326,785 downwards.
CTGCCAGCCTGGTTTAAAGGTGAGGTCAGAGAGGCTGTTGTTGCCAAAAAAGCATCTTTCAGGAAATGGAAAAAAAGAGCCAAACGACGAAACCTGGAAACAGCACAAGCACTGGCAAGTCAAATGCAAGGCATTAATAAGGCAGGCAAAGGGAGAATTTGAGAAGAAGCTTGCTGCGTAAGCAAAAACGCGAAGTAAAGACCTTTTCAAGTACATTCGCAGCAAAAAACCTGTGAGAGAGTCAGTTGGTCCATTAGATGATAAAGGGGTTAAAGGAGCACTAAGAGGCGACAAGGCGATAGCGGAGAGACTGAATGAATTCTTTGCTTCAGTCTTTACTGAGGAAGATGTAGGGATGTTACCCATGACTGAAGTGGTATCTAAAGGTGCGGAAGAATTGAAGGAAATATCGATACATCGGGAAGATGTATTACAACTATTAGATAAACTGAAGAGTAGCAAATCACCTGGGCCGGATGGTATACATCCAAGGGTGTTCAAAGAACTGAAATACGAGATTGCAGACCTGCTATTAGTAATCTGTGAACTATCATTAAAATCATCTCTAATACCTGAAGATTAGAGGATCGCCAATGTAACACCAATTTTTAAAAAGGGTTCCAGGGGTGATCTGGGAAACTACAGACCGGTGAGCCTGACATCAGTACTGGGAAAAATGGTAGAAATCATCATAAAGCATAAAATTACTCAGCATGTAGATAGTCATGACCTAATGGGAGACAGCCAACATGGCGTTAGACAAGGAAGATCTTGTCTTACTAATCTGTTATGTCTTTTTGAAGGAGTGAATAATCAGGTGGACAAAGGTGAGTCGGTTGATATTGTGTATCTGGACTTTCAGAAAGCCTTTGACAAGGTCCCTCATGAGAGACTTTTGGCAAAACTAAAGAGTCATGGGATAGGAGGCAGTGTACTATTGTGGATCAGGAACTGGTTAAAAGATAGAAAGCAGAGGGTAGGGCTAAATGGCCAATTTTCCCAATGGAGAAAGGTGAATAGTGGTGTACACCAGGGATCTGTGTTGGGTCTGCTGCTTTTTGACATATTCATAAATGACCTGGAAAGTGGAATAACGAGTGACGTTATCAAATTTGCAGATGACACAAAACTATTTAAAGTTGTTAAAACCCAAGAGGATTGTGGAAAATTGCAAGAGGATCTTGATAAATTGGAAGACTGGGCATCAAAATTGCAGATGAAATTTGATGTGGAGAAGTGCAAGGTTATGCACCTAGGGAAGAACAACCCAAACTATGGTTACACGATGCAAGGTTCCACATTAGGAACCACCACCCAGGAAAACGATTTAGGCATCATTGTGGATACCATGTTAAAACCCTCGGCCCAGTGTGCAGCGGTGGCCAAGAGAGCAAATAGAATGCTAGGTATGATAAGGAAAGGGATGGAAAATAAAACAAAAGATATTATAATGCCTCTATATCGTTCCATGGTGAGACTGCACCTTGAATATTGTGTGCAATTCTGGTCGCCGTATCTTAAAAAGGATATAGTGATTTTAGAAAAGGTTCAGAGAAGAGCCGCCAAAATGGTAAAGGGGATGGAAGGATACTCCTATGAAGAAAGGCTAAAAAGGTTAGGGCTCTTTAACCTGGAAAAGAGACGGCTGAGGGGTGATATGATAGAAGTCTATAAATTAATGAACGGAGTGGAACGGGTAAACGTAGATCGATTGTTTACCTTATCAGAATATAGAAAGACTAGGGGACATGCAATGAAGCTACAGGGTAAATTATTTAAGACTAATAAAAGAAAATATTTTTTCACTCAACGTGTAATCAAACTCTGGAATTTGTTACCGGAGGATGTAGTAAAGGCTGTTAGTGTAGCTGGGTTTAAAAAAGGTTTGGACAAGTTCCTGGAGGAAAGGTCCATAAACCATTATTAAGAAGGGACCCAGGATATCAATGCTTGAACCAATACAAGCATTGTGGAACCTGTGTCCCTTGGGGAAACTGCTAGGTACATATGACCTAGATTGGCCACTGTTTGAAACAGAATACTGGGCTTGATAGACCTTGGTCTGACCCAGTATGGCATATCTTATGTTCTTATGTTCATTTTCTCCAGTCAAATCACAAAGTAGGAGCCAAAAAGCAACTCCCCGGGGAGGTAGGAGAGCTGTATGGACTTATTCCTGCTGTTCACGTAAAACACCTGCTATAGGTGAGTAACTATGGTTTCTCTGTGAAGAAGCAGGAAGTATGTCTTCATGAATGGGACTCCCAAGCTGCAGGTTACCGGAACCTGAGGCCATCAACAGCCCAACAAACTGGAGAAGCCAGAAAGAACAGGAAGGCAGTCCCTCTGAGGGATTCATCAGATTCAGTATCCTCAGCAGATATCGACCTGAGCGATTTTGAAGGTAGCTTGGACGGACAGAAGGGCCAGTGGGCAGGAGTTGACACTAAGGGGCTTGTTTACAAAGCCGCGGTAGCGGTTTGCGATCGTAATTGGAGCCGCGGCCCCATTGATTTCAATGGGGCCGCGGCTGCGATCGCGATCGCGAACCACTACCGCGGCTTTGTAAACAAGCCCCTAAGACCCAAAGAAGTGCCGTAGCACATCCTGGCAAAATTGCTGTCCTGTTAGGAATCTCCATCCAGACAATAATGGGCTGTGAAGGTATGGACAGAGGACCACGTAGCAGCACTGTTCCCTCTAAGCTGTGCGCATGTGCGCACGCACACACCTCGCTGAGTGAGCGCACATACTTTACAACAGAGTGCACAAAAATTACAGTTCTGATTCTAATAGAAAACAACACAGATGTCTTAAAATTTAAAAGTTGTGATTGAAATTACTAGAAATGCTCTGCTTCATTTAGTAATCGTCTATTTTCATTTAATTTGATTAAAATCAATGTGGTGTACATACTGTATTCTGACGTGTAGTCAAATTTTAAAGTATATAACTCAGAGTGTCGTTATGTGGTGCACAAAAATTTAACCTTCCTTCAAAAGCTGCACAGCTGATATTTTATGCGCACACAGCCTACAGAAAATTACAGGGAACATTGCGTAGCAGCCTTGCAGATTTCATCTACGGAGACAAAGCAGAGATTGGCCACTGCCACAGGCATCACATGGACATTGTGAGCCGTGACCTGACTTTCAAGGCTCAACCCAGCCTGGGAGACAACACAGTCCACTAGCCAGAGGGTTAGCGTGCGCTTCGAGACCGCGGCACCCAACCTACTGGGACCGAAGGAAATGAATAGCTGGGTGGACTGGCGGTGTACCTTCGTAGGTTCCAAGAGGGAGGCTAGAGTCTGTTTTTAGTCTAAGGTACGCAACACTGCCTCACCCCAGTTGATATGAGGCCGGGGAAAGAAAGTCGGCAAGACTATCGACTGGTTGAGGTGGAATGCTGAGATCATCTTCAGCAGAAAATGGAGGGTGCATGCGGAGCACCACTCTGTTCTGATGAAATCTGGTGTATGGAGAATGAGCAACCAGAGCTTGGAGCATGCTGATGTATCGTGCAGATGTCACTGCCACCAGGAAAAGGATCTTCCAGATCAGGAATTTCAGAGGGTATGAGTCCAGCGGCTCAAATGGGACCCGCATTAGCTGGGCAAATACCATGTTAAAATCACAAGTGACCGTCAGGTGCTTGAGCGGGGCCTTAGAGAGGAGAAGGCCCCTGATGAATTGGGTCACAAGAGGCTGGGCCAAAATGGGCTTCCCCCCAAACCCATAATGGTATGTCCGTATCTCACTGAGGTGAACTTGCACCGAATTGGACTTCAGGCCAGAGTCAGAGAAGTGCAGGAAGCACTCCAGCGTCTGGTCAATGACGCACACCCACAAATCAGGCAGGAAAGGTCCGCCACTTGGGCGCACAGGCCTTGCACGTTGGATGCCAGCAGGATGTTGGTAATGCCCTCGGGGAGATTAAGCTCAATGAAAACGACCCTCTCAGTATCCACACCATGAGGGCCAGCGAGCAGACTTTGGGATGCAGCAAGGTTCTGCCCTCCTGGGAAATGAGATATGGGGCGGAGGCCAGGCAGAGAGGCTCCCTCTGCGAGAGCTGCAGCAGTAGAGGGAACAGGGCTGCCAAGGTCAGTAGGGGGCATTAAGAATCATGGATCCTCCGTCAGCCTGGGGCTTCAAGAGGGTTTTCACCATGAGTGGTATCAGGGGATATGCCTACAGCAAGCCCTCCCCTCAGTGGAGGAGGAAAACATCTGAAGCCAGGCAGTTGCTGGCTGGCCTCCAAGAGCAGAATTGGGCTACCTGGGTATTATGTGCCGTGGCAAAAAGATCCACCATAGGAGTGCCCCACTCCTGAAGATCCGATTCACCACCGTCCTTTTGAGGGTCCACTCGTGTGGTTGAAGCAGCCAACTGAGTTGATCCGCTAGGCTGTTGAGCTCACCAGGTAGATGTCAACTTGAGATCCATGCCACGGAGCAGGGCAAATTTCCACAGGCAGACAGCCTCCTAGCACAGGAAGTATGAGCCTGTGCCACCTGCATAGAGGGAGGAGTGGCCTAGTGGTTAGGACATGGTACCTCAGGCTGGAGGGCTGGGGGTTCAATTCCCACCTGGGGACAGCAATCTCAGGCCGGAGGGACTGGGGTTTCTAGTCCTACAGACACTCCTTGTGGTCTTGGGCAAGCCACTTAACCCCCATTGCCTCAGGTACACATAGATTGTGAGCCCTTTGGGGACAAGGGAAAGTATCCAATACCAGTTTGTAGTAATTAAATAATGTACATCGCTTTGATTGAAGGATAAGGCGGTATAGAAAACAGGTTAAATAAATAAATGTTTACAAAGAACCTCACTACCTGGTTTTCCATTTGAATCAGGACCACCTGATTGGCCAGGTGTGCTCAAAAGGCACAGAGGGTATTCACTATAGCTGGGAGCTCGAGGAAATTGATTTGATGCAGGCTCTCCCACTTAGACCGGCCCTGGGTACACAGACCCATCCACGTGCACCCTCCAGCCAAGCTTTGATGCATCCATCATAATGTGTCTTGCAGGGGGCTGCCGACTGGACCTGGAGGCCATACAGCAGATCCCCCAGCTCTAGCCACCAGGTGAGGGACTGCACCAGTGGTGTGGTGACCTGTCTCGAAGGCAGCCTGAAGCCTGCTTCCATTGCAGGCTTAAGGTCAACTGGACCTGCCACATGGAGAGGCAGGTCTGAGGGGTGACATGCATCGTGGCGGCCATATGCCCAAGGCCTCTCAACATCCTGCAGGCTGTAGTGTGGTGCTGTACCTCACCCACCACTTAAATGAGTCACTGCAGGCGGTTTACTGGTAGGAAGACCCACACCCAAATGGTGTCAAGGAGTGCTCCAATGACCAACTGCTGTGCTGGCTGGAGGTGAGACTTTGAGTGGTTTATCACAAAGCCGAGCCTCTCGAACACCTGAATGGTGAGTTTGGCAGACTGCCGGATGCCGTCCGGCATGGGACCCTTGATGATACAGTCGTCCAGGTATGGGAAGGCGAAGCTGGCCATGACTGCCAGACACTTTGTGAAGACTCTCGGGGCTGTACTGTGTGATACAGCGGACCCTCTGGCAGAAAGAAAAAAAGTTTTAAATTTTGAAAAAAACAAGCTTCACATGCAATTTCCTGAAGGTCCACATAGAGGGAGCAGGAGAGCCAGCCTGGAAGCAGAGGAACCACGCCTCTATGGGCAGGACCTAGAATCAGTTAGTCCCGATTTAAGCAGGGACAGAGCTGAGTCAAGCAGAGTCGGAGTCAGAGTCAGAGTTGGAGTCGGTGTCAGACCCAGAGCAGCTCGAGGAGTTGAAGCAACTTGGAGAGCAGGCCCGAGAGTAGGCCGAGAAGCAGGCCAAGGAGTAACTCAGAGAGCAGGCCGAGGTGAAGGCCAAAGAGCAGGCCTAGAGGAAGGCCAGAGACAACTGGAAGGAGCAGCACTGCAAAGAGCAGTCAAGGAAGGAGGTGCTCTCCCTTCCAGCCTGAGAGAAAGCCCTATCCGGGGAGAAGGGCTGGGACACAATCTGAGAACGAGATATCCAGCTGAAAAGAATACCCAAGGAGAGAAAGGTACTTTTAAAGATTTTTATAGAAGTAACCTGAAGGAGGAGTGGAAAACTCAGAGGCCTGGGGAACAGGGAAGAGCTGAGAGGGCGCGGCCACTAGCCAACTGCCACTGGGGTGGAAGTAAAGGACAAGCGCATCAGCTGCAGCCCTGCCTCAGAGAAGTTTCTCCCCACTCTAAAGAAGGAAAGACACACTGGTAATACTTGAGCCAGCAAGAATTGGAGGACAATCAGGCTAGGCCTCAAGCCTTTCCTATAAGAGACTGCAGGAAGTTTAAAGGTAAAACAGTTGTTGCCTGCGATTGCTTGCCTAAACCTAGCACAAGAAAGAAACAAAAGAATGAGTTTTATCTGTATGATAAGGACACTTTTATGCAAAAAGTAACAGATAATCTCCCCAAGAAGAAAGCTAGTAATGCTAAAGGCTGGGACAAGCAAACTTTTAAACCTGTAGCAGATGAACAGCCAGGGTTCTATACCATAGCCAAAAACCGACGCCCCAAGCTGACACACCAGCATTGGAACACAGGGTGGCATGCTTTCAGAAAGCCCGAATTCAACCCTCCTGAGGTTTCAGACTCAGACCCCTCAGAGATGGAATGGATGCCAGGGGAATCTGAGGTTGATGAGGCAGATGAACCCGTGGATTGTATTTACTGTACAGTAGGAAAGCTTTAAGCTGTTGGGGGCAACAGAATGTATGAAGTGAATACAGGATGCCTTATGTTTTAAGTTTCTGTGAAGATTAACAATGTTATTTTGAACGTTTTGTGTGAGTTGAACCTGATACAAGGAATGATACAGCCCTGTTATTTTCTTAACCGCATATTTTGAACCATTTTGCGTAAAGGTGAAATAAAAGCCTTTTTCCTTTTTCCCTACACTTGGCTGAAAGTCGCTTTATTGGGAAGTTGGCAACGAGGTCGGCAGAGAGGGCCGCTACCTCATGACCCTTGCAACAGGCCAACCCTAATACCCCTAATCTTATGCGCTCCCCAGCCCCGGTGGAACCACTACGCCGCCACCAGAGGGGGCTGCGGGGGACAACTGATAGTGCTGGCCTCCCAGCACGAGCCATAGATACTGTTGCTGACTCGGGTGGATTAAGATGTGTATATACATTACGCATCCTTTAGATCTAGGGAGCATAGCCAACTGAAGAAGGTATGGAGCAAGACCATCTTGAACTTCCTGCGCACAAGGAACCAGTTCAGGTTTCACATATCTTTTTTGGAGACCAGGAAGTACCTAGAATAGAAGCCCCGACCGACCTGAGCCAGAGGAACCAGCTCAATGGCTGTCAACTAGCAGGGCAGTGACCTCGGTCTGCAGTAGGTTCCAGTGTGTGGGGTCCATGGGGTACTCCCCAGGAGCGCATAGCGGCAGCAGTTGGGTGAAGTGCAGCCGATATCCACTTTGGACGATCTGTAGCACCCAGGTGTCCGAAGTGATGAGGGGCCACCAGTGGGCAAAGTGGATGAACCACACCCTACCTGCAGGGGTACCTTGATGGACAATGGTCAGCTGGCTATGATCCTGAGGAACATATCAAAACCCTGTACCCGGTTTGGGCTGAAGGATGGGCTACACCTTCAGGGTCTTCTCCCTGTGCTGTTGGCAGAGAGTCTGCGCCTTAGGCTGTGTCTGTGGCAGGTATGGGTAATATTGGCACAGGCACGGGTAGGCGGCCTTTTTAGCCTGGTGTTTCTTCCGCGTGGAATCCACGCTATTCCTGGAGAGTCTCCAGAGTCACCTGCTCCTTCTCGAATGCCTCTGTCTTCTCTTCTACTGGTTTTCCAAAGATGTTCTCACCTCTTCAGGGGACTTTGGCAATCTCGTCATGGACCCACTACTCCAGGTGGGCAGCGATGCCCACAGCAGCCATTCTGCCTGCAGACTCAAAGGCAGCGTAGGCACCACGCACCATGAATTTTGAGCAATCTTTGCCGTGAGCCACCAGGCCCCGAAATGTCAAATGATGATTCTTGGGGACAAGGGTGGCAAAGTCCTCCTGGTCGAACACGACATCGTTGAGGAACATGCTCATATAGGTCTGATAGGCCAGTATTCTGGCAACCAGCATGGAACCCTTATAGCACTTCCTCCTGAAGGTATTGTGACAATGCAGAGGTTGCAGAACCTGATAAAGAAGGTTTAAAACACTTTTTCTCTTCAGAAGCTGTCAGTGAAACTGGGCAGGAAGGGGTTAATGATACAGCCCTGAAAGCTGTGCTACACAGGAAAGTGGAAAGAGAGCCACACCCTAGCTTGAAGCAAACCCAGGGAGCTGACGTGGGAGGAAAAGGGGCGGAGTCACACCCAATAGGGCAGCTTGCTTCACTTAACCAGGAAGCAACTGCCAGTAGACAGCAAGGGAGAAAGAAGGAGAGGGAGTACGAGAACAGGAACAAGTCCGAGAGCAGGACTGGGACCAGGAGAGAGTCCGAGAGAAAGACTGCAGAGACCAAGAGAGAGTCCGGGAAGCAGAGGCAAAGGGAGCCAAGGAGAGAGCTCAAGCCTCAGAGGAACCTTCCAAGGAGGAACTACTTGGAGCTCATTAGCCAAGGAAAGCAGGTCAGAGACTATTTGAAACTCCAGGGGAGAAGGTCAGATACCTTGCCTGTAAGGGAGAGAAATAGCTCTCAGGAATCCTCTCTCAGGAATGAAATTATAAAAGAAAGATTGGGCAGAGAGAAGGTCCCTTTCAGTAAGCTAAAGAAAGTTGCTTGTCACAGACAACGTTATAGAAGCTCTAGCTCTGAGTGCAGCCCAGGTGCCTATCAGCATGTTCTTAATTACAAGCAGCACAGACACGGGCAGGAGCTAGGCTCTGACGAAGACGCTGTAATACAAGATTTAGTGAAACAGTATCACAGGAAATGTTTACCTCCCTGCCAGAGAACACAGTCTAGGCGTACCAGAAATCAGGTGAGCCCTTTTTATAAGCTTTTAAAAGGTGCTGATAACTTAGAGCCTGTACATGTGCCTAGGTATGTTAAGGAGAACAAAAGAAGACAGCTTAAGGATTTAATTAAGCAATGGCAGTCTGTAGACTCTCTTAACCAAAGCCTCAAAGATATATCAGACCCAGAGCCAGAAGAGATGTTAATTGATCCACCTTCATCAGTTAGCAGTGATTCGCCTATGGAATGTGGGATCTGTTATAAGGATTGAAGTTACATTAAGTGAATCCTATAAGAGGAGAGAAGCTGTATCAAAAGCTTATATGTGAAGTGCTGAGAAGCCTATTTGAATGAATCTGAGTTTCATTGAGAAAGGCAGCCTTCTGCCATGGGAAACTCAGAGGTAATTATTGCACCTGTGAAGTAAAGCTCAACGCTGGAGAATGTCCTATGTTTAAAAAGAGTGTACTAGTGCAATGTTTAATGGAAGAAATCAAGGCTTGTATTTGAAGCTAATGGAAGTTGATTGCTGAACTTTGTACTTTGAGTTGTACCTGAGAAGCATCAGGATTTTTCATGGACTTTTCATTTGACACAATTGAGTACCACTACTTTTTGTTTGTGCCTGGGGACGTAGTGCTCCAAATTCCTGTGTGTGGAAATAAAGTTATTATTGGAACTCACAGAAGGCCTTCGCTCTGTTACTTGGCCCACAACTACAATGGACACCAGACAGCAGCACTTAGGTATATAAATTTGCTTTCCTCTTTGCCCCACATGCTAACCCCTCATAGGCAACTGCCTATACCTACGCCAGAGGGCGCTGCAGTGTGACAGTATCCAGGGTGTGAGACTCATGACCCAGTGGGTACTGAAGAGTGAGTCTTGGCATTCTTAGCACGCTTCAAGGCCGATTCAATGACTGGAATTGTGAGGTAATTGAGGCTTCTCAAACTCCAGGGCATTTTGGACCCGGTACAGTGAATCAAGCGTGCAGCTAACGACAGGAACCATAAAGTGGTGCCTCCCACAGCTGCAGCCTCTGTAGGACATATGAATGGGAACCGTCATCACCTCCCTAGGGACCGAGGGGTACTGGAGGACTTCCAGCTCCTCTACCCTCGGTGCTTCCTCTGAGTCCAGGGAAAAGGGGATGGCCTGGCTATGTCCCTAATGAAGTCCTGAACAGACATTTCCTCTGGGGATGACTTGCTCTGCTTGGGTAGAAGTGACATGTCAGATGGGAGGCCTGGTGACCACAGGTCTGACACTATTGATTCCTCCTTGGTCTCCCATTCTTATTCAACTCCGAGAGGAAGTCAAAATAGTGCCGTCTCCTCTCGCTGGTTTTGCCGCTTGGGAGAGGGTGGACACTGATGGCCCCTATATTGCCCAGTAGACCGATGGTGATGTCCTTGGGCCTTGGACTCTGACATGCTGGAAATTACTGCAGGAACTGGAGTCGATTCAGATCTCCCAACCGCTGTCCTCACCTCGACGGACAAGGCATGGGTCTCCAGGATCAACTGGACAGAGTGCGGTGAAGACACTCTCTGCGCCGTAAAGCCTGTGTTCTGCAAGGTTTCCACCACTGAGAAGTGAGCTTCGAGAGCTTGAAGGCATTCCTCCAGAACCACCACCTGCAAGGGGGCTGATACCGCAGCCTCAGACACCAGAGTTGACACCTTAGGCGGGGGACTCCATGATGAAAGGTGCATCAGGAACCATCCGGCTGCCCTCCGGGACAATGGGAGTCGACTCTGCTACCCAGGTCAAGCCCTCCCGTCGGAGAAGCTTAGCTGGTTGTTTCCAGCCATCACTCTCCATGTTGTGTTGAGAAGGGCTGCGGGGGATGGCCTTCAGAAGAGGATCCCCTGTCCGGTGCCCCATGACCTTGGGACTCAATACGGGCATGGCTGTCACATGAGGCCAAGGGCACTGGCTCTGCGAGCAATGCTGGGGCTGAGACGGAGGTCTTTCCAATCACGGACTCTCGATGTGTTGCACGGTTCTTCTATCCTTCGCTCGTCATTTACTGACAGAGCCTACAGGGGGAATCATCAAGATCCGCACCAAGACAACGAAGACAGCAATCGTGTGGGTCTGTGCGGGACATGGTGCGCCTGCAGAGGTCAATGCTTGAACCCACTGGCCGAGGACATAGCGGGGAAGACGGCACCCTTGAGATCAAACTCAACTGTCCCGGCCAGGGAGGGCTCCAGAAATTCCTGCGCACAGAAATAAAGACCACGAAGGGCAAAAAGACCCAAGAAAAATGCGGTGCCGAGGCGGCAGCAGATCCAGGAGGGCGAGAAGGCACTGGTACATGTATCAGAGAAGGGAAAAATCAAAAAAGAACAAAATAGCAAAATTAATCTTTTCCAGGGTGCTGATGAATGTCTGATGGGCTCCGTGGAAAAAAGGAGACTAAGGCAAGATGGCATCCTTGGGTGGGAAAGCAACCATGCATGCGTGGTGGATCTCCTAAAAACTTTCTTTGAAAGCTGGGGAGAGTGAAAACCCACCTCTTCACCATTGCTTTCAGATCCTGACTTATATCCTTATCTTATGCCTTGCACTGAACTCACCTATGCTCTGTATTATTCTGACTAGATGTAAGCTCCGATGAGCATGACTCTGACGGGTAGGGACTGTCTTTGTATGTGGGCTGCCTCTTTTAGGTTAGCTGTACAGCGCTGCGTGCGTGGTGCTCTATAAGTGCTAAATAGTAGTAGTAGTAGTTTACTGCGCGGGATCTGTTGGTGCAGACATCATCCATATGTGAGAACTGACTTTCTGCCTGTTCCTGGAGAATTTTGATTATATTATGAACTTATGTATTTCTGAATTATATGGAGTATTTAGGCATTGCGTCTGTTTTACTATATTGCTGATTTTATGCATTTTTGTATAGCGCCATAGGTATATCAGAGGCACCCAATTCACAAACAAGGCTAATCTTCCTCCTAGGGAATTTCTTGTCTTCAGATTGGGACGTTCTGCAGGGGGGTCAAAAACTTAGCTTAGACTGAGATGTTAACATAGTAACATAGTAAATGACGGCAGATAAAGACCAGTATGGTCCATCTAGTCTGCCCAGTATGATGGCAAGAGTAGTTGCACCTGCTGCTCCGTGCAGGCCACCCCTCCTCACGATTAAGTTATGGTTCTGTTCTTCATTCATATTACTGTGGCCTTGGATCCTGGCGAGGGTGAGACTATGACAGTTGATAGTAATGCCTCTTATGACAGAACAGTATTTTTAAGGAAGAAGGCTGGAATCTCCTAGTAGTTGATGCAGGGTATGAAACTAAAGTAGACAGCACTTGTAGAGTGGAACAATGATGCTTAATGAGGCCCACTACATTTTTAACTATAGATCCAAATCTATAAATAAATAAATTTTAACTGAGCTCTCACGTACACCTTTCTTCAAAAGTCTGGGGCCCTAAGTCAAGCTAGTCTACATAACACTATGGATAAGGTAGATCCTCTAGCTACAAATTCATTGTACACACAATACACAAAGGGGGCTATTCGTGCCTTCACCTGCCAACATCTAACCTCCCCGCCGGTTGTGCAGGGAAGTTAGAAGGGGGCAGAGAAGGGGCCACTCGGGGGAAGAGTCTGGGTGGGCAGTGGGCGGTCGCCAGCCCTGGACGTACAGGGCCAATTCTAATGTCGGCCCTGTACGTCCAGGACTGGCAACATGTACGGGGAAGTTATTCCACTTCCGAGGTGGAATAACTTCCCTGGACGTGTTTTTTTTTTTTTTTTTTTAATGCTGGGGTGCAGATGGGGCAGGGGGGGGGCAGAGGACATTCCCCGCAGCCCAACCCTGGCTTTAGGAGGCCATATCAGGGGTCAAGCTGCGGGGAATAAGCTTTTTTTTCTGGCAACCGGCATCGTGGTTTTTAAATGGAGCCGTGGTGCAATGGCAACAGGATGCCATGGCGCCGCGGCTCCATTTAAAAGCCCTACTGAGTTAGTCTGGCTTGTCATGTATGTGCACACCGGACTGAATCGCAGTCACAGCCTGCATGTACATGACCGATCATGATTCTGATACCGCGGGACAAGACGTGCCCCGCGGGATCAGAATCACGGGCCCTTCTGTATGTCCGGCTCAGACCAGACGTACAGAGGGGCTGGACATTCTGGACTGAATGAGCCCTAAGATGTTTACTACATTCATTTCCTGCTGAAGGGAAGCTAAGAAAATGAATGTGTCTGTTCACAAGAAGGAACTCAAATTTTTGAACCTGCTATATGAGAAATGCATAAATTGTACCATACAAAAGCAGTATGAACAGAAAGCAGAGTACTTCTGAATAATCTCCTGCCAAAGAGATCCAGTGTTGGTGGATCTTCACCTGGAGAAACTGAAGAATGACTTACAGTTTTAGGATTTCTTTAGACCTGACACTACCCATTGAAATGTAGATAACAAGAGTCTTTTCAAAACCAGGCCCTGTCTAACTTGTATTTTGTATTTGACTTCCCCTCCCCACGACTGGACAGCTAGGTAGGTTTCTAGATCTCTTTGTTATTTCTGAAATATTTGGAGTACCAGGATTGATTGCTGTATCCTTAGCAATGTTAAGATACGAGGGGGTACCCAAAAAAAACAGGAATTATTTTTTAAAAGCTATTTATTTCAAATTCTTTACAAAACAACCTTATCCCCTTCAAAATACTCTCCATTACAACTGATACATTTGTCCCACCGGTGCTTCCACTGTTCGAAACATTTTTTGTAGTCATCTTTAGAAACGGCTGACAGCTCCTCCCTCCTTTTTTTCTTGACTTCTTCAATGTTGTCAAATCGGTGTCCTTTCATGCCCCTTTTCATGCGTGGAAATAAGAAAAAGTCGCACGGAGCCAGGTCAGGCAAGTAAGGTACGTGGGGCAGTGGGACCATTTTATTTATTTATTATTTATTTATTTATTATAGTTGCTTATATACCGCACTATTCGGTATCAGCGCGGTTTACAGTATAACAAAAACAATCCAAACACAAACTGTTTGGTTTTACATAGAACAGGAATACCAACTTGGATAACAGGGATTGAACTATATACATGAGGGATAAATTGCCATAAATTGCCATATACATGAGGGATAAATTGCCATGCCATTTTTAGCCAAAAACTGTCTAACAGAGATGGCTGTGTGTGCAGGTGCGTTGTCGTGGTGGAAGAACCAGTCTCCTGTCTGCCACAAATCGGGTCTTTTTTGATGAACACTGTTGCGCAATCTTCTTAAAACTTCCAAATAAAAGGTTTGATTGACGGTCTGACCTGGGGGAACAAACTCTGAATGAACTACCCCCTTGGCATCAAAAAAGCAAATGAGCATTGTTTTGATGTTTGATTTGACTTGACGACATTTTTTTGGACGGGGTGACGATGACATCTTCCATTGGCTTGACTGTTGCTTTGTTTCTGGGTTGTAACCATAGCGCCATGACTCATCACCTGTAATGACTTTTGACAGAAAATCTGGATCAGTTTCAAGCTGTTGTTTCAAAACACGACATGTTTCAACTCGATGTTCCTTTTGATTGTCAGACAGAACCCGAGGAACAAACTTGGCAGCAACCCTTTTCATTCCCAAATCTTCCGTTAAAATTCGCTGAACCGATCTCCAAGATAACCCACTAATCTCTGACAGTTGATCAATTGTCTGTCGACGGTCTGTGAGCACAAGCTCTCTAATTTTTTCAATATTTTCGTCGATTCAGGCAGTTGATGGACGCCCAGAACGAGGTTTGTCATCAATCGACGTGTCGCCATTTTTAAACCGAGCAAACCACTGGTACACTTGACTTTTTCCCATAGCGTCATCTTGATAAGCTGTTTTCAACATTAAAACAGTTTCAGCAGCGTTTTTACCGAGTAGAAAACAAAATTTCACAGCTGCACGTTGTTCACTTAAACTTGTCATCATAAAAAAAGAAACAAGAACAAAACAGCGCTAGCAAAAACAATCACTGCAGATGAACAGAACAAGCCAGGTCGACAACACAGGTGGCACTGAACTGACAATGAGTTGCACTATACACGCCTAGCGGCAGAAGTGCGTACTACACAAGCTCCGCCCACGACAATGTTATTCCTGTTTTTTTTGGGTACCCCCTCGTACTTCAACAGACCAAGCATGGGTACTCTGGAAACCCTTCTATTTGTACATCAAAGGTAGCAGTTTCCCGTAACAGAAGAGAGAACACTTACTATACACTTAACTCGAATTAGCATGTGTTAACACGTTAGTAAAAGAGACCCTTCATTTTAAAATCTCATGTTTAGTACATGTTGTAACTTTACACAGATACCAGATAGTCTGCAAGGTCCAAGTTTAGAATTTGTCACATTACCAAAATTCAGCTTCTCATTGTTTTTGAATGTGTAATTAAGCTGCAATAGACAATAACAGTCAGTACATATTTATGTAAAAACAATTCATTTGTTTAAAATATATTGGTAGATGAATATAATAAGACACACAAAAATAAGATTGAGAAAAAACAAAAAGTTATTTGGACCACAGCAACTATAACTCAAAATGGCACCCTTGACTCCTAGCAGGAATCTTTCAGCACTACTGTTAGTGGCCAAGTTTTACCCCTAGCAGTAGTATCACGAGATTATGCTAGTTGTCAAGGGTACTATTTTGAACCTGGAGCCACAATGAGCAGGAAAGACTGGGGATTGCTCCTATTCCTCCTAGACCACCAGAGATTCCTGCTAACAGGTTGTCAGAAGAGGGGTGAGGGGGATCAAGATGCTTTTTTCCCTGAAGTGTAGCTTTTTAAAATCGTTGCTCCCGCTGGATGTTCCGCAAATACTCATGCAGTGCTGAAGGTACTTGCACCTATTTTACAAGAGGCTCCACATTTGGTAGAGCCTTTGTAAAATACAAGGGTAACTGTGCATGTCCCAACCCTTTTCCATGGCCTATTTAAAATGGACCTTTAAATCAAGCCCTATTGACAGCATTATTTAGAGTGACCATATAACTACATACTGAGAAAGAAAGGATAAGCTCATCCCAATTCCATGCGTGCCTGGCATTAGTTCTGATTTCCAAAGGAAAATCAGGACTACATCCCCATGCATGCGATAGGATAAAACTTGGCTTTGCTCAGATTGTACTTTAACATGGAGCTATATATTCACTCTAACAATGGGCTTCCCAAACCTATCTTTATGATTCCACAGCTAATCAGGTTTTCAAGATACCCTCAATACATATGATGAATATGCATATACTAGCGTCTCAATGTATTGTCATGGGTGGCGCCCCTGGTGGCCAATGGCGGTAAGGGCACGCTACACATCACACTTATTTTTTTAAGAAGCGTGGGGTATTTAAGGCCAAGTGGAGATTGGTCTTAGGGATTTTCGCTCCTTATGAGAACACAATGATTAAGCCAGGAGTGTAGGGAAACAAGGCTTTTATTTCCCCTCTGTGCAAGGGTTCATTAAGACAAATGGAAATTAAAGAGGGTCCTTCTTTATAAAGGTTCCAGTACTAAACAGATAAACCAATTGTTGATTTCTTTACAATTAGGTGCAAGGGATAAATGGAGGAATTCACTTCATTCCTGGGTAAAACAACTAATGAAGGCTTCTTCTTATTTACAATGTCGCTATGGATTCCAGGCTAGTAGCCATACACAAACTACAATCCATAGCTTCCTCTTGAGGAATGGGAATAGTGTTTGCATTTTCTATTTCCATAAATTCTGTCTCACTACTTTCCCCCTCAGAGCACATGCTGTCCCTGGCAGTTACAGCTTTATATGGACTGTCTCTGTTATCTTGCCTCCAATAAGATTGTGCTTTAAAGTCTCTTGGTAGCTCTTCAAACCACTCTGGTTTCTTTCCTCTTCTTATAAAGAGAGTTTTAGTTTTAGCAGTGCTTTTAGGAGTTAAGCTTTCATTAGCAGGAATAAAACTTTCATACCTTGAGTTTCTGTAGCTTGAAGCTCTGGAGCCTTCTCTCTCATGCACGTCTCTGTGACAACAGGTTTTCTGTAGGTAGCTTCTGGGCAGTGCTGGACTTCCTGGAAGCTTAATAAAACCTGGTGCAGATTCTCCAGCTCTATGCTTCAGTGACACAGTAGCTTTGTTAGAAACCCCTTCCCTTCGGGTACCTGGTAAAGCTTGTTCAGCATACTTCAATGCCTGCAGCCTTTCCTCCAAGCCTGGCTCTCTGTATATGCATTTCAGTTTTGGACTCAGGAACGTTGCTTAAGCAGGGAGTGGTATACCCTCCAGCCTGACTGCTTTCCTTAGCAGACTCCCTCTGAACAGCAGCTCTCGTAGCTTGGCCCCTCTGAACTCTACCTCTCTGGATTCTGTCCTTTTGGGCTTGCTCAAGGAGGATTCCTTCCTTCAGGTCTCTCCTTCCTTCTTCAGCCGTAATCCTTGTTCCTTCTCTTCCTGCTGCTCCAGCTCCTTCTGTGTCTGCGTCTGTGTCTGTTTCTGCCTCTGTGTCTGCTTCTGCATTTGTTTCTCCTGTTCTTCCTGCTGCTTCTGCCTTGCTAGCATTAAGCTTCCGTTTATAAAGGGATCTTCCCTTTGAATCTCCTGGGCTCATTTCCAGGTGCAACTGGTTAGATCTCCTAGCCTCATTAGCTTCTGTAGAGTCAATCCTGTCCCCTCTAGCTGTGCTTTTAGGTAATTGCACACCTAGAGCTCTGTGAAAAACAGAGTTTCTTTTCAACTCTGCAACTTTATTGGCACCAGCCTCATGACAGTATGCAACTTTATCTCATGTATAATCACTGTCCCTCACTTAGTTTGCAACTTGTCGTGCTGCGAGGGCTTGTCTGCATCACTGATGCTGACAGCTAAGCTATCAGTAGCTTTGCTACTGGCAGGGTCTCCCAAGATAGATAGGTCTCAGCTGAGGTGCCAGACTAAGACAAACCACCCATCTGGGCAGCAACAGAATGGGATGGTGTTGTAAGTGGAAGATCATACTTCTGTGACAAATGCAACAACACTGGAATTAACTGCGCAGAAGAAAGGCTTGGCAAATCTACTTCTTTATCTTGCCACGAAATCCTGACTGATAGTCACAAAACAAATTGCACTATAGCGCTGGAAGATGAGACTCCCAGGTTTGAAGGCACTCAAATGGCTACTGGGGATGAGCTGAAGACTTCTCAGAGTAATGCCAGCATTTATGATGTGGTTAGATCTGCTGATGTAGCTGTGTATGAAAAGAAAGTCAGAAGTTGCAAAGATGTCTTACATATTGGGACATGAAACGTACGAAGCACGAACCAAGGGAAGTTGGAGGTGGTCAAGAATGAAATGCAACATGTACAACTTGATCTGTTGGGTGTCAGTGAACTGAAATGGACTGGCTTTGGGCACTTTGCATCTGATGATCAAATGGACTACTATGCTGGAAAAGAAAGACAAAGAAGAAATAGAGTTGCATTTATAATTAAGAAGAAATTGCAAGAACTGTAATGAAATACAATGCAATCAGTGAACGCTTAATTTCTATTCATCTACAAAGAAAGCCCATCAACACAACTATAATTCAGGTATATGCACCAACAACAGCTGCAGAAGAGGAAGATGTTGATGAGTTCTATGAATAAGTACAAGCTGAAATTGAAAGAACATGTAAACAGGATATCCTGATAGTCATGGGTGACTGGAACGCAAAAGTTGGCAACAAAGAAGAAGGTAAGGTGGTTGGAAAATATAGACTTGGCAACAGAAATGATGCTGAAGAAAGACTGATAGAATTCTGCAAGACCAAAGATCTATTCATCTCAAAAACCTTCTTCCAGCAACACACATGCTGACTGTACACATGGACTTCACCCAATGAATTGTACAGAAATCAAATTGACTACAACTGTGGATGATGATGATGGAAAAGTTTGATAACATCAAAAAAGACAAAACCTGGAGTTGACTGTGGTACAGATCACCAACTACTACGTAATATGCAAACTCAAGCTAAAGTTGAAAAAGAGCAAGCCACTCATAAATGTAGGAAAATATGACCTTGAGAATATACCACTGGAATTTAAAGATTGCCTGAAAAATCAATTTGTTGCTTTAGATACAAATGACAGAGTTCCAGAAGAGCTATGGGATGACAAAGAAAGTTGTATTGGAAGAAAGTGAGAAGTCTCTACATAAGGTGAAAAAGCAAAAACAGCCAAAATGGATGATGAAACTCTGAAAATTGTCCAGAAACGCAGAGAAGCTAAAGCCAGAGGAGAAAGAGAGGCAATCGCAGAACTCAACAGAGATTTCCAACGTGCAGCAAGACAAGACAAGGAGAAGTACTACAATAACACATGCAAGGAAATAGAATCAGAAGCTATTATAGGATGAACAAGATCAGTTTTTCTAAAACTACGAGAGTTAAAGAAAAAATTCCAGCCTCGAATTGGAATGCTACAAGATGCTCAAGGATCCATGTTGAATGATGCTGAGAAGATCAAGAAAAGGTGGAAAGAATATACAGAGTCATCATATCATAAAGATCAAGTGGACCAACAGCCATTTCAACCTGTACCTTATGATCAGGAACCATTGGTGATGAAAGAAGAAGTTGAATCAGCATTGAAAGTCTTATCAAAGAACAAAGCACCGGGCATTGACGGCATTCCCACTGAAGTATTACAGCAATCGGATGAAGCCGTTACCATACTTACAATGCTCTGCCAGAAAATTTGGAAGACAAATTCATGGCCAACTGATTGGAAAAGATCTGTGTTTATATCAATACTGAAGAAAGATGACCCGACTGACTGTGGAAATTATCGCACAATCGCTTTGATCCCACATGCCAGCAAGATTCTACTCAATATCATTCAACAGAGACTACAACCATACCTGGAACGAGAACTGCCTAAAGTGCAAGCAGGATTCAGGAAAGGGTGAGGAATGAGAGACATTATCGCGGATAGGAGATGGATCCTTGAAAAGACAAAAGAATACCAAAAGGATATCCATATGTTTTATTGACTACAGCAAGGCTTTTGACTGTGTAAACCATG
This sequence comes from Ichthyophis bannanicus, assembly GCA_033557465.1. Classification (NCBI taxonomy): domain Eukaryota; kingdom Metazoa; phylum Chordata; class Amphibia; order Gymnophiona; family Ichthyophiidae; genus Ichthyophis; species Ichthyophis bannanicus. The sequence goes on along the minus strand of CM066036.1, from coordinate 606,306,768 downwards.
AGAAACTCTGGACCACATTAAGAAGCATGTGTATACCAGAACACCTGATCATTCTCTTGCATAACCTTTACATTGATCAAGAAGCAACAGTTTGAACGTAACTAGGAGAAAAAGAATGGTTTAAAATCAGCAAAGGTGTATGAAAATGCTGCATACTTTCCTCCTACCTCTTTAATTTATATGCAGAACAAATCATCAGAGAAGCAGGACTGTATGAAGACAACTGAAGTGTAAAGATTGGTGGAAGACTCATCAACAACCTTCGTTATCGGATGATACCACATTACTGGCTGAAAGTGAAGATGATTTGAAACATTTGCTTCTCAAGATCAAGGAATATAGTCTTAAAATGTGTTTGCATCTTAACGTTAAGAAGACAAAGATCCTGACAAATGGCAAAATCAATAAGTTCATCATTGATGGAGAAGAAATTGAAATAGTTGACAGCTTTAACTTACTTGGATCAACAATCAATAAAAAAAGGACTAGCAGTCAAGAAATCAGACGATGCATTGGTTTTGGTAGAATGGCTATGAAGGACCTAGATAAGATCCTCAAGAGCAGAGATTCTCTCTCCATACAAAGATTCGACTTGTCCAGGACACAGTATTTTTAATAACGACATATGGATACAAACGTTGGACAGTGAAAAAGACAGATAGGAAGAAAATTGATGCCTTTAAACTATGGTGCTGGCGCCTTATACTGTGTACACCGTGGACTGCCCAAAGTAGAAACCAGTCAGTACTAGAGGAGATCAAACCTAAGCTTTCCTTAGAAGCTCATATGACAAGACTTTGACTTTCATACTTTGGGTATATCATGCGAAGAGAAAGATCACTGGAGAAAGACACAATGCTTGGCAAGGTAGAAAGTCACCGTAAAAGAGGAAGGCTGGCAATGAGATGGATCGATATAATAACAGCAGCTATGGACACCACTCTATCAGGTACACTACCAAAAAACTGCCTCCAGTTTTGCAACTGATTCCTATAGATTTTGGGGTGCTGAATCCAGGAAAAATAGCCAAAATGTTCCATCACGTCACGTTTTCTTGCAAAATTAGATTTCTTACCCATATAAGGAATGTTCACATAATTTCTTTTTAGCCAACTGCAGTTTATTTTCTTGGCCCAAAATAGAGGTTGTAATGGTTAACTAACTAGAAACACTCCCTCATGATATTTTAGAGTGTTTTGTATTCATTTTATACATTAACAGGACAATTGGGAGGCGGGGGGCTAAATCCAGTACTCGCGCTGGCGCATGTTCTTTCCTGTTCGCCTCGCCTCGTTCGCTCGCTCAAACACGGTGGTTGCGACATGAACGTTCCTGTCAAATTTCAGTTTCTTGCAAGTTCATTATTACCTTTTGTTTGCTCAGTCGTAATCCAGCTTTATTCCGAAGTGGTTCACTACAGTTGTAGTTTGCAGTGCTGTGTATTTGTGATGGCTCACAGAGCCAGAGGTTGCGTCAACTCTCTGGACAGTTTTTTTGTTTATTTGTGGGGAATATACCGTGAAAAAGCGGCAGAGGAACATTTCTGCATTTATTAAAAAAGTATATTTTGCCTATTTCGGTTTGAAGTTAGGCGATCAAGACAAACCGTGGGCTCCTCACAAAGTGTGCAAGACATGTGAGGAAGATCTACGCTTATGGATGAAAGGTAAAAAAACAAGCATTTCGTTTCAGAATACCTATGATGTGGCGTGAACAAAGAGACCACAGCAGTGACTGCTATTTTTGCTCTTGCATTGTGAAGGGATACAACTTAAAAAATAAGAACGTAATAAGTTACCCCAACCTTCCCTCAGCAATTAGGCCTATGCCTCATAGCAACGATGTACCTGTGCCTGAACCACCAAAATCTTTGGATCATATTTGTGTGGACGGTTCTGATCATGATGAGACTCATCAGATGGCTTTTCCCGATGAGTCCAGTACTTCTGAGTTTGAAACTGAACCAGATCCGAAACCTGAACTTTTCTCTCAAGCTGAATTGAATGATTTAGTCCGGGATTTAGGACTCCCAAAAGATGCTGCCTAACTGCAGGTTCTCGGCTTAAACAGAAAAATCTATTGTCACCAGGAACAACTTTTTATTGGTACCGCAACCGCGAGACACAATTTTTGAAGTATTTCAGCAAAGAGGAAGATTTGGTATTTTGCAACGATATATACGGAGTGATGGAAAAGTTTAAACTCAAGTATGATCCTGCTGAATGGCGGCTGTTCATTGATTCGTCAAAAGACAGCATAAAAGGTGTTCTTCTTCATAATGGCAACACATTCGCTTCAGTTCCTATTGCTCACTCTGTTATTCTCCAAGAAAAATATGAGAATTTGGCCCTGATTCTTCAGAAGATTCGTTAGGATGAGCATAAGTGGATGATTTGTGGAGACTTTAAAATTCTATCCATGCTATTAGGGCAGCAATCCGGTTTCACCAAATATCCCTGCTTCCTTTGCTTGTGGGATAGCTGGGCCCGCAACCTACACTGGGGGAAAAAAGACTGGCCAATTCGGGAGTATTTGAGACCCGGTGAGAAAAATGTTCTTCATGAGAGCTTGGTACCTCGTGATAAAATTCTATTACCACCTCTCCACATTAAGTTGGGTCTCATTAAGCAATTCATCAAGTACCTTCCAAAAGATGGTGAGTGCTTTCGGTACCTTTGCTCAAAGTTCCCCCGACTTTCTGAAGCAAAGCTAAAGGAAGGAGTGTTTGTTGGCCCTGATATAAGGAAACTCATTTCAGATGGAGCATTCGCTGAAACGATGTCTGAGAAGGAAAAAGAAGCCTGGGATTCCTTCAAGGATGTTGTTCTCAAATTCTTGGGGAACAGGCGGGATGAGAACTATAAGGATATTGTTGCCAGGATGCTCAATGCCTTCAAAGAACAAGGCTGTAACATGAGCCTGAAAGTCCATTTCTTGCACTCCCATGTGAACTACTTTCCCGAAAACGTGGGGGCGTACAGTGAAGAACAAGGTGAAAGGTTTCACCAGGACATCAAGGACACAGAGAGAAGGTACCAAGGAAGATGGACCACCACTATGATGGCTGATTTCTGCTGGTTGCTGCTGCGGGAAACCCCAGATGAAAAATACGCCAAGCAGCGCACCAAGAGAAGCATTCGGGGGAAGAAGAAACGGGCCCACCAGGAGATTGATTGACCCAAGAATGACTTTAAAATCTAAACTGTGTTGACAAATATCGTGTTTTTACTAAACTTTGAAATAAAAATTTGCTAGTTATTACCACAGTGTCGGATCTCATTTATTAGAATTTTATTTTCACACCATCGGGTGTTTGTCTTCATGTATTGCAATGGTGCGGTTTGCGTTTTCTATTCTTACATACATACCTGTACAACATTTTTTGCACATTTCTTTGCTTTGCTTTGTGTCTAACCTCGATCTTATATGCTCAATGTTTGTGCACATGTATGTGGCTGTTTTAAGTGCAGACAATTTTGCTACCATCACAGTGTGTTTTGTTGACATTACTCTATTCTTATGTGCTGCCTTGTTACAATTTTCTTTATTCTTATTTGAATAACTACTAAACAATTAGTATAAAGAATTCATCCAAGAAACCTTTATCTCGATCGCACTCAATCTGAAACGTTCACCTCAAACTGCTAACCCAATGTAGCAAAAAATCTGTACGTGATGGAGCAAATTGGTTACCAGATTTGGATTCAGCGCACCAAAAAACGTAAAAATCAATCGAAACATTAGAGGCAGTTTAAAAAAAAATTTTTTTAGTGTACCTGTGTATAATGAGCCGCTTGGCTGAAGACCGAACAAAGTTTAGGTTGACTAATCAGAGGGTCGCTAGGAGTCGAGACTGACTTGATGACACTTAACAGCAACATAATCATTTTGCATATCTTGAAAAACTGACTGAATGTGAGGTCCCTAGGAAAGGTTTAGGAAGCCCCACCCTACCATCATATGACTGATACCAAAGCCATCTGACATTTCTAAAATGAAAAACAAGCGTGCTATGCTGTATTGTATATTCTAGGACCTCACACACAGTTATAGTTGTCGGTGCATAACCATCTTAATTTTCCATTTTTTAAAAAATAAGCATTATGTTCCTGTAAGATTTTGTACTGAAGTTGCAAGTTGTTTTTAATATATGAGCCTATATTTACATGGATCTGACCATGTTTGCTAAAATCTAGTATCTATTCCAAAGGCAATATTCTATCACTACAAATATCTACAGCCATGTTAGACTTGTTTGGTAGGCTTTGCTCTCCAGAATTTGGGCAAAAGCATCAACTTCTTCTGACCAGCAGCAACTTCAAACCAAAGCATCAATGAATAGTGAATAATCTTTACATTCAGTTGGTACTAGATCAAATTTAAGCTTTCTTTAGAAGCTCAAATGAGGAGACTTTGATTTTCATACTTTGGAAACATCATGCGAAGAGAAAGATCATTAGAGAAAAATCATCATGCTTGGCAAGGTTGAAGGTCAGCACAAAAGAGGAAGGCCAGAAATGCAAAGGATCAATAAAATAGCAGCAACTATGGATGCCACTCTATCAAAAATTAACTGCATGACTCAAGATCAAATACAGTTTAGGCAACTATCCAAAGGGTCATCACAAGTCGACATTTATACAATGGCACATAGCAACAATCACCTCTACAACACTGCTTTAAAGTAACAGCACTTTACAAAAGTACTTAATCTTCTCTCAAAATTCTGAGAGGTCAATATTTGACTTCAGTAAACACATACTTTGAAATATCTAATCTACACATTTTCAAATTATACTTATATTGAATGATGCTATTTGTTTAGAAACTATCGCTGAATATATTTCTTTATATCTTGAACTGTGTAGGTTAGATACCTCAATTTATACCTGCTATCTGTGAGGTTGCTTGGCCACTAACTTATATGTTTAGCAGCAAAATATTAATGCTTAGATGTATAAGTTAGCTTTCTAACTGGCACCATCCTTTTTGGAAGAACAATTTTGGCCATATAATGACTTTTTATGTCCAAAATTATCTGTTCAGGTGGTCCAGATTTTTAAAAATCATAAACATGTATGTGGTTGGCCTCACTGCTAACTGCCTCAGTGCTTTTAAATATTGATGTGTGTGTTTTATTTGCTTTCAATCTTCCTTTGGCTAGTCCTGTTTATTTTGTTGCCCAAAATAAAGCCATCTATAGAGTTCTGCTGGAGAACAGCAAGCGAGAACGTTGAGTTATTTAAATAATGACAGGAGGGTCTCCACAGAAAGAGCTTTCTTAACAGTTCATACACCCCAATAATTAAAGAAAACCCCACCCAAAAGAATAGGGGGTAGACATTAAAAATTTTTTTAATGTCAGCTGCTATTTGAAACATTATCTCAACCATCATATGCAGCACACATTTTACTTGTGTCTGGTGAAAGGTAGTTAAGAAAGTACATGTTTATTTTTCCTCACCTGTGGTAAATGTAACTGGAGTCCTTCACTGGGAATGGGCTGGCGGGAAGGAGTCTGGTCCAACTGCATATTAAAAAGAGATGCAAGCGTTGATTGAGCAGCCCTTGCCTTTGCAAGTTTTTTATTTCTTCCTGATCCTTCAAATGTTTGACCGTCTACAGTCACTGCCATCACAAAGTTCTTGGCATGGCTTTCTCCGCTTTCTGAAACAAACTCATACTTCAGACCAGGACGCAACTCATTCAGAATCATTACAGGATTCTTCCCACTTGAAGGATATGGTGATGGTGTGGCTAGTGGCAATTGGACAAGACTACTAGACCCAGTATTTGACAGACTACAGTCAACAGTTGAGTTAAAAGAGTCATTTCCATTGGGCCCCAAGTAAAAGTTATTTTCTGACTGTAGTGGCGTTTCAAATCCATTGAATAGTGTATCTGGAAAGTCAGCTTGGTCAGAGGTAAAGTCCGTGTTTAGAGAGGGCGTTCGTCCCATTACTAGATGTGCTTCAGACGCATTTGGAAATTGAACAAATGATCTCAAGGCCTTCTCTGCAGCATGGAGTTTAGCCTTCTTTTTTGTAGGACCAGAGCCTTCAAATGCCTGTCCATTAACTTCAACATTCATCACAAAAACGGGAGCATGAACTGGCCCAGTCTGAGACATCAGCTTGTATTGCAGACCGGGTTTAATTTCATTTAGCTGCATTAGAGCATTTTTGGGTAAAACAGGACCTGGTGTTTTCTTTCTCTTCTTGGGGCGAAACTTAGAATGGCCATTGTTGCCCTCTTCTAGTGGGCGTTTCCTGTTGCTGCCACCCCCATTGGAAAGTTGAGTCCCCTCCCCTGTAGCTTGCATACTGCTGTCCTTGGATGGGACGTTGTCCAGGTTGCGATTTTCTTTAACATCAGTGCTGCTGGAACCTGTGGTGCCCAGAAAGAGTAACTTACAATGCCTTCGTTGCAGGATCTTGTAAAAGTAAAATTTATAGATTCCTTATTTCTTTGTAACTGGCTGAGTGGTGTGTGTTTAGATAATTTTATGTTTGCAGAACAAACACACTAACTACAGTCCAAGAAATGTCATATTTAGGTACTGTCTTAAGTAAGAATTCAACTTTTCTATGGATAACATGTTTAAAAAGATGTAAGTTAAATCCCAATAAATAGTAAATATTGTTTCTATTTGCCCTATGTTGCTTTAAGGCAAAAACCTTAAATCTAATTTATCAAAATTTTTTAAATCCCTGATAAGGTGGTGAGTTTAGATTTGTACAATATAAAATCCAATTTGTTTTGGAGAATATTTTACAATCTAAAAGTCAGTAATAACAATACAGCATTTATTGACAGAACAAGCTTTGTGTAGAATAAATCCGGCATTGTATAACCATTTTCAACAAAGGAGATGATTATGACTTTCATGGAATACCTATAATTACAGCTTATACATATCTGTGCAGCTGCACCTTTCTAGAAAAAAAATTCTTTCTGTGATTCTTCTGCATATTATAGCGTATTTGTATTGCATAACTTAGACAATATAGCTCAATTTTTCCAGCAATCTACATGACTAGTGCTTTAAGGACCTGATTTTATAACAGGATGCTTATGTAAAAAGTCCAAAATGGTGCCTGTTTTATACAGACAATATAGGCACCAATGTACCTTTATAAAATAAGCTTTCAGATCCATCCCAAAAGTGCTCAAATGTCGCACAAATTTACACCTGCTCCAAGAAAAGCCTAAATGTGTGTGTGTACTCACATATTTTATAAAACATGTGGGTAGATTGCAATTCTGCCCCTGCTCTGCCTAAACTATGGGCTGGGAATGTCTACATGTGGCATAAGTATTTATTTAACAGGTTTTATATACCGCTTTATCATTTCAATCAAAGCAGTTTACATTGTAACTTAAACTTGGTAATGAACATTAAACAGGGATATTGATAACTTGGATTTTTCTGAGGTTAATTGACTTGCCCAAGGCCACAAGGAGTGCTAGTGGGTATCAAACCCTGGTCTCTGGGTTCCCAAGCCAGTGCTCTAACCATTAGGCTACTCCTCCAATCTTGTTGGAACATGTACTTACATGTGCATATACTATAGGGAATTTTAATTAAGGGCCTTTTCCGTGTGCAAAAAAGTCTTTACATGCAAAAATCTTTATAAAATGATGCACATTTCCTTCTTTCTAGCCTCGACATCCTCCACAGCGCAAAATGTCCTCTATCGTATGTCCATAAGTCCTTAAACTAAATTATTACAACCAAAAGGTGTAAAAATCTCAAAGCAATCATTTGTATAATAATGCTAAGCTTCACTGAAAGTCTACCATTAACAAGTCACTTCTCTGCTGTAATCTGAATTCTGCTGCCATAAAGATTGGTTTTAAATACTTTTGCTATTCCCATGCAAATTAAGGAAACTGCTTGAGCAAGCAATAGCTTAATAAATTTCTTATACCAGATTACAGCTTGCTATAAACAGGGATAACCTTGACATGCAGAATGGAAATGTACAAGAATGACCCCGGACAACTAGAACCAGGAGCTCCTGCAGGACTGTCAGGCATTGTTCTGACCAACTGAAGCACTTGGTAGTCTCAACATTTTAATGCAGTGAAACCATACTTCAAAAGAATAAAGCAACCACAACTAGCAGTTAACTTGGCTCTCATCAAATCATAGCCTGAACTGAACTACCTTAAATAACTAGAACCAAAAACTGCTCGAAAATGCCATGGTAGAACTTTCTTGATTCCTGATCATGAAATGCACAGTATGTATGTATTTATGGACTCTTGACGGCTTTTACATATATCCATATCTATCTATCTATATATACACACACACACTCTGTGAGCTCCCTTTCCATAAGGAAAGAGGAGCATGTTTACTAAGCCCTGCACTGGTAATGCACGTGTGGGGCTGCCAGCTTACTGCAGGGGGTAGATACATCCGCCCCCCTCCAGTTACCGTGCATCATCATGGCAAACCGGCTGCAGGTGCAGCTAACACCACCCACTGAGATGGCGTTAATTGCACCTGTACAAAATGCCAGTGCTAGCTGCACTATGGTGGGAACCCCATCCAGTCGCCGCCCAGAGGTGTGCTACAAGGGTAACACAGGAGTTTGAGACATGCCACTTTGGCTGTAAAATGTAAGGTCAATTGGAGCCAAAATGTTGCAAATTCTGGGCTTGTTGTACTACTTAAACAATGTGGCTGAAGGAGAATACACATTTGCAGGTGTTAGAGGCTTCCAAAACAGAAAACCTCTAGTGCTAGATATACAATGTCAGGTCTGAAGAGCTGAAAGACCATTATTTTTGTATTTAAATTGATTGATATCCCTGAGCTTGCATACAGCACATTGTTTCTTTAAGCTGAACTGATATACACACACCACTAGCCAGTTAACAAAGCTGATGGAACAGTTACTAAATTTTCATTTATAACATCCTCCAGCAAAAGCTCGATAGGTTACTCCTTTCGGCGCTCAGAACAAACAAAAGATCAAAAAATAGAGCCAAAGTGGAGATTTACTGGTGGTTAATTTGAAATACATTAAAACAATGAATACAAAAATACAATGGGAGTAAAAAAATAGTTCATACATTATCATACTTAAAAATAAATTATTACTTTCTCATATCTTTTATTATGTATTCATCAAAAAGGAAAACATAAAATATACATGGGCAATGTAGCAATACAAATGGTGTATTTGGTATGTGACCATGTTAAAACAAAACATCTCTATGTGGAACTGCATTATTAAAATATATCACACATTTCAAGTACAAAAGGGTAATCTTACCTGCATTTCTAGTTTCGTGAACGTTTAATAGTAACCTCTATGGATCTCCACTCTTGATCAAATGGCCTCTAGCAGAAGACATTAGGAGAGGTGTATGACAGACCAGTGTTTCCAAATCCAGTCCTAGAGGCACACCTAGCTAGTCTGGTTTTCTAGAAAGCCATAAGGAATATGCATGAGACATATTTGTATATCTTGGACACCCAGTATGCAAATCTAACTCATGTATATTTATGGCAGGTATCCTGAAGACCAGACCAGTTAGGTATGCCGCCAGGGCAGGCATGGGAATCACTCGGAAAGACACATTTCTGTTGCCATCAGATTTTCACAAATCTAATTTTCTACTTACATTCCTAAATAAAACATGTTCCAACTACAAAAAGAATGTGACAGATGGATTATAGTTTTGTTTTGTTTTTAACATAAAGAGACCTAATGATGATATATGAGGGAGATTATCCCTATCATTTTATGGACTATTGAAAATTTATAAAGGAAGCTTTAGGATAGTGGTTCCCAAACTTGGGGTTGGGACCCCAAATTGGGTCACATCATCAGTAGATGGGGTCACAGAAACATGGCCATTTCCACATCTCTCTGGACTTTCACTGTGATCTATGCCAAGTCACCAGTCAGCATGTGGCCTGTAAGCCATTGAATATTCATAGGCCCTTGCCCCTCTTGAGTAAGTTTCCTGTTAGGCTGGAAACCCAAGCTGTGTACTGGGGTCTGTAAGCACACACTGTGCACTGACACAAAGGACCCTATGCTGACTTCTGCCTCTGCTGTTGCCATTACTGTTGCCGCTGCCTTCATGCTTTACACCAATGGAGAGAAGGGAAGGAGACTGGAAATCTGCCAGTTAGATTTCATCATCATCCGGGGTCAAGTGAATTTTCAGTTGTTAAGATGGGGACATATGGGATAAAAGGTTGAAAAGCACAGCTTTAGGGGCCATTTACTAACTGTTGTTGCATTAGCATGCCCTTTCTGCCACCGTGCCCATAGGCATAATCTTGAGTAAATAAGCCCCAAAGTTTCCTTAACCAATAGTCTGTAAAGTGATAGGGCCATCTCCATCATATATCAAGAGAACTGTATAATGTGCAGTGGATCAGCTAATAGAGACTGGTGCCTTCTGAACCGTACAAACCAACATCTTTCATTGGTATCCGGCATAATGAATCCAGATTATCAGGTGCAAAGCAGAAACTGACACAGAGACAAGGCAAAAAGAAGGCTGGGCACTGATAACAAATCACAATTGCGACTTTATGTTTTGCAAAGAACATTTCTTAAAGATATATCTGAATACTTTGAATGTGTTTTACTGAAAAACCTGAAAAGCTGACTGCTGCAGAAACTCTGAAAATCCATTCTGGGTTTTGATTTCTTCTTTCACAAAAGTGAGAAGTTAGCGGTCAGGTCTCTTTTTAAAAAATTGACACAACTACATGGATCAGTCGGTCTCTAGTGACTTAACAGCAGCTCTACTGGTTCTGGCTTCCATTAGATTCCAGATTCCTCTGCTGTTGACAGAACGTAGAATGAAAGCAGCAAACCTAAGCATGATGCCTGCAGATAAAGACAGAGGCTAGAATTGAAAACTAACAAGCAACTTTATAAAGGGCTACCACTATTACTTAATTCATTGACAAGGTGCATTTTACATTACCTTTATCAGTATTCTCTAAGCTGTAGATTTGCTGTACAACAAACGGCTTCTTACAGAACCACCACACTAACAGGAAAAGCCACTGGATCATCCATTAACCACCAACATTCAAGTTCTACTAAGGGATGCCGATTTGAAAACTATTGTTACAGGTTAAACCCAAAAGTAAATAAAAAAAGGAATGCCAAATTTGCTAGCAAGCTTCTAATTCTTCTTCCAAACAAGCTCAGCCAACTTAAAATGAAGATCTAGTCACTGTTCAATGAAAAACAAAAACAATTTAGGGCTATGGTTGATACCAGTAGCTTCTACACCACTGACTTCATAAAAGGGGACATGTCCATGCAAAGGAAATGTAATGATGTTGACTTCTGATGCCATACAACATGGCCCAATAAAGGGGATTTGTGGAGGTATATGGGTCTCTGCCACAAGTAACAAAAGTTCATTCTAAATGCATCCATATAATCAGGAGTCATATACAACTATATACTACTACTGGTTATTGCATCCAGTTCGGCAAAGTGATATTCAGCTTCTCATAGCTTTAATGTTTAATTACATATGATTTACCATCCTTCACTACTATGGCAACAAGGTGGCTTACAAAAGGCACCAATCATAAAATGATCTAAGGGAACAAAACGACAAATAAGCTCATAGCAGGGAAACTAAGAATAATTCATGCTTCTCCCTGAAACTTCTCTCTCCTCCTAGACATCCAAGGTAGGGCAGACAAAACACCTGGCGACAGTAAATCCTATGGCCAGACGAATCCCACTTCATGGGGGTACTAAATACAGGAACTAAAAGCATGCTGAAATAAAGCCTTTAAGGCAAATTTAAATTTTAAGTAACTGTCTTTGCACCTAATCTCCAGAGGAAAGATTATTCCAGCATAATGGGGACAAACAACAAAAAGCAGATCTACGAGTCATCTCATAACCAATCTCCCTAAGAGAGGGAAGATGAAGTAGTGCTATATATATATTGCTCTTACTTGACCGGATATATGGAAGCATGTGGTATGAAAAGGGAAGGTAGATATGAAGTTTCCCAGTATGAAAAGCATGATGGGTGAGTGTAAGTATTGAAAAATGAATTCTAGTAATAACTGGTAAAAATGCTGCTTGCACAGCGGAGGTGTAATGTGATGGAAATGGCATATGTCGTGTAACAATCTAACGACCATGTTTTGCAATGTTTGCAATCTTTTCATCAATGCTGCTCTACTAACTGCAGGAGAGCATTACAGTAATCCAGAACAGAACCTTGAAAAGTACATTTCTACACCAAACCTAACTTTTGGAAAACTCAATATACTGGGCACCTGTTTTTTGAAAGACCAAGAGGTATATATTTTGTTAAAGTGAAGTCTGGTTATTTCAAATATCAAAATAAGTTAGATTTTTATTTGGATATGATATTTGTTTTTTGTGTTGTCAATATATGTTTGTTTTTTTGTGCAGTCAAGTCAGTGTTGACTGCTGGCAACCCAGCTACCTCTGGGTTTTCTTGGCAATGTATCACCAGAAGTAGATTGCCAGGCCTTTTCTTCCGAGGCAATGGAGGGTAAAGTGACTTGTCCAAGGGGCAGTTGCTCTAACAACTAAGCTACTCCTCCACACAGTATATGAAATATGGCTTCAATTATTGCAGAAATAAGAAATGTATTACAATTTTAATTAAAAAATGTTACCAGTTATAGTTTAAAATAAATATAATCAGAAGGGGGATATATTTACACACCTGCAACTGTATAAAACTACTGGTGCTATTATTTATATTCAGGCTTAACTAACTGCAGAAAGAAATCACTAAATAAATGCTGCCAATAAATTGTCTAAGAACATGGTACTAGAAGTATGTCTCATATACATTGGTACATATACAAATTAGCCTCATATATTTGTAAGTGACTTTTAATAGGCTAATTAGAAAAACTGCACTGAACTCCTTAAAAAACATTTAAAAAACAATCCTGGAGTATTATACACACACAATGGTGTTTCACTACTGTTTTATTAAACCAACCAATTAGTTCAAAGAGATGAATGAAAATGAAAAATAATTAGGCTTGACTGTGGCTCCAATGCCCTACAACAGGAAATTAACATCCACAGCAACGTAAATCATTCTTTAAAGGAAGTTTGCTTTACATTGGGCAGTATATCAAATGCTCAAATTACCTAATCTCAGCCTTAGTGACTTGTGTGCATCCTCTGCAATGAGGGAGAACTTAGACCAAAACCTATTTCCCTCAAAACCAAAAATATAATTGCTTAATCTGACTGATTTATAAGCCCTTTGATAAAGATTCAAGAATCTTAATGGAGCTATGAGTAGAGGATAGCCTCCTCTTGGGATTTTGGCAGAGAATGGGAATGAGGGAGGAGGGTGCTAACTCCCTGCCATTAAAGCCTACTGGAGACACAACTACATTACAGCCATTGCAGGAGGATTCAAACACCTGCTTAACGAAATGTAAACACTACTGGATATGCATGTTATCAAGCAGAATTTGAACCAGGTCCATCCTACATGAATCAAAAATTTTCCATTATCTCTGAACAGAGATTTGAGACACTTCAGTATCCTGGAATTGGTTGGTTTGAGTGTTAAAAGATTACATCATACATGGTCACATAAGCAAAACTGCTTACCTGTAACAGTGTCCTCCGCAGACTACAGGATATCCAGTCTCAGATGTGGATGACATCACCTGATGGTGCCGACATGAAGCATCTCCCAGAACCTTCTGAAGAAGCTTTCCTAAGCATGCACTGAACGTCCTGCCCTGCTGTCCCCTCAATCTTTTATACTACCAGAAAAATACACAACTCCAGAAAGAAAGGAGAGGCAGTATGTGTGACTCATTATCCTGCTGCTCTGTGAGAACATGCATTAAAAATAAGCAACTGGGAACAGGGGGGGGAGAAGAACAGTACACTGCAGAGGTAAGAATTGTGCAATAGGGGTATAAGGATAAGGGTAGGGATAGTCAATGTCAAAGAGCTAAACTCTCCTAAAAAGAGGCAAAAGAGTGTATATGCTGTTGTTCATAGATGGAGGGCTAAAATAAATTACTTTTTAGCAATACCTGTCCATTGCAGGTGCAAGAGGCCCATGGAGACTGAGGTAGTAGGATATTAATATCAAATGGTAAGATTCAAGGGATTGAGGTCTCTGTAGTTAATGTTTATGGTTCCAGTGATAAGCAGGCATGTTTTTGAGAAATTATGAAACAGTTTATGACCACAAAAAGTAAGGGGAACTTATTGTAATACCAGAGAATTTAATTTTACTTTAAATGAAGAATTGGACAAGCAGGGAGCAGAGAGGGAGTCCTTGCAACTGGCTAAAAGGTGGTGTGGGAATGGCTTAAACAAGTGTGCCTAACTAATATTTAGAGAGAATTACACTTACAGCTAAGAGATTATACATTGTACTCTCACCCTCATGATACTTATACAAGAATAGACTTGATCCTTGTGGATAGATATTCGCTCTACCAAACTATGAAAGCAGAAATTGAGGTACTAGCATGGTCAGATCATGCACTGAGGTAATGCGAACTGCAATTTGGACAGGGAAGAAAAGGAGGACTTTCTGAAGGTTTAATGAAAATCCTTTAAAAGATGAAAAGGTAATACAGGATGTTTTATATTGTATACAGAAATATTTAGATTTAAATAAAGGAAAGGTGGGGCTCTTTAGGATGGACTTAAGGTAGTAGTTAAAGAGTGTTTGTTATGTGGATCAAATAAGAAGAAACAGCACCAAGAACGAGAGATGAGCCTACATAGTGATATTAAGTGCTTGGAGGCTCTTCACAAGAGGCTGGTAATGGAAGGATGTTGGGACCATTGAAGAGGGCTTGAAGTGAGCTTCGGGATATACAACTGGAGTCCACAAACTTTACGATGAGATTTTCTCAGCAAAAATATTTCTGAATTTGGTTGACAAGCTGAGTCATATGTTACTTAGGAAACAAAATGAGGCAAATGAAGTTTAATTAGGAGAATTAGAGGGAAGTGGGTGGCATGGAATATAAAGATAACATACAGGAACAATTTATGGCTTTCTTTTAAACTCTACATTTGGAGGACATCTATAATAGACCAGAATATCAATAATTACTTGGCAAGGTAAGCTGCCTCAGATTTCCCAAGAATTTATGGAAATGATGAAGGCCCCAATCATGACCCTGGAACTATTTCATACTATTAAGTTGCTACTAGGGGATAAAGACCGAGGGTTCAATGGGCTAACAGGAAAGTTTTATAAATCTACTGCAATGCAGGTAGTTTAAATTCTGTTTTGGAAGGTTTACCTCTATCAAGAGCTATGAGAGAGGTGGGTATTTCTGTTATTCATAAGCCTAGTAGAGATGAAATGAATTGTGGTTCTTACAGGTCCATTTCCTTATTGAAAGTTAATGTAAAAATATTTGCAGAGGTTTTAACAAATAGGTTAACTAGAGTTCTTCCTTCAGTCATCAGCTAGGCTCACACAAGATTTGTTCCTGGTCGACAGACAGAAGACACAATATTAAATGCATTTTGAATTTAATCTGGATGGTCAAGATGGAGAAGATTCCCACTATGCTTATTGCGGTTGATACGGAAAAGGAATTTGATCATGCCCATTGGAGGACTATGTATAAAGTGCTGGAGAAAGTAGGGGTGAGACCTAAATTCTTACAAGGGGTGAGGGGTTTGTGCACCTCCCCAGAAGCAAATAGTTAACATTAATGGATCCTATGTGGATATGTTTCCAGTGGGGAGGGGAAACAGGGGTGGCTCCTTTTTCTCACTGCTGTTTGCCTTAATGGACCCTCTGACAAAGATGATTAGAACCAATGGGGACATAAGGGGATCAGAGTAGGGCACACAGAATATAAAATGTAATTATTCACGGACATCTATCTCCAGCAAGATTGCAGATATCTCTACCAGTTGTAGTAAGGGAAATGGGGAACTATAGGAGGTCTTCAGGTTTTAAGATAAATATAGATAAAACTGAAGCTTTAAATATCAATTTAGAAATGTCCAAATTACTGAGTTTGAAGAAACAATTCCCTTTTAAATGGAAGGAAACAGAGATTAAGTAATTGGAAGTGCAGGTACAAGGTATCCCAGCTAGGATAAATCAGGTTAATTACCTACCTTTATTTAGAAAGGTGACACTCAATTTGCATAAGCAGCAAGACAGAAATATCTCCTGAGTCAGGTGGCTTCCATGAAGATCAATATTCTATCCTGTGTCTTATATTTATTTCAATCTCTCTCACTGTGTGCGCCTAATCAGGCCCTCTGGAATATACAGCAAAAAATTTATAATTTATCTGGAAGTGCCTGCTAAGGATTTTTAGTAGAATTTTGAGGAGAGGTAAGGAACAGTAAGGGTTGGGGGTCCCAGATGTTAAAGCTCATTAAATTGCTTCCCAATTATACCATGTGCTAGATTAGAAAGGGGGGGATGAAATCCAGATTAAATGGTAGTATAGAGCTGCCCTATTCAGTACTAGCCCTGGCTGAGTAATATGGAAAAGGTGGGGAAAATGTTGGGAATACTTTTATTTCAAATGTATTGCAATACTGGTTTAAGAAGAAACATATAAGGGGGGTGGGTTCACGGTCTCTGGCTCCTGTGAGATACAATAATGATTTTATTCTGGGGTTAGAGGTGAAGGCCTTCATAGGGTAGGATTGAGAACTTTCAATCAGCTAATGAAAGATGATGATCTTGTGCCTTTTGAAACACTTGAAGAATATGATTTTCGAAGGCAGATAAGTTTGCCTATAGGCAGTTCATGCTTTTTTTGAAAAAGGAGAATAACCAAATAGTTATTCAAGAGGCCTACCAATTTGGAACGGGTGTGGCAAAAATGGGGGAATCAGAGGACTGATACACAGTAGCTGCGTTACACATTTGTGAGTGCTTATAAGTTCATAAAATGTTCTTATATGAAGCAAAGGGAGCATGATCTGTGGAAGGTATTACCAGATTAATGATGACAGATCTCACAACGTGTGAATCAAGTTTCTATCTAGACTGTTATTAACCCTTCACCACACACGTGGGATCATTTTGACCCCAAGCCTTTTGTTATGTCAAATTACTTACTTATTTATTTCAGCCATGACTTAAAACTTCCGGTAGCTTCTCAATATTGACAGCCATTGAATTTCCAGTAGAGTTATCATTTAATCGGACCAGCAATTTTATGTTAACATTTTTATGTTGTATATACCTATTATACACACCTGGGGTCAAATTGACCCCAGCTTAGCAAAACCAGTGTTGTCAGAATTCCTGTTTCAGGTTCATGTTGTAGTTACTATTGTTAATTTGGCATTGCTAGGCTACTTCATCTGTAGGCTACTGTGATCTTCATGTGAAATTAAGGCGACATTTTTCAGCGTTTGAGTTCATACCAGGCATGTGTTCGTATAGACCTATTCATTGCTGTTATAGAAGTAATGGCGCTTTGCCGCCAACACTGTTTCTTTTTTCTGTGATATATTTACATAGTAACATAGTAAATGACGGCAGATAAAGACCAGTATGGTCCATCTAGTCTGCCCAGTATGATGGCAAGAGTAGTTGCACCTGCTGCTCCGTGCAGGCCACCCCTCCTCACGATTGGTAATAACAGTTATTTATTATGATTTCAGTTATTTTATTGTTCCAAGAATTCTGAGTGAAATGAGTAGTAGTCGTCCTCGTCGTCTTACAAGCCAGGCTGTACTTCAGGCAGTATTAGCTGAACTTGAAAATGAATCATCAGAAGCTGAAACAGGAATAGAAGGTGAAGACTCTGATGGTGAGCCAGACAATGTTGAACAAACTAGTGACTATGACGATCAAATTGAGGGACAGGAAGCACAGTACCTGGCAGGTGATACTGCGGAGATTGAAGACAGTGCATCATCTGATGATGATGATCCACAACCAAGCAAGAAAAGAAAAATTAACTCAGGATTTTATAAACAGAAGAAATCAGGTAAAATCTACAATCTACATGTACTTACCTGGAATGGATATGACAGATGATAAGCAACTGGTCAGCTTCAGAGGCAAGTGCGGCTTTCGACATTACATTCCCACAAAGCCAGGAAAGTATGGAATAAAGATATTCTGGAACTGCGATGCAGAGACCAGCCATCCACTGAAAGGAGAAGTTTATCTGCGGAAGCAACCAGGAGCAGCGGGCGAACTGAAGAAAGGAGTTGAAGTAGTGAAAAGATTGACTAGACAATGGTGGAAAACTGGCCGCAATGTTACATGTGATAATTTCTTTACTGATGTAGGACTGGCTGAAGATCTTCTGATTCAGCACACTACAGTTGTTGGCACCATGAGAAAAAACAAAAGGGACATACCAGGTGAATTGCTGATTTCGCGGAACAAGGAACTGTTTTCATCACAGTTTGTTTTTTGCAAAGACATCACACTAGTGAGTTATGTTCCAAAGAAAAACCAAATGGTCACTGTTTTGAGCAGCATGCATCATGACAAGGCGATACACAACAAGAGGGAAAAGAAGCCTGAGATGATTCTGCATTATAATGCTACTAAGTCTGGAGTAGACAATCTGGACAAACTTGTGTGTATATATACATGCAAATGTGACACTAGAAGATGGCCATTCTGCCTGCTTATGAACATGTTTGATGTTGCTGGTATGGCAGCTTACATAATTTGGGTGCAGCAAAAACCCGAATGGCAAACTGAGGTGTCCCACAAATGGCGACTGTTCCTAACAGAACTGGCAAAGGAGTTAGTTCTACCACAGCACACATTGCGATTGCAGAACCCAAGAACACGTCAGAAAGGGGTGCGGATCTGCATGCAACTACTTGGATTCAGTTGACCTGGTCCTACAGGCTGTGAATCCAGAGGAGCACGATCACGCTGCCAGCTTTGCACCAGATCATCAGATAAGAAAACATCAAAATACTGCAAGCGATGTGGTATAGCCATATGCCCAAAACATTGCCAGCTGTTATGCAATGAATGTGCTGACTAAAAGACACCTAGATAGATGATTATACTAGGGGTGTCAAGACTTAATAACAATTAAGTGATAAACTGAAGTTAATAGTTAGACTACTTTTATATCATAAACACTGAACATTTGTAAACAGCAAAAACTGAGAACTATTTTTAATAAATGCATTAAAATACCAATCCTATGTGGATAAAATTGTTCACGGTTTCTGGTCATTTACTGATAGGGTCAATTTGACCCCAGGTGTGTAAAGTCATCGGTAATTTAATGTGTGTGATGAAGGGTTAAAGAGAATTGCTTTAAACTTATGATGACCTGGTACTCTATCCTTCTACAATTTAAAAAGACGTTTCCTAGCTTACATGATTTGTTTTGGAGGCAGTGTGGGAGAAGAGACATCGTGTATCATATTTAGTGGATCTGCCCTAAAATTAAGTTATGTATGACACATGTTGAAATGAAGAGATGAGACATTCATGCATGTGGATATAGCTGGACTCCAAGTTGGCTTTACTTGGGCTACAACTGGTGGGATGAAAACGTAAAAACAAATTCGTGCTGCGTGCAGTGAACTAGTGTATTACTGGAAGATGATGGAACCAACAATGCAGCAATGAATTAGTAGACTGCAGAATGTAGTTTGTATGGAAAAATTGACAGTGATGCCACATTACGCAATCGAAAGATGTGAAAAAGACTGGAGTCTTGGAGTTTTTGGGGGGAAATAATGGATTTACATCTTCAGAGTCATAGCAGGTAGAATAGGGGAGGGAAGAAGGCAGTGTTTACAATTGTTCATTAATGGTATGTTTACTAAACTATAATTTAGAATAACCTGGTGAACAGCTGCTAGCAGATGGTAAGGTAAAATTACATAGTTGGAAAATTTTGTTCATAAGTAACTACAAAGAAAGCAGTTGGACATGACCCAGGAGGTCTGATCATCAAATATTAGAAATCTGCAGTGAATAGAGGACTACAATGTAGGGCTGTGTCTAAGATATTGCCAACAAAATATAGATTGAAGGGGTTCTTCAAGGTGATGTTTGTGTGGGAATACCATGCATGCTCAGAAAATCTTTTCCAAATAGCTCTTGGAGAAGGTGCACATTGGCACCATCGGATGACATCACCTACATTGTAACTGGCCATCCTGCTTGTTCCCAGAGAATTTCTTCATAGTGACTGACATCGATTGTGCCATTACTGTTTAATTAGCTTCAAGAACAATTATTTGCAGCACTCTTGTTTAAAGAATTTCAGAGAGAAATAACTTTGGTTTTATGTAATGATAACAAATACTCGTCAGGTATATATTTGAAATAATTTACAGTCACTGAGTAAAACTAAATTCCTGGAAAAAGTTCTATTGTGCATGACATTTGCTTACATCATCTCATAAACAAATTAAACATGAAGAAAAAATTCAGTAGTATGAAGTTATACTGCAGGATTCTTACTCATATTTTCTTCATCATCTATATCCATAGTAAAATATTTTTGCTGGTTTCTTGACAGACGAAGGTTGGTTCTGTCTAAAAAATAAAGAGCAGTAGGTCATCAAATTTCAAAGTGTAATGACTAGAACCTATAAACAATGTAATACTATCTCCAATTACAATAGCTTTCTTTGGAGAGAGCGATGGAATGAAGGGAATAAAACTGAGAGATTCTTATTTCCTAAGATTATGATTACCTACCATAAACAGTAGACACTGATCGTAGAAATGAAGGAACTAAAAGGGAGAAAGAATGGAATGTAACCTGAGGTCACCTTTTCAAACTAAATGGAAAAAAACAATATAATTTTACCTTACGATCCCATAACATAGTATTTAGATTTGTTGCATCATAGGTGCTAATTCACAGATTTTGTCTAATTTATTTTACTTGCTGGTAAACAACAGACAAGTTCCACAGGATATTTTGTGCTTTCTGAATATCAAAATAAATTGCTCAAAGGTAGAATTATAATATTTTTTTCTACTGAGACAAAATGAGACAAACCACAGAGCTTCTCAAACAAGACTTTGACTTTCATACTTCGGACACATCATGCGAAGAGAGAGATCATTAGAGAAAGACATCATGCTTGGCAAGGTAGAAGGTCAACGCAAAAGAGGAAGGCCAGCAATGAGATGGATCAATACAATAACAGCAGCTGTGGGTGCCACTCTGTCAACAATAAGCCACTTGACTGAAGACCGAACAGAGTTTAGATCAACTATTCAGAGGGTCGCCATGAGTCGACACAGACTCCATAGCACTTAACAACAACAACAACAACATCTGACAAGAATTTTCTTCCAAAGTAAACTAAAATTGTTTTATTTTAGCTGTTTTAAATACATTCCCAAAAGGAAGTGTATACAGACATACAGAGTTCTGTACCTAAAAATAAAAGGCTTCATTCAGTTACTATAGGGAAGCCGACACTAAGGGAATGTTTACTAAGGTGCATTAGCTGTCATCGAGGCACTAACATGGGAAAGTTAGTGCCCTAGTGACAGCTAAAGTGGTGGAAATGCAGAAATTGCAGGCAATTCTCTGCGATATTTGAATTTCACGCAAAAGAGTAGGGGGAGGCAGGATTGGAGCAGGGGAACAGGCATTGCGATCAGAGGCAGCTAGCCTATGAACCACTCCAGCACCTACACCCTTTTGGAGTCTGTAAATATTAATTTACACCTTAATACATGTGGCACTTCCTAGAGCTAACAATCCTCCAGCAGTGGTTTGGCTTTGCATGTACATAGTTTGAAGGGAAACAGAAAAATGACAACTTTGTAATACAAGAATGACAATTTATGTGCTTCAGCAAAATAACATAATACGTTTTTGAAGATGTTTCAGCAAGATAAGAAATTATGAGTCAAAAACTTTCAGCTACTCTTAAGTTAGGTAAGAAAACTCCAAATCACCTTTTCCAATTTTCTCTTTAAGAGAAGAGATCTTGATTTACCTTTATTTTTTTATCAGACTATCTCATCAGACACAGAGCACATGTAGAAGACATTTTAAAAAGGTCTTTCAGGTGCAACATCAAAGTCAAAATGTCTGTGGGGGGTGGGGCAGAGGAGAAGATGGACACATGTAAATGTGTTCTAATATCCACCTGCCACTGCCCCAAAAGACAAATGTTTCCGAAAACATATATACCCAAACTATACAGTACTAATTAACTGTTTTAATTCAATAACTGATTGGCTTCTCTCTCAAAACCTCCGCATTAACTTTAAAAAAACAGAGGTTCTTATAATCACAAGGAATAAATCTTTCTCCCCTCCATCAATTCTAAAAGTCAGAGATGCTGATCTCCCAGTCAAATCAAATATTCGATATCTGGGAGTAATCCTGAATCAAAGGTTAGACTTCAAGGAACATATAAAACGCACCGTAAAGGCGGTTTACGTCAAGATAAAAACCCTTCGTCATCTGAGACCTATGATGGAGTCTGATGACTTTCGCACCATCTTTCAAGCTCTAGTCACACTGCACTTTGATTATGCTAACATAATACTCCATGGCTTACCAAATATAACTATTAATCCTCTTCATTTAGCCATGAACGCAGCAGCTCGTGTCCTCTGCGGATCATCAAAGTGTGAGTATATTTCCCCCATTCTAGAGAAGCTTCATTGGCTACCAATAAGCTGCAGAATCCAATATAAGGCCATCCTTACCACCTTTAGGGCCTTCAATAATATTTCTCCAGATTCCATCTCTGATCTCATCATACACACAACAAATAACAGGTCCAGGAGATCTCCAGCTGTTGACACACTACTTATACCAAAAGTTTCCTTAAAAGTTAATCAATCATCCATCAATAGGGCTTTTTCGAATTATGCTCCTAGATGTTGGAACAAACTCCCTCCCAATATCAGAGCAATTAAAGACATCAAACAATTTTAAAAAGCCCTTAAACACCACCTTTTCATCGCACACTTCAAACATCTAAACACCCCTTCCCTTCCCCCATCCTTTTAACTTCATACCTACCCTAACTAACTGTATAGGCTTTATATATCTCCAACATGTATTTCTAGAAATATAAATAATTTCCCTGTTACTTCCATGTTAATTTTCCTGTTACTTGTAATAGGTCTGTTATAGCTGACCAAATGTTGTATTGTTTCAATGTAAACCGCACTGATGATAAATAGCGCGGTATATAAGAAAATTAATTAAATAAATAAATAAATAAAATGGGGAAATGCAGAATAAGAGCTCAGATACATGCAGAGAGACAGATGATTTTAGAAATATGCATGTGCGAAATATGGACGTCACTGGGATCACTAACACAGATGTGTCCGCAACAGCATTTCAGAACATCCATCCAGTCTGCCATTTTAGAAAAGGAGATGTGCAACGCAACAGCAATATTCAATGAGGCATTGATTCTCACTTGCTATTATTTTATGATGGGAAGAATTATTTTGGTGATATGAGAGCATGCTCCTTTAATCCTTATTGCTGAAAGCTGGCTGAAACAAGCATTTTTCTTATTTCTGTTTGTGCCAAGGAGCAGGTATATATCTGTACATATCCACCAGTATTTTAAAACAAGCGAGGCCATTCTGAAATCAGAGATATGTGGATCTTTTTATTGCCACCCTGGACACAACTCAGTCACGCTCCTTCGTAACACTGTTGTGATGGTGCCCAACATGTGTAAAATTGTTGCTTTATAAAATGGTTCTTCAGGTGTGGATGTGATTAGCACATCTGAATGGGTCTTTTCAGATGTGCAAATCAACAGCAGAGCTTCTAAAATGACCTCTTTAGTAGAGAAATAGGAATTATTGAAGCCATATAGAGGACAGCCTTTAGGCCCAAGTGATGTCACGTTTCTTACCTTAGAAAGCTAGAAGAGCAGAAAAAAGGGGCACTAAGCTCAAAAGCAAATTTAATACCACATACACATTAAAATCATAAAAACAATAATACAGAGATAGATGAATGCTAAAACGTACTAAAAATCAGTAAAAGCCCAACATGTTTCGGCATCCAGTCTGTATCAGGGGCATATTTTCAACGAAGCAAAGGTACAAGATGCAAACTGCAACATGGATAAAAATGGTACCATAAAACAAACTGTGCCCAAACCCCCCATTATGATAAACATCACTCAAGGAATACAAAAGATTGCCCAGCTCCTGGAAAGAACGCAACACCCTTCTCGGGATGAGAACAGAACTTGCACACACTCTCCTACGAGGAAGACTTAAAAAATCTCAAAAAAGGTTCCTAAAAGAGGAAAGAAAAGAGAACATTAAAAACTTAACCAAATAACTTACCCAAAGTTATACGTCCAATGAAAAAACAATAATAAATAATAATAAAAAATAATGCTCTTCGGTAAAATCAGTGGGTTACCAAAACTCACAGCTCGGTTCCTAAAAACTCTAAAAGAGGGGACATAACCAAACAAAAAATTACTCCACAAGGAAATAAAAAAAAGGCTGCAAACCTTTAACTTCTAGCAGCCCTTCAGTACACATACACTATAACTGCAAGGTGGACCAGCAAACCCACAATTGTAGATATGCAACCAGAGACCCAGGGTGCAATGCTCAAGAACCCCTGCAAGAATAGTGCCAGCCCCAAGTGCAGACAACCCTAAAAACACATACCGATAAGTGGCTTAGTGAAAACAAAACTAAAAACCAAAAGGCTCATTGCAATGCTTGCGGAGAGACTCAGCCATATCCTTCATCCACACGAGTGGACCCTACATCGGGAAATGGCTGCTTGGATCTTCCAAACATGGGGAACCCCACTTATAGATCTTTTCGCCACTCAACAGAACACACAGCACTGACAGGCCTCGGATGCCATCCTTCTCTAGTGGGGAATGGACTTGCTTTATGCATTTCCATCCATCCCCTTGATACCAAAGACGCTCTTCAAGCTATAAGCCAACAAGAGCTTCATGATCCTCATAGCCTCTTGTTGGCCTCATCAACCATGGTTTCTTCTGCTCCTTTGCCTGGTGCAGTCACATCCCCGCAACCTTGGATGTGTGTCCCACTTCCTCTCCCAGGACCAAGAAACACTTTTCCATCCCAACCTTCATGCCCTTCGCCTCACAGCCTGGCTGCTGAAGGGATAGTTCTTGCTCACCTCAACCTGCCACAGGGAGTCAAGGATACCCTGCTTGCATCAGAAAAGCAGTCCACCAGGTGGTCCTATGCCTTTAAATGGCGACGGTTTGCCCTCTGGTGCTCCCCAAAGGGCATTGACCACTTTGCCTGCCCAGTGGAATCCCTTCTTCAATATCTCCTCCACTTGTCCTTGGCTGGTCTTAAGGCCAACTCAGTCAGAGTTCATCTTTATGTCATTGCAACCTAACACAAACTTCTGGGCGGACAGCCTATCTCCTCAGACCCCTTAGTAGCGTGCTTTATGCGGGGTCTCCTGCTGTCCAAGCCACCCATTAAGCCACTTCCAGTGGCTTGGGACATCAATGTAGTTTTAGTTCAGCTTCTAAAGCCTCCCCTTTGAGCCTTTAGCGACTGCTTCTCTGAAGTTTCTCTCTTGGAAAGCAATCTTCCTCATAGCCACCATGTCAGCTCATTGCATCAGTGAAGTGACGGATCTGGCTTATACCCGGTTCCATCATGACAAGGATGCTCCTCTTGCCCATCCACACTTCCTTTCGAAGGTGGCCTTCTCCATCCATCTGAACCAGTTGGTAATCCTACCGATCTTCCCGAGACCACACACATCTTGATTTGAAGCAGCGCTACACCCCTTAGACTGCAAGTGACCGCTGATTTACTATTTAGATAGAACAAAGGTTTACAAGAAATCCTCCCAATTATTCATTTCCTTTGATCCAAGACACCTTGGTCTACCAGTGACAAAGTGGACTCTATCCAGATGGATAGCAGACTGTATCTCTTTTGCTTATGCACAAGCAGGTTTCTCCCTGGAGGGTCACATCACTGCTCACAATGTGCACGCCATGGCAACCTCCGTTCAATATCTATTGATGAGATCTGTCGGGCTGCTACCTGGTCCTCCATTCATACGTTCACTGCACATTATCTGGACAAGAACTTTCGTCGGGATGCTGTCTTTGGCCAAGCTGTACTCCAGCACCTTTTTGGGACTTAATCTCAACCTCTATCCTCCCGTCTCTGACTTCTGCAAGAGACTAGACTTGCATTCCAAGGTGGTATGGCAGACTGGAATCAAGTCCATTGGGTCACATTGTGTCCACACTCTTTGGCTCAATCCTTTAGCCTCAGGGATCACACTGCTCTCCCCCTTGCCAGTCTGATACCTGGGAGCTAGTGAGTCCCATATGTGAAGACTGCATTCCTGTTTGTCCTGGAGATTGTGTAGTTACTCACTTGTAACAGATGATCTCTGGGAACAGCAGGAATCAGTCTTCACAACCCACCCTCTTTCCCTAGGAGTTGTAGGGTGTTTTTATTTTTCCTCTATCATTCAGCTACAAACTCAACTGAGGAGTTGGGAAGGCGGGAAGACAGATGCGCAGATGCAATGGACTGCTCCCAAGGGCTTTCCTACTGGATGCTGGGGAGTGTTCCCGTGTGGGCTTCATCTGTACTGACATCACCCATATGTGAAGACTGCATTCTTGCTTGTTCCTTGAAATCATATTCCACTGCCAATCTACATTATATTTTGAGCGAATAAAAAAAAGGTCTCAATCCAGTCCATGCAACTGGGACATACCAGACCCAAAAGATGTACTGGATTTGCCACGGGTGCACTCCTTTTCACAGCTTTAGGTTCTTTATTTGGCTCTGCTATGTCCATCACATATATAGTTCTCTGAGTAAAGTACAGACTTGTGTTAAGAGTTACAAGATGACGTGCATAATATCAGGGCTCAGATTCATTCACAGCAAAGTCAGTTAACTACACAAGGCAGGACCTTCTTAAAGTTGTAACTGTAGTTAACCTTCATTCCAGACATTGAACAAAATAAAGCTGAAATGTTTATTATCAAGAGTGTACTGAACGAAGAACATACCTTTATGCAACCAGTGCATGAACTAACTTATGATTTGTTTAGAGAACTGGAGCACAGCATCGGTAATTTCATGCAAGGATAGATTCCCACCTATCTGGTGTCATCAGGCACTTAATGTTGGCATTTGGACTGATAACCTTTATATGTGTGTCAATACACTTGAGTTTTTAACTTAGTATGAGAAATCAAAACAATATCTAGTATCTAATTTAGGGATGTGTCAAGGTACCAAAAAATTAATTGTTTATGCACATATAAACTTTCCAGAAGGGTATTATTACAGCTCTTTGTGGTTTGACAACTCGAAATGTGAAAGAAAAACGCAAAGTTACCTTCACTAAGTATGATGATTTTGCTGAAATAAAAGTTGCTGTTGTAAATAATGCTTGGTTGGTTAGTACACTAAATGAAACAATTTTACTATGAACAAAGGTGAAATTAATGACAGAGTTCCTCTTACCAGTAAAGCGTAGTTACTCACCTGTAACAGGTGATCTCCGGGAACAGCAGGAATTTAGTCCTCACATATGGGCATCGTCGGTACTGACGGAGCCTGCGCGGGAACGCTCCCCAGCGTCCAATATGAATGCTTTTGGGAGCATCCCTCAGCACATGCGCGCTGCCTTCCCACCTTTCCAACTGTCCCTCTTCAGTTACGTTTGTAGCTGAGTGAAAGGATAGAGGGAGAGAGGAAAGAGACAAAGAGATAGAGAGACAACTCCTAGGGGAGGTGGGTGGGTTGTGAGGACTACATTCCTGCTGTTCCCGGAGATCGCCTGTTACAGGTGAGTAACTACACTATCTCCAGAAACAAGCAGGAATGTAGTCCTCATATATGGGGACTCCCTAGCTGAAGATGCCAGGGAGATAGCCCCAGGAAGGTGCCACCCTAGAAGGTGGGAATCCTTCCTCCCATGGATCTCTGGCATCCCACAAGGGTTGGTGGGTAGGAGTTGGTTTAGGTTTGAAAGAGATTTTGAAGAACAGCTTGGCCAAAGAAGGCATTCCGACGGGAGGCTTTATCCAGGCAGTAGTGGGCTGTGAAGGTGTGTTCCGAAGCCCAGGTGGCTGCTCGACAAATGTCATCGATAGACACAGAGTGGAGATTAGCCATAGAAGCTGCCATGGCTCTCACATTATGAGCTGTGACATGGTCCTGAAGAGGAAGACCCTTACTCTCATAAGCAAAGGATATGCATTGTGCAATCCATTTAGATAAAGTTCTTTTGGAGACTGGAAGTCCCAAATGACTAGGGTCAAAAGCTATAAAAAGTTGTGAGGACTTTCTATGTTGCTGTGTTCTTTGTATGTAAAAGGCTAAGGCCCTTTTACAATCCAAAGTATGAAGGTTTCTTTCTGCATTAGAGGCGTAAGGCCTCGGAAAATATACAGGAAGATAAATTGATTGATTTAAATGAAAAGGCGAAACCACCTTTGGCATAAAGTGTGGGTGAGTTCGAAGAACAACCTTATCATGATGAAACCTAGTATAAGGAGGATCAGCCACTAAAGCTTGCAATTCACTAATGCGACGGGCAGAGGTGATTGCAATGAGGAAGATGACCTTCCAGGTCAAAAACTTAAGGGCTGTAGTGGCCAAAGGTTCAAAAGGCGGCTTCATGAGCTGCCCGAGAACTAGATTTAGATCCCATGCCACCAGTGGTGGCTTGATGGGAGGTTTAGTTAATAAAAGGCCTCTCATAAGGGGCATTTGGTCTCATATATACATCACTCCGTTTTATGCATTGATTTTTTAATCCAAAGTTTTTCTAACAGAAGTGGCTTGACGGATGAAATTTGAACTAACACATTGCATGTTTTAATCAATCCATGCGATAATATGGTTTATCATGGCAAACGGTTTTGAATAGAGAGTTATCTTGTATATAGTTGTATCTGTTATGTACTATATTATGTATATATTATGTACGTTGACACCATTTTCTGTTAGTTAATTGGTTTAACTCAGTTCCAGTTAAATTTGTTTAATTTATGATACTTTAAGATGTTCTATGTATATCTAAGATGTTCTATGTAAAACAAATCTCGATTTGTTAATAGTTGTTATTTGTACACCGCAACTGATCTCTGGAAGATGCGGTATAGAAATGAATGTTAAATAAAAATAAATAAAATAAATAAATAAATCTTGATAGAAGTGGATGAGAGGAAATTGGTTGTCCATTCAGAGGCTTACAAGAAGCTGCAATTGCACTAAGATGGACTCTTACCGAATTGGTCTTTAGACCAGAATTTGATAAGTGAAGGAGATACTCTAGTATCAATTCTAAGGGTGTAACCAGGGGGTTTAATCCCTTCTTGGAGCACCATATAGTAAAACGTTTCCACTTGAAGGCATAAGATCTTCTTGTGGAAAGTTTCCTAGAAGCCTGAAGGATATCCTTTACCTGTTGGGACAGGTTGAAATCTTGGAGGTCTAAGCCTTCAGCAACCAGGCCGTGAAGTGCAGGGACTGGGGATTCGGGTGCCACAGCGTCCTGTTCTCCTGGGAAAGGAGATCTAGAGCATGCCCTAACTCCAGAGGTACCGCTTGAGAGAGATATAGAAGCAGGGAATACCACGTTTGGCGTGGCCATCGTGGTGCTATGAGAATCATGCGACCCCTGTCTCTCTGAAGCTTGAAGTGTGTTTTGGGGATGAGGGGAATGGGTGGGAAGGCATAAAGGAAGTCCTGACCCCACTGAAGGAGGACGGCATCCCTTGCCTGACAGTTGTGAGCCAGAATCCTGGAACAGAACCGGGGAGGTTTGGCATTCAGTGGACTTCAAAGAGGTCTATGTCTGGAGTGCCCCAGAGATGAAATATCCTTGCACCTGGTCTAGGTGGAGGGACCACTTGTGAGGCAGCAGTACTCAACTGAGTTTGTCTGCCCAAAGGTTTTGAATGCCTGGAAGATATAGCACTAGAAGGAGAATTTGATGCTCTAGGGCGAAGGCCCACAGTTGTAAAGCTTCGTTGCAAAATGACGGAGAACCTGTTCCGCCCTGCTTGTTCACACAGAACATGGCTACTTGATTGTCCGTCTGGACTAGGACTGTCTTGTAGCTGAGCTGGGCGTGGAATACTCGAAGAGCTAAATAGATTGCTCTTAATTCCAGGAGGTTTATGTGCAAACCAACCTCCTGTGGAGTCCAGGTGCCCTGGGTAGAGAGATGATTCAGGTGTGCTCCCCAACCCACCTGTGATGCATCTGTTGTTAGGGTGGCCTGAAAGAGGGGTTGATGGAAAGGAGACCCCACTGTCAGATTTTCTAGTGATTGCCATAATTGGAGGGACAAAATTAGTCATTGAGAGATTATTATTTTGTCCGATAAATGACCCGTGGCCTGTGTCCACTGTGTGGAGAGGGTCCACTGAGCTGCTCGCATGTGGAGGCGAGCATATGGGACTACATGAACTGTGGATGCCATCTGTCCCAGTAACTGCAGTAGCTCTCGAGCAGTGAGGGAGGATGTGCCTGCTGCTTGAGAAGCTAGTTACATTATGCGAAGACACCGGGCTTGTGGAAGGAAAGCCCTTGCCTGTCTGGTATCTAGACAGGCTCCTATGAATTCTAGGCATTGTGAAGGAACTAGTTGAGATTTTGGGAAGTTTTTTACCAATACCAAGTATTGGAGGATTCACATTGTATGGGACAGTGCAGTGCTGGCCTCTGCAACTGTAGGGGCTTGAATGAGCCAGTCGTCTAAGTAAGGGAAGATGAAAATCCCCAGGGTTCGTAGAAATGCAGCTACTACTGCCATGCATTTTGTGAATACTCTTGGTGCTGAAGCCAGACCAAAGGGAAGAACCCTGTACTGGAAATGTTTTCCCCTGAACAGGAAACATAAGAATTTCCTGTGATCTGGATGGATGAGAATGTGAGTGTATGCATCCTTTAAGTCTAGAGAGCAAAGCCAATCCTGGCTTTGAAAGTATGGCAGAAGAGTTCCTAGAGAAATCATTTTGAACTTCTCTCGAAACAGGTATTTGTTCAAATCTCTGAGGTCTAGAATGGGTCTGTGTCCTCCTGTTTTCTTTGGAATAAGAAAATAGGGGGAGTAGAACCCCGCACCCCATTGAAGAATGGGTACTTCCTCTATTGCCCCTTGGGAAAGAAGTGTGGAGACCTTGTGATCTAGCAGATTGTCTGCAGAGGTTTGTGAATTGAATTGCTTTAGAATTGTAGGAGGGGGCATGCTGTGAAAATGAAGCTTGTAGCCCTCTCCTACAATGGACAAAGTCCAATCTTCTGCTGTTATCTGATGCCATCTGTTGACAAAGTGGCATAACCTGCCCGGAATATTGGGGGGTTGGGGACCCCTCAGAGGCAGGGAGGCAAAGCTCTCTAGGAAGGAGTCAAAGCCCTTGAGGAGGCTGAACCTGGAGAGCTGGTTGGGCTCTCGGGCCTTTTGGCTTCTTTTGCTGTCTAGTTTGTCCCTTTTGGGCAACCTGACCTGGAGTTTGACTCTGCTGGGTATAGGAAGGATAAAACATCCTCTTTTTGCTAAAAGAGAGTTTTTTTATAAGGCTTCCTTTTGGCTGGAGTGGCTGTAGACTTTGACAATCTATCTAAGATAGAATTGTCAGCATCTAACTCGTTAGCCTTTTTCCTGCCAGTTCTTGCCGAAGAGATTCTCCCCCGTGCAAGGAATGTTGCCTAACTTATCCTGTACCCAAGTCTCCAAGTCTGATGCCTGTAGCCAGGCAATCCGTTGTGCACCAATGGCAATAGCAGAGGTTCTGCTGATGCATTCGAAGCAGTCAAAGGCTGCACGATTAACAAACTTGGAGACATCCTGAGCATGCTTAACTAGAGCAAGAAAATCTTGTCTCTTGTCATCTGGGAGAAATGGGCTCATAAGTTCCAAATCTCCTGTGACTTCCTTGAGGAACATTCCCATATATAGGATATATGAACTGATCCTAGCTGAAAGCATAGAAGCTTGAAAAGTTCTGCGCCCAAAAGCATCCTGAGTCCTGCATTCACGACCTGGAGGATTGGATGCATGCCTCTTTGCACTTTTCATCCTACGCATGGCTGATTCCACTACCATTGAATGGTGTGGCAGCTGAGTTTTCTGAAATCCAGGACATGGCGGAACTCGATACATAGTATCCAGTCTCCTAGAGTGAGGAGAAGTAGTCAGAGGTGTCTCCCACATTCAGAGCATCAAAATATGCAGAATTTCATGGATAGGCAGAGTGGCTACCTCCTTAGAAGCTTTAGGATATTGGAGAATTTCCAATTCCTTTGCTCTGGGTTCCTCCTCAGGAGCTACTGTTATTGAAAGACCTTTGGCCATATCACGGATGAAATCCTGAAATGACATGTCCTCTGGAGGTGGCATTCTGCGTTGGGGAGAAGAGGGATCTTCTAGGAGAAACCCTCTAGTGCCAGCAGAATTGTCAGAGTCTTTGGAATTCGAGGAATCGAAGTACTCCTGACCCCGATGCCCCTGCAAAGCACTATCCCGGTACCGATCAAAGTCGGTACTGAGTTGACCCGGTACCGCTTTGACAATTCCAGCCAGAGATGGCATGGGAAGAGTTCCCACCGGGGCCGGTACCATTGGTACCGGTATCGTCGGTGTCTGTACCGGTGTCGGTACAGACATTGGTGTCAATGTTGGTACCGGTGCCCATGGGACCACCGGTACCGCAGCTGAAAGAAGAGCTGCGATGCTGCGCTCGATAGCGAGGAACCTCTGGTCTATCGATGCTCCCGATGCTTGGGTGTCGGTACTGGTAAGAACGGCCGGAACCCCTGAGCATGGCACAGGTAGTTCTTGTGAGGCTGAGGCCTCGAGAATATGCTGAAGTCCCATCGATGCTTTGGAAGCCGAAGCCTCCCGCCGGGGCTGTTTTGCCGGTATTGTTCCCTCAAGGGCAATACCAATGGCCTCTCGATGCTTAGTAACAGAGCTACCCTTTGAGGACCGGCTTTTATGTTTAGTTACCTGAGATCCATGGGAAGAAGAAGAGGCCCTTGACGATGTTGATGCAATAGATCTGGCATCTGAAGAAAAGAGGGTACCGAGCTTTGCAGCCCGGTTCTGTCTTCCTCTTTTAGTCATCCCCATACAGGAGAGACATTCAATTGGAGAATGTTCAGGTCCTAAACATTTCAGACACCAATCATGGGTGTCAGTGACGTAAATGGTACCGCCACACTTAGTACATTTTTTAAAACCCACTAGTTGGCTTTTCCATGTTTTAGGAATATGGGGCCTAGTGTCCAAAATGGCGCCTAGCACCAAAGAAAAAAGTTTCTGAAAAGAAACAGTCTAAAGCCTTTTTTTTTTTTTAAAGAAAAGAACCGGCGGTACCAGTAAGTGTCGTGCAGTAGGCAAACGCAACCACAAGAAAAGAAATTTAAGGACGGAATTTTTCTGCGGTGACAGGGAATAGATCCTGTCGGCTCCGCGGAAAACGAAGAACTGAAGAGGGACAGTTGGAAAGGCAGGAAGGCAGTGCGAATGTGCTGAGGTATGCTCCCAAAAGCGTTCCTATTGGACGCTGGGGAGCGTTCCCGCGCATGCTCCGTTGGTACCGACGATACCCATATGTGAGGACTACATTCCTGCTTGTTCCTGGAGATTGTTTGTTGAATTGCTGTTCCAAAGAACTCTATTATAAGTACTATTGAAGCCTCTATGTTTGATCTTGAATCAAATCCTTTTCTTGCAGAAATCCAGATTCTGACTATGTTTATGTAGATGCAAGATCAACTTCACCCATGAAAAGCATAGTTACTCACCTGTAACAGGTGTTCTCCGGGAACAGCAGGAATCAGTCCTCACATATGGGTGACGTCAGCGCCGAAAGAACCTGCACGGAGCATATCCCCGGCTTTCCCGCCCATCTTGCTCAGTCAGATGACATAGCTAAGACAGCAGTAAAACTAAAACAATGTAGAGAGGCAACTCCCAGAGGAGGAAGGAGGGTTGTGAGGACTGATTCCTGCTGCTCCTGGAGAACACCTGTTACAGATGAGTAACTACGCTTTCTCCAAGAATAAGCAGGAAGTCAGTCCTCACATACAGGACTCCCTAGCTCCAGACTGCTGAGGACCGAACCACGACAGTACCAATGGTGACCGGTTGGGTAGTCATGAGTTTCAGAAGGTGAGAGACTCTGCAAGACCGTAGCGTCCAGCAACACTATCACTCCGGTAGCCTGAACACAGAGGGTCGGAGGGCAGGAGCTTCCTAAACTCCAAGAATATTAGGCAGCATTGCCTGGCCAAAGGCACTATCCCTATGAGATTTGCTTTCCAGGCAGTAGTGTGCTGCGAATGTGTGAATGGATGACCAAGTGGTGGCTCTGCAAATTTCCATCACCGGCACAGAACGCAGGTGGGCCACCGATGTGGCCATCATCCTCATGTGATGCACCGTGATCCGGTGATCCAGGGAAAGGCCCGCATGCTCATAGGTGAGGGCAATGCAGTCCGCCTCCCAAGAAGATAGGGTATGCTTGGTTACAGGGAGCCCCAGTCTGCTGGGGTCATAGGACACGAAAAGCTGAGGTGCTTTGCAGTGGCCCTGGGTCCGCTGCAGATAGAAGGACAGGGCCCGTTTAGATTCCAGAGTGTGGAGTATGAGTTCCTCCCTGCCGGTATGAGGCCACAAGTAGAAGGTGGGGAGTACCACCTCCTGGTTGAGGTGAAATGGGGATACCACCTTCGGGAGGAACTTAGGCTGAGTACGGAGAACTACCCTGTTCTTGAAGAACCTGGTGTATGGGGGGTCTGCCCCCAGCGCTTGAAGCTTTCTGACTCTGCAGGCTGAATTCAGGACCACCAGAAAGGCCACCTTCCAGGATAGGTATCCAAGGTGGCATGTGGCCAGTGGCTCAAATGGTGGCCTAGTGAGCTGGGAGAGCACCACACTGAGGTCTTATTCTGCTGCTGGAGGGCGGACATGGGTCTTGAAAAGAAGAAGGCCCCGCAGGAAATGAGAAAACAGGGGCTGGCTAGATAAGGGCTTTCCCGCCATGGGATGGTGGTGAGCGGCTATGGCGCTCAGATGAACCCGGACCGAGTTACATTTCAGCCCTGTGCATGACAGATGCACCAGGTACTACTATATTATACTTTATCCAAATCAGTCATACATTAAAGGACCTGAGATTAATTAAGCTTCAGGTGAACAAGGTATATTAAATGTATTAGATACACTTTTATTAGTATAAGCAACCACAGCAACCCTTAGTTAAATAAAGACCTTAAAGATCTAAACACAAGCTTAAAACTAAGATGCAGACAGTAGTCCAGCAGCGAGATGGGGGCTTTCCAGTCTTTTGCATTGTCACATGTATGATTTTCTCCCAGTTAGTGAGAGGTCATAAGTGTGCACTAGGTGCAGGAAGCTCTTTGCTCTCAGAGAACAAGTCCGTTCTCTAGTGGCTAGAGTAGCAGACTTGGAAGCCATAAGAAAGACAGAGAGGTACATAGACGAGACCTACAGGGATATAGTCCTGAAGTCCCACCTCCAGCCTGGCAGCACCCCTGTTGCCATGGAGGAGAGAGGTCACATGACAGGAGAGCATCACCCTGGTGTAGCAGGAAGTGATCCTGTAACTAGGACCTGTCCTCCAGGTGATGTAAAACCCTCTTGCACCAAGGAAGATTCTCCAGGGCCATGTGCTCATGAGGGAAGGGTTAGGACAGCCGTTATAGTTGGTGATTCAATCATTAGGCATGTAGATAGCTGGGTGGCTGGTGGACGTGAGAATCGCCTGGTAACATGCCTGCCTGGTGCGAAGGTAGCGGACCTCATGCGCCACCTAGATAACGTCTTAGATAGTGCTGGGGAGGAGTCTGCTGTCTTGGTACATGTCGGTACCAATGACATAGGAAAATGTGGTAAGAAGGTTCTGGAGGCTAAATTTAGGCTTTTAGGTAGGAAGTTGAAATCCAGAACTTCCAGGGTGGCCTTCTCTGAAATGCTTCCCGTTCCACGCGCAAGACCCAAAAGGCAGGCAGAGCTCTGGAGTCTCAATGCGTGGATGAGACAATGGTGCAAGGATGAGGGTTTTGGATTTGTTAGGAACTGGGGAATATTCTGGGGAAAGGATGTGCTCTTCCGAAGGGATGGGCTTCACCTTAACCAGGATGGAACCAGGCTGCTGGCATTAACCTGTAAAAAGGAGATAGAGCAGCTTTTAAACTAGATAATAGGGGAAAGCCGACAGTCGCCCAAGAGCGAATGGTTCGGAAGAATGTATCCTTGAAGGATACTACCAAAAGCAGAGAGATTCCAAAAAACAGTACAATAGCCCAAATGCCCTTGAGTATGGCGCAGACAGAGCTTAAAGATTCCAAATTACCCATGCCTACCAATAGCCAGATTAATATGAATAAAATACAGTCTCTAAAATGCTTGTATGCAAATGCTAGAAGTCTAAAAAATAAGATGGGAGTTAGATCTGGTGCAAGAGATAAGGGTGTTGAGGCCACTTGGCAATAGTGATCATAGCATGATCGCGTTTGATTTAATTAGTGGAGGAGGGATGGTAAGGAAATCCACAGTACTACCTTTTAAATTTCGAAAGGCAGACTATGATAAAATGAGGAAAATAGTTAAGAAAAAACTAAAAGGAGCAGTTGCAAAGGTTAAAGACTTACATCAAGCTTGGGTGTTGTTGAAAATACTATCTTGGAAGCCCAGACCAGCTGTATTCCATTCTTTAAGAAAAGTGGAAGGAAGTCCAAAAAACTGCCAGCATGGTTTAAAAGTGAGGTCAGAGAGGCTATTGTTGCCAAAAAAGCATCTTTCAGGAAATGAAAAAAAGAGCCAAATGACGAAAACTGGAAAGAGCACAAACACTGTCAGGTTAAATGCAAGGCATTGATAAGGCAGGCAAAGAGAAAATTTGAGAAGAAACTTGCTACAGAAGGAAAAACGCGTAATAAAGACTTTTTCAAGTACATTCGTAGCAAAAAAACTGTGAGAGTCAGTTGGACCATTATATGATAGAGGGGTAAAAGGGGCAGTAGGAGGGGCAAGGCTATAGCGGAGAGACTGAATGAATTCTTTGCTTCGGTCTTTACTGAGGAAGAGGTACGGATGTTACCCATGACTGAAGTGGTATTTAAAGGTGATACTGCAGAAGAATTGAAAGAAATATTGCTACACCAGGAAGATGCATTACAACTATTAGATAAACTGAAGAGTAACAAATCACCTGGACCGGATGGTATACATCCAAGGGTGTTGAAAGAACTGAAATATGAGATTGCAGACCTGCTATTAATAATCTGTGAACTACCATTAAAATCATCAATGTGGACAAGTGCAAAGTTATGCACCTAGGGAAGAACAACCCAAACTATGGTTACACAATGCAAGGTTCCACATTAGGAACCACCACCCAGGAAAAAGATTTAGGCGTCATTGTGGATAACATCTTAAAACCCTTGGCCCAGTGTGCGGCGGCAGCCAAGAGAGAAAATAGAATGCTAGGTATCATAAGGAGAGGAATGGAAAATAAAACAAAAGATATTATAATGCCTCTATATCGTTCCATCGTGAGACCGCACCTTGAATATTGTGTGCAATTCTGGTCGCCGTATGTTAAAAAGGATATAGAGTTATTAGAAAAGGTTCAGAGAAGAGCCACCAAAATGGTAAAGGGGATGGAAGGATACTCCTATGAAGAAAGGCTAAAAAGGTTAGGGCTCTTTAACCTGGAAAAGAGACGGCTGAGGGGAGATATGATAGAAGTCTATAAATTAATGAACGGAGTGGAACAGGTAAACGTAGGTCAATTGTTTACGTTATCAGAATATAGAAAGACTAGGGGACATGCAATGAAGCTACAGGGTAAACTATTTAAGACTAATAAAAGAAAATATTTTTTCAATCAACGTGTAATCAAACTCTGAAATTTGTTACCGGAGGATGTAGTAAAGGCTGTTAGTGTAGCTGCGTTTAAAAAAGGTTTGGACAAGTTCCTGGAGGAAAGGTCCATAAACCATTATTAAGAAGGGACCCAGGATATCAATGCTTGACCCAGTACAAGCATTGCGGAACCTGTGTCTTTTGGGGAAACTGCTAGGTACGTATGACCTAGATTGGCCACTATTGGAAACAGGATACTGGGCTTGATGGACCTTGGTCTGACCCAGTATGGCATATCTTATGATCTTATATTTTTATGTTCTTATGTTCATCTGTAATACCTGAAGATTGGAGGATCGCCAATGTAATGTCAATTTTAAACAAGGGTTCCAGGGGTGATCCGGGAAACTACATATCGGGAAGCCTGACATCAGTACCGGGAAAAATGGTAAAAACCATCATAAAGAACAAAATTAATCAGCATGTAGATAGTCATGGCCTAATGGGAGACAGCCAACATGGCTTTAGACAAGGAAGATCTTGTCTTACTAATCTGTTATGCTTTTTTGAAGGTGTGAAAAAAGAGGCAGACAAAGGTGAGTCAGTTGATATAGTGTATCTGGACTTTCAGAAAGCCTTTGACAAGGTCCCTCATCAGAGACTTTTGGCAAAACTAAAAAGTCATGGGATAGGAGGCAGTGTACTATTGTGGATCAGGAACTGGTTAAAAGACAGAAAGCACAGGGTAGGGCTAAATGGCCCATTTTCCCAATGGAAAAAGGTGAATAGTGGAGTACCTCAGGGATCTGTGCTGGGTCCGCTGCTTTTTGACATATTCATAAATGACCTGGAAAAGGGAATAACAAGTGAGGTTATCATATTAGCAGATGACAAAAAACTATTTAAAGTTGTTAAAACCCAAGAGGATTGTGGAAAATTGCAAGAGGATCTCGATAAATAGGAAGACTTGGCATCCAAATGGCAGATGAAATTTAATGTGGACAAGTGCAAAGTTATGCACCTAGGAAAGAACAACCCAAACTATGGTTACACGATGCAAGGTTCCACAGTGGGAACCACCACCCAAGAAAAAGATTTAGTCGTCATCGTGGATAACATGTAAAAACTCCTCCGCCCAGTGTGTAGCAGCGGCCAAGAGAGCACATAGAATGCTAGGTATCATAAGGAAAGGAATGGAAAATAAAACAAAGGATATTATAATGCCTCTGTATCGTTCCATGGTGTGACTGCACCTTGAATATTGTGTGCAATTCTGGTCGCCGTATCTTAAAAAGGATATAGCGTTATTAGAAAACGTACAGAGAAGAGCCACCAGAATGGTAAAGGGGATGGAAGGATACTCCTATGAAAAGAGGCTAAAAAGGTTAGGGCTCTTCAACCTGGAAAAGAGACGGCTGAGGGGAGATATGATAGAGGTCTATAAATTAATGAATGGAGTGGAACGGGTAAACGTAGATCGATTGTTTACGTTATCAGAATATAGAAAGACTAGGGGACATGCAATGAAGCTACAGGGTAAACTAATTAAGACAAATAAGAGAAAATATTTTTTCACTCAATGTGTAATCAAACTCTGGAATTTGTTAGCGGAGGATGTTAAAGGCTGTTAGTGTAGCTGGGTTTAAAAAAGATTTGGACAAATTCCTGGAGGAAAGGTCCATAAACCATTATTAAAAGGGACCCAGAATATCAATACTTGACCCAATACAAGCATTGTGGAACCTGTGTCTTTTGGGGAAACTGCTAGGTACGTATGACCTAGATTGGCCACTGTTGGAAACAGGATACTGGGCTTGATGGACCTTGGTCTGACCCAGTATGGCATATCTTATGTTCTTATGTTATGTTCTTAGTACCAGCTGGATGTGGCAGGAGAACGGGTTCTCCTTCCTATCCACAAACTACAGAGTAAACCTGCGCCATTTAAAGGCATAGGACCTCCTCGTAGAGGGCTTCCTGGAGGCTAGCAACATCTTGTGGTAAACTGAGCAGGGCCAAGGCTACCTTCTCAGCAGCCAGGCCATTAGAGTCAACAACCCCACATTGGGGTGCAGAAGGGAGCCCTCCTCCTGCATCAGGAGGTCCGGGGCTTGGCCCAGGATACTGGAAGTGTCGCTGCCAGCGAGAGCAGTAGTGGAAACCAGGGTTGTCTGGACCACCTGGGAGTGATCAGTATCACCAATGCCCTCTTGCTCTGAATTTTGAACAGAGACTTAGCGATGAGATATGGGAATGCATACAGCAGTCCCTCAGACAATGCAATCAGGAAAACACATCTGCCGCTACTCTCTATTGGTGCGGCTGCCTGGAGGAGAAGCGAGCCAGCTTTGCGTTGTCTGAAGAGGCGAAGAGGTCCATCTCAGCACAATCCCAAAGGTGGAAGAACTTCTTCGCCACTGCAGTGTCAAGATGTGAAGGCAGAGGACTCTGCTGGGTCTGTCTGCCAGGTAGTTGTGGTGGCCGGTGAAGTAGACCGCTCGCAGGAGGATGCCATTGGACACAGCAAAGCGGAGGAGGGCTACCGCTTACTGGCAGAGGGATTATGATCCCATGCCCTCCCTACTTGTTTATAAAGAACATTGCAACCTGGTTGTCCATCTGGACCAGCACAGGTCTGTTCCGCAAGAGGGTGCGGAATGCGCATAGGGTGAAGAATACCACCCGGAATTCCAGGAGGTGATCTGTAATAGAGACTCCTTCCTGGACAAGCAGCCCTAAGTATGGTGAAATCTATAGTGAGCTTTCAAGTCCTGGAGAGAGACATCTGTGGTCAGGGTACACTGCGGTGGGGGTACCTGGAAGGGCACCCCTGCCCGGAGGCCCTGGTCCTACCACCAGTCGAGGGATCTCGCCAGCTGGCAGGAGACTCTGACCCTGTCCTGGAGTCAGGCCGTGGCCCGAGTCCACTGAGAGCGCATACACAACAGAGCTGTCCACATCTGTAGATGGGCTAGGGGTGTGACATGGACCGTGGAGGCCATGTGTCCTAGCAGGCAGAGGAGAAGGAGAGCTGGCACCCTTGCATGGTGCTGGACATCCTCTGCCAGCTGTTTGAAGCATTCTGCCCTGTCCTGAGGAAGGAGGGCTCTGGCCCGAATTGTGTCCAGCTGAGCACCGATGAACTCTAGGTCTTGCACTGGAGAGAGATGTGATTTGGGGTAGTTGATGATGAACCCCAGGTGCTGCAGGAGAAGGATGGTATGTTCTGTGCCCTGACAGGCCTCTGCGACTGTGCCACCCTTGATAAGCCAGTCGTCCAGATAGGGTAAGACGAACACCCCTTGTAGGCGCAGATGGGCAGCTACCACTGTTAGACACTTTGTGAACACTCTTGGCGAGGAGGCCAGGCCGAAGAGATGTACCCTATATTGGTAATGACCTCCCCCTACCATGAATCTCAGGTATTGCCGGTGAGGTGGGTGGACCAGGATGTGCGTGTAGGCATTCTTTAGGTCCAAGGAGCAAAGCCGGACTTCCTGGTGGAGGTAGGGCAGCAGTGTCCCAAGGGAGAGATCTATAAATTAACGAATGGTGTGGAACGGGTAAACGTAGATCGATTGTTTACGTTATCAGAATATAGAAAGACTAGGGGACATGCAATGAAGCTACAGGGTAAACTATTTAAGACAAATAAGAGAAAATATTTTTTTCACTCAACGTGTAATCAATCTCTGGAATTTGTTATCGGAGGATGTAATAAAGGCTGTTAGTGTAGCTGGGTTTAAAAAAGGTTTGGACAAGTTCCTGGAGGAAAGGTCCA
The DNA here is from genome assembly GCA_033557465.1 of Ichthyophis bannanicus. Classification (NCBI taxonomy): domain Eukaryota; kingdom Metazoa; phylum Chordata; class Amphibia; order Gymnophiona; family Ichthyophiidae; genus Ichthyophis; species Ichthyophis bannanicus. The sequence continues at coordinate 606,265,144 of CM066036.1, read as the reverse complement.
TAAACCATTATTAAAAAGGGACCAAGGATATCAATGCTTGACCCAATACAAGCATTGTGGAACCTGTGTCTTTTGGGGAAACTGCTAGGTACGTATGACCTAGATTGGCCACTGTTGGAAACAGGATACTGGGCTTGATGGACCTTGATCTGACCCAGTATGGCATATCTTATGTTCTTATGTTCATTTTTTTTTAAACTTCTTTATTTATATTTTTCAACAAAATACAAAAGAAAGAAAACCAAATTACAATAAATCAAAATACAAAATATTTCTCTGTAATAAGAAACAAGTAAAGAAAAGGCTATTTATAGCCCACTCCACCCTATCCCTCCCATCATCATGCGATCATCAGGGGCTATAGAAAACAAAACAACTGAAGGCCTACAAGGGCTATAGAAGATCACCACTCCACTACATAAGAAGCAAAAGGATTTGACTAATAACCCCTTATTATATCTCATATCGTGCTTTAGAGATGTAATTCTGTAGGGGTTTCCACTTAAGGAAAGTGGAGGGTGTGAGGGTTCTATCACACCATGGCATTTGTTCATACTTGCAGCATAAGCGGTTCCACCATTCGTGCCAATTAAGCTCTGCTGTATGTTTCCAATTAGAAATAACGAGAGGTAGGGCCACTCCCAGGATGAAATCAAGTAAAAACTGACAATCCCTCTGTAATGACGAGATGTCAATTGCTGATCGAAAAACAACCACAGACCAGGAGAGAGTGGCCCGAAATCCCAGCACCTCTTGAATGCGATTCCATATTGAAACCCAGTAAGACTGAATGTTAGGACAATCATACACCACTTGTCTTAAAGTGCCGACATCTCCCCGACAAGACCACCACTCATTCCCAGCTGCCTTATCCCATTTAGCAACCTTTACTGGAGTAAAGTGTGCTCTGTGCGCAAAGAAGTACAAAGCTTGTGAGACAGAGGCAGACTGAGAAACCCTATTTATCTTACTCCAGAATTCTGTCCAAGTTTCCGGAGAGAGAATTTCCCCCGTGTCATGTTCACATATTCGTTGAACACCAATGGCCTGAGAGCTATTATTCTGAGCCACTAGTTTATAATATTGAGAAGACACCCCAGAGGTCATATATACTGAACTTATCTTACTCATCAACCCCCATTCGTCAGACAATGAATTGATATCCAACTGGGATTTTTCTATACAATGCCTCAGCTGAATCCACTGAAAGTATAGGGAATGAGGCAAATCAAATTCACTTTGCAAAGTGGGAAAAGGTTTCCACTTACCATCCAATATTAGTTGGCCAACGTTCCAAATGTCCTTGCTAAACCATTTTTGCCATGCAAGTAAGCTTTGATTAATTTTCAAAAAGGGACTATGTCAGATGGGTATTAATTTTGATAAGCAATCCTCCTTAGGAATTGCACTTGCAAACTGCTGAAAAGCCTTCTGAGTGTCTGATATGATTCTATGAGACTTCAACCTCTTGACAGACACCAGGCCAGGAAGAAGATTCAAGGGGAGAGGAGTACTTTATCTATCTTCTAGTTCAAGCCATATTGGGCGTATACCTATGGCCCCCTCCACCCATCGTGATCCATGTTTTAGCAAAAAAGCACAGTGATAGGCCTAAAAGTCAGGGAAATTCATCCCCCCTCCTCTTTTTTAGATTTGAGTTTCCTACGAGCAATTCTAGGCGGTTTATTTTTCCAAAGAAATTGAACCAGAATCCTTTCAATTTGCCGATACACTTTACTGGTAAGAAAGACTGGTAGCATTTCTAATATATAATTCACTTTAGGAGTGATAGTCATTTTTATAGATTTAAGATGACCCCACCAAGAAAGATAGACTGGCGACCATTTTGCTGTTATATTACGAATTGTAGTTAGGATCGCTTCTTCATTGTACTGTAGGGTTACACTAAGTGGGTAGCAATAGTGAACTCCCAAATACTTCACCATCTTAGGCTCCCATACAAAAGGAAACTCCTCCATATCCATCCTACATACTCTTGAGTTCAAGGGGAAGGTGTCAGACTTTGACCAATTAATTATAGGGAGGAGTGGTCTAGTGGTTAGGACAAGGTACTTCAGGCCGGAGGGACGGGAGTTCAAGTCCCACCTGGGGACAGCAATCTCAGGCCGGAGGGACTGGGATTTCTAGTCCTATAGGCACTCCTTGTGGTCTTGGGCAAGCCACTTAACCCTCCATTGCCCATGTTCCCTGTAAGTATTAGCATATGTGTCTCATATCCCCTTGTGTTAAATGTATCCCCCAATTGACCGCTTTGACCCGGTGAAAAGCGGGATATAAATACAGCTAAATAAAATAAATAATTTTATAGCCAGATAATCCTGAATATTTATCTATCAATTCTAAAATGACTGGTATGGAGCTAGGTGTGGTGAAAAGCAGTAGATCATCCGCATATGCAGATAATTTAATTTCCATGCCAGCAATAGAAATGCCCTTAACCACGAGGCTTTGCCTTATCAGTAAGGCCAAAGGTTCCAAGGCCAGATTGAAGAGAATGGGAGAAAGAGGACAACCCTGACGGGTACCCCACCCTAGAAGAAACTCTCTAGACTGAGTCGCATTCATAGAAATTTTTGCACTCGGTCTTGCATACATACGTTTAATTAGATTGCAGAAACCCTCACCAAATCCAAACCACTTCAGAACAGCAAACAGGAAAGGCCACTCTAACTGATCAAACGCTTTCTCTGAGTCTAATGAGAGTCCTACAAGAGGGTCTTCTGTTTCCTCCACGCCTTCCAAAATATGACAAAGCACTCTGACATTATCAGTTGTAGAGTATCCCTCAGTAAAGCCACATTGATCTGGGTGGATCAAAGAAGGGATCAATTTGGAGAGATGACCAGCTACAATGGTCGCAAAGATTTTATAGACTACGTTTAACAACGAAATTGGCCAATAATTCCTAACTAACTGAGAGTCCCTCCCAAGTTTTTCTAGAACAACAATGTTTGCAGAGGCAAACGCTCCAGTCTGTGCCACATTGTCTAGAAGAAGTCTATAATATTGTTGAAGGTATGGCCCTAAATTTTTGGAAAAGGCTTTATAGAATTCAGCCGGCAGACCGTCTCGTCCAGTAGTCTTGCCAACTTGTGTAGAGTCAATAGCCCGGATAAGTTCCATGACTGTTATCTGCTTGTCCAATCCCACAGAATTTTCTTGATCTAACACTGTCCTTTGGATATTATTTAGCAAACTATCAAACTCCTTCACAGAGAAATCTATTTCTGGGGAGTATAACTGAGCGTAGAATTAGCAAAAGATCTCTGCAATGTCAGGATCCTTGACAATCAATTGTTGCACCCTTAAAGCTGTAACGCGCGAAGATTCCTTATGACCCTTTAACGAGTTAGCTAGCAGCCGTCCAACTCTATTACCCTCCAAATAATATCGTCCTTTCTGCCCTTGAATATTTTGTGAGGCCTCAGTGGTCAAAATCAAATTATATCTAAATGTAAGGCACTGCAGTCTTATCAAACTCTTAGGATCAGATTTCTGGCATAAGATATGTCCTCCCGCTTTAATCTGCTTGTCTAGTGCACTAAGTTCTGCTTTACGCTGTTTAGCCTCCTTTATAGCAAAAACTAGTAATGGTGGCTCGTATACTAGCCTTAAAGCCTTCCCACCATGCCCACCCCGAGGAGTCTTGCGGTAGATTGAATTGAAAATACTCCTCTATAGCCACCAGGATGGTCTCCCGAAATTCTTGACTGGCTAGAAAAGTCCTATCAAAATGCCAGCGTGAGTGAGGTTGATAGCTCATTGAGTCAAATAGGGTGAAAGAGATTGCCGAGTGATCAGAAATGTGAGCTGCATGAATAGTAGACTCACTAATTCTAGAGCAAAGTCCCTTGGAGACTAGGAAGAAGTCTTTACGCGATAATGAGTTATGAGGAGGAGAGAAGAAAGTGAATTCTTTATCTGTAGGGTGCTGCAACCGCCAAATGTCTATCAGGACCAATTCCTGCATTAGAGATACAAGAAATGGGTGAGCCTTGGGAACCCTAATGGTTCTCACTGGACTCCTATCCACCAATGGTTCTAGCATGAGGTTAAGTCTCCTCCCACTATAGTCGGATATCTGGACACCTCCTGCGCCAAGGACGCAATGAAGCAAAAAAAAGTAGGACAATCAATGTTAGGAGCATAAATATTAATTAAGGCCAGTTCAGTGGATCCAATTTTAATGACAGCCATTGTCCACCGCCCACTGGTATCAGACCTAGTTTGAATATGGGGGATAGAGCTTTCCTTACCAAAATGGCTACCCCATTTTTCTTATGCTGGGTAGCTGAAAAAGCCACTATTGATAAGGCAATGTATATATCCCAAAGCGCCATTGCCGTTAGATGCACAATCGTCAGTGATTCGACCTACCATTGTATTACTATATGATTCTTTAAAAAGGCGATTCTCAAAAAAAGTTACCGTACAAAAAATCCAATAGTGGCTTCTAAAACATGAAGTCCGCCAACGTATTTCTTTTTTTAATTATTTAATTTTAAAATTAGATATATATCTATAATGCACTAGGCATTAACTAAATAGGAGACCCTATTATCTAAAAATTATAAATGCATTACTATTGGAGATACGTGCCTATCGAACTTTCTTGTAAAATCGATCTTATATTGAGTCGGAGGTCCATCATTAAAAGTATCCTATAAATTCAACCATAAGGCTTTCTTACTCACTGTATTATTCCAAGATCATAACTAGCAAAGTCTTTATCTCTTCGCTGCTCGAACTGAACTTCACAACCAACTCTTCTGCTGAAGACGCCGGCGTCTGCGCTGTGGATTAAAGGTTTTTGCGGGAAATATAACCATTCTCAGGATTGACAGGAGTATGTAAATCACGATCAAGAACAGCTCAGATGCCCGATTTTGAATAGAGGCTTACTGTGATCCCTTATACTTAATATAAATAAACAATCCATAATGGCGGATAAGGGTGAAGACACTGAGTGTCTAAATATTAAAATATAGACATTGGTGTATATGTGTAGGTCACCAGAACTAATTAAGAATCAAAAGATTTATGGTATAAAAACTCAGAAATGACCACAGGGGGATATTGTCGAACGTGATATATTACTGTGAGGCCATAGGTTCCTCCATGACACATACCCCTCAACGCTGCTAAACTTCCCCTACATAAATAGAATACGCATCATTATTAAACTAGAGATTTAAATTAAAAAAAAAAAAAACATTAGGAATTTAGAAGTTGTCAAACAATTTAACAATGTCATTTATGTTATAAGTCCCGTGGGATAATTTCTAGAGAAAAACAGATAAATCATGTTCCATATTTAATCCATTAGGATGTAAACTGTACAAAGCAAAAATATAACGTTGCTCCATGCGCAAGATGGTTTTTGCAATATCACCTCCTCTCCAATTTAACTTTACTTTTTTGATTACAAAAAATTTCAAATCAGATATTTTATGATTTTGCTCTAGCCAATGAGTGACCAGGGGCTTCTCTACAAAATCCCTGTTAATACAACTCCTGTGCTCAATAATTCTTTGGCGAATGGGAGGGGTGGACATGCCCACATATAGGGGCATGTTTACTAAAGAACGCTATTTGCGCCGCGTCCCGTTATCGCGCGGTAAGGTACATTACCGCGCGACAATGGCGCTTTAACGGGTGATAAGGTACCTTATCGCGTGTTAAAGCGCCATTATCGCGTGGTAATGTACCTTACCGCGCGATAACGGGACGTGGCGCAAATAGCGTTCTTTAGTAAACATGCCCCATAGTTTGTTACAGGGGCACTGTATAACATACACTACATGTCTGGTTAAACAATTGGAGAAGTCATCTAAGTAAAAGCACGTTTGTTAATTGGATATATATACTGATTCCTAACAGAAAGGGCATGGACACACATGGAACATCTACTACACTGGAAATGCCCCTTATATTTTGAGAGGAATTTTCGTTCAGTAAACGCAGATGGAACAAGCATATTGCGTAAATTTACAATGTGTTTATAGGCTATAGTAAGGTTTAACTCTGTAAAACCTGGAAGAATTTGAATTAAATGCCAATGTTTCTTTAGAATTTTGCCAATACTATGGGATTGATAAGAGTAAAGGAGAGGGCATATTATATCACCAATATTCTTCTTTTTCTGTGGCTGCAACAATTGTTCGAGAAAACTGACAAGCTTTTTTATATGCCTTATTAATCTGATATGAGGGGTATTGTCTAACTCTGAGTCTATCTTTCATGATTTAGCATGTTGTTCAAAGTCTTGATTAGAGGTACATATCTCCTCTTTGCTCTCAGAAACTGACCAAATGGAAGGTTATTCTTGAGTGCCATATTGTGAAAACTCTTAAAATGTAATAATTGATTCCTGTCCGTGGGTTTCCTAAAAAGTGTGGTAGTAAATTCCTCGTTCGTTTTTATGATAACTAAATCTAAATAGGGTATTTTCTGGAGGTCATACGTCATCTGAAAACGCAAATTGACATCACATGTGTTTATCCATTCATTGAATGATGATAAGCGATCTAATGATCCGTCCCACAAGACAAATATGTCATCTATATATCTTATCCACAATTTTATGTTAGCTTTAAACGGGTTGTTTTTGATATAATTCTCCTCAAAGTCAAATACATACAAATTTGCGATATCTGGGGCCATAGCTGAGCCCATGGCTACTCCCTTGATTTGCTTATAGAATAAGTCACGAAAACAGAAATAGTTTTCACAAAGGGCTAATTGCGCCAAATCTATTAGAAATGCTATGGGGATGCATCTATGAGCTTTTTTATTGTATAAATATTGTTCAATTATTGTTAAAGCGTCCATCTGCGGAATATTTGTGTGCAATGACTCTACGTCTAGAGTAACTAAAACTACTCCCGAATTAGAATTTTGTATGGAAGCTAAGATATTGATGACGTGTGATGAGTCCCGAACATATGACCACATGTTTTCAACAAATCAATCAAGGGGTCAGGGTTTGTGGGGGAACCCAACATGATTTCTTCTTTATTATAGATAAGTCATTATGAGCTGATTCATGATTAATAAAAAATTGTCATATTCAAATTTTTCGAAAAAAAAACAACACATATATAGGTCTATCTAAGTTTCAAAGTGGTCATATTTCTTAACTGGTACAAAAGACAATCCTTTATTGAGGAGGGATTCTTCATCAGAAGTGAGATCATAATTAGCGATGTTAATAACATTACTGCCCCAATCGGGGAAAATTCCTCTCAAAATATAAGGGGCATTTCCAGTGTGGTAGATGTTCCGTGTGTGTCCATGCCCTTTCTGTTAGGAATCAGTATATCCATCCAATTAACAAACATGCTTTTACTTAGATGACTTCTCCAATTGTTTAACCAGCCATGTAGTGTATGTTATAGAGTGCCCCTGTAACAAACTATGGGGCATGTTTACTAAAGAATGCTATTTGCGCCGCGTCCCGTTATCGCGCGGTAAGGTACATTACCGCGCGATAATGGCGCTTTAACGCGCGATAAGGTACCTTATTGCCCGTTAAAGTGCCATTATCGCGCGGTAATGTACCTTACCACGCGATAATGGGACGCGGCGCAAATAGCGTTCTTTAGTAAACATGCCCCTATATGTGGGCATGTCCACACGTCCCATTCGCCAAAGAATTATTGAGCACAGGAGTTGTATTAAAAGGGGTTTGGTAGAGAAGCCCCTGGTCACTCATTGGCTAGAGCAAAACTATAAAATATCTGATTTGAAATTTTTTGTAATTAAAAAAGTAAAGTTAAATTGGAGAGGAGGTGATATTGCAAAAACCATCTTGCGCCTGGAGCAACGTTATCCTTTTGCTTTGGACAGTTTACATCCTAATGGATTAAATATGGAACATGATTTATCTGTTTTTCTCTAGAAATTGTCCCACGGGACTTATAACATAAATCACATTGTTAAATTGTTTGACAACTTCTAAATTCCTAATGGTTTAAAATTTTTTTTTTTTAATCTCTATTTAGTCTAATAATGATGTTTATTCTATTTATGTAGGGGAAGTTTAGCAGCGTTGAGGGGTTTGTGTCATGGAGAAACCTATGGCCTCACAGTAATATATCACGTTCGACAATATCCCCCTATGGTCGTTTCTGAGTTTTATACCATAAATCTTTTGATTCTTAATTAGTTCTGGTGACCTACACATATACACCAATGTCTATATTTTAATATTTAGACACTCAGTGTCTTCACCCTTATCCGCCATTATGGATTGTTTATTTATATACTCACTTCTAAATTCCTAATGTTTTTTTTTTTTAATTTAAATCTCTAGTTTAATAATGATGCGTATTCTATTTATGTAGGGGAAGTTTAGCAGCGTTGAGGGGTATGTGTCATCGAGGAACCTATGGCCTCACAGTAATATATCACGTTCGACAATATCCCCCTGTGGTCATTTCTGAGTTTTTATACCATAAATCTTTTGATTCTTAATTAGTTCTGGTGACCTACACATATACACCAATGTCTATATTTTAATATTTAGACACTCAGTGTCTTCACCCTTATCCGCCATTATGGATTGTTTATTTATATTAAGTATAAGGGATCACAGTAAGCCTCTATTCAAAATCGGGCATCCGAGCTGTTCTTGATCGTGATTTACATACTCCTGTCAATCCTGAGAATGGTTATATTTCCCGTGAAAACCTTTAATCCACAGCACAGACGCCGGCGTCTTCAGCAGAAGAGTCGGTTGTGAAGTTCAGTTCGAGCAGCGAAGAGATAAAGACTTTGCTAGTTATGATCTTGGAATAATACAGTGAGTAAGAAAGCCTTATGGTTGAATTTATAGGATACTTTCAATGATGGACCTCAGACTCAATATAAGATCGATTTTACAAGAAATTTCGATAGGCACGTATCTCCAATAGTAACGCATTTATAATTTTTAGATAATAGGGTCTCCTATTTAGTTAATGCCTAGTGCATTATAGATATATATCTAATTTTAAAATTAAATAATTTAAAAAAGAAATACGTTGGCGGACTTCATGTTTTAGAAGCCACTATTGGATTTTTTGGACGGTAACTTTTTTTGAGAATCGCCTTTTTAAAGAATCATATAGTAATACAATGGTAGGTCGAATCACTGACGATTGTGCGTCTAACGGCAATGGCGCTATGGGATATATACATTGCCTTATCAATAGTATATGCGGTTTCAAAAATTATAAGCAAGTCTTAGTAAACTAATGTAATAATTTGATATTAGCTTTAAGACATTTTGGAATAGAAAACCGCTCATCATTGATAATACTTTCATTTTTGTTCGCTGCCGTTTTTCGCTTTGTTTGCTTCTCTCGTTTAGCATAGTATTATGAAAATCATTAAGGTTTCACCCATTTCAACAGATGAAATCTTTTATTCAGTTATTATGGATTACAATGTTCCCCTTCCCTCCCCTGTTTTTGCCCCTTTTTTCGTTCCTGCGTTTTTTTGCTCTTGCACTTCACCTTTGTTAACAATTGATTGCACAGACTAGGATTACTATTCAGTTTTTATCCTCTTTTTGTAGAAAATACAGATTGCATTGAACTAAAATAGAATGCACAGGTATGTTTCACTTTACTTCATAATCAATATGAGTCACTTCCAAGTGGTATTTGTTTTCTTATAAACATTCTTATTAACATTCATAGTAATTCATTGGTTTCAGTTGTTTATATAATGGTTTTTGGTAGATAATCATCAATACAGTGTTCTTATTAGCTGTACATGAAATATCACGCCTGCATTTTTAGATATATATATATATATATATATATATATATTTATTATACAAATATATTAAAAAACATGTATCATATGTATGATTTTATGGTGCCTAAATTCAGTTGATTAATTTAAATGTTTTAATTTTTAATTTTATGTATTATTCATTTGTGTGTTTTCTATGTGTTGTAATTTTTAGCCAGAATAGCCCCTGATGGAAGGCATAGCGAAACACGACCTGTGTCAGGCCCCTAGCTAATAGGTGTTCAATAAAAGTTTCCTTCCTCTGCTATCCACGTTTTTGGACTGGGTGTGCTTTCTTTCTTGCCATACAGAAGAATCTTTTTCCTCTTAATGGGATTGTTAATGCCCTTAACATTCAGTGAAACTATCTTAAAGGAAGACATACTGATAATATAGCTCAAATTGACAGTCAAATGTTGCAAAAACATACCAAATTGTAGCATATAGTTTTGCATTGTAGAACAACATCTTAAGCGCCCTCAGAGTGTTAGCTGCACTTATAGTCCAAAAAAGAAAACCCAACAAAAGGAGATACAATTTAGCTCTGGCCCCAACACATGATCGCTCACAATAAGAACACATAATTCTGAAAAACATATCACCAAAACCACCAAACCAAACCCAGGGAGGCTATACAACACACAAAATTAGTGGGTGAGCCCACCAGGACAAGACAGACATGGAGGGCAAAATGACCTAATACATTCCCACTTCTTTGCCACTTAAAATTTCGCACTTTGCCCACCTCCCACAATAAGAGAAAAGACAATGTACTCAAAACCCTAACCACCAGATCTGCGTGGCAGGGCAGCCCTCACCGAATCAGATTATGACCTAAGAGACCCAACCTAATGAATAAGGGCCATCCCACTCCTCGAAGCCCCAAGACTCTCTCAACCACCATAGACAGCACAAATAACACAAAAGAAGAAAGAGAGAGAGAACAGGAAAACATCTTGACCAGGATAGTACCCTGGAGTTCCTTCAAAGAAAACAAAGTGAATGTCACAGTATATAGCAATACTGCATGATCAAATGTCGCCTCTGCATGGACAAATCTTCTCTACACGACCTCAGACCAGTCAAACGCCATGATAGCAAGCGCCGTGGAACTGCACCAAATAAAGCTGCAAAGTAAATTTCACTGCATCACCGCTGCCTCCTTATCTTCCAGAAATGCATAAAACTCTCCTAGATCATCAAAAGTCTTGGTCTGGTTATGCAGCGTGACTCTCATGCGGGCAGGATACAGCAGCCCAAAACGGGCCTGCAGCTGTAACAAGCGTGGACGCAGTGCCAGAAAACTCTTTCTTTGATCCACTGTTGCCTTCGTGAAGTCCGGGAAAAACAGGAGTTTATGTCTCTGGTATTCCAAAGTTGAAAGTGCTCTGGCAGCTCCCATTATTTGCGCTACTTGTTGAAAACATAGAACTTTCAAGATGATTGGGCGTGGACAATTGCCCGCGACCACGGACTGAGTAGGCACTCGATGGGCACGCTCGATTTTGAATGGCATAACAAACTGCAGCTTTAACACACCTGGAATCATGGCCTGCAAAAAGGACACCATATCAGGACCCTCTGCTCCCTCAGGTACTCCTTGCATTCTTATGTTGTTCCTCCGTGAGCGGTTATTGCCATCTTCCACCTCTCTTTGTAGTGAACGTATCAGCTTGGCCTGCTTCCCAATAGCCTTGAGCCTTTCCCCATGTGATGCCACAACATTCTCTACCTTCACCAAACGAGCCATAATTGACTCTATAGAAGTTCTCAAAGAGTTGATATCTTCCTGCATTGCACATAGCGACTCTCCGTTAGATATGACCAGGTCTTTGACTGCCCGAATCTTAGCCAGGAGCTCCTGCAAAGTCTCAGGACAGTCTCGGATGACCACCATCTTGTGAGGAGAGAGAGGTTCCATTTTGGTTCTCTTTGCACTGGTGTTTTGAGATACTTGGTAATCCAGCCGCGTCGGTTTGGGGCCTGACATATCCGGGATCGAATAATATCCAAGTGCGTAGGAACTATTTGATTAAAGACAGCAGAAGTCAGGATTCCTGCCAATTGCCCTCCGGAGCTCAGCTCTTACATATCCATCTTAACCAGCAACCAGGCTCCGCCCCCAAGGGAGAGCATTTTGAACTTCAACGTGTAATCAAACTCTGGAATTTGTTAACGGAGGATGTAGTAAAGGCTGTTAGTGTAGCTGGGTTTAAAAAAGGTTTGGACAAGTTCCTGGAGGAAAGGTCCATCAACCATTATTAAGAAGGGACCCAGGATATTAATGCTTGACACAGTACAAGCATTGTGGAACCTGTGTCTTTTGGGGAAACTGCTAGGTACATATGACCTAGATTGGCCACTGTTGGAAACAGGATACTGGGCTTGATGGACCTTGGTCTGACCCAGTATGGCATATCTTATGTTCTCCCACACCAGGAACTTATTCAGGTCTTGGAGGTCCAGGATGGGCGTGAGACCCCTGGCTCTCTTGGGGACAAGAAAGCACTTTGAGTAAAAGCCCTTGCCCCAGAGGTGCTGGGGAACAGGCTCTACCACCCTGTCCCTTAGTAGCTACTAGCTCTGACAGCAAGAGGGCCTGGTGAAGGAGAGGTCACACTGACTCTCCTGGAAAATTCCCTAGAGGTGGTAGTTGGAAGTGAAGGTGGTAACCCTCCTTCACCACCCGGAGCACCCACTGGTCCGAGGTGACATTGGGCCACCTGTGGGCGAAGAGTGCCTAGCGGCCCCTGTGGGCTGGTGAGGGTCTCCCTGGGGGAGGGAGACCCCGCCGTGGGAGTCAAAAGCTCCCGCCAGGTTGAGCTGGAGCTGGTGTCTGCAGCTTTGGAGCCTTGAGTTTCCTGGGTCCGTGTCCCTGGCCCTTGGGCTGGGGTCCCTGGTGCTGCTGGCTTGGAAAGGCCTGGTAGTGGTGACTCTGATGGAAAGGGCCCTTCTTCCTCGAGGAAGTTGGCTTTTCCTCGAGGCTTTCTTACGTGGAAGGGTAGAGGTCTTCTTTGAGAGCCTCTGCCTGGTCACCACCTTGGCCTCAATCTCGGCCGCCTTGTCGGCCATAGGTTTTCCAAACAGATTCTACCTGGTACAGGGGACATCCAGCAGTTTTTCCTGGACTCATTGCTCGAGGTCCGAGGTCTGCAGCCAGGCATGGCGCTGAGCACTGATGCCTGCGGCTGCTGTCCGGGTTTTGGCCTCAAACCCATCGTAGGCAGCCTGAGACAGGAACTTGGAACAGTCCCAAATGGTGGCCACCAAGGTCTGGAACTGCTGCAGGGGTCTCTGGTGAGCCCAGCTGAGAAGCCAGCAAGCTCCTGGATGAGGCACTTAAGATACATCCCTATGTAGAGCTCATAGGTTTGTATCCGGCAGCCCAGCATGGACCCTTGGAAACACGTCAAGGGCCCTGGCCCCTCTACCTGGGTGTACAGAAAAATATGTCCTCTGGCTCTTGAGCTTTTGCATCGAGGACTCCACTGTTCTTCAGTTCTGTATTTTTCATAATAGCTTATGAGAGTGCTATTTTCTGTCATAATATATACTGAATCCATTTTCCTTTGCTAATCTGTCACCAATAGGCGGTAAAAACCGAAAGGGTTTGATGCAAAGACCCCCTAGACATAACGAGAAAGCTCCATAGTACTACTACTGCTATTACTTTTCATTTGTATTTCACTACAAGGTGCCCTTATCTTGGTTGTTTGCCTCTTCGGTATGTTTAACCCTCTCGTCCTCTCTTATAGAAAAACCTATACAAGTTCCAAGAGTTGCCAAGCACAGAATCATAGTATAGGTTTTTCAATAAGAGAGGACTAGGGGGCTAAACATACAGAAGAGACCAGTTCAGGTGATCACCACTGAATATGAGGCTAGATGTTCAGGTGATGGAAGGATGGAGCAACAGAGAGGACACTGCATTCTTTCTGCTGGCAAAGAGATTGTCTTTCAGCGTGAGGGACCACTCATGTCAATCTACATGAATGCAGCATCTAGGTGTCTCCTCGTGAGGCTGAAGAACTCTGCTGAGCATGTTGGCTATATGGTTCCGAGTCATCCTCCGACTAGGGATCTATAACCTTGGCATACACTGATTTTTATAAAATTACCTCATGGCCATGGAGCAGTTTTCTTGTTCATGCATCCAGTTTCTTAAGATCTTTAAGTGACCAGCCTATAATCTCAAAGCTATATGAAAGTAAAGGAATTGCCAGCTGATTAAAGGATTGTTTCTTATTCCGTGATGTTAAAGCACTTTTCAGTAGCAATTTTAATCTCTTTTAGTATTCTTTACTGATCTTTTCTCTCAGTAATTTTTGCTTGATTGTTGCTCCTTCGTCTTCTCCTAGGTATTTATTATACATGCATTACTGTTCAAGTTCCCTGATGTCACAATCCTCAGTCAGGTAGATGTTTTCTGTTTTACTCAGTTTTCCTCTAAGAAAGGAACTGTAGAGCTTCATATCATCTACAAGATGATGTTACCTCTAAGCTGTTACCTTCTTTAGAATTAAGGCTAAATCCATATCCCAAAGAGTTGACGAGAGTGAATTAAGTGCCATATAAAACAGAAATAGTAACAGGGAGCCCTCTCCCTGAAATATTCCTTGCTTGGATATTGATGTTAGGAATGATGAACTGATCATCTTCATATGCCAGATGGAGTGTGGTTTACCACATTTTCATGGTAAATTTGATACACTCAATCAGTTTGGGGTTTATTTTATACATTTCAAGGCAACTTATTATCCATGGTTTATGGTTTATTTCATTTGATTAACCACTCTTTGATAAAGCACAGCAGAGCGGTATACAATAAATTACATGAGTGCGAGATGCTATCAAAAGCTTTCTTGTAGTCAATCCATGCTACACTGAGGTTTCTGCTTTTAGCAACAGCTATGATGGCTTTATTTAGCACTAATTGGTTTTTTGTTTCATCAGCTACTTTTTATTACCCTTCTGCTCTATTGCCATGATGTTCCTAGAATTGATATGCTCGTATATTCTGTCAGCATCTATAGCTGTAAACATCTTAAAGATTTCAGGCAGACAAGTTATTGGCCTGTAAATTTTACAGACATTACTTGCCGTTCCCTTTGGAAGAAGAAGCGATCGTCCTGTTATTAGCCATTGTGGTGTAAATTGTGGCTGCTTGACAAGCTGTTTTCTATAATTTACCTGACCTTGCTAAGTTGGTTGATATAGTGTATCTGGACTTTCAGAAAGCCTTTGACAAGGTCCCGCATCAGGGACTTTTGGCAAAATTAAAAAGTCATGGGTAGGAGGCAGTGTACTATTGTGGATCTGGAACTGGTTAAAAGATAGAAAGCAGAGAGTAGGGCTAAATGGCCAATTTTCCCAATGGGGAAAGGTAAATAGTGGAGTACCCCAGGGATCTGTGCTGGGTCTGCTGCTTTTTAATATATTCATAAATGGTCTGGAAAAGGGAATAACGAGTGAGGTTATCAAATCTGCAGATGACACAAAACTATTTAAAGTTGTTAAAACCCATGAGGACTGTGGAAAATTGCAAGAGGATCTTGATAAATTGGAAGACTGGGTATCCAAATGGCAGATGAAATTTAATGTAAACAAGTGCAAAGTTATGCACCTAGGAAAGAACAAGCCAAACAATGGTTACACGATGCAAGGTTCCACATTGGGAACCACCACCCAGGAAAATGATTTAGGCGTCATTGTGGATAACATGTAAAATCCCCTCTGCCCAGTATGCAGCAGCGGCCAAGAGAGCACATAGAATGCTAGGTATCATAAGGAAAGGAATGGAAAATAAAACAAAGGATATTATAATGCCTCTGTATCGTTCCATGGTGCGACCGCACCTTGAATACTGTGTACAATTCTGGTCGCCGTATCTTATAAAGGATATAGCATTATTAGAAAAGGTACAGAGAAGAGCCACCAAAATGGTAAAGGGGATGGAAGGATACCGCTATGAAGAAAGGCTAAAAAGGTTAGGGCTCTTCAACCTGGAAAAGAGACGACTGAGGGGAAATATGATAGAGGTCTATAAATTAATGAATGGAGTGGAACGGGTAAACATAGATTGATTGTTTACGTCATCAGAATATTTAAAGACTAGGGGACATGAAATGAAGCTACAGTGTAACCTATTTAAGACTAATAAGGGAAAATATTTTTTCACTCAAGGTGTAATCAAACTCTGGATTTGTTACCTGAGGATGTAGTAAACGTTGTTAGTGTAGCTGGGTTTAAAAAGAGTTTGGACAAGTTCTTGGAGGAAAGGTCCATAAACCATTATTAAAAGGGACCTGAAATATAACTTCTTGACCCAATACAAGCATTGGGGAACCTGTGTCTTTTGGGGAAACTACTAGGTACTTAGGACCTAGATTGGCCACTGCTGGAAACAGGATACTGGGCTTGATGGACCTAGGTCTGATCCAGTATGGCATACCTTATGTTCTTATGAGTGGTTAACTGCTTGAGCCAAAAACTGTCTCCAGGGACAAGTGCCATGAGGGAAGTGTTAGGATGGCAATTAAATCATTAGACATTTAGATAGCTGAGTGGCTGGTAGACATGAGGATTGCCTGGTAAAATGCCTACCTAGTATGAAGGTAGTGGACCTCACGTGCCACCTACAAAAGGTTTTAGACAGTGCTGGAAAGGAGCCTGCTGTCTTGGTACATGTTGGTACCAATGACATAGGAAAGTGTGGGAGTGAGGTTCTGGAGGCCAAATTTAGGGTTTTAGGTAGGAAGTTGAAATCCAGATCTTCCAGGGCAGCATTTTCTGAAATGCTTCCTGTTCCAAGCGCAAGACCCAAAAGACAGGCAGAGCTCCAGAGTCTCAATGAGTCGAAGAGACAATGGTGCAAGGAAGAGTGTTTTGGATTTGTTAGGAACTGGGCAACATCCTGGGGATGGGAGGTACTTTTCCGAAAGGATGGGCTCCATCTTAACAGGTATGGAGCCAGGCTACTGGCATTAACCTTTAAAAAGGAGTTAGAGCAGCTTTTAAACTAGATAATAAGGGAAAGCGGACAGTCACCCAAGAAATCATGGCTCGGAAGGATATATCCTTGAAGAATACTAGCAAAAGAGGGAAGTTAGGACATCCCAATAGAGAGGTTACAATAAAGATAAAAGTAACCCAGAAGCCCTTAAGTACAGAGCAGACAGGGCTGAAAGATTCCAAATTACCCCTATCAACTGATAACCATGTTAATATGAATAAAATAAAACCTCTAAAATGTCTGTATGCAAATACTAAAAGGCTAAAAAATAAGATGGAAGATTTAGAATATATAGCACTAAATCAAAGATTAAATATTATTGGCATCTCAGAGACCTGATGGAAGGAGGACAACTATAGGACACTGATACCTGGGTATGAACTACACTGCAATGATAGGGTAGATCAAATTGGTAGAGGGGTTATGCTCTATATTAGAGAGGGTATTGAGTCACACAGAATTAAAGTTTTGCAGAAAAAAAAATACATTGTAGAATCTCAGTGGATAGAAATTCGATGTAAAAAAGGGAAGGCAATGGCAGTGGAGGTGTACTATTGTCTGCTTGGCCAGAATGGACAGATGGATGATTTAATGCTAAAAGAAATCAGGGAAGCAAACAAAAGTTACAACATGGTAACATGGCCAGAACTCGGACCAACTACCGAAGATCCCACCAGAGCTACTGGCCCGACAATACAAACAACTACAACCTCCACTAAACTCTCAACAGAACTCACAGCTGAACAGTGAGACAACCACAAAAGACCTCCATCCTAACCTACACAATGACTGGACCACATTCAAAGAAATCTCACCAGATGAAATATCAACCACCATTGCATGCCTCAACACCACCACCTCTCCGCTAGACCCGTGCCCCACCAACTGGATAAAGAAAACTCGAAACGAACTGAGCATACCACTAGCCCATATCGTCAAGGAATCCTTCTCCCAAGGATGCATGCCAGATGCCCTCAAAACCACAATCATCCGACCATCATTAAAAAAACAAAACCTGGACCCACTAGACCCAGCATCTTACAGACCCATAGCAAGCCTACCCTTCACTGCCAAGATAATCGAGAAGATTGTCCAGCAGCAACTACAGGAACACCTTGATCTCAACAACATACTCGATCCACAACAACACGGATTCCGCCCTCTACATGGAGTTGAGACCCTCATGACCACACTGATGAACACTCTCCTCATAGGAACGCAAGACAAACACTCTGGATATGCCATGATCTTCCTTGACATATCTGCAGCTTTTGACACCATCTCCCATAACATCCTCATACACAGACTACGGACAATTGGGATCAAAGACACTGTACTACAATGGTTCCAATCATATCTAACTAACAGAAAGCAACTAATCCGCACCAGCAACACGACATCCCCCCCGTTCCAACAACACCAAGGAGTCCCCAAGGATCCACACTATCAGCCATGCTTTTCAACATTTACCTCCAACCACTCTGCTCAGTCATACACACTCACAACATTAGCTTTCACATTTACGCAGACGATATCATGCTCTATGCCCCCATTACAACCACGGACCCAACAAACACCCACCTATCAACATGCTTCACAGAGGTGTCCAACTGGTTACAAGCAAACAACCTCTCCATCAACATAAAGAAGACAGAAGCCCTCATAGTCACAAAAGACCCAGACTTTACACCACCTACACACCTCAACATAGGCACCACAAACATTCAAATACAACCACAAATAAGGTACCTGGGCATTATCATCGACCAAGCACTCACCTTAAAGCAACAAATCACCAAAACCTCCGGAACTATATTCCACAAAGCAAGGACAGTCCAACGTCTCAGACCCCTTCTTGAACATCAAGACTTCCGAACTGTAATGCAAGCCATGACGCTCCCACATCTGGACTACTGTAATATATTATACCATGGACTTCCAGCCACACAGACGAACCCCCTCCGAACAGCATTGAACACCACGGCGAGAATCATTCAAGGAGCAAAGAAGACCGACCACATCATTCCGATTTTGAAAGACCTACACATACTCCCCCTCAAAGCAAGGACTAAATACAAAGCCATCCTACTCACCCACAAAGCCATACATCAAACGCGAAACTCCCAACTTCACACCCTACTGTCTCGACCAGCTCACGGCAGAACCACCAGACAAGCCTCCAGCAACTCCCTCACCATCCCTCACAAAAGAACCAAATGCTCGCAACGGACCTGCAATCGAGCCTTTGAACTGTATGCTCCATCCTTATGGAACTCTCTACCGAACTGTCTCCGAAATAACACCAATTTACTATCTTTTAGAAAGCAGCTGAAAACCATCCTGTTTCAGGAATACCTCAACATGACTCCCACCAAAAAGCGAAATAACCTCTGATCTCTCCCACCATGACCACCCAACTCAAACTATACTAACACAACCATGTCCAAAAATCTGTCCAAGTCCAAAGTCTGTCCTATGTCTTATGTTGAAATCATCAATGTAGCCTCCCCGGTGATGGCCCCACCCTACACATAAATTCCCCCCCCCCTTTTTATGTAATGCCGCTTTGACCCGGTGAAAAGCGGGATATAAATACAGCTAAATAAATAAATAATGGGTGATTTCAATTACCCTGGTATCAACTGGATCAATGTCACAGCAGAACATAATAGGGATATAATTTTCTAGATGAAATAAATGACTACTTGGAGCAGCTAGTTCACGAACAGAGGAGAAACTATTTTGGACCTAGTCCTTAGTGGAACACAGGATCTGGTGCAAGAGATAAGGGTGCTGGGGCCACATGGCAATAGTGATCATAGCATGATTGCATCTGATTTAATAAATGGAGGGACGATGGCAAGGAAATCCACAGTACTGCCTTTTAACTTTCAAAAGGGAGACTATGATAAAATGAGTAAAAATAGTTAAGAAAAAAATAAAAGGAACAGCTGTAAAGGTTAAAGATTTGCATAAAGCATGGGCGGTGTTTAAAAATTCTATTTTAGAAGCCTAGACCAGCTGTATTCCACACTTTAAGAAAAGTGGAAGGAAGGCCAAAAACTGCCAGCATGGTTTAAAGGTGAGGTCAGAGAGGCTGCTGTACTCAAAAAAGCATCTTTCAGGAAACGGAAATGGGAGCCAAATGACAAAAACTGGAAAAAACATCAGCACTGGCAAGTTAGATGCAAGAATAGATGAGAGAATTTAAAGAAAAGCTTGCCGTGGAACCAAAAATGCATAATAAAAATGTTTTCAAGTATATTCGTAACAAAAAAGAGAGTCAGTTGGACCATTAGATGATACAGGGGTAAAAAGTGTACTAAGAGAAGACAAGGCCATTGGGGAAGGACTGAATGAATTCTTTGGTTCGGTCTTTATGGAAGATGATGTAGGGGGGCAACCCATGCCTGAAATGATATTTAAAGGTGATGTATCGGAAGAATTAAATTAAATCTCAACAAACCAAAAAGATGCTTGTATTACAACTATTTGATAAACTGGTGAGTAGCAAATCATCTGAGGGTGTTGAAAGTTTTGAAATATGAGATTGCAGACAATTAGTAATCTATGAACTATACATTAACATCATCTGTATACCTGATGTTTGGAGGATGGCCAATGTAATGCCAATTTTTAAAAAGGGTTTCAGAGATGATCTGAGAAACTACAGACTGGTGAGCCTGACGTACCAGGCAAAATGGTAGAAACCATTATAAAGAAAAAACTTACTGAACATGCAGTTAAGTCATGGCTTAATGGGATAAAGGTGAGCTAGTTGATATAGTGTATCTCGATTTTCATAAAGCCTTTGACAAATTCCCTCATGAGACTCTCTTGGTGAAATTAAAAAGTCATATGATAGAAATCAGTGTCCCATTGCGGATCAGGAACTGGTTAAAAGATAGAAAACATAGAGGAGGACTAAACTGCCAATTTTCTCAGTGGAGAAAGGTGAATAATGGAGTACCTCATAGTAACACAGTAAATGACGGCAGATAAAGACCAGTATGGTCCATCTAGTCTGCCCAGTAAGATGGCAAGAGTAGGTGCACCTGCCGCTCCGTGCAGGCCACCCCTCCCCATGTCTTTGTCTTAGGGGTGAACCCTCCCTATGTCTTTGTTTTAGGGGTGAACCCACCGCTCCATGTAGGACACCCCTGTATGTTGAGAAATTAGTTAAGTTTATTTTGATTTTATCCTGTTGCTGTAAAGGGATCCATTGTGTCTGTACCATGCCATTTTGAATTCTGTTACTGAATTTGCCCCCACCATTTCCATCGGGAGAGCACTCCAAGCATCCACCACCCTTTCAGTGAAAAAGTATTTCCTGACATTGCCTTTCAATTTACTCCCTTGCAGCTTCATGTTATGCCTTCTAGTTTTACAGCTTCCCCGTCTTTGGAAGAGGTTTGTTTGTTCATTATTTCTCTTTAAGTATTTAAAGGTCTGAATCATATCTCCCCTATCCCTCCTCTCCTCCAGAGTATACATATTTAGGTCTTCAAGTCTCTTCTCATAAGGCTTCTGACACAGGCTCCAAATCATTTTGGTGGCCTTCCTCTCTGAACAGTTTCCACTCTTTTTATATCCTTTGTAAGATATGGTCTCCAAAACTGAACACAGTATTCCAAGTGAGGCCTCACCAGTGACTTATACAGTGGCATTAGTAACTCTTCCTTTCTGCTGGTAATTCCTCTTTGTATGCAACCCAACATCCTCCTGGCCTTTGCCACCGCCTTGTCGCACTGTTTTGCCACCTTGAGATCCGCAGAAATAATCACACCAAGGTCCTTCTCCTGGTCTATGCACACCAATCTCTCTCCCCCTATCGCATAAATTTCACCTGGATTTCTGCTTCCCAAGTGCATGACACTGCACTTCTTTGCATTAAATCTTAACTGCCAAGTATTAGACCATTCTTCCAGCTTTTGTAGATCTTTCCTCATGTTATCCCCTCCCTCAGGGGAGTCCACTCTGTTGCAAATTTTTGTGTCTTCTGCAAAAAGACAGACTTTTCCATGCAGTCCTTCAGCAATATCACTCACAAATACATTGAACAGTGCCGGCCCAGGACCGAACCCCGGGGCACCCTGCTAATCACCCTCCTTTCATCCGAGTGAGCTCCATTTACCATCACCTTCTGTCATCTGTCAGTCACCAATTTTTCATCCAGTTCACCACCTTGGGACCCATCCCCAAACTACTGAGTTTATTGATAAGCCTCCTATGAGGAACAGTATCAAAGGCTTTGCTGAAATCCAGGTAGATGACATTCATCGTATGCCCCGATCTAGTTCTCTGGATCTATGCTGGACCTGCTGCTTTTTAACATATTTATAAATGACTTGGAGATGGGAATAATGAGTGAAGTGATCAAATTTGTGGGATGTCAAATTATTCAGAGTTGTTAAAACGCAAGAGGATTATGAAAAATTGCAAACAGATCTTGATAAATAGGAAGACTGGACATCCAAATGGCAGATAAAATTTAATGTGGACAAGTGAAAAATTATGCATTTAGGGAGGAACAACCCAAACAACAGTTATACGATGCAAGGTTCCACATTAAGAATAATCACCCAGAAAAAGGATTTAGGTGTCATTGTGAGTAACACGTTGAAACCCTCTGCTCAGTGTGCAGCTGTGTCCAATAAATGCTCGTAATCATAAGGAAAGGAATGGAGAATAAAACCAAGGATATTTTAATGTCTCTGTATTGTTGTGTGCAATTTACGGCTGCGAGATCTTAAAAAGGATATAGAAGAACTTGAAAAAGTAAAGAGAAGAGCCACCAAAATGGTAAAGGGATGGAGACCTATGAGGAAAGGCTTAAAAAATTGGGCTTTTCAACTTGGAAAAGAGACGGCTGAGGAGAGGTATGATAGAGATCTATAAATTAATGAATGGAGTAGAATGGTTAAACTTAGATTGGCTGTTTACTCCTTCAAAAAGTAGAAAAACCACGGGACAGGCAATGAAGCTCCAATGTACGACTAACTGGAGAAAATATTTTTTCACTCAATGCGTCATCAAATTTTGGAATTCAATACCGGAGGATGCAATAAAAGCTGTTAGTGTAGGTGGGTTTAAAAAAGGTTTGTTCAAGTTCCTGGAGGAAAAGTCCATAAACCAAGAGGACCAGGGAAATCCACTGCTTACCCCGGGAGAAGCAACATAGAATCCGTGTACCTTTTTGGGAACCTGACAGGTACTAGTGATCTGTATTGGCCATTGTTAGAAACAGGACACTGGGACATGATGGACCTTAGCCTGACTGAGTATGGGATATCTTATGTTCTTATATTCTTTCTTTCTTCTGTTCAACCTCTTTTCTGATGCTTCTTTTATAATGTCCTTATTTCTTCTTCTGCTTAGTACTCCTTCTATTGCTCCTTTCTGAATCCCCTCCATCTGCCTATTCACCAGCCTTTCTCCTGGTACTTCATTCCAGTCCTTCTCTCTCTTTCTGCAGCAGGTTTTCTTCTATTGACCCCGAGTCTTGTTCTGCATATGCCTGTTTTGTGCTGCTTCTGCCTAGATCTCCTTTCTTTCTATTTCCTTTTTTATAGAAGCCCTCAGCTGTTCTAAGGTCTTATCACTCCCATGCTTTTTTATTTTGACATTTAAAATTAATGATATTAAATTTGCATCGGTTGCTTTTTGCAGCGTTTCCAGTGGCAGTATGCCTCTCTCTTCCAGTTTTTGGCAGACTCTCTTTGTATACCCTCTTGGTATAAATACAGCATTTGTAGTATACCAGTATCAGGGGTCTAACAGTAGATAATCTTCTTAACCTTTTCATTAACTTCTGTGATTTATTTTCTGCAATAGTGAGCCCATGAACAAGTTCACCATGGTCTTTATCTGCACCAGAGATGTTACCTTCATCTGCAGTATCATTAGCCCTAGTGAGAAAGCTACGGGTGGGCACCTTTTCATTCTGGGTGACATTTGGCTAGTAGACATTTTTCTTTTTCTTTCCTACCATACTTTAATTGTAGTGCTGCCTTGCTGAGATTTGGTATAGATTTTATACAACGGGGTCACCACGTGAAGGTACTCAATATGACTTGAGGGTAGCACTACGAGATTGGACCTGGGGGGGGGGGCAAGAAGGGCCCCCCTTGGCCAACTGGCTAGCCTGGTTTCTGTGTTTTTAAGGGGGTAGGGAGGAGGGAACCCCGACTGGCTAGCCAGGCTGTTTTATAGGTGCGCGAACAAGGAGGGGGGCTTTGTCCACCCAACTGACTAGCTGGGATGGTTTCCTTTTTCTGGAGATGCACTGATCCCTCAAAGAGTTCTTGATGGCAATTGGTAGCTGTCCAAGGTGATCAATGCTGACGGGGGGGGGGGGGGGGAGGCGGCCAGGTTATCTGTTATTGTCTGTCCCAAGGATCTTTAGATCCGCAGCACCGACAGTGATCTGGAGGGCATCTTGATTGATGCTTTCGGGGGGGCACAGCAGTGATCAGGGCACAGAGCTTATAAGAGCTCTGTGCACCCAATTCCTACCTGTCCTTTCCATTGATTTACCACAGAGGCCCGTGATACCTGTATCGGCAGGCACTGTGGGCAGGTATTTCACATCTCCACGTTAAATCCAAAACCTCTGCTATTCGCAAGAGAGAAGCTGGGAAGGCCCCCTACAAATACCAAGGAGGTTTCGGCCTTAACCGCGGTCCTCCTGCATCACGGGCTACCGCGGTTTAATAAACATGGCCCCTCATCTCTACATGTCTACTATCCTGGAGTCTAGCTCATAACCAGCAGTCATAATAAGTTCTATATGCTTCTCCTTTTAGAAGGGGCATTTTTCCTATCTGGGCCCCATTTATTATGACCCAAGGATCTGATAGTATATTTTTCCTTCAAGTTTTAATGTCCCGTTTTTGTGTCTTATTATTAGTATTCATTCAAGTTGTTTCTTGGATGTAATTAGATAAATGCTTAATAAAGATTAAATGTAAAAAAACAACAACATCCCCTTTTACCTACTTTAGCATGCCTATAATTAATGAATACTACCATGAAAGGCATTGTATTATACTATAACAGCATAAGTAACTATAGGAGATTATCTGCCATTTCCTCTAGCTCCACTCTGCACAATGCACCAATATCTTGTCTTTGATCAGGTTATTTCTGGGCCACAATCGTTACTATTTAATGCCTCTTCCCTAATTCCCATTTACAGTGTCAAATAATGAGGTTAATAGACTAACTACAAGTGCTGAGCAGGGGCTTTCTGTATTATTTTTCACCTTGTCACTTTTACTAAGTTAAATAGTCAAATTAATTTGAACTAATGATGGGTGACAGCAAATATAAGGCAGAAATTATTAGCGTGTAAAAGATTAATCATTGAGTAGCAAGGTAAAAATTGAAGAAAACATATTGTCTGCTTCATTTATATCAAAGAATTTCTTCCAGACCTGTACACAGTGACCAATAGGCATAATTTCATTTTATGGCTTTTGTGCTGTTAAATTTCAAACAGGGCTATTTTATTAATATAGTGTAACTGCTCAGGAAACAAAGCAGGGGAGGAATTTTAATGTTTAACAAAATCGAGGCTCATTTTGTGGCACCAAATCCTTAATCCTTGAATTAGATAGCCAAGAAGCACCAATGTACCTGGGCAGGAGTTGAGAAAAAAACAACAAAAGAGAAAGGTCTCTTATATTTTCTTTTCATCTCTCTACTGGCAAATTGCTTTTTTTTCTTTTTGAGCCAGAAGCTTCCTCTTGATCCAGTTCAATCTAAACCAGAGCTGGGATCAGTCATCCAGGGAATTTTTCCCCTATTTTATATCCAACACACTCAATTTGGCATTTGGGTGATGATTCAGGGCCAGGGTCCAGCCACATCGGGGGTTCTAAAACCTTGTGATCATGGGCCCTGAATCCAGCCACATCGGGGGTAATTTTATAACAGGTTGCCTATATGTGAAAGTGAAGTGGGTGCTTATTTTGGGCCTATGTTATATAGATGTATAAGTGCCCAGGTGTCTCCATAAACTGCTAGTGGCAAACTAGCAGAAATCACAATAATACTGAAGGTGTGGACATTTATGCTTGCTTGAGAGCAGGCATAAATGTTATTTTTATTTTATTTAACAGGTTTTTTATACCGCTTTATCATTTTAGTCAAAGCAGTTTACATTATAAATTAAACTTGGTAATGTACATTAAACAGGGACATTGACAGCTTGGATTTTTCTGAGGCAATGGAGGGTTAAGTGACTTGCCCAAGACCACAAGGAGTGCGAGTGAGAATTGAACCCTGGTCTCTTGGTTCCCAAGCTAGTGCTCTAACCATTAGACTACTCCTCTACTCCACAGGGCGTAAAGTTAGGGTGTAAAGTGAAGCGTACATGGGCATTTTATAAAATACATGTATAAACGGCAACTATACACATGCTCAGCTCAAATTCTACCCCAGAACACCCCTAACACAAGGGTTGTCTAAAAGCGAGCATCTTCTTGGCACTGCTCGTACTTTTATGCCTATAACCCTGGATAGTTTTATAAAAATCCTTTTGCATATGTAAAATGACCTCTATGAGAGAAAAATCCTTTATAAAATCACCCCCAAGATGTCTTCCTTAAGCAATAACAACTGTCACCTGAGAATCAAAATAGAAACCTCTCACAAATCTCAAGGAGAAGCTGTCATCCCAGTCAAGTTGGAAATGGTAATGATACTAACATCTTGAGGTCCTTCTGATACTAGTATCATTACAATTTCCAACTTGACTGGGGTGACAACTTCTCCTTAAGATTTGTGATAAGGCTACCACAATCTTGCCACAGCAAAAACTACAAATCTTTCACTGTCTGAAGCTTCATCAAAATGTTTTCCTGAAGGCAGAACCTACCATGCAAGAGTTGACAATATTAAACAATTATATCACATCATTGCTAGCCTTACATCTTCCTACCAAAGCAACATTTTTTCGTCTTCATGGTGGCATGATAATTTACAGCATTCTGCTCGGTGACCTTATGAACAGGACAGCAAATCCTCTGCCTACGCTCCTCCAGGCATCTAACTAGTCACTTTCACTGCTGTAAGTCTTCCCTAAACCAGTAGCTGGACGGAATCACATAGAAATTAATTGTTCAATGATCGTAAAACTTCAGCTTGCCAGTGACCTACTAACACATTGAAGGGATAATTAAATCAGGGATGCAGTCACTAAGGGAAGCCGATAATTGTTCTGCATCTATAATTTCACTGTCCATTCACTGAAATGCAGCTGATCCTATGAGGAAGGACAATGACACTGAAAGAAAGCCAACCAGGAAACATCTACGGCAACTATTAGCCGTAAGGTATGTCCGCCCATATGTATCAAATGAACCACTAACTGAGACAGATCCCCAGTGTTAAAATTGACAAAAACTATGCCTATCTGTATGGGTCAGACTGTAAATTAAAAAAAGGATATTTCAGATTAATGCTCAAAATCATTTCTAGTAAAACCGCTAAAATTTAAAGTTGACTCATATTTTTGGAACCGCGATCCACACTCTTCCTTTATTCAGAAAAATTCATATGGGAAACTAAAAAAGAAAATGATAATTAATTGACTGAATCAAAATGTTAGTGTTTTTACAGTAATATTTGAGAGAATGATACTTGCTATCTTTGCTCTGTCTTTACAATACTTGGCTGAACAGTTTTTCACTGACATTTTCTAAGTTTCTATAATTTGAGATTCTCTTAATGTAACTTGGATCGTGACAATAAATATAATATAAAGAGTGAAAAGTCATAACTGTCATACAGTTATTTCCAATATAAATGCACTTATCACACATTTGAACACCCCTATGGTTGAATGCAACAAGAGCATTCTCACTTAACAGAAGGAGGTACACAGACACAGGGTTTGTATGAAAATGCTGCAAGAGGGATGAGTAGAGGCATTTTACAATATGCTCAAAACAGAAAGACCGCATTTTATAGGATTTATGATAAATCCTAAAACACTGGTATCTGAGGTTAGTTGAAGAGTTTAATAGCATATGTGAAGCACTCTGATTTGAGGCTCATCTCAGACTGATCATGAATATTTATTTCACAAATCTAACCACATCCTATCTGCTCTGAACATATCCCAATATCAGAATTGCTTTTGCTCTTGCAGAAGCAACCACTGAGTAAAATATAATCTTCGGAGCATCTGTAATTGTGTCTGCGAAACAGAATGAAGCATACTTCAGTGAAGCAGGTAGGCAAAGAGGCACAATATAGAAAGCATTAGCCACACTTGCAGACTTTCCCCATACAAGGCTTCAACAAATCAAGTAGAAAAAAAATCTCAACAAGCCTGATAAATTATTTATACCTTTAAAGATATAGAGATACACGCACACACTCGCACACATCTCTCTCACTCATATAAATCACAGCCATGTGCCAGCGGCGCAAGTAGAGTCACTGCAGAATATCTGTAAATTTAATCATAGAGCTGTCAGTCTAGTTGGCAACCTCTCTCTCAAAAACTGAAAAACAACAAGGTAATTGGACATGGGTCACAGCACCTTAATGAGGTGTCATTTTTCCATAACAGATGTTGGGAGCTAAATATAAGATTCAAGTTATTAAGCCAGTCACATTTTTAAAGGATTATTATAGCAACTTCAATTTTTGTCATTAAACAAATGAAAAAGCCTATAAGCAGCCTTTTGGCACACTTTCATGCCTAAAACATTTCAGCGTTTCCAAATTGAATCTACGATGCCTTGTAAAAGCCTTCACATTCTTGTACATTCTTCATATTCTGCTATCTAAAATAATACAGTTCAAAAAACATTAAAGTAGAAGTTTAGTTCACTGATCTAAACAATATACTCTATGGGCCCGATATTCGAAGGCCCTTACACACACGGGTAACTTCCTTATTTAACTCTGTAAGGGCCTTATCTGGGATATTCGAAGGACACCTACACGGGTAGTGCCCTTTGAATATCTGGGCTAAGTCCCTAACGCACCCAGATGCTATCCGCATAGCATCGGGGTGTGTTAGGGGCGGAGGAAGGGACTACACGGGTAGCAGCGATAGTCAATGCTATCGGCATAGCCCTCTGCGCCTTAAAGATAGGCAAGGTTTAACCTCGCCTAGCTTTAGGGCGCAGAGGCTATGTGGATAGCATCGAAAATCCCTGCTACCCGTGTAGCCTCTGCGGCTGCCGGGGCATGCAGGCTTACCCGGATTTTCCCATCCGCCGGCGCGGAAGTGAAAATCCAGGTCAAAGGGATCGGCGGGCAGGTTATGCGCCGCTGCAGCACATAGCCTGCCCAACTCAATATCGGGCCCTATACTTTCTATGTGAAATAATTAGCGAAATATGGTAAAGGCAATTAATAATAAGAACCCAAAAAATCTTGATTTCATAGGTATTCACACTCAATACTTGACGGAAATGCCTTTTGTGGCAGTAAGAGCCATAAGCCATTTAGAACAAGTGTCTGACAACTCTACAGTGGGGTGCTGCAATTTTGGCCCATGTTTCTTGACAGAACAGCACAAACTCTTTAACATTGGTTGTGGATGGTCGTTGGATTGCAATCTTCAAGTCCTGCCACAAATTTTCCATTAGATTCACACCTATGCTTTGACCAGACCCTTTGAGTACATTCACTTTGTTGAGCCACTTCATTGTTGTTTGCTTTGAGGGGAATTTTAGAAGGGATGTCCAAGTGCAATCTTGGATGTCTAAAGCAAAACATCTGAAAAAAATGCAGGCACATCCAGGTGCAGATACGATTTCACAGACATGGATGCGCCCGATATGGACATTTGTGGGGGCATCTACATAGACATCCCCAGAAACGTATTTCAGAACTTGGATGTCTAGGATAGCCTAATGATAAAAGTAGGGCGCTAGGAATGGGCAGCTATGGTTCAAATCCCACTGCTGCTATCGCTGACATTGTGCCGAGTACTGGGGATGATGGAGTACCTTCTCTACAGCTTCCGGATGTTTTCCAGCCAAAATGAGCACTTTTCAGATGCCTGTTTGTGCCTGGAGCAGGTCTAAATGTAGATGCTATGCTAGAGATCCATGACATTTCTGAAATCAGACAATGATGTCCAAGTGCATAGTAGAGTGGTACATAGAAGTAGGATTTTACAGGAAAGTTTAAAATTCCATTGCTCTGTTAGAAGCCCACCTCACAGGGTGTGGTTAAGTCACAGTTAATTATGTCATTCAGCTTTTTTTTTACCTGAGAGTTAATTCAATCAGCCTCTCTGCTACCTGAGCAAGGGTTCTGATCCAGCACTGCAAAGATAAGTTTCTACAGTTACTATTTTGGCTGTTCTTTCCCTGCCTCTCTCTTCCCTCTGATCCTCGCCGTCTCTTTACTAATCTCAGCTCTCTCCTCAAAGTGCCTCCGCCTTTGACCCTTCCCTCCCTTTCTGCCCAAACCCTGGCTATTTCCATGACAAAATCCACAAGATCACCCTCCAATTCCCCACAAAGTCAGCTACTTCCCCTCTTCACTCCCAACTTTCCCCCTCTACTTCTGCTACCCTCTCTTCCTTTCCAGGGATCTCTGAAGAGGAAACTGCACACCGTCTTTCTTCCTCCAAACTCACCACTTGCTCCTCTGATCCTATCCCCACCCATCTCCTAAGCCCCATCTCCTCCACTGTTGTCCCTTCCATCTCTCATATTCTCAACCTATCGCTCTCCACTGCAACAGTCCCTGCAGCATTCAAGCATGCTGTGGTCACACCTCTCCTCAAGAAACCCTCAATTGATCCCACCTGTCCTTCTAATTATCAACCCATCTCCCTCCTCCCCTTCGTTTTTAAACTACTTGAATGTGTGGTTCACCGCCGCTGCCTTGACTTCTTCTCCTCTCATGTCATCCTGGATCCTTTACAATCTGGCTTTTGTCCTTTACACTCTACTGAACCGGCTCTTGCCAAAGTCTCCAGTGACTTTTTCCTGGCAAAGTCCAAGGGCCTTTACTCTGTCCTCATCCTTCTTGATCTCTCTGCTGCTTTTGACACCATTGACCTTCTTGATACCCTGTCCTCACTTGGTTTTAAGGGCTCTGTACTATCCTGGTTCTCCTCCTATCTCTCCCATCGCTCTCTTTCAGTGTTAGTTCTGGTGGGCTCCTCCTCTGCTGCTCTCCCGCTCTCAGTTGGTGTACCCCAAGGATCTGTCTTGGGTCCACTCCTTTTCTCTCTATATATCCATTCCCTTGGTGCGCTCATCTCTTCCCATGGCTTTCAGTACCATCTTTATGCCAATGACTCCCAGATCTACCTCTCTACATCTGAAATCTCTCTGGCAATCCAGACCCGGATCTCTGCCTGCCTTTCTGACATTGCCGCTTGGATGTCTCACCGCTGTTGAAATTGAACATGGCCAAGACTGAGCTTCTTATTTTTCCCCCTAAAACCTCATTTCCTCTTCCTCGTTTCTCAGTCTCCGTGGATAACTCTCTACTCCTCCCTGTTTCCTCGGCTAGCAACCTTGGGGTTGTCTTTTCACTCCTCTCTCTCCTTCTCCACACACATCTATCTGGATAGCTAAAACTTGCCATTTCTTTCTCCATAACATCAACAAAATCTGCCCATTCCTTTCTGAACACACTACTAAGACACTTATTTATTTATTTGACAGTTTTTATATACTGTCTTTCTTTGATTCAAGATGGTTTACATTGAACTTAACGTAATCACCTCCCATCTTGACTACTGTAACCTACTCCTTGCTGGTCTCCCTTTGAATCATCTCTCTCCCCTTCAACCTGATCAACACTCTGCTGCGTGGCTAATCTTCCGCCAGCCTCGTCATGCCCATATTACCCCTCTTCTCAAGTTACTTCACTGGCTCCCTATCCATTTCCGCATCCTTTTCAAACTTTTCCTGCTGCATTCACTCTGCAGCTCCTCAGTACCTTTCTTCTCTTATTTCTCCTTACACCCCACCTCGGTAACTCTGCTCTTCTGGCAAATTGATTCTATCTGTGCCCTTTTCTTCTATTGCTAACTCCAGACTTCGCTCCTTTTACCTTGCTGCACCTTACGCCTGGAACAAACTACCGGTGTCTGTACGCCAGGCGCCTTCTCTGACCCTTTTTAAATCCAGGCTGAAAACTCACCTCTTCACTGCTGCTTTTGGATACTGACTCACCTGATCTCCTTGTTTCTTTACCAGTCCCCCTTGTTTTATCCCTGTCCACACCTTCTGTGTTGTCTGTCTTGATTAGATTGTAAGCTCTGATGAGCAGGGACTGTCTCTTACATGTCTGTGCAGCGCTATACAAATGCTCAGTAGCAGTAGCAGTAGTAGTTATTACCTATTTATATTCTCTTAGATTTGAGTGTGCCCTCAGTTCATGGGTCTATTGATCAGGGATACTTACATTCCCACCCACCCTGCCCCTCATCCCAGCCACCCCAGGGTTGCACTGCCTATATAGTCCATCTTATAAATTGAAATCTGTCCTTCAATTAGGTGTAACACCCACCTTTTCTCCTTGTCCTAGAACTGCTTTACAGCCATCTTAATCAGCATGTCATGTATTCAATGCAATAGTTGTGGTGCCTTCATTCTAGGAAGAATCATTTGGAGCCTAAGAGCTTGCCCTATATGTCTCAAGTTATCTGCCATGTATAAAGAATTGATTCTATCAAGGGAAGAATTATCTGCAATTAAACACATCTCCTCTAGGATACAAAATGAAAGAAATCCACCACCACTCCCACAAAGAATCAAGCAACCCAGGAACAAATGGGTCACAGCAGGCTCTGGTAGGTTGAAACCTGTAACAAGGAGACACCCTTGACATCAAGAAATATCCCTGCATAACGCCTTCTCTACCTTGGGAAATTCAAGTGCCCAATCAGTGGAAACTGAAGTGTCCTTAAATGAGAAAGTTAATACCTAATCTACTGATAATGCCCTGCACATAAAGAAACTGACGCAAAAGAGGAAACTACTACTACTTGGGGATTCCATAATCAGAGGCACCAACTTGGGAACACAGTTCAAAGTGGAGAAAATGATCAAATGCCTCCCAGGCTCTTCAGCCAGTAAGAATTCAAAGCAAATTGCTGCCATAGTTAGTGCAGAAAGTGAGCGTTCCAAAGTTGATGTTGTCATATACTTGGGTACAAATGACCTGGCTAGAAACAGTGCTTCTACAGTTCAGAAGGACTTCCAGAATCTGGGAGAGAAACTCAAACCCATTGTTAACACTATAGCATTCTCAGAAGTTCTACCTGTTCTTGGTAAGGGGGGAGAAAGGCTTTGTCGCATAATCAACTTTAATACATGGCTCCAAAGAAGGATTTAGATATATAGGCGATTGGGGAAATAGATGGAACAACAAGAGGCTATACTGTATTGATGGACTACATCTTTTTGCTGCAGGGAAAAGGATCCTAAATACAAAATTCAGGCATTATGTGGACAGGCATTTAAACTAGAGAAAGGGGGTGACGGATGGAAAAGAACAAGTTCAGGATGTCACTCCCAGCAAGAACTTAACAACATTGGAAACAGCCACAGTATTAACCCACACATCAATGCCAAGTGGGAAGAGGCATTTAAAACAAAATCCATGCAAAATACAGGCAAACCAGTCAACAAATGCTGGAAAGCAATGAGCACAAATGCTTGAAGTCTAGCCAATAAGGTTCCTGACCTGGAAGCCCTAATGGTGGAAATGGACTTGGACATTGTGGCCATTACAGAAACATGGTTTAACGAGTCATATGAATGGGATATAGCCATAGTTGGCTATAATCTATTTAGAAGAGATAGAGAGGGTAGAAAAAGAAGAGTAGCAGCCCTATATGTCTAAAGCAATATTAAAGCTGCTGAAATGCAGGGGGCATGGGGAAAAGAAGAAGCGCTGTGGATTGTTTTGGAAAGAGGAGATGGCACTGTCATCCATACTGGTGTGGTCAACAGGTCTCCAACTCAAACCAAAGAAATGGATAGTGAATTGATTATTGATATTGCAAAGATAGCCATGAAAGGAGAAGTGATCATATTGGGTGTGGATTGGAGTATTCCTTCTGCAAATCTGGAAAGAAGTAAAAAAAATTATGAATGCCTTCCAAGATGCGTTACTTAGACAAATGGTGATGGAACCAACCAGGGAAAGCTCGATGCTGGGTGGGTGCCCATGTGAGCAGCAGCAATCACCACACTGTGTGGTTTGAGATAAAAGCCAAGGTGGAGTCCAATCACAGCAAGCTCAAAGTCCTAGACTTCAAAAACGCTAACGTCAGTAAAATGGCCAAGTGCCTGAAGGAGGAGTTGGCAGGGTGGGAGGGGATAAGGGAAGTGGAATTGCAGTGGGTTAAACTAAAGGCGGCAATAAAAGGGGCAACAGATACATCTATAAGGAAAATAAATAAAAACAAGAGGAAAAGAAAACCTATTTGGTTCTCCAAAGAATTTGCTGCACAAATAAAGGCAAAAAACACAGCTTTTACAAAATTCAGAAGTTCGCAAACACAGAGGAACACAGATAAAGAATACAGGATCAAACTACAAGAGACAAAAAGAGACATAAGGATAGCAAAATCCAAGGCAGAAGAAAAGATGGCTAAAGATGTGAAGTGTGGCGACAAAACATTTTTCAGGTATATTTGGCAGAGGAGGAAAATCAGAGGTGGAATTGCAGGACTCAAAAGTGTTGGGAACGGATTTGTGGAAAGTGACATTGAAAAAGCGTAAAAGCGTAAAATGCTAAATAAATACTTCTGTTCTGTTTTTACTAAAGAAAATTCTGGAGACGGTCTACCTGTGATTGACAAGTATACAAATGGGAATGGAGTAGATACTACACCATTCACAGAAGATGATGTGTTAGAACAACTTGCAAAACTGAAAGTGGACAAGGCCCTGGGACCAAATGGGATACATACCAGGATACTGAAAGAGCTCCGAGAGGTTCTTGCAGGGCCGTTAAAGGATGTTTTTAATAAATCCTTGGAGACAGGAGAAGTTCCACAGGACTGGAGAAGGGCTGATGTGGTACATCTTCACAAAGTGGTAATAGGGAAGAAGTGACAAACTACAGGCTGGTAAGCCTTACCTCAATGGCGAGAAAAGTAATGGAGGCACTCCTGAAAGAGCAAATAGTGGACTTTCTCGAAACCAACAGATTGCATGATCCAAGGCAACATGGTTTTACCAAAGGACGATCTTGCCAAACAAATCTGATTGAGTTCTTTGACTGGATGACCAGAGAACTAGATCAAGGGCATGCGATGGATGTCATCTACCTAGACTTCAGCAAAGCCTTTGATACTGTTCCTCATAGGAAGCTTATCAATAAACTAAACAGCTTTGGGATGGGTCCCAAGGTGGTGAACTGGATCAGAAATTGGTTGACTGACAGACAACAGAAGGTGATGGTAAACGGAACTCATGTGGATGAAAGGAAGGTGATTAGTGGTGTGCCCCAGGGTTCGGTCCTGGGACCGGTACTATTCAATATGTTTGTGAGTGATATTGCTGAAAGTCTGAATAGAAAAGTCTATCTTTTTGCAGATGACACGAAAATTTGCAACAGAGTGGACTCCCCGGAGAGAGTGGATGACGTGAGAAAAGATCTACAAAATCTGGAAGAATGGTCTAATGCTTGGCAGTTAAAATTTAATGTGAAGAAATGCAGTGTCATGCACTTGGGAAGCAGAAACCCAAGGGAATTGTATGTGATAGGGAGCGAGAGGTTGGTGTGTACGCAAAGGATATAAAAAGACTGGAAACAGTTCAGAGGAAGGCAACCAAAATTATTTGGAGCCTGTGTCAGAAGACGTATGAGAAGAGACTTGAAAACCTAAATATGTACACTTTGGAGGAGAGGACAGAGAGGGAAGATATGACTCAGACCTTTAAATACTTAAAGAGTATTAATGAACAAACAAACCTCTTCCAAAGATGGGGAAGCTGTAAAACTAGAGGGCATAACATAAAGCTGCAAGGGGGTAAACTGAAAGGCAACGTCAGGAAATACTTTTTCGCTGAAAGGGTGGTGGACGCTTGGAATGCCCTCCCAATGGAAGTAGTGGGGGCAAAAACAGTGACGTAATTCAAAGTGGCTTGGGACAGACACAGTGGATCCCTTAATAGCAACAGGATAAAATAAAAAAATAACATAACTCTCTTATATCTCAACAAATAGGAGTGACCTACACGGAGTAGTGGGTACACCCCTAAACAATGGCATGGGGAGGGGTGACCTGCACGGAGCAGCAGGAGCACCTACTCTTACCGCCTTGCTGGGCAGACTAGATGGACCATATTGGTCTTTATCTGCCATCATATACTACCTAGACTTCAGCAAAGCCTTTGATGCTGTTCCTCATAGGAGGCTTATCAATAAACTAAACAGCTTGGGGATAGGTCCCAAGGTGGTGAACTGGATCAGAAATTGGTTGACTGACAGACGACATAAGGTGATGGTAAACGGAACTCATGTGGATGAAAGGAAGGTGATTAGTGGTGTGCCCCAGGGTTCGGTCCTGGGACCGGTACTATTCAATATGTTTGTGAGTGATATTGCTGAAGGCCTGAATAGAAAAGTCTGTCTTTTTGCAGATGACACGAAAATTTGCAACAGAGTGGACCCCCCGGAGAGAGTGGATGACGTGAGAAAAGATCTACAAAATCTGGAAGAATGGTCTAATGCTTGGCAGTTAAAATTTAATGTGAAGAAATGCAGTGTCATGCACTTGGGAAGCAGAAACCCAAGGGAATTGTATGCGATAGGGGGCGAGAGGTTGGTGTGTACGCAAAGGATATAAAAAGACTGGAAACGGTTCAGAGGAAGGCAACCAAAATTATTTGGAGCATGTGTCAGAAGACGTATGAGAAGAGACTTGAAAACCTAAATATGTACACTTTGGAGGAGAGGACAGAGAGGGAAGATATGACTCAGACCTTTAAATACTTAAAGAGTATTAATGAACAAACAAACCTCTTCCAAAGATGGGGAAGCTGTAAAACTAGAGGGCATAACATGAAGCTGCAAGGGGGTAAACTGAAAGGCAACGTCAGGAAATACTTTTTCGCTGAAAGGGTGGTGGACGCTTGGAATGCCCTCCCAATGGAAGTAGTGGGGGCAAAAACAGTGACGTAATTCAAAGTGGCTTGGGACAGACACAGTGGATCCCTTTATAGCAACAGGATAAAATCAAAAATAACATAACTCTCTTATATCTCAACAAATAGGGGTGACCTACACGGAGTAGTGGGTACACCCCTAAACAATGGCATGGGGAGGGGTGACCTGCACGGAGCAGCAGGAGCACCTACTCTTACCGCCTTGCTGGGCAGATTAGATGGACCATATTGGTCTTTATCTGCCATCATATACTATGTTACTATGTAAGTGCCTGGGAATGCCCTGGCCATGCCTCCACCACACCCCCATTTAGACTTGTACATCTTCACACTGGGGATGTCCCCATAGATGGCTTCTAAAATGGTTCTGGAGATGTCACTGTGCTTCGGATATCTTCATGTCCGTTTTCGGATGTCAAAGGCACGAATAGGGCTTTTAAAATTAGCCCCTTGCTAAAAGGTGAATCTCCTCACTAGTTCCAGATCTATGAAAGACTGGAACAGTTTTCCTCCAGAATTTGTCTGTACTTGTACCATTCACCTTTTCCTTGAACTTCATAAGCCTTCCTGTCCCTGCAGCGCATTTCCACATCATTATGTGGCAGGCTATGGCCTATAATAGTCTGCAAATATGAAAGGCCTGTAAGTTAGGCCCTGATTCCAACCCCCATCTTAGTAAGAACTGAAAATCTGTAAAAGTCTGTGAAAGCTGTTTTAAACTGCTTAATAAGAAGTTCTTCCTGAATACATACATCTTTCATTATTCTCTTGTGTTCTGATGATAGAAATGTTTCAATGCTTGCATTCCTAGAGCTAGAAACGACCTCGGAGTAGAATTGTATCCATACCTTGCCACACACCCACTCCCTGGACCTTGGGGTTTCAGGAGGAGGTGGCCTTGGATGCCCTTCAGGGTTGAGGTTGTAGTTGTGTATGTGCTCAAGCAGTAAGGCAGGCAAAGAAAATTTTTTTGAGGTTTATTTCCGCATTGCAGTTCAAGTGCAAACAGACGCAAATGAAGTATAATAGCACAAAACAAGAGTGAGAAACCAAAACAAGGTATTGCACTGCTAGGCTAAATGTCCATTATCTTCTGTGATCACATTCAGTTGTCATGTGACCCTTTTTCTAACGGATGAAACAAACTTTGGTAAACAGCAATGCTAGTGGTATGCAGACAATTATGCTTTAACTTATTCCCTTCTGATAAGCTCTTCAGCATAGAAATCAATACAGCAACTTCTGTTATATTTCTTCATATAACTTTGTACAGCATTACAATTAAATGTCCTTCTCAATGACACAAGCTGAACAGTCCATTGGCATGTCTGGCTCTGTGAACGGTAGAGAAGAAACTAAAGGCATTTCCTCTTCACAACTTTTTGAGGGCTGTGCTACATTAGAGGAAGAAATTGCCCTGCTTTCAAGGAACTCTCTGAAGTCTTTAAGAAGCAATTCAGCCTGCGTTCTTTCTGGGCTAAGCTGATAATGCCTTCCTCCTTCAGGTAACTGTTTGTTTAAACTGCTTATCTCTTGATAATTAGCAATGCTGCTCTTACTAGGACAACAGCTCCACGTGTTAGGATTATCCTTCCCCCACTTATCACTAAACGTTAGTGCTGGGTTTAAAACTTCAGCTGTGAGAGGAGAGTTTTTCAACAGAGTGTTAAAAGTAGAACCTTCAGACTTCTCTTGGCCCACGTCTCTATAATAGGAGTCAGCTGTTCTCCTACCATAGGTTTCTGCTGGCTTATGAATATAGCCTAGGCTGCTTAAATGCTTTTCAGACTGCAACCAATTGCTACCATGTTGTCTGACTTTGTCCTGGCTCTTAACGTTAGCCTTTACTCTTTCTGGCTTCCCAATGTTAAACTTGCTAGCAGTTTCAAACCCACTGTGTACCTTGTGCTGTGGCTTTCTCCAGGGTAATTCTCTGTCCCTCTGCCTTTGGTTCCAAGGTTCCAATTGGTCCTCTAGAAGCCTGTGCTGTAGCCTTGGGTCTCTCAGTGCCCCTGAATCCTTCTGGTCACAGAAGATTCTTCCTGCCTTTGAGTCTCCCGGGTATCTGCTCCGTGAGTCCAATCTTCTCCTTAGTGGATCACAGCTGCTTAACTGCTCTCTCTCCAACTCTTCCTGGTCCTGTCCTTCCAAAACCAAACAGTTCTCTTCCTCTCCTTCTTCCTGTTCCCGTTCCTGTTCTCGTTCTAACTCTCTCTGTTTCTGAGTGCTTAACAAGGTGCCTGTGTACGGCACTGCCCGCCTCCTGCTTGGGCGTGCCCAATCAGGGACTTGGCTTCTCTCCTTCCTTGAGGTGAGGTGTGTTTCCTGATTAGCTCTGTGTTTTTTTCTCTCTGAAGAGAAAATCCTGCATTCTCCTGCAGTACCGGTTCTCTCCACCGGATCACTACCTGTTTCCATAGCTTCTTGAGAGGCTTCTACGTCACAACCTAGAAACTGTACCATTGTTAGAACAATCCTAGAGGAGGGAGCTGGGTGCTAGGCCCAGAAAGGATCTCCGATTGGACAAATGCAGGGGGCGTTGGGACCAATAGAAAGTCTGCATGTATCAAGCTGAAAAGAAATGTATAAAATGAATATGTTTCTGTAAGAGCTTGGCTCAGTCCTTTTTGAAACTTGACTATCTGAGCCTTCTACACAATAAATTGGCTTGGATCCTTGAACTGACTCCTGGTATTATTTATTGCATGCTTATCAGCTGCTACATATTCTTAGTGCATGTGCCGGGAATGTGCGAGTAGTGGATGGTATTCAAGTGAATATACCACGTACTTTCGCCTCCAGGTTTGGTCCGGTTGGAACCGTGTCTGTCCGACCGCAGGGGAAACCTCAGGCGCCGCCGGTCCTCTTGTATCGGAGAGGGTTCTGCCTTGCCTCGGCGGGCCACTGGGTCCAGCTGGTCAACACCTCCGAACCCGAGGGGAGTCCAGGATCCAACCCATGAACTGGTTTGGTATCGAGAACCGGATCCGGTGAGTAGAAAACCTTGGGCATTTGAGTCAGTGAAGCCTGGGGAAAGGTCTTGCATGAGTATGCGCGAGACTGAATTGGTATGGGAAAAAGGTACTGAGAGTCTGATCACCTCTCAGGGCACGTCCGAGTAAGCCTTGCATGAGTATATGCGAGGCCCAAACCACGGCCCTTAATTAGTCAGCAGTCTGAGTAAGCCTTGCATGAGTATGCGCGATGCCGGCTGCTGTTGGTTAGTTAGATAGGGTCTGGGAAAATTTTGGAAAAACATCTTGCTAGCATGTTTGGTTGTGTGTGCGTGAATGAGAGGTCTTGAATATAGACCAAGTGAGAGCGGACTCCTGAGTAGTGCAGTTCCTGGCCAGGTGACTGCACCCAGGTCGCAAAAAGGAGGAAGCGTTTGGTGTTTGTCTCCCCCATTGTTCCGTTGTCCTTACTGTTTGTTGTTTGTATCTGATTTTTGTTATCTGTTGAAACCGCGGGTTTCCCTTCTGGTATAATGTAAGATTATTCTGTTGGGTAATTTGTGAAACAGTTTATCGATTAAGGAATAGTATTAAGAAAAGAAGAAAGAAGAAGGAAAAACACAACTCAGGAGTCACTTTTAAGTACAAAGACAGCTGTCTCACTAATTTCAGTTTTTTTTCAGCACAGCAGTGAGTCTCTAGCAAGCAGAGAGAGAAGGGGTGTGTCTTTCACACAGCCCGTAGAAAGGAATGTTTAGTATTTTTAACCCTTTGAAGGCTTATTTTCAACATTCTGCAGCTGGGTTAATTTGTGCTTATTTCAGGAAAATTGTACCTGTTTTATTCAATATGTTTTAATAGTGATGTTCCTTCTGCTATGGTCATGTATTATATATCATTTGGTAGGAATGTTTAGTCAGAATTTTGGATCCCGACAGTTTTGGGCTCAGCCTGGAAAGGGCTAAGTTCTTATTAACCCTTTTCGATCTCCTCAACTGTTCTTGTTATATCTCAGCCCTACTTGTCTGTAATGGTCCAAATAGAAATGATAGAGAAATTAAGGAAACTGCTTTTGTTTTTCTTTTGACCTACGAAGTAGAGGTTAAGAACCCTGACAGGACTATGAAGCATCCCGAGCCAGTAGTTACCAGATTGCGATTTGAAAGTGATTTAAATCCTGAGTGAATGAGGAGTTAATCGTGCTTGAATTCTAATTCCTGATATACTGCGGCAAGCACCTCATAGAGGACATACTTATTGTTAATTTTAAAAAAAGGAAGAAAAAGGGGTGTATATGTATTCCAGATATCCACCCACTTTATGAAAAAGTACCTGTTTTATGTCCTTTAAATATCTGCTTTCTAAACTGTAAGATTTAAAGTGATTTCTTTTGCAGAGACAATGTTCAGCTTAAGTGCTGATTATGGCTGGCAGTTAGTTTCATGCCAAGTATTTTTGTTCCAGTCATACGTAACAGATATGTGGCCGTCATGTTAGGAGCCATAGTTCTTTCTATTGGAATTGTTGTTATAACATGTTGCAAAATAATAGTTTTATATTTTAAGAACTTTATCTAAATTGTTCCTATTTAGAATGGGCACACACATCCATTATGTTTAGTCCACAGGAAAATGCAGCCTGACTGCCCGCCCCCTCTGTCTGTTGTCAAGTACGTCATCATGGGGGGGGGGGGTGTCAGAGTCCACGCAGATTCTGTTGAAATGTATGACTAGGAATTTTAGCAAGGGATTTGCTGGAGACTATGGAATAGAATGTCTCCGTCCCGATTAGAAATGCTCTGTGAAAGGGAGTGGCCAAGTTAGCTACTTCATCGCCCCGTGAGGGCACCTTTGATATTAGTATAGTTTCCCGTGTTTCTCAGGGTGTACAGAAAATATGTTCCCTGATCAATTCCCCTAGATTCCTGGTTAAGTGTTTGTGAAGAAAAAAAAAAAGCCCTCCTGGATAAAGCGTTGCTATGAGAAACAGTGTAGGAGATTGGTAGCAACCACAAGGGAGGGGGGGCCCGGAAGTCTGGAAAGAAAAAAAAAAGCTGCCCGTTTATTCTGCCCCAGAATCTCCAGACACTCCACTCTGTCCGTCCCAATATCTTTATAAGCCAGTCCCCTCAGCTCTGCCACCACCCCGGGCAGAGCCTGGGGCAGGGGGGGACACCTCCCTGCAGATGTACCCCAAGTAGTTCACCAGCCACCTCCGCAACAGGAGGACGTGCACCCCCTCTTGACCGGAAGCCCCGGCTCAGTTCAGAGTGCCTCCGAGTGGGCCGCAGTCCACCGATTACACTACAAGCAGGGATTCATTTGCCAGTTCAAGGTCACTCACAGCCAGCGCCCAAGAACATGAAGTGGAACCCAGACAGTCCCGATTGCCGTATACCTTCAGAAGTTCAACTACCAGTAAAAGGGATGGTCACGTTATACCATTGCGCTAGGTCCAGGGCCTATCCACCCTTAATACCGAAGGCCAGCCGACCAGCCTCGTTTATGTGCCTTTTTCCACCACTGATTTACTGAACTCAAAGACGCATTATGCCTCCTGCACTGAGAAGCCTTAGGATTTGATTGAACTAATGAACAGTATTATGCAGACCCATCAGCCTTGATGGCCCCAAGTGGGATCCAAATAGTACAGGCAGCCCTCACTATATACCCCATGCGATCCAGCAGCCCAGGAGAATTTGCGTATGGTAAACGCAGCTTTTGTCAGTTAGTCCCAGAGAGATATAAGACGAAAATTACAGAAAATGGATGGATTTGCGGGCATGAATACAGCACAGTTAATGGATGTTGCTCAGAAAGTGTTTGTGAATCGTGAAAATGAACATGACAGAGAAAGTGAACGTAAGATGAAGAAGAAAGCAGATCTTCTTG
Source organism: Ichthyophis bannanicus (assembly GCA_033557465.1). Classification (NCBI taxonomy): domain Eukaryota; kingdom Metazoa; phylum Chordata; class Amphibia; order Gymnophiona; family Ichthyophiidae; genus Ichthyophis; species Ichthyophis bannanicus. The sequence continues at coordinate 606,222,366 of CM066036.1, read as the reverse complement.
CTGCTGCTTTAGTTGAACGATGTGGAGGAGGTTTTCCTAGCCGAAGGTGGAAGGGGTCGTGAAAATGATCAGCCCCCACTGGGTGCGAATTAGTGCGCCCATTGCAGAGGAGAAGGACATTGGAAAAGTGAATGCCTGCATCTTGACTCCACCCCCAGGAGGGGAGGAGGGAGTACTTGGAGAACAGGAGGTTGATTTCAGAGTCATGGAAGAATAAACCGAGCACAGTTCCAGCAAGAGAGGGAAGAAGCTATTGAGGGAGTGGCAGTTGCAACGGGCTATGACATGGATGAAGACTAGGCCAGACCGGACTCCAAGTTCACCCTGGGTCCCCAGGAGCCTATGGTCAGTTTGAAAATAGGGGACCAATATATGGACTTTATGGTGGATACAGGAGCAGAACACTAAAGCCAGTAGCCCCTTTGTCCTCTCGATCTGTCACCATTGTTGGAGCCACTGGGGCTAGGGCCACTAAGCCATTCCTGCAGAACCGCATTGTGTGAACTAGGGGGACAGAAAATAACGCACCAGTTCTTGTATATGCCTGAATGTCCTATTCCACTTTTGGGCCAAGATATGCTTGCAAAGCTCCAGGTGCAGATATCCTTTGCTGAAGGGGGAGAAATGCAAATGACTGTGAACCCAAAGCCTGCTGGATTGATGGTGCTGACTGTTCCCCAAGAAGAAGAATGGCGGTTTTACAGCGTATCTCCAACCAAGCCAGCCAGTTCCTGTATACCTCCTAACCTTATATCCCCGCCTGAAGTATGGGCAGAAGATAATCCACCTGGCCTAGCGATGAACAGAGCCCCCGTCATCGTCACCCTCAAGCCAGGAGCGGAACCAGTGCATGTGAAGCAGTATCCTCTTCCCTGACCAGCCATTAAAGGTATCCACTACCATCTGATGAAACTGTTGAAGTATGGACTTCTCAAGCAGTGCCAGTCACCTTGGAATACCTCCCCTTCTCCCAGTCAAGAAACCTGGGACGGGGAATTACCGCCCAGTATAAGATCTGAGGTGGGTAAATGATGCAGTTGAAACTATACACCCAGTGGTACCAAATCCTTATACTCTCTTGGGACTGATCCCCGCTGAGGCTACTTATTTCACTATCCTGGACCTGAAAGATGCCCTCTTCTGCATACGCCTAGCCCCCACCAGTCAACTTTTGTTTGCTTTTGAATGGCAAGACCCCACAACAGGAAGGCGGGGTCAACTTACCTGGTCTTGATTACCCCAAGGATTCAAGAATTCACCTACTCTCTTCAGTGCTGCTTTAAATCAAGATCTCTCAAGCTACTCTGTGAACCCAGGACAAAGGGTTCTTCTCCAGTAAGTGGGCGACTTGCTCATAGCCACCAATTCAGAAAGTGAATGTCTACAAGCCACCAGTGAACTCTTGCACCTTCTAAATGAGGCTGGATGCAAAGTCTCAAGAGCCAAGGCGCAATTACGTCAAACTGAAGTTAAATATCTAGGATTCCAGTTGTCCAGCGGAATTCGACGCCTGGGACCAGAACGCAAAGAAGCTGTATGCAGTATTCCTACTCCAACCACCAGGAGGCAAGTAAGAGCCTTCTTGGGGGCCGCAGAGTACTGTTGCATATGGATCCCCAATTTTGTTCTGTTGGCAAAGCCATTGTATCAAGCTATCGAAGGAATGGAGAGGTCTCCATTGGAATGGGGACCAGAACAGGATGCAGCCTTTCGATCTCTAAAAGCCGCTCTGATGTCATCACCAGTTCTGGGCCTACCAGATGTCCAGAAACCTTTCTGTCTCTATGTCCATGAGTCACAAGGAAATGCTCTAGGGGTGCTGACTCAATCTCTTGGATCATGGCAACGGCCAGTAGCCTACTTGTCAAAACAGTTGGATGTGGTAGCAAAAGGCTGGCCCCCTTGTTTGAGAGCTGTTGCAGCCACAGCCCTCCTAGTGAGCAAAGCAGACAAGCTCACTCTGGGACAAAATCTTCAAGTTACTGTAGCCCACTCTGTTCTGACCCTCATGGAACACAAAGGGAGTTTCTGGCTCACGAATTCATGAATGTTGAAGTATCAGAGTATGTTGTGTGAAAACCCCCAGATACAATTGAAGGTCAGTCAAACTCTGAATCCTGCTACGTTGTTCCCAACTGGTCCTGGCCCCCCTGATCATGACTGCTTAGAAATTATGGACACTGTATTCTCAAGTCGCCCGGATTTGACTGATGTTCCTTTGGAGGACCCTGAACGGACTTTCTTTGTGGATGGAAGTAGTCTCATCATCAAAGAACATCGTTGTGCCGGGTATGCAGTGGTGACCCTTGATCTGGTAGTTGAGTCCTCAGCTTTGCCCCCAGGAACTTCAGCACAGAAAGCTGAACTGATAGCTCTCACTAGAGCACTGATAATAGGAAAAGGGCTCTGTCTAAATGTGTACACAGATTCCAAGTATGACCTTACAACTTTGCACTCACATGGGGCCCTGTATAAAGAATGAGGGTTGATAACCTCAGGAGGCAAGTCCATTAAGTATGACCCCGAGATATTGACATTATCAGATGCATACTGCCTACAGACCCCAGAGTTCAGGAAAAGTAGAGTGTATGAATAGAACCTTGAAGTCTCAGTTGTCTAAACTTTGCCAAGAAGCTCACCTGAAGTAGCCCCAGGTTCTTCCTATAGCCCTTCTTAGGATATGCTTAGCCCCTACTAAGTCTTTAGGAGTTTCCCCTTTTGAGATTCTGTATGGGCGACCCCTGCCTATTGTACAAGGAATAAAAGGAGATATGAAACAGATTGGATCTGAAATTACTAGATAAGAACTATTGGTTTTAAGTTCTGTTTTGCAGAGTCTTCATACGTGGGTACAAGATCAGCTGCCCATCCATCTAACAGAACCCCTGCATCCTCTCAAGCCTGGAGTCCCGGTGTGGATTAAAGAGTGGAGAAAGACACCGTTGATACCGCATTGGAAGGGACCTTATGTTGTTATCTTATCAACCCAAACTGCAGTTAAAGTTGCAGAACTCGAACCCTGGATTCATCACAGTCGAGTAAAGCCAGCAGCCGTTGATAGCACTGTAGAACGGAAGGCAGCTACAAAAGTATTAGCTATGGGGCAATATTACCCTATACCCCAAAATGATGCTTTTACGCAAGTATAATATGTGATTTAATTCTTACCCTTTCTCACCTGCGGGTGAGAATAATCAAAGGGGGGGAATGTGGCAGGCTATTTATTTATTTATTTAATTTTCTTATATACTGCGCTATTTGTCATCAGTGCGGTTTACATTGAAACAATACAACAATTGGTCAGATATAACAGACCTATTACAAGTAACAGGAAAATTAACATGGAAGTAAACAGGGAAATCATTTATATTTCTAGAAAATACATGTTGGAGATATATAAAATCTATGGCCTATAATAGTCTGCAAATATGAAAGGCCTGTAAGTTAGGCCCTGATTCCAACCCCCATCTTAGTAAGAACTGAAAATCTGTAAAAGTCTGAGAAAGCTGTTTTAAACTGCTTAATAAGAAGTTCTTCATGAATACATAAATCTTTCATTATTCTCTTGTGTTCTGATGATAGAAATGTTTCAATGCTTGCATTCCTAGAGCTAGAAACGACCTTGGAGTAGAACTGTATCCATACCTAGAAACTGTACCATTGTTAGAACAATCCTAGAGGAGGAAGCTGGGTGCTTGGCCCAGAAAGGATCTCCGATTGGACAAATGCAGGGGGCATTGGGACTAATAGAAAGTCTGCATGTATCAAGCTGAAAAGAAAAGTATAAAATGAATATGTTTCTGTAAGAGCTTGGCTCAGTCCTTTTTGAAGCTTGACTATCCGAGCCTTGTGCACAATAAATTGGCTTGGATCCTTGAACTGACTCCTGGTATTATTTATTGCATGCTTATCAGCTGCTACAATTATGCTGCAATCACCATGCTTCATTACAGGGCTGATGTTAGCAAGGTGATGCGTTTGTTTTCTGCCCCTCATATTATTTAGCTATGAGACCAAAAAAGTTCCAATTTGGCATCATCAAACCACAAAATCTCTCACACAGAAGTTGTCCCCTAAGGGCCCGATTCCATCCTGGACGTCCTGGCCCTCTGTACGCCTGGTTGGAACCAGACACACAGAGGGAGTCGTGATTCTGATCCCACGGGGCATGTCTAGCTCCGCGGGATCAGAATCGTGAACAGCCCTGTACGTGCAGACCAGGACCCCGATTCCATCCAGCCTGCACATACAGGCCTTCTCCGGCTAACTCAATGAGGGCAGTTCAATGGAACTGCGGTGCCATGGTGTCTGGCTGCTATGGCACCGGGGCTCCATTGAAAAGCAGCAATCCCCGGCTGCTGGCTGAAAAGGTGCTTTCCCTGCAGCCTGACCCCCGATTTGGCCTGTGGGGAATCTCCTCTGCCCCCTCCTGCTGCTTCCCAGCCCTGGGCCTGCCAGATCCACATGACTAGGGAACGTTTTCCACCTCCGAGGTGGAATAAGTTCCCTGTGCAAGCCACCGGCCCTTATGTGACAAATAAGAAGGAAGAAGTCTTTCCTAAAGGAAATGTTATCACCCTCCCATACAAAATTCAATAATTAAATCCCAAAGGACTCTCACTCACTATATAACCAAAATATAAAAGAGCCACTGAGTACCAAAATATCAATGAAAAAATTGCTTAAATGTAGGCATCATAAAATTATATCTGCCTAAAGTGCAACAGTTGACCAACTGGGCAGCAAGTGTGTTAAGAGGCCTCAGAGCAGGGGGGTGGAACTGGCAAACTGGCAGTAAGCTACTAACAAAACCTCAACGGAGCTGGTAACCTTTTCCTGATACAGACCAAATAAAGGTGGAGGGCGAAATTCGAGTCAACACCAACACTTATCCAGCTCTTAGCGAAGTGTGGTGACAGTTTGACTAAAGGGCGTTGTGAATTCAGCTCAGTGTTTTCGCTTTCTTTTAAATGCTTTTAAAAAATTGTAAAACACATTGAGGCCTATGAATGACATTTGGGGTTAAGTGGTCATGGTTTTGTTAGTGGCTTACTGCCAGTTTACCGCCGCCCCCCCCCCCCCTACTCTGAGGCCTCTTAACACACTTGCTGCCCAGTTGGTCAACTGTTGCACTTTAGGCAGATATAATTTTATGATGCCTACATTTAAGCAATTTTTTCATTGATATTTTGGTACTCAGTGACCCTCCCATACAAGCCATATTTGTGAAGTAATCATGAATGTTGAATGGTTAACATTTTCCTCAGTTTCATTTGTGTAATCTGTGACCTCACAGTGGCTTTCCTCTTTGTTTAACTTAATCCTCAGTTAATGCCTTTGGAGGAACGGCCTGATATAGGCAGTGTTTTGAGGCAGAGGGGGATCCACTGCCAATTGAAGCAGAAGTGGAAACCAGGGCTGTCTGGGCCACCTGGGAGCCACCAGCAGCACTGAGGCCTTGTCCTGAAGAATCTTGAACAGAGTTCGGGCCACCAAGGGTGTGGGAGGAAACGCATACAGGAGGCCCTGAGACCAGGGAATCAGAAAAGCATCTGCTGCTACCCGCAGAGGATGCGGTTGCCTGGAGCAGAACTTTGGCAGCTGTTTGTTCAGAGGACTGGCAAAGAGGTCTATGGATGGAAGTCCCCATTTCATGAAAGTCTTTTGAACTACCAAAGGGTGGAGCTGCCACTCGTGGGGTTGCAGAATCCTGCTCAACCTGTCCGTCAGGTAGTTCTCCTGGCCGGGTAGATATACTGCTTTGAGGAGCATGTTGTGTCTGAGAGCAAACAAGCAAAGGTCCTGTGCCTCCTGACAGAGGAGCCTGGACCCAGTTCCGCCCTGCTTGTTCACATAGAACATGGCTACCTGGTTGTCTGTTTGAACTAGGACAGACTGATGAGCCAGGGTCTGAGAAAAAGCCTTGAGGGCTAACCGAATAGCTCTGAGTTTTAGGAGATTGATTTGCTGTGCAGATTCCCAGGGAGACCACAGGCCCTGGGTGCACTTGCCTAGACAATGAGCCCCCCAGCCTTGCAGGGAGGCATCCGTGGTCAAGACCACTGTGAACGCAGGACTCTGAAAAGGTACTCCTTTCAACAGATTGGGTGGGTGTAGCCACCATCTGAGGGAGTGCAGCAAGTGTCTGGACACTTTTATCCTGTCTTTGAGGTTGCCTGTGGCCTGTGACCACTGAGTCCGCAGGCACCACTGTGCAGGCCTCATATGGAGCCTGGCATTGGGGGTCACATGTACTGTCAAAGCTATGTGGCCAAGAAGCCTCAGGCAGAGTCTGGCGGAGACCAGTGACCTGCTGAGAAACTGGTTTGCTAAGTTTATCAGTCTTTGGGCTGTCTCCTGGCAAGAATGCCTTTGCCAGCAGAGAGTCCAACCTTGCCCCTATGAACTCCAAGTTCTGGGAGGGGAGCAAAGTGGACTTTATTACAAACCCCAAGCCTTGAAGAAGAGCAATAGTTCTGAGGGTGGCTTATTTGGCCTCCTGGCATGTCTGACCCCTGATGAGCCAGTCGTCCAGATAGGGGAAGACAAAGATTCCCTGATTTCTCAGGTAGGCCGCCACCACTGCCAGGCATTTGGTAAAGACCCTGGGAGCGGAGGTATGGCCAAAAGGCAGTACTCTGTACTGATAATGGTTTCCTCCCACAATGAACCTGAGGTACCTTCTGTGGTCTGGATGAATGAGGATGTGGGTATACGCCTCCTTTAGATCTAAGGAGCATAGCCAATCTCCCTGCTGGAGGTAGGGCAGAAGTGTTCCAAGAGTAAGCATCTTGAACTTTTCCTTCTCCAGGATCCAGAATAGGTCGAAGACCACCAGTTCTTTTGGGTACCAGGAAATACCTGGAGTAGAACCTTTTACCTTGCAAGTGGGGAGGCACAGGCTCCACCGCCCTGTCTACCAACAGACCTTGGAGCTCCTGAAGGAGAAGATCTGTGTGCAGAGGAGGCCTTGGAGGATCCCCTGGAAAGTATGGAGGAGGCAGTTGCTGGAAATGTAGTGCATAGCCCTTTTGGACTATGCTTAACACCCAACTGTCTCCAGTGATGAGTGGCCACTGGTGGGCAAACAGAGCGAGGCGACCTCCTGTGCAGGGTTGGTAGAGCAGGGACGGAGAGGCTATGCTTAAGGAGTCAAAAACCCCCACCCTGCTGAGTGGGAGCAGGGGCCGGAGGCTTGGGGGTCCTCTGCCTATGGGGCCCATTACCCTGCCCCTTGGCTTGCTGACCCTGAGGGGCAGCTTGGGCAGCCTGATATTGTGGGTACGGTTTGTAGGCAGTGCCCTTCCTCGGGTAAAAGGGCTTTTTACCCGAGCCCTTCTTTTTGTGAGAAGGGGCAGTGGTCTTTCTAGACAGCCTCATCCTTGTAAGGTGCTCTGTCTCGAGCTGTGCGGCCTTCTCGGCCATGGGCTTGCCAAAAAGGTTCTCACCTTGGCAAGGGACATCGACCAACTTGTCCTGAACCCATGGCTCGAGGTCCGATGACTGCAGCCATGCCTGGCGTCGAGCCGCGATGCCGGCTGCCGCAACTCGGGCCAAAGCCTCAAAGCCATCGTAGGCGGCGTGGGACATAAACTTAGAGCAGTCCCGAATCCCTGAGGACAAGGACTTGAATCTCTGCAAGGGCTCCCCGGAGAGACCAGCAGAGAACCGGCCAACTCCTTGGACAGGTCTCGCAAGTACATGCCCATGTACAGCTGGTAAGACTGGACACGGCAAGCAAGCATCGAGCCCTGGAAGCATTTTCTACCAAAGCCATCGAGGTTCCGGGCCTCCCTGCTGGGGGACACCGCGGAGTGCATCTTCTGACTCTTCAGGCGATGCATGGCCGATTCCACAACCATAGAATGGTGTGGTAGCTGCGCCTTCTGAAAGCCAGGGCTCTTCCGGAGTCGATAGATCGAATTGACCCGCTTGCTTAAAACTGGCGCCGAGGCCGGTGCCTCCCACATCCAGAAGAGGAGCCGTTCCAGCATTGGAGGAACCGGGACAGTAAAGGCCTCCTTCGGAGGAGAGTCGTACTGCAGGGCCTCGAGCTCCTCGGCTTGAGGCTCTTCCTCGGGGTCCGCCGGGATAGCAAACGCGGCAGCCATATCCCGGACAAACTCCGAGAACCGGGTATCCTCCGGAGGGGATCTACTCCGGGGTTCAGACTGCGGTGAGTCCGACGGGATGCACCGAGTCTTGAATGTGTCGGGGGACTCCTCATCCTCCGTCTCCCAGGCGGACTCGTCTGACGAGGAGTCAGGATCCGACCACGCGGGGCCCGGGAGCACCCGCCCCGATGCCGGAGGCACCGGCGTCGAAGCCCTTGGTCCCGAACGGGAGGTCGAGGGAGACCGCGGCCGAAGTCGACCTCGAGCCATCATGGTCTCGAGTATCGGCTCGATCTCCGGGGTCGACTTCGATGTCGATGTCCCGGTGGTCGGGGCAGATGCGCCAGACAGGTTGGCCATCAGTGCCCACTGCTGCTCCATAAAGGCAGACAGTCTGCACTCCAAGGCTGTCATCGTGAGACTCAGCTCGGGAGACGCAGCAGCCACCGACTTGGGCCCCGGCAGCGCCGGGCCCGACGTCGGCTCTCTGGGAGGAGAGTCCTCGGACTACAGGGCTTACGTGTCCAGCAGACTCTGGCTCCACGCGAGGAACTTTGACAGGTTTCTCTTGTTCCACGGGCCTGGGGCGACGGTCGAGGGTCTTAGACCTGGCCCTCAAGGAGCCAGGGACCTCTTCCGATGACGCCCTCACGAGCCGCTTCTTCCTCTTGCGTTCCCGGTCAGGGGACCCCCTGTCCGAGGAGCCAAGATGGCGCTCGGGATCCGAATCTCGAGATGTCGAGGCCTCAGACGAGGTCCGGGCCCGGCCGGAGGCTGAGTCAGAAAAAAGCCTCTCTTTCTGCTGTTGGCAACTTCGCAGTGCCTTAGAAGACATCTTCCCACATGGTCCACACGTCTTAGGTTCGTGGCACCGAAGGCAGCAGTCGTGTGTGTCGGTGAGAGACATCAACTTCTTACACCGATCACACTTTTTAAAACCGCTGGAAGCCATCAGGGAAAAAAAAAAAAGAGTCCCCGCGAGGTCAAAGGACCGGCCTTCCAGGGAAAAAGCAAAAAAGGGCACGAACGCCAGCCACGAAGGGCAAAAACCGAAAAAGAAGAAACGGGCTCGATACTGGTGTACCGAACCCGGCGGGAGGGGAACTGGCGTCGAACCGGGAAGAAAAAATAGCGAGAATCACCGAAAAAATCAAACTTTTATCCGGGATGACAGGACACACGTCCGGTGGGCTTCTCGGAAAAAGAGAGACTGAGGTAAGATGGCACCTTTAGGCGGGAAGGGAACCGCGCATGCGTGCCTGTATTCCCAAAGGCTTTCATGAAAAGCTGGGGAAATGCTCCGCTGGGGCTTCATCGGCGTCGATGACACCCATATGTGAGGACTGACTTCCTGCTTGGTCCTGGAGAATGTAAGTATGCTTGAGTATATCAGTTAAACTCCTATTTTAATGTATTCTGAGTTGTATTCTTTAGACAACAGAATGTAAAAAATGTACAAGGGTATGAAGACTTTCACAAGGCACAAAATTCTTGAGTAGAGAATTGTAGTTGCCATGTTAATCCACTTGCATATGTGGAAATAAGGGTCAACAAACAAGTTACTACTACTACTGAGCATTTGTACAGCGATACAAGTCTTACGCAGCGCTGCACAGACATGTAAGAGACAGTCCCTGCTCATAGAGCTTACAATCTAGTCAAGACAGACAACACAGAAGGTGTAGACAGGGATAAAACAAGGGGGAAAGGACAGGAAAAGAAAAAGGAGATCAGTTGAGTCAAGATCCAAAAGCAGCAGCGAAGTGGTGAGTTTTCAGCCTGGATTTGAAGAGGGTCAGAGAAGGTGCCTGGTGTACAGACACAGGTAGTTTGTTCCAGGCGTAAGGTGCAGCAAGGTGAAAGGAGCGAAGTCTGGAGTTAGCAATAGAAGAGAAGGGCACAGCTTTTGAGTGTTATTCTCTCTTCATCGGGTCAATGAAGAAGCAGTGCAGCTTCTGTTTAAATAGTACAACACTCATCTACGTTTTAGGCTGTCTGCATATGTCATTACAGTTCAATGAAAGCAGACAGGAGGTGGACAGAGGTGATGAGAAAGTGAAATTTTACAGCACAAAGGCCCTGTACCTGATCTTAAGCTTTCTCAATATGTCATTACATGTCAAGGAAAAGGGAGGGGGGAGACAAAGGTGATGAGACAGTAGCACTTTATAGTTCAAAGGTCTTATATCTGGTAATGGGTGAGAAAGTCAATGTCTCTATTGAGCCCTCTTGTGTCAGTCAGAAAGTATTTGATCATTCTAATTTTAAACATTTCCTTTTGTTGTGAATTTTTGAAGTTTCCTTTAGTGTAAGGTCATTAATGGAGTGATCTTCCTTGGAGAAATATGGATTACCAGATCCGAGGCTGAATTCACTAGAGGCAAGTCTTGTCAGACAAAGCTGATTAATTTCTTTGACTGGATGACTAGGGAGGTGGACCAAGGGAGAGTCCAAGATGTGGTGTATTTAGATTTCAGTAAAGCCTCTGACACCGTTCCGCACAGGCGACTTATAAACAAACTGGGCATCCTAAGGATGGACCCTAAAGTAATTGCTTGGTGTAGAAATTGGTTGAAGGGGAAGCGACAAAGGGTACAGGTAAATGGAGCTCACTCTGAGGAGAAGGAGGTTACCAGTGATGTGCCCCAGGGATCTGAAGTTGGCCCACATCTTTATAACACCTTTGTTAGCGATAAGAACATAAGATATGCCATACTGGGTCAGACCAAGGTCCATCAAGCCCAGTATCCTGTTTCCAACAGTGGCCAATCTAGGTCATACGTACCTAGCAGTATCCCCAAAAGACACAGGTTCCACAATGCTTGTACTGGGTCAAGCATTGATTATCCTGGGTCCCTTTTAATAATGGTTTATGGACCTTTCCTCCAGGAACTTGTCCAAACCTCTTTTAAACCCAGCTACACTAACAGCACTTACCACATCCTGCGGCAACAAATTCCAGAGTTTGATTACACGTTGAGTGAAAAAATATTTTCTCTTATTTGTCTTAAATAGTTTACCCTGTAGCTTCATTGCATGTCCCCTTGTCTTTCTATATTCTGATAGCGTAAACAATTGATCCACGTTTACCTGCTCCACTCCATTCATTAATTTATAGACCTCTATCATATCTCCCCTCAGCCGTCTCTTTTCCAGGTTGAAGAGCCCCAACCTTTGTAGCCTCTCTTCATAGGAGTAGCCTTCCATCCCCTTCACCATTTTGGTGGCTCTTCTCTGTACTTTTTCTAATAATGCTATGTCCTTTTTAAGATACGGTGACCAGAACTGCACACAGTATTCAAGGTGCGGTCTTACCATGGAACGATACAGAGGCATTATAATATCCTTTGTTTTATTTTCCATCCCTTTCTTTATGATACCTAGCATTCTATTTGCTTTCTTGGCTGCCGCTGCACACTGGGCAGAGGGTTTTAACATGTTATCCACGATGACTCCTAAATCTTTTTCCTGGGTGGTGGTTCCCAATGTGGAACCTTGCATTGTGTAACTATAGTGTGGGTTGTTCTTTCCTAGATGCATAACATTGCACTTGTCCACATTAAATTTCATCTACCATTTGGATGCCCAGTCTTCCAATTTATCCAGCTCCTCCTGCAGTTTTCCACAATCCTCTTGGGTTTTAACAACTTTAAACAGTTTTGTATCATCTGCAAATTTGATAACCTCACTCGTTATTCCCTTTTCCAGGTCATTTATGAATATGTCAAAAAGTAGTGGACCCAGTACAGATACCTGGGGTACTCCACTATTCACCTTTTTCCATTGGGAATATTGGCCATTTAGCCCTACCCTCTGCTTTCTATCTTTTAACCAGTTCCCGATCCACAATAGTACACTGCCTCCTATCCCATGACTTTTTAGTTTCGCCAAAAGTCTCTGATGAGGGACCTTATCAAAAGCTTTCTGAAAGTCCAGATACACTATATCAACCGACTCACCTTTGTCTACCTGTTTATGCACACCTTCAAAAAAATATATCAGATTAGTAAGACAAGATCTTCCTTGTCTAAAGCCATGTTGGCTGTCTCCCATTAGGCCATGACTATCTACATGCTGTGTAATTTTGTTCTTTATGATGGTTTCTACCATTTTCCCCGGTACTGACGTCAGACTCACCGGTCTGTAATTTCCCGGGTCACCCCTGGAACCCTTTTTAAAGATTGGTGTTACGATGGCGACCCTCCAATCTTCAGGTATTACAGATGATTTTAATGAAAGTTCACAGATTACCAATAGCAGGTCGGCAATCTCATATTTCAGTTCTTTCAACACTCTTGGATGTATACCATCCAGTCCAGGTGATTTGCTACTATTCAGTTTATCAATATTGCGGAAGGGCTGTCGGGTAAGGTTTGCCTCTTTGTGGATGATACCAAAATCTGCAATAGAGTAGACACCCAGGAAGGTGTAGATTACATAAGGAGTGATCTAGCAAAACTTGAAGAATGATCTAGAATTTGGCAGCTGAGATTTAATGTTAAAAAATGCAAGGTCATGCATTTGGGCTGCAGCAATCCAAGAGAGCGATACAGTATAGGTGGTGAAGTATTTCTGTCCACAAAAGAAGAGTGGGACCTAGGTGTGATTGTGTCTGATGATCTTGAAGTAGCTAAACAGGTAGAAAAGGCAACAGCAAAAGCTAGAAGGATGCTTGGGTGCATAGGAAGAGGAATGCCAGCAGAAGAAAGGAGGTGATAGTGCCTCTGTATAAGTCTTTGGTGCGACCTCATTTGGAGTATTGTGTGGAATTCTGGAGTATTGTGTGGAATTCTGAAGACTGCACCTTCAAAAGGATATAAACAGGTTGGAGTCGGTACAGAGGGTGGCTACTAAAATGGTTTGTGATCTTCATTATAAAGCATATGAGGACATACTTAAGGATCTAAATATGTATACTTTAGAGGAAAGGCAGGATAGAGGTGATATGATTGCAACGTTTAAATACCTCCATGGCATAAATGCATAGGAAGAGAGTCTCTTTCAATTGAAATAAAGCTCTACTACGAGGGGACATAGGATGAGGGTGAAAGGGGATAGAGTCAGGAGTAATATGTGGAAATATTTCTTATAGAAAGAGTGGTAGATCCTTGGAATAGTCTCCCAGTGGAGGTGGTGGAGATGAGGACAATATCTGAATTCAAAAAAGCATGGGACAAACACAGAGGATCTCTAAAGTTAAAAAGGGAGCTGTTGTAGTGGTTGATATGGAAGGGCAGACTAGATAGGACATGCGGTCTTTTTCTGCCGCCATGTTTCTATAATTCTAGGTTTCTAAACAGTCCCCCCACTGAGCTGTCATTCTGTTGTTTCTGTAATCATTTATAGTATGTCTATGATGATTGATACATGTTCTCAATTTCTGGCCTGTTTCTTTCTTCTTTACATTTTTGCATTACATCATATACACTGCACTCAAAGAGAAGCATGAATGTGAGTTTTATTTTTAATGTCTTTCCCATGTGGGTAGCTAACTTTCATTGTTGTGTCCTGCAAGACTCTGTCCCATATTCTTCTATTTAGGATTCTGCTTGGCGTCTACATAAGAACATACGAACTGCCATACTGGGTCAGACCAAGGTCCATCAAGCCCAGTATCCTGTTTCCAACAGTGGCCAATCTAGGTCATACGTACCTAGCAGTATCCCCAAGAGACACAGGTTCCACAAGGCTTGTATTGGGTCAAGCATTGATATCCTGGATATCCTAGAATGTGCAGATTCAGAAAAGCCAAAAATCCGACCCCGATGCAGAACGTTGAAACCAGTCTCAAAAGCAATCCCACCATAGAACACAATGTTTGTGCGAAGTAGAAACCCGCGGTCCAATTCCAAGTGTAGGAAATCCCATAGAATGCCCACACTCAGAAAGGACAAAAGTCCGACCCTGAGGTAGCACGCCGAAACTAGTCCCAAAAGTAATCCCACAACACAACACAATGTGTGTGTGAGGAAGAAACTCGCAGTCCAATTTCAAGTGTAGGAAATCTACTAGAATGTGCAGAATCAGAATAGCCAAAAATCTGACTTTGAGGTAGAACGTTAAAACTAGTCTCAAAAGCAACCCTACAATATAACATAATGGATGTGTGAAGTAGAAACTCGCAGTCTAATTCTAAGTGTAGGAAATCTCATAGAATGTGCAGATTCAGAAAAGCCAAAAATCTGACCTTGAGGCAGAACGTCAAAACTAGTTTTAAAAGTACCCTTACCACATAACATAATGGGTGTGTGAAGTAGAAACTACTCCTTAGAAGTTTTTGTTTCAGGTTGGATGGTTGGTGGACAGTTAGAACTGGGGAGGAGAAGAATAGGAGTTGAAGAGATTAGTGGAAATTTGGAGGGCATAGTACCTAACAATTGTTAAGATACAAGTGAAATGGGGGATTAAGAGAATGGTGAAGAAGGGTAGGGAGGTACTGAAACCCGATGAGAATGACCCATAGGACTGGTGAGAAGTATAAAAAGATTTCTTTGAAGAAGGTAGAATGGGACTAAGGAAATTCTGGAAGGGGGTAACATGAGGATGGATGGGTTTAAAAGACATAACATTGGGCTAGAGGCCTGGGAGGGAATGATTGTCAGGGAAGGAGATGGCGCTGGTGAGGGGGATGTGAGGCAGAGGAAGGCAGATGAGGATTGAGGAGGTCAGTAGAAGGTAGAAATAGGGGAATCGGGCTGAAAGACTGAGGCTGAGGAAAGAAACACAAACGAGATAATGGAAATGCCAGATAGAGAGTGGGAGATGAAATGGCTGGTAGATAGGTGAGAGGTAAACAGGAGGATTGAAGGGTGACAGAAAGAAAACGAGGGATAATCTTTTCTGGTATGGCAGTGCATTTATACAGTGGATGAACTCTAAAGAACAGATGGACCTGGGGGTTATTAATACTTGATTATTTTAGGGTAGCCAAACAGGTAGATCAAGTAACAGAAAAAGCTAGAAGGATGCTTGGGTGCATAGGCAGAGAAATGGCCAGCAAGAAAATGGAAGTGATAATGCCTCTGCGTAAGTCTCTGGCGAGACCTCATTTGGAGTACTGTGTGCAATTCTGGAAACTGCACTTTCAAAAGGATATAAACTAGATGGAGTTGGTCCAGAGGGTGGCTACTAAAATAGCTAACAATCTGTCATAAAGCAGTAACAACTCTGACAAGGAGGTTTTACAGGGAGACATTTCCAGATCCATGCCACAGAATCTGCAGTCGTCTATTTTGCCAGCTTTTTCTATGCTTCCTGTGAATCTTCTTGTCTCCTATGCTGCAATAATCTCAAAATTACGGTTGTGGTCAACATTACTGGAACCCTTGCATTTTATTTATGTTGTGTATAATATCTTGAGAAATAATTGGAAATATTCCAACTGTTTATGTCATCATAATATTTTAATAGTATCTTCAAAAGTATACAACAAAAAAAAAAGATGTCTGTGCAACTTAGATGTAGTAATTTCTGAGAAAAACAAAAAACAAAATATGACCTGGACAAGATTAATGGCACCTTTCACAAATATTTATTTGCACAACCCTTGGCAGTGATGGCAGCCTCCAAACGTTTCTTGTAGCCATCTGTAAGTTTTGTACATCTGTCTGCTGGTAGTTTGTCCCACTCTTCAACTGTGATTTGTTACAGCTTATGAATGTTTCCAGGATTCCTTTTACCAATGGCAAATTTCAACTCTTTCCAAAGAAATACAGTATTGTTTTGAGTCATTGTCCTGCTGAAGGACCTATGACCTTCAACCTAGACCTAGTTTTCTTATACTAGGTAGTACTTTTCACTCCAAAATACTATGGTAGTCTTCTGACTTCATGATTCCTTTAATACGTTCCAGGACTTCCTTCAATATGTCACATTAATATTGGTTCTTTCGAACAATCACGTATCGGCTACTGCCTTGTTTGTGCCCTATGTCGCTGCAGGAAGGGTGTTCCCTTTGCTTGGGCTCATATGCCCTCCAGCCCTGAGGATGTACATTCTGAGCATACCTGGTGGGCATGGAGGATTATTCTTACATCCAATTTTTCAAGATCTTTTGTGGCCCGTCTGTGATTCCAATGCTATAAGAGAGTGCAGGTGTTGCAAGCTGATTGATGTTTTTACCTTATTTCATACTGTCCTTTATCAGTTTCTGTGCCTTGTAGTACACCTTGCTGATCTTTTCTCAGTGATTTAGGCTGGAGCTTTGCAGCTTAGACTTCTAAATATCTGTATATTCCTTTCAGTTCAAGTTTCTTTATACTGTAATCTTCAGTCATAGAGATTATTTCAGTTTTGCTTAGTTTTCCTGCAAGAACTTCATCCTGTCATTCAAGAAACTCTTCACTGCTAAAAGGTATAGGAGCAGTAAAATTTTGAGTCATCGAAAAATAGCAGGAGAGATGTTATCAGTGAGACATTATTATCTCTAAGGGGTATGTCTATTAAAAAGTGTTAGGCTTTTGCAGTCAACGCTGGATGTTAGTGCAAATAGTTCAGTGTTAGCTGCAAAAGTCATGCATTAACTGTTGGGGGAGTGCAAAGTATTTCCCCAGCAGATAATGTGGCAAAAACGTAGGGATCATGGAATGGCAGCATCAGTGATGCAGTTAATGCCATCCTTTAAGGTGGCAGAAGCTGCACATGCAGTATCTGTAAAACAAGTGATTACCGCACGCTGACAACACCTGCAGTAACCATAGGTTCTAGGTACTCCACTCCCCGCCCACTTGTGCTGCTAACCGAAGGAATGCAGATAGTGCAGGGAATTTCCTGTGCCATCTGCATTTGGCCCGCTTTAGCTGTTACTGCAGCATACCTTTCTCGTGTTATTGTCACATTAAGTGCTAATGTCCTTTAGTAAACATGCCCCTAAGATTAAGGCTATATCCTCTGCCAAAAGAATTAGTGAGAGACTCATTGAGTTTAGTTCCATACAAGAGTGGTGACAAGTAATCTCCTTAAAATATTCCTCACTGGATCTCTGTATTAGACATAAAAAAAACTGTCCATCTTCATAATTAATATGGAGTGCAGTCTGCTACTTTTTCATGGTGATCTTAATGAACTTGATCAATCCACGCTGTACATTTCAAGGCAATGGCACCACAAATAGGTGCTCCTGTGAGGTACAGTTTGGGCAGAGTGGAGGCAGAGTAGTGATACATGTATTTTATAAAGTATGCAGGTATGTGTGTAGAATAAATGTACATATTTACATCTTTTCAGAGCAAATGTAAATTTATATGTGGGCTATGCGCACTATAGGAGTTCTGGATGCCTACTTAATAAAGGCACTCAGGTGTCTTATGTTGCCTTTAGAAAATAGGTGCCTTTTTGGCATTTTTATATAGGCACCCTGTTTAATAATTACCTCTCATAGAACAGCTACAGACAGGGATCTTCTCCTTGCGACTGACAAGGTGCCATAGTTAAACTGATCCATACATCAAAGCGTCCACATGGGCCAATATAGATTACACAGCTCTTGAAGATGTATGGGAACAGGACCACCTAGCCTAGCTGCTAAATTCACCTTGCTCCCCCTGTCCCAATTACTCCAACCTATTTACAGTGCAATGCATTGCATGCCGTTGAGTCAGTGCTGACTCCTGGTGACTCAGCAGCTCCTGGGTTTTCTTGGTAAGGTGTAACTGGAAGTAAATTTCCAGGCATTTCTTCCAAGGCAATGGAAAGTAAAGTAACTTGCCCAAAGCCACAAGCAATGCCAGCGGGAATCAAACTTCTAGGCTATTTCCCCACTCCCCTATTACATTAAGGACTGAATTTAATGTTCCACTGCACACTTCTGTCAATTTTCTTAATGTCTATTTAGCATTTTTTTGAATGGACTAGGCCCACAGCACTGGACACAAGTTCATGGGAAACAAAGGTTCAGCTCCTCTTAGAGGGTGGTATTATTACAAGGGCACCGTTCATGGAACTCAGAGGAATGAGTCCCAGGCAGCACTCAACAGATACATGAGCATGTTGTTGTTAAATACCGTTGAGTTAGTGTCGACTCCTGGCAATCCTCTAGGTAGTTAACCTAAAGTTTGTTCAGTCTTCAGCCAAGCGGCTCATGGTTGATACAGTGGTATCCATAGCTGCTGTTAATGTATCGATCCATCTCATTGCTGACCTTCCTCTTTTACGGTGACCTTCTACCTTGCCAAGCATTATGTCTTTCTCCAATGATCTCGCTCTTCACATGATGTGTGCAAAGTATGAAAGTCAAAGTCTTGTCATCTGAGCTTCTAAGGAAAGTTTAGGTTTGATCTCCTCTAGTACTCACTGGTTTTCTTCTTTGGGCAGTGCATGATATACACAGCATTTGTCTCCAGCACCATAATTCAAAGGCATCAATTTTCTTTCTGTCTATCTTTTTCACTGTCCAACTTTCACATCCATTTGACGTTACTGAATAAAAAATGGCCTAGACAAGTCGAATTTTTATATGGAGAGAGACATCTCTGCTCTTGAGAATCTTGTCTAGGTCCTTCATAACCATTCTACCAAGAGCAATACGTCATTGATTTCTTGACTGCTAGTCCTTTTTTATTGATTGTTGATCCAAGTAAGTTAAAGCTGTCAACTATTTCAATTTCTTCTCCATCAATGATGAACTTATTGATTTTGCCAGTTGTCAGGATCTTTGTCTTCTTAATGTTAAGGTGCAGACCCATTTTAAGACTATATTCCTTGATCTTGAGAAGCAAATGTTTCAAATTGACTTCACTTTCAGACAGTAATGTGGTATCATCAGCATAGTGAAGATTGTTGATGAGTCTTCCACTAATCTTCACATCTCGATTGTCTTCATGCAGTCCTGCTTCTCTGATTATTTGTTCTGCATATAAATTAAACAGGTAGGGGGAACATATGCCAGCATTGTTGTACACCTTTGCTGATTTTAAATCATTCTGCTTCTCCTAGTTCCATTCAAACTGCTGCTTTTTGATCAATATAAAGGTTGTGCAAGAGAACTGTCAGGTGTTCTGGTATACCCATGCTTCGTAATGTGGCCCACAGTTTCTCATGTTTTATACAGTCAAAGGCCTTGCTGTAGTCAATAAAACACATATGGATATCCTTTTGGTATTCTTTTGTCTTTTCAAGGATCCATCTCATATCCGCGATAATGTTCTCATTCTTTGCCCTTTCCTGAACCCTACTTGCACTTCTGGCAGTTTTCGTTCCAGATATGGTTGTAGCCTTCGTTGAATGATCTTGAGTAGAATCTTGCTGGCATGTGGGATCAGAGTGATTGTGCAATAAATTCCACAGCCAGGTGGGTTACCTTTCTTCAGTATTGGTATAAACACAGATCTTTTCCAGTCAGTTGGCCATGATGTTGTTTTCCTGGCAGAGCCTTGTAAGTATGGTAACAGCTTCATCCGATTGCTGTAATACTTCAGTGGGAATGCCATCAATGCCAGCTGCTTTGTTCTTTGATAAGGCTTTCAATACTGCTTTGACTTCTTTCATCACCAATGGTTCCTGATCATAAGGTATAGGTTGAAATGGCTGTTGGCACACTTGATCTTTATGGTATGATGACTCTCTATATTCTTTCTACCTTTTCTTGATCTTCTCAGCATCATTCAACATGGATCCTTGAGCATCTTGTAGCATTCCAATTCGAGGCTGGAATTTTTTCTTTCACTCTCGAAGC
Organism: Ichthyophis bannanicus; assembly: GCA_033557465.1. NCBI lineage: Eukaryota > Metazoa > Chordata > Amphibia > Gymnophiona > Ichthyophiidae > Ichthyophis > Ichthyophis bannanicus. The sequence goes on along the minus strand of CM066036.1, from coordinate 606,202,581 downwards.
TTTAGAAAAGCCGATCTTGTCCTTCCTCTAATAGTTTCTGATTCTATTTCCTTACATATGTAATTGTAGTACTTCTCCTTGTCTTGTCTTGTCTTGCTGCACTTTGGAATCTCTGTTGAGTTCTGTGATTGCCTCTCTTTCTCCTCTGACTTTAGCTTCTCTGCGTTTCTGGACAGTTTTCAGAGTTTCTTCAGTCATCCATTTTGGCCATTTTTGCTTTTTCAACTATGTAGAGACTTCTTGCTTTCTTCCAACACAACCTTTTTGATGTCATCCCATAATTCTTCTGGAACTCTGTCATTTGTATCTAAAGCAGCAAACTGATTTTTCAAGCAGTCTTTAAATTCTGGTGGTATAGTCTCAAGGTCATATTTAGCTACATTCATGAGTGTCTTGCTCTTTTTCAACTTTAGCTTGAGTTTGCATACTAGTAGTTGGTGATCTGTACCACAGTCAGCTCCAGGTTTTGTCCTTATTGATATTTACAAGCTTTTCCATCATTGTCTTCCACAGATGTAGTCAATTTGATTTCTGTACAATCCATTGGGTGAAGTCCACGTGTACAGTTGACGCTTGTGTTGCTGGAAGAAGGCGTTTGAGATCTACAGCCTTTCTGCAGCTTTGTTTCTGTTGCCAAGTCTATATTTTCCAACCACTTTGCCTTCTTCTTTCGTGCCAAATTTTGCATTCCAGTCACCCATGACTATCAGGATATCCTGCTTGCATGTTCTGTCAATTTCAACTTGTCCATAGAACTCATCAATGTCTTCCTCTTCTGCAGCTGTTGTTGGGGCATACACCTAAATTATAGTTGTGTTGATGGGCTTTCCTTGTAGACAAATAGAAATTAAGTGTTCACTGACTGCACTGTATTTCATTACAGTTCTTGCAAGTTTCTTCTTAATTATAAATGCAACACCATTTCTTCTTTGTCTTTCATTTCCAGCATAGTAGACCATATGATCATCAGATGCAAAGTGCCCAAAGCCAGCCCATTTCAGTTCAATGATACCCAACAGATCGAATTGTACACGCCAATTTCATTCTTGACCACCTCCAACTTCCCTTGGTTCATTCTTCGCACATTCCATGTCCCAATATGTAAGACATCTTTGCATCTTCTGATGCTCATTTCATACGCAGCTACATCAGCAGATCCAACCACATCATAAATGCTGGCTTTACTCTGAGAAGTCTTCAGCTCATCCCCAGTAGCCATTTGAGGGCCTTCCAACCTGGGGGTCTCATCTTCATCTTCCAGCACTATAGTGCAATTTGTTTAGTGACTATCCATTGTGTTTTTGTCGCAAGATAAAGAAGTAGATTTGCCAAGCCTTTCTTCCGTGCAGTTAATTCCAGTGCTGTTGCATTTGTCACAGAAATGTGATCCTCCACTTACAACATCGTTCCATTTTGCTGCTGCCCAGATAGGTGGTTTGTGTTAGTCTGGCACCTCAGCTGAGACCTGTCTATCTTGATAGACCCTGCCAGTAGCTAAGCTACCGATAGCTTAGCTCTCAGGATCACTGATGTACACAAGCCGTTACAGCAGGACAAGCTGCAAACCAAGTAAGCATACATGAGCAAAAAATACAAACCAGCACATTCTTTTGACTTTGCACAGAGTGCAAAAGCCATATCATATTTCCTTGAAAATCAATGGAGAACCTAGATACACATTTAAAAACATCTCTTAACATTTCTCTCCACATTTGAGGCTTTGTGAGATATAAAATTGCTCTATACTGGCTTCCACCTGATTTAAACCCCAATACAGTTTTGCCTTGTTACAAAGCCTGTCAAGATATCGCTTGTTTTTGCTGTATCAATGATACCAATAAAGTGCTGTGCTATTATTTAAAAAAATAATTAATTTTGCTATGATAAACATTTTGATATACTTCTGCCTTCTGTGCAATTAAAACACATTTTTCAATAGAACTGAACTAGAAGTGAAGAATAGCCATTACAGCTGTGATACGAGGACCCCCATCAAGTTCCCAAGTTATCTGAGCAGATTACTTAACTCTCCCACACTTCACTTCTTCATCTACTTTCCTTAGCAATCTTAGACTATAAGCATTCCGGAAGCCTATAGGATCTGTTGTTTGATTAATTTCTAAACAAAAGTTCTGAAACTGCTCCAAGAATGTTAGATTAAAAAAACTTTCCTTGTCCCAGAGCTTATGTACTGCAATATATACTTGCAACTGACCACCAAAGAAAACAAATGCATTAACTTGCCTGAAATGCAAATCATCATGTCTCCTGTATTACGCAAAAAGTATTTTAAAGTATTACTAATAGATTGCTCAAAATATCAATATACCTTTTTTAAACGATTTTGACTTACACTAGTCTCTTTTAATTTTTTTTCTAATGTATTTTATAATTAATACTTTTTTGGGGTATGGAGGGGGCCAAAAAGTTTATATTCTATGTTGTTTATATAAGGTTCCAATGAGGCCCGGCACATGACCCTCTGATTTCCTTAAATCATTAACACTGTGAGTGGTTAAACTGAAGGAGCTTGATACACTGGCAAAGCCTATCATCTCAACAGATTTAAAAGTATATACTACTGCTATAAAGGGTGGAAATTGCTCAGAAACTTACTGATACAAAATATTACACAAATTCTGACAGATTCTGGTTGTTGTAGAGTTAAGAGTCAAAGCAGTACCAGAGGGCTTGGGGGGAAAAGTATAGTGCAGAGCACAAAGATTTCCTTGCTCCTAAATCCTAAATAAGTAGTTTTCCCCTCTGTATCCACTCTATTTCAATTGTATCACAATAAATAAATTCTAAGCAGAGAGTTGCAGCATAAAGGTGTGTGGGAAGAGGGGGTATGAGAGGTGACATATGCTTGGCAAGTTTTCTATTTCATTCCTTTTTCTCCTAGTCTTCTTAATAGCTGTGTCATAAATCATGTGATTTTATTTTAAAACTTTGCTGGCATGAATATGTATCAATTCTCTATGAAGATATACCATGAAAATGTTGTTTAGTGAAAAAAATAGTAAGACAGGTTAACTTTGGAAACAAAGCAAATGTTTGCATGAAATTCACACTATTTATAATTATGGGCCCTTTTTTGTAGTTTACTACTACTACTATTATCACCACTTATTTGTATAGCGCTACAGAACTGACTCGAAGGCACACATTGCATACAAGGCATATGCAGCACTATACATGTACATTAAGAGACAGTTCATTCACTGGAGAGCTTACAATCTCATCAAGAGGGGCAACATCACAACTAGGGCTATATACAAATTGGACAGTAAAGCAGCTTAACTATATACAATTTAGGGGCGGGTATATAAGTGACCATATGAAAACTTAAATGGGATAAAACATGGGATGAAGAGCGAGTTCAGCTGTAATCATCCATAGTTAGCTAGTTCAAGTCTTGTGTCCTTGGTTCTTATATCTAAATATTGTCTCCATAAAATTCTAGTGGCTTATGGAATTTCGATAAATCTGTGTTTCGCATCTTGACTGAGAGGACATTCCATAATCTAGGAGCATATATAGAGAAGGCTCTTGAACAAACATACTGACTACTCTTTTTTTTATTGAGACTGTTAGCATGTTCTGTGTTGTCTCTCTCATTTCTCGTAAGTTCCTTGGGTAATGTAGTAGTTGTTTTAAGCTGGCAGATAAATCACGAGTGATCTTGAATGTAGTCATGAGTGCCTTATATTGAATTCTACTCTTTATGGGAAGCCAGTGTAGATGCTTTAATATTGGAGTAATGTGCTTGGATTTTGATTTTCCCAGTATATTTCATGCTACTGTGTTTTGTGCTATTTGTAATGCCTGTAGTGAATGGTTGGGTATTCCATGTAGTATGATGTTAGTACAGTCCAAATGTGGGAAAATTATTGCTTTGAGATCTGTTCTGAAGTCAGAGGGTCTAGTAGCGGATTGAGGTTTTGTAGAGTTTTTATTTTGCTGCAAATTGTTTTGAGTGTTTTGTTGATGTGAAACTTTAAGTTCAGTCTTTGGGGTCGAGTGTGATTCCTAAGTAGCGCACTTCTTGTTTTTTTGTAAGTCGGCATTCTTTACTTTTAGCGAGGGTGGCAGTTTGAAGGCCTCATTTCTGGTGATGGATAGCACCTATGTAGTTTATTGTGAGATGATTGCTTTCCAGCCATTGAGCCACTACGTTGTAGCAATTTATGAAAGTCGAGAAGTGAGGGCATGACGTGTTAAATTGTGTGTAAAACATAATGTCATCAGCATAGATATGAAAATTTACATTGCATGATTGTAATATTACCCACAGTGATTGAATATACAGGTTGAAAAGCAAAGAGGATAGTGGTGATCTTTGGGGGATTCCTTTCCGTTGGGGGTATGGTGCAGAGGTGTTATGTCCTATTTTATCTGTTGGTTGTGATCTGTCAGATATGATAGAATGCTCAAATTGTTCCATTCTTTGAGTCCTATTGTTTGCAGGCGTAATAGCAGTATATTGTGGCATATAGAGTCAAATGTTGCTGTTATATCAAGGAACATTAACACAAATCCTTGTATCAGTTTTTGTAGTCCTCTTATTAGTGTGTCCATTAGTTATATTAGCAATGTTTCTACTCATGATTAGGTCTAAATCCATGTTGTTGTGCCTCAAGTGGTGCATGGGGGGGGGGGTCGAGCTCCTGTAGTTGTTTCTGTACCACCTTTTCTATTATTTTTGCTTTGAAGGGTAAGCTTGATATTGGCTGGTAGGAGGTTGCGTCTTTATTGTCCAATGATGGGTTTTTTTAGTATAGGTTATACTGAGCCCATCTTTAGGCATGGTGGCATATATCCTTGTGTGAGTGATAGTTGTGTTATTTTTGTGATAGTTGATACTAGCTCCAACCTATCCCCTTCTTTCCTCTCTAACCTAATCACCACACAACCCCACAACAGAAACAGATGGACCACTAACCTTAACACACTCTGCGTACCAAGTAGCATAAGGGCGGTCAAAGATCTGACGAGCAAAAGAGCCTACATGTACTCAGCTCCCATGATATGGAACCAGCTGCCTCACGAGATACGTCTAATCAATGACCTAAAGGACTTCAGGAAAAAGCTCAAAACCCACCTTTTCCAGACTCATTACGGAATCACCAAGTCTGAATTACCATCTCCTCTAAACCCCCCTCCCCTACCTTTCCTCTGAACCTTGAACAATGGAATTTCCATCCGAGATATAGAAGGCTATTTTTATGTATATAAGCAGGTGTCTAGCCTCAGAAAAAGGCCTGCCTGTGATCTTGTAAATGTATATATGTATATATTTACCCCACCATGCTCTGCTACAAATCCTACTATACTACCCATTGATCAAATGTATATCATTGTACCATTTTGTGTTGATGTGTGCTACTCCCGGAAATCAGATTGTATACTTAAATTGTACTGTTCAGACACCCTTGCTACGCAAGTAAACCGCTGCTGATCGCTGGAAGTAGCGGTATACAAATACAGGACAAATAAATAAATAAATAAACCTGGTTTTATCCAGATTACTGGACAGGGGTCGAGTGGTAATGTTGTGGTGTTAAGGTTTGTTATTATTTTTTCCTATTTGTTCCATTGCTGCTGGGTTAAAGTTTTTCCAGGTAGTTTCTGCAGGGTGGATCTTTGGCAGTGTTGTTGGTGTGACGCTTTGAGATGATAGTTGTTTTTGCATGTAGTCAGCCATCCGATCTATAGTTGTGAACTGGGCTCTGTTCTTTGCTGTGTGGGTTGCACTAGTGATTTAATTATGTTGAATAGTTCCCTTGGTCTACTGAGTAAGGTCATTATTAGTTCTGTGTGGTAATCCAGCATGGAGAACTGCAGGAGGATCTTGTAATACCTACATATGAGGTCTTCCTCACCTCAGCTTAAACCTCCTTCTTAATAGTAGGCATGAGGATGCTGGTATGGCTGTGAGCATTGAGGCTATGCAAAGATGTACATGTTCTGTACCTTCTTCTCCCACCTCATTTACTCCGCCCCTCCACCTCTAGTACTGTGCCAATCCTAATCTTAAATGTTCGCTCCTAGCTATTTACTATGTTAACCCCCTCACACTTGTTAATCATCTATGCACCCAGTGATACTGTTACCAAAGTTCTGTACCTTGTTATTTTCCAAGTTATTATACCCTCACTGTTTAATGTAAGCCATAACATAATGTTCCTATGCTAGGCATTGTTCACGTTCTCTGTAACCTGCTTTGACTCTAAGATAAAGCGGGATATAAAAACGGTTAAATAAATAAATAAATAATTTTTTTTCTTTTGCTTGTGTCTGTGGCGCTTCAGTATTCATTTAGATTCTGCATGTAAAGGTTTCTTTCTATTGTGAGTCTCGATTTCTTCCAACTGCGTTCAGTTTTCTCAGTTTTTGTTTCATCTCCCTTTGTTTTGAAGTATACCATGGTGCTGTTTTCCTGTCCCTTTTTGATGGTCTCTGATATGGAGCAGTAGCTGATGCATTTAATAGTTTCATTCCAGTTATGCATAAGTAGGTCCAGATTGTCTGTGTTTATATTCATTTTTAGCAGTGATTTATTCTATAAATGCGTCTTTGTCAAAGTGTTTGAATGTTCGATATGTTGTATGTATGTGTTTAGTGCTGTTATGGTCGGACCAGGTGAAGAGCACTTCAAACAATTATCTACATAAGAGAACAAAGATTCCTCTCCTTTGACAGGGTGGAACTACAAATGATAGGCACTTTATGAAAACCCCTGGTGCTGCTGAGGTTCCAAACAAAAGTATTCAGCATTGATCATGGGATGACATTCACTGTGAACTGGAAGATTTTTTTGTGAGGAAGGTGGGTCAGAATATAGTCCTCTTAAGTTCAGAACAACCAATCAGTCCTTCATATCTAGGAGGAGAATGGTCTGCAAGGGGTTCAATTTGTAACTTTTTCTAAACCAAAGGACTGTAGATGTCTTTGATCCAATATATGCTTCAATCCTACCAATTTCTTGGCATCCACTATCTGGAGTAGAATCCTTTGCTGATATGCAAGCACGGAATTTATTATATTACAGTTTTCCAAAGGAGAGTTTCCACTTTCTCCCAATGGGAGAGGTTTGATTCTGAGACATGAACTGAATGATCTGATGGTATCAGAGAAATTCAACTGGTATCTGGGTTTATTATTTTTAATACCCATTTGCCCATTATTAATTGATGAGATTTAATGAAAGAATGTATCCTTCTCCCAACAGATCAGATGCTGTAGTAGAAGGTCATGCCTTTCTTTTTCACAAACTGCTGACAGTTTTGAGTTATCTTCCCTCTTTCATTTGGAGTTATGAATGCTGTTGCTGTTGCAGTTGTGACCATCTCTCTCTCTCTCTGCTATAGCTATGGGCGGTGTCTATCGCTTTCAGTTTATTCCCTAAACATGTTTTCACCTGTGCAATCGAGATTTGCCTTTCATATACATCTTTGCATAGCCTCAATGCTCACATCCACACCAGCATCCACAAGCCTACTACTAAGGAGGAGGTTTGAGATGAGGTGAGAAGACCTGTAAAAGGGGGTGCTTGTTATGAAGGTAACACCATCTTGGCAAGTATGCAAATTAACTGTCTTGCAAAGGATTGTGGTTATTGAAGTCCATTCACGCAAAGCTTGCCTTTTTAGAATAATGAAAACTCTTGTAGTTGGTCGAGTGTAGACAAAATTAGAGTTTATTTATGGGGTGATTATCCCACACACAGATATGCTTGGTAACACCTTCCAGATAACTTTTCCAGGGTTTTATTCAACACAAAATAAGGCAACTGAAATATCTTATGCAAATAAGAATCAAAGTCCTTTATAGAACAGAAAGGCTTCTTTCAGCCACTGCTAATAAACTCCTTAGCAGTGCTGGGGAAAAACAAATCAAAGAGGGAAACTTCTTTATACAAAAGCAATGCTCACTTTCTCCCATACAGAAAAGAACTTTTTAATCCTACGTGTGCACGGCTTGTGCTGGGCTCTCCTCCACCAACAGGTGACAATTAACTGCAATCAGTAGCTTGGTTTCAGCACACGTACAAAACCTTCCCAAAAGCTTTTTCATTCAACCAAACTTTATGGGAAGCTAATATTTACAATGTTTCCTTTTGATGTTTGCTCTGATATTTAGGATTTTCCTAAAATAACAACCGACTCAAAGAACAGTCCATATAATTATCCTCTGTATCAGATATTGAACCTTGCTCTTGAAATTGCATAGATTCTGTTTCTCCGTCTGACTCAGAGGGCTTTAGGAACTGACCTCTACACGGAGAAAAACTGTTTCCCTGCTGTTTGCACTGCTCAAAGCTAGAAAAACGTTCACAGTTCCTACCTGAATCCAGGCAAGCGTCAGGCTGCTTCTTCTGGTATTCTGGCCAGTATGCAATAGAGCTTTTGTGTCCTGTCCTCCAGTTGGTATCTCTGGACCTCAGGATCTTTTCTCCAGACGTCCTCCAAGAGATATTTGGACTCCTTTCCTCCTTAGCTGCAACAGACCTCTTCCAAGGTGTTGCTTGAGGGTCCCTGGCTGTGGATCTACAGACCTCTGGCTTTTTCCAGTCCTCTGAACCTTTCCCCCAGGTATCTCTCCAGGCATAGGTACTTCTCTGAGCTCCTCTCTTGGACCGTCTGCTTCCTTGTCCTTGTTCCTTCAGGTTCCGGTTGTTCTTCCTTCTGTTCTCATTCTCCTTCTGATTCCCCTTCTCCTTCTTTCTTCCTGAAGATTCCCCTCTAGCTTTAAAGGATTTAGATTGCAACTCCACCCTTGCATTCTTCAGGTGTTGTGGATTAAGCATTCTTCTAGAGGCTGTTTGTTTAGGGATGACATAATGCTTTCTCTGATTAGACTCATGCTTTTCCACTCTAGCTCCCCTAGGGACTTTCAGCATACTGGTGCATTCTGGAACATGCAGTCTTTTAGGGAAACAAGCTGTTTTATTTCTATAACCTGCCAGCACAGGTCCCTTAATCAGAGTAAATTCTCCTCTTTTGTCATTACTCCCTGAGCTTTGATAAGCTTCCTTATCACAGACCTCATATGTAGGTATTATGAGATCACTCCTACACTCCTATATGCTGGATAGCTAGAACAAAAGGTGACATTTTACTTACCAGTTAATGTCTTTCCTTGAGTACTGCCAGACCAGTCCAGACAAGTGTGCTGTGCTCCCCTATTAGCAGACTGGTGGAGACAAAGAACCAATGAAAAGCCCAGGTTTCAATGACATCACTCCCATGCCTCTATTCGCCTCAGCCACCAGAGTTTCCTTCAGTATTTGTTCCAAAGCATATGGGAGAAACATGCCAAGCCTCACACAACTTCAATTGTGGGTAACAAGCAGTAAGCAACAGTAGAGATCTATGTACAAGAAAGCATAAACTGAAAGCTGTCCGTAGAAGATGAACCTGCAAATCAAAGTATAAAAATCATAGCGGACCCAAGGGAACCGCAGCAGAAGAAAAATGAAAATATAGTTTCAGGAGTGGGCCCTGGACTGGTCCAGCAGGACTCAAGGACAGTAACTGGTAAGTAAAATGTCACATTCCATATTGTCCTGCTAGACCAGTCCAGACAAGCGGGATGTACCAAAACTACTATTCCAATGGGCAGGAAAAAGACAGCAGCTTGCAAAACCCCAGAGTTAAAGGCCTTGTCTGCCCATGCATGGATATCCAAATGGTAAGGCTTGACAGAAGTGGAAAGTGATGCCCATGTTGCTGTCTGACAAATGTCTGCAGGGGCTACCAAGCTTCATTCTGCCCACAAGGATGATCATGCTCAGGCAGAATGGGTGTGCAAATCCTCCTGAACTGGCAGTTTCCGCAACAGAGAGAGTTCAATGCAAAGGCCTCCTTAATCTAGCACTCTAAAACGAAGCTTGGCCACCACATCCAACAGTGTGGGCCAGCAAACAGCAGAAAAAGATGGTCGGACTTAGAAAGGAAATTCATAACCTACAAATACTGGAGAAGCACCCTCCAGACATTCACAAGGCAAAGATCCTTATCCCTCCCTTGACACTGCTCCTTACAGGAGCAACCAATGGCATGAGGGCTTCCCCCGTCCCATGGAGAATCTCCTCACCCGATTGGTGGTTCTGAGGAATAACATATCTGTGTTGTCAGCCAATTGAAATCAAGGCAGGCATTCAAATAGGTGATATTTGGTGGTTTATGGCCCTATGGTGTTGAACATAATTGGAGACTGGCTCAGAATGAGCCTTGGCGTCCTGCTGCACCTGAGGCAGTGCTGAGAGAAGCTTGAAACATGCACAACATGCGGAAACCATCTCAAAGGAATCTTTGTTGACGCCACATTTTGACGAGTTGATGGGTGGAAAAAAATAGATATGTTTGTACTTTGGAACATAAAATGAATAAAAGGATGTACAGGTTATATGAGAGTTGTATTTCCCTCTCCTGACGGCATATCTGACAAAAAAAGTAGTGAAAAATGTAGTGAATGAGTTACCTGCTAATTTTTGTGAGATTATCCTCAGAAAAGGAGGGTAGGCAGACTATCTGGTTCATATGAAGGAGAGAAATCACTTTACGCAAGGAGAAAAGCACAGGCCAAATGGAAACAACCTCCTTAGAAAAGACAGATAAGCATCTTGGCAGCTTGGAAATCTGCTTTGCAGCACAAATCGTGACCAAGAAGATCATCTTGAGCATCAAATTCTTGAAGGCAGTGTGCTTCAATGACTCAAAAGGTGCCATCATCAGGGCCCTGGAGCACCAGACATAGATTACAGGTAGAGATCACAGACCAGAGGGGAGGATGCAGAAGCTGAATCCCCTGAAGAAAGCTCTAGATGTCTGGGTGCAAGGCTACAGACTTACCAGCCACCGGACCTTGGAAACAGGCCAATGCTGCCACCTGAACTTACAGGGAGCTAAAGGAAAAGCCTTTCTCTAGGCCATCCTGTAAAAAAGACCAACAGAGAGGGCACCTTGGCTGCCTCAGAAGCTGACTGCCGAGTGCCACACCATCGCTCAAAGAGCCACCAGATCCGCATGTTTGCTAGCTTGGTAGACCTCTTCCGGGCTCCAAGCAGAGTAGAGACCACCACTGGAGAGTAGCTCATATGCACTAGCTGTCTCCTTTCAAGAGCCAAGCTGTAAGCAAGAAGTGAACTAGGTCCTTCAGGATGATCGGTCCCTGCTGCAATAGACCCTGAGATGGAGGCAAGCGAAAAAGAGGCGCCTGCAGAAGCCATATCAGGTCTCCGAAGCAGGCTCTCCAAGGCCAATTTAGTGCCACCAGAACACCAGACTGCTTGGGTGGCAGTCCATACGCTGAAACACACGCCCCAACAGGGGCCACGGAGGAAACATGTATAGCAAGTGCTGACTCAGCCAAGGCTGGGTCAGGGCGTTGACACCCTTGGACCCCATCTCCATGCGGTGACTGAAGAAACAGCAAACTGGCATTGGTGGGTTGCCATCAGATCCATTTTGGGGTGACCCCAGCGGTGCAAAATCAACGAACATGCCTCCTGACTCAATTCCCACTCTCCAGGATCCAGAGAGTGCTGGCTGAGGAAGACTGCCTCCAAACTGTCCACCCTGGCAATGTGCTGAGCCAAGAAAGCTAGGAGAGCCATCTCCAGAGCTACCCTGGTACTTCTTGTGCCGCCTTATCAATTGACATAAGCCATCATCATGGCATTGTCTATAAACATTCAAACTGCCTGGCCCTTGATCAAGAGCCGGAAACACAGAACAGCCAAACTGATTTCCCTCTCCTCAAGATAGTTGATGGACCACACTGCTTCCCTCCATTTCAAATAGCCTGAGAGACTGGCATCTGTCCTCAGGAGGATCCAGGAGAAATCATCCAGTGGCAAATTCTTCCTCAGATGACAGGGCTGCTGCCACCACCACAGGCTGGACTTCCTCATCAATGGGAGAGGGAGCCTTAGCTCAAACTCCTGGGAACTCGGAAACCACAAAGCCAGTGGTTGCATGTGAGGACACAGCCTCTATGGTTGCCAACATCAATCCAAAGAGCTGAAGTTAATCCCAGACTCTGGGAGCCTGCTGCACACAGAACAGTGCCAGGCAATCCAACAGTCTTTGACGTTCTCCTCTCGCAGGAAAACTCTGCCCATTCCATGACCATGGAGAACATCTTTGGGGCAGTGGATAGCCCAAAAGGAGCACGGGGAACTGATAGTAAGAGCAAAGCATGGCACAACTCAGATACTTTGCTGATCCACCAGGATTGGGATATGAAACTACGCCTCAGCCAGATTAAGAGAAGCCAAAAATTGCACTGTTTGAATCACAGAGTGCAAGATTTCCATCCAGAAGCGCAGGATGTGCAAGTGCTCGCTGACCACTTTGAAGTCCAGAATGGGCCAGAAGGAACAGTCCTTTCTTTTTTTGGCACCATAAAATAGATGGATTATCTGCCCTTGCCCACTCATCTGGTGAGGTGGGCACCACCGCCTTTGGGCACAGCAACTTGTCCAAGATGAAGGCATCCGGATTCGGCTCTTTGCAGCCCAGGACATAGCTTAACTGAACAATGCCTAGCACCTAGCAATCCTTGGTAACCTGGACCCCTTCCTGAAAGAAAAGGTGATGCCTGCTTTTAACCAGAGGAACTAAGGAATGAGCCCCCAAACCTTCATTGTGCAGATCAGGAGGGTACTCCTCTGGGTGGGAGTCCCTAGATCCACACACTCCATGAAAGAACTGAGTACGAGCCTGAAGCCCGGAAACATAGGGGAAGAAAGGGTTCTTTTCCCTTCTTTTCAGGTCAGTAATGATGAGAGTCCTGAGACCTCCGGGGATCCCGATAGCGCACCCTCAGTTGATGAGCGGAGGTTGATGAGAAAGGGGCATCAGCCTACTTCATGGGCTCCTTGGACCTGTCTACCAGAAGACAGTAAGATTCTGTCTCACCCAGGCCCTTCACCAACTTCTCCAAATCGGCTCCGAAAAGAAGCTTCCCCGTAAAAGCCAGGTGGGCCAACCGGGCTTTGGAAGATGTATGCACTGTCCAGTGCCGAAGCCAAATCCAATACCATGACACAGATATCAGGGCACCATCCCTGGCTGCCAAAAGTACCAGGTCAAACATGGCATCAGAAAGGAGGACTGTAGCAGACTCCAAAAGAGGTGTAGAAATATCCGGGGGAAGAGACTGAATACACTGGAGCAGGGCTCGAGACGTCAGGCCTGTGAATACTGCAGTTGAAGAACAGCAGACGCTGCAGAGAACTGGTTCTTCAACATGAATCCACCTTTTGATCCAGAGTAGCCTTTAAGGCCTATCTGCCTTCCACAGGAAAGGTGGTGCAGCTGGTAACCGCCGTAACTTGCATATTCACCTCTTCGATTCCTGCATCCCTGACTGGAGCATCAGCAAAGCTCGAAGCGGATAAGACCCTGGGATCAACACCTCCAGTTCCTACTCCTGGAATAGGCAAATAACCTCAGCCTCCTCACAATCCTCTGAAGGTGAGCGTACATCATTCACATCAGACATCTCAATCCAAGCCACAGCTGATCCCATCCCTGGGGGGCACCCCTGCCAAGGATGTCGTGCCATCAATCGAAGAAGGCATCCATTCTCAGCCTGCCCCCACAAGACTGTGCATGCGGGAGCAAAAGGCTGCAGGGGTCTGCACGTGCCCGCCGGAATGACCAGGCCTGCTGCAAAAGGAAAGAATTCTGGGAAGGACAAGCTGGACTCCAGAAGCTCTCCTCATGGAAATGATCCCCTTCCACTCAGGGGCATATTCACATTTGATTCCCTAAAGCACGGAGAGTGGCCTCCAGCACGATCATCAGATCCTCCATCCGGTTGAATATCCTTACCTATAGTGCCATCCGCCACTTCCTGCTCTGAAGCAGGCAAGGTCGGGCTAACAAGATCCCCCAGCTGAGAGAGAGGGGGAAGTAGGCCCTCCAGGGACAACTCAGAAGCAGCCATGAGAAAGAGCAGAATTTAGAAGCCAGAGATGAGGCACCATTCTTGCCAAAGGCCAAACAATGATACCCGGAAGAAGACATAAGAGTTAAAGCAAATGTCACAACAGTGTGCACTAAGGCTGCAACAGCCCAAAGGACACGTGTCAAATGTACTGTTAGTACAGCGTGCATTACAGGCACTAGGGTGGGGGCATGCTTTGGAGGCTCTTGGGCAGAACGTGCATAAGGACCACGTGACTGCCAGGTGCACAATAGAGAAAATGCTATTTGCGCATGCACAAAACAGAAGGAAACCCCCACCCAGTGCCAATAGTCACCAGGAGTCTATCCCAAATTGCATCCCCCACAGAAAGAATTGGGAGTGCCCAACAAGGACAATGACAAGGTCGCCTTGGTACTCACCCCCTGAGAGCCTCAGATAGAAAATCAGTGCTGGGCTCAGTTCTATTTGCCTGGAACTGTTTGGCTGGCTTTGCAGCATTGCATGTAAGGTGGCTGGCAGTCAGATCCTTCTGTAATCTTCAGGAGAGAGAAGAGGGAAGGGTTAGGACAGCTTTTATAGTTGGTGATTTCATCATTAGGCATATAGATAGCTGGGTGGCTGGTGGACATGAGGACCGTCTGCTAACATGCCTGCCTGGTGCAAAGGTTGTTGTTAAGTGCCGTCGAGTTGGTGTCGACTCATGGCAACCCTCTGGATAGTTGTCCTAAACTGTGCTCGGTCTTCAGTCAGGCGGCTCATTGTTGACAGACTGGTACCCGTAGCTGCTGTTATTGTATCGATCCATCTCATTGCTGGCCTTCCTCTTTTGCGTTGACCTTCTATCTTGCCAAGCATGATGTCTTTCTCTAATGATCTCTCTCTTCACATGATGTGTCAAAAGTATGAAAGTCGAAGTCTTGTCATCTGAGCTTCTAAAGAAAGCTTAGGTTTGATCTCCACTAGTACTGACTGGTTTGTTCTTCGGGCAGTCCATGTTATACGCAGTATTCGCCACCAGCACCATAATTCAAAGGCATCAATTTTCTTCCTGTCTATCTTTTCCACTGTCCTGTTTTCACATCCATATGATGTTATTGAAAATACCATGGCTTGAAAAAGTCGAATCTTTGTATGGAGAGAGACATCTCTGCTCTTGAGAATCTTGTCTAGGTCTTTCATAGTCATTCTGCCAAGAGCAATGCATCGTCAGATTTCTTGACTGCTTGTTGCTTCTTTATTGATAGTTGATCCAAGTAAGTTAAAGTTGTCCACGATTTCAATTTCTTCTCCTTC
The DNA here is from genome assembly GCA_033557465.1 of Ichthyophis bannanicus. NCBI lineage: Eukaryota > Metazoa > Chordata > Amphibia > Gymnophiona > Ichthyophiidae > Ichthyophis > Ichthyophis bannanicus. The sequence goes on along the minus strand of CM066036.1, from coordinate 606,187,347 downwards.
AACGATGAACTTGTTGATTTTGCCAGTTGTCATGATCTTTGTCTTCTTTACATTAAGGTAGAGGGAGGAGTGGTCTAGTGGTTAGGACAAGGTACTTCAGGTCGGAGGGCCGGGGGTTCAAGTCCCACCTGGGGACAGCAATCTCAGGCCGGAGGGACTGGGATTTCTAGTCCTATAGGCACTCCTTGTGGTCTTGGGAAATCAACTTAACCCTCCACTGCCCATGTTCCCTGTAAGTATTAGCGTATGTGTCTCATATCCCCTCGTGTTAGATGTATCCCCCAATTGACCGCTTTGACCCGGTGAAAAGCGGGATATAAATACAGCTAAATAAGGTTTAGGCTCATTTTGAGACTATGTTCTTTGATCGTGATAAGCAAATGTTTCAGATCATCTTCACTTCAGCCAGTAATGTGGTAACATCAGCATAGCGAAGGTTGTTGATGAGTCTTCCACCAATCTTCACACCTCTGTTGTCTTCATACAATCCTGCTTCTCTGATGATTTGTTCTGCATATAAATTAAATAGGTAGGAGGAAAGTATGCAGCCTTGTCTTACATCTTTGCTTATTTTAAACATAAGATCATAAGATATGCCATACTGGGTCAGACCAAGGTCCATCAAGCCCAGTATCCTGTTTCCAACAGTGGCCAATCTAGGTCATACGTAACTAGCAGTTTCCCCAAAAGACACAGGTTCCACAATGCTTGTACTGGGTCAAGGAGAAACCATTCTGTTTCTCCTTGTTCTATTCAAACTGTTGCTTCTAGATCAATGTACATATTGTGCAAGAGAACGATCAGGTGTTCTGGTATACCCATGCTTCTTAATGTAGCCCAGAGTTTCTCATGGTTTACACAGTCAAAAACCTTGCTATAGTCGATAAAACACAAATAGATATCCTTTTGGTATTCTTTAGTCTTTGCAAAGGTAGCAGACCTCATGTGCCATCTAGACAAGGTTTTAGATAGTGCAGGGGAAGAGTCTGCTGTCTTGGTACATGTTGGCACCAATGACATAGGAAAGTGTAAGAGAGAGGCTCTAGAGGACAAATTTAGGCTTTTCAGTAGGAATTTGAAATCCAGAACTCCCAGGGTAGCATTCACCAAAATGCTTCCCATTCCACGTGCAGGACCCAAAAGGCAGACAGAGTTCCGGAGTCTCAATGCATGGATGAGACAATGGTACAAAGAAGAGGGTTTTGGATTTGTTAGGAACTGAGCAATATTCTAGGGAAAGGAGGGGCTTTTCCGATGGGATGGGCTCCACTTAACCAGGATGGAACCAGGCTGCTAGCATTAACCTTTAAAAAGGAAATAGAATAGCTTTTGAACTAGATAGTAGGGGAAACAGACAGTCGTCCAGGATGTATCCTTGAAGGATACTAGCAAAACAGGGAAGTCAGGGCATCCTGACACAGAGGTTCCAAGAAAGATAAAAGTAACCCAGATGTCCTTCAATACAGAGCCAAAAGATTTCAAATAACACCTGTCAACTGATAACTAGATTAATATGAATAAACTACAACCACTAAAATGCCTGTATGCAAATGCTAGAAGTCTAAAAATACAAGATGGGAGAGCTAGAATATATAGCACCAAATGAAAGGTTAGATATAATTAGTATCTCAGAGACCTGCTGGAAGGAAGACAACCAATGGGACACTATGATACCTGGGTACAAACTATATAGCAATGACAGGGTAGATCAAATTGGTGGAGGGGTTGCGCTCTTTGTTGGAAAGGGCACTGAGTCACATAGGATTCAAGTTTTTCAGGAAACAAAATATACTGTAAAATCTCTATGGATAGAATAGAATGGAAAAAGGGGAAGGTCAGGCAGTGGGGGTGTACTACCGATCGTCTGGCCAGAATGAACAGATGGCTGATGAAATGTTGAAAGAAATCAGGGAAGCTAATACAAGTTACAACACATAGTTACCCCAGTATCGACTGTATCAATGTCACATCAGGACATGCTAGAGAGAGAAAGTTTCTAGATTAAATATATGACTGCTTTTTGAAGCAGCTGGTTCATAAACTGAAAAGAGGGGAAGCTATTTGGGACCTAGTCCTTAGTGGAACACAGGATCTGGTAGAAGAGATAAGGGTTTTGGGGCGATTTGGCAATAGCATGATCACATTTGATTTAATAAATGGAAGGATGGCAAAGAAATCCACAGTACTACCTTTAAACTTTCAAAGGGGAGAGATTATGATAAAATGAGAAAGATAGTTAAAAAAATTAAAAAGGCACAGCTGCAAAGGTTAAAGATTTACTTCAAGCATCGGCGTTGTTTAAAAGTGCTATCTTGGAAGCCCAGACCAGATGTATTCCTCGCTTTAAGAAAAGTGGAAGGAAGGCCAAAAAACTGTCAGCATGGTTTAAAGCGAAGTCAGAGAGACTCTTCTTGCCCAAAAAGCATCATTCAGCAAGGGCAGACTAGAAAGGCCATGTGGTCTTTTTCTGCCATCATGTTTCTATGTTTCAAATGGAAAAAGGAGCCTAATGACGAACACCAGAAACAACATAAGCATTGGCAAGTTAGATGCAAGTCATTGATAAGGCAGACAAAGAGAAAATTTGAAAAAAATCTTGCCATGGCAGCAAAAAACATAATAAAAACTTTTTCAAGTAGAAACATAGAAATATGACGACAGAAAAAGACCACATGGCCTATCTAGTCTGTCCTTCCATATCAACAACTACAACAGTCCCCTTTTTTTCTTTTAGAGATCCTCTGTGTTTGTCCCATGCTTTTTTGAATTTAGATACTGTCCTTATCTCTGCCACCTCCACTGGGAGACTATTCCACGGATCTGCCACTCTTTCCGTAAAGAAATATTTCGGCATATCACTCCTGAATCTATCCCCCTTCACCCTCATCCCCTGTCCCCTCATAAGTCAGTTGGACCATTGGATGATAGAGGGGTTAAAGGGGTGCTAAGGGAGGACATGGCCACAGTGGAGAGACTGAATGAATTCTTTGCTTCAGTCTTTACTTAAGATGATGTAGGGAAGTTACCCGTGTCTGAAATAGCATATAAAGGAGATGTAGCAAAATAATTGAAAGAAATATTGATAAACCGGGAGGATATATTATAGGATTATATTGATAGGACCTACTATTAGCAATCTGTGAACTATCACTAAAATCCTCTGTAGCACCTGAGGATTGGAGAGTTGCCAATATAACTCCAACTTTTAAAAAGGATTCCAGGGGTGATTCAGGAAACTACAGACCAATGAATCTGACGTCACTACCAGTCAAAATGGTAGAAACAATTATAAAGAATAAAATTATTGAACATGTAGATAGCCATGGTTTAATGGGAGAAAGCCAACATGGATTTAGCCAAGGAAAGTCTTGTCTTACTAATCTGTTATCTTTATTGAAGGTCTGAATAATAGACAAATGTGAGCTGGTTGATATAGTGTATCTGGATTTTCAGAAATAAAAAGTCATAGGATAGGAGGCAGTGTAGTATTGTGGATCAGAAACTGGTTAAAAGATATAAAGCAGAGAGTAGGGCTAAATGGCCAGTTTTTTCAATGGAGAAAGGTGAATAGTGGAACACCCCAGGGATCTATGCAGGGCCCGCTGCTTTTTAAAAAATTCATAAATGACCTGGAAATGGGAATAATGAGTGAGGTGATCAAATCTGCAGATGACACACAATTGTTCAAAGTTGTTAAAACCCAAGAGGATTGTGAAAAATTGCAAGATAACCTTGAGAAATTGGGAGACTGGGAATCCAATTGCAAGAGGACCTTGAAAAATTGCAAGACTGGACATCCAAATGGCAGATGAAATTTAATGTGGACAAGTGCAAAGTTATGCACCTAGGAAAGTACAATCCAAACTATTGTTACATGATGCAAAGTAACACCTTAGAAACCACCCCCCAGGAAAAAGATTTAGGCGTCGTCATGGATAACATGTTGAAAAACTCCGCTCTGTGTGCAGCGGCGGCCAAGAAAGCAAATAGAATGCTAGGAATCATAAGTAAAGAAATGGAGAATAAAACTAAGGATATTATAATGCCTCTATCGTTCCATGATGTAACCACACCTTGAATATTGTGTGTAATTCTGGTCACCATATCTTAAAAAGGATATAGCTGAATTAGAAAAGGTACAGAGAAGAGCGACAAAAATGGTAAAGGGAATGGATGGATACCCCTATGAGGAGAAGCTTAAAAGGTTGGTGCTCTTCAGTTTGGAAAAGATACAGTGAGGGGGGATATGATAGAGGTCTATAAATTAATGACTGAAGTGGAATGAGTAAACGTAGATCAGTTGTCTATTAAAAAGTAGAAAGACCAGAGGACATGCAATGAAACTACAATACAATCTATTTAAGACTAATAAGAGAAAATATTTTTATACTCAATGCATAATCAAATTCTGGAGTGTTACCGGAGCATGTAGTAAAAGCTGTTAATGTAGCTGTGTTTAAAAAAAAGTTTGGACAAGTTTCTAGAGGAAAGGTCCAAAAACCATTACTAAAGAGGACCTGGTCCTCCAGCACAGTAACTTTATTTATTTATTTTTATTTATTTATTTGCAATTTCTTCTAATCCACACTATTTATCATCAGCGCGGTTTACAGATAACCAAAAATGTACAATGTGTAACAATCTAACATTGACATTTACAGAGAACAGGGAAATAAAACATGGAGAACAGGGAGAACTATATACACTATGTACAAATTAGAATACAGATCGACGTGTTTGTCTTTAGGGGAAGATTGACGTGGGGGTAGTTTAAATGCAGTGATTAACGCATAAGGTACGTTCACTTGTGGGAGTCGCAATGGCTAAGATAAAAGGGTTAGGTGATGTTGTCAAGAGTAGAGAAGTGTTGTAAGAAGAGATAGTGTTTGATTGCCTTCCTGAACTGGGAGAGGTTGGTTATGGCACGGAGGTCTGCAGGGAGGGAGTTCCAGCAGGAAGGTGCGTAAAGAGAAAAAGCACGGCTGCTCGTTGTCTTTCAGCATTTGGTGATGGCCTTTGGTAGAAGTAAGATGTTGCAGGCTGTTGATCTTCTCGCTCTGTTGGGGGGGGGTGGGGTGTAAAAGGTCTGAGAGTGAGGTGGATGTGCATCTGTTAACTGCTTTGAATGTCATTGTTAGTGCCTTGAAGGTGATCCTGAGGTGGACAGGGAGCCAGTGCAAATCCTTTAAGATGGGGGTAATATGGTCTGCTCTTGATGCTCCGTATAGGGTTCTGGCTGCAGTATTCATCACGAGTTGGAGGGGTTTGAGCGAGCTCTTTGGAAGGCCGAAAAGTTTGGAGTTGGCGTAATCAAATTGAGGCAGTATTAGAGCTTGAAAGACAGTTCTGAAGTTGTTTGGTTCCAGAATCCGTTTCATCTGTTGTTCAAACTTGAGTTTGAACCGTAGCTACTGAATTTTGAAGTAACAGTACCTTTGCTGAGGATTCCTTCATAGCCTCTGCACGTTGTTGGACTTTCTGAGACAACAAAGTCATCTGTGGTATCAAAGCAGACCCCCAACTGTACTATAGCATTCCAAATCAATTCCAAAGTGAAAGTCTCAGGTCGTTGAAAAGTAAAGGTAGAAAGAGACTCCTCCATTGCCCCAGAACAACCCTCTTGTTCACCCGATGACAAAGTATGGCTCTGTGGGACAGTCACAGCCAACCGCCAGCACAGGATGAGCATCACAAACCTGCTAATCCGGGAAGAGCTCCGCTCTTCCATTAAAGCTAAGTTGGAGGCTTTGGAGAACTCAGATACAGCTGCAAATTTACAGCTGGTGAATTTTCCTCGGGCTGCACTTGTACCGCCTAGAGATATGCTTTGCAGTTATTTGACTAATACATTAGGTATTCCTCCTGAAACTCATCCGCCATTAGTGAGGGTTTATTATCGTTCCTCCTCTAAGAAGGAGGTGGTAATGAGAGGTGTTCCACAGTTGGGTCAAGTTGATATTCTTATTATTACTGGAATTCCGGAGAAATCTCTAGATGAAGTTAAACCTGCTACACTCTTGATTACTTTAGCTTTATTATCAGATAAAGATTGATTAATGAAGATCTTTTTCAAAAAGAGAACTGTTTGTTTTAAGGGTTTATTGGTTCGAATATATCCGGATCTTGCTTGTGAAACTCAGAAAAGGAAGGGAGAGTTTCTCCTCCTACGTCCTGGTGTACAGCAGTTGGGAGGTCTCTTTTTCCTCAAATATCCTTGCAAATGCTTGATTAAATATCAAGCTTGTTCCTGTTTATTTTTTGAATCTTCCCAACTGCTGACCTTCCTGAACTCCCACCATCTGGAAGCCTTGGTGGGGCCTCCTACCGATCCATTCTGAAATTATGTGATACTGGTTGTTTATGCCTGTGTTATCTTTCCTTTTGGTTTTGGTATGGGTGATTTCCTGTTCTTGGATCCTTTCTTTGGTGGGCTAGAGTGGGATTGAGTGTATTATTTTTTTCCCGTAATTTCTTTTACATTTTACTTTTTTCCTTTCTTTTTCCTTTGCTTGTTTATCATATCCCTTTTTCTGTACAAGACTGTATTCTTGGTTGTATTGAAAAAGTTGCATAAAGATAAAATTAAAAAAAAAAAAAAAGAGGACCCGGGAAATCCACTGCTTGCCCCGAGACAAGCATTGTGGAACCTGGGTTCCATCTCTGGGAACTTGCTAGCTGCTTGTGACCTGGACTGGCCACTATTGGAAACAGAATACCTGGCTTGATGGACCTTGGTCTGACCCAGTAAGGCATTTCTTATGTATGGGGAGGGGGGGGGGGCACAGAGGAGGATGGAGTGGGCATTCAGGTTGTGTGAGGCAGTCAAAGTCTTCCAGTTCCTTCCAACTTCTGGCTGCTCAACAGGCCTTTATTCAGGGTAAGATCATGGAGCTGAACCAATTTTCTCTCCTTCTATGGCAACCGAAAAGAGCGCAGTCTAGTGAGTCACCCTCAAGGTGGTTGTTCACAAGCATTTAATCAATCTTTTCCTCTCAATCTTCAGATTTTCTTCAGAGGAGAAAATGCATTCACCATCTGCTGGAGATAAAGAAATACTGAAGGGACCTCTAGTGGCTGAGGCAACTAGAGGAATGGGAGTGATGTCATTGAAACCTGGGCTTTTCATTGGTTCTTTGTCTCCACCAATCTTCTGGTAAGGGAACACAATCCACTTGTCTGGACTGGTCTAGCAGGACATTATGGAACCTTGACATTTTCACCTTTAGGAAGACAAACTGAGAAGGTTTTAAAATTCTGTGGACAATAATGCACATATTGTGTGATGTAAAATTGATGAGCTGCTATTCTGAAGTTCAGTACGGAGCCCTGCAAAACCACCTTTACTAGAAGGTGTAATGTTCTGAGATCATTACAGGGTAGGATGTCCAAAGGATCTTTTTATTGTTTTGATCTTTTTTAAGTGAACTCCTACCAATACTGAATGGTCGTGATAACAAAACTGCTAGCACTAGGTTGGACTTTGTATTTTAAATACAAATTTCTTGCTACTGGCATGCAAGAGTGGAGGTTCCATGATACTCTCAACTGCAGCCAGTCAGGGCAGAAACATAGTGTGTTAAGCCAAATATAATCAACTTCAATTCACTTTCTACCTGCCATCTTCTGAATGAATCTTCAATAAGCTATATCTTCAGATGGTGAGGTACTTCTGGCAGAGCAGAAGGCTCTAAGGACAGCCCTGTTGATTCTTTTTTTGTCTGACCACTCAGATGAAACCTAAAATGGACAAGGCTTCTTGCCCTTCACTTGCAAAGTGTAGTGGAAGGTATAAAGGAATCTGATGTTTCCTCTTTTAGCAGTACAATGTGTTGAGGAGTTGTTGAACAGGAACTTGCAAAAGTAGAATAAGGGGGACATTGGATTTTGGAGTTTACAGAACCTCGAACTTGGGAAAGATGTTTGGCTTGCAAAATCACATTTAAAAGTTGGTATTTGCTCCATGTGGACCTCTAGCATGACTAACAGGTTTTATCAGCAAGGTCCACCATCTGAAATAGTTCTTGACAAAGTTCCAAAACTTCTTTTTGTTAACTTCAACTAGACCCATCTCTTTGGAAGATAGTGAAGAAGGATCAGGGAAAGAGTCATTTGTTTTTGGAACAAGGATAGACACTCTTTAGAGGCTATCAGCATTGAAAGCTCAGGTGCTGACTTTCTGAAGTACATCAATAAAGTTTGTGGTTTTCTTTTTCGGTGCCAGTTCTACTGATGGCAATTAAACTTGGAGCTCAAGTGACAAGGCTGTCTGCTCCATGACTTTTGGCACCAAGGGGAGCTGGTAAAAGCTTCTTCTGCTGGAAGCCCCTGAAGCAAATAATGTCCCACTGATATCTCTGTGCCAGATCTATGCACTAGTGGGATATAGACTTCTTTTCAAGCTATCCTCACCATGATGCAGTGTTCTACAGTGCAGCTCTTCTTAGATATGGTGTAGCCTTTGCCCTTGCTGCTAACTGGCTGGAGCCACTCCACTCACATCTCTTGTTTTATTTACATTTTTCTCTGGCTAGGGAACATACAATAAAAATGAATATTTATTTATTTAAAGTTTTTGTATACCGCCTTTCTACAAGTCAAAGCGGTTTACATAGAACTCAGCATAACAGTGTAGTTACAACTCTTGTACATAGAACAATAATTTGTAGTAGAAAACATATCTATCTTTAACAAGTAACAGTATATTGCCAGAAGGCAACTACGTACATTTCATAAGAATAAGTGGGGAGGGTAAGGGGGTAAAAGGAGGGGGAGGCAGGAGTGCATAAGGAGGAGAATTTATAGGAGCCGATTAAGTGGAGAGTGAAGCAAGTTACATTGGATCTGGGTTGTCATGGGGGATGGAGCCAAAGTGGATGGAGTGTTTTTAGGTTTTTTTCGGAACTCTGTGTGGTCAGAACAACCTCATAGGTCAGATGGCAAGGCATTCCATTCTAAAGGGGCGTAGACGGAGAAAACCCAATTACAAGTAGCTTGTTTGCTCCATAGTTTTTGTGAAGGGATGTGGAGTAGGTTTAGCAGAGTTCGTCCTATGAGATCTCGAGCTAGTAGGCTTGGAGAGAAGGGGGCAGAGGCAGGGGGCTCATTCAAGGTGGATGATTTTGTGGGTTAGGGTGAGAGATTTAAATTTTATCCTAGACAGGATGGAGAGCCAGTGTAGGTGTCAGAGTATAGGGGCGATGTGGGATCTTCTGGAAGCCTTGAAGATTAGATGCGCAATTGTGTTTTGGGCCAATTGGATCGGATAGGTGCTCTGTTTTGGAAGGCAGTGATATATAAGGTTGCAGTAATCAAGGGTAGGGGTAGTTAGGGCATGGCAAATGGTCCGGAAGGAATCTGGGTTTAAAAGTGGGCGGAGGTCTCTAAGGGTTCTAACTTTGGAGTATATGGAGCGGGTTGTTCTATTTATTTGTTCCTGGAAGGTGAGGTTCTGATCAATTATAATGTCAGGATATTTAACCTCTGTTTTAACAGAAATAGGGTAATCGTGATTTAGGGGGAGTGTAGGATGAGTCAGTGAATAGATGGAGGGCTTCTGTATTGGTTAGGTCAGGGGTGGGCAAGTCCGGTCCTGGAGAGCCGCAGACCAGTCAGGATTTCATGATGTCCCTAATGAATATTCATGAGATCTATTTTCATCCACTGCCTTCCATTGTATGGAAATAGATCCATGAATATTCATTAGGGACATCATGAAAACCTGACTGGTCTGCGGCTCTCCAGGACCGGACTTGCCCACCCCTGGGTTAGGTTAATGAACAGATTATGTTGCTGGAGCCAGTTTCTGATTTCCTTGAAGCAATTGCTGATATTAGCGAAGTTTGGTTTTATTGTGTTAAATGGGGTGAAAAACGTCGTCTGTGCAGAGTTGATATTGAATTTTGTATTCTTGGAAGATTTTCCATATGGGTTGGTGAAAGATGTTGAAGAGGAAGGTGGAGAGACTAGAACCCTGGGAAACACCTTGAGATTGAATGAATGACAGGGAGGATTTATCACCAATTCTTACCTGTTGAATTCTGTGGTCCAGGTATGAACGGAACCAGTTGAGAGTGGTATCTCTGAGGCCTATGTCATGGAGTCTGTCAAGAAGCTGGTTAAGAGGAAGGGAGTCAAATGCAGAGGATATATCTAGAAAGATTAGGAGACAGACACCCTTGGGTAGGAATTTAGATGTATGGGATTACTGTATCTAGGAGGGAGATTAGAAGGGTTTTGACACCATGGTTCTTTTTAAAACCGTGCCGGAAAAGATTAAGGAGGGCATGATCGTCAATAAAATTCTGAAGCTATTTTTGGACAATCTTTTCAATTATCTTTGCCAGGAGGGGGATACTTGATATCGGTCTATATGATGTTGGGATAGTGGGGTCAAGTTTGGTTCCTTTTAGTATAGGTCGAATAGAGGTCGTCTTCAAGGGAGTTGGCAGGATTCCAGTGTGGAGGGAGGATTGTATTATGTCACATGTATGGGCCAAGAGATTCCTTGGTGCTTTTTACCAATGAAACTGGACAGGGGTCTAATACTGAGGTAGAGGCATTGAGGTTTTTTATTGTGGTAGTAATGTTACCTAGGGATGGCAGATCAAATGTTCGCCATGTTTCAACAGGGATGATATTGTGGGATGAGTAGTCAGTGTGTTGGGTTGTTATAGGTTGTATTGAGGGGAATTTAGAGCAGAGGTGATCAGCAATGGTTTGTGGAGATATTTTATCTTTGACCGCATGGTTGTTTGGTTCATTTAGGATTGACTTAGCTATTGAAAATAACTCCTGGGGTTTATTTAAGGAGCGCATGATAACGTTATCATTGTATTCTCTTTTACGTTTTAGAGTTTCAGCACAGTAGGCCTGCAGTTTTTTGAAGTAAGATGTGTAGGTAGAGGGGTCTCTAGAACGTCACCAATTGCATTCCAAACGTCTACAGTCTTTCCTAAGGTCATGTAGTGATTTGGAAAACCAGGGGGCTCGTTTGCAGTGGGTGTTGTAGGATGGCTTTGCGGGAGCTTGGACTGCAGAGGTAAGAAGTTTGTTCCAGCCTTCAATTTGGAAGGACAGGTTTGGATGACTATTATCGAGAAGGTCTAAGCATGGGGTGACTTGTTTGAGGAAGCAGTTAATATCAAATGGCTTGAATTTGCAGGGTATCTGGGTTTGTATAGAAGGTTGTGTTAGATAGGGTCTGGATGGGATAGCGAATAGGATCAGGGAATGATCAGACCAAGTAACTGAGAGAATGGAGTGTGTGGGTTGACTGTGGAATCTGATGGACTAAGGCATGAAAATAAGGTCAAGGGTATTACCTTTGCAATAGGTAGGGGTATATGAGATCTGAGTGAAATGTGCATCTATAGCCTCTAGAAAGAATGAGGCCTTTTTCAGAGCAACTGAGGGGAGGTTGAGATCTCCTAGGAGGATGAGTGGGAGAGTGGAAGTTTGGGTATTACAGGCTGATTCTAGGATTGTGGAGTGGAGGAGTAGCCTAGTGGCTAGAACACTGGCTTGGTAACCAAGCAACCAGGGTTCAATTCCCACTAGCACTCCTTGTGGCCTTGGGCAAGTCACTTAACCCTCCATTGCCTTGGAAAAAAGGCCTGGCAATCTACTTCCGGTGACACTGCCAAGAAAACACAGGACTGACTTGAAGGCACACATTGCATTTTTTCTAGGATTGTAGAGAGGTCTTGAGCCTCTGATTGTGGCGCTCGGTATACTAGGCACAGCAAGATTGCATTGTTGGAGATTTTGAGGGTATCCATACCAGTGGAAGAGGCATTTTTAATGGTGGTTAAGTTTAGATATTTTTTAGAGATTATACAAACACCTTCACCTCTGTTAAAGGTATGGTTGCAGGTATATATAGAATGGGTGGGGGGACATATTTGATTCATGAGTACTGAGTTGATTCATGGGTACCATCTTATAAGTTCTGAATTGGGGAGTTCTAATTAACATGACACTGCTGCCACCCCACACATCTATACCAAGTGGCATGAGTGCAAGTAATGGACATTTTCCAGTCAAAGGAATGTCTATTAAAGCCAGTAACAGTGTCAGCCACAGCAAACAGGATGTCAGTAAGTTAAACTCAATTTTAGAACCACACAGAAGGGGAAAAACAAACAAAAAATCCCAAACAAAACCCTTTTCTTTTCCTTTTGCAGGGGCAGAAGATTCAAAGGAAGAGAGGGAAGAAAATACTGTAAGTAAAAATAAGAAAAGGGAGAAAACTTCAGAGGTTTTTACAAAAAAAGGCCACTGCAAGAGCAGTACTGTGTTCATACTATGCTTGATAAAAAGAGATTGAAGGACTCATGGGACTCATAGCCAGTCTATGTTAGAGGTGATGGATGAAATCACCCATTGCATCACCGATTCATCCTGCTTCTCAATGAAGAACTACATCTTATCTACTAGTATAGTTATGTAAGTTTTCAGATTAATGATACACACTGAAAATTCATACCTTCAGCCATGGTTTTGATGGTGATGCCTATTAAAAAAAACAGATACACAGATATTAGTTACCTGGGTTATTGATTCTGGGTTTTTTTTGGCAATTATGGTTTTAAGTGTAATGCAAATAAATTAAATTCTTCATTAGCAGACAGGAGGTGACAAACTATACAGAAAGCTAGCTTCTTACTAAATTTCCAGATAAGCGTTTCATTAAGGTAAAGAAATAAACAGGGAAAACAGCTGGTTATATACATCACCGGGTCCCCGGCATAACCCATTCCATATTCCTGAGATATGTATCACTGTCTGTCTCTATTTATTTTTCCATAAAACTCTTAGGAGGCCGATATTCAAACGCATTTATGTGGTCAAAGAAAAGCTTCAGCAATTATACGTATAATTTTGATCATTTAATCACAACACAACCCAACTTATACATCCAGAAAGAGGGAGTGGATTTGGGAGGAGCAAAAGCAGGGCAAACCTTATGCATTCAGTTGCAAAATTCAACTGTTGAACATATGAGCTATCTATCTATGTGGCAAGAGTAAATATCAGATCTAATGGTAGCCACACTGCTAAAAGAAATTGTCCTATTAATGTTACTAAGGAAAATATAAAGTTCTGTACTTAGGGAAAATAACATTATTGAGCTCAACCGAGGAAAACAGCGAATGCTTTGGAAGAAAACAGTGATTGACAAAATAATCTTGACAGAGCTTATACTGATAAAAATGAAAGTCTAGCAAATACAGATTTAGATTGATCATATACCTAAATGTCAAAAGAAAAGATCAACATAGTCCCATTTTATCACACTGCACACATGGAGAGTCAGTTCTCATTCCCTTACAAAAAACAGGGGCTGCATTTCTATGCTTGCAATGGGGTAGAACCAAGAATGGACCATTCCATTTCTTTTCATATGAAACTAACTGAGCATCCTATGCGCTTTATTTCAAGGCCAGTATTCCCTTTCCAAATTTTGCAGCATTCAGCAAATGAAGCCACATATATTTGATTCATGAAATTATCCTAAAACGTATATGAAAAAGAAAGCGATACAGAATCATTTGACCTTGCCTAAATTTCAAAGTGCCATTACAAAGTTACAGGCCAGTGCAGAAAACTAGCTTGGCCTTAAGCACAGATAATGGCTCTGTTAAGCACATTTACTTCTACTGCCACATTCAGAGAAGAGACAGACACGCGCATAAACAGCAAAGGAAAAACTAGCGCACAATTAATGCTAAATTAAATGTATTTAAAACATAGGCAAATGAGCTGCACATAATGAAATGGTATGCAAATATTCGCTGTGCCTGATATAGAAAAACAAGAGGATTTCACAAACAGCCTCAGCGCCAATATTTTTATGCCTGGGTCTGAGTGGCTTAAACATCTAGTGTGTACCCCCGACAGTATTTTGATGGCATTAGGAGCTTTCCCCGATGCCTGTATCATCTGAGGAGAAATGTCAAAGAATTCCTGGCATCAGAGAAAGCCCCTGATGCCATCAAAATACTGCCGGGGGCCAATGCCCTCAACAAAAAGCAAATCCCTGGTGGCCCAGCAGCCCCGATCCCTCCGCTCAACCAAAAATAAACCTGGTGACCCAGCAGCCTTGAACCCTCCACCCCTCCCAACCAAAAATAACCCTGGTGATCCAGTAGCCGCAACCCCCCCCCCCCACCACCATCCCAGTATCTACAGAAATGAGTGGGAGCACTGCCCACATGCTCCCGCTCTTGTCCCACCATCTTGAAAAATGGCAGCACCTGGCCCTGCGTGCTGCAACCTGGGATGCACTGTGACTTATATGGCAGTCTGACCAAGCCTGGTACATCCCAGGATGCACTGCGCAGGGCCAGGTGCTGCCATTTTCCATGATGGTGGGCAAGAGTGGGAGTGCGCGGGCAGTGCTCCTGCTTGTTTCTAAAGGTACCAGGAGGGGGGTGAGGGGTTGGGGCCGCTGGGCTACCAGGATTATTTTTAGTTGGGAGGGGTGGGGAGGTCCAGGGCCGCTGGGCCACCAGGTTTTTTTTTATTTGGGAAGGGGGTTCGGGGCTACTGGGCCACCAGGAATTCACTTTCTGCAGGGGCAAGGGTCCCCGACTGTATTTTAATGGCATCGGGGGACTTTTCCTGGTGCCTGGATTATCCTCAGATGATCCAGGCATCAGAGAAAGACACAGATGCCATCAAAATCCTGTAGTGGTTCATATGCAAATTAGCCATGTGGCGCCCCTGTTCCTCTAGGAAAGCATGCCAAACTACACTTCTTTGAGCATATGTTTGGTTTGCTCTTCCAGTTTAACATTGCCATTTTGCGCAGTTTAAAACGTGGCTCATTTGCATATGAGCCCCTTTCTGCATGCCAGCACCAAAGTTGTACGCTGTCAGTGTACTGCAAATAGGCGTAAAAAGTTGATAGAGTGGGACTTCAGTGTTGGCTTTCTGCATTGGCCTGTTAGGTTGTGAGAATCTACGTATGTATATACACATTCACACATACATTATAAAACAGAGATACTGATTTTTTGTTATAACTAAAAACCACCAATGTGAAAAAAGGGTTTTGAGTAATGATTAGAAAATCTGGAAATGGAGCTTCCGTGCTGGTGGCATGATGTCATCAGGGGAGAGAAGAATGGACATGGAGAGCACACTGCAGTCAGCACGAGGGTATATATCACACATTCACTGTGGCAATTAGCACGGGTGCATCTCACAATACCTCAATCGATGGCATTACTTGCACCGACATTAACGGCAAGTGCTGCTGCCATGCACTGGGGTACGCCTCTGTAGGCTAACTGCAAGGAACATGCTGGGCATGCTCCCGATAGCGCAGAACTGTTGCACTTAACACCGTTAAGTTCAAAACACTAACAGACTTTAGTAAAAGGGCCCCAAAGTTTTATGCTTTTTTTTTACACTATTGATTTTAATGAAACAAACAAAAAGCTAAAATATTCCAAAACATTAAAGAAGAACCATATAAGCTGTCAGTTGCAATTATCTTTAAGGTCGAGATTTCATTTCAGAAATTATTCAAGTGATATCAAATGTCACATAGCAAAAATTTAGTATCAATTAAAATAGATTGCAGGACAAAAAAGTATTTTTGTCTTCCCTCTTCCTTTTGTCTCCTTCAGATTTCTGCATTTTACAAAGTAAGGCATCATCTAAGTGTACTGTGATAAGGAAGCTTATCAGGACCTAGAAGAGAGGGCTAAAAAGAAGGAATTTACCCTAATAAAAGACCCATTTTAAAAGGTCCAGGACTTAAAACTCCATTTGCTCCTAGAAAGCCAGTAATTCCTGGCTACATTGAGGAACAGAGTGCCCCTAGTGGTGGAAAGGATAGGGAATACAGACCCAGGGTAAGAAACCCTTACGTCACTGCATCCCCTAATCACATAGCTGCCACGAGGGAGTTTGATCTTTCTCACCTGAGAGGGGAGAGGGTGGAGCAGGAGCCTGAGGGGTTTAGGTTTAGCTCAGTTAGACCAAGAGCAAGTCCAGCAGGAGTAGCAGAAGAGCAAGGCGAGGAGCAAGAGGACAAGGAGGGACAAGCAGGACAAGCAGGACTCATGGAGAGAAACTGGAAGGACTCCTGAGACCAGAGAGTGCTGAAACTGCTAACCAGAGGGATAGAGAGAGCAGACATTTTGCCTACTAAAGGAACGGAGCAGTGAGAGCCAGAAGCACTAATTGGAGAACAGGACGTGCTAGACGGTGGCCAGAGCATGTAAGGAGTGAAGCTACTACAGGCTTTGATCAAGGTATGAGCCCCAGAAGCTTAGCTAATAATGAGCAATACGTATTTGCCAGAGACAATCATAGTAGAAGGCAGTCAAGTAAGCTATCTGAATCTGAGCCAGAGGGTGAACCCATGGAATTGGGAGAGCCAGATTTACCTTGTGATAAAGAGGTCTCATACATGGACTGCTCTGCATGCCAGTCTGCCAATTAAGAATGGTAAAGGGGGATATCAACCGTAAAGAGAAGCTTCCAGTGTCCAAAGCCCTGAGAGCTGTGTTTGCTTAATAATGTTCTAAGCTCAGGAAAAGTGTGATGCAGTGCAAAGCTGAATCTTCCTGATTGTCTTTTGAGAAACAGCTGTGAGCAGTGCAGAGCTCAGTTTTGGATGCTGTTTCAATTGAAGGAAGTAAGAAATGCTTTTGTTTGTCTAAACTGCTGAGAAAACCTGGAAAAGAGTTTTTATCTGCTTCTATGAATTGGACTATCTGTATGAAGTGCTGAGTTTAAGCATACAAGATAGTCAGGTATTTTGTTCTGGACTGGGAAGGGAAAAGGAACCTGGTTTAAAAGTTTCTTTCTATTTGTTTTGATCTGCACGGCAAAGCTCTGCTGAAAGCAGGTGCAGTTAATTAAGCTGAGGAAAGCTGTTTGTTTCAGTTCAAGTTATCCTGTAATGAGTTACAAGAAATCCTGATGAAAATATCTTTAAAAGGTGGATTTGTGAACCTAGCGTGTCTTTCTGTGCTAATGAATAAATTGCACACACTCAAACTCAACTACAAATGAAGGTGTTTTTTTCATCTGAGCTCAAATGATATCTAACTGAACTACCTTTCCCAGAATGCATTTAAAGGCATCCAGTTAGAAAAGGCCAGAAAGTTGAAGCACCACAGTGACAAAAATAAATCCACGCCCCTCCATACTAATGTAAGGGGCTAAGGGCGTGACAGTACACACACAGCTGCATAACTTGGGAAAATGCCACTTACTGGGACAAGGCAGAAACATGTATCCCAATGTCCCAAATCAACTGAACAATGCATCCTGCAGGAAGAAATCACCTTAATTCTACAATATTTCAGTGTGAAATATATCTTGAGAAGTTCATATAGCAAGTGCTTTCTTTAACCCTGTTCTACAATTCAATTGAGCCTCTAGAAGCAGCCATGCTCTGGACAGTGTCTCAAGCTACTTCACACAGAAACAGCATCTGATAGTTTCATGCTTCGTTTATGACACCAATATGAACCAATTACATCCAGTGTGTGAGATAATTAAGACTGTTCTAAGCACAGCTGCTCCCTGAGGTTAAAGGAAATTTGAGGAAAGCAGTTTAAAAATGCTAAGTCTAACAACCTGAGCTATGTTTTTAATTGATAAGAATGATGATTAGGAGGGTTTTTTTTATTATTTTATATTTATGAAATTTTACAAAATAGTCAAGAAAGTTACAAAAACATTCTTGAAGAAAACAGGTAGATATCTCAAAGAAATAATCATCATACAAAATAGAAAACAAACAATAGCAACTCATATTGAAACAGAGATATCTTCCACACTAGCCCACAATACAAGGGGAAGGAAATCCACAACCATATAATAATATCCAAAACTATAAATGAAATGGAAGCAGCTGTCTAGCTATGGCAAATATATTTATGAGAGATCTAATGAGGGCCCCTGTGGGGACTCCAAACGCCTGGCACTAATGAAAGCAATAAGTTGGGAAGGTTCATAAAAAATATAAGAAATCAATTTGTATTTCACTAGACATTTACATGGATGCTTAAGGAAAAACAACCCCCCCCCCCAACTGAAGAATACCAGGACGTAACAAAAGAAACTCCTTACGGCGCTTCTGCGTATCCCTAGCTAAATCAGAATACACTCTAACCATTAACCCTTTAAATAAAATATTTCTTTTCCTGAAAAAAAGCTTCAAAAGCCACTATCTGATAATAGAGCAAATGTAACCAGCAATGTAGAGGGGATTGGATTCTCATTCTCAGATTTCTCAAGTAACTCAGTTAAGTTAAGAACATTTCCTTGTCCCCGGTCATCCCCTGCCGTAGCCTCTCCTGAGGTTATTTCAGCCTTAGGCAAATAATACACTCTAACCAAAGGGGGAATTAACTCAGGGGATACACCCAAAACCTCAACTAAGTATAACCGAAACATTTCTCTAGGAGATATAGAAATAATTCTCGGGAAATTAATTATCCGGAGATTATTTATCCTAGAGAGATTATCCAGTTGCTCCAACTTCACTTGTGTGGATAAAAAGTTCTTTCTAAAAGCATCCGCTTGCTCTTTCAAGGTTTCCACCTTCCGACGTAAATCAACCACCTCTGGTTGTAGGGCCATAACTTTTT
This sequence comes from Ichthyophis bannanicus, assembly GCA_033557465.1. Lineage (NCBI taxonomy): Eukaryota > Metazoa > Chordata > Amphibia > Gymnophiona > Ichthyophiidae > Ichthyophis > Ichthyophis bannanicus. The sequence goes on along the minus strand of CM066036.1, from coordinate 606,168,730 downwards.
GTTCCAAGCCCTCCACAGCAAGATCAAGATTATTCAATTTCTTCTCCACAGAGGTTACCCGTGGCACCAGGGCCTCGCCCAAAGAGAAAATTGCCTGCCAAATTGACTCTAATGTAAAAGTCTCTGGACGCTGCAAGGTAAATGGCTGCCCCAAGACAGTCTCCAAATTTCTTGGTTCCAATCGTGCCTCCCGTGCTGGTTCACGACCCACAGCAATAAAATCCTGACCTGTTGGTCCTTCCTCAGTCGGCACCGCTGCTGCTATTAACTTATACTGCCCAACGACTGCAGATTCTCGAACTCGCCATCCCTCTGTTCCCGGTCCACCCGAGCCACTGCCTTCCTTCAGCTTTGGAGGGGAGCCAAGCTCCAGGAACCCTTCCAGTAGGGGCTGGCCGAGAGACACCTTCGGTGCCGGTCTCTCAGGGGCGAGAGATATACCTGATGCAGACGCCGAGCCACCCGACTCTGGCGTTATTGCAGCCCGGGACTCATCCCCTTGTTCTGCCACAGCTCAGTCAGTGAGAGAAACAAAAGAGTCCATAGGACCAACAGAAATAGACATTGAGGTAGGAGGGGGTGGGAGGACAAAGCCTCCCCCTTGCCCTTACGCTTTTTACCCATTGCTAAGAAAAACACATTCACACAAAGTCGGCAGCTGCCGCCATCTTGACTAGGACTCCTCCCCAATTCCAGAGGTATTAATGTTGGCCACATGGACTTCTAAAGTACTACAAAGAATGCAGTGGGTGGGTAGAATTTTCTGTTACGCAAGGCATGTCCATCCAATTAGCACACTGCAATCCAACCAGGGAGTCATTCTACTAAGTTTATAATTGATAATAAAATGAAAAACTTGAAAGTTATATTTTAGGAACTGGGCAACATTCTAAGGAAAGGAGGGTCTCTTTTGAAGGGAAGTTAGGACATCCTAACAGAGAGGTTCCAATAAAGATAACAATAACCCAGATGCCCTCGAGTACAGAGTTGAAAGATTTCAAATTACCCCATTAACTGATAACCAGATTAATATGAATGAAATACAACCTCTAAAATGCCTGTATGCAAATTATAGAAGTCTAAAACATAAGATGGGAGAATTAGACTATATAGCTCTAAATGAGAGGTTAGATATCAGTATCTCAGAGACCTGGTGGAAGGAGGACAACCAATGGGACACTGTACATACCTGGGTACAACGTATGTCACAATGATAAGTTATATAAAATTGGTGGAGGGGTTGCACTATCTTAGAGAGGGTATGGAGCCACATAGGACTAAAGTTTTGCAGGAAACAAAATATGCTGTAGAATCTCTATGGATAAAAATTCAATGTAAAAAAAGAGGAAGGCAATGACAGTAGGGGAGTACTACAGACCGCATGGCCAGAATGAACAGATGGATGATGAAATGCTGAAAGAAATCAGGGAAGCTAACAAAAGTTACAACACAGTAATGGGCCTGCGACTAAAAAGCTGTTTAATTATTTTCATCTAATTTCCATGTATTTTGGTGTGCTGAAAACAAATAAAATATTGAAAAAACTTCTAGATGTCATGATTTGCCACAACATGCAAAATTGTCTTCAAATTTATCAAATTTTTTCAAATTACTATTAATTAATTCAAATTACTATTAATTAATTCACATAAGTGCCTCGGAAGAAAGGCCTGGCAATCTACTTCCGGTGACACTGCCAAGAAAACCCAGGAGCTTCTGGGTCGCCAGGAGTCAGGACTGACTCGAAGGCACACATTGCATTTAAGATATAAAATGCCAAAAAAACCTTAAAGGGGTTGTCCGAGTTATGTAAAAAAAATATAGCACTGTAAATCTGATGGTCAGCAATATATACATAAGCTAAGTAAGTTCGTGCTTCTAATGGTAGAAGGGGTTAATCTTTCCTGAAGAATCCAGTGGGAGGGAGACACCGGGCAGATAGCAGCAGCTCCAGTCAGTGCAGGGGGGCGTGGCCAGCACTGTGACATCTGGTGTACAGACACAGAACTGCTCTCTCCTGCATGCCACACTTGTGCACGAATCATCATCAGGTTCTTGGTTCTAGACTGTTCACACTTTTTCATCGCAATTCGTGTTAGCTCGTCATTCTTCAACCGTTATGTTATGGCTCCGCGAAAGTGTATTAATTCGCCAGACAGTTTCTGTTTCATCTGTGGTGAATATACAGTGTTGAAGCAACAGCAGAATATTACAGACTTTGTGAAAAAAGTATACTTTGCATACTTTGGACTAAAAATTGGAGATCAAGATAAAGTCTGGGCGCCTCAAAAAGTGTGCAAACGGTGTGCTGAGGACCTCCGGAACTGGTTCAAGAGTAAGAAAAAATCTTTCTGTTATGGGATTCCTATGGTATGGCGAGAGCAAAAGAACCATAGTGACGACTGTTACTTTTGTTCATGCGATGTGAAAGGGTTTAATTCCAAATGGAAGCATTCCATTTCATACCCCAATCTTCACTCAGCAATTCGTCCCATCCCCCATGGCACAGATATACCAGTACCCAAGCCCCCTGCTACCTTGGAAGAGATACCTAGCTCCGATGAAGGTGAAGTCATACCTAAACCAGATGACAAATCAAGTTCTGACTTTGAAGATGATGCAAGACCAAAATTGTTTTCTCAGGAGGAGATGAATGATTTGGTAAGAGACTTGAATCTTCCCAAAGATGCCGCTGAGTTACTCGGATCAAGGCTGAAAAGCAGGAATTTATTGTTGCCAGGAGTGTCATCTTCATAGTTCAGACATCGTGAAAAGGAGTTTGTTCCTTACTTCGCCCAGGAAGACAAGTTGGTTTATTGCATCGATGTCGAAGGTCTGATGGGTCAATTTAAAATCCAATATGATTCAGAGCAATGGCGTCTTTTTATAGATTCTTAAAAAAAAAAGTCTCAAAGCAGTTTTACTCCACAACGGTTTTTACGCTTCCGTACCTGTAGGTCATTCTGTACACTTGAAGGAAACCTACGAGAACTTGGAATTGGTTCTTCGTAAACTTAAATATGAAGACCATGGTTGGCAAGTGTGTGAGGACTTGAAGGTCTTGTGCATGCTGCTCGGGCAACAAGCTGGGTATACCAAATATCCTTGTTTTCTGTGTCTATGGGACAGTCGAGACTGACAAAATCACTGGACCAAGAAGAGTTGGCAGCGAAGGGTGCTAACAGTCGGTGAAAAAAATGTCCTCCGAGAAACTTTGGTACCTTCCCATAAAGTTCTTCTTCCACCTCTCCACATAAAATGGGGATTGATGAAGCAGTTCGTAAAATCACTTCCAAGAGATGTAGAATGCTTCAAATACTTGGTCACCAAGTTTCCAGGCCTGTCGGAGGCAAAATTGAAGGAAGGTGTGTTCGTTGGACCAGACATTAGAAGGCTTATAGTTGATCAAGAGTTTGTCAATACCATGACGCATCCTCAAAAAGAAGGGTGGATTGGATTTAAAGAAGTCGTACAGAAATGTTTAGGCAATAACAAAGATCCTCACTACAAAAAGATCGTCGGACGAATGCTGAAAGCATTTCAAGCTTTAGGTTGCCTGATGAGTTTGAAAGTGCATTTCCTCCAGTTCCACCTTGACTACTTTCCTGAAACTTTGGGAGCTGTGAGTGAGGAACAAGGTGAACGATTCCACTAAGACATTAAAGAGATGGAAAGGAGATACCAGGGAAAATGGAGCATTACAATGATGGCAGACTACTGTTGGATGCTTCAGAGAGACATTCCAGATGCTACTCACAAGCGTGAATGCACCAAGAGGAGCCTCACAAGGAAGAAGAATAGAGTTTAGTGTGTGTAGGTGAGCTCATTTCTATTCAAAAAAGGATTTTCATGAAAATATTGTAATAAAACTTTAATTTTATAAGTCTATTTCCATTTATTTTGAGGTATTGCCTTATTTAACATAGTTACCTAAATTGTCAGGAAATGTGATGTCCTATGACAAAATGGAGGTCATTTTCGGATTCAGCGCACCAAAAAACATAAAGATTACGTGGAATAACCAAAACAACTCTCGAAAACAATTTTTTTGCAGACCTGTGATGGGTGATTTAAATTACCCAGGTATCGACTGGGTTAGTGTCACAGCAGCACATACTAGGGAGATAAAGCTTATAGATGAAATAAATGACTGCTTCTTGGAGCAGCTGGTTCATGAACCGACTAGAGGGGAAGCTATTTGGACCTAGTCTTTACTGGCATGCAGGATCTGGTGCAAGACAGAAGAGTGTTGGAGCCACTTGTCTGATCACATTTGATTTAATAAATGAAAGGAGGATGGCAAGGAAATCCACAGTACTACCATTTAACTTTCAAAAGGGAGACTATGAAAAAATGAGGAAAACAGTTAAGAAAAGACTAAAAGAAGCAGCTGTAAAGGTTAAAGATTTACATAAATCGTGGACATTGTTTCAAAGTACTATCCTGGAAGCCCAGAACAGATGTATTCCATACTTTAAGAAAAGTGGAAGGGAGGCCAAATAACTACCAGCATAGTTTAAAGGCGAGGTCGGAGAGGCTGTTATAGCTAAAAAAGCATCTTTTAAGGAATGGAAAAAGGAGCCAAATGACAAAAACGGATAAACAACAAAAGAACTGGCAAGTTAGATGCAAGGCATTGATAAGGCAGGCAAAGAGAATTTGAAAAAGAGCTAGCCATGGAAGCAAAAATGCATAAAATAGTTTCAAGTACATTCATAGCAAAAAGAAACCTGAGAGAGTCAACTGGACCATTGGATGATAGAAGGATTAAAAAGGGCACTAAGTGAGGACAAGGTCATAGCAGAGAGACTGAATGAACTCTTTACTTCAGTCTTTACTGAAGATGATGTTGGGAATTATCCATGCCTGAACTGAAATGGTATATAAAGGTCATGTATCAGAAGAACTGAAAGAAATATTGATAAACCGGGAAGATGAATGACAACTATTTGATAAACTGAAGGGTAGCAAATCACCTAGTCTGGATGGTATTCATCCGAGGGTATTGAAAGAACTGAAATATGAGATTGCAGACCAACTATTAGTAATCTGTGAACTATCATTAAAATCATCTGTAGCACCTGGAGAATGGCCAATGTAACACTAATATTTAAAAAGGGTTTCAGGGATGATCCAGGAAACTGCAGATTGGTGAGTTTGATGTCAATACCGGGCAAAATGGTAGAAACCATTATAAGCAATAAAATTACTGATCATGTATATAGCATGAATTAATAGGAGAAAGCCAACAAGGATTAATCCAAGTTAAGTCTTGTTTTACTAATTTGTTATATTTTTTTAAGGTATGAATAAACAGGTAGATAAAGGTGAGCCAGTTGATATAGTGGACCTGGATTTTCAGAAAGCCTTTGACAAGGTCCCTCATGAGAGATTCTTGGTGAAATTAAAAAGTCATGGGATTGGAGGTAGTGCAGTATTGTGGATCTGTAACTGGTTAAAAGATAGAAAGCAGAGAATAGGGCTAAATGGCCAATTTTCTCAGTGGATAAAAGTAAATAGTGGAGTATTGAAGTTATCTATACTGGGCCTGCTGCTTTTTAACATATTCATAAATGACGAGGAAATGGGAATAATGAGTGAGGTGATCAAAATTGCAGATGACACAAAATTATTCAAAGTTCTTAAAACCCAAGAGGTCTGTGAAAAATTGCGAGAGGATCTTGATAAACTGGAAGACTGGGCATCCAAATGGCAGATGAAATTTAATGTGGACAAATGCGAAGTTATGCACCTAGGAAAGAAAAACCTAAACTTTGGTTACATGATGCAAGGTACCACCTTAGAAACCACCACCCACGAAAAAGATTTAGGCATCATCGTGGATAGTACGTTGAAACCCTCTGCTCAGTGTGCAGCAATGGCCAAGAAAGCAAATAGAATGCCAGGAATGATAAGGAAAGGAATAGAGAACAAAACAAAACAAAGGATATTATAATGCCTCTGAATCGTTCCATGGTGCGCCCGCATTTGAATATTGTGTGCAATTCTGGTTACCATATCTTTAAAAGGATATAGCAGAATTAGCAAAAGTACAGAGAAGAGTCATCAAAATAATAAAGGGGATGAAGGATACCCCTATGAAGAAAGGCTTAAAAGGGTAGGGCCTTTCAACTTGGAAAAGAGAAGCCTGAGTGGAGATATAATAGAGGTCTATAAATTAAAGAATGGAGTGGAACGGGTTAATATAGCTTGGTTGTTTACACCATCAAAAAGTAGAAAGACTAGAGGATACACAATGAAGCTACAATGTAAGTCATTTAAGACTAATAAGAGAAAATATTTTTTCGCTCAATGCATAATCAGAGTCTGGAATTCCTTACCGGTGGATGTAGTAAAAGCTGTTAGTATAGCTGGGTTTTAAAAAGGTTTGGACAAGTTCCTGGAGGAAAGGTCCATAAACCATTATTAAAGATGACTCAGGAAATCCACTGCTTACCCCAGGATGAGCACTGTGGAACCTGTGTGCCTTTTGGGAACCTGACAGGTACTTGTGACCTGGATCGGCCACTGTTGGAAACAGGATACTGGGCTTAATGGACCTTGGTCTGAACCAGTATGCTATTTCTTATCTTCTTATATGTAACAAAGATTATTTTAGATTAGTGGTTCTCAGTCTGGCCCTTGGGGACAGCTTAGGCAGTCAGATTTTCAGGATATCCGCAATGAATATGCAAGAGCTAGATTTACATACAATTGAGGCAGCATATTGATTGGATCTCAACATCCATGCAGTGAGTGCTAGTGAACAGATATTTTGAGTTTTCAGAGAAAGAAATTCTGATAGATGTATTGGGGGGCGGAGAGGGGAGCTAGTTACTAAGATGCACTTATGTTTACATGCCTATTTTAGCAGAAGTTCCATATTACTCAATGGGACTTAGCTACTAACAACACATGTTAACAATGAATTAAGAGTAGTTACTCACCTATAACAGGTGTTCTCGGAGGAGCAGCAGGAATCAGTCCTCACATATGGGTGTCATTGGCGCTGATGAAGCCCCAGCAGAGCATTTCCCCAGCTTTCTATGAAAGCCTTTGGGAATGCAGGCACGCATGCACGGTTCCCTTCCCGCCTAAAGGTGCCATCTTACCTCAGTCAAATGACATAGCTAAGAACAGCACACAAAAATGAAAAAGAAACTATGTACAACTGCAAATCCAAGGGGAGGAGGGAGGGTTGTGAGGATTGATTCCTGCTGCTCCTGGAGAACACCTGTTACAGGTGAGTAACTACTCTTTCTCCAGGACCAAGCAGGAAGTCAGTCCTCACATATGGGTGACTCCCTAGCTTTGGGCTACCAAGGAACTCAGGCTGAACAAGAGAACTCCCTCTAGTCCCAGCATCAAAGAAAGGCTTTTCACTGACACAACCTCCACCGGTAGCCCAACAGAGGGCAGGAGGGCAAGAGTTGCCTAAACCTCAAAGAGATTCCCGAGTACTGCCTGGACAAAAGCACTGTCCCTACGGGACTCCCTCTCCAGACAGTAATGGGCCGCAAAAGTCTGGCTTGAAGACCAAGTTGCAGCCCTGTAGATGTCTACCAACGGTACAGAGCGGAGATGAGCCACTGAGGCAGCCATTGCCCTGACACGATGGGCCGTGACCCTACCCTGCAAAGGAAGGTCAGCCGCCTTGTAAGCCCAGGTGATACAGTCAGCCACCCAGATGGACAAGGTACGCTTGGACACAGCCAACCCCAACTTATTAGGGTCAAAAGAAACGAAGAGCTGAGTAGCCCTTCTATGCCCCTGCGTACGGTCAAGGTAGAAGGATAAGGCCCTCCTACAGTCCAGGGTATGCAGGACTGCTTCAGCCTGGCTAGCATGAGGCCTTGGGAAGAATGTTGGAAGAACCACCTCCTGATTGAGGTGGAAAGAGGAGACAACCTTAGGGAGGAACTTTGGATGAGTCCTGAGGACTACCCTGTTCCTGTAAATCCTGGTGTAAGGCCTGTCACAGACCAGGGCCTGAAGCTCACTTACTCGCCTAGCCGAGGTAAGGGCTATCAGGAAGAGCGTCTTCCAGGAGAGGAAGCGAAGTGGACAAGTAGCCATTGGCTCAAAAGGTGGGCGAGTCAGTTGCTGCAAGACCACATTCAGCTCCCACTCAGGGGCAGGAGGATAGATGGGAGGCTTGAGCAAAAGCAAGCCCCTGAGAAAACGGGACACCAAGGGGTGACCAGATAGAGATTGTCCCTCTACCAATGAGTGGTGAGCTGCTAGAGCTGAGAGGTGGACGCGAACAGAATTGGACTTAAGTCCCTGATTGGATAAGTGCAGTAAGTACTGAAGAACTATTGGCACAGTACAGGAGAAAGGATCCTCTGTACGTAGGTGACACCACACAGAAAACATTTTCCACTTGAGAGCATAGGTCTTCCAAGTGGATTGTTTTCTGGAGGCTAGGACAACCTCTTCAACTTCCTGAGGTAGGCCCCAGGGAGCCAAAACTACCCTTGCAGCCTCCAGGCCATCAAATTGAGAGACTTGAGATTGGGGTGCAGAAGGGAACTCTGGTCCTGTGTGAGAAGGTCGGGTTGCAACCCCAGAGGCAGTGGAGGATCCACCGCCAGTTGAAGCAGAAGAGGAAACCAAGGCTGTCTCGGCCACCTGGGAGCTACCACCAGGACCGAGGCCTTGTCCTGGAGAACCTTGAATAGGGTTCGAGCCACCAAGGGCGTGGGAGGAAACGCATAGAGGAGGCCCTGAGACCACGATATCAGAAAAGCATCCGCTGCTGTCCGCAGAGGATGTGGTTGCCTGGAGCAGAACTGTGGCAGTTGCTTGTTGATGGGGCTGGCAAAGAGATCCATCAAAGGGAGACCCCATCTCAGGAAGATCTTCTGAACTACTGAAGGATGAAGCTGCCACTCGCGGGGCTGCAGTATCCTGCTCAATCTGTCTGCCAGGTAGTTGTCCTGGCCAGGAAGGTACACAGCCCTGAGGAGCATGTTGTGCTTGAGGGCAAAACAACAAAGGTCCTGAGCTTCCCGACAAAGGATCCTGGAGCCAGTTCTGCCCTGTTTGTTCACATAAAACATGGCAACTTGGTTGTCTGTCTGAATCAGGACAGACTGTTGAGCCAGGGTAGGAGTGAAAGCTTTGAGTGCTAATCGAATAGCTCTGAGTTCGAGGAGATTGATCTGCTGTGCAGCTTCCCAGGGAGACCAGAGGCCCTGGGTGCACTTGCCCAGAAAATGCGCTCCCCAGCCTTGCAGGGAGGCATCTGTTGTTAGCATCACAGTGTAATCTGGAATCTGAAAGGGCACCCCTTTCAGCAGATTGGGTGGGTGTAGCCACTAGTTGAGGGAGTGCAGAAATTGTCTGGACACCCTTATCCTGTATCTGAGGCTGCCTGTGGCCTGTGACCACTGAGACCGAAGGCACCACTGTGCAGGCCTCATATGGAGCCTGGCATTGGGGGTCACATGTACTTTCGAAGCCATGTGGCCTAGAAGCCGCAGGCAGAGTCTGGTGGAGACCAGGGACCTGCTGAGAAACTGACTGGCCAAGGCCATTAACCTTCGGACTCTGTTTTCTGGTAAGAATGCCTTCGCCAGGAGAGAGTCCAACCTTGCCCCTATGAACTCCAAGTTCTGGGAAGGGAGCAAAGTGGACTTTGCGAAGTTTATGACAAACCCCAGGCGTTGTAGAAGAGCAATAGTCCTGAGGGTGGCTTGATTGGCCTCCTGACATGTCTGACCCCTGATGAGCCAGTCGTCCAGATAGGGGAAGACAAAGATGCCCTGATTTCTCAGGTAGGCGCCACCACTGCTAAGCACTTTGTAAAGACTCTGGGGGCGGAGGTGAGGCCGAAAGGCAGCACTCTGTACTGATAATGGTTTCCTCCCACGATAAACCTTAGGTACTTTCTGTGGTCTGGATGAATGAGGATGTGAGTGTACGCATCCTTTAGATCTAAGGAGCATAGCCAATCTCCCTGGTGGAGGTAGGGCAGAAGGGTTCCAAGAGTAAGCATCTTGAACTTTTCTTTCACTAGGAACTTGTTGAGGTTCCTGAGGTCCAGAATGGGACGAAGGCCACCGGTCCTTTCGGCCACCAGGAAATACCTGGAATAGAATCCGTGACCTAGCAAGTGGGGAGGCACAGGCTCCACCGCCCTGTCCACCAACAGACCCTGAAGCTCCTGACAGAGAAGGGCTGTGTGCAGAGGAGGCCTTGGAGGCTCCCCTGGAAAATATGGGGGTGGCATTTGGTGGAAATGGAGGGCATATCCCTTGTGGATTATCTCCAGCACCCAACTGTCCCCGGTGATAAGGGGCCACTGGTGGGCAAAGAGGGCGAGACGACCTCCTGTGCAGGGTTGGGAGAGCAGTGGAGGAGAGGCTATGCTCAAGGAGTCAAAAACCTCCACCCTGTTGAGTGGTAGCAGGGGCCTGAGGCTTGGGGGTCCTCTGCCTACGGGGCCCATTACCCTGGCCCTTGGCTTGCTGACCCTGGGGGGCAGCTTGGGCAGCCTGATATTGTGGGTACTGTTTGTAGGCAGTGCCCTTCCTCGGGTAAAAGGGCTTTTTACCCGAGCCCTTCTTTTTATGAGAAGGGGCAGAGGTCTTCCTCAACAGCCTTGTCCGGATGAGGTGCTCGGTCTCGAGCTGAGCGGCCTTCTCGGTCATGGGCTTGCCAAAAAGATTTTCACCTCGGCAAGGGACATCGACCAACTTGTCCTGTACCCATGGCTCGAGGTCCGATGACTGTAGCCATGCCTGGCGTCAAGCAGTCCCGAATCCCCGACGACAAGGTCTTAAATCTCTGCAAGGGTTCCCCGGAGAGACCAGCAGAGAATCCGGCCAACTCCTTGGCCAGAACCCGCAAGTACATGCCCATGTACAGCTGTTAAGACTGAACACGGCAAGCAAGCATCGAGCCCTGAAAACACTTTCTACCGAAGCCATCTAGGTTTCGGGCCTCCCTGCCAGGAGGCACCGCGGAGTGCATCTTCTGACTCTTCAGACGATGCATGGACGATTCCACAACCATGGAATGGTGTGGTAGCTGTGCCTTTTGAAACCCAGGGCTCTTCCGGAGTCGATAGATGGAATCGACCCGCTTGCTAAGAACCGACGCCGAGGCCGGTGCCTCCCACATATGGAAGAGGAGCCGTTCCAGCATCGGAGGAACCGGGACAGTAAAGGCCTCCTTCGGAGGAGAGTCATACTGTAGGGCCTCGAGCTCTTCAGCTCAAGGCTCCTCCTCGGGATCCGCCGGAATAGCCAAGGCAGTGGCCATATCCCGGACGAACTCCGAGAACTGGGTGTCCTCCGGAGGGGACCTACTCCGGGGTTCAGACTGCGGTGCGTCCGAAGGGACGCACAGAGTCTTAAAGGTATCGGGAGACTCCTCGTCCTCTGTCTCCCAAGCTGACTCGTCCGAGGAAGTGTCGGGGTCTGACCCCGCAGGGCCCTGGAGCACCCGCCCCGACACCGGAAGCACCGGCGTCGACGCCCTCGGTCCCAAACGGGAGGTCGAGGGAGACCGCGACCGAGGTCGACTCCGAGCCACGAGGGACTCGAGTATCGGCTCGGCCTCCGGGGTCGACTTCGACGTCGATGTCCCGGTGGTCGGGGCAGATGCGCCAGACAGGCTGGCCATCAGTGCCCGCTGCTGCTCCATGAAGGCAGACATTCTGCTCTCCAAGGCTGTCATCCTGAGACTCAGCTCGGGAGACGCAGCAGCCACTGACTCGTGCCCCGGCAGCGCCGGGCCCGACGTCGGCTCCCTGGGAGGAGAGTCCACGAGGACTACGGGGATTACGTGTCCAGCAGACTCCAGCTCCACACGAGGAACTTTGGCAGGCTTCTCCGGTTCCACAGGCCCGGGGCGACGGTCGTGGGTCTTAGACCTGGCCCTCGAGGAGCCAGGGACCTCTTCCGACGACGCCCTTGTGAGCCGCTTCTTCCTCTTGCGTTCCCGGTCGGGGGACCCCCTGTCTGAGGAGCTTCGACAGCGCTCGGGATCGGAATCCCGAGATGTCGAGGCCTCAGACGAGGTCCGGGCCCGGCTGGAGGCTGAGTCCGAGAAAAGCCTTTCCTTTTGCTGCTGTCGACTTCGTAGTGCCTTGGAAGACATTTTTCCACAGGCCCCGCACGACTTAGGATCGTGGTCGGGGCCGAGGCACCGAAGGCAGCAGTCGTGAGTGTCGGTGAGAGACATTAGTTTCTTACACCGATCACATTTCTTAAAGCCACTGGAAGCCATCGGGGAAAAAAGAGTCCCTGCGAGGTCAAAGGACTGGCCTTCCAGAGAAAAAGAGAAAAAAGGGCGCGAACGCCAGCCACGAAGGGCAAAAACCAAAAAAGAAGAATCGGGCTCGATACCAGTGTACTGAACCCGGCGGGAGAGGAACCGGCGTCGAACCGGTAGAAAAAAGAGCAAAAATTGCTAAAAATCTGATTTTAACCGGGAAAACGGGACATACGTCCGACGGGCTTCACGGAAAAAAAGAGACTGAGGTAAGATGGCACCTTTAGGCGGGAAGGGAACCGCGCATGCGTGCCTGCATTCCCAAAGGCTTTCATAGAAAGCTGGGGAAATGCTCCGCTGGGGCTTCATCGGCGCCGATGACACCCATATGTGAGGACTGACTTCCTGCTTGGTCCTGGAGAAACAAGTGTTAACATCAGTGCACCTTAATAACTAGTCATCTTGGTGTCTTGACCGAAAACAGGTACAGAAGGAAATTGGATTTGACAAGGCCAGGAAGGGGGTTAGAAGGATTATAGGGGCCATCTTCCATTTTATCTCTAGTAAAGTCCTAGATATTAATGTAGTGGGGGAAAAGCATATAAGTCCTGTTCACAGCATATGCTGAAAGCATCCAAAGACAGTTTGTACTCGCTTGGTTTTCTGGAGCAGACGCATAGAATGTAAGAAAGGTGGTATATAAAACTTTTTAAGTAAATAAATATAAGTTTCTTAAATTCTGAAGTGAAGACATTTGTTTTTGGAATTCCTCTTTCTTAGAGGATATAATCTATAATCTCCTGGTCCAAGAACCATTTGTAATGTTCTAAGTAATGGTTAAATTTGTCTACAATCTTATTTTTCGCAACATACCTTCTACAGCCATAGTTCCAAATCTTCAGGATCTCCTTGAAGAAAACAAAAGTTTGATTTCAGTTTATATAAATCATGATTATTTGGATGCTCTTTGATTTAGAATTCCTTCTGGACAACACACCAGAAAAATTCTGAAATCACTGAAGACAGCTCTTCATTCTTGGAAGTTGCTCTGATATGAATTTTCCCATCTCAATAAAGCTCTCTCATTGAAGAGAGAATGCACATGAGCTTTCCATTCTATACTGGATACATCTGTGGTTAATAAAGCTTGGTGTTGAGGCTGTTAGAATGAAATCCCTGAAGAAGGTTGCTGTATCCCTCTTACCAGTGAATGGAGTGAAGAACCTACTGTTTTATTCTTATTTGGTGAGCCAATTGAGCAATGGCATCCCTTGGAGCATGAGTTTTATAAAAATGATGAATGAAAAGGTGAACCTCTGAAGAAGTCTACTGTACTCCTGATTATCTATCCATATTGCAGATAATTTTGAAACAATATTGTGTTGAATATTAATTTTTTTTTTAAGTCTACTGATATTAAGTCTGAGCATCAATTTGAGGAGTAATTTGTTATAAGTATAATCAGAGTTTATGGGGGTTTATAGACGTTAACTGAGGATGAATTGCAAAATTTTATACTTGTCTCATGAGTTCTTTGTTACTAGAGCTCATAAGTATGGACAAATGAATTAAATACTTGTCCTGGTTCAGTAGCCTTAATAGCTTTCCTTGGATTGCCTGAAATTGTCTGGCTTACTAATTTGAGGTCCATATAAAACATTTTTTAGGTATTATTTAGGACTGTACAAATCAATTATTTTTGTGATTGAAGATTTGTTTATTAAATGATCAGGGATTTTTTTCGGATGTGTTCTATGTATGCCTTCATGAATTAATTTGTGAACTTTTTCAACATTTTCATGGCCTCTGCTTGTTGAAGGCCATCCTGAACGTTCACTGGCGTCAAGCATTTCTTGGCTGCGTTTGAAACATCCATGCCATGCACAGATTTGTGTTTTGCCTAAAGCACTTTCACCAAATGCCTGCTGAAGCAACTGCTGTGTTTCTGACGTGTTTACCAATTTTAACACAGAATTTGATGCACACACGTTGCTGGGAGTTTCTCATTCTTTTTTGGCGGTGAGGGAGTCGTGAACTACATGGTAAACAAAGAAGCACAGTGCGGTACCATATCCACTCAGCAACGTGCCACTTAGCACACTGGCTCACAAGGCTGCCGAGTAGTGCCACATGGTGGCGCACTGCTATACTGTTTCTGTGCAGTGGTGTAAGTTCAGGAACGTTTTGGCAGCACCTCGTATAGTACTTTTTTCATCAATCATATTAAGTTATTTCCTTAAAAATGAGTAGTATTTGCTCCTGTCATCCAAACTTCTTGATTTTCTCCATATTAACAAAAAGGGGAAGACCCTCCTAACCACAGATCCTACAGGCTGATCTCTGTGCTCAACTATGAGCTTAAACTATTTGCCAAAGATTTGTGGAGATGGATGAAAGAACTGATGCCTCTTTTGGTCCACAGGGACCAGCGTGGCTTTATTAAAGTATGCCTGTCTATTGCCATTTCTTGGAGACTGTTTAACATTATTCAGTTGACTAAACAGAAAGGGCTCTTGGCTCCAGTCTTAGCATTTGATGCCGCAAAGGCTTTTGACAGGCTTTGAGGGCCTTTTCTATATAAGATTTTGTTGCATTTTAGTATTCCCCCACAATGGATAACTTGGGTACAAGCTATATATTCTTGACTGTGAGTCCATCTTCTTGTGAACAGGGCATTGTTGGTTTTTTACGACATCTGCAGAGACCCTTGGCAGTGGGGTCCCCTTTTCCCCCCTATTGTTTGACCTCTGTTTTGAAAGAAAACATGCTATATATGCATGAGCAATGTGCTTTATTTTTTGCAGAACACATCCACATTGGCTCCTGTATTAATGACCTTATTACATAAATATGAAGTAGTTTCTGGCTATAAGGTGAATTATTCTAAATCAGAATTACTGCTTTTTGAGCAGAGAGTTCCCATTCCTCCCTGTCTGAGTTCAAAGTGGTTGGGGCGGTTTTACATACCTATGCATTAGAATAGTTCCAAGCTTTAAAAGTCTTTATTCTGCTATGTCCCTTTTCTTAATAAAATCAAGAGGAGCCTAAGGGATTAGATAAATCTTCCAATTTTCTGGAGAGATACAATCAACGTGTTGAAAGTGTGTGTACTACTCCAGCCTCTATATCTTTTTCAGCATGTTCTATGCAAGTTCCGATGTTAATACTGATGCTCAAAGTGCTTATTTGGCAAAAGAAACCTGCTAAGAATAATTGGAGTACACTATGGCTCCCCAAATGTCAAGGAGGTATGCCTCTTCTGAACCTATTATGGGATGGCTGTACAATCTGGTTGTTGCCACTCAAGACCTGGTTTTAGGTGACGAGGTCTCCAGCTGTGTAGAGTTAAAGAAACTGTCAGTGTGTGACTGTAGTTTGGCCACTCTGCTTTTCTTTCCTGCTGTCTCTCCACTTGCTTGGAGGGCAGTCCAGAACAATCCATTTGATTGGCCAAATGATCAGAACATGACAAATGATTTGTAATCTTCTAAGCTTGCAGTCAGCAATTCTATCTCCCATGTCTCCTCCCTATAGGAGCCTTAGTGTGTCTTTTGTGTACCTTTAGATCTGATATGATAATCTTCAGCAGGTGTTGGTGCGTCCCCACACTATCGAGAGATTTGCATACAATGGAAGCAGTGCATGCAAATCTGTCTCATGCCTATTCCTTCTCGTCACCCTGAAAACCCGACTGGCCAGGTATGTCCTGAGGTCTGGGATGAGATTCAAGTACAATAGAACTAGGGGCAGGTTCAGCACCTTTATTATTTGGATGCTGGATCTGGGGGATGTGATACTGTGGATCTGCTTGGGGATCTGGACTGATGGAGTTTAAGGTTGGGGGCTCATGATATGTTTTAGTTTTCTTTCATGTTATTGTTCAATGAATCGTTTTATGTATGCAGAAAGATAAATAAAAAGTAAAAAAAAAAGAAAGAATAAAACTATATTTCTTTGGGAGGGGGAGTGGGCGAAGGAGTGATGACCAAAGGGAACTTGGAGAAGAAGAAGAGAAACTAAAAATATTCTAAGGGAGCAAAAACGGAAACCATTCTATAGCTTGGATGAAATTAGACTGAGGGGACTCATGAGACAGAGGAAGGATGGGAAACCCAATGTATGCTCAGAAAAAAACTTCTCAAAGAACTAACAATGTTGATTCAGTCAGATAATGTCACCCACTTATATGGCTGATGCATCCTGCTTGTTGACAGACAATGATATGAACAAGCTTTTTGTCCTGTATTTGGTCATCCCAATAATTTATACAATATTTTATTTTCTTATTCAGAGTTACAAAAAGATTGTTCCACATACAAAAAATAGTCTCCATCTGTAGCAGTACTATTTACTTTAACCAAAAGAAACATATTTTATACATGTTTTATAAAATAGGTTCTCAGAACTAAACAAAATAGCACAAAAATTCTCTTCACAAATTCTCTACAAAGAATATTTTAATGCATGCATGTACTCTATGTGTACATGCATATGTTATAAAATACATCACCATCCAAATTTTACCTCCTGGAATATATACACTAATATGCAGCCACACAATTTCATAAAATTACCCTCATAATGTGCAATAATAGAATACAAGACAATAAATTACCAAAACTGCAATTTTCATTTGGCCATTTTTACTGACACTGAAAAACCATGAGGGAGATTAACACTAATACTTTCCTGCAACTGAGTTCAAGGTGAAAATAGCCTGAAAATCTGATTTCTCTTGCAGATTTTGTATTCTGGTACATGTCTTAGGGAATGGAATCATGCATTTGCAAAACAATGAACCAGACACTACATTACAATCTTCGTTGAGGAAATATTCTGTCCTATCCAACAGCACAGTTCTGATTCTTTTTTTTAGCATTTGGATGAATACTGAGCAGGTAACTGAATATTCATTTTGAAGTAACTGCAAACAAATATTGTTGGTGTCCTGAAAAATGTAAGGCTATAATAAAACAGATAAGACCTACTCAATACAAACAACTAAATACAGTTTTCATCTTTCTGTTTTTAGGTGTGTTTCAGATAAGCAATAAAGCCTGTTGGAGAAGCTTCATGTGTGTTTTTCCTTTTGAGTTTGTCTTTCTATACATATCTTTGTGCATACGCAAGCAAGTGCAAACTAACAGATGCCTATGCCCTGATGTGGAGGATATAGTAAAAGCTCTTAGTGTAACAAAGAAAGATAGAAACATGACAGCAGAAAAAGACCACATGGCCTATTCTAGTCTGTTTTTCCATATCAACCACTACCAAAGTCCCCTTTTTTCCTTTAGAGATCCTCTGTGTTTGTCCCATGCTTCTTTGAATTCAGATACTGTCCTCATCTCTACGACCTCAACTGGGAGACTATTCCACGGATCCACCACTCTGTCCGCAAAGAAATATTTCCAGATTAAAAGAGGTTTGGACAAGTTCCTAAAGGAAAAGTCCATAAACTATTAAAGTGGACTGGAGAAATAGCATAATTACTCACCTGTAACAGGTGTTCTCCGGGGACAGCAGGAATCAGTCCTCACATATGGGTGACATTGGTGCCAACGGAGACTGCGTGGAAGCATCTCCACAGCTTTCAAAGAAAGCCTTAGGGAGATGCACCATGCATGTGTGGTCCACTTCCTGCCCCCATCTTGCCTCAGTCTAATGACATAGCTAAGACAGCAAAAATTTAAAAAATGGTAAAGAAGCAACTCCAAGGGGAGGAAGGAGGGTTGTGAGGACTGATTCCTACTGTCCCTGGAGAACAACTGTTATAGGTGAGTAATTACGCTTTCTCTGGGAACAAGCCAGGAAGTCAGTCCTCACATATGGGAATCCCCAGCTACAGGTTACTGAGAACCTGTACAAAATGCCACAGCGACCAGAGAAGGTGAGCCGTGAGCTGCAGCAGTTGAATCCCAACTGAGAGGCTCTCGCAAGACCCAAGTGTCCGATGGAAAACCAGCACTCTGGTAGCCTGAACACAGAAGGGTCAGAGGGCACGAGCTGCCTACACCCCGAAAGGATTATGGTGCATGGCCTGGCCGAAGATGCTGTCCCATCTTTCAGGAAATGGGAAAAAAAGAGCCAAATGATGAAACCTGGAAACAGCACAAGCACTGGCAAGTCAAATCCAAGGCATTGATAAGGCTGGCAAAGGGAGAATTTGAGAAGAATCTTGCTGCGGAAGCAAAAACGCGAAATAAAGACTTTTTCAAGTAAATTCGTAGCAAAAGACCTGTGAGAGAGTCAGTTGGTCCATTAGATGATAGAGGGGTTAAAGGGGCACTAAGAGGCGACAAGGCAATAGCGGAGAGACTGAATGAATTCTTTGCTTCGGTCTTTACTGAGGAAGATGTAGGGATGTTACCCATGACTGAAGTGGTATTTAAAGGTGAGGAAGAATTGAAGGAAATATTGATAAATCGGGAAGATGTATTACAACTATTAGATAAACTGAAGAGCAGCAACTCACATGAGCCGGATGGTATACATCCAAGGGTGTTGAAAGAACTGAAATATGAGACTGCAGACCTGCTATTAGTAATCTGTGAATTTAATCATCTGTAATACCTGAAGATTGGAGGATCGCCAATGTAACGCCAATTTTTAAAAAGGGTTCCAGGGGTGATCCGGGAAACTAGAGACTGGTGAGCCTGATGTCAGTACTGGGAAAAATGGTAGAAACCATCATAAAGAATATAATTACTCAGCATGTACATAGTCATGGCCTAATGGGAGACAGCCAACATGGCTTTAGACAAGGAAGATCTTGTCTTACTAATCTGTTATGTTTTTTTTGAAGGTGTGAAAAAACAGGTGGACAAAGGTGTGTCGGTTGATATTGTGTATCTGGACTTTCAGAAAGCCTTTGACAAGGTCCCTCATCAGAGACCTTTGGCAAAACTAAAGAGTCATGAGATAGGAGGCAGTGTACTGTTGTGGATCAGGAACTGGTTAAAAGATAGAAAGCAGAGGGTAGGGCTAAATGACCAATTTTCCCAATGGATAAAGGTGAATAGTGGTGCACACCAGGGATCTGTGCTGGTTCCGCTGCTTTTTGACATATTCATAAATGACCTGGAAAAGGGAATAATGAGTGAGGTTATCAAATTTGCAGATGACACAAAACTATTTAAAGTTGTTAAAACCCAAGAGGATTACGGAAAATTGCAAGAGGATCTTGATAAATTGGAAGACTGGGCATTAAAATGGCAGATGAAATTTAATGTGGACAAGTGCAAAGTTATGCACCTAGGGAAGAACAACCCAAACTATGGTTACACGATGCAAGGTTCCACATTAGGAACTACCACCCAGGAAAAATATTTAGGCATCATTGTGGATAACATGTTAAAACCCTCGGCCCAGTGTGCAACGGCGGCCAAGAGAGCAAATAGAATGCTAGGTATCATAAGGAAAGGAATGGAAAAATAAAACAAAAGATATTATAATGCCTCTATATCGTTCCATGGTGAGACCGCACCTTGAATATTGTGTGCAATTCTGGTCGCCGTATCTTAAAAAGGATATAGTGTTATTAGAAAAGGTTCAGAGAAGAGCCACCAAAATGGTAAAGGGGATGGAAGGATACTCCTATGAAGAAAGGCTAAAAATGCTAGGGCTCTTTAACCTGGAAAAGAGACGGCTGAGGGGAGATATGATAGAAGTCTATAAATTAATGAACGGAGTGGAACGGGTAAACGTAGATCAATTGTTTACGTTATCAGAATATACAAAGACTAGGGAACATGCAATGAAGCTACAGGGTAAACTATTTAAGACTAATAAAAGAAAATATTTTTTCACTCAACGTGTAATCAAACTCTGGAATTTGTTACCGGAGGATGTAGTAAAGGCTGTTAGTGTAGCTGGGTTTAAAAAAGGTTTGGACAAGTTCCTGGAGGAAAGGTCCATAAACCGTTATTAAGAAGGGACCCAGGATATCAATGCTTGACCCAGTACAAGCATTGTGGAACCTGTGTCTTTTTGGGAAACTGCTAGGTTTGTATGACCTAGATTGGCCACTGTTGGAAACAGGATACTGGGCTTGATGGACCTTGGTCTGACCCAGTATGGCATATCTTATGTTCTTATGTGAGCTACCGCAAGTGGCAGGTAGCCAGGGGCTCAAATGGCAGTTTAGTGAGCTGTGAGAGCACCACAGTGAGATCCCACTCCGCCGTTAGTGGGCGGACAGGGAGCATGGACAACATAAGGCCCTGCAGGAAGCAAGAGATAAGGGGCTGAACCGAGAGGGGCCTGCCCCCGACAGAGTGGTGGTGCACCGCAACAGCGCTCAGGTGCACTGTAACTGAGTTAGACTTCAGTCCTACCTGTGACAGGTGGAGTAGGTACTGGAGCACCAGCTGCACCGAGCAGGAGAAAGGGTTTGCTTGCCTCTTGGCGCACCACACTGAAAATAGACACCAATAGAAGGCGTATATCCTTCTTGTGGAGGCTTTACAGGAGGCCAAAAGGACCTCCTCCACATCATATGAGAGGTTGAAGGGAGCTAGGGCCTGGAGGGTGTCCAACTGAACCCCTATGAACTCCAGGCACTGTGCCAGAGAGAAATGGGACTTGGGGTAGTTGATGACAAACCCCAGATGCTGCAGGATGTGGATGGTGCACTCAGTGGCGTTGTGCACCTCTGAGGCTGTGCCTCCCATTATGAGCCAGTCATCCAGGTAGAGAAAGATGAAAGCCCCTTGGAGAGGAAGGTGGGCTGCGACCACTGCTAGGCACTTGGTGAAGAGCCTTGACGATGATGCCAGACCAAAGGGTAGCACCCTGAACTGGTAGCGACTTCCTCCCACCACAAACCAGAGGTATTGTTAGTGGTTGGGATGGATCAGGATGTGTGTATAAGAATCCTTCAGATCTAAGGAGCATAGCCAGTCTCCTTGCTGGAGTTAAGGTAGTAGTGTTCCAAGGGAGAGCATCTTGAATTCTCTCTCACCAAAAATCTGTTCAAGTCCCATAGGTCCAGGATGGGCCTGAGGCCCCCAGTTCGCTTGGGAATGAGGAAATATGTAAGGTAGAAGCCTTTGCCTCAAAGATGTTTGGGCATTGGCTCCACAGCCTTGTCTGTGAGGAGGCCTGTGAGCACAGTGAGGAGCAGTGTCTGAAGGAGAGGCCTTACAGGTTCTCCTGGGAAGAACGAGGGTGGTGTCTGTTGTAGGTGGAGGAGGTGTATCCCTCCATGACTTCTTGCAGCACCCAGGAGTCGGTAGTGATGGAGGACCACCTGTGGGCAAACAGGGACAGATGCCCCACTGTGGGCTGCTGAGGGCCTCCTAGGGGAAGAGGAGGCCATACCCAAGGAGTCAAAAACTCCCTCCAGACTAGGCCGGGGCCAGTGCCTGGGTCTTAGGCTTGTGGGGGCCGTGCCCTTGCCCCTTGGACTGTTGCCCCTACTGTGGGGCCGAGAAGGCCTGGTACTGTGGTGCACTAACCCGGGGCCTTTTTAAGAGGGTGCATCAAGGTCTTTTTCGAGATTCTGGTCCTGGTCAGGAACTCATTCTCTATCTCAGCAGCCTTGTCTGACATGGGTTTTCCAAAGAGGTTCCCTCTGGTGCAAAGAACATCGATGAGTTTGTCCTGGACCCACTGCTCAAGGTCAGACGACTGCAGCCACGCCTGGCATCAGGCCCCGATGCCATGGTGGCCACTCTGGCTGAGGATTCATTGTATGCTGTTTGAGACAGGAACTTCAAGCACTTCTTGACTGCTGAGGCCAGTGACTTGAACCGCTGAAAGGGTTACCCATTGAGGCCTGCAGAGAAACTGTCGAGCTCCCTTGCCAGTTCCTTTAGATACATGCTGATGTACAATTGGTAGGACTGGACTTGGCGAACCAGTATCGAGCCCTGGTAGCATTTCCGGCCAAGGATGTCCAAGGTCCGGGCCTTTCTACCCAGGGGCATTGATGAATGAGTCTTTTGGCTTTTCAGTCGCTGCATGGCCGACTCAATGACCATAGAATTGTGAGGGAGCTAGATTTTCTGGAACCCCTGGGTTTGGCAGACTCGGTATATGCTATTGAGCAGTCTGCTCACAGTGGGCACCGAGGCCAGTGTTTCCCACATATGAAGAAAGGAGGTGCTCAAGGATCGGAGAGACGGGCACCGTGAGGGCCTCCCTTGGAGGGGCCTTGTACTGGAGGATCTAAAGTTCCTCCGTGTGGTGGTCCTCCTCCGCCTCGGTCTGGAATGTGAGTGCCTTTGCCATATCCCGCACAAAGTCGAGGAAGGCTACGTCCTCAGCGGGGAACGGTGCTGGTACACCGGTGGAGACAGGTCCAAGGGCAGGTCTTGGTGTCGCTTGGTGTCCAGGGACTCCTCGTTCTCGGCCTCCCAATCTAACTCAAAGTCAGATGAAGAATCTAAGGCTCCATGGCGGGGAGTTCCTCTCAGAGAAGCCACAACCGCGGGATTCCAAGGCAGCCAAGATACCAGAGGGGACCCTGGAGCGTGGCATCACCAGAGAGTTCGGCGCAGTCGGATCTATAGAAGAACTTTTCCTGCTGCAGCTGACGGCTCTTGATGGCCTTCGCGGACATGGACTTACAAAGGTCGCAGCCTGAGTTATCGTGGTCCGGCCCAAGGCAATGTTGGCAGGAGTTATGTGGGTCGGTGAGGGACATCATCTTACTGCACTGATCGCATCTCTTGAAACCACTGGAGGCCATGGGGAAAAATGGGTCTTTGAACCTGGGTGAGGGTCTGAGGCCTGCTAGCCAAAAAGGATGCGAAGCGCTGGTCAAAGGACACCTTGAGAAAAAAAACAAGGAAAATGAACCCGAAGAGTGATGATGAGGCGAGCTGACTCGGGGCCGGTAAGAGGAACCGGTACGCGTACTAGAAAGAAAAAATTTTAAGACAAAAAGAGACACTTTTTCTGAGGAAACGAGACAGATGTCTGGTGGGCTTCGTGGAAAAAAAAGGAGACTGAAGCAAGATGGCACCCTTGGGCGGGAAGGGGACCATGCATGCGTGGTTCATCTAACAAAGGCTTTCTTTGAAAGCTGGGGAGATGCTTTTGCAAGGGCTCCGTTGGTGCTGATGTCACCTATATGTGATGACTGACTTCATGCTTCAATGCTTATCTCTGGAGTAAGTAACATGGAATCCATCTACCTTTTGGGCAGTTGACAAATACTTGTGACCTGGATTGGCCACTGTTGGAAACAGGATACTGGGCTTGATGTATCTTTGGTCTGACCCAGTATAGCATATCTTATGTTCTTATCTGAAGGGCCGTGGTCCTTCCCAGTTCTGCCCAATGCTGCTGCCGCTTTCCAATGTTCCCCCACTCCTATTCAGTATCTTCCCTTTCACTCCATTCCCTCTTTGGCCAGCACCTCAACTCAAACCTTTTTTCCTTCAATGTCTGTAACAATTTTAAAAAGAAACGCGCCACTTTGTCATACTACAAGTGTATATTTTTCAACTTCTTTCAGCTTATGCATGGATTAAGAGTTCACAAAAACATTCAATGAATCAAAACACTTCAGGGGTAATTTAATCAAGCTTTGTCTAAGTGCAAAGCCATTCTGCACACAGAAAAAGGCTTTTATAAAATTATGCTATTGCATACGTGTGTAATAAGTATTGGCAGGAATGTGCCTACTTTTAAGCAATCTGCAGTTATTCCCTTGAGCACAATTTGGGCAGAACTGCAATATATGCACATATTTTATAAAATACTTGAGTAAAGCGTAGTTACTCACCTGTAACAGGTGATCTCCGGGAACAGCAGGAATTTAGTCTTCACATATGGGTATCGTCGGTACAGACGGAGCCTGCGCGGGAACGCTCCCCAGCGTCCAATAAGAATGTTTTTGGGAGCATCCCTCAGCACATGCGCGCTGCCTTCCAGCCTTTCCAACTGTCCCTCTTCAGTTAAGTTTGTAGCTGAGTGAAAGGATAGAGGGAGAGAGGAAAGAGACAAAGAGATAGAGAGACAACTCCTAGGGGAGGTGGATGGGTTGTGAAGACTAAATTCCTGCTGTTCCCGGAGATCACCTGTTACAGGTGAGTAACTACGCTATCGCCAGGAACAAGCAGGAATGTAGTCTTCACATATGGGGACTCCCTAGCTGAAGATGCCAGGGAGATAGCCCCAGGAAGGTGCCACCCTAGAAAGGTAGGCATCCTTCCTCCCATGGATCTCTGACATTCCACCAGGATTGGTGGGTAGGAGTTGAATTAGGTCTGAAAGAGATTTTGAAGAACAGCTTGGCCAAAGAAGGCATCCCGACGGGAGGCTTTATCCAGGCAGTAGTGGGCTGTGAAGGTGTGTACCGAAGCCCAGATGGCTGCTCGACAAATGTCATCGATCGAGTGGAGATTAGCCATGGAAGTTGACATGGCTCTCAAGTTATGAGCTGTGACATGGCTTAGAAGAGAAAGACCCTTACTCTCATAAGCAAAGGATATGCATTGGGCAATACATTTAGATAAAGTTCTTTTGGAGACTGGAAGTCCCAAATGCTAGAGTCAAAAGCTATAAAAAGTTGGAAGGACTTTCTAAGTTGCTGTGTTCTCTGTAGGTAAAAGACTAAGGCTCTTTTACAATCCAAAGTATGAAGGTTTCTTTCTGCATTAGAGGTGTGAGGCTTTGGAAAAAATACAGGAAGATAAATTGATTGATTTAAATGAAAAGGCGAAACCACCTTTGGCATAAAGTGTGGATGAGTTCTAAGAACAACCTTATCATGGTGAAACCTAGTATAAGGAGGATCAGCGACTAAAGCTTGCAGTTCACTAATGTGACGTGCAGAGGTGATTGCAATTAGGAAGATGACCTTCCAGGTAAAAAACGTAAGGGTTGTAGTGGCTAAAGGCTCAAAAGGCGGCTTCATGAGCTGCCCGAGAACTAGATTTAGATCCCATGCCACCGGTGGTGGCTTAATCGGAGATTTGGTTAATAGAAGACCTCTCATAAATCTGGATATGAGTGGATGAGAGGAAATTGCTTGTCCATTCGAGGCTTATAAGAAGCTGCAATTGAACTAAGATGGACTCTTACCGAATTGGTCTTTAGACCAGAATTCGATAAGTGAAGGAGATACTCTAGTATCGATTCTAAAGATATGACAAGAGGGTTTAATCCCTTCTTCGAGCACCATATAGTAAAACGTTTCCACTTGAAGGCATAAAACCTTCTTGTGGAAAGTTTTCTAGAAGCCTGAAGGATATGATTTACCTGTTGGGACAGGTTGAAATCCTGGAGGTCTAAGCCTTCAGCAACCAGGCCGTGAGATGCAGGGACTGGAGGCTCGGGTGCCATAGCGTCCCTTCCTCTTGGGAAAGGAGATCTGGAGCATGCCCTAACTCCAGAGGTGTAGCTTGAGAGAGATGTAGAAGCAGGAGATACCATGCTTGGCGTGGCCATCGTGGCGCTATGAGAATCATACGACCCCTGTCTCTCTGAAGCTTGAAGAGTGTTTTGGGGATGAGGGGAATGGGTGGGAAGGCATAAAGGAAATCCTGACCCCAATGAAGGAGGAAGGCATCCCTTGCCTGACAACTGTGAGCCGGAATCCTGGAACAGAATCGGGAAAGTTTGGCATTCATTGGACTTGCAAAGAGGTCTATGTCTGGAGTGCCCCAGAGATGAAATATTTTTGCCACCTGGTCTAGGTGGAGCGACCACTCATGAGGCAGCCGTACTCGACTGAGTTTGTCTGCCCAAAGGTTTTGAATGCCTGGAAGATATACCACTAGAAGGTGAATTTGATGCTCTCTGGTGAGGGCCCACAGTCGTAAAGCTTCATTGCATAACGACAGAGAGCCTGTTCTGCCCAGCTTGTTCACATAGAACATGGCTACTTGATTGTCCGTCTGGACTAGGACTGCCTTGTAGCTGAGCTGGGCGTAGAATAGGTGAAGAGCTAAATAGATTGCTCTTAATTCCAGGAGGTTTATGTGTAGACCAGCTTCCTGTGGAGACCAGGTGCCCTGTGTAGAGAGATGATTCAGGTGTGCTCCCCAACCCACCTGTGATGCATCTGTTGTTAGGGTGGCCTGAAAGAGGGGTTGATGAAAAGGAGACCCCACTGTCAGATTTTCTAGTGATTGCCACCATTGGAGGGACAAAATTAGTCGTTGAGAGTTTATTATTTTGTCTGATAAGTGTCCTGTGGCCTGTGTCCACTGTGTGGATAGGATCCACTGAGCTGCTCGCAAGTGGAGGCGAGCATATGGGACTACATGAACTATGGATGCCATATGTCCCAGCAACTGTAGTAGCTCCCGAGCAGTTAGGGAGGATTTCCCGTGCTGCTTGAGAAGCTAGTTGCATTATGTGAAGACACCGGGCCTGTGGAAGGAAAGCCTTTGCCTGTCTGGTATCTAGACAGGCCCCTATGAATTCCAGGCATTTGGAAGGAACAAGTTGGAATTTTGGGAAATTTATTACCAACCCCAAGTATTGTAGGATTCGCATTTTTTTTTTTTATTTACATTCTCTTATATTGTCTGAGACAGTGCAGTGCTGGCCTCTGCAACTGTAGGGGCTCGAATGAGCCAGTCGTCTAAGTAAGGAAAGACGAATATCCCCAGGGTTCACAGAAATGCAGCTCTACTGCCATACATTTCGTGAATACTCTTTGTGCTGAAGCCAGACCAAAGGGAAGAACCCTGTACTGGAAATGTTTTCCCTTGAAAAGGAATCGTAAGAATTTCCTGTGATCTGGATGGATCAGAATGTGAGTGTATGCATCCTTTAAGTCTAGAGGGCAAAGCCAATCCTGGCTTTGAAGGTATGGCAGAAGAGTTCCTAGAGAAATCATTTTGAACTTCTCTCAGAACAGGTATTTGTTCAATTCTCTGAGGTCTAGAATGGGTCTGTGTCCTCCTGTTTTCTTTGGAATAAGAAAATAGGGGGAGTAGAACCCTGCACCCTGTTGAAGAATGGGTACCTCTTCTATTGCCCCTTGGGCAAGAAGTGTTGAGACCTCGTGATCTAGCAGATTGTCTGCGTAGGTGTGAGAATTGAACTGCCTTAGGACTGTAGGAGGGGGCATGCTGTGAAAATGAAGCTTGTACCCCTCTCCTACAATGGACAGAGTCCAATCTTCTGTTGTTATCTGATGCCATCTGCTGGCATAACCTGCCTGGGATATTGGGAGGGTTGGGGACCCCTCAGAGGCAGGAAGGCTAAGCTCTCAGGGAAGGAGTCAAAGTCCTTGAGGGGGGTGAACCTGCGGAGCTGGTTGGGCTCTGGGGCCTTTTGGCTTCTTTTGCTGTCTAGTTTGTCCCTTTTGGGCAACCTGACCCTGAGCTTAACTCTGCTGGGTATAGGAAGGATAAAATTTCCTCTTTTGCTGAAAGAGGGTTTTTTATAAGGCTTCTTTTTGGCTGGAGTGGCTGTAGATTTTGACAATCTATCTAGAGTGGTATTGTCAGCATCTAGCTCGTTAGGCTTTTCCTGCCAGTTCTTCCCAAAGAGATTCTCTCCCGTGCAAGGAAAGTTGCCTAACTTGTCCTATACCCAAGTCTCCAAGTCTGATGCCTGAAGCCAGGCAATCCATCGTGCCCCAATGGCAATAGCAGAGGCTCTGCTTATGCATTCAAAGCAGTCAAAGGCTGCACGATTCACAAACTTGGAGACATCTTGAGCATGCTTAACTAGAGCAAGAAAGTCTTGTCTCTTGTCATCTGGGAGAAATGGGCTCATAAGCTCCAAGTCTCCTGTAACTTCTTTAAGGAACATTCACATATATAGTATATATGAACTGAACTTAGCTGAAAGCATGGAAGCCTGAAAAGTTCAGTGCCCAAAAGCGTCCAGAGTCCTGCATTCACAAACTGGGGGATTGGATGCATGCCTCTTTGCACTTTTCATCTTACGTATGGCTGACTCCACCACCATTGAATAGTGTGGCAGCTGAATCTTTTGAAATCCAGGACATGGCGTAACTCGATACATAGTATCAAGTCTCCTAGAATGAGGAGATGTAGTCAGAGGCGTCTCCCACATTCTGAGCATCAAGTTATGCAGAATTTCATGGATGGGCAGAGTAGCTGCTTCCTTTGGAGCTTTAGGATATTGGAGAATTTCCAATTCCTTTGCTCTGGGTTCCTCTTCAGGAGCTACTGTGATTGAAAGGCCCTTGGCCATATCACGAATAAAATCCTGAAAAGACATGTCCTCTGGAGGTGACATTCTGCGTTGGGGAGAAGAGGGATCTTCCAGGAGAAACCCTCTGGTACCAACAGAATTGTCAGAGTCTTCGGAATCGGAGGATTCGAAGTATTCCTGACCATGATGCTCATGCAAAGCACGGTCCCGGTATCGATCGAAGTCGGTACCAAATTGATCCAATACCGATCTGTCGATTCCAGCCAAATATGGCGTGGGAAGAATTCCCACCGGGGCCAGTACCATCGGTACCGGTATCGGCGGGGCCAGTACCATTGGTACCGGTATCGGCGGTACCGGTGTCTGTACTGGTGTATGTACCGGCATCGGTATCGATGTCGGTACCGGTGCCCGTTGAACCATAGGTGTCAACGGTACCGCAGCTGTGAGCAGAGCTGTAATGCTGCATTCGACAGCGAGGAACCTCTGGTCTATCGACGCTGCCGATGTCTGGGTGTCGGTACCAGTGAAAACGTCCAGGACCCCTGAGCATAGCACAGGTAGTTCTTGCGAGGTCGAGGCCTCGAGAACATCCTGAAGCCCTACTGATGCTTTGGAAGCCTAAGCCTCCCGCCGGGGCTGTTTTGCCGGTGTGGTTCCCTCAAGGGCTATGCCAATGGCCTCTCGATACTTAGCAGGAGAGCTACCCTTTGAGGACTGGCTTTTATATTTAGTTACCTGAGATCCATGGGAGGAAGAGGAGGCCCTTGAAGATGTCGATGCAATGGATCTGGCATCTGAAGAAAAGAGGGTACCGAGTTTGCAGCCCTGTTCTGTCTTTCCCTTTTAGTCATCCCCATAAAGGAGAGACATTCAGATGGAGAATGTTCAGGCCCTAAACATTTAAGACACCAATCATGGGTGTCAGTGACAGAAATGGTACCGCCACACTTAGTACATTTTTTGAAACCACTAGTTGGTTTTTCCATGTTTCAGGAATATGGGGCTTAATGCCCAAAATGGCGCCTAGCACCGAAAAAGAAAAGTTTTTTTTTTTTTTTTTTTTTTACAGAAAAGAAAAGAACCGGCGGTACCGGTAGGCATCGTGCAGAGGCAAACGCAACCACAAGAAAACAATTTTAAAGACGGAATTTTCTGCGGTGACAGGGTATGGGACTTTACTTTACTTTACTTTATTAAAACACTTGATAGACCGCCCAGGCCAAAGCGTCAGGGCGGTGTACAATCATAAAATGTGACAGCTGCTGAGAAAGGAAGAAGAAAAGAACGCCAAAAAATAATAGAACAGCAAAGAAATAGTAGAGAATAAAGAGAGAGCAAAACAGTAAGACAGTAAAACTGATAAAACAAAATTGTAAAAGCAATAAAAATAATAACTTAAAAATAAGGCGGATTAAAAAGGCAGGGGAGGGGAGGAGGAAACACGAGCCAGACATAGGTGGAATAGGGGGCGAGACTAGGGGGACAAACACCATCAGTGGGGAGAACAGAAGGTAATAGGGAGGGGAAAATAAATGGGAGACTAGGTGAGGAAAACATCAACATTAGGGGAGGGAGATCGAACGCTTGACAGAAAAGGTGGGTCTTGAGGAGGGCTTTAAAACGAGTGTAGGATAGTTCTAGGCGAAGAGGTAAGGGAAGAGAGTTCCAGAGGGCGGGACATAGAAAAAAGAAAGCAGAGTGTCGGGTGGATTCGAGGCGGGCCTGAGTGGGTGAGGGAAGAAAGAGGCGGTTACCATGAGCAGATCGGAGAAGGCGGGGAGAGGGCTGAAGATGAATAATGTTAGCTAAATACTGGGGGGAGTCAGAGAAAAGAGCCTTATGTGCAAGGATGAGTAATTTAAACATGAACCGAAACTTGATAGGGAGCCAATGTAAGGAAAGAAGACAGGGAGAAACATGAGAACGAAGAGGGGATAAAGTAATAAAACGGGCAGCGGCATTTTGAACGAGTTGAAGACCTGTCGGCTCCGCGAAAAACAAAGAACTGAAGAGGGACAGTTGGAAAGTCGGGAAGACAGCGCGCATGTGCTGAGGGATGCTCCCAAAAGCATTCCTATTGGACGCTGGGGAGGGTTCCTGCGCAGGCTCCGTCGGTACCGACAATACCCATATGTGAAGACTACATTCCTGCTTGTTCCTGGAGATACCTATATATTTACACCTTTTTCAAAGCAGGTGTAAATCTCTTAATGGGTATTTAAGGAACTGGAGGATCTACATAGGGAGTCCAGTCACAAATGGGTGGAGGCATGGGAAACTGGGGGGAGGGGAGGGTGGGGGGGGGGGTAAGGAGCCGAATAGGGCAAGGGCAAGGGAGCAAGAAATAGAACACCTATATAGGCAGGATAGTCAGAGATGAGGTAGATTTATAAAATGGGAGGGGTGGATAGCAGGCAGGCAGGCATTGGAAGGGGCTTCAGGCAAAGAGACATAAGGGCAGGATGCTGAAGTATGCCATATTTTACCTTCATCTTCACCTGGCTTCGGTGAATGCTAAGAAGCCCCAGGGGAAAGGGCAGGGGAAAGCTCCTGACTTGCAACAGCTGAAGTAGAGGAGCCACAGCACACTCAGAATGTACTGTTTGCATGAGCTGCTATCTCACCTCCAGAGTGGTGCTTCGGTGGCCCATGCCTGCATGGTCTCAGCAAGCTTGCAGTGGTCAGAAACAAGGGACTGTGGCACATAGCTGTTTGCATGTGCAGCCTCCCTCCCCGGGGCGGCATACTTCAGCAGCTCATGCCCCAGTGCTCTAGGTGAGCACACAAAGGGCAGGGTGGCCACGGCAGTTTGGCATGCAGAGGAGAGTGGAGCCAGCTTCTACATGCCGTGTAGCATTGGTGAGTGATTGGTGTGTTGTGGACTGACTGGACATTAGTGCTGTAGAAATCATACCGAGGCTAGTCCCAGTGCCTTTCATGTGCTCGGCATAGGACAATTGCAGTTCTCTCTCAGATGGGCCTGCTTAAGGTATGTCTGGGAGATAGGTGGTGGATCGCGGCTGGGTGTCTAGTAGGCGGCAGCCCCAGATCAGCGTATCTCTGGTGACAAGTGTCAGGGCTTTAGTGGCCTCAGATCGCTGCACAGGGGATCCCGATGCAGCGCAGGTGGCACTTTTTTTTGACCACCCACAAGGCATAGTGTGCCTGGAATGAGAGGCAGCCATATCTGAATGGGTGAAGGGAGGCTACCATTTAAAATAGTGCCTGGTGGCCATATTGCGTTTTTCTGGAAGTAGAGGCCATAACTTTCCACTTAGGCATTGGCCATATTGTGGATGGCAATAGCTAGTCTTCCACAGACAGGCTGTTAAAAAAATAAATAAATAAAAAAGTGCCATTTGGAGGTGGCCATATTGATGTTGCCAGGAAGCATTATAAAATGAGTGGAGTGGGAAGTGACTAAGTTTGCTAACCTGGTGAGTCTATACTGAATGGGGGCCAGTTAATAGGAAACAGACTTGTGGAGAGGATGCATAGGGTACTAATATTTTCTCTTCCATGAGGTCACTATTATTACAGTGGTAGGCCATCCAAGAAGAGAATGACAGAAGTGAAGGTATCGGTGGCTTGTAGGCATATGACCAGGGTAGGCCAATAGTCCAAAAGAAAATTAATTATGAATAGATAACTCAATGCATATGAATAGTAACTGAGAAATTGAGTTATAGTGTGTTATGATAAAAGATGACTATTATTTCTGACAGTTAAAAGAAGAAGTCTGGAATTTGGGTCTAAAGTGGTGCCATGAATTTGAAGTTAATTATAGAGTGAAAGTTCGGAAGCTCAGCACAGGGGTGCCTTGAGGCTTTCCTGGGCCTAGGCAGCAATAAGCAAGGGATATGAGATGATTTTTCACTATTCTAATTTGATCGCTGTGACTAGATAAAAGGGATGCACACCATATTCCCTTTGATATTCAGGCATAATTATTAATTGCCTATTGTCTGGCTTAGCCCTTGTGGGTGCCTCACATATCTGACCAGATGGTGAGGCTGGATGAAATAGCCTCTAATGAATATAGAGGTCACTTAACGAAAAATGGATAAATTGTGTATTCACTTCTCTGAGTGTGGATAAATGTGTTTCTCTTCTTAGTCACTATCAAAAGCAGCCTGTGATGGAGAGGACGACTAATCAAGTGTGAAGATTCAAAACAACATGCTCAGACTTTAGGCGGAAACACAAGGCATCTGCACGGTCAGCTAGTGGTCCTGTGAACAGTAGCATTACCAAGCACAAGCAGCTACTCAAACTGTTCCTTGAAGCTCTGGTGAGACCAAGACACTATGTGATAAGTAGAAAACTCAAGCATAACACTGAGTGGAACATGGTGCAGCGTGGTTACATGTAGTATGACAAGAGATGAAGCTCTTGGGTATTACCAGGCAGCATAGTGTAGACTGACAAAGCACACATTGTTCATTGGATGAGATAATAGGGGAGAGCCGACAGTCGCCCAAGAGCACATGGTTCGGAACAATGTATCCTTGAAGGATACTACCAAAAAAATGAAGTTAGGGCACATCAGCAGAGAGATTCTGATAAAGACAAAGGTAGACCAAATGCCCTTGAGTACAGAGCAGACAGAGCTTAAAGATTCCAAATTACCCCTGCCTACCGATAACCAGATAAATATGTTTAACATAGTCTCTAAAATGCTTGCATGCAAATGATAGACATCTAAAAAATAAGATGGGAGAGGTAGAATATATAGCACTAAATGAGAAGTTAGATATGACTGGTATCTCAGAGACATGGTGGAAGGAGGACAACCAGTGGGACACTGTGATACCTTCGTACAAACTATATCGTAATGATAGAGCTGATCAAATTGGTGGAGGGGTTGCGCTCTATGTTAGAGAGGGCATTTAGTCACAAAGGATTAAAGTTTTGCAGGAAAGAAAATTTGCTGTGGAATCTCTATGGATTGAAATTACATTTAAAAAGGGGAAGGCAATGGCAGTGGGGTTGTACTATCGACTGCCTGGCCAGAATGAACAAATGGATGATGAAATGCTCAAAGAAATCAGGGAAGCTAACAAAAGTTACAGAACAGAAATAATAATGGTTGATTTCAATTACCCGGTATTGACTGGGCCAGTGTCATGACAGGACATGCTAGGGAGATAAAGTTTCAAGATGAAATAAATGACTGCTTCTTGGAGCAGCTGGTTCATGAACCGATCAGAGGGGAAGCCATTTTGGACTTAGTCCTTAGTAGAACACCAGATCTGGTGCAAGAGATAAGGGTGTTGGGGCCACTTGGCAATAGTGATCATAACATGATCACGTTTGATTTAATTAATGGAGGAGGGATGGTAAGAAAATCCACAGTACTACCTTTTAACTTTCAAAAGGGAGACTATGATAAAATGGGGAAAATAGTTAATAAAAAAACTAAAAGGAGCAGTTGCAACGGTTAAAAACTTACATCAAGCTTGGGTATTGTTTAAAAATACTATCTTGGAAGCCCAGACCTGTCGTATTCCACGCTTTAAGAAAAGTGGCAGGAAGTCCAAAAAACTGCCAGCATGGTTTAAAGGTGAGGTCAGAGAGGCTGTTGGTGCCAAAAAAGCATCTTTCAGGAAATGGAAAAAAGAGCCAAATGACAAAAACAGGAAACAGCAAAAGCACTGGCAAGTTAAATGCAAGGCATTGATAAGGCTGGCAAAGAGAGAATTTGAGAAGAAACTTGCTGTGGAAGCAAAAACACGTAATAAAGACTTTTTCAAGTACATTCATAGCAAAATACCTGTGAGAGAGTCAGTTGGACCATTAGATGATAGAGGGGTAATAGGAGCAGTAAGAGGGCACAAGGCTATAGCAGAGAGACTGAATGAATTCTTTGCTTCAATCTTTACCAAGGAAGATGTAGGGATGTTAGCCAGGACTGAAGTGGTATTTAAAGGTAATACTGTGGAAGAATTGAAAGAAATATTGATACACCGGGAAGATGTATTACATCTATTTGATAAACTGAAGAGTAGCAAATCACCTGGACTGGATGGTATACTTTTTTCCATCTTACGCCAACTTTCTTCTACCGGTTCTGCTCACAATCAGCCCAGTAAAGCCCCCGCTCCTCAACTTTTGACCACTTTCTTTTCAAAGAAAATCTCAGATTTGCGTTCCTCTTTCATGAATCCAGCCTCATCTCCATCTCCATTATCCTCTCCTCGCTCTCCTTCTGTAGCTGCACCCTCTGCTGGGATATCAAATCCCACCTTATTAGGATCACCCCACTCCCCATCGAATCGGGCGCTAGCGCATACATGGTCCTCTTTTTGTCCCATCACCTCTGCTGAGCTCTTACAAGTTCTCTCTAGCTCTAGGAAAACCACCTGTCAGCTTGACCCAATTCCCTCCCACTGGTTGGCTGAATCTACCTTGCAATTAGTGCCTATCATGGTTACCATTCTTAACACAAGTTTTTCCACCGGCCACTTTCCACTCCCCTGGAAGTCTGCCATAGTTCTCCCTCTCTTAAAACAACCTTCACTTGATCCCTCCGTGCTCTCCCATTGGCGCCCTGTGTCAAACCTCCCCTTTTTGGCTAAACTGCTTGAGCACTTTGCTTTTGCACAACTCAGTTCCCATGTTGAAGCTACTAACGCCTTACACCCACGCCAAGCAGGATTCCGCTCAGGGCATAGTACGAAAACCGTCCTTCTGGCGCTACTCAATGAACTCCACGTCGCCCATGACCGTGGGGATATTACCCTCATTGTCTCTCTTGACCTTTCTGCGGCATTTGATCTGATTGACCACCACATTCTTCTTTCTCGTCTGGCTGATCTGGGGTTATGCGGTGAGGTCTGAAAATGGTTCTCTTCTTTTCTCTCTGGCCGTTCTTTTACCGTCCACTCCAATAACCAGTGCTCTTCTCCGTTCCCTCTTACCTGTGGTGCTCCCCAGGGTTCTGTTCTTTCTCCTCTTCTGTTTAATATTTTCCTCTCTCCCCTCCCTCTCTTGATCCAGCAATATCCGGTTTCATCATACATCTATACCGATGATATTATTCTCTTGTATCATACTTCACCATTGAACCTTGACATCTCTCAGTTTAATCGCTGCCTTGCTCATATCGCTTCATGGCTTTCCCTGAACCTTTTGCACCTCAATCCGGCAAAATCTACAGCTATGTGGGTTTCCCTGAGTGGCTCCTGCCCGACTGTTGCTCCTCAGATCGATCTCACTCCAATCCCGCTTGTCTCCTCCTTCCGCTATTTGGAGGTTACTCTGGACTCCGCTCTTTCTTTCTCTGGTCACATTTCCACTCTCACCCGCCGGTCTTTTGCAGTTCTGCGACAAATTAGAGCTGTTCGGTCCCTTCTCCCTTCTACTGCACTGATTACCCTTGTTTTGGCCTTGGTTATCAGCAGACTTGACTACTGCAATGTTTTCCTAGCTAACCTTCCTGCTACTCAACTTAAGCGCCTTCAGCTAATTCAGAATACGGCAGCTCGTCTTATCAATCATCTCCCATCATTATGAGCATGTCACTCCCATCCTATTTCGCTTACACTGGTTGCCTCTCCGTTTTCAATTCCGTTATAAGTTTCTCATTCTAACGCATAAAGCCATCTACACTTCTACTCCCCGTTATCTGGCCGATCTTAAATCTCTGCACACACCTTACCGTCAACTCCATTCCCTACATGCTAATCGCCTGTCCTTACCCTCTCCATCACAAGCACACTTAGAACAGACCCGTCACTCCGCTTTCTTTTTTCTAGGCCCCTCCCTTTGGAATGCTTTGCCACCTTCCCTCCAACTAGAACCTTCATACTCCAAATTTAAGGAGCAGCTGAAAACTCATCTGTTCCAACAAGCCTTTGACCTTCCTCCGGATGCCCCCCCTTGAGTCTTTGTCTGCTTGTCTTTAGTGCTGTTGCCTAGTCTGGCTGTGTATTGTTGCCTCCCTTTTGCTGTTTCAGCTTCCCTCCCTGTGTTTCTTGTCTGTCCTGAATCCTCTGTCTGGTCTGTCTTTGTGCTCTTTTTGCTGTTGTTGTGCACTGTCCTTTTCTCCCTCTTTCCTATTTATAATTTGGCGTTCCTTTTCTCTAGCTTAGTGGCGTAATGACCTTTTATTGTACACCGCTCGAATGTCTCGACAAGAGCGGTCTATCAAATGACGAAATAAAGATAAAGATAAAGGGTGTTGAAAGAACTGAAATATGAGATTACAGACCTGCTATTAGTAATCTGTGAATTTTCATTAAAATCATCTGTAATACCTGAAGATTGGAGGATCGCCAATGTAACGCCAATTTTTAAAAAGGGTTCCAGGGGTGATCCGGGAAACTACAGACCGGTGAGCCTGACGTCAGTGCCGGGAAAAATGGTAGAAACCATCCTAAAGAACAAAATTATTCAACATGTCATGGCTTAATGGGAGACAGTCAATATGGCTTTAGACAAGGAAGATATTATCTTACAAATCTACTATTTTTTTAAGGTGTGAACAAACAGGTAGTCGGTTGATATAGCGTATCTGGACTTTCAGAAAGCTTTTGTTATCCAAGCCGGCTACATGCGCAGCCTATAACGCTTGGAGATGATCTTCTGCCCAGGCTAACAGCGCTTCCGCTTCCAAGGCCACACTGCCTGTGCCGCCCTGCCAATTGATATGCGCTACTGTAGTTGCATTGTTGGATAGGACTTGTACTGCCTTTCCCTGCAACCGGGACTCGAACACTCGAAGAGCCAGAGCAACCGCCCACATCTACAACCTCTTTATCAGATACTGGACTTCCGAAATCTCCAACGCCCCTGCGCAATCTGACCTTTGCAATGGACACCCCAACCATAAAGACTCACGTCCATCATAAGCGGTACCCACGACGGCATGGGATAGGAGGCAGTGTACTATTGTGGATCAGGAACTGGTTAAAAGATAGAAAGCAGAGGGTAGGGCTAAATGGCCAATTTTGCCAATGGAAAAAGGTGAATAGTGGAGTACCCCAGGGATCTGTGCTGGGTCCGCTGCTTTTTGACATATTCATAAATGACCTGGAAAAGGGAGCAACGAGTGAGGTTATCAAACTTGCAGATGACACAAAACAATTTAAAGTTGTTAAAACCCAAGAGGATTGTGGAAAATTGCAAGAGGATCTTGATAAATTGGAAGACTGGGCATCCAAATGGCAGATGAAATTTAATGTGGACAAGTGCAAAGTTATGCACCTAGGAAAGAACAACCCAAACTATGGTTACACGATGCAAGGTTGCACATTGGGAACCACCACCCAGGAAAAAGATTTAGGCATCATCGTGGATAACATGTTAAAACCCTCCGTCCAGTGTGCAGCGGCAGCCAAGAGAGCAAATAGAATGCTAGGTATCATAAGGAAAGGAATGGAAAATAAATCAAAGGATATTATAATGCTTCTGTATCGTTCCATGGTGCGACCGCACCTTGAATATTGTGTGCAATTCTGGTCGCCGTATCTTAAAAAGGATATAGCATTATTAGAAAAGGTACAGAGAAGAGCCACGAAAATGGAAAAGGGGATGGAAGGGTACTCCTATGAAGAGAGGTTAAAAAGGTTAGGCTCTTCAACCTGGAAAAGAGACGGCTGAGGGGAGATATGATAGAGGTCAATAAATTAATGAATGGAATGGAATGGGTAAACGTAGATTGATTGTTTACATCATCAGACTATAAAAAGACTAGGGGACATGCAATGAAGCTACAGGGTAACCTATTTAAGACTAATAAGGGAAAATATTTTTTCACTCAACGTGTAATCAAACTCTGGAATTTGTTACCGGAGGATGTAGTAAAAGCTGTTAGTGTAGCTGGATTTAAAAAAGGTTTGGACAAGTTCCTGGAGGAAAGGTCCATAAACCATTATTAAAAGGGACCCAGGATATCACTGCTTCACCCAATACAAGCACTGAGGAACCTGTGTCTTTTGGGGAGACTGCTAGGTACTTATGACCTAGATTGGCCACTGCTGGAAACAGGATACTGGCTTGATGGACCTTGGTCTGACCCAGTATGGCATACCTTATGTTCTTAAAGAGAGAATTTGAAAAGGTTTGCAGTGAAAGCAAAAATGCACAATCAAAACTTTTTCAAGTACATGTGTAGGAAAACACCCGTGAGACAGTCAGTTGGACCATGGGATGATAGAGGGGTAAAAGGGGCGCTAAGGGAGAACAAAGCCATAGCAGAGAAACTGAATGAATTCTTTGCTTCAGTCTTTACTGAAGAATATGTAGGGAAGTTACCCATGGCTGAAATGGTATTTGAAGGTGATATACCAAAGGGACTGAAACAGATATCGATAAACCGGGAAGATGTACTACAACTATTTGATAAACTAAAGAGTAACAAATCACCTGGACCAGATGGTATACATCTCAGGGTGCTGAAAGAACTGAAATATGAGACTGCAGACCTACTATTAGTAATATATGAACTATCATTAAAACGTAATGCCAATTTTGAAAAAGAGTTCCAGGGGTGATCCGGGAAACTACAGACTAGTGAGCCTGATGTCAGTACCAGGCAAAATGATAGAAAACATTATAAAGAATAAAATTACTGAACATGTAGATAGTCATGGTTTAATGGCAGAAAGCAAACATGGATTTAACCAAGGAAGGTCTTGTCTTACTAATCCGTTATATTTTTTTGAAGGTGTGAATAAACAGTGTCATGATGCGGGCACTAATAAAGTTGGTTTTAAGAAAAGAAATCCTGTTTTAGAAGAACTAGATGTGCAGTTACCTTCAGGCACAGCTAGAGGGAGCAGGAACAGACATACTGGTCTTAATAAACCTAAGCTCACTGATGACCTGCAGCTGAAAGGGAACCAGGAAGTCAGCAGTAACGGTTCACTTTATAAGCCAGAGCAAAATGCTTCTGGACAGGAGTGGCATAAGCAGTGGCATAAGCAGAGGAAGCAGTGGACACAGCAGGAGCTGAGGAAGGAGGAGAAAGAGGAAGAAGGAACTGGAGCTGGACTAGAAGGAGAAACAGCAGAGAAGCCTGGAGGCTATCAAGGACATAAGCCTGATTGCTGTGAAAGAAGCCAAGCTGGAAGCTGGAGGAGAAACAGACTTCACAAGGTGGGAAGCCAGAAAGCCCAAACTGGACCTGTTGTGCAAGGGGAGTTTGGTGGAAGTTGCTCCAAGGTGAGAGGCTCTGCCACGCCTAGTTCCTATACTCTGCCTGTTTGTAACATAGAGAGAAGAAAGCTAAGAACCAGAGAGGGAGGTTCTGACAGCAGCTTATCTCTAGAGGATCATTGCCCAGTTTCACCTACTCAGAGGGAAAAGCATTTTTATAAGCAACGAAAGTTTTTACTCAGTGAGCCCAGGTATGAGGCATTGAACATTAACTGTAATGATTGTACTGCTAAAAGCTATGCTAAAAGAAGGATTCCTCCTAAGGGAAACAAGAGTGCAGACTGGTTCACTAAACTACCGCCAGCCTTAAGAGTCCCTGGTTATGTGAAGCCAAACTCCCAAGCTGGGGATTACCATGCTGAAATAGACAGGGACAGTGGAAGCCCTTTGAATCAGTATAGGGGAGAGGATTTGATGGAAGTGGATTCTCCCAGCACTATTCCCTCACCTTTGCCTGAGGAAATGGAATGTGATTGGTGCACTGCCTATGCTCCAGAGTGTGTATGCTCCACAGAAGAATGAATGAAGTATAATTTAATGTTTATTATACTGAATATTACTTTGAAGAAACCTGCTTTAAACTGTGAAGTAACAGTTAACTAGCCAGTGAATATTGGTACCTTTTGAAACAAAGGACTGTTTCTGTTATCTAAAATATCTCTTAGTTGAACCTTGCTTTAAACGGGGAATAAAAGCCTTTATTACCCTACACTTGGACTCTTTGTTCTTTAACAGCGCTACCTAGTGGCGTATAATCTTTGTGTCACCGGCAACCGAGTGACAACAGGTAGGCCAAGATGAGCTGGTTGATATACTGTATCTGTATTTTCAGAAAGCTTTTGACAAGGTCCCTCATGAGAGACGTTTTGACAAAATTAAAATGTCATGCGATAGGAGGCAATGTATTATTGTGGATCAGGAACTGGTTAAAATTCAGAAAACAAAGAGTAGGACTAAATGGCCAATTTTCTCAATGGAGAAAGATAAACAGTGGATTACCCCAGGAATCTGTACTAGGCCTGCTGCTTTTTACCATATTCATAAGTGACCTGGAACTGGGAATAACTAGTGAGGTGATCAAATTTGTAGATGACACAAAATTATTCAAAGTTGCTAAAACACAAGAGGATTGTGAAAAATTGCAAGAGGACCTTGATAAAGTAGAAGACACTGCATCCAAATGGCAAGCTACATGATACAAGACTCCACATTAGGAACCACCACCTAGGAAATTGATCTAGGAATCATGGATAATACTTTGAAACCTTCTGTCCAGTGTGCAGCGGCGGCCAAGAAAGCAAATAGAATGTTAGGAATCATAAGGAAAGGAATGGAGAATAATACCAAAGATATTATAATGCCTCTGTATCATTCCATGGTGAGACTGCATCTTGAAGACTGTATGCAATTCTGGTCTCCATATCTTAAAAAGAATATAGCAGAATTAGAAAAGGTAGAGAGAAGAGGCACCAAAATCGTATAGGAAGGATACCCCTATGAAGAAAGGCTTAAAAGGTTAGGACTCTTCAACATGGAAAAAAGACGACTGAGAGGAAATATGATAGAGGTCTATATATTAATGAATGGAGTGGAATGAGTAAAATTAGATTGGTTGTTTACACCATATAAAAGTAGGAAGATTAGGGGACATTCAATGAAACTACAATATAACCCATTTATGACTAATAAGAGAAAATATTTGTTCACGACGCATAATCAAACTCTGGAATTCATTACTGGAGGATGTGGTAAAAGCTGTTAGTGTAGCTGTGTTTAAAAAAGGTTTGGACAAGTTCCTGGAGGAAAAGTCCACAAACAATTATTAAGGAGGACCAAGAAATCCACTGCTTACTCCAGGAATCTGTGTACCTTTTTGGGAACCTGACAGGTACTTGTGACCTGGATTGGCCACTGTTGGAAACAGGGCTTGATGGACCTTGGTCTGACCCATGGCATTTCTTATGTTCACTGGGGAATGGTATTGAATTTAGTTCACTAGGAAAGCACAGTTACTTACCTGTAACAGGTGATCTCTGGGAACAGCAGGAATTAGTCCTCACATATGGGTACGTCGGTACCGACGGAGCCTGCGTGGGAAAGCTCCCCAGCTTCCCAAAAGGAAAGCTTTTGGGGCCTCCCACTGCGCATGCGCGCTGCCTTCCCGCCTTCCTGACCAACTCTCCTCAGTTCGAGTTTATAGCTGAGACAATAGAGAGAGGAAAGGAAAGAGAGAGA
Organism: Ichthyophis bannanicus; assembly: GCA_033557465.1. Taxonomy (NCBI): domain Eukaryota; kingdom Metazoa; phylum Chordata; class Amphibia; order Gymnophiona; family Ichthyophiidae; genus Ichthyophis; species Ichthyophis bannanicus. Next base: position 606,127,021 of record CM066036.1, on the reverse strand, counting down.
GAGATACAACTCCTAGGGGAGGTGGGCGGGTTGTGAGGATTAATTCCTGCTGTTCCCAGAGATCACCTGTTACAGGTAAGTAACTGTGCTATCTCCAGGAACAAGCAGGAATAAGTCCTCACATATGGGGACTCCCTAGCTAAGATGCCCGGGAGATCCCCTCAAGGGTATGAGACCCTGAAAGGTTCCTCATCTTCCTATGGATCTCAGGCATCCATTCAGGGAAGGTGGGCTGGAGTTATTCAAGAATGAAACAGGTGTCTGAGGACAGCCTGACCAAACAAGGCATCCCGGCGGGAGTCCTTGTCCAAACAGTAATGGGTTGTAAAGGTATGAACCGAGGCCCAGGTGGCTGCTCGACAGATCTGGTCAATGGACACAGAGTTTAGATGAGCCATAGAGGTGGCCATGGCCCTCACATTGTGAGCGGTGACATGGCCCTCCAGAGAAAGGTTCTTACTCTGGTAAGCAAAAGAGATACACTGAGCAATCCAATTGGAGAGTGTTCTTTTAGAGACTGGAAGTCCCAAATGAGAAGGATCAAAAGCAACAAAAAGCTGAGAAGACTTTCGATGTTGCTGTGTCCTGTGGAGGTAAAAGGCAAGAGCTCTTTTACAATCTAGAGTATGAAGGTTCCTCTCTGCACTGGATGCATGAGGAGCTGGAAAAAAGACAGGTAAATATACCTCTTGATTAAGATGAAAAGGGGAGACCACTTTAGGCATAAAGTGGGGATTGGTCCTAAGGACCACCTTATCATGATGGAACTTGTATAAGGTGGATTAGCCACTAGAGCTTGCAGTTCACTGATACGGCGAGCTGAGGTGACTGCAATAAGAAAAATAACCTTCCAGGAAAGAAATTTCAAGGAGGTAGTGGCTAAGGGTTCAAAGGGTGGCTTCATAAGCTGACCAAGAACCAAGTTTAAGTCCCATGCCACCGGAGGAGGTCGAATGGGAGGTTTAGTTAAGGTTAGGCCTCTCATGAATCTTGCAATAAGAGGATGAGAGGAAACAGGTTGTCCATTGATGGGCTTAAGGGATGCTGCAATAGCACTCAAATGGACTCTTACTGAATTCGTTTTGAGTCCTGCATGGGAGAGATGCAGGAGATATTCCAAAAGAGAATTCAAAGGGAGTGCTAGAGGGTTAAGACCCTTTTGAGCACACCAAATGGAAAATCTTTTCCATTTAAAAGCGTAAGAATGCCTAGTGGAAGGTTTCCTAGAAGCATGGAGGATATCCTTCACTTGCTGCGAAAGATTGAAGTGTTGAAGGTCTAGGCCTTCAGTAACCAAGCTCTGAGGTGAAGGGACTTGGGGTTTGGGTGCCACAAAGTCCCCTCCTCCTGAGACAGAAGGTCTGGAGCTGCTCCCAAGTCCAGAGAGGGGGCTTGGGAGAGATGCAGAAGTAGAGGGTACCACACTTGGCGTGGCCAGAGTGGAGCTATGAGGATCATGGACCCTTGATCCCTTTGAAGTTTGAAAAGAGTCTTGGGAATCAATGGAATGGGTGGAAAGGCATATAGGAAGCCCTGACCCAATGAAGGAGGAAGGCATCCTTGGCCTGCACTCCCTGACACGGAATTCTGGAACAGAACCGGGGAAGTTTGGCATTCCACGGACTTGCAAAGAGGTCTATGTCCGGGGTTCCCCATTTCTGGAAGATTCTGAGTACCTGGATCCATGTGCAGGGACCATTCGTGTGGAAGCAGAACTCGACTGAGTCTGTCTGCCCAAGAGTTTTGGATTCCTGGAAGATATACTGCCAGGAGATGGATTTGATGCTCTCTGGCGAAGGCCCATAATCTTAGAGCTTCGTTGCAAAGCGACAGAGAGCCAGTCCCTCCTTGTTTTTTTATGTAAAACATGGCTACTTGATTGTCCGTATGAATAAGGACTGTCATGTTGCTGAGGAGGGTATGAAAAACTCTGAGAGCTAGAAAGATTGCTCGGAGTTCCAAGTGGTTGATATGAAGGGTGGTCTCCTGTGGAGACCAAGTGCCCTGAGTGGAGAGATCTTGAAGATGAGCTCCCCAACCTGTTTGGGAGGCATCTGTTATGAGGGTTGCTTGGGGCATCAATGGTTGAAAGGGGGCCCCCAACAACAGATTTTGAGTGGACATCCACCACTGGAGAGACAAAAAGAGACGTTTGGAGTTTGCTATTTGGTCTGAGAGAGCTCCTGATGCTTGAGTCCACTGGGTGGACAAAGTCCATTGAGCTGCTCTCATATGTAGGAGAGCATAAGGCACCACATGTACTGTGGAGGCCATGTGGCCTAATAGTTGTAGCATCTCCCTGGCAGTCAAGTGGTTTCTGGACTGAGTCTGGGAGGCCAAGTACACTAGACGTTGGCAACGGGCCTGAGGAAGATAGGCCCTTGCAGTGGTGGTATCCAACCAGGCCCCTATGAATTCCAGGGACTGAGTAGGGGTGAGTTGAAACTTTGGCAGATTGATGACAAGTCCCAGATACTGCAGGATGCGTCTGGTGCGATCCAGGGAAGTCTGAGCCTCGGACTGAGATGGAGCTCGGATGAGCCAGTCGTCCAGGTATGGGAAGACAAAAATTCCCAGGGCGCGTAGAAAAGCAGCCACTATTTGCCATGCATTTGGTAAATACTCTTGGAGCAGAGGCTAGACCGAAGGGAAGTACTCTGTATTGGAAATGTTTTCCCTGGAACAGAAACCGTAGGAATTTTCTGTGGGATGGATGGATGAGTATATGTGTGTACGCATCCTTCAGATCTAGAGAACAAAGCCAATCCTGACTCTGTAGGTATGGAAGGAGAGTACCTAGAGAAAGCATCTTGAATTTCTCCTTGCATAGGAATTTGTTCAATTCTCTCAGATCTAGAATGGGTCTGTACCCCCCCCCCCCCCGTTTTCTTGGGAATGAGAAAATAAGGGGAGTAAAAACCTGACCCCTGTTGAAGAAGAGGAACCTCTTCTATTGCCCTTTGGGCGAGAAGAGTGGTCACCTCCTGACCCAACAGGTCTAGGAGAGATGGGGGAGAATTGAAACATCTCACCATGGTATGGGGAGGAAGGCTGGAGAAATGGAGTTTGTAGCCCTCTCTGATGATAGAGAGGGTCCACTGTTCTGATGTGATTTGCTCCCATCTGGGCGCAAAATGAGTTAGCCTTCCTGGAATGGTGAGAGGCTCTGGATGTTTTAGAGCCAGAAAGGTTAAGTTCTCTAGTGTTAAGTCAAAAACCCTGAGGGGGTTGGGACTGCTGGGCTGCAGCAGCCCCTGCAGGTTTTGCCCTGGCCTGTTTAGGCTGCTGACGCTTAGGAGCAAAGCGAGCTGCAGAAGATTGTTGGCCAGTATTTGTAGCAAATCTGGCCTTCTTATAGAAAGGCTTCTTGAAAGATTTTTTTCTTGGCAGGGGCAGAGGTAGACTTAGAAAGTCTATCTAAAGCAGCATTTTCTGCATCCATTTGAGTGGCTTTGATTTGCCACTCCTTACCAAACAGATTCTCACCTGTACAGGGCAGATTTCCCAACCCATCCTGGACCCAGGGTTCTAGGTCAGAGGCCTGGAGCCAAGCAATTCTGCGAGCCGCTATGGCAATACCTGAGGCTCTGCTAGCACCCTCAAAGGAGTCAAAGGCTGCTCTGTTGGAGAACTTTGAAATATCTTGGGTATGCTTTAGCAAAAGAAGGAACTCCTCCTTTCTATCCTCTGGGATAAAGGGGAGAAAATGGCGTATTTTCAATGCAATCTCTTTCAGAAACATGCCCATATAGAGGCTGTATGAATTGATTCTGGCAATAAGCATACTTGCTTGGAAGATTTTTCTACCAAAAGCATCCAAAGTCCTACATTCTCTTCCTGGAGGAGTAGAAGAGTGTCTTTTTGTACTCTTTATCCTTTTCATAGCTGACTGCACCACAATAGAGTGGTGAGGGAGCTGAGTTTTTTGAAAACCAGGAGAAGGAGGGACACGATACATGGTGTCCAAGCGACGAGAATGTGGAGATAGGGTGAGAGGAGTCTCCCATAAGTCCATCATGTGTTCTTGAAGAATTTCATGAATGGGCAAGGTGACTGCCTCTTTGGGAACCTTAGAGTATCCTAAAATATCTAATTTTTTTGCTCTAGGTTCCTTTTCAGAGGTCACTGAAATAGAGAGACTTTTAGCTACTTCAATGATGAAGTCTTGAAAGGACAAATCCTCTGGAGGAGACATTCTCCTCTTTGGAGAAGAGGGCTCTTCAGGAAGAGTAAGAGATACTTCAGCGGAGTCATCTGATGAATCAGAATCATCAGAAGACTCGAAGTATCGTCTGTTTGCTTCCAGGGATCGATAAGCGTATCGATCGGTACCTACATCGGGGGTACCCGGTACCGGATCGGTATCAGGAAAAACCCCGGAACTGGGAACCGGAATCGGTATCCTGGTCGATGTGGATGCCCTGGGTACCGGTATCGGTTGTGGTACCGGAACCGGAGTTGGTACCGCTGGCTGCGGTACCGAGGGCGTCGCAGCTCTAATAAAAGCCAGTATGGCCTGCTGCATGGATTGTATTATATGATCCACAGACGCCACGACTGTCTGGATGTCGGTACCGGAAGATTGAGCCGGTACCCCAGAGCAGTCTAACAGGTGATTGGTCGAGGCCGTGCCATCGATGTCAACCTGTAACCCCATAGGAGGAGCTTTGGAAGCCGGAGCTTCCCGCCAGGGTTGTTTGGCTGGGGCAGGATCCTCAGGGTCTAGCCCAGGGGCATCTCGATACTTAGAGGGAGATTTGCCCTTTGAGGACCTGCCAGAGGAATGTTTGGTTACCTGAGATCCATCAGGAGAGGAAGACCTGGAAGATGTCGATGCTGGAATATCTGTAGAAAACAGCATGTGAAACTTCGCTGCCCGGTTTTGTAAGCCACGTTTAGACATTAAAGAACAGGATGGGCAATCCGGAATGGAATGGTCAGGCCCCAAACATTTAAGACACCATTCATGGGCGTCTGTGACTGAAATAGTACCGCTACACTTGGTGCATTTTTTAAAACCAGAGGCTGGTTTCTCCATGAGGGAGAATTCTGTGAAGGCCTAGAGGCCTCACAGGACAAACACACCAAGTGGGGAAAAATAAGAATATATATTTTTTTTTAAAGAAATAAAGAAAAAAGACCGGCGGTACCGGTCCGGAATCGGGGAAGGCAGATACGCGGCCAAAGAAACAAATTAAAATAAGAACTTCTTCAGCGGTGACAGGAACACGACCTGCTGGCTCTGCGGAAAAAGAAGAACTGAGGAGAGTTGGTCAGGAAGGCGGGAAGGCAGCGTGCATGCGCAGTGGGAGGCCCCAAAAGCTTTCCTTTTGGGAAGCTTTCCCGCACAGGCTCCGTCGGTACCGACGTACCCATATGTGAGGACTTATTCCTGCTTGTTCCTGGAGATATGATTCTACATTAAGTATGAACGGGTACGAAGCCCAGAGTCATGTCCTGCGTACTACTGGATGTGTCCTGTTATAATCCCCAGAAAAGGGGGGACAGTTGGAAGGTGCTCTCAAATTGCAAAAAAGCTAAGAGGAGGTACATTCAGACAGCCTGTGCAGAGTTATTTATTTATTTATTTATTTAGTGTTCTTTTATACCGCACTCTTTTTCATCAGCGCGGTTTACATTAAACAGAAATACTCATTGCAAGCAACAAACTGTGATGAGTTTACATATAACAGGAGAATTCAACTGGGAATTTAACTTTGGGAAAACTTTGTACATATTTGTAAAAAATTTTTTTAAAAACTTAGTACGTATTTGTAATGAACCTGTATACTTATGGAGACTTTATACATATTTGTGAAAAAACCTATATACAGAGGATAGAATTTCTTAGTTACATCTTGAGTAAATAAGGTATTTGCAATTTTTACTGTGCCTGTTAGAGGGATGATGATGTGCTTTGGAAATGCAGAATGAAGAGGTGGTGTTTTATGGCTTTTCTGAAATGCTTGAGGTCAGTAATAGCTCTTATGTTGGGGGGTAGGTTGTTCCAACATCTGGGTGCATAGTATGCAAAGGCCCTGTCAGATGTTGAGTGTTTGCATTTTGTGGTCTCATGTGGTGTAACTAGTGTATTTGCCGCTGCTGACCTCCTGGATCTGATATTGGGAGTTGGATGGATGAGTTTTGAAATTGATGAAGGAGCTATAGTATTTATCGCTTTAAAGGTCATGAGAAGAGCTTTATATGCTATTCTGCAGTATATAGGGAGCCAGTGAAGCTCCATTAGGATGGGTGTTATGTGTTCGCCCTTTGATGCACCGTATAGCACCCGGGCAGCGGCATTCATGGCTAGTTGTAATGTATTTAGGGTATTTTTTGGGAGACCATGGAGTATTATGTTTGCATAGTCGAAGTGGGGTGTGACTATGGTTTGAAATATGGTTCTGAAGCTGTCTGGTTCCAGCATGTTTTTCAGATGGCGCAGAGTCCTTATTTTGAAATAAATGGTTTTCACAGTGCGGTTGATATGTTCTTTAAAATCCAGTCGCTGGTCAAGTATTACTCCAAGGTATTTTATGGAGGGCTTGATTGGGAGATCTGCGTCTCGTACTTTTAGGGTCTCAGGGGGTGAGAATGATCTGTTTTTCGTGACTATCAGAACTTCGTTTTTTTTGTAGTTTATGCGCATATTCTGGGTGAGGAGCCAGTCTGCTATTGCGTTAAAGCAATCTACTAGTGTTGTGTAGTCTGGGAGCTTGACGTTGATTGGTGTGAATATTAGCACGTCATCTGCATAGATCAACGAGGATATGCCAAAGGAACGAGTGATGTTACATATAGGCTGCATATAAATATTAAATAGCAGCGCTGATAGGGAAGAGCCCTGAGGTACTCCTTGTTTTAACTGGAAAGGTTGTGAGGTACCTGTAGCAGTCCTGACATGTTGCAAGCGATCTTCCAGGTATGATTTGCACCATTCCCATGCCAGCCCGTGGATTCCCTTGTCATATAGACGGGTTAGTAGTATTTCATGGTCCACAGAGTCAAATGCTGCAGATATGTCGAGGAATATTAGGGCAAAGCCTTTTTTGATGTCGTCTAATCCACTGATGAGTGTGTTGGTTAATGTGGTCAGCAATGTCTCTACTCCGTGGGCTTCCCTGAATCCGTGCTGACTGGGGTCGAGGGGTGAGAAGGTGTCTATGTGTTGTTGTATTTGATTGTTGGTTACTTTCTCAATTATTTTGGATAGAAGCGGTATACTAGAAATCGGGCGGTATGATTCTTCCTTTGATGGGTCTAGTTGATTGTTTTTTAGCAGCGGTCTTATGGAGGTCTGTTTTAGAGCCGATGGGAAGATGCCTGTTGAGAAGGACATCTTTATTATATCTGCTATGACTGGACTAAAGTCGGATCGCAGAGCTCTTATCCAGTGTGCTGGGCAAGGGTCGTTAGGTGCTGTGGTGGTATTCATTTTGATTATAATGTCTTCAACGTATTTGGCTGAGGGCGGTGAGAGCTTTAGTAGTGGGGAAACTCGTACGTGTTGTTGGGGTGGACTTGGCGATGAAGAAATTGTTGTTCTGATAGCTTTAGATTGTATAAAGTTGGCGTACTTCTGTGGGTTTATGGGTTCCTGTTGAGGTGGTGATGGTTCTGTAGTTAGTGACTTTACTAGATTGAAGAGTTCCCGAGGTTTGTTTAGGGAGCGGTTGAGGAGTTCAGAGTGGTAGGATTTTCTTGTGTTCCATATTGCTTCCCGATGGGCTCGCAGGTGGGTCAAGTATGTTTGTTGAACTGTTGAGTTATGAGATTTACGCCACTTTCTTTCGAGCTTTCTCAAGATGGTAAGAGACTTCCTTAGATCTTGGGAGAACCATGGTGCAGATGGTCTTTTTACAACATTGTCCTTTGTTGTTGGGTTTTTACGGGTTGGTGGTAGTATAGCGTATTGGTTGATGGTTTCATTCCATGTGTTGACCATGTCATTGATGTTTGTAGAAGGTTGAATGAGCCTAGGAAGTATGTGTTTCTTGATTTCTTCTTCGTTGAGAGGTTTGAAGCGTGTGGAGTTTGTTGGTGACTGTTTTGCTGTCTCAGGTGATGGGACCTGATATGCTGGTATTGTGAGTGTTATCAGGCTATGATCTGTCCAAGGGACCGGAGTGATGGATAGGTCGAAATCATCATTCGTGGACATGTAGGTGGGTGGAGCGAAGACAAGGTCAAGCACATTGCCACGTTGATGAGTGGGTTGATTTATGAGTTGGTTGTAGTTGAGGTTTTTCATTGCGTCTAGGAATGTATTAGAAAGGGCAGTTTGTATGGAAGGGAGGTTGAAGTCGCCCATTAGCCAGTTAGGTTTCTCTGGGTGTACTGGGTTGCAGGCTAAGTCAATTACACTGGATAGTTCTTCAGATGTTGAGTTCGGTGTAATATATATAAGGTTGATGGTATTGTAGTTGTTGTATATTGAGATAATGTCTAATTGTTTTGTGCTCTTGGTTGTGATTGTGCGATATTGGCGGTCAGTTTTTGCTATAATGGCAACACCTCCTCCTCTTTTATTTGCTCTGTTGCATGTGTAGGTGGAGTAATTAGGTGGTGTGAGTTGGTTTATTATAACTGAATCGGAGTCTGAGAACCAAGTTTCTGTGACCATTAAAATGTCTAGATTTCTTTGATTATTAGGTCTGAGATGGCTGGCCATTTCTTGCGTGCAGATCTTGCGTTTATGAGGGCACAACGGAGTCCTTCTTGTTGAGGAACAGGTCGGTTGCGTTTTGTGATGGGTGTTTGGTCTATTGCTATATGTAGAAGGTGAGAATGCCTCTTATGGTAGGGATTTTGTGGATATTGGTGAAAGCTGTGGGAGTGTTTTTTGTTTGTGCTGTGCAGTGTAGTAATGTGGTGGTGATCTTGTGAAAGTGAATTAGCTTCGTATAGTATACTGTTATCACATTATATCACATTAGTCATGAGCTCCCATTGAGCAATATTGATGGTGACCTGTTAGTCAGTGAGGCAAATTACTGAAAGCATTTCAGGAAACTTTGGAGGACCTTGGCAGTGAGAGGTGCCCACAGCATTGGTGAAGTGTGGAGCCCATGTCAAGCAAGGATTTGCTGTTGTGGTCTGTGGTGGTGGAGGCTAGACCAGAGTGCACAACAGGGGTACAAAATAAGAGATAAAACAAGTGTCAAGCAATTTATAGTCATTGGTCTAATAAAACCTAACTGCATTATTGAAGGCAGGTCCCGAATTTGTTCGCTTGCTTTGACGGCAGGTGACCGAAACTCTTAGTGCTACCGAATGATTCTATTTAGGTTTGAACAGCCTGTGGTAGCAGCTATTTAGGGTTGAACAGCCTGTGGTAGCAGATAATTTTCAGCGATATCTGATTTTCATGCAGTGGCTGGTCCTTGGCGTGCGATCGGAGTAGATATGGGTAGGGAGTGGAAGTGGTTGCCAAATCAGGCCTTACTGCGGTGGCAGGTAATGCTACCTCAAGATGTAGCATTATCTATCAGTAAGCTAGATCATGCAGGCTCTGCCCTGCATTCAACTGGTCCTCCTCTTATACACAATATTGTCGTTGCCGTGGTGCTGCGATCCATAGCACAAACAATATAAAACATAAATGTGTGTGTGTGTCCCCCCTCTCTGCTATAGAACCAATCCCCCCCCCCCCACGGATAGCTTCCGATCCACATCGGGAGCTGCCCGGGGGGAATCGGTGCACCCCTGCCATAAAAACATGCTCTTGCTAGCCAGTCAACTAAGCCTTCCCGCCCTCTCCCCAAAACACAATTGAAAGCGTGGGGGGCCCCATGCCCCCCCACCTTCCCCTTTCCCTCCCACTTACAAAAAAAATATCCCAGCAAGCCAGCCAGCAAGGGGGAGCCCAATGGCCCTCCCCCCAGCACATACCTCAATGTGCTGGTGGTCCAGTGGGAGAATGGTCCAGGAGTGATCCTATTTCCCAATACAAAATGGCCACCATCACACAGGCCCAAATAAAGATGGGCATCATCTTGCAGTACTGCCCCCTAGTGAGAGTGAATAGGTTCACTCATGCCCTATTCTCCTACTAGACCATCAGGATATTAAGGGGGAAGGTGGGTGTTGGAGGCCATGGGCCCTCCTTACTGGCTGAATAGCCAGGATTTCTTTTTGTAAACGGAGATGGGAGGGAGACGGTGGGGGGGAAGGGGGCCATAGGGCCCCCCATCCTTGCAATTGAGTATCAGAGAGGAGGGAGGAGGGATTAGCCAACTGGTCGCCAAGATACTTTTACAGCTGTAGTCAACATTATTGGCACCTTTTCAGTTCAACCCCTTAATGTTCAATGTTTCCTAAAATAAAGTGTCCAGTGAAATGGCTTTGGACTATATATGCCCACATAATTTGACACATGAAAGAATCAAATAAAACAAGACAAAAAAGGAAATAGTAGGAAATAGTACAAAAACTGAGACATTGCCAGGACATGATTATTCAACCAAAATAGGTCAGACTTATAAATATACCAGAGCTATTCAAAAGACATTTTTTTGTCGGAACGTTTGGCTTGAGGGCAAAGACCTGTTGTAACAAACTTTCCTTTTAATCATTGAAGGTTAATATAACAAACCCATTACTAAAGTGTATCAAACACAATCTCATATGCGGAACACTAAAATTCCCAAAATCGCCTAAAAAACATGTACAAGTGCAGATCAGCTTGCGATTTTTCCGCTGATATCCAATTTGATAAAGACAGTAAAAACTGTAGTATGGCTTGTAATGGGGCACTGATAACTTCCCATTCTGTGTAAAGTGATGTGATGTCCTGCAGCGAACACAGCACTGCATTTAGAGCTCTCCTCCGAAACGTCCGAGCTCTGTATCAACGCTCATGGAGGGAAACATCCCAAATGCACAGTAATGCCCAAATCTGAATGGCCATCAGCAGTTTTGAGCTCTGCTTTTCTACAAATGGCATATGACATCAGAGAAGTAGGTCACATGATCTTCAGCAACCGCTACCCAATATATGTTAATTGCGAATAAAACAGTTAACCATATGCAGCACCGTACCTAGCCCTGTGTGTGTGGTGCAACCGCACAGGATGCAAAAGGATTTGGGGCGCATGTCGGGCTGTCAGCCCTGGCTCGCCCCCTCCCCCCCACGTTGCCCTGCCACCGCTGCGGCTGCCGGCACTTTTCTGTTTTCTCAGAGGTGGCGGAGACAGTAGCTGTGAGGCAGACCCGCGTTTGTAAGCAGCTTGGGTCCCTCCTTCCCTTCTCTGATGTAGGTCATGTCAGAGGAGGAAGGGACCAGACCAGCCATACAAATGTTGAGTTGCAAAGACCCGCATTTGCATGGATGGCCTGGTCCCTCCCTCCTCTGACGCGACCTACATCAGAGAAAGGAAGGAGGGACCCAACTTGCCTACAAACGTGGGTCTGCATCACTGCTGTTGCTGCTGCTGCCTTCGAGAAAACAAAAAGTGGCGGCGGCAGGGCAACGCGGGGGAGTGGGGGTGTACGGGGGCAGACCACTAGCAGGAGGTGGGGGCCGCCAGATGGGGAAATAACACAGGGCACAATTATGGCTTGGTATGGCCCTGACTATATGAGTCCCAATGTCTTACAATAAATTCTACCAGTCCAATTCCTGGTTCAATCCAAGCGGAGTTACTGTTGACAATCTGAAAATCCATGATTGTTCCAAAATTTAAAGTTTGTGTTCATGATCCTCCCCATGAGGTCATATGGGACACAATCTACCACTCTCTATTGTAGGTCGGCAAATGTATGTTAAAACTGAATGCAGTGAGTCACAATTGGTGCACTCATCACCTTGGTATTAAGTCTGGATTGATGTTCACATAAATGGGATTTTATAGGACAGATGGTCCATCCTATATAGTTCAAGGAACAAGGATAGAGTAACATATAAACCACAAATGAAGAACAAAAAGTATGCCATTGAGAGTGCTATGTATTTATAGTTCAAGGAACAAGGATAGAGTAACATATAAACCACAAATGAAGAACAAAAAGTATGCCATTGAGAGTGCTATGTATTTCCAGTGGTAGGATCAAATCAACTAGGACCAGTTATAGAGGATTCACAAAAACTACATGATCCACAGATGTAACACAATGGGATTGATATGGTTAAGTGTTTCATTCGTAATCAACATCTATCGGTTGTTGAAGATCATATGACCTACTTCTCTGACATCATGCGCCATTTGTAGAAAAGCAGAGCTCGAAGCCATTGATGGCCAGTCAGATTTCGGCATTACTGTACATTTGGGATGTTTCCCTCCATGAGCAATGATACAGAGCTCGGTAGTTTTGGAGGCCAGCTGTAAACACAGTGCTATGTTCGCTGCGGGATGTCATATCACTTTACACAGAATGGGAGGCTATCAGTAACACGTTAAAGATCATACTACAGTTTTACTGTCTTCATCAAATTGCATATCAGCAGAAAAATCACAAGTTGATCTGCACTTGTACAAATTTTTAGGTGATTTTGGGAATTTCAGTGTTCCACACATAAGATTGTGTTTGATACACTTTAGTAATGGGTTTTTTATATTAACCGTCAATGATTAAAAGGAAAGTTTGTTATGAGAGGACTTTGCCCTCAAGCCAAACGTTCTGAGAAAATTTTTTTTTTAATAGCTCTGGTATATTTATAAGTCTAACCTTTTTTGGTTGAGTATTTTGTTGGTTGGGTTTTTGAGTCTAATTGGGTTTTCAGTAAGGACATGATTATTGGCACCCTTATAAACAATTCAAATCAGTTTGAACAGAAGAATCACATTTCCAATGCAGTAAAATTAGATGCAGCTGTGATCAATTGTCAGTACTCACATGACTTCAATCAACCAACGAATAATGGCTCTAATGTTTAAAATGGCCACTTTCAATCCCTGTTCTGTTTTCACAATGGTGAAGACAAGAGAGGTGCCTGAGACCGTCAGAAAAGCCATTATCACCAAACATCAAATTTCAAAGGGGTAAAAGGCCATCTTCAAAGACCTTAGTATTTCTGTGTCTATAGTTCCCAATGTTAAGAGGTTTTCTGTTCATGGAACTGTAAAGAATCTCCTAGGATGTGGTAGGAAGGGGAAATTAATCCAAGTCGTCGTGGACATTTAGTGCAAACTGTTGGAAAAACACCAAGTACAACATCCAAAGAGCTTAAGGCTAACCTGGAACAATCTGGAGTGGTGGTTTCAACCTACACCATATGCCACGCACTAAAAACAAAAGGACTTCCTGGGAGAAGGCCAAGGAAGACCCCATTGCAAAAAAAACAAACATAAAAAGGCATGCCTGATCTTTGGCTGAATTCATCTTGAGAAACAACAATCCTTCTGGGGAAAATGTTCTGTGGACAGATGAAACTAAACTTGAGGTCTTTGACAATGCAGACCAGCGATACATTTACAGGCAAAGAAATAAAGCTTATGAAGGAAAAAAATACCACCCTTGGTACAGTTAAATATGGTGGTGGTTCTATAATGTTGTGGGGCTGTTTAGCTGTCTCAGGAACAGGAGGCCTGGAAAGTATTAAAGGAATCATGCTACCTAGTATCAGAAAGTTAGGTCTGGGTCGAAGGTCATGGGTCCTCCAGCAGGACAATGACCCAAAACATATATCCAAAAGTATAAAAGAATGGTTAAGAAGAAACAAATGTTTTAAACTGGCTGGCAATGAGTCCTGATCTCAATCCAATGGAGAACTTTTGTAATGAGCTGAAATCTGCCATTGGTAAAAGGAATCCTGGAAATATTCATGAGCTAGAATAAATCGCAGTTGAAGAGTGTATTTTGACTTTCAGAAGGCCTTTGACAAGGTCCCTCGTCAGAGACTTTTGGCAAAACTAAAGAGTCATGGGATAGGAGGCAGTGTACTATTGCGGATCAGGAACTGGTTAAAAGATAGAAAGCAGAGAGTAGGGCTAAATGGCCAATTTTCCCAATGGGGAAAGGTGAATAGTGGAGTACCCCAGGGATCTGTGCTGGGTCTGCTGCTTTTTGACATATTTATAAATGACCTGTAAAAGGGAATAATGAGTGAGGTTATCAAATTTGCAGATGCCACAAAACTGAAGTTGTTAAAACCAATAAAGATTGTGGAAAATTGCAATAGGATCTTGATAAACTGGAAGACTGGGCATCCAAATGGCAGATTAAATTTAATGTGTAAAAGTGCAAAGTTATGCACCTAGGGCAGAACAACCCAAACTATGGTTATATGATGCAAGGTTCCACATAAAGAACCACCACCTGGGAAAAAGATTTAGGTGTCATCGTGGACAACATGGTAAAACCCTGTGTGAAGCAGCGGCCAAGAGAGCAAATAGAATGCTAGGTATCATAAGGAAAGGAATGGAAAATAAAACAAAGGATATTATAATGCCTCTTGAATATTGTGTGCAGTTCTTGAATATTGTGTGCAGTTCTTGAATATTGTGTGCAGTTCTGGTTACCGTATCTTAAAAAGGATATAGCGTTATTAGAAAAGGTACAGAGAAGAGCCACCAAAATGGTAAAGGGGATGGAAGCATACCCATATGAAGGGAGACTAAAAAGGTTAGGGCTCCTCAACCTGGCAAAGAGATGGCTGAGGGGAGATATGATAGAGGTCTATAAATTAATGAATGGAGTGGAACGGGTAAACATAGATCGATTGTTTACATCATCAGAATATATAAAGACTAGGGGACATGCAATGAAGCTACAGGATAACCTATTTAAGACTAATAAGAGAAAATATTTTTTCACTAAACATGTAATCAAACTCTGGAATTTGTTACCGGAGGATGTAGTAAAAGCTGTTGGTGTAGCTGGGTTTAAAAAAGGTTTGGACAAGTTCCTGGAGGAAAGGTCCATAAACCATTATTAAAAGGGACCAGGATATCACTGCTTGACCCAATACAAGCATTGTGGATTCTGTATCTTTTCTGGAAACTGCTAGGTACTTATGACCTAGATTTGCCATTGTTGGAAACAGGATACTGGGCTTGATGGACCTTCGTCTGACCCAGTATGGCATATCTTATGTTCTTAAGGTTCTGACACGGAGGGAAGGTGGAGGCAGAAAGGAAGCTAAAAGAGGGGGGAAGGAGGTGGATGGAAGGCAGTTGAAAGAGAGGGGAAGGATGTGGCTGGAAGGGAGCTGAAAGAGGAGGAAAGGTGAGGGCTGAAAGGTAGCTGAAAGAGGGGGGAGGGGATGACTGGAAGAGAGCTGACATGGGGGGAGATGAGGGCTAGAAGGGAGCTGACACGGGGGGAAGGTAAGACTGGGCCTCTGGAAGGGAGCTGATAGAGGGGTGAAGGAGGTGGCTGGAAGGAAGCTGACATGGGAGAAAGGTGGGGGCTGGATGGGAGCTGATGCGGGAGGAAAGTGGGGGTTGGAAGGGAGCTGACGCAGGGGGAGGAAGGATGTGGCAGGAAGGGTGCTGACAGAGGGGGGAAGGAGGGGGCTGGGAGGGAGCTGACACCTGGGGATCATAATGGAGGGGAACTGGAAGGGAGGAGCTGACACTTGGGGATGGGACTGGAGGAGCTGACACTTGGGGATGGGACTGGTAGGTGGCTGGGTGATGGGGGGTTTGGAAGGGAGGGGCACATGGGGAGGTACTGAAGGGGGATGGACAAAGGATAGGGTGACTGGAAGGGAGCTGACATGGGGATGGTACTGGGAGTTGAAGTCAGCTGATATCTGGGATGGTATTTGGACTAGAACGGGCTGGACAGTGAGGAAGGAGGGGGACTGGAAGGGAACGGACACCACTGGCAGTCCTGGTAATGCAAGAGGGTCAACACTGGAAATTAATGGGAGGGGAGGTCTGGAAAGAAGGCTGATACTGGGGAGGATTGCTGGGACTGGAAATAAGCTGATTGAAGGAAGTGAAGAAAACAAAAGAAGAGACAAGAAATGGCAGATGGACTATTGATTATAGAAAGAGAGCTAAGAGAAGACAGGAAAGCAGAAACCTCAGTTTGGGGACCAGCATGATCAAAGAATAAAATGGTCAGACAACAAAGGCATTTTATTTTCAATTTAGTGATTGGACTTTGTGCTATATTTATATTTTACAAAGTACAGGGAACTGCTTCTCTTATTTATCTGATGTTGCACTGCATGCGGAGCCTGGTTTCTTGCAGTTTCAGTTTAATGTTTGTCTATGTAGAGTGTGTGTGTGTGTGTGTCTGTGTGTGTGTACAACCAATGCTGGATTATTTGCTCGCATGACATTTCTGTTTGTGTAGCAATCTTGCTTCTTCAGTTTGCCTATTGCTCTTTTTGCAATTATGTTATGGGGACAGGGGGTGGGAAAAGGGTGGGGTGGGGCGGAACAGGGGGTGAGAAAAGGGTGGGGCAGGCTGGGCATGGGCAGAGCATGACTAGCCACAGGCGGCTGTTTTTTCTCTTTCATAAAGTTGGCAACCCTACTGCCAACAAGGGAGAGGGTGGTCCTGGAAAACGAATCTAGGTCTTCAGCACTGCCACTAAAGCATGACACAGGCCAAAATTTCCATTTCTACAATTCTCATAGAAAAGTACAAGCACTGCTACTCGTATTTTAAAATTTAACTGTAGTCTAGATGAGCAGATCACATTTATCAATTGAAATCATACTCGCTGTCACAATGCTTTAAAAGGCTGGTACAGAGTTTAACATTCTGACCTTTCATGGTGGTACTGTAGATTAATAGGTCGATTTTTCATTTTAACTAAGAAGAGTCTGTGTTCATGTTAATGCAGATATATTGCCACAAAAGATGAAGCTGAGGAAGAATCTTTTCCAGACACAACATGATTTGGCAGGATATCAGAGTCTAAGCAGTATTAAATTATTCCAAAATTTAACTACCTGAATCATAAATTATTTAATGCTAGTAAGTGCAGGTCAAGCATTTGGACTGCAAAAGTTCAAGGGAGAGGTACAATATACAGTAGGGACTAAAGTTCTTACATGTACAAAAGAAGAGCGCGATCTTGGAATGATCATATCTGATGATCTTAGGACAGCCAAGCAGGTAGCTAAGGCAATGGAAAAAGTCAGAAGAATGCTTGGGTGCATAGGCAGAGAAATGGCCAGCAGGAAAAAGGAGGTGTCAGTACCTCTGTAGAAGTCTCTGATGAGATCTCATTTGGAGTACTGTGAGCAATGCTGGAATCCATATATATAAAAAGGAGATAAACAGGATGGAATCAATCCAGAGGGTGGCTATTAAAGTGGTCAACGGTCTTCGTCAGAAAACTTATTAAAGGAGTAGAATCAGGAGTAATATAAAGAAATATTTCTTTACAGAAAGGGCAGAGGAAGTGCAGAACAACCTCCCAGTGAAGGCGGTGGAGATGAAAACTATATGAATTAAAGAAATCCCATATCCCTTAGAGATCTTCAAGTACAGAAGATCTCTGAGGGATATGGGATTGCAGAGCTTAGTAGTCAGTGTGGACAGGTAGACTGGATAGGCCATATGGTCTTTACCATCACTTTCTCTTTCTTTGTGCATGTGGCATCAGTGTCAGAACTTCAGCTAGGAAAGAAGTAGCTTCCTGGGTTTGAAATTCATTTAGAGTAGGCCTCAACAAATTTTCTTTGACTTTCGGAGCCAACAACTGGGATCTTCCCCCCTCCCCCAACCCCCCCCCCCCCCAAAAAAAAACAAACCTGTCTCTACTGAAGATGAAATATGAGGTGAGAGAGAGGGAAAGAGGACTACTGCAATTCTTTTAGGTTTTGATTTACTAAGGCTGTTTACGTCAGAGGAAAAAGAAAGCTTAGGTAAATCTGTCCCACTGCAGGCCACTAGCAGAAATAGCCAGCATTTCCAACCCTTTCATCATCCATTCTCTCATTTCCACATCTTGTCACCATCAATCAGTCTTTCTTACCCCAATCTTCCCTACCAATCTCCCTCCTGTATCCAGTCATCTCTTTCCTCCCCACCGGCCAATTGCCCCTTAACTAACCCTCACCATCCAAAATGCTATTCAGCCCCCCCCCCTCAAAACCCCTACCCTCTATGAGCCAACTGAATCCCCTACTCTTCCCCCTAACTAGTGACCCTTCACAGCCACTGCAAAGCTATGCAGTCACCTCCTCTCTTCCCCCATTAGACCACAAATACTAATCTGTTACCAGAGAACAGGCTCATCCTCCTCTCTGCACTGCATGGCTCTCTGCAAGTTTGAGTTACATAGTACATCAACTGCATTAGTCTCATGAGACTTGAGACTCTGAGACCAGCTCAGTGGTTCAAATTTGCGCGGCAGAGAAGAGGAAGCTCTTGGTCTGTGGCAGCAGCTGTAACAATAACTATACAGGGCAAGAAAGTCCCAGGCACAAGATGGTAAATTCTAGTCACCATGGCAACCCATGCCTGGGATTTGTTGAATCCTACTTTGTGGACTTTTGTATGCTTTTGCTTATCCCTAAAGTATCTAGAAGGCAAGTTTAATGACATTACACCTTTAATATAACAAGGTGTATAGAGAAGGCACCCAAAATGATAAATTTAGTAGTAGTTACTTATTTAGTAATATTTAGCTTATGCCTTTCCAGTAGCAGTAAGGGGCTGAAACAACTTCCCTATAAGGGGAATGCTCTTAGTACTTTCTCCGGAGTACTGCGAGCAGATGAAACCTCTTCAGGTAAGTGAGCACTGCTTTGTTGGGAAATTTGGCGACTTAAAGCTTGGGGTAGAAAAGAGATTGTGGATTTATTAGTAAATTCAATTCTTTAATTTCATCAAAAGCAAAAATTAGGTATTAGCTTGATGGAAGGGTTTAATATTAATTTGTCTTAGTTTTATTTAGTCTTCTAAAGCCCTAGAACAGGAAATATTAGGTATTAGTTTGCAGAACCCACCCCTCCCCAAGTCACACCCACCTCAAGCATGTCCATTAATTTACAGTCAGCTATCCCAATTAAGAGAAAAAAGGGAAATTTGTCACCACAGGGTATTTACATCAGCAAATGATTAACCCTTAACAGCAGGCTATTTGCAGTTCATTGGGAAGCAAACACACAATAACAACATAAGATATCCAAATAATTATAATCATAAGGGCCTTTATTTTGGTTTAGTTGCCCTATGCCCTTAGCAACTTTAAAGAAATAAAAAAAGCTCAGCAATACTAAGATGCAGATGGCAGTCCAGGAGTGAGAGGGCGTTAACTAGTCTCTTGTACTGAGTGCCACATGTATGGCTCTCTGCCAATTGGTGAGAGGTTGCATGTGCACTCAGTGCAAAGAGCTCCTGGTTGTCAGAGAAGAAGACTGATTTCTGGAGGATGGAGTAGCAGACTTAGTGGAGCAGAGACAGACAGAGAGGTATATAAAGGAGACCTACAGGGACATAGTACTGTTCCATCTCCAGTCTGGCAGCTTCTATGCTGCTCTGGCAGAAAGTGGGCAGTTGGAAGGAGAACATCCCCTGGTGCGGCAGGAAATAATCCTGTAGCCAGGATATGTCTTCCAGGGGATGTAGTAACTTCTTGCACTGAAGATGTGTCTCAAGGAGCTTTTGCCCAGGAGGGAAGGGCTAGGAAGACATTTTAGTCATTAGGCATGTAGATAGTTGGGTGGCTGGTGAGCATGAGGATGGCTTGGCCATTTACTTGCCTTGCATGATGGTAGCAGAACTTACATGTCACTTAGATACATTTTTAGAAAGTGCTGTGGAGAAGCTGGCTGTCTTGGTACATGTGAGCACCAAGGACAAAGTATGTGTGTGGGGGGGGGGGGGGGAGTTCTGGAAGCTAAATCTGGGCTTTTAATTAGAAAATTAAAATCCAGGACCCTCTAGTATAGCATTCTCAGAAATATTTCCTACTCTGCCTTGCACAGGACCCAAGAGGCAGGCAGACCTCCAGAGTTCAATGCATGGAGGACCCGATGGTGCAAAGGAGGAGGGATTTAGATTTGTTGAGAACTAGGCATTCTGGGGAATGGGAAATCTAATCCAAAAGGATGGGCTTCACTGGGCACTGACTGCTGGCATTAACCATGATATAGAAATATGGTAAATTAAATCAATAAAACCTTTAAAAGGAGATACAGCAGCTTTTAAACTAGAACCGGCGGGGAGCAGGGGAGGGGAGAGTGGGAATTGACAGTCACTTGCATAGTTTGAAGAAAGGTATCTTCAAGCGATACTGACTAAATACAGAAGTTAGAAAATTCTGATAGAGAGGTTATGATAAAAGTTGAAGTAGCCCAGGAGTGATTAAATAAAGAACAGGCAGAAATAAATTATTCCAAATTACCCCCATCAGCAGCTACATAGATTGTAAATACAAATTAAAAATAAAAATTCTTTAAATCATCTGTATGCAAATGTAAGAAATCTAAAAAATAAGAAGGAAGAGTTAGATTGCATCGAAGAAAATGAAGAGTTAGACAAAATAGACTCAACTCTCCTCTTGATGCTCAACAGTATGGTTTCAGAACACACCATGGAGTAGAAACCCTACTCATAGTCCTATTTGATACACTCACCAAAAGTATTGAAAAACCCAAAAATGCAGTCATAATGATTTTCCTAGATATAGCAGCAGCTTTCAATTCTGTTAATCAGAGCATGCTATTTAGTAAGACTCCAACAAATTGGAATCTGCAGAATAGTCCTGGCCTGGTTCACCTGATATCTGAACGACCGCACCCAAGTAAAAATTGACCAAACCTCACCCCAACCCTTTAGTCAAAACCAGGGAATCCCCCAAGGGTCAGCCTTGTCTGCCCATCTATTTAATATCTACCTTCAGCCAATAAGCCAAATCTTCCAAAAACACAAAGTCTTCTACCATATTTGCGCCGACAATATAATGATGTATCTCCTAATCAGTACTTTAAAATTTAATCTAGAGAAAATCACGGCATGTTACCACGAAGCCTCAGAGTGGCTTGCCTCTAACAACCTGAGAATAAACATCAATAAAACAGAAGCCATATTCATAACAAGAGATAAAGAATTCACCCCACCACCTCAGATACACCATGGAACATAAGAACATAAGATATGCCATACTGGGTCAGACCAAGGTCCATCAAGCCCAGTATCTTGTTTCCAACAGTGGCAAATCTAGGTCATACATACCTAGCAGTTTCCCCAAAAGACACAGGTTCCACAGTGCTTGTACTGGGTTAAGCATTGATATCCTGGTTCCCTTCTTAATAATGGTTTATGGACCTTTCCTCCAGGAACTTGTCCAAACCTTTTTTAAACCCAGCTACACTAACAGCCTTTACCACATCCTCCAGTAACAAATTCCAGAGTTTGATTACACGTTGAGTGAAAAAATATTTTCTTTTATTAGTCTTAAATAGTTTACCCTGTAGTTTCATTGCATGTCCCCCAGTCTTTCTATATTCTAATAACGTAAACAATCTATGTTTACCTGTTCCTTTCCGTTCATTAATTTATAGACTTATATCATATCTCCCCTCAGCAGTCTCTTTTCCAGGTTAGAGAGCCCTAACCTTTTTAGCTTTTCTTCATAGGAGTATCCTTCCATCCCCTTTACCATTTTGGTGGCTCTTCTCTGAACCTTTTCTAATATCGCTATATCCTTTTTAAGATACGGCGACCAGAATTGCACACAATATTCAAGGTGCGGTCTCACCATGGAACGATATAGAGGCATTATAATATCTTTTGTTTAATTTTCCATTCCTTTTCTTATGATACCTAGCATTCTATTTGCTCTCTTGGCCACCTCTGCACACTGGGCCGAGGGTTTTAACATGTTATCCACAATGACGCCTAAATCTTTTTCCTGGGTAGTGGTTCCTAATGTGGAACCTTGCATCGTGTAACCATAGTTTGGGTTGTTCTTCCCTAGGTGCATAACTTTGCACTTGTCCACATTAAATTCATCTGCCATTTTGATGCCCAGTCTTCCAATTTAGCAAGATCCTCTTGCAATTTTCCACAATCCTCTTGGGTTTTAACAACTTTAAACAGTTTTGTGTCATCTGCAAATTTGATAACCTCACTCGTTATTCCACTTTCCAGGTCATTTATGAATATGTCAAAAAGCAGCGGACCCAGCACATATCCCTGGGGTACACCACTATTCACCTTTCTCCATTGGGAAAATTGGCCATTTAGCCCTTCCCTCTGCTTTCTATCTTTTAACCAGTTCCTGATCTACAGTAGTACACTGCCTCCTATCCCATGACTCTTTAGTTCTGCCAAAAGTCTCTGATGAGGGACCTTGTCAAAGGCTTTCTGAAAGTCCAGGTACACTATATCAACCGACTCACCTTTGTCCACCTGTTTATTCACACCTTCAAAAAAACATAACAGATTAGTAAGACAACATCTTCCTTGTCTAAATCTATGTTGGCTGTCTCCCATTAGGTTGTGACTATCTACATGCTGAGTAATTTTATTCTTTATGATGGTTTCTACTATTTTTCCCGGTACCGACGTCAGGCTCACCGATCTGTAGTTTCCCGGATCACCCCTGGAACCCTTTTTAAAAATTGGTGTTACATTGGCCATCCTCCAGTCTTCAGGTATTAGAGATGATGGGATGGGATACACCCTAGAATACTGAGGGAACTTGGGGACGTTCTAGCAACTCCACTGACTGACCTTTTCAATGCCTCATTGGAGTCGGGAGTGGTGCCAAAGGACTGGAGAGAGGTTCATGTGGTGCCTTCACACAAAAGCGGAAGTAAGGATGTGGTTGAAAGCTACAGGCCGGTTAATTTAACTTCGGTGGTGAGTAAATTATTGGAAACGCTGCTGAAAGAGAAAATAGTGAGGTTTCTGGAGTCCAGCGGATTACAGGATCCGAGGCAGCATGGGTTCACCAGAGGCAGGTCTTGTCAGACAAATCTGATTGATTTCTTTGACTGGGTGACCAGGGAGTTGGACCGAGGGAGAGCTCTAGATGTGGTATATTTAGATTTCAGTAAAGCCTTTGACACTGTTCCTCACAGGCGACTTATAAACAAACTGAGCACCCTAGGGATGGACCCTAAAGTTACTGCTTGGGTTAGAAATTGGTTGGGTGGGAGGCGACAAAGAGTACAAGTAAATGGAGCTCACTCTGAGGAGAAGGATGTTACCAGTGGTGTGCCCCAGGGATCTGTCCTTGGTCCGATTCTTCTTAACATCTTTGTTAGTGATATAGCGGAAGGGCTGTCGGGTAAGGTTTGCCTCTTTGCGGATGATACCAAAATCTGCAATAGAGTAGACACCCAGGAAGGTGTAGATAACATGAGGAGGGATCTAGCTAAGCTTGAAGAATGGTCTAGAATTTGGCAGCTGGGATTTAATGTTAAAAAATGTAAGGTCATGCATTTGGGCTGCAGCAATCCAAGGGAGCAATATAGTATAGGGGGTGAAGTACTTTTGTCCACTAAAGAAGAGCGGGACCTAGGCGTGGTTGTGTCTGATGATCTTAAAGTAGTTAAACAGGTAGAAAAGGCAACGGCAAAAGCTAAAAGGATGCTTGGGTGGATACGGAGAGGAATGGCTAGTAGAAAAAAGGAGGTGATAATGCCTCTGTATAAGTCTTTGGTGCGACCTCATTTGGAGTATAGTGTGCAATTCTGGAGACCGCACCTTCAAAAGGATGTGAAAAGGATGGAGTCGGTGCAGAGGGTGGCTACTAAAATGATTAATGGTCTTCATTATAAAGCATATGAGGACAGACTGAAGGATCTTAATATGTACACCTTAGAGGAAAGGCGGGATAGAGGTGATATGATTGAGATGTTTAAATACCTCCGTGGCATAAATGTTCAGGGAGAGAGCCTCTTTCAATTGAAAGCAAGTTCTGCTACGAGGGGACATGGGATGAGGGTGAAGGGAGTGATATGCGGAAATATTTCTTTACGGAAAGAGTAGTGGATCCGTGGAATAGTCTCCCAGTGGAGGTGGTAGAGATGAGGACAGTAACTGAATTCAAAAAAGCATGGGACAAACACAGAGGATCTCTAAAAGGTAAAAAGGGGACTGTTGTAGTTGTTGATATGGAAGGACAGACTAGATAGGCCATGTGGTCTTCTTCTGTCAACATATTTCTATGTTTCTATGACCTCATTTGGAGTATTATGTGCAATTCTGGAAATCAGACCTTCAAATGGATATAAACAGGATGGAGTCGGTGCAGAGGTTGACTACTAAATTGGTTAGTGGTCTTCGTTATAAAGCATATTACAGCATATTAAAGATCTTAATATGTATGTGTTAGAGAAAAGGCAGAATAGAGGAGATATGATAGACACATTTAAATACCTCTGTGGCATAAATACACAAGAGGAGAGCCTCTTTCGATTGAAAGCAAACTCTGCTAGGAGGGGACATAGGAAGAGTATAAAAGGGGATAGACTCAGGAGTAATACGTGGAAATATTTCTTTACAGAAAGAGTGGTAGATGCGTGGAGGTGGTAAAAAAGAGGACAATATCTGAAGTCAAAAAAGCATGGGACAAACAGAAGATCTCTTAAGGGAAAAAGGAGACTATTTTAGATGATATGGAAGAGCAGATAAGATAAGCCATGTGGTCTTTTTCTGCCATCATGTTTCTATCTTTTCCTCACTTGTTTTGTAATTAGGAAAACAGGATTGTGGCACGGAGAGAAATTCTGCCTAACTGTTCATTCATTGATATTTGTATCATCTAAATCTTTATTACCGGTATATCCTTAATAAAAATGTAAAACAGTTAGAATTCTCCAAAACGAAATGTAGAATAAAAACGAGAATATCACAGTGCCTTTGAACAGATCTATATAGGACTGAAGCTTTAATACTGTGCACTGTGTTGCATTCCACATCTCAAAAACACAGAAAAACTAGAAAAGGCATACAGAATGGCAAAAATTAAAATAACAAACAGGATGGGACATCATCCTTCTGAAGGGATACTAAACAGGTTATAGGTGTTCAGCTTGCATAAGTAATACAGTAATAGGTTTATAAAATGAGTGGGATAAAATATGTAAATAAGAAACATATATTTAACACTTTCAAATAGTATTGGGACAAGGGGGCATTTCATAAAAGTAACATATGGCAGCTGTAAAATAAACTAGACAGTATTTTTTTCCCATTAAATGCACAATTAAGCTATAGAATTTGTTGGCAGAGGATGTGGTCAAATTATCTAGCATAGCTTGGGCGGGGAGGAGCAGCAGGTTAAAGAGGTTTAAATGTGTTAGTAGAGGAAAAGTCCATAAACAATTATCTGGATTCAAAGAGCCTGCTGGTCTCTGTTCAAACTGTCTGCTGTGTATGCCGGCATTGGTTGGTCCCTCCACTACCCATGAGGCACTGCAAATACAAAACAGCAGTCTGCAGCTGATCAAGGAATTAGAATGCACTGCTCCAGCACATCAGCTCAGTAGATGCACTGACTGTGTGCGCTACATGCACTTAACAGCTGCCAGCCCTGCTATCAAGCAGTCTCCCTGAGAGTGAGGATGGACGCCCAGCTTCTGGTCCACAGATCCTGCACTATTAGAGATGGTCTCTGCTGGACATGCTGCAGGTCCACATAATGCTTGTGTATGGCAGTTATTGTCTGCATGGTGTCGGTGCCAGTCACATCTGGGCCCTCTGTCCTGGCCATGTTGGACAAGAACGCTTACAGAACAGCGAAAGAAAAGCTAATACCAGGGACAACAAATGCAGTGGAGACATATAGGCTTGTGTGCGGCTCATGCTACTGTCTTGCCATGACCACACGCAGTAGGCAGGAACCACTGCTGTTCCCAAGCATTGAGGACTAACACTCCACCACAGCAAGCACAGTCAGACTGTACCTGCTGCCCACCACTAGGTTGTTTCAGCCATGCACATACCAAATGCGGATGGTCAGCATATACTGCATGTGACCATGCGCACCCTGCTGTGTGATACTCAGCAGGGACACCCAGCATTTGGCTCAGTGATTGGGAGCCCCACACAGAGATTGCATCCACATCACTGGAACCAGACACTATATAGCACTATGTGTATACATAGCCATGCCATGTTCACTGCTTGGTAAGAGTGAGCGTGCCCCCTCATCATGACATTCTGGGGCCACCCAGGCCATGCACATGGCAGACGGGCACAATGAAGTCCCAGCCACTGACCCTACTGCCAAGGCAGGCACATCTTGGCCCATCCACCCTGTTTCAGGCCATACCCACAATCCTCTGCTTCTCGTTATGCACATTTGCAGATAAAGGCTGGGAAAAGCTTGGCCAATGTAAGGCAAAGTGAAATGCAGAAAGCCACAGGGCAAAGGGTACCCATACACACACACACTGGCGTGCTCTGCAGAAGTGGGGATGGTTAACATTCCTGTCTCCATGTCAGCTCAAGGATTGTTAAGGTGTGCTCCATGTACAGGTGCTATTAGCGCCCCTTGCCCTCAATGCACATTGTTAGTGCCCGCTCAGTGAGCTATCAGCATCCCTTTCCAATCAGCTGTGGATAGTCAAGCGTGTCTGTGCTGCTGATGGGTGTTTGTACCCTTGCTGGCCAGCTCCTTGGGGGTTGCACATGCTGGTACGGTACCTCCACCGTTGGCTAAACCTTAGCCACATGGACATGCAATACAGGATCCCCAACAGAGACGTGAACCTGTGACCCTCCACACATCTACATACTGACCGTGTGTGTTACCACATTGCTGCCATATGGGGATGACAGCTCCTGTTGCTGACATGCTCCCCTTCAGACAGACCTTAGCACATGTTGCAATGCGCAAGGCACACAGGACCAGGACTCAAGGCTTTGGTCTGCTGCAGGTGGGTGCTGCTGACAATGCCGCCACCACCACATCATGCTGACATGCCCACGTGTTGTCAGTGGTGGTGATGCGCAGTCCCAGCCTATCCAACATGCAGGTTGGGCGGGTGCCTAGGATGCAGGGCCTGGATGGGGGCACAGGCACACAGCCCCCCCCCACACACATCTGCCACCTCAGTGCCTGCGTCCTCACCTGCCACCGATAAGTCGCGGGGATAGGATGGTAGTCACTGCTGTGGTACTGGCCCAGGTGCCTACATTTGCAGCTACCTGGAGGTCTATATCTGCAGGCACTCTCGGCCTTGGCCTCCACACCCGGGGTCAGTGGCTGTAGGGGGGCCCCTCTGGGATATATGCCTAGGGTGCAATGTCCCTTGGACAGCACTATGTGGTGCATCACCTCTCCACAGCAGTATCTGCCATTGTCACTGTATAATCATAGTTAACAAATGCAACAGTGGTCACCTTTTCCAGAGTACAAACTCAGATGCTACTACAACTCTGTATTACAACTCAGAAAGCGTGTTATATATCATCTACTGACTCGTGGCTAGAAGAGGTCTCAGAAACATTAGGCTGCCACCGATTGCTTCAAATCATGCAGTGGACTAATGCCTAAAATCACATCAATGACCCCATTGTGAACCGTTAGCCACATATTAAAGTTTTTTTCATTTTTTATTTTTCTTTTCTTATTTTTCTAACCATGGTACACATAGCTCGGTTGTTCATGCCATCACATTATGGGGAGACAATGACGCTACAGTGTAACACATTTCCAACTAATAGGGGCATATAGTTCGTCACTCAACGCATAGGCACAGTCTGGCACTCAGTACCAGAGGATGTCGGGAAGGCTCCTTGTCTAGCTGGGATTAGGGAAGGTTTGGTTATTCAGGGACCCTAAGGGTCAGCTGTTTGCCACAATACAAGCATTGTTGGACATGTGTCTCTTTTAAGGACCCAGCTAGGTACTTGTGCCCTAGATTGGCCACTATTGGACAGAGGTTACTGGGCTTGCAGGACCTTGGTCTGACACAGTATGGCATATATTTGGAATTTATGTTCCTATGCTCTTATGTGCCACCTGGGTAGCTACCTAGTCCACCCTGTCCACCAGCACCCCCTGCATGACCACCGTACCACCCCATGTGCACCAACAGCATGGTGCCCTTTCCTACTTGAGCACCATGCTGTTGCTGCTAATGGAACACTACTATCATATTTTTGGGCTCCCTGGTCAACGCATTACATTACTGAAGCATAAATTGTCTCTCTCCACTCTACAAAAACCCTTTCCGCGAGGTTTTACTTGGCGATTGGGTTCCCAGCGTGAAAGGGCTTTTTAGGCGATTGTGCAATCAGCGGTAAGGGAGCACATGCTGTTAACACCCACTTCCCGCCCCATTAATGCCCACACTTCGCCCCTTGCGCCCTTAACAGCAGAGTTTTTGCAGCGTTAAGGGTGCTAGGTGCCGATAAGAGGTGTTAACGGCACACATGCTCCCTTAACATCGTTTAGTAAACATACCCCTTAGTGTTTCCATGTACTCCACCTAAAAGGTTCGCCTAATGCCAAAACAGCAAAAACATGATCGCTTTAAAAATAAATAAAATAATGCCATGTATGTAGGTCAAGATTTGGCGAGCTGCTCCAATAATAAAACTCATTTGCTCTGATATTCAAGGACATTTAGCACCTGCCATCCTGTCTCATTTTCTACAGGCTCTATAAAATGTTTGTGACAGCTCTAATTTGTTCTATGGTCCCAAAGTGCCTCTCTAGCTGTGTAACACATTATTTCAATTTCACTCTCTAACCTGAGTCACAGAGATGGTGTTAGGTTGAAGAACTACCAAAGGATTAGAGAAGAAAAAGTACAGTGATGCAGTGATTGTTCATACCCGACAAGATGGCAAAGGAGGTTATATTTCTCTCTCTCTCTCTCATCTATATCTATATACATATATATAAGTGTACATGGCTGTGTACAAAAATGTAGGCACCTCTGGACAAATTGCATGTTTCAACAAACCTCTAAGAAAACCTCTAACTTAGACTATTGTAAAGCATGTGTTTATTCAGCAGTGCTATCCATATAGGCGGCACCTGAATATCAACATATAACTTGAAACAACTAACAAGTGCTATTTGTTATCTGTGCAGACCACCTAGATATATAGCTTATTTGTGTTTGGGTAATATTATAAAAGATTTTTCGTATGTAAAACGGCTTTAATAAAAGTATCCCAAAGTATGCATACAAAAATAATATACGCCGAGCCAAGAAAGTATGTACTTTTATGTGACCCATGCATAGGTGTTTGGGAATTATTATTTCCACATGTATGTTATAAAATACGTGCATACTTTATGCATGAATATTTTTCGTGCTCCTGAGTAAGCCTAAATGTCCATGGCTTCCCACTAAGCATTATTTCTGCCACTTTGCCCTTACTATTTTATAGAGACACATAGGTGCCTATGTCAGGTCTTGATCAATTTTACATGTATTTAGAAGCCAGGCCGAAATATTAGGAGCCAGTACTTGTAACCTTCTTGTGCCACACACCCATCCTCCCCCCCCCCCCCCCCGTTCTCTCTCCGGCTGGTCTCATGTTCTCAAGTTTTGTGAGACCAGCACCAGAGCTCCTACATTGTGCGTCATCTTTAGATAACAATAGTTATAGCAAGTGTCTGGGTGTGTGTGTGCAGTGCAACGGTGGCGTGCCTGTCTGTGCGTGGGATGTGGCAGTGGCTGCCTTTGTGTGAGTGGGGTGCAGGGTTGCAGTGCATGTGTATGTGTGCTACAGAGCTGAGTGGGATATGCAGAAACGCAGTGCCCCTGTCTGTGTGTGAATGTGAGGGTGTGTGTGTGTGGTGCAGAGGTGAGGTGCTTATTTGTGTGCGTGTGTATACAGTGTGGAGCTGGGGTGCGTGTTGTAAACGGGAGTGCTTGTTGTGAAAGTTCCACAATCTTGGCAAAGACAGGAATTTACTTGACTTGCAAAGGATTGTGGGTGTTGTAGTTCAATCACACAAAACTAGCCATTTAACAAGAAAAAAGAATTGTAGTTGCTCGAGTGTAAAGCAGAAAACAGATTTTATTTATGGGGAGTTATTCCCTCGCACAGATATGCTTGGTAACATCAACAGGATAATTTCTTCAGGAATTGTATTCAGGAAACAAAACAAATAAGGCAACTGAATTACTTATGCAACAACTTAATAAAGATCTTGATGGAACAGAAAAGGTCTTTCTTCTAGCCCCTGCTAATAAACTTTCTTAGCAGTGCTGGAATGAAAAATAAACCCAAAAGGAAAATTCTCTTTATCAAAAAAAACAACTTTCTTCCTTTCACACAGTGAAGAAGTTTTCTTTCCAAAGTCCCACGTGCACTTGTGCCTTGCTCTAATCACAGGTGCTTAACCAGCTGCAAACCATTGCTGGTCCACTCTCCACGTGGCTCCAACTTTCCCCAAAGCTTTCTCTCAAAGAAACTTTTCTGGGAAGCTAAAAATCAGTACAGTTCCTTTTGGTGTTTGATGCTTAACTGAGGATTACTTTAGAACAGCAGCCAAGAAAGAGAGCAATCCATGCATTCCACTTTCTCATTTGATATTTCCCCTTGCTCTTGAAATATCATAGGATCACTTTCATACACTGGCTCAGAGGAATTCTCTAACTGATCTCTATCAGGATAGAAACTGTTTCCCTGCTGTCTTCCTTGTGCAAAGCTAGGGAACAGATCAGAGTTCATTGTAATACAATGTATATAGTTATACAATGTACATAGTTTCCCCCAGTTACTTCCAAGTTGATCTCCCTGTTTATTGTAAATACAACTCAAAGTTCCCTGTGTTGTATAGTTGATGTTAAATGTAAACCGCTCTGGTCTAAAATAGAGCGGTATAGAAGAACTGTTAAATAAATAAATAAATAAATACCTGAGATCACATTGTCATTAGGTTTCCTCTCTGGGTATTTTGGCCAGTAGGTAGCAAAGCTTCTGTGCCCAGCTCTCCAGTCAGAATCTCTGGACTTTAGGTCTTTTTTCCCATACCTCCTTAAATAGGTATTAGAGCTCCTTCTTTCTGTAGATACAGCCGTCTCCTTTACAGGTGCTGTCTGGGGGTTCCTGGCTGTATATCTCCAAGCCTCTGGTTTCTTCCTGTCCAATGAAGAATGCTTGCCCCAGGAATCTCTCCCAGCATACGTACTGCCTTGGGCTCCTTTCTTAGACCTCCCGGACGTCTTGCTGTTCTTCCTTCTGTTCAGGCTTCGTCTCTCCTTCTCTTGCCGTCTTTGCCACCATTGCTCTTGCTGTTGCTCTCTGTGTTCTCTTTGCTGTCTGTCTGAAGAATTTCTTCTAGCTTTAAAGTGCCTAGATGGACACTCCACCCTAGCACAATCCAGGTGTTCTGAATCAAGCCCTGCCCTAGGAGATGGGTGATTAGGGATTACATCATTGCTTCTCTGATTAGGCACACGTTGCCCTACTTCAGCTCTCCTAGAGGCTTTCTGTAGTCTTTTAGGTAAACACTCTGTTTTAGTGCTTTTACCAGCCAACACAGTTTGCTTATTCAGAGCCAATTCACCTCTTGTATTATTTCTTCCTGAACTATGATAAGCTTCCTTATCACATTGTCTATTATGTGGAGGTGGGGTGCCTATGTGTGTGGGTCTGTAGTGAGGTAGTGGAGTGCTTATTTATCTGTTCTGGCTTTTTAAGTTTCAACCTCCTCATTCCCCCCCCCCTCCCCAGGGTCTAACATTTTTTTACAGGCCCCAATTTCTTTTCTTCTTCTGCCCATGGAGGATGGGATCCCCACAGGCAGCCTCCTTGCCTGCAAGCTGCAATTGCAGCATTTTCCCTTTGTTCTGCCTCTGAGAATCCGATCTCCCGTGAGCAGACAGGAAAGGTCTTTGCTGTGATCACGGCCATCCTCTTCTCTTCTGCCAGCGGGGGTTGGGTCCCATGATCAGACAACATGCTTCTGGGCCGCGATCACAGATAACAGGTGCAAATTTCTGCTCATCATGGCAACCTGGCATCTGGGGTTGGTTGAGCCCTAGCCTATGTGTCTTTATAAAATAGCACAGGTATCTATTGGCTTTCATACATAGGCAGCCTATTATAAAATTACCCTTCACATAGCTGAATAACGCTGCTCAGGCATATAAATTATATGGCTAAATAGCACCACCCCCTGCAATACCTCAAATGCTGTCCCCATTTTGGGTGGATAACTCTGGGCGTTTAACAATTTATGCTCCAAAAATGGTTCTTTCAACTGCTTCCTTGACCTGATGCTAGAAATGGGTTTCACCCAAATAATGAATCAGCTCATGCACATTAAGGGTAACACCCTTGATTTGATTTTCACACCAAAACCCTTTACCGTTCACCCGAAGTTCTCCCCTCCCACATCAACACAAGTCCCATGGTCGGACCACTTCATCATTCTAATAATTCTCCCAATTAACCTCACTACTCAAGCACCTCCTAACAAATCCCCCCAAACTGCATGATTTAAACAATTTGACAAAGAAACCTTCATAGAAGAAGTCAACCATCAACTTGCTCCTCAGACCTTTAATCTCGATGAATCTATCGAGAACTGGTTCTCCATAATTAGCAATGCTGTGAAATCCAACACACCCAACAGGAAACCCAACCGCAGGCATACACAAAAGTGGTACCCACACGACATACTCATACTAATGAAGGAGCTCTGCAAGATTGAGAAAAGATGGAGAGCGAGAAAAAAACCTCAAAACAAAGATCTTTACATCACAACACTGAATATCTACAAGGAAACCATTCTCAGAGCAAAAAGGTCTACCACACAAACACACTAAATAAAGCTATAAATCGCCACAGAGAGCTATTCAAAACAGTAAAAACCCTAACCAAAACACATCAAAACACCACATTTACCATACCAATCAACTCTCAGGTTATGGCAAACCACCTAGCAGCAAAACTAAGAAACAAAAATACCACAACAACTCCCCCCCCTCAATGAATCCCACATCCACCCCGATAAATGGCAAACATTCCACCTCATCAATGAGAAAAAACTACTAGCAACAATTAACAAAATCAGCACCACCATGTCTCACCTGGATCCATGTCTGGTTGCATGGATAAAAGCAACCAAAACAGAACTAGCACCTACCATCATGGAAATTATCAACCAATCCCTCACTTCAGGAACAATGCCTAACCACTCAAACTATACATCATTCGTCCCATACTCAAAAGCAGATCCCTTAATAAAGATGACCCAACATCCTACACACCGATTGCCAGCATTCCATTTCTAGCAAAAAATCATAGAAAAAACTGTCCTAATCCACTGACAGCAATGCCCCTCTTGATGAACACCAGTATGGGTTCCACCCCTATCCTGGTGTGAAAATATTGCTTTTGGTTCTATTCGATACCCTCATCTGTGGCATAGATAATACAAACCAAGCATTTATTCTGGTATTTTTAGACATCTCCTCTGCTTTTGATAACGTAGATCACAACATCCTCTTAACAAGACTTACACAATTAGGTATAACTGGAACAACCTTCAAATGGTTTAAATCATACTTGTCCAACCACTTTCAGTATGTGAAAATTGATCAAGAATCCTCCGCCACATTCCCCCAAGAACAAGGACTCCCCACAAGACTCCGTTCTCTCTGCCCTCCTGTTTAACATATACCTGCAACCGCTATGTTCAATTTTCAAAAAGTACAATATAAGATATCACATCTACGCTGATGATATCATGGTATACCCACCAACAGACATAAAACCCCCCTCATACTCCAACATCATTAACTGCATAGCTGAGGCAGACGCTTGGCTAAACAAAAACAATCTCCACATAAATGAAAAAAAAACCCGGAGATTCTATTCACAACTAGAAACCAAAGCTTTACCCCACCCTCTACATTTAAACCACAGCACAACCCTCCCAGTTAAAGACGAGCTCAAATATCTAGGCATCACAATAGATAAATCACTCATGATGACAACTCATATAAAACAAATGGCAAGAACAATATTACACAAACTAAAAACAATCCAGCACCCCAGACCCTTCCTAGAAGTCAATGATTTCCATACAATAGTCCAAGCCCTAATCACTCCTCACCTGGACTATTGTAATAGCATTCTACAAGGACTGCCCAAAAAGAGCCTCCACACACTCCAATTAGCTCAGATTGTTACTGCAAGGATCATAACCAAAGCAAGACTGATGGATCACATTTCCCCTATACTCTACAGCCTACACTGGCTCCCGATTGCTAGCAGGATAAAATATAAAACCATGGTCACCACATTCAAACTAATTAATAACATCTCCCCATCTTTTCTCTCAACCAAAATACAGATCCAACCAGAAGGCAGGAGCAGAAGAAAAAGTAATCTAAACAGGCTAACTCCATACCCACTTCAATCCGCAGAACCAAACAAGTGACCAGTACTACATCCTTCTCCTATTCAGCCCCGACCCTCTAGAATTCTTTACCGGACCCCCTCAGAGCAATAAAAAAAACATACAGACATTCAGAAAAGAGCTAAAAACTCATCTGTTTTCTGAGTACTACAATAACCTACCTCCTAGCGATAACTCCAGTGGAGTGGAGGAGTGGCCTAGTGGTTGGGGCAAGGTACTTCAGACCAGAAGGTCGGGGGTTCAAATCCCATTAGAGGACAGCAACCTTGGGCCGGAAGGACTGGGGTTTCTAGTCCCACAGGTGCTCCTTGTGGTCTTGGGCAAGCCACTTAACCCTCCATAGCCCATGTTCCCTGTAAAATAGTTATCTCCAAGTTATAATGCCCTGTTCAATGTAATTTCAGTTTGTTCAATGTAAACTGCACTGATGCAGAATAGCATGGTATATAAGAGAATGTAAATAAATAAATAACTCACTCAACCCACCAGCTTAACCCACCCTAGATTCCCCCTCAGCCCTAGCTCCTCCCCTCTGTCTCCTGTTTTCTCTTCTCCCCCTCGATCTATGTATAAGCTGCAACAACCTTCATGTAAATAGTTATAAGTGTGCCAACACCCACCACACCTTCTCTGTGGGTATAGTGGGTATGTAAATAGTTTATTGCAATATAGTTCAAAACACTGTTCACTGTAACTGTTATCTGTTCAATGTAAACTGGCCCTGATCATTGGAAGGGTATAGAAAAACGGTTCAAATAAATAAATAAATAAACAAACTAAAAAGAAAAACAGCCAATGACAGCATAAGTGCTTTTGAATATCTATTTCACTGCCTTTCTACAAGCTTTGGGCCTGGTATTCAAAAGGTCTTAGCAGGACTTGCATAAACAGATATACTCCAATGAGGCCATAGGCAGAGTTGAGAAGGAGCTGGAGTTTATCTGGATAGCTCCGATTTTCACTGCTATCTGGCCAAATTTTGTGGATAAAGTTAGGATAGCAAAAAGGCAGTCGACTTTATCTGTAAAGGCTTTCTGGGCAGTGGTTAAATACTGCTATTATGTGGATAAAAACTAAGGGGGGCATTTTCAGCGGTTGGAACTCGCTGCTTTAATCTTAACTTGGTGTGGTGTGTTTGACCACTATATATTCCCTGGGCTAAGGCAGCATAGTGCTTTTTAAGAGCTGGGGAAGAGGAACTCTCAGGCCAGATAGCAGAGTTTTGACTCCACCCAGGAATTGCCAATACCTAATCAGAGCAGGGAACAGAGGTGGGTCTAGAGTTCCAAGGAGTAATAAATGATGGCTTCCCACAGAATAGAAGCGGAGGCCTCAGGAAAGTTGTAGTGGATGTCTCCAGGAGCCTGCTTGCATTGGCAGTAGGGAATCTAAGCTGCAAGGTCAGAAACCTCAAGAAGGGAAGAAGAAGAGGAAGGTTCCCATTGCCTGAGGAAAAGGAACTGGGTGTGTCCTTTTTGGAAGCGGCCATAGAGGATCCTGGAGTCAGGCTTAAGGTAAGTCTGGGAAGCTGCTGGAGTATCCCCTCAGGAAATGTGAGGTAGAAGCCACAGGAATGAACCCTGGCAGAATTAAATGGTCTTTGAAGAGCTGCAAGGAAGTTAAAGGAACTTTGGGTTTGAGCTAAGCTGTAACTAGCAGAAGTGCCTAGCTGTGTTGATAAACTATCGGGCTGGGGAAAACCCTGTGTTTATCTTCTTTACATAGCTTGTTTGCATAAGAAGCCAGGCATTATGGGACATGATTCTGAAAGCTCCAGGAAGTATGAAAAACTGTGTTCCTATGAATTAACATTAAAGTCTTAAAGCATATTGGCTTGTGCTCCTAATTCCGGAGTATGATGTGGTTTCATGTCCTCACCCTGAGAGTACAAGGGCAGTGAAAGAAGGACCTAAGAGTGGAACACTTACCACATACTGTGCTTACCCTATCTGTGGTGTCAGAATGGCAGCGTGGAGACCTTGTGGGTGTATCTTCTAGAAGTCTGCTTCTGGAGATACAAGCAGGAAGTGTGGTTGTTGAAATTCCAGGGGTTTTCACAAGAGGAAATACTCACACCTGGATATTTAATGCCAGGATCATATCTGACCACCGGCATTGATGTTGGAGTTGGTCAGATTGCCTGTTTACAATCTGGTCAGTGGCGATATTCAGACTGCAAAACAGACTAAAGTTAGGACAGTCATTCAGTCCTAACTTTAGCCAGTTTGGGTTACCCATTTAGCAGTCCTAACTCTAGCCAGTTTGGGTTAACCAACCAGTGCCTCATCACCACAGACCAGCTAACTACAGGTGCCGCACCTTGAACACTCCAACACTAAGTAGCTAGCATCAGGCCATTTAAACCCAGTACGAGGGGATATTCAGCAGCACTAAAGGTGAAAGGGGACAGGCACAGGAATAATCTGAGGAAATATTTCTTTATGGAAAGGGTGATGGATGAGTGTATCAGCCTCCCAATGGAGATGATGGAGACAAGAACTCTATCTGAATTCAGAAAAGCATGGGACAAATAGAGAAGATCTCTGAGGAAAAGGAAAGGATTGTAGAACTTGATATTTTTTATGGATGGGCAGATGGAATAGGTCATATGGTCCTTATCTGCCGTTGTTTTCTATGTCACTATGTAAAAATGAAAGTGTGTGCAAATTACTTATACACGCATACAGTATGCCTAAAAATTAATGCATGTAAAATTAATGCATCTGCACATGTAAAAAGGCTCTAGCGTGCATACAGTCTGCGCACTAAAAGCGAACAGGTCAAACATGAAAAAATACCCGAAAATCAGGAAATATTTGTTTAAAATGAGCATGAATCATTTTTGGCCATGCACACCCCTACTGAATTTAATTCACTTTGAGCTCAGATTCGGATAAGGTATTCAAAATCCAAATTCCAGAAATAGATATACACATCCAACTTTTTTGCTTTCTTTGTAACAAATAGACAAAAAGATCAATCTTGGAAAGAAACCTCACTGTTGAAATAACTGATTGATATGTGAACCACTGTGATGATGCAATGAGAAGAAGGTGAATGAGAGAAGAATAAATTACAAACTATTTTGCAGTCTATAGGTTAATGTTTCAGTTGAGATGTCAGTGGCTCTAACAAGCTCATATAGCATTTATGTTAACAATAAAACTGTTCTTTCCTGTGCTCAAAATTGTGCAGTAAGGTTTAATTCTCAGTCTTCATAGGATAAAGTGTCCAGTAATCTCTGAACTTTCATTAAAATCATCTGTAATACCTGAAGATTGGAGGATCGCCAATGTAACGCCAATTTTTAAAAAAGGTTCTAGGGGTGATCCGGGAAACTACAGACTGGTGAGCCTGATGTCAGTACCGGGAAAAACGGTAGAAACCATCATAAAGAACAAAATTACTCAGCATGTAGATAGTCATGGCCTAATGGGAGACAGCCAACATGGCTTTAGACAAGGAAGATCTTGTCTTATTAATCTGTTATGATTTTTGAAGGTGTGAATAAACAAGTAGACAAAGGTGAGTCGGTTGATATTGTGTATCTGGACTTTCAGAAAGCCTTTGACAAGGTCCCTCATCAGAGACTTTTGGCAAAACTAAAAAGTCATGGGATAGGAGGCAGTGTACTATTGTGGATCAGGAACTGGTTAAAAGATAGAAAGCAGAGGGTAGGGCTAAATGGACGATTTTCCCAATGGAGAAAGGTGAATAGTGGAGTACCCCAGGGATCTGTGCTGGGTTTGTTCCTTTTTGACATATTCATAAATGACCTGGAAAGTGGAATAACGAGTGAGGTTATCAAATTTGCAGATGACACAAAACTATTTAAAGTTGTTAAAACCCATGAGGATTGTGGAAAATTGCAAGAGGATCTTGATAAATTAGAAGACTAATAACCTAAAATTCTACTTTCGCTCCAAAAGGTACTAACCCCTAATCTCGAAAACCTTCTCTAAACCAAACTGCACCAAATTGAATAGGCCAGGTCTCAGACTTTCCGACGCATACTTGGCCAACTGTCAGCAAGCTAACAGGACCGCGCCAACTAGCATCAACGACCTGCTTATTTCATGGCCAGTTATTCAATTTTTTAAGAATTTTTAATATAATAAATAGTACTCCTATTTTTAATATAACAAATATATACTTCTCTAAGATGTCTAAAATACTTCTTAATCACATAAAGAACCTAACTTACTTTCTATCCATACATTTATACTGTGATCATATCCATATTTGTACATAAAACTCCTTAACATGTAATAATCAAAAAATACATTGTCATCACTCCAAATCTTCTCAATCGAACAGATATTCCCAATCTTTAAATTAATCTATCAAATGTCTCCCAATGGCAGATGAAATTTAATGTGGACAAGTGCAAAGTTATGCACCTAGGAAAGAACAATCCAAACTATGGTTACACGATGCAAGGTTCCACATTGGGATCCACCACCCAGGAAAAAGATTTAGGCGTCATCGTGGATAACATGTTAAAATCCTCCGTCTAGTGTGCAGCGACAGCCAAAAGAGCAAATAGAATGCTAGGCATCATACGGAAAGGAATGGAAAATAAAACAAAGGATATTGTAATGCCTCTGTATCATTCCATGGGGCGACCGCACCTTGAATATTGTCTGCAATTATGGTCGCCGTATCTTAAAAAGGATATAGTGTTATTAGAAAAGGTACAGTGAAGAGCCACCAAAATGATAAAGGGGATGGAAGGCTACTCCTATGAGGAGAGGCTACAAAGGTTAGGGTTCTTCAACCTGGAAAAGAGACGGCTGAGGGGAGATATGATAGAAGTCTATAAATTAAATGAACGGAGTGGAACGGGTAAACATAGATCGATTGTTTACATTATCAGAATATAGAAAGACTAGGGGACATGCAATGAAGTTACAGGGTAAACTATTTAAGACATATAAGAGAAAACATTTTTTCACTCAATGTGTAATCAAACTCTAGAATTTGTTACCAGAGGATGTAGTAAAAGTGTAGCTGGGTTTAAAAAAGGTTTGGACAAGTTCCTAGAGGAAAGGTCCATAAACCATTATTAAAAAGGGACCCAGGATATCAATGCTTGACCCAATACAAGCATTGTGGAACCTGTCTCTTTTGGGGAAACTGCTAGATACGTATGACCTAGATTGGCCACTTTTGGAAACAGGATACAGGGCTTGATGGACCTTGGTCTGACCCAGTATGGCATATCTTATGTTCTTATTTACCAGAGCAATACTGGCCTGATTACAAAGCATTAAAGGCAGTTGAAGAATTAGAATGAAAAAGACCAGCATAGTCTAAAGCGCTGTCATAAGCACTTAGATTACTATATATATAACTTGCTTTGAATATACGAGGTGTGTTCAAAACGTATCGAGACTTTGTGTAGCCGTATAAGAATACGTCACACCACGATGCTATTAAGCATGCAGCGACCTAGTTATGTGCTCTGCATGTGCAGAGTGTAGCGTGGCTGCAGCCCACCTGCACTTTTTTAAATCATGTGATGTTTGGTATCATGTAAAAGCAGTCTGTGAGATTTATGATGAGTTTTCACCATTCTTTCTTAAGAATCACTTTCATTGTTAACAGAAAAACAGAAATTAGACCTTACCTGCTAATTGTCTTTCCTGGAGATCTCTCCGGGCCAGTCCAGGAACAAGTGGGTTGTCAACCTTCTCCAGCAACTGAGGACTGAAATCTTAAACTTTGAAGAGCTGGCATCTGGCTCCCTCTGCTGGCCACTGTCAGTCTAACCTTAACAAAGCAGATGAAGAGTAGTGCCCAATAACCAAAAGAAACTAGAAAAAATAGGGAAAATAACAAAAAATGGTAGCTTTCCGTGAGGCTGATAGGAAGTACGAAACCGCAGCAGCCCCGCTTCTATGTGACTTAACAGTCAAAAAGCCAAGTTCGTTCTTTTTTTTTTTGTTTGTTTTTGATTTGCACAAAATAACCAACGAGTTAAAACGCAACCCATGAACGAGAACAGAAACAACTCTCTAGAAACCATGGCGCGGACTCCACCGCTATCAACATAGTATCCGTAGGCCCCCGCACCACACTGAAATTCGACAAAAAACATGGGTGGGTCCTGGACTGGCCCGGAAAGATCTCCAGGAAAGACAATTAGCAGGTAAGGTCTAATTTCTGTTTCCTGATCGTCTCTCCGGGCCAGTCCAGGAACAAGTGGGAAGTACCAGAGCAGTACCTAACCACGGGAGGGACCGAACAGGCCCGCTATGACGGCCGACGCCCCCACACAGGCATTTCCCCTGGCCAAGACATCTAGCCTGTAATGTTCCGCAAACGTGTGAAGCGACGACCACGTAGCCGCCCGAGAAAAAGTCACTGGCGGTACCCAAGCAGACGCCGCCCAAGACGTTGCTTGGCTGCACGTAGAATAAGCACGAAGACCCCCCGGAGGGACCTTCCCCGCATCCTGATAGGACACCACAATCGCCTGCTTCACCGAACTAGCAATGGACGACTTAGATGCGGCTGCGCCCTTCCTAGGTCCGGCAAAGAAAACAACCGGTCCGACTCCCGGAAAGACATAGTTTTTCGGAGGTATCTCCGGAGCAATCGGAAAACGTCGTCAATGGGAAGATCGCCCCCGTCCCGAAAAGAGGGGAGAGAGATAGACTGAGTGACATAGAATGTAGAGAAGAGCTTTGGAAGAAAGGAGGGAACCGTCCGCAACAGCACTCTGTCGTCCGAAAAATGCAGACAGGGAGTCCTACCCGATAGAGCTTGGGACACAAGGCCACCAAGAAGGGCATTTCCCAAGAAAGTTCCCTGAGCGAGATATCGCTATCTGGGCGAAAAGGAGGTCGCGCAATGCCTCAAGCATCAAATTCAAATTCCACGGTGTAAGCACACCGCGAAGAGGGGAACGAAAGTACTGAACTGCTCGAAAGAAAACGAAGCAC
The DNA here is from genome assembly GCA_033557465.1 of Ichthyophis bannanicus. Lineage (NCBI taxonomy): Eukaryota > Metazoa > Chordata > Amphibia > Gymnophiona > Ichthyophiidae > Ichthyophis > Ichthyophis bannanicus. The sequence continues at coordinate 606,085,864 of CM066036.1, read as the reverse complement.
AGCTGGATGAGCTGCCAGACGAACCCTGAAAGGAAGCGAATGTCGCCAAGTGCACCCGGATAGGGCGGAGGACTAAGCCCTTATCCAAACCGTCCTGAAGAAACGACAGCACGTTCGGACCAAGGCATCGCGAGGCTGGAGTACCATTCTCTGCACCAAAACCCAGAAAGACGCCATACCCGAACAGAAGCTAGGGACGTGGAACGCCTGCGAGCCCGCAACCCAGTGGCTCTGACCGAAGGGGATATCCTCTCCGGATCAACTGGTCCCTTTTAAGAGCCAACTGGTCCCTTTTAAGAGCCAAACTGTAAGAGCGAAGTGATCCACCTCGGGCATGAGCAGAGGCCCCTGAAACAGAAGATTCTCCCTCAAGGGAAACCTCCAAGGCTTTTCGACGAGAAGACGCACAAGATCCGCATACCACGCCCTCCTGGGCCAATCCGGTGCAATGAGAAATACTAGTCCGCAGCGACCCGCCATTCTCCGAATCACTCTGCCGATCATTGGCCACGGGGGAAACACATAAAGTGGACCCCCCATTGGCCATGGCTGCACCAGACCGTCGAGACCTTCCGACATGCGCCCCCTGCGCAAACCCCAAGGATCTTTGGCAGTGCAGAAGGTAACCAAGAGAACCTATCATCGGCTGCAGGGTCAGATCGTGAAACACCGCAGCGTTCAGTGCCCCATCTCCGGGATCCACCACAGGCCTGCTGATGAAATCCGCTTGGACATTTTCTCGACCTGCGACACGGGCCGCTGACAGGCTATGAAAAGCACTTCTGCCCCTGAAATGAGCTGCAGACTCCGCTGCAACAACTCCGCGCTGCCAGTTCCGCCTGGATGATAGAGATAGGACACCGCCACCGCCTATTCCGAGAAAACACGCACCGCTTCGTCTGGAATCAGAGGAAGAAAAATTCTGCAGTGCTAGAACACTGCCCGGAACCCTACAAGATGTAGGGAAGAACTCCGGAGCTCTGGCGGCCAAAGCCCCTGTGCAAAGGTCGCCTGACAAAGAGCTCCCCAACCGACGAGACTGGCATCTGTCGTAACCAACACCTAGTCGGGCTGACGGAAGGGAAACCCCGCACTCAGATGAACCGGATCCAGCCACCACTGGAGACTGTCGGAAACGGCGTTCAATCGGGGCAACCGGCATGCCAGGGGAATTCTTGAGGATTCCAGCGCGATAACAACGCTCGCTGCAACATCCGCATGTGGGCTCTTGCCCACAGAACGCGGTCGAAGTTCGTCGCCATGGAACCAAGGAGCAGCGTATAGCGCCACGCAGTCGACACTCGGAGAAGCAAGAGGGTCCGCATCGATGACAAGATGTCAACACCCTGCTTACCGGCAGGAAAAGTAGCCCGACCTGGGTCTCGAACACCGTCGCTATGGATGTCGCTGAAAAACGCACTAGAGCGTAGAAGGGATCGGCCATATAAGCCGCCGCTGACTCAAGGGAGCACTTGCCGCCGGCCCGGAGCGGGAAAGTGAATCCCCCCGAACCCAGCGAATAGAGGCTCCGGAAACAGAAGCTGCATATACAGCCACCTCAGCGACAGAACACAAGACGCAAAAGGCTGCTTCAAGCGAGTCTGTAATCTACTATCCTGCAGGTCCTTTAGAGCGGCACCACCTGCTACCGGGATAGCGGTTTTCTTAGCGACCGCCACCACGAAGGCATCCACCTTAGGTAAGCGCAAAAAAGTCTAGCTCCTCCTGCGGCAGTGGATATAAGCGACCAATAACCCGTGCTTCTCGCAAGGAAGCCTCCGGGCATTCCCATTCCGACTCCACCATCTGCCGCTTTATCCTGCGCCCAGGGAGCACCTGTGGCCAGACTTGAAGCCTTGAAGAAGCGGATCCTCTAAAGGCCCATCTGGGGACACCGGTAAGGCCTGAGGGCCGCGCAAGAGGGCCCTTTGGCACGGCCCTTAGGCTAAGGCAAGTAGGAGCGTTCCAAGTCGGCACCAATGCCACGGAAAACATCAACCTGAGATCCCAACCACAACTTTCATCTACCAATTTCGTTTGAGCTCCCTCAGGGTAGAGCTTGCGCACCTTTCAACTGATCCTACAGCATCCAGATCACAGCAAGTATTCTCTTTCTGACTTTCTCAGTTGACTATAACATAATTTACTGTAGTCAGTAATTTGCTCCCTCGCATAACCGTTACTTGAAACATAACTGCTACCAGTACTCCTTCCACACATCCTTGACAATCCAGCTACTGCCTGTTTTACTGTCGCCAGTAATCTCGTCCATCTTAATGACTGCTGATTTCATCAAAGCTACGGTCTGATATACTGTTGTCAGTAATGTCACTCAACCATAATTACTACCTGACTTAATCTTTACAAATACTGTTGCATTACAAATAGTTATTACAAATACAGTTGACAGTAATTTGACAAATACAGTTGACAGCATCTCTTTCATTTATAACTACTGTCTTATGTACTGTTGTCAGTATTCCCATTCACTTATAACTACTGTCTTATGTACTGTTGTCAGTAATCCCATTTATAATATCTATTGCATGATTTACTGCTGACAGCATCTCTTTCATTTATAACTACTGTCTTATGTACTGTTGTCAGTAATCCCATTCACTTATAACTACTGTCTTATGTACTGTTGTCAGTAATCCCAATCAACTATAACCTCAGTCTAATTTATGCACAACTACTGTTTACTTTTATTGTGACTATCACCTTCCTGCATATCGTATATTGCTAGTGATTACTGAATTCTACTGTCCGAGCTTTTTCGCTCTCAATATATTGGACCAGTTATTCATAACTACAAGTAATAGAACATTATTGACACTGAACATGACACTCCCAAAAACCATGATCCTAAAAATATATTACATTATATTATTGACATTCTTAATTGACCTAACACTTAGCCTATCTACTAATAAACACATGGCAATCCCCATAATACGAACAAAACCTAGAGATATCCATTACATTAACCACTCACACCCATACCACCAGGCAAAAACAAACTACCACCGACTTATACAAATAAAATACACGGAACTACAACAAATAAGAATGGAAAACAGTATCAACAACACCAATTCTTTATCTTGTATCCTAATCAATGCACGCTCAATGAAAAATAAACTTCCCATATTTAGTGATATAATAAATGACCTAAAACCTGACATCTTATGTGTAACTGAGACGTGGATATCTGAAACGGACACAGTCTACTTAAACCTACTTAATAATGATGACTACGATATAAACTTTACCCATAGACCAAATAAAAAAGGAGGAGGTGTACTTATCATGACAAGAAAGATATTAAATGCCAGAACAATACAATCTAATATAACCAATAACATTGACACCCTCATCATAAAGACCAACAATCTTAGAATATGTCTAATATACAGACCCCCTGACCAAAAAGCAGATAACTTAGATCCACTTATAGAATGCCTTGCCTCATCTACCGAACAAGATCCTATCATCATGTTAGGCGATTTTAACCTCCCCTCACTCCCAGCTACAGAATCCAACCTTTTCCTTGAAACTATAGCTGACATGGATTTCCACCAGATAATCACCACAACAACACACATAAAAGGAGGTACACTAGACCTTATACTCCTCCCAAACACAATCTTCCAGCTATTCAACCCAGATTCTATAGAAAGCATACAAGTTCCCTGGACTGATCATTACATTATTAAAACAAACATTACATACCACACCAATAGCTCCAAAAACCTCTCAAGAAATGATCCCACCAGAAAATTTAAAAGGTTTAACGAAACTGAATTCCTAGACACAATAATACCACACCTAGTGTCACCACCAACGGATCTAGATGAAGCGATCAAAAACTGGAATAACACAATAACAGAAGCAGCTAAATCCGACAGATGTAACAAAAATCCCTCTAACCCAAAAAAAGCACCATGGTTCAATAACACTCTAAAACAAATGAAGAAGCAGCTTAGAAAAACTGAACTTAAATGGCGTAAAACCAAACTAACCATACATAAGGAAATATACACTAGCCTTCTTACAAAATATAAGGAGATTACAAATAACACAAAAAAAACCTATTATGCATCAATCTTATCAAAATCTTATAACAGGCCACGAGAACTATTCTCTATTGTTAGAAATCTCACTAATAATCCTCAAACAACTAACAATGAAATTACAGACATATCTGTACAATCATTAGCTAACTACTATCAAAATAAATCCACACAACCTATAATGACAATTGACAATAATAAGGTAGCCCATCATTGTTCAGAAGAATGGTCAAACTTTAACCCCATATCGAAAGAATCATTAAAGAACATTATTACTAACCTCAATACAACCACTTCCTTCCTCGATCCATGCCCTGTAACATGGATAAAAAGTACACTTCCAACACTAATCTCATTCATTCTCCCCATAGTCAACCTCTCATTACTCCAAGGCTACATCCCACCTAACCTCAAACACGCACAAATTCGCCCAATTCTCAAAAATGGTATTTTAGACAAAACTTCACCAAAATCATATCGACCCATTTCAAGCATCCCGTTCCTTGCTAAAATAATAGAAAAAGTGGTACAGATCCAGACACAAGAATACCTAGACTCTTCCTACCCACTTCATGAACACCAATACGGTTTCAGACCTCAACACGGAGTTGAATCACTTTTAACAGTCCTAATCGATACTCTCATCAAAGGGATTGATAACCACAAAAATGCATTCATTCTACTATTTATTGACATTTCCGCCGCATTCGATAGTGTCCACCACACCATAATGCTTAATAACCTAAAGCAAATAGGAATAAATACAACAGTACACAAATGGTTTACCTCATATTTACATAATAGAACACAAAATGTAAGAATAGCTAATCAGACTTCCACCACATATAAACAAGAAATTGGACTCCCACAAGGCTCGGCGTTATCAGCCCTCCTATTTAATATATATATAAAACCAGTCTGCGACATATTCAAAAAATTCGGTGTACTATATCATCTATACGCTGATGATATCATGTTATACATTCCATTCTCCATCCCTGATGTACCGATAAAACTTCTAACAGACTGCCTTAGTGAAGTCACATCCTGGCTAAAAGAACAAAATCTCCATATAAACCACTCAAAAACAGAAGTATTAATTGTAACAAAAAATCAATCATACAGTCCGCCAACCCACATAACAATACAAAACCATGAAATCACAATAAAAAATGAAATAAGATACTTAGGTGTCATACTAGATACACACCTTACGATGAATACCCACATAAGAAACACGATAAAGAAAGTCTACTTCAAACTTAAAATACTCAAGCAACTACGTCCACTGGTATATTTTCAAGATTTCATTAATATAATACAGGCAACCATAACCCCGCATTTTTTTTTTTTTTAAACGTTTATTTTCATTTTACAACAAGCAAAGTAACAACACACCAAAAGAAACAAATACACACATACAATAAAGAAAACAACCCCAATTACCCCCCACCCCAATGCTTCTTCTCTAAGCTGATAAGAATCATCATATAAGCGCTTACATACAACAATTATTGTACATCAAACAAACAGAAGTAGAATCTATGATACCGGATGAGCATGTGACAAAGATTAATACAGAATCAAACAGTCAACTGAGAGCATTGAATAGTTTGAACATAATCGTTGAGCGTCTTCTAGCTAGACCAATAGTGAATGGTTTGAACGGAAGAGGCTGACATACTAGGTATTTGCGCATATTTACAATAAAGACAGATATGTTTCACCATTCATTAGAACTCAAAAAAGAGCTATTTTCCCAATATTTCGTGATTAAGGAAATAGGAAATAGCAATGCCCAGCATAAAGGCTAAAAGGAAGTAAGCCAATTTAGGAAGAGAGGGGATCCCCGCAGCTAAGCGGAGCCCCACAATCTTCCAAAAGAGGGGTTCCGAAAAATATAAAATAGAATGAAGACGACCCCAGACCCGACTCCAGTAATACTGTAATGCGGGACAATCATACTTAACAGGAGTTTAGTAAACCAAAGGCCACATGACATGTCCAGCATCAAGCGCACTGGATGGCATTCCAATTGGCTAACCTATCAGGAGTATATGTCCACTTGGGATAGCAGTACTGAGGAGATAAGAAAAAATCTGATCTAGATTGTGAGTGATGGGGGGGGCTGAGAAAAGGTGAGCTCTAAGTCTGAGGGGTGAAGCAACTTCCATATATCTACTCACGCAAAATCTTTCATCAGAGCTGGCAGGGTGTAGAGACTCTTGGGCGGACCACTCGTTCTAGGCGGCAGTCTATCTATCAAAGGATCAAATACTTGGTGGAAGTCACCGCCGAGTAACAATAACAGGGTCATCCACATTCGGAGCATAAATACCAATACACGTAAATTCACTATCTCCAACCTTAAAATATACACAGGCCCAGCTACCCTCCCCATCAGAGCTAGTATCCATTACAGTGGTTGGCAAAGATTTCTCAACTAAGATGGCTACCCCGCCCCGCTTAGAAACGGCGGGAGAATAGGCAGCCACCATATAAGGTTTGGCAGTAAGTTTCAGTGGTTCGACAGAGGTGAAATGGATTTCTGAAGAAACACTAAATCAGTATGGTCATGATTAAAATAACTAAGGATGGTCATTCTGTTGATTGGACTATTGATGCCTCTTACGTTCAGTAATAAGAGCATACATAAGGCCATACAACAAAGTCAAACATTCTGAGAAAGGAACATGATGGCGCACCGAGTTGCGCCATGTCCCTCATATCAACTATAAATGACTGTACACACGATATGATAGAAAATAAGCCAATGAAAATCATGAAGCGCCCTATATAACAGTAGAAGCACCGAAGTGCCTTAGAGAAGAAGCAAAACCCCAGAAATTACTGGCGACCTGATGTCTGCGGGGTGAAACCCCAGAGAAGGCCTAAATTGAAACATATAACCGGTATAGCTGTGCGTGCTCCGAATCCAACCGAGGTGCACATCATGGAGGAAAAGGAGACCAAGAGAGGTAGATATAAAAGAAAGAAAGGTCCAGGCAGTCTCTATTCCAGGCAATGATCACCGCATCGGGCCATTCAAAATGGCGGGCAGTTCCAGCGGAGTCCATCCGAGTTGTTGACTTAGCGCATCTGGTCTGCCTCTTTGGAATCTAAAAATGTTGCTAGCAGAGCAGGATCTTCGAAGGTTCTAGTTTGGTTATGGAGAGTCACTCTGAGCTTCGCTGGATATAAGAGGCCAAAGCGAGCCTGTAACTGTTGAAGTCTAGGTCGAAAAGCAAGGAGTCCCTTCCGCCGGTCAACTGTGGGCTTTGCCAAGTCGGGGAAGAAAGAGACTTTATGATCGTCAAACTGCAGATGTTGCATCACCCGGGCAGCTTTGAAAATTTGCTCAACTTGCTGATACCTCAGTAAACGGAAGATAATGGGCCGGGGGGTCGTCCGATTGAGTGCGATGTTGGTAGGAGCACGATATGCTCGGTCAATTTCCAGATCTCTGCAAAAGGTAATCTTCAGCAAGGAGGGGAGAGTTTTGACCAGAAATTCTCTGATATCTCCTGCTTCCGCCCCCTCTGGAACTCCTATGAGCCTTACATTGTTGCGACGGGCTCGATTATTGCAATCCTCTAACTCTGACGCTCAGCCTTGTCCAGGTTCACCAAGCGCACCGCGTGCGAATCGAGGACCCCCGCCATGTTGTCCAGCCGTAATGAAAGACCTTCAAGCCGGTCCTGAAGCATACCGAAATCTTCTCGCATGGCTCGGAGCGCTTCTCCGTTGGACTGTACCAGTTCCTTCACACCACGTATTTCCTCCAAGATCTCCTGTTGCATTTCGGGGCTTACCCGAAGTGGAACCATCTTTGGTGGGGAAGACAACTCTGTTTTGGAGCGTTTTCCATGTGAAGAAGAGAGAGACCCGAAGTCCAAGCGCACTGGTTTGTGGGCCGCCATTCCCCCCAAGGCACCCCGGTAAGTTCGGTGTAAAATATTAGGTTTATGCAGATATTAAGTCAGGATTCTGAGTAGGCCCCTCGGGAGCTTCAGCGCGAAGCGTCTAACCCGCTGGACATCAGGCTCCGCCCCCCCATAACCCCGCATTTTGACTTTTCCAATCTAATTCTCTTAGGCGTAACGAAACAAAACATCAAAAGAATACAACTAGCACAGAACGCAACAGCCAGAATTGTAATGAATGTAAATTCACTCCAGCATATTACCCCAATATTAGCATCCCTGCATTGGCTGCCAATACAAAGCAGGATAATATATAAGACTGTAATAACCACATTTAAAACCCAAAATGGCATGGCGCCAATCCCATTAAGCAAACTTATATGTAAGGAGACACAAAAAGTCTCTCACAGAAAAGGACACTCAAATAAATTAAAGACACCAAATGACTTTATAAAAGCAAACAAACAAACTAATAACAGAGCATTCTCACATGCGGCCCCCATCATTTGGAACTCCATCCCGGAGGACCTACGCTCATCAACAGAAATTATAGAACTCCGTAAAAAACTGAAAACCTACCTCTTCACCTTGCATTACAATACCATAGCTAATCCACTGATCATCCCAGAAAAAGGCTAAAACACGCTCAAACGAATAAAGCTAAACCTTATAAATCAACAGATACTACATTTACTTGTAAATAACGACGACTCAATCCAATAGAGCTTACAACTCTGAAATTGTAAATAGTTATTAACCTTTGTTCTTGTTCCATAAGGTATCTATAATGTATTTGTTCTTTGTTCCATAATGTATCTAACCATTATATTGTTCTGTTATGTTTTTAGGCATTACTCTGTTTATTGTCAAAAAATTGTTCCATGTAAAAACAAGCTCTTGCTTTGTTGACTGTTGTTCAATTGTGAACCGCACCTGAACTCCGGAAGATGCGGGATATAAATGATTGTTAAATAAAATATAAATAATAATCAAGATAAACTATGGGGACTGGGTTGGCAGGAGCCCCAGCTGGGATTTGAACCTGTGATCCTCTGGTTTTAGAGGCACTGGCTGTGTCTGTTGCACCACACTGTGGCCACCGCTAACGCCTGGGTAATGAGTGGTCCAAGTACCTCCTATTTAAAGATCCGAAACCTACTGGGATCTTCAGTGGATCCAAACCCAGCTTCGTCCCTGTCGGAAGGCCAATCCAACCCTGGATCCGAGAGGAACTCCTCGTATTACATCCGTAGGAGCCCTGAAATAGGCTGACTAAGGAGAGCCGTAGCAAAGTCCGTTCCTCGGCCACCTGCCGATGGGCCCTCCCTCGGATCGGTCAGAGCAGGCCTAGGCAGAGAGACCTGCGCAGCACCAGGCCCAGAGGACTCATCCTGAGCCTGCAGCTGCTTCACACAATAAGCCAGAGGCAGGGCTAAAATAAAAACAACAGAAAAAGAAAATTTTGACCTCAGAGTCTTTGGACATGTCTGGCAAGGAGGAAGCACCATACTTAAGGCCGCGAGGGACTAAGTAATTTATGCCCCTAGCTTCCCCTTACGAAAGACTCTATAGACATTGGGATCCTCGCCTGGCCCCAAGTCTTCTTCTTCCAACTGCCCCGGCCAGGTATCTACCGCTGGCTCGGAGAGGATCTCTCCGTCGACAGGCCCTGGAGAAAAGGAACTACGCTCCACTGCCGCTAGACCTGTGTCCAGCACCGTCTCCCTCGAAGAAGTGCCCTCCCCCGGGTCTGCCAGACCAGGATCCAAGGATTAACTCCCAAACAGACTGTCTGAGGCCGCACTGTGAGATAAGCATTATGCAGAGAATAAAATGTAATCCAGGGAGAAAAAGGAGCCCAAAGCCTCGGTTAATGAAGGCAAAGGCATCTGCTTGTGCTCCTCTGACGAAGGAGCCTGGTGGGCCTTAGACCGCTTCTTTTGTGATTTGTCTGGCTGCGCGGGACACGGCTGGCTCAGCCAAAATGGCCGCCGTTCCCATCCTAAGGAGCTGGGAGACGGCGCCAACAACTCCCCTGAGGCCTTAACCTCCATTAATGTAAGCAGGGAGAAGCCAGACTAAAGAAACCAATTCGTCCTGCCGCAGAAACAACTGACCGAAGAAACAAGAGAAGCGTTGAAGAACTATTGTGCTTCCCTGCTACCCGCGGCGGCGAAAGCTGTGCTACCCGTGTGCCCTCTTACCTGCTGGCACCAACAGCAGTAAACGTCGGCGCTTCGCCGCCGCTAGCGGGAAGCCGGTGAGGCCGCGAAACGGAAAGGGAAGGAGAAGGACACTGGGACTCCCAGGCCTGATCCCTCTGCTCCGGAGACTACTTCCCTTGTGAGGCAGGCTCTGCCTCAAGAAGCCAAAAGAAGCAAACCGGCTAAAGCACCGGAGGTGTACAGCACTAGAGCTGCTCTTTAATCGCCCATCGTTAGTATTATGACAATGGTGGGGGGGTTTTTGTGTTTTTTTTCAACTGCCCTGCTAGGACAGATAGAAGGGCGCCAGAGATAAAGACTTCCTCACTTTACCTAGGAATAGGATAGCCTACGCCCTTTCCTTATGTTATCTGATATCTTTCCTGAAGAGCCAAGGCTATTGGAGCTGCAGCAGCCCGGGCTGCCGTTCCCGCCAAAAAGGAACCGCTTCGAAGGCCTGCTTCTAAGGCAGGATCTATGCCCGAGAGGCCCTTACGCCCACCGGAGCAAACCCAAAGCAAATCTTAAATACCAAGCAAAATCGGAGGAAGAAAAACCACCGTCAAACTAGCCCCTCAGAAACCGCCGCGGGAAAAACAAATGCCGACTGAAAAGAAAGAAAATGGCCGCCGGCACACACAAAACTACCAACAAGCTGAAAAATGACCAACCTTAATAAGAAATGATTCTTCTCCTTCAGCTCCTGGCACCCACTGCTAGTGGGGAAGGAAGCTGAGCACCGGAGGCAGCAGGAAGGTATCTGGGGCTCCCAGCACCGCACTGCTCTCTGCTCTACTAAACGGAGCTGAAATTGAGACAGGCTCTGCCTCTTCAGCTCCGTGCCTCTGAGCACCGCTAAAAATTTGTCGGCTGCAATCGCCACTGGAAGGGACCCTGCTAGGACCCCTTGCTCAGTACCACTGCTGAATGTTCACAAAAATAAACCGAAAGAAATAAAAATTGCCAAGCCTTAAACATCTGAAGGTGGGAACCAGCCAGGAACATGTCCTTCAGCTGCTGAGGACTGAAAAGACAGTGGCCAGCAGAGGGAGCCAGATGCCAGCTCTTCAAAGTTTAAGATTTCAGTCCTCAGTTGCTGGAGAAGGTTGACAACCCACTTGTTCCTGGACTGGCCCGGAGAGACGATCAGGAATGTATGGCTAGAGCTACTAATCTGTGTTACGAGTAGCATGCATTAATACCATTAACATGTTATTTTACTGTAGATCCCATTTTATGCAATGGGACCTATTTACTAACAACATGCACTAGTGTAGTAGTTCTAGCACATTATTTTATAGACCTCTATCATAGCATCCCTTAGCCAGCTCTTTTCCAAACAGAAGAGCCCTAACACATTTTAAGCCTTTCCTTGTAGGGGTATCCTTTCCACCCCCTCCTTCCTTTCAATATTTTGATTGTACTTTTTCTAATTCCACTATATCCTTTTTAACAGTCCCAGCTCTATAGGCACTTCAGCCTGCAGTGCTCCATTAGCTTTCTCTTGCGATAAGATTTATCTCCTTTTCTCTCCTTTTTTTTAAAATCCATCCAGTGGAGTCCAGAATGCACAGAGCCCCTCACCATCTGCTGGAGACAAATACTGGAATCGGAGGAGGTACACAGTTCCCTTGTGGAGTGACATCACCAAAATCATGTAGTTCTCAGTCTCCATCTGTTGGTGAACGGGCACAACCCATGCGTCCAGACTGGACTGGAGGGGTGATACAGAATATCTTAGTTTTATTCTCCATTTGTTTCCTTAAAATTTGTAGAATTCTATTAGCTTTCTTGGCTGTCGCTACACACTAAGCAGAGAATTTGAACATATTATCCACAATGACTCTTAGATCCTCTTCCTGGGTGGTGGTTGCTAATGTGGAAGCTTGCATCATGTACCTGTAGTTTGGGTTGTTTTTCCCTATGTGCATAATTTTACACTTGTCTACTTTAAATTTCACCTGCTATTTGGATGCCCAGTATCCCAATTTCTCAAGGTCGTCTTGTAATTTTTCACAATCTTCTTAACAACATTGAATAATTTTGTGTCTGCAAATTTGATCACCTCACTCGTTCCCATTTCCAGGTCATTTATAAGTATGTTAAAAGACCCAGTACTGATCCCTGAGTACTTTGACTATTTATCTTTCTCTATTAAGAAATCTGTCTGGCCCAAGTTCTGAGACTTTCCCCTTCTGGATTAATGCACAGTTGGTCTGACTTTACGCCTATTTCAGAATCCATTCTACGTAGACTTGTTTCTTCTGTTTAAAAAATACCACTGTCTGTTAGACCTCATTCCTTCTCCCTGGCTTGCAGGACAGACTTTAGGGTTGCTCCCTATTGTTCATTCTATCATGCGAAGAGAGAGATCATTAGAGAAAGACATCATGCTTGGCAAGGCTGAAGGTCAACACAAAAGAGGTAGGCCAGCAATGAGATGGATCGATACAAGAACAGCAGCTATGGATGCCACTCTATCAACAATAAGCTGTCTGACTGAAGACCGAGAAAGTTTAGGACAACTATCTTGAGGGTTGCCATAAGTAGACACCGACTCAACGGCACTTAACAACCACACCACTAACAATCTTTCTGCTGGCCAGGTCCCCCATTTCTGGAAAAAAGTACTGATATATTCCATCATAAAATGTTCTAAGCTAGACCCTTCTGACCCAGTTAACTATCACCCCACTTTTAATTTACATTTCTCTCTAAACTCATTAAGCATCCGATTCTCTCACAGCTCACAACGAACATACCCATGCACTTGCCAGTATGGGTTCTGCAAAGACCACAACACGGAGACTATCATCACTTCCATTTTAACGAGGTTCACAGTGCTCTTGATCAGGTATTGTGGCAAGGAGGCCTATCCGGAGTCTGGGGGAGGACAAAGAGACAGGGAATTCACCCTAGTAAAGGGCCTCCTTTCAGCGAGGCAGTGTAGGAAAGCCACAAACACCTCCAGGGATCAGAAAACTTCCACATGGACCACATTTCATGCTCCCCCTAGTGGAATGAAGGGGAGAGGATACAAGACTCAGAACCCTTTAGGCAGTGAATGTTTCAAGCACTCAGGTGCCCGGAGTCAGGCTGATTGCCTTCACCTGAGTAGGGTGGGGTTGGAGCTAGAGCCTTGGAAGTATAAACCAAGAGCAGAGTATGTTTTAGTAGAAGAGAAAAGGAGGAGATGAGAAGCAGGCAGCCAGGCTGAGCAGAGCAGAGGAACGGACCTTCCAGCTGGAGAGAGTGCTATTTGGCATGCAGCACGGCTGCAGGAGAGTTTGGAGCCAGGAACAAGAGAGACTCCAGGATTTCCTGGAAGGCTGTTAGCTGAGCACTGTCAGCAAGGTGGGGAGTCAGAGCCTATGCAGCTGGGAGAGCCCGAGGTGAAGCTGATTGAGGAGGACACACCCATGGACTGTTCCTTGTGCCAAGCTGTAAACCTGGGGAACGTAGAGAAAGCAAGCCAGTCCTGAGAGAAGGTATTCCAGGAAAAAGGTACCCTTATTCCAAGCAGGGTGGCTGAGATCCCCATGTGTTTATAGAGGGGAAGTTTACCACAGACTGTAAATGTGATTGTTTTTGTTTTTGTGCTTTAACCCCAGCAAAGTTGAGAAGGGAATACAATGATTTCTTGCTGGTAAAGACTGTGTATCCTGCAATAGAGAAAACCTTTAAAACTGCATTTTTGTGGTTGGATATGTTTTGGACAATTTTTGCTTCCAAGAGTCCTGAACCAACAGTTCTATGTGTGGTATGATCGAACCATTGTGTATATAAAAATAATAAATTTCTGTCATTTGCCTTACCTACTTGAGCCTGACTACAGCTTTCTGCATGGTGCACTGATACAGCTGAATAAGGACTACATTTCCCAGAGGGCATTGCAGGGAAATAGTTTTAAAAAAAGCTGAAAAAGCATACAGCAGAAAGTTCCTTCAAAAATCCACGCCCCCTCTAAGCTAGAGGCGAGTGGTGGTGGCGTGACAGTACAGATAGTATTAGTCATCTCATTAGCTCTCACTGCAGCTTTCAACTTAGTCAATCACAATATTCTCCTCTGTCATCTCTACAACATTGGCCTGTGAGGAAAGGTGCTTCTCTGATTCACAGCTTTCCTCTGTAAGCATTCTTTTCAGGTAATTATCAGCTACTCTATCACCAATACTCACTCATTGGTTTCCAGAGTCCCCACAGGGCTCTGTTCTCTCCCCCCTCCTTTTTAATTTTTTCTTAAGCCCCTCCAACAATTCTTATTCAGATCACAGGGATTTCCTCATACATTTATGCCGATGACATCCTTCTCATCGCATATACAGACTACCGCCACTCAGATTTATCACAGGTAAACTCCTGTTTGGACAAATTCCCTCAAGCTTTATCCACAGAGAACCACAGCCACATAGCTCACAAGAAGTTCAGTTACCCCTGCCATTGCTCTCTTCTGGACATCATACCAAAACACACTCCAATTTTCCTTCAAATATTTAAGTACTCTGATAGACTCTGAACTTTTTCCCCTCAGATTAGTCAAGTGGTCAGATCCTCCTTTATTGTACTCTGCCGTTTTTGTGCAAAAGTGGAATTGTCAGACTGAAGAGTGAAGAGGAAGAATATGCAGAAGTTGATGAGGATAAAGCAGAATTGCTTAACAAATATTTTTGTTCTGTGTTCACAGATAAAAGACCCAGAGCAGAACATCAGAAAACACCCACAAATAGGAACAGAACTGAAGGGGATCTTTAAGGATTTTCAGAAGACTGTGTTCGTGAGGAGCTAGATAAACTAAAGGTAAACTAAGCAATGGAACCAGATGGGATACATCCAAGAATACTGAAGGAACTTGGGGATGTTCTAGCGGCTCCACTGTCTGACCTTTTCAATGCTTCTTTGGAGTCGGGAGTGGTCCCAGAGGACTGGAGAAAGGCACATGTGGTTCCTTTACACAAAAGCGGAAGTAAGGATGAGGTTGAGAAGTACAGGCTGGTTAGTCTGAGTAAATTAATGGAAATGTTGCTAAAACAGAGGATAGTGAGGTTTCTGGAGTCCAATGGATTGCGGGATCCGAGGCAGCATGGGTTTCCTAGAGGCAGGTCCTGTCAAACAAATCCAATTGATTTGACTGGGTGACCACCGAGATGGACTGAGGGAAAGCCTAGATGGGGTGTACTTAGATTTCAGTAAAGCCTTTGACACAATTCCATACAGGAAACTTATAAATAAATTGAGCACCCTAGAGATGGACCCTAAAGTGACTGACTGGGTTAGAAATTTGCTGAGTGAGAGGCACAAATGGTAAAGGTAAATGGAGCTCACTCTAAGGAGGATGTTACCAGTGGTGTGCCACTACTACTACTACTATTTATCATTTGCATAGTGCTAGAAGGCATATGCAGTGCCATGTGCCGCAGGGATCTGAACGTGGTCTGATTCTTTTTAACATTTTTGTTAGTGATATTGCAAAAGGGCTTTCTGGTAAACGTTTGCCTCTTTGCAGATACCAAAATGTGCAATAGAGTAGACATCCAGGAAGGAGTAGATAAAGCACAGTTACTTACCTGTAACAGGTGATCTCTGGGAACAGCAGGAATTAGTCCTCACATATGGGTACGTCGGAACCGACGGAGCCTGCGCGGGAAAGCTCCCCAGCTTCCCAGAAAGGAAGCTTTTGGGGCCTCCCACTGCACATGCGCGCTGCCTTCCCGCCTTCCTGACCAGCTCTCCTCAGTTCGAGTTTATAGCTGAGACAATAGAGAGAGGAAAGGAAGATAGATAGAAGATACAACTCCTAGGGGAGGTGGGTGGGTTGTGAGGACTAATTCCTGCTGTTCCCAGAGATCACCTGTTACAGGTAAGTAACTGTGCTATCTCCAGGAACAAGCAGGAATAAGTCCTCACATATGGGGACTCCCTAGCTAAGATGCCTGGGAGATCCCCTTCGAAGGGTTCGCCATCTTCGTATGGATCTCAGGCATCCATCCTGGGAAGGTGGGCAGGAGTTGTTCAAGTATGGAACAGGTGTTTGAGGACAGCCTGACCAAACAAGGCATCCCGGCGGGAGTCCTTGTCCAAACAGTAATGGGCTGTGAAGGTATGAACCGAGGCCCAGGTGGCGGCTCGACAGATCTGATCTATGGATACAGAGTGAAGATGAGCCATAGAAGTGGCCATGGCTCTCACATTGTGAGCTGTGACATGGCCTTCCAGAGAAATGTTTTTAAACTGGTAAGCAAAGGAAATACACTGAGCAATCAAATTGGAAAGTGTACGTTTGGAGACTGGAAGTCCCAAATGAGAAGGATCAAAAGCCACAAAAAGTTGGGAAGACTTTCGATGTGGCTGAGTCCTGTTGAGGTAAAAGGCAAGAGCTCTTTTACAATCTAAAGTATGAAGGTTCCTCTCTGCACTGGATGCATGAGGAGCCGGAAAAAAGACAGGTAGATATACCTCTTGATTAAGATGAAAAGGCGAGACCACTTTGGGCATAAAGTGGGGATTCGTCCTGAGGACCACCTTATCATGATGAAACCTAGTATAAGGTGGATGAGCCACTAAGGCCTGTAGTTCACTGATGCGGTGAGCCGAAGTGACTGCAATAAGAAAAAGGACCTTCCAGGAAAGAAATTTCAAGGAGGTAGAAACCAACGGTTCAAAAGGTGGCTTCATAAGCTGACCTAGAACTAGGTTCAAATCCCATGCTACCGGAGGAGGTCGGATGGGAGGCTTAGTTAGAGTCAGGCCTCTCATGAACCTTGCAATAAGAGGATGAGAGGAGACAGGTTGTCCATTTATAGGTTTTAAGGATGCTGCAATAGCACTTAAATGGACTCTGACTGAATTCGTCTTAAGGCCTGCATTAGAAAGATGCAGGAGATAGTCTAGTAGAGAATTCAAGGGAAGTGCTAGAGGGTCAAGACCCTGTTGAGCCACCAAATGGAAAAGCGTTTCCATTTGAAAGCATAGGAACGCCTCGTGGAGGGTTTCCTAGAGGCATGAAGGATATCTTGCACTGGTTGAGAAAGATTGAAGTCATGAAGGCTTAGGCCTTCAGTAACCAAGCTCTGAGGTGTAGGGACTTGGGGATTGGGTGCCACAAAGTCCCCTCCTCCTGAGACAGAAGGTCTGGCGCAGCTCCCAGGTCCAGGGAGGGTCCCTGGGAAAGATGCAGAAGTAGAGAGAACCACACTTGGCGTGGCCAGCGTGGAGCTATGAGGATCATCGATCCGTGATCCCTCT
The DNA here is from genome assembly GCA_033557465.1 of Ichthyophis bannanicus. Taxonomy (NCBI): domain Eukaryota; kingdom Metazoa; phylum Chordata; class Amphibia; order Gymnophiona; family Ichthyophiidae; genus Ichthyophis; species Ichthyophis bannanicus. The sequence continues at coordinate 606,068,422 of CM066036.1, read as the reverse complement.
GGAGTTTGAACAGAGTCTTGGGAATCAAAGGAATGGGTGGAAAGGCATATAGGAAGTCCTGACCCCAATGCAGGAGAAAGGCGTCGTAGGCCTGAGCTCCCTGACACGGAGTCCTGGAACAGAACCGGGGAAGTTTGGCATTGCATGGACTTGCAAAGAGGTCTATGTCCGGGGTTCCCCATTCCTGAAAGATTCTGCGTATCTGGTCCATATGTAGGGACCATTCGTGTGGAAGCAGAACTCGACTGAGTCTGTCTGCCCGAGAGTTTTGAACCCCTGGAAGATACACTGCCAGAAGATGAATTTGATGCTCTCTGGCGAAGGCCCATAATCTGAGAGCTTCGTTGCAAAGCGACAGAGAGCCTGTCCCTCCTTGTTTGTTTACGCAGAACATGGCCACCTGATTGTCTGTTTGAACTAGGACGGTCAGGTTGACAAGGAGGGTATGGAAGACTTTGAGGGCAAAGAAGATTGCTCGCAGTTCCAGGAGGTTGATGTGAAGGGTGGTCTCCTGTGGAGACCAAGTACCCTGAGTGGAGAGGTGTTGTAGATGGGCTCCCCACCCTGTTTGGGAGGCATCTGTTGTGAGGGTTGCTTGGGGCAACAAAGGTTGGAAGGGGGCCCCCAACAACAGATTCTTGGTGGATATCCACCATTGGAGGGACCAAAACAGACGGTTTGAGGTGAGTATTTGGTCGGAGAGCGCTCCTGATGCTTGAGTCCACTGGGTGGCCAAGGTCCATTGAGCTGCTCTCATATGAAGACGAGCATAGGGCACCACGTGTACCGTGGAGGCCATGTGGCCCAGAAGTCGCAGCATTTCTCTGGCTGTCAAGTGACTGCTGGACTGAGCTTGGGAGGCCAAGCACACCAGATGTTGGCCCCGGACTTGAGGTAGGTAGGCCCTTGCAGTGGTGGTGTCCAACTGGGCCCCTATGAATTCCAGAGACTGAGTAGGGATGAGTTGAGACTTGGGAAGGTTTACCACCAGTCCCAGATACTGCAGAATGTGCCTTGTGCAGTCCAGGGAAATCTGGGCCTCTGACTGAGATGGAGCTCGGATGAGCCAGTCGTCCAGATATGGGAATACAAAAATTCCCAGACCTCTTAGAAATGCGGCTACAACTGCCATGCATTTGGTGAATACTCTTGGAGCAGAGGCTAGACCGAAGGGAAGTACTCTGTACTGGAAATGTTTTCCCTGGAACAGAAATCGTAGATATTTTCTGTGGGATGGGTGGATGAGTATATGTGTGTGTACGCATCCTTGAGATCTAGAGAACAAAGCCAATCCTGACTCTGAAGGTATGGAAGGAGAATGCCCAGAGAAAGCATTTTGAATTTCTCCTTGTATAGAAATTTGTTCAATTCTCTCAGATCTAGGATAGGTCTGAATCCCCCTGTCTTCTTTGGTATGAGAAAATAAGGGGAGTAGAAACCTGTCCCTTGTTGGAGAAGAGGAACCTCTTCTATTGCCCTTTGGGCAAGGAGGGAAGAGACTTCCTGACCCAACAGGGCCAGGAGAGATGGGGGAGAATTGAAGTGCCTCACCATGGTATGTGGAGGAAGGTTGGAAAAATGAAGTTTGTAGCCCTCTCTGATGATAGAGAGGGTCCAGTGCTCTGATGTAATTTGCCCCCATCTGGGAGCAAAGTGAGCTAACCTTCCGGGAATGGTGAGGGGCTCTGGTTGTTCTAGAGCCAGAAATGTTAAGCTCTCTAGGGGCAAGTCAAAACCCCTGAGGGGGTTGAGCCTGCTGAGGAGTGGCAGACGCTGCAGGCTTTGACCTTGCCTGTTTAGGTTGCTGACGTTTAGCAGCAAAGCGAGGCTGAGAAGAAGATTGTTGGCCAGTATTTGTGGAAAATCTGGCCTTCTTGTAGTAAGGCCTCTTGAAAGACTTTTTCTTGGCAGGAGTAGAGGTAGACTTAGAAAGTCTATCTAATGTAGCATTTTCTGCGTCCATTTGAGTGGCTTTAATTTGCCAGTCTTTACCAAATAAGTTCTCACCTGTACAGGGCAGATTCCGTAAGCCATCCAGGACCCAGGGTTCTAGGTCAGAGGCCTGGAGCCAAGCAAGTCGTCGGGCTGCAATGGCAATGCCCGAAGCTCTACCGGCACCTTCAAAGGAATCAAAGGCTGCTCTGTTGGAGAACTTAGAAACATCTAGAAGCTGTTTCACCAGAGAAATGAACTCTTCCTTTCTATCCTCAGGGATAAAGGGGGCAAAATGCCGTACCTTTAGGGCAGGTTCCCTTAGAAACATGCCCATATACAGACTATATGAATTAATCCTGGCTATAAGCATACTAGCCTGGAAGATTTTCCTACCAAAAGAGTCTAGGGTCTTACATTCCCACCCTGGAGGGGTAGAAGAGTGCCTTTTGGTACTCTTAATCTTTTTCAGCGCAGACTTCACCACAATGGAATGGTGAGGCAGCTGAGTTTTTTGAAACCAGGAGAAGGAGGGACCCGGTACATGGTGTCCAACCTACGAGAATGAGGAGACAACGTTAGAGGAGCCTCCCATAAGTCCATCAAGTGTTCTTGAAGGATTTCATGGATAGGCAGGGTGACTGCCTCTTTAGGAACCTTAGGGTATCCTAAAATATCCAATTTCTTTGATCTAGGTTCTTTTTCAAAGGATGTGGTAATAGAAAGTCCTTTAGCTACTTCTATAATGAAGTCTTGAAAGGACAAATCCTGTAGTGGAGACATTCTCCTCTTTGGGGAAGAAGGCTCTTCAGGAAGAACTAGAGACAGCTCATCAGAGTCATCAGAGGAGTCAAAATCCTCAGAAGAATCAGAGTATCCTCTATTTGCTTCCAACGCACGATACGCATACCGATCGGTATCGACATCGGGCGTACCGGGTATGGGATCGGTATCGGGTGAAAACCCGGATCCGGCATGCGGAACCGATCTGCGTTTGGAAGACGATGGTCTCGGTTCCGGTATGGAAGACAGTACCGGAACCGGACCCGGAACAGCTAGATGCGGTACCGAGGGCGTCGCAGCGTTAATGAAAGCCAGAACAGCCTGCTGCATGGTCTGGACAGTATTGCCCATAGATGCCACTGCTGCGTGGATGTCGGTACCGGCATGGGCCGGTACCCCAGAGCAGTCTGACAGGTGATCAGTCGAGGCCGTGCCATCGATGTCAACCTGTAACCCCATAGATGGTGCTTTGGAAGCCAGAGCTTCCCGCCGGGGTTGTTTGGCTGGGGCAGGGTCCTCTGACTCAAAATTGAGGGCCTCTCGATACTTTGAAGGAGATTTGCCTTTTGAGGACCTGCCCGAAGAAGGTTTGGTTACCTGAGATCCATCCGGAGAGGAAGACCTGGATGACTGTGATGCTGGATTATCTGAAGCAAACAGCACATGGAATTTGTTGGCCCGGTTCTGCAAACCACGTTTAGACATCTGGGAGCAGGATGGGCAGTCCGGAATGGAGTGGTCAGGCCCCAAACATTTAAGACACCAGTCATGGGTGTCTGTAACAGAAATAACAGCACTACACTTGGTACACTTCTTGAAACCAGGGGCTGGTTTCTCCATGAGGAGAATTTGTGTAGGCCTGAGGCCTAACCGAAGTCACCAAGTTGTGCTAAATAAAAGTTTTTTGGTTTTTTTTTGAAAGAAAAGAGAGACCGGCGGTACCGGTTTCGGTATGGGGAAGGCAGGTACGCGGTCTAAAGAAACAAACTAAAATAAGAATTTCTTCAGCGGTGACAGGAACACGACCTGCTGGCTCCGCGGAAAAAGAGAAACTGAGGAGAGCTGGTCAGGAAGGCGGGAAGGCAGCGCGCATGTGCAGTGGGAGGCCCCAAAAGCTTCCTTTCTGGGAAGCTGGGGAGCTTTCCCGCGCAGGCTCCGTCGGTTCCGACGTACCCATATGTGAGGACTTATTCCTACTTGTTCCTGGAGATCACGAGAAGGGATCTAGCTAAGCTTGAAGAATGGTCGAGAATTTGGCAGCTGAGATGTAACGCTAAATGCAGGGTCATGTATTTGGGCTGCAAAAATCCAAGGGAGCAGTACAGTACAGGGGGTGAAGTATTTCTATCCACAAAAGAAGAGCAGAATCTGGGGGCGATTGTTTCTGATGATTTTAAGGTGGCTACACAGGTAGAAAAGGCGATGGCAAAAGCCATAAGGATGCTTGGGTGCACAGGGCGAGAAATGGCCAGCAGGAAAGAGGTGATAGTGTCTCTGTATAAGTCTTTGATGAGACCTCATTTGGAGTATTGTGTGCAATTCTGGAAAGCACACTTTCAAAAGGATATAAACAGGATGGAGTCAGTGCAGAGTGTGGCTACCAAAATGGTCAGTGATCTTCATTATAAACCATATGGGGACAGATTTAAAGATCTCAATATTTATACTTTAGAGGAAAGGCAGGATAGAGGAGATATGATAGAAAAGTTAAAATACCTCCATGGCATAAATGCATAGGAAGAGAGCCTCTTTCAATTGAAAGTAAGCTCTGCAACAAAGGGACACAGGATGAAAGTGAAAGGGGATAGACTCAGGAGTAATGTGTGGAAATATTTCTTTATAGAAAGAGTGGTAGATGCGTGGAATAGTCTCCAGTGGAGGTGGTGGACACAAGGACAGTATCTGAGTTCAAGAAAGCATGGGAAAAACACAGAAGATCTCTAAAAGACAAAGGGACTATAATAGTTGATATGGAAGGGCAGACTAGATAGGCCATATGGTCTTTTCCTGCCATCATGTTTCAATGTTTCTATCTCTTTCTAGATTACATTACTCAGACTTCAATCTTTCTTAGTACAGTAGTAGCTCGACTGGACTACTGTATCATTTACTCTGGTCTTCTCGCCTATGTGCTAAAATGTGTGAACTCTCTTATGTATTTGATCTTGTCACCCCCGTATCCGCCACAATCTCCTTCCTTACACTGACTCATAAAGCCCTTCATAATAAAACCTCTGACTAACTTTCCTCCCTTATCACCTTCTATGACACTCCCATGTTATCTGTGTTCATTATACGGTAAAGCATTGCACATCTCCCCCCCTCCCCCAACAAAAGTGAAATATGAGACTACTACATTCTTTTTTGTTTCCTCTTTGCTGTGGAACAGTCTACCTTCCACATTCACTTTGAGTCAGCCTACAAAAATCTTCAAAAACTCTTTAAAACCTACCTCTTTGATTAGGCCTTTGGGGTTGGGCTGGACCACTGTGTCTACCTAATCTCTCTTTTTTTTTTAATCTTTCCTGCCTACGGCCTACAAACACCAAAATCTAGCTCAGTGACCCAGAACCCCCTACCTCCCACCCTAGAATCCCTTAAGAAAAATTTGCCTGTTGACCCAGTGGCCCAAAGCACTGACTCCCCACAAGTAGCTTCAGTCCCCCCACACCTTCCCCATGGGGAAGAGGCAGAAGTGATGCTCATATGACCCTGCCACCATGCTGCCGTTTTGGAAAATGGTGGCGCTTGACCCCATGTGGTGCATCCTTGGATGCATAGAATGAGGTCTTTCAGTTTGCTGACCCAGCGTTGTACAGTCCGGGATGGACCATTTGGGGGGGGGGGGGAGAAGAGGTGTGTTAATCTGCCATAGAAGGCAATTTTTGCTTTATTTGGCAGACTTGCTTTTCCCAGTGCATCCCAGGATGCACCACGTGGGGTCAAGTGCTGCCATCTTCCAAGACAGCAAGTGGGCAGGATAGTGTGGGAAAGGTCAGGGTTGCCAAGTAACCCAGTTCCAGAAGTGAGATTTTTGCCAGTTCTGGTTTTAAATTTGCATGGCAATGCAGTATGGTATTCGTAGTCCCTGAATTTACCCATTGGAAGGAATCAGGACCGCAGGTCCCATAATGCAATCAGAATAAGATTATCAAAAATCCAGGACTGACTTTAAATCTCACTCCTGTAACCAGGTAACTTGGTAACTCTGAGAAGGTATGGGAAGGACTGTAACTACTAGGGGTTCAGAGGTGGCTAGGGGGCACCAGGCTAATGGGGAATTTTTTTTAATGGAATTCAGGGGTGAGGGTTGGGGCCACTGGGCCACCAGGGAAATTATTTTTAGGGATTCAGAGACACTGGATCACCAATGCGTTTTCAGCCGTGTTGGGGTAGAGGGTTGGGAACATCATGATCAGGGATCTGGGCCTCTTGGGACATCAGAGGTGAAGTGTCAAACTTCACCTCGGATGAACCTTTTATTCCCTGCTGCATCTTTACACCTGTCCGAGGCTGGTGTGAAAATCCAGCGTTAAGAAAAAAACTGTTTCAGTGCCATTTTTTCATTAGGAAGCAGTTACCTATTCTTTCCTTTGCATGTGATTAGCATACCTATTGCACTATGCTTCGACACAGTCATTTTTTTCTGGATTTTCATGCAATACCTTGCTTGCTTTCTGCATTGGGGGAGCAAGACTAGCATAGCAAAATCTTTAGCAAAATATTACAATAGCGCATAGCACAGTTTGCTTCATCGAGACCTCTGTGTCTATGGGGAGGAAGTACTTTGTAAATCAGACCTTATGTGTACATGATCTTTGAGGCTGATATTCAAAGAGTTTATGCGCCAAACTTTGAGATTTAGGCTCTGAAATTGCCTCTCTGAAAATATACTAGGACTGAGTGCCTAAATGTATGCTCAAAATTTCAATTGAATTCCTAAATCTACAGGTCTAAAACGTGGGTGGCAATAGGGCTGGATTGAGGTTAGGGAAGAAAGTATTTAGCACTGATTTTCAGCACTATGTTTATGCTTATTAAATTATTTTTTTATATCGCTTTTTCATACTTAAATAGCAAAGCACCTAAAATTAACCTCATAAATCTAGGCAAATGAATGTAGCTCTAAATTAGGGGTATAACCTTTAAGTCACTAAAAACAGGAGACAAATTTAGGAACCTGCCAGAAACCTAAATTTAGCGACTCTGCCTTTTTTTTTAATATCGAGCCCTGAACTTCCAGACTCAGTCTTGGTTCTTTGCAACAAATCAAAACAAGTGAAAAGAGAATTGCAGAAACAATGAATCTTAAGACAACAACATTAGCTAACATTCTATTTATTTATATTCTCTTATATACCGTGCTATTCTGCATCAGTGCGGTTTACATTGAACAAACTGAAATTACATTGAACAGGGTATTATAACTTGGAGATAACTATTTTACAGGGAACATGGGCTATGGAGGGTTAAGTGGTTTGCCCAAGACCACAAGGAGCACCTGTGGGACTAGAAACCCCAGTCCTTCCGGCCCAAGGTTGCTGTCCTCTAGTGGGATTTGAACCACCGACCTTCCGGCCTGAAGTACCTTGCCCCAACCACTAGGCTACTCCTCCACTCCATTCTGACTGCGTATCTGTTGTGAATGCTAAACCACTGGAAAGGCAATAATAAATCACAGAGTTCAATTTGGGAAAACCCAACCACATCATATGAGTGGAAAAAAGGAACATATTCCACATTTTCTTGACCAGATATTAACAGCTAACTAAAAAACCAAATGTACAATTAAGATTGTATAATGTTCAAAGAAGAGGAAACTTTTTCTGGTTTATCATTTCAGAGTTTTAACAGCACACAAAGCAAAACCCAATGGTCATGATACAGTAGTTTTTATGCTTTCCAACAAATAGATGGTTAGAAAGAATTATGCACAAGAGACTGATATAAAAGTCTGTTGGCAGGCACAATAATTCTCCCAAAAAAATAAGAGTAGTTTTGGCTGTGATGGTCAACGAAAGAAGTTCTTCCATTAACCTACATAGCTAGACAGAGGCCATGAAGGTTTCATGTCGGCAAGGAAGAAGTTGCCATCAGCCCATTCAAATCTGTAGGTGGGAGGCCAGTTACATTTTTCTGCTCAAACTCAAGTGTGTGTTGAAGGGGCTTAAGACCTAACAGATTATGTTAAATCCGATATCTCTGCCTTTTTATTCCTTCCCTCTCTGTACTTGGTTTTCCTATTTTAATGTTGGCGTTCCTTTTCTCTCTCTTATTTTAAAGAATGTTTTTATTGTAAGCCATTTTGACACGTGAAAGGCAGTATATCAAATATTTTAATATACTATAAACTTGAGAAATTATCTGAAAGACTAGAACTATTGAAGCCTCTAGATAGCAGGATTAATAAACCACTGTCTCTTTGGTAGGAGGGAATTTATAGGCAGAAAATAAAATATAGTTCAGCGCCAGAATATAAGTTTGATTAATTTTCCTAGATCAACAATGGTTCCTCCAGTTGAGATGGTCAAGAGATGTGTTAGAAGTTTTGAAAATTCCAGAGAAGGCGTGTCTTATGATAGTGATACCTTTTCCTTAAAATAATAAGAACATTTCTAATGGTAAAGATCTGGGCCTGGAAACACAGAACTTGCCTGCTCTACTGGAAACATCCTTAGGTTTGAATTCAGATCGGGATTTTCTCAGGTTTTGCTGACTTAAGGTATGTATGTTTCCAGGCTTAGATAAGTCAACTCAAGCTAAGAGGAAGATATTTTTACTCATGCCTCCAGGTATTTTACAAATGGGAGCACACTCCTCTAGTCCCTTACCCATGTAAATGTGTGGTTAAATACCAAAATGTTAAGTATCTTTTTATGAACAAGCCCAGCTGACTCAGATTTTGTCGGGTAAGGGATGGCTCAAACCTTAAACTGTCTAGTCCTATCAATAACAATTTTCCAGACTGAGCTTGCACTGGTTGTGAAATGTGAGCTGTTACTGTTCCGTCCTTTTCTTGTTTTTGAGATTCTTTTTTCCTAAACATTTGAGCTGCTTCGTCCCCCTAACTGTGGACTTTGTAACTACCAGTAATTTGCTTCCCCCCACACTTTGTTTATTCTTTTTATATCACATTCTTTCTGGTTTGTCATTTCTGTTACAAGTGAATTTTGGTAAGCACATCTTAAATGTAATAAAGATTAAATTAAAACAACTACTTAAATTACAGTCTACTAAAAAAAATTCATAACATAAGAAATGCAATACTAGGTCAGACTAAGGTCCATCAAGCCCAGTATCCTGTTTCCAACAGTGGCCAATCCAGGCCACAAGTACCTTACACCCTTCTATGTGATATCCATTCATCAAGCAAACTGCTCTTTTCTCTGCCCTTCTTCTCCATTATTAATTCCATATTCTCTCTCTTGCTGCACCCTGTAAAGGATCTTTGGTCTCCTTTGTTCCTGCAGCAAGAAACTGTAGGAAACCTGGCAGTGATTGGTGTATGTCTTTTCAGTTCCTTAACTATTTCCTTATCTCATTCTTGCACTAAGAAGGGCATTACTGGTACATTGGACAGTGTTGTCATCGACTGCCAGCTCACAGCTCTAAGCATCAGTCTGGTGTCAGCAGCAAGAGGAAAAGATGCATCTGGAAGCATCACTACTGAAAGAGGAGCTGCAGAAACAGATCAGAGAATGCTGCGTCTGTATCAGAAATGGTATAGCGGTATGTATATACTGGCACTTGGGATGTAAGGATGAAAGATGAAGAGACAAAAGGCCAGGGATGTGAGGGGGACCATGGCCAGCACAGACACTGCCCTCTCATCCATTCAAATTTCCCCATCACAAGACCCCCAGATCCCATAACTCCCTCTTCTTCCCATCCATGAACCTCTGCACGTTTCCTTCCCCCTTCTCCTGAGTGTCTGTACCTCACTACTCCTCATCCTCCTTTCTCCCAATCCTTAAGATCTCCTCTGCCCACTTCTCCATCCCCTCAATCATCCTCTTTCATTTCTCTATCATCCCCAAGATCCACAAACCATAAATCCCCAAAAGAACAAAATTGTATAGATACATAAGCAAGGGTGGGGCAACTATTTTAATTATGTCAAACAAAAACACATGACTTAATAAGCAAAATAATGCAAATGTGCCAGACAAAGTCATGGATTTTATTTTTTATTCTTGCTACAGAATCTACACTTGGCTATTATGACCATATGACTGGAACAGACTTCCAAAGTTGGGGAACTATGCTTCCTATCTGGCTATGGAGCATTGGTGATCTTGAACACTGCTTAATGTGCACTCCCCTCCATCCAAAGCTACAACTTGCTGAATGAGGAGCACATGGATTATTTGCTCCTCACAGAGACTTGGATAGAAGAAGGTAGAGGGTTTTCTAGAATGTTCTGGGTATGTGGGCATAGCCCTGATTTGGGAGCAAATGTGGGTTCAGAGAGAGAATGTGATCCTCCCTGAGGGGGTGGAAGGCATCTGTCTTTGACTAGGGAAGGAGGGGGGGTGGCCTATTGTTGGTATACTGTCCTCCAGGGGTTAATTGGTGGATGTGGGGTCCTTAGTGGAAAGTATTTTAGCGAAGGTGGTGGGGCAGCAAGATCTTTTGGTCATGAGGGTATTTTAATGCACATGTGGATGTTGCAGGGAATGAGAAGGTGTCCTTTTTTGTGTCATCTTTGGCGTTAGGTGGATTGTCCCAATTGGTGTTAAGCTCGACTTATCAGGAGGGTATACGCTGGATCAGATAGTTGAGTCAGCATCCTTAGTTGCCCGGGGAGGGATTTCCGCAGTCCCCGTTCTGTAGACGGACCACTTTCTGGTCCGCTTGCGATGTAGCTGGCAGGGGGCGGTACAGCATGACGTGGCACTCTGAGGAGACTCAGAGGGTTTGGAAGGAAGTGAGGCATGGGGTGAATCTGGAGCATTAGGAGGAGCAGGCATTAAGAGGCTGTATCTGCAGCCATGGGAATCTAGTAAATGCCTAGCTGGAGAACTGGCATTGCTCTTTAGCAGAGGCATTGGATGAAGTGGCACCGGTGAGGCGCATGTGCCTGCAAGATCGTGGTGGGCATCAGTGGTTCACACTGGAGCTGCGTGCTGTGAAGCGTGAGTTGGAGAAGTTAGAACACAGCTGATGGCAAACCGGCTGAAGGGGGATAGCCATGCTTGGCATCGGGCTGCAAACCACTATCAGCATATGCCGGCGGAGGAGGAAATGTTTTTCTCACTAAAGATAGGGAAAGTGATGGTCTTCCGGGTAGTGTTAGGTTTGGTGGGGAGCGCTCGCCCGGTAGGGGGTCAGGCGATGGTGGATCTCAAGCAGCTGGCGGGGTTCTTTCTGGATAAGGTTCAGAAATTGAAGGCTACTGTGGTCACTGGTACCTATCCTGTTGTGGCAGCAATGGGGGCATTGGAGACTCTGGTTCTTGATATCTTCACCGTGGTTACGAATGAGCAGGTGCGGCAGTTATTGAGAGGTATGTGGGAGACCTCCTCTGGTCTAGATCCCGTGTCTAATTGTTTTCTGAAGGCCGCCCTGCAGTGGCTGTTCGATTGGATCCAGGATGTGATGAATGGTTCCTTTTTACAAGGAAGCGTCCCGACTTACCTCAAAGAGGCGGTGGTGGTGCCAGTTTCAAAAAAAGTGAGGAGCGATCCCCAGGACTGTTGCAATTACCGCCCCATCTCCAATCTGCCCTTGTTGGTGAAGCTGTTGGAAAAGGAAGTGGTATCACAGATTGGTGGTTATTATGAGTATAATAGATTGCTGAATGATGGGCAGAGTGGGCTCCATCAGGGCTGTGGGGTGGAGACTTTGTTAGTAGCGATGTTGAACTGGATTTATGGCTGGCTGAACAGGGCTGTGTTGGTATTGCTGATATCTCTTGATCTGTCAACAGCATTTGATCTGATGGAGAAGCATCTTCTGTTACAGCACTGTCACAAGCTTGGTATTGATGGCCAGGTCCTAGCATGGATTGACTCTTTCATGTGCACATGTCAATTTCGTGTTAAGGGGGCAGCTGGGTCTTCTGGCTATATGCATGGGAGTGGGAGATCTCCCCTCTCACTGTTGCTGTTCAATATTTATTTGCAGTTGCTGGGAGCGTTGGTGCGGTCCCTGGGTCTGCATTTTTTTGCTTATGCCGATGACTTGCAGATAGTTGTCCATCTGGAGGGTGACTGTGACAGTGTGATCACTAGGGTGAACAACTGCTTGGCGCAGGTTTCAGGCTGTTTATCCAGCAGTGGCCTGGATCCTTAACCCTGATAAAACTATTTGCCTGAGGTTTGGGTCAGTGGAGTTTGCAGAGCTGCGGTGTCCACCACGCATTGCTAACTTTCTGCTACCTTGGCGGGAGGAGTTGCGCTCCTCGGGAGTGATACTGGAACTCGAGAGGGTGGAGGACAAGCATTTCACCTAGGTATTACGAGCAGCCTGGCTGAAGCTGAAACTGGTATGCCCCTTCCTGGATTTGTCAGCTCTCCACTTGATGATGCAAGCACTGGTTCAAAGCACGTTGGGCTCTATGTCAGGCTGCCAAAATGATCGATGTGCAGACTGCAGACTGTCCAGTACACGGCTGCTCAGGTGCTATTAGGTGTGCACCACAGGGATAGTGCGGGTCTTCTACTGCTTCAGCTACACTAGCTCCAGATCCGGGAGTGTTGCTTCAAGATACTTGTTGTTGCTTTCCGTGTCCTCTATAAAGGGCAGCCAGTGTATTTGCAGGGCCTGCTGAGGTGGTACGTGCTGGGGTGGGCACTGCAGTCTTTGTAGGGCAAGCTGCTAGTAGTGGTGGAAGAGGTTAGGACTGTGCGAGGGAGGGTCTGGAGCTTTTGGGTGGCAGTAGCAGAGCTTTGGAACACCCTCCCTTTGGAGGTGTGCAACTTGAATAGCCTGCTGGCTTTCTGCAAAGCATTGAAGACAGCCTTGTTTGAGAGTCCTGTGAGGGGTTTGCGGTTGGTGGGACAGGTACTTAGGTTGCTCAGTTGTTTATATTTTGTTGTGATTTGCCTTTGTACACCCTATTGATTGATGCTTGTCAGAATGGGGTTCAAACATTTGTAAATAAATAAACTAGAAAAGCACACATACATAATGTAGTGCAAGGAAATGGTGCTGAACATTCACAACAATGTATGGGCATGGGGGGGGGGGGCGCTCTGGAAAAATCTTTAGTACCATGGACAGTAAATCTCTTTTACCAGCCCATATTCAAATCTGAGTTGAAATAGAAGGCATGAGAAAGAGTGCCTTTGAGATAATAGTTCGAAAGGGAGATAAGAGGCAGAGAAGAATCTTAAATCCTCTAGGAAATGTATTTGCTGCAGTTATCACTCATAATTCAGCCACTGACACCATATGACAGCACTGACTTATCAAGCGTCAGCTCAAAGCTGTTGCTATTAGATCTTTACAAGCTGTGCATTTTCAAATTAACTTGTCCATAGGCAACTAAATATTTCTGTATCTGAACTGACCCTAGCTTAGATTCTGATAACTCTGAATTTAAACAGGAGGGCATTAAAAAAAAAAAGTCTCCACCATATAAAATACTTTTTTCATTTCAAAATACCAACTTCTATTTTTAGAAAATCCTTTTTCTTAGATCAACTTGAAGGCCCACCAAGCAGACTTTTATGTTGGTACAAAACTGCAGATTAGCCACAAGACTCAGTTTGCCTATCAGTGTTTGTGTATGGTACATCCAGAGAAATATGGGGTTTCTCAGTCACTAGTCTGTGTGTCAACATTTTTTGCCAGTCCATGGAAGAGTGGTTGACAAACACTGTCCCAGAAATACTGTATGTAACCACTGGGCTTTTCTAATTCTTTCCAATCCAATGGAATACAGAAAAAAATACACAGTCAAACCTCGGTTTTCATGATTAATCCGTTCAAAAAAGTCTGAATAAAACCGAAACGTATGAAAACTGAAGCAATATTTCCCATAAGAAATAATGTAAATCCAATTAATCCGTTCCAGACACCCAGAGCTGAGCATGCGTTCCAGAGCCATGTGGCAATGGCTGCAGCAGTACGAGCCCCGAAGTCTCAACCAAGCAGCAGAATGACTCTCTCCCTGCCTCCGATTCTCAGCAGCAGAACAGCTCCGGGCACTTCTCTCACACACCTCCGATCGCCGATTCTCTCCCCCGCCTGAAATTCTCAGCATCAGCAGAACAGAGGCACTTTTCTCACCTCACCGGTAAGCACACACACAGATCCCTCAAGTTTGCCAATCAGCAGGGAACATCGGAAGCCACACTCTCACTCCTTGATTACAGTAAGGAACGCTGAAAGCAAAGAGCTCAATCGCAAAAACAAGTACGAAAACCGGGACAAAATTGCAACCAAAAAAAGTCGTCGAAAACCGAAGCTAACGAAAACTGGGGCAAACGAAAACCGAGGTTTGACTGTATAACTAAAATAGGGAAAACAGAGTAACTATAACCAAAGAAATACTGCTGTAGAAATAATACAAGAACATAAGATATGTCCTACTGGGTCAGACCAAAGGTCCACCGTCCAGTATCCTCTTTCAAACAGTGGCCAGTCCAGGTCACAAGTACCTGTCAGGTTCCATGCTGCTTATCCGAGACGTAAGCAGTGGATTTAATGTCTGCTTAATAATGATTTATGGACTTTTCCTCTAGGAACTCATCCAAATCACTTTTAAACCAGCTACACTTAAAGCTTTTACTACATCACTGGCAACAGATTCCAGAGTTTGATTACACATTGAGAGAAAACATTATCTCCAGGAACAAGCAGGAATGAGTCTTCACATATGGGTATCGTCGGTACCGACGGAGCCTGCGCGGGAACGCTCCCCAGCGTCCAATAGAAAGCTTTTGGGAGCATCCCACAGCGCCTGCGTGCTGCCTTCCCGACTTTCCCAACCGCCTCTCTCCAGTTCTTCTTTTAAGCGGAGCCAACAGGTCGTGTTCCTGTCACCGCAGAAGAAGTTCTTTACTTTTTCCTATTCTTTTGTGTCGCGTCTGCCTTCTTCGACGTCGGACCGGTACTGCCAGTCTTTTCTTTTCTTTTCTTTCTTTCTTAAAAAAAAACACTTTTTTTCACTGTGCATTTTCAGTTTTTGGGCCTTAGGCCTAAAAATATTTTCCTCATGGAGAAGCCCGCCTCCGGGTTTAAAAAATGCACAAAATGTGGCGGTACTATTTCTGTCACCGACACCCATGACTGGTGTCTAAAATGTTTGGGGCCTGACCATTCCATTATGGATTGTATGTCCTGTACCATGATGTCTAAAAGAGGTCGGCAGAACCAAGCAGCCAAGCTCAGTACCCTGTTTCCCTCAGATGCAGCATCGGTGGCATCGACGTCTTCCAGGGCTTCTTCTTCCTCCCATGGATCTCAGGTAACCAAGCATAAATTTGGCCGGTCCTCAAAGGGTAGATCTCCTTCCAAGCATCGAGATGCCTCCGGGCTTGCCCTCGAGGATTCCGCACCGGCAAAATTACCCCGGCGGGAAGCTCCGGCTTCCAAAGCATTGTCTATAGGGTCACAGGTTGACATCGATGGCTCAGCCTCGACAGATCACCTGTTGCCGTGTTCTGGGGTACCGGTGGCTCCCACTGGTACCGACATCCAGACATTGGTGGCGTCGATGGATCAAAAGATACTGACCATGCAGCGCACCCTAGCGGCATTCATACAGGTTGTGACGCCTCCGGTACCACAACAATCCCCATTGTCGGTACCGGCTCCGGCATCGGCATCACTCCCGGTGCCGGTACCGATCGCATCGACATCGGCTTCGGTGTCAGCTGCAACGGTACCCTGTCCTATGATGCCCATCGGTACCGAACCTTCTCGGTACGGTTATTGGGCTTTACAGGAGCAGACAGGTGATACTTCGATTCCTCTGAAGACTCTGAGTCTGAGGGTTCTGCCGAGGCATCCATACTTCTTCCTCAGGAGTCTTCTTCTCCTAAACGAAGAATGTCTCCTCCAGAAGACTTGTCTTTTCAAGACTTCATTAGGGAAGTGGCTAGGGGTCTCTCCATCACAGTGGCCCCTGAGTCAGAACCCAGAGCCAAGGAATTGGATATTTTACAATATCCTAAAACTCCTAAGGAGGCAGCTACCTTGCCTATCCATGAGATTCTGTATGATCTCATGTTGAGGATGTGGAAGACACCGCTTACCACCTCTCCTCATTCTCGCAGGTTAGACACTATGTATCGTGTCCCTCCTTGTCCTGGCTTCCACAAGACTCAGCTCCCTCACCACTCTATTGTGGTAGAGTCTGCCAGGAGAAAGATAAAGAGTGCAAAGAGACACTCATCTAATCCTCCAGGACGTGAATGCAGGACCCTAGATGCTTTTGGCCGAAGGGTTTTCCAAGCTTCTATGCTAGCTGCCAGGATCAACTCCTATAGTCTCTATATAGGGATGTTTCTAAAAGAAGTCACAGATCATCTGCAGACTTTAACCCCTTTTATTTCAGAGGATAAAAGGCAGGAGTTTCTCACTTGGCTCAAACACGCCCAAGATGCCTCCAAATTCTCCAACCGTGCAGCCTTTGACTCTTTTGAGTGTGTAAGCAGAGCTTCGGCTATTGCCATAGGGGCACGCAGAATTGCTTGGCTACAAGCTTCTGATTTGGAGCTCTGGGTACAAGATGAATTAGGGAATATCCCTTGTACAGGTGAAAACCTTTTTGGTAAGGATTGGCAAGCAAAGGCCAATCAGATGGATGCTGAAAACTCTGCTTTGGATCGACTTTCAAAGTCTACCTCTGCTCCTGTTAAGAAAAGATTGTTCAAAAAGACATCTTTTTCCAAAAAGGGAAGATACTATCCTGCTTATGGTCAGCAGGCATCTTCTGCAGGTCGTTTTGCTGCAAAGCGTCAGCAACCACCTAAACAGGCCAAATCAAAGGCTGCTAGGCCTGCCATAACCCAGCAGCCTCAGCCTCCTCAGGGCCTTTGACTTGCAGCTAGAGAACTTAGCCTTTCTGGCTCTGGAAGAACCAGAGCCCCTTACCATTCCAGGAAGGTTGACTTACTTTGCTCCCAGATGGGAACAAATCACAGCAGAGCAATGGACACTCTCTATCATAAGGGAAGGGTACAAGCTTCATTTCTTAAGCCTTCCCCCTCACACCATAGTGAAACAGTTCAATTCTCCCACATCTCTCCTCGACCTTCTGGGTCAGGAGATTGCCACCCTTCTTGCCCAAGGGGCAATAGAAGAAGTACCTCTTCTTCAGCAAGGCACAGGGTTCTACTCCCCTTATTTTCTTATTCCAAAGAAAACAGGGGGCTACAGACCCATCTTAGATCTTAGAGAATTGAACAAATTTCTATTCAAGGAGAAATTCAAGATGATTTCTCTCGGTGCTCTGCTTCCATACCTTCAGAATCAGGACTGGCTTTGTTCTCTAGATCTCAAGGATGCGTACACCCATGTCCTCATCCATCCAACACACAGAAGGTTCCTTCGGTTCCTTTTTGGAGAAAAGCACTACCAATACAGGGTGCTTCCTTTCGGTCTGGCCTCCGCACCAAGGGTGTTCACGAAATGCATGGCAGTAGTAGCTGCATTTCTACGCACCCTGGGAATATTCGTTTTCCCATATCTGGACGACTGGCTCATTCGAGCTCCCTCTCAGTCAGAGGCCAAGACTTTTCTAACCTGCACAATGCGTGTCCTTCAGTATTTGGGACTGGTAATAAACATCCCAAAATCCAATCTCACCCTTACTCAATCTCTGGAGTTTATAGGGGCTGTCCTGGATACTACAACTGCAAGGGCCTATCTTCCTCAGGCTCGTTGCCTACGCTTGGTGCAGTTAGCCTCCCAAATACAGTTAAAGTCCCATTTAACTGCTCGGGAAATGTTACAACTCTTAGGCCACATGGCATCCACCGTGCATGTGGTTCCATATGCTCGCCTTCACATGAGGGCAGCTCAATGGACTTTGTCCACCCAATGGACTCAGGCATCAGGTTGCCTGTCAGACAAAATAGCAAACTCCAGTCGCCTTTTTTGGTCTCTCTAGTGGTGGAAGTCCTCTCAAAATCTGTTGCTGGGGTCCCCTTTTCAGCAGTCACTTCCCCAAGCAACCCTTACAACAGATGCCTCTCCAATGGGTTGGGGAGCTCATCTGCAAGATCTCTCCACCCAGGGCATCTGGTCTCCACAGGAGACTTCTCTACACATCAATCTCTTGGAACTCAGAGCAATTTTCTTAGCTCTCAGAGTGTTCCACTCCCTGCTCAGCTACAGGACAGTCCTCATCCACACAGACAACCAAGTAGCTATGTTCTATGTGAACAAGCAGGGAGGGACTGGCTCTCTGTCGCTTTGCAACAAAGCTTTGCGACTGTGGGCCTTCGCCAAAGAGCATCAGATTCATTTTATGGCAGTATATCTTCCAGGCGTTCAAAACTCTTGGGCAGACAGACTCAGTCGAGTTCTGCTTCCACACGAGTGGTCCCTCCACATGGACCAGGTAGCCAGGATTTTTCGAATTTGGGGAACCCCGGACATAGATCTCTTTGCAAGTCCGTGGAATGCCAAACTTCCCTGGTTCTGTTCCAGAATTCCGTGTCAGGGAGTTCAGGCCAAGGATGCCTTCCTTCTTCACTGGGGTCAAGACTTCCTTTATGCCTTTCCACCCATTCCCCTAATTCCCAAAACACTTTTCAAGCTTCAGAGAGACCGAGGTTCCAAGATCCTCATAGCACCACATTGGCCACGCCAAGTGTGGTACCCTCTACCTCTGCATCTCTCTCAAGCTCCCTTCCTGGAATTGGGCTCTGCACCAGATCTTCTATCCCAGGAAGACGGAACGTTGTGGCACCCAAACCCCCAGTCTCTCCATCTCAGGGCCTGGTTGCTGAATGCCTAGACCTTCAAGTTTTTCTTCTCTCTCAGCAAGTCAGAGATATTCTCCATGCTTCTAGAAAGCCTTCCACTAGGCGTTCTTATGCTTTCAAATGGAAAAGATTTACCATATGGTGTTCAGAGAAGGGTCTTAACACTCTTGCAATACCTCTGAATTCTTTACTAGATTATCTTCTGCATCTATCCCATGCAGGCCTTAAAACAAATTCAGTAAGAGTCCATTTGAGTGCTATTGCAGCGTCCCTCAAGCCTCTCAATGGACAGCCTATTTCCTCTCATCCTTTTATAGCAAGATTCATGAGAGGCCTTCTTTTGACTAAACCTCCCATTAGACCACCTCCAGTGGCATGGGACTTAAATCTGGTTCTTGGCCAGCTTATGAAGCCACCCTTTGAACCTTTAGCCACCATCTCCTTGAAATTTCTTTCTTGGAAGGTTATCTTTCTCATTGCAGTCACCTCAGCATGTCGCATCAGTGAGTTGCAAGCCTTGGTGGCTAATCCTCCTTATACAAGGTTCCATCATGATAAGGTAGTCCTCAGGACTAATCCACACTTTATGCCCAAAGTGGTCTCGCCTTTTCATCTGAATCAAGAGGTATACTTACCTGTCTTTTTTCCAGGACCTCATGCATCAAGTGCAGAGAGGAATCTTCGTACTTTGGATTGTAAAAGAGCTCTCGCCTTTTACTTACAAAGAACACAGCAACATAGAAAGTCTTCTCAACTCTTTGTTGCTTTTGATCCTTCCCATTTAGGACTTCCAGTTTCTAAGAGAACACTGTCCAACTGGATTGCTCAGTGTATTTCTTTCGCCTACCAGAGTAGGAACCTTTCTCTGGAAGGCCATGTCACAGCTCACAATGTGAGGGCCATGGCAGCCTCAATGGCTCATCTAAACTCTGTGTCCATCGACCAAATCTGTCGAGCGGCCACCTGGGCCTCGGTTCATACCTTCACAGCCCATTACTGTTTGGACAAGGACTCCCGCCGGGATGCCTCGTTTGGTTAGGCTGTTCTCAAACACCTGTTCCATTCCTAATCAACTCCTACCCACCTACCCTGGTTGGATGCCAGAGATCCATGGGGGGAGGTGGAGCCCTTTTCAAGGACACACAACTCTGGGGTCTCTCCCTGGCATCTGCAGCTAGGGAGTCCCCATATGTGAAGACTCATTCCTGCTTGTTCCTGGAGATAGCACAGTTACTTACCTGTAACAGGTGATCTCTGGGAACAGCAGGAATAAGTCTTCACAACCCACCCACCTCCCCTAGGAGTTGTATCTCTCTATCTATCTTTCCTTCCCTCTCTCTCTCTCTTTGTCTCAGCTTTAAAACTCGAACTGGAGAGAGGCGGTTGGGAAAGGCGGGCAGGCAGCACGCAGGCGCTGTGGGATGCTCTCAAAAGCTTTCTATTGGACGCTGGGGAGCGTTCCCGCGCAGGCTCCGTCGGTACCGACGATACCCATATGTGAAGACTTATTCCTGCTGTTCCCAGAGATCACCTGTTACAGGTAAGTAACTGTGCTTTCTCCAACTGGTCTTAAATGTGCTACAGTGTAGCTTCATTGCATGTCCCCTAGTCTTTCTATTTTTTGAAGAAGGAGTAAACCAACCAATCTACATATACCTGTCCCACTCCACTCATTTTATAGACCTCTATCGTATCTCCCCTCAGCTGTCTTTTCCTGGCTGAAGTTCCCTTTCAAGCCTTTCCTCTTAGGAGTACTCTCTTCCACCCTCTTTACCATTTTGGTCATTCTTCTCTGTGTCTTTTCTATTTTGGCTATATCCTTTCTTAGATATGGTGACCAGAACTGCACACAATATTCTAGATGTGTTCGCACCATGGAGCAATAAAGAGGCATTATAATATCCTTTGTTTTATTCTCCATTCTTTACTTTATGATTCCTAGCATTCTGTTTCCTTTCTTGGTCGCCACTGCACACTGAGCAGAGGGTTTCAACATATTACTTACGATGACTCCTAGATCCTTTTCCTGAGTGGTGATTCCTAATATGGAACCTTGCATCATGTAACTGTACTTTGGGCTGTTTTTTCCTAAGTACATAATTTTGCACTTGTCCACATTAAATTTCATGTCCCTTTGGATACCCCGTCTCTCAATTTCTCAAAGTCCTCTTGCAATTTTTCACAATCCTCTTGTGATTTAACAAGTTTGAATAATTTTGTGTCATCTACAAATTTGATCACCTCACTCACTGTTCCCATTTCCAGGTCATTTATTAATATGTTAAAAAGCAACAGTCCCAGCACAGATCCCTGGGGTACTCCACTATTCACCTTTCTCCATTGATAAAACTGGCCATTAAGCTCTACTCTCCACTTTCTTTTAACCAGTTCCCAATCCACAATAGGACACTGCCTCCTAACCTCTGACTTTTTAGGGTCTAATTTTCATTTAGGAGGGCTATGCACCACGTCTGCGCATAGCCTGACCACCAACGCCCTTAACCAGGATTTTCATTTCTGTGGCGACGTAAATGAAAAGCCAGGTCATATCATACAGGTCAGCAGCTGCCGAGGCTAAGTGGGCAGCAGCAATTTTCAATGCTGTCCGTTTAGCCCCAGCACCTTAAAGATAGGTGAGGGTTTTCCTTGCCTATCTGTAAGGCGCAGAGCGCTAAGTGGGCAGGATCGAAAATCGTTACTACCCGCTTAGTGCCATTCCCCGCCTCCACTCCGCCCCGGGATGTCTCAATGCTAAGCTGATAGCATCAAGGCATGTTAGGGACTAAACTGTGATTTTCCAAAGGCACTACCCATGTAGATGCCTTTGGAAAATCCCAGTTAAGGCATTTACAGGGGTAACATGGGCTGTTACCCATGTAATTGCCTTCAAAAATTGGGCCCTTATTTTCCTCAAGAGTCTTTCACATTGGACCTTGTGAAAGGCTTACTAAAAATCCAGATACAAGTTAGCTAGGTGATATGCAGTATCTATTCACACTTTCAAAAAGATTTAGCAGATTAGTGAGACAAGTCTTTCCTTAAATATATGTTGGTTTTGTCCCATTAAACCATGATTATATGTTCATTAATTTTGTTCTTTATAATGTTTTCTACCATTTTGCCCAGCACTGATGTCAAGCTCACCGTGCACATGGGCGGAGCACATATCAATCCTGGAAAAAATTGGCATTGCATTGGCCATTCTCCAGTCTTCATATGCCATAGACCAGTGGTTCTCAACCCAGTCCTCAGCGAACACCTAGGCCCGTCGGGTTTTCAGGATTCCCACCATGAATATGCATGAGATAGATCTGCATACAATGAAGGCAGTACATGCACATCTATCTCATGCATATTCATGGTGGGAATCCTGAAAACACATCGGGCCTAGGTGTGCCCCGAGGACTGAGTTGCGAACCACTGCCATGGACAATTATGATAGTCACAGATTGTTAATAGTAGAACTGCAGTTTAATTTTTGAGTTCTTTCAGTATCCTGGGATATATACCATCTGGTCCATGTGATTTGCTATTCTTTAGTTTATCAAAGTGCTGTATTACATCTTCTAGGTTTATTGAGATTTGTTTCAGTTCCTCCAATATATCACCTTTAAATATTGTTTCTGGCATGAGCAACCTCCCTACATCTTCTTCAAATAAAGATCAAAGCAAAGAATTCATTCAGTCTCTCTGCTATGGCCTTTTCCTCCCTTAGTTCTCTCTGCTTGCCCCCTATCAGTTGGACTCTCACAGTTTTATTTTTATACAAATGTACTAGAAAATTTGTGTTATGTGTTTTTGCTTCCATGGCACAATTTGACTCGTTCAAGCCATGTTATTTTCAATAACATCATATGGATGCGAAAGCTGGACAGTGAAAAAGATAGGAAGAAAATTGACGGCTTTGAATGATGATGCTGGCGGCGAATACTGCATATACCATGAACTGCCCGAAGAACAAACTAGTCAGTACTAGAGGAGATCAAATCTAAGCTTGAAATGTCAGATGAAATTTAATGTAGACACGTGCAAAGTTATGCACCTAGGGAAAAACAACCCAAACTATGGTTACACGATGCAAGGTTCCACATTAGGAACTACCACCCAGGAAAAAGATTTAGGCGTCATTGTGGATAACATGTTAAAATCCTCCACCCAGTGTGCAGCGGCGGCCAACAGAGCAAATAGAATGCTAGGTATCATAAGGAAAGGAATGGAAAATAAAACAAAGGATATTATAATGCCTCTGTATCGTTCCATGGTGTGACCGCACCTTGAATATTGTGTGCAATTCTGATCGCCGTATCTTAAAAAGGATATAGCGTTATTAGAAAAGGTTCAGAGAAGAGCCACCAAAATGATAAAGGGGATGGAAGGATACCCCTATGAAGAAAGGCTAAAAAGGTTAGGGCTCTTTAACCTGAAAAAGAGATGGCTGAGGGGAGATATGATAGAAATCTATAAATTAATGAACGGAGTGGAACGGGTAAACGTAGATCAATTGTTTATGTTATCAAAATATAGGAAGACAAGGGGACATGTAATGAAGCTACAGGGCAAACTATTTAAGACTAATAAGGGAAAATATTTTTTCACTCAACTTGTAACTCTGCTATTTTAACTCTGCTATTTAACCCTGTTAATAGCTTATCAGTTTCCTCTTCCCCGTTCAATCCAAGTTTATTTTCCTGTTACAATGTAAGCATTGATATCACTGTTCTGATGTAATGCAAATATTATGTTTTATGTAAACCGCACTGACTCTGAATAGCGCGGTATATAAGAATGGATAAATAAATAAATAAATAAAATACCGTATATACTCGAGTATAAGCCGACCCGAATATAAGCCGAGGTACCTAATTTTACCACAAAAAACTGGGCAAAACTATTGACTCGAGTATAAGCCGAGGGTGGGAAATGAGGCACCTACTAATCAATGTAAAAAATAAAGATAGAGACCAATAAAATTACATGAATATTTATTTAAACGAAAAACAGTAAAATAGCTCTGTAAGTGGAAAATGGGGTCAACAAAAACAATATGGTATCAAACCTTAAACCCGCTCCGCCTAGCTTTGAATGCAGCCGCAATAGTCCTCTCTGGATCGTCAAGATCCGACCACATAACGCCCATCATGAAGGATTTGCATTGGCTACCTTTACATGCCAGGCTCCAATACAAGTCATTGGTCCTCACCTTTAAAGCCCTAAATAACTACCCCCCTACGCCAATCAGCAAGCTAGTCCATGGTACCCTGGAAAATAGAAACAGAAGGTCTACTGCACTGAACACATTAGTAGTCCCCAAGCTAATAACTACATGCACAAAGGCTACCTCCAACAGAGCCTTCTCCATATTCGCCCCTTTAAACTGGAATGCACTCCCCCATGAAATCCGTGGTATTAAAAGCCTCTTCCTATTCAGAAAAGCCTTAAAACTCCACCTGTTCACAAAATGTTACCCAGAAACTTCCAGTGATAGAAGCACAACCAGCAAGCTTCCCTCATACCCCAGCCGCCCCTGAACGTCAATACCACAGATATAATAGGTAGTCCCCACTCAAGCCCAACCAACCACTAATCTTCATCTTCACAAAATCAATGCAACACCCATTTATATTAGAGTATTGTACATAGTTTCGAGTTAACATGTATTTAGTTTCCCCGGTTTCGATCCCATGTTCAATTCCCTGTTCTTTGTAAACTCAATGTTGTTTCTGTACATTGCAGTATTTTTGTTCGATGCACACCGCGCTGATTTTAATTGCGCGGTATAGAAGAAAGGTTAAATAATTAATTGAATTAATTCAAAATAAAGAGATATTTTTCTACCTTTTGTGCATTTTTTTTCAGCTGCAATTGCTCCAGTCACTTTCTTCTGGTTTCTTTGTGTCTTCCGCTAACTCTCCATCGTCTGCTGTCCATTTGTCTTTTCTTCTCTCTTCTAGTTTTTTTCCATTCTCTCTCTACATCTGCTTTAACATACTAATCTTTCTCCTTTTGCTCTTTCCTCATTCCTATTTCATCTACTCAAATTTTACCCCTCCATTCTCAATCCCCACTTACTCTCCCAATATCCGGCCAATTGTAGATTTGTCTTCCCTCCCACACAAAATATTTTTCCCCTCTCCATTTCAAGCCCCCGTCCCCATCAGCTATTTGCAGTTCAAGCCCTCCTTCCACTCAGCCCATTTCCAGTCCTAGCAACCCCCCAGCCCATTAACAGTCTTAGCCCCCCCAGCCCATTACCAGTCCTAACCCCCATCAGCCCATTTCCAGTCCTAGCCCCCCCATAGCCCATTACTAGTCCTAATCCCTCCCATCAGCCCATTACGTCCTAACCCCCCCATCACC
The DNA here is from genome assembly GCA_033557465.1 of Ichthyophis bannanicus. NCBI lineage: Eukaryota > Metazoa > Chordata > Amphibia > Gymnophiona > Ichthyophiidae > Ichthyophis > Ichthyophis bannanicus. The sequence goes on along the minus strand of CM066036.1, from coordinate 606,043,466 downwards.
CTATTTCAAGGCCTAGCCCCCCCCATCAGCCTATTTCCAGTCTTAGCCCCCCATAGCCCATTACCAGTCCTAATCCCCCATCAGCCCATTACCAGTCCTAACCCCTCCCATAGCCAATTACCAGTCCTAACCCCCCATCAGCCCATTTCCAGTCTTAGCCCCCCCCCAATAACCCATTACCAGTCCTAAAACTCCCCATCAGCCCACTTCCATTCTTAGCCCCCCCATAACCCATTACCAGTCCTAAACCTCCCCATCAGCCCACTTCCATTCTTAGCCCCCCCCATAACCCATTACCAGTCCTAAACCTCCCCATCAGCCCATTTCCAGTCTTAGCCCCCCCATAGCCAATTACCAGTCCTAACCCCCCCATCAGCCCATTTCCAGTCAGCCCCCCATAGCCCATTACCAGTCCTAGCCCCCCCATCAGCCCACTTCCAGTCTTAGCCCCCCCCCATAGCCAATTACCAGCCCTAACCCCCCCATCAGCCCATTTCCAGTCAGCCTCCCCCATAGCCCATTACCAGCCCTAACCCCCCCCTTCAGCCCACTTCCAGTCTTAGCACCCCCCCCCCCATGGCCCATTACTAGTCCTAACCCTCCCCTATCAGCCCACTTCCAGTCTTGGCCTCCCCCCCCCCCATTACCAGTCCTAAACCCCCTTCCGCCCTATCAACCCAAATTAAAAAAAAAACAACCCAGCTGCTTCTGCCGCGGCAGCATCAAGAGTGCCGCGGCAGTATCAAGAGTGCCGCCGCCGCCGCGGGGCCCCCCCCAGCAGAGCCTCCCTGCATCGCAGCCTATCCCCAAACGCGGGCTTCTTTCAGAGCCGCGAGAGCTTCCTTTCTCGCGGCTCTGTTAATCCCGCCGGGGCTGATGGGATTAACAGAGCCGCGAGAAAGGAAACTCTCGCGGCTCTGGAAGAAGCCCGCGTTCGGGGATAGGCTGCGATGCAGGGAGGCACTGCCGGGGGGGGGGCCCCGCGGTGGCGGCGGCACTCTTGATGCTGCCGCGGCAGAAGCAGCTGGGTTGTTTTTTTTTAAATTTGGGTTGATAGGGCGGAAGGGGGTTTAGGACTGGTAATGGGGGGGGAGGCCAAGACTGGAAGTGGGCTGATAGACGTTGACTCGAGTATAAGCCGAGGGGGCCGTTTTTCAGCACAAAAAATGTGCTGAAAAGCTCGGCTTATACTCGAGTATATACGGTAATCAAACTCTGGAATTTGTTACCGGAGGATGTAGTAAAAACTGTTAATGTAGCTGGGTTTAAAAAAAATTTGGACAAGTTCCTGGAGGAAAGGTCCATAAACCATTATTAAAAAGGGACCCAGGATATCACTGCTTGACCCAATACAAGCACTGTGGAGCCTGTGTCTTTTGGGGAAACTGCTAGGTACGTATGACCTAGATTGGCCACTGTTGGAAATAGGATACTGGGCTTGATGGACCTTGGTCTGATCCAGTATGGCATATCTTATGTTCTTAAGCTTTCTTCAGAAGCAGATGACAAGACTTCAACTTTCATACTTTGGACACATCATGCAAAGAGAGAGAGATCATTAGAGAAAGACATCATGCTTGGAAAGATAGAACGTCAACGCAAAAGAGAAAGGCCAGCAATGAGATGGACTGATACAATAATAGCAGCTTTGGGTACCAGTCTGTCAACAATGAGCCGCCTGACTGAAAACTGAACACAATTTAGGACAACTATCCAGAGGGTCGCCATGAGTCGACACAGACTCAACGGCACTTAACAACAAAATTCTAAATTTTTTAAATAATTTAAATAAAAAACAGAAAAATATCTCAGAATAAGCTTGGCCCATGTACCAGTGGAAGCTCCTCGTTTTGCTAAAAAAGCTGCCTCAGTGGTTATGCAATCAAATATTTCTTCAATGAACCATCGTTCTCATGTTGGATTCAGGTATGTCAAAGAAAATGCCAGGCTAGAGTAGTGGTTCGCCTAAATACGATGATAAAGAGCTACTAAACTTCAGAAAAGTCATAAAGACCCAGCTCTTCATGGAATACTATGGTCTCACCATTGAAGAAATATAAGAATTCACTGGAAGCAACACAATAACCTGTCTCTTTCTTTGCATCATACCACTTCTCATCAACATAATAACATTCTCCCATGTCTCAACATACTATACTCTAAGGACATCTAAAAGCTCACATATACCCTCCCCAGCAAACATATCCTCCCACACTCAACCCTCACTACAACAATAATGGTATTATTAAAGATCACAACTGAACTCACCCAATCTGCTACAGTGTAACTGTATATATTTGATAATTTAAATGTATTCTTTATACCCCATGTAACCCTCCAAGTTGTAACTCCCTGTTTATGTAAAGCTCGTTGCTATAACTGTTATATGTAAACCGCTTTGAATTGATGAAATAAATAAACTGTTAAATAAATAAATAAATAAAAGACACTTTGGCAAGATAAAGTATTTGTCTGTTGTTTGTCAAACAATATTTATGTGCAGAGCAGAATAGAATTGGCTCATATCGTCATCGCTAAAAAGAAGAGAAATAACATTAAAGAAGCAAAATGGAAGCAAGGGGCTCAAAGGCTGGCAAAGGTATCAGGGACCTGGGCATGGTTGAATGGAGCAGAAGATGGGGCATTTGGCATTGTCAGCGGAGGCAAAGAGGTTTACATCTGGTTCCCCCCAGGCAGTGAATATACCTTGATGGGTTGTGGGGTCGAGGGACAATTTGTGTGGGTCTAGTTGGTGACTCAACTTGTTGGCTATCTGGTTCAGAGTGCCGGGAAGAAAGGCCACCTGTAAGGTTGCTCCTATGAAGAGGGCAAAGGTCTAGAGTCACGCAGCAGAGCTGAAGCAAGCCCATGCCACCTTGTTTGTTGATGCAGAACATGGCTAATGGCACGTGTGAGGGCAATCTTATGATGCACCCAGTGGACAAAGACCGTGAGGACACAGTATACTGCTTGGAGATCTAGCACAATGTGCAGTGCGTGTCCAAGGGGACCATGTACCCTATGTGGAGCGGTGCTGTAAGAGTGTTCCCAGCCATGTATAGATGCATCTGTTGTCATCATGAGGTGGTAAAGCAGAGCTTGGAAGGGACATCCCACTGAGAAGTTGGGCAGAGCCATCCACCAATGAAGACAGTCAAGTAGGATTGATCTCTGTGGCCTCCCTAGGAAATCCTGGAGCACAGAGGTTGGGTAAATTGGCACCAGTTGAGCCGGAGATGTCATTGTAGGGGATGCATGTGTAGCCTTGCCAGGGGTATAACATTCCCCAGTACAATGCTGTCAATCCTGTCCAGCAATCTGTAAGAGTCATAAGCTGAGGAAGTCATAAGGCTTGAACTCTCTGTTCTGGGAGGAAGGCTTTGGCTTGTAGAGTGTCTAGGCATGCTCCTATGGAGTCCTGCCATTGCTGAGGAATGGGCTCAGACTTCTCCATGTTTAAGATGAAGCTAAATAGCTGAAGTGGCTTGGACAGCTTGACGAGCGGTGGCCTGGGAAACGCCAGAAATGAGCCAGTCAGTGAAATAAGGGTATACACAGTGGCCTTGATGCTGCAGGTGGGCCACTACCACAGCTTGGCACTTGGTGAAGATGCAGGGGGAGGATGAGACACCACATAGGAGGACCTTATATTAGTAGTGTTGGTCGAGAAAGGTGAAGCAAAGGTATTTCCAGTGATAAGGATGGATGGAGATATGAGTGTAAGCAGGTCCAGAGAGGCAAGCTAATCCTGGCGACTGATGCTGCTCAAAGAGTGCACCTTGAATTTTTCCCACTTGATAAAGAGGTTGAGACGGTGTAGGTCTAGTATTGGGTGAAGGCCTCCTGATTTTTTGGGGTTCAGGAAGAATCTTGAGTAGAAGCCCTGATCCCTTTCAAAGAGCAGGACGAGCTCAATGGCATCGTTGAGGAGCTGGGTTATCTTGTGTGCCTGCTGGGGCCCTGAAGGCGGATGGTTTCGGGAGGAGGTGGGGGGGTGGTATGGAGAAATGAAGTTGGTAGCCCAACTGAACAATGGAGAGGACCCAGCAGTCTGTGGTGAAGGATTGCCATGCCTCTGCGAAGTATCGGATGTGCCCGCCCACCGGCAAGTAGTCAAAAATTGGGGGCAGGTTTGGGTAGGGTGGTTTGAGGAAGTGACTGGGCCTTCCTCTCATATGGACAACTGTGTTGTGGGTATGTCTGACACTGAGTGCATGGAGGAGGCTGCCATGGATAGGACTAGTAGCAATGCCATGGGTAGAATTGCTGGAAGTATTGGTAGTGGTATGGGCGCCGGTAAGGCAGCATTGTAGAATGACGAGTGGATGAGGGCATCTCCGCAGGCTGGGCTACTAAATCCTGGATGGTGGAGGAGTGGTCCTTCATCTCCGAGACTGCATCCACTGTCACCCTGGCAAGGGACACATCCGCTACTCATAGGCGGTCAAGGTGGTCTTCGCTGATTCCTGAGACAGCCGTGGCTGCAGTGCGTGCTACAGAATTGTAGATGTCGTAGGTGGCGCAGATGATGTGATAGAGGGACTCATGCAAATCTGCGGCCAGTTGCACTGGGTCCTCAGAGGTGGGGTCATCCAGCTTTAGAAGAAGATCATGATGTAGTGCAGCATCTGGAGTTGGTGGGCTAGGATGAGCATGGCCAGAGTGCTGCTCTGGTAAGACCTGCGACCAATGGTGTCCAGGGTCTGCTGTTCCTTTCTGAGGTGTTTAAGACAGCAATTTGGTGCTTTTGGACTTTTTGAGGACGGCCTCCAAGACTACTGACTAGTGCAGTAGCCGAGTATGCTGGAATCCAGGCACTGGTAGGATCTTGTACTTTAGGTCAATACAATGAGATGTGGCACTGCCCGACAATGGTGACTTCCAAATGGCGGTTTGAGGATATGAGGGACTGGGAGTGCAGGGACCTCCTTGGGAGCACTGAAAGCTTTCAGGATGGACTGGAAGTTGTGCTTGTTGGTGGGAGTTTGTGAATCACTGAGGGTGAGCATATGGGAGATTTTCTGGAGGAACTTTAGGTAGCAGAGGTCCTCCTGCGATTCCTCCTGGAGGTCTGGTCAGGGGAGGCAGGGGGTGATCTTCTATGTAGGAATCACAGGGCTCCCATGGGTAAGTCCACAGTGAGTTGATGTCCTTGTTGAGTGAAGGCGGGGGCTGCCAGTCTATGAGGGGAGGAGATCCTAAGATCCCTCGCAGAGTGGGAATCCTAGGGTTGACTGGCACGCCCAAGCATGGGGTGGGGAGGGACTGCCTGCAGGATAGTGGAGCTGTCCTGAATGAACCTCTGCAATAGGGAGAGGAGGGAGGATTGAGGAGGAATCTCTCGGAGGAGGGGGGAGTTGTCAAGCATTGGGGAAGGGATCTTGATTTGGTGGGAAGCTTACTGGTTGAGCTGGTTTCTGAAGAGAATTGGAGCTTCTGCTTATGCTTGCCTTTCACTTTCTATCCCAACACTGGTGCTGCTACCTGGATGTCAGAGGAGGAAGCAGTGAGGTTGGGTGTAAGCTCCAGTGGGGGAGGGTGGTACCAGCCGGCAGGGCTAGCTGAGGGGGACCCGCTGATCCTGCAGCCATTACCAAGGAAGAAAACTCTAGTGTTGTGGCTGGCCTCTGGGTGCCCCCTCATGCCTGTGCACTGGGCCTGATGTGGGGAGAGAGAATGATTGCTCAGCCATGGTGGGATGGCTCCACAGAGGCAACTATGATTGCTGAGTAAAGACTATCCCAATGCTTATTTTAGGTGTCTCTTGCAGTTAGTTGTTTGTTTTTGCTTTCACTTTCTGCCACTCTGCCCCCGGAGTGGCCGAGCTGTGTTCCCGTGGTGTGGACCATACCCAGTGTGAGGAGAGCTGTGGTTTCTGCCATCGAGGTTTTTTTTTATTGTTTGTTTTTCTTTTGCTTTGTTACGGTCAGCTAGGGGCCGATCAGGGAGTCCCATGGAGTGTCGGTAGGATGTCAGCAGGCTGAATGTGAGGAGAGATGAAGGAAGAGAGAAAGAGAGACCATGCAGGCCTGGCGCAGTCAGGGGAAAAATTGATCTCTTCAGTCAAGCTGGTGGGAAGCAGGCGTGCATGCTCAGAGAGGCAACAAGGCTTCTCTGGGATGAGAGAGATCTGGTACACATGGCTCAGTCAGGAGACTTCATCTTGGAGTGTGCCTGCATCCTCCTGCTCGTCTCTGGAGAAAGCACAGTTACTTACCTGTAACAGGTGATCTCTGGGAACAGCAGGAATTAGTCTTCACATATGGGTACGTCGGTACCGACGGAGTCTGCGCGGGAACGCTCTCCAGTGTCCAATCAGAACGCTTTTGGGAGCATCCCAACACGCCTGCATGCTGTCTTCCCGCCTTTCCCAACTGCCTCTCCTCAGTTAAGTTTTAAAGCTGAGACAAAGAGAGAGAGTGAGAGAAAGGGAAAGATAGAGATAGAGAGATACAACTCCTAGGGGAGGTGGGTGGGTTGTGAAGACTAATTCCTGCTGTTCCCAGAGATCACCTGTTACAGGTAAGTAACTGTGCTATCTCTAGGAACAAGCAGGAATAAGTCTTCACATATGGGGACTCCCCAAGCTAAGATGCCCGGAGGGAGTCCTAGCATGTTGCGAATCTAGAATGAGCCATGTTACTCCTCAGAACCTCAGGCATCCTGGGGATGGATGGTAGGAGTTGAATTACAGAAAGGTGTTGTGGAACAGCTGGACTAGAACAGGACTGTGGAACAGCTGGACTAGAACAGGACTTCTATAGAGGAAGACCCTGTGTAGATGACATTTAGTAGTAAAAATACTGAGTGCAATATTCTAATATGGACCTCCCTTGGTGGTATTGTAAAAAGTCTATTGAGGTTCATATGGATCTGTTAGAAGAGCCAATAGAAGATCCTCAAGGAGTACCTCACTGTGAAGTAGAGGTAATAAACTGTAGAAAAAACAAGTCGAGGTCAGAACCCTTCAGGGTGAGAAATAGCCCCAGGGGAAACTGGGGTAGTACAACGAGGTAGGGCTTCAGCGGGAAACGCAGAAGGTACTATTAGAAAAAACTTAAGCTCTTTTGGCCGAAGAACAGTACAATCCTAGGACCAAAAGGAAAATAAGTCTGATCAATTTGGACTGACAATAGAAATAGTCCATGTAGGAGAGAAGGGGTATGGAAGATCCCTGTATCCGATAACAAAGTAAGGACAGACTTATGAAGCGTTACAGCTTTAGATTAACTGAAGATCCGTAATGTCTTTCCTAAATGAGGTCAATTAGGAAAGAAAAAGGTACATGGAGAGCTTCAGAGGTACCTAACCCTGAAAGGTTATGGTAAGAAAAAATTTGCTAATTACCACAGGGAGTGATTTTATGTGTAGAACCCTAAGCATGCTGGCACAGCAATGATAGGGGTAGTGCCCATCTGTCAGAGTCATATAGGAATATTTGGATATATGAACCTAAACAGACAGATAGATAAGTACGTAGATACATATCTACTTAAAAGATATATCTCAACAGATATATATATATATATATATTTATAAATATATTTATAAATATATATACATATAGGAGTATATATGGATATATATATACAGAGATATACATGGGCAGAAGATATATATATATATATATATATATATATATCTGTGTATGTATGTAGACATATAGACACATGTCTCCACGTATGTAGATGGAGACATGCCTATATAACTAGATCCCCATAGGAATATGGGGAGAGAGAAAGATTCATCTAATAGCAAGAAGGGTGATACCTTCTTGAATAGATGCATAGAGAATCTTCTTTCCCTGGTTATGATTGACAGTCAGAGGAATGGTCTCCCTGACAAGGAGGAGTCTAGATTCCTTTAAGAATTCGAGCTCTTGAATAACCAGGATGGCCTACGTGAAAAATGCAGAGGATAACTTCAGTCTGCAGGCAGCAAGTCCAGATCTCTCTAGAACTCCAGTATGGTAAATGGATAGAAGACGCCAATGGAATAAGATACCATATTGACCCGCCTATGAGGGCAAGATGGGTATCATGCGTCCTTCAGTTGAACATGAGCTTCCCATGAAGTATTGGGAAGGAAGCATATAAGGACGAGCTGCAACGAAAAGAAAACTATCCCTGGTGAGAAGTCCAAAGAAGATGTGGACCAAGCCAGGGAATTGGCCATTCTTTAGGTTTTCACGTGATGCAAGGCCTGTGTCCTTTGTTTTGAAAAGAGACTTTAGATGAGATGGTAAGGGTAGGGAACACCTACCAGTCATGGGAGCATGACTGGGTGAACCCCTCCTAACCATCTGGGATTATCTGCTAGACCAGATACTAATGCTCTCTAGCAAGGGCCCATAGTGCAAAGCTACTCTGTAGAGTTGCAGAAAGCATGTTGCAGGTTGGTTAGAAGAAAAAACTGGCTGCTTAAAACCAGTAGGTAACTTAAACTATTCTGCCAAAAACAAGGGAATTGGAGATGGCGAAGAATAGAAGTCAAACCAACAAGCCTGTGATGATAGGGTTTCCAAAAAAGGTTGATAACCTGTTTTGGGTTTACTACCCAGGCCAGAAGGATTGCTAGTGGAGGACAAACCCTGGTTGTGTGGTGAACAGAACCAGTGGTTTAACCACTAGGAACTGCTGCATTTGCAGCAATTACCAGGGCAGTGGAAAAAAATCCCCCTTTTTTTTTCCCAGATTGGAAAAAGAAACAACAGACATAAGCAGGAGTGGTAAGACTTCCTTACTGTCTGATAAGCTGCCCTAAAGTAAGAATGTGAAAGGGGGAGACAACTTTGGAAAGGAAACCCCTTCCTGGAATAGGTAGAGAACCATAGGGGCTTACCAGTGTAATAGAACCACTCTTACAAACCGAATGTTGTAGTAAGAGGGCAGGTAAGACAGAGTTGAAGGAGACTCACGATGCAGTAAGTCTCTGAAAGGTAGGTTGATACATGCTAGTACAGGGAAAACTGTCTTACTGATAGTTGTTACACCTCTTTTTCCCAGTAGGAGGAAGAGGAGAAACCTGTTAACGATAGGCATGATCATCATAAAAACTCTTAGAGCAAAAAGAAAGGATGTCTCGTGAAAAGAGATCCATGAGAATTTAGGATGAAATTAGTGTAGATGCTTCAAGTGAAAAGAAGCAGACTACAAAGTCTAACCCCCAAACAGGAGATGTAATGATATCTATCAGAAACCCTGCGGCTGCTGGGTTTGCTGAACCTGTTGAGGTTGTGGTTTCTTTAGCCTGGTCTGATGTTTCCCCTGTCTGGGAACATCTGTATGATGGGTAGAAGATGGATAAAACTTTTTCCCCTTAGAGGAACAAAGTTTGTTAGGAAATTTCCTACAAACTGTGAAAGAGGAAGGCGTAGACAAGCCTCTGAAAACAGCAATGTCAGTGGTTAACTGAGCAGCTTGGAGTAAAGACTTCTTGTTAAAGAGATTTTCTCTAGTGCAAGGAGTATTTCCCAGTCTTTCTTGTACCCATTTGTCCAAGTCTGAAACTTGGAGCCAGGCTTTACGTCGTGCCCCTATAGCTGTAGCAGAGGTTCTGCTAACAGACTCAAAGGAGTCTAGGGAAGCACGAGTAAGGAACCTAGAGATATTTTGAGCATGACTAACCAATAAGAAATAGTCTGCTCTTTTGGGATCTTGAAGAAAAGGGGTCAAAAGTAGTAAATTCTTTGTGACTTCTTCAAGAGATAATCCCATATAGAAAATATATGAGAGAATTCTTGCTGAAAGCATGGATGCCTGGAAGGTTTGGCGTCCAAAGGCATCTAAAGTCTTAGACTCACGACCTGGCGGATAAGAAGAGTGCTTTTTAGTACTCTTAACACGCCTCATTGCTGATTCTACAACAATGGAATGATGAGGAAGTTGAGTCTTTTGAAAACCTGGAGAAGGGGGCACCTTGTATAGAAGATCAGTTGCCCTAGAAGGTGGGGATACCGTTAAAGGAGTTTCCCACATTCGAAAGAGCAGATCCTGCAAGGTCTGATGCAAAGGAAGCATGATGTCCTCCTTTGGACTCCAGGGAATATACAGAGATTCTGTATTCCCTGGTGCAGGATCTTGACCAGGTATAGAAATGGCAAGTGACTTTGCCATATCAAGCAGGAATGCTTGAAAAGAAAAATCCCAAGAGGGAAGTCCTCTAGAAAGAGGAGTACAGGCTAGATCTGTTGAAGAACTAGCATTGGCACCCAGGGATCTATCCAAATTCATTGGAATAGAAGATCCTAAGGGGTGGAGCATCGGACTGTCCTTACAGGATGGTCGCCGGTACCGCAGGAGGTCGGGACCACAAGCAGTCGGTAGCACATCGTCCATGCTAGGGATCGATTCCAAACTCGGTACCGAGGGAAGCGAGCCTGTTGAAAAAAGCATGGAAGGTACCGACAACGATGCTAATGTCGATACCGGTACCAACTCTGGTACCGCATCCGATACCGATACATGAAGACCAGTCGGTGACAGCTCTAACGGTACCGAAGAAACTGAGAGTGCCTGACATGGATCATCGGAACCGTGCCTTCGGTACCGTCCAGTGTCGGTACCAAGGCGAGTCGGTACCCAGTCATCCAGACTGGAGATCGATTCCAGACTCGGCATCGAAAGAAGCGAGTCTATTGATGCACATCTGGAGGGTACTGACGTCGGTACCAGTACCGGTACCAGGATCGATACTGATACTGGAAGATCGGTCTGCAGTGTCTCTAACGGGCCCGAAGGAACCGAGGGCCCCAGACTGCGATCTTTGGTGAGGAATGTTTCATCCAACACCATTGCCAATGCCAGGGTATGGGTACCGCTCGAAGCAGATGCCACCACCGAGCATGGCTCAGGTATGTTCGGAGAGGGGTGAACCTCAGGAACAACCTGAAACCCCATTAAGGATTTGGAGGCCGAAGACTCCCACCGGGGTTTTAAAGCCAGTGTGTCCTCGAGGGTAAGGCCAGAGGCATCTCTATGCTGTGCATGAGATCTACCACTCGAGGACTGGCTAGTCTTAACAGACTGTTTTTGGGTTACCTGATCCTGCGAAGAAGAAAGGGTGGTTGGTGCCCTGAAGTTGAATGGGGACCGCATATCGAGGTGAACTCGATGCTGAAGACTTCTTCCGACTATACTGTTGCAGGAGGGACACTCCAGCGGATAGTGGTCAGGACCCAAGCAGGGTAGACACCAATTGTGAGGGTCTAAAATCTATTTTGTACTGCTACAGTTTGAACATTTCTTAGGGATAGTGGCTGGCGCTTCCATGAAGGAAAGTGATTAGGTCTAGCAGGCCAAAAAAAACGTCAGGCACTAACAAGGAAAAAAGTATTCCTTAAAAAGGAAAAATTACAAGAAAAAAGAAAAGAAACACCGGCGGTACCGGTGGCGTCGGGGAAGGCAGACGCGACCACAAGAAAACCAAAAAATAAAAGAAGAATTTTCCGCGGTGACAGGAGGACGTCCTGCCGGCTCCGCGGAAAAATGAAAACTGAGGAGAGGCAGTTGGGAAAGGCGGGAAGACAGCACGCAGGCGTGTTGGGATGCTCCCAAAAGCGTTCTGATTGGACTCTGGGGAGCGTTCCCGTGCAGACTTCGTCGGTATCGACGTACCCATATGTGAAGACTTATTCCTGCTTGTTCCTAGAGATAGATATATATATGTACAGAGGAAAACAGATACAGTCCCCCCCTCCCCCAAACAGGCAACACAGACCGGGAGACACACAGACACAAGCCGAAATTGGAAAGAATTCCATATACCATGCTCTGCATGCTTGTCCTGCTTTTTCAAAATTTTGATTTCCCATCTCTGAGGTAGCTCACACCCCAAATTGCATCATGAAGGAAATGTTGACCGGGAAAAATGAAGGAAGTGGGAACATTTCATTTTCAGTTGTACCACATGTGGCTGCAGCTGGTTGGTAAGTTTAGCACTGACTCTAGCGCACTGCTAGAAGATGCTTGTATTGACTGGAGGGCAGATGACCTAATGTGCCAGGTTTGGGTTTTACAGAGCTATTGAATTAAGCTAAAAAACATTGAAAAAGCAGTGGTAACATTATAGATGAAAAGCATGGATGCATTATACAGAAATATGTAAGGCATTGTTTTGTTAAATTGGCATTTGGTGATAAGTCTGGATAGAGTTTTACAAAATACATTCAACCCTCCCATATGAAGCAGAGCTGTGGTAAATCCCACTGTCTAAAGACTGGATTGAGACGAAATGTGAAAGATTATTTCCAAATTGCTAAATCCATTTCTATTAAACTGAAATTTATCTGTGCCGATCGGCCATTTTGTTCATTGTTAAGGGGATAAGGGGTGGATGTATGTATGTGTGAGAAGACAAGCATGGAAAGGCATATCTGGTGGCGTTAATTACTTCAATTATGTCTTTCATGTACTGCTGTCCTCACCTCTCAATAAACCTGGAAATCCATCAAGATTATTTGGACTAAAAAGCCCAGTGTACTGAGGGGAAAGGGAGCATTAGATACTCCCAAAAAAGACTGGAGGTGAACTGGGTCAATAAAGTGAAAATTAAAAAAGAGAAATAACAATAGGTAAAGTAATAAAAAATGAAATTAAACTTGAGAATTCATGGGTCTTTTTACTGAAGTGTGATAAAAATCTTTTGGGGGCATGCCCAGAATCTGCCCTGCAGTTATCACACAGGGCAGACATTTATCGCATAGTAAATGCTTCAGCAGACATGGTAAGTGAACGCTCACTATAAGCCGGATGTAGTTACTGTGGCCTGCTGTCGAGAAAAAAAAAAACCTGACCCTCCCTCTCCCCACCATAATCAGGCTCTTGAGCTCTGATCCCTCTGCCCCCAAGGAGGTGCCAGACTTCTCAGCACTTACTAGGGGTTCCCTGGTGGGTTAGTGGTCGGCAGGAATGATCCTTGGATGCTCCTGCCCTTCTTCGAACCCAGGTTCAAAATGGTGGCTCTGATCCCTAGTGGTAGTCCTGCGGTACAACACATTGACTTCTTTTTATTAGTACTACAGAGTGTAAAATTAGCCTAGTGGTTAGAGGAATGGCTTGGTAACCAAGCGACCAGAATTTGATTCCCACTGGCACTCTTCGTAGCCTTGGGCAAGGCACTTAACCCGCCCTTGCCTCAGAAGAAAGGTCTGACAATCTACTTCCATACACACTGCCAAGAAAACCTAGGAGCTGCTGAGTTGCCAGGAGTCAGCAATGACAGAAAGGTATGCACTGCATTAGTACTGCTCAACTAACATTAGGAGTCATATCCTCCATTCTGAACCCAAGCCCGCAACAGAGCAGATGTTTGGGGATCACTCCTAACCCTATCATTAACTCACCAGGGACACTCTCAGTAAGTAACAGAGAGGGATCAGGGGGGTTTGGGCGGTGTTAGGCACCTAACTGGGGAGTGAGGTTGAGGTGGGGTCTTGCACTTCTTCTGGGAGAGGGAGTGGGAGGGTTTCAAGAGTTGGTTTGTGAGGCTGTTTGAGAGAGAATTGATATTTTTTGTAATGCTATGGCCAAGCTAACTACCTGCCAGTAGTGCTGATGCACTTAACGCCTCTTCTTCAGAACACATGCCCATGCTACTTGCAACAGTGTGCAGTCCAGAACCTGGCAAAGGCGATCCATGAGGACATTCTCCTGTCCTGGGAGGTACACCGCCTGAAGGAGCATACCTCGCTCCCAGGCAAAGTTCCAGAGATGAACTGCCTCCTCGCACAAGAGGTACAACCCTGTACCTCCCTGTTTGTTGAGGTAAAACATTGCCACTTGATTGTCCATCTGAACCAGAACAACCTGGTTCAATAAGTGGCACTGGAATGCTCGAAGAGCGTATGCAATGGCTCTGAGTTTGAGGAAGTTGATCTGATGGAGATACTCCTCTGCTAACCAGATGCCCTGGGTCCATACTCCACCGCAGTGAGCCCCCCCAGCCCAGCTTGGAGGCATCTGTCATGAGGATTGCCAGAGGGGAAGGAGACTGAAAAGGCATCCCCACCAGAAGGTGCTGAGGCTTCTGCCACCAATCTAGGAACACCACCAGTGATGGGGTCGCCAGGACCCGGTCATGAAGGCGGCCTATCACCTGCGCCCATTGGGAGCTGAGAGTCCATTGGGCCAGGTGCATGTGGAGGTGGCTGTCAGGTGTGACATGCACGGTTGAGGCCATATGTCCCAGAAGGGCTGCCAGGTGCCGAGCTCAATCTAAGAGAAGACAGACCTTGGCCTGAACTGTGTCAAGGAGGGCCCTGATGAACTCAAGGTGCTGAGTAGGCTGCAGGTAGGCTAGGATAGTTGAGGACAAACCCCAAGTGTTCCAGGATGAGGATGGTGCATTGTCCCTGACGGACCTAGTCTGCGGAACTGCCTCTTATGAGCCAGTTGCCCAGGTTGGGGAAAATGAACACCCCCTGAAGGCATAGATGAGTGGAGACCACTTCCAAGCACTTCATGAACACCCTGAGGAGCGGACACCAGCCCTAATGGGAGCATGTAGTACTGGCCGTGCTGGCCTCCGATGATGAAGCAGAGGTACTGCCGGTGCAAGGAATAGAGAAGGATGGGAGTATAGGCATCTTTGAGATCCAAGGAGCATAGCCAATCTCCCAATGGAGGAAGGACAGCAACATTTCAAGAGAAACCATTTTGAACTTCTCATTCACCCAGAACCAATTGAGGTCCCCCAGATCCAAGATGGGCCAAAACCCTCCCATCCATTTTAGAATGAGGAAGTAGCAGGAGTAGAACCCTGTTCCCCTTTGAGGGGAGGGGGGGGGTGAAACGGGCTTCACCGCCTTGTCTGCCAGCAGGCCCACAGATTCCTGCTGCAGAAGCCCTCGGTGAAGAGGAGTCATAGGAAGTTCCCCAGGGGAAGAATGGAGGTGGCGTCTGTTCAAAGTGGAGGAGGTAACCATCCCTGTCCATCTGCAAAGCCCAAGCGTCGGTGATGTTGCTGCTCCACCGGTGAGCAAAGAAGACCAGATTCCCCCTCCCCCTGTGTGTTATGGCTCCTGACCCAGGAGGGGAAGAGCAGCTATGCACAACAAGTCAAAAGCCCCCCCCCCCCCGTCTGCGGCGGAGGTTCTGTCTGGAGCTTGGAGGCCTTAGGCTTACGAGAGCCATGTCCCTGGCCCTTGGCCTGCTGTCCCTTGAGGGAGCTGTATAGGCTGAAAATTGGAGGTATGTTCCATAAGCCTTCCTCTTTTTCGAGTAAAAGGGCTTTTACCCTGAAGCCTTCCACCAGGAAGGGTCTGCGGTCTTCCTAGAGAGCCTAGTTCTGGTCATGGTCATGAACTCTGACTCCAACTCTGTAGCCCTGTTTGTCATAGGCTTGCTAAAGAGGTTCTCTTCCCGGCAAGGGACATCCACCAATTTGTCCTGCACCCATTGCTCCAGGTCTGAGGACTGTAGCCATGCCAGGTAACTGTGTACCAGTGCCCACTGCAGCCACTCTAGCCACGGACTCGAAGCTGTCAAAGGTCACCCGAGTGATGTATTTGGAACATTCATTGACAGTCGATACCAGGGTCCAGAACTGCTGGAGAGGTTCATCAGACAGACTAGCTGAGAGTCCAGCAAGCTCCTTTACCAGGTTTTTCAAGTATATGCCCATGTACAGCTGGCAGATCTGGATACAGGCCACAAGTATCGAGCCCTGGTAACACTTCCTACCATAGGCATCCATGGTGAGGGACTCCCTGCCTGGGGCACCAAGGAGTGCCTCTTCTGAATCTTGATCTGATGCATGGTCGACTCCACTACCATGGAGCTCTGTGGTAGCTGTGTATTCTGGAAGTCAGGGCTCTTGCAGACCCGATACATGGGATCAAGCCGCTTGCTCACTATTAACCAATAACTACAAAAACCCAATATAGTGAATAAAAAGTATAATAAAAAACAAGATTCACCATGAAAACCCATCCCCGAAATTTAAATATTTTTTGTCGAAGTGCACCGGAGGAGGAATGGAACTGTAATCCACCCACACCAGGCGGTAAGCTGCTTTTATTCAAAGAGGTTCTCCACCACACAAATCTTTAAAAACGTAACTTAACTGAACTGAAAGTGTCCATGTTCCACCAGGATATTATCACACCGTTGCCAAAGAAGAGTATTTGCACGACGTGCACGTTTCGGGATAAACCCTGTATCAAGTGCCTTGGTCGCGTTCACCAGCAACTATGGTTGAAAAAACGCCGTCACCGCAGCTCAGGACTACTTTAGCAAGACCAACAGGACTAGTTTTTTAAACAGAGAACTCTCCAATCAGGAGAGGGAGTTCCCCATCGTCAAAGAGGAATCCCTACTGTGATTGGATGATGCTTCTAATGACCACAAAAACCTACAACAGACTGCCACAATCAATCTCGCGATTCAAACCACGGGGGTCCATGGTGTTTAAAAGGAAAATCCAACGCTGTTCCATCCATTGCAATTTTTTAATCCGATCACCCCCCCCGAGGATCAAGAGGAACATGGTCCAGAATCGTCCATTGAAGATCAACAAACTGATGATTTTCAGAGACACAATGTTGTACTATTGGGGCCGAAAGGATCTTTTGCCGTAAGCGTGAGGCATGCTCAGCCAACCGTGTCTTAATTTGGCGGGTAGTACGTCCACATACAAAAGCTTGCAGGGGCATTGTAACAAGTAAACCACATAAGTGGATAAACATGTAGTGTCCCAACGGTGCACAAACACCTGAGTTGTAATCGGATGTCGCCAGTCCACACCTGAAATTGTCATCGGGCAGTAAACACATTCTCCACAAGGGGAATGACTCCCCCTAGGCAATGCTGGCTTGGGACGGTCCCGGGGTATTGTAGACTTCACTAGGCGGTCGTTAAGATTAGAGCCCCTAGAATAAGCAATCATCAGGGGTTTTTTAAAACACTCATGTAACTGTAAAACAGACCAACAATTATGCAAAATACGCACTATCTCAGTGCTGCGATCAGTGAATGGAACCACCCCCACTATCTGTGCGGAAGGTGAGGACCGCGATGTTGTATATTGAGGATCCAAAAGCCAGTCACGATGAACGTGGCAAGCACGACGATAAGCCCTATCAATAACATAAAGAGGATAACCCCTATCCAGCAATCGTGACTTTAAATCCAAAGCTTGAATTTTAAATTCTTGTAAAGAATAACATATCCTTCGCAATCTGAGAAATTGGCCATACGGAAGTCCTCTCCGAAGGGGGCCAGGATGGAAACTCCGATAATAAAGTAAGCTGTTGCGTTGAACGGACTTCCTAAACAAAGTGGTCAACAAAACCCCCGCTTCTATAGAAATTGTAATGTCCAAAAAATCAATCTTCTCTACTGCAATATGTTCTGTAAACTGTATATTAGATTTTAACGAATTCAGCCAAATGATAAATTCCTGAAGCGAAGCTAAATCCGACGTCCAAATGAAGAAAATGTCATCTAAAAATCTCTTCCATATGAGAACATTGTCAAAAAAAGTAGATGATTTTATCAGCTTTTCTTCACTCACTATTGGCACTGGTAACCGGTGTCTCCCACATCCTGAAGAGCAGTCTTTCCAGGATGGGAGGAATGGGCACCGTGAGTGCCTCCTTCAGGGGAGCCTTGTACTAGAGGATCTCAAGGTCCTCCACTCGGGGCTCATCCTCCCGCACAAACTCCTGGAAGGAGAAGTCCTTGGGCAGGGACCGCTGATGCCCCTCAGCAAGGATGAATCTGAGGGACTGTTTTGGTGCTATCGAGTATTCAGGGACTTGTCATCAGCCTCCCACTTGGAATAGGCATCGGAAGATACCTCCAGGATCCAGCAGGCATTGGCCTGATGCCCGGCAGGGGACGTCACCGCAGCTCGAGGCTCCCAGTGATCCGACCCCCAGGCACTCGGTGGGGAGGTCCAGGTCCTCACGGGAGAGGTGGACCAATACCTGGAATCAGAGATGGATTGGAACCACTCCAGCACAGGCTGAACCTCCGTGGGTAACACCCCATGGTGGAGGGTCTGGTCGTTGGTCCTGAGGAACCGGAGGTACCAGTCATCCGCATCTGCTGCAATGCCAGGAGGCTGTGTTCCAAGGCTGCCATCCTGACCTCCAAGCCAGTAAGCTCTGTGGGCACCGAAGGAATCAGGCTTGATGCCGGCTTCATTGAGGGGGTTTTTCTTGAGGATGACAACCTTGGAGGACCACTACTGTTCCCATGAGGCTTTGGGAGTCTCCTTCCACTGGGGCAGCTTGGAAGGCCATTCCCAGCCCTCACTTGGCATTGGCTTGAGGGCTTCAATGCCGGTCACCATGAGACCTACCCTTGGCACCAGAATCAGTCTTCGATGCAGACTTCGATGGAGTCTGATCCTTCTGGGGACGGTATTCTGTAGCTGATCCTGGGTTTGATGCTCTGCAACCTCGGGGGTCAGATCAAGCATGGTCCACACATGAGGCCGAGGCCCCCGAGGGCATGGATTCCCTGGACGATGGTGGAGCTGAATGCAAGGGCCAAACAGTGACTCCCGCTGCCATTCACGATTCTTCCGGCCCTTGCTAAGACAGAGAGGGCAGGGAAGAGTCGCCGTGTTCAGCACCAAGGCACCGCAGACAACAGTTGTGACTGTCCATGCGAGACATGGTATGGTTACAATGACTGCACTGCTTAAAGCCACTGACTGAAGATATAGCTGTGAAGCCGGCACCCGTGAGGTCAAAGTCCTATGTCTTGGTCTGTAGGGCACTAGAAAAACCCACACACCAAAGGAGAAGAAAAAATAAAAGTAGAGAACCTGAATAAAACATCACACTGAGGTGATGGATCCAGGAACCGGGAAGGTGACTGTACATGACCGTAGAAAATAGGGAATCATGAAAAAATCACATCAAAAATATCAACTTTTTCCAGGGACACAGACTACATGTCCGATGGGCTCTACGGAAAAATGAAGACTGAGGTAATATGGCACCTTTGGGCAGGAAGGTGACCATGCATGCGTGGTAAACTCCCAAAGGCTTTCTATGAAAGCTAAGAAGTGGATACTGCGCGGGCTCTGTCGTTGCCGACGTCACCCATATGTGAAGACTGACTTCCTGCTTGTTCCCAGAGAATAGAGGGGATACAAGATCTTAGGCAGTATCACCCCAAACCTCCTGGGATCTCATTCACACCTACCCTCCTGGTCCTTTAGCACTCAGGAACCTCATTCTCTGAATATTCCTCAGCATATATCAAGCATATCGATCTGGCACTCAGAGCCGGCCCAACCACTAGGTAAACCAGGCAGTCACCTAGTGTGGCAACTTCTGAGGGGTGGCAAAGAACAGCAGCAGTCAAAGCAAAACAATTGATCCTGACAGCAAACAAACACAAGGGGCCATAAGCCATTCTTTTACCTGAACACATACACATACAAAGTAAAGTTAAATATTTAAAATTCTAATGCCCAATTATGTATTTTAACAGGACTGTTGTGCCATGGGGTTGGTATCGGGAAGATTGTGATTGTTAAGTTAGTTATCAGAATCTTGGGAAAGGAGGGCATAATGCTGAAGGTTCTCCTAGGATACCCAATATCCTTGCATCGGCCCTGCACGTACTAATGCTTTATAGTTGTTACCCACAATCCAGGCAATGAGGACACAGCTTCTCTCTTGCTCTCTTTTTCCTCCACAAGAGAACAAGAGGAACTTCTCAATAAAATGATGAGTCCTATTTATCAAAGTGCTTTAGCGGTAACACAAGCATTGATATGTGTTAAACGTAGCCAATACGCATTGAAATGTTTGCTTTATTAATATGCTTTTGTTAGCACTGACAAAATACATTAACTATTTAAATTACCTGAAAAGTCAAACAGCTTATTTAAATATGGTGAAGATTTTGCTAATGAATATAGCTGTTTTAATATTATTATTAATGCATACACTTAATCACACCTTCCCTTAACACATGAGAGCAGTGCAGAGTCGAGGCAAATATCAAAACTACTACCTCCCCATAAAACAACCTCCCCTCCTATCTCAGTCCAACCACACATTAATGCAATTATAATTTGCACATTAGCAGCAGTTTTAATGCACAATCCCCTAGGGCCTTTATTTACTAATGCTTAGCAAGTGATAATGTCATTATATGCTAAGTATTTTCAACAAGGATCTAAACGCTTTAAGCACTTTAGTGTGCTTTAGCCATGTTGCTATTTTATGATTTTAATATGCTTTGATAAACATTGCCTATAGCATGTACTCCTTGCTGGTCCTTTCTCCATGACAGTGACCTCAGTGGCGTTAAGTTCCAACCAAGGGCCCTCAAGCAAATTTTTACCGAGGGGCTCCAATGATAGGAGGAGCAGTAATCTATCTTGTCTTCTTTCCCGCTCTCCTTCCCTCTTCTCCTCAATGCAGCAAACAACTTACTTTAAATGAAGTTTGCTGCGCTGTCTCCCATCCCTGCTTGTAAGTAATACTTTCCTTGGCCGGCAACTATTACTTCCCACTGCCGGGCCAAAGTCTCGTGGTAACAGCTGCATGCTTTCACTACAGTGTGGGTTCCGGGGACGCACCCCCCCCCCCAGGCAAGAAGGGGGGCGCATGCCTCAAATAGCCTATCCATCACTTGCCATTTCAGGCATATACCCTCAGCCTGAGCCCTCCGCATATCCTGCGACTGAAAGAGATGAAAGTGGCAACAATCAGACTTCGAACTTGGAACCACAGTCCTATGGCTGCACTGAAGCTCTTCAGGCTACCTAGGTAATAACCCATGGCACCACAATCACATGCAAATAAGATCTTGTCTTTGCATGCCAGCAAACTAATGTGAAGACTGAACAATGAGAAGGTACAGACAGGAGGAGCTTTGCCGAAGACGACTGGCATCGTTATGCCAAGTCGGTAGGCAGTAGTAGGTCTATGATACAGACTGGCAGACAATTACGGAATTTCTGAGGCACAGTCAATCATCTTGACCTCTAGCAGCAGTATTGTGAGAGTGACACTAGGTGTCATTTGGAATCCAGAGCCAGATGGGGCAGGAACAATCAGGAAGGGCTCCTTTCATGTACTGCTGGACAGCAAGGATTGTGGAGGTAAGCCTGGGGGTGGACCTTTAGGCAGCTGGGGGAGAAGTGTCTTCTTCCAGAGGGGGTGGGTGAGGCGATGGTTCCAGGGATCTTCAGGGAGCGTGGGGGTATTGGTTGGGGAGCGTGTTTCTGCACAACACTTTTAATACCCATGGCTCCTTTAAGATGGCACCCGGGAGCAACGAGTCACACATTAGGACTTCAATCTGCTTCACATCTCATATAATTTCATAAAGAAACCAGAAATATAAATATTAAGGAGCTTATTTACTAAGCTGTGTTAGTTAACACAGTACCTTGGCAGTTAACATGTGGTAATTTCCATGTTAACAGTTAAATATAGAATGAGGCAGAAAATAGAAACAGAGAAACATGATGACAGAAAAAGACCACATGGCCTATCTAGTCTGTCCTTCCATATCAACCACTACAACATTCCCTTTTTTTCCTTTAGAGATCCTTTCCTTTAGAAACAGGTAAGGACTGTGAACCCAGTGTTTCAAACCAAGGGAAGAGCTTGGAATGAAAGGAGTGGCGATAGCTGCATCCGTAGTCATTTATTTAATTACAAAAAAACGGACTAAACCTCATTCAGTTCTGCATGGTGAATGGTCCCCTGGGATTCTAAAGAGGGATTAGGCCCTTCTTCCAAGCTATAAAGAGCGAGACAGAACCTCCATTCACTCTGAGCAGCCAGTTTCTATTGGCTAGTAAGTATGAAAGTGTAGCTCCACCACATTTCCACATATGCTTATCTCTTAGTGTCAATGAATGGATACAGGTATGAGAGTAAGTTTGACCTGGTGGCCACATAATGCTCAAATAAGCCAACTGTCGTAAACCTGTTTTTCTTCTCAATGGATCTCTACTATCTCAACATCAAGATCTCTGAACCAGGACCCATTCTTATGCTGTTGTGAGAAGAAGAGTAAATAGAAATATGTTTACTTTCCAGATTTCAAGGATTAAGATACTGCTATATTTTTCTGGATTTACTGAGACGGTGTTCCACTCAGATTCTTTGGAGATCTTATGTCATTCTTGCCACGGCATTGTTCAGAAAAGCACAATAGCTGCCTGAGAATACTTAATCCTCTCCACCTTGTCCCAAGATGTTCTTCTAACAAGGCAAGTGACACTCAAAGACATACCGAAGGCACTCAGATTTTCTACTCAGAGATGCTTCGACTACTGCAAAATATACAAGGCTATGCAACATAACTGAGGATATATTGTGATAACAGAGATTTACTAAAAGAGCAACCAACGTTGCTGTGGCTTTACATACTTGTTTTCACCCACAGATATGAAAACAAAAATTTAAAACCATAGTGTCACCAGATTACAGTTGGAGAATGAGACAGGCATTATTTCTAAAGCATTTTTATTATAGGTTCTTTGCCATTTTTTAAGTTTGTCAAGCATGTGTTCATCTTTCAGAGCAAGAACATTGTGACTATCTCAGTAACTGATCTAACCCTTTACCCATGGATATTTAAGTCCTTTTTGTTTTAGCCCAGAGCACATCATAAACTAGATTCTTGCATTACTTTATTTAATTCATATATGTTTGGGGTTAAATTGTTTTTCTGTCACCTCAATTTTTCTTTCAGTAGCAAAACTCTGTCCCATATCCCAGAGAGCACGCCAGGTGGCATATCCTTGCTGGCCATAAAGACAGTGTCTTTTAAGTGCAACTCCTATGATTGGTAAGGTCCTCACAGTAGTGTCCCCATCATCTTTCCTACATTGTGGAGCTAAGCGTAAAAGTCTCCGTGATGCCCAACTCCCAGAGGTCCGCTCAGACAGGAAACTTGAGTCTCCTGCACTGCAGTATGCCTAGCTGCAGCCTCGGCTGGCTAAGACATGTCTCCTATGTCAGTCTTTCAGATGCAATGTCCCCAAATGTTTGCGCATACCAGGGAAGTAACGGACCTGGCTCCTAAAACAGGGTATGTGGAGCATTACCTTAGTCTCTCAAATTTCCTATACGAGTTCTGCAGACATTTTACCCAGCCTGTGATGAAAACCCCAAATGTACTAATTTGTCAGAAACCTACAGATTTTATTGCTTGCAAGTGGGGAACCTTAAGAACAAACTTTGAAAACAGTCTTCAAAACATTTTCACAGAAACATTTTTGCATATTCAGTGGGGGCCATTGGCTTGAAATAATTGTTTGCATTTAACACTACTGTTTCTAAAGATGCTAACATCTGAGTCATCAATCTGGCTTCACTAAGCTCGGGACTACACTAAACACCAGCAGTGACTTGCGGGAAAGATGTATATTATGGGTAAACTCTAATTCAGGTATTTATAAACATGGGACTTTATATGTTCCATACTGCAATGAGCTATCATTGGAGATAATGTACCAATTTTTTTAAAGTTTTCCTTATGCAATTTGCTTGTAAAATATAATCAACCATGAAGACCGGGAAACAAGACACAGAAATCTGTGAAAACAAAATAGTAGATTAGAAGGACCTACTCGAGGAAAATGAAGGCAAGAAGTGAGTGGCTGATGGTTCTGCTAGGTTTCCCTAAGCCTTTGCGCCTATTAGATTTATTCCTCATCACAGACGCAATAAACTATTTATCAACAATAACTAAACAAAGCAATCCTTGGCTCCCATCATTAGAAGACTAACTGTAAATCACTTTTCTAGGAATTTCGCTGCTGACTAAAAATACCAGGTGGTTTGCAAATCTCCTGCCAGGTGCAGCTATGCTATTGGCAAGCTGCTGATAAAAAATTAAAAAATGGTCTGAAGGAGGATTCTGCAGCAAAAAAAAAAAAAAAAAGTTGATACAGAAAGAGAAGTTCACTAAATCATTCAGCAAATGGGACGTACATGCTGCGATTAATAGGGACAGACAAGAGACCTTGTAGTGCCAAATATATTGCATGCCAAACACATCAATCAAGTATCTACCAACACAACATCCAGAAGAGTTATAGGGCTATGCAAATAAGAGAAAAATCTAATTTAAAGCAAGAACAATATAACACCGCTTTTCTTTTCCCCCTCTTAATTTGCTAGTCAGATACCTTCTCAGGCAATGCTTTACGATTCTCCTGGGATATGTATCATAAGTCAATACATCAGCTATTTGTTGTTATTTAGAAATAATCTCTGGCATAAAAGATTAGAAAGATACCCTCTTTACCAAAGGCCCAAGTTTAGATCAGCAGCAGCCTTCTAAAAAATCTTTACTATACCAGTATAAGAAAGGTGAACATTTTTCTTGTAAGAAACAAAACAGCTATTTTGCAATGCAAACCTTTTATGTATTTACAGATAAAGCTACTTTTCTTTTCCATCTTTCAGCACATTCTTATAGAGAACATGGTGTCCGTTTGGTAAGAATCACAACAGCATCATACTTTGAATTGACATCTTTGGATTAGTGTATTAGTTTTCAATGAAGCTGAAATCTCATTTTAAGCAGCAAATTGTCCCAGAGTTAATTCCTTTCAAACTGTACAGGCGTTTGTTTTTGTCATGAACTTACTTCTTCCTTGAATGTTTGCTAACAGATTCTGCATAAGAGAGAAAAGCTTGCTTAAAAGTAGCCGAGCTTTAAAACTTTATATTGCACCTATTTGTATCGAGGCAGATGAATAATATGATCTATAATCAACATTTCGTCTGCAATACCGAAAGAATCAGAAGTGACTGAAAGCATACAAAACATTCCAGGACAACAATTTTCTATCTTGACAATATGAAAACTAAATTCACTACCTTTTCTTTCAGAACGTTTCTTGCGCCTTCTTTTATAGCGACGTCTCAAAATGCCAAAGAAGGTCCCCATGTTATAAGTTCCAGTCAGAGCAGATGCCATGCAGACTAGAAGCTGCACAACACAGCCAGCACAAGTCACCCAAGTGCTAAATCTCACTCTGTCTCACTTAAGTCAGCGTTTTAATACGGCAATTGATTTCTGCGAGCTGGAGGAGCAGTGGGAACAGTTAACCCTGTATTAACATGCCAAGACGATAGCTCTCCTCCCTACCTAGTCCATTCATTAAACAGCAGGACTTATGCACTGTACTGGAAACATCAATTTAGGTCTATCCTTCACAAGAGACACATGTAACGATTAACCCGCACATACAAGCGCTGAGAGAACCCTTGAGAGCAACAATGATTAATTTATTCTGTAAAAGATCCAGATGACTCGGGAATACCAAACGTACATGCAACTATTTTATCTGTTCGCTTTGTCGCTGTTTACTGAAAACAGATTCACTCAATTCATTCAAATTCATTCTGACCCATGCATGGTGAGTAGCACAAAACATGAGTTGAACTAAATTGTAATATTCATAATGTGACAATCACCAAATCTTTGATAGCAAGAAAAAGATTTGTTGTAGCCTGGAAAACAGATATTCAGACTCAAATATATTATTTCAATTTCTGCAATGCTCTCATTACTTCAAAGTGCTGGATTAAACCAATGGCAGTCCTGAGGGAATATTGCCCACCACTGAACTTTTATTTTATTTCATTTAGTATTTAGCTCATGCCTTTCCAAAAGCAGTTCAAGGCGAGTTAGAATCAGGTACAGGATTTCCCTGTCTCCAGAGGGCTTACAATCTAAGGGAGTGCTTTACTAATAGATGCTAACTGGCGCATGTGTTCCCGGTGTGCGCTGAATGCACGCTGGGATGCGCATTGCCAGCTTTGCAAGGCCATGACAGTTGGTGCAGGATAATTCCCGTGCTAACTGTGCAACCCACATTAGAGTCCCAAGTGGGCAGGTTAGGGACAGAGAGTGGGCGTGGTGAGCTCAGCACAGTTAGCACTGTGTTCACACCCCATGCTAACTGTACTAATGCGGGTTCACCGATCCCACGCTAACACAAAGCGAGCTAGAAGACAAGACTCCACGTTAACTGCCGGGGAAATGCTTTCCACGCTTCCGACAATTAACGCAGTGGTATTGCACCTAATGCGCCACAGTTTAAGCACTATTGGCATGTTATCTGCAACACCTTAGCGCCCGTTAATAAAAGACCACCCCCTAAGTTTGCAACTGAGGGAACAGAGGAGGTTAATTGACCTACGCAAGGCCATAAAGAGGATTAGAACTATTTTGCTACCTTCATCTCTCCTTGGTCTATGCTCTTCACAGGCTTCACATTTCTGTCTTTTTCTCCCCCACTCTGCCCTTCGTCCAGTTGTCTCCAGAAATTCTTCCTTTGCCTACCTCAGCCCTTCCCTATGGAACTCCCTCCCACTTTTGCCAAGAACTTTCCTTTCACAGATTTAAGAAGGGTCTGAAAATGTGGCTTTTCCAAAGAACTTTCCCATGGACCTAGTCTGCATTTCTGTCTCCCCGCCCCCCACCGCATCTATTTCCCATGATATTGTACATCCGTTGTTTTTCTGATTCTTTCTTTCCTCTCTCCATTTCTGTTTTTCATTCATTGTAAACAGCTATAGCAGAAACTTGGAATAAATAATTAAATACAATTATTCTACTTTCCTCTGATAACACTTGCTAGAAGTAACTTAACTTTCTCTGAGAACAAGCAAGATAATGAGTCCTTGTGGTTGTGAATCCCTGCTTACCTGCTTTCCATTAACAAAAAAAAATTTCTAAAAAGAAAATCCAACAAGAACTATGCTTTTGTTGACATCACACCTTATTTGTTGGGTTTATTTTATTACAAAGGCAAACTGGAAATAATAAAAATGGGCTGTAGGCAGGATGGAATTGAATTCTAAATCTTAAACAGATTCTTTGAGACTTACCAAAGGTGCTGTCATGTTGAGAATTCCTCTTGAAACAGCAATGGAATGTTATTCTCTGGGTCAGATGAATACCATATTTTCACGCATATAGCCTACACACAAGTATATCCCACACCCATGTATAGCCCGCAGAAAATCAGCTGTTTTGTAAGTAAAGTTTTGCATTACCCACACCCTTCTATTCCCCACAGAATATACTTAGTGAAAATTACAAGTAAAAGTTAAATATAGTATCTAATGTTTGTAAATGGAATGAACGCGTGTATAGCCTAAATGCGTCCAGTTATGATGAGCTAAGTCAAAGCTGATTTGGAAGTGCGATCGATGGCTAAATACGGCAGAGAAATTGCTAACTATTGCTAACACTATCTAGCTTTCATCATTTAGGTGTACGGACACACAGTTGTATATACCATGTACATTTTTTGTTAAATAAGCCCTAGTTAACAATATTAAAGTGAAAGTCATACATAGTTGATTTAAAATTATTGGCAATCGAATATGCGAAAGTCCATGGAAACCGGGAAGCTGGACGTATATTTTCTGTTGATGAGAAGTCGATTCAAGAGTGGTGCAAAGACGAAAATGCTTTAAAGGAAATGAATCCTAGGAAGCGTGCATGGCATGGTAAGCCAGAGAAATGGCCAAATCTTGAGGCAAATCTGAAGCAGTGGGTAAATGAGCTACGGAAAAGCAACAGGGTTGTTTTCACTATCAGCATCAAAAATAAGGCTAGAGAATTAGCCACTGAGATGAAGATCCCTCATTCTTCTGGAGGTGTGAAGGTGAAATTAGACTTACTGCTAATTGTTGTTCCTTGAGGAACTCTAGTCCAGTCCCGGAACCTTTGAGTTTCGTACCTCCCCCAGCAGCTTTGGAGACTGAAACACGTCATCGCTTTGATGACACTAGCATAAAGTAGGCAAGGTCTGCCTCTCCACTCTAGTACCTATTGACAAAGCAGACTCAGCAGAGCAACAAATAAGTAGTTAAATTGCCATGAAATCAGGCCTACTCGTACTTCTTTCTTCTTCTTTTTTTTTTTCAACATACCCTCTTAACCTCAACCTTAAGGTAATATTCTAAACCTTGAACTAAGTTCCCCTGGACCAGGAACTTTAGACAAACCAATTATTGCATAGGAAAGTTCCCATCTCC
Organism: Ichthyophis bannanicus; assembly: GCA_033557465.1. Classification (NCBI taxonomy): domain Eukaryota; kingdom Metazoa; phylum Chordata; class Amphibia; order Gymnophiona; family Ichthyophiidae; genus Ichthyophis; species Ichthyophis bannanicus. Next base: position 606,015,472 of record CM066036.1, on the reverse strand, counting down.
CCCTGATTGGGAATAGAAACCCCTTGCGACCCCCCATAGCGATACAAAGGTCGGCGCCATCCTGAAAACGACTTCTTAACTACTTCACTGAACCCCAAAGATTTCAGGCTGACAACCAACCTGGCAAACTCCGAGCGGGATCCGGGACTGGACTAGAGTTCCTCAAGGAACAACAATTAGCAGGTAAGTCTAATTTCACCTTCCTTTTCCTCCCTCTAGTCCAGTCCCGGAACCTCTGAGGATGTAACAGAGCAGTAAATATCAACGGGAGGGCCCTGCTAGACCAGCCTGAAGCACCGCTGATCCAAAACACACATCTCTTGTAGCCTGCACATCTAGACGATAATGCTTGACAAAGGAACTCAAAGACGACCAGGTCGCCGCCTTACAAATATCCTTGTCTGGCACCAAGCTGTATTCCGCCCAGGAGGCCGCTTGTGCTCTAGTTGAATGAGCCCTGAGACCCTCCGGTACCTCCTTACCTTTCAAAATATATGCCGCCACAATGGTTTCCTTCAACCACCTGGAAATGGAAGATTTAGCCGCAGCCTCTCCCTTCCACGGACCTCTGAACACCTCAAACAACCTGTCCGCCTTACGAAAAGAGGCTGTACCGCGGAGATACTGCTTGAGTGTTCGACGGACATCCAGAAGACATAATTTTCCTCCCATCAACTCCTTCTATTCTCCAGAGAAGACCGGCAATGAGACTACCTGGCTGACGTGAAAAACCAACACCACCTTGGGCAAGAAGGCGGGAACCGGACGCAACACAACCTTCTGATCTGAGAACGAAAGAAATGGCTCCTTACAAGACAAAGCTTGCAACTCCAAAATTCTGCGAGCTGAGCAAATGGCTACTAGAAAAATCGTCTTCAACGTCAAATCCTTCAATGACACCTTACCTAACGGCTCAAAAGGTTCTCTCACCAACACGTCTAACACCAAATTCAGATCCCACGTGGGAAAGGAGCACCTACAAGGAGGCCGCATAAGTAACACGGCCCGTAAAAACCTTTTAACATCCGCATGCGCTCCCAACACTTGTCCATGAATCTTACCTCAGTAACAAGACAGCACCACTAGCTGAACGCTCAAAGAACTTGCCGCCAGACCCTTATCGAAACCATCCTGCAAAAACGAAAGGATCTGCGAAATAGACGCCATTGAGGGCCGCAACAGCCTGTCTGCACACCATGCCTCAAAATGCGCCAGACCCCCACATACGCTAACAACATAGACCTCCGTCTCGCCTTCAACAAGGTAGCAATGACTGCCGCCGAATAACCCTTGGCTTTCATCCTTGACCTTTCAAGAGCCAAGCCATAAGCGAGAACCGACTCACCTGTGGCATACCAACAGGTCCTCCTGCGGCAGGAGCCTCCAGGGACTGTCTACCAGCAGATGAACCATATCCGCATACCAGGGCCTTCTTGGCCAGTCCAGCACCACCAGAACCACTAGGCCCTGGTGTTGTTCTATGCGTTGTACTACACGCCCAATGAGCGACCATGGTGGAAACACACAGACGAAACCCCTGACCGGCCACCTCTGCATCAACACATCGAGACCCTCCGACATCCTCTCTCGCCTTCTGCTGTAAAATCGGGCTGCCTTCGCTGACTCGAATGTCGCCATCAGATCCATAATCGGCGTCCCCCAGCGCCTTGCGATTAAGGCAAACGTATCCGGGTGAAGCAGCCACTCTCCTGGATCCACCTTGCGACGGACTCAAATAATCCGCCTCGACATTGTCCACACCGGCTACATGTTGAGCTGACAGGGCCAGCAAATTTAGTTCGGCCCAGTCCAACAGCTGACTCGCCTCTGCTTCCAATGCCACACTTCCTGTGCCGCCCTGTCGATTGATGTAGGCTACTGTGGTTGCATTGTCGGAAAGCACTCGAACTGCCGACTGCCTCAGCCATGACTGGAACTCTAGAAGAGCCAAATACACCGCCCTCATTTCCAGTCTGTTGATGGACCACTCCTTCTCTAGCAGCGACCATTGCCCCTGAGCGAACCTTCCTTTTAAATGCGCTCCCCAGCCCGTTAGGCTTGCATCCATCGTCAAAGGCCTCCAGGGGCATTCCCTTCTCCAGGTTGTCTGTCCGCAGCCACTAGCGAACTTCCTGAGTCACCTCCGTAGGGCAGTCCAGCCGCTGAGACAGCGAGTCTGCCTGGTGTGACCAATGCCGAAGTAGAGCCCTTTGCAACGGTCTCATGTGAGCCCTGGCCCACGGCAGCACTTCGATCGTGGACGCCATCGTTCCGAGCAAGTGCAGATACTGCCAAGCTGTGGGAGCCCTCCAGGACAGGAATCCCTGTACGAGCGCCCTCAAGCCCTGCGCCCGCAGAACTGGAAGAAAGACTGTTCCCTGCTCTGTATCGAACCGTGCCCGCAGATATTCCAGGGACTGCGATGGAACCAACTTTCTCTTGGAGAAGTTGACCACCCAACCCAGGCTCTGAAGTAGCTGCACTACCCGGGCTGTGGCTTCTTTGCTCTCTTCCTTCGATTTCGCCTGAATCAACCAATCGTCCAAATATGGGTGTACCAGCACTCCCTCTTTGTGGAGAGCCACCGCCACCACCACCACCATGATTTTGGTGAAAGTCCTTGGAGCCGTCGCCAGGCCGAACGGCAAGGCCTGGAATTGAAAATGCCACATGGGCACAGCAAACTGAAGAAACTGTTGATGCTCCTGCCGTATGGGAATATGCAAATAGGCCTCCGTGATATCCAAAGACGTAAGGAACTCTCCTTTCCTGACCGCCACAATCACGGAGCGCAGCGTCTCCATATGGAAGTGAGACACCCGGAGACACCGATTCATTCTTTTTAAATCTAGAATGAGTCGGAACGCGCCATCTTTCTTTGGCACCATGAAATAGATGGAGTACACATCGCACCCGTACTGCTCCGCCGGGACGGGCACCACTGCCCAGAGTTGCAGCAGCCTTTGAAGCGTCTGCTGAACCGCCAGGCACTTGAGCCGTGCCCTGCAAGGAGACTGGAAAAATGAATCTACCACTGGCCATTGGAGTTCCAGAGCGTAGCCCTCTCGAATGACCTCTAACACCCACTGGTCCGACGTTAGCTGGACCCAGGCAGGGTAAAAATCCTGCAGTCTCCCTCCTACAGGGTAAAAATCCTGCAGTCTCCCTCCTCCCTCCCACCTGAGTCCCCCTCATCTCATTGTGGCTTCTTAAGGTTCGAGGCCAAGCTGGTCGCAAAACCTCTACCTGCTCCCCGGAAACCTCGAAACCCCTGGCTTCGTGTTGGAAACCTGCCCCTCTGAAACCTCCCGAAGCGGGACGCCCAAAACCTACAAAATTCTCTCTGTGACCCTTTGGGAGCCGGACTAGGTTGGCCTTGTTTCGGTTTATCCTCCGGCAAATGACCCCCTTTAGACTCCCCCAGGTGCTTGACCAACTTGTCCAAGTCCTCTCCGAACAAAAGCTTCTCTCGAAACGGAAGCTTGCTGAGCCTCGCCTTTGACGAACTCTCCGCTGATCAATTGCGCAACCACAAATACCGCCGGGCTGCTACCACTGAAGTCATACTCGTAACAAGCCCCCGAATCAGGTCATAATGGATATCTGCCAAATAAGCGGTTCCTGACTCCAGACGCGGCACCTCCTCCACCTGTTCTCCTCCTTGATCCACCTGCAGCCGCTGAGACCATCGCAGACAGGCCCTCGCTACCCACGCTCCCACGATAGTGGCTTGCATGGACAGGGCGCTTATATCAAACACCTGCTTCAACAAAGTATCCAGTTTCCTATCCTGACCATCCTTAAGCGCCGCCGACCCCTCTACCAGAATCGTTGTCTTCTTAGTCACCGCCGATACCGCTGCATCGATCTTTGGGGAACGAAAGAGATCCCTATCTTAATCTGACAGCGGATAGAGCCAAGCTATTCCCCTAGATCCCTTCATTCCTAAACACCCTGTGAATGGGAAATACCCGTTGTGTCATACGTATGGCCTGTAACAGCGGATCCTCTAATTCCTCCACCGCCGCCAGAACCGGAGACGGCATGTTTAGAGCCTTGAGGGTTACTGTAATAAGCTCTGGCAACTCTTCTCGCCTAAATACCCTTACTACTCTAGCTTGCTGTTCCAAATCAGGCAGCTCACCTTCCTCTAACTCTTCTACAGGCTCGTCCTCTAGCTCGCCATCTGCAGCCTCCATCTCCTCCAAGGCTGCCGCAGCCGACATCTCTGCCCCCACTATCTTACCCCTCTTGACAGGGGTCCCGGCATCCTCCATCCGTAGCGAGCTTCCCAGGTGCTTTTCCCCCTGTACGCCGGCAGGAACAGGTAGAAGTCCGGGCTGCAGCAAAGAAAAAGCCTGATGCAACAGCAAAAAGAAATCTGGAGGGACCATGGAAGGTCCTACTGCCTGACCTGTGCCAGCGGAGGAGGCGGCCCCACCGCCTGCTCCAAGGGGACAGGAGACGAAGACAGGACCTCCCCCTGAACCTGAGGAACCATCACCTGCCCTTCCTGTACCCACTTCCAGCGCCTTTTCCATCAACGCCGCCTCCTGCGTGCAGCCCCTGCACACTCCAGTGTCTAAAACTGAGCCTCAGCGCGTGCCACAAACTAGGCAGCGAGGCCTAGCCGGCATGCTCACCCAGAGCCCAGGGCCCTCTAATCTCCCGCTGCAATAGAGGCCCTAATAAGCAGCTCGGGTTTTTTTTTTTCTTCAACTTGGCTGGTCACCTCAGCCCCCAGCTCCCTCTGCAACCGGTGCCAAAAATCCAATTACCAGTGCTTCCCCACAGGCCCTTGAGCTACCGCCGAGAAGGAAGAACAGAAAGTGTAGAAAATGGCTCCCTTCACGCTTCCCGAGCAAACACCACGTGGTCCTGCCTGCTGCCCAACATTGCGAAACCGCATGATCCTGCCTGCCCGGCCTCCCCGCTCACCTCCCTGAACCCGACCAGGTGAAACAGGGACTTACCAAGACCTCCTGAAGCTCTGGTGAGCCTCAATCCACCTCCAGAGCTCAGCCGATTCAGCGGCTTTGGCTCTGGAGCGGAGAGACACGCCGCGCCGCTGACTACAGCGCTCAGCCCTCTCACCTAAATGCCGCCGACTGTGCCTACCACCTGCTCCTCACCCATTAACACGGGATCGGGAGCAGGGAGGCTCTTCTCGCCGGATCTCACTCCTCGGCTGGATTTCTCCGTGGAGGAGGAAATAACAACCTGACTTCTGCACTCCTTCACCCCCTTCTACATAGGACCTAGCTTAAAACCCAAAAGACAAAATAAAATGAAAATGAAAATATAAAATTTAAAAGGGTCTCCGCTTATTTGTCCCTAGTGAGCCCAGGCCCCTAGGCACACCACCATCTCCAGCTGCTTGGAGACTGAAACTACTGGAGTGGAGAGGCGGTCCTTGCCTACTTATGCCAATGTCATCAAAGCGATGATGTTTTTCAGTCTCCAAAGCTGCTGGAGGAGGCACTAAACTCAGAGGTTCCGGGACTGGACTAGAGGGACGAAAAGGAACTAAGTGTATAGGTTTATGCATAGCAATGACTTAATGTATACAAGCAAGCACTACAGTGAGTCAAAAGCTGCCAGATGACTGGGAGGAGAATATCTTAAAAATCATAAATTTTACTAATGAAGAATGCATGTAAAGTAAACACCATCCAGGAGATATAATTAACATTGATGAAGTCCCGATAAGTTCTGATATTCCGAACACAAGAACAGTTGCTGAATGTGGCTCAAAGACGGTATCAGTTAAAACAAATGCTCATGAAAGAACCAGCTTCACGGTTGTGTTAGCATGTACTGCAAATGGCAGGAACCTTAAGCCCCTCGTAATCTTCAAGCGCATAACTATGCCATGTGAAAATGTTCCGAAGGCCGTTATTGTCATGTGCAACAAAAAGGATCGGATGAACGAGGATATCATGAAAGACTAGGTTGGAAAATGCTTCCACGCTCGATCAGGTGGATTTTTTGCTAAGAAATCTTTATTAATTTGTGATTCTATGGCAGTGGTTCTCAACCCAGTCCTCTGGTACCCCCAGGCCAGTCAGGTTTCAGGATATCTAAAATAAATATGCATGAGACAGATCTGCATGCACTGCTTTCACTGTATGTAGATCTCTCTCATGCATAGTCATTGTGGAAACCCTGAAAACCCAAATGGACTAGGGGTCCCAGAGGACTGGGTTGAGAACAACTGTTCTATGGCAACCCACAAGCAGGGCTCAGGTAAGAAACTGTTAAATGCTATTGAAGCCCACATAGCAGTTATCCCTGGCGGACTTACATGCAAGCCACAGCCTTTAGACATAGCTGTGAACCATGAATTTAAATGTCTTGTTAGAAAAGAGTGGGATAAGTGGTTACATGAGGGCACGTATAATGATCACACCTTCATGGAAACAGAGGTAAGCCATGTATGCAGAAGTCTGCAGATAGGTCGAAACTGCATGGGAAGCCATGAAACCCAATTTCATCATAAACGGATTCATAAAAGCAGGCATACTAGGAGAGACGTCCAGTGACTCAACTGATGAGAAAGACTATGAATTTGATGATGATGAAACGGAAACATTTGCTGCTGAACATTATAACGGTTTCTACCATTTGACCTGACACTGACGACAGGCTCACCAGTCTGTAGTTTCCTGGCTCAACCCTCTAAACCTTGTTAAAAACTTAGTATTACACTGATCACTCTCCAATCTTCAAGTACTATAGACAATTTTAAGGATAGTATACAAATGACTAACAGTAGGTCTGCATTTTCTTTTTTGAGTTCTTTGAGCACTCTGAGATGTATGCCATCTAGTCCAAGTGATTAGCTACTTTTTAATTTGTCAAACTACCCTATTACATCCTCCAGGTTCACTGATATTTGTTTCAATTCCTCTGATTCAATATCTTTAAATATCATTTCTAGTCTGGTTATTTCCCTATATTTTCTTCAGTATAAACTAAAGCAAAAAATTTTTAGTCTCTCTGCTATGGCCTTATCTTCCCTTAGTGCCTCTTTTACTCCTCTATTATCTACTGGTCCAACTCACTCCCTCACGAGCTTTTTGCTTTGAATGTACCCGATACAGTTTTTATTAACAGTTTTTTCTTCCATACCAAGCTTTTTTTCATATTCTCTCTTTGACTGCCTTATCAATGCTTTGCATCTAACTTACCAGTGTTTATGCCATTTCCCTTTTTTTTCATTCCAATCCTTTTTCCATTTTTTGAAAGATTTAATTTTGGCAATAATGGCCTCTCTCGGTTCATCTTTTTTTTTCCATTTTAACTTTTTATTAAAGATTACCATTGATAAAACAAACATTTTCTTACAAGGCATTATACTTTTTCCACAACATTTTTACCCGCTAACATATTTTAACCCCATCTCACTATACAACCTTCACAATTGCCTATACTGCTATCTTCCCCTTCCCCTCCCCTCTCTCTCCCTCTCCATTTCCCCCTTTATTTGTACATTCTCCTATTGCTCTTCATAGCTATTTTATACATCACAAATATTTACCCTCTTTCACCATTTCCTCATTCACTATATTACAGGCCCTTGGCCCTCTTTACTGTAGTGCTTCTCTCATTTGCTCCTTTCGTCCCCTCTCCCCCTCCTTCCAATTTTCCAACCATTTCCACACATTCTTCCATTGTGCCGTACTCCTCTCTCCTTTCCCCTGTCGCATCCCCGTCAACCTTTGCATCAAGCATAAATCAGCCACTCTTCTAACAAAACCTGCACTTTGTGGTATATTCGTCCCTGTCCAATATTTTGCAATTTCATTTCTTGCTGCCACTATACAATGGTGCAATACCCCCCTATCCCTCTCCGAAATACCCTCCTCTAGTTTGTGCAATAAGCAGATTTCAGGATTCCTTTGCAATCTATATCCCGTCATCTCATAGATTATAGCCAAAACCTTCTCCCAATAATCTTGAATCCTTCCACATGTCCACCACATATGCAACAAATCCCCTCTCTCTTGACATCCCCTCCAGCACAGATCAGATTGTCCCAATCCAGCTCGCCTTTTACGTATCGGTGTCCAGTACCACCGATATAATACTTTATAAGCATTCTCTTTTATTTGAGTAGCTATAGATATGCTTGCCACCATCTGTATTATCTTATCCCACACTTCCTCATTCCATTGCACGCCTAAATCTTCCTCACATTTCTTCATATATTCTAGTTTACTCTCTCCTCCCTCCAGTAATCCTTTGTAAATGTTGTACAAAGCTCCTTTTTGACCTAGGTGGTCCGAGCATAGGGCCTCAAACCATCCCCTATGTCCCCATAAATCCTTCCACATCCTCTGCTGTCTCAGAAAATGGCTTATTTGGCAATAAGGATAATAATCATTGTTTGATAACCCATATAAATCCTTAATACCCTCAAACGCTCTAGCTCCCTCTTTAACCACTACTTGGGAGATGTGCGTAAGCCCCAACTTGGCCCATCTTCGCAATGTACTCACCCCTGGCCCTTGACCCCTCTCGAAACATGCCTCCAATGTCATACCCTGTATATATATTTTATCTTGTATTAATATTTTTCTATTTTGTTTCCAGATACTCAGGGTATGTGCAATCATGGGGTTAATAGGTACATTCTCAGATGTTTTATTACCCCTCCATACTACCTTTTCAAGGCCCACTTCCCTTACTGAGTTCTCTTCCATATGGACCCAATGTTTCTGTTTATCTCTATGCCATTCATATATCGCTTTCAATTGTGCGGCCATATAATATTTTCTAAAATTGGGCCCAACCCATAAACACACGCCTTCGAATTGTGATATAATGCTCGAACCCAACCCATAAACTCATCCCCCAACCCCACCCTTTCCATCAACTGAAAGAGAAAAGGCCAAGACACCTGGTCAAAAGCCTTCCCCGCGTCCAGAGATAACAGCAGTGCCTCCTCCTCCCTTTGTTCAGTTGACCAAATAATATTTAGTACCTTTTGAATATCGTCTGCTACCTGCCTACCTGGGACCATCTTCCCTCCCGAATCCCTAACTTTCAAAATATGCGATCTTAATTTCCTTTGCTTCAATTTCTGTGCCATATATCTCCCAGCTTTATTTCCCCCCTCAAAAAATTATTGTCTCAATAGCTGCATGCGATACCTTATACTTTCTGCCTGCATTGCATTTATCTGCGCTCTTACTCCCAGCACTTGGCCTCTATATGTTGTCATAACGCGGAACCTATGAAGGAAATAGTTTTAGAAAAAAACCCTGTTTTACATGGAACTGAGAAGATGCAGAGAGCACAGTTCCAGCGCAGCACAGCCAGAGGGCGTATGAGCAGTTCCACAGAGCCAGAAGCATCGTGCTCTGACACTGATTGCATTAGTAGCAAGCAGTTTCACCTGAGATCAAGCCCAAAATGTTCAAACCAAAAATCCCTTTATAAAGGAAACCAGATGGTAGAAGGGAGGAGCAGCAAGGAGAGCAGTAGTAAGAGCCGGCAGAGCAGCAAGGAGAGCCGTGGAAGCAACAGGAGTGGCGAAAGTAGCCTAACCAGGAACATAGCCAGAAGCACAGCAAGTATCACTGCAAGAGGCTCAGGACGGAGCACAGCCTGGAGCAGCAGTTTGGATAGCTGTGGGAAAAGGAACCTGGAACAGGACAGCTTCCACGTGCAGCCAACTCAAAGAGACAGAATCCAAAGGCGTTTCACTCAAAGGGATAGAGTCCAGAGAGGCCAAACATATTGGGACAGAGTCCATAGCAAAGCAAACAGAAGAAGCAGTCTGCCGGATGAAAGCAACTCTCCTAGCCCAAGTAAGTTCATTGTATCAAACCAGCAAGGAACAAGGAGGGGAAGTTCCTACTACAGAGATACCTTTGCTAAGAACCACAGAGGGTGGAAATCCATACCGGGTTTGCCTGACAGCCCTGAAAGCAGAGCACTGCATAGAACGACTTGTCTGCCAGAGAAAGCACGTTACAAGGAGAGCTCTGGGTGTGGCAGCTTAGAGAAGCCAAGGTATGCAAAATCCTTAATTCTAAGAGAAAGTTTTACTGATGAAAAACCCTGTTCAAAGAGTTAAACTTTATAAGGGGAGAAGAAGTAAAGCTGACCTTTTAAAAGCATTTCCCCAAAGCTTAGTAAGAGAGTCTTATGGGAAGCAAAATAATCCCTGTGAGGAGTTAACAGGGAGTGAAAATTATCATTCATCTGAGGAGGGCAGTGACCCTGAGTCAATGGACTTTGAATATGAAAACAGTATTCCCATTCCTCAGGAGGAGCCGATGGAATGTAATCTTTGTTCAGCAGCTAGCATGAATTCCCTGCAGGATTTATAGAGAGAGAAGAACTCTGCTGATGGTGAAGTTTGTAACCATTTCTCTGCTGATATATTAATTTGTTTTGATTTAAAAGAAGCCTTAGCCCAGACTTACACTTAACTGTGAAACCTACAACAGTTGATTGTTTGAAATGTTGGTGGAACCTTTTTGTTAAAGAGAAGGACTGTGTTTACTTTCTTTGTGTCTTATTGGACCTTAGCGTTGACCGGGGAAATAAAGCCTTGTTACTCTACACTTTGGCTTGAATCGTTCTTCACAAGGAGTTCTGTACTACAAGGACCAGAATCCTCTAGGCCCTTTAGGTCAATCACTCCTTAAAAATTAATTAAATGCGCCAGATGCCCTTACTCCAACCAACCACTAGGGGCACCTGGTGACAATGTTCATTTTTGATCTTGCGCATCCAGTTCCTCCAACTTCAATAATCTTTCTCTCAATTCCCTATCTCTTCCCTCCCTTTCCCTTCTTTTGCGTGCCCCCCATTTAATTTGAATACCCCGCACTACTGCCTTATACCCATCCCAAACTCCTCCCCACATGACCTCACCAGTCATTCCATCTAAAGTATTCCCGTTTCCCTCACTATATCTTCTCTTACCCTCTCATCCTCCAGTAGAGATTCATTTAACCTCCAAAACTGAATACCTTTCCCCTCCCCCTCTATGGCTATTCTAACCTCCACCAATGCATGATCTGACCATGTTATTGAGTCCATCTCCGCCCCTATAATCCGTCCCCCCACCTCTTTCGTTATCCAAATAGCATCTATTATGGAGTATGATCCATGTACTGGTGAAAAGTATGAGAATTGCCTTTTCCTGGTGTTTTGAAATCTCCATGCATCTATCAGGCAGTGTTGTGTTACAAACTTACGATACTTGCTTCTATCTGCTCTTTTGCCCTCTCTTTTCCCCGTAGTGTCTCTAACAGGACTCCAAGTTGTTAAAATCTCCCCCGCATATGAGAATACCCTCCTCTAATTTCCCCACTTCTTCATTGAGCTTTGTCCAAAATTCACTTTACACCCCTGTAGGCGCATATACATTCATTATATAATACCATTCATTCCCCAGCTTCACACGCACTAGCACATACCTCCCCGCTTTGTCCCTAACTACTGTCTGCAGCTTCATCTTTAATTTGGAATCTATTAGGATTGCCACCCCTCCTTTTTTTCTTTTCCACTGTATTTGAGGCATGTACATAGACCCCAAATCCCTTAGGTTTAACCAGGTACTCCGTAGCCTTGTTTAGATGTGTTTCCTGTATAAGCGCTAACGATGCCTTTTGGCGTGTTAATTCTTTATATAGTTTCTGTCTTTTTAAATGGCGAATTAAGCCCTTTTACATTTAGCGTTACAATTTTTAACTCATCTTTGAGATTTGTTCCCTCCCTCCTCTCTTTGCACCCCACCGTCCCCTCTCCTCACTCTCCCCCCTCCCTCCCTACCTCCCTTACCTTTCATCCTCAAGGGAGACTCAACTTCCATTCCTAGTGACTAACTATCAGACCGCCGCCTGCCCCTATCCCCCTATTCCACCTCCCCCCTCCTTCTCTAGTCCACCTTCCCTTAGTCAACCCACCCCTTCCATTGTTTCCATCCCCACATGACTCACCCCCACCCTACCCTCATATGCAAACTTATCTCCCCCTACCCCTTACCGTCTTCACCCCTGCCACCACCTTCCCCTTCCCCATTCTCACTGTGTTACATATCATACTTCAAGCCGTATCCTCTTCCCTCTCCCTTCCCAAACCCTCCACTTCCCTCTCCACCCTCACTCTTCAGCCCTAATCCCTGGCCCCTTCCCCCAGCATTGTCATGACTTAGAAATTATACTGATCCCTCCCACTCTCTTCTCCCTCCCCCCTCCACCTCATCCAGCCCATCCTCCCCATCTCCCTTCCCCCCCTCCCCCACCCACACCTCACTAGTCTCCAGACACCATCCCCTTACAAAGCATTTAACAATGTCTATCATCATTCCCCCTATATGGGTTCTTCTTTAACACAACTTGTCAGTGTCCTCATCTTCAGCCGGTCCCCTTCTCCATTGCCTGATCTCCTGGGCTTCCTTTGTTCAGTCTTGCCAACCTCCTACCATCCGCTAGTGCTCTTTGCCATCTCGAGCTGCCCGACCTCAGTGTAGCTGTTGTACTAGTTTTTGTTCTAGCTTGACCTCCTGCACCATCTGGGAGATTGGTCAGTCCCAGATCTCTGAGCGCTCGCCATGCTTCCGCGCTTGTCCTTACTCGTCTCGACATCCCTTTCACTGTGATCAGTAGACCAAAAGGGTACAGCCACTTATATCGCTTGTCTTCTCTCAAATAGGTCATCACCTCTTTCAACTCTCTCCTTCACTGCAGCGTGCCCAGGGACAAATCCTGGAACAGTTCCAACTCATGCTCGTCCCATTTGAAATGCCTTATTTTTCTGGCAGCTCTCAAAATACGCTCTTTAGTTCTGAAAGAGTTCATACACCACAATGTCTCTTGCCCCAGACCTCTGTGAGCTCGCTCGATTTTCAGAGCCTCTCCAGTTCCTACCTCCTCTTGATCTGCAGTTTGTAACAGAGATTCAAAGACTTTAGTCACAACTTCATCACAGTTCTTGTACTTAGGATCCTCTGGGATACCACGCAGTCTTAGATTGCATCGTCTGGATCGGTCTTCTCCGCTTTCATCTTCAGCTCCTCTTGACCCTTTTTTAATTCCGTCCATCCTTTTTGTATTTCGTCCATTACTTCCCCACGCTGTTCCAACTGGTTTTCTGCTTCTTCTACTCGAGCACCCAGATCCACTAAGTCTTGTCGCAAAGATTGTAATGTCTCTTTTAATTCATTTTTAACTCCACTGATCTCGAGTTTAAGATCCTCTTTCAATTCTGTTAACCACATCTTGATCATCTCTGCTACTCCTGTGCCCCAAGCACCCTCCATCTCCTCCTCCTGCTCAGAACCTTGCTCCGCTGCCATTTTACCTTCCTTCTCCCCCTCTTTCCCTCCTCTGGAGGCCATGTATGAGGATCTGAATTCAGCCAATTTTTTCTTGGCTGACAGCCCTCCTTTTGATTTATCCATTTGCTTTCTTTGCTCCTTTAAGCGTGTTTCACTTTATGCTTCAATGCTCTGTGTCTTTCCCCCTATGGTGCAGGGCTCTTTTTAGCTGTCTGTCTGCTCCTTCTTTTGATGAGGCTTCTTGCACTGCGTATAATCTATATGTCTTTTTGCATCGGGACAGCGTATTATTTTCCCCTTTATTTAAATAGTCCTTAATGTCTGTGCTTCACTTGCTCTTATGATGTTTTGCTTTACTTTGCTGACTATTATTTAGCCTTACTATGCTTTGCTCCGGCGAGGCTTTCCTTCCCCTCCGTTCCATATCAGAGTTCTTCTCTGCCCCCTCTCCGCACCTGGATCGCTTCCGTTTCTCGGCCGCAGAACTCCTTTACCAGCTTTCCTTTCCTGCTTCGGTGTCACTCATCGCTCTGCCTGCCGTGATCTCACTCTTCTCGTCTCCTCCGGCCTCCTCTCTGCTCTGCCATGTGTCCTCTCGATCAGGCCCTCCACTTCCCCTGCACGTGCTGCTCTAGTAAGGGCCACTTTTCTCCTGCCTTTGGCTGACCGGCAATCCATTCACACTCACTACTTTTGCTTTACCAGCACTTTATACTGCAACTCCGGCGCACAGCGGCTCTATCATGCTCCTCTTGCCTCTCTGTTCTTCGCCGTTCCGATCCATCTCCTGCTTCCCTGATCGGAATCTCACTCCGTTTTCAGAAGTATACCCGGTCCACTCAGCCTTCTCCTACCTCTCGGTGGTTGCCCCTGCTATCTCCCTTTCATTTCTCCAGTTTTTCGTAGTGATCGAGGGTACTTTCCCCCCTTTATAGCAGACTTTGGTGGCGGAGCTTGATCGCTACGCCGCCATTCGATCCAATGATGTCACCGGAAGTCCCCGTTGGCTCATCTTTAAACCATGCTGGCAATCATTTGACTTTCCTTCCACCTTTATTAAAGCATGGAATACATCTTGTCTGGGCTTCCAAGATGGTATTTTTAAACCATGTCAGGCCTGATAAAAACTCTTAAGCTTTGCAGCTGCTCCTTTTAGTTTTTTCTTAACCATTTTTTTCATAGTCTCCCTCTTGAAAGGTAAATGCTGGCACAGTAGATTTCACTGCTGCTCTGTCCCCATTTATTAAGTCAAATTTTATCATGTTATGACAACCATTATCAAGTGCTCCCACCTCTCATACCAGATCTCGTGTTCCACTAAGGATTAGGACCAAAACAGCTTCACCTAGTGTCAGTTCCTGAACTAGCTGTTCCATAAAGCAGATATTTTTATTTCATCTAGAAACTTTTTATCCCTAGCATGTCCCGATGAGGCATTCACCCAGTCAATACCAGGGTTATTTAAGTTCCACATTATTACTGTGTTGGCAATTTTGTTAGTTTCCCTAATTTCTAAGAACATAAGAAATGCCATACTGGGTCAGACCAAGGTCCATCAAGCCCAGTATCCTGTTTCCAATAGTGGCCAATACAAGTACCTAGCAGTGGCCAATGCAAGTACCTAGCAGTTTCCCAAAAAGACACACAGGTTCCATAATGCTTGTATTGGGACAAGCAGTGCATTACCAGGTCCTCTTAAATAATGGTTTATGGATTTTTCCTCCAGGAACTTGTCCAAATCTTTTTTAAACACAGCTACATTAACAGCTTTTACTACATTCTCTAATAACAAATTCTAGACTTTGATTACATGTTGAGTGAAAAAATATTTTCTCTTATTAGTCTTAAAAGGGTTACACTGTAGCTTCATTGCATGCCCCCTAGTCTTTCTACTTTTTGATGGCATAAAGAATTGATCTACATTTATCCACTCCATTCATTTGTAGACCTCTATCATATCTCCCTTCAGCCATCTCTTTTCCAGGTTGAAGAGCCTTAACCTTTTAAGCCTCTCTTCATAGGGGTATCCTTCCATCTCCTTTACCATTTTGGTGGCTCTTCTTTGCACCTTTTCTAATTCTGCTATATCCTTTTTAAGATACGGCGACCAGAATTGCACACAATATTCAAGATGTGGCCACACCATGGAACGACAGCCATTATAATATCCTTGGTTTTATTCTCCATTCCTTTCCTTATGATTCCTAGCATTCTATTTGCCTTTTTGGCTGTCGCTGTACACTGGGTGGAGAGTTTCAACAAGTCATCCACGATGATGCCTAAATCTTTTTCCTAGTTGGTGGTTCCTAAGGTGGAAGCTTGCATCGTGTAACCATAGTTTGGGTTGTTCTTTTCTAGGTGCATAAACTTTGCACTTGTCCACATTAAATTTCATCTGCCATTTGAACGTCCAGTCTTCCAATTTTTCAAGGTCCTACTGCAATTTTTCACAATCCTTTTGGGTTTTAACAACTTTGAATAATTTTGTTAGCATTTTATCATTTGTCTGGTCATTCTGGCCAGGCAGACAGTAGCACACCCTCACAGCTATTCCCATTTTTCTTCTCACATGGAGTTTTTATTTATTTATTTATTTATTCAACATTTCTTATATAACACCTTTCATGATATTAAGGCGGTTTACATTGAACAAACTGAAATTACAATGAACAGGGCATTATAACTTGGAGATAACATGGGCAATGGAGGGTTAAGTGGCTTGCCCAAGACAAGGAGCACCTGTGGGACTAGAAACCCCAGTCCTTCCGGCCCAAGGTTGCTGTCCTCTAGTGGTATTTGAACCCCCGACCTTCCGGCCTGAGGTAACTTGCCCCAACCACTAGGTCACTCCTCCCTCATGCATGCATTAGTGACTGCCTTTGAACATTATAACACCAATTAATCGCTGATCATGGGATGAGGCAGGGAATGGGCAGAGTGGGCATAGAGAGCACATTGCTGCTACAGCCAGGTCTCTATAGGAGTCGTTAAGTGAACCTAACATGTTAGACAATCCCTTCACATGTTAGCTGCCAGGGATAGGCCGAAAATGCCCCCAACACTTAACATGTGGCTTTTGCCATTAATAGGCATGAGATCAGTGCATTAATGGCAAATCCTTCATGGGCTTTAGTAAAAGGAGTCCTTGGTTTTATAATACAAGAACAAAAAGAGCTCAGCAGCCTGTCAATATGTAAATCCTCTGAGCACCAATTTTCAAAGGCATTATATGCATAGGACCAGTAACCACATCGGTGCTATCCATATAATGCCTGGGTGGTAGCCCCCAACTATACAGATAGCAGTAAAGCATAGTTATTCACCTGTAACAGGTGTTCTCCAGGAGCAGCAGGAATCAGTCCTCACATATGGGTGCCATCGGCGCCGATGAAGCCCCAGCGGAGCATTTCCCCAGCTTTCTATGAAAGCCTTTGGGAATGCAGGCATGCATGTGCGGTTCCCTTCCCGCCTAAAGGTGCTATCTTACCTCAGTCAAGTGACATAGGTAAGAACAGCACACAAAAATGAAAAAATAAACTATGTACAACTGCAACTCCCAGGGGAGGAGGGAGGGTTGTGAGGACTGATTCCTGCTGCTCCTGGAGAACACCTGTTACACGTGAGTAACTACTCTTTCTCCAGGACCAAGCAGGAAGTCAGTCCTCACATATGGGTGACTCCCAAGCTCTGGGCTACCGAGGAACCCAGGCTGAACAAGAGAACTCCCTCTAGTCCCAGCAGCAAAGAAAGGCTTTTCAAGGACACAACCTCCACCGGTAGCCCAACAGAGGGCAGGAGGGCAGGAGTTGCCTAAACCTCAAAGAGATTCCGGAGTACTGCTTGGCCAAAAGCACTGTCCCTACGGGACTCCCTCTCCAGGCAGTAATGGACCGCAAAAGTCTGGCTTGAAGACCAAGTTGCAGCCCTGCAGATGTCTACCAAGGGCACAGAGCGGAGATGAGCCACTGAGGCAGCCATTGCCCCGACTCGGTGGGCCGTGACCCGACCCTGCAAAGGAAGGTCAGCCGCCTTATAAGCCCAGGTGATACAGTCAGCTACCCAGATGGACAAGGTACGCTTGGACACAGGCAACCCCAACTTATTGGGGTCAAAGGAGACAAAGAGCTGAGTAGCCCTTCTATGCCCCTGCGTACGGTCAAAGTAGAAGGATAAGGCCCTCCTACAGTCCAAGGTATGCAGAACTGCTTCAGCCTGGCTTGTATGAGGCCTAGGGAAGAATGTTGGAAGAACCACCTCCTGGTTGAGGTGGAAAGAGGAGACAACCTTAGGGAGGAACTTTAGATGAGTCCTAAGGACTACCCTGTTCCTATAAATCCTGGTGTAAGGCCTATCACAGACCAGGGCCTGAAGCTCACTTACTCGCCAGCCGAGGTAAGGGCTATCAGGAAGAGTGTCTTCCAGGACAGGAAGCGTAGTGGACAAGTAGCCATCGGCTCAAAAGGTGGGCGTGTCAGTTGCTGCAAGACCACTTTCAGCTCCACCTCAGGGGCAGGAGGACGGATGGGAGACTTGAGCAAAAGCAAGCCCCTAAGAAAGCGGGACACCAAGGGGTGACCGGACAGAGAATGTCCTTCCACCAGAGAGTGGTGAGCTGCTAGAGCTGAGAGGTGGACCCAAACAGAATTGGATTTAAGACCTTGATTTGACAAGTGCAGTAAGTACTGAAGGACTACTGGCACAGTACAGGAGAAGGGATCTTCTGTACGTAGCTGACACCACATAGAAAACCTTTTCCATTTGAGAGCATAGGTTTTCCTAGTGGACTGTTTCCTAGAGGATAGGACAACCTCCTCAAAATCCTGAGGCAGGCCCCAGGGAGCCAAAACTACCCTTGCAGCCTCCAGGCCATCAAATTGAGAGCTTTGAGATTGGGGTGTAGAAGGGAACCCTGCTCCTGTGAGAGAACGTCGGCTTGCAACCCCAGAGGTAGTGGAGGATCCACCGCCAGTTGAAGCAGAAGAGGAAACCAAGGCTGTCTCGGCCACCTGGGAGCTACGTTTACCCGTTCCACTCCGTTCATTAATTTATAGACTTCTATCATATCTCCCCTCAACCATCTCTTTTCCAGGTTAAAGAGCCCTAACCTTTTTAGCCTTTCTTCATAGGAGTATCCTTCCATCCCCTTTACCATTTTGGTGGCTCTTCTCTGTACCTTTTCTAAAATAGCTATATCCTTTTTAAGATACGGTGACCAGAATTGCACACAATATTCAAGGTGCGGTCTCACCATGGAACGATATAGAGGCATTATAATATCTTTTGTTTTATTTTCCATTCCTTTCCTTATCATACCTAGCATTCTATTTGCTCTCTTGGCCGCCGCTGCACACTGGGCCGAGGGTTTTAACATGGTATCTACAATGACGCCTAAATCTTTTTCCTGGGTGGTGGTTCCTAATGTGGAACCTTGCATCGTGTAACCATAGTTTGGGTTGTTCTTCCCTAGGTGCATAACCTTGCACTTGTCCACATTAAATTTCATCTGCCATT
This sequence comes from Ichthyophis bannanicus, assembly GCA_033557465.1. Lineage (NCBI taxonomy): Eukaryota > Metazoa > Chordata > Amphibia > Gymnophiona > Ichthyophiidae > Ichthyophis > Ichthyophis bannanicus. The sequence continues at coordinate 605,996,661 of CM066036.1, read as the reverse complement.
TTGATGCCCAGTCTTCCAAGTTATCAAGATCCTCTTGCAATTTTTCACAATCCTCTTGGGTTTTAACAACTTTAAATAGTTATGTGTCATCTGCAAATTTGATAACCTCACTCGTTGTTCCATTTTCCAGGTCATTTATGAATATGTCAAAAAGCAGCGGACCCAGCACAGATCCCTGGGGTACACCATTATTCACCTTTCTCCATTGGGAAAATTGGCCATTTAGCCCTACTCTCTGCTTTCTATCTTTTAACCAGTTCCTGATCCACAATAGTACACTGCCTCCTATCCCATGACTCTTTAGTTTTGCCAAAAGTCTCTGAGGGACCATGCCAAAGGCTTTCTGAAAGTCCAGATACACAATATCAACCGACTCACCTTTGTCCACCTGTTTATTCACTCCTTCAAAAAAACATAACAGATTAGTAAGACAAGATCTTCCTTGTCTAAAGCCATGTTGGCTATCTCCCATTAGGTTGTGACTATCTACATGCTGAGTAATTTTATTCTTTATGATGGTTTCTACCATTTTTCCCGGTACTGACGTCAGGCTCACCGGTCTGTAGTTTCCCGGATCACCCCTGGAACCCTTTTTAAAAATTGGTGTTACATTGGCGATCCTCCAGTCTTCAGATATTAGAGATGATTTTAATGATAGTTCACAGATTACTGATAGCAGGTCTGCAATCTCATATTTCAGTTCTTTCAACACCCTTGGATGTATACCATCCGGCCCAGGTGATTTGCTACTCTTCAGTTTATCTAATAGTTGTAAGACATCTTCCTGATGTATTGATATTTCCTTCAATTCTTCCGAACCTTTAAATACCACTTCAGTCATGGGTAACATCCCTACATCTTCCTCAGTAAAGACCGAAGCAAAGAATTCATTCAGTCTCTCCGCTATTGCCTTGTCGCCTCTTAGTGATCCTTTAAACCCTTTATCATCTAATGGACCAACTGACTCTCTCACAGGTTTTTTGCTACGAATGTACTTGAAAAGGTCTTTATTTCGCGTTTTTGCTTCCGCAGCAAGCTTCTTCTCAAATTCTCTCTTTGCCTGCCTTATCAATGCCTTGCATTTGACTTGCCAGTGCTTGTGCTGTTTCCAGGTTTCGTCGTTTGGCTCTTTTTTCCATTTCTTGAAAGATGCTTTTTTGGCAACAGCCTCTCTGACCTCACCTTTAAACCATGCTGGCAGTTTTTTGGACTTCCTTCCACTTTTCTTAAAGCGTGGAATACAGCTGGTCTGGGCTTCCAAGATAGTATTTTTCAACAACACCCAAGCTTGATGTACGTCTTTAACCTTCGCAACTGCTCCTTTTAGTTTTTTCTTAACTGTTTTCCTCATTTTATCATAGTCTCCCTTTCGAAAGTTAAAAGGTAGTACTGTGGATTTCCTTACTATCCCTCCTCCACTAATTAAATCAAAGGCGATCATGCTATGATCACTATTGCCAAGTGGCCCCAACACCCTTATCTCTTGCACTAGATCTGGTGTTCCACTAAGGACTAGGTCTAATATGGCTTCCCCTCTGGTCGGTTCATGAACCAGCTGCTCCAAGAAGCAGTAATTTATTTCATCTAGGAACTTTATCTCCCTAGCATGTCCTGACGTGACACTGACCCAGTCGATACCGGGGTAATTGAAATCACCCATTATTATTACTGCGCTGTAACTTTTGTTAGCTTCCTTGATTTCTTTGAGCATTTCATCATCCATTTGGTCATTCTGGCCAGGTGCTCGATAGTACACCCCCACTGCCATTGCCTTCCCCCTTTTATATGGAATTTCAATCCATATAGATTCTACAGCAGATTTTGTTTCCTGCAAAACTTTAATCCTTTCTGAGTCAATGCCCTCTCTAACAATGCCCTCCACCAATTTGATCAGCTCTATCATTACGATATAGTTTGCACGAAGCTATCACAGTGTCCCACTGGTTGTCCTCCTTCCACCATGTCTCTGATATTCCAATCATATCTAACCTTTCATTTAGTGCTATATATTCTAGCTCTCCCATCTTATTCTTTAGACTTCTAGCATTTGCATACAAGCATTTTAGAGAATGTATTTTATTCATGTTAATTTGGCTATTGTTAGACATGGGTAAATTGGGATCTTTAAGCTCTGTCTGCTCCATACTTGAGGGCATTTGGGCTACTTTACTCTTTTGTGGAACCTCTCTGCTTTTGGTAGTATCCTTCAAGGATACATTCTTCCGAACCATCCGCTCTTGGGCGACTGTCGGCTTTCCCTAATATCTAGTTTAAAAGCTGCTCTATCTCCTTTTTAAAGGTTAATGCCAGCAGCCTGGTTCCATCCCGGTTAAGGTGAAGCCCATCCCTTCGGAAGAGCCCCTCCTTTCCCCAGAATGTTCCCCAGTTCCTAACAAATCCAAAACCCTCATCTCTGCACCATTGTCTCATCCACGCATTGAGACTCCGGAGCTCTGCCTGCCTTTTGGGTCCTGCGCGTGGAACAGGAAGCATTTCGGAGAATGCTACCCTGGAAGTTCTGGATTTCAACTTCCTACCTAAAAGCCTAATTTTAGCCTCCAGAACGTCCCTACCACATTTTCCTATGTCATTGGTACCGACATGTACCAAGACAGCAGACTCCCTCCCCAGCACTATCTAAGACCTTATCTAGGTGGCACGTGAGGTCCGCTACCTTCGCACCAGGCAGGCATGTTACCAGGCGATCCTCACATCCACCAGCCACCCAGCTATCTACATGTCTAATGATCGAATCACCAACTATAACGGCTGTCCTAACCCTTCCCTCATGGGCACATGGCCCTGGAGAAACTTCCTCGGTGCGAGTGGGTTTTACATCACCTGGAGGACAGGTCCTAGTTACAGGATCACTTCCTGCCACACCAGGGTGATGCTGTCCTGTCACTTGACCTCTCTCCTCCATGGCAACAGGGGTGCTGCCAGACTGGCGGTGGGACTTCAGGACTATATCCCTGTAGGTCTCGTCTATGTACCTCTCTGTCTGTCTTATGTTTTCCAAGTCTGCTACTTTAGCCTCTAGAGAACGGACTTCTTCCCTGAGAGAAAAGAGCTCCTTGCACCTAGTGCACACGTAAGACCTCTCACCAACTGGGAGAAAATCATACATGTGACACTCAATGCAAAAGACTGGAAAGCCACCATCCCGCTGCTGGACTGCTGTCTGCATTTTAGTTTTAAGTTTGTGTCTAGATCTTTAAATTCTTACTTACTAGGGGTTGCTATGGGTATTTATACCAATAAAACTGTACCTAATATGTTTAATATACCTTGTTCGCCTGAAGCTTAATTAATCTCAGGTCCTTAGTGTATGACTGATTTGGGTAATGAGCTTCACCTGAAAGCACCTCCTGTCTTTTAAGATGTGTAAGTACCTATAAAGCTATGATTATCCCAGGGGAGGGTGGGTGTGGGGAGGGAGGGAAATAACACTTATTAAAAGAGGGCTGCTACACAGTACCCTGTCTTGTGCAGCTGAGGTAAGCTAAATTCTGATTTGATTTAAATTATAGCTCTTAGCTGCTGCTAGGCTCTAACTTCTTATGAAATTTAAACTACAAGCTCTCTGCTGGGTACTAAATTTAACCAGAAAACTCTCTTCTGTGTGTTAAATTTAAACTAAAAGTACTTTGCTGTTACTTGGCCCTGAGTGACTATTAAATTTAAACTAAAAGCTCTCTGCTGGGTATGAAATGTAACCTGAAAGCTCTCCTCTGTGTTTTAAATTCAAACTTTAATTGCTGCTACTAGGCCCTAACTGATCCAACAAAAAACAGTGGGTTCACAGATTAAGTAGCTTTAATACAAAGAATTATTTTTAGAAAATTACCAGAAGTATATACTCACAGTTGCAGATTTCTCTCCAGAAGTAACAGTCCCCCTTTCTAGTCCTTCAATATATACACAGCCTTGAGGAGCATGTTGTGCTTGAGGGCAAAAGAACAAAGGTCCTGAGCCTCCCGACAAAGGATCCTGGATCCAGTTCCGCCCTGTTTGTTCACATAAAACATGGCAACTTGGTTGTCTGTCTGAATCAGGACAGACTGGTGAGCCAAGGTAGGAGTGAAAGCTTTGAGAGCTAATCGAATAGCTCTGAGTTCGAGGAGATGGATCTGCTGTGCAGCTTCCCAAGGAGACCAGAGGCCCTGGGTGCACTTGCCCAGACAATGAGCTCCCCAGCTCTGCAGGGAGGCGTCGGTGGTCATCACTACTGTGTACCCTGGAATCTGAAAAGGCACCCCCTTCAGCAGATTGGGTGGGTGCAGCCACCAGTTGAGGGAGTGCAGAAATGGTCTGGACACCTTTATCCTGTCTCTGAGGCTGCCTGTGGCCTGTGACCACTGAGCCTGAAGGCACCACTGTGCAGGCCTCATATGGAGCCTGGCATTGGGGGTCACATGTACTGTCGAAGCCATGTGGCCTAGAAGCCGCAGGCAGAGTCTGGCGGAGACCAGAGACCTGCTGAGAAACTGATTTGCCAAGGCCATCAACCTTTGGGCTCTGTCTGCTGGCAAGAAAGCCTTTGCCAGCAAAGAATCCAGCCTTGCTCCTATGAACTCCAAGTTCTGGGAGGGGAGCAAAGTGGACTTTGCGAAGTTTATGACAAATCCCAGCCTTTGGAGAAGAGCAATAGTGCTGAGGGTGGCTTGTTTGGCCTCCTGGCACGTCTGACCCCTGATGAGCCAGTCGTCCAGATAGGGGAAGACAAAGATGCCCTGGTTTCTCAGGTAGGCCGCCACCACTGATAGGCACTTTGTGAAGACTCTGGGGGTGGAGGTGAGGCCGAAAGGCAGCACTCTGTACTGATAATGGTTTCTTCCCACAATGAACCTGAGGTACTTTCTGTGGTCTGGATGAATGAGGATGTGAGTGTACGCATCCTTTAGATCTAAAGAGCATAGCCAATCTCCCTGCTGGAGGTAGGGCAGAAGTGTCCCAAGAGTAAGCATCTTGAACTTCTCCTTCACGAGGAACTTTTTGAGGTTCCTGAGGTCCAGAATGGGTCGAAGGCCACCGGTTCTTTTGGGCACCAGGAAATACCTGGAGTAGAAACCGTGACCTTGTAAGTGGGGAGGCACAGGCTCCACCGCCCTGTCCACCAACAGACCATGAAGCTCTTGTAGAAGAAGGTCTGTGTGCAGGGGAGGCCTTGGAGGCTCCCCTGGAAAATATGGGGGAGGCAGTTGGTGAAAATGGAGGGCATAGCCCTTGTGGACTATCTCCAGCACCCAACTGTCCCCAGTGATAAGGGGCCACTGGTGGGCAAAGAGGGTGAGGCGACATCCTGTGCAGGGTTGGGAGAGCAGTGGAGGAGAGGCTACGCTCAAGGAGTCAAAAAACCCCGCCCTGCTGAGTGGTAGCAGGGGCCTGAGGCTTGGGGGTCCTCTGCCTACGGGGCCCATTACTCTGCCCCTTGGCTTGCTGAACCTGGGGGGCAGGTTGGGCAGCCTGATATTGCGGGTACTGTTTGTAGGCAGTGCCCTTCCTTGGGTAAAAGGGTTTTTTTACCCGAGCCCTTCTTTTTATGAGAAGGGGCAGAGGTCTTCCTCGACAGCCTTGTCCGTGTGAGGTGCTCAGTTTCGAGCTGAGCGGCCTTCTCGGTCATGGGCTTGCCAAAAAGGTTTTTACCTCGGCAAGGGACATCGACCAACTTCTCCTGAACCCATGGCTCGAGGTCCGATGACTGCAGCCATGCCTGGCGTCGAGCCACGATGCCGGCTGCCGCAACTCGGGCCGAAGCCTCGAAGCCATCGTAGGCGGCACGGGACATGAACTTCGAGCAGTCCCGAATCCCCGAGGACAAGGACTTAAATCTCTGCAAGGGTTCCCCGGAGAGACCAGCAGAGAACCCGGCCAACTCATTGGCCAGATCCCGCAAGTACATGCCCATGTACAGCTGGTAGGACTGGACACGGCAAGCATGCATCGAGCCCTGGAAGCACTTTCTACCGACGCCATCGAGGTTTCGGGCCTCCCTGCCAGGGGGCACCGCAGAGTGCATCTTCTGGCTCTTCAGACGATGCATGGCCGATTCCACAACCATAGAATGGTGTGGTAGCTGTGCCTTCTGAAAACCAGGGCTCTTTCGGAGTCAATAGATTGAATCGACTCGCTTGCTGAGAACTGGCGCCGAGGCCGGTGCCTCCCACATACGGAAGAGGAGCCTTAAGAACATAAGAACATAAGATATGCCATACTGGGTCAGACCAAGGTCCATCAAGCCCAATATTCTGTTTCCAACAGTGGCCAATCTAGGTCATATGTACCTAGCAGTTTCCCCAAGAGACACAAGTTCCACAATGCTTGTACTGGGTCAAGCATTGATATCTTCGGTCACTTCTTAATAATGGTTTATGGACCTTTCCTCCAGGAACTTGTCCAAACCTTTTTTAAACCCAGCTACACTAACAGCCTTTACTACATCCTCCGGTAACAAATTCCAGAGTTTGATTACACGTTGAGTGAAAAAATATTTTCTTTTATTAGTCTTAAATAGTTTACCCTGTAGCTTCATTGCATGTCCCCTAGTCTTTCTATATTCTGATAAGGTAAACAATCAATCTACGTTTACCTGTTCCACTCCGTTCATTAATTTATAGACTTCTATCATATCTCCCCTCAGCCATCTCTTTTCCAGGTTAAAGAGCCCTAACCTTTTTAGCCTTTCTTCATAGGAGTATCCTTCCATCCCCTTTACCATTTTGGTGGCTCTTCTCTGTACTTTTTCTAAAATCGCTATATCCTTTTTAAGATACGGTGACCAGAATTGCACACAATATTCAAGGTGTGGTCTCACCATGGAACGATATAGAGGCATTATAATATATTTTGTTTTATTTTCCATTCCTTTCCTTATCATACCTAGCATTCTATTTGCTCTCTTGGCCGCCACTGCACACTGTTCCAGCATCGGAGGAACCGGAACAGTAAAGGCCTCCTTCAGAGGAGAGTCATACTGTAGGGCCTCGAGCTCTTCAGCTCGAGGCTCCTCCTCGGGGTCGGCCGGAATAGCCAAGGCAGCGGCCATATTCCAGACGAACTCTGAGAACCAAGTATCCTCCGGGGGGGACCTACTCCGGGGCTCAGACTGCGGTGAGTCCGACGGGACGCACCGAGTCTTGAAGGAATCAGGAGACTCCTCGTCCTCCGTCTCCCAAGCTGACTCGTCCGAGGAGGAGTCAGGGTCCGACCCCGTGGGGCCCTGGAGCACCCGCCCCGACGCCGGAGGCACCGGCGTTGACGCCCTCGGTCCCGAACAGGAGGTCGGGGGAGACCGCGACCGAGGTAGACTCCGAGCCACGATGGACTCGAATATCGGCTCGGTCTCCGGGGTTGACTTAGAAGTCGATGTCCCGGTGGTCGGGGCAGATGCGCCAGACAGGCTGGCCATCAGTGCCCGCTGCTGCTCCATGAAGGCAGACAATCTGCTCTCCAAGGCTGTCATCCTGAAACTCAGCTCGGGAGACGCAGCAGCCACCGACTCAGGCCCCGGCGGCGCCGGGCCTGACGTCAGCTCCCTGGGAGGAGAGTCCTCGAGGACTACGGGGCTTACGTGTCCAGCAGACTCCGGCTCCACGCGAGGAACCTTTGCAGGCCTCTCATGTTCCACGGGCCCGGGGCGACGGTCGGGTGCCCTAGACCTGGCCCTCGAGGAGCCAGGGACCTACTCCTCCTCCGCCCTCTTGAGCCGCTTCTTCCTCTTGCATTCCCGGTCGGGGGACCCCCTGTCTGAGGAGTTTTGACGGCGCTCGGGATCGGAATCCTGAGATGTCGAGGCCTCAGACGAGGTCCGGGCCCGGCCGTAGGCTGAGTCCGAGAAAAGCCTTTCTTTTTGCTGCTGTCGACTTCGGAGTGCCTTGGAAGACATCTTTCCACATGGCCCGCATGACTTAGGGTCGTGGTCGGGGCCGAGGCACCGAAGGCAGCAGTCGTGTGTGTCGGTGAGAGACATCAATTTCTTACACCGATCACACTTTTTAAAACCGCTGGAAGCCATCGGGGAAAAAAGAGTCCCCCATGAGGTCAAAGGACCGGCCTTCCAGGGAAAAATGGAAAAAGGGCGCGAACGCCAGCCACGAAGGGCAAAAAACGAAAAAGGAGAATCGGGCTCGAGACCGGTGTACCGAACCCGGCGGGAGGGGAACCGGCGTTGAACCGGAGAAAAAAAAGCGAAAATCGCCGAAAAAAATCTAATTTTAACCGGGAGAACAGGACACACGTCCGGTGGGCTTCACGGAAAAAAAGAGACTGAGGTAAGATGGCACCTTTAGGCGGGAAGGGAACCGCGCATGCGTGCCTGCATTCCCAAAGGCTTTCATAGAAAGCTGGGGAAATGCTCCGCTGGGGCTTCATCGGCGCCGATGACACCCATATGTGAGGACTGACTTCCTGCTTGGTCCTGGAGAATATACAGCTGCATTCAAACAAGAAAATCAGAGACTTATAGTGGTCAACTGGATAGAGCATGGCAAACCTGCGCTGGTCTGTAATTGATCAAGTCTCAAGATTGCAGGGGAAGGGGATTTCTTGATCAACAATTGCTGAACATCTTTAAGAAGAACAAAAGTGGGTATTTTTCTCCACACATTACATTTAGATTGCAAGGAGAATGCTTAATGTACCTGAATACAGCTTGCCCTAATTTACAAATGAAAAAGCATGAACAAAATCCAAATAAATAAATAAAATATTTGAAAGGTTTCAATGATGTGGATAAAATGGGAAGCTCTACATTACATATTAGCAAGAGTTAATCCATAAATCTGAAACACTCCGTTATCTGACTATCAGAATGCAGACTGGTTTATGTATAAAATAATTTTCATAACTCTGATTTGGAGGAAATCTACTGGAAGAATTATCCTTAGAAAATATGTGATGGGGTTGAGGGTACATGACTGGCAAATGAGTTCATGTGATAGTTTCAAAAAGTAAAATGATATGCCCAAAGAAACTGTTGCTATTTTTACAGAAAGTTGGCACTTGTGAAGCTCTGAAGCAAGTTGTAAATGTGACAAAATACAGCATCCTTGAAGATATTCAATACTTCGGAGGTAGGTACAGGGTTGTGCCAAAACAAAGCTGTGTAGGGTACATGATAAAAGAATCATGGCTATATATAAAACTTGAGTGGTGAGCAAGATCACAACAAAAGTAACATACATACATATTGGGTGAGATATTTTTAAAGCATTTTAAAAAATTAATGAGATGTAGCTCTTCAAAGAATAGGTGCTATGATTAGAAAAACAGACTGTGTGTGAAATGTTAAAAAGACAGTTCAGATATAAATGCCCCCATTACGTATATTCATATTTAAATCATGTCATTACGTCATTTTTTCCAAAGCAGCTTCATTTTCAGTTCTCAAAACCTTTTTGTTTTCTTATTTAACTGAATCTTCTAGAAGAAAGGGGAAAAGGGCAAGAAGCAAAGAGCCAGGACCAATCATTAAACAGGGATATCCCCAGTCAAGGACATTAAGGACTCAGTCACAGGCTGTTTGGGCGAATGCCCTGGATCTCACTCCGGGAACAGCTGTTCTGCTCCTTGATAAAGTCCTTCCACTCCTAGAAGCCTGAAGAGAACAGGAGGGAGAGAGATGAGACTAGCGCAGACAGAACTAGTCTGCAGCCTAATGCAGCTTCTCCTCTTCAGTTGACCCTAACTCCTCCTCTCCAATCCAACACACATCTATTTTCCCTTCTGCCTGTGTAGAGAAGAGAAAGGTGAGGGTGGATCACATAGATCTGAGAAGAGTTATTCTGCTCCCTTACAAGTGTGTTACATTCTCTCTCTCCAATATTGTAGACAAAAATATCATGTCCATTACTTTTTCCATTTATTTCAATAGAAACACCACGAATAAACTGTAAAAAATGGCATTACACATAGGAATGTGCATGAGAAAAATGTTGCTATTATGTTTTTTTGCTATTGGCCCAAGCGACCACTGCACACACTTTTTTTACTATTTTCCTGTTTTCAGCCACTGGAATTCATATAGTCATTACACACAAAAATTCACAAGAGATAACTGGTAACTACAGAAGCAATAACCAAATTTAAGGTGACATTTTACTTACCAGATAATGTCCTTTCCTTGAGTCCTGCAAGACCAGTCCAGATAAGAGAGTTTCCCCTACTAGCAGATTGGTGGAGACAAAGAACCAATTAGAAGCCCAGGTTTCAATGACATCACTCCTGTGCCTCTATCCACCTCAGTCACCAGAGGTCTGCTCCAACCACAAGGATGCGCTCGGGAAAAATGGGCACGCAGACGCTCCAGAAAAGGCCGGTTCCGTAACAGATATGCTGAGGCAATGGCCTCCTTAATTCAGCGCCCCAAAGTCTACTTGGCCACACTTCACACTTGCGTGGGCCAGCAAACAGCACAAAAAGATGGTCTGACTTATGAAAGGAATTCATAACCTTCAAGTACCAGAGAAGCACCCTCCGGACATCCATATGGCGAAGATCCTTATCCTTCTCCTGACACTGCTCCTTACAGAAACAGTTATAAAACACAAAAACCCCAAAAAAGCCACAACCACACAATGTGTCACCATGTATATAAGGCTAACTTAAACAAGAGCAAAAACTTTGAAGAGACTTTTTTTGTCGGACTGTCTGTCAAGAGAGGTAACACCACTCTCGCAATAAACTTTCCTTTTTAATATTTGTGGACATATTAATAGATACACTACAAAGTCCGATGTGCACGTTGTGTGCCACCGGGCAAAGTATTGCTTATTAGTGCATTGGTCAATCCAATGTGGGCCAGTCACTCTATGATCACAAAATTTACAGCCCATACAAGGAAAATGACCAGGGTCAGGATGAAAGGTAGGAGCTCGATCATTCACCCCAGAAGCTTGCACTACTATGTCACACATATTGCAACCCCTAGTGTATGCTATGGTTAAGTCCTTTTGAAACACCCGTGAAAAGTCAAAATATGCGAATGTTTTCTCAGTAATTTAGTCACATCAGCAGCATTGATCATAAAGGGTAACACTCCCACAAACTGTTCATGATCTTTTTGATTAGAAGCTGCAATCTCAGATGAAGAGGTTGTATGGGGAAAGAGCTATTCTCAAAGTGTATTTCGGTCGTTTATAGGCTCTGATGATCACTTTCCAAGGATAACCACGATCCAAAAGTCTCCAACAAAGATCATCTGTGTGAACCTGAAAATCAGTCATAGATGTGCATATCCTTTTAAAGCAGAGGAACTAACCAAATAATAAGCCTCTCCGCAAAGAACTTGAATGGTAGCTGTGATATCTAAGAAGATTATTGCATTGTACCAGTTTGCGATATAATGCAGTCTTCAGTTTATTATTACCTTAAAACTAGAGCATCTTAAAATTCAATGGAATTGTACTCATATTTTGATGTAAAACAAATATTGGGTCTGCCCAAATTAAGGGAGCAGCCACTCATCTAGACAGGGATGGACACAGATCCCTTGGCACTACAGGCATCACCACCATGACCTTGGAGAATATCCTAAAAGGAAGGGCAGCAAACTGATAGGGCAAGCCCAGCATGGCAAAACGCAGATGCTTTTGCTAATCCATCTGGATCAGGTTATGAAAATATGCCTCGGCCAGATACACAGAAGTCAAGAATTCCCCTTGGTGTACTGCTTGAATCAGAGAGTGTAAGTTTTCCATTTGAAAGCACAGGTCATACAAGTGCTTGCTGACCCCTTTGAGGTCCAGAACGGGCCAGAAGGAACAGTCTTTCTTTGGTACCATGAAGTAGATGGAGTATCTGCCCTTGTCCTGCTTGTCTGGGAGGATGGGTACCACCGCCTTTAAGAAAAGCAAACTTGTCCAAGGTGGTCGATACTATGGCACCTTTGATCGCAGACTCATAAGGGGAAACGAACGCATCAGGAATTGGCTCCTTGCATTCCAGGACACAGCTGAATTGAATGATGTCTAGCAACCAGTGATCCCTAGTAACCCAGGCCCATTGTGAAAGAAGAGGCGAAGCCTGCCGCCCACCGGAGGCAGCAGAGAATGGGCCTCCAAACCTTCTTTGCATGGCCCAGGAAGGTCCTCCCTCTTGATGGGGCCAAGTCCCTGGGTCCTCGTGCTCCACAAAAGGACTGAAAACGAGCTCGTGGCTCTAAAGCAGAGAGGAAGAAAGGTTTTCAAGAGCGCCAGCGAAGAAGCAGGCGTTGGAGTCGCTTAGGCAGAACACACGTTAGGACTGCATGACTCCCAGGTGCACAATAGCTAAAACGTTGCTAATGCATGCAGAAAACAGTGGGAACCCCCACACTGCACCAATGGTTGCTAGCAGTCTACTCCAAACAGTGTCCCTTAGAGACGGAACCGGGAGCCCCCAACAAGGACAATGACAAGATCAAGCTTTGATACTCACCCCCTGTGAGCCCCAGGCATAGGATCCATTCCAGGCTCAGCTCTACTCCCTTGAAACTGCTTCACTGGCTGGGTTTATTTTAACAGCACTGTGTGAAAGGTGGCTGGCAGGCAGATCCCTCTGAGAGCCTTCTGCAATCTTCAGAAGACAGAAGGGGGGAAAGAATGAGGAGGGAGGGGACAATGAGGTTGTGTGAGGCTGCTGAACTCTTCCAGATTCTTCCAAATCCTTCCAATTTATGGCTGCTCAACAGGCTCTTATTATGAGAAGGGCGTGGAGATGGACCAATTTTCCCTCCTCCTATGGCTACAAAAAAGACTGCAGTCTAGAGGAGCCTCCCACGTCACGCTCAAGTGAGAATCACCTTTTTAGGGCTTAAGGTGGTCGTTCAAGCTTTTAATCAATCTCTTTTCCTCTCAATCTTCAGATTTTCTACAGAGAGGAGAAAATCCATCCACCATCTGCTGAAAACAAAGAAATACTGAAGGGACCTCTAGTGGCTGAGGTGGATAGAGGCAGAGTAGTGATGTCATTGAAACCTGGGCTTTTCACTGTTTTTTTGTCTCCGCCAATCTGCTGGTAGCGGAGCACAAACCACTTGCCTGGACTGGTCTAGCAGGACAATAATGAAACTCCAATTAGCTAAGGATCGGTACTCATCAGTCTTTGCGACTTTGCTACTTTGAAAAGCTTAATAACAATGGAACAAAATGCAAAATCTTTGTCATGTAACCTGCTGAAGGCCAGAAATATAGTCTTAAGGGGTTCTATTTACTAAGCTGTGTTAGCTGTTATCACAACAATTAACACCTACTAACTGCCACTGCAAACATTAACAGGGAAGCAATAGTAGAAATTCCACCCAAGCAGTTCTAGCTGCTCCTCTTATCTTATGGGATGGAATCTTCCTGATTTAGGAGCCCTTTCTGTTATTTTCCTTGGAGACCCTTAATTTGAGCATCAACCATTATAGAAGAAAGCATGAACATCAGAAAATGAGTAGGGACCGCACCTTATAGTAAAAGTGGAGGTAGTTACCTTAAGCTAATTATTAAATGCAACAGGTAACACAATGCCACCTCAATAAGTGTAACTGACTATATCACATTATCTGCAATACTGTTACCAGATAATGATGTTTCTCCATGGACAAGCAGGATTGCGTCAGCCACACCTGGTGTCGTCCTCCGGGCGGCGCCATGGGTACGGAAGTGCTCTCCAGAGCTCAGAAACCTTTCTGAGCATGTACAGGTAGACCCCACCTCACCGGTCCGCCCCCTGCCTGGCCAGTCTTTTTTCTTCCGCCTTGCCAGCAAGACGGATCTGCTCTCCAGCTACACTTCTATACAGATTTTCAAGATACCAACTCATTACAATATGCCCAAACCGGGTTTTAAGAACTGTACTCACTGCAAGAGGAAAATGAACTGCACTGACACGCATGATCTGTGTGTCCAATGTCTGGGAGCTGACCACAGGATCAAGGACTGCATTCAGTGCGCCCGGATGTCTCCGCGGGCCAAGAAACACAGAGGATATAAGTTAAAAGAGCTCCTGGCAGCTTCTTCCTCCTCTCAACAAGGCCCCCCAGCGGAACAGGCTCCATCCACATCTTCCACCCCGGCACGGGATGTGCCCGACAGGGCCTCGATCCCCGGCCGTGAAGCTGCTGACCTCCCGGCGCCCGCAGAGCTCACTGCTCCAGTTTCCTGCCCTCAGGAGTCTACCGCCGATGCTGTGTAACGCGGGCCCGCAAACACAGCCACTAGCTCGCATGGTCAGGCCCGGCACAGTGAGCACACCTTCCATCATGGCGCCTCCAGCGTGGCTCCTAGCTCCGCCCACCCTCTCCTGATTGGATCAGCGCGGAGCAGCCCGGGAACGCGTCATCGCGCGGACCTCCACGATGACGCGCATCTTCAACAACGCAGGACTGCTTCCCCTGTCAGCGCCGAATGGATGTCTCTCGGCGCGGCTCCACGCAGCACTGAACAAGCCCGTTCACGGTGCCGTTCCTCTCATAGCTCAAGCAGTGGCAGAAGCTACGGACATCGGGGCAGCAGCCAGAGACACCGAGACCGCAGAGTGAGCAGGCAACACCGTCAAGGTAAACACAGCCGTGCCACCCGCCAGAGATACAAGAAGGGGGGGGAGCCACAGGCGCAGCCCTAACACGGCATCCTCTTCCTCTTCATCCTCCAGCCCCTGTCCCCGCTCCTATCGGAATAGGAACAGGTCCAGCTCTTCTGCCTCCTCCTACAGCCCCATCCATAAGAAGGAAAGGAGCAGAGCAGTCTCTAGGCGCAGAGAGAGGAACATGACCAACTCGTCTGCCATCCTCAGCCTCCTTTCACGCCTGGTGGACCAGACAGCCCCTCCACCTGCCGCAGCCAGACTCGATACTGAGAAATCCTTACCAGCCACCCCCGGAAAGGACTCCCTGGGGCGTAAGGCATCGGTACATGGTGACCGGGACCTCTCGGCGCTCAGAAGCCAGGGAGGCTCACGCCCCGCCTCCCTATCTTCCCGGTCCCACTCCCCGGACAGCTCGGACAGACAGAAAAGGGAGGAGGTCATAGGCTCTGCTTCTGCCGCTCCGCCACCCTCAGAGGGAGGCCCCTCCCTGGACAAAAAGAGCCAGCCACCCCCCACCGAGGATCTCACCTATCCAAAATTCTTACGGAAGGTAGCAACTACTTTAGCCCTAGGTGGCCCGGATGCTTCAGGCCAGCCCAGGCCAGATGTTCTAAAATATCTCAACTCTCCGAAGCTCTCGTTTGCTCTCCCCATTCATCAAGAGCTACACGAAAACCAGCTACGGCTCTGGCAAGCCCCTGCCTCCAACCATGCCTTCACAAGAAAACTCGACAATAAATATCAGGTTCAGCCCCTGCACGGATTTACGAAAGCACAACTGCCGCATCAGTCCATCGTTGTGTCATCTGCACTAAAAAGAATCAAGTCTTCACGTACACATTCGAATAACCCCCCCCGGCAGAGACAACAAACTCCTTGATGACATCGGCAAGAAGGTTTTTCAAGAGGCTATGCTCAATGCCAGGATTGCGGCTCATCAATTTCAGCACATCCTCTTTCAAGATACCCTCATGGCAGGGGTCAAAAGTGCCATCTCTTCACTTCCCAAAGAGACGCAAACATCTATAGCGGCTACCATCACAGACATAGCCGAGTGCAGCAAGCACCTGGCTAGCATTGCCTTTGACTCCTTTGACACATCCATCAGAACGGCAGGCACCGCCATAGTCGCCAGAAGATGGGCATGGCTGAGGGCCTCGGGCCTCGGGCCTGCGAAGCGATACGCACGACAAGATCGCAGATGCCCCCTGCTCCGGGGAATCCCTTTTTGGCGAAAAGGTGGCAGCGACAGTGAACAATATGAAAGAGGACTGCACCACCCTCCAGACCTTAGCGGAGGACGACCTGGAACGTCGCGGTAACAACAGCTATCAGAGGAGTAGCCACCAGCGTAAGCCCTTCTACCCTTCCAACAGAAAGTACACATCTTACAACTCGCAGCGTAAGTGGCAAGGGCCCAGGTATAAATATGACACTTACCAAGGCCCTTCTCACCAGCGACAGAACCAAAGGGAACGCAAACAGAAAAAAACCAACAACAACAACCAAGGGGCCAAATCTGGACCCTCCCTTTGACAACAAACCGAGGGCCCACTCCCCGGTCGGGGGTCGCCTAACCAAATTCAGAGACACATGGGAAACCATCACCTCAGACAAATGGGTCCTGCAGATAGTCAAAGAAGGATACCACCTATGCTTCCTTGCGCCGCCTCTACAGCACTCCAGACCGGTCAGCAACACACCTGCGCACCTGCACACGCTCATGGCACAAGAAATCCTGCACCTGCTATTTTCTCGAGCCACAGAAGTGCCTCGAAACGAGATAGATACTGGCTTCTACTCCAGATACTTTCTCATCCCCAAAAAGTCCGGCGGGGTTCGCCCCATCCTGGACCTACGCAAACTCAACAAGTTTATCATCAGGGAGAAGTTCAGGATGTACTCCCTCAACTCCATTCTACCCTTACTACAACACGGCGACTGGATGGCATCTCTGGATCTCCAGGAAGCATATACCCACATTCCCATCCACACTTCCTACAGAAAATACCTGCGATTCCACGTCCTGGGACGGCATTTCCAATACAGAGTACTCCCCTTCGGTCTGTCTCCAGCCCCACGCGTCTTCACAAAGTGCGTGGCCATAGCAGCAGCGCACCTCCGCAGGCAAGGGATCAGCGTCTTTCCCTATCTGGATGACTGGCTCCTCACAGCACCCTCTGCTACAAAGCTCCAGGACATGCTGCATACCACGATGTCTCTCCTATCCTCCCTGTGGTTCATCATCAACCTACAAAAATCACAACTGCACCCCTCTCAATGCCTGGAGTTCATAGGGGCTCTCATAGACACACGCTCCTCAAAGGCGCAACTGCCGGAGCGCAGGGTGACTACCATTGTTTCCTTGGCCCAAGTGATGTCCACGAAACAGCGGACTTCTGCTCATGCCTTTCTGCGCCTTCTAGGCCACATGGCGGCAACTACATCTGTCCTTCCCCTGGCGAGGATGCACATGTGCCACCTTCAGTGGCACCTTCGACAGCACTGGAATCAACGCTCCCAACCTCTCTCCAGGCTTGTTCCTGTCCCTCTCCGTATCAAGAAGCAGCTCCAGTGGTGGACCTCACCGGCCAACCTCTCGGAGGGCAGAGACCTCCACCAACCTCAGCATCAAGCAGTACTCACCACAGATGCCTCCAACTTGGGGTGGGGAGCACACCTTCTTCATCTCAGCACACAAGGGTTGTGGTCACCTCAGGAGAGGAAGCTTCACATAAATCTCCTTGAACTACGAGCAATCAGGTACGCCCTACGTGCATTCCTGCCACACCTGTATGGGACTTCCGTTCTAATCCAGACAGACAACCAGGTGGCGATGTTCTACATCAACAAGCAGGGAGGAACGGGGTCACGCCCACTCTGCAGGGAGGCACTGTCAATCTTGTCCATAGCTCTCAAGAACAACTGCCAGCTACGAGCATCCTATCTCCTAGTGGATCAGAACGCTCTGGCAGATCGACTGAGCAGGCACCTTCAACCCCACGAATAGACCCTTCTTCCCAAGATCGCCAACAACGTTTTCAGGCGATGGGGCACACCTCAGGTAGATCTGTTTGCCACAGAGCAGAATACCAAATGCCCCCTCTTCTGCTCCAAGCGCCCATCCGCCCGAAGGACAGCAGCGGATGCATTCGAAGTGTGTTGGGGGGAGTGGTCTCTGCTGTATGCCTTTCCCCCCTTCCCGCTGATCTCAGCAACCCTCCAAAAAGTCATTCAGGACAAGGCGAACATCATCATCATAGTGCCCCGCTGGCCCCACCAGATGTGGTTCACCCTCCTTCTGCGCCTTGCCAGCGAGCCCCCGATGCAGCTCCCGCAGCGCTCGGATCTGATCAGACAGAACGAGGGCATGATGCGACACCTCAACCTCGCAGCCCTTGCTCTTACAGCCTGGAGACTGAAAGGCTAAACCCAATGCTCACGCCAGAGGTGCAGGATGTAGTCCTAGCGGCCAGGAAACCGTCAATGAGAAAGTCATATGGGCTCAAGTGGAAGAGGTTCACCATCTGGTGCGCACCACGCGGCCTAGACCCAGTCTCTTGCCCGGTGCCTCACGTCCTACAATACCTCACTTCACTATCGCAGCTCGGCCTCAAAACCCAGTCTGTCAAGGTCCACCTTGCTGCCATCGCTGCGCATCACGATCCAGCAGACAAATCCTCTAACAGCTCCATATCAACGCTTCCCCTGGTCTCCAGATTTATGAAAGGCCTCTCAAACCTGAAACCTCCAGTTAAGCCTCCTGTACCGGCATGGGACCTAAACCTTGTCCTCCAGAGGCTCGCAGAAAACCCCTTCGAACCTCTACAGACAGCTGACCTCAAGTTCCTATCATGGAAAGCCCTCTTCCTCGTAGCCATAACATCTGCACGAAGGGTTAGTGAGCTGCAAACACTCATGGCTCACCCGCCATATACCCAGCTGTACCAGGACCGAGCCCGTCTACGCACTCATCCCAAGTTCATTCCCAAGGTATCGTCCGCCTTCCACATCAACCAGACCATTGAACTCCCATCTTTCTTCCCCGAGCCACACTCCTCAGTGGAAGAGGAGCAGCTACACACTCTGGACTGCGTACAAGCCCTTCGCCTCTACCTCCAAAGGACTGAACCTATCCGCAAAGGCGAGCAGCTGTTCGTGTCCTTTGACACCAACAGACCAGGCAGACCAGTCACAAAAAGGACACTCTCCCAACTGGGTCTCCACCTGCATTGCCTTTTGTCTTGATCCAACGGGCACCCGCAATACACCAACGGTGGGCCCTCACTGGCTCAGAGCGATGGCCACCTCCTTGGCTAACCTATACTCGGTTCCCGTGGTCGACATCTGCAAGGCAGCAACGTGGTCTTCACCACACTCCTTCCAGAAACACTATTGCCTTGACCTCAGACTGCACCCTGATGGTGCCTTTGGCAAAGCAGTGCTGACAGCGGCCCTGAAAGGCGCCAATGCTGCGCCCCTCAAGCCTGACTAGGCTGCTATGACTGTGGACACTGTTCCGAATTGCCCTGTTGTTGCACAGCACTCTGCACTGTACCCATGCACTGTTATGTTGTTAAACTGTTGAATATTGCACTGCACTTGCTGATGATGCACTGTTCTTGAATGCGCACAATGTTGTACTGTTTTGCACATATGCACCTTGTTCTGTTTGCACATTGCACCTTGTTTTCATATACGCACAATAGTGTACTGCTGCACAAGTATGCTCCTTGCTCAATCGGAATAAAGATCCCATTGTTCAAGGAAACTGTGTCCCTTGAATTCTGACTTCTGTCTCACAGGCCTCCTTCTCCACCTCAACACGCGCTCCCCGCGCAGCTAGGGAGTCACCAGGTGTGGCTGACGCAATCCTGCTTGTCCATGGAGAAGACGAAGTTACTTACCTGTAACGGGAGTTCTCCGTGGACAACAGGATAAGTCAGCCACACAATGCCACCCACCTCCCCTGGAGAAGTTCGGCCGGCAGCCGGCACGTGCCCCAGCCTGGAAGGTCAGAGCTGGGAAAACGACTGGCCAGGCAGGGGGCGGACCGGTGAGGTGGGGTCTACCTGTACATGCTCAGAAATGTTTCTGAGCTCTGGAGAGCACTTCCGTACCCATGGCGCCGCCTGGAGGACGACACCAGGTGTGGCTGACTTATCCTGTTGTCCACAGAGAACTCCCGTTACAGGTAAGTAACTTCGTCTTATTCTGCATTACCTGAATAGGAAACTGTTAGGAAAGTGTAGTTACTCACCTGTAGCAGGTGTTCCATGAACAGCAGGAATAAGTCCTCATGTAAGGTTGACGAGCCTGATGGAGCCCCAAATAGGAACGCTCCCCAGCTTCTACTGGAAGCTTTTGGAAGGCTCCACCATGCATGCAGACCTGCCTTCCTGCCTGCTGCAGCGCCATCTTCTCTCCAATACAATAAAATAGCATAAGCCAAAAGACAACTCCTCAGGGAGATGGGAGGATTGTGAGGACTTATTCCTGCTGTCCATGGAGAACACCTGCTACGTTTTCTCCATGGACAAGCAGGAAGCAAGTCCTCATGTATGGGACTCCCAAGCTACAGGCTACCGAAACCCAACAAGGGCAATAAACTGAAGAACCATAAGAAACAGTGTGGATAGGGGGGCGGAGCCTGATGTCCAGCGGGTTAGACGCTTCGCGCTGAAGCTCCCGAGGGGCCTACTCAGAATCCTGACTTAATACCTGCATAAACTTAATATTTTGCTCCGAACTTACCGGGGTGCCTTGGGGGGAATGGCGGCCCACAAACCAGCGCGCTTAGACTTCGGGTCTCCCTCTTCTTCACATGGAAAACGCTCCAAAACAGAGCTGTCTTCCCCACAAAAGATGGTTCCACTTCGGGTAAGCCCCGAAATGCAACAGGAGATCTTGGAGGAAATACGTGGTGTGAAGGAACTGGTACAGTCCAACGGAGAAGCGCTCCGAGCCATGCGAGAAGATTTCGGTATGCTTCAGGACCGGCTTGAAGGTCTTTCACTACGGCTGGACAATATGGCGGGGGTCCTCGATTCGCACGCGGTGCGCTTGGTGAACCTGGACAAGGCTGAGCGTCAGATACAGAATCTTCAAAAAGAGTTAGAGGATTGCAATAATCGAGCCCGTCGCAACAATGTAAGGCTCATAGGAGTACCAGAGGGGGCGGAAGCAGGAGATATTAGAGAATTTCTGGTCAAAACTCTTCCCTCCTTGCTGAAGATTACCTTTTGCAGAGATCTGGAAATTGACCGAGCATATCGTGCTCCTACCAACATCGCACTCAATCGGACGACCCCCCGGCCCATCATCTTTCGTTTACTGAGATATCAGCAAGTTGAGCAAATTCTAAATGCTGCCCGGGCGAATCATCATCTGGAGTTTGAAAATCATAAAGTCTCTTTCTTCCCCGACTTAGCAAAGCCCACAGTTGACCGGCAGAAGGGACTCCTTGCTTTTCGACCTAGACTTCAACAGTTACAGGGTCGCTTTGGCCTCTTATATCCAGCGAAGCTCAGAGTGACTCTCCATAACCAAACTAGAACCTTCGAAGATCCTGCTCTGCTAGCAACATTTTTAGATTCCAAAGGGGCAGACCAGATGCGCTAAGTCAACAACTCGGATGGAATCCGCTGGAACTGCCCGCCATTTTGAATGGCCCGATGCGGTGATCATTGCCTGGAATAGAGACTGCCTGGACCTTTCTTTCTTTTATATCTATCTTTCTCGGTCTCCTTTTCCTCCATGATGTGCACCTCGGTTGGATTCGGAGCACGTACAGCTATACCGGTTATATGTTTCAATTTAGGCCTTCTCTGGGGTTTCTCCCCGCAGACATCAGGTCGCCAGTAATTTCTGGGGTTTTGCTTCTTCTCTAAGGCACTTCGGTGCTTCTACTGTTATATAGGGCGCTTCATGGTTTTTCATTGGCTTATTTTCTATCATGTCGTGTGTACAGTCATTTATAGTTGATATGAGGGACATTGCGCAACTCTGTGCGCCATCATGTTTCTTTCTCAGAATGTTTGACTTTGTTGTATGGCCTTATGTAAGCTCTTGTCACTGAACGTAAGAGGCATCAATAGTCCAATCAAAAGAATGACCATCCTTAGTTATTTTAATCATGACCATACTGATTTAGTGTTTCTTCAGGAAACCCATTTCACCTCCGTTGAACCACTGAAACTTACAGCTAAACCTTATATGGTGGCTGCCTATTCTCCCGCCGTTTCCAAGCGGTGCGGGGTAGCCATCTTGGTTAAGAAATCTTTGCAAACCACTGTAATGGATACTAGCTCTGATGGGGAGGGTAGCTGGGCCTGTGTACATTTTAAGGTTGGAGATAGTGAATTCACGTGTATTTGTATTTATGCTCCGAATGTGGATGACCCTGTTTTTTTTTTTTTTGTTTTTTTTTATGCACGTATTGCGCAGTTGGCATAGGCCTCTGTCACTACTCCACTGTTACTTGGCGGCGATTTCCACCACGCATTTGATCCTTTGATAGATAGACTGCCGCCTAGAACGAGTGGTCCACCCAAGAGTCTCTACACCCTGCCAGCTCTGATGAAAGATCTTGCGTTAGTAGATATATGGAAGCTGCTTCACCCCTCCGACTTAGAGTTCACCTTTTTCTCAGCCCCCCCATCACTCACAATCTAGATCAGATTATTTCTTATCTCCACAGTACTGATATCCCAAGTGGACATATACTCCTGATAGGTTAGCCAACTGGAATGCCATTCAGAGCACTAGATGCTGGACATGCCATGTGGCCTTTGGTTTACTAAACTCCTGTTAAGTATGAATGTCCCGCATTACAGTATTACTGGAGTCGGGTCTGGGGTCGTATTCATTCTATTTTATATTTTCCGGTACCCCTCTCTTGGAAGATTGTGGGGCTCCGCTCAGCTGCGGGGATCCCCTCTCTTCCTAAATCGGCTTACTTCCTTTTAGCCTTTATGCTGGGCATTGCTATTTCCTATTTCCTTAATCACGAAATATTGGAAAAATAGCTCTTCTTTGAGCTCTAATGAATGGTGAATCATGTCTGTCTTTATTGTAAATATGAGCAAATACCTTGTATGTCAGCCTCTTCCGTTCAAACCATTCACTATTTGTCTAGCTAGAAGACGCTCAACGACTATGTTCAAACTATTCAATGCTTTCAGTTGACTGTTTGATTCTGTATTAATCTCTGTCACATGCTCATCCTGTATCATAGATTCTACTTCTGTTTGTTTGATGTACAATAATTGTTGTATGTAAGCGCTTATATGATGATTCTTATCAGCTTAGAGAAGAAGCATAGGGGTGGGGGGTAATTGGGGTTGCTTTCCTTATTGTATGCGTGTATTTGTTTCCTTTGGTGTGTTGTTACTTTTGCTTGTTGTAAAACGAAAATAAAAGTTTAAAAAAAAAAAAAGAAACAGTGTGGATAGTCCCCCCAAGGTCTCGACGGCTTCAGCGTCCTTAGCACACATCAACACTAAAAGTTCCTGTTTTGGTAGTCTGGATGGACAGAAGGGCCGGTGAGAGAGTTGAATCTAAGTCCCAAAGAGATAACGGAGAACGGCTTGACCGAAGTTGCTGTGAATGTGTGGACAGAAAACCACGTTGCAGCCCTGCAAATCTCCTCCATGGAGATTGAACGCAAGTTGGCTACTGACATAGCCATAGCTCAGACATTGTGAGCCACGACAAGACCATCAAGGAAATGCAGTCTGCCAGCCAAATGGACAGCATATGTTTGGAGACGGCAGCACCCAGCTTGCTGGGGTCAAAAGATATGAACAGTTGGGTGGAACACTGGTGCACCTTCGTCTGCTTGAGGTAGAAGGTTAGGGTGCGCTTGCAATCTAGCATGTGCAGCACAGCCTTCCCATGGTTGACGTGAGGCCTGGGAAAGAAAGTGGGCAGAATGACAGATTGATTGAGGAGGAAGGCGGAGACCACCTTAGGCAAGAAACGCGGATGCATTCTCAAAACCACCCTATTATGATAGAACCTGGAGTATGGCAGGTGAGCCACCAGAGCCTGGAGTTCTACTACTACTACTACTACTACTTGACATTTGTACAGCGCTACAAGGCATATGCAGCACTGTACAGACACATGTAAAAGACGGTCCCTGCTCATCAGAACTTACAATCTAGTCAAGACAGACAATACAACAGCTGAGGACAAGGACACATCTAGGGGAGTGGCAAGGAAACACATCAGAGACCAAGAGGATCAGGATCCAAAAGCAGAGTCGAAGAGGTGAGTTTTCAGCCTGAATTTGAAAAGGGCCAGAGATGAAGCCTGATGCACAGGCTCAGGTAATTTATTCCAGGCATAAGGAGCAGCAAGGTAGAAGGATTGAAGTCTGGAGTTGGCAGTAGAAGAGAAGGACACAGATAGAAGGGATCTTCCAGAAGAGTGGAGCACCCAAGGAGGGGTGTAAGGAGAGATAAGAAAGGAAAGGTAGTGAGGAACAGCAGAATGAGTGCACTTAAAGGTCAGTAGGAGAAGTTTTAACTGGATAAGGAAACGGATAGGGAGCCAGTGAAGTGACAAGAAGGAGGATTATATGAACATGTAGAGGCTGGCGGAAGATTAGCCATGCAGCTGAGTTTTGAACAGATTGAAGGGGAGCGAGATGATTCAGAGGGAGACCAGCAAGGAGGAGGTTGCAATAGTCTAGACAGAAAGTGACTAAAGAGTGGATAAACGTCTTAGTGGTGTGTATAGCAAGGAAGGGACATATTTTGCATGTTATAGATAAAAAAAAGTGACAGGTTTTAGCTATCTGTTGGATGTGTGCTGAGAAAGAGAGAGTAGAGTCTAAGATGACTCCAAGGTTGTGAGCTGAGGAAAAAGGAAGGAGAGTAGTATTTATTTTATTTATTTATTTAAAAGGATTTATATACCACTTTGTCTTGAAATTAAAGCGGTTTACACTTCAAACAATCAAAAAATCAGTGTCAGTAGGGGTAGGCATGCTGTGTTAAAACTGAGTGGAGGTGATGATTTCTTGGTGTGCTATTTACAGGATGAGCTATGTACAAGTGGTTATATACAGGGAGGGTAGGGGGGGTACATTGGGGTTTTCAAACAATGACTTAATATTAACTTGTAATATTAACTTATACATTGGGGATCATTAATATAACTTATACATTGGGGTTCTTTCAGACAATAACTTAATATTAACCTGTACAAGGACTTCAATTTTACACAATAACAATAGCTTCTACAAAGAACTTTCAGTTGTAAACCTTAAAATCATATTTTAACAATTTAAGCATGCTTGTGACTTCATGCTCCTTTTACTAGGAGTGTTCATTTGTAAATTGTGATATTGCATTTCAAACATAGACAGTCTTGTAACTTTCCATATTAGTATTGAGATTGGTGTGATTGTTGGTCTTCATTATAATGTTCAATGAATAAGGTAGTTTTGAGTAACTTGCGGAAGTCCTTTAAAACAGTTGTGGATCGTAGCTTCTCTGGGAGTGCACTCCAAATAGAAGGGGCCACTTGGGAGAAAGCTCGCATGGATGTGGATTTATTGATATTTGTAAATAATTTGGGAGTTGGTATTGTGTTTTTAGTGCTGTTTCTGTCCGGTCTCTCTTATTTTGGTTCCAATGAATTCTTGAAGTATATCTGCTGACATGTTGTTTTTGATCTTGAATAATGTTAGCGCTGATTTATATTTTGCTCTTGAGGAGGTTGGTAGCCAATGCAGATCTTGTAGTATGGGAGTTATATGGTCTTGTAGTGACGCGCCAACAATGATGCGGGCAGCTGTGTTTTGGACTATTTGAAGGGGACGGGTGGATTATTTGGATAGGCCTTGGAAGAGGAGGTTGCAATAGTCCAACACAGGTGTGATAATTGCCTGGCATACTGTACGGAAGTGTTCCTTGCAGAGCAGAGGCGGAGGTATCCCAGCAGCTTGTTCATGGGTCCAGGAGAAGGGATCCAGAAGTAGTATTATCCACAGAAATAGAGAAGGGAGTAAGGGGAGAGGTGGGTTTAAGGGGAAAGATAAGAAGCTCAGTTTTAGCCATGTTCAATTTCAGATGGCGTGCCAAAGTCACTGCCACCAGGAATAAGACCTTCCAGCTCAGGAATTTCAGAGGGCAGGATGCAAGGGGCTCAAAGGGAGCTAACAAGAGTTGCCAGAACCACATTAAGGTCCCACGCCACCTGCGGGTACTTGACCAGAGACTTAAAGAGGAGTAAGCCAAGCATGAAGCAAGCCACCAGAGGCTGAGATGAGATAGGCTTTCCCTCCGAGTTGTGATGGTAGGCCTCAATTGCACTCAGGTAGACTCTGACCAAATTGGTCTTGAGACCAGCAACCAAAAGGTGCAGGAGGTATCCCAGCAGCTTGTTCATGGTCCAGGAGAAGGGATCCAGAATCCTGTTGGTGCACCAGATGGAGAATCTCCACCACTTGAACGCATAGGACCTGCGTGTCAAATCCCTGTGTGAGGCCTGAAGGACCTCCATCACATCCTCAGGTAGATTAGGTTGCGAGAGAACTACCCTCTCAGCATCCAAGCCATAATGGCCAAGGACCGAATGCTGGGGTACAGCAAGGTCTCATCCTCTTGAGAGATGAGGTCTGGAGCGGAGCTCAACTGGAGAGGCTATCAAGACAGTTGAAGCAGCAGGGGAAACCACAGCTGCCTGGGTCAATATAGGGCAATGAGGATTATTGTACCTCTGTTGGCCTGAAACTTCAGCAAGGTTTTCACCACGAGCGGGATTGGAGGGTATGCGTAAAGCAGACCCACCCCCCAGTAGAAGAGGAAGGCATCCGGTGCCAGCTAGCTGATGTGCCACAATGGAGCAGAACTGATCCACCTGGGCGTTGCTCGGAGTGGCAAAGAAATCTATCATGGGAGTACTCCACTCTTGAACTATCCAGTTGACCACCCTCCAGTTGAGGGTTCACTTGTGCAGCTAGAGGACCCGGCTCAGGTGATCCGCTAGGGTATTGAGCTCCCCAGGCAGGTAGGTCGCTCATAGCTCCATCCTATGGGCAGCAGCAAATTTCTACAAGTGAACCACTTCCCAACACAAAAGGTATGATCCCATGCCTCCCTGCTTGTTTACGTAAAACATCGCCACCTGATTGTCCATTTGGATCAGGACAATCTGGTTGGTGAGGTGCAACTAGAAAACCTGAAGGGCATTTGCCAAGCTTGGAGCTCGAGGATGTTTATCTGATGGAGGTTCTCCTGCTCTGACCACAGGCCCTGCACATGCGCAGGCTGTCCAAATGAGCCCACCAGACAAGCTTGGACTTATCAGTGGTTAGAATCCTCTGGGGCATCAACAACTGAAAGGAAAGACCCTGGAGCAGGTTCTGTGGCTCCGGCCACAAGTGTAGGGATTGTACCAGGGAAGTGGTGACCACCATCTGGTACCTGAGGCGGCCCATGGCCTGTTTCCACTGCATGCTCAAGGTCCACTGGGTTTGACACACATGGAGACGAGCTAGCAGAGTGACATGTACAATCAAGATCATGTGGCCAAGCATTTTCAGCATCCCCCATGCTTTCAAGTGGTGCTTCCTCTGGATGTTGCCTACCACTCCCATAAGCCTCTGCATGCGGTCCACTGGGAGAAAGGCTTGAGCTCGAGAGGTATCGAGGAGGGCCCCAATGAACTCCAACTGCTGAGAGGACTGGAGGTGAGACTTGGGGTAGTTGGCCATGAACCCCAGCCGCTCGAGAACCCGAATTGTGAAGTACGTCGATTGCCAGACACCATCCAGGGTGAAACTCTTTATAAGCTAATCGTTTAGGTAAGGGAGGATGAAGACCCCAGGGTTCGGAGATAAGCAGCCACCACCGCAAGGCATTTCATAAAGACTCTGGAAACCGATGTGAGTCCAAATACTCTGTAATGGTAGTGCTGACTTGTCAGAATAAACTGGAGGTATTTCCTGTGAACAGGATGGATCGGGATGTGTGTATGCACATCCTTGAGTTCCAAGGAGCAAAGCCAATTGTCTTTGATAAGATAAGGGAACAGCATCCCCAGCGAGACCATCCTGAACGTTTCCCGCACTAAGAAGTGGCTGAGGTTCCGAAGGTCCAGCATGGACCGGAAACTGCCCTGTCGTTTTGGGGAGCACGAAGTACCTGGAGTAGAATCCCCACCCGACCGGAGCTGGGGGCATCAACATAATGAGGAGGTCGGCCAGAAAGGCAGAGACCTCACCTGTAGCAAGCTGTGATGCACCCATGGGGTACTCCCGGGGGAGAAGGGAAGTGGCAACTGGGTTAAATGCAATATGTAAACACTTTGGATGATCTGCAGGAGCTAAGCGTCCGAGGTGATAAGAGGCCACTTGTGGGCGAAGTAGATGAGTCGCCTCCCCACCTGTTGGGGTACCTCTTCGGGCACCAGCAGATTGGCTGCATTCCTGAGGAACCAGTCAAAAGCCTACTCCTGGCTTTGGCTGAGGGGCAGAGGTTGGGCCTTGTGAGGCTTCTCCCGCTGCTGGTGAGGGGCTGGCGCCTTCGGCTGGGTATTCTGAGGGCTTTGGTAGTACCAGTGCTTGAGCTGGTAGAAGATCTTCTAGATTGGTACTTTTTGCATGAGGGGTCAATGGTCTTCTTGAGAGCCTGGAGAGGGTCACATGCTCCTCCTTGATTTCACCCACTCTTTCCTCCATTGGTTTTCCAAAGAGGTTCTCTCCCTAGCAAGGCACGTCCACCAGCTTGTCCTGGACCCACTGCTCCAGGTCAAAGGACTGCAGCCAAGCAAGACGGCATGCGCTGATGCCTACAGATGCAACCCTCATGGCTGACTCAAAGGCATTGTATGTTGCTGGGACAATTTATTTAGAGCAGTCCCAGCTAAGGGCCATCAGGGCAAAGGAGGAGTCAAGGTGCTCCAAGGGAATGAGGGAGCCAAACTTGGCCAGGTCCATCATGATGTCCTTAAGGAACATACTCATGTAAAGCTAGTGTGAGAGGATCCTGG
The DNA here is from genome assembly GCA_033557465.1 of Ichthyophis bannanicus. NCBI lineage: Eukaryota > Metazoa > Chordata > Amphibia > Gymnophiona > Ichthyophiidae > Ichthyophis > Ichthyophis bannanicus. Next base: position 605,968,107 of record CM066036.1, on the reverse strand, counting down.
CTACCAGCATGGAGCCCTGAAAGCATTTCTTATGAAAGGAGTCAAGGGTCCTGTCCTTAATCCGCTTCATGGCTGATTCAACCACTAAGAAGGTGTGGGGGAGCTGGGGCTTCTTGAAGCCTGGGGCCTTCTGGACCCAGTACATGGAGTCCAGCCACCGGCTAACAGCTGGCACCATAAAAGGGTTCTCCCACATCCTCAACATTAGTCTTTGCAGGATTTGATGCACAGGCATCGTAACTGCCTCCTTGGAAGCCGAAGGAGGATATCCAACTCCTCCGCCCTCAGCTCGTCCTCGGATTCCAAGGAGAAGGGCATGGCCTTGGCCATGTCCCTGATGAAGTCCTGGAAGGACATGCCCTCGGGAGGTGACTTGCGCCACTCATATGGAGAGGAGGAATCAGAGGGAAGGTCCAGAGACCCTGGGTTGGACACCATAGACTCCTCCTCCATTTCCCATCCATCGGAGTCAGACTCCATGAGGAAATCAAAGTAGCCACAGGACTCCTGATGCTATCTCCAGTCAGGTGGCAAAGTCAGGCAGCATCAGGATTGATGGTGCATTGAGCAGGGGCACTAGTGCACTGGGGCATTAGAACCCGAGACACTGGAGAGGAAGATGGCTGGGGAACCGGTGTCAATTCTGACTGCTGCCCCAATGCACCTGTCTCGGCAGCAGCACATGGGTCTCCAGGATGGGATGGATGAAGTGCAGTGATAGTGATTATGCTGATAGCATCAGTGAGCCAGCCTGACACGTAGCTAGCACCACCGCCATGTGGGCCCTGAAGGCTCGAAGGTGTTCCTCCAGCACCGCAGTCTCCGAAGGCATCGGGGCCAGGATGACAACCTCAGTCACCAATTCCAGCATCCGTGATTGGGACTCCAAGATGGTAGGTTCATTGGGAGACAGCCAATGGCCCTCCAGGGCCCTAGGAATCGAGCCTTCTGCTAGGGTAGCTTAGCAGGCCACTCCCGGCCATCGCCCTCAACATTGCATCGGGAAGGGCTCTGATGCCATTGTATGTAGCTCCTGGTCCGATGCTTGGATGCCCCCTTTGACGTTGATGGAGTCAATAACTGTTCTTTCCTCTGTTCTGACCAGAGATCGATGGAGAATCTCCACTCTGTGGCATCACAGCCCTCGGCTCCAAATGTGCCCTCGCACCTCTCGATGACAATGCCTCAGCAGAGCCCCACAAAGCCATCGATACTAATGTCGATGTCAGGGCTGAGGATGCTGAATCCGATGGACCAAAGAGGATCTCCCTCTGTTTCTCTGACCCTTCAGGTCCTTCCTCATCATCTGCAGGCAAAGATTGCACAAGGTGGGCTCGTGGTAGGGCTCAAGGCACTGCAGGCACCAATTATGCCTGTCAGGTGACCGAAATGGTGCGTGCACACTTCGTGCACTTTTTAAAGCCACTGCCTGGCTTGGACATGTCTGGAAACACGGCCATGGCAAGGTCAAATGGCTCAAAGTCGCCAGCCATGAGCAAAATTGCAAAAGATGTGAAAAAGAGAGAAAAAACAACCAAAAAAGGGGTCAGCCCTGAAGCTAACTCAATGGACAATAGGCACTGAGATTAAAGAAAGAAAACAACTCATAGGGGGGTCAAAAGCCAACCTTTTTCCGCTGATGGCAGGAACATGCCGTAGGAGCTCCGTGAAAAAAGAAGACTGGAGAGAAGATAGCACCGCAGCAGGTGGGAAGCCAGGCGCACATGAGCAGTGGAGTCTCCCAAAAGCTTCCAATGGAAGCTGGGGAGGATTCCTGCACAGGTCTCCACCGGGGATATCACCCATATGTGAGGACTTACTTCCTGCTTAACTACAAAATCTTATTGCTCTTTAGTAAACCAGCCCCTTAGTGTGCTCACTTTGAATCCTTTATCTAAATCATTAAAAAAACAAAACAAAGAGAGACGTGATAGTTTCCTCAAGTACTACCAATACCTTTTTCTTGACACAAGTAAATTTTCTCCAACAATACAGTATGCCTTACTTCTGGATGCTATCTTAGAGCTCAGTAAAACATTAATCACTCTGCCCAAAATATCTTTTTTTCTTTAGCGTGACCATTTCAATTTACTAGCTGACAAATACAGAGACTGTGGATGAGGACGAGGCACTGGACCATAACTGCTGCTGCCTTTTCCACACCTGAAGTCAGAGTCTCTGTGAGAGAATTTGATCAACTCTTTGGTCAGTATGAAGCTATTAGAATTACCTCTGATCGATGCTCCCTTACTCTGTTGAGAACTCTCTTTATAACAGTCAATAAAAATCACAGTGAAAAGATACACAGAGGAGTATAGCACTATTTTCTGAGTAATAGGCAAGTATCCCTGTAGCCACTAAAAATCTTGAGCCTCTTCTTGTTAACCACCGCCATCATTAGGTCCATGACATATAAGCTAAAAAAGAAACCCAACCCTCTCAGCTGAAACATGTCTACTCAGTCGATCTGCCTGTAAGTTCATCTTTTTGCCACAAATAGGGGATAATTTTGTAAAAGGACACAAAAGTGAGAAGTCCAAAAATATTCCTACTTATAAAGGCAACAAAAGCCCCTTTGGGTATTTATAAAATAGGCTCCAAGAACCAGTTCCAAATGCATGAACATGCTGAAGGACAAACTTGTACCTGCTTCATAAAAAGGATAAATCTGTACATTTACGCTACGTGCGTATCTGCATATTTTATAAAATACGCACATTCCTCCACCTCAGCTCGTCCCCAACTAAGCATCGGGAATGCTTATTCAGAGATCGAACAAAATAATGGGCCCTCTTTCCACATGCATACTTCTCACACATACACACAGCCATGCTATTTTATGAAAGCCTTTTTCCAAGGCTAAAACAGGCTTTGCATGCAGAAAGTCCTCTACTGTATAAAATAATCCCCATACTGCTGAAATATTCTAATTTGGCCATGCTAATTATATGCATTATTCTAGCCATCACGTATCTTGCCATTCTTTGATTAAGAATATAAGAAATGCCTTACTGGGTCAGACCAAGGTCCATCAAGCGCAGTATCCTGTTTCCAACATTGGCCAAGCCAGGTCACAAATTGGCAGTTTCCCAAAGAGGCACATAAGCTCCACAATGCTTATCCCAGGGCAAGCAGTGGATTTCCCGGGTCCTCTTTAATAATGATTTACAGACCTTTCCTCCAGGAACTTGTCCAAATCTTTTTTTAAACCCAGCTACCCTGACAGCTTTTACTACATCCTTTGGTAACGAATTCCAGTTTGATTACACGTTGAGCGAAAAAATATTTACTCTTAATAGTCCTAAATGGGTTGCACTATAGCTTCATTGTGTGTCCTCTAGTCTTTCTGCTTAACTATATTACAGCTATAAAGTTGCCTGATTTGATTTGAAACTTTCCTCTGTGTAATCAGATGATGGAAGACAGACAGCACCTGCCAAACAGTCCTCCTTTCCAACATGTTTGTATAAAATTCTCTCCTTTCCGAGCATAGTTCTTGAGCCAAGACACCCATTAAGCGGGCTCCCTACATCGTGTGCCCTTTTTTTTTTTTTTAAATAAATCTGGCCTTTATCATCACCATGCTGAACAATATTGATTTCTTGGACAATATTGGACCTGCTGATTCCAACTCACACTATGGCTTGCAGTATCATTAGCCCTGTCTTCAACACACAGCTTCAACCATTAACTGGATTAGACACTGCTTCTTCCAAAGATATTTAACTTTAATGTTCTGCCTGAACAACAATACCCATATACAAAATTCAAATCTAAAAATTTCAGAAATTTCTATTCAGAGAAAAAAGGCCTCGGCATTTCTGTCAAATTCTCTCTATATGGCAGAAACATGCATGAAGGAGATATTTTTGCTCACTATCACCGACCAGAAAAACTCTCCAATATTCTTTTTTATAAAGCCAATTCCTGACACCATATACTATAATAACAAAACACAGCATAAAAGTGTTCTTAATTTACTTAGCTTACAATAGCTAGCTCTTCAGGCAGAACGATCACCCACGGTCACTCAACAAAGATCTCTGTTTCGCCATTCCTGGGCTCCATCGGGGATGATTCTTATGAGATTCAACTTTTCTGCCATCACTTTTAAACACATAGCAGCCAATCAAAGAAAAGATAGACAGAGCCACACAGTGCTTACAATTAAACCATAGGAAACCATCGTGAATGGCTTTGAACTCTTTCACATGCATCTGACTCTACTATACAATCTGAACATTTTACTTGTGTGTTGCAATACTCTCCTTTGGCTTCTAAGATTGCTGCATCAATATGGTGACATTGGTAAGTTCTGTCAATGCATCAGACCTTCGCTAATCTTCATCCAAGAGTTGCATATCAAAGAGGAAGAAACTTAAGAGATGCCTTATGTCCCGCTGTTCCAAGGGTGCCCTGAATGGGTACAGGTGGGCATATTATTTGTTGCCCGATAATGGAAGAAATGGACACAATCATTGTTGCTGGTAAAACTTCTTTTTTAAAGTTTAAAATGTACTATATCAGATTATGCCATCTATTTAATACATTCCCCCTCTAATAAGATCTATATGATCTCTATTGGCAAAACTACTAGGCCTTTAAGCGTAGTTACTCACCTGTAACAAGTGTTCTCCGGGGACAGCAGGAATCAGTCCTCACATATGGGTGACGTTGGCACCGACGGAGCCCTCACGGAAGCATCCCCCCAGCTTTCAAAGAAACGCATGCGTGGTCCACTTCCCGCCCAAGGGTGCCATCTTGCTCAGTCAGATGACATAGCTAAAAGATGGCAAAAATAAAAGATGGTAAAGGAGCAACTTCAAGGGGATGAGGGAGGGTTGTGAGGACCAATTCCTGCTGTCCCCGGAGAATACCTGTTACAGGTGAGTAACTACACTTTCTCCGGGAACAAGCAAGAAGTCAGTCCTCACATATGGGACTCCCCAGATACAGGTTACCAAAAGCCCATAGCAAAAGGACTCCCTCATGGGGAGCTGCGAGAGGCAGTAATTAAGTCCGGGTCCACAGACACAGTAGGACCCCTGTGTTCGATGAAAACAAGCACTCTGGTAACCTGAACACAGAAAGGTCAGAGGGTAGGAGTTGTCTAAACCCCGAAAAAATTATGGAGCACAGCCTGGCCGAAGGCACTGTCCTGTCGGGACTCTCTTTCCAGGCAGTAAAGGGCTGCGAAAATATGGACTGAAAACCAGGTGGCGGCCCAGCAGATGTCCGCCATCGGGACAGAGCGCAAGTCTGCACTGAGCCACCATGGCCCTGACACGGTGCACCGTGACACAGCCTTCCAGCAGAAGCTCCACCTGCTCATAGGTGAGGGCGATACAATCCGCCACCAAGGTGGACAGCGTATGCTTGGACACTGCCTCCTCCAGCCTACTGGGGTCACAGGAGACGAAAAGCTGAGTAGCTCTGCGGTGGCCCTGAGTGAGTTGGATATAGAAGGACAAAGCCCTCTTACAGTCCAAGATGTGGAGGACTGTCTCCGCCCTACTGGAGTGAGATCTTGGATAGAAAGTAGGGAGTTCTACTTCCTGCTTGAGATGGAAGGACGATACTACCTTCGGAAGAAATTTAGGATGCGTGCAGAGCACCACTCTGTTCTTGTAGAACCTGGTATAAGGTGCCTCCGCCACTAAGGCCTGAAGCTCGCTAACTCTGCGAGTGAAGATTAGTGTAACCAGGAACGCCACCTTCCAAGAGAGGTAGCATAGGTGGCAAGTAGCCAGAGGTTCAAAGGGTGGGCGAGTGAGCTGCCCCAATACCATGTTGAGGTTCCATTCGGTTGCCGGAGGGCAAACCAGAGGCTTCGATAAGAGCAGACCCCTAAGAAAGCGGGTCACCAACAGCTGGACCGAGAGGGGCTTGCCATCCACGAGGTGGTGGTGCGCTTCCAGGGCACTAAGGTGCACCCGGATGGAGTTAGACTTGAGCCCAGATTGTGAGTGGTGGAGAAGGTACTGTAACACCAAACCCACCAGTCAGGAGAACGGGTCAGCATCATGATCAGCACACCAGGTCAAGAACCTGCGCCATTTGAGGGCATAAGCTTTCCCAGTAGAGGCCTTGTGAGATGAAAGGTTGAATGGGGCTAGGGTAACCCTTTCAGCAGCCACGCCGTTTAGCAACAGGGACCCCAGTTTGGGGTGCAGGAGAGAGCCCCCTTCCTGAGACAGGTCCCAGAGAGATCACCAACTGGATGGGGGTCTCCATCGTTAATCAGAGGAACAGCAGGAACCATGGTTGCCTGGGCCACCGAGGGGCTATCAGGATGAGCGAGGCCCTGTCATGGAGGGTCCTGAACAAGGTCTTGGCAATCAGTGACGTGGGAGGGAAGGCGTACATGAGCCCCTCCGACCATGAGACGAGGAATACGTCTGCTGCCACCCTGGAGGGGTGGGCCTGCCGGGAACAGAAGCGGGGCAACTGGAAGTCGGCCAGGCTGGCGAACAGGTCCATCACGCATCTTCCCCAGATCTGGAAGAGCTGGTCGGCCACTCTGGGGTCCAGCTGCCACTCGTGCGGCTGGAAGATCCTGCTCAGCTTGTCAGCCAGGAGGTTGTCCTGGCCTGACAGGTATACTGCCTGTAGGAGGATACCCAGTTGGGTTGTGTAAGAGCAGAGGACCACCACCTCCCGACAGAGGGTACGAGACCCCATGCCCCTTGTTTGTTCACACAGAACATCGCCACCTGGTTGTCCATCTGAACCAGCACCGGCTGGTGGTGCAGTTGGTGGCAAAACGCTCGCAGGGCTAGGTATATCGCCCGCAGTTCCAAGAGGATGATCTGATGGGTGGTCTCGTCTAGTGACGAGTTGCTCTGGGTGCAGAGCTCCTCGCAGTGGGCTCCCCAGCCGAGCAGGGAGGCATCCGTGGTAAGGACACTTGAGGGGCTCAGTGCCTGAAAAGCCATGCCCACCTCACGTTTCTGGAGAGACTACCACCAGACCAGGGAGTCTGCCAGTTGGCAGGTTATGGAGATTCTGTCTCGGAGGTGCCCCGTAACTTGAGTCCACTGGTCCCAGAGACACCACTGTGCCAGCCTCATGGGGAGGCGAGCGTCTGGGGCAACATGAACCATGGAGGCCATGTGCCCGAAAAGATACAGAAGCCACCGAGTGGGCACAGAGGAACAGTACTGTATGACCCATGCCAGAGTCCTGAGACAGTCTGCTCGGTCCCTGGGCAAGAAGGCCTTTGACTGGAGAATGTCCAGCTTTGCCCCAATGAACTCCAGACATTGTGTCGGGAAGAGGTGAGACTTGTGGTAGTTTATGACAAAACCCAAGTGCTGCAGAAGCAGGATGGTGTGTGCAGTGGCCTGCTGCACCTCTGAGACCGTGCCCCCCCTTTATGAGCCAGTCATCCAGGTAGGGGAAGACAAAGACCCCCTGGAAAAGGATGAAGGCGGCCACAACTGCCAGGCATTTTGTGAAGACCCTTGGTGCAGAAGCCAAACCAAAAGGGAGCACCCTGTACTACTTGCCCCTCCCCCCACTATGAACCGTAGGTACTGCCTGTGGTTGGGGTAAATGAGAATGTGGGTATAGGCATCCTTGAAGTCTAAGGAGCATAGCTAATTTCCCTGCTGGAGGTAGGGCAGCAATGTTCCAAGGGAGAGAATCTTGAGCTTCTCCCTCATCAGGAATTTGTTGAGGTTGCGCAGGTCAAGGATGGGCCTTAGGCCCCCTGTTCTTTTTGGCATGAGGAAGTACCTGGAGTAGAAACCCTTGCCCTTGAGATGGTGGGGCACCAGTTCCACCGCTTTGTCCTCAAGAAGACATGCCAACTCCTTCAGTAGTAGGTCCCAGTGGAGGGGAGACCTGAGGGGTTCTCCAGGAAAATAAGGGGAAGTGTCCAGGAACCGGTGGTGATGGTCAACCACCTCTGGGCATAGTGGGCCAGATGTCCCCTGTGGGCTGCTAATCTCCTTGGGGTAGAGAGGCTATGCTCATGGTGTCAAAACCTCCCCCCTGGCTGGGCCAGAGCTGGTGCCTGGGGCTTTGGAGCCTTCTGCTTACAAGGGCCATGCCCATGGCCTACTGACCCTGTTGGGGAGGCCTGAAAAGGTGGGAAGTTTCTGTAAGCAGCCCCCTTCCTCGGATAGAAGGAATTTTTACCCGAGCCCTTCCATCAGCAGTCTTTTTTGAGAGCCTGGTCCATCGTCATGAACTCGGTCTCCAACTCGGCAGCCTTGTCGGTCATGGGTTTGCCAAAGATGTTCTCTCCTTGACATGGGACATTGACCAATTTGTCCTGAACCCACTGCTCAAGTTCGAATGACTGTAGCCAAGCTTGGCATCGTGCACTGATGCCCGCCGCCAATACTCGAGCCTCTGACTCAAACCCATCACAGGCCGCTCAAGACATGAATTTGGAGCACTCACGGACTGCCTTGGCCAGGTTCTTGAACCACTGCAAGGGTTCCTTGGGGAGATCAGCTGAGAACCCAGTGAGATCCTTCACTAGGTCTCTCAGGGTACATGCCCATATACAGCTGGTAGGCCTGGATGCAGCCGAAGATCATCGAGCCCTGGTAACACTTTCTGCCGAGGGCATCCAAGGTGCCTGCCTCCCTGCCGGGGGGCACTAAGGAGTGCATCTTCTGACTTTTCAAAGCATGGTCGACTCCACTACCATGGAGTTATGTGGCAGCTGTGATTTCTGGAAGCCCGGGCTCCAGGAGACTCAATACATTGAGTCGAGCCATTTGCTCACCACCAGCAGCGACGATGGTGTCTCCCACATACGGAGCATCAGCCGTTCCAGGATGGGAGGAATGGGCACTGTGAGCAGTTCCCTCGGAGGAGCCTCGTACTGGAGGATTTCCAACTCATCCACCCGAGGATCCTCCTCCGACTCCGTAGGGAAAGTTAGGGCCTTAGACATATCCTTGACACAATGAAGGAAGCCCATATCCTCCGGCAAGGACTGCCATCGAGGCTCTGAGATGGGAGAGTCTGATGGGATGTGGCGATGAGTATCGGGGGACTCCTCATCCTCCATCTCCCACTCAGAGTAGTCCATTGAGGACTCATAGGAAGGCTGTTCTGCAGGCATCGAGACTCCCGATGCTCCACAGCCGGTGTCCAGCACACTTGGCGGGGATGATCGCTGTCCCGTCGAGCAGGACTCAGATCGAGACTTTGGCTCAGGATCGACTCGAGGCCGAAGGACCTCGAGGAATGGCTCGGCCTCCGGGGATGTCTTCAACATCGAGGGCCCAGTGTTCTGGGTGGATGAACTGGTCGTACCGGACAATAGGGCCTGCTGCTGCTCCATGAAGGCAAACAGCGCTCCAGGGTTGCAATTCTGGACTCCAGACCAGAAGGCTCTGCAGACTTCGGCATGGGCACCAAGGGACTTCAGCCTGGTGCCAGCTCCCCAGAAGGGGAATCCTCAACGAGGATGGTGTCTGGGGACAGAGGCCAGTCCAAGGTCGACTCCTTCCGGGGGACCTTTGCAGGCCGCTCCTTCTCCGAAGCCTTGGACGAACATCTCGGACTGCGGGACCTGGCCCGGGGGGGCACCTGGCCAGTCATATCCGTCCAAGGATGCCACCTTCGAGGGCCTCTTCTTCTTCTTCCAGGGTTCCCTCAAAGGAAACCCCCTTTCTGAAGACCCACGACGGGGCTCAGGCTCGGAAGGATCTGTCCGAGGTGTCGAGGCTTCAGATGAGGCCCTGGCCTTCGGAGGCACCGGGAACTCTTGGAAAAACTTATTGTGCTGCTGCTGCTGGCTCTTGAGGGCCTTGCTGGACATCCTCTTGCAAAGACTGCATGCTGCCGGGTCGTGGTCTGGCCGAGGCAGCGGAGACAGCAGTCATGTGTGTCGGTCAAAGACATAACTTTTGAGCACTGATCACACTTCTTAACGCCACTGGTAGCCATGGGGGAAAAAAGTACCCCTGCGAGTTTAAAGACTTGCTGGGCTGCCAGTTGGGGAAAAAAGGCACGAAGATGCCAGAAATTAAAGAACTGAAAAAACCCCCACAAAAATAGACCCAAACTTGACACCGAGGTAGTGAGGTCGGGTGGCGGGAAGAATACCGGTACGATACCGGAGGAGAGTATGAAACTCGGAGAGAAAAAAAATCTACTTTTTCCGGGAGCAAGCCAGACGAACATCTAAAGGGCTCCGTGGAAAAAGGGAGACTGGGCAAGATGGAATCCTTGGGTGGGAAGGGGACCATGCATGCGTGGCAGCATTTCCCAAAGGCTTTCTTTGAAAGCTGGGGAGATGCTTCCACGAGGGCTCCGTCGGTGCTGACGTCACCCACATGTGAGGACTGACTTCATGCTTGTTCCCGGAGAAAAAATGCGTCTCTCAGAACATAAATATAGTCTTTCCAAACAGCGTAAAGAAGCCCCACTAGTTGAGCAATGCACTCAGCATACGCATGTGTTTTCAGATCTGCATTGTGTAGTGATCGATCATGTTCTCTGTTTACTATGTGATGGTGATCGTGGAAAAATTCTACTTCGGTGTGAACAGCGGTGGATATTTCATCTAAATGCTATGGAACCTGCAGGTCTGAACAATGAAATTGACTGGAATATTTTTTGAGTCTCACCAGTAGATTATTGGGTAGCCCCTTTAATATTTCATATGGTTTCATTGTAAGCACTGTGTGGCTCCGCCTATATTTTCTTTGATTGACTCTTATGTGTTTAAAAGTGATTGCAGAGAAGGTGAATCTCACTGCTGGAGTGAATGTTGAATAACGTATTTAAGAATCACCCCTGTTTAAGAATCACTAGAGGACATAACATGAAGCTGCAAGGGGGTAAACTGAAAGGCAATGTAAGGAAATACTTTTTCACTGAAAGGGTGGTGGATGCTTGGAATGCCCTCCCGATGGAAGTGGTGGGGACAAATACAGTGACAGAATTCAAAATGGCATGGGACAGACACAGTAGATCCCTTTATAGCAACAGGACAAATCAAAATAATCTTAACTGTCTCAACAAATCGGGGTGACCTTCATGGAGCGGTTGTACACCCCTAAACAAAGGCATGGGGAAGGGTGACCGGCAGGTGCACCTACTCTTGCCATCTTGCTGGGCAGACTAGATGGACCATGATGGTCTTTATCTGCCATCATATACCATGTTACTATGAAGCCGGGAACGGCAAAACAGAGATCTTTGTTGGGTGACTGTGAGTGATCGTTCTGCCTTTAGAGCCAGCAATTGCAAGCTAAGTAAATTAAGAGCACTTTTGTGCGGCACTTTGTTAACACCTCCAGTTAAGTCTTGTGTGCTTTTTTTGTTGCAGGAGTATGGGCAACATTGAGTGGTGTTAGGGTGGCAGTGATCACTCTTCCTTGTAAAAGTGCTCTATATTAGCTGAGTAAATTCTTTTTACTAAAAAATGATAAGTTATGCTTTATAAAAATTATAGTATACAGTGTCAGGAACTGGCTTTATAAAAACAAATATCGGAGTTTTTTCTGGCTGGTGTTGGTGAGCAGAAATATCCCCTTCAGGTAGATTTCTGTTGTACATTGTTCAGGCAGAACGTTAAAGTTTAAATATCTTTGGAAGTAGCTGTGTCTAATCCAGTTAATGGTTGAAACTGTGTGTTGAAGAAGGCGGGTCTGAAGCTGGCTGCATGAACTGTGGATCTTTCACAAAGCTAAGACTCTAATTTTCTTTCTCATCTCTGCTGGGTTCTAGCTACCAATATAGAGTTTAACTGTCTGTTTTGTGGGAATTGCTACGATTAAGTTTAACTGTGCTTATAAATTAAGCTTGGGGATATTCAGCCTACTGGGAGTTGCGTATCCACATAACAAAGGTTTAAATTTGTGGAGTAGACGTGCTTTTTCAGGGAGGGGGAGGAGAAAGGTTTTGCTCCCATCTTACACCTAGCCAGTGGCCACACTTACGGGTCTGAAGCTGGCTGCATGAGCTGTGGATCTTTCACAAAGCTAAGACTCTAATTTTCTTTCTCATCTCTGCTGGGTTCTAGCTACCAATATAGAGTTTAACTGTCTGTTTTGTGGGAATTGCTAAAATTAAGTTTAACTGTGCTTATAAATTAAGCTTGGGGATAATCTGACTGACTGCTTTTCTGGGTAGCCTTGGAGCAGATATCTGTGAGTGCCCCCAGCTCAGGAACAGCCTACTGGCCAGAGACAGGTTCCCGCCCACCCTACCCCTCGCCCCACCCACCCCAGGGGCTGCATTGCCTATATAGCACTCGCATGCATTGCCATCTATCCCTTTAACTTGGGTTAGAGCCCAGAGCTTCTTCCTCCTTTCCTCTTCTTCCTCCTATCCTTCTAAGACTGCTTATTCAGCATGTCGTGTATTCAGTGCAATAACTGCAGTACTTTCATCCCAAGACGAAACATTTGGAACCTCAGAGCTTGTCCTATGTGCCTCAGGTCAGCTGCCATGCATAAAGAACTGACTCTACTAAGGGAAGACCTAGCTGCCATGCATAAAGAGGTGTCCCTACTGAGGGAGGAACTGGCTGCAATGAAGCACAACTCTTCTAGGATACAAACTGAACAATGTCCACCACCGCTCCCACAAAGCATTAAACATCCCAGGGACAAGTGGATCACAGAGGGTTCTGGTAGACTGCGACCTGTAATGCACAGACATCCTATGTCTGGATGCATAGGATGTCTGTAACGCACAGACATCCTATGCATCAGGAGATATCCCTGCATAATGCCTTCTCTGCCTTGGCGAATGAGGATGAGGAACTGAGGGAGGAACTGGCTGCAATGAAGCGCACATCTTCTAAGAGTCCACCACCACTCCCACAAAGAATGAAATACCCCAGGAACAAATGGATCACAGTGGGTTCTGGTAGATTGAAACCTGTGACACAGAGGCATCCTATGCATCAGGAGATATCCCTGCATAATGCCTTCTCTGCCTTGGCGAATGAGGATGCCCAATCCAAAGAAATTGAAGGGCCCTTAAATGAGACAGACAATACCCAATCTCCTGCTAAAGGACCAAATATGAACAAAACCTCACCAATCAGCAAACTACTACTATTAGTGATTCCATCATCAGTGGCACCAACTTGGGAACACAGTTCAAAGGAGAGAAGATAGTCAAGTGCCTCCCAAGGTCTTCAGCAAGCAGGAATACAAACCACATTGCTGAACTACTTAGCGCAGAAAGTGAACACTCCAAACTTGATGTTGTTATCCACTGGGGCACAAATGACCTGGCTAGAAACAGTGCCTCTACAGTCCAAAAGGACTTCCAATCTCTGGGAGAGAAACTCAAGCCCATTGTTAACACTGTTGCATTCTCAGAGGTTCTACCTGTGCTTGGTAAGGGGGAAAAAAGGCTGCATCGCATTAACAGCTTTAATACATGGCTCCAGACCTGGTGCAAACAAGAAGGATTCAGATTTATTGGCGACTGGGGTAACAGATGGAACAACAAGAGACTATACTGTGCTGATAGACTACATCTCTCTGTCGCAAGGAAAAGAATCCTAAGTGAAAAATTCAAGCAATATGTGGATATGCATTTAAACTAGAAAAAGGGGGTGACGGATGTAGAAGGTCAAGCTCTGGACGTCACCCCCTGCAAAAGCAGATTAAAATCAGAAACAGCCACACTTTTAAACCACACACCAAAAACAAGTGGGAAGATGTAGGCAGAACAAAATCAATGCTAAATACACATAAGCCAGTTAAATGCTGGAAAGCGATGAGCACAAATGCTCGAAGCTTAGCCAACAAAGTTCCGGACCTGGAAGCCTTAATGGTGGAAATGGATTTGGACATTGTGGCCATTACAGAAACATGGCTAAATGAATCGCATGATTGGGATAAAGCCATACCTGGCTATAATCTATTGTGATAGAGCTGAAGCCATTGAAGCGATGGATGTAGAAAAAAACTCTTTCTTATGAAGCAACCGGGTTACAGAGGGTGCAATTACCTAGAAGTGCAGCTAGAGGGAGCAGGCACGAGGCTGCAGAAGTTAAGCTGACACACCCAGGTGGTAGCAATGAAGTACCTAATCAAAGGCACCTAGGTGGAAAGCCAGGAAACTCAGTTGGAGAACGCCTTTTTAAGCAGTGCTCACAAGGAAGCAGACAGAGAGGATCTAAGGAGGAACTCGAGAGAGGATCTAAGAAGGAACTCGAGAAGGAACTCGAGGGAGGACCTTTGAGAAAGAGAGAGAGAGGATCTATGAAGGAAGGACCTGAGGAAGGAACCTCATACACTGCAAGGCAGAGAAGCTTGGATACATGGAAAAGCAGAGCTAAGTTCCAGGGAGAACAAGCCCAGCTTAGAAAGCTCCAGAAGCCAGTCTTCAAATAAGACGGTGACAAAGGGAGAGTCTCTGGTGGAGAGAACACCAGCAGCAAACGCTACAGAGATCCAAGGTACAGTGATACTTCATTTATTAAATGGATGCCAGGTCCTAGGAAGGCTGATAACCTAAAAAGCCATTCTGAGAAGAAACAAAGCTGAAGGAAGTTTTGCAACCCTGTACAGACAGGTATAGGGAAAAGCACTAACAGTTATTTACTAAACCCAGGCCAGCAAGGCTGGAAAGTGGGGGAAAGAAATACTGAACTGCAACCTGTGTTAATCAGGGAAAGCTCAGGATTAGAAGACACCACAAGTGAGCTAGAACCCATGCAAATTGAGTTTGCAGAACCAGAACCGTTGATGCTTGAACCAATGGACTGTTCTCTGTGTGTTACTGAGAGCCTGGAATCTCTTACCGAGATATAACAGCAGCACATGTTTTAAAGTACCTTTTGCTTCTGTTAACACTGAAGGAAGAAGTTTTGTCTTGTTTTTCTTGCTGTTTGAGAAACTTGCTTGGATACAGAGAACTGTAAAGTATTTGTAACAGTTGCTGACCTTTTGTAAATATTCTTGGCACTAAACCTGAAGTAAGGTAATTCTACTTTGTTTCCTGAAGAACCTTTTGCGTAACAAGGGAATAAAAACCTTTTTGTTTCACCCTGCTCAAGGCTCACACATCTCTTTTCTTGTGAAGAGAGACTACAAGGACCAGAATGCACTTGGTCTAAAAGTTTTTTCTTTCTTCAACAAAATTAAAATGTCCACCCTGACCCTTTGGCACACTGCCACTAGGAGGGGCTGTGACACTATTCAGAAGAGACAGAGAAAATGGAAGAGGAGGAGGAGTAGCCTTGTATGTCAAAAGCAATATTAAAGCTACTGAAATGCAGGGGGCATGGGGAAAAGAAGAAGTTCTCTGGATTGTGTTGGAAAGAAGAGATGGCACCGTCATCCATACTGCTGTAGTCTACAGACCTCCGACACAAATTGAAAAGCTAGATAACGAATTGATTATAGATATTGCCAAGATAGCCACAAAGGGGGAAGCGATCATATTGGGTGACTTTAATCTACCTGATGTGGATTGGATTACTCCGTCTGCAAATCTGAAAAGAAGCAAAAAAATTGTGGATGCTCTCCAAGATGCGTTACTTAGACAAATGGTGATGGAACCAACCAGGGAAAGCTCAATGCTGGATTCAGTGCTCACCAACGATGATAGCATTTCAAATGTCTGCGTGAGTGTCCCTGTGAGCAGCAGCGATCATCACGCGGTGTGGTATGAGATAAAAGTCATGGTACAGGCCAATCATAGCAAGCTCAAATTCCTAAACTTCAAAAACACCGACTTCAATAAAATGGCCGAGTACCTAAAGGAGAAGCTGACAGGGTGGAAGGAGAAAAGGGAAGTGGAATTGCTATGGGCTAAACTAAAGGTGTCAATAAAAGGGGCAACAAATAAATATGTAACAAAAGTAAACAAAAACAAGAAGAGAAGAAAACCTATTTGGTTTTCCAAAGAAGTGGCTGCTCAAATAAAGGCAAAAAACACAGCTTTCACAGAATTCAAAAGATCGCAAAAAGAGGAACACAGAAATGAATACAGGATCAAACTCAAAGAGACAAAGAGAGAAATAAGGATAGCAAAATCAAAGGCAGAGGAAAAAATGACTAAAGATGTTAAGTGTGGCGACAAAATCTTCTTCAGGCATATTCGGGAAAGGAAGAAGATCAGAGGTGGAATTGCAGGACTCAGAAGTGCTGCGAACGGACTCGTGGAAAGTGACATTGAAAAAGTGAAATTGCTAAATGAATACTTCTGCTCTGTTTTTACTAAAGAAAGTCCTGGAGAAGGACCACCTGTGACTCCCAAATATATAAATGGGAATGAAGTAGATACCTCGCCATTCACAGATGATGATGTGTTAGAACAACTTGCGAAACTGAAAGTGGACAAGGCCATGGGACCGGATAGGATACATCCTAGGATACTGAAAGAGCTCAGAGACGTTCTTGTAGGGCCGTTAAAGGATGTTTTCAACAGATCCTTGGAAACAGGAGAGGTTCCTCAGGACTGGAGAATGACTGATGTCATACCTCTACACAAAAGTGGTGACGGAAGAAGTGTCAAACTACAGGCCCATGAGCCTTACCTCGATGGCGGGAAAAGTAATGGAGGTGCTCCTGAAAGAGCAAATAGTGAACTTTCTCAAAACTAACAGGTTGTAAGACCCGAGGCAACATGGTTTTACCGAAGGTCGATTTTGACAAACAAATCTGATTGAGTTCTTTGACCGGGTGACCAGGGAGCTAGATCAGGGGCATGCGTTGGATGTCATCTACCTGGATTTCAGCAAAGCCCTTGATACTGTTCCTCATAGGAGGCTTATCGATAAACTCAGTAGTTTGGGGATGGATCCTAAGATGGTAAATTGGATCAGAAATTGGTTGACTGACAGATGACAGAGGGTGATGGTAAATGGAGCTCACTCGGATGAAGGGAAGGTGATTAGTGGGGTTGCTCAGGGGTCGGTCCTGGGCCTGGCACTGTTCAATGTATTTGTGAGTGATATTGCTGAAGGACTGAATGGAAAAGTCTGTCTTTTTGCAGATGACACGAAAATTTGCAACAGAGTGGACTCCCCCGAAGGAGTGGTTAACATGAGGAAAGATCTACAAAAGCTGGAAGAATGGTCTAATGCTTGGCAATTAAGATTTAATGCAAAGAAGTGCAGAGTCATGCACTTGGGTAGCAGAAATCCAAGGGAAATGTACGCGATAGGGGGCGAAAGGTTGGTGTGCACGGATCAGGAGAAAGACCTTGGTGTGATTATTTCTGAAGATCTCAAGGTGGCAAAACAGTGTGACAAGGCGGTGGCAAAAGCCAGGAGGATGTTGGGCTGCATACAAAGAGGAATCACCAGGAAGAGGTACTTATGCCACTGTACAAGTCACTGGTGAGGCCTCACTTGGAGTACTGTGTTCAGTTTTGGAGACCGTATCTTGCAAAGGATGCAATAAAACTGGAAACTGTTCAGGGGAAGGCGACCAAAATGATTTGGAGCCTGCGTCAGAAGAGACTTGAAGACCTAAACATGTACACTTTGGAGGAGAGGAGGGACAGGGGAGATATGATTCAGACCTTTAAATACTTAAAGGGAAATAATGAACAAACAAACCTCTTCCAAAGATCGTGAAGCTGTAAAACTATGCAGTGGTCCCCAACCCAGTCCTATGGGGCCCACCGGCCAGTCAGGTTTTCGGGATATCCCTAATGACTATGCATGAGATATATATGCATTAGAGATATCCTGCCAACCTGACTGGTTTGTGGCCCTCCAGGGCTGGATTTGGAGACCCCTGCCTTACACCTCTGTCATTTAAGATTGTGAGTGGGCAAGGTACAGATGTCCTAGACATCGAAAGGGTATATAGAATGTGTCACATTCCTCCTCGATTCTCACCACCACCAAAAAGTTGTCTAATAGACAATTTTTTGGTGGTGGTGAGAAGTGAGGAGGACTGTTGCAAATTCTATCTAACCTGTCTGATGTGTTGGACCTCTGCACCTTGCCCACTCACAATCTTAAATGACAGAGGTGTAAGGCAGGGGTCTCCAAATCCAGCCCTGGAGGGCCACAAACCAGTCAGGTTGGCAGGATATCTCTAATGCATATATATCTCATGCATAGTCATTAGGGATATCCCGAAAACCTGACTGGCCGGTGGGCCCCATAGGACTGGGTTGGGGACCACTGCGGGCATAACAGGAAGCTGCAAGGTGGTAAATTGAAAGGCAATGTCAGGAAATACCTTTTCACAGAAAGGGTGGTGGATGCTTGGAATGCCCTCCCGATGGAAGTGGTGGGGGCAAACACGGTGATGGAATTCAAAATGGCATGGGACAGACACAGTGGATCCCTTTACAGCAACAGGATAAAATCAAAGTAAACTGAACCATTTAATTTCTCTACAAATAGGGGTGTCCTGCATGGAATGGTTGGTTCACCCCTAAACAGGGACGTGGGGAGGGGTGGCCTGCATGGAGCAGCAGGTGCACCTACGCTTGCCATCGTGCTGGCCAGACTAGATGGACAATGCTGGTCTTTATCTGCCGTCATTTACTATGTTACTATGTTACTATGTGAATATGTATGTGACCCGAGGTTTTGTTCAGTAGGTGGGATTTGTTTCAGTGCAGTATCATTAGGCCATATTTCCTATATCCACCACCTTTATTTCCTTCTTCTTACCTGTCCCTTCTGCCTCTGCTCTTGCTGGAGCAAACTGTGGATTGTTTTTAACTCCTAGCCATGTTTCCAACACTGTCCTCTGTCCATCTCAATCATGCTTGAATTTTGTCACGGTTTGGGGTTTTCTTTGTATATGTTTTTGTATGTTTGTAGGCTAGTATAAAATGTCAATAATAAAACTATTCTAGGGCTCTACCTCTGAAATGTTCATTTCATTTATTATATTTGTTTACTGCTTATCTAAATGTTCCTAAGCATTTAACAAAACTCATCTATAATTACTTCACAAACAATAAACACATAATGAAATTTTAAAACAGTTAATCCAAACCTAAATTTGAATTTGCAGTAAAAACCATCAAGAATTAATATATGCCAGTCTGAACAGATGAGCTTTCCACTGCTTGACAGACAATAAATTCCAGTCTGCGGACCTGTGACTTGGAAAGCACATGTTCACTCATCTTATCATGGCTCGTTGATTTATTGAAACCTATCAAATATTTGCAAGTTCATCACACTGTACTTTAACCTTCTTTCCTCCAGCAAGTGTGCTTTTAGAGTTTCAGCCTATAGTTGTAGGGTTTGTGCTGGAGGTTCAATATTATTGTAACTCTGACATAGTAAACTACTTAAAAAATGAAAAGCTGAGAGACAGAGTAAATGATACAAAGACAACAAACAAGCAACTACTGCACTCCCCAAGCCCTCTGTGGCTGAAACCAGGGAGTGGCTTTTAGGGAAGACTGGGGAATGTAGTTCCATCAATTTGAAAATGAAACATTAAATAAAACATCTTGGATTAAGTTCATCAAAGTCACAATTGCTTAAAAATATGACATCTTGATTGTAATCCCAAAAATTACTCAACCACTCTCTACTCCAGAAATATTTTTGCTAAAGATGACTAACAATTCCTACCTCACTATTAATCAGTCTCATATGCTAAATCCATTCATAGGTATTGCCTGAAGAACAAATCAGTCGATACTAAAGGAGATCAAACCAAAGCTTTTTTCAGAAGCTCAAATGACAAGACTTTGATTTTCATAGTTTGGACACATCATAGGAAAAGAAAGATCATTAGAGAAAGACATCATGCTTGGCAAGGTTAAAAGGTCAGCGCAAAAGAGGAAGGTAAGCAATGTGATGGATCGATACAATAACAGCAGCTATGGATGCCACTCATCAACAATTAGGCCGCCAGAGACCTGAAGACCAAACAGAGTTTAGGACAACTATTCAGAGGATCAGCATGAGTCATCACCAAATCAAAAACACTTAACAGTGACATCAGACAACCTATTTCCCCCTAAAGCAAGGTAGGACCTAACCACTCTCACTAGAGGACTCCCACTAGAGGACAGCAACCACTCCCACTAGAGGACAGCAACCTTGGGCCGGAAGGACTGGGGTTTCTAGTCCCACAGGTGCTCCTTGTGGTCTTGGGCAAGCCACTTAACCCTCCATAGCCCATGTTCCCTGTAAAATAGTTATCTCCAAATTATAATGCCCTGTTCAATGTAATTTCAGTTTGTTCAATGTAAACCGCACTGATGCAGAATAGCGCGGTATATAAGAGAATGTAAATAAAATAAAATAAATAAATAAACCAGCCCCTAATATTAGTAACTAACCATGATTTAAGGAGGCATCTGGATAAAGATTGATCAGTTATTTGCCATATCTAGGTGTGGCATTTTATTTCCTAACATTGGAGGAATGACTGTTTCTAGTCTGTCATTAACAGGTTTGGAATAGATGGGAGTAACCTACATGGAGCAGTGGGTACAAATCGATCTACCTTACTAGGCAGACTAGATGGATCATGCTGGTCTTTATCGGCCATCGTTCACTATATTACTATGTTTTACAGGAGGGTACTGCAACACATTTTCAGTCTGGAAATGAACAATCCACCTTGGCTAGTAACCCAAAGACTAGGCAAAATTTTTACAAGATCTTAAACCCAGTTGTCAATAATTTAAATTGCAAATTGTAAAAATGAAATACTCTCAATTTACTTCAGAAAGTATAACCAAATGACTTGCTTACTTTATCTCAAACATTTTTACCATACGGTGTAGCTAATTGTTCAACAGTGGTAGTGGCAATGAGAGGTCTCAGAACTTGCGGGCCGCCAATGGTTGGTTTAAAACACCTATTGGACAAACGCCCTATGTACATCAACGACCTCAAAAAATGCTATCCACCACTGATTTTTTGTGAAATTTTTTTAAAATTCATTCAAACAATTATTTGGAAAAATTGTACATTATGTTGTGCAGTCAAAAATGAACAAAGGCTGGTGACTTCCAAAAAGGAACATAACCGCTGTTACTTAGCTTTTTTTGAACAGCTCACAAATCAGTCCAACGGAAGTCCCGCCAAATCACAATGTTCTGAGACCTCTCATTGCCACTACCACTGTTGAACAATTAGGTACACCGTATGGTAAAAATGTTTGAGATAAAGTAAGCAAGTCATTTGGTTATACTTTCTGAAGTAAATTGAGAGTATTTCATTTTTACAATTTGGTATTCATTCTACTCTCGCAAACAACAGACCACTATTTGTTTGTATAATAATTTAAATTGTACTCTAAGTATTAATCAATGGAGCGACTCTACGATAGGCAAGAAATGTCAAGGAAAATCAACCCCCATTAGTAGCCTTGCCACTAAATTCGGTATAAGCTATAAACATTTGATTCATCTTTTAGGAAAACCCAACAAAAACATTTTATGATAGTCCAGTCTAGAACTCATGACAGCATAAATTATATTACTGATGGTCCTTCATTTTGAATGAAATTAAAAACACGACAAAAATGCTAGTTATGTTTACCTGCTAACTGAAATTCCTCGAGTCCTGACAGACCAGTGGGTTTCTCCTCCCGCCAGCAGATGGAGACAAAGCCAAACACTTGGCCTCAGTATATAGCCTGATGCAGCCCAGAGGTCTCACGGTATTCTCTGTTGGAGCGAAGGACCACCTTGAGTGCCACCTGCAATATCCTATCATACAAAAAAACAACAACTTTGTTATCCCATTATAACAATATTGCCACAGAATGCCTGAACAACATCCACCATTATTAAGATATCCTAATTTTCCTTTTTTTGTTTTTTTTTTTAAAAATAGGACTGTATGACCTCTATCCAGCTATAATATCCTTATATACTCACAGAATTCAAGACGTATCTCAAATAAATCTGACCACAGTCAGCTATAGTGTACCATCATTTACCCTAGGAAGGTGCCTTGCAATATCAATGCCCCCATAATGACGTCTACTGATGCCCTACACCCCTCAATTTCAACTATCAACATGGTAAGTAGAAGTGGATTTTTTTAAAATACTAGATATCTACTATTGTTCTGTTTCTGAATCTATATTTGTTTTTAAAAACAGGAGTGGAAGTCTGGATTTATAAATAAGCTGTCACTTACAAAATGCAGGCAACAACAGAAATTAAAAGTAAGTGATGGTTTCATTCTCTGCTAGGTATTACAACTAAGGCTTTTAAAGAAGTAGGTTTCACCTCTTGTTCTTTTTATATTTTAGACCAAGAAACTGTTACAAAACCAATATCATCAACAAATTCTGACCAGTTTCCACAGCTTGAAAAGACCCCAAAATAGGAGCAAAAGTTGGATTTGTAAACAAGCTTTCACTTACTTTTTAATTTTCATTGTTGCCTCCATCTTGTAAGTAATGGTTTTATTCTCCACCAGGTATTACAATTAATTATTTTAAAATATGTGATTCACCCTTGTCATTTTCATTTCGTATTTATCATGTATGTCAAACAAATTCTGCCTGGCCACCACAACTTGAAAAGACCCCAATGATCAATCAAAAAGATGGTGCTGTTAAGCTGTCCTGTTTTGAGATTGTAATTTCCTTTCCTTTTCTGGGACAGTGGCCAACTTTTTCATTACTAATTATAAACCGCCTTGATTGTTGTTTGAAAGGCGGTATATCAAATATAATAAACATAAACATCATAAGCAAGCAGACTTACTTTTAAATTCTAAAAGAAAAGTAATGTGTGAAATTCTTCAATGGTTTTTAAAAGAATGTTATTATATAGATGTTAGTAAAATAATGTAAAAGAATATTGGGCCAGATATTCAGCGATGGTAAGGGCTAGCTCTGCTAATGTGGCTAGCAGCCACCATTGAACATCAGACGAGGATATTCAATGCTGGGACCATATCCGGGCGCCAGCATTGAATATCCAGGTTGCCTGGATTACGACGACGCTAACCCCACAATGGAGATATTGAGTCACTGAATGACGCTAACCCCACAATGGAGATATTGAGTCACTGAATGACGCTAACCCCACAATGGAGATATTGAGTCACTGAATGATGCTAACCCCACAATGGAGATATTGAGTCACTGAATGAAGCTAACCCCACAATGGAGATATTGAGTCACTGAATGACGCTAACCCCACAATGGAGATAGTGAGTCACTGAATGAAGCTAACCCCACAATGGAGATATTGAGTCACTGAATGACGCTAACCCCACAATGGAGATATTGAGTCACTGAATGACGCTAACCCCACAATGGAGATAGTGAGTCACTGAATGACGCTAACCCCACAATGGAGATAGTGAGTCACTGAATGACGCTAACCCCACAATGGAGATAGTGAGTCACTGAATGAAGCTAACCCCACAATGGAGATATTGAGTCACTGCTCAGTTAGCTTCGGCCTTTACTGCACCTGATTTTCACTGCTTACCAATAATTAGGCAGTTCAATATCGCTGCTGCCTGGTTATCACTGGGCATGCAGCAGTGGCACCCGTTATCGTATCGGGCCATGCAACAGTGGCACCCGTGGATATTCAGCGGCACTAACCGTGTTAGTGCTGCTGAATATCCCGGACAAGACGATTAACACGGTTAGCGGGACTGCTGACCCTATTAATCCCTTTGAATATCGGGCCATTAGTGTTTCATAGCTGTGCTTTTTTTTCATTTCAGACTCAGGAAATGCTTCTGACACTATTACAATACCAGGTATATCAACAAATTCTAATCAGCAGCCAGTTTCATATCACATGCCAAAAGATAAACAAAATAGTGAGTATTTTAGTTTTGTGGAGGAGTAGCCTAGTGGTTAGAACACTGGCTTGGTAACCAAACAACCAGAGTTCGATTCCCACTAGTACTCCTTGTGGCCTTGGGCAAGTCACTTAACCCTCCATTGCCTCGGAAGAAAGGTCTGGCAATCTACTTCCGGTGACACTGCCAAGAAAACTCCTGAGCTTCTGGGTCTCCAGGAGTCAGCAATGACTCGAAGGCACACATTGCATTGCAAGGATACAAAAGACTTTTACCCCTCCTAGAATTTTAGTCTTTTGGGTTTTTTGTTTTTGTGTTTTTTTATTTTAGATTGAGAAAATGTTAGTTTGCCACAGCCAGCCATCAAGAATCTGAGTGAGAAAGCTAATAGGAAGAGAACATACAGTGAAAGCTTCTCAGAGTTTGAACCCATACCCACTAACAAAAAAGACAGAGAATGTGGTGAAAGCCTTGTTTCCTTATCCTGCTAGAACAACCCAGACGAGTCGCCCTGCCAGTAGCTGGAGGCAGACGAGCAACGTTTAGTGATGTCATCACTTGGTATTTTCTCTGGTACAGTAATGAGAGAAGCCCATATTGTGTGTCTCCAGCAGGTGGCAAGGTGTGTGTGTGGACTGGTACAGCAGTTAAGACAGGCCTGACTCTCCTCACTCACACTTTGGTGCAGAGACCTTGGATTGAGTCAGACTCTCCTCATTTGCACTGCAATGCGAAGCCTTAGATTAAGTCCTGAAAGGCTCAACAGCTCAGAGCACTGGTACGCCCATGTCTCCTAGAGCAGACAGCCACCTTACTTACTTAAAAGTATTTACAGACTGTCAAGTGTAAAACATTCTAGGCTGTGTACAGCCTCGTGTCCATGCTGTTTCCTTTGGGGGAGCAGCAAGATGGGGCCAGGCCCCCCTTACCTCTTGCTGTCCTTATCTGATTTTCACTATTTTTGCCTACAGAAAAAAATTACCAAAAAAATTTAAAAATAAGTCCCCTCATGGAGGTCAGCTTGAGTTGCAGCTCCTGACACAGCTTTCGGGCTAGTCCTCTGCAGACCCCTCCCCAGGGGTGCTTGGGGCCCTCCAGGGACTAGGAACTCCTGAGCCCAATTTTCACAAGAAGCTAAAGAGGTCACAGTGAAGGTATAGCCTAGTGATTAGAGCAACAGCCTGCAACCCATGAGATCTGGGTTTGATTCCCACTGGCACTTTTTGTGGCCTTGGGCAAGTCCCTTTACCCTCCACTGCCTCAGAAGAAAAGGTATGACAATCTAATTCTGGTGATACCATGCCAAGAAAACCCAGGGGCTGCTGGGTCACCAGGAGTCAGTATTGACTTGATGGCACTTAAATTTAAAAAAAAAAAAAAAAGAAGTCACAACCCCTGCTTCACCATTGAGTTCCGCTGTTCCTCTGCAAGCTCAGCTTTTCCCTACGGGGGTTGTCTCAAGTTCTCAAGAGGCGTTCTGGCTGCCATAAGGTAAGTCTGATGGCAGAGTGGTGGTTCCCCCCACAGGCCAGATGGGATTCCTGTAAGACCCATCATTCCTCAGCCATGTCCTATTTAGGTTTTAAGGGACATTATGGCAGCTCTGTAAACTTTGGAGCTGGTTTTCCAGCAAAGGTAGAAGACTGCCCCCCCCCCCCCTTTGTCTTTGGTGGACTCATGGCTCTGTAATGTTCCTCTTTCTCCAGGACCCTAGTGATAGAGTATAGTTTTTTAGGGGGGGGGGGGAATCCTGAGCCGAGCCCCTAGGGTCCTAAAGTCCTGTCTCTGCAGTTCCCTTAGCCAATGGGGTAGAAGTATGGTTCTCAACTGTGATCACAGGAGCATGGATTGCTGAGTGTACAGAATCTGTTTTGAAGGATCGGGGTCATGCAAGTCTTCTTAGTCGCTTTTGATTTTCAGGCAGTGCCTGGAGTTTAGCCCTCAGATGAGTGTGCCACCCTCTACTAGTAGCTTGAAAGTTCCGGCCTTAATGGCTATGGCCCCTTGTTCCCAAGGTTGCAGGGTTTGTTCCTGGGAACACCTG
Organism: Ichthyophis bannanicus; assembly: GCA_033557465.1. Classification (NCBI taxonomy): domain Eukaryota; kingdom Metazoa; phylum Chordata; class Amphibia; order Gymnophiona; family Ichthyophiidae; genus Ichthyophis; species Ichthyophis bannanicus. The sequence continues at coordinate 605,942,395 of CM066036.1, read as the reverse complement.
GCTTAGGTTGGGGAAGATGGTCAGTGAGTCCAGTCTTGAGGTTTGTTCAGAGTTCCTCCCACCTCCATGGTGGTGGTACTGGCTAGCTGGTAATGCTGGAGTGCTTCTGAGAATGGTCTGTGATGGAACACTTCCCCTTACAGGTCACTTTCTCTCCCAGAGAAGAAGCTTAGCCACAGCCAATCTGGGAGGACAACCTTAGAGGGGTCAAATGACCTTCTTGGACTGGTTATACAATCTGGAGTTGCCCCTTGAAGAACAGGAACTTAGTGGCCTCCACTGCAGTAGGGGGAATCCTGATGCAGCTTCTCAAAGACTCTAGTCACCTCCAGGTGCCCTTGGAAGCCTGTAATCCCACTCACTGAAAGCCGGCAGCCCCTCCCAAGGTACAGCTGATTGGACCTCAGTCTCTTTCTACTGCATGTACCCAAGGCCGGCCCAAAGGTTTCTGCTGTCCTAGGCAGAAACCCCTGCCTCGCCACCCTCCCCAAATCTGCTGCCGATTCTGTCTAGGGAGGGAGAGGCGAGCAGTGGCAGCATGTCAGAAAGCGGCGTCTTTTGGAAATACTGCTGCCAATACCCTTCCCCCCCAAATGAAATCGACAGCAGCTGGGAGGGGGGGGGGTGACGAGGCTGGTCATATGTCCTGCTGCTGCTGTTGCCACCACCCACCCAGGCCAGCCACCCTAGGCAGCCACCTAGCTTGCTTAGTGGACGGGCTGGCCCTGCATGTATAGTGAGTTTCGGCCTCTTTAAACAAGATCTGAGTTTTCAGCTCCATCAGCAAACCACCTATCTTCGATACTTCAAGTTGCTGGCACAGCCCAGCATGGGACTTCTGATATGCACTATTTCAGTGGCAATAGTAATTTCAAGCTCTTCCCCGGACAGTTTCTGTGAGGCTGCCTGCTTAGGCAAGGGACTGTTGTGGATGTTCTTTACCACCTCTGGCAGTGACAGTTGTTTCTCCCTCCCCCCTCTACGGTAAGACCAGGGATGTTATCCTGGATATATGAGGATTCTGGTAGGGAGGTTACTTCCAACATTTTCTGGTCCTAAAGCTGGTTGTTGTCGGACTTCAAGTCTCTCATTTTCATATGGGACCCTTTGGGTCTGTTGTTGCATTGGTCCAGTGAGGGGGAACTCACTAAGGCATTTCTTGCTTTGCAGTTCCCTGTATCTTTCTCAAGGTAATAGTGGTGTAAAAGTTGCTCATGTCTGGACATTAAGCTGGCCTGGTTTAGTGTCCCTGGTGAAGGGTATAAATGACACAAGCCTACGAAGTTTGGGCTGGAAGTCTGAAGTTGAGAGACATCTGTCCTAAGCGCAGCCTGATTGTCCTCCAGGAGATGAGGTCCTGGGAACTGGTCACTACTCCTGCTTGGAGTTAACTATCAATGGAAAGTTCGTTCAAGATGCTGCTGACTCAAAAGTCTGGTCCTCAATCTGGCCTGGATCTGCTTTTTCTCTGGCCTTGATTTTAAGCTAGATACTTACATTAGGATGCACAGACACTCAATTGAGATGCCCAATCTAGTCTGGTCTCCAATGTTCCCTATCATTCAACTAGGCTCTTCCTTTTCCCCAGGAGATCAAGGAACAGGTTACATAGTGGATGCAGTTCTACCTCCTGACCAGTAGGCTGTGGGAAGCGCCTGAGGAGAGGCTTGTCAGCCTGGCTTCTAGCCAGAAGGGCTGAAGATATGAGAACTGGTCCAGTTGGTCCAGGGACTCTACCCTAACAGGACCTCAGGGGATTCTTCCATATGGAGGCTGCAGCGGTCACATTGACCCTGGGACAGCTTGCACCTCTTTTAAGGGAAGCAGCGGGCTGAATGTTCTCAAACATAGCCCTGATGATTGTGCATGCCTTCTACTGCAGCAAAGCTTGCAGATTCAGAGCAGTTCTTGCGTCTGTACAGCTGTACTGTTGGTCGAAGGAGTATCTGATTACACTAGCTACAGCCTATACAGAAAGCTTTGTTAGCACGCAGTCAAGCAGCATGTGGCCTGTCTGTCTCAGACCTCCGTGAGTCCGGGTAAAATTAGAAGTCAGTCCTCCCACATAGAATATGTTAGTGCGAAGATGTGGCCTTCCAGTGCCCCATGTGTTGGTCTCTCCGGCAGAGAGTGGTTGAAGTGTGACTTCAAACACAAGGAGACTCCACGGATAGAAGATTAGGAAGTCCTTCCTTTGGAACAGCCTAGGGGAGAGATGTCGTGTGGCCTCCTCTCAGACCTCAGGTTGGTGGTCCTAGGGCCCTAGATTGAACTCACAGACTGTATTTCACTGACTCTTGAGCCAGGCGATGTGGTTTGCACTTCATTGTTCAGGTATGGGCCTACAGAAGAAGCATGATAAGGGCTCCTGGTCAGACAGCTTCTTGTGCCTTCTCACTTAGGGTCTTGCCCTGATGGGCACATGTTTGTCTAGTTAAGCCACTTGGTACCTCTCTGCTTGGGACCTGGTAAGTCTCAGTGACCTTAACAGATATTAGAACAATTTAGCAGTTCAATCTGGACTGTGGTGTGGCGCAAAACCCTTAGAGGTCAAGTGGCGGCCATGTTCTGCTACAGGCCTTGGCTTCACCAGACTCTTTAGGAAGGGGATATCGGCAAGGATTCCTTCGAGGGAAGAAGCTCTTCCTGCCTTAATGTCCTGTTAAAGACCCAACAGGACACTCAATACCATCCCCCTCCCAAAGGCCCCTCTGATAAAGGGCCCTAAAAGGCCATTTTTGAGGTCCATATGTAAGGACTCCATGGGGGAGTTGGTCCTTATGATCTATCCCAGTGTCTCTGGCATCCATCGAAGGGTGTCTATGCTGCAACTATTGGCCACAAGTATGCCTTTCTGGTTCTTTGAATGGCTCTTTTTTGTGGCAAAGCCTTTGCCCTTCTTTTCTTCAAGGAGACTGCCCCCTCCTTTTCTCATTCTGAATGGATTGTGATCCTGCCTTTCTTTGTAGGGTCTTCAAACAGACTCCTCACTGTGTCTGGTGGATGGGCGGATGGTATTGTTAGAGTTTATCACAGTTTCTCATGACCTTCTCCATCTTTGGCAGTTTGTGAGAAGTACTAGCAGAGGTCAAATCCGCAACTCACTTGAGTGGAGTCCATGTGGGTATCCCCAGAGGACAGTTATAATCCTCCTGACCTTAGTTGATCACATTAGTGAGACCCCCAGAGTGCTTGTGGAGGTTATTTTTATGACCTCTCTGACAGGATAGTCTGGCTGTTTGTCGTCTTCCTGCCACCCTGAAACCTAAATTCTTGGATATATCCCACTCGTCTGGACTGGTCAAGCAGGATAAGGAAGGAGATATTTTCTTGAATCCTGCTAGACCATTCCAGGATCCACCCTGGGAGACTCCTTTTGCAAGTGGAAAAGCCTGCTGCCTTTTTGGTCATGTTAGCGATGTTACTGCCTGGGAGATTCTGCGGGGTTTGGAGGATTCTGGCTGGCATGGAAGATCTAGTCAGCCCTTTGGTATGGCTTCACTTTTTCACAGTAAGAGAGCCAAGTACTTGATCAAGATCTTAGTGACAAAGATATTTGCATTTAATACAATTTTTTGTGTTTTTTCTGAGTTTTTCGGTTTTGCTTAGTGCTTGGGCCAGGGGAGACAGGCCTAAATGCACTGCTGCACTGGCCCATACACCTTGCCATCTGCTGGAGACAGACAATACTTGCTTCTCTCAGTGCTGTACCAGAGGATATACCAGGTGATGAGACCACTGAAAATTGCTCAAGTCTGACTCCAACTGCTGGCAAGGGGACATACCCCAATCATCTAAACTGGTTTAGCAGGATTCACGGAAAGGTGATTATCAGGTATGTTAAAATCTCTCCATTTGATAATTATTCTGATAACTGTTTCAGAAGTCAGGACAAATAATTGGATATTAGATCCCTCTGAAGAAGCAGAACCAGTTAGCTATGTACAGTTTTTAAAAAGTGGGATTCTAAATTGGACAAGTTTGATGGAGTAATCTATTCAGAAGAATTTTCTTTTTATTAATTTAGACAGAATAACTTTGTTAAGTGAGGCACAAAATGTCATTCAACAAGGCATCTAGCATATTCTTGATGAGGTTAGCAGCAGGGTTTCACCCAGCAATTACATGCACATGCATTTACATCCTTCACTTTTTCACAATTCCTTGTATTCTGGGATAAGTTAAACCCAGAAGCTCTGAATGCTGATGATTTCTTAGACCAGATTGCTCAACTCCTTAAGAGTTAAAGAGAAATACAGGGTTGTGATATACTCCGTGTTGTTGTACTTCTACTAAGAAGCAAGGAGTGGGGGACCTGCAGTATTTTGAAGTCTATACCATTTAGCCAAATCATTAACAAAAAATAAAAAGGATGTACTTACCACAGACTTGAACAACAAAGGTAAAAAACGTGTCCTTTGCAGGTAGCTCACTGCACTCATGTCTCCAGTAAAACTTGCAGAAACTGCACTGCTGTTGTTGTTGTTAAGTGCCCTCAAATCAGTGTCGACTCATGGCAACCCTCTGGATAGTTGACCTAAACTGTGTACGGTCTTCAGTCAGGCGGCTCATTGTTGATAGAGTGCCACCCATAGATGCTGTTATTGTATCAATCCATCTCATTGCTGGCCTTCCTCTTTTACGCTGACCTTCTACCTTGCCAAGCATTATGTCTTTCTCCAATGATCTCTCTCTTCGCATGATGTGTCCAAAGAATGAAAGTCGAAGTCTTGTCATCTGAGCTAAGGAAAGTTTAAATTTGATCTCCTCTAGTACTGACTGGTTTGTTCTTCAGGCAATCCATGATATAAATGGTATTTGTCGCCAGCACCATAATTCAGAGACATCAATTTTCTTCCTGTCTATTATTTTCACTGTCCAACTTTCACATCCATATGACGTTATTGAAAATACCATGGCTTGAACAAGTCGAATCTTTGCATGGAGAGAGAAATCTCTGTTCTTGAGAATCTTGTCTAGGTCCTTCATAGCTATTCTGCCAAGAGCAATGTGTCGTCAGATTTCTTGACTGCTTGTCCTTTCTTTATTGATTGTTATCCAAGTAGGTTAAAGTTGTCAACTATTTCAATTTCTTCTCCATCAATGATGAATTTATTGATTTTGTCAGTTGTCAGGATCTTTGCCTTCTTAACGTTAAGGTGCAGGCCCATTTTAAAACTATGTTCCTTCATCTTGAGAAGCAAATATTTCAGATTGTCTTCACTTTCAGCCAGTAATGTGGTATCATCAGCATAGCAAAGGTTGTTGATGAGTCTTCCATCAATCTTCACACCTTGGTTGTCTTCATACTGTCCTGCTTCTCTGATGATTTGTTCTGCATATAAATTAAACACGTAGAGGGAAAGTATGCAGCCTTGTCATACACCTTTGCTTATTTAAAACCATTCTGTTTCTCCTTGTTTCGTTCAAACTGTTGCTGCTTTTTTTTTTTTTAATTGAAATTTTTATAAACTTACAAACTTACAAAGCAAGCATAAGGAAACATAGAGATGATCCATTAAGCAAAAATACATAACCAAAAATATACAAAATAGGAATACATCTACCTAGCCCACAATATGGGGAGAATAAAATAACAATAATAACAATCAAAAGAAAAAAACCAAGAGTCATAACTCCTGAAGTTCTAGACGGCAAAATTAACAAAACCTCCTACCCCAGCCCCTTCGTGCCAAGCCCCTCTTTATCACAAAGAAATGATTCAAGTTGAGTAGGATCAAGGAAAACATACCTAGATCCCTGAAAAGTTAACAAGCATTTTATTATTTGACTGGTAGAGCTCTGTCTAGTGGTTCCCCAGGGGGGTTTGATGTGGTTCAAGGTGGGATTGACCTTGATCTCACCAAATTCCTAGAGGATTCCCAAGATAATATTTCTTCTAGAGCCACTTTGGTGGTCTCATTTCTTTTGGATCTGGATAGAACTCTTGTATTTCGTAGTTATTTTAAGAATATGTCTGTACCTTTATGTGGTGCGAAAGTGCAAATATTTCCGGATGTCTGCAGGGCAACTCAAACTAGGAGACAGGGTTTTTTGGCCCTTAAACCTAGAGTGATTGCCCTGCCGGCCACTTTCTTTCTTCGCTACCCGTGTAAGTGCTTGTTAACTTTTCAGGGATCTAGGTATGTTTTCCTTGATCCTACTCAAACTGTTGCTTCTTGATCAGTGTAAAGGTTGTGTAAGAGAACTATCAGGTGTTCTGGTATACCCATACTTCTTAATGTGGCCCAGTTTCTCTCATGGTTTACACAGTCAAAAGCCTTGCTAAGAAAATGTTAAACTGCATAGTGAGTTGGGCTCGTCGGTACACAAGTCATGCTCAGGGATGTAGCAGCATTTGAACAGCATTTGAGGATAAACATACGGTTTGTACTTTATACAAATTCATAGGGTTGCTTTGGGACAACAGGCTAGTCCGTGTTCTCTAAAACTGTTTTCTTGTTATTACACAATGACCATTTCTACAGTATAACTAACCAAAAAATTATATAGTGACTGTGACTTCTGCAGTTCTTGCCATAAATAATATAGTCATGTTCAAAACTGTGCATTATAGTGCCATCTTTATTTGACACCAATGTGTATGAACTATGCCAGAAATGTGAGACTTAAGCTGGCAAGAAACATAAATGTAAGGGTAGGCAATGTAAGCTATGCTATGAACCCTTAACTTTTGATTTTTCTTTCCATTTGTCTCTTCTTTCCTATCAATATTTGGAGTTCCTTTCACGTTTGTGATTTCTAATTGTAAACCATTTTATATTATCAGAAAAGGCAGTATAACAAATAAATGTGAACTGTAACCAGAAGTAGTGATCACTTATGTTTTATGCATCCTGTTGGTAAAGCTGAAACATCTGAAAAGCATATTTTTTATGATTGTGAAAATATGCAAGAAATGGGTTGGTATGTGCCTAATTGAATACTATATATGTGACAAACTTGAACAATAAAAGAAAATGGGAATTTAAGGGCTTTGAATGTCTTTCTGCTTTTATACAGATTTTTCTGTGACAAAAAATGTAAAGGTTCTAACTTCATAGCTCAGAATTTGAAAGGTTTTGATGGGTATTTTGTTCTTAATCAGCTGTTAAAGGAAAATATGGACATAGGCCTGCTGGTTCAAGATAGTAAACTTCCACAAGTCATGGGTTTTCCAGACTGTAAAAGGTATTTTTTAATACTCAGGAATTCAAAATTATGTGGGCCAAATGCCAGATATGGAGCATTATAGTGTTGGGAACATTTCCTGAGGAAAAAAAGGAATTTCTACAACGGTATAAGCATAAAACATTTAATAATTTACAAAAGGTGTTGGCCTATTATTCCCAAGAGGATATGGCCATTTTGCAACAGGCCTGTGACCTCTACAGAGCTGAAATTATGAAAATGACAGAGAAAGATGTGGTTGTAGAACAGGATGGCAATGGTGAATCAAAAGTTTTAACGAGTTGTTTAGACCCTTTTCAGTACATAATCTTTGCATCCATGTGCATAGCTATGTACAGAATAATGTTTTTAGAGCAAAAGTCCATGGCACTCGTCTTACTGGATAACTATCACAGACTGACAAAGAGATATTCATCTCCCTCTATTCAGTGCCAGATGTATCTAGAGGCCACAGAAAATATACAAATCATTCATGCTTTGAAAGGCGGCAAAAAAGAGGTGGGTTCCTATTTTCTTGATGGCTATGCAATTATTAAAGGGATGCAGACAGCTTTTGACTTTAATGGGTGTTTTTACCATGGCTGTCCAAGTTGTTAAAATGATAAAGGCTAGCCACAACCTTTGGCTTTCTTCATTACAAAACACAGCTAAAGGCAGCACTCCTGGAAAGACAAGGGAAGATCACGAGTCTGTGGGAATATGAGCACATGTTTATGTTTATGTTTATTGAGTTGCTTAATGGACCGCCCATCACAACAGCGTCTGAGCGGTTTACAAAATACAATTAAAGACTGCTGTAGAAAATAGGAACAGAATGCCATAATATGATAGGAAAGGAGAGAGAACAGTAGGGATTATAGATAGATTATAGAGCAAGTCAGGGAGCATCAGCGTGGGGGTGGTGAAAGAGGACATGGATGAGGAGAAAGGCTGGAGGCTAGGCAGAAGAGGTGGGTTTTTAGATTTGCTTTAAAGGTTTTAAATGAGGGCTCTAGGCAGAGGTCTGGGGGGAGTGAGTTCCAGAGGCGGGGGCCAAGGAAGTAGAAGGCGGAGCAGCGGGTGGATTCTAGGTGGGCTTGGGAAGAGGAAGGTAGGGTTAGGCGGTTCATGTGGATAGTACGGAGGGAACGGTGGGGAGTGTGGAGGTGGACCAGATCAGCAAGGTAAAGGGGGGTGCCAGTGTGAATAGACCTGTGAACAAAGATGAGGAATTTGTACTGAATACGAAAAGAGATCGGAAGCCAATGCAGACGAATGAGAAGAGGGGTGATATGATCGAAGCAGGAAGAGCAGGTGAGGATACAGGCAGCAGTGTTGTGAACTCATTGCAGACGTTGACGTTGAGATTGGGCAAGGGAGGCGAGGAGGGTGGTCATAGCGGAGAAAGAAAGGAAGGGACGAACAGATCGGAGTTGTCTTAGGGTGAGAAAACAGCGCTGAACTACGGAGGAGATATGGGCTTTGAAGGATAGGGAGGAGTTGATGGTCACACCAAGGTAGCGTAGAGAGGTAACGATAGGAATAGGAGCAGAAGAGAGCAAGGGAGTAAGGGAAGGGGCATGGCTACCAGCGGGGAACCAAATGGCTGAAGTTTTAGAGAGGTTGAGAGGAAAGCCAAGATACCACTGAGGAGAGACAGTTGTTGAGGGGGGTGATATCAGGGGAAACTGAGTCGGTGTGGTAGAGAAGAAAGATATCGTTGGCATAATAATGAGCGGAGACACCGTGTTGTTGAACCAAGAGGGTGAGGGGAGCCAGGAAGATGTTAAACAGAAGGGGAGTGAGGACAGAACCCTGGGGGACACCACAGGGAAGGGGAGTGGAGGGGGAAGAAAGAGAACCAGCAGAGACTGAGAAAGACCGACCAGAGAGAAAAGAGTGAAACCAATGGAGAACAGTGGCGGTTAGGCCAGCATCTTGAAGGCATGAAAGGAGAGTACGGTGGTCAACAAGGTCGAATGCAGCAGAGAGATCGAGGGAGACAGCAAGAGTGAAGAAGCCACGATCGTGAGCGGTGTGTAGTTTGTTTAGAAGTGAAAGAAGAACAGGCTCTATGCTGTGACCGGGATGGAAGCCTGACTGTCATGGGAAAAGGGTGAGGGAGGCTTCAAGGTGGGAGGACAGTTCAGTGAAGACAAATTTTTCTAAAAGCTTAGAAAGGAAAGGGAGATTAGAGATGGGATGCCAACTAGAAGTGGAGGAGTGATCTAGTGACCCCTTTTTTAGAATAGGGTAGATGATAGCGTGCTTCCAGGGGGTGGGGAAGACACCAGTGGAAAGACTAGTGTTAAAGATAGAGAGAATGTGGGGAGAAAGGGCTAGAGAGGGATCTAGGAGCCAATGGGAGGGAATGGGATCAGAGGAACAGAAGGTTTTGCGAACGGAGATAAAGGTCTTGGAAAGGGCATAGACAAAGATAGGCTCAAAAGAGGACCAACGAGCGAAAATCTTAGCGGAAATCAATTCCAAGGATAGGGATATCTCAAACATTTACACGTTCTTTAGGGTACAAAGCCCGAGACAAGTTCAAGGCCTCTGTAAGATATGGGAAGAAGAAGCAGAAGTTCCTTTGAAGCAAAAAGTGTGGAACCTGCTCTGGGGGCCTATAGTACACACTTCAAGATCGGCTGCGCTTACACAATCTATGTTCTTTTTCGCACATAGGGCGTTTATAACGCCGAACAAGATGGCCAAATGGAATACTGACAGGTCCTCTTTATGTTGGTCCTGTCAAGCAGTACCGGGCACCATGAGGCATGTGTTTTTGGACTGCCCTCTCATCCAGGGATTCTGGTCACCAGTTTGGAAAAGGATATCACAGGTGGTGGGTTGCTCTTCCCCTCTAACATGGCGCATACTAATCCTGAAATCGTTAGAGATCCCATCGTTGGAAAAAGATCATTTTTTCATACTAAACTTCATGATTGCTGTAGCCACAAAACTGATTCTATCAAATTGGAAAGATGCATCAAAATTAAACTGGCATACATGGTGGAACTTAGTGTGCCTTTACAGTAGATACGAAAAAGCTCAAGATAAGGTCAATATCCTAAGGGGGAAAGAGGTGGTTCAGAATAAATGGTCTGCCTTAGATCGTTTTACAAGCTCTGTGGTAAGCTGAATAGATGTCCCTGTGGTTTGCAAGGTACAGGGTGGGAGTTGTGGGAGTAGCGTAGTTTGTGTTTGGATGGTTTTGCTATTGTAGTCGGGAAAATGTCAATAATATTGTGTTCTGTTTGCTCTGTAAACATGTAAAAAGATTTAATTAAAAAAAAAAAAGAGGACCAACGATGGGAAAGAGAGGGGTACAGAGGGGGAGGGGGTGAAGGGGAGGAGGGCAGAGAAATAGCAACTGAGGCTTGAGGAGGAGGAGAGAGTGGGGGAGGACAAGAGGGAAATGAGAAGCGGAGGGAAAGGACTTTAGAGGAGAAATATGTTGCCAGAGAGGCAGGTTCAGGAATGACTGGGGGGGGGGAGGGGGTAGAGGAGATGTGAGGAGCGGATAGGGAGCAGAGAACAGAGTACAATTGGTGGGAGGAGTTGATAGAAGTGGAGATGAGGGAAGAGAAATAATCCTTTTTGGCGGCGTGGAGTGAGAGACGATACGGATGGTAAAACAAATTGACAGGTGCTGTGCAGATTTTCTGGATAGCTCTGCATTACCACAACTTCTGATTACACAGGTACACTAAAAAAAATTTTTTTTAAACTGCCTCTAATGTTTCGATTGATTTTTACATTTTTTGGTGCGCTGAATCCAAATCTGGTAACCAATTTGCTCCATCACGTACAGATTTTTTGCTACATTGGGTTAGCAGTTTGAGGTGAACGTTTCAGATTGAGTGCGATCGAGATAAAAGTTTCTTGGATGAATTCTTTATACTAATTGTTTAGTAGTTATTCAAATAAGAATAAAGAAAATTGTAACAAGGCAGCACATAAGAATAGAGTAATGTCAACAAAACACACTGTGATGGTAGCAAAATTGTCTGCACTTAAAACAGCCACATACATGTGCACAAACATTGAGCATATAAGAGCGAGGTTAGACACAAAGCAAAGCAAAGCAAAGAAATGTGCAAAAAATGTTGTACAGGTATGTATGTAAGAATAGAAAATGCAAACCGCACCATTGCAATACATGAAGACAAACACCCGATGGTGTGAAAATAAAATTCTAATAAATGAGATCCGACACTGTGGTAATAACTAGCAAATTTTTATTTCAAAGTTTAGTAAAAACATGATATTTGTCAACACAGTTTAGATTTTAAAGTCATTCTTGGGTCAATCAATCTCCTGGTGGGCCCGTTTCTTCTTCCCCCGAATGCTTCTCTTGGTGCGCTGCTTGGCGTATTTTTCATCTGGGGTTTCCCGCAGCAGCAACCAGCAGAAATCAGCCATCATAGTGGTGTTCCATCTTCCTTGGTACCTTCTCTCTGCGTCCTTGATGTCCTGGTGAAACCTTTCACCTTGTTCTTCACTGTACGCCCCCACGTTTTCGGGAAAGTAGTTCACATGGGAGTGCAAGAAATGGACTTTCAGGCTCATGTTACAGCCTTGTTCTTTGAAGGCATTGAGCATCCTGGCAACAATATCCTTATAGTTCTCATCCCGCCTGTTCCCCAAGAATTTGAGAACAACATCCTTGAAGGAATCCCAGGCTTCTTTTTCCTTCTCAGACATCGTTTCAGCGAATGCTCCATCTGAAATGAGTTTCCTTATATCAGGGCCAACAAACACTCCTTCCTTTAGCTTTGCTTCAGAAAGTCGGGGGAACTTTGAGCAAAGGTACCGAAAGCACTCACCATCTTTTGGAAGGGACTTGATGAATTGCTTAATGAGACCCAACTTAATGTGGAGAGGTGGTAATAGAATTTTATCACGAGGTACCAAGCTCTCATGAAGAACATTTTTCTCACCGGGTCTCAAATACTCCCGAATTGGCCAGTCTTTTTTCCCCCAGTGTAGGTCGCGGGCCCGGCTATCCCACAAGCAAAGGAAGCAGGGATATTTGGTGAAACCGGATTGCTGCCCTAATAGCATGGATAGAATTTTAAAGTCTCCACAAATCATCCACTTATGCTCATCATAACGAATCTTCTGAAGAATCAGGGCCAAATTCTCGTATTTTTATTGGAGAATAACAGAGTGAGCAATAGGAACTGAGGCGAATGTGTTGCCATTATGAAGAAGAACACCTTTTATGCTGTCTTTTGATGAATCAATGAACAGCCGCCATTCAGCAGGATCATACTTGAGTTTAAACTTTTCCATCACTCCGTATATATCGTTGCAAAATATCAAATCGTCCTCTTTGCTGAAATACTTCAAAAATTGTGTCTCGCGGTTGCGGTACCAATAAAAAGTTGTTCCTGGTGACAATAGATTTTTCTGTTTAAGCCGAGAACCTAGCAGTTGGGCAGCATCTTTTGGGAGTCCTAAATCCCGGACTAAATCATTCAATTCAGCTTGAGAGAAAAGTTCAGGTTTCGGATCTGGTTCAGTTTCAAACTCGGAAGTACTGGAATCATCGGGAAAAGCCATCTGATGAGTCTCATCATGATCAGAACCGTCCACACAAATATGATCCAAAGATTTTGGTGGTTCAGGCACAGGTACTTCGTTGCTATGAGGCATAAGCCTAATTGCTGAGGGAAGGTTGGGGTAACTTATTACGTTCTTATTTTTTAAGTTGTATCCCTTCACAATGCAAGAGCAAAAATAGCAGTCACTGCTGTGGTCTCTTTGTTCACGCCACATCATAGGTATTCCGAAACGAAATGCTTGTTTTTTACCTTTCATCCATAAGCGTAGATCTTCCTCACATGTCTTGCACACTTTGTGAGGAGCCCACGGTTTGTCTTGATAGCCTAACTTCAAACCGAAATAGGCGAAATATACTTTTTTAATAAATGCAGAAATGTTCCTCTGCCGCTTTTTCACGGTATATTCCCCACAAGTAAAACAAAAACTGTCCGGAGAGTTGACGCAACCTCTGGCTCTGTGAGCCATCACAAATACACAGCACTGCAAACTACAACTGTAATGAACCACTTCGGAATAAAGCTGGATTACGACTGAGCAAACAAAAGGTAATAATGAACTTGCAAGAAACTGAAATTTGACAGGAACGTTCATGTCGCAACCACCGTGTTTGAGCGAGCGAACGAGGCGAGGCGAACAGGAAAGAACATGCGCCAGCGCGAGTACTGGATTTAGCCCCCCGCCTCCCAATTGTCCTGTTAATGTATAAAATGAATACAAAACATGAGGGAGTGTTTCTAGTTAGTTAACCATTACAACCTCTATTTTGGGCCAAGAAAATAAACTGCAGTCGGCTAAAAAGAAATTATGTGAACATTCCTTATATGGGTAAGAAATCTAATTTTGCAAGAAAACGTGACGTGATGGAACATTTTGGCTATTTTTCCTGGATTCAGCACCCCAAAATCTATAGGAATCAGTTGCAAAACTGGAGGCAGTTTTTTGGTAGTGTACCTGTGTTACACAAGATACTCTTTATGGGGGTAGAACAAATGCTGTGTCTGTACTACAAATCCAAACGTGAAGAAAAAGTCTACAACAATGATTTTTCACAGCGACCCTCTGGATGCTGTCCTAAATGGTGTTTTGTCCTCCGTCAGGTGGTTCATTGTTGATACAGTGTGTGATAAGGAAGCTTATCATAGCTCAGGAAGGAGCTATAGTAAAGGTGAAGTGACTCTGAACAAGCAACCTGTCAGTTCTGGTAGAAATAAGAAAACAGAATTTTCCCATAAAAGACTACCAGTCCCAGAATGCACCAGGTTTCCAACAGCCATTAGAGGAGCTGAAGTGGGGAAACGTGTGTTCAATCATGAGGGCTATGAGGTAATCCCCAAGCACTCATCTCAAAGGGCAGGGCCTGATTCAGCACAGCTGCGCTGTGCTAGGGTGGAGCACTCATCAAAGCAGAATAAAGGTAGAGTTTATTCTACAGAGAATTATCCTCATCCTCAGTTTCATCTGGGAGATCCTCATCCTCAGATTCAGCTTGGAGATCCTCATCCTCAGATTCAGCTTGGAGATCCTCAGCTTGGACATCTTCATCATCTGGAGGATCATCAGAAGCAGAAGCCAGTGCGGACGGACAGAGAGGGCAAGAAACCCTTTGGAAGAAAGAAGAGGAAAGCATTTGGGAGGCCTAAAGGAGTCCAGAGCAGTACGTATACTGGGAGACATTCAAAAGGCCAGCATACACCATTGGACTGGGGAAAGCCAGAGGAATGATGCTGCAGAGCTAGGAATCTCCAGACGGTACCTGTGAGGGAGACGGCTGCACGTGGAAGGGACCCTAGGACCCGTGCCAGAAGGTATGTGAAGAGAGATCCAGTGTCCAGGGATCTGGATTGGAAGGCTGGACATAAGAACTGGACTACATACTGGCCAGGCTATTTAGAGAGGAACTCTAACAGCAATGGAAGCTCAGGTATGAACACTGATCTATGCCCTAGCTATAACCTTGAAAGACAGCAGGGAAACAAGTATTCTCCTGAGAGTGCTACATTGAGAAATTCCTCTGTGCCAATCCATGATATTGAACCCATGATTGTTGAAGAAGGGGGAGCGGTCTTAGATACAGGCTGTGAATATATGGATTGCTCTCTGTCTAAACTCCTTTGGTAATTTACTGTTACAAAGTACAAGAACCATCGCAAAGAAATACAAACTTGTTCTTTAATCTACTCAGAAAAGCTCCTGAGTAGGATTTTTTAGCCACGCAGTAGAAAGCAAGCCAGCTAAGGGGTTTCAGCTGGGTAACTGCTAGCAATTGAGCCTTACCTAATTGCTTGTGAGCTCTGAGGGAATCACTTCTGAGTCTATGTGTGAAGATATAAGAAGTTAACCTGAAAAGAGTAGTTTTTTTCTTTCTTTGTGGCTTTTGGTTTGTTGTTTGATACTGCTAAGAAAACATTAGCTAATGCCTACAGAAAAGGCCAGTTTGTACCAACCAGGTCTTATTTCTTTTGCTTTGCTTGCCTGCCAAGTTCAGCTGTTGTTTTCCTGATTTGGTTTTTTCTAAGTTTAACACTGAAAGCAAGTATCCTGTTTTATGTGCTACCAAGCATATCTGTGTTGGGAGAAATAACCCCATAAATAAATATCTTATTGGCTTTACACTCAAGCACAACTAATTATTGTGAGCAGCTGTGTCTGGTGTGAATGGACTGCATTTCCCACAATCCCTTGCAAATCATATTGATATATGCACTTGCCAAGACTGTGAACATTCTCACCCAGGCAGCCGTCTGACAAGTGGCATCTATAGCTACTGTTATTGCATCGATCCATCTCATTGCTGGTCTTCCTCTTTGGCATTGATCTTTAACCTTGCCAAGCATGATGCCTCTCTCTAATGATGTCTCTCTTCGCATGATGTGTCCAGATTATGAAAGTCGAAGTCTTGTCATCTGAGATTCTAAAGAAAGCTTTGGTTTGATCTCTAGTACTGACTAGTTTGTTCTTTGGGCAGTCCATGATATACACAGTATTCTTGGCCAGCACCACAATAAAAAGGCATCAATTTTCTTCATGTCTAGCTTTTTCCACTGTCCAACCTTTGCATCCATAAGATGTTATTGAAAATACTATGGCTTGGACAAGTCAAATCTTTGTATAGAGAGAGACTTCTCTACTCTTGAGAATCTTGTCTAGGTCCTTCAAAGCCATTCTGCCAAGAGCAATGCATCGTCATATTTCTTAACTGCTTGTTGGTTTTTATTGATTATTGATCCGAGCAGGTTAAAGTTGTCAACTATTTAAATTTCTTTACCATCAATGATGAACTTATTGATTTTGCTGGTTGTCAGGATCTTTGCCTTCTTTACATTAAGGTGCAGGCCGATTTTAAGACTATGTTCCTTGATCTTGAGAAGCAAATGTTTCAGATTTTCTTCACTTTCAGCCAGTATTGTGGTGTCATCAGCATAGCAAAAGTTGTTGATGAGTCTTCCACCAGTCCAGCTTTTCTGATGATTTGTTCTGCATATAAATTAAACAAGTAGGGGGAAACTATGCAGCCTTGTCGTACACCTTTACTGATTTTAAACCATTCTGTTTCTTCTTGTTCCGTTTGAACTGTTAATTCTTCTGCACAACCTTTACGTTGATTAAGAAGCATCAGGTATTCTGGTATCCCCCCATGCTTCTTAATGTGGCCCAGACTTTCTCATAGTTTACACAGCCAAAAGCCTTGCTGCAGTCAGATTTTCCTTTGTTTCATTGGATATAGCATTCCTCTACTGGCAAAGATTATTGAGAAAGTGGTACAACATCAGCTACAGGAACACATTGACAACCACGCACAACTGGACCTCAAACAACACAGTTTTGCCCCAACCACGGAGCTAGCAAGACTACAGAACATCGGATTACACTGAGCCACACTGAGGTGGTTCCACTCCTACTTAACGGACAGACAAATACAGGTCAAGATCGGTCCCAACACATCCCGACCCATAAAGGTAATGCAAGATGTACCTCAAGGATCCGCCCTATCAGCACTATTATTTAACCTTTACATCCAGCCAATATGCAGCATCATAAAAGAACACGGGATAAAATACACAATCTATGCGGACGACATAATGATATACACACCACTCACCCTCAACAACCCAGACTACACCAAGATAACAATGTCTCATGCACATGAACAGCTGGTTTCAACACAACAACTTGAACATAAACTACAGCAAGACCGGGGCTCTAATCATCACACGAAACTCCGACTTCATCCCTCCTCGCAACATCAAGATAGACAACACAACCATACCCATACAACCAGAAGTGAAATACCTCAGAGTGACCCTGGATAAAGAACTGAACCTTCAGTCCCACATCAGCAGAACCACCAAAAATGCATACCACAGGATGAGACTAGTCCGACGCCTCAAACCCCTCCTCTCTCAGGAACACTTCCGCACAGTCTGTCAGGCACTAATAACCCCAATCCTAGACTTCTGCAACCCAATCTATCTTGGCCTAACAAAACAGACACTCAGGCCACTGCAACTGGCCCAAAACACAGCAGCTCGCATAAGAACTGGCACCACAAGACAAGAACACATCACACCTACCCTAAAAGATCTCCACTGGCTACCAATCAGCTCCTGCATCAAACATATTCAAATCAAGCAACAGTTGTCAGCTTTCAGCCTACACCCACTCATACAACCCGACAGCAGCACAAGACCGAGGAGGAGAGGCACATCCAACAGTGTCAACACACCTAAAGACATCAACAAGGTACGCAAGGACACCAAAAAAAGAGCCTTTTCAAAGGCGGCAACAACAATCTGGAATGCCCTCCCTGATGAACTACGGTCAACAACAGAATTAAGGACTTTAGGATACTGTTAAAGACGACCCTCTTCATAGAGCACTACGGTGACGTCACTTAAACGGTGCAACAGACAATACCCCAACTCAACAGCCCACCCTAGCAACTTGACTTAGTATTAAAGTAAAGTCCTGATGTACATAGTATTGTAAATAGCGCACGTTGTAAATAGCTCACCAAGAATCAATGTCCATTTACACACACACGCACTCACTGCTCAATGCATGCACACACTAGACAATGTATCTTGTTGATTGTTTGCCTTGTATCTTGTATAGACCGCCTCGATTGTAGGAAAAGGTGGTATAGAAATCAGTTTAAATAAATAAATAAATATAGACTTTACGAGTCTACACCCAATGAAACAAAGGAATATCAAATAGGCCAACAACAAACTATTTATGATAAATTTGCACCTCTTGCAAATTACTTTGACTTTATAAAAGCTAAAGTATACCCACCCCAAAAATTCTTTTTCCCCGAGTTACTTGTACAGATGGGTGGCAAGCTTATATCTCCTCTGTGCTGTATATGCACTGACACGCAGCAACAAGAAATGTGTGCCCACGTGGATGAGGAGAGAGCTTTTGTATGGATTTGGTATATGGTGGAGAGGAACGCAGCCATTGCAAAAGGGTATGTGGTTGTTGATACACTCAATAGAAATTCCACACAGCTGAGTACAATGATTCTCACAGCACCTCAATGACCTCAACAAATCTGGTTCCACTTCCAAGAATCTATCAATTCAGCCTCCACTTGGAATACAAGAATTCTCAGTCTTAGCACCACAAAATTATGTCACTGTCTGGCATCCAAACCTCTAGAAAGTTGAAGGGTGCCTAGTTGTTTGTTTAGGACCACCACCTCCAATTTAAGAAATTCTGGTGGCAGCAACGAAACCTTCCACAAGTAAATCCCATGCATTCAAGTGAAACATTTTCCATCTGGTATTCTGCATAAGGCCAAGATCTTTTTGCATACCTATTAGATACTACCCTACAATTATCTATACCACCTTTATCAGTAGGGTCTTCAGACATCCTCTGTCAAAGCACACATCAGTGACCTGTTTATCATGTTCTGACAGACTAAACTTTGGGTTTCTTTATGTCTGATTGTTTCCAAATTCATGAGGAGTCTTCTTTAAATCCGATCTCTGATTCAAAAGCCATCAGCCCCATGAGGCCTGAACCTTGTGCTTTAGCCAATGGAATTCTCATCGATGAAGTATTTCACATGGAAAGTATTTAGCTCACACATTTCCATTAGTAGTTCAAAGTGAGCTACAATCAAGTACAGCAAGTAATTCCCTGTACTTACAATCTAAGTACTTTTCCTAACAAGTGTTACCTCAGTCAGAAGAATCAAAGAATTTCATGCTCTCGGAGACGAGTATAGAAGGGACAAGAGAGGTGAGGAGCTGAGAGAGAGGAGAAAAGGGAAGAATAGGGGGCAAGAGTGCAATGACAGAAGTATGAGAGAGGAGTCAGAGGAGAGGGGATGGATAAAAAGAAAACTAGAGTGAGGAGAGGAAAATTGGGACAAAAATATACTGGAGGAATGAATGGAAGGAAGGAAGTGTGCCAAAAATACACACCCATTCATCATCAACTCACCTCTCATTCCTGCATGGAGCAGATGCTGGTAAAAGCAAAAAAAGCAGGGGTAGGGTTACCTGCCTCACTCCTGGATCATGCCGCCTGCTTCCTTCTTTCTCCAACACTGGAAATCACTGATAAGGCCAGAAATTGGTTGACTGACAGATGACAGAAGGTGATGGTAAATGGAAATCACTCGGATGAAGGGAAGGTGATTAGTGGCGCGCCCCAGGGATTGATCCTGGGACCGGTACTGTTCAATGTAGTTGTGAGCGATATTGCTAATGACTGAATGGTCTTTTTGCAGATGACACGAAAATTTGCAAGAGTGGATTCCCCTGAGGGAGTGAATAAGATGAGGAAAGATCTACAAAGGATGGAGGAATGGTCTAATGCTTGGCAGTTAAGATTTAATGTGAAGAAGTGCAGTGTCATGCACTTGGGATACAGAAATCCAAGGAAATTGCATGTGATAGGGAGTAAGAGGTTAGTGTGCACCAACCAGGAGAAGGACCCCGGAGTGATTCTTTCCGAGGATCTCAAGGTAGCGAAACAGGGTGACAAAGTGGTAGCCAAAGCCAGAAGGATTCTGGGTTGCATACAGAGAAAAATTAACAACAGAAAGAAGGAGGTACTAATGCTACTGTACAAGTTGCTGGTGAGACCTCACTTGGAATACTGTGTTCAGTTTTGGAGACCATAACTCACAAAGGTTATAAAAAGAATAGAAATGGTTCAAAGGAAGGGGACCAAAGTAATTTGGTGCCTGTACCAGAAGTCATATGAGAAGAGACTCGAAGACCTAAATATGTATATTCTAGAGGAGAAGAGGGACAGGGGAGATATAATACAGACCTTTAAATACTTAAATAGTATTAATGAACAAACAAACTTTTTTCAAAGACAGGGAAGCTGCAAAACTAGAGGACATAACATGAAGCTGCAAGGGGGTAAACTGAAAGGCAACATCAGGAAATACTTTTTTGCTAAAAGGGTGGTGGATGCTTGGAATGCCCTCCCGATGGAAGTGGTGGGGTCAAATACAGTGACTGAATTCAACATGGCATAGGACAGACACAGTGGATCCCTTTATAGCAACAGGTATTCTTCAGGGACCACAGGAATCAGTCCTCACATATAGGTGACATCGGTGCCGACGGAGCCATAAGAACATAAGATATGCCATACTTGGTCAGACCGAGGTCCATCAAGCCCAGTATCCTGTTTCCAACAGTGGCCAATCTAGGTCATACGTACCTAGCAATATCCCCAAAAGACACAGGTTCCACAATGCTTGTACTGGGTCAAGCATTGATTATCCTGGGTCCCTTTTTAATAGTGGTTTATGGACCTTTCCTCCAGGAACTTGTCCAAACCTTTTTTTAAACCCAGCTACACTAACAGCCCTTACTACATCCTCCGGTAACAAATTCCAGAGTTTGATTACACGTTGAGTGAAAAAATATTTTCTCTTATTTGTCTTAAATAGTTTACCCTGTAGCTTCATTGCATGTCCCCTAGTCTTTCTATATTCTGATAGCGTAAACAATTGATCCACGTTTACCCGCTCCACTCCATTCATTAATTTATAGACCTCTATCATATCTCCCCTCAGCCGTCTCTTTTCCAGGTTGAAGAGCCCCAACCTTTGTAGCCTCTCTTCATAGGAGTAGCCTTCCATCCCCTTCACCATTTTGGTGGCTCTTCTCTGTACTTTTTCTAATAATGCTATGTCCTTTTTAAGATACGGTGACCAGAACTGCACACAATATTCAAGGTGCGGTCGTACCATGGAACGATACAGAGGCATTATAATATCCTTTGTTTTATTTTCCATCCCTTTCTTTATGATACTTAGCATTCTATTTGCTTTCTTGGCTGCCGCTGCACACTGGGCAGAGGGTTTTAACATGTTATCCACGATGACTCCTAAATCTTTTTCCTGGGTGGTGGTTCCCAATGTGGAACCTTGCATTGTGTAACTATAGTGTGGGTTGTTCTTTCCTAGGTGCATAACTTTGCACTCGTCCACATTGAATTTCATCTGCCATTTGGATGCCCAGTCTTCCAATTTATCCAGATCCTCCTGCAGTTTTCCACAATCCTCTTGGGTTTTTAACAACTTTAAACAGTTTTGTATCATCTGCAAATTTGATAACCTCACTCGTTATTCCCTTTTCCAGGTCATTTATGAATATGTCAAAAAGTAGCGGACCCAGTACAGATCCCTGGGGTACTCCACTATTCACCTTTTTCCATTGGGAATATTGGCCATTTAGCCCTACCCTCTGCTTTCTATCTTTTAACCAGTTCCCAATCCACAATAGTACACTGCCTCCTATCCCATGACTTTTTAGTTTCGCCAGAGGTCTCTGATGAGGGACCTTATCAAAAGCTTTCTGAAAGTCCAGATACACTATATCAACCGACTCACCTTTGTCTACCTGTTTATGCACACCTTCAAAAAAACATATCAGATTAGTAAGACAAGATCTTCCTTGTCTAAAGCCATGTTGGCTGTCTCCCATTAGGCCATGACTATCTACGTGCTGTGTAATTTTGTTCTTTATGATGGTTTCTACCATTTTCCCCGGTACTGACGTCAGACTCACCGGTTTGTAATTTCCCAGGTCACCCCTGGAACCCTTTTTAAAGATTAGTGTTACGTTGGCGACCCTCCAATCTTCAGGTATTACAGATGATTTTAATGAAAGTTCACAGATTACCAATAGCAGGTCCGCAATCTCATATTTCAGTTCTTTCAACACTCTTGGATGTATACCATCCGGTCCAGGTGATTTGCTACTATTCAGTTTATCAAATAGTTGTAATATATCTTCCCGGTGTAGCGATATTTCTCTCAATTCCTCTGCAGTATCACCTTTAAATACCACTTCAGTTTTGGGTAACATCCCTACATCTTCCTCAGTAAAGACCAAAGCAAAGAATTCATTCAGTCTCTCTGCTATAGCCTCGTCTCCTCTTACTGCCCCTTTTACCCCTCTATCATCTAATGGCCCAACGGACTCTCTCACAGGCCTTTTGCTACGAATGTACTTGAAAAAGTCTTTATTTCGTGTTTTTGCTTTCATAGCAAGTTCCTTCTCAAATTCTCGCTTTGCATGCCTTATCAATGCTTTGCATTTAACTTGCCAGTGCTTGTGCTGTTTCCAGTTTTCTTCGTTTGACTCTTTTTTCCATTTCCTGAAGGATTCTTTTTTGGCAGCAACAGCCTCTCTGACCTCACCTTTAAACCATGCTGGCAGTTTTTTGGACTTTCTTCCACTTTTCTTAATGCGTGGAATACAGCTGGTCTGGGCTTCGAGGATAGTATTTTTAAATAACACCCAAGCTTGCTGTAAGTCTTTAACCTTTGCAACCGCTCCTTTTCGTTTTTTCTTAACTATATTCTTCATTGTATCACAGTCTCCCTTTTGAAAGTTAAAAGGTAGTACTGTGGATTTCTTTACTATCCCTCCTCCACTAATTAAATCAAACACGATCATGCTATGATCACTATTGCCAAGTGGTCCCAACACCCTTATTTCTTGTACCAGATCTGGCGTTCCACTAAGGACTAGGTCCAGTATGGCTTCCCCTCTGGTCGGTTCATGAACCAGCTGCTCCAAGAAGCAGTCATTTATTTCATCTAGAAACTTTATCTCCCTAGCTTGTCCTGCCGTAACACTGACCCAGTCAATACCAGGGTAATTGAAATCACCCATTATTACTACTCTGCTGTGACTTTTGTTAGCTTCCTTGATTTCTTTGAGCATTTCATCATCCATTTGTTCATTCTGGCCAGGCGGTCGATAGTACACTCCCACTGCCATC
Source organism: Ichthyophis bannanicus (assembly GCA_033557465.1). Lineage (NCBI taxonomy): Eukaryota > Metazoa > Chordata > Amphibia > Gymnophiona > Ichthyophiidae > Ichthyophis > Ichthyophis bannanicus. The sequence continues at coordinate 605,919,385 of CM066036.1, read as the reverse complement.
GCCTTCCCTTTTTTACATGGAATTTCAATCCATAGAGATTCTACAGCAAATTTTGTTTCCTGCAAAACTTTAATCCTTTCTGACTCAATGCCCTCTCTAACATAGAGCGCAACTCCTCCACCAATTTGATCAGTTCTATCATTACGATATAGTTTGTATCCAGGTATCACAGTGCCCCGCAGAAGCATTTCCCCTGCTTTCAAAGAAAGCCTTTGGAAGATGCCACCACACATGCGTGGTCCCTTCCCGCCCAAGGGGGCCATCTTACTCAGTCAGATGACATAGCTAGAGCCGATAAAGAAGATTGCAAAAATCGTACAGCAACTCCAAGGTGAGGAGGGAGGGTTGTGAGGACTGATTCCCGTTGTCCCTGGACAACACCTGTTACAGATGAGTAACTACACTTTTTCCAGGAATAAGCAGGAAGTCAGTCCTCACATATGGGACCCCCTAGTTACAGGCTACCGAAAACCTGTAGGAAAACATGGCCCAGTCATGAGCAGCTGCAAGCAAATTTGAGGAAAGATTCTAATGACCCCAGTGCCCAGGGAGAACCTTCGCTCCGGTGGCATGAAAAGGGGGGGGGGGGGTGTCAGAGGGCAGAAGTTGCCTAAACCCCGAAAAGATTAAGGAATACAGACTGGCCGAAAGCACTATCCCATCGGGACTCCCTCTCCCGGCAGTAGTGAGCTGTAAAGGTATGAACTGGGGACCAGGTGGCGGCCCAGCAGATGTCTGCCATAGGGACATAGAGTAGGCTTGCAACCAAGACCGCCATAGCCCTGACTTTGTGCGCTGTGACCCGGCGCTCCAACGAGAGCCCATCCTGATTGTGGCCGAAGGCAATGCAGTCCGCCACTTAGGTGGATTGGGTCCACTTATAACAGCTTCCCCCAGGCAACAGTTGTCGTAGAAAGTGAAAAACTGTGAGGCTTTACGGTGGCCCTGAATACGTTGCAGGTAGAAGGACAAAGCCTTCTTACAATCCAGAGTATGGAGAATGGCCATTGCCTTGCCAGCATGGGGTCATGGAAAGAAGGTGGGGAGTACCACCTCCTGGTTGAGGTAGAAAGTGGATACTACCTTCGGAAGGAATTTAGGGTGGGTGCGAGGCACGACCCTATTCTTGTAGAATCTGGTGTAAGGTGGCTCGGCCACCAAGGCCTGAAGCTCGCTGACTCTGCGGGCAGATATGAATGTCACCAGGAAGACAACCTTCCAGGATAAATAACGCAGATGGTTGGTAACCAAAGGTGGCTTGGTGAGCTGCATCAGAACCATACTGAGATCCCATTCCGCTGTAGGAAGGCGGATGGGAGGTTTAGAGAGCAGCAGGACTAGCATAAATCGGTGATGAGGGGCTGCGCGGATAGAGGTTTTCCCTGTATTGAGTGATGGTGTGCTGAGGGCGCTCTCAGGTGCACCCCAACGGAGTTGGACTTGAGTCCGGTCTGTGAAAGGTGGTGCAAGTACTGCAGCACCGTGTGCACCATTGCTCCACACACCATACTAAGAATCTGCGCCACTTGAAGACGTAGGCCATTCTAATGTGGCTCTTACGAGAGGCCAGGAGAACTTCCTCCACCTCCCTTGGGAGGTTGAAGGGTGTTAAGTCGACGCACTCAGCAGCCATGCTGTTAATGACAGGGACTCCAGGTTGGGGTAAAGAAGCCAGCCCTCCTCCTGGGTCAGTAACCCCGGGACATTCCCAAGAGGGACCAGGAGCTCCATGGAGAGACAGAGCAACAGGGGGAACCAAGGCTGCCTGGGCACCGTGAGGACACCAGAAGCATGGAGGCCTTGTCCCGCAGGACTTTGAAGAGGGTCTGGGCGATTAGTGGTGTGGGAGGGAAGGCATACAGAAGGCCTTCTGACCATGAGATGAGGAAGGTGCCCGTCGCTATCTGGGACAGATGTGGTTGGGGACAGAAGAAGCGGGGCAGCTGAGCATTGGCTGGGCTGGCAAAAAGGTCAAGACTTTGGGTTCCCTAGAGTCGGAACAGCCATTGCGCCATGCTGAGGTCTAGACGCCATTCATGTGGCTGTAGGACCCTGCTCAGCCCGTCTGATAGGGCATTGTCTTGGCCCAGAAGGTATACTGCCCTGAGGAGCATTCCCTGACCAACAGCAAATGAGCAGAGGACTACTGCCCCCTAGCAGAGGCGCTGAGACCCTGTGCCCCCTGCTTGTTCAGGTAGAACATCGCAACCTGGTTGTCTGTTTGGACTAGCACCGACTAGTTCAGCAGGCAGTGGTGGAAGGCTTTCACCATCAGAAAAATGGCCTTGAGCTCCAGCAGGTTGCTCTGCTACTGGCTCTCTGCTAGGGACCAGTTGCCCTGCATGTGCAGTTCCTCGCAGTGGGTACGCCAGCCCAGTAGGGGTGCGTCTGTGGTGAGGATCTTCTGGGGGTTTGGGGGCTGGAAGGGTATACCCTTCTGCAGGTACTGTGCACCCTGCCACCAATTGAGCGACTCTAGCAGATGACAGGACACTGAGACCCTATCGTGGAGCCTGCCCGTGGTTTGTGTCCACTGTGAGTGGAGGCACCACTGAGCTGCCTGCATGTGGAGGCAGGTGTAGGGGGACCACATGGACTGTGGATGCCATATGACCAAGAAGGCAGAGCATGGACCGTGCCGATACCGTGTAATGGCACTGCACCTCGGTGACCAGGGCCATAAGACGATTCGCCCTGTCCAGGGGAAGGAAGGCCCTGGTCTGCAGAGTATTCAGACAAACTCCTATGAACTCCAGATCCTGTGTTAGAGTGAGGTGAGATTTGGTGTGGTTTATCATGAACCCCAAATGTTGCAGGACCTTGATGGTGCAGGCCGTGGCCTGTTGCACCTCGGTGGCCGTATCCCCTTTCACGAGCCAGTCATCCAGGTATGGGAAGACATAAGAACATAATATACGCCATACTGGGTCAGACCAAGGTCCATCAAGCCCAGTATCCTGTTTTCAACAGTGGCCAATCTAGGTCATAAGTACCTAGCAGTTTCCCCAAAAGACATAGGTTCCACAATGCTTGTATTGGGTCAAGCAGTGATATCCTGGGTCCCTTTTAATAATGGTTTATGGACCTTTCCTACAGGAACTTGTCCAAACCTTTTTTAAACCCAGCTACAGTAGCAGCTTTTACTTCATCCTCCGGTAACAAATTCCAGAGTGAAATTTTTGGACTTCCTTCTACTTTCCTTAAAGCATGGAATACAGCTGGTCTGGGCTTCCAAGATAGTATTTTTAAATGCCACCCAAGCTTGATGTAAGTCTTTGACCTTTGCAACGGCTCCTTTTAGTTTTTTCTTAACTATTTTCCTCATTTTATCATTGTCTCCCTTTTGAAAGTTAAAAGGTAGCACGGTGGATTTCCTTACCATCCCTCCTCCATTAATTAAATCAAGACGAAGGCCCCTTGGAGATGGAGGCAGGCAGCCACTACTGCCAGGCATTTGGTGGTGCGAAGACTTGGCCGAAGGGTAGTACCCTGTACTGGCAGTGGTCGCCCTCGACCATGAACCTCAGGTACTGACTGTGTCTGGGATGAATAAGGATGTGGGTATAAGCATCCTTTTGATCCAAGCAGCATAGTCAATCTCCCTTCTGAAGATAGGGCAGCAATGTTCCAAGGGAGAGCATTTTGAACTTCTCCCACACCAGGAACTTGTTTAGGTTTCGCAAACCCAGAATGGGCCTTAGGCCTCCTGTTCTTTTTTGGGACCAGAAAGTACCTGGAATACAACCCCTTCCCTCTTAGGTGGTGGGATACCAGCTCCATGGCCGAGTCCCTGAGAAGGTCTGGGAGTTCCTGCAGTAGCAGGGCCTGGTGCAGGGGAGTCCGAACGGGCTCTCCTGGAAAAAAAGGGGGAGGCGTCTGGTCCAGGTAAAGTAGGTAGTCTTCTCTGACCACTTGAAGTGCCTAGGTGTCGGTGGTGATGACAGATCACCGATGGGCAAAATGAATCAGACGCCCCCCCTGTTGGCAGCTGCTCCCCCTTGGGTAGAGAGGCTATGCTCAGGAAGTCAAAATCCTGACCCAGCCTCGGCAGGAGCTGGTGTTTGGAGCTTAGAGCCCTTAGGCTTGCCTTGGCCCTGACCCGCTCCTTTGCCCTGATGACCTTGCTGAGGGGTCTGGGGGGCATGGTATTGGGGATAGCTTTGGTAGGGCTGGCCTTTCCTGTGCAAGGGAGGCTTTTTCCCTGGCGTTTTTTTCTTGGGAAGAGTGAAGGTATTCCTGGAGAGCCGAGTCCTGGTGACAAACTCTGTCTCGATTTATACCACCTTATCCTCCATAGGTTTGCCAAAGAGGTTTTCACCGAGGCAGGGAACATTGAGGAGTTCTTCCTGGACCCATTGCTCAAGGTCAGATGCCTGAAGCCAGGCCTGGTGTTGGGCACCAATGCCTGCGGTGACCACCCTCGTGTTGGACTCGAAGCAGTCATAGGCGGCTCGAGACATGTACTTCGAGCACTCCCCGACGCACTTTGTGAGGGGGTTTGGAATTGCTGGAGGTGGTCTCCACTGTACATAGTTTGATACCAATGTTCCAATATAAGTTAAATCTCAGTTCCATGTAAACCGCCTTGATCTGGAGAAAGACAGTATATAAATACAGCTAAATAAATAAAATTAAATAAATAACTGAGACTCACCAAGAAACCTGTGAGTTTGGGATTCTCTATACGCTCCTACACCGAATAGAAGAATTATTTGACTGAAGTGCCTTCTGCAATTTATAATAGAAAGACTTCAAAACAAACTTCCTGCTGTTATGCATTATGGAAAGTGAAAAGTATAACTACCATGTAAATTGAACACATTTTAATTAATTTGCTGATCAGTGGTATGTCATCTCCGCCAGACAAGCAACTTAGAGAGAATTCCATTTCATTTTTGTTACGGCATGCTTTTATCAAGCTCTCTTTGCCGAGACACACAAGGCATTCAAAAGTTTGCCTTTGAACGAATTTGCTATCTCTGGTTAATTATAATAAGAATGGCAGCTTTGCACTGCTTATTGTGTTGCTTTGAACAATTTGAGTAGCTTCAGCTATTCAAAACCTGTCTCAATTATTAATCTAGGACAGCAAGTCTGCAAAGCCACATTAAGTGGAGTAATTTTTTTAACAGGGAACCTAAAACAAATATGAAGCATACATCTGCTTTCTGCCAACTTTATAAAGATAACACACACATATATCTGCTTTCATAAAATAGCCACCTAAAATAATTCCCAGTATGGCACAAAGGCTCTCGTTGAGTTACATTTGTTTTGAAGCAGATAAAACTTTTGGCATGTAATCTGTGCAGGTATGCAGACATTTTGCAAAGTACATGCATATTTCACAACTCTATGCCACACCATCCCTAGAAATGCCTCTACATGTTGACCACATGCAAGTACATATGCTCATCAGCACACAGTGCAATTTTATAAAGCCAATTTCCTGCATGCAAAATAGGCTTTGCACATGGAAATGCCTTACTAAGGTAATTTTAGAAATCTTTTTCCACATGTAAAGCCTGTTTTACAAACAGAAAAGGGGCTTCATAGAATTATTTGGCCAGATAATCACAAAGCCCAAGACAGTATTATAATAAGCATACATATTAAATTAGTTATACAACACAAATTATAAGACAAATTTGCATAATGCAATGATATAAAATTTCCTTTTCTTGAATCCTGATAGACCAGCCCAGAAGAGTGGATTATGCTCTCCAGCCAGCAAGTGAAGACAAATCAGAGCAACGTTCAGTGATACCATCACTGGTATATATACTGTTGCAGCACTGAGAGAAGATAGTATCACACTTCCCAAGCAAAAATAAGACTGAAAAACTCAGAAAACAGTATTAACCAGCAATAACTTTGTACAAACCTTTTTGTTCTCTTACCATTCTTGACTCTTCATCATGCACTGATACTGAAAATGCAGTTAAAAGGCATCAATCAGGGCTCCCAAACCCATAGAAGTAGCCTTCCAGGATGGGTCCTGGATTGGTCTAGCAGGATTCAAGGAAATTAAATTAGCAGGTATGGAAAAATCCTTCTTCCTTATCTTGCTAGACAAGTCCAGATGAGTGGGATATACCCAAGCAGCCAGGATCTAGGGTGGGAGGAAGATGACGCTCCAGACAGAATTGCTCTGTGAGAGGCACCATCTGCTCCAGTTCCCCCGTGCAACCTGTAGAGCATCACAAAGGTGTTCAGAGATGGCTAGGTAGTTGCCTTACAAATGTCCTCTGGAGATACTAAGGTAGACTCCATCCAGGAGGAGGTTGTTGCCCCAATGGAGCAAGCTCTAACGCCCTCTGCACGCATTTCCCACACAGACAGTAGGCTGAACTAATATTCTCCTTAATCTAGACGACAATCAAGGACTTGGTTACTGCCTGCCCTTTCTTTGGACCATTAAATAGGACAAAGATGGTCCGACCAACAAAAGGAATTAGTAAACTCCAAATACTTCATTAATGCTATCCTCACAGCCAACAGGTGCAGCAAGGGCTCTATCCATCCAAAGGTTCTCCTCTAAGGAGGGGGACAGAATCACAGCCTGATTGAGATGACAGTAAACAATACCTTTGGGAGAAAGGACAGTACTGTCCTCAGAGAGAGAGATGCTATGGAGATGACCAAAAAGGCTCCATACAAGGGCTGTAGCTCTGACTCGCCTGGCAAATGCGACTGTCATCAGAAATACTACCTTGAGAGAGACAATTCAACGGAACTCAAAGAGGTGACCTTTCAGCACATTGAAAACCAGAGGAAGACTCCACTGCAGTAAAATTAGATGTATAGGCACCCCATATAAGAAGCTTGGGGAGGCTAAGCCTTCCCAGCCCCAATGGGCAACCTACCCAACTCTGAGTAAAACCAGCAGGCAGTACTGATATTTACCCTGCCTGTCAGGTTTAGTTGAAATTGGGTCAAAAATGCACTCACTTAAGATCCAGCACCTTCCTTCCTCCCCCCTTCTCTGTTATTGCCTCCACTGCTCTGCAACAACCTTAAAACCCCCAGAGAAGACAGGCAAGGGGCTGTTCAGTCCAGGTACCACTGATGGCTGAGCCAATTTCACCTTCTCCGATGTAGACTTCCTGTTGCTAAGGGACGCCCTGATATAGCCATCAGCAGCCTGCCTGGACTGAGCAGCATTGTGCCTGTTATCTGTTTATTTTTTTAAGACTGCTAAAGAGCAACAGAAGTTGTAACAGGGAGGGGAAAAAAGATTCTGGTGTTGAATCAGGGACAAGAGCAATTTTTTCTTTTTCCCCGCTGCCACAGATCCTTCGATGCTGGATTGGGAGAAGGAGAAATGATATATGGCTTGACTGCACCCGATTGTGAGAGGGGGAAAGAAAGCTGGGGAGCATTCCACATGGGTTCCATCAGTGACATCACCCATACAGCAGGATTTACTTCCTGCTTGTCCACACAGAAAGAGGGTGAGCACAGGAGGGAGAACAGGGTGATAGATGGGATATGCTGGCTTCGGGGGGGGGGGGGGAAGGAAAGCTAGGGATACGAGGGGGCCTAGTGGAGGGAAGGGAATAGGATGACAGTGGAGATGCTGGACAAGGTAGGTGTGGATAGGGTGATGGTGAGATGACTGACAGAGGGGCACTGCTAAGGATAAGGAGGATGCCCGACATGAGATTAAAGAGACAGAGGAGAGATGCTGGAAATGGGGAGGGGGGGGTAAGCAGAGGAGATGCTGGATGGAGGGGAGATACTGGACACTGGGGGCACAGAAAGGCAGAGAGGAAATGATTTACACAGGGGAGAATAAAGAAGACAAGGGAGATGATGCATATGATGAGGTGGTAAAAAGAGGATATTATGGGCACAGGGGAAGACGGAAGACCGGGGTGATGCTGGATGGAGCAGGGGAGAGAAAGAAATAGAAAAGAGATGATGTATGGAAGTGAAGATAGAGAGAGGAGGGGTTGGATGAAGGGTGGGCGAGAGAGGGGAGAGTTAATGAAACATTGTCAGTGAGAAGTACATTGATGAGATGCTACTTGCAGCAACCAAGCTCTCCAGCTCCGGAGAAGATGGGTGCCAACAGAATGTCGATGGTTGGACACAAGTCACCAGGGCCTGCAAAATCACCAATCCAACTTCTCCATCCCTTGAATTGAAGAACCGTTATGCAGCCCTGGAAGTGGAGGAGGTGAAAGCATCCCTGGAAAGGGAAGAACCAGAGTTCAAGTACCCCAAAGTTGTGGAATCAGTCACCAGAAGGAAACGAAGGGTGGTGGTGGTTGGAGACTCTCTTCTGAGGGGTACTGAGGCGTCCATCTGCCGACCAGACTTGATGTCCAGAGAGGTATGCTGTCTGCCTGGTGCCAAAATCCAAGATGTTACGGAGAGTTTGCCGAGACTCATCAAGCCCACAGACTATTACCCAATGTTGCTAATCCATGTTGGAACAAATGATACTGCCAGGTATACCTCGGAACGTATCAAAAGTGACTTCATGGCTCTGGGACAGAGGGTGAAGCAGTTAGGTGCACAGGTGGTGTTCTCTTCAATCCTCCCTGTTGAGGGTAAAGGCCAAGGCAGAGAGGCTCGCATCCTGGAGACAAATGCATGGCTGCGTGGATGGTGTCATCGAGAGCGTTTTGGTTTCCTAGACCATGGGATGCTTTTCCAAGGGTTGCAAAGCAGAGATGGCATCCATCTGTCCAAGAGAGGTCAACGCATCTTTGGTAGTAGACTGGCTAATCTACTGAAAAGGGCTTTAAACTAGATTCCTTGGGGATGGGTGAAGAAAGCCCCCAGGTAAGTGAAAGCCCCCAGGTAGGTGATACATTAAATACCTTTATGGAAATGGGTAACAGGGGTAACATATGGAAAGCAGTGTGTATTAATGCCCGTAGCATGGGAAATAAGATCCCTGAGGTTGAAGCTTTGGTGGGAGTGGCTGACTTGGATTTAGTGGCAGTTACAGAAACATGGTTCACAGAAAACAATGACTGGGATGTAACTATACCTGGCTATACTTTATTCAGGAAGGACAGGGTAGGAAGAAGAGGAGGAGGAGTGGCACTATATCTAAAAACTACTATTAAAGCTTTGGAATTACAGAGCTTAAAAGGGAGAGAGGAGGCATTGTGGGTTAAACTAGAAAGAGGGAAAGAGAAATCTATTTGCATTGGAGTGATATACAGACCTCCCTCACAAGAGGAAGAGGTGGACAGAGAGTTAATTGAAGACATACGCAGCATTGCTAGGAAAGGGGAAGTGCTACTGATAGGAGATTTCAATATGCCAGATGTTGATTGGCACATTCCTGCTGCAGTATCATCTAGAAGTAAGGAGATCCTGGATTCTCTACAGGGAGAACTATTCAGGCAATTGGTAAAAGACCCCACACGTGAAGGGGCCATACTGGACTTGGTGCTTACCAATGGTGAAAGTGTTTCTGATGTTGTAGTGGGAGATCATTTTGCATCCAGTGATCACCAGATGGTGTGGTTCAGTATTAGGACTAGGGCTGTTAGAATCCATTCCAAGGTGAGGATCTTAGACTTTAGGAAGACTAACTTTGCGAAGATGGGCCAATACCTCAGGGAGTCGTTAGTGGGATGGGAACAGCTGGGGGATGTAGAAAAACAGTGGGCAAAACTGAAAGGGGGTATTTTAAGGGCAACCAACCTTTTTGTTAAAATGGTAAATAAAGGCAAAAGGAACAGGAGACCGCTATGGTTTTCGAAGGAAGTAGCTGAAAAAGTGAAGAAAAAGAGGGAGGCCTTCATGAAATACAAGAGATCACAGAGAGCAGAAGACAGGCATCTGTATTTGGAAAAACTTAGAGAAGCTAGCAAAGTAGTCAAGAAGGCAAAGATTCAAAAGGAGGAGGAAATAGCCAATGCAATAAAATGGGGGGATAAGACATTTTTCAGATATATTAGTGAGAAGAGGAAGAGCAAAAGTGGTATTGTCAGACTCAAGGGTGCAGGGGGGGAATATGTAGAAGCTGATAAGGATAAAGCGGAATTGCTTAACAAATATTTTTGTTCTGTGTTCACAGATGAAGAACCAGGAGCAGGACCTCAGAAAACACCCACAAATAAGAACAGAAGCGAGGGACATCTTGAACTATTTTCAGAAGACTGTGTTCGTGAGAAACTAGCTCAACTTAAAGTAGACAAAGCGATGGGACCGGATGGGATACACCCTAGAATACTGAGGGAACTTGGGGACGTTCTAGCAGCTCCACTGACAGACCTTTTCAATGCCTCGTTGGAGTCGGGAGTGGTGCCAAAGGACTGGAGAGAGGCTCATGTGGTGCCTTTACACAAAAGCGGAAGTAAGGATGTGGTTGAAAACTACAGGCCGGTTAGTTTAACTTCGGTGGTAAGTAAATTATTGGAAACGCTGCTGAAAGAGAAAATAGTGAGGTTTCTGGAGTCCAGCGGATTACAGGATCCGAGGCAGCATGGATTCACCAGAGGCAGGTCTTGTCAGACAAATCTGATTGATTTTTTTGACTGGGTGACCAGGGAGTTGGACCAAGGGAGAGCTCTAGATGTGGTGTATTTAGATTTCCGTAAAGCCTTTGACACTGTTCCTCACAGGCGACTTATAAACAAACTGAGCACCCTAGGGATGGACCCTAAAGTTACTGCTTGGGTTAGAAGTTGGTTGGGTGGGAGGCGACAAAGAGTACAGGTAAATGGAGCTCACTCTGAGGAGAAGGATGTTGCCAGTGGTGTGCCCCAGGGATCTGTCCTTGGTCCGATTCTTTTTAACATCTTTGTTAGTGATATAGCGGAAGGGCTGTCGGGTAAGGTTTGCCTCTTTGCGGATGATACCAAAATCTGCAATAGAGTAGACACCCAGGAAGGGGTAGATAACATGAGGAGGGATCTAGCTAAGCTTGAAGAATGGTCTAGAATTTGGCAGCTGGGATTTAATGTTAAAAAATGTAAGGTCATGCATTTGGGCTGCAGCAATCCAAGGGAGCAATACAGTATAGGAGGTGAAGTACTTTTGTCCACTAAAGAAGAGCGGGACCTAGGCGTGGTTGTGTCTGATGATCTTAAAGTAGCTAAACAGGTGGAAAAGGCGACAGCAAAAGCTAGAAGGATGCTTGGGTGCATACGGAGAGGAATGGCTAGCAGAAAAAAGGAGGTGATAATGCCTCTGTATAAGTCTTTGGTGCGACCTCATTTGGAGTATGGTGTGCAATTCTGGAGACCGCACCTTCAAAAGGATGTGAACAGGATGGAGTCGGTGCAGAGGGTTGCTACCAAAATGATTAATGGGCTTCATTATAAAGCATATGAGGACAGACTTAAGGATCTTAATATGTACACCTTAGAGGAAAGGCGGGATAGAGGTGATATGATTGAGATGTTTAAATACCTCCATGGCATAAATGTTCAGGGAGAGAGCCTCTTTCAATTGAAAGCAAGTTCTGCTACGAGGGGACATGGGATGAGGGTGAAGGGAGATAGATTCAGGAGTGATATGCGGAAATATTTCTTTACGGAAAGAGTAGTGGATCCGTGGAATAGTCTCCCAGTGGAGGTGGTAGAGATGAGGACAGTAACTGAATTCAAGAAAGCATGGGACCAACACAGAGGATCTCTAAAGGCAAAAAGTGGACTGTTGTAGTTGTTATGGAAGGACAGACTAGATAGGCCATGTGGTCTTTTTCTGTCGTCATATTTCTATGTTTCTATGTTTCTTATTGGGGGGATGAGGAAGGGAAATGGGAAGGTTGGGGGTGAGGGACAGAGAATGAAAGCGGTAGGTAGATGCAGTAAAAAGAGGGAGATTGAAAACTAGATGTTGCAATGGAATGAAATTTCAGTGGGTAGAAAGGTAGAAAAATAAATAGAAGGAAGCTAAAAGAAAAAGATAAATGTCAGAGATGGATGCAGGGGAGGAAATGAAGAAGACAGGAGCAGAAAGAAAAATGAAAAATGGAATAAGACCTTGGAAAGAGAATTAAGACAGAGGAAACAGAAACCAGAGATTGGGACAGCACTATTAGTAAAAGAAAATGGCCAGACAAAAGTAGAAAAATAATTTTAGTTTTAAGTTGTGTTTGTTTGGAATATGTCCGTTTTTGAAACTTACATCTGCTATCTTTATATTTTGTACAGTATGCAGGAAATGCACCAGTATTTCCATTTCTCAGGTGCTGCATGCGGAGTCCAGCCTCTTGGGGTTTCAGTTTAATTTTTGTATGTCTCCCATCTGGAACTCTCTCCCCAACGATATTCGAACTTAAGAGTTCCACTGGAAAATAAAGACATACCTATTTGCTGAACACTGTGGATCCAATACTTAAGAACAAACATAAGCCCTAAATTAAGGCCCAAACACGAAGTCCTGACCCTTTGACTATAAAGCATAGTTACTCACCTGTAACAGGTGATCTCCGGGAACAGCAGGAATTTAGTCCTCACATATGGGTATCGTCGGTACCAACGGAGCCTGCGCGGGAACGCTCCCCAGCGTCCAATTATAAAGTTTTTGGGAGCATCCTACAATGCCTGCATGCTGCCTTCCAGCCTTTCCCAACTGCCTCTCTCCAGTTGAGTTTTAAAGCTGAGACAAAGAGAGAGAGAGGGAAAGGAAAAGAGACAGATAGAGAGATACAACTCCTAGGGGAGGTGGGTGGGTTGTGAGGACTAAATTCCTGCTGTTCCCGGAGATAACCTGTTACAGGTGAGCAACTATGCTATCTCCAGGAACAAGCAGGAATGTAGTCATCACATATGGGGACTCCCTAGCTTTAGATGCCAGCGAAAGACCCCAGAAGTTGTGTGTCCCTGAGAGGGGCTCCACTTCCCCCCATGGATCTCTGGCATCCTAACAGGGATGGTGGGTAGGAGTTGATTAGGTATGGAATTGGTGTTGGAGAACAGCCTGACCAAACAAGGCATCCTGGCGGGAGTCCTTGTCCAAACAGTAATGGGCTGTGAAGGTATGAACCGAGGCCCAGGTGGCTGCTCGACAGATGTCGTCGATAGACAGAGTGTAGATGAACCATTAAAGTTGCCATAGCTCTCACATTGTGAGCTGTGACATGGCCCCCCAGAGGAAGATTCTTACTCTGATAGGTAAAGGCTATACACTGAGCAATCCAATTAGATAGTGTTCTCTTGGAGACTGGAAGTCCCAAATGAGAAGGATCAAAAGCAACAAAGAGTTGAGAGGACTTCCTATGTTGCTGTGTTCTTTGTAAGTAAAAGGCTAAAGCTCTTTTACAGTCCAAAGTATGAAGGTTCCTTTCTGCATTTGATGAAAGAACACAGGCAGGTAGACCGCTTGGTTTAGATGAAAAGGTGAGACCACCTTGTCATGATGGAACCTTGTATAAGGTGGATCAGCTACTAGTGCTTGCAACTCACTGATGCGACGTGCTGATGTGATTGCAATGAGAAAGATAACCTTCCAAGAAAGGAATTTCAAGGAGGTAGTAGCTAGGGGTTCAAAAGGTGGCTTCATGAGCTGACCAAGAACCAAATTTAAGTCCCATGCCACAGGTGGTGGCCTAATGGGAGGCTTAGTTAGCAGAAGGCCTCTCATAAATCTTGCTATAAGAGGATGGGAGGAGATAGGTTGTCCCTTTAGGGGCTTGAAGGAAGCTGCAATAGCACTCAAATGGACTCTGCGATGCTTCCGCTTGGGCCCAAGAGCTTACAAGCAGGAAACAGCCTTATGTTGTCCACTTTGGAATAAAGCTTCCCTTGTTGTCACCAGAGGTATTCTGGGACTTGTAGTTAGTTTATTCTTTAAGGACAAATTGTAGTTGTGAGTCGGTGGTTCAAGGCAGCAAGAAAATTTATTTTGTGGGGATTTCCAGGGCATTTAAGCTCAATACACAAACAAGGCAAAAAGGATGCTTCTCCAACATAAAGGATAAATCAGGTAACAGAGAATGACGTAACCAAAAACCTCTTTTCACTGTTCAGCTGTTCTTATTCCTACAAGCTTACACCGAGGACTGCCTCGTGTGGTCATTCAACAGAAATACAGATAAACTTGCAACAGCTGTGATTTTCTTTTCTCAAAGCAAACCTCTTCTAAGCACTGCTTCTTAGCTTCAGAAGGCAATTAAGCTTAGTAAAACACAGTATTAGCTTTCCTTAATTCTAAGCAGGTATTGTACTTATTCTCTATATTATTTCACAGTCTCTCAGCTCAGTTCAATAATGCAGACTCTTTTAAACACAATGAGCAATCCATTGGTATAGGTTCACACTCAGAGCTTGGCAAACAGGAATCTATTTGCATTCCTTCTATGGCATCAGGATATAAGGTATCTCTATCAAAGTTACAAACTCTCCCAGACTTTCTCTCCTTTAGAAATTCCTGGAACTGATTCCACAGCAATTCAGCTTGTAAAGGCACAGTTGTATTAGGGGAGTGAGCTTTTCCCTCAGCAAACAACTCTCTCAGTGCTTCTAGCTTTGAAGACTCAGCTGTTCTGCTTTTATCAGGGCTATGACTCTTCCCATACGTAAAACCTTCCACCCACCTCTTAGCAGTAGACGGTGAGGGCTCTGCTTCCTGGACCTTAGCAATAGCAAACTGTTTCTCTGTTGATTTCTCAGCTCTGAAACTGCTGGCTTTACCTTGGGGATGGTTCCTCAGACAAGCGCTGATTTCTTTCTCCCTGGGATCCTCCAGGCTCTGAAATTCAGCCTCCTTATGTCCTTCTCCAGTCCCTTTTAGGTAGCTGCTTTCCTGGGAGTTTTCTTCTTTCTTTCTCCTCCAGCTATGCTCAGCCTTGCTCTCTCTGTTGTCCTTTGCCTTCCTCCTTCCCCCCTCTTTCTGCTCTGCTCGTGATTTTAAGAACCTTTGGCTGCTAGGCACTCCCTGTTCTCTGCACCTGTGTGACCAATCATCAGGCAAGCTTGTCTCCACCCCTGAGCTAGGGCGTGGCCTGACCTTAGCAGGGAGCTGGGTTTTTTTCTGATCTGGCTTGCAAGTCTTATGCACAAGTGAACTGTCATTCATTTCAAAGGGGAAACTAGGATTTTCTTCCATTTCCATGTCTTCCTGGGTGCTTTCATCACTACAACTCTTACTGAGTTAGTCTTAAGTCCTGCATTGGATAAATGAAGGAGATACTCTAGTAATGATTCCAGAGGTATGGCACTGGGGTTAAGACCCTTCTGTGAACACCATATGGTAAACCTTTTCCACTTGAAAGCATAAGAGCGTTTTGTGTAAGGCTTCCTGGAAGCATAAAGGATATCCTTTATTTGCTGAGGGAGGTTAAGATCATGGAGATCTAGGCCTTCAGCAACCAAGCCCTGAGATGCAGAGACTGGGGATTGGGATGCCATAACATTCCGTCCTCCTGAGATAGGAGATCTGGAGCAGACCCTAACTCCAGGGAGGGAGCTTGAGAGAGATGTAGAAGCAGAGGGTACCACACTTGCCGTGGTCAATGTGGAGCTATGAGAATTATATGGCCTCTGTCTCTCTGAAGCTTGAACAGGGTTTTGGGAGTCAGGGGAATGGGTGGAAAGGCATACAGGAAGTCTTGACCCCAGTAAAGGAGGAAGGCATCCCTGGCCTGAGAACCCTGAGCCGGAATTCTGGAACAGAACTGGGGAAGTCTGGCATTCAACGGACTTGCAAAGAGGTCTATGTCCAGGGTTCCACAAATTTGAAAAATCTTGGCCACCTGGTCTGCATGTAGAGACCATTCATGTGGAAGCAGAACTCGACTGAGTCTGTCTGCCCAAGAGTTTTGTATGCCTGGAAGATACACTTCCAGGAGATGAATCTGATGCTCTCTGGCGAGGGCCCATAGTCGCAAAGCTTCGTTGCAAAGCGACAGAGAGCCTGTTCCTCCCTGCTTGTTCACGTAGAACATGGCTACTTGACTGTCTGTATGAATGAGGACTGTAGCTGAGCAGGGTGTGGAACACTCGAAGAGCAAGGAAGATTGCTCCGAGCTCCAGGAGATTGATGTGTAGATGAGTCTCCTGTGGAGACCAGGTGCCTTGGGTGGAGAGGTCTTGTAGATGAGCTCCCCAACCCATTGGAGAAGCATCTGTTGTGAGAGTTGCCTGGGGTAAGGGTTGTTGGAAAGGGGACCGCAGCAACAGGTTTTGAGTGGACCTCCACCACTGGAGGGACAAAACAAGCCGACTTGTGTTTGCTATTTTGTCTGATTGTAGCATTTCTCTGGCAGTGAGATGAGACTTTAGCATTGCATGAGAAGCTAACTGCACCATGTGAAGGCAACAGGCCTGGGAGAGATAGGCCCTTGCCCTTCTGGTATCCAGCAAAGCTCCTATGAACTCTAGAGACTGAGTGGGAGTTAGACTGGATTTAGGGATGTTTATTACCAGACCCAAATACTGAAGGATACGCATCGTGCAGGATAGAGAAGTCCTGGCCTCTGACTCTGTTGGGGCTCGAATGAGCCAATCGTCTAAGTAGGGGAAGACGAATATCCCTAGAGTGCGGAGAAGGAAGCACCCTGTATTGGTAGTGCTGTCCTTGAAAAAGGAACCGAAGGAACTTTCTGTGAGTTGGATGGATGAGAACATGCGTGTATGCATCCTTGAGATCTAGAGAACATAGCCAATCCTGACTCTGAAGGTATGGCAGCAGAGTTCTTAGAGAAATCATCTTGAATTTCTCCTTGACAATGAATTTGTTCAATTCTCTGAGGTCCAAGATAGGTCGGTATCCCCCTGTTTTCTTTGGGATAAGGAAATAAGGGGAGTAAAACCCTGTACCCTGTTGATGGATGGGTACTTCTTCTATTGCCCCTTGGGCAAGAAGCATAGTGACCTCCTGACCTAACAGGTTGATGAAAGAGGTCGGAGAATTGAACTGCCTTATCATTGTGGGAGGGGGCATGCTTGAAAAATGAAGCTTGTACCCCTTTTTTATGATGGAGAGTGTCCAATGCTCTGCTGTTATTTGCCCCCATCTGGGGGCAAAGTGACACAACCTTCCTGGAATGGTGGAAGGCTCTGGTCCAATGAGAGCCAGGAAGGCTAAGTTCTCTAGCTGAAAGTCAAAGGCCTTGTGGAGGCTGAGACTGCTGGGACGGCTGAGGTTTAGCAGTCTTTGCTTTTCTTTGTTTGGGTGGTTGCTGACCTTTCCTGACAAGCTGACCTGCAGAACGTCCCTGCTGAGAATAAGCAGAATAATACTTTTTCTTTTTAGAAAAGAATGGTTTCTTAAAAGATTTCTTTCTTGAAGGATCAGCTGTGGACTTGGACAGTCTATCCAAGGTGGAGTTGTCAGCATCCAACTCATTGACCTTTTCCTGCCAATCTTTACCAAACAGGTTCTCACCAGTACAAGGAATATTTCCCAGTTTATCTTGTACCCAGAGCTCCAGATCAGATGCCTGGAACCAAGCAATTCTACGTGCACCTATGGCAATGGCAGAGGTTCTGCTTATGCACTCAAAACAGTCAAAAGCTGCACGGTTGACAAATTTAGAAACATCTTGGGCATGTTTGACCAATGTGAGAAAATCCTGTCTTCTATCTTCCGGAAGAAGAGGACTCAAAGCCTCTAAATCACCTGTGACTTCCTTCAGGAACATTCCCATATATAGACTATAGGAACTGATCCTGGCAGAAAGCATGGAAGCTTGGAAGCCACGATGTCCAAAAGCATCCAAAGTTCTGCACTCACATCCTGGAGGATTAGAGGCATGTCTCTTTGCGCTCTTGATCCTTCTCATAGCTGATTCCACTACAATAGAGTGGTGAGGATGCTGAGTTTTCTGGAAACCAGGACGAGGGACTCGATACAGAGTATCCAGTCTACGAGAATGAGGAGAGGTGGTAAGAGGTGTCTCCCACATTCTTAACATGAGATCATGCAAGATCTCATGGATGGGCAAGGTAGCTGCCTCCTTAGGAGTTTTAGGATATTGTAAAATTTCCAGCTCCTTTGCTCTGGGCTCTGTTTCAGGTGCCACAGTAATGGACAGACCTCGAGTCAACTCCCTGATGAAATCCTGAAAGGAAATGTCCTCTGGAGGAGACATCCTACGTTTAGGGGAGGAAGGCTCCTCTGGGAGAAGTATTCCCACATCGACAGAACTGTCAGAATCCTCAGATTCCTCTGAGGACTCGAAGTACCTTCTGTCAGGATGCTCTTGAAGAGCTCGATACCCGTACCGACCGAAGTCGGTACCAGGAGTAATCGGTACCGGAAGGCATCGGATGACTGGGTGCCGGCAATGTGGACACCGATGTCGATGCTATCGGTACCGGTACCGGCGCCGGAGTCGGTGCCGGTACCGTTGAAAAGTCTGACGCGGTTCCAAGGGCGTCGATGCCGCAAGGAGAGCTGCCAGACTGCGCTCAATAGCCAGGACTCTCTGGTCTATCGACGCTGCCGATGCCTGGATGTCGGTACCGGAGAAGACCGCCGGTACCCCAGAGCATGGTACCAGTAGTTCTGCCGAGGTCGAGGCCTCGAGAACCTCCTGGAGCCCCGATAATGCTTTGGAAGCCGAAGCCTCCCGCCGGGGCAATTTTGCCGGTGCAGAATCCTCAAGGGCAACCCAGAGGCATCTCGATGCTTAGAACGAGATCTACCCTTTGAGGACCGGCTAGACTTATGTTTAGTTACCTGAGATCCATGGGAGGAAGACGAAGCCCTGGAAGACGTTGATGCCACCGAAGCTGCATCAGAGGGAACCAGGGTAATGAGCTTGGCAGCTCGGTTCTGTCGACCTCTCTTGGACATCATTGCACAGGCCATATACTCCGATATGGAATGGTCAAGACCTAAACATTTCAGACACCACTCATGGGTGTCGGTGACGGAGATGGTACCGCCACACTTGGTGCACTTTTTAAAACCCGAGGAGGGTTTTTCCATTATGGAAAAAATCTTGGGCCTAATGCCCAAAATGGCGCGTGCACCTGGAAAAAATGGGAAAGTACTAAGAATTTTTTTTTTTTTACAGAAAAGAAAGAAATCAATAAAGAAAAAACGGCGGTACCGGTAAAGCGTCAAGGAAGGCAGCCGCGACCACAAAAAAGAAGGAAAATTTTCTGCGGTGACAGGAACACGACCTGCTGGCTCCGCGGAAAACGAAGAACTAGAGAGAGGCAGTTGGGAAAGGCAGGAAGGCAGCACACAGGTACTGTGGGATGCTCCCAAAAGCTTTCTAATTGGACGCTGGGGAGCGTTCCCGCGCAGGCTCCGTTGGTACCGATGATACCCATAAGTGATGACTACAGTCCTGCTTGTTCCTGGAGATTCTCTTAATCAACCGTTGAACAATATTTCAGTGCATCATGACTCTCCATCCTTTAGCACCAACATTTCTACCCAGCACTCTCGCAAATCTTTCTCTATGTAACATCCCTGCACCATTGTATTTAACCTACCTCATGAAGTTATTATATTTTTGTTTAAGTTAAATTGTTCTTTCTACACCCCTTACTGGTGTACCTTAAATTTTTTTCCATTATAAGGCTATTGCTTATATGCCAATATCTACTTACTATCACCTATGTTTGAGTTAATTGTTATTTATCAAGTTACTTGTAACCTTTCCTTGAGTTAATTGTACACCACTTTGACTTGTAGAGAAAGCAGTATAAAAAGGTTGCTAAAAGACACCCAGTCCAAAATACGTGGTTAGCAGGAAGGAATACTTTGAGAATTAATTGGTTCTTAGCACCAAAAAGCCCAAATTGCCCGATACAGGCCGTGTTTCGAATTCACTTCATCAGGGGAATTCAGACGTACTCTATTGTTAGATAAGTTCAATTTGGTTGTTCTTGTACTGAAACTCTCATAAAAGATTGCAAATCCAAAATACTGAAGCCGGAGGTTTCTCTTCCTAAACGTCCGTCCGTCTCCTTGAAGGATTGTCTGCTGTCAAGGAGACGGGCAGACGTTTAGGAAGAGAAACCTCCGGCTTCAATATTTCAAAGTTTCAGTACAAGAACAACCAAATTGAACTTATCTAACAATAGAGTACGTCTGAATTCCCCTGATGAAGTGAATTCGAAACATGGCCTGTGTCGGGCAATTTGGGCTTTTTGGTGCTAAGAACCAATTAATTCTCAATAAAGTATTCCTTCCTGCTAACCACATATTTTGGACTGGGTGTCTTCTAGCAACGTGGTATAGTGCTTCCTTTGGTGGACCCTAAAAAGGTTGCTAATAAATAAATGTATTTTTAGTTTGTAGTTGCTTTGTGAGGGCCCATCTATCTTCTGTTTATATGAAAAAGGCCAGATATTCTATTAGAAATGCATGTCTGTGTATGAGTGATCTGTAGTAATCTGGCTTGTTCATTTTCCCCAATAGGTGTATTGATGTTCTGGTGTCCGCTGCAGTTTTTACACTACTGCTTTTTTTTAGGTAAGTCTAGAATGTGTGACTTCTGGAAGTTAGCGCTAAGGTATGGCAGAACTGTTTTATCGGTCCTGAATAACTTTTGTAGAGTTTTGTTTACGTCACAATATGCCTGGTACTGGAGAGGGTTTATGGTAATAAGCATTGGTATAGATGTTACCTAATCCAAACATGTTCAGTAACAATAACAAACTAATGACCAGCAGATATGAAGCCTAGTGTCTATCTTGCAGCATAGGAGAAGAACTGATAGGCAAATCATGTCATGGTTTCTAGTAACTACAGGAGTTTTGTTACAATGCTGCTGAACATCACTTTTCACATGATCAACAGAAATATTCTGGACTGCAGGGCTGACTAGGAGGCAATGTTAAAACGCCTGCATCTATTTAATACTGCAAATACTGTTACCTTTAATATGTGGTATTACTTTAGTCCTTTGCTTGGTCTGCAGCTTGTCATGTTGTGTACCTCAGTGATGCGGAAAGCTATGCTATCGGGAGCTTAACTACTGACAGGCTTTCCCAAGATGGACAGACAACAGAGCTACCAAATGAGCCTCCGCCCAACAAAAGAGCTCCACCATCTCTGTGGCCATTGCGGCATTGCGAGTGCCGTCTTGCTTGTTGATGAATGCCACTGTCATGGCATTGTATGAGAACACTGACTGCTTTGCCTCCAGGAGGGATCACTAGGAGGCTTCTTGAAGGGACCAGTACCCTGAAAAAGCTTACCCAGACAATGTGCCGCCCAGTCCAACATGCTTGCATCCATGAAGACTATCACACAATCCAACACCTCCAGAGGCATTCCATTCATCAGGTGAGTTTGTAGCCACCAAGTCAATACCCCCTTAAACGTCTGAAGAAGAGGTAGCCATTATTCAAACAAATGGGAACACAGAGACCAGTGAATCAGAAGGTGTTCCTGCAGGAAACGCATGTGCACCCTGGCCCAATGTACCAGTTATAGGGTCAATACCAATAACCCCTAAGAACTGAAGGTAGTCCCAGACCCTGAGAGCTGCCCAAGAACAAAACACCTGGGCTGAAGCTGCAGCTTATCCAATCTTTCCATCAAGAGAAACACCCTGACCAAGAGACCTGAAGTGGGTACCCAGATACTCCAACTCATGGGAGAGAACTAAGCTCTTGGAAGAGTTGGTCACCCATCTCATCTTCTCCAACCATTGGATAACTTGGGTAGCGTCTGCCCTGGACTTCTCCATGGAGTTAAACCAAATCTGCCAGTCATCTAGGTATGGGAGAGTCCAGATCCTTTGCATGAGCAGGAAGGCCACCGCCACCATCATCATGACTTTCAAGAAGGTGCAAGGTGTCATTGGCAGGTCAAAAGGCAAAGCAGGAAACTGAAAATGGCAGCACAGAAGTTGAAGAATCACTGATGTTACTCCCGGATCAGAATATGAAAGAACTATTCAGAAATGTCCAAGGAGGTTAGAAACTCCTCTTGCTGGACTGATATAATGACCAACCTGAAGATCTCCAAGCAGAATGGGACACTCTTGGATTAGTATTGACAGACTTCAAGTCTAGAATCGGTCGAAAGGACCCATGTTTGTTAGCCATGTTGAAGTAAAGGAATGCCCTTCCAGACTAATTACGCACCATTAAAGATTTACAAACTTTTAAGAAGGAATTAAAAACCCTACTGTTTTCTCAACACTACGGAGAAAATAATGTAATTGTCGACTCACAATAAGTATCACCCTAAATCCTCCTTAATCCACGGCTCTCCACTACTATACAAAGAAGATCGAGTTGCATAATCTTTGTAAATAGTTAATTGTACATAGTTCTGTTAATTGATTAATGTTCGGACTGTAAACTTGTTTGATGTAGTGATGCTGTTCATTGTAAACCGCCCCTAATCTCAGGAAGGGGCGTGAATGAATGAATGAATAAAATTTTAAAAAATTCCGTCCCCAAACTTGTCCTGCAGAGAGCACTGATATGATAGCCTGCAACTGTAGGAGGTGCTGAAGAGTTTTCTTGACAATCACTTTCTTGGTTAAGGGGCCACAACAAGGAGGCTTTTCAAGCTCAAGTATGTACCCCTTTTCAAGGACCTCAAGGATCCCATAGTCTGACATGATGCAAATCTATCACAAATAAAACAATCAATCAATCAGAGGAGTCACTCCCACCCTAACTGCTGTCCCTCAGAAGCAGCCTGCCAGATCTCACTGCAAGGGTTTACTGTCTCCTAAGGAGGTGCCTGCTGAATCCTGAGACCCACACCTCTTTGGGTTAGACCCATAGGAGGAATAGACCATGCCTAAAATCTTTCCAGTCCTATCCCCCCCAGCCCCCACCAAGTGCTGTGACTCTGGGCCTATTTTCCAGGAACCTCTGTGGGCGAGCCTCTCCAAGGTTTTTCACCAACTTCTCCAGGTCCTCCCCAAACAGCAACCTATCTTTAAAGGAGAGCTTGCTCAGCCATAGCTTGAACATGGCATTGGCAGACCAGTTCTAGAGCCAGAGCCAAGCCACATAGTTGCTGCCAAGGACTTAGAATACATCCTGATCAAGTCATACAGAACATCTGCCACCAACAATGCTCCTATCTCACTACTTCTGAGCTGTATGGAAATTGCTGGATCCAGCATAAGAGAATTCAAGACACCATACCTGCACAAAGCACTGTCTGAGGACCCAAGGCCAAAGCCAAAAAGGCATTCTTGAGGAGCGCGTCAACCCTCTTATGAGTCTCCTTCAGTGCAGTGCCACCTTCCAACAGAATGGTCATATACTTCCCCACCACCATGACCAGGGCATCCACCTTAGAGACCTTAAAAAGCTGTTCCATCTCCCTTTTGTATAGAGGACACAGACAAGCCACGGCACAGCCAAGTCAGGACCATAGTACTCCTCAATCCTAGTTCTGGTATGTCCCACTGAGAGAACACAAGCCTTCTCAAGGCTCTGGGAGAAGAAACAAGCCAGGGGGACACCGCAATCCCTTTAGGATAGGGCCCACTTGTGAAACTTCCACTGAAAGAAGCTCAGTGTAGTGCAGAATCCTTAATAATGGTGGAAAGGTCCTCCCTGTAAAAAATATGCATCACCAACAGATCCTCTCCCTTCTTCTTCCTCTGGTGTCTTTATCTTCTCCCCAGCCTCCGCCCAGAAGGGAGGGGCCTGGACCACCAGAGGAATGTACAATTGAAAAGGAAGGGTAAGGCACTTAATCCCCTTACTGCTAGAGGACAGAAATACCAGAGGGCCCCAGAGTCCCCCATAGAGGTGGTCATGGCCTCGCACCTTCATGAGAGAGTCTGCTAAGCAGTTACAAGAGACAGAAAACAGCCCATGAACTCTTTCAGGAGCTGCTGTCAAAGACAGCTAAGAATGAGCCCAAGAGCCTCTGATGGCCATCAGGGGCCTGATGGTTTGAGCCTGCGGCTGCCTCACCACACTCCCCTTCAACTAGAGTCGTGTGGCCATCCGAGAAGGCTGCCCTTCCCGTCTGCGATAAAATCGTGGGCGATGTGGTAGAGGCAGAAAAATCAAAATCAAGGCCCTAGGCCCCAGTGGTGGGTCCCAACATCATCACTCGGGACTAAAAGAGCCAGCCACGGAGTTCGCTCAATGGAAACCACAAGCAGCACGCCTTGTGCACATGGGATCATAGCAGAAATCAAACACGATCAAAGGAAAGAAATACACAAATGAAAAAAACCCAATGGAAAAAGAACACCATAGCAAAAAAGGAACCTCCAATCAGTAAGGGAATCCCTGTACCTGTCAGGCCTACTGGACAAAAACAAGAAGAGCCTCCCCAGCTGCTCACACAAACTTGGGAAGACCTGGCAGCCTGAAAGGAATTTCTTTTAAGCTACTTTATTCAAGCATCAAAGACAGAGAACCAAATAAACAGGACAAAGGTAAAAACAATAGAAAAAAATAAGCAGAACATGCAGAAATGGGACAGGGAAGAGGGAAGCCTGAGCCCAGACTTATCAACCACCCTTAGGAGCCCCATGGATTCTTCCTGTCTCCTGTCAAGCTCACCAGTGCTGGAACCAGTGGGCAACAGCACTGGACACTGGGCAACTGTCAGTTCAAAGAGACAATGGATATACCCAAGCTCCAAGCAAATGTTGGGCCACGGTCTCAAAACACATAGGCCACAAGGCCATGATCTGGACCAGAAGAGAGAGGCCTATTTGCACTGCTGCATCAGTTCACATACCTTGCCACCTGCTGGGGGTAGACAATACTGGCTTCTCTCACTGCTGCCTCCACCCACTGGACTGGTCTAGCAGGATGTAATCTGCATGTAGGTGTTCCTATGGGCATAGCTGGGGAGAAGGTTGGGGGGGAAAGAAAGAGGTAGGGAGAGAAGGTTAGGTGCGTGGGGAGGGGAGAAAGGAAGTGAGGTGGGGATATGTGCACGAGGGTAGACCTTAGGGATAGATAGCAATAGGGATC
The DNA here is from genome assembly GCA_033557465.1 of Ichthyophis bannanicus. Lineage (NCBI taxonomy): Eukaryota > Metazoa > Chordata > Amphibia > Gymnophiona > Ichthyophiidae > Ichthyophis > Ichthyophis bannanicus. The sequence continues at coordinate 605,894,585 of CM066036.1, read as the reverse complement.
TTGCTAGAAGTTAGAGAGAAAGAGAACTGGAGGATAAGGAATGATTGAGGACTGGGGAGAGAACTAGGATTGAAGCAACGGGATTGAAGAGAAAAAAGGAAAGGGAGAATTTCAGGTCAAAATGAGTAATTAGGCTCATTTTTTTTTAAAGTGTCGTCAAGTCGCTACTGAACCCTGGCAACCCAGCAGCCCCTGGGTTTTCTTGGCAAGGTATGGCCAGAAGTAGATTGCCAGGCCTTTTCTTCCGAGACAATGGAGGATAAAGTGACTTGCCGAAGGTCACAAGGAGTGCTAGTGGGAATCGAATCCTGACCTCGTGTACTAGGCTGTTTCTCTAACCACTAAGCTACTCCTCCATTCAGTAAGGCTTTATGATGGGGAATTCTGCACAACACATTTACTAATCAAAAACATGCAGAATTTTAAAATACTGTGTGTAGAATTTTCTAAATTTTTGCGAAGAATTTAAAATATTTTTTGCGCAGAATTACCTCAGATGTATAGTTAAAAGGGTTGAGACAAGATCCTGAAGTTAAAGGTCTCTAAACCAATATTAGCCAGGCAGACTTGAGGAAAGCTGCTGCTTATCCCTGGATATAATCAGCAGAAAACTGATCTACTCTTTGGTATCCTATCAGCTGCATATGACCTGAATGGGCCACCACCAGACAGGATGTCTGAATTGATGGACCCTAAATCTGGCCCAGTGTCATATTTAAGTTCTTAGCAGAACCGGAGAAAATTTTCAGTACCAGCAAGGGTACTATAGCAGTATTCTTGGATACTGTCCCAAATTACTTCCAAGGCAAATAAATTAGTATACCTGGTACCTTTATAGAGATAAAGGAAGACAAAAAAAAGCACACCAAGCACCAGTCTGTGTGAAGAGTACAATTCACTTTATGATTTGGAGATTTTCATATTTTTTTTGTTTCGCCTATGCAAACTCTACTTTCAGTATACATTATGGAAAAATGACTTGCAAGTGCAAATCATTATCGATGCATCATCTTTTTCTTGCTGTTTTTATTCTAGAGCGCTCAGGCTACACAGTACTGTAATCTTGCTCTGAAATGATAATCAAAACTACAGTCCAATACCACCACCTACTGTCACTGATGAGACATCAACTACAAAAGATCCACAAAATTGGTGTAAAATATTTACAATAAACTACAAAGCATTTTTAAAAGCTGCATGTATCCTAAAATTTTAAAATATATCATTTTTGTGACTGATTTAGGGCACTTAACCTTGCTACTAGAAACAAAGGGATATGTTTATGAAGCGGTGATAGCAGGTACCGTGCGGAACGTGTGTCACAGCTCCGTTTTATTCAATGGGGCCACGGCAGACATTCCGCACGGTAGTCGCTATCTCTGCTTCGTAAACATACGTCAAAGTCTATACTAAAGAGAGAAATCCTGAAAATACCTGCTAATAACATAACCTAACATAGTATATGATGGCAGATAAAGATCTGCTATTGATAACAATTATACTGCACTATTTTCTCTTGAGATGCATAATACAAACAGCAATATGTTTTTTTTAGATATAAAACAATGGAGAAGGTGCAATAAAGTGACTAAGGTGACATTTTACTTACCAGATAGCGTAGTTACTCACCTGTAACAGGTGTTCTCCAGGAGCAGAAGGAATCAGTCCTCACATATGGGTGGCGTCGGCACCGACGGAGCCCTCGTGCGGAGCATTTCCCCAGCTTTCAAAGAAAGCATTTGGGAAGGCAGTGTGCATGCGCGGTCCCCTTCTCGCCCAAGGGTGCCATCTTGCTCAGTCTGATGACATAGCTAAAAGACAGCAAAAAACAAAATGAAATATAGGACTGCAACTCCAAGGGGAGGAGGGAGGGTTGTGAGGACTGATTCCTGCTGCTCCTGGAGAACACCTGTTACAGGTGAGTACTACGCTTTCTCCAGGACCAAGCAGGAAGTCAGTCCTCACATATGGGACTCCCCAGCTCTAGGCTACCGAGAACCCAAAGCTGAAAAATAAGCTCCCTCTAGAGCCTCAGCATGCGAGATAAGAATCTTCTCTGAGAACGCCCCCGAATGGTAGCCCAACACAAGGGCCGGAGGGTAGGAATTGCCTAAACCTCAAAGAGATTACGGAGTACCGCCTGTCCGAAAGCACTGTCCCTTCGGGACTCCCTCTCGAGGCAGTAATGGGCCGCAAAAGTCTGGCTTGAAGACCAAGTAGCGGCCCGGTAGATGTCTGCCAACAGAACAGAGCGGAGATGAGCTACTGACACAGCCTTCGCCCTGACACGGTGGGCCGTGACTCGACCCTGCAAGGAGAGGCCGGCTGCCCTGTACGCCCAGGCGATACAGTCTGCTACCCAAATGGACAGGGTACGCTTGGAGACAGGTAACCCCAGCCTATTAGGGTCAAAAGAGACAAAGAGCTGGACAGCCCTTCGATGATCCTGCGTACGGTCAAGGTAGAAAGACAACGCTCTCCTACAGTCCAGGGTATGCAAGACCATTTCAGTCCGGCTGGCATGCGGCCTGGGAAAGAAGGTCGGAAGAACCACCTCCTGATTGAGGTGGAAGGAGGAGATAACCTTTGGAAGGAACTTAGGATGAGTCCGTAAGACCACCCTGTTCTTATAGAACCGTGTGTACGGTCTATCAGAAACCAGAGCTTGTAGTTCACTCACACGCCTGGCCGAGGTAAGAGCCACCAAGAACGTCTTCCAGGAAAGGAAGCGTAAATGACAGGTAGCCACTGGCTCAAATGGTGGGCGAGTAAGTTGTTGCAAGACCACATTCAAATCCCACTCAGGGACTGGTGGACGAAACGGAGGATTGAGCAAAAGCAGACCTCTGAGGAAACGGGCCACTAAGGGGTGGACCGACAGAGACTAGCCCTCCACTGGTGAGTGATGCGCTGACAGAGCACTGAGGTGGACCCGAACAGAGTTGTATTTAAGGCCTAGGTCCGATAGGTGAAGCAGATACTGCAGCACCACTGGTACCAGGCACGAAAATGGATCCTCTTGACGCTGAGCACACCAGGTGGAGAACCTACGCCACTTGAGGGCATAAGATTTCCGGGTGGATTGTCTCCTAGAGGCCAAAACCACCTCCTCCATGTCCCTAGGTAGAAGTAAGGGGGCTAGAACTACCCTTTCAGCAGCCAGGCCATCAAATGGAGAGACTGGAGGTTGGGGTGCAGGAGAGATCCCTGATCCTGAGACAGGAGATCGGGTTGCACCCCCAGAGGGAGTGGAGTGTCCACCGCCAATTGCAGAAGGAGTGGAAACCACGGTTGCCTCGGCCATCTGGGGGCTATCAGGATCAGCGAGGCCCTGTCCTGAAGAACCTTGAATAGGGTTCTGGCCACTAGAGGCGTTGCAGGAAACACATACAGCAGGCCCGTAGACCATGAGATTAGGAAGGCATCTACTGCTATTCGCAGAGGATGCAGTTGTCTGGAACAGAACCTGGGCAGTTGACGGTTCAGTGGACTGGCAAAAAGATCTATGGTTGGAAGACCCCATTTTAGGAAGATCTGCTGGGCCACCAGGGGATTTAAATGCCATTCGTGAGGCTGTGGAATCCTGCTCAACCTGTCTGCCAGGTAATTTTCTTGGCAAGGTAGATAAACTGCCCTGAGAAACATTTTGTGTTGGACCGCAAAGGCACACAGGGCTTGGGCTTCCTGACAAAGAAGCCTGGAGCCTGTGCCTCCTTGTTTGTTCACATAGAACATTGCCACTTGGTTGTCCGTCTGAATCAAGACAGACTGGTGAAAAAGGACATGAGAGAAAGTTTGTAGAGCTAACCGAATAGCTCGCAATTCCAACAGATTGATCTGTTGTGTTGTCTCCCAAGGGGACCAGAGACCCTGAGTGCATGCCCCTTGGCAATGTGCACCCCAACCCTGAAGAGAAGCATTTATGGTGAGAACCCGTGTGTGTGGTGGTGCCTGGAATGGCACCCCTTTGGTCAGGTTCGGGAGATGCAGCCACCACTGCAGGGAGGTTGATAGCAGTTTGGACACTCTTACTCTGTCTCTTAAGTCTTCTGTGGCCTGTATCCACTGAGCCCTGAGGCACCATTGAGCAGGCCGCATATGCAGACGAGCATTTGGAGTTACATGGACCGTGGATGCCATGTGGCCCAAAAGCCTTAGGAAATGTCTGGCAGAGACCAGAGATCCCCTGCGAAACTGCTGGGCCAGAGACATCAGTCTGTGAGCCCTGTTCTCGGGCAAATAAGCCATTGCTTGTAAGGTATCCAACCTTGCCCCTATGAATTCCACGTCTTGTGAGGGGAGCAAAGTGGACTTTGCGAAGTTTATGACGAAGCCCAAGTGCTGGAGAAGAGAGACAGTGCGAAGAGTGGCCTGTCTGGCCTCCTGTGGAGACTGACCTCTGATGAGCCAGTCATCCAGGTATGGAAAAACAAAGATGCCCTGGATTCTGAGATAGGCCGCCACCACCGCTAGGCATTTGGTGAAAACCCTGGGTGCGGAGGTTAGGCCAAATGGAAGTACTCTGTACTGAAAATGCTTTCCTCCCACTACAAATCTGAGATATTGTCTGTGGTCTGGATGAATGAGAATGTGAGTATAAGCATCCTTTAGGTCTAAGGAGCATAGCCAATCTCCCTGCTGGAGGTAGGGCAGCAGTATCCCAAGGGCAAGCATCTTGAACTTTTCCCTCTCCTGGAACTTGTTGAGATTTCGCAAGTCTAGGATGGGCCTGAGGCCTCCTGTCCTTTTTGGTACTAGAAAGTACCTGGAATAGAAGCCTCGTCCTATCAGGTGGTGAGGCACCGGTCCCACCGCCTGCTCCTGTAGAATACGTACTTGCTAACTCGTACTTGCTAGCTCCTGAAGGAGAAGGTTCATGTGTAGAGGGAGTTGTGGAGGCTCTCCTGGAAAATAGGAGGGAGGTAACTGGTTGAAGTGGAGCAAATAACCCTTCTGGACTATGCTCAATACCCAGGTATCTCTTGTTATAGCTGACCATCTGTGTGCGTACAGTGTCAGCCGGCCTCCTGTGCGGAGTGGAGCCAGCAGGGAGGGAGAGGCTATCCAGTGGGAGTCAAAACCCCGCTCCCTGCTGTGCAGGAGCCGGAGCTGGCGGCTTGGGGGTTTTCTGCTTACGGGGCCCATGTCCCTGCCCCTTTGCCTGCTGACCCTGTTGGGGAGCTGTAGAGGCCTGGAAGTGAGGGTAGGATTTGTAGGCAGAGACCTTCCTCGGGTAAAAGGGCTTTTTCCCCGAGCCCTTCTTCTTCTGAGAAGGGGCAGAAATCTTCCTGGACAGCCTTGTCCTGGTGAGAGTCTCAGTCTCGATTTCTGCAGTCTTTTCAGCCATGGGTTTGCCAAAGAGGTTCTCACCCCGGCAAGGGACATCGACCAACTTGTCCTGGACCCATGGCTCGAGGTCAGATGACTGTAGCCAGGCCTGAGGGCGTGCACCGATGCTGGCCGCTGCTACTCGGGCCGAAGCCTCGAAGCCATCTTAGGCTGCTCGAGATATAAACTTCGAGCACTCTCGAATACCCAATGACAAAGCCTTGAACCTCTGCAAAGGTTCCTCGGAGAGGCCAGCAGAGAACCCGGCAATCTCCTTTGCCAGGTCTTGAAGGTACATGCCCATGTACAGCTGGTAAGTCTGGACACAGCAAGCCAGCATACAGCCCTGGAAGCACTTTCTACAGAGGGCATCCAGGTTCTGGGCCTCCCTGCCGAGGGGCACCGAGGAGTGCATCTTCTGACTCTTCAGACGATGCATGGCCGATTCCACAACCATGGAGTGGTGCGGTAGCTGTGCCTTCTGGAACCCAGCACTCTTAGGGACTCGATAAATGGAATCGACCCATTTGCTGAGAACCTGCGCCGCGGCCTGTGCCTCCCACATGCGGAAGAGGAGCCGTTCCAGCATCGGAGGAACCGGAACAGTAAAGGCCTCCTTGGGGGGAGAGTCATACTGGAGGGCCTTGAGCTCCTCGGCTCGAGGCTCCTCCTCGGGATCTGCGTGGAAGGCCAAGGCCTTGGCCATATCCCTCACAAAGTCCGAGAACCGGGTATCCTCCGGGGGGAACCTTCTCCGAGGATCGGACTCCGGTGAGTCCGATGGGACACACCGGGTCCAGAAAGTGTCCAGGGACTCCTCGTCCTCCGTCTCCCACCCCGACCCCTCCGAGGAGGAATCGAGCGGCTCCGGTCGGGTGGGCACCGATGTCATCCGCCCCGACGCCGAGGGTACCGGCATCGACGACCTCGGCCCCATACGGGAGGCCAAGGGAGACCTTGGCCGAGGATCGACTCGAGAGTTCATTGACTCGAGAATTGGCTCAGCCTCTGGGGTCAACTTGGACGTCGAGGTCCTGGTGGGCGGGGCAGATGCGCCAGTGAGACCGGCGATCAGCACCCGCTGCTGTTCAATGAAGGCAGCCAAACTGCTCTCCAAGGCCATCAATCTGAATCCGAGCTCAGGAGACGCAGCAGCCCCCGATTCGGGCCCCGATGGCGTCGGGCCCGACGTCAGCTCCCCCGGAGGAGAGTCCATGAGGACAACAGTACTCACATGAGTCGGGGACTCCAGCTCCACACGAGGCAATTTGGCAGGCCTCTCTGGCTCCGAGGACCCGGGATGGCGGTCAGGGCTATGCGACCTGGCCCTCGAGGGACCAAGAGCGTCCATGACGCCGCCCTCGCGGGTTTCTTCTTCCTTTTGTGCTCCCATGAGAGAGACCCCCGCTCAGAGGAGCTCCGACGATGCTCGGGGTCGGACTCCTGAGACGTCGAGGCCTCTGACGAAGTCTGGGCTCGGCCGGACGCGGATTCAGACAAGATCCTTTCTCGTTGATGCTGACGGCTCCTCAGCGCCTTAGAGGACATTTTGCCACACGGGCCACAGATCATCGGGTCATGATTGGGCCCGAGGCACCGGAGGCAGCAGTCGTGTGTGTCGGTGAGAGACATCAGTTTCTTACACCGATCACACTTTTTGAACCTGCTGGCAGCCATCAGGGGAAAAAGGGCCCCTGCAGGGTCAAAAGACCGGGCTGCCAGTGAAAAAGAAAAAGAGCGCAAACGCTAGTCTGAAAGGACAAAAACTGAAAAAACAGGTCCAGGCTCGATACCGGTGTACCGTGCCCAGGCGGGAAAGGGAACCGGCGTCGAACCGGCAAAAAAACACAAATCTTCGAAGAAAAATTGACACTTAACCGGGTGACCAAGACACACGTCTGTCGGGCTTCGCAGAAAAAAGAAGACTGAGCAAGATGGCACCCTTGGGCAGAAAGGGGACCGCGCATGCGCGCTGCATTCCCAAAGGCTTTCTTTGAAAGCTGGGGAAATGCTCCGCACAAGGGCTCCGTCGGCGCTGACGTCACCCATATGTGAGGACTGACTTCCTGCTTGGTCCTGGAGAAAATGTCTTTTCCTAGAGTTCTGTTAAACCATTTCAGACAAATGGGTTGTCTTCTCCTACCAGCTGATTGGTGGAGACAAAGAACCAATGAAAAGCCCAGGTTTCAGTGACATTACTCCTATGCATCTATTCACCTCAGCCACCAGAGGTCTTTTCAGTATCTGTCCCAAAGCATATGGGGGAACATGGAAAGCCTCGCACAACCTCAACGTGGGCAACAATGAGTAATCAGACAGTAGAGAACTATATATAGGAAAGCAAAACCAGAAGGCTGACAGTAGATGAACCATCATGGCCAAACAGAAAAATCATAGTGGACCCAAGGCTACTGCAGCAGAAGAACAGAGCAAATACATTTCCAGGGTGGGTCCTGGACTGATCTAGCAGTACTCAAGGAAAGGATATTATCTGGTAAGTAAAATGTCACCTTCCATATTGTCCTGCTAAACTAGTCTAGACAAGTGGGATGTTCCAAAGCTACAACTCCACACTCGGTGGGAAGAAGACAGAGCAGCTCGCAAAACCTTTGAGCCAAAGGTTGTGTCTGCCCACATGTGGACATCCAAGTGGTAATGCTTGACAAAAGTGGAAAGTGATGCCCACGTTGTTGCCTGACAAATGTCTGTAGGGACTAAAGTGATGCCGACGTTGTTGCCTGACAAATGTCTGTAGGGACTACTGAGCTCTGTTCCATCCACAAGGATGCTTGCGCTTGGGTAAAATGGGTGAACAAACCCTCCAGAACCGGCTGGTTGCACAACAGATATGACGAGGCAATGGCCTCTTTAATCCAGTGTCCCAAAGTTGACAGCCGCTATGTCACCCTTGCGCAGGCCAGCAAACAACACAAAAAGATGATAAGACTTACGAAAGGAATTTGTAACTTCCAAGTACCAGAAACATCCTCTGGACATCCACAAGGTGAAAATCCTTATCCTTCCCTTGATGCTGTTACCTAAAGGAGGAGGACAGGTAGACCACTTGGTTCACATGAAGGGGAGAAAGTACCATAGGCAAGAAAGAAGGCACAGGCCAAATGGAAACGGCCTCCTTTGAAAAAAGACAGATAAGGATCTCGGCAAGACAGAGCCTGCAGCTCGGAAATCCGCCTTGCAGAACAAATCGTGACCATGAAGACCGTCTTGAGAGTCAAATCCTTCAAAGTAGTGTGCTTCAACAGCTCAAAGGGTGCCGCCATCAAGGTCCTGAGTCCTGTGTCCCCAGGAAGGGATCACAGACTGGAGGGGAGGACGCAAATGCCGAACCCCCTGAAACTGAACCTGGCCAAAACTGAGCTCTTTATATTTCCCCCTAAACCCACCTCCCCCCTTCCTCTCCTCTCTATTTTTGTGGATAACACTAAACTCCTCCCTGTTTCCTCAGCTCGCAACCTTGGGGTCATCTTCAACTCTATTTTCTCTTTCTCTGCACACATCCAACAGACAGCTAAAACCTGTTGCTTCTTTCTCTATAACATTGGCAAAATTCATCTCTTCATTTCTACACACACTACTAAGACACTTACCCACTCTTTAGTCACCTCTCATCTAGACTATTACAACCTCCTCCTTGCTGGTCTCCTTCTGAATCATCTCTCTCCACTTCAATCTGTTCAAAGCACAGCTGCACCAGCCTTGATATGCTCACATAACACCTCTTCTCAAGTCGCTTCACTGACTCCCTATTCGTTTCCGTATCCAGTTCAAACTTCTCCTACTTACCTATAAATGCACTCATTCTGCTATTCCTCATTACCTTCCCTCTCTTCTCTCCCTATACTCTTCCTCAGGAACTCCGCTCTTCTGGCAGATCTCTTCTTTCTGTGCCTCTCTCATCTACAGCCAAATCCAGACTTAGATCCTTTCACCTTGCTGCTCAATATGTCTGGAATAAATTATCCGAGTCTGTGCATCAGGTTTCATCTCTGGCCCTTTTCAAATCCAGGCTGAAAACTCACCTCTTCAAGGCTGCTTATGGATCCTGATCCACAGTCTCCCTATGTGTTTCCTTAACATTCATCTAGATATATCCTTGCCCTCAACTATTGTGTTGTATGTCTTGGCTAGATTGTAAGCTCTGATGAGCAGGGACCATCTTTTAAATGTGCCTGTACAGCACTGCATACACCTTGTAGTGCTATACAAATGATAAGTAGTAAGTAGAAGAAAGCAGTAGACATCCAGGTGCAAAGCTAGAGACTTACTAGCCACCAGATCTTGGAAAGAGGCCAAAGCTGCCACCTAAACTTTCAGGAAGCAAAGGGAAAGGCCCTTCTCCAGGCCATCCTGCAGAAAGGCCAACAGAGAAGGTACCTTGGCCGCCTCAGGAGCCAACTGCCGAGTGCCGCATCAGAACTGCACATATGCTAGCTTGGTAGACCTTCTCTGGGCTCCGAGTAGAGTAAAGACCACCACTTGAGAGTAGGCTTTACACACTAGCTGTCTCCTTTCAAGAGCAAGCAATAGGCCCCAAAATGGAAGCAACTGAAGAGGAGGCACCTGCAGGAGCCACATCAGGTCTCCAAACCACGCTTTCCTCAGTCAGTCTGGCACCACCAGAACAATCCTGACCGGATAGCATTATATATGCCATATCACACGCACCACCAGGGGCCAGGGAGGAAACACATAAAGTAGGTGCTGACTTGGCCAAGGCTGGGCCAGGGCAACGACACCCTCAGACCCCATCTCCTTGGCAAATGAAGAAGCGGCAAACTTTGCCATTGAAGGGGGCCGCCATCAGACCCATTTCAGAGCGATCCCATTGGTACAGAATCAACTGAAATGTCTCCTGACTCAACTACAACTCGTCAGGATCCAGAGAGTGAAGAATGAGGAAGTCCGCTTCCACACTGTCCACCCTGGCAATGTGCCGAGCCAACAAGTCTAAGAGGTTCTTCTCCATTCAGGCAAAAAAGAGAGCCATCTACAGGGCTATCCCAGCACTCTTCATGCTGCCTTGCCAACTGACAAGCCACCACCGTGGTGTTCTCCAAAAACACTCGAACCGTCTGGCCATTGACCAGGGGCCGGAAATGCATTAGAGCCAACCTGATGGCCTCAATTACCACACTGCTTCCCTGTGGTTTCAATGGTCCTGGGTCATACGGTCTTGGCAATGGGCTCCCCAGTCCGAGAAACTGGTATCCATTGTCAGAAGGATCCAGGAGAAATTATTCAGTGGCACGTCCCCTTGCCCCTGAGGTGGAGGGGTACTGGTTCCATGGCTCCGTCCTTGATGAGGCCTGTGAGTTTCTGTAGTAGCAGGGCCTGGTGCAGGGGAGTCTGACGGGGCTCTCCTGGAAAGAAAGGGGGAGGCGTCCGGTCCAAGTGAAGGAGGTAGCCTTCTCTGACCACCTGGAGGGCCCAGGTGTCGGTGGTTATGGCCGACCACCAATGGGCAAAGTGGATCAGACACCCCCCCTGTTGGCAGCTGTTCCCCTCTGGGAGGAGAGACTATAGAAACAGAAACATGATGACAGAAAAAGACCATATGGCCTATCTAGTCTGCCCTTCCATATCAACCACTACAACAGTCCCCTTTTTTCCTTTAGAGATCCTCTGTGTTTGTCCCATGCTTCTTTGAAGTCAGATACTGTCCTCATCTCTACCACCTCCACTGGGAGATTATTGTACAGATCCACCACTCTTTTCATAAAGAAATATTTCCGCATATCACTCTTGAATCTACCCCCTTTCACTCTCATGACATATCCCCTTGTAACCGAGCTTGCCTTCAATCGAAAGAGGCTCTCCTCCTGTGCACGTATGCCACGGAGGTATTTAAACATCTCAATCAAATCACCTCAAACCCGCCTTTCCTCCAAAGTGTACATATTAAGATCCTTAAGTCAGTCCTCATATGCTTTATGTATAATGAAGACCACTAACCATTTTAGTAGCCACCCTCTGTACTGACTCTAGCCTGTTTGTATCCTTTTGAAGGTGTGGTCTCCAGAATTGCATACAATACTCCAAATGAGGTTGCACCAAAGACTTATACAGAGGCACTGTCACCTCCTTTCTTCTGCTGGCCATTCCTCTCCCTATGCACCTAAGCATCCTTCTAGCTTTTGCTGTTGCATTTTCTACCTGTTTAGCTACTTTAAGATCATCAGACACAATCACACCTATGCTCAAGAAGTCAAAACCCCGACCCAGCCTGGGCAGGAGCCGGTGTTTGGGGCTTAGAGCCCTTAAGCATATGTTAGCCTTTCCCTGGTCCTTTATCCTGGTGATCCTGCTGCAGGGTCTGGGGAGGGGGGGGCGGTGTCTGGTGTTGGGGATGGCCCCTGAAACAGACCTCTCCAGACACCAAAGGGTAGGAGTGCCTCCTGCAGAAGGCAGAGGAAATCAGCATACCATGGATGCTGAAGCCAATCCGGGGCCACCAGCACTACCCATCTGGAGTATGACTCTATTCGATGGCGTATACTGCCAATTAGTTTCCAAGGAGGAAATATGTTAAGAGCTGGTTCGAGGGCCGAATCTGAACCAGACCATCTAGACCGTGAAAGTTCGGTTCCTTTCAATGACTGAAAAAGATTGATGTCTTGGCATTGGAAGAGGTGGCCATTAGGTCTAGAGTCGGATGACTCCACCGATGCACAATGTTCACAAGTGCCCAAGGAGCTAGCTCCCACTCGCCAGGGTCAAGATATGACAACTCAGGAAATCCACCTGAATGTTCTCCATTCCCACAATGTGTTGTGCAGAAAGAGTCAGGAGGTTGGATTCTGCCCAGGGAAATAGAAGACTCATTTCCAGGGCCACTCCAGGACATTTGGTCCAACCCTGTCTGTTGAGAAGTCATAATGGTGGACTTGCCAGAAAGTACTTGAACTGCTCGACCCTGCAAGTGGGATTGAAAGAAGAGTAAAGCCAGATGAGCAGCCCAGGCTTTGAGGCAATTGATGGTCCAAAAGGCTTCTTACATGGACCAAGATCCCTGTGCTGCCTGTCCCTGGCAGTGTGCTTCCCAACCTGCAAGGTTGGCATCCATGGTAACCACCACCCAACGTGGAATTTCCAAGGGAATGTCCTTCAACAATTGATGAGGACAAAGCTACCAGTGAAGACTGCGGCAAACCACTGAAGAAAGAGGTAGACAAATCTGACAGTCCTGGGTGGATGGGGACCAGCGCAACAGGAGAGAGTACTGAAGCAGATGCATGTGAGAATGTGCCCAGGGGACTACGTCGAGAGAAAAAGCCATGGTGCTGAGCAGATGTAGGTAATCCCAGGCAGTGGGAGCTGCCAGGCACCGGAAGGCATGGACCTGAATGCAGAGTTTCTTGCATCTGTCATAAGAGAGGAAGACATGAGCCACTCTTGTGTTGAAGCAGATCCTGAGGAATTTTAGAGACTGAACTGGGCATAGATTGATTTTGGCATAATTGACCACCCAGCCGAGATGGTCTAGAAAGGAGAGGACCTGGGAGACCGCAGAAGTAGCCTCCTCGAAACTCACTGCTTTGATCAGCCAATCATCTAGATAAAGATGAACCTGAACACCTTGGCGCTGCAGGGAAGCTGCCTCTACTACCATCATCTTGGAGAAAGGCAGAGCACAAAACTGATAATGTTGACAGAGGACCGTATAATGTAAATACTGCTGATGATCTTGGCAGATTGGAATGTGAAAATATGCTTCCACTAGGTCCAGGAAAACAAGAAATTTGCCCGGCCAAACAGTTTGAATGACTATCCTGAGGGTTTCCATCCAGAACTGCGGCACCTGAAGACAGCGACTGACTCCCTTAAGGTCCAGGATAGGATGGAAGGAGCCGTCATTCTTGGGAATGACAAAGTAAATGGAATAGTGACCAGAACCTCTTTCTGACAGAGGAACTGAGCATACAACATTGAGCTGAAGAAGGCAGTGGAGAGTCAGGCGTACAGCCATTGCCTTGGCCACGGAACCGCATGGAGAAGATGAGGAAGACATTTGGCATGGGACTCAGTGAAACTGAGAGCATAACCAGCTATTACTACTTAGAGTACCCACCGGTCCGATATTATCTGGGTCCATTTGTGGGGAAAATACCGTAAGCATCCGCCCACAGGAGGCACCCCAGAATGGACCCGGAAACAGTCAATGGGAAGATTTGGTGGAACCAGAAAATTGTTGGATGAGGAGAAATTGTCCCGGTTCTGACAGATACCCCAAAAGGACTGAGGGCTTAGAACTAGCTCTATTCAAAGAAGAACCAGATTTGCCAGGCTGGTAGCGATGAACATCTCTGAAGTGGACTCTATTAGATGAGGACGCAGACAACAACATAGCAGGACAATGAAAATTGGATTCGGGCTTATCCTCCAGCAAACATTGAGGCTTGATTTCCCCCAAATCCTTCACAAGCTTTTCCAAATCCTCACCAAAAAGAAGGCAGCCCTTGAAAGAAAGCTTGGCAAGATGGGGCTTGGAAGCAGCATCCGCATTCCAATGATGGAGCCACAGCCAACGCCAAGCCTCTGCAGCAGCAGCTACAGACCGAGCAGATAAGCGCAGCAGATCATAAAAAGCATCTGCAAGAAAGGCAGTGACAGATTCTAAACAAGGCAAAGCTGGATCATCCAGAAATGACTGAAGTCATCGAAGCAGAATGTGTGCAGCAAGACCTCTGCAAACAGAGACCTGCAATGCCAAGGTCGATGATGAGAAAGTGTTTTTTAAGAGGCCCTCCACCTAGCGATCCTTCTGATCATGAAGGGCAGTGCTGCTCTCCACAGAAAAGGTTGTGCGTTTAGTGACTGCAATGACCAGGGTGTCTACTTTAGGAAAATGCAACCGCTTGTCAAGATCATCCGAAGACCAAACGTAAATATGCCACAAGTGACAAGTGGCGCGTAGAGACACATCAGGAGAATCCCACTCTAAGGAGACCATCTGTTGTAGTTCCAGGCGAAAGGGAAAAGCCTTAGGTTTCCTGATGCCCACAATGATGGGGTCTGCCTGAGGTTTTGAGAAATCCGAAGGCTGTTGCACTTGAGAGTTTGCGAGGTGCAGCGCCTCTGTAATTTGAGCAATGAGAGCAGAAAGCTTTTCCTTATGAATAACCGGATATCCTGACCATCTTCTCGAGGCTCCTGGTCGTCTTCCAATAGCGAGAGCTCGCCTTCTTCCTGGCTGGACTCAGAAGTGATAGAATGTTCATCTGAAGGACTGTCACCATCTTCCCCTGCAGGGTGCTGATCCCCTGTAGGAGAAGAGATATCCTTGGCCAGATCTAAAGAAGCTCTAGCCAAACTTTGGTGGCCACGTTTTCTAGATGGTGGATCAGAGGCAGTCAGAGTAGCCAAAGTTGCCAAGCACCACATATCCCAGGCCTGACAGAATAGCTGTATAAACTGGAGATCAGAGCCATCAGCTGAAGTCTGCATAAGCTGAATAGAGAGTTGTAGAGGCTGCTCAGGCAACAAAACCGGAGGAAGGGCATCTTGAGATTTAGCATCACCCTGAGGTAACCCAGAGGAAGCTAAAGCAAAAGATTTGGAAGGGCTACCGGAACTAGGACCTGAAGCTGCAGAAGGACCTCTTGATCAGAACCACAGGAGGAACACAAACTACCTGTCAAAGTCTTACATTTCTTTCCACAGCCCAAGCAGCACTGTAGGGAAGAAGGCATTTTTACAACATGATAAAAGAAAAGTCACAGGAAGAGCTGGGGAGCCAAAAATCAACCAACTCTGAAAAAAGAATGGCAGCCGTAGCACAAAACTTATGGCAGGAAACAGCAAAACAGAGCCAGGAAGCAGCTATTGAAGAGAAGCAGGAAAAAGGCACCTGCAGAAAATGGAGCACACTGGGAAAAAAAAGGGAGGCGCATGCGATCAGAAGAACAAGATACTGCTCACTGCTCTCGAAAGAGGAAAAAACAGATGAAGAAGGAAGGGTCTGGAGAAGAAAAAATTGCCTGACAACTTCCCCAGCAGTCAAGTCCTTGAATAAGGTGGTGTTTTTTTAAACTAAGGAGTTAGAAAAATAACAAAAGGTGACTGCCAACTTAGGTGACTGCCAACAATCAAGTCAAAACGGAAGGCTGCAACTGCTCCTCATAAGCAGGAGCACTTCCCTTCAGAAGTGCTCTACTGGTCCTCTTGACCAGGGGCAGCTCTGGAAAGTGAAGAAAGGAAAACTGTCAGCAAAGAAGAGGCACCACAGTGTGCACAACTGCCAAAGATAGCGACACTGACACCAAATCTCTTCTCAGAGAACGCCAGGAGCATTCAAGGGAGCCTCCAGGAGCTGCCTAGGAAACACATTGAGGTCTCAAGACATTGCGGGAGGCCTGCAGGGAGACTTCCAGAGAAACAACCTCCACATTGAGCAGAACCCTAAAGGCTGTATTGAGATGGACGTCCATTCCACACCCTGATGGTAAGCACTATTTACAGTGAGGTGGACCTTACCGAAGTTGGACTGAAGTCTCAACATGGAGAGGCGCAGAAGATATTTTAGCAGTTGCTGCGTGGTGCAAACAAAATGATCTAGGGCCTGGACTCCCAGACAGCAAGCCTCTCATTTGCAGGAAGAAAATCTTTTCATTTAAGTCCTCCTGAAGGCCAAAAGGACACCTGTCACACCGGCTAGCAGGTGGCGCTCAGATATCACCATCCTCTCAACATCCATGCTGTGCGGGCCAAGGACTGGATGTTGGGGGGACATCATCCCAACCTTCTTGCACATTCGAACCGGCACATGGCCCAATCAGGGTGACTAGAGAAGGAAACCAAGGCTGTCCAGGTAGTAGGGAACGATGACAACCACCATGCTTCCTTCTGCTTGGAGCTTCAGGAGGGTCTTTGCATTGTCAGGGATTGGACGATAAGCATACAGACAACACTCTCCCCAAGGTGGGAGGAAAGCAACCAAGGCCAGTCTGCTGTATGATCTTATTCTGGAACAGAATTTATCTGCCTTGGCATTCTGCAGAGTGGCAAACAGAACTATCAAAGAAATGCTCCACTCCTTGAAGATGCAAGGCATAAGCTCTCCGTCCCATGTCCACTCGTGTGGATGGAGGACTCAACATTCTGTCTGCCAGAATGTCCTGTTCACCTAGCAGGAACCTGACATTCAAGACCATCCCTTGTGCGATGGCCAACTTATAGGACCTGAATGCCCAATACACTAGATTCGATACTGATAGACCTTGCCTGTTGAGGCAGAAAATTGCGACTTGATCGACGATCTGAATCAGGACAATTTGGTTAGGCAGTTGGTCAGGGAAAGCCTCCAAAGTGTGCACCAGAGCTCGTAACTCTAAAAGGTTGACCTGGCGGAGACTTTCTTGGATGGAGCAAGTGCCCTAGGTGAGAAACACATCATGATGAGCTTTCCCTTCCAGTTTGGAGGTGTCTGCATCAAACTTTTGAAGAGGAACAATGTGGAAGGGAAGAATCCGCTGAGTCTGCCTCCAGTGGAGGCGTGTCAAGGGTGTGAAGTGAACTGTACTAGGCCACATGGCTTCTACCGTGAACATCTAACTAGTTGCTACCTGCTGACTCAAATGAATGCTCCATACTGATGCCGCCAGTCTGTTAAGTAGGTCCATGCAGGAGGAAGGCTCTCACCTGAGTCATGTCAAGCAGGGCTCCTCTGAATACCTACTGCCGGGTCAGTTGAACGTGGGACATGGGGTAAGTTATAATGGACCCTAGCTGTTCCAACACCCAAATGATCAATTGTGTTGATTCTTGAGTCCCTTCAGGAGTGGTATTTTTGATTAGGCAATCTTTCAAATAGGGGAAGACAAACACTCCCAGTTCCAGAGGCATGTAGCTACTACGGCAAGGCAATTTGTGTATACTCAAGGCATTGACTAGGCCAAAAGGAAATATTCGGTGCTGCAAGTGTTGCCCCCCAGGACGAATCTGAGATAGCTCCGGTGAGCGAAATCTCTCTGTATGTGGCTAAACGTATCCTCCAGATCCAGGAAGCACAGCCAATCTCCCCTTTTGAAGGGAAGGATGACAACCCCTCAGGGCAATTTGCTGGCACATCCAAAAATGCAGTTTGTAATCTCTTTGGTCTCTTTAACCTGGAAAAGAGACGGTTGAGGGGAGATATGATAGAAGTCTATAAATTAATGAACGAAGTGGAATGGGTAAACGTAGATCGATTGTTTACGTTATCAGTATATAGAAAGACTACGGGGCATGCAATGAAGCCACAAGGTAAACTATTTAAGACTAATAAAAGAAAATATTTTTTCACTCAACGTGTAATCAAACTCTGGAATTAGTTACCGGAGGATGTAGTAAAGGCTGTTAGTGTAGCTGGGTTTAAAAAAAGGTTTGGACAAGTTCCTGGAGGAAAGGTCCATAAACCATTATTAAGAAGGGACCCAGGATATCAATGCTTGAGCCAATACAAACATTGTGGAACCTGTGTCTTTTGGGAAAACTGCTAGGTGCATATGACCTCGATTGGCCACTATTGGAAACAGGATACTGGGCTTGATGGACCTTGGTCTGACCCAGTATGGCATATCTTATGTTCTTATGTTCATAGAGCCCATAAGTCAGAGGCTGGGAGGGGCCACCCTTAGTCCAAAGGAGTGAGTCCTATGCCGACCGGAGGGTTTTTACAATAGTTACTGGGAGCGTGGCTATGGTTCAAAGGAATCAATCCAAACCTCCACCACCAGCCTTGGCAGAGAAACTGGATGGACTTTGAGGCTTCTCTCAATGCTGATGTGATATTTTGGGATCAGGAAAGTAGCCACACCTATGGGACTAAGAGGTCCTCTCTTGTCCTCCTTGGTACTTTCTCAATAAAAGACCAACTCAGCCAAGTGCCTTGGAGAGTATGAAGTGTGGCCTGCTGTTTTCTGATGAAGGCAGCCTCATGTCCGGCCTGATCACCAAAGAGATATTCTCTATGGCACAGCAAGCCATCAAGCTTGTTCTGCACCAATTGTACCAGGTCTGAGGACTGAAGCCAGGCGAGTGTCCGGGTGCCAATATCCCAGGCAGACGCTTTGATGTTAACCCGAAGATGTACTGGGTTGCCTGGACCATGAAGTTTCAAGCAGTTCTTGCAGTGGACCACTAGTGAACAAAATAATTCAAATTTTTTCCAGAGGGAGGAACTAAGGCTGCTCAGCAAGGTCACATCTGATGCTCTCCAAGAACATGTCCCTGCTGATCCATAAGTGACCATGTGACTGAGTATGGAACCCCGAGGAATGAGACTTGGTACTCTTGGACCTCTAAAGGGCGGATTTGACTACCAGGGAATGGTGAGGAAGCTGAGCTTCTGGAATTCTTGAGCCTTCTGCACATGGAGTCAAGCCATCCACTGACTGGAGGACCCCGAAGGTGGTTTTCAAACATATTCGTTTTCCTCTGTGCAGGAAGTGATGCACGAGTACTGCAGGGTCAGCAACTCTTCTGCCCTGGATTCCTCCTCAGTATCACACTAAAATGGTTCAACCTTGGCTTACACACAGATAAAAAGTACTTGCAGACGCTATCCTCTTCAAGGTTGTGATTTCTACAACCTTGAAGAGGATAGCGTCTGCAGCACGATTCAGAGATTTTTGTTAAAGCTTTTAGAATTGAAAGAAATCTTGATAAACTGGAGAGGTGTATTACAACTATTTGATAAATTAAAAAGTAGCAAATCACTTGGACTGGATGGTATACATCCCAGGGTGCTGAAATAAATGAAATATGGGATTGCAATCCTACTATTAGTAATCTGTGAACTATC
Source organism: Ichthyophis bannanicus (assembly GCA_033557465.1). Classification (NCBI taxonomy): domain Eukaryota; kingdom Metazoa; phylum Chordata; class Amphibia; order Gymnophiona; family Ichthyophiidae; genus Ichthyophis; species Ichthyophis bannanicus. The sequence continues at coordinate 605,875,456 of CM066036.1, read as the reverse complement.
ATTAAAATCTTCTGTAGTACCTAAAGACTGGAGAATGGCCAATGTAATGCCAGTTTTTAAAAAGGGTTCCAAGGGTTATGCAGGAAATGACAGAATAGTGAAACAACATTAGTACTGGGCAAAATTCTAGAAACCATTCTAAAGAATAAAATTACTGAATATGTAGTCACAGCTCAAATGGGAGAAAGCCAACATGGATTTAGCTAAGGAAAATCATGTCTACTAATCTTGATTTCTACAACCTTGAAGAGGATAGCGTCTGCAGCACGATTCAGAGATTTTTGTTAAAGCTTTTAAAACCCCCTGAAGAAACTCGTTAGAGTGAAACGCACAAAAAGGTGCCAGGGGATGGCATTGGGGAACACAGAAAAGCTAAGCGGAGTTTAAATTTTCTCTATATGATTTAAACATTCACTTATGGTGGTGCTTACACACAGATAAAAAGTGCTTGCGGGTCATTGATGCGATTTGGCACTTCATCAAGAACTATGATTAAAATTCCAGTAAGGAGTCTGAGACCCATACACCAAGCACTATGTAATGTATGAGATAAGCCATCACCACAGGTTGAAAATTTAACGTTATGTTGCCTGAGGTTTTTCTAGAGTGATATTTTATTGTTTTGGCAGACATGGTTAAAGCAGATTGTAGCTGAGTTTAAAAAAGATTTAGACAAATTCCTGGAAGAAAAGTCCATAAATCATTATTAAGGTAGTCCAAGAGGAAATCAATGCTTATCTATGGGGATAAGTGGCATGAAAATGGCTACTTTTGGGATGTGTCAGAAATGTGTGACCTCGCTTGGCCACTGTTGGAAACAAGACACTGGGTTTGATGGACCTTTGGTCTGACCTAGTATAACTGTTTATGTTTATTTAAAAACTTACTATACTGCTCTCTGTCACAGGGTACTAGAGCAACTTACAATTCTTAAATTGTACATAAAACAAAATTAAAGAAATGGAACTACAATAAAAATAGGAGAAAAAGCTGTAGACAGGTATTATGACACTTAAATATTAACCAATTAACCTGATGCTTTCCACAAACAAGTTATGCAGCAGTGTTCTCTCCAGACATTTTTGCCAACTGGGCAGCATAAAGGAGTAGCCGGGTGAACCACACTATAAGATAGCTGGCAGCAGACGTTAACTAGTTGTCGCTCTGGAAGTTTCATATACATGCATTAGTTACCGTTTCAAACTGATTTTACTGTTTAACTAATTTGTATTATATTTACATATATGCTACATATTTTATTATATTAATTATAAAATCACTTAGGATATGTTTACTAAACCCTATGCCGGTAAAGAGCATATGGGTCATGTTACTAATGCAAGAATCCTCGCTAACTTCAGGGAAGCAGGTACATCCCATCCCCCTGCAGTTACCGCTCTGTAACGCAGCAAATCTGCCGCAGGTGCAATAATGTCATCCACTTAAGGTGGTGTTATATTTGCACCCATGGTACAAGTGTCAAGTACTGGTAGCAGGGGCCACAAATGCCCACTCTAGCTGTGTCACACTAGGTATGCCCCTATCCCACCCAGTTGCTGCTGCGACGCATGCTACCAGGGTAGTAGCATGGGATTTCAGTGTGAGGCACTGCGCTACTTTTAAGCATGGTGCCAATACTACGAACAACCCATGCTACCCTGGTAGTGTGCATTAGCAAATGTCCCTTAAATCAGTTTTCCATTTCTGATCATTATTTTGCCATGTCAATTCATCAGATTAAGTTAGTTGGGTAGTCAGTAAAATCAGCCAGAAGGTGCATCCATTCAAAGGTCCTGGGGAGAACACTATGCTGTTAACTGGATCTACAAAACATTCCATAAATAGGATATTTTACATCCAGTAACAAGCATCTCTGCAAAAAGAAATGTCATGAAATTTAACAGTTATAGCAGACATAATAATTTGTCATTAAGTACTGCTTACCTACCACTTTGCTGAAAATGTTTTTCAGGTCTTATAATCTATAAGAAAAAAAAAGTTTATATATTAGGTTTCAACAACTGCCAATGCTCTATTTAACACACATCTACATTTTGCAAATTCCCACTTCAGGTACAAGTGAGATGCATTTTATGGAAAACAAAGACTGAGTAAAAGTAAATTAAGAAGCAAGTTAATCCAATCGTAATTATCACCACTAAATTAAAAGTAATTATGTTTAAAGGCTATAAAGGGAAGAAAATGCTAGTGAAAAGCAATATTCATATACTGACAATATTTTGTCCAGAAGAGGGTGCACATGCACTTTAAAGCAAGACCAGCTATTAAGCAGGCTGTCCCTTTAGTCCAATGCATGATGATATATGAACGCGTTAAGTAATATTATAAATTAGTCCTAGTAACATAAAATCACCATCCAATTAAATACATCTTTTGATGTTCCTCAGGTTTCAAAAGAATGAAAAGTAAATGAAGTTGTTCTTGTAGTTTTGACAAGGATATACATATTCACCAGAAAGCATAACCACTTCTTCCTAATAAAAATATAGCTTACCTGTTAGGAAAATACTTGGCCATCCTGCCTCCAGCACATAAAGCTTGCAGAGATGAAAGTCTCTAGTACATTTCTTAGATTTCTTGAGAAATGTACAAAGCCAACTTTCAATTTGAACCAATCTAGGCGTCAAATTGAATTCCTAGCATAGTATTACTTAAACCCTTACTAACACCACTGGCTTTTCAAACATAAGATTCTTACAGAGCCTAACTACCTGCAGCTTTTTTCAATGAAATCATCCCCTTCAGCTAACCCCATCTACAACCCACCTGGTTTCGTTTTTCCAATCATGGTGTCGCTATTTAAAGTCAAACCATGTTATTTGTTTTTGTCTGTGTTTCTAGTTCATCTGTGTTGGCAAGACTGTAAGACTGTCTTCTTGCATGTCTCTGTGAAGTGCTGCATACAGCTTTCTAGAGGCTAATAAAAATTATACAGTATTGACCATTTTACTGGCCTGTTACCATGGAGTTACTTTGCTCCAAATCAAACAGCCACATGGTGGTGCTGAAGACTAGCAAACACTAACTTCCCTATAGCAAAGGCAATTCAACACTTTTAGAAACCGATGGGCAGTGTTAACCAAGAGCAAGAATGATACAGATCTCTGAGGATGCACAAAGGGCTTTAAGTAGGAATGAACCGGGAATCTGTCAATGATTAGCTGATTCAGGGCGGCATAAGCCTAAGACGCTCTGTAGGGTGCCACATTTTCATATAGATCATATTTAAAGGGGGTGTTCAACAATTTACTGTAAAAACTGGATAGCCTCAGAAACATGATTCCTTCTTTCTGGCCATTTTGCCTATTTATCATTTTCAGTTCTGGTCATCTCTTAAATCAAACTTGGCTCCATTTCAGGCAGAAATCCTGCTATCCCTGAGCACCTCTGATGACTGATGAGATCAATTAAGACAAAGAACTTACAGTACAGCTGATCTAAGTCCACATCCTTAAGAAATCATGATTCACTCCTAGTTTTCTAAAACTATTTCAATGAATTCTGCAAACCAAAACATTCAACTCTATTGGGATAAGAAGCAAACTGGTACAGGGCTACAGTTTCATGGTGAGGAGGCGTTTAGTAAGAAAATGATAGAAGAGTCCTGTAGAATAATTACTGTACTTTTTGATTTTGTGAACAATTCCCCTTCTTAGGAGACAGATGTAATTATCCCCAATTTTCTATCCATACATGTGGGTTTTCCTTACAGGATCATACAAAGATGAAGCTCTAAGAGACCTAAAAAGCACTTTTAGCCCACTGCCATACCTCAAGCAGAACCATTCTACCAAAACTATCTTAGGAAGATATTTAGCTATTTTTTTGCTGTTAACAATTCCTAAGTAACTTAGTTCAGTGCTTTATTATCTAACCTAAATCCGTTAATTTTTCCATCACCAGCAGAGATGAAGAACTAATCATCATCCTGTTTATAACCTTTTTAAATGTATTTTAATACCATTACCAGCTCCTAGACATCTTATTCTGTTGCTCTGTTCTAGAGTTTTTCCAGGTCCTTTCTAAAGTATGAGATTCAAACAATACTGCAACAAAATCTTACTATTACTGAGCAGTGAGAGAAAAGCGTTAGTGTGTTTCTTTTTTTATATACATATGATAAATGTCATATTGAGTTGTAATAACGGATTGCCTTTTGTTCTACTGTTATTCTATTCTTGATATTTTCCACCAATACCATTACCTAACCAGATAATTCCCATTTTGTATGCATACGCATGAGTTTTCCTTAGGAACTAAAAAGCCTTGAATTCATCCTTATTGAAAAAAATGTTGGACTGCATTTTGGTCACATAATAAATTTGCCTTTTCTATCAAATTTACTAGGATACATAAGTTTCTGAATATACTATATAAACTGTAAGAATTATCATATCCATCAGCTACAATTAAAATAACTCTGCAAACAAAACAACGTCGGGGTCAGCCTGGTGGCTCAGTGACATACAGAAGGTCCCTGGCTCAATACCCGAGTCAGGTCTTGCACTCCCAGGACTGGCTGGAGCAGAAGGTGGATGCTGCAAAGGTAGCGTTTGCAGACCCTGGGTAAGGCAGAGGATAGGGTGGGGGGGTGAAGGTGTTCACTCTATGGGACACTTAAAAACTGAAATGAGGGTTTGCAAGCGTGAAGTCCCAAAAGAAAACCCTAGTGCATGGTCTTCAGCCAAATTATCACTGAAATAATCTAAACTGTAGAAGGGGTGTTAGCACTTGAAAGCTAGTCAAGAAATGTATTAAGTTAGTCCAATAACAAATGGAGAAAAGAGTAGTTACCTGTAACAGGTGTTCTCCAGGAGCAGCAGGAATCAGTCCTCACATATGGGTGTCATAGGCGCCGATGAAGCCCCAGCGGAGCATTTCCCCAGCTTTCTATGAAAGCCTTTGGGAATGCAGGCACGCATGCGCGGTTCCCTTCCCGCCTAAAGGTGCCATCTTACCTCAGTCAAATGACATAGCTAAGAACAGCACACAAAAATGAAAAATAAACTATGTACAACTGCAACTCCAAGGGGAGGAGGGAGGGTTGTGAGGACTGATTCCTGCTGCTCCTGGAGAACACCTGTTACAGGTGAGTATCTACTCTTTCTCTAGGACCAAGCAGGAAGTCAGTCCTCACAGATGGGTGACTCCCAAGCTCTGGGCTACCGAGGAACGCAGGCTGAACAAGAGAACTCCCTCTAGTCTCAGCAGCAAAGAAAGGCTTTTCAAGGACACAACCTCAACCGGTAGCCCAACAGAGGGCAGGAGGGCAGGAGTTGCCTAAACCTCAACGAGATTCCGGAATACTGCTTGGCCAAAAGCACTGTCCCTACAGGACTCCCTCTCCCAGGCAGTAATGGGCCGCAAAAGTCTGGCTTGAAGACCAAGTTGCAGCCCTGCAGATGTCTACCAAGGGCACAGAGCGGAGATGAGCCACTGAGGCAGCCATTGCCCGGACATGATGGGCCGTGACCCTACCCTGCAAAGGAAGGTCAGCCGCCTTATAAGCCCAGGTGATACAGTCAGCCACCCAGATGGACAAGGTACGCTTGGACACAGCCAACCCCAACTTATTGGGGTCAAAGGATACGAAGAGCTGAGTAGACCTTCTATGCCCCTGCGTATGGTCAAGGTAGAAGGATAAGGCCGTCCTACAGTCCAGGGTATGCAGGACTGCTTCAGCCTGGCTAGCAAGAGGCCTAGGGAAGAATGTTGGAAGAACCACCTCCTGGTTGAGGTGGAAAGAGGAGACAACCTTAGGGAGGAACTTTGGATGAGTCCGAAGGACTACCCTGTTCCTATAAATCCTGGTGTAAGGCCTATCACAGACCAGGGCCTGAAGCTCACTTACTCGCCTAGCCGAGGTAAGGGCTATCAGGAAGAGTGTCTTCCAGGAGAGGAAGCGTACTGGACAAGAAGCCATCGGCTCAAAAGGTGGGCGAGTCAGTTGCTGCAAGACCACATTCAGCTCCCACTCAGGGGCAGGAGGGCTGATGGGAGGCTTGAGCAAAAGCAAGCCCCTGAGAAAGTGGGACACCAAGGGGTGACCAGCCAGAGAATGTCCCTTCACCAGAAAGTGGTGAGCTGCTAGTGCTGCGAGGTGGACCCGAACAGAATTGGACGTAAGTCCCTGATTTGATAAGTGCAGTAAGTACTGAAGCACTACTGGCACAGTACAAGAGAAAGGGTCCTCTGTACGTAGCTGACACCACACAAAAAATCGTTTCCATTTGAGAGCATAGGGTTTCCTAGTGGACTGTTTTCTAGAGGCTAGGACAACCTCCTCAACTTCCTGAGGTAGGCCCCAGGGAGCCAAAACTACCCTTGCAGCCTCCAGGCCATCAAATTGAGAGCTTTGAGATTGGGGTGCAGAAGGGAACCCTGCTCCTGTGAGAGAAGGTCGGGTTGCAACCCCAGAGGTAGTGGAGGATCCACCGCCAGTTGAAGCAGAAGAGGAAACCAAGGCTGTCTCGGCCACCAGGGAGCCACCAGCAGGACCGAGGCCTTGTCCTGAAGAATCTTGAAGAGAGTTCGGGCCACCAAGGGCGTGGGAGGAAACGCATACAGGAAGCCCTGAGACCAGGATATCAGAAAAGCATCCGTTGCTATCCGCAGAGGATGCGGTTGCCTGGAGCAGAACTTTGGCAGTTGCTTGTTCTTTGGGCTGGCAAAGAGATCTATCAAAGGGAGACCCCATTTCAGGAAGATCCTCTAAACTACTGAAGGATGCAGCTGCCACTCGTGGGGCTGCAGTATTCTGCTTAACCTGTCTGCCAGATAGTTGTCCTGGCCTGGAAGGTACACAGCCTTGAGGAGCATGTTGTGCTTGAGGGCAAATGAACAAAGGTCCTGAGCCTCCCGACAAAGGATCCTGGACCCAGTCCCGCCCTGTTTGTTCACATAAAACATGGCTACTTGGTTGTCTGTCTGAATCAGGACAGATTGGTGAGCCAGGGTAGGAGAGAAAGCTATGAGTGCTAATCGAATAGCTCTGAGTTCGAGGAGATTGATCTGCTGTGCAGCTTCCCAAGGAGACCACAGGCCCTGGGTGAACTTGCCCAGACAATGAGCTCCCCAGCCTTGCAGGGAGGCGTCGGTGGTCATCACTACCGTGTACCCTGGAACCTGAAAAGGCACCCCCTTCAGTAGATTGGGTGGGTGCAGCCACCAGTTGAGGGAGTGCAGAAATGGTCTGGACACCCTTATCCTGTCTCTGAGGCTGCCTGTGGCCTGTGACCACTGAGTCCGAAGGGACCAGTGTGCAGGCCTCATATGAAGCCTGGCATTGGGGGTCACATGTACTGTCGAAGCCATGTGGCCCAGAAGCCTCAGGCAGAGTCTGGCGGAGACCAGTGACCTGCTGAGAAACTGATTTGCCAAGGCCATCAACCTTTGGGCTCTGTCTGCTGGCAAGAAAGCCTTTGCCAGTAGAGAGTCCAGCCTTGCTCCTATGAACTCCAAGTTCTGGGAGGGGAGCAAAGTGGACTTTGCGAAGTTTATGACAAACCCCAGCCTTTGGAGAAGAGCAATAGTGCTGAGGGTGGCTTGTTTGGCCTCCTGGCACGTCTGACCCCTGATGAGCCAGTCGTTCAGATAGGGGAAGACAAAGATGCCCTGGTTTCTCAGGTAGGCCGCCACCACTGCTAGGCACTTTGTGAAGACTCTGGGGGCGGAGGTGAGGCCGAAAGACAGCACTCTGTATTGATAATGGTTTCCTCCCACAATGAACCTAAGGTACTTTCTGTGGTCTGGATGAATGAGGAAGTGAGTGTACGCATCCTTTAGATCTAAAGAGCATAGCCAATCTCCCTGCTGGAGGTAGGGCAGAAGTGTCCCAAGAGTAAGCATCTTGAACTTCTCCTTCACGAGGAACTTGTTGAGGTTCCTGAGGTCCAGAATGGGTTGAAGGCCACTGGTTCCTTTGGGCACCAGGAAGTATCTGGAGTAGAAACCGTGACCTTGTAAGTGGGGAGGCACAGGCTCCACCGCCCTGTCCACCAACAGACCTTGAAGCTCTTGCAGGAGAAGGTCTGTGTGTAGGGGAGGCCTTGGAGGCTCCCCTGGAAAATATGGTGGAGGCAGTTGGTGAAAATGTAGGGCATAACCCTTGTGGACTATGTCCAACACCCAACTGTTCCCGGTGATAAGGAGCCACTGGTGGGCAAAGAGGGCGAGGCGACCTCCTGTGCAGGGTTGGGAGAGCAGTGGAGGAGAGGCTATGCTCAAGGAGTCAAAAACCCCCACCCTGTTAAGTGGTAGCAGGGGCCGGTGGCTTGGGGGTCCTCTGCCTACGGGGCCCATTACCCTGCCCCTTGGCTTGCTGACCCTGGGGGGCAGCAAGGGGAGCCTGATATTGCGGGTACTGTTTGTAGGCAGTGCCCTTCCTCGGGTAAAAGGGCTTTTTACCCAAGCCCTTCTTTTTATGAGAAGGGGCAGAGGTCTTCCTAGACAGCCTTGTCCGTGTGAGGTGCTCAGTTTCGAGCTGAGCGACCTTCTCGGTCATGGGCTTGCCAAAAAGGTTTTCACCTCGGCAAGGGACATCGACCAACTTGTCCTGAACCCATGGCTCGAGGTCCGATGACTGCAGCCATGCCTGGCGTCGAGCCGCGATGCCGGCTGCCGCAACTCGGGCCGAAGCCTCGAAGCCATCGTAGGCGACGCGGGACATGAACTTCGAGCAGTCCCGAATCCCCGAGGACAAGGACTTAAATCTCTGCAAGGGTTCCCCGGAGAGACCAGCAGAGAACCCGGCCAACTCCGTGGCCAGATCCCGCAAGTACATGCCCATGTACAGCTGGTAGGACTGGACACAGCAAGCAAGCATCGAGCCCTGGAAGCACTTTCTACCGACGCCATCGAGGTTTCGGGCCTCCCTGCCAGGGGGCACCGCGGAGTGCACCTTCTGGCTCTTCAGACGATTCATGGCCGATTCCACAACCATAGAATGGTGTGGTAGCTGTGCCTTCTGAAAACCAGGGCTCTTTCAGAGTCGATAGATCGAGTCGACTCGCTTGCTGAGAACCGGCGCCGAGGCCGGTGCCTCCCACATACGGAAGAGGAGCCGTTCCAGCATCGGAGGAACTGGGACAGTAAAGGCCTCCTTCAGAGGGGAGAAAAAATAGCGAAAATCACCGAAAAAAATCTAATTTTAACCGGGAAAACAGGACACACGTCCGGTGGGCTTCACGGAAAAAAAGAGACTGAGGTAAGATGGTACCTTTAGGCGGGAAGGGAACCGCGCTTGCGTGCCTGCATTCCCAAAGGCTTTCATAGAAAGCTGGGGAAATGCTCCGCTGGGGCTTCATCGGCGCCAATGACACCCATATGTGAGGACTGACTTCCTGCTTGGTCCTGGAGAAGCAAGCCTTTTGTCACATTTTAATGTAAACTGCTCTGATGTCACAAAGGGCAGTATATCAAGATTTTAATAAACAATCAATCTTTCCAACTTTCATGGCGTTGTAAAGAACAAAATAGTATCACCTTCTGCTTTTTTTCTTTATTAATCTTTATTTCTGCGCATTCAATTGGGCTAACAAAGCAGCCATACTACCAAGTAAATGGGGGCAATACAGATGGGGAGCAAATTCGTGAGTAGTATGCATGAAAGTACATCAGTCGAGATCTCAGGTCTTGTTCCAAATGAGCTGTATGCCCAATAGAAGAAAAAGATTTTAAATCTAGATTTTTGATCTGCAAGTTTCAAAATAATCCAAGTGCTTTTATGTAAGGGGGTCAGTTTAGAAGGTTTGCGCAACACTTAGATGTGGAAAATACTCTACAAATCTAAGTAGTGATTTTAGAAAAGTGGCTACTTACACGTGACAGCACACGAGAGCTTTGAAAGGGGCGTTTTGTAGGGAGGACAAAAAGGAATGTACTTCCAATTCTGCAACGGTGATGCACACGTACTTAAAAAAAATAAATAAATAAACCCTGGACACTGGCATATACACCAAGCATAAGTGTCAGCTAACTGTTCATCTGGACATGGGATGAGGTTTGCAACTGTGCTCAGCTCTCTGCTGTTAAAAAACACCTCAAAAAAATCACAAGAAGAGCTTATTCACTTGGCTCCTTACGGACATTTACATGTTCAAAATACCGAGCAAAGCCGCTCATTTTTAGAACATGTTCTTTTGTAAAATGGCTCGTCCCACTGTGTCTGCCACCAAATACACGTAAAATATATTAAGGCCATGGGAAATACACAAGACTCTACATTTAGTGAACCTTTTGTAAAATACTTGGGAAATTGTGCATGTCCTATCTTGGACATCCTTGACCAAGGCAAAATTAGCCTTTTACTAATCTGTTTTTTCCAAGTATGTATATAGAATTTTTCCAATAAAATAGAAATTGAAAAAATTAATGAATCTGATTGCTACTGCAATGTAGCATTACACTTTCTGACTTTGCTATGTTTTCAGCTACTTTTGAGTTTAAATAACGCTTATCCGTAGTCAGTACTCACATGGGTGGGGGGTGTGTGTATGCTGGGGGGGGGGAGTATTTAGATTTAGCTCACACCTTTTTCAGAAGTATCCCAGAGCCATTCACATTCAGGTACATCAAGTATTTCCCCATCCCCGGAGGGCTTGCAATCTGAATTTGCACCTGAGGCAACAGAAGGTTAAGTGACTTGCTCAAGATCATAAGGAACATCAGTGGGATTTGAAGCTTGGCTTCCTTGGTTCTTAGCTCTATGCTGTGACATCCCATATGTCACAAAAAGTCCAAGTCCCTCCTCCAAATAAAACCACACATCCACACAAAACAAGATATGTATCATTCTACTAGCATGCCATGGAAAAAATATTTATTTATTTACAGAAGTTTAAGCCACCTTTCTGAACTATCAAAAGGGTGTACAGAGCAGGACAAATACAATAATAATATCACCCCAAAGATAGCCAGAACAGAAGTTTCCCCACCTCAATCAATTATCTACCTTCCCCACCCTCAGGAAAAAGTCAAGAGGAAAGGCTGTTTTCTATGTTTAACAGGACAAATTTTGATGAGCATGTAACTGTGTTGCTAAACAGCTATATCTGGTGTATTTTGAATGCAAGCTTTCTAGGAGTTCCCAGTGTCAACATGAGTAAACGTCATTTCAGCAGGCCACATCAGGAAATCCTGCAAACATAATCCAATGATTTTAAATACTTCATTATTGATTTCAAGCCACACCCTGGCTTTAAAACTTTACAATCTGTGTAAAGCCGAGGTTCGAACCCAGCCCTCGGGATACACCAAACCTCTTAGCCTTTGAGGATATCCATAATGAATATGTATGAAAGAGATTTGCATGCCCCGCCTCTGTTATATGCAAATTTACCTCATGAATCTTGATTGTGGATATCCTAAATACCCAACCGATTGGGCGTGTTCCGAGGACTAGGTGGAGAACCCCTAGCATAAATTATATATAGTTTGATATAATCTTAAATTACCTTTTTCTCTCTTCCCAAATACGCTTCTTTAAAAATTATATATTTTATAACACAAAAATGTACATAGTTTAAAGTATTACTCTGCTTTTGCCCTAACCAAGTAAGCTTTTTGTCAGCAAGCAAGCATTCGCTGCTTGGGACCGATTCCTTTCAAATAGTATACAGTTCTTTTATCTTGTTTAGAAATACCTAGTAATGCTTTGCAAAACCATGCTTAAATTGCTTTTGAACCCATTCTGTCCTGGACGTAGATCCCCTTTGTACGCCCGATCTGAGCCAGATGTACAGAGGAGATCGCGATTCTGATCCCATGGGACATGTAGCCCCGTGGGATCAGAATCGCGATCAGTCCTGTATCTGCAGGCCGGGACTGCGATTCAGCCCAGCCTGCATGTACAGGTCTTTCCCAGCTAATTCAGTCAAGACTCTTCAATGGAGCCGTGGCACCATAGTGTCATGCTGCCATGGCACCACAGCAAAAAAAATGTTTATTCCCTGCAATCCCACCCCCGATCTGGCCTCCTAAGGCCAGGGTCGGGCTGTGGAGAATGTCCTCTAGCCCCCTTGCCACATAGCCCTGGCATTAAAAAAAAACATACTTAGGGAAGTTATTTCACCTCGGAGGTGGAATGACTTCCCCACACGTCGCCAGCCCATACAGGGTCGACATTAGAATCAGCCCTGTATGTCCAGGGCTGGCGATTGCTCACTGCCCATCTAGACGCCGCCCCTTCCCCACCCCCATCTAACTTCCCCGCACAACAAGGGATACTCCTGAAGATTCTCATCCAAGAAGGTAGGCAGAACAATAGTATGGTTAAAATGAAGGGGGGCAGCAACCTCAAGAGAAAGGACGGCACAGTTTGTAAAGAGAGAGAACCCATCAAGATGACCAAGAAAGGTTTCCTGCAAGAGAAAGCCTGCAGCTCGTTCACCCACCTGGCAGACATCAAAGCTCCTAGGAAAATAAACAACCTTGAGGGAGGCCTTATGATAAAGCGGTATAAAAAAACCCTAGATAGCTAGCTAGATAGCTATAACAAACAAACAAACAAATAAATAAATAGGCAGGCTCAAAGGGAGGCCTTTTCAGTGCTGAAAATTCACCGAAGCAAAACTGGGCACATAAGCAGATGGACTGCTACACTCCCCAGAGGGAGCGGGGAACATCACGGAGTACTGCCAATTAAATCACTGTAGCTCAGCACAACCGTCATCCATACCTTGAGTGTTCAGGACCAAGTCCTGGTCCAGGCTGGACTGCAAGAAGGACTTTCTATAAGCTAAGGAGGCAGAGGTGCTTCAGGCTGAAAGCAGGGTGCCCAATACCACTCCAGAGCTCTCTTCCAGGATGTAAGCGAGAAGGGATGAAGATCCTCCAATACCAGGAGCCCCTGCCACAGTAACTGCTTCTCTTGAGGTAGAAAGGGGGTAGGGGCACCAACTGGTTTAAGAGATGCTCCTACCATGGCCTGTGAGGCAAGTCCAGAGCCCGGATGTGACCACAGTATGCACAGAAGACAGCTCATCATGGCCAGTGAAGGAGACATTCAACATCCCTTCCTAAGGCCAATACTGAAGAAGAGCATCCAAGCCCACCATCCAGAGCTCCTTCCAGAGGCTGAGAAAGTTCTCCACAGTGGCATTCGCCTGAGTGGATATCAAGTCGAAGCCTGTAAGTCCTACCTCTGCACTATGAGGCTGCATGTATGAGGGCTAAACTCCTACTTGCCCAGAGCCTTGGAATGCTGACTCAGGAAATAAGCCCTGCTTCCAGCACTGCAAGTTCCATCTTGTTTATTGACATATGCCACCACTATGGCATTGTTTGAGAACATCCAGACCACTCTGTCCACTAAGAAAGGCCTGAACCCTCTTCAGGGCCAGGCAATCTACCCTCAGGAGGTCCCCTGAGGGACCATAGCTCCTGGGTCAACGGACCCACAAAGTGTGCTTCCCAGACCATCAAACTGGCATCCAAAGTGACATTCACTCAATCCAAAGCTTCCATGGCATCCAGGCCTTCAGATGGCAGAACCACAACCACCTCCACAACTGCCCCTTGATCTCCCAGAGATAAGGGTCTGGTTGAACAACTGGGAACAGGGAGATCAGAAGGTTAGCAGATACCTCTGCAGTGGGCGAATGTATGTCCTTGTCCAACTTAACTGGCTCCAATGGTGATGCCAGGTACCCAAGGATCTGGAGGTAGTCAGGCCAATGAAGCTGACTGAGCACAAAATGCCCCGAGTTGACCAAAGCATGAGGGACCTCTCCATCATGAGTAAATTCAATCCAGTAGAGTATGCAACAGAGTTCCCAGATATTCCAAGTCCTGTGACAGACGTAGGCTGTTCTTGAAATAGCTGATCACCAACCCCAGCCTTTCCAATCAGGGAGCCACAGGACTGTACTGTCTCTGAACTTCTCCAGAGAGTCCAACCAGATCAGTCAGTTGTCCAGGTATGGGGCAACCTAGATTCTCTGCTTGCAGATTGAAGATAAATTCCGCTAACAACATAATCTTTGAAAAAGTGCAAGGAGGGTGGCTATGTCAAAAAGCAGGGTCCAATGTAACATGACAATTACCTCCGAATTGTTAGTATGCATTAAGTACATATCATAGCTCAAACAAGCCCCTTAAAGTCTGAAGTGCAGTTCTGAGAAAATATTCTCACGGAGGATATCTAAATTTTGTAGAATAAAATGTAAAGCAAGCAAATGAAGTGAATAAAATAGTTTACATTTAAATGATGAAAAATAAGATTACTGAGAAATTGTATTATACAGTATTATACATATCACAATGGATGCTAGAGGGCTCTTGCTGCCAATCTTTATAAAATTTGACAATAAATACCACCACCCCCACCCCTACCAGTAAAAAGCAATTGAGCCACTTTGGAAAGCATGTAACTGCATTGTTCCTGGAGAAAGGTGATTTAATTACTGAAAAGTATGAACATTAAATAACTTCAAAAGAAAGCAGAGCAAACTTTTAAAAGAAAAGAAACACGTTTGGCTACGACAACTAAAATTAGTCTTGGGGGAAACATATTCACTCAAAGGACTTGACCTGATCATGGATCATGTAGTTGAGAAAATGTATTCCTTTATTTATTTATTTATTTATTTAGACAGTTTTGTATACCGCCTTATCCTTCAATCAAAGCGGTCACAACACAATTGGGGGATACATTTAACACGCAGGGATATGAGACACATACACTAATACTTACAGGGAACATGGGCAATGGAGGGTTAAGTGGCTTGCCCAAGACCACAAGGAGCATCTGTGGGACTAGAAACCCCAGTCCTTCCGGCCCAAGGTTGCTGTCCTCTAGTGGGATTTGAACCCCCGACCTTCCGGCCTGAAGTACCTTGCCCCAACCACTAGGCTACTCCTCCCTTTGGCTTCAGATGGAAATTAACTGCTTATTATCTGTACTTTAATAATCCTAAAGAGAGCACACAAAGTAGATGAAGGCTGAGTTTGCAAATACCGATGGTCTCCTTTCATCTTAATGAAGGATATAACTTTATATTTTGAGGGGCTCAAGTGGTACAATAGAAACAATAACAGTGGAAAACAAGACTATTCCATTTTACAACATTTAAAGCCTCAATGTGCACTAATGCACATTCAAGCCCCCTTATTCTCAACTGGACCTATTTACCACTAATGCACATAAAAGAGGCCAATGTTATAATAGGGCTCCTACTCAAACTGCTTTTTAATGTAGCCATAATGATGACATACACAATATTAAATAACCAGTCTGCTGAATGTTTAAACAAAATCATCCAAAGAGTACCAAACACATGTTCAAGGAGGAAGTTCTACCAAAACAACCTCTCAATAGGCTCCATATCGTCCAACTCTTCACAAAGACTGCTTCACACAGCATTCGAATATTATACACCTCCACTAACGTCTCAGTATAAACTGTACAAAGTGACGCTACGACTGCAAATGGCATCTGCTTTTGCACAAGGCATGCCGGGAGCCGGCACGCATGCTTGTTTCTACCGGGGGAAAAAATTTACAAAGCTACAGCCAATCGGACCTTACATTAAAAATAACCCTCGTATATAGTTATAGTGTTGTAAACAGTTAAATGTAAATAGTTCTTTTACTGTTCCTTTAAGACTTGTTCTGTTTCACTGTAAACCACTTTGATAAAATGAAAATCAGTATATAAAAAATGTTAAATAAATAAATAACATATCTAAATTAAGCCTATTCTATAAAGGCAAGTAGGCGCCTACTTGTCTTTATAAAATACTTGCCTAAATGGCAGAGAACATGCCATAAATTCAGGTATGATCACGTACACCAGCCCTAGAGCTAGTGGAAATAAGTGTGCTTGCTTTTTGCAAATATGCACGTAAATTATCATATTTCCTAATCCACACACATATTTGCCCACACTGTCCATGCTCCACCCAATTTCTGCCCTCTGCAAGACCATTGTGAAAGTATGTACCATGCAATTATTCCATGCACTTTTGCACTAGCAAGTATTTTATGAGCGCTTACGTGGCCACATGCACGCATAAATAACTAAGAAATCGGCATTTAAGGCACCTCTTCTAAAAGTACAACCTAGTTGGTTAACAACCATTAGTAAACAAGGCCCTCAGATTGCTAAAAATGTTTGAGGCATTTCTAAGCAGACTGTGCGTCACTCCTGATCTGCTTTCAATTATATAAAATCCACAGCTGCTCATCTACAACTCTAATGTTTTTAATTTATTTATTTCTTTAACAGGCTTTTTTATACTGCTTTATCATTTCAGTCAAAGTGGTTTACATTGTAACTTAAACTTGGTATGTACAATTAAACAGGGACATTGATAACTTTGATTTTTCTGAGGCAAAGGAGAGTTAAGTGACTTGCCCAAGGCCACAAGGAGTGCTAGGGGGAATTGAACCCTGGGCTCTTATTTATTTATTTATTTATTTAACTGTATTTATATCCCGCTTTTCACCGGGTCAAAGCGGCTTAACATTGAAGGGTGGGGGACAGTGATCAATTTAGGGTGGGGGGTCTGTCACCAGGGGGCCAACATTAATGATTTGAACAAACATTAAGGACAAATAGTGGACATGAGACTCTTAGTAGATAGATCTGAGGGTATGTTATGAGGTCTGGAGGAGTATTTAGCGATGGATGTTTGTTTCTGGTCCGAGGTATTCCTGGAACAGGATGGTTTTTAGTTGTTTCCTGAATGTGGAGGGATTTCCGTTGTTTCTGATTTGACTTGGTAGAGAGTTCCAGAGGGATGGTGCGTACAGTTCGAAGGCTCTGTTGCAGGTCCGTTGATTGTATTTAGTTTGTTCGTGGGGAATAGTGAGGGTGGTGTTGGTGGTTTGTCTGGTTGTTCTGTTGTGGGTTGGTTGGGGCAATAGAGTGCGGAGCTGGGAAGTCTGAGTTTGGTAGAGGGCTTTATGGATAAGTAGGGCAGATTTATATTTGATTCTTGCTTCGAGAGGGAGTATGTGCAGTTCTCTCAGGACTGGGGTGATGTGATCTTGTTTTTTTGCCTTCTTGATAATTCTTGCTGTGGTATTTAAGGCTGTTCGTAGTGAGTTGGTGTGGGTGGCGGCGGGCAGTCCGTGGTAAATTATATTGCAGTAGTCCAGGTGGGGGAGTGTCATAGCTTGCTCTTGGTTCCAAAGCCAGTGCTCTGACCATTAGGCTACTCCTCCACACTTTCTGTATAGCATGCATACTTTCTAAAGGATATACCAATCAAGATAGGAAGATAGAGCTTAATTCAGAAATTTTATCCCAAATGGCAGCCAAACAAAAATGAAAAGGGAGACACTGAAGTACCAAAAAACCCTAAATTTATGAAGCTGTGGATTAAGTTTTATTTTCATTAAATATTCCATTTTCTGTATGGGAAATAAAGTCAGAAGGCATGTAGTGCTCCCCTGGTGATATGCCTGAAATCAACACTGAAACAACCACAATATTCATAAGAAATGCATGCCAATAAACGTAGGGGCAATTTTAGAGCAGAACACCTATACAATTCAAAAAAATGACCCATTTAAATAAATGGAACATAGGCACCTTTATAAAATAGGCTCCCTGAACTATCCTAAAGCAGCACACAAATGTTTACATCTGTTCTAAGGCAGGTACAAATATATGCATGTCCTCTGTGTGTATGCGTGTTTTATAAAGTACGAGTACAGGTGTACACTGCAACCCTATCCAAACACTGCTCCCTCCTTCAGTCTCACATCTTCCAGAGATAGAGCCTGGGCTCCCCGCCATCCTCCCACTTTTTGCATTGCCATTATTCTCCCCACCACCTGCTATCTCAGTCAGTGCCACCCTGGAGCCATTTCTTCTGCCAGAGAGAACTAGCCTAGTAGTCTGTATAGTTGGCTGAAAAAACAGGCAAGCCAGGGTTCAAATCCTGCTTTTTCAAATGATGTTCCTGGTGACCCTGGGCACGTTATTTCATCCTCCATTACCTCAGATGCAACTCTGACTGTAAGTCCACTTGGACAAGGAAATAATTTGCATTTGTGAAGGTGACTCATCTTGAGCTCAGATTTGGAAAAGATGGGCAACTAATCTCAATCCAAATTATTTGGTTTTTCCTACAAATACTTGGAAAAATGCTTTTTTGTTGGGGCTATCTGGTGACATGAATCATCATTCTAACTGGATGGTTCACCTGTCACCAGAAAACTGCATCAATCTTTTGGCCTAATATGCATGCCCTCCTTATTCTAAAGCTCCCACTGCGAACATCCACAAGACCCCTATTAATCCCCAAACTCTAGCTAACCATTTTGTTGGCAAGTTAAAACATAGCATCCCTTCTGCGCCTGACCCTCTATCCCCAATAATGAATAACCCCAATGAATGGAAATCTTTCCATCTCATCGACAGAAAACAGCTGCTCGAGATAATTACAAAGCTTAATACAATTACATCTCTCTTGGATCCGTGCCCTGTAGCCTGGATCGACAACAAAATTACAACTCACCCCTTACATCTTAAACATAGTGAACCAATCCCTACACCAAGGCTTCTTACCACATGAACTCAAACTCTCAGCAATTCGCCCGTTGCTTAAAAACAAATCACTAAACAACAGTGACCCATCCTCTTATCGGCCTATCGCCAGCATTCCCTTCCTGGCTAAAGTCATTGAAAAGGTTGTCCAACTCCAGCTTCAGGACTTTATAGACACAACTGCTCCCCTCGATGAGCATCAATATGGGTTTTCCCCCTTCCATGGTGTTGAAACTCTCCTCCTTGCCCTTTTCGACTCCCTCATCAGAGGCATGGACAACATCATGCAAGCCTTTATTTTGGTATTTCTTGACATCTACTCTGCTTTTGACAGTGTAAATCATAGCATTCTCATTTCTAGACTCAGTCAAATAGGTATAAAGGAAGTAGCCCTTGATTGGTTTAAATCATATACTGTATATCTGACCGTGCCCAATTTGTACATATCAATCAAATCGCTTCATCACCTTTCCCACAGGAACAGGGAATCCCGCAAGGCTCCGCACTTTCTGCCCTCCTTTTTAACCTATACCTCCAACCGATATTCTCCATATTCAAAAGACACAATATAAACAACCACATTTATGCGGACGGCATCATGTTGTTCTCTCCTTTTAACATATCTGACCACAATTATGACAACCTAGCAGCCTGCCTCTCTGAAGCTTCGCTTAAAAAATATGTACAGCAACTTCAAAAAGGCTGAAGTACTATTCACTACAAGAAACCCTAATTTCACCCCCCCCCCCCCATCAGTTATCAAGCTTCAGAACTTCACCCTCCCAGTGAAGCAGGAGATAAAATACTCAGGAGTCACCCTTGACAGAACTCTTAGCTTAACTTCCCACATAAAACAAACAGCCAGAACAATCTTCTTCAAACTTAGGACCATCCAACAGCTAAGACCACTTATAGACAGGGATGACTTCAGAGCCATTGGCCAAGCTCTAATAACACCTCACCTAGACTACTGCAATGGGATAACCAAGGCATAACCAAGAAAAACCTAAACATACGCCAAATGGCTCAGAATGTTACTGCCCGAATAATTTCCAAAGCCAGACTATCTGACCACATTTCTCCCATTCTATACACCCTCCATTGGCTCCCTGTTGTCAGTAGGATCCAATATAAATCCATAGTGACTACCCTTCCAGTTAATTAACAATATTGCACTATCTCATCTCCCTACATAGATTCAAAGCCCCCTCCCCCACCCCACCCCGAAAACAGAATGAGAAGAAGAAGGAACCTCAATTCCATTTTGGTACCGGACTCAATAAGAAAAACAAAACAGATAACAAGCAACAGTGCCTTTTCCTATGTTGCACCTGTTCAATAGAATAATCTTCCAGTTCAGTTAAGGGAAATTAAAGACCTTCAAACATTCCGAAAGGAACTAAAAACATACTTATTCACTCAGCATTATTATAACATAGACCATTCCTCTGATCAAGCCACTCTAGCACAAGCTGACCATCCTACCTAATATTCTGCTTACACAATCCCAGTCTTAACCCCCTTAATCGCAGACAATTATGGTTTTCACCTAATACAAATGTTTATACCTCTGTACATCCTTGAGCCCTAAGGTTATGATTCGAGTTGTAAATAGTTACTTTGTTCAACCGTTTTATTGTAAATAGTTGTTATGTATTAAAAATGTTCAATGTATGGTTCCCTTTGTTTTATGTAAACCGCCCCTGATCTTTGGAAGGGGCGGTATATAAAAGTTTCCAAATAAATAAATAAAATATATGTTTATCTGTTAATATTGTGCACTGCTAAACAATTTACATGTGGGAACACTTCCACATAATTAAAACACATGTTACTTATGTTGAAGTAATGCTGTAAACATACCAGAGCCTCACAGCAACTGTGATAACCCTGCAATCCTATTTCTTTCTAAAGGGCTGGGAAAGAACAGTCCCTCTCTTGCAAGACACATCCCAGTTTATCAGAAGCAATAGCCAAAATGGACATTTTACTAGCAACCACAGCAATAAGGCACACTGTCTTCCAAATTTGATTGGGATTTAGCATAAAAAGTAGCAGTTATAATAATGTACCCTACTGAAAGCTAAGTGCATCTGAGTACAAAGAATGGCCCTGGCCATACAAGACTTATCAGAGGCCATATTGAAGCATTTTTTTAAACTTAATTTGCATATTAATTTAAACCACTGAAAACCTAAACCAAGCTAAAGCTACTTACATGCAAAGAGGTATCGAAGTACAAGAAAAAAAGATTCTAAATATGACGGCAAAGCATAAAATGCCTGTAACATGAGCAACAATACTAGCATGCATATAAGATACTGTGGGTGCAAGACGGCCTATCAAGAATACTAATATATATAATTACAGATGAGAAACAAGACGAAAATACAGGTCGCCAATATTAGCAGACAGCACGACAAGCAAGAGAACTTGTTATTAGAAGTCGTTCAAAATTGCTGGAATTATCTTAGAATGCAGTCACAGTGCTACTCAATCTGTAGCATTTCAGGACCTTTCAGTGTGGCTCAGCTAAACCTTAGAATTAAACTATCATGAAATCAAACAGCATTAACACATCAAGTTTAACAAAGCACAACATTTGAGCGACAAAAGTGATTATCATGGTCACACAGCCACTGGTTACATCAGCTAGAAAATACTAGTGATACTGCGCAAAAGTAAAAGGGCTAGTCTCTCTCCCCTGGACCTACTGTATTACAATAATAAGCTTAGAAGGATATTTTGAGGGTAATTCCATGAGCTGCATAAATATATGTGCCATTTATATCTATAAATTGTGGTGATTCAGTCACTGAGGGATGTAAGTGAACACTTACATGCATAATTTTACATGGTTGCAATAATGTAAGTACATGTGCGGAGCCCATCATGCATATCTTCACTGTGGGCATGCACATGGGCAGAGCATGGGAACACTTAGGCACATGGGTTACAAAATATGATAAAATGAATGTAAGAAATGTGCCATCCTTTACACCAGTTCTAGAGCTGGTGCAAGTGATGCGGTTTAAATTTGTGCACATTAATGGCCACTTAAAGGTTGAGCAAATAGTTCTCTTAAACAACCTTTACATTGATCAAGAAGCAACAGTTTGAATGGAACAAAGAGAAACAGAATGGTTTAAAGTCAGCAAAGGTGTACGACAAGGCTGCATACAGTTGTAGCCAGCATCTTGGCACCCTTGCATTTTAAGTTGAACAATATCTTGAAAATATTCCAACTGTATGTCATCATAATATTTAATAACATGTTAAAAGGTACAACAAAAAAAAGATGTCTGTGCAACTTAGACATAGTATTTCTGAGAAAGCATAGTTACTCACCTGTAACAGGTATTCTCCAGAGACAGCAGGAATCAGTCCTCACATATGGGTGATGTCGGCGCCGACGGAGCCCTCATGCGGAGCAATTCCCCAGCTTTCAAAGAAAGCCTTTGGGATTGCATTGCACATGCGCGGTCCCCTTCCCGCCCAAGGGTGCCATCTTGCTCAGTCAGATGACATAGCTAAAAAGACGGCAAAATGAGAAAAAATTAATCAAAAGACTGCAACTCCAGGGGAGGAGGGAGGGTCGTGAGGACTGATTCCTGCTGTGCCTGGAGAACACCTGTTACAGGTGAGTAACTACGCTTTCTCCAGGAACAAGCAGGAAGTCAGTCCTCACATATGGGACTCCCTAGCTATAGGCTACCGAGAACCCATAGTTGAAAATGGCTCCCTCTAGAAGAGCCGCAGCAGCAGTGATAGGATTTTTCTCCGAGAACACAACCCCCACGGTAGCCTGACACCAAAGGGTCAGAGGGTAGGAGTTGCCTAAACCTCGAATAGGTTACAGAGTACCGCTTGACCGAAAACACTGTCCCGCCGGGACTTTCTCTCCAGGCAGTAGTGGGCTGCAAAAGTCTGGCTTGAAGACCAAGTTGCGGCCCGGCAGATGTCGGCCAACGGAACAGAGCGGTGGTTAGCCACTGATGCGGCCTTGGCCCTGACAGAGTGGGCCGTGATTCGGCCCTGCAGCTGGAGGTCAGCTGCCCTGTACGCCCAGGCGATGCAGTCTGCCACCCAGGTGGATAACGTGCACTTGGAGACAGGCAGACCCAGTTTACTAGGGTCATAAGAGACAAAGAGCTGGGGAGCTCTCCGATGTCCCCGCGTACGCTCCAGGTAGAAGGCGAGCACCCTCTTACAGTCCAGGGTATGCAGAACCGCTTCTGCCCTGCTGGTGTGTGGCCTGGGGAAAAAGGTTGGAAGGACCACCTCTTGGTTGAGGTGAAACAAGGAAATCACTTTTGGAAGGAACTTCGGGTGAGTATGTAGGACCACCCTGTTTTTATAAAACTGTGTATATGGACTATCCAATACTAAACCCTGCAGCTCGCTCACCCATCGAGCAGACGTGAGCGCTACCAGAAAGAGTGCTTTCCAGGAAAGGAAACATAGGTGACAGGTGGCCATTGGTTCAAAAGGTGGGCAAGTAAGCCGCTGCAAGACCACATTTAAGTCCCACTCTGTAGCCGGTGGGTGAATTGGAGGTTTCAAGAGGAGGAGGCCTCTGAGGAATCGGGTTACCAAAGGGTGAGCTGAAAGAGGTTGCCTGTCCACTGGAGAGTGGTGAGTTGATAGCGCACTCAAGTGGACCCTGACAGAGTCTAACTCTGAGAGGTGGAGCAAGTACTGCAATACCTGAGGTACTTGACAAATGAACGGGTCCTCCTTATTCTGGGCACACCACCCTTCAAACCTACGCCACTTGAACGCATAGGATTTTCTAGTGGATTGCCTCCTAGAGGCCAACAACACCTCCTTAACCTCTTTGGGAAGGAGTAGAGCAGCAAGTACTACCCTCTCAGCAGCCAGGCCATTAAGTTGAGGGATCTGAGATTGGGGTGTAGCAAGGAACCCTGTTCCTGGGTCAAGAGATCGGGCTGCACCCCCAGTGGGAGTGGAGTTTCGACTGCCAGTTGGAGGAGAAGAGGGAACCAAGTTTGTCTGGGCCACCTGGTGCTACCAGGATAACCGAGGCCTTGTCCCGAAGAATCTTGAACAAAGTGTGTGCCACCAGGGGCGTGGGTGGGAACGCATAGAGAAGGCCCCGTGCCCACGAGATCAGGAAAGCATCCGCCGCCAAGCTCAGCGGATGCGGCTGCCTCGAGCAGAACCGGGGCAACTGATGGTTTTGCAGGCTGGCAAAGAGATCCATGGATGGGAGACCCCAACGGCTGAAGATTCACTGGGTCACATCCAGGTTCAGTTGCCACTCGTGAGGCTGAAGAATCCTGCTCAACCTGTCGGCCAGGAGGTTCTCCTGACCGGGCAGATAAACTGCCCTTAGGGACATGTTATGTGCCACTGCAAAAGAGCAGAGATCCAGGGTTACCTGGCATAGGATGTGAGATCCTGTGCCCCCCTGTTTGTTGATGTAGAACATCGCTACCTGATTGTCTGTCTGTATCAGCACCGACTGATGTGCAAGAAGATGACAGAAGGCTTGAAGAGCTAGGCGGATGGCTCGAAACTCTAGAAGATTGATCTGAAGTGTGGCCTCTCGCGAGGTCCACAGACCCTGAGTGCATGAACCCTGGCAAGGAGGCATCTGTTGTCAGCACTCTGGTGTGAGAGGGAGGTTGGAATGGTACTCCCTGAAGCAAGTTGGGAGGGTGAAGCCACCATTGCAAGGCTGTCACCAGTAGCTTGGAAATTGCTACTCTGTCTCTGAGGCGGCCAGTGGCTTGCGTCCACTGGTCTCTTGAGGCTCCATTGAGCTGTGCGCATGTGGAATCAAGCATATGGAGTCACATGCACCGTGGAGGCCATGTGGCCCAGGAGGCGGAGGAAGACCCTTGCGGAGACTCGAGGTTTGTGCTGGACCTGCTGTACCAAGTCCAGCAAGCGCCTCGCCCTGTCCAGCGGTAGGTACGCCCGTGCCTGAAGTGTGTCCAGTCTTGCCCCTATGAACTGCAAGTTCTGAGTGGGGAGTAAAGTGGACTTTTCGTGATTTATAACAAACCCTAGGTGCTGGAGCAGGGTGACTGTGTGAGCAGTGGCCTGCTGTGCCTCCTGTGCCGATTGGCCCCTGATGAGCCAGTCGTCCAGGTATGGAAAGACAAAGATTCCCTGGCTTCTGAGGAAGGCTGCCACCACTGCTAGGCATTTGGTAAATACTCTGGGAGCGGAAGCTAGGCCAAAGGGAAGCACCTTGTACTGGAAGTGGTTTCCTCCGACCACAAACCTGAGGTATTGTCTGTGGTCTGAGTGTATGAGGATGTGAGTATACGTATCCATTAAATCTAAGGAGCATAGCCAGTCTCCCTGGTGGAGGTAAGGCAGTAGGATCTCAAGAGAAAGCATCTTGAACTTTTCCCTCACCAGGAACTTGTTTTGATTTCACAAGTCCAGGATGGGGCGAAGGCCTCCTTTTCTTTTTGGTACGAGGAAATACCTGGAATAGAAGCCTTGCCCCTGCAGATGGTGGGGCACTGGTTCCACCGCCTGATCCTTTAGCAGACCTGCCAACTCCTGCAGGAGGAGGTTCCTGTGAAGAGGGGTCCTGAGAGGCTCTCCTTGGGAAAAAAAGGTGGGCACCTGGTGGAAGTGAAGTAAGTAGCCTTGCTGGACTACTTGCAGAACCCAGGCATCGGTAGTAATGGCTGGCCACCTGTGAGCGTGCAGGGCCAAACTACTGGTGGGAGAGGAGCTATGCACTGGGAGTCAAAAAACCCCTCCCGGCTGGGTAGGAGCCGGAGCTGGAGGCTTGGGGGTCTTCAGCTTACGTGGGCCATGCCCCTGTCCCCTGGCCTGCTGCCCCTGTTGGGGAGCTGGGCGGCCTGGCAAGTGGGGTAGTTTCTTTAAGCCGTACCCTTCCTCGGGAAAAAGGGCTTTTTCCCCGAGGCCTTCTTCTTGTGAAAAGGTGTAGATGTCTTCTTCAACAACCTTGTCCAGGTCAAGTACTCGGACTCGAGTTCTGCAGCTTTCTCAGTCATGGGTTTGCTGAAGAGGTTGTTCTCCTCGGCACGGGACATCGACCAACTTGTCCTGAACCCATGGCTCTAGGTCCGACGACATGAGCCAGGCCTGACGGCGTGCACCGATGCCGGCCGCGGCTACTCAGGCCGAAGCCTTGAAGCCGTCGTAAGCTGCTCGAGACATGAACTTCGAGCACTCTCTGATCCCCGTGGACAAGGCCTTGAAGCGCTGCAAGGGTTCCTCGGACAGATCAGCCGAGAACCCGGTAATCTCCTTTGCCAGGTCCCGCAAGTACATGCCCATGTACAGCTGGTAAGTTTGGACACGGCATGACAGCATCGAACCCTGGTAGCACTTTCTGCCGAGGGCATCCAGGTTCTGGGCCTCCCGGCTGGGAGGCACCAAGGAGTGAGTTTTTTGGCTTTTCAGCCGGTGCATGGCCGATTCCACAACCATGGAGTTGTGCGGCAGCTGCGCTTTCTGGAACCCAGGACTCTTGCGGCCTCGATAGATGGAATCGACCCGCTTGCTGAGTACTGGTATCGAGGCCGGGGACTCCCACATTCGGAGCATCAGCCGTTCCAACATCGGAGGCACTGGTATAGTAAAGGCCTCCTTCGGGGGAGAGTCATACTGGAGGGCATCGAGCTCTTCGGCTCGAGGCTCTTCCTCGGCATCCGCAAGGAATGCCAAAGCCTTGGCCATGTCCCTGACGAAGTCCGAGAACGGAATGTCCTCCGGAGGGGACCTAGTCCGAGGCTCCAAACCCGACGAGTCCGATGGGATACACCGGGTCCGGAAGGTGCTTGGGGAGTCTTCCTCCTCCGTCTCCCACGCCAAGTCCTCCAAGGAGGACTCGATGGGCTCTGGCCTCGAGGGCTTCGGGCCCGACCGCCCCGATGCCGAGGGCACCGGCGTCGACGACCTCGCTCCCAAACAGGAGGTCGAGGGGGATCTTGGCCGAGGATCGACTCAAGACCTGATCAACTCGAGGATCGGCTCGGCCTCCGGCGTCGACTTAGAAGTCGACGTCCCGGTGGTCGGGGCGGATGGACTGTCAAGATCGGCCATCAGTGCCCGCTGCTGCTCCATGAAGGCAGCCATGCTGCTCTCCAGGGCCGCCAACCTGAGACCGAGCTCAGAAGGCTTCGTCGAGCCCGACGCCGGCTCTCCCGGAGGAGAGTCCACGAGGACAACAGAAGTTACCTTGTTCGACGCCTCCGGCTCCCTGAGAGGATGTTTAGCCGGTCACTCTGACTCCAAGGACCTGGGGCGGTGGTCCGGGCTCCGTGGCCTGAAACCCGAAGGCCCATGTCGATCAGAGGCGTCCAGTGACACCGCCCTCACGAGT
The DNA here is from genome assembly GCA_033557465.1 of Ichthyophis bannanicus. Lineage (NCBI taxonomy): Eukaryota > Metazoa > Chordata > Amphibia > Gymnophiona > Ichthyophiidae > Ichthyophis > Ichthyophis bannanicus. The sequence continues at coordinate 605,848,601 of CM066036.1, read as the reverse complement.
TTCTTTTTCCTCCGGTATTCCCTGGAGGGAGATCCCCACTCAGAAGACCCACGACTGTGCTCGGGCTCCGATTCCCAAGATGTCGAAGCTTCTGATGAGGTCTGGGCCCAGCTGGAGGCGGACTCGGAAAAAATCCTGTCACGCTGCTGCTGCCTGCTCCTCAAAGACTTCGAAGACATCTTACCACACGGCCCACAGACCACCGGGTCATGGTCAGGGTCGAGGCAACGGAGGCAGCAGTTGTGTGTGTCGGTGAGAGACATCAACTTCTTACACCGATCACGTTTCTTAAACCCGCTGGCAGCCATCAGGGGAAAAAGGGTCCCTGCGAGGTCAAACAACCGGGCTGCCAGTGAAAACTAAAAAGAGCGTGAACACTAGTCACGAAGGACAAAAACTAAAAATAGGACCGGACTCGATACCGGTGTACCGAGCCGAGGGCGGGAAGGGGAACCGGTGTCGAACCGGGAAGCTGAAAAATATAATCAACTTTTCTACTTTTTCCCACATCCGTTGGGTTCCGCGGAAAAAAGAAGACTGAGCAAGATGGCACCCTTGGGCGGGAAGGGGACGGCGCATGCGTGATGCAATCCCAAAGGCTTTCTTTGAAAGCTGGGGAATTGCTCCTCACAAGGGCTCCGTCGGCACCGACATCACCCATATGTGAGGACTGACTTCCTGCTTGTTCCTGGAGAAAATAAAATATGACCTGGACAGGATTAATGGCACATTTCACTAATATTTGGTTGCATAACTCTTGGCAATAATGACAGTCTCCAAATGTTTCTTGTACCATTCTATAAGTTTCATACATCTGTTTGCTGGTGGTTTCTCCACTCTTCAATTGTGATTTGTTCCAGCTCATTTCTTCACCTATAAATGTATCGCTGGTCTGCATTGCCAAAGAGTTCAAGTTTGGTTTCATCTGTCCACGGGACATTTTCCCAGAAGGATTATGTTTTCCCAAGGTGGGCCGGGGCAAAGATCAGGCGTATCTTTTCATGTCTGTCTTTGAGCAGTGGAGTCCTCCTTTGCCTTCGCCAATGAAGTCCTTCTTTGTTTAGTGGACGGCATATGGTGAAGGTTCAAACCATCACTCCAGATTGCTCCAGGTCAGCATTAAGCTCGTTGGATGTTATATGTGGTGTTTTTCTAACAGTTTGCACTAACCTTCGAAGACTTCTTGGATTAATTTTCTTCTTCCCACCACATCCTGGGAGGTTCTTGACAGTTCTATGAGCAGAAAATGTCTTAATAATACTGCGAACTGTAGACGAAGGAATCCCAAGGTGTTTGGAGATGGCCCTGTACCTCTTTGAAGTTTGATGTTTGGTGATTATGGCTTTTCTGACTGTCTTAGGCAGCTCTCTTGTAGTGAATGTAGCCATTTTAAACTTTAGAGCTATCGTTCATTGGTTGATTCAAGTCACATGAGTACTGACAATTGATCACAGGTGCATCTAATCTGCAATGGGAATGTGTTTTTTCTGTTCAAACTGATTTGAAATGTTTATAAGGGTGCCAATAATCATATCCTGGCAATGTCCCAGTTTTTATACTATTTCCTACTATTTCTTTTTTTTAATTGGTCTTCTTTTATTTGATTCTTTTATGTGTCAAATATGTGTGCCTATATAGTCCAAAGCCATTTCACTGGTCACTTTTTTTTTTTAAGAAGATAATGGATATTAAGGGTTTGAACTCCAAGGATGCCAATAATGTTGACCAGAACTGTACTTTCTCCCTATCTGTTTAATATATATGCAGAACAAATCATCAGAGTAGCAGGACTGTATGGAGACAACTGGCTGAAACTGAAGATGATCTGAAACACTTGCTTCTCAAGATCAAGGAATACAGTCTTAAAATGGGCCTGCACCTTAGCATAAAGACAAAGATCCTGACAACTGTATCCTGCATGGATCAATAAAGAAATGGCAAGCAGTCAAGAAATCAAACAATGCTTTGCTTTTGCCAGAATGGCTATGAAGGACTGAGACAAGATTCTCAAGAGCAGAGCTGCCTCTCTCCATACAAAGATTTGACTTGTCCAAGCCATGGTATTTTCAATAATATCAAATGGATGTGAAAGTTGGACAGTGAAAAGGATAGAAAGGAAGACAATCAATGCCTTTGACTTATGGTGCTGGCAAAGAATACTGTGTATATCATGGACTGCCCAAAGAACAAACCTGTCACTACTAGAGGAGATCAGACCTAAGTTTTCTTTAGAAGCTCCGATGACAAGACTTCAGCTTTCATACTGTGGACACATCATGCGACGAGAGAGATGATTAGAGAAAGATATCATGCTTGGCAAGACAAAGTAAATGCAAAAGAGGAAGGCCAGCAATGAGATGGATCGATACAATAACAGCAGCAATGGATGATACTCTATCAGCAATGAGCTACCAGACTGAAGACCAAACACAGTTTAGGACAACTATCCAGAGGGTCGCCATGAGTCGACACAGACTCGACAGCACTTAACAACAACAGCAGTCACTTAAGCTGGTATTCTATAAAGACAAACCAGAGCAGATCTGGCTTGATAAAATACGAACAATTAACGTGTGTTAACTACATGGCAACTTATAGATATAGAATTACTCTAAATCTGTCAAGGGTAGAAAAGCTAGGTTCCTTTGGAGAAGATGCTTACGTCAATAAAGTAGTGGGAAAAGTTGTATTTGGCAAACCCTCTTTAGGCTGAATACATTCCATTTTCCAAATCCACGAGCGTTTCATTCATGACTGTGGGTACACTTGCGGACAGTCACAGAAGAATATCCTTATGTGTGCATAAAATCAAACATATAAGGGTATATTTACTAAACTGCATTAGGCTTCTGCAGCTAGAAACATAGAAACATGACGCCAGAAAAAAAACATTTGGCTTGTCTAGTCTGCCCTTTCATAACAATTACAATAGTCCCCTTCTTTCCTTTAGAGATATTCTGTGTTTGTCCCATGCTTTCTTGAATTCAGAAACTGTCCTTGTCTGTAATACCTCCAACTAGGAGACTATTCCACACATCTACCTCTCTTTTCAGAAAGAAATATTTCTGCATATTACTCTTGAGTCTATCCCCTTTCACCTTCATTCTATGTCCCCTTGTAGTAGAGCCTGCTTACGATCGAAAAAGGTTCTTCTCTTCTGCATTTATGCCATGGAGGTATTTAAACATCTCTATCATATCTCCTTTATCCTGCCTTTCCTCTAAAGTATACATATTGAAGCATATTCTAAGATGTCGTTCCAGCCCTCTCTGCGTCTGGTCGGAACCGAAAGCACAGAAGCAGATGGGATTCTGATCCCACGGGGCATGTCTAGGCCCCGTGGGATGGGAATCCCAACTAAGCCTGTACGTACAGGCCTGGAACTGATTCCGGTCAGCCTGCATGTACAGGCAACTGCCCGGCTAACTCAGTCAAGGATCCTGAAGGGAGCTGCGGCACCATGGCGTCCAGTTGCCATGGCACTGCAGCTGTATTCAAGAGCCGTGATCCCCAGCTGCCGATGACTTCATTCATTCCCCGCAGCCCGACCCCCAATCTGGCCTCCCAAGGCCAGGGTCGGGCTGCGGGGAAACTCCTTCGCCCCCTCCACCCTTTGACGCACCCCGGGCCTGCTGTCCCCCGCCATCTAGGGGAACTTATTCCACCTAAGAGGTGAAATAAGTTCCCAGTCTTGGCCCCGGATGTACAGGACAGACATTAGAATCGGCCCTGTACATCCAGGGTCACAGACCACCCACTCTCCGACCTAACTCCGCCTCTGCACCACCCCTTTCCCACCTCCATCTAACCTCCTCGTACAAACTCCTTGTTCATACACGGAGGCTCGGCAGGGACAGGAAAGGAGGACGAATAGCGGGGATGGACGTCCCAAAGTGATGTCCCATCCCCACTATTCGTGTTACAGAATAGACCCTATTACGAATAAGTCTGTCCTCATATACTTTATAACGAAGACCACTAACCATTTTATTAGCCACTCTGCACTGACTCCATTCTGTTTCTTTTGAAGGTGCGGTCTCCAGAACTGCACACAATCCTCCAAATGAGGTTGTACCAGAGACTTATACTTAGGCACTATCATCTCCTTTGTTCTGCTGGCCATTCCTCTCCTTATGCACTCAAGCATCCTTCTAGCTTTCATCGTCATCTTCTCTACCTATTTAGCCACTTTAAAATCATCAGAAACAATCACGTCCAGGTCTCGCTCTTCTTTCATGGACAGAAGTACTTCATCCCCTACACTGTACTGCTCCCTTAGATTTTTGTAGCCCAAATACATAAACCTGCATTTTTAGCATTAAATTTCAGCTGCCAAATTCTTGACCACTATTCAAGCTAAGCTAGATCCCTCCTCGAGTTATCTACTCCTTCCTGGGTATCTACTCTATTGCGGATTTTGGTATCATCCGCAAAGAGGCAAATCTTACCCAATAGTCCTTCCGCAATCTCACTAAAAAAAGATGTAAAAAAGAATCAGACCAAGACCAGATCTCTGCGGCACACCACTGGTATCCTTCTCCTCAGAGTGAGCTCCATTTACCTGAACCCTTTGTCGCCTCCCACTCAACAAATTTCTAACCCAGTCACTTTAGGGTCCATCAACAGGGCACTCAGTTTGTTTATAAGTCACCTGTGTGGAACAATGTCAAAGGCTTTACTACAATCTAAGTACACCACATCTACGGGTCTCCCTTGGTCCAACTCCCTCCTCACTCAGTCAAAGAAATCAATCAGATTTGTCTGACAAAACCTGCCTCTGGGTAAACCCATGCTGCCTCGGATCCTGCAATCCATTGGACTCCAGAAACCTCAGAATTCTCTCTTTTAGCAGCATTTCAAATAATTTTTTCACCACAGAAGTTAGACTAACCGGTCTGTAGTTTTCAACCTCATCCTTACTTGCGCTTTTGTGAAAGGGACATGTGTTTTTCTCCAGCCCTCTGGGACCACTCTAGACCCTAAAGAAGCATTGAAAAGTTCAGTCAGTGGAGCTGCTAGAATGTCCCGAAGATTTATTTATTTTATTTTGTATTTCTCTCGTATATCGCCTTTCCATGTTATCAAGGTGGTTTACAATGAACAAAACATTCTTCAATATTCACGGATGTATCCCATCTGGTCCCATCGCTTTATCTACTTTTACTTTAGCTAGTTCCTCATGAACACACTCTTCTGAAAATCATTCAAGATCCTCATCACTTCCGTTCCCATGTGTGGGTGTTTTCTGAGATCCTGCTCCTGGCCCTGCATCTGTGAACACAGAACAGAAATATTTGTTTAGTAATTCTACTTTATCCTCATCAGCTTCTATATATTCCTCCCCTTTACCCTTGAGTCTGACAATACCACTTTTGTTCCTCCTCTCACTAACATATCTGAAAAATGTCTTAGCCCCATATTTTATGCCATTGGCTATTTCTTCTTCTTTTTGTATCTTTGATTTCTTGACTACTTTGCTAGCTTCTCTAAATTTATTTCAAAATATTGAGGTTTGTCTTCCTTTCTCTGTGATCTCTTGCAGTTTATGAAGGCCATCCTCCTTTTCTTCATCTTTTCAGCTACTTCTTTTGAGAACCATAGTGGCCTCTTTTTCCTTTGACATTTATTTACCTTTCTAACAAAAAGGTTTGTTACCCGTAAAATATCCCCTTTCAATTTTGCCCATTGCTTTCTATATCCCTCAGGTGTTCCCATCCCACTAACAACTCCTTGAGGTATTATCCCATCTTGGCAAAGTTAGTTTCCCTAAAGTCTAAGACCCTCACTTTTGAATGGATTTTATCAGTCCTAGTCCTAATACTGAACCACACCATCTGGTGATTACTGGATACAAGATGATCTCCCACTTTGACAGCAGAAACACTTTCCCCATTGGTATGCAGCATGTCTATTACAGTCTCTTCATGTGTGAGTTCTGTTACCAGTTGCCAGAATAGTTCTTCCTGTAGAGAATCTAGGATCTCCTTATTTCTAGGTGACACCACAGCAGGGAGGTGCCAATCAGTAGCATGTCTCCTTTCATGGCAATACTGCATGTCTTCTATTAAATCCCTGTGAGGGAGATCTGTATATCACACCAATGCAAATGGATTTCCCTTTCCTTCTTTCCAGTTTAACGGACAGTGCTTCCTCGCTCCCTTTGAAGCCCTGTAATTCTATAGCTTTAATATTATTTTTTACATACAGTGCCACTCCTCCTCCCCCTTCTTCCTACTCTGTTCTTCTTGAATAAATTATAGCCCGTTATAATTACATTCCAGTTATGGTTGTTCTTGAACCATGTCTCCATAATCGTCACTAAATACAAGTCAGCCTCTTCCATCCTCAAAATCTGGGATCTTATTCCCCATGGTATGGGCATTTATACACAGCGCTTTCCAGATGTTGTCCCTTTTACCAATTTCTACAGAGGCATTTAATGTTTCACCTACCTTACATTTCTTCTTATAAACTCACTACTTGTTCTTCTGATCCTATTCCCTCCAGCCTCTTATACTCTATCTCCTCCTCCGTTATCTCTTCCGTCACTTATATTCTTAACTTGTCCCTCTACTTTGCAACCTTCCCTATAGTATTCAAGCATGCTGTCATCACTTCACTTCTTAAGAAGCCTTCTCTTGACCCTACCACACCCTCTATCGTCCCATTTCCCTTCTAAGCTTCTTGAATGTGTTGCTCTCCTCTGCTGCTTTGATTTTCCCTCTTCTCATGCCCTTCCCATGGTTTTCAGTACCAGTTTTATGCTAATGACACTCAAATCTCTCTTCTCCAGACTTTTCTCCTATACTTCAAACTAGCATCTCTGCTTGCTTATCTGATATTGCTGCCTGGATGTCTAACCGCCATCTGAAATTGAATATGGCTACAACTGAATTTCTCATCTTTCCCCCTAAACCCTCCCTCCTTCTTTCTCTACTTCTGTCAATAATACTCTTCTTCTTCCTGTTTCCTCAGCCCACAATCTTGGGGTCTTCCTCTCTCTCCTTTTCCCTTCACAGTCATCAGATTGCTAAAACCTGCTGCTTCTTTTTCTATAACATTAGTAAATTTTGCCCTTTCCTCTCTGAAAACATTACAACCATTCTACTCTCATATCACCCCTCTTCTGAAGTCACTTCACTGGCTTCCCTTCCGCTTCCATATCCATTATAAATGTTTTTTTTTAACCTACAAATGTATTCATTCTTCTGCCCCTGACTACCTCTCTTCTCTTCTCTCTCCTTACACCCCCTCTCGTGAACTTCCACAACCTCTAGCCTCCTCTCTCTACCCTTTTCCTCTTCTGCTAACTCCAGACTTTGCTCGTTTCACCTTGCTGTTCCTTATACCTGGAACAAACTTCCTTTACCCTTGCGCCAAGTCTCTTCTCTCTCCCTATTCAAATCTATGCTAAAGTCTTACCTTTTTGTGGCTGCTTTCAGCTCCTGATTCCTCCCTTTCCTCTAGCTGTTTGTTGTTCTGTATTGTTTGTCTATTTGCTGGATTGTAAGCTTTTCAAGCAGGGCTGATCTATTTCTATGTTTATACAGTGCTACATATGCCTAATAGCGCTTTAGAAGTGTTGAATAACAATAATAACCTACCTGTGGGCTTTACTTACCTGGAGGCCTTCTTCACCCATCCCCAACGAATCAAGTTTAAAGCCCTCTTTAGTAGGTTAGCCAGTTTGCTGCTGAAGACATCTTGACCCTTCTTGGACAGATGGAGTCCATCTCTTCTCTGCAGCCTTTGGAAAATCATCCCATGGTCCAGGAAACCAAAATGCTCTCGATGACACCATCTACACAGCCAAGTATTCATCTCCAGGATGCGAGTTTACTCTGCCTCCACCTTTACCCTCAACAGGGAGGATTGAAGAGAACATCACCCATGTTAGCTGCAAGAGCAGTGTCTTATCTGCCACAAAATTGCAGCTGCAAAGATTAAAGGATTACATCAAGCAGGGTGTTGTTTAAAAATTCTATCTTGGAAGCCCAGACCAGTTGTATTCCATGCTTTAAGAAAAGTGGAAGGAAGTACAAAAAACTTCCAGCATGGTTTAAAGATGAGGTCAGAGAGGCTGTTGCAGCCAAAAAAGCATTTTTCAGGAAATGGAAAAAGGCGCCTAATAACAAGCACTGAAAACAACATAAGCATTGGCAAGTTAGATGCAAGTAATTTATAAGGCAGGCAAAGAGAGAAGTTGAAAAAAAGATTGCCATTGAAGCAAAAATCGATAATAAAAACATTTTCAAGTACATTCGTAGTAAAAACCTCTGAGAGAGCCAGATGGATCATTGGATGATAGAGGGGTAAAAGGGGCGCTAAGGGAGAATAAGGCATAGTGGAGAGACTGAATGAATTCTTTGCTTCAGTCTTTACTGAAGATGATGTACAGAAGTTACCCATGCCTAAAATGGTATTTAAAGGTGATGTATCGGAAGAACTGAAACAAAAAACGATAAACTGGAGAGATGTACTACACTATTTGATAAACTGAAAAGTAGCAAATCACCTGGACAGGATAGTATACATCCCGGGGGTCATTCAGTAAGCGAATTACAGGGATGGACGTCTGAATTGGATGCCCATCCCCGCTATTTGCTCCCCTGCCAGTCCCAGCTAATGCCTCACTGTACGAACAGCGCATTTGTACAGGGACAAAGCGGTAGGGGGAACTGAGTAAGTTCCCTGCAGCCGGACCCTGGCCATGGGAGGCTGGATCGAGGGTCTGGCTGTGGGGAAAGAAGGGTATTTGCGGCTCCTGAATGGAGCCACGGTGCCATGGTGACAGGACACCATTGCACTGCATTCAAGAGCCTGGCTGAGGTAGCCAGGGATCTACCGGGCGTGCAGGCCGATCAGAATCGGGGCCCGATCAGAATCGGGGCCCTTCTTGCACATTCAGGCCATAGACCCGATTGTGATCCCGTGGGCACATCTAACCCCCCACCCCACACACACACACACATACGGGATCAGAATCGGGTCTACCTCTGGAAATCCCGCTTCTGGTCGGCTGCACAAGGGACTGGACAGCCAGGTTGGAATGTGCCTCCCCAAGGTGTTGAAAAAACTGAAATATGAGAATGCAGACCTATTAATAATCTTTGAACTATAATTAAAATCATCTGTAGTACCTGAAGATTGGAGAATGGACAATATAATGCAGTTTTTAAAAAGTGATGTTCTAGGAAACTACAGAATGGTGAGCCTGACATCAGTTTGGGGCAAAATGGTAGAAACCATTATAAAGAATAAAATTACTGAACCTGTAGATAGCATTTATTTATTTATTTTATTTATTTATTTATTTATTACATTTTCTTTTATACCGCGCTATTTAAGATCAGTGCGGTTTACAATAAACATTGAAACTACACATCTCAGTTTAGTGATTTGTGCTTACAATAAACATTTAAAATAACTCGGGTATACAATGAACAAGTTTCTTAACAGGGAGAACAGGGAGAACAATAACTATATACAGGCAAGTTAATGTAACTATATACATGGTTACGTGCACAGCACGAGCTTCTCAGAGTAAGTTAAGTATGGAGGCGGTTAAGGTGTGGTTGCAGGTATTCAGACTAGGAGTGTAAGATGCGTGGGCTTGAGGAGCTACCATGGGGTGTGGAAGTAGGTGACTGTGGGGGGGGGGGGGGGCTGCGGCATCGTAGTGAAGGAGAAAAAGGTGATGCTTCAGTTCCTTCTTGAATTGGGAGAGATCGCTGATGGTTCTGATAGGCGCCGGAAGTGCGTTCCAGCAAGATGGTGCAAAAAAGGCAAAGGCTCTAGATCTAGTAGCTTGAGAGCACTTAGTACTTGCCTTAGGTAGAATGAGGGTGTTTGCAGCATTCGATCTCCTTAGCCGGTTAGGAGGTGTGATGGATACTAGGTCGGTGATGGCAGTAGCCGGGAATTTCTTGATGGCTTTATGGGTCATTGTTAGAACCTTGTAGGAGATCCTGGCCTGTATGGGCAGCCAGTGCAACTGTTTTAGTATTGGAGTGATGTGGGATCTTCTGGAAGCTCCATGAAGGATTCTTGCAGCAGAATTCATAGCAAGTTGTAAGGGGTTGGTCGTACTCTTTGGTAGGCCATGTAATATCGCATTAGCATAGTCAAGGTGGGGCATTATTAGGGCCTGAAAAACAGTTCGGAAGTCTTCAGGTTCTAACAGCTGACGAAGATGGCGAAGGGACCGGATTTTGTGATAGACAGCTTTTGTTATGTTATTGATGTGAGCCTTCATATTAAGCTGCTGATCAAGTATAACTCCGAGGTATCTTACTGTAGTCTTGCATGTAAGTTCTGCGTCCCGAACTTTGATGGATAGAGGTGGGATAAAAGCCGGGTTCCTGGTGACGAAGAGGGCTTCGGTCTTTTTGAAGTTTAATTTAAGCCTTTGTGCGTCTATCCAGTCGGAGACTGCATCAAAGCATTTGATTAGAGGGGAGAGGTCAAGATGCTCAGTCGAGATTGGCATGTACATCAAGACATCGTCGGCATAGACAAGGCAGTTGATGTTAAATGAGTGGATAAGGTCACAGATGGGTTGCATGTAAATGTTGAATAGTAAGGCCGATAGTGAGGAGCCTTGCGGGACACCTTTAGTTTGAAGGAAGGGGTCAGAGGTGGAGGGACCAGAACGTACATGTTGCCAATGGTCTGTGAGGTAAGACGCGCACCATGATAGAGCTGAGCCGTGAACTCCCTTATCTCTGAGGCGTTGAAGGAGAACTTCATGGTCTACTGTATCAAAGGCAGCGGCGATGTCCATGAATATTAGAACAAAGCCTTGTCTGATGTTATCCAGCCCTATGGAAAGGGTGTTGAATAGGGTTGTCAATAGTGTTTCCACACCATGTGCTTCACGGAATCAATGCTGGCAGGGATGAAGGGGTGCGTTGGAATCTATATGATCCTGTAATTGACGTTGTGTAATCTTTTCAATGATCTTCGAGAGGAGAGGTATGCTAGAGATAGGCCTGTAGGAGTCCATCGCTGAGGGGTCCAGCTTACTGTTCTTTAGGAGAGGTCTGATCGCAGTCTGTTTCAGGCTACAGGGGAATGTTCCAGTAGAGAAGGATACTTCTATAAGCTTGGATAAGAATGGACTGAGCTCAGCATGTAAGGATTTTATCCAGGGAGCTGGACACGGATCAGCGGGTGCTGTAGTGGTATTTATATTTAATATGGTGTCTTGAATGACTCTGATGGTTGGGGTAGAGAAGGATGTGAGGGTGTGTTGGGTTTCACTTAAGAGATGATCAACTGAGGGATGAGGGGTGGAAATGGGTGGAGTAGTTGAGATGAGAGGCTTAGTAGGTTGAGCAAGCTGGTTACTTTTGTTGCGTAAGTAGTTGGCATATTCCTGGGGGTCTGGGTGGAACGAGTTCCCCTGAGATGGTTCCTTTGCTAGGGATTTTACAATTTGGAAGAGCTCATGGGGTTTGTTCAGGGAGCGTTGTAGTCTGTTTGCATGATATTGTTTCATACTTGATGCAACGGCTAAACGATGTTTTCCTAATTGTGCTGTGAATGCTTCATGGCTCGCGGTTGTTCTAGATCGTCTCCAGTGCCTCTCAAGTTGTCTGAGATGAAGAAGCGATTTGCGTAGTTCTTGGGAGTACCAAGGAGCATTCTTCTTTTTATGTGAAGCTTTGTATGTTGGAGGTCTATGGATTACGGCATCTAGGTTTGAGTTCCAGGAGTCGACCATGTCGTCGAGGCCTTGTTCAGGTAGGTCAAGTAGGATCAGTGTCTTCATTAAAAAATCCTCTCTATCGAAAGGATGGAAGCGCTTAAATTGTTCTGGGGTAGGGTTATCATCAGTTTTAGCTTTGACAGATATAGCACAAGTTGGTATCTGGAATCGTATCAGAAGATGATCTGACCAAGGGACTGGGCTAACATTTAGGAGAGGCTTGTGCCCATGAAGTAAGGCTAGCTGCGGTGCAAAGATCAAATCTAGTATGTTCCCTTTTATATGGGTAGTGGTATCGACGAGTTGAACGTAGCCTAGCTCACTGAGGGCATCATTAAAGGCATTGGTATGGCTGTCTTGAATGGATGGGAGGTTGAAATCTCCTAAAACCCAGTTCATGGTGTGAAGATTTGTGGTGTTGCAGGCAAGATCGATTATTGTGGCTAAGTCATCAGGAGATGAAGAAGGTGCTCTATATAGCAAGTTGATGGTTATTTGTTTGTTTGTAATGGTAAGGGAGTCAAGGGACAAGGTGCTGCTTGAGGCAGTAATCTGAAATTTGAGATCCGCTTTTGTTAGGATGAGTACTCCTCCACCACGATGGTCGGTTCTGTGGCATGAGTGAACTGAGAAGTTGGGAGGGACACTCTGGTGAAGAATCACGGAGTCGGATGCAGACAACCATGTTTCGGTGATACATAAGATATCAAGATTATGAGCTGAAAGCATATCCGTTAATGCTGGCCATTTCTTCCTTATGGATCGCGCATTTATTAGTGCACATTTAAGGTCAGGGGGAGAGTGGGGTTGTGCACACCGAGTTAGGTTGTGCTGCTGTAGGTTCACATAGATAACATGTGAGCCTGGTATGCTTCGAGGTGTTTCGGTTTGATATTTGGTATAGTCAGGGAATCTTCTCCAGGATCTTCGGAGGACAGGTATGGAGTTATGAGGTACGTTAAGGGCTAGAGTGTCGAAGGTAAGGACTATTAAAATGAAGCAGATGAGGATTGAGAATGGGTAAGTGGGTACACAGTGAGATATCATGGTGAATAGTATGGATAGAAAAGACAGTAACGATATTGGCTAGTGAGAGTAACAGACAAGTATGTTCAGCCTAACCAGCTAAGCTATGGAATGGAATGGAATGGTGAGGTAGTCAAAAAACAAATCAGAATGGCTCAAGAAGTAAGACTAGTAACTTGTTAGCAGTTTAGATCAGGTAATGCAAAACATTAGTATATACAATGTAGCACTAAAACATTAGCATGAGAGTCCTGAGGGGAAGTGGTAAGATACTATGAAACTATGTTACAAACTTGGTTGCTGGAACTCTGGGCTTCAAAGGATTCAGGATCTTAGCGCGGCAGGAACATGAGCTGGCTGTGTTCTAATTTTCCTTGTTCAGAGGAAGCTGATGGGCTGTTATTTCAATTTTTCTTAGGCCTCCCTCAGGCCTCCGCCTAAGGGCCACGCCAAAGGGCCCTCTAGCGAGGCCCTCAGGCGCGGGCCCGCAGAGGCGCGGGCGCGACTGATGGTGCGAAGTTTAAAGCGTTCAGGTGCGCCCCGAATGGGCGGAAGATCGGCGGCCTTCTGCTCCCCTGCCAGAGGCTCTATCCCCGTGCCGGGGAGAGCTGAGGATGGTAGTGGGAGCAAGGAAGTGCACGCGCCTGATGGCACGAAGTTTAAAGCGTCCAGGTGCGCCCCGAATGGGCGGAAGATCGGCGGCCGTCTGCTCCCCTGCCGGAGGCTCTATCCCCGTGCCGGGGAGAGCTGAGGATGGTAGTGGGAGCAAGGAAGTGCACGCGCCTCATGGCGCGAAGTTTAAAGCGTCCAGGTGCGCCCCGAATGGGCGGAAGATCGGCGGCCTTCTGCTCCCCTGCCGGAGGCTCTATCCCCATGCCGGGGAGAGCTGAGGATGGTAGTGGGAGCAAGGAAGTGCACGCGCCTGATGGCGCGAAGTTTAAAGCGTCCAGGTGCGCCCCGAATGGGCGGAAGATCGGCGGCCTTCTGCTCCCCTGCCGGAGGCTCTATCCCCGTGCCGGGGAGAGCTGAGGATGGTAGTGGGAGCAAGGAAGTGCACGCGCCTGATGGCGCGAAGTTTAAAGCGTCCAGGTGCGCCCCGAATGGGCGGAAGATCGGCGGCCTTCTGCTCCCCTGCCGGAGGCTCTATCCCCGTGCCGGGGAGAGCTGAGGATGGTAGTGGGAGCAAGGAAGTGCACGCGCCTGATGGCGCGAAGTTTAAAGCGTCCAGGTGCGCCCCGAATGGGCGGAAGATCGGCGGCCTTCTGCTCCCCTGCCGGAGGCTCTATCCCCGTGCCGGGGAGAGCTGAGGATGGTAGTGGGAGCAAGGAAGTGCACGCGCCTGATGGCGCGAAGTTTAAAGCGTCCAGGTGCGCCCCGAATGGGCGGAAGATCGGCGGCCTTCTGCTCCCCTGCCGGAGGCTCTATCCCCGTGCCGGGGAGAGCTGAGGATGGTAGTGGGAGCAAGGAAGTGCACGCGCCTGGTTTAATGGGAGAAAACCAACATGGATTTAGCCAAGGAAAGTGTTGTCTTATCAATCTGTTATATTTTTTGGAAGGTGTGAATAAATAGGTAGACAAAGGTAAGCAGGATGATATAGTATATCTGGATTTTCAGAAAGCCTTTGACAAGGTACCTCATGACAGACTCTTGGCCAAATTAAAAAGTCATGGGATAGGAGGTAGTATACTGCTGTGGATCAGGAAATAGTTCAGAGTTAGAAAGCATAGAGCAGTGCTAAATAGTCAATTTTCTCAATGGAGAAAGGTGAATAGTGGAGTACCCCAGGGATCTATGCTGGGCCCGCTACTTTTTAACATATTCATAAATGACCTGGAAATGGAGGGAATAACGAGTAAGGTGATCAAATTTGCAGATAACACAAAATTATTCAAAGTTGTTAAAACACAAGAGAATTATGAAAAATTGCAAGAGGACCATGATAAATCGGAAGACTGGGCATCCAAATGGCAGATGAAATTTAATATGGACAAGGGCAAAGTTATGCATCTAGGAAAGAACAATTCAAACTATGGTTACATGAGGCAAGTTTCCACCTTAGGAACCACCACCCAGGAAAAAGATGTAGGCATCATCGTGGATAATACATTAAAACCTTCTGCCCAGTGTGCAGCGGCGGCCAAGAAAGCAAATAGAATGCTAGGTTTCATAAAAGAGAATAACACCAAGGATATCATAATGCCTCTGTATCGCTTCATGTTGTGACCGCACCTTGAATATTGTGGCCAATTCTGGTAACCACATCTTAGAAAGTATATAGCAAAATTAGAAAAGGTACAGAGAAGCGCCACCAAAATGATAAAGGGGATGGGAAAGATACTCCTGAGAAAAGGCTTAAAAGGTTAGGGCTCTTCAGTTTGGAAAAGAGACAGCTGAGGGGAGATAAGATAGAGGTCAATAAACTAATGAATGGAGTAGAATAGGTAAACAGATCAGTTGTTTACGCCATCAAAAAGTAGAAAGACTAGGGGGCACACAATGAAGCTACAATATAGTCCACTTAAGATTAATAAGAGAGAATATTTTTTCATTCAATGCATAATCAATCTCTGGAATTTGTTAATGGAGGATACACTAAAAGTTGTTACTGTAACTGGGTTTAAAAAAAGGTTTGGACAAATTCTTGGAGGAAAGGTCCATAAACCATTATTAAAGAGGACCCAGGAAATCCACTGGATTGTGGAGCCTGCGTACCTCTTTGGGAACCTGTCAGGTACTTGTGAACTTGATTGGCCATTGCTAGAAACAGGATAGTGGGCTTGATGAACCTTGGTCTGACCCAGTATGGCATTTCTTATGTTCCCCTCTGATGTGAAGTATGTGCCAGAAGGGGTAGGACCTTCCACTTCAAAGTTTCAGTTGAGCACAGCTACGGGCATTCTTATCCACAGTTAATATGGTCGGAAGGCTCACAGACACTGTCTTACACCCTGCTCATCTTGATGTGATGCCCCTATCTAAGGGGTATGTTTACTAAAACCCCGGTAGAGTGCGGGCCGCGGTAGAGTGCGGATGCCATATAAGGAGTGGGCGTTCCGTCCTGAAAAAGAAAAGCCGGAATTTAAATATGCGCTAAGGTGCGCGGCCCCCAACTGCTTTGACCCGGTGAAAAGCGGGATATAAATGCAGCTAAATAAATAAGGTGGTGCACTGTTAAGTTTTGGCGTCATAAGGCGGTGCGCTGTACATTTTGGGCATAAGGCGGTGCGTTGAAGTTTCGGTGGTTTGGGCGGCATAAGGCGGTGCGCTGTCAGGTGTGGACGGCATAAGGCGGTGTGCTGTTAATGTTGTGAGGCATAAGGCGGCTCGCTGATGTGCAAGCACAGGAACAGAACCACAGCACAATGGTTAAGACACTGCCCAATGGTGCAGGGATCAGGGGTTCAATCCCCCGCTGTGCCCAATGAATAAGGCTGGCTGAGCCATTACCTGTTTTGAGCAAAATTGCTCTAGGAGGCATTTTACTCTTTTATTGTAATTACTACTGCTAGCAAATGCACTCTCAAAGCACTGTAATATAAGGTGCTGCATAAGGTGCCCTATAAGGTACACTAGAGGTTACCTTTTAAAGTGCACTGTCCACCAAGGCACCCTACAATGTAGCTTAAAGGGCGCTTTATAGGGTGACGTATGAGGCAGGGCAAGGTCCGAGCACTGTTTCTGCTGGCAGCAATGTGCATAGTAACGCATGGAAATCTTAAGTAGGTGTGCAGACATGCAAGAAGGAACAGCAGTGTAGCACAATGGTTAAGGCACTGACTGCTGATACAGGGGTCATGAGTTTGCTCCTCAGTGTGCCTAATACGTAAGGCTGGCTGTGGCATCAGCTTTGCATTGTACATATTTTGTCCTGCAGCACTTTAATTTTATGTTATTAATTGCTGCCAGCAAACACGCCCTCACGTGCCATAATTGAAGGTGCCGTATAAGGCACCCTATAAGGCACTCCATAGGACACATTAGAAAGTGCACTGTCCGCCACAGCACCCTAAAATGTCCCCTATAGGGCACCCTATAGGTTGCGTCACAGGATATTGTATAGTGCACCTTATGTGGACGGGAACCATAAGGTGCCCTATAGGGCGCCCTATAAAGCACCCTCAGAGGCACCTTATGGGAACAGTACGCTGAGGGTGTTTTTGCTGGCATCAAAATATGTACATTAAAAAAGATGCGTTGGACAACCCTATCAAATAACCCCACTGTGGGTTTGAACCCATGACCTCTGGCTTCAGAGGCAGTGAAGTAACCATTGGGCTACAGCTCTATAGCTGCTAGCAAGCCCCTGGCTGGCTGCAGAGAGCATGCACGTCACCACACAGACAGTCTGCTGTGGTCACCAGGATAGGGTTAGCCCACCCATACCCATGATGCACTGCACATGCAAATCAGCTGTCCACAGATTAACACAAGATGGGCAATGCACCCCCACAGCACCTCGGCCCGTTAGAGGGAAGTGACCATGTGCACCCACACACCACCTCGGCCTGGTAGGGGGTACTGACCGTGTGTTTTACTGGCACAGAGTAGCTACACACCGTCACATTGTGCGGGTACTGTGCTCACCCTGAGGGTGCAATGAGGCACCCAGGACCAGGTCCACAACACCTTCCATGGCTGAAAGAGGCCATGCCAGAGGTCCAAAGCAGTGTTAATGTGTGAGATAGGTAGTTCCTGCACTAAACACCTTGGATATCTCTGTCTGACTCAGTCAGGTGTAGCCCCTATGGACCCCTAGGTGGGCCATGTACCACCACCCCCCTCCTCCAGGGCTGAGGGTGGCAAACAGGGTCTCCTATCAATAGATCCACATCCTACCTCTCTGCAAAGGTGGCAGTAGAGGGGTCCATCAACCCCAGTCCTGCTGAGGAGCAGACACCCCACAGGGCAGTCAATGCAGCTCTATACACATCCATAACACAATAGCAGACAGATATTAGGCCTGGATATGGTGAGCTGCACCCCACCACTATCTGATATTCTCCTGCAGCAAGTCATCAGCCGCTGCACCCTGCAAGCTGCTCCATCACGACACATACCAGCTGCAAACAGTGTGCTAGTTAGTCCACAGTGCATGTTTCCAGTGGAGATGCGTGCACCCAGAACTGGGATGTCAGCATACACAGCAAGCAGATAAATCAGTGACTGGGCCCCAAAAGGAAACCCATATCTATCACATGAGAGAAATACTATATAGCACTATGGGGGTGCCTAGCCATGCTGTGGTCACTGCACAGTCAGGGTGAGAGTGATCTCTCAGCAGGACATACTGAGGTCACCCTGTCTGTGTAGGTGGTGGCCGGGCACTAAAATGTCCCAGTCAGTGCCCTATGCCCTGTGCAGATGCACCCTGGCCAGGCCACCCTGTCCGGCCTATACCCATGGTACCTTGCTCCTCATTATGCACATTGGCAGCCCAATACTGGCAACATTGCTGGCAGTGTGGGCTGTGGAAGGTGTTTGCAGCCACCACACACTGGATAGGCAGACAGCCACCCCCACACCTATGCCAGCATTGTGCTACTATAGAGGAGTCCAGCAGCCATACCCACCACACCAGTCCTGGGCACAGTGCAGGCATGGATATGGTACGCACTACTGTTGGGGGTCACTCCCCAGGGTGGTAAACACTGTCAGAGACCAGACCTGCAGCGCACACCGCAGACATCACAATGATTGTTATGGTGGAGATCAATGAGCAAAATGTGCTTAACGTAGGAATTGATATCTGCCAATTATCATGGGCAACGTTTGATAGCTGTGTACCATATACCCAGGTGTAGGGTGGCAGTGCTAAGGTATGCAACTGCTAGTATTGGGAGATACAGGCAGGGCCTAATGTCCTGACTCTCCATGAGGCATTGGCCAATGGGGCCTGTGGGGGGGTGTGTGGGTGTGTCTGGCCCTGTTGGCTGCTGCTTTACGGCAGAGTGTCCCAACTCTAGTCCTGGTGTTCGAACCACTGTTCGGGTTTTCATGCTGTCCCTCATTGATATGCATGAGCTACATCAGCATACCATGGGGGTGGTGCATAGATATGCAGCACAGGCATCTTTATTAGAGGCAGCATGGATCCTGAATGGTGTGGGGGCCCTCCAGGACTGCATTTGGGAGACTCTGCTCTAGGTAATGCGGCTGTTTATGGTGTCTGTGTTTGGTGTGGTAAAATATCGGCGTATGAACCATGCGTATGTTCTCAGCAATAAAGGTTTGTCCGTACTATCACGGTTTAGTTGTAGGAAAAATATGTGGACTGGATTGGCAGTAGCCCCAGCTGGGCTTTGAACCTGTGACCCTCTGTTCCTGCACACACTGTCTGTGTGCACTGCACCACCATGTTGCCACAGATATGCTGTGTTCCCTGGGGAGTCCATGACTGTACATCCGACAGAGCCTGTCTGTTGCGGTGGACGGTGCCAGCCTGCACAGGCCTAGGCCACTGTCTGCTGTGGTTTGCAGCCACTGCCCCCTCCACCACCAGTACCCTTCCGCCAACATGCAGACATGTCCCTATCTGGAAAGAAGCATATGACCTGATTGAGTTGTGGCACTCCAGGACTGAATTTGGGGGACTCGGCTGTAGGTAATGCCCATTGTTATGGTTTGTGTGCGGTGTAGGGTAAAATATAGGTGTTGGAACCATGCTTATGTTCTCTGCCATACAGGAGTGTCTGTACTATCACTGTTTAGTGGTGGGTAAAACTATGGGGACTGGGTTGCCAGGAGCCCCAGCTGGGATTTGAACCTGTGACCCTCTGGTCCTACAGGCACTGGCTGTGTCCACTGCACCACACTGTGGCCACAGAGACAGTGCAGTCTCTGGAGATAGGAAACCTGGCCACACGAGTCAGACACCCTGCTCTGCACAATTTTACTGTGGGCTCGTTTACCTTGTATGGGGACAGGGGTGCAATTAAACCTCAAAAATGACCTCCAAAAAAGGGGAAAAAAAACAAAACCAAGCTGGGCAACAGTGATATCAATGGGCAACATGAAAAACACTCCCAGGACAGCTCCATTAAAATGCAGTGATTTTTGAACGAGTCTACGGAGCGTAGACCCTTCCAAAATTCATTTCTTTTTTTTTTAGCTTTCCTGGGAGTGTTTTTTATGGTTGCCCATTAATATCACTGTTGCCCAGCTGGATTATAATTTATTTGGAATTTTTTGTGGTCATTTTCAATTTATATTTGCTATTTTGTTCTGTGCACATGTATCACACTGCTCACGTTTTGCAGGTTTCCCCGGTTTTGCTGTACATTGCTGACGGAAATGGTTTCTCTTCCCTTTAAATCGGCTCTAACGCGAGGGTTTCACTCGCGGTATTTTTAATGCCGAAATTCAGCCCCGCTCCTGTGCGGGGAGCCTCCCCCCTCCTACTCTCCATCCATTGACCCCGTCCCTCCGCCCCTCGGGGGCCTTCCTCCGCCCTCCGTAAGCCTTTCCCCGCCTCTATCGCACATCAGCGCCCCGCACACGTGCGCCGGCCTGTTAATGTGACGCGCACGCGTGCGCGGCGCTTAAGAGCACTTAAGTGCATCATTAGCGTACGCTAATGTGCGCCACGCACGTGTGCGCAGTTTAGTAAACATACCCCTAAGTGTTCTTATGCCGTTAATTTTATAACAAATACAATATAGTGGACAGCATGGACAATTGATCATCTGCACACCTCTGATTTTACTTTTTGATGAAGACTGCACCATACCTCCTTTGCAATTAGTCTAACCTACCATTGTAATATGTTAAGACAATGGTGCTCTCTTATGGGTAGTTTATTGTTTTGTTTTATGGTGATTACGTGTTGTCAGAAGGCTGCCTGGGTGAGAATCTTCACAGTCTTGTCAAGTGCATATATCTATATGATTTGCAAGGTATTGTGGGCAATGTAGTTCATTCACACCAGACACAGCTGCTGACAATAATTTAGTTGTGCTCTTGGGTAAAGCCAATAAGATATTTATTTATGGGGTTATTTCTCCCAACACAGATATGCTTGGTAGCAATAAATTAGGTTACTTGCTTTCAGTGTTAACTTGGAAAAACAAAGTTAAAATCAGGAAAACAACAAATGAAAAGCCACAAAGCAAGAAACAAACTGTTCTTTTCAGGTTAACTTCTGATTACTTCCCACATAGATTCGGAAGTGATTCTCTCCTAGCTCACAAGCAATTAGGTAAGGCTTAATTGCTAGCAGTTACCAGCTGAAACCCCTTAGCTGGCTTGCCTTCCACTGTGTGGGTCAAATCCTGCTTCAGGAGCTTTTCTGAGTAGATTAAAGAACAAATTTGTATTTCTTTGTGATGGTTGCTGTACTTTATAACAGAAAGTTACCAACGGAGTTTAGATAGGGAGCAGTCCATATAAACAGGATCCTCATCTGCTATTATTCCCCCTTGTTCAACAAGCATGGGTTCAATATCATGGATTGGCACAGATGAATCTCTCAATGGAGCATTTTCAGGAGAATACTTGTTTCCCTGCTGTCTTTCAAGGTTATAGCTAGGGCATAGATCAGTGTTCATACCTGAGCTTCCATTGCTGCTAGAGTTCCTCTCTATATAGCCTGGCCAGTATGTAGTCCAGTTCTTATGTCCAGCCTTCCAATCCAGATCCCTGGACACTGGATCTCTCTTCACATACCTTCTGGCACAGGTCTTAGGGTCCCTTCCACGTGCAGCCGTCTCCCTCACAGGTAGCCTCTGGTGATTCCTAGCTCTGCAGCACCATTCCTCTGGCTTTCCCCAGTCTAATGGTGTATGCTGGCCCTTGGAATATCTCCCAGTATACGTACTGCTTTGGACTCTTCTAGACCTCTCAAAGGCTTTTCTCTTCCTTCTTCCAAAGGGTCTCTTTCCCTCTCTGTCCGTCCGGTTTGGCTTGTGCTTCTGATGATCCTTCAGATGAAACTGATGATCAAACTCAAGCTGATTCTCAGGATACTGAGGACAATTCTCTGGATATCCAAGGTGATCATGAAGATGGTCATCTGTAGAATAAACACTACCTTTATTCTGCTTAGATGAGTGCTCCCCCCTAACACAGCGCAGCTGTGCTGAATCAGGCCCTGCCCTTTGAGATGAGTGCTTAGGGATTACCTCATAGCCCTCCTGATTGAACACACGTTTCCCCACTTCAGCTCCTCTAATGGCTGTTGGAAACCTGGTGCATTCTGGGACTGGTAGTCTTTTATGGGAAAATTCTGTTTTCTTATTTCTACCAGAACTGACAGGTTGCTTGTTCAGAGTCACTTCATCTTTTCTATAGCTCCTTCCTGAGCTATGATAAGCTTCCTTATCACAGTGTGCACACTCCAAGTTCCACATATGATTCTTCTTTCTTTTTTGAAGCACCATTCTATCACCATGGCTGATCCTTTTTTTGAGGAACCAACCGGAGTCTGCTCAGATAATTAGGTTTTCATGTGTGTCCTATGCTACCTCTATGATTATTCTAATGCTTTCATTTATTTCTATTTTAACATCCATGTTTTATTGTATTTATTTTTTGCAATAAGTTTGGTGCCTCTCTCATGGCCACTCCACTGCCTTCTTACCAACAATGATTTATATCACCTTTACAAATCTTGGGTTGTCCTCCTTTTTGCCAATGGATTTACAATTTTAGTTCCCTCCTCCTTTCCAAATTGTTCTGTTCCCTTTCTTCTTATACTGCCTTTCAAGGCTCTTTTTAACAGTTTTCATTATGTTTTGTCTGTAGTGTTTTATTCTGCACTCTCAAGTACCATTGAGTATATGTCTATTTCAACTCATCTGTTGATAAGGTACTGTATCATTGTTTATCACTGCCACTATGTTTTATATTTATATATATATTTATTTATTTAATTTTTAACTCTAACGTTCATCCTTTCCTGTTGCATGCAGCATCCTCTTTATGCTTGATTATTATTCTTTTTATTATTTTTAACGATTATCCATTAGATGATGTTTTTATTTCTTATTTTCTATTGACTTTGCTTGTGGTGTTTTAAATTATTTATATGTAAAATTTTATATCATTTAATTCTGTACACTCAGAAGTCATCAGTGCTCATTTCTTAATTTATTTATCACATGTTTTTATGTTTACTAATGGTCACAGTCCCCTGAAGAAGACCGGTGTGGCCAAAACACGTGTAGGGCTGACCCTCTCAATAAACTTTGCTCCTTCCAAGGGTCCCTTGTTGCCTGCTTTATTTTTTGTATACTCTTTGGATCTTCTACATAGCAGTAGTGAGGTAAGAGAAGGCTATAGGAAATGCTGCTGTCTGTTTTAAATGAATTAAAAAAAAAAAAAAAAAGAAAAGAAAAAGATGGCAGCACGGCAGTTTGGTGATTCACTGAATCTCTTGAAGGCCCTAATCATTTACCACTGAGAAAAAGGTAATATGGCAAATTTATCATTTTGATATTCCAATTTAATTCAATTCCAGTCATCTATAGCCCAAATTTTAACTTCAATGAATGTTTCAAAGCAGAATACAATACAGCAATCCCTCTATATCTGAACTGTCATTATCCGAATTTTCAATATAATGGTTCACAGGCAATCATACCAAAATTTCATTATCTGGAATAATTATTCAATATAACGAAATTTATTGAGGTATGCCCGAAGAAAATTTTGAAACGCAAATACAGTACTGTATAAATGTGCGACATTCCGCTGTTTCTGAAACATTTGAGGGATGTCCAGAAGCTAGTTGGTGTGGCATCTGCTTTTTCCGTAAGCTTTCTCCTCTCTTGTTCTCTGCGTGTTCTGCAGCATCTTTGCAACGCCTTCACATTTAGAAAACATGGAAAAGAAAGAAAGCAAGAGGCCTAGAAAGGCCCATACACTAGAGAAAATGTAAGTCATAAAAACAATGGAAAAAGATGAAAGGCTTAAAGACATTAGTTTAGCTATGCACATATCCCCATCTACAGTTCATACGATATTTTAAATGTGTCAGAAAATTAGAACAAATTTTGAAACTATGATCGGTTCTGGTAAAATGCATAGTCTTATGCAAACTTATCACCAAGTGTTTGATAAACTAGAAAAATGTCTGGTGCTATGGATGGAGGGACAACTGACAGTGGCATTCCTTTAAGCATGACGATAGTTCAGCACAGAGCAATCACTATGTTTGAAGACTTAAAGAAAAATGCTGTGGAGGAAGGAGATGATGCAATGAGGAACCTGATGGTTTGAGCACGTCAAGAACCGTGCAATGCTTCATAACATAAAAATCACTGGTGAAGAGGGCAGAGCTAGCCATTGAGCAAAATGGCTGCCTAGCAGGCTTTCTCCTGTGGCCCATCTTCTCAATCTTGACATTCCCACCACTCTTCCTCACCTATTCTCTAATACATTGGTGAGCACAGCACATTGAGAATGTTTTCACTCAAACCAGTCAGAGCGGAGTAACTCCATCACCTGCCTCTGGGGCAAAGAGATCAAAACTAGAGCCTCCCTCACTACTCAAGATGGTGTCAGGCAAAGACACAGAAGATGGCTTCCATGAACTCTTCAATGAAATACGGCAAGTGAAAGATCTTATTGCTTCAAACGCCTCAGCCCTGGGGACTGTGCAAACTGAACTAGCCAAAGTAAAAGCTCAATTCACAATGTTAACGATGCATTTAGAAGCGGCGGATGCTCAACTCCTACATTATGAAGAGCTTCTTTCACAGACTGGGAAACTACTTAAACAAATTGCTCAAACAGACTGGCAACTTGAGGATCAGAATAATCGCTCACATCGGAACAACATTAGAATACTGGGCATACCTGAGGGGGCAGACGGAATGGATCACCTTGGCTTTCTTGAAAAGCTTTTGCCTGAGTTGTTGAAAGTCAATTTTCAGAGACCATTTGAGCTGGAATAGGCCCACCAGGCCCCCTCGCATCAAACCTTAGCTGCTAAATATTCTCAACCACTGTTGTATATAGTTAACCAGGATATTCTTTATCAGATAACTCTGCATTGTATTTAGTTTCCCCTATTTCGCCAAGTTATACTTCCTGTTAAATGTAACGACCAGACATATGTAAACTGTCGGATGTTTTATGTTCAATGTAAACCGCGCTGATGTCTAATAGTGCGGTATATAAGAATTGTTAATAAATAAATAAATAATAAATAAATAAATAAATAAACCATTTGTCTTGAAGGTCTTGTGATATCCACAGACAGTGCAACTGTTACAGACGGCTCGTGCCCAGGCCCCCTGTTGCATATGACGACCACAGGATAATGCTTTTTACTGGATCAGAGTAACCTTCCATGAAGCTCCAGCCTCTACTACAACGGCTCCAAGCTAGGTATGGCCTCTAGTATCCAGCGCGAATGCAAGTAATCATCCATAACAGTACCTGCTCCTTTGAAAATGCAAATGTTAATCGTGATCACCTTTCAGAGCCAGTTATACTAGCCAGTATTGTGTAGTAAGTTTAACGCTCCACTCTTCACCAATTGAGGTTTATCTAATTGGCAACCAGGTCTGAGACTAAGAAGGAGCTTATTATCCAGTTTGAGATAAAATCTTAAACTCTATGCTCACTTTTGCATCAATGACCTGTTTCGTTGCCTTTTACTTGAAGCTTTTCTTTTCAGTGTGTTATCGTTGTCTGCCTTTCCGCATGTTTTCTGAATGACTTTTAGTATACTAGTATACAATAGTGATCATAGCATGATCGCCTTTGATTTAATTAGTGGAGGAGGGATAGTAAGGAAATCCACAGTACTACCTTTTAACTTTCGAAAGGGAGACTATGATAAAATCCGTTCACTCAAGCACCTTCGCTCCCTGTTGGACCCAGATGATTTCCGAACCATATATCAAGCACTGATCCTGCCACATTTTGACTTTGCAAATGCCATCTTACAAGGGCTCCCCCAATCCACACTAACCCCCTTACAGTTGGCCATGAACGCCGCAGCCAGGGTCATCTACGGAGCAGCCAGAAGCGACCACGTGACTCCCATTCTCAAACAGCTACACTGGCTACCTATTCATGGGAGGATCACTTTCAAAACACTTCTATTAGCCTTCAAGGCAATCAAAGGTATTTCCTCCTCCTCATTTACACATCTTATCCACATTGTACCCCCCAACAGATCCAGAAGAGCAACAGCTGTCAACCTGCTAATTACACCAAAGGTATCGACAAAGTGCAACAAGACAACCACAAACAGGGCGTGCAGTTTCTATATCCCCAAATGCTGGAATGCGCTACCCCCTGACATTAGGGCCATAACCAATCTATATCAGTTCAGGAAGGCACTCAAAACCTACCTCTTCCTCCAATACTTCCCAGCCAGCAATTGATCCTAGATACCCCTCCCACGAATGACCCACTCTAGAAATGCCCTCATATTCATTATCTAATTTTTACTTATCCTTGCTGTGTAAATAGCTTATGTATATAGTTTACCCTGTTATCCAAGTTTGTATCCCTGTTCGATGTAAAACCTGACAACTTGTCGTTATGGTAGTTATGTTATGATGTAAACCGCGCTGATACCGAATAGCGCGGTATATAAGAAACTGTAATAAATAAAAATAAATAAATAAATAAAATGAGGAAAACAGTTATCAAAAACTAAAAGGAGCAGTTGCGAAGGTTGAAGACGTACATCAAGCTTGGGTGTTGTTGAAAAATACTATCTTGGAAGCCCAGACCAGCTGTATTCCACGCTTTAAGAAAAGTGGAAGGAAGTCCAAAAAACTGCCAGCATGGTTTAAAGGTGAGGTCAGAGAGGCTGTTGTTGCCAAAAAAGCATCTTTCAGGAAATGGAAAAAAGAGCCAAACGACGAAACCTGGAAACAGCACAAGCACTGGCAAGTCAAATGCAAGGCATTGATAAGGCAGGCAAAGAGAGAATTTGAGAAGAAGCTTGCTGCGGAAGCAAAAACGCGAAATAAAGACCTTTTCAAGTACATTCGTAGCAAAAAACCTGTGAGAGAGTCAGTTGGTCCATTAGATGGTAAAGGGGTTAAAGGAGCATTAAGAGGCGACAAGGCGATAGCGGAGAGACTGAATGAATTCTTTGCTTCGGTCTTTACTGAGGAAGATGTAGGGATGTTACCCATGACTGAAGTGGTATTTAAAGGTGCGGAAGAATTGAAGGAAATATCGATACATCGGGAAGATGTCTTACAACGATTAGATAAACTGAAGAGTAGCAAATCACCTGGGCCGGATGGTATACATCCAAGGGTGTTGAAAGAACTGAAATATGAGATTGCAGAACTGCTATCAGTAATCTGTGAACTATCATTAAAATCATCTCTAATACCTGAAGATTGGAGGATCGCCAATGTAACACCAATTTTTAAAAAGGGTTCCAGGGGTGATCCGGGAAACTACAGACCGGTGAGCCTGACGTCAGTACCGGGAAAAATGGTAGAAACCATCATAAAGAATAATATTACTCAGCATGTAGATAGTCACAACCTAATGGGAGACAGCCAACATGGCTTTAGACAAGGAAGATCTTGTCTTACTAATCTGTTATGTTTTTTTGAAGGAGTGAATAAACAGGCGGACAAAGGTGAGTCGGTTGATATTGTGTATCTGGACTTTCAGAAAGCCTTTGACAAGGTCCCTCATCAGAGACTTTTGGCAAAACTAAAGAGTCATGGGATAGGAGGCAGTGTACTATTGTGGATCAGGAACTGGTTAAAAGATAGAAAACAGAGGGTAGGGCTAAATGGCCAATTTTCCCAATGGAGAAAGGTGAATAGTGGTGTACCACAGGGATCTGTGCTGGGTCCGCTGCTTTTTGACATATTCATAAATGACCTGGAAAGTGGAATAACGAGTGAGGTTATCAAATTTGCAGATGACACAAAACTATTTAAAGTTGTTAAAACCCAAGAGGATTGTGAAAAATTGCAAGAGGATCTTGATAAATTGGAAGACTGGGCATCAAAATGGCAGATGAAATTTAATGTGGACAAGTGCAAGTTTATGCACCTAGGGAAGAACAACCCAAACTATGGTTACACGATGCAAGGTTCCACATTAGGAACCACCACCCAGGAAAAAGATTTAGGCGTCATTGTGGATACCATGTTAAAACCCTCGGCCCAGTGTGCAGCGGCGGCCAAGGGAGCAAATAGAATGCTAGGTATGATAAGGAAAGGAATGGAAAATAAAACAAAAGATATTATAATGCCTCTATATCGTTCCATGGTGAGACCGCACCTTGAATATTGTGTGCAATTCTGGTCGCCGTATCTTTAAAAGGATATAGCGATTTTAGAAAAGGTACAGAGAAGAGCCACCAAAATGGTAAAGGGGATGGAAGGATACTCCTATGAAGAAAGGCTAAAAAGGTTAGGGCTCTTTTTTCACTCAACGTGTAATCAAACTTTGGAATTTGTTACCAGAGGATGTAGTAAAGGCTGTTAGTGTAGCTGGGTTTAAAAAAGGTTTGGACAAGTTCCTGGAGGAAAGGTCCATAAACCATTATTAAGAAGTGACCGAAGATATCAATGCTTGACCCAGTACAAGCATTGTGGAACTGGTGTCTTTTGGGAAAACTGCTAGGTACATGTGACCTAGATTGGCCACTGTTGGAAACAGAATACTGGGCTTGATGGACCTTGGTCTGACCCAGTATGGCATAACTTATGTTCTTATGTTCTTATGTTAGCGCTGTTCGGCCTGTACCAGATTTGCCCACTAGTAGCGTGCTTCAAATTCAATAAAGTGGTGCTTTAGTACTTATCTGGTCCGGCTGTCTTTCCCCAACGCCAACCTGTGCGCCGTTGCGTTTCACTAGCGTGTTTTTTCAAGGGGTCGTGTTTCGCACTAAGGGTTGCATTCACATGCCTTTTCTGAAAATACAATGCACATTCGCTATTAAATCATTAACCTCAGTTCTGGCATATTTTTTCAGATCTTAAATTCGCATATTGATTGATTTAACATAAGGCTGCTGATTTCACTTACTGCGGTTTCGGCTATGGCTGTCGTCTTCTTCTTCTTCAATGCTAAGTTTTGTTTTGAGACGCCGCGCATGCTCATTGTGTGACGGCTTTCTATAGGTTTCAATCAGAATCTAATATTCTCCAGCTGGTTTTAGCAGTAACTTGATCCTGGGAATTTTACCCTAATTATTAGTTTTTATGAATGTCAAGAGCTATTGAAATCATTTCAGTTTTAAACATAAACCGCACTGCCCTGGTGACGTGTTGTTACTATTCAGTCCTTGCTAAATTTGTTTTGTCTTTTTGCTTATGTACAGGCATTCCAGTCTACTCGTACGTTTAACCCTTTGAAGGCCTACTTTAAAATTTTAATCCACATTCTGCAGCCGGGTTAATTTTTGCATATTTCAGGAAAATTGTACCTGTCTTATTCAATATGTTCTAATAGTGATTTTCTTTCTGCTATGGTCATGTATTATATACCATTTGATAGGAATATTTAGTCAGAATTTTGGATCCCGAGAGTTTTGGGCTCGGCCTGGAAAGGGTTAAACCCATGGGTTCTGTGGATTGCAGTGTAAAAATCCATTTTTGTTCTCTATAGATCAACATTTGTTCCCGGGATTTTCTTCCATTGCCATGTAGGACCTGCTCTATACAGAAACATTTAAGATCTTCAAAACTGTGATGAAAACTTAAGCAATGAGCCACTATTGGTGCTTCCATGCGTCTACATTTTAATCTGCTGCGGTGTTCCTGTATATGAATATAAAACGGGCGTATGGTCTTTCCCACATAAATTAATCTGCAGGGGCAACGAATGCAATTTATTACATAAGGTGAAGTGCAAGTCGTGCTGTGTTGTAAAGAGTATTTCCGATCTCTATGTTGGAAATAGGTACAGTCCTCTGTAATTTGACAAATACCACAACTGCCACATTTATGGTGTCCAGCTCCCTGTATCGTGTTTGTAGGGTTGAGAGATCGTAGCACCGTTGGACTGAGAATCTCTTTTAAATTTTTTTGTCTCTTTTCCACACGCACCTAATGGTTTTATTTTCTAAGCCACATGTGCTCTGGAGTACATTAGTATGTTTTTTTTATTATACGTTGAATCTTAGTGCTATATGGAGAATAGGTAGTTATGAAATTCACCTTGTCTTCTTCCCATGAACCCCGTGGGGTTGGAATTAGCAGAGCATCTCTGTTGTTAAATAACGCTCTCTTATAGGCTTGGTCTATAATCGTGGGAGGATATCCTCTTGTACGAAATTTTTGTTTCAACTGGAGTGCTTGTCTCTTATAATCCTTGATGTCTGAACAATTTCTTCTGAATCTAAGGAACTGGGAGAATGGAAGACCTTCCTTAAGTTGCCGTGGGTGTGCGCTCTGATAGTGTAACAAGGTGTTTCTGTCGGTGGGTTTACAGTAAACCGATGTGTGCCACTGATTATCATGTTTGGTGATTAGCACATCCAAAAATTGTAAACTTTTGATGTTACTAGTCGACGTAAATTGTAAATTCTCATCTCTATTATTTAACCAGATGAGAAATGTATCCAGTTCACTTTGTTGCCCATCTCACAACATAAATATATCATCAATAAAACATCGCCACAGTTTAATATGTGAATTGGGTGGATCTGAAAAGAGCCATTGTTTCTCAAAAGACGCCATATAGAAATTTGCCACCGAAGGAGCACAGGTGGCTCCCATTGCTACTCCTTTCTTTTGGTGGTATATGGTGCCTTCAAATATAAAATAATTATTGAACAAAACTAAATTCAAAATATTTTTCAAAAATATTAAATGATGTTCAGAAAGGTCCCCACGGAGGTGTAATACTTCCATCACTACGTCGTGGGCCGCTGATTGTGGAATGCTGGTATATAATGATGCTACATCCAGTGTAACTAACTGAATGTGTTCTAGCCTAGACCAATTCGAATTTTGTGTTAGTATCTCCAAAAAGTGGGTAGTATCTCTTATATATGAGGGCATTTCAGATATTATCGGACGTAGAAAGGAATCTATGTATATCGATAGCGGTTCCAGCACTGAACCCTTGGTGGACACGATAGGTTGACCCGGTGGACTATCTAAGCTCTTATGAATTTTAGGCACAGTGTAAAATTTTGGTAAAGTTGGGTTCGTTTCATTGAGAAAAAAACATTCCGTGAAATCACTTTATGATGTAAAGCCTGAGATGTTAAATCCTTAACTAGCTTCTGTAATCCTTCAGTGGGATCTTGTTCCAAGACTTTGTAAATGTCCGGGTCCAATAATTACCAATGTGCCTCTTGAATATATTGATGTCTGCTTTGAACCACTATGCTGCCCCCCTTATCTGCTCTTTTAATGACTATGTCCGTACGGGATTGCAATTCTTTTAGAGAAGACGTTTCTTTTTGGGTTAAAGCCGAAAAGACACTTTTTTTTATTAGTGATTGCTAACTGATCTATATTTTTAAGAACCAAATCCCTGAACACCGAAATTGCCGGAGGTAAATTACCTGGAGGGGTCCAATGCAATGCGTGCCTTCGAGTCAGTCCTGACTCCTGGCGACCCAGAAGCTCCTGGGTTTTCTTGGCAGTGTCACTGGAAGTAGATTGCCAGGCCTTTCTTCCGAGGCAATGGAGGGTTAAGTGACTTGCCCAAGACCACAAGGAGTGCTAGTGGGAATCGAACCCTGGTTGCTTGGTTACCAAGCCAGTGTTCTAACCACTAGGCTACTGTTCAAGTGGATTTTATTGGCAACTGGACACGATTTTGAACCGGTACTTGGGGCTGGTCCAAAGATCTCGTTGCGAAAAACATCTTTAAATGTAATTTTCTTATTAGTTGCTCAAAGTCTATTATGAACTGGAACTTGTCAAACCATATTTTGGGTACATATGAGAGGCCTTTGCTTAAAATACAAATCTGGTCCAGAAGTAAGGTCTTGACCTGATATATTTATCACTGGTGTATCACGGTCATCTCTCAAGTTTTCTTCTGTCGTGTTACCTTCCGTGATTTGCCTTTCGGTTTCTTCCTCCCATCTTCATCGTCCGAAAAATCCGTTTTGGTGCTTTTATTGGATTCCGAGGAATCCAATTCTTCCGATGTGTCCACAAAATCTACGCGTCGTCCATGTTTCTTATCTATTTTAGACTTTCTGTTAGGGTTTAACCAGGGGTAAACATACCCTGTGGTATAGTCATTGTAATCCCTTTTTAACTTCTTAAGTTTTAATTTTTTAACTTCCTCTCTAGTGTTGTCTATGATCTTTTTTTGTTCAGCCATATTCTTTGTAAATGTCTCTATAGTGTCTGATTCCTTTAATTTGGTAGTGATCTCCTCTATCTCTATTTGTATTTTTGCCATACTCTCTTTCGTGGTATCTACTATTAGGACCATCAGGTCTAAAGAGCATTTGTTTAATATCTGATTCCATTTCTCCATAAATGAGGTATCCATGGTATACATCTTTGGTTCTTTGTATATTCTCAGTCCCCTTGGGATCTGTTGTCTGCAAATATATTCCACAAGGGACAGCCTATGCAATTCTAATTTGACTAATCTCTTCTGTAAATGCTGTAATTCTTCCCAGTTTATATTGGGGCGCTCGTGGTCCGCAGTATTGAGTGAAAAAGGAGTTGCCTTCTTGCTCAGTTTTGCAATATGATCCGTAGTGAAACTAAACGTTTCTTTCCACAAGTTGTGATCCTCCATGTCTGTTTCCAACAAATGTTAATCCTGATCACCTTTCAGAGCCGGTTATACTAGCCAGTAATGTGTACATAAGCAAAAAGACAAAACAAATTTAGCAAGGACTGAATAGTAACAACACGTCACCGGGGCAGTGCAGTTTATGTTTAAAACTGAAATGATTTCAATAGCTCTTGACATTCATAAAAATTAATAATTAGGGTAGAATTCCCAGGATCAAGTTACTGCTAAAACCAGCTGTAGAATATTAGATTCTGATTGAAACCTATAGAAAGCCATCACACAATGACCATGCACGGCGTCTCAAAACAAAACTTAGCATTGAAGAAGAAGAAGACGACAGCCATAGCCGAAACCGCAGTAAGTGA
The DNA here is from genome assembly GCA_033557465.1 of Ichthyophis bannanicus. Taxonomy (NCBI): domain Eukaryota; kingdom Metazoa; phylum Chordata; class Amphibia; order Gymnophiona; family Ichthyophiidae; genus Ichthyophis; species Ichthyophis bannanicus. The sequence continues at coordinate 605,815,840 of CM066036.1, read as the reverse complement.
AATCAGCAGCCTTATGTTAAATCAATCAATATGCAAATTTAAGATCTGAAAAAATATGCCAGAACTGAGGTTAATGATTTAATAGCGAATGTGCATTGTATTTTCAGAAAAGGCATGTGAATGCGACCCTTAGTGCGAAACACGACCCCTTGAAAAAACACGCTAGTGAAACGCAACGGCGCACAGGTTGGCGTTGGGGAAAGACAGCCGGACCAGATAAGTACTAAAGCACTACTTTATTGAATTTGAAGCACGCTACTAGTGGGCAAATCTGGTACAGGCCGAACAGCGCTAGTACACTAAAAGTCATTCAGAAAACATGCGGAAAGGCAGACAACGATAACACACTGAAAAGAAAAGCTTCAAGTGAAAGGCAACGAAACAGGTCATTGATGCAAAAGTGAGCATAGAGTTTAAGCTTTTATCTCAAACTCGATAATAAGCTCCTTCTTAGTCTGAGACCTGGTTGCCAATTAGATAAACCTCAATTGGTGAAGAGTGGAGCGTTAAACTTACTACACAATACTGGCCTTTGAAAATGCAGACACTCTTCGTACTTTCCTTAAGGAGTTCGATAAAATGGACACCCATTGAACGGGTCCTATTGTGCTATTGATTCTACAGTTTGGGTTTTCATTTCTTTGAACTGTTGCTCCATCTGGTTTGTGCTGATGGATTGGTATGCACCTCTTGTTTTCCTCCATAACTGTTTTTATTTTTTTTATTCAACCACTCCCGCAGTCTCCATATGGTCTGAGTGGGATTCATAAAGACCTGGACGATGTAGTTCTCTTTGCCATATAGTCTCACTACTTCAGGTCTTATCAGCTGTGAACTGGGTTGTTATACACTTGTCTGCATAGCAAACTTTCTTATATTATCTGTTTGCCAACTGAGTGAATGTAATGGATGAGTGAGGGGATCGGTTGGGTGGAGGAGAACGCCTAGACTCCTAGGGTCCTCTGCGCCTCGTTTGCTCAGTTGGTTGATATGTTTATGTTTTTATTGCTGCCCTGGCTCCTCTGCTGCTCTGGTTATTCTTATTATTACATTATGGGTTTTTGTCCAGCAAATAAGCCCCCTCTATGTTAATCTCATATGCGCAGCAGCTCAGAATCCCATTATGTTTGGTGATGCCAAGCGCTAATCCTGCTCTAAAGTTTTGTCTCTTAACGTCAGGCGGGTATCTAACCCATTGAAGCGCAAGAAAATGTTACTGTATTGTCAAAAGGAAGCAGCAGACTTGGTTTAGTTACAAGAAACCCACCTTTCCTTGTTGAAGTCCTTGAAGCTGGGGTCGGGACATTTTCTTCAGTGATCTCTTCTCTCACTCATAAAAAGAAAGGAGGAATATGTATCCTTATCCGAAAGACTCTTCTTCCCTCAATACTACATACTAGTTCTGATGGGCCAGGGCTCTGGTTAAAACTGGGACGTTGGAGCATTCCCACTTTACAGTTTATGCACCCGATCAGGATGATTGCTCATTCTTTTCTCAATTGGCCACAGATGCTGCCCCTATTCTACTGTTTTGGGTAGGGATTTGTATCTGATTCTAGACTCCCTCTTAGATAGGATCCCTTATTGTCGACAGCACAAGGGTAAATCCTGTGACATTCTTCAATCGGAGATGGGCTCCTTGGGGTTTTCCTGAGCTATGGAGGTTACAACATCCAGACTCACGTCATTACACGTTATACTCACTCCCCCACAGAACTCACACCAGAATTGAATTCTTTCTCATTTCCAAAACTTTGGTACCCCAACTACTGGCCCCAGACATTTAAGGCATGACTGTATCCGACCATGCCACCATTACTCTTTCCCTTGGGGGCAATCCTCCCCAGGACTCCAAGCAGTCCTGACATCTCAATAAGAGTCTTCCAGTGAAAGAAAACCTTCCTCTCTTCAATGAAACAGGCCAGACAAAATTATTTCACAGATAAGTCAGTCTGATACTACTATAAGGGCTTGGTGGGAGACCTTCAAGGCCACCATTGAGCCTCACATTATTTCTCATTCTATACAATCTGCTAGACAACGAAAAAGGTAATTGAAAGATACTGAATCCCAAATTTAGACCAGTGAACGTTTACTGGCACGAGAGGCGGACACTGCAGCATTGCTGAGATTTCAGAAAGCATAGTTACTCACCTGTAGCAGACGTTCTCCAGGGACAGCAGGAATCAGTCCTCACATATGGGCGACGTCGATGCTGATGGAGCCCTCATGGAAGCATCTTCCCAGCCTCCAACAAAAGCCTTTGGGAGATGCCACCACACATGTGTGGTCCCCTTACTGCCCCAAGGGTGCCATCTTGGTCGGTAGGATGACATAGCTAGAGCCGATAAAGAGAAGATGGCCAAAATGAAGAGCAACTCCAAGAGGAGGAGGGAGGGTTGTAAGGACTGATTCCTGCTGTCCCTGGAGAACACCTGTTACAGGTGAGTAACTATGCTTTCTCCAGGAATAAGCAGGAAGTCAGTCCACACATATGGGACTCCTTAGCTCCAGGCTACCGAGTACCTGTAGAAAAAGCACGGCCTGGCCACAACAGCTCCCAATGCATCTGAGGACAGACATGGAGGATCCCAGTGTCCAGGAAGAACCATGGCTCCAGTTGCCTGAACAATAAGGGTCGGAGGGCAGGAGTTACCTAAACGCCAAACAGATTACAGAGTACAGCCTGGCTGAAGGCACTGTCTCATCGGGACTCCCTCTCCAGGCAGTAGTGAGCTGCAAGTGTGGACCGAAGACCAGATGACTGCCCAGCAGATGTCTGCCATGGGAACTGGTTTCCATAGCTCTGACATTATGCGCCGAGACCTGGCGCGGCAGCGGCAGCCCAGCCCAGTTGTGGGTGAAAGTGATGCAGTCTGCCACCCAAATGGACAGAGTCTGCTTGGTGACAGCCTCCCCCAGACGACTGGGGTCGTATTAGACAAAAAACTGCAAGGCTTTGTGGTGGCTCTGAGTGCGCTGTAGATAAAAGGAGAGGGCCCTTTTGCAGTCCAAAGTATGGAGAACGGCCGACGCCTTGTTGGTGTGGGGCCATGGAAAGAAGGTAGGGAGCCACCTCCTGAGGTGGAAATCCGATACCACCTTCGGAAGAAACTTCGGGCGAGTATGAAGTACGACGCTGTTCTTGGAGAACCTGGTGTAGGGTGGCTAGGCCACCAGGGCCTGGAACTCACTGACTCGGCATGCCAAGGTGAGTGCCACCAGGAAGGTCACCTTCCAGGATAGGTATCGGAGATGCCAGGTAGCCAATGGCTCAAAGGGCGGCTTAGTAAGCTGTGCCAGGACCACATTGAGATCCCATTCTGTCGGGGGTGGCTGGATGAGGGTTTCAAGAGCAGTAAGCCCCTCATTAATCGAATGATGAGGGGCTGCACAGAAAGAGGTTTGCCCTCTATGGAGTGGTGGTTCACGGAGAGTGCGCTCAGGTGTACTCTCATGGAGTTGGATTTGAGTCCAGACTGAGAAAGATGGAGCAGGTACTGCAGTACTGCCTGTACCGGGAAGGAGAGCGGGTTCACCTGTTGCTCCGTGCACCATAAGAAGAACTGGTGCCACTTGGAAGGCGTAGGCCCGCCACGTGGAGTCCTTGTGGGAGGCAAGAAGGATCTCCTCCACCTCCTTGGGAAAGTTGAGGGGTGTTACGGTGACCCATTCAGCATTCATGCTGTGAGTGACAAGGAACCCAAGTTGGGGTGAAGGATTGAGACCTCCTCCTGAGTGAGAAGCCCTGGTGAGCTCCTAAGAGAGACTGGAGATTCCATTGCGAGACAACCAAAGTTGCCTGGGCCATCTCGGGGCCACCAGAATCAGGGAAGCCTTGTCTCACTGGACCTTGAAGAGTGTCCGCACTATCAGAGGCATGGGAGGGAAAGCATACAATAGGCCCTCCGACCTCGAGATGAGGAAGGCATCCAGTGCTACCCGGGCTGCATGCGGCTATGAGCCGCAGAAAAGCAGCAGCTGAGCATTGGCTGGGCTGGCAAAGAGGTCGAGGCTTGGGGTGCCCCATAACCTGAAGAACTGCTATTCCGCCCCAGGGTCCAGGCACCACTCGTGCGGGTGGAGGACCCTGCTCAGTCTGTTTGCAGGGTACTGTCCTGGCCTGGGAGGTACACTGCCTGAGGAGCATCCCCCATCTGGTCGCCTATGAACAGAGAGCTACTGCCTCCTGACAAAGACAGTAGAAGCCTGTGCCCCCTACTTGTTCAGTTAGAACATCTGATGCTGCAGGCAGTGCTGGAAAGCCTTGAGCACAAGGAAAACGGCCCTGAGCTCCAGCAGGATGATTTGTTGCTGGCTCTCCTCGAAGGACCAGATGCCCTGGGTACACAATACCTCACAATGAGCACCGCAGCCCAGTAGGGAAGCATCTGTCGTGAGGACCCTTTGGTCATGTGGTCAAGGAAGTGAAGCATCGACTGTGCTGATACGATGTAACGGCACTGCACCTCGGTCACCAGGCCCGCGACATAATCTGCTCTTTCTTGGGGGAGGAAAGCTGCAGCCTAGAGGGTGTCTAGCTAGGCCCCTATGAACTCCAAGTCCTGAGTTGGGGTGAGATGGGATTTTAGGTGATTTTTCACAAAACCCAGGTATTGCAGGACCCTAATGGTGCGGCCTGTGGCCTGCAGCGTCTCTGCAACTGTGTCCCATTTTACAAGCCAAGTAAAGGAAGACGAAGGCCCCTTGGAGATGGAGATAGGCTGCCACCACAGCTAGGCATTTGGTGAAGACCCGTGTGGCGGACGCCAAGCCAAAGGTAAGTACCCTGTACTGATAGTGGTCACCTCCAACCATAAATCTTAAGTACTGTCTGTGACTGGGATTGATAAGGATGTGGGTATAAGCATCCTTTAGGTTCAAGGAGCATAGACAATCTCCCTGCCGGAGGTAGGGCAGCAATATTCCAAAGGAGAGCATCTTGAACTTCTCCCGCACCAGGAATTTGTTTAGGTTTCTCAAGTTTGGTCGCCTTCCTCTGAACCGCTTCCAGCCTTTTTATATCCTTTGCGAGAAACGGTCTCCAAAAACTGAATAAAATATTCCAAGTGAGGCCTCACCAGCGACTTGAACAGTGGTATTGTACCTCTTCCTTTCTGCTGGTAATTCTTTTTTGTATGCAACCCAGCATCCTTCTGGCTTTTGCCACCGCCTTGTCACACTGTTTTGCCATCTTGAGATAGTCAGAAATAATCACTCCGAGGTCCTTCTCCTGGTCTGTGCACACCAATCTCTCGCCCCCTATCGCATACAATTCCCTTGGCTTTCTGCTTCCCAAGTGCATGACAGCTTCTTCACATTAAATATTAACTGCTATGCATTAGACCATTCTTCCAGATTTTGTAGATCTTTCCTCATGTTCCCCACTCCCTCAGAGGAGTCCACTCTGTTGCAAATTTTGGTGTCATATGAAAAAAGACAGACTTTTCCATTCAGCCCTTCAGCAATATCACTCACGAATATATTGAACAGTACCGGTCCCAAGACTGAACCCTGGGGCACACCGCTAATCACCTTCCTTTCATCCGAGTTAGTTCCGTTTACTGTCACATTCTGTTGTCTGTCTCTCTCTCTTGCCTCCTCAAATCATCACCCGATATAATGTGGCAGAAGATAGCGGTGAAATACATGGAAGTCTGATTTTAAAAAACTGCTTACCCCTGAAGCAGAGCAATGAACCCTGCAGGCAAGTCGGGAGAAAAAGGGCTTTTTTTTAATGTGGATGAAATGTTTTTGGCAGTGTATTGGAGGCTGCTACAAATGAATTTGAGCAACAACTATGAATTATTCCTATCAGCTAAGTAGCGCTATATTTTCATATTGTTCCACTAATATCATTGAGGATTTACAGTAATACTGAAATCGTTTCTACTAGTTAAACAGAGCTATTTTTGTTGTTCCATTGATATCAGTAAGGATTGTATATGTCAAACTGAGCACAGGTTTTTGGCTGGTGTGCTGGGAAGTTTCAATTGAGCATACCTTCAATGGTGATATTTTGATTAAGGATAGACCCATGATAAGCTTTCTGTCATGCTTTGCTTGTTTTTTATTATAAAACAACAAGAAGATAGAGTCAGAAGATAAGGGGTTTAGAAATTATTAAAAATAAATATATATTTATAAAATAGTAAAAAAAATAAAAAGCATTGCAGAATAGTGGAAAGGGACAGTGTATAAATGAAATCGAGCCAATGATTGATAAGGGGAGTAAAGAGAAATTAGACTTACCTGCTAATTGTTGTTCCTTAAGGAACTCCAGTCCAGTCTCTCACCTCTGGGTAGTGTACCTCCTCTCGCAGCATGGAGACTGGGCATGTCAGAATTCTGAAGTCACCTGCACTTATACTGCTGACACCTCCCACCAGCTCCCAGTGACCTAATGACAAAGCAGACTCAGAGGAGCAACAAATAAGTAGCTATACTAACAAGCAAATACAATAACTCATTCTTTGTAACTTAACCATCCCTCTGAATGAAGAGGATAACTGTTCTTCCCTTCCATGAAGAAAGTAGAATAGAACTAGAGAAATGCAAGGAATGCGCCAAGGAAAAGAAAGGGAGAAAAGAATTCATTGCTTGAAGAGAGAAAATACTTACTGTAACCTGAAGCTGCGGCCAGCCGGTCCACAAAAAAACGGTTTGATAGCTGATACAGTCCTAGGTGGGAATCGGGACTGGACTGGAGTTCCTCAAGGAACAACAACTAGCAGGTAAAGCATAGTTACTCACCTGTAACAGGTGATCTCCGGGAACAGCAGGAATTTAGTCCTCACATATTGGTATCGCCGGTACCGACGGAGCCTGCGTGGGAACGCTCCCCAGCGTCCAATTAGAACGCTTTTGGGAGCATCCCACAGCGCCTCGTGCTGCCTTCCCGCCTTTCCCAACTGCCTCTCTCCAGTTGAGTTTTAGAGCTGAAACAAAGAGAGAGAGCGAGGGAAAGGAAAAGAGAGAGATAGAGAGATACAACTCCTAGGGGAGGTGGATGGGTTGTGAGGACTAAATTCCTGCTGTTCCCGGAGATCACCTGTTACAGGTGAGTAACTATGCTATCTCCAGGAACAAGCAGGAATCTAGTCATCACATATGGGGACTCCCTAGCTTTAGGTGCCAGGGAGAGACCCCAGAAGTTGTGTGTCCCTGAGAAGGGCTCCACTTCCCCCCACGGATCTCTGACATCCTACCAGGGATGGTGGGTAGGAGTTGATTAGGTATGGAACAGGTGTTTGAGAACAGCCTGACCAAACAAGGCATCCCGGCGGGAGTCCTTGTCCAAGCAGTAATGGACTGTGAAGGTATGAACTGAGGCCCAAGTGGCTGCTCGACAGATGTCGTCAATAGACACAGAGTTCAGATGAGCCATTGAGGCTGCCATGGCTCTCACATAGTGAGCTGTGACATGGCCCTCCAGAGAAAGGTTCTTACTCTGATAGGCGAAAGAAATACACTGAGCAATCCAGTTAGTGTTCTCTTGGAGACTGAAAGTCCCAAATGAGAAGGGTCAAAAGCAACAGAGAGTTGAGAGGATTTTCTATGTTGCTGTGTCCTTTGTAAGTAAAAAGCTAGAGCTCTTTTACAGTCCAAGGTATGAAGATTCCTCTCTGCATTTGATGCATGACATCCTGGAAAAAAAACAGGTAGGTAGACCTCTTGGTTGAGATGAAAAGGCGAGACCACCTTAGGCATAAAGTGTGGATGAGTCCTAAGGACTACCTTGTCATGATGGAACCTTGTATAAGGTGGATTAGCTACTAGTGCTTGCAATTCACTAATGCGGCGTGCTGATGTGATTGCAATGAGAAAGATAACCTTCCAGGAAAGGAATTTCAAGGAGGTGGTAGCGAGGGCCCATAGTCGCAAAGCTTTGTTGCAAAGCGACAGAGAGCCCGTTCCCCTCTGTTTGTTCACATAGAACATGGCTACCTGATTGTCCGTGTGAATGTGGACTGTCTTGTAGCTGAACAGGGAGTGGAACACTCGCAGAGCCAGGAAAATTGCCCTGAGTTCCGAGAGATTGATATGTAGTGTCGCCAACCTCCCCCTGGTGGCTGGTGGCTGAACGGGGAGGTTGGGCATATAGTTAATTTTAGGAGAGGAGGGTTCTTAAAGGCCAGCTGCAGCCTGGTCTATGTAGTCCTGCTCCTGGTGCAAATAAGTCATGTAAGCCAAAGTGGAGGGAGAATAAGGCTTTTATTTCCCTTTTCACAAAAAGATTCGTTGCGCTACAAAAATTAAAGAAAGTCCTTCTTTTCAGGTATAAACCAAACTCAAGGTATAAGGCCCTTCTTGGTGGGTTCCCTTACCTACTCCTTTGCTGTGTGCCCACTGTTCAGAAACAGCCTCCATTGCTGTAGAGTTTTAAACTATCTTTCTCTTAGTCTACCTGAGTGACTACCCCTCCCCCCTGCTGAGGCATTGTTGTAGACCTCCATTTCCTGTTGTGCATGTGGGCTTGCTCAGATTGTCTTTCTGTTCCTTGAGAAGAGCAGTGCTTTCCAGGGCTCTCCCAAAAGGTGATTTTTGCTGAATTTGCTGCTAAACTGTGAGTTCTATCTGTCTGTCTGTTTGTCTCCACATATTTATCTATCTATTTGCCCTTCTTGGTGGGTTCCCTTACCTACTCCTTTGCTGTGTGCCCACTGTTCAGGAACAGCCTACTGGCCAGAGACACTTAGGTTCCCGCCCACCCTACCCCTCACCCCACCCACCCCAGGGGCTACATTGCCTATATAGTGGTCACATACGTGCCATCTGTCGTTCCTAACTTGGGTAACGCCCACATCTTCAACTTTTCTTCTTCTTCTTCTTCTTCTTCTGGGACTGCTTTATCAACATGTTGTGTATTCAGTGCAATAACTGTGGTACTTTCATTCAAAGAATAATCATTTGGAGCCTAAGAGCTTGTCCTATATGACTAAAGTCAGCTGCCATGCATGAAGAACTGACTCTACTAAGGAAAGACCTAGCAGCCATGCATAAAGAAGTGTCTCTACTGAGGGAGGAACTGGCTGCAATGAAGCGCACCTCTTCTAGGATACAAACTGAACAAAGTCCACCACCGCTCCCACAAAGAATCAAACACCCCAGGAACAAATGGATCACAGTGGGTTCCATAAGATTGCGACCTGTAACGCAGAGACATCCTACACATCAAGAGATATCCCTGCAAAATGCCTTCTCTGCCTTGGCTAATGAGGATGCCCAATCCAAAGAAACTGAAGGGCCCTTAAATGAGTCAGACAATGCCCAATTTCCTGCTAAAACACCAAATATTGTAGCGCCCTCTACGGGTTAGGCGGTTGCCTATATGTAGTGAGCGTACCTCTTTATGTCCCTTATCACCTCAATTCCCAATACTGAGGCTTCTCAATAATGTAGTTGTGTGGTAAGAACCAAAACAGCCGAGGGTTTCAAAGGTAACAGGAATTTTATTTTTCTACTTAACCATTGAACTTCTTTGTCAGCAGTTCAGATATAACCAGAACAAAAATGGGATACTTCTCCATTCAAAAAGGAAAAACAAACTTTACAGCACAGTCCATGCATTAGCCGTTTCAAACAGCTTGTTTAAACGAAGCAATAAACCTTGCCTTCAGTCAAGATTACATTCTTAGGTCCCAGGCTTGGTATAGCACAAATCTGTATCACTCAGGGCTCTGCACAGCACCTTGGCTTCTTGGTTACGAGCTGCTAAACCTTTGTATTATTCCTTTTTAAAGACATTGGCATTCTTCACTTTCAAGTTGCAAATATTGGCTTTTAACTTCCAGCATTCATAGCCTTCTTTGAGCCTGTCTGACTAGCTCAACATTAGTGCTTCAATTAACCAAATTTCCAGCAGGTCATAAACTTTCCAAAGCTTATGGCTTTTTCACTACTTTTAAAAACCATACAGCTTTTACTTCTTCTGACTCACACAGTAAGAGCAATCCATTTCAATATCAGAACATACACTTTCTGAAAGGCATTCTTCTACTTCCATACTTTCCTCATTTGGTTTAATTAGCACCTGGCTGGCCTCAGCGTCTCTAACCGCAGGTTTCAACTGCTCCAACAATTTCAAAACCTGTTCCCATTGGGAATCCTCACTACGCTGAGTTGCAGGGGAAGGATACAGGAGATCTTTCTTTTTTAATAAACCTTTTAAAACTTGCAAGGGGCTCACCTTGTTCCCAGCAACCTGTCTTCTCTCAGGCTGTGCCACAGGTAGAACCTTCTCCACAGACTCTCTCACAGAGATTCCCGTTCCTTGCCTTCCACCAGCATTTCCCCCAGAATCAACTCTCCTGCGTTCCGAGCCAGCTGTACTCTTCCTACCAGCTAGGCTTCCTTCAGGGCTTGAGTTGTCTGAATGCTGCATGCAATAAGGATCTCCTTTGAGGCTTCTGATAGAGCACTTTTCTCTTACACGTGTCCTCCTAATCTCCCTACTTCGTGTAGTTTCAAGAGATTCTCTGCTAGTGTCCAGCCTGCTAGAGAACGTCTCCTCATCAGAGGATTTCCCTCCTGGACTCAGCCCATGGACACGATCTCCTCCTGCTTTCCTTCTTCCTGGTCTCTCTCCTTTCACTCCTCCTCCTCCTTTCACTTCCCCTTTCGTTTCTTCTTTCGTTCCTCCTTCTCTGGAAGACTCTCTCTGCTTATATGATTGGGGCTGCCCTATAGCCTCAGACTCCACCCCCAGGCTTCCCTCATCACCTCCCCTGGTCACCATGGAGCTAGGGCGTGGCTCACTCTCTACATCTCTGTGCACAGAGTTTTTTTCTTTGGTTAGAGTTTTAACCCTTAAACTCCTTGAAGCTTTCTTCTGCCCAGAGGTAAAAGGCTGTTTTTTCACACTTTCTTTGGGCACTATACCTGTCTCGCCACCACAATATGAAGAAAACCTCACCAAACAGAAAACTATTACTACTTGGAGATTCCAACATCAGAGGCACCAACTTGGGAACACAGTTCAAAGGAGAGAAGATAGTCATGTGCCTACCAGGCTCTTCAGCCAGCAGGAATACAAACCAAGTTGTTGAAATACTTAGCGCAAAAAGTGAGCACTCCAAACCTGATGTTATTATCCACTTGGGCACAAATGACCTGGCTAGAAACAGTGCCTCTATAGCCCAAAAGGACTTCCAATCTCTGGGAGAGAAACTCAAGCCCATTGTTAACACTGTTGCATTCTCAGAAGTTCTACCTGTTCTTGGTAAGGGGACAAAAAGGCTACATTGCATTAACAGCTTTAATACATGGCTCCAGACCTGGTGCAAACAAGAAGGATTCAGATTTATTGGCAACTGGGGCAACAGATGGACCAACAAGAGACTGTACTGTGCTGATGGACTACATCTCTCTGTCGCAAGGAAAATAAACCTAAGTGAAAAATTCAGGCAGTATGTGGATATGCATTTAAACTAGGAAAAGGGGGTGACGGATGTGGAAGGTCAACATCTGCATGCCACCCCCTGAAAAAGCAGAACAACATCAGAAACAGCCACACTCTTAAACCACACATCAAAAACAAGTGGAAAGAAGTGGGCAGAATAAAATCAATGCAAAATACACACAAGCCAGGTAAATGCTGGAAAGCAATGAGCACAAATGCTCGAAGCTTAGCCAAAAAAATTCCAGACCTGGAAGCCCTAATGGTGGAAACGGATTTGGACATCGTGGCCATTACAGAAACATGGTTTAATGAATCGCATGATTGGGATATAGCCATAGCTGGCTATAATCTATTCAGAAGAGACAGAGAAAATGTCAAAAGCAGTATTAAAGCTACTGAAATGCAGGGAACATGGGGAAAAGAAGAAGCGCTCTGGATTGCGTTGAAAAGAGGAGATGGCACTGTCATCCATATTGCTGTAGTCTACACACCTCCGACTCAAATTGAAGAGAGAGAAAACGAATTGATTATAGATATTGCCAAGATAGCAACAAAGGGGGAAGCAATCATATTGGGTGACTTTAATCTACCTGATGTGGATTGGATTACTCCTTCTGCACATCTGGAAAGCAGCAAAAAAATTGTGGATGCTCTCCAAGATGCATTACTTAGACAAATGGTGATGGAACCAACCAGGGAAAGCTCAACGCTGGATGTAGTGCTCACCAACAGTGATAACGTGTCGAATGTCTGCGTGAATGCCCCTGTGAGCAACAGCGACCATCACATGGTGTGGTTTGAGATAAAAGCCATGGTACAGGCCAATCATAGCAAGCTCAAAGTCCTAAACTTCAAAAACACTGACTTCAATAAAATGGCCGAGTACTTAAAGGAGGAGATGATGGGGTGGAAGGAGATAAGGAAAGTGGAATTGCAATGGACTAAACCAAAGGCGGCAATAAAAAGGGCAACAGATAAATATGTAAGAAAAATAAATAAAAACAAGAGGAGAAGGAAACCTATTTGGTTTTCCAAAGAGGTGGCTGCTCAATTAAAGGCAAAAAACACAGCTTTCGCAAAATTCAAAAGCTTGCAAACAGAACACAGAAATGAATACAGGATCAAGCTCACAGAGTCAAAAAGAGAAATAAGGATAGCAAAATCAAAGGCAGAGGAAAAGATGGCTAAAGATGTTAAAGGTGGCGACAAAACTTTCTTCAGGTATATTCAGGAAAGGAAGAAGATCAGAGTTGGAATTGCAGGACTCAGAAGTGCTGGGAAAGGACTCGTGGAAAGTGACACTGAAAAAGCAAAATTGCTAAACAAATACTTCTGCTCTGTTTTTACTAAAGAAGATGCTGGAGATGGACCAGCTGTGACTCCCAAATATAAAAATAGGAATGAAGTAGATACCACACCATTCACAGAAGATGAGGTGTTAGAACAACTTGCTAAACTGAAAGTGGACAAAGCCATGGGACCAGATGGGATACATCCCAGGATACTGAAAGAGCTCAGAGAGGTTCTTGCAGGACCGTTAAAGGATGTCTTCAACAGATCCTTGGAAACAGGAATGGTTCCTCAGGACTGGAGAATGGCTAATGTTGTACCTCTACACAAAATTGGTGACAGGGAAGAAGTGTCAAATTACAGGCCCGTGAGCCTTACCTCGGTGGCAGGAAAAGTAATGGAGGCGCTCCTGAAAGAGCGAATAGTGAACTTTCTCAAAACCAACAGGTTGCAAGATCCAAGGCAACATGGTTTTACCGAAGGACGGTCTTGCCAAACAAATCTGATTGAGTTCTTTGATTGGGTGACCAAGGAACTAGATCTGGGGCATGCAATGGATGTCATCTATCTGGATTTCAGCAAAGCCTTTGATGCTGTTCCTCATAGGAGGCTTGTCAATAAACTCAGTAGCTTGGGGATGTGTCCCAAGATAGTAAACTGGATTAGAAATTGTTTGACTAACAGACAACAGAAGGTGATGGTACATGGAGCTCACTCGGATGAGAGGAAGGTGATTAGCGGGGTGCCTCAGGGTTCGGTCCTGGGCCCGGCACTGTTCAATATAATTGTGAGTGATATTGCTGAAGGACTGAATGGAAAAGTCTGTCATTTTGCAGATGACACAAAAATTTGCAACAGAGTGGACTCCCCCGAGGGAGTGGTTAACATGAGGAAAGATCTACAAAAGCTGGAAGACTGGTCTAATGCTTGGCAACTACGATTTAATGTGAAAAAGTGCAGAGTCATGCACTTGGGTAGCAGAAATCCAAGGGAAAGGTACACGATAGGGGGTGAGAGGTTGGTATGCATGGTTCAGGAGAAAGACCTTGGTGTGATTATCGCTGATGATCTCAAGGTGGCAAAACAGTGCGACGAGGCGGTGGCAAAAGCCAGGAGGATGTTGGGCTGCATACAAAGAAGTATTACCAGCAGAAAGGAAGAGGTACCTATGCCACTGTACAAGTCACTGGTGAGGCCTCACTTAGAATACTGTGTTCTGTTTTGGAGACCATATCTTGCAAAAGATGTAAAAAGACTAGAAACTGTTCAGAGAAAGGCGACCAAAATGATTTGGAGCCTGCGTCAGAAGCCTTATGAGAAGAGACTTGAAGACCTAAATATGTACACTTTGGAGGAGAGGAGGGACAGGGGAAATATGATTAAGACCTTTAAATACTTAAAGAGAAATGATGAACAAACAAAGCTCTTCCAAAGACGGGGAAGCTGTAAAACTAGAGGGCATAACATGAAGCTGCAAGGTGGTAAATTGAAAGGCAATGTCAGGAAATATTTCTTCACTGAAAGGGTGGTGGATGCTTGGAATGCCCTCCCGATGGAAGTGGTGGGGGCAAACACGGTGATGGAATTCAAAACGGCATGGGACAAACACAGTGGATCCCTTTACAGCAACAGGATAAAAGCAAAATAAACGGTACCATCTAACTCCTGAACTATCTAGCGTCTCAACAAATAAGGGTGTCCTACATGGAGTGGTGGGTTCACCCCTAAACAAAAACAAAAACATGGGGAGGGGTGGCCTGCACAGAGCGACAGGTGCACCTACTCTTGCCATCTTGCTGGGCAGACTAGATGGACCAGGCTGATCTTTATCTGCCGTCACTTACTATGTTACTATGTAAGTAAACTGTTATAATCTTCACAGTTGTGGAAAGGAATTTAACCAAGGATTCTTTCAACATTGGAGTAAATTACATGTCTGAACATTCTTCTTTCCATCAGCACAAATATGAAAACTTCTTAAGGTAACATCTGTAAGGCTCACAGTTCCTGCAGTCATTCCAAACTACCCACAATGCACATAGAACAATCCATCAATTCCTCCTGAGATAAGGGAATAGGGTCTATAAGCTCCACTTGCATCGGTTCTAAATCACTATTATCTTCTTCTGGGCTGGGACCTTCTCTGGCTGTTATCACTGGCCAGTCCCTATTTCTGTTCCCTTGTTTTCCATACAGTTGTTCTAAGGTTCTTAAATGAGCATGGCCTGTTTTATAGCCCCTATATCTTGGCTGGTGAAACTCTGGCCTGCTTTCTCTTCCTTTAAACTGGGCATCTGTTTTATAAGGGCTTCTAGCAGCTGAGCCTTTCTTTATGAATAAAGAATCATCATACCTTGGTTTCCTGTAATAGGCATAGCTGGAAGTGTCCTCCTCAGGTATTTCCCTTAGGATCCAGTCTCTCTGGCAATCTTTCTCTTGAAAGCTTCTGGTACCTTTCAATCTGGTCTCCGGGCTTTCTGGCAAGCGTAGGCCCCTCTCCAAGCCTGGCTTCCTGCTTCTTAGCTCTTTACCTCTGGAGTTTCTGGCTACCACGACTTCCACAGGACTGACTCTCCTCCGTTTGTCTTTCTCCCTGGGACCTTCTGGTTCTCTTCCAGTTCCTGCAGCCGTGCCACTAGTCCTGGTTCCACTGCTCTGTTTTTCAGCAGTGCTCTGCTCTCCGGTGCTGCTCTGCTCTCCGGTGCTGCTCTGCTTTCTGTCTCCAGCCTCTTGCTTATAAAGGTCTTCTGCCTTTGAGCTTCCCGGGCTAGTTCTCAGGTGCTGCTGATTAGCTAGGTGTGTCCACTCAGCCTCTGTAAGTGCACGCCTGCTCCCTCTAGTTGTTTTGCTAGACAATTGCATTCTCTGCACCTCATTTGTTTTGGGATAGACAGCTTCTTTTCCTATATCCTCACTTTTATTAGCTCCTGCTCTATGACATATCCCCTTTCTTAAAATATTACGGGCTGAGTTATCATTTTCCCTAGAGCACGTAATTCGCAACATGGCATCAGCATTATAATGCAGCTTCCCTACTCTATGCTCTACCTTATAGTCATAAGGTTGCAACGCCATATAGTTAGACCCTTTTCCTGATGACGCCATGAGAGCCAATCTTTCATGCCAATGTCAGAGGACATTTATATGATAGACTTGGTTTGTCCCTTTTTGTCCTGTATCAGATACGAGGCTGGACCAAGTGGTTTGACCACTGTATACGGTCCCCTCCACGGGGCTTTGAATTTTGGGGTAGGTCCGGACACTAACACTACCACTTTCTCGCCTACACTTAGTTGCCTAGGCTTTGTATCTCTGTCATAATATCTCTTTTGCTTTTGTTGGCTATCTTTCAGCCTTTCTTCTGCGAGACGAGAAGTCCGCTTTAGACTCCTCCTCAAGTTTTTCAAAAATTGGGGTACTCCCACTTCAGTTTCTACTGGTTCAATCCATTGTTCACACAGAATATCTAGCCGAGGGCTCAGATCTTCGTCCGGCTGGTCTTTACCCACTGCTACAAAACCTTCCATATCGCTTCGTCCCGTCGAGCCAAAACCTCCGGTTCCCCGGCTCGTGGGAGTCACCATAGCCACCTCCTCCAGGATTGGGAATCCCACTCATTCGCATATCAACTGGGCAATGCGATCCCCTATTTTGACATTAAAGTCCGCCTCTGCAAAATTGAATAAAAGGACCTTAAGGGAGCCCCTGTAGTCTGGATCTACTACTCCAGCCCCTACATCGATGAAATGTTTGTAAGCCAGGCCAGATCGAGGCGCAATACGACCATAGCACCCTTGTGGTAACTATTTGTATGCCTGTGTCAATTAAGGCTCGGCCCTGCTTGGGTACCACTTGATTTTCGGCACTATATAAGTCATAGCCCGCGGCCTGGGCGGATGCTCGTTGGGGACTACGAGCTTGCCTAGAAGTTTTACAGAATTTTAATACAAATTTCTTCAGGGGCTCTTCCTGTATTTTCTGCACGGGCTTTTTAGTCTTCCCCAAGAGGGGACTGGGAACTGCCATTATCTTATAGGGAGTGCATGTGGACACAAAAACATCCTGGGGAGACAAGCCTTTTTCTAAACCTCTTTTAAATTGAGGCCAGTCTCTGCCTAGCACTAGCTCTTGGGGTAGTTTGGGTACAACTGCAACCAACATTTCCCTTTCAATACCAAAGCCTTTCACAATCAGCTTAAACACCGGATAATATGTTGCAGCCCCATGAATACACTTTATCTTTACACTCCCCTCTGGCCGATCTGGTGCGGATTCACCTTGCTCCTTGATCAAAGACCATAGTTTTTGGGAGATCATGGTTTGATCCGCGCCAGAGTCCAGGAGAGCCTTGGTATCAATGCCTTGTACCGTTACATCCAATACAAATCCCTCCCGCAATGCTTTCATGTTCTCACCAATGAGAGCAGTACGGGTCTGACATTCGCTCTTTATGTGGCCCGTTTTCCCACATGAAAAACATCTTTTAGAGCGGTCCCTCAACACAGAACTAACATTTGTCATTCCTTGAGTTTTATAGCGTGAGAGACTTTCTGATGTATGCTTTATCGCACCAGCTGCCATCTTTGGACTTTCCCCACTTTGCTGGGTGGCCGATTCCGCCTCCAAATAACGCTCGGTAAGCGTAATGGCTTCTGCAGTGGTGTGACAGTTCTGCAAAAGGAGGAAGCTCTGCACGCTTTTAGGTACTGCAGACATATATTGTTCTAACACTATCATATCCATTAAAGTGTCTACAGTTTTTTCCTCCGGTTTTAACCATTTCCTTGCTAAGCTCCTTAGCCTATGGCCTAGAGCCTTAGGTGTCTCGCCTATCTTAAGGTGAGCGGCTCGTAGCATACGATTATACACAAGTGGTGTGAGGCCCAGGCGATCCCTGATGGCCTTGGTTACCTCATGGTAATCCTTTACTAAAGTAGGAGGCATCGCCCTGTAAGCTGACAGCACCTCCCCTGTAAGAGAAGCTGCCAGGCAAATTGCCCATTGTTCCTTCGGCCAAGCCGCCGAATGTGCAATCCTATCAAAAGAATCAAGGAAGTCATCAATATCATCTGTAGCACTTAACTTCCCTACAGTTAAAGCGTCAACAGGCCATTGTCCAGGATTCTGTCCCTTATGACTTGCGGCTGTTTCCTGTGACTTCTCCTGATGAATTACCCATGCCTCCATCATCTGTAAGATGGGCTTCTGTTGCTCATGCATGGCCAGTACTGCCTGCTGCTGAGTTTGGCAAGCCAGTTCTCTTGGCTTGTCGAATTGGAGGGCCATCCATGCACATAGCTCTTTCTGATCCATAGCGATGGTATGCCTAAAAAAAAAAAAAAAAAAAAAAAAAAAATCTGAGAGAAAACCAAGTGCGGCCTGATAACCAAAAATCAGTTCACTCTCTCCCCCTTTTTTTTTTTTCAAATCTTACACCCACATCCAGCACAGGTCATGCTCATCTACATTTTACCTGATACTGGGGTTGAGTCAACTTTTGGAAAAAGACACTGCTGCTCCTACTTGTAGCACTCTGCCACCACTGCCAGCAACAGCACGACTTTCCCCTTCCGGGTTTTCCTTCCACTCCGGGTTTTTCTTCCACTTCGGGTTTTCCTTTTCCACTTCAGGTTTTTCCTTTTTTAACCTTGGTGGTGGTTTCTTTCTTTTCTCTTTTTGTAGTTCTTAGGCCCAAAATCCGAACTACGCCATTTATGTCGCCAACCTCCCCCTGGTGGCCGGTGGCTGAACGGGGAGGTTGGGCATATAGTTAATTTTAGGAGAGGAGGGTTCTTTAAGGCCAGGTGCAGCCTGGTCTATGTAGTCCTGCTCCTGGTGCAAATAAGTCATGTAAGCCAAAGTGGAGGGAGAATAAGGCTTTTATTTCCCTTTTCACAAAAAGATTTGTTGGGCTACAAAAATTAAAGAAAGTCCTTCTTTTCAGGCATAAACCAAACTCAAGGTACAAAGTAAACTGTTATAATCTTCACAGTTGTGGAAAGAAATTTAACCAAGGATTCTTTCAACATTGGAGTAAATTACATGTCTGAACATTCTTCTTTCCATCAGCACAAATATGAAAACTTCTTAAGGTAACATCTGTAAGGCTCACAGTTCCTGTAGTGATTCCAAACTACCCACAACACACATGGAACAATCCATCAATTCCTCCTGAGATAAGGGAATAGGGTCTATAAGCTCCACTTGCATCGGTTCTAAATCACTATTATCTTCTTCTGGGCTGGGGCCTTCTCTGGCTGTTATCACTGGCCAGTCCCTATTTCTGTTCCCTTGTTTTCCATACAGTTGTTCTAAGGTTCTTAAATGAGCATGGCCTGTTTTATAGCCCCTATATCTTGGCTGGTGAAACTCTGGCCTGCTTTCTCTTCCTTTAAACTGGGCATCTGTTTTATAAGGGCTTCTAGCAGCTGAGCCTTTCTTCATGAATAAAGAATCATCATACCTTGGTTTCCTGTAATAGGCATAGCTGGAAGTGTCCTCCTCAGGTATTTCCCTTAGGATCCAGTCTCTCTGGCAATCTTTCTCTTGAAAGCTTCTGGTACCTTTCAATCTGGTCTCCGGGCTTTCTGGCAAGCGTAGGCCCCTCTCCAAGCCTGGCTTCCTGCTTCTTAGCTCTTTACCTCTGGAGTTTCTGGCTACCATGACTTCCACAGGACTAACTCTCCTCTGTCTGTCTTTCTCCCTGGGACCTTCTGGTTCTCTTCCAGTTCCTGCAGCCGTGCCACTAGTCCTGGTTCCACTGCTCTGTTTCTCAGCAGTGCTCTGCTCTCCGGTGCTGCTCTGCTCTCCGGTGCTGCTCTGCTTTCTGTCTCCAGCCTCTTGCTTATAAAGGTCTTCTGCCTTTGAGCTTCCCGGGCTAGTTCTCAGGTGCTGCTGATTACCTAGGTGTGTCCACTCAGCCTCTGTAAGTGCATGCCTGCTCCCTCTAGCTGTTTTGCTAGACAATTGCATTCTCTGCACCTCATTTGTTTTGGGATAGACAGCTTCTTTTCCTATATCCTCACTTTTATTAGCTCCTGCTCTATGACAGTAGACAACTCTCTTGCAGATGAGCTCCCCAACCCTTTGGAGAAGCATCTGTTGTGAGAGTTGCTTGGGGTAAGGGTTGTTGGAAGGGGCACCCCAGCAACAGATTTTGAGTGGACCTCCACCATTGGAGGGACAAAATGAGGCGACTTGTGTTTGCTATTTTGTCTGACAGGCACCCTGATGCCTGGGTCCATTGGATGGATAAAGTCCACTGAGCTGCCCTCATGTGGAGGCGAGCATATAGAACCACATGCACAGTGGATGTCATGTGGCCCAGCAATTCCAACATTTCTCGAGCAGTTAGGTGAGGCTTTAGCGCTGCTTGAGAAGCTAACTGCACTAAGCGAAGGCAACGGGCCTGGGGGAGATAGGCCCTTGCTCTTGTGGTATCCAGCAGAGCTCCTATGAACTCTAAAGATTGAGTGGGAGTCAGACTGGATTTTGGGATGTTTATTACCAGCCCTAAATACTGAAGGATACACATTGTGCAGGATAGAGAAGTCTTGGCCTCTGACTGTGTTGGAGCTCGAATGAGCCAGTCGTCCAAGTAAGGGAAGATGAATATTCCCAGAGTACGGAGAAATGCTGCTACCACAGCCATGCATTTCATGAACACCCTTGGAGCAGAGGCCAGACCAAAAGGAAGCACCCTGTATTGGTAGTGCTTTCCTTGAAAAAGGAACTGAAGGAACTTTCTGTGGGTTGGATGGATGAGTACATGGGTGTACGCTTCCTTGAGATATAGAGAACAAAGCCAATCCTGACTCTGAAGGTATGGAAGCAGAGCACCGAGAGAAATCATCTTGAATTTCTCCTTGACAAGGAATTTGTTCAATTCTCTGAGATCTAATATAGGTCTGTATCCCCCTGTTTTCTTTGGGATAAGAAAATAAGGGGAATAGAACCCTGTGCCCTGTTGATGAAGAGGCACTTCTTCTATCGCCCCCTTGGGCAAGCAGAATGGCAACCTCCTGACCTAGAAGGTTGATGAGAGGTGTCGGAGAATTGAACTGCTTCACTATTGTGTGAGGGAGCATGCTTGAAAAATGAAGTTTGTACCCCTCCTTTATGATGGAGAGTGTCCAATGCTCTGCTGTTATTTGCCCCCATCTGGGGGCAAAATGACATAACCTTCCTGGAATGGTGGATGGTTCTGGTCCTTCCAGAACCAGAAAGGCTAAGTTCTCTAGCTGAAAGTCAAAGGCCCTGAGGAGGCTGAGGCTGCTGAGCCGGTGGAGGCCTAGCAGCCTTTGCTTTCTTCTGTTTGGGTGGTTTCTGACGTTTAGTTGAAAACTGAACTGTAGAAGAAGCCTGCTGAGTATAAGCAGGATAAAATCTTTTCTTTTTAGAAAAAGGTGTTTTCTTGAACAACTTTTTTCTAACAGAATCAGCAGTGGACTTGGATAGTCTATCCAAGGTGGAATTTTCAGCATCCATTTCATTGGCTTTTTCCTACCAATCTTTCCCAAACAGGTTCTCACCAGTACAAGGGATATTTCCCAATTTATCTTGTACCCAAAGCTCTAAATCAGATGCTTGGAGCCAAGCAATTCTACATGCAACTATGGCAATAGCCGAGGTTCTGCTTATACACTCAAAGCAGTCAAAGGCTGCACGGTTGGAAAATTTAGAGACATCTTGGACATGTTTGATGCAAGTGAGAAAATCCTGTCTTTTCTCCTCAGAAATGAAAGGACTTAAAGTTTGTAAATTATCTGTGACCTCCTTTAGGAACATTCCCATGTAGAGACTATAGAAACTGATTCTTGCAGCAAGCATGGAAGCTTGAAAGACTCTACGTCCAAAAGCATCCAGGGTTCTGCATTCACGTCCTGGAGGATTAGAGGCATGTCTTTTTGCACTTCTAAGCCTCCTCATAGCTGACTCCACCACAATAGAATGGTGAGGAAGCTGAGTTTTATGAAACCCAGGACAAGAAGGGACACGATACATAGTATCTAACCTACGAGAATGAGGAGAGTTGGTAAGAGGTGTTTCCCACATCCTCAACATGAGATCATATAGAATCTCATGAATGGGTAAGGTAGCTGCCTCCTTAGGAGTTTTGGGATATTGTAAAATCTCCAACTCCTTGGCCCTTGGCTCTGTTTCAGGGGCCACAGTGATGGACAGGCCCCGAGCCACCTCTCTGATAAAGTCCTGGAAAGACATGCCCTCTGGAGGAGACATCCTGCGTTTAGGGGAGGAGGACTCCTCTGGAAGAAGTATCTCTGCATCGACAGAACTTTCAGAATCCTCAGATTCTTCTGAGGACTCAAAGTATCGTCTGTCCGGATGCTCCTGCAGAGCCCGATACTAACCGTACCGACCAAGGTCGGTACCGGGAATAACCGGTACCGGAGAATCGGTACCGGAAAGCATGATAGGACAGAGTACCGGCATCGCAGACACCGATGCCGATGTCGATGCTACCGGTACCAGTGCCGGTGCTAGCACCGGTACCGGTGGAGTTGTCTGTCGCGGTACCAAGGGCGTCGATGCTGCAAGGAAAGCCGCCAGACTGCGTTCCATGCTCAGAATTCTCTGGTCCATGGACGCCGCCAATGCCTGGAAGTCGGTACCAGTGGAAGCCACCGGTACCCCAGAGCATGGCACCAGGAGATCTGTTGAGGCCGAGCCATCTAGAACATCCTGGAACCCCGATAATGCTTTAGAAGCCGAAGCCTCCCGTCGGGGTAATTTTGCTGGTGCAGAATCCGAGGGCAACGCCAGAGGCATCTCGATGCTTAGAAGGAGATCTACCCTTTGAGGACCGGCTGGATTTATGTTTAGTTACCTTAGATCCACGGGAGGAAGAAGCAGCCCTGGAAGACGTCGATGCCACCGAAGCTGCATCAGAAGGAAACAAGGTACTGAGCTTTGTCGCTTGCTTCTGCCGACCTCTTTTAGACATCATGGCACAGGACACACAATCCGTGATGGAGTGGTCAGGACCTAAACATTTTAAACACCATTCATGGGTGTCGGTGACGGAAATGGTACCGCCACACTTGGTGCACTTTTTAAAACCTGAGGCAGGTTTTTCCATGTTAAGGAAGTTTTTGGGCCTAAGGCCCAAAAAGGCGGGTGCACCTGAAGAAAAATAGAAAAATAAATATTTTTATTTTATTTTTTTTTAGAAATAGGAAAAGAAAGACCGGCGGTACCGGTAGAGCATCGAAGAAGGCAGACGCGACCACAAAAAGAAATAAAGAAATTCTTCTGCGGTGACAGGAACACGACCTGCTGGCTCCGCGGAAAAAGAACTGGAGAGAGGCAGTTGGGAAAGGCGGGAAGGCAGCACGCAGGCGCTGTGGGATGCTCCCAAAAGCGTTCTAATTGGACGCTGGGGAGCGTTCCCGCGCAGGCTCCGTCGGTACCGACGATACCCATATGTGATGACTAGATTCCTGCTTGTTCCTGGAGATGTCTAATTTCTCTTTCCTTATAGTCCCTCCAGTCCAGTCCCTCACCTCTGGGATGTAACAGAGCAGTAAATTAATGGGAGGGACCTGTCCAACCGGACTTCAACACCGCCAAACTGAAACAGGCATCCCCTGCCGCCTGGACATCTAATCGGTAATGCCTACTGAAAGTATGCAAAAAGGACCACGTAGCTGCCTTACAGATTTCAGCCGGAGGAACCAAACTATGTTCCGCCCACGAAGCCGCCTGGGCTCTCATAGAATGAGCCCGTAAGCCTACAGGAACTTGACGACCTTGCAAGATATAAGCTGATGCTATCGTCTTCCGGATCCACCTAGAAATGGCAGCCTTGGCTGCCGCTTTGCCTTTACGAGGTCCCCCAAAGAGAATAAACAAACGCTCAGATTTGCGAAAGGGCTCTGAAGCCTTCAGATAATGGCGGAGAACTCTCTTAATGTCCAACAGGCGCAAACTACAATCTGAGACGTCATTCCCTAAAGTCCTTAATACTGGTAAGGACACCGCCTGATTCACATGAAATGGCAAACGACCTTCGGCAGAAAGGAAGGGACAGGACGCAAAACCACTTTCTCCCGAGAGAAAGTCAGAAAGGGTTCCCTACAGGACAAAGCCTGTCGCTCTGAAACCTGACGCACAGAGCATATTGCTACTAGAAAGACTGTCTTTAGAGTCAAATCTTTAATAGAGGCCTGATTCAAAGGCTCAAAAGTCTCCCTCGTCAACACCTCCAAGACCAAGTTGAGATCCCACGGAGGAATTACAACCCTGCGCGGAGGATGCAAACGCGACACCGCTCTCAGCAAACGCACGACATCTGGATGGGACCCCAAAGAGACTCCATGAACCTTTCCTCGATAAAACACAATAGCCGCCAACTGCACCCTCAATGAGCTAGCCGCTAACCCCTTATCAAAACCATCCTGTAAAAAACTCAAAATCTCCGGAATTAAAACCGTAGAAGGACGCACCTGTTTGGTCGCACACCAATCTTCAAAAATACGCCAGACGTGAACATAAGCTAAGGAGGTTGACCTTTTTCTAACCAAGAGTAAGGTAGAAATCACTGAACTAGAGTAACCTTTCTTCCTTAACCTTGCCCTTTCAATGGCCAAGCCGTAAGCGAGAACCGATCCACCTGAGGCATTCGAAGAGGACCCTGTAATAGAAGGCTTACCAACTCTGCGTACCACGGACGACACGACCAATCTGGAGCTATCAAAATTATGCACCCTTGATGAGCTTTAATGCATTGAACCACTCTGCCTATGAAAGCCCACAGAGGGAAGACATAGAGGAGCCCCTGTGACAGCCACTGTTGTAGTAAAGTATCCAGAACTTCAGACATCCTCTCTCGCCTCCTGCTGAAGAAGCGGCTGGTCTTGGCTGATTGGAATGTTGCTTTGAGATCCATAATGGGAGATCCCCACTTGCTGACTAACTGAGCAAAGACTTCCGGGTTAAGTTCCCACTCTCCAGGGTCCACTCGGACTTGGCTGAGGTAGTCCGCCATCACGTTGTTGGACCCTGCAATGTGTGCCGTCGACAGAGCCATGAGTTGAGGCTCCACCCATTCGAACAAGGCCTCTGCTTCCTCTTCCAGTGTTGCGCTGCCAGTACCCCCTTGCCAATTGAGATACGCTACCGCGGAAGCATTGTCTGACAGAACTCGGACCACGCGACCCAGTAAGTTGGACTCGAAGGCGCAAAGCGCCAGAGCAACTGCTCGCAACTCCAACCGGTTGATCGACTACTGGACCTCTTGAGCACTCCAGCTGCCCTGCACGAACAGCTCCCCGCAATGAGCTCCCCAACCCGCCAGACTGGCATCCGTCAACACAGGAACCCACTGCAGTTGTTCGAGAGGCATACCTGCCGCCAGGTTTTCCAGTCGCAGCCACCACTGAAGAAATGTCCAAACTGCCAGCGGGCAGATCAGACATTTGGACAGAGAATCTCTCTGGTGAGACCATCGACGGAGCAGAGACCTCTGCAACGGACGCATATGCGCCCTGGCCCATGGCACCACTTCCAATGTGACCGCTATTGTTCCTAGAACACGCAGATACAGTCATGCTGATGGTGCCAGACTCCTCAAAAACTTGCACACCAAGGGGCTTGTTTAAAAAGCTGCGGTAGCGGTTTGCGATTGTTATCGGAGCCGCGACCCCATTGATTTCAATGGGGCCGCGGCTCCGATAACGACCGTGAACCGCTACCGCAGCTTTGTAAACAAGCCCCCAAGAGTCATAGCCCCTGGGCCCGGAGCGCCGGCAGAAACACCACCAGACTCGCGTGTCGAACTGAACCCCTAAGTATTCTAGACTCTGCGAAGGTTCCAATCGACTCTTGGCAACATTGACAACCCAACCGAGACTCTGTAGGAGCTGTACCACCCTGGCTGTAGCACGTACACTCTCGGCTCTGGATTTTGCCCGGATCAACCAATCGTCCAGATAAGGGTGAACTAACACCCCTTCCCTGCGAAGAGCTGCCGCCACCACCACCATTATCTTGATGAAGGTCCGGGGAGCCGTCGCCAGGCCGAACGGCAATGCTTGGAATTGAAAATGTCCCGATGGCACTGCAAACCGTAGGAACCGTTGATGATCCGGTTTGATTGGAATATGCAGATAAGCCTCAGTGAGATTAAGTGATGTCAAAAACTCTCCTTGTCGCACCGCCACTATTACAGATCGCAACGTTTCCATGCGGAAATGCGGCACTCAAAGACAGTAGTTTACCTCCTTGAGGTCTAGGATTGGCCAAAAGGTTCAGTCCTTCTTGGGGACCACGAAATAAATGGATTATCGACTGCAACAGTAGTGCTCTGGAGAAACCGGAACGACCGCTCCCAGCTGCAAAAGATGCAACAGCGTCCGCTTTACTGCCGCTGCCTTGCTCCACCCCCTGCAAGGGGAGAGAACAAAGGAATCGATGACCGGTTGAGCAAACTCGAGGGCATACCCTTCGCGAATAACCTCCAACACCCATTGATCAGATGTTACACAGACCCAGGCTGGGTAAAAGTCCCGCAGCCGACCCCCTAGAGATTGAATCCCTGCCTGGGCCCTCCTCGCTTCATTGTGTTTTTTTGTTAAATCCGGCAGGCAAGGTACCAGCGAAACCCCTGCCCGCACCACGGAACCCCCGAAAACCTTGACCTCGAAAGGGATACCTTCCTCTCTGGAAACCTCCCAGGCGAGATGTTCGAAACCATCGAAAATCTCGAGACTGATCTCTCGAAACTGCCGCGGTACGCCCCGGTTTCGGCTTATCTTCTGGCAAGCGACCATCTTTTGATTCACCCAAATCCTTAACCAACTTGTTGAGATCCTCCCCGAACAAAAGCTTTCCTTTAAAAGGAAGCTTGCTAAGTCTTGATTTGGATGAACTATCCGCTGACCAATTTCTTTGCCACAGATAACAACGAGCTGCCACAAGTTAAGCCATACTATTGGCCAACGCTCTAATAAGGTCATAATGGACATCGGTTACCTCAGGCCAGAGGGCCGGGGGTTCAATTCTCGCATGGAGACAAGTAACCTCAGGCCAGAGGGACTGGGGTCTCTAGTCCCATGGCTGCTCCTTGTGGCCTTGGGCAAGCCACTTAACCCTCCATTGCCTCAGTTACACTTAGATTGTGAGCCCTGCAGGGACAAGGGAATAAAAAGTACCTGTTAGTATATACATGTAAACCGCTCTGATGCATAAGTAAAAGGGCGGTATATCAAATGCCTAAACCATAAACATAACCATCGGCCAGGTAAGCTGCCCTGGATTCCAGCCTAGTAATGTCCGCCAACTGATCTTGCGCCTGCTCTCCCGACTGTTGCAAGCATTGCGACCAGCGAAGACAAGCTCTCACCACTCACGCTCCATAAATTGAGGCTTGTAGCGAGAGCGTATTGACTTCAAAGGTCTGCTTTAATAACGAATCCACCTTCCGGTCTTGACCGTCCTTCAAAGCAGCACTACCTTCCACCAGAATTGTTATCTTCTTTGTGACCGCCGAAACTGCCGCATCTATACGCAGAGAGCAGAACAGCTCCCGCTCTTGGTCAGCTAAGGGGTAGAGCGAGAGACAGACCGGACACCCCGTAGATCCCTGGAAGATCCCACTCATCCTGGATTATTTGCTTGACCACTCTGTGAACGGGAAAAACCGCCTGGGATTTTCGTACCGCCTGAATGAGAGGATTCTCCAATCCCTCATCCTCTGTAGGCACAACAACAGAGAGGTTCAGAGCCTGATGAGACTCTGTAATGAGAGCTGTCAGCTCTTCTTTCCTAAAAACCCGGATAATCCTCGCCTGATCCTCAGGCTCTTGAATTTCACCTTCCTCAAGTTCTTCCATACCGATCTCTGGATCCATGTCGAATTCGTCACCCTTGAGCCAATCTGACCCAAGAGTCTGCTCATCCCCTAACCGAGCTCTCTTAAGCGGTCTGACGTCTGCGGTGCCTGGCTTGTCCGCGGAAGGCCGAATCACCCTGGCACCCAGCCCCACCAGATCCATAGCTGTCCCCTGCTGACGTAAACAGTAAGCCTGGTGCAGCAGAAGAACAAAATCCGGTGAAAACCCCCACAGAGCAGCTCCGCTCACCATAGGAGGATTAGACGGACCCGGTCGCGGCAGACCAATAGCAATCGGAGAGGTCGGAAGCTCTAGCAGAGACCCTCCCCCCTCTACCGGAACCGCAGAACCTTGCGCCGCCACTGAAGGCACCTCCTTTGACTTATCCTGGAGCTCCTGCTCCATATTTAGTGCTTCTGTTGCGCAACCACGACATGCGCTTGCGTCAGATACCGTCCCCCGACAGGTACCACAGTCCTCTACTTCTCTGCCTTTATAAAAAAAGCA
Source organism: Ichthyophis bannanicus (assembly GCA_033557465.1). Classification (NCBI taxonomy): domain Eukaryota; kingdom Metazoa; phylum Chordata; class Amphibia; order Gymnophiona; family Ichthyophiidae; genus Ichthyophis; species Ichthyophis bannanicus. The sequence goes on along the minus strand of CM066036.1, from coordinate 605,787,790 downwards.
CCGATGCTCCTGGCCCTTTAAAACAGGCTTACCAGTGCCCTTGAGAAAACCAGCATGAAAAGGATCGCAGTAAAAACTGAACGCCGGTAATGGAATTGGGAGAGGGTCTGCAGGCAGAGGAGACTACCAAGCTCAGCACCCCCCCCCCCCCCACCCCCATACAGTCAAGGAAGGGAGTGTAGCCAGAGAAGACAAAGATGGGGTGAGAGAAGAAACAGGATTCCTCCTCCAGAGACCTCTCCGTCTGCCCCCAGCTCTGTACTAATTTTTTATTTTTTTTTATTAGACACTTTAATCTACTAAGCCCAAATAAAACAAATGATAGGAATGAAAGAAACTTAAAAGATTAGCTACTCTAAACTAATGTTCCTTATCCATTCCTCTAGTGAGCCCAGCACCTCGGCTCACTACCCCCTCCAGCTGCATGGAGACAGCACACTGGGAGCTGGTGGGAGGTGCCAGAAGTATAAGTGCAGATGACTTCAGAATTCTGACATGCCCAGTCTCCATGCTGCGAGAGGAGATGCACTACCTAGAGTTGAGGGACTGGGTTGGAGGGACGATAAGGAACAGGTGACATGCTGTTATGTACCAGAGTGAAGTCTCTTGAACAGCTATCCCTGACTCCATTCTTATGGTTCTTTCACTCTTTTATAATAAATTTTGATTTCTGGGTAGTATCCTTTTCAAAGGGAGGTTTGTGGTTATTTTTCAAACTTTAGTTTACCTTCTGTTTCAATAGGGTTTATGGTTTGGTAACTAATGGTTAGAGCAGCAGTCTTAAAGCTAGGAAAGATAGGGTTCAAATCCCGATAACAGTCCTCGAGATTTTCAGCATCAGAACATAAGAAATTTCTTACTGGGTCAGACCAAAGGTCCATCGCGCCCAGTGTCCTGTTCCGAACAGTGGCCAATCAAGGTCACAAGTACCTGGCATATCCCAAAAAGTAACCAGTTCCATGCTTCTTGGTCTACTTTAATAATGGTTTATAGACTTTTCCTCCAGGAATATGTCCACACCCTTTAACCCTGCACTGCCTCAGGTACATGGACAGAGAACCTGTCTTGAGCTACCAATGAAAAGGGGTGTCAGCGAAACACAAATAAAATATATAAATAAATATAAATTTAAGTTGTAGTAGATTAGCAGAATGTAAAAGTGGTGGAGGTGGTAAAGATAAAATGAAGCAGAGGATCCTTAAAGTGAACGCACAGCCTGACATCAAGCCAAATCTAATGTTCTCATAAAAAAAGAGGCAGACGAGATGGGACTTGCTTTATCTATCAGCATATTCCATTCTATATCACCAATATAATGTTCCTCCAGTAGATGACTATTTTATAAAACAGCATTTTATTTGTCCACAATGATGCACACTTATAACTGAAAAGAAGCAACAACTAGAATGAAAAATACACTACTGACTCAGGGATAAAGGCATCAGTGTCAACGCTAGCAAACAGAATGACCCCCTTCTGCGTTAGCCTGCTTGTAAATCTGAGTTTGATTAAGTAGTGATGCTGCTAATACCTTCCAGAACACATTATGGCACTCTTGAGTCTAGGGCAGCTCTCCTATAAAGCATTTGTCTAAGTGGCTGAGTCTGCAAGTAGCTATCAGCTGCAAGGTATCTTTAAATTCCCACACTACTCCATGGCCCTAGAACTGCAAAGACAAGAAATAGAAGATGAGAAATTCCGCAGATACTGCTCAAAATACAAGATGAGAGAGGGACAAAAAAAATTCCCATACCGTCAGCATTTCCTGCCATTAGTGAACATACTTATCACCACAATCCAGACGCAGTTCCCACCCATTTCTAAAGGAAGTAGCAGAGAAGACAAATATTTGTGTCAAATCAACTGGCTAAACCAGTATATTAAAAATCTGTTTAATGTCCTTTATACTAAGTAGCCTGATGAGTCAAGTGCTGTATATTCTAACTGACATGTACACTTTTCTCTAGAGAAATTTAAAGGACACTCTCTTCTCCCTCCCCAAAAAAATCACCATGAAACAATTGTAACCTAAACAAGATCTGAATACTTATTTCATGATCTCATATACAAACTAAGCAACTTCTCTATTCAAGGCAAAGGTTCAGTGCTCCCCATTAATTCTGGCAGCATAATAGGCAAACTCTACTGGATCAGTAACTCTGTTCCCCGATAGGACTTAAGAGAGCTGCATGGCTCAATATTTTCTGAGTGAACTATTTTTGTTATATATACTTCAATGGAAGATTTAGTGTGAAAGGTCTGCAAGAACTTCAGTTTTTATATCGTATCAAAGTCAATTCAACCCTGGCCGTTTTTTGGGGAGGGGGGAGATGTAATTTTACAGAACATTTTCCACATGTGAAAAATGCTGGTGCCTAATTGTACCCAATCTGGGAGTGTAGTTTAGGCATAGCTGGGATCAAATAGTCCTTTTCTACAGACTTGCTCACAAGCTTTGATTTCAATTTCCCAGCATGAGAACAGATCTCTTAGCCATAGAGGTTGATTCAGGCAGATAAGGTGGGGAAGAAGAGGTACACAGGGGTGGAGCTAAAGCCTGCCCAGATAATAGCGATATCCAGCCATTGTCCAGATAAATTTTAAGTCTAAAGAGAATATTTACTAAAGTGTAGTTAAGTGTTTGTACTTACTGCACCCTAACTGCAAAAGTTAGGATGCAGTAAGCACAAAACCTGCAAGGAGCGTGCCCAGCATCTGCCCTGCATTTACTGCCCAGAGCAGACATATGCTACACGAGACTGCATTACATGCCTCGGCACTATGTGCCCCAGCTCCAGAACTGGAAGAAAAAAATCCCCTGCAGGTCTGATCTCCCTCCAAGACTCTCTCTGGCCCACTCTGTACCCCCAACAATGACTACTCTCTCCTGATAATCATTAACCCCCACAATAACCAGCCCCTCCCAATCAGCACCTCTCTCCCAGGTAGAACCCCCCAGCTTATAGAGAAGCCCCTTCTCCAATAAACTATAGGCCCCAACAATCATTGAAACCCTTGAACTCCCCCCAGGCAAAATTCTTCTCAAGATGATCTGGGCATGGCAGGACTCAAGGAACAACAAGTACCAGGTAAGGTATAACTGATCTCTTCTTTTCACCCTTGCCAGACCAGCTCACACCAGTGGAATGTACCAAAGCAATTCCACCTATGTAGGATGGGAAAAGAGAGATACATGGCAGCTTTTTTGTAGCAGTGCACCAAGCACAACCCTCTGCGCTGTTCAGTTAACCATGTCTCATCAGGTGTCACAGACAGTGAGCAAACAGATGTACTGGTAGACTACCTTTCAGACGTCCAAGCGACCATCGAATTTTGGAGATTTCGGTGATGTGGACCAACCACAGAAGTCCTGGAAATGAGAGGTCAGAACCCAGTTATGTCAAGTTGAAGAATCCACATCAGTAATGAACATCTGCCCATTTCACTTAGGAGATAACCTCTCTTATACAAAAGTTCCAACCCCCCCTCCCCCGAGCAGCACCGTCTGAATCATCTGACCCTCAATGAGCAGCTAGACCCCTAGTCAATGCTAGGTTTTAAACAATGTTCAGGATGGCACCCAAGTCCTCAGGGTGTTAAAAGCTTAGCTTCATCCAGAACTATCTCTTGGTAGCATTATCTCTACTAAGCATTACTCTTATAACCCTTAACATTGGCGAATAGATATTACACTAGCTGGATAAGTCCTGTATATTCCCAGAGCAGAAATACGTGGCTACTAGTGCTATCCACCTCTGTCTTTCCAGGAATCAGCCTATAGAACTGCTGATCTCCCCTAAAACTGAACACTGCAATAATTCCATTTGATCTAGCAATGGCCGCCCTTCAGTGCCGTGCTTATTGCTAAGCCCTGAGTTAACACCATCAGCACTGAAGGTCATTAGACTTACCTGGTATCCAAGACAAAATCCTCTGGTCCATGGAGTCCAGATCTCGCCTTGCTAAAGTACTGAAAGAGAGCACTAGCTTTAATCTTAGCCCATCCTAGGGGGCAAGCACCAATACTAAGAAAATTATTGAATTTCCAAATGTTGCCAACCACTGGGCTCTGAGCTGTTTCCATACGCTGACTGCATACCATTCGAGGGCTGCTTCCATTGCAGCACGCAGAGTACCCACTAAAGCCTGGTTTACAGCCAACACAGTGTACATCTACAAGGTACAGGATTGAGCAAGGAGCTCATCAACCACCAACTCTCTGCAAAATGTAGACCAGAGCCACAGATGGAGCTTGCATAGCATGCTACTTCTAAAATCACACAAAACATGCATAGGAATTCTTGAACACTACACAGAGTGCACAGGGTCTTTAAACTCCCACACCATTCATGGCATCTACAAAGACAGCTTACTTCTTTGCAGCACAGGCAGGCCACTGTTTTTGCTCCAATCAAGGTAGACTGACGGTTTCACTGCTTCCCAGACAGAAGGCTGGCTTCACAGCTGTATCCCACAAACAGACTGTTCACTTCACAGCAGTACACACACAGACTGCTGTCCTCACTTCAGCACATACACTGCTAGTTGCCCAGGAGTACAAACACAGACTGCTGCTCACAGTGGAGTACCGATTGCTGGATATGAAAACTTCTGATTTTACCATCGTGCACACGGACTACCTGTGTCTCACTGCCAGCTCTGCACAACCTACTGGACTTCTAAGCAGCACATTCACAGAGTGACGGTCTCATGGATGACAACATACAGAGTGCCAGTTTCATCACAATACACTCATACTAACCGCTGGAATAAAGCAGCACCTATATAGACTGCTGGTTCCTCCTTTATCATCAACTTTTAGCTGCCAAATTCTAGCCCATTCTTCAAGCTTCACTAGATCCCTTCTAGTGATATTTGCACCTTCCAGGGTGTTTACCCTGTTGAAGATTTTGCTATTATCCACAAAGAAGAAAACCTTTCCTGACACTCCTTTCGCAATATGAAAATGTTAGAAAGAACCAAACCAAGCATTGATCCTTATTTATTTAATCTTTATTGGCATTTATAGTAACACTCGGATATTTACATGAAGGAAAATAGGAAAATATGGGGACTCCACAACATACCAATTACATTAGCACGTATATAATAAGAAATAACAAAATGCAGTAATACATCCTGACCCAAAATTTAGTCCACAATTAAAGTAAGGGGGCTACAGAGAATAACCATTGACCATGATTTACAATCTTACTCGAGAGCAAAACAGGGCCTAAAAAGAAAAGAAATACCAATTAGGTAGGATAAGACTTATGCGTCAACCGTAATGGGACCAACCTCCACCCCAGGCTCTTCCCTTGCACAAATAAAATCTAAAAGCTGCTTAGGTTCAAAAAACTGGAAATTCTTCCCTTGATAGGAAATATAACATCTAGACAGATACTTTAACACAAAAGTATCACCCAAGGAGGTAGTCCTGGCGCGATAAGCCAGGAACTCCTTCCTCCTTAATTGGGTTACTCAAGACAAATCAGGAAATATGCATACATTTGAACTTAAAAACTTCTCATTAATATTTTTGAAAAAAGACCAAAGAATTAATGCCTTGTCGGCCTCCAGAGCCAGTCACAAGCATAGTAGTTCTTTCTGTAACCACATCTAAAGAACTTTCCAGGAATCCTGTCAGGTCTCCAATTCCACTCATTGAAGTCTCCAGGTTTTTCCCCCGTGGTTCAAAGATGTTAACTGGCATATATTGAGCCCTAGTAAGTGGGGGTAAGTGCTCAGCTGGAATTTTGAGCACCTCCCTAAGATATTTCCATGCCATTTCCAAAAGGGACATGAGTGGAGACCTTGGAAAGTTTAAAAGACGAAGATTATTCCGTCAGGCAAGATTTTCAAGGTGCTCAGTTTTTCGTGTCAGCCTCCTTAAGATGACCAATATCTTCCTTTACCTGTAGCAAAGAACCCGCTTGCAGCTCCTGGTTCTTGGTTGCTTCCAATTTCATAACAGATATCTCAGTACTTACAGAACCCACAACAGTTGATAGGGTAGTAGTCAAAGCAGAGATAGCATCCCACAGCGTGTCCAATGTAATCACCGTTGGCTTCTCTAGCACCCGACTCACTGACATCAGCCCTCCACCAGGCTCCACCAGCCGCGGAACCACCGCACAAGGAGACAGGTGTTCTACACCACGTTCCTCTAGCTGACTTTCCCCTCTGGAAACTAGGGTCGACCATTGCAGCAGTTGCCCTTTATCACTGGGCAACGGTGTGCTCACCCGGAGACCCAAAGACAGAAGAAAACAAACGCCGTCCAGGGTTGAAACACTTCCGGGTTGTGACGGGGGCACCCGCTGATCAGGAGACAAACTCACTCCTGATGCGCCCAACACAAATACCAACTCCTACTGCCGTGCTGGCGAAGACAACACTACAGACCCAGCGGCCGCAAACCCACAGTGTTTCAGGGTCCTCTGACCAGAGGTAGAAGCTTGCGATGGAGCTCCGGGAAAGCCCACTTGCTTCCTTTTCCTCCACCCCATACTCGATAGAGCAGCGTTCACTCCCGGCACAGAAACGCGGAGCTAACTGCACAGCAGCCGCCAGAGTCAGGTTCCTGCTGCCATCTTGCCCCCCCCCCCCCCCCAAGCATTGATCCTTAAGGCACACATTCCTTGAATACAGCTAGACCAGTCCAGATGAGCGGGTTATGCTCTCTAGTCACCATGTGAAAGCAGACCAGAGAAACTTTCAGTGATGTCATCATTTGTATGTACATTGGTGCAGCACGAAGAGAATCAGTAAGCAAACTGAACTCTTTGAAGAAAACTCAGAGAAACTATGCTAGGTTAATAACAGTTATCATACCTATGTAGAAACTATTTGGCTCTTTTAGCAAATTGAAATCTGTATCAGAAACAGAAACTGACCATCAAAAGGCAGCTGGGCTCCCAAATCACAGCGTTAGTCTTCTAGGATGGTTCCTGGATTGGTCTAGCAGGATTCAAGGAAAGAAAATGATCAGGTATGTAAATTTCTCCTTACTTATCATCCTGCTAGATCAGTCCAGATGAGTGGGATGTACTCAAGCAGTCAGGACCAGGGTGGAAGATGACAATGCTCTGGAATGCACCATCCACTCCAGCTCCCATATAAAATCGTTATGATTCATAAAGGTGCTCAGAGATGACCAGGTAGCTACATTATAGATGTCATCCAGGGACACCAAGGCAGATTCTGCCCAAAGGAGGACTATGTCCTATTGAAGTGAGTTTTGACTCCCTCTAGCACATGCTTTCCTCTCAGTAAGTAAGCTGAGCTAACAGCCTCCTTAATCCAGCAGGGAAACGAGGACTTAGACGCCATCACTCTTTACCTCACACTACTGAAGAGCACAAACAGATGGTCTGACTGATGGAAGGAAATAGTAATTTCCAAATATTTCATCAACGCCCTCCACATTCCCACTGGACATAGCAAGGGGTCTGCATGAAGAATTTCCTCAGAAAACAAAACTAGTACAATAGTCTGGAAAGATTAAAGGCTGATAGCACCTTTGGAAGAAAGAACAGAACAGTCTTCAAGGAGACAGATGCCATCGAGATAACCAGAAAAGCTCTCTGTGGGATAACACCTGTAGCTTTGACACCTACCGAGGCAGAGATTATTGCGACCATGAAAACTACCGTGAGGTTCAAATTCCCCAGAAAGGCCTTCTCAATGGGCTTTAAAGGGGGGAGGCCTTTCAGAGCCTTCAACACCAGAGGGAGACTCTACTGAAGATGCATGAGAAGTCAATAGTATGCCTCCAATTTAACCTTGAATTGGGCCCCAACAACATGCTAAAGCCACAACTTGAACTTTCAGAGTTTAGTGCCAATCCTTAGTTCAAACTGGACTGCAAGGAGGACAGAACAGCAATGACATCTGCCTTCCTGGACTCCAGAGCCTGAGAGAAACAATATCACTCAAAAAAACCTCGAGACTCTCACATAGGCCAAAGATGTAGAGGCTCTCCAGGCTCTGAGCAGGGTATTCACTACTGATCTAAAGTATCCTGGCCTGGACAGCCTGCTCATCTCAAGAGGCAGCCAGGCCATAAGCACGAAAGGAATAGAATCCTACATCACCAAAGCTCCCTGTGGTAGAAGACCTTTCTATTGAGAAAGCAACAGAGGAAATCCGTCCAAGAGACAAGAGATCAATCTTTGCAGTCCGTCTCTAGCGCAACCAGAATCACTAGGCCTAGGGGAGATCAAATTCTGTGAAGATGGTGGCTCATCAAGAGCCCCTCCTGGGGCCACTCCTAAAGCAGGACATTCAAAGCCCAGCACCTGTGGATCCTTCCTGCAGCTGAAGTAGTTCTCCAATTTGGCATTCACTTGGGTGGTCATCAAGATGAATAGTGTAAGACCCCACCTCCTCTCAAAGAGGTTGAATGCAAGCAGGCTTAGCTCCCACATGCAAGGATCCAAGGAATTCTGTCTCAAGAAGTCCACCAACATATTGTCAACACCTGCTATGTGAGCCATCAACAGGGGAAGCAGATGTTTCTCTGCATAATGACACAGTTCTGCCACTTTATCCGCCACCACAGCACTGCAAGTCTGATCCTGCTTGTTGGCATCAGAGGGCCCCAAGATCCCTATAAGTAAGATCACTGCCTCAGCCCATGAGCTGTTTCAGCAGTTGCTGCCCTATGCCAGCTAAGAAAGGCCCTGGGACCCCAGAGGGTCCATGAGGGCCCATGAGGGTCTGTCGGCTTGAACCTGTGGCCTTCTCGCCACGTCCCTTCTCCACTGAGATCATGTACCCATCCAAGATAACCACTGTTCCGCTGGCAAGAAAACTGTGGGAGACATGACAAAGGCATGCTGATCGGCATCAGGACACCCATGAGGGGCCCCAAAAATGCCAAGAGAGCCCAGAGGTGTTTTCGTTACACTCAGGACAGAAGGAACCAGCTGTGAAACTGACCCGGCAAGAACACCAAGAAGCAGAGTTCTGAGCACCCAGCATGGCTACATGCAGCGAAAAGACATTAAAAAAACGCAAAGAAAAAGAACCGCCAGCAAAAATTTAACCACCATGGCAAAACGAGAACTGCAAAAAGGTAAACCCAGCACCTGTCCAGTTGGCTGGGAAACCAGAGAAGAGCTGCTCTAGCTGCCTCCTTAAGTCTGAGAAGCCCGGCTGCCAGAGATGCAAAGACTTTTTTGTTTTGTTTTTTAATTTAGAGTTGCTTTACTGTGAGCAGCAGAGAGTCTAATGAAAGCCAATTGAACCACTGTAAAGAATAAAAAATAGAAGCAAAAACACAGCAAACAGATAAAAAACAGCAAGAGGAAAGGGGGGCCTGGGTTAAACTTACCAGTCCCCTTCAGGGGCCCTGTGGAGTCCTTCTGTATGCCCTCCGGCACACCAGCACTGGAACCCTGTGTAACAATGCTAGACACAGGGCAGCTGATTGCTAGACTTCCAAATAAACGTTCAGCCTACTAGTCTCAGTCTTGCAGGCCACAGGACCATGGTCTAAGCCAGGGAAGACAGGCCTAACTGCACTGCTAAACCTGTCCATATACCTTAACACCTGCTGGAGTAAGGCAGTAGTGGCTTATATCAGTGTTGTACCAGTAGATATACCAAGTGATGACATCACTGAATGTTGCTCAGTTCTGCCTCCACCTGCTGGCTGGGGAGCATAACCCACTCATCTGGACTGGTCTAGCAGAATAATAAGGAATGTTCCTATCCTTTGAGTGAACTCCTTTTACCACTATCTTTTGTCATCTCCCACTCAATCAGTTCCTGACTCAGAGCCAATACCAAAGGCATTTGGGTTATTTATAAGTTGCAAATCCAATTCTCTGGTCAATCAGTCAAATAAAGTGATCAGATTCTTCTTACAAGACCTACCTCTAATAAAACTATGCTGCCTCAAACCCTATACTCTGCTGGATTCCAGAAACCTGTGTTTTAGCATCATTTCCATTCATTTATTCACCACAGAGGTCAGAATAACTGGCCTGTAGTTTCCAATCTCCTCCATACTTCCGCTTTTGGGGAGAGAACCATTATTCACCCGCCTCAGGTTCTCTGGTACCACTCCCAACTTTAAAGAAGCATTGAACAGTCAGACGGCAGAGCTGCCAGAGAAAGGCCTTCAATATCCTCGGGTATATCCTATCTAGCCACATCACTTTGTTTACTTTTAGTTTAGCTAGCTCCTGAAGGACACAGCATTTGGAAAGCATTCCAAAAATTGCACAATCAATCTAAAATTTACAGGCTGAAGCAGATTTTTAAGTATATACACTAATTTTAATTTCCAGGACACTGATATAACCACCTCTCTCTCTTAGCTAGGTCTTCATGGTAAGTCTAGAATCAAGCAGAGCATTTCAGTTTCTAACTATCGAGAACAGAGGGAGAGCGCAATCTTACAAATGGACTTTGACTGGCAGATCCACCACACGTTTGGATATTCCAAAATGTCTCCCATTTTTTAAAATATTTTGGGCATCTTTGTTCTTCTAATATCTAATTCTTAAGTACTTCAAAACACTGTACCCATAAAGCGTAGTTACTCACCTGTAACAGGTGATCTCTGGGAACAGCAGGAATTTAGTCTTCACATATGGGTATCGTCGGTACCGACAGAGCCTGCGCTGGAACGCTCCCCAGCGTTCAATAGGAATGCTTTTGGGAGCATCCCTCAGCACATGCGTGCTGCCTTCCCACCTTTCCAACTGTCCCTCTTCAGTTAAGTTTGTAGCTGAGTGAAAGGATAGAGGGAGAGAGGAAAGAGACAGAGAAATAGAGAGATAGAGAGACAACTCCTAGGGGAGGTGGGTGGGTTGTGAAGACTAAATTCCTGCTGTTCCTGGAGATCACCTGTTACAGTAACTATGCTATCTCCAGGAACAAGCAGGAATGTAGTCTTCACATATGTGGACTCCCTAGCTGAAGATGCCAGGGAGATGACCCCAGGAAGCTGCCACCTATAGTGAGGTGGGCCATGTTTCCTCCCATGGATCTCTGGCATCCTACCAGGGTTGGTGGGTAGGAGTTGTATTAAGTCTGAAAGAGGTTTTGAAGAACAGTCTGGCTAAAGAAGGCGTCCCGAGGGAAGGTTTATCTAGGCAGTAGTGGGCTGTAAAGGTGTGTACCGAAGCCCAGGTGGCTGCTCGACAAATGTCATCAATAGACACAGAGTGAAGGTTAGCCATAGAGACTGACATGGCTCTCACATTATGAGCTGTGACATGGCCTTGAAGAGGAAGACTCTTACTCTCATAAGCAAAGGATATGCATTGTGCAATCCATTTGGATAAAGTTCTCTTGGAGACTGGAAGTCCCAAATGACTAGTATCAAAAGCAATAAAAAATTGAGAAGACTTTCTATGTTGCTGTGTTCTTTATAGGTAAAAAGCTAAGGCTCTTTTATAGTCCAAAGTGTGAAGGTTCTTCTCTGCATTAGAGGCATGAGACCTCGGAAAGAACACAGGAAGATAAATCGATTGATTTAAATGAAAAGGCGAAACCATCTTTGGCATAAAGTGTGGATGAGTCCTGAGGACAACCTTATCATGGTGAAACCTAATGTAAGGAGGATCAGCCACTGACGCTTGCAATTCACTAATGCGACGTGCAGAGGTGATTGCAAATAGGAAGATGACCTTCCAGGACAAATTCTTCAGGGTAGTAGTGGCTAAAGGTTCAAAGGGCGATTTCATGAGCTGCCCGAGAACTATATTAAATCCCATGCCACCGGTGGTGGTTTGATAGGAGGTTTTGTTAATAGACGACCTCTCATAAATCTGGATATGAGAGGATGAGAGGAAATTGGTTGTCCATTTAGAGGCTTATAGGAAGCTGTAATTGCGCTAAGATGGACTCTTACTGAATTGGTCTTTAGACCAGAATTTGATAAATGAAGTAGATACTCTAGTAACGCTTCCAAAGGTATCACCAGGGGGGTTAACCCCTTCTGGGAACACCATATAGTGAAATGTTTCCACTTGAAGGCATAAGATCGTCTTGTGGAAAGTTTTATGGAAGCCTGAAGGATATCCTTTACCTGTTGGGAAAGGTTGAGATCCTGAAGATTTATGCTTTCAGCAACTAGGCCATGAGATGCAGGGACTGGGGATTCGGGTGCCATAGGGTCCCGCTCTCTTGGGAAAGGAGATCTGGAGCACACCCTAAACTCCAGAGGCGCAGCTTGAGAGAGATGTAGAAGCAGGGGATGCCACGTTTGGCGTGGCCACCGTGGCGCTACGAGGATCATACGATCTCTGTCTCTCTGAAGCTTGAAGAGTGTTTTGGGGATGAGGGGAATAGGTGGGAAGGCATAGAGGAAATCCTGACCCCAGTGAAGGAGGAAGGCATCCCTTGCCTGGCAATTGTGAGCCGGAATCCTGGAACAGAACCGGGGAAGTTTGGCATTCAGTGGAGTTGTAAAGAGGTCTATGTCTGGAGTCCCCCAGATGTGAAATACCTTTGTCACCTGGTCTAGGTGAAGAGACCATTCGTGAGGCAGCAGTATTCGGCTGAGTTTGTCTGCCCAAAGGTTTTGAATGCCTGGAAGATATAAACCGATAAGGTGGATTTGATGCTCTCTGGCGAGGGCTCAAAGACGTAAAGCTTCATTGCATAACAACAGAGAGCCTGTTCCGCCCTGCTTGTTCACATAGAGCATGGCTACTTGATTGTCCGTCTCTTGCTCTTAATTCTAGGAGGTTTATGTGAAGACAAGCCTCCTGTGGAGTCTAAGTGCCCTGGGTAGAGAGATGATGCAGGTGTGCTCCCCAACCCACCTGTGATTCATCTGTTGTTAGGGTGGCCTGGAATAGGGGTTGTTGGAAAGGAGATCCCACTAAAAGATTCTCCAGTGATTCCCACCATTGAAGGAACAAGATCAGTCGATGAGAGATTGATATCTTGTCTGGCAGACGTCCTGTGGCCTGTGTCCACTGTGTGGATAGGGTTCACTGGGCTGCTCGCATGTGGAGGCGAGCACAGGGAACTACATGAACTGTGGATGCCATGTGTCCCAGTAACTGTAGCAGTTCTCGAGCAGTTAGGGAGGATTTTCCCGCTGCTTGAGAAGCTAGTTGCACTAGTTAACCTAAGACGAAGTGATTAAGAAAATGTAAAAAAAAATAAAAAATAAAAATGTATATAGTTAATTGTACATAGTTCACTATTGTTATTTGTTAATTGCTATTTGTTAACTGTAATTACCTAACTTTAAACTTGTTATATGTAAAAACAGATCACCCTGTTTAATGTTGTTATATGGAAACCGCACCTGATCAAATGGAAGGAGCGGTATATAAATAACCTGTTAATTAAATTAAATTAAATTATGCGAAGACACCGGGCTTGTGGAAGGAAAGCCCTTGACTGTCTGGTATCTAAACAGGTTCCTATGAACGAAAGAGACTGGGAAGGAACAAGTTGGGATTTTGGGAAGTTCATTACCAATCCCAAGTATTGGAGAATTCACATTGTGCGAGACAGTGCAGAGCTGGCTTCTGCACCCGTGGGGGCTCGAATAGGTCAGTCGTCCAAGTAAGGGAAGACGAATATCCCTAGGGTTCGCAGGAATGCAGCTACTACTGCCATGCATTTCGTGAAAACTCTTGGTGCGGAAGCCAGACCAAAGGGAAGAACCCTGTACTGGAAGTGTTTTCCCTTGAAAAGGAATCGTAAGAATTTCCTGTGATCTGGATGGATCAGAATGTGAGTGTATGCATCCTTCAAGTCTAGAGAGCAAAGCCAATCCTGACTTTGAAGGTATGGCAGAAGAGTTCCTAGAGAAATCATTTTGAACTTCTCTCGGAACAGGTATTTGTTCAATTCTCTGAGGTCTAGAATGGGTCTATGTCCCCCTGTTTTCTTTGGAATAAGAAAACAGGGGGAATAGAACCCTGTACCCTGCTGGAGGATGGGTACCTCCTCTATTACCCCTTGGGCAAGGAGTGTTGAGACCTCGTGATCCAGCAGATTGTCTGCAGAGGTCTGCGAATTGAACTGCCTTAGGATTGTAGGAGGGGGCATGCTGTGAAAATGAAGCTTGTACCCCTCTCCTACAATGGACAGAGTCCAATTTTCTGCTGTTATTTGGTGCCATCTGTTGGCAAAATGACACAGCCTGCCCAGAATATTTAGGAGTTCTGGGCCCTTCAGAGGCAGGAAGGCTAAGCTCTCTAGGAAGAGTCAAAGCCCTTGAGGGGGCTGAACCTGCGGAGCTGGATGAGCTCTCGGGCCTTTTGGCTTCTTCTGCTGTTTGAATTGCTGTTGTTGTTCCCTTTGGGCAACTTGACTATGAGCTTGGCTTTGCTGGGTATAGGATGGATAAAACCTCCTCTTTTTGCTGAAAGAGGGTTTTTTATGGGGTTTCTTTTTGGCTGGAGTGGCTGTAGATTTTGACAATCTATCTAAGGTGATATTGTCTCATTAGCCTTTTCCTGCCAATTCTTGCCAAAGAGGTTTTCTCCTGTGCAAGGGATGTTGCCTAGTTTATCCTGTACCCAAATCTCCAAGTCTGATGCCTGAAGCCAGGCAATCCGTCGTGCAACAATGGCAATAGCAGAGGTTCCGCTGATGCATTCAAAGCAGTCAAAGGCTGCACGATTCATAAACTTGGAGACATCTTGAGCATGCCTGACAAGCGTAAGGAAGTCTTGTCGCCTGTCATCTGGGAGAAGTTTGCTCATAAGCTCCAAATATCCTGTGACCTCTTTGAGGAACATTCCCATATATAAAATATATGAGCTGATCCTAGCTGAAAGCATGGAAGCCTGAAAAGTTTGACGTCCAAAAGCATCAAGTGTCCTGCATTCACGACCTGGAGGATTGGATGCATGTCTCTTTGCACTTTTCATCCTACGCATGGCTGACTCCACTACCATTGAATGGTGTGGCGGCTGAGTCTTTTGAAATCCAGGACATGGTGGAACTCGATACATGGTATCAAGCCTCCTAGAATGAGGAGATGCGGTCAAAGGTGTCTCCCACATTCTGAGCATCAAATCATGAAGAATTTCATGAATGGGCAGAGTGGCTGCCTCCTTTGGAGCCTTAGGATATTGGAGAATTTCCTATTCCTTTGCTCTAGGTTCCTTTTCAGGAGCTACCGTGATTGAAAGGTCTTTGGCAACATCACGAATAAAATCATGAAAAGACATGTCCTCCAGAGGCGACATTCTGCATTGGGGAGAAGAAGAATCTTCCAGGAGTAAAATTCTGGTACCGGCAGAATTATCGGAGTCATCGGAATCGGAGGATTCGAAGTATCTCTGATCACGATGTTCATGTAAGGCACAGTCCCAGTATCAATCGAAGTCGGTGCCGAGTTAATCCGGTACCGATCTTTCGATGCCAAAGACAGCATGGAAAGAATTCCCACCGGGGCCGGTACCGTCGATGCTGGTACCGGTATCTGTGCCGGCACTGGCATCGGTACTGGTGTCGGCACCAGTGCCGGTGCCTGTGTTGAACCATCGGTGTCAACGGTACCGCAGCTGTAAGGAGAGCTGCAATACTATGTTCGATAGCGAGGAATCTCTGCTCTATCGACGCTGTCGATGCCTGGGTGTTGGTACCAGTGAAGGCGGCAGGGACCTCTGAGCATGGCACCAGTATTTCTGTTGAGGCCGAGGCCTTGAGAACATCCTGGAACCCCGTTGATGCTTTGGAGGCTGAAGCCTCCCGCCAGGGCTGTTTTGCCGGTGTGGTTCCCTCAAGGGCAATGCCAATGGCCTTTCGATGCTTTGCAGGACAGCTACCCTTTGAGGACCGGCTTTTATGTTTAGTTACCTGAGATACATGGGAAGAAGAAGAGGCTCTTGAAGACGTCGATGCAATGGACCTGGCATCCGAAGAAAAGAGGGTACCGAGCTTTGCAGCCCGGTTCTGTCTTCTTCTTTTAGTCATTCCCATACAAGAGAGACACTCAGATGAAGAATGGTCAGGGCCTAAACATTTAAAACACCAGTCATGGGTGTCGGTGACGGAAATGGTACCGCCACACTTAGTGCATTTTTTAAAACCACTAGCTGGTTTTTCTATTCTTTAAGGAAAAATGAGGCCTAGTGCCCAAAATGGCGCCCAGCACCGAAAAAGAAAAGTTTCTGAAGAGAAACAATTCAGAATTTTTTGCTTTTTAGAAGAAAAGAAAAGAACCAGTGGTACCAGTAGGCGTCGTGCGGAGGCAAACCCGACCACAAGAAAACAAGATTAAAGAAGAAATTTTCTGCAGTGACAGGTGATATGTCCTGTTGGCTCCGTGGAAAACGAAGAACTGAAGAGGGACAGTTGGGAAGGCAGCGCGCATGTGCTGAGGGATGCTCCCAAAATTGTTCCTATTGGACGCTGGGGAGCCTTCCCGCGCAGGCTCCATTGGTACTGACGATACCCAAATGTGACGACGACATTCCTGCTTGTTACTGGAGATTAAGTAAACCGAAAAGGCAAAAACAATTAATATTAACAGCATGAAATCTATATCGGCTCCCACAACTAAATACACTGGGCCTGATATTCAAAAGGCATTTACACCGTTAACAGCCAGTAGTGACATTGAATATCCCCAACTAAGTCCCTTATGTGCCCCGATGCTAGCCAGCTGGGTGCGTTCCAGGGCGGAGTGGAAGAGGGGACCAGCGCTAACTGTGCAATACTGATATTGGATGCTGCACGACAGCACAATCAGACCCAGATATTCACTTCTGTTGCCGCGGAAGTGATTATCCAGGATAGAAGGGGCGTCAGGCAGGGCTAAGCGGCTACAGTGCTTAGCCCTACCCAGCCGAATAACAGGCCCACTATCCCCAAGGTGTTTTCATTACACTCAGGACATAAGGAACCAGCTGTGAAACTGACCCGGCAAGAACAACAAGAAGCAGAGTTCTGAGCACCCAGCATGGCTACATGCAGGGAAAAGACATTAAAAAAACGCAAAGAAAAAGAACCGCCAGCAAAAATGTAACCACCATGGCAAAACGAGAACTGCAAAAAGGGAAACCCAGCACCTGTCCAGTTGGCTGGGAAACCAGAGATGAGCTGCTCCAGCTGCCTCCTTAAGTCTGAGAAGCCCGGCTGCCAGAGACGCAAAGACCTTTTTGTTTTGTTTTTTAATTTAGAGTTGCTTTACTGTGAGCAGCAGAGAGTGTAATGAAAGCCAATTGAACCACTGTAAAGAATAAAAAATAGAAGTAAAAACACAGCAAACAGATAAAAAACAGCAAGAGGAAAGGGGGCGCCTGGGTTAAACTTACCAGTCCCCTTCAGGGGCCCTGTGGAGTCCTTCTGTATGCCCTCAGGCACACCAGTACTGGAACCCTGTGTAACAATGCTAGACACAGGGCAGCTGATGGCTAGAGTTCCAAATAAACATTCAGCCTACTAGTCTCAGTCTTTCAGGCCACAGGACCATGGTCTGAGCCAGGGAAGACAGGCCTAACTGCACTGCTAAACCGGTCCATACACCTTAACACCTGCTGGAGTAAGGCAGTAGTGGCTTATATCAGTGTTGTACCAGTAGATTTACCAAGTGATGACATCACTGAATGTTGCTCAGTTCTGCCTCCACCTGCTGGCTGGGGAGCATAACCCACTCATCTGGACTGGTCTAGCAGAATAATAAGGAATGTTCCTATCCTTTGAGTGAACTCCTTTTACCACTATCTTTTGTCATCTCCCACTCAATCAGTTCCTGACTCAGAGCCAATACCAAAGGCATTTGGGTTATTTATAAGTTGCAAATCCAATTCTCTGGTCAATCAGTCAAATAAAGTGATCAGATTCTTCTTACAAGACCTACCTCTAGTAAAACTATGCTGCCTCAAACCCTATACTCTGCTGGATTCCAGAAACCTGTGTTTTAGCATCATTTCCATTCATTTATTCACCACAGAGGTCAGAATAACTGGCCTGTAGTTTCCAATCTCCTCCATACTTCCGCTTTTGGGGAGAGAACCATTATTCACCCGCCTCAGGTTCTCTGGTACCACTCCCAACTTTAAAGAAGCATTGAACAGTCAGACGGCAGAGCTGCCAGAGAAAGGCCTTCAATATCCTCGGGTATATCCTATCTAGCCACATCACTTTGTTTACTTTTAGTTTAGCTAGCTCCTGAAGGACACAGCATTTGGAAAGCATTCCAAAAATTGCACAATCAATCTAAAATTTACAGGCTGAAGCAGATTTTTAAGTACCGTATTTTCCGGCGTATAAGACGACTGGGCGTATAAGACGACTCCCTACTTTTCCTGTGAAAATATAGGGTTTGGCCTATACTCGCCGTATAAGACTACCCCTCTTATATTTATCGTACACACGAGGATCTTCACATTTACCCTACATTTTGTTGCACAAACTCATAGCTCTAGCTAGCCATCTTTAAAATTACACTTTGGCATCTGCCAGTGCTGTTGAATTCTTTAGCATCTACTGCTGGAAATCCTATGTTTTACAAAGTGCAGTTCTTAAAGACATTGAACAATCCTTTTTCAGTTAAATTTATCTGAAACTAATTGTAATAAGTAGTAGAGACGTTCTTTGAAAGATATTGACTTACATTACCTTGTTAAAAAGATTCATATGCAATTAGCACTCAATCTTTGTTTTATGATTGCATTGTCTCAGTTTACTACCTACCAAATCTAAATTGTCAAAGGCAATTTACCGGTATTTGATTTCTAAGGCAAGTCCCATCAGGCTAGCAATCAATCTGCTCTTCCAGTGGCTGGAGTCAGGGTCCATGATTCCATGGCTATGGAAGAAGCCCTGGTGCACAGCTCCTGTCGCAGGATCATCACGGCAATGACCAGCGGCAGAATCAACTGTCCCGCGGCCCCTTCCCGTCTGCCCGGCAGAGCCCTCAGCTGTTAGCTCCATCAGCGGCGGGCTTTTCAAGCTGCGAAGAGTGATTTCCCTCTCGCGGCTCTGTTAAGCCTGCCGGGGCTGATGGAAATTCCCATCAGCCCCGGCAGGCTTAACAGAGCCGCGAGAGGGAAATACTACTCTCTTCGCGGCTCTGAAAGCTGCCACTGATGGAGCTAATAGCTGAGGGCTCTGCCGGGCAGATGGGAAGGGGCCGCGGGACAGTTGATTCTGCCGCTGCCACGGCGGTAGTGGCAGCAGCAGCAAAACCAAGGGTTTGGGGGGTTTTTTTGTTGTATCTTCTCCGTCCACAGAGTTAAAAAAAAAAAAGTTATACCGGCGTATAAGACAACCCCCGAATTTTGAGCATATTTTCAGGGGTTAGAAAGTCGTCTTATACGCCGGAAAATACGGTATATACACTAATTTTAATTTCCAGGACACTGACATAACCACCTCTCTCTCTTAGCTAGGTCTTCATGGTAAGTCTAGAATCAAGCAGAGCATTTCAGTTTCTAACTATCGAGAACAGAGGGAGAGCGCAATCTTACAAATGGACTTTGACTGGCAGATCCACCACACGTTTGGATATTCCAAAATGTCTCCCATTTTTTTAAATATTTTGGGCATCTTTGTTCATCTAATATCTAATCCTTAAGTACTTCAAAACACTGTACCCATAAAGCATAGTTACTCACCTGTAACAGGTGATCTCTGGGAACAGCAGGAATTTAGTCTTCACATATGGGTATCGTCGGTACCCATGGAGCCTGTGCTGGAACGCTCCCCAGCGTTCAATAGGAATGCTTTTGGGAGCATCCCTCAGCACATACGCGCTGCCTTCCCGCCTTTCCAACTGTCCCTCTTCAGTTAAGTTTGTAGCTGAGTGAAAGGATAGAGGGAGAGAGGAAAGAGACAGAGAGATAGAGAGACAACTCCTAGGGGAGGTGGGTGGGTTGTGAAGACTAAATTCCTGCTGTTCCTGGAGATCACCTGTTACAGTAACTATGCTATCTCCAGGAACAAGCAGGAATGTAGTCTTCACATATGTGGACTCCCTAGCTGAAGATGCCAGGGAGATGACACCAGGAAGCAGCCACCTATAGTGAGATGGGCCATGTTTCCTCCCATCGATCTCTGGCATCCTACCAGGTTTGGTGGGTAGGAGTTGTATTAAGTCTTAAAGAGATTTTGAAGAACAGTCTGGCTAAAGAAGGCATCCCGAGCGAAGGTTTATCTAGGCAGTAGTGGGCTGTAAAGGTGTGTACCGAAGCCCAGGTGGCTGCTCGACAAATGTCATCAATAGACACAGAGTGAAGGTTAGCCATAGAGGCTGACATGGCTCTCACATTATGAGCTGTGACATGGCCTTGAAGAAGAAGACTCTTACTCTCATAAGCAAAGGATATGCATTGTGCAATCCATTTGGATAAAGTTCTCTTGGAGACTGGAAGTCCCAAATGACTAGAATCAAAAGCAATAAAAAATTGAGAAGACTTTCTATGTTATTTATTTATTTTATTTAGCACTCACTTATATACCGGTACTTCCAGCGATCAGCAGCGGTTTGATTACATCTTTGGGGGTTGCCAATCAAGACCGAGAAATGGGGCTAATATATACATAGTTCTGGGGGTGAGGCACAGCACACAAGATTAGAGTCTTAGAGATTTGACTACACATATTTACATTTTTACATTTATACATATTTATACATATAGCAGTTCAACAGAGCATGATTAATTGATTGTTTCGCTTCATCTCTATCGTACTGAGAGTCACATGTTGCTGTGTTCTTTATAGGTAAAAAGCTAAGGCTCTTTTACAGTCCAAAGTGTGAAGGTTCTTCTCTGCATTAGAGGCATGAGGCCTCGGAAAGAACACAGGAAGATAAATCGATTGATTTAAATGAAAAGGCGAAACCATCTTTGGCATAAAGTGTGGATGAGTCCTGAGGACAACCTTATCATGGTGAAACCTAGTGTAAGGAGGATCAGCAACTAACGCTTGCAATTCACTAATGCGACGTGCAGAGGTGATTGCAAATAGGAAGATGACCTTCCAGGACAAAATCTTCAGGGTAGTAGTGGCTAAAGGTTCAAAGGGCGGTTTCATGAGCTGCCCGAGAACTATATTAAATCCCATGCCACCGGTGGTGGTTTGATAGGAGGTTTTGTTAATAGATGACCTCTCATAAATCTGGATATGAGAGGATGAGAGGAAATTGGTTGTCCATTTAGAGGCTAATAGGAAGCTGTAATTGCGCTAAGATGGACTCTTACTGAATTGGTCTTTAGACCAGAATTTGATAAATGAAATAGATACTCTAGTATCGGTTCCAAAGGTATCACCAGGGGGGTTAACCCCTTCTGGGAACACCATATAGTGAAATGTTTCCACTTGAAGGCATAAGATCATCTTGTGGAAAGTTTTCTAGAAACCTGAAGGATATCCTTTACCTGTTGGGAAAGGTTGAGATCCTGAAGATTTATGCTTTCAGCAACTAGGCCATGAGATGCAGGGACTGGGGATTCGGGCGCCATAGGGTCCCGCTCTCTTGGGAAAGGAGATCTGGAGCACACCCTAAACTCCAGAGGCACAGCTTGAGAGATGTAGAAGCAGGGGATGCCACGTTTGGCGTGGCCACTGTGACGCTACGAGGATCATACAACCTCTGTCTCTCTGAAGCTTGAAGAGTGTTTTGGGGATGAGGGGAATAGGTGGGAAGGCATAGAGGAAATCCTGACCCCAGTGAAGGAGGAAGGCATCCCTTGCCTGGTAATTGTAAGCCGGAATCCTGGAACAGAACCGGGGAAGTTTGGCATTCAGTGGAGTTGTAAAGAGGTCTATGTCTGGAGTCCCCCAGATGTGAAATACCTTTGTCACCTGGTCTAGGTGAAGAGACCATTCGTGAGGCAGCAGTATTCAGCTGAGTTTGTCTGCCCAAAGGTTTTGAATGCCTGGAAGATATAAACCGATAAGGTGAATTTGATGCTCTCTGGCGAAGGCTCAAAGTCGTAAAGCTTCATTGCATAACAACCGAGAGCCTGTTCCGCCCTGCTTGTTCACACAGAACATGGCTACTTGATTGTCCGTCTCTTGCTCTTAATTCTAGGAGGTTTATGTGAAGACAAGCCTCCTGTGGAGTCTAAGTGCCCTGGGTAGAGAGATGATGCAGGTGTGCTCCCCAACCCACCTGTGATTCATCTGTTGTTAGGGTGGCCTGGAATAGGGGTTGTTGGAAAGGAGATCCCACTAAAAGATTCTCCAGTGACTGCCACCACTGAAGGAACAAGATCAGTCGATGAGAGTTTGATATCTTGTCTGGCAGACGTCCTGTGGCCTGTGTCCACTGTGTGGATAGGGTCCACTGGGCTGCTCGCATGTGGAGGCGAGCACAGGGAACTACATGAACTGTGGATGCCATGTGTACCAGTAACTGTAGCAGTTCTCGAGCAGTTAGGGAGGATTTTCCCGCTGCTTGAGAAGCTAGTTGCACTATGCGAAGACACCGGGCTTGTGGAAGGAAAGCCCTTGACTGTCTGGTATCTAAACAGGCTCCTATGAACGAAAGAGACTGGGAAGGAACAAGTTGGGATTTTGGGAAGTTTATTACCAATCCCAAGTATTGGAGAATTCACATTGTGCGAGACAGTGCAGAGCTGGCTTCTGCACCCGTGGGGGCTCGAATAGGCCAGTCGTCCAAGTAAGCGAAGACGAATATCCCTAGGGTTCGCAGGAATGCAGCTACTACTGCCATGCATTTCGTGATAACTCTTGGTGTGGAAGCCAGACCAAAGGGAAGAACCCTGCACTGGAAGTGTTTTCCCTTGAAAAGGAATCGTAAGAATTTCCTGTGATCTGGATGGATCAGAATGTGAGTGTATGCATCCTTCAAGTCTAGAGAGCAAAGCCAATCCTGACTTTGAAGGTATGGCAGAAGAGTTCCTAGAGAAATCATTTTGAACTTCTCTCAGAACAGGTATTTGTTCAATTCTCTGAGGTCTAGAATGGGTCTATGTCCCCCTGTTTTCTTTGGAATAAGAAAACAGGGGGAATAGAACCCTGTACCCTGCTGGAGGATGGGTACCTCCTCTATTGCCCCTTGGGCAAGGAGTGTTGAGACCTCGTGATCCAGCAGATTGTCTGCAGAGGTCTGCGAATTGAACTGCCTTAGGATTGTAGGAGGGGGCATGCTGTGAAAATGAAGCTTGTACCCCTCTCCTACAATGGACAGAGTCCAATTTTCTGCTGTTATTTGGTGCCATCTGTTGGCAAAATGACACAGCCTGCCCAGAATATTTAGGAGTTCTGGGCCCTTCAGAGGCAGGAAGGCTAAGCTCTCTAGGAAGGCGTCAAAGCCCTTGAGGGGGCTGAACCTGCGGACCTGGTTGAGCTCTCAGGTATTTTGGCTTCTTCTGCTGTTTGAATTGCTGTTGTTGTCCCCTTTGGGCAACTTGACTATGAGCTTGGCTTTGCTGGGTATAGGATGGATAAAACCTCCTCTTTTTGCTGAAAGAGGGTTTTTTATGGGGTTTCTTTTTGGCTGGAGTGGCTGTAGATTTTGACAATCTATCTAAGGTGATATTGTCAGCATCTATCTCATTAGCCTTTTCCTGCCAATTCTTGCCAAAGAGGTTTTCTCCTGTGCAAGGGATGTTGCCCAGTTTATCCTGTACCCAAATCTCCAAGTCTGATGCCTGAAGCCAGGCAATCTGTCGTGCAACAATGGCAATAGCAGAGGTTCTGCTGATGCATTCAAAGCAGACAAAGGCTGCACGATTCATAAACTTGGAGACATCTTGAGCATGCCTGACAAGCGTAAGGAAGTCTTGTCGCCTGTCATCTGGGAGAAGTGGGCTCATAAGCTCCAAATATCCTGTGACCTCTTTGAGGAACATTCCCATATATAAAATATATGAGCTGATCCTAGCTGAAAGCATGGAAGCCTGAAAAGTTTGACGTACAAAAGCATCAAGTGTCCTGCATTCATGACCTGGAGGATTGGATGCATGTCTCTTTACACTTTTCATCCTACGCATGGCTGACTCCACTACCATTGAATGGTGTGGCGGCTGAGTCTTTTGAAATCCAGGACATGGTGGAACTCGATACATGGTATCAAGCCTCCTAGAATGAGGAGATGCGGTCAAAGGTGTCTCCCACATTCTGAGCATCAAATCATGAAGAATTTCATGAATGGGCAGAGTGGCTGCCTCCTTTGGAGCCTTAGGATACTGGAGAATTTCCAATTCCTTTGCTCTAGGTTCCTTTTCAGGAGCTACCGTGATTGAAAGGCCTTTGGCAACATCATGAATAAAATCCTGAAAAGACATGTCCTCCAGAGGCGACATTCTGCATTGGGGAGAAGAAGAATCTTCCAGGAGTAAAATTCTGGTACCGGCAGAATTATCAGAGTCATCGGAATCGGAGGATTCGAAATATCTCTGATCACGATGTTCATGTAAGGCACAGTCCCAGTATCAATAGAAGTCGGTACCGAGTTAATCCGGTACCGATCTTTCGATGCCAAAGACAGCATGGAAAGAATTCCCACAGGGGCCGGTACCGTCGATGCTGGTACCGGTATCTGTGCCGGCACTGGCATCGGTACTGGTGTCGGCACCAGTGCCGGTGCCTGTGTTGAACCATCGGTGTCAACGGTACCGCAGCTGTAAGGAGAGCTGCAATACTGTGTTCGATAGCGAGGAATCTCTGCTCTATCGACGCTGTCGATGCCTGGGTGTTGGTACCAGTGAAGGCAGCAGGGACCTCTGAGCATGGCACCAGTATTTCTGTTGAGGCCGAGGCCTTGAGAACATCCTGGAACCCCGTTGATGCTTTGGAGGCTGAAGCCTCCCGCCAGGGCTGTTTTGCCGGTGTGGTTCCCTCAAGGGCAATGCCAATGGCCTCTCGATGCTTTGCAGGAGAGCTACCCTTTGAGGACCGGCTTTTATGTTTAGTTACCTGAGATACATGGGAAGAAGAAGAGGCTCTTGAAGACGTCGATGCAATGGACCTGGCATCTGAAGAAAAGAGGGTACCGAGCTTTGCAGCCCGGTTCTGTCTTCTTCTTTCAGTCATTCCCATACAAGAGAGACACTCAGATGAAGAATGGTCAGGGCCTAAACATTTAAAACACCAGTCATGGGTGTCGGTGACGGAAATGGTACCGCCACACTTAGTGCATTTTTTAAAACCACTAGCTGGTTTTTCCATCTTTAAGGAAAAATGAGGCCTAGTGCCCAAAATGGCGCCTAGCACCGAAAAAGAAAAGTTTTTGAAGAGAAACAATTCAGAATTTTTTGTTTTTTAGAAGAAAAGAAAAGAACCAGTGGTACCAGTAGGCGTCGTGCGGAGGCAAACCAGACCACAAGAAAACAAGATTAAAGAAGAAATTTTCTGCTGTGACAGGGTATACGTCCTGTTGGCTCCGCGGAAAACGAAGAACTGAAGAGGGACAGTTGGGAAGGCAGAGCGCATGTGCTGAGGGATGCTCCCAAAAATGTTCCTATTGGACGCTGGGGAGCATTCCCGCGCAGGCTCCATTGGTACTGATGATACCCATATGTGATGACGACATTCCTGCTTGTTCCTGGAGATTAAGTAAACCGAAAAGGCAAAAACAATTAATATTAACAGCATGAAATCTATATTGGCTCCCACAACTAAATACACTGGGCCTGATATTCAAAAGGCATTTACACGGTTAACAGCCAGTAGTGACATCGAATATCCCCAACTAAGTCCCTTATGTGCCCCGATGCTAGCCAGCTGGGGGCGTTCCAGGGCGGAGTAGAAGCGGGGACCAGCGCTAACTGTGCAATACTGATATTGGATGCTGCACGACAGCACAATCAGACCCAGATATTCACTTCTGTTGCCGCGGAAGTGATTATCCAGGATTTGAGGGTCGTCAGGCAGGGCTAAGCAGCTACAGCGCTTAGCCCTACCCAGCTGAATAACAGGCCCACTATCCGAAAGGGCTAAAGGTAACTGTTGCATATTCTATTCAGCTCACAACAAATCACAGACTCAAACTATCTCCAGATATAAGAAACCATACTTAAAGCTTTAAGAAAGCTTAACGGCATACACAAGTGGAACAGTAGCCTGGGTGGTTAGTGCACTGGCTTGGTTATCAAGAGACCTGAGTTCATTTCCCACTATTACTCTTTGTGGTCTTCAGTAAGTCACTTAACCCTCCATTGCTCCAGAAGAAAGGCCTGGCAATCTACTTCTGGTCACACTGTCAAGAACACTCAGGAGCTGCTGGGTTGTCAGGAGTCAACAGAGACTCGAAGGCACACTACATTGCAATGGCACTCATAGCATTGTACTGGATCATTTGATTCAGAGTATCAAATGCAACGGATATATCTAGGCCCCCTCCCCCAATAAAGCTTTTAATAGGTAAAATTATCCAAATCACTTTTAACTTCCACAAAAAATCTTGAAGTTGCATTAATATTACTACAGAAAAGAGGTTTAATATCAGGAGATAATTCATTAACTCCCAAAGATCTAAGCCAGACTTTTCATATTAAATTATCTGGTCATATTTTAACAGCAGAAGAGGTTCCCAAAAGAACATAAGATATGCCAAATTGCATCAGACCAAAGGTCCATCAAGCCCAGCACCATGTTTCCAACAGTGGCCAACCCAGGTCACAAGTCCCCAAAAGGTAGACAGATTCCACGCTGCTTATCCCAGGGGTAAGCAGTGGATTTCCCCAGTCCATTTTAATAATAGTTTATTGATTTTTCCTCCAGGAACATGTTCAAACCTTTTTTAAACGCAGCTACACTAAAAACTGTTACTACATCCTAAGACAATGAATTTGAGAGTTTGACTGCAGGTTGAGTGAAAAACTATTTTCTCCGACTAGTCTTAAATGCACTACAAAGTAGCTTCATTGCGTGTTTCCTAGTCTTTCTATTTCTTGAAGGCGTAAACAACCACATCAGTGCTGGAAACACTGAGGAAAACAGTTACATGCTGCATAGATTATCCTACCATAAACATTAATTTATGGTACTTACATTTTGTTCTGATGTTTTTGCCAATTACATTTTTTGCCAAATTTAATTAGACTGCAGATGACAAATATATAAAGCAACGCCCAAACTGTAGTCAAATTAAAATGTGCATTGTGTAAGAAAACCAGCCACATGAAGGCACAAATCGATGACCACTTCAATCATGCTTGAAAAAATAAAATACTGCTTTCTTTCTATTAAGAAGAGCCAAATAAAATTGCCAGAGGCCCTTCATTCACCTTATTCCTCACACCCTTTACAAACCAATTACCGCATAAGAGGCACTTAATTGGTAGTAAAGAGCATGACTGACTAGATACAGGAAGGAAAACACAGCTACCTGTTTTTCCATTTTCCATTTAATAAAAGAAATTGCGTTTCATTTCTAAAATGAGACTCCATTATAGTTATCTTCCGGTGCCTCGGAAGATGATCACACTAACAACAGCAGCTCTGAATTCATCAAATGTAAAAAAGAATGGCTGTTTTAAATTGAGCTAGTAAACTCAAAAATGTATTCCTTAAAACTCACTACATTCAACCAAAAGCATTCACCACAACAGGACCTATGCTTCTCCAAAATATTTGGGAAGAAATATGAAACTAGGAAAAAAAAGGAGTATGTTATAAGATGAAATTAGACCTTACCTGCTAATTGTCTTTCCTTGAGTTCTCTCCGGACCAGTCCAGGGAACGGTAGGGTTGTCAATCCCCTTCAGCAGCTGAGGACTGAAAA
The DNA here is from genome assembly GCA_033557465.1 of Ichthyophis bannanicus. NCBI lineage: Eukaryota > Metazoa > Chordata > Amphibia > Gymnophiona > Ichthyophiidae > Ichthyophis > Ichthyophis bannanicus. The sequence goes on along the minus strand of CM066036.1, from coordinate 605,760,156 downwards.
ACAAAGTTTTGCTGACTGCTTAAGCCACTCCCCCTCGTATCAGTACAGCACAGTTACTTACCTGTAACAGGTGATCTTTGGGAACAGCAGGAATAAGTCTTCACATATGGGTATCATCGGTACCGACAGAGTCTGCGCGGGAACGCTCCCCAGCGTCCAATAAGAAAGCTTTTGGGAGCATCCCACAGCGCCTGCGCGCTGCCTTCCCGCCTTTCCCAACTGCCTCTCTCCAGTTCGAGTTTTAAAGCTGAGACAAAGAAAGAGAGAGGAAAGGAAAGATAGAGAGATACAACTCCTAGGGGAGGTGGGTGGGTTGTGAAGACTTCCTGCTGTTCCCAGAGATCACCTATTACAGGTAACTGTGCTATCTCCAGGAACAAGCAGGAATGAGTCTTCACATATGTGGACTCCCTAGCTGCAGATGCCAGGGGAAGAGCCCAGGTTGTGTGTCCTTGAAAAGGACTCTACCTCCCCCCATGGATCTCTGGCATCCAACCAGGGTAGGTGGGTAGGAGTTGATTAGGAATGGAACAGGTGTTTGAGAACAGCCTGACCAAACGAGGCATCCCGGCGGGAGTCCTTGTCCAAACAGTAATGGGCTGTGAAGGTATGAACCGAGGCCCAGGTGGCCGCTCGACAGATTTGGTCGATGGACACAGAGTTTAGATGAGCCATTGAGGCTGCCATGGCTCTCACATTGTGAGCTGTGACATGGCCCTCCAGAGAAAGGTTCCTACTCTGGTAGGCGAAAGAAATACACTGAGCAATCCAGTTGGACAGTGTTCTCTTAGAGACTGGAAGTCCTAAATGAGAAGGATCAAAAGCAACAAAGAGTTGAGAAGACTTTCTATGTTGCTGTGTTCTTTGTAAGGAAAAAGCAAGAGCTCTCTTACAATCCAAGGTATGAAGATTCCTCTCTGCACTTGATGCACGAGGTCCTGGAAAAAAGACAGGTAAATATACCTCTTGGTTTAGATGAAAAGGCGAGACCACTTTGGGCATAAAGTGTGGATTGGTCCTGAGGACTACCTTATCATGATGGAACCTTGTATAAGGTGGATTAGCCACCAAAGCTTGCAATTCACTGATGTGGCGTGCTGAGGTGACTGCAATGAGAAAGATAACCTTCCAAGAAAGAAATTTCAAGGAGGTGGTGGCTAAAGGTTCAAAGTGTGTCTTCATAAGCTGGCCAAGAACCAAGTTTAAGTCCCATGCCACTGGAGGTGGTCTAATGGGAGGTTTAGTTAGAAGAAGGCCTCTCATGACTCTTGTTATAAGAGGATGAGAGGAAATAGGCTGTCCATTGAGAGGCTTGAGGGACGCTGCAATAGCACTCAAATGGACTCTTACTGAATTCGTTTTAAGACCTGCATGGGATAAATGCAGGAGATACTCTAGTAAAGAATTCAAAGGTATTGCAAGAGGGTTAAGACCCTTCTCTGCACACCAAATGGTAAATCTTTTCCATTTGAAAGCATAGGAACGTCTAGTAGAAGGCTTTCTAGAGGCATGAATATTATCTCTGACCTGCTGAGAGAGATGAAAACCTTGAAGGTCTAGGCCTTCAGCAACCAAGCCCTGAGATGAAGAGACTGGGGGTTTGGGTGCCACAACGTTCCCTCCTCCTGGGATAGAAGGTCTGGTGCAGAGCCCAAGTCCAGGGAAGGAGCTTGAGAGAGATGCAGAAGTAGAGGATACCACACTTGGCGTGGCCAATGTGGTGCTATGAGGATCATGGTTCCTCGATCTCTCTGAAGCTTGAATAGTGTTTTGGGAATTAGGGGAATGGGTGGAAAGGCATAAAGGAAGTCTTGACCCCAGTGAAGGAGGAAGGCATTCTTGGCCTGAACTCCCTGACACGGAATTCTGGAACAGAACCGGGGAAGTTTGGCATTCCACGGACTTGCAAAGAGGTCTATGTCCGGGGTTCCCCAAATTCGAAAAATCCTGGCTACCTCGTCCATGTGAAGGGACCACTCGTGTGGAAGCAGAACTCGACTGAGTCTGTCTGCCCAAGAGTTTTGAACGCCTGGAAGATATACTGCCAGAAGATGAATGTGATGCTCTCTGGCGAAGGCCCACAGTCGCAAAGCTTCGTTGCAAAGTGACAGAGAGCCAGTCCCGCCCTGCTTGTTTACATAGAACATGGCTACTTGGTTGTCCGTATGGATGAGGACTGTCCTGTAGCTGAGCAGGGAATGGAACACTCTGAGAGCTAAGAATATTGCTCTGAGTTCCAAGAGATTGATATGCAGAGAAGTCTCCTGTGGAGACCAGATGCCCTGGGAGGAGAGATCCTGCAGATGAGCTCCCCAACCCATTGGAGAAGCATCTGTTGTAAGAGTTGCTTGGGGTAGTGACTGCTGAAAAGGAGACCCCAGCAACAGATTTGGAGAGGACTTCCACCACTGGAGAGACCAAAAAAGGCGACTGGAGTTTGCTATTTTGTCTGACAGGCAACCTGATGCCTGAGTCCATTGGGTGGACAAAGTCCATTGAGCTGCCCTCATGTGAAGGCGAGCATATGGAACCACGTGCACGGTAGATGCCATGTGGCCTAAGAGTTGTAACATCTCTCGAGCAGTTAAATGGGACTTTAACTGTATCGGGAGGCTAGCTGCACTAAGCGTAGGCAACGGGCCGGAGGAAGATAGGCCCTTGCAGATGTGGTATCCAGCAAGGCCCCTATAAACTCCAGAGACTGAGTAGGGGTGAGATTTGATTTTGTGATGTTTATTACCAGTCCCAAATACTGGAGAACCCGCATTGTGCAGATTAGACAATTCTGGTCCTCTGACTGGGATGGAGCTCGAATGAGCCAGTCGTCCAGGTAAGGGAAGACAAATATTCCCCAGAGTGCGTAGAAATGCAGCTACTACTGCCATGCATTTTGTGAACACCCTTGGTGCAGAGGCCAGACCGAACGGAAGCACCCTGTATTGGTAGTGCTTTCCCTGAAAAAGGAACCGAAGGAACCTTCTGTGTGTTGGATGGATGAGGACATGGGTGTACGCATCCTTGAGATCTAGAGAACAAAGCCAGTCCTGACTCTGAAGGTATGGAAGCAGAGCACCGAGAGAAATCATCTTGAATTTCTCTTTGAATAGAAACTTGTTCAATTCTCTGAGATCTAATATGGGTCTGTAGCCCCCTGTTTTCTTTGGGATAAGAAAATAAGGGGAGTAGAACCCTGAGCCCTGTTGAAGAAGAGGTACTTCTTCTATTGCCCCTTGGGCAAGAAGGGTGGCAATCTCCTGACCCAGAAGGTTGAGGAGAGATGTTGGAGAATTGAACTGTTTCACCATGGTGCGAGGAGGAAGGCTTAAGAAATTAAGCTTGTACCCTTCCCTTATGATGGAGAGGGTCCATTGCTCTGCTGTGATTTGTTCCCATCTGGGAGCAAAGTAAGCCAACCTTCCTGAAATGGTGAGGGGCTCTGGTTCTTCCAGAGCTAGAAAGGCTAAGTTCTCTAGTTGCAAGTCAAAGGCCCTGAGGAGGCTGAGGCTGCTGGGCCGTGGAAGGCCTAACAGCCTTTGACTTGGCCTGTTTAGGTGGTTGCTGACATTTTGCAGCAAAACGACCTGCAGAAGATGCCTGCTGACCATAAGCAAGATAATATCGTCCCTTTTTAGAAAAAGATGTCTTTTTGAACAATCTTTTCTTAGCAGGAGCAGAGGTGGACTTTGAAAGTCGATCCAAAGCGGAGTTCTCAGCATCCATCTGAGTGGCCTTTGCTTGCCAATCCTTGCCAAAAAGGTTTTCACCTGTACAAGGAAGATTTCCTAATTCATCCTGGACCCAGAGTTCCAAATCAGAAGCTTGTAGCCAAGCAATTCTGCGTGCACCTATGGCAATAGCCGAGGCTCTGCTTACACACTCAAAAGAGTCAAAGGCTGCACAGCTGGAAAATTTGGAAACATCCTGGGCATGTTTGAGCCAAGTGAGAAACTCCTGCCTTTTATCTTCTGAAATAAAAGGGGTTAAAGTCTGCAGATGATCTGTGACTTCCTTTAGAAACATCCCTATATAGAGACTATAGGAGTTGATTCTGGCAACTAGCATAGAAGCTTGAAAAACCCTATGGCCAAAAGCATCTAGGGTCCTGCATTCACGTCATGGAGGATTAGATGAGTGTCTTTTTACACTCTTTATCTTTCTCATGGCAGACTCTACCACAATAGAGTGGTGAGGAAGCTGAGTCTTATGAAAGCCAGGACAAGGAGGGACACGATACATGGTGTCTAACCTGCGAGAATGAGGAGAGGTAGTAAAAGGTGTCTCCCACATGCTCAACATGAGATCATACAAAATCTCATGAACAGGTAAAGTAGCTGCCTCTTTAGGAGCCTTGGGATACTGTAGAATATCCAGCTGCTTGGCTCTAGGCTCTGACTCAGGGGCCACTGTGATGGAGAGGCCATTAGCCACCTCCCTAATGAAGTCTTGAAAAGACAAGTCTTCTGGAGAAGACATGCTTCGTTTAGAAGAAGAAGACTCCTGAGGAAGAAGTATCGATGCCTCGATAGATCCTTCGGAGTCGTCAGAGTCTTCAGAGGAATCGAAGTATCGCCTATCTGGATGCTCCTTTAAAGCCCGATATGCGTACCGAGTGGGATCGACATCGGGAGTAACCGGTACCGGTTCGGTACCGATGGGCATCATAGGACAGGGTACCATTGCAGTCGACACCGAAGCCGATGTCGATGCAATCGGTACCGGCACCGGGAATGATGCTGGTGCCGGAGCCGGTACCAGCAACGGGGATTGTTGCGGTACCGGAGGCGTCGCAGCCTGCATGAATACCGTCAGGGTGCGCTGCATGGTCAGAATCTTCTGATCCATCGACGCCACCAAAGTCTGGATGTCGGTACCAGTGGGAGACACCGGTACCCCTGAACACGGCAACAGTTGATCGGTCGAGGCCGAGCCATCGATGTCAAACTGTGACCCCATAGACAATGCTTTGGAAGCCGGAACTTCCCGCCGGGGTAACTTTGCCGGTGCAGAGTACTCGAGGACAAGCCCGGAGGCATCTCGATGCTTAGAGGTAGAGTTGCCCTTCGAGGACCGGCCAGATTTATGCTTGGTTACCTGAGATCCATGGGAGGAAGAAGAAGCCCTGGAAGACGTTGATGCCACCGAAGCTGCATCAGAGGGAAACAGGGTACTGAGCTTGGCTGCTCGGTTCTGCCGACCTCTTTTAGACAACATGGTACAGGACACACAATCCGTAATGGAATGGTCAGGACCCAAACATTTTAGACACTAATCATGGGTGTCGGTGACAGAAATAGTACCGCCACATTTTGTGCACTTTTTAAACCCGGAGGCGGGCTTCTCCATGAGGAGAAAATTTTTAGGCCTAAGGCCCAAAAACTAAAATGCACAGTGAAGAAAGTATAAGTTGTTGGGGTTTTTTTTTAAAAGAAAGAAAAGAGCCGACGTCGAAGAAGGCAGACGCGACACAAAAGAATAAAGAAAAAATAAAGAACTTCTTCTGCGGTGACAGGAACATGACCTGCTGGCTCCGCGGAAAAGAAGAACTGGAGAGAGGCGGTTGGGAAAGGCAGGAAGGCAGCGCGCAGGCGCTGTGGGATGCTCCCAAAAGCTTTCTTATTGGACGCTAGGGGAGCGTTCCTGCGCAGGCTCCGTCGGTACCGACGATACCCATATGTGAAGACTCATTCCTGCTTGTTCCTGGAGATTCCAGTCTACTCTTACCAAAGCAGCTCCACCTACAACTAGTGACCAAACTCAACAAATGAAACCAAAACGCTATAAAAAAACTGCATACTGTGATGGTGAAAGCCTGATGGAAAACATGGACACAGAAGAGAATCCAGAAATCCCCATGGAAACGGGATGACAATGCACAGCTACAAGGAAAACTCAGCCTACGTCAGAGAAAAAGGCAGTTCCCTGTAGGAAGCAAACCACGCCCTAGTGCAAGGGTGGAGACTAACCCCCGTTCTGATTGGTCACAAGGAAGCAGGAAGCCAGGGTTAAAAACCATGTGCAGAGGGAAGGAAGACAGACCAGAAGACAGACCCGATTGGAGACCCGAAGAGAGACCCGATTGGAGACCGAAGAGAGACCCGATTGGAGACCCGAAGACAGACCCGATTGGAGACCCGAGGAGAGACCCGATGGGAGCACCGATTGGAGAACCCACAAAGAAGCTGGTCAGGAAAATAGCCAGAGAGCCAGTTGGAAGGCAAGAGAAAGCCAAGACCAGAGTCTGAGACCAGAGAGTCCAGGCAGAACAGCCTGTGTGAGAGAAGGTGACAAGGGAAAGGCACGCACTCAGACAAAGCCAGCATTCAAAGGTAAAAGCACCGACAATTGGAGAAGCCGGGCAGGCCAGTCAAACAATTGCTACAGCTGGGAGGATTGGAGAGGTGGAAAGAGCACCAGTGCTGACACAGAGAAACAGCCTCAAGGTAAACCTGACCATTTTATATCTGATAAATTGGCAAAAGAGATAAAGGCTAGTTTTAATGAGCAGGAGCTGGAACCCTCCCCCTCTACTGTGAAACATTGGATTGAAAGCCTAGTACCTGCCGCAAACTCCAGACCAGATAACTCTGACGTTTGTGAAGCTTCTAAATTAGGGGCACTGCAGAGACTAGTGAGAGGATTCAAACCCTTAATACAAAAACACCTGAAAAGGCTGACTTGCTGTGGGATCACTTCCACCAGTTTCTAAAGAGAGAGAAGCTAAAAGAAGTCCCCACATATGAGAAAGACTTTGGTAGTTCTAATGGCATTGAGGAAATGCAGATAGAAACCACTGTGCCTGAATGTGATGATTTTCCTATACCAATGGACTGTTGTTTAACTCACAAGAATACCACAGTAAGAAGGTGAAACAGGAGAGAGTTTTAAAAGCCTTTTAATAAGGTAGCTTTTACCTGTGACTCAGAAGAAAGCAGTGCTGTGCTCTATTCATTGTTGAGAGTAACGGAGTTTGGGAAGACGTTGTTTGGTGAAAGTGAAACCAGCTGTGTTTAGTTCTGCTGCAGTATAGTGTGTGACCACACGGAGCAGTGCAGAGAACAGCAGAGAAGAAAAGTTTTGTTTTTCATTTCTCCTGGATTTCCTGTGTTCATCCTTTCATTTGGAGAAGTTATCCTAGTGCATTTGTTGTGTTTTGAACCTCTGCGTGCCTTTGAAAATCCCCATTGTATAAATAATAAAAATCTTGCAAAGCCTTACCACCTGCCTCAACTACAATTCATTCCTACAGAGTAAAGAACTTTTATTCTAAAGGACAGTAAGGCCGCCTATCAGCTGTCAGCCTCTTGGCCCAGCCGGTGGGTGTCGCAATACTTCCCCAGCAGAGGCGTGCACATGCGAAACCCATGTGACCCCCTGAAATAGGTTAGACAAAGATGTGTAATTGGCCTGCTGTAGCAGACTCATTCCCTGTGTAGCTTTGCAATTCTTTCTTTCTTTTTTTTTCTCTGTTAAGCATCCGAAAACGCCCCTGCACCCAGGTAGACACTCAAACTACGGAACCGAAGTCCTCTAAAAAGCTCGGGTGGGTCCTGGACTGGCCCGGAGAGAACTCAAGGAAAGACAATTAGCAGGTAAGGTCTAATTTCATCTTCCTTATCGTTTCTCCGGGACAGTCCAGGGAACGGTAGGGCAGTACCAAAGCAGTACCTAAACCTGGGAGGGACCCGTGAGCCCCGCCACCACGGCCGAGGCCCCAAACCTAGCATCCTCTCTGGCATAAACATCCAGCCTATAGTGTTTAGCAAAGGTATGCAGCGAGGACCAAGTCGCGGCTCTACAAATCTCCACCGGAGGTACCAACGCAAACTCAGCCCAAGACGCCGCTTGGCTTCTCGTGAAATGAGCCCTGAGACCCTCCGGAGACGACTGCCCCGCGGCCACATACGCCGCCCCTATCGCCTGCTTCACCCAGCGAGCAATGGAAGCTTTCGTAGCCGCCTTACCTTTGCTGTGACCTGCAAAAAGTACAAATAACCTATCAGACTTGCGAAATGAGGTAGTGGCCTTGAGATACCTCCGCAAAACGCGCCCTAGATCCAACTTCTTCAAAGCGCGATCCATGGGAGAGCCCGAGAGATCGGAAAAAACAGGCAACGCTACTGTCTGATTTACATGAAAAGAAGACACCACCTTCGGAAGAAACGAGGGAACCGTCCGCAAAACCACCTTTTCTGGGAAAAATTGGAGATATGGCTCCCGGCACGAGAGTGCCTGCAAATCCGAAATCCTCCTTGCCGAACACAATGCCACCAGGAATGCCGTTTTCCACGACAGTTCCCTCAAACTGACGGACGACGCCGGCTCAAAGGGCGGTTTCGTTAAGGCTTCCAGAACGATGTTCAAATCCCACGGCGGCACCACCTTCCGCACCGGAGGCCGGATGAGCTTGGCCGCTCGAAAGAAGCGCTGCACATCTACATGCGCTGCCAAGTTGCGACCCTGCACAGATCCCCTGTAACAAGACAGAGCTGCCAAATGAACCTTGAGAGTGCTGTACGCTAACCCCTTCTCCAGACCAGACTGGAGAAAAAATAGCAGCTCTGGCAAATCCGCCTTCAAAGGCCTAACGTTCCGCCGAGCACACCAAGTCTCAAAAACCTTCCAGACTCTGACGTACGCTAGCGAAGACGACCTCTTTTTTGACTGCAGCATAGTGGCCACCACTGACTCGGGATAGCCTTTCCTTCTCAGCCTGTCCCCTTCAAGAGCCAAGCCGTAAGCAAGAAGCGACTGACCTGCGGCATCAGCACGGGACCCTGAGCCAGCAGATTCATCCGATCGGGCAGCCGCCAAGGAGCATCTATCAAGAGCCGCACCAGATCCGCGTACCAAGGCCGCCTGGGCCATTCCGGAGCTATGAGAATCACCTTCCCGGCGTGTCCTGATATCCGCTGAACCACCCGACCGATCATCGGCCAAGGAGGAAACACAGAGTAGTTTGCCCGCCGGCCAAGGCTGGACCAAACCATCCAGACCCTCGGACATGTGTTCTCTGCGTCGACTGAAAAATCGAGACGCCTTGGCATTGTGTAGTGTAGCCATCAGATCCATCACCGGCTGCCCCCAGCGCTCTGTGATGTCGTGAAACACCGCCGCGTTGAGTTCCCACTCCCCGGGATCGAGCACATTGCGACTGAGAAAATCGGCCTGCACATTGTCCTTCCCTGCGACATGAGTTGCCGACAACGCCAACAGTCGTGTCTCCGCCCAGAGCATCAACTCCTGGCTCTCCTCCAACAGGGTTACACTGCCGGTTCCGCCCTGCCGATTGATATAGGACACCATGACCAAATTGTCGGAGAAAACCCGAACTGCTTTCCCCTTGAGCAGGAACTCAAAGTGCTGGAGCGCCAGATACACCGCCCTGAGCTCCAACCGATTGATGGACCACGAGCTCTCCTCCGCGGACCAGAGTCCCTGTGCTACCTGAGCCTGGCAATGAGCCCCCCAGCCTGACAGGCTGGCGTCTGTCATCACTAGTATCCATTCCGGATCCCGCAAGGGAATCCCTGCTCGAAGATGACTCGCATCCAACCACCAAAGCAGACTGTTGCGGACCAACTCCGGACATAATAACCTCTGTGTGAGCGGATGACGTTGCGGCGACCACCTGGACAGCAAGGCCCGCTGAAGCGGATGCATGTGCGCTCTTGCCCATGGCATGAGATCCAAGGCTGCCGCCATGGAACCCAAGAGCTGAAGATACCTCCAGGCCGAAGGAGCTTCTAGCCGTAAGAATGCTCGCACCTGAGCCAAGATCTTCTCTACCCTGGCCTCGGGAAGGAATACGGAACCCACCCCCGTGTCGAACAACGCTCCAAGATAAACCAGCCGCCACACTGGCTGTAGCTGACTCTTGGCGCGGTTTATGACCCACCCGAGTTGTTACAGCACCTGAACAACCCGAGAAGTTGCCATAAGAGCATCCTCCCAGGACCCGGCTCTGATCAACCAGTCGTCCAGGTAAGGATGGACCCTTATCTCTTCCTTTCGCAACGCCGTCGCCACCACCATCATAACCTTCGTGAAGGTCCGCGGCGCCATTGCCAGACCGAAGGGCAGGGCTCAAAAATGAAAATGCCCCATAGGCACGGCAAACCTCAAAAACAGCTGATGATCCTGTCTGATCGGAATATGCAAGTAGGCTTCCGTGAGATCTATAGCCGAGAGCAGCTCTCCCGGGCGCACCGCTCTTATGACTGCTCGCAGTGTCTCCATCCGAAAATGAGGCACTCTTAACGCACGATTCACATGCTTGAGGTCGAGAATTGGTCTAAAGGATCCCTTCTTTTTTGGAACCACAAAATAAATCGAGTATCGACCTAAGCCGTACTGGTCGGGGGGAACCGGCACGACCGCCTGCAGCCGTAACAGACGACCCAGGGTGGTCTCTATGGCCTGCCTCTTTAGCCCCGGACCACACGGCAAAGCCACAAAAGCGTCCCCCAACTGGTGAGCGAACTCCAGCGCATAGCCGTCTCGAATAATGTCTAGTACCCATTTGTCGGTAGTGATCGCGGCCCAGGCTGCAAGAAAGTCCCGCACACGGCCTCCCACGGGAATTTCCGCCTGGGCCAGCTGACCTTCATTGCGCATTTTTAGGAGTGCCCTGCTGGGCGTTGAAATAAGGTCTGCCAAACCCTCTAGCGCCTCGAAAGGACTGACCTCTAGCACCAAAGCGACCTCTGGAATAAGAAGCAAAGCGCGCTCCTCGAAATCTTCGAGCCTCTCTACCTTGCCCACGTTGTACCGGTCCCACTCTGGGAACCTTGGGCCAATCCTCCGGCAACCGACCCCCCTTGGAGTCTCCGAGATCCTTAAAAATCATTTCCAAGGCCTCACCAAAGAGCAGCTTACCCTTATAAGGCAGCTTACCGAGCCGTGACTTAGAAGAAGCATCCGCTGCCCAATTCCGCAGCCACAGGAAACGCCTAGCCGCTATCAGCGACGCCATGGACTTCGCTGAGATTCTAACCAAATCATAGAAGGCATCCGCTAGGTAAGCAGCCGCTGATTCCAACTTAGCCCCCTCAGCGGCCGCAGCGTCCCCTGCATCCGCAGAGGAATCCCCTTGGAGCCAACGAATTGAAGCTCTCGACACATAGGCTCCACAAACGGACGCCTGTAGGGCAAGCGCACTAGCATCAAAGGCCTGCTTCAGTAGAGCCTCCAGCTTGCGATCCTGCAGATCCTTAAGCGCTGCTCCACCTTCCACTGGAATAGTGGTCTTTTTGGTCACCGCAGCCACCAAGGCATCCACCTTAGGCATCTTCAACAACTCCCTCTCTTCTTGTGGGACCGGGTAGAGGTGACCCAAGGCGCGACTACCCCTCAGAGTCGCCTCAGGGAACTCCCACTCTGACTCTATCATCTGCTTAATTACGCGGTGCACCGGAAAACACTTCTGCTCTGCTTTGAACCCCTGTAATAAAGGATCTTCCAGAGGGTCTTGCGACACTGTAGGCAATGGCAGATTTAAGGCCGCCAGCGACTGCGAGATTAGCGCTCCCAACTCCTCCTTGCGAAAAACCCTAAAGACATTAGGGTCCTCGCCCAGAGCAAACTCGCCCTCTTCGAGCTCCCCAGCCCAAGGGTCAAAAGCCGCCTCTGAAAGAATTTCTCCTTCCTCCAACCCCTGAGGGACTGAAAAATGAGGTTCGCAGCTCTCCATGCCTGAACCGGTACCTTGCAGCTGTTGGGAAGACCCCTCACCCGGGTCCATCCCCCCCGAGCTAGTGGAGCCCATATCCAAGAGCTGGGAACTTGGGGAGCCACTGGTCGCCCGTGAGGATTTCAACAAATAGGCCTTATACAAGGCCAAGATAAAATCGGGAGAAAATAAGGCCCTAAAATCCTCCTGAATCACAGGAGCCGTCTTTGCCAGCTTACTAGCAGAAGCAGAGCCCCTATCTGATTTCGCTTTTCTTTTTCCCTGCTTATGATGTGCCGTGGGAAGACCGGAGGGCTGCCCCAAAATGGCCGACATTCCCGCCATTTCAGCAGAGACCAGCGGCCTCTCGGTGTCGTTTAAAGGCTTTCCTTCCATGAAGCAAGCAAGAACCGCCGCTTCAGACGCCGCTCCCTGGCTTCCACCGCACACACGGTACCTAAAAAAAAAAAAGGAGAACGCCAAAGGCGCGCCTTTCGCTTAGTGCCGGTCCCCCTAGCTGCACGGTACCGCGCACGCGGTCCGCGAACCGCACCAGAGCTCCACTCACAGCTAGAACACCCACCTGAGTGCAGGGCTGCTCTGCCGCGTTCCCGCTCCCCTGCTGCCAGTGGGACCAAGGAACTTGCGGCTGACCGGCGCAGAGAGGTGGTAACCGGGGCTCCCAGCTCCAACAAAAATGTCTCTGCAGCCGTCAAGGACCAGAAGAAAGACAGGCTCTGTCCTTCCCGCTGCTGTTAAACACAGCTGAGGCCCGAATCCTTTTTTTTTTTTTTGAATATATATTAAGCCAGGGAAATATAGCAGTTTAAATAGCTCAGCTAGAGCTAAACTGCTGCTGAAAACTAGTGAAAGAAACAAAGCCTAACAATAAAATTGAGGGAGAAGATCAGCTTCGACATCCAGTTCAGCTGCTGAGGACTGAAAGATTGGAGTACTGACACGAGGGGGAGTGGCTTAAGCAGTCAGCAAAACTTTGTTTTTCAGTCCTCAGCTGCTGAAGGGGATTGACAACCCTACCGTTCCCTGGACTGGCCCGGAGAAACGATAAGGAAAGAAATCTAACTCTGTAGTTGTATTTAACAGCCTGCTAAAAATCTGTATGCTATGCTTCTGGCCACAAAGGAATCCAATTCTTTAAAAAGAGCACTCTGGTAACCTTGTAACTGGTCTACGAAATGCAGAACATGTACCTAGTTTGTTCTACACTCCTGTGTTACATTCAGGTATAACAGTCACAACAGAACAAAAAACTCAATATAAAAAAGTCTATATAAAGCATATTCCAAAATGTCATGTTCTTCTTCAATTACACAAGAACAGCGTACGGAACAGATAAGAAACAAGCGGCACAGGAACAGTGTATGGAACAGATAAGAAGAAACAAACGGCGAAATGGGAGCCTCATTAATATATTTTTACCAACTTTTTAAGCAGAAGGATTCTTTAAAAGCAAGTATTCAAAAACCGAAAGCTTGTTACTTGGAATCTTGCAATTGTCTTTTGCTGTCAACTTGAATGTACTAGCAATTCCCTCCATACTTTATTGTTTGCTTCACATTCTCTATTTATAGATCACAGCTGACATTCTTTTTAATGCAGAATGAAATCCATCAAGTCAAAGTGCAATAGCTGCAATGTAAGTCTACTATCATCAAGGGAGCCCTTGTTTCCGATTACAGCACTGATAAGGGGAAAAAAATAGAGTGCTGCAATCTAAGAAGTCTTGTGGGAACAGAAAACAGACCAACACTTAATATACCGTATCAATCAAATAAGAGCTAACATAAGGGAAAATCCATTTCTGCCCTAAAATACAGGGAGTTATACAAAAGTGCATATTTTGAAAACCTTCAAAATATGCTTATTTCATTTTTTTAATTGCTTGTATTTTTTATTTGGTGTCTTAAAATTTCTAATCAACGGTTTTTCTTGCAGATACTCCATTCACTTGACCACATCATATAAGCCTATAATTTGGTTGACAATGGGCCCGATTCTTTAAGGCAACTACTAGCGGGGCTGTACGGCCCCTGCGGCTGCTCAAGGGGCAAGCTAGGCCGTCCCGTTACCCGATCCTGCTACCGCAGGTGTGTCTTGCTTCCACAGTACAGAATCAGGTACAACTGGGCCCGTCCTGGTCTAGGACGTCTGGATAGCTCGGACTTACCCCTTCCTGGACTGGACTCCATGCGTATAATTTAGTTAGAAGTACATTTTCATGCAGTCTAAAAGCATGAACAGCAATTCATCTAACAGCTACGTTCAGATATATATCTCAGAAGAGCATGGGGGGTCATGGCATGATCTGTGGCAATATATGATTCGTCAACTATATACTGTGGTTTCAGCATCACTTTCCAGGTTTGTTTCCTAGGCACTTTTAAAATCTATGCTTACGCCCAACCCTATCTCTATAGGAAATCACATTCTCTACAAATCTGTTTTCCCTTTGTTTACATTTACATTTATGTTTACATTTTATAATGCAAGCCCTTTAAAATCTCTAAGCTAGCATGCACAGACTTTCTTACCCATACAAACATAAGAGAATGAACAAAATATTTATTTTTGACATTTTAATGCCCAGTTAACTGAATTATGGATGCCTATGAATGATGCTCAAATGATGGTCCATCAGCACATCCAAATTTTAGACCTGAGCTACGCCGAGCTTTTTGCATGTTCATCATCTCTATCAGAGGCCTTCTAAACTATTTACAACAACCCAGAACGCCCCTTACTAAAGGGATATGCATGAATCATGCTTGTCAAAGCACAACTGATCCACATATCCTGGACATAAAGTGGGTCATTTTATAACAAGGTTCCAGATTAAGGCAGCCAAAATATGCCTATATTATAAAGACAAATAGGCATCTACTTCTCTTAATAAAAATGAGCATAAGCAGTAGAGATTGTGCCTTAAAATTCAGGTGTAGACATTAATACCTGCTCTACAGCAAGTATTAATGAACATGTGTAAGTAAGCACATAAATGTAGGTATTTATTTATCTGTTTTTATATACCACCTTATCTGGGAATCAAGACGGTTTACAAGGAACAAAACGACAATTGCTTATATAGAACTTTGGTAAGAGAACACTTTGAAAGATAAACTTAACATAGAAAGTAAGATTGGTATAATATAATTATGCTGAACGTATATACATGGCTTGTAAGGGAGGATTTTTATAAACTGTGTGCATCCTTGCGAACTCTGCCCACACTCTACCTAGAATGGACCCCCGGCTATACCTTCCAGCAAAGTACACACATTCATGTCAATGCATGTACTCTTACGCCAACTGGTATTTTATGAGAGCCCATTAGCCCTTTCCACTCGGATTTTTTTTCTGTCTCTCATGCCAGATCGGAATACATTTTAACAAGAAACTGGCCAAATTACAATCAATATGACAGACATCATGACTGGTTAATGTAGAATGTATTTCGGTTAAGACATACCAAACAAACTAGCATGTTATTCATATCTTTCACAGGGTGAGACCGAGGATTGGAATGGGAAAATTTAAAATGTTCCATGGAGTGGGACATCCGAGTGGAAAGAGTGAAGGGGTGTAAACTGCCAAATATGCATGTACATTACTTCATAAAATTACCTCCAAAAACTTTATCTTAGATAGATGTAGCAAATATATAGCACCCTATTTGCAACTTCTTGACATCTCTCTTGGTTATGATCAAATGTAATGTCAGAATCTTGAGTTGGCAGTTCTCCCACTTCGTATTCTGACCGAAATTGAGAACCTGTCTAATATTGAAGTCTAACACTGCAGCCTGATCCTACTGTGGGCATGAACCTGTTGAACCCTAGCCCCTTGGCCTTCCCTCCCAATCCTCGAGGCTAACCAACAGGTTGGGGGTTTTAGTATATCCCTAATGAATATGCAACAGACAGATTTGCAAAGAATGAACCTAGTGTGCATGCAACTCTCTCTTGCACATTCATTAGGGATATACTGAAAACCCTGACCTCCTATAGCTCCCTCTAGGACTAGGAGTGAAGACCAAGGCTCTAAGCAAACCCATTGAATCTAGTCAAAACCCTCAAGTCTGATTCTGAGAATGTATATTTATTATTTTCCAAAATTTTATATGCATGCTTCACTGTAACATTCAAGAGTAGTTACTCACCTGTAACAGGTGTTCTCCAGGAGCAGCAGGAATCAGTCCTCACTTATGGGTGACGTTGGCGCCGACGGAGCCCCCGCGGAGCAATTTCCCCAGCTTTCGAAGAAAGCCTTTGGGATTGCAGCGCGCATGCGCGGTCCTCTTCCCGCCCAAGGATGCCATCTTGCTCAGTCGAATGACATAGCGGAAGACAGCAACCATAAGAATGACTGCAACTCCAGGGGAGGAGGGAGGGTAGTGAGGACTGATTCCTGCTGCTCCTGGAGAACACCTGTTACAGGTGAGTAACTACTCTTTCTCCAGGACCAAGCAGGAAGTCAGTCCTCACTTATGGGACTCCCTAGCTTAAGGCTACCGGAGACCTCAAGCTGGAAAAAGAGAGCTCCCTCCAGCTCAACCGCACAGAAGGAAGGAATCTTCTCTGAATACGAATCCGGCCGGTAGCTAACATCGGGGCCGGCGGGTAGGAGTTGCCTAAACCTCAAAGAGATTGTGGAGGACTGCCTGTCCGAAAGCACTATCTCTGCGGGACTCCCTCTCCAGGCAGTAATGAGCCGCAAAAGTCTGGCTAGAAGACCAAGTAGCGGTCCGGCAGATGTCTGCCAACGGAACAGATCGGAGGTGTGCGACAGACGCCGCCTTCGCCCGGACACGGTGCGCCGTGACTCGACTCTCCAAAGAGAGGCCGGCTGCCCCATACGCCCAGGCGATGCAGTCAGCTACCCAGATGGACAGAGTACGCTTCGATACAGATAACCCCAACCGATTGGGGTCAAAGGAAACGAAAAGCTGGGCAGCTTTCCTATGCTCACGCGTACGGTCAAGGTAGAAGGACAAGGCTCTTCGACAGTCCAGGGTATGCAGAACAGTCTCAGCTCTGCTGGTATGTGGCCTGGGAAAGAAGGTCGGAAGAACCACCTCTTGATTGATGTGGAAAGAGGAAACCACCTTAGGAAGAAACTTAGGGTGAGTCCGTAAGACAACCCTATTCCTGTAGAACCTAGTGTAAGGGGGCTCCGACACTAGGGCCTGTAGTTCACTAACGCGCCTAGCGGAGGTGAGGGCTACCAAGAAGAGAGCTTTCCATGAAAGGAAGCGGAGGGGGCAGGTAGCCATGGGTTCGAAAGGCGGGCAAGTAAGCCTTTGTAAAACCACATTGAGGTCCCAGTCAGGAGCCGGAGGGCGCAACGGGGGCAAGCAGAAGCAGGCCCCTGAGGAAACGCGCCACCAAGGGATGCGAGGAAAGGGGCTGGCCCTCCACCGACGAATGATGTGCAGAGAGAGCAGTGAGGTGGACTCTGACAGAGTTGGACTTGAGGCCTAGATCGGAGAGGTGCAGCAAGTATTGCAGTACCACCGACACTAGGCAGGCGAATGGGTCCTCAGAACGCTGAGAACACCAGATGGAGAAGCAACGCCATTTGAGCGCGTAAGACTTCCGGGTAAGCAGCTTCCACCTCCGGAGGGAGCGAGAGCGGGGCCAGGACTACCCTCTCAGCAGCCAGGCCATCAGGTGAAGGGCCCGGAGGTTGGGGTGCAGAAGAGTACCCTGATCTTGGGTCAGAAGATCGGGCTGAAACCCCAGAGGGAGAGGGGTGTCCACCACTAACTGCAGGAGCAGAGGAAACCAGGGTTGCCTCGGCCATCGGGGCGCTATCAGGATCACATAGGCCCCGTCCCGGGCAACCTTGAAGAGCGTCCGGGACACCAGTGGCGTGGGAGGAAAGGCATACAGTAGGCCTGTGGACCACGAAATGAGGAAAGCATCCGGGGTCACTCTGAGGGGATGCGGATGCCGAGAGCAGAACCGGGGGAGCTGCCGGTTCAGGGGACTGGCAAGGTCCACGGTGGGGGAGCCCCACCGGCGGAAGATTTGCTGGGCAACGCCGGGGTCCAACCTCCACTCGTGGGGCTGCAAGACCCGGCTCAGCCTGTCGGCCAGGCAATTCTCCTGCCCAGGCAGGTAAACAGCCTTGAGGAGGATGTTGTGGTCGACTGCCCAGGAGCACAGTCGCAGGGCCTCCTGACAGAGCAGGAGGGAGCCCGTGCCCCCCTGTTTGTTCACGTAGAACATGGCCACCTGATTGTCCGTCTGCACCAGTACGGACTGGCGCGAGGTGAGGTGAGAGAAGGTCCGCAGAGCTAGGCGGATCGCCCGCAGCTCCAGGAAGTTGATTTGTTGAGCCGCCTCCCAAGGAGTCCAAAGGCCTTGAGTGCGCGCTCCCTGGCAATGCCCTCCCCATCCCAAGAGAGAGGCATCGGTCATCAGCACCTGGGAAGGTGCGGGAGACTGAAAGGGCATACCCCGTACCAGGTTGGGCAGGTGGAGCCACCACTGCAGAGAGGAGACTAGGCGGTCGGAGATCTGTAGATGGTCCGCCAGACCTCCTGTGGCCTGATGCCATTGAGTGCGGAGACACCACTGGACAGGTCTCATATGCAGTCGGGCGTTCGGCGTGACATGGACCGTGGAGGCCATATGACCGAGCAGCTGCAGGAACCTCCGGGCCGGAGCCGGAGACGCACTGTGGAACCTGCCGGCCAAAGCCATGAGCCTGTCGGCTCGCTCTCGAGACAAGAAGGCGCGAGCTCGCAGAGTGTCGAGCCAAGCTCCTATGAACTCGAGATCCTGAGAGGGGCGCAACGTGGACTTCCCGACGTTTATGACGAAGCCCAAGTGCTGAAGCAGAGCCACCGTACGCCGCGTGGCCTGAGCAACCTCTGGGGCCGACTGCGCCCGTACGAGCCAGTCGTCCAGGTAAGGAAAAACGAACAGGCCCTGAAGCCTCAGGAAGGCCGCGGCCACCGCCAGGCATTTTGTGAACACCCTGGGGGCGGAGCACAAGGCGAAGGGCAGCACGCGGTACTGATAGTGTTTCCCGGCCACTACAAATCTGAGATATTGTCGGTGGTCCGGATGAATTAGGATGTGAGTATAGGCATCCTTTAGATCCAAGGAGCATAGCCAATCTCCCTGCTGGAGGTAGGGCAGCAAGATTCCAAGGGTAAGCATCCTGAACTTTTCCCGCTGCAGGAACATGTTGAGGTTGCGCAAGTCCAGAATGGGTATGAGGCCTCCCGTCCTCTTTGGGACCAGGAAGTATCTGGAGTAGAACCCCTGACCCCACTGAGGTTGGGGCACTGGTTCCACAGCCTGCTCCTCCAGTAGACCCTGCAGCTCCTGAAGGAGTAAGTCTCTGTGCAGAGGGGGCCTCGGAGGCTCCCCCGGAAAGTAGGGGGGAGGCACCTGGTGAAAATGCAAGAGGTAGCCCCTTTGAACCACCTGCAGCACCCAGGAATCGGATGTTATGGCTGACCACCTGTGAGCGAAGTGGATCAGCCTGCCCCCCGTGCTGAGCGACGGATGCGGAGGGGGAGAGGCTATGCTGGCATAGTCAAAAACCCCCACCCTGCGTGGCAGGGGGCTGTGTAGCGGGCTTGGGGGCCCACGGCCTACGGGGGCCATTCCCCTGACCCTTAGTCTGTGGGCCCTGAGTGGAAGCCGCCGGTTCTTGGTATTGAAGGTGGGATTGCTTATAGGCAAGCACCTTCCTCGGGTAAAAAGGCTTCTTCCCCGGACCCTTCCTCTTCTGCGTGGGAGCGGAGGTCTTTCGGGACAGTCGAGTCCGAGTGAGAGTCTCGGACTCGAGTTCCGCAGCCTTATCGGACATGGGCTTGCCGAAAAGGTTGTCACCTCGGCAGGGGACATCGACTAACTTGTCCTGTACCCATGGCTCGAGGTCGGATGACTGGAGCCAGGCCTGTCGGCGGGCACCGATGCCAGCTCCGGCTACTCGGGCCGACGCCTCGAAGCCGTCGTAGGCCGCCCGAGAAAGGAACTTCGAGCACTCTCGAATACTATCGGACAAGGCCAGGAACCTCTGCAAAGGTTCGTCGGAGAGACCAGCCGAGAACCCGGCGAGCTCTTTCGCCAGGTCTCGGAGGAACATGCCCATATACAGCTGGTTTGTCTGGACTCTGCAGGCAAGCATGGAACCCTGGAAGCACTTCCTACCGAGGGCATCCAGGTTACAGGCCTTCTTACCCGGGGGCACCGAGGACTGCATCTTTTGACTCTTAAGCCGATGCATTGCCGATTCCACAACCATGGAGTGGTGTGGCAGTTGCGCCTTCTGTAACCCGGGGCTCTTGCGGACTCGATAAATCGAATCGATCCGCTTGCTTAACACCGGTGTCGAGGCCGGGCTTTCCCACATGCGGAAGAGCAGCCGCTCCAGCATCAGAGGGACCGGCACAGTAAAGGCCTCCTTCGGGGGAGAGTCGTACTGGAGTGCCTTGAGCTCTTCCGCGCGAGGCTCCTCCTCAGGATCCGCGGGGAAAGCCAAAGCCTTGGCCATATCCCGCACAAAATCAGAGAAGCGCATATCCTCCGGAGGAATCGAGGGGCTCCGTGCGGGCAAGGGTTCGTCCCGACGCCGACGCCGGTGTCGACGACCTCGGTCCCGAACGGGAGGCCGAGGGAGACCTCGACCGAGGATCGACTCGAGCATGCATCGACTCGAGGATCGAATCGGCCGCCGGGGTCGACTTTGGAGTCGACGTCCCAGTGGTCTGGGCAGATGCACTGGCGATGCCGGTCATCCAAACCCGCTGCTGGTCCAAGAAGGCAGAGATACTGCGCTCCAAGGATGTCAATCTGAGGTCAAGCCCAGAAGACCCGGCAGCCACCGACTCGGGCCCGACGACGGTTCCGTAGGGGAGTCCAGGAGGACAATAGTACTCATGTGCGGCTCCACCTCGAGTCGAGGAAGTTTAGAAGGTCTCTCCGCCTCCGAGGACTCGGGGCGGCTGGCGGGGCTATGCGACCCGGCCCGCGAGGGACCAGGTGCGTCCTCCGACGCCCGCGCGAGTTTCCTTTGCTGACGATGCTCCCGGCCAGGGGACCCCCGCTCAGAGGAACTCCGACGGAGCTCGTGGCCGGAGTCACGAGAGGTCGAAGCCTCCGACGAGGTCCGGGCCGGACCGGACTCGGGGTCAGAGAAGATTCGGTCCTTTTGCGATTGCCGACTCCTCAGCGACTTGGAGGACATCTTGCCACACGGACCACAGCTCCCAGAGTCATGGTTGGGTCCGAGGCAACGGAGGCAGAAATTATGCGTGTCTGTAAGAGACATTAATTTAGAACAATGATCACATTTTTTGAACCCACTGGCAGCCATCGGGGGAAAATGGGCCCCCGCGAGGTCGAAAGACCGAGCCGCCAGGGGTGTAAAATAAGTGGCGGGAACGCCAGTTAAAAATTGAAAACAAAAACAAAAAAGAAATGTGAACGGACTCGATAAAGAAAAATTGAGGCCGGGCAGGAAAAGGACACGCGAACCGAGAAAACAACAAAGAATTAATCAACTTTTTCAGCGGTGGTAACAAACTACATCTGTAGGGCTCCGCGGAAAAAAGAAGACTGAGCAAGATGGCATCCTTGGGCGGGAAGAGGACCGCGCATGCGCACTGCAATCCCAAAGGCTTTCTTCGAAAGCTGGGGAAATTGCTCCGCGGGGGCTCCGTCGGTGCCGACGTCACCCATAAGTGAGGACTGACTTCCTGCTTGGTCCTGGAGAAAGATGTGTTACAATAAAACCTTTTAAATACTACATCCACCACTCAAACCCTCCCTACCCAACCTTCTCTAGAATCAAATTTAATCCCCCCCCCCCCAAACCAAATAGCCAGGCCTTTACCTTTTTACCTAAATTGAAATAAGACCTCTTACTACCCACTTCTAAGGGATGTTGCCCTTGAAAAGAAAAAACTCTACTACATATTCAAAGAAAACAAATCCCACTAGGAACCACCAGTGACATCTGCTTTGCTGACCTAATACTTCACCCAGGTATGTAATACTGCAGTAATGATCTCAAGTAAACTGACCCATCAGAATATAGCATAGTTACTCACCTGTAACAGGTGATCTCCAGGAACAGCAGGAATTTAGTCTTCACATATGGGTATCGTCGGTACCGACGGAGCATGCGCGGGAACGCTCCCCAGCGTCCAAATAGAAAGCTTTTGGGAGCATCCCACAGCGCCTACGTGCTGCCTTCCCGCTTTTCCCAACTGCCTCTCTCCAGTTGAGTTTTAAAGCTGAGACAAAGAGAGAGAGAGGGAAAGAGAAAGAGATAGAGAGATACAACTCCTAGAGGAGGTGGGTGGGTTGTGAAGACTAAATTCCTGCTGTTCCCGGAGATCACCTGTTACAGGTGAGTAACTATGCTATCTCCAGGAACAAGCAGGAATGTAGTCCTCACATATGAGGACTCCCTAGCTTTAGATGCCAGGGAGAGACCCCAGAAGTTGTGTGTCCCTGAGAAAGGGCTCCACTTCCCCCCATGGATCTCTGGCATCCAACCAGGGATGATGGGTAGGAGTTGATTAGGTATGGAACAGGTGTTGGAGAACAGCCTGACCAAACAAGGCATCCCGGCGGGAGTCCTTGTCCAAGCAGTAATGGGCTATGAAGGTATGAACTGAGGCCCAGGTGGCTGCTCGACAGATGTCGTCGATAGATGAGCCATTGAAGCTGCCATGGCTCTCACACTGTGAGCTGTGACATGGCCCTCCAGAGGAAGATTCTTACTCTGATAGGCAAAGGAAATACTCTGAGCAATCCAGTTAGACAGTGTTCTTTTGGAGACTGGCAGTCCCAAATGAGAAGGATCAAAAGCAACAAAGAGTTGAGAGGACTTTCTATGTTGCTGTGTTCTTTGTAAGTAAAAGGCTAAAGATCTTTTACAGTCCAAAGTATGAAGATTCCTTTCTGCATTTGATGCATGAGGCTTTGGAAAGAACACAGGTAGGTAGACCGCTTGGTTTAGATGAAAAGGCGAGACCACCTTTGGCATAAAGTGTGGATGAGTCCTAAGGACTACCTTGTCAGGATGGAACCTTGTATAAGGTGGATCAGCCACTAGTGCCTGCAACTCACTGATGTGACGTGCTGATGTGATTGCAATGAGAAAGATAACCTTCCATGAAAGGAATTTCAAGGAGGTAGTAGCTAAGGGTTCGAAAGGTGGCTTCATGAGCTGACCAAGAACCAAGTTTAAGTCTCATGCCACAGGTCGTGGCCTAATGGGAGGCTTAGTTAGCAGAAGGCCTCTCATAAATTTTGCTATAAGAGGATGGGAGGAAATAGGTTGTCCATTTAGGGGCTTGAAGGAAGCTGCAATAGCACTTAAATGGACTCTCACTGAGTTAGTCTTAAGTCCTGCATTGGATAAATGAAGGAGATACTCCAGTAATGATTCCAGAGGTACCGCAAAGGGGTTAAGACCCTTCTGCGAACACCATATGGTAAACCTTTTCCACTTGAAAGCATAAGAGCGTCTTGTGGAAGGCTTCCTGGAAGCATAAAGGATATCCTTTACTTGCTGAGGAAGGTTAAGATCATGGAGATCTAGGCCTTCAGCAACCAAGCCCTGAGATGCAGAGACTGGGGATTGGGATGCCATAACATTCCATCCTCCTGAGATAGGAGATCTGGAGCAGACCCTAACTCCAGGGAGGGAGCTTGAGAGAGATGTAGAAGCAGAGGGTACCACACTTGCTGAGGCCAATGTGGAGCTATGAGAATCATACGGCCTCTGTCTCTCTGAAGCTTGAATAGGGTCTTGGGAATTAGAGGAATGGGTGGAAAGACATAAAGGAAGTCTTGGCCCCACTGAAGGAGGAAAGCATCCTTGGCCAGAGAGCCCTGAGCCGGGATTCTGGAACAGAACCGGGGAAGTTTGGCATTCAACGGACTTGCAAAGAGGTCTATGTCCGGGGTTCTCCAAATTTGAAAAATCTTGGCCACCTGGTCTACATGTAGAGACCATTCGTGTGGAAGCAGAACTCGACTGAGTCTGTCTGCCCAAGAGGTTTGTATGCCTGGAAGATACACTGCCAGGAGATGAATCTGATGCTTCTGGTGAGGGCCCATAGTCGCATAGCTTCGTTGCAAAGCGACAGAGAGTCTGTTCCTTCCTGCTTGTTCACATAGAACATGGCTACTTGACTGTCCGTGTGAATAAGGACTTTCTTGCAGCTGAGTAGGGTGTGGAACACTCGAAGAGCAAGAAAGATTGCTCTGAGCTCTAAGAGATTGATATGTAGATGAGTCTCCTGTGGAGTCCAAGTGCCTTGGGTGGAGAGGTTTGGAGATGAGCTCCCCAACCCATTGGAGAAGCATCTGTTGTGAGAGTTGCCTGGGGTAAAGGTTGTTGAAACGGGGACCCCAGCAATAGGTTTTGAGTGGACTGCCACCATTGGAGGGACAAAATAAGGCGATTTGTATTTGCTATTTTGTCTGACAGGCACCCTGAAGCCTGGGTCCATTCAGTGGATAAAGTCCACTAGGCTGCTCTCATATGAAGGCGAGCATAGGGAACCACATGCACGGTAGATGCCATGTGGCCTAGCAGTTGTAACATCTCCCGAGCAGTGAGATGAGGCTTTAGCACTGCTTGAGAAGCTAACTGCACCATGCGAAGACAATGGGTCTGAGGAAGATAGGCCCTTGCTTTTCTGGTATCCAGTAAAGCTCCTATGAACTCTAGACTGAGTGGGAGTTAGACTGGATTTTGGGACGTTTATAACTAGACCCAAATACTGAAGGATATGCATTGTGCAAGATAGAGAAATCCTGGCCTCTGACTCTGATGGGGCTCGAATGAGCCAATCGTCTAAGTAAGGGAAGATGAATATTCCTAGAGTGCGAAAAAATGCTGCTACCACAGCCATGCATTTCGTAAACACCCTTGGTGCAGGCCAAAAGGAAGCACCCTGTATTGGTAGTGCTTCCCTTGAAAAAGGAACCGAAGGAACTTTCTGTGAGATGGATGGATGGATGAGAACATGAGTATACGCATCCTTGAGATCTAGAGAACATAGCCAATCCTGACTCTGAAGGTGTGACAGCAGGGTTCCTAGAGAAACCATATTGAATTTCTCCTTGAACACAAATTTGTTCAATTCTCTGAGATCTAAAATAGGTCTGTGTCCTCCTGTTTTCTTTGGGATAAGGAAAAAGGGGGAGTAAAACCCTGTACACTGTTGAGGAATGGGTACTTTTTCTATTGCCCCTTGGGCAAGAAGGATAGTGACCTCTTGATCTAATAGGTTGATGAGAGAGGTCTGAGAATTGAACTGTCTTACCATTGTGGGAGGGGGCATGCTCGAAAAATGAAGCTTGTACCCCTCCTTTATGATGGAGAGTGTCCAATGCTCTGCTGTTATCTGCCCCCATCTGGGGGCAAAGTGACACAACCTTCCTGGAATGGTGAAAGGCTCTGGTCCTTTGAGAGCCAGGAAGGCTAAGTTCTCTAGATGAAAGTCAAAGGCCTTGTGGAGGCTGAGACTGCTGAGACAGTTGAGGCTTAGCAGTCTTTGCTTTCCTTTGTTTGGGTGGTTGCTGACCTTTCCGAACAGGTTGACCTGCAGAGCGTCCCTGCTGGGAATAAGCAGGATAAAGCCTTTTCTTTTTGGAAAAGAATGGTTTTTTGAAAGATTTCTTTCTTGCAGGATCAGCTGTGGCCTTGGAAAGTCTATCCAAGGTGGAGTTGTCAGCATCCAACTCATTGGCTTTTTCTTGCCAATCTTTGCCAAACAAGTTCTCACCAGTACAAGGAATATTGCCCAGTTTGTCTTGTACCCAGAGCTCCAAATCATATGCCTGGAGCCAGGCAATTCTACGTGCACCAATGGCAATGGCAGAGGTTCTGCTTATGCACTCAAAACAGTCAAAAGCTGCACGGTTCACAAATTTAGAAACATCCTGGGCATGTTTGACCAATGTGAGAAAATCCTGCCTTCTATCCTCAGGAAGAAGAGGGCTCAAAACCTCTAAATCTCCTGTGACTTCCTTCAGGAACATTCCCATATATAAAATATAGGAACTGATCCTGGCAGAAAGCATGGAAGCTTGGAAAGTACGACGTCCAAAAGCATCCAAAGTTCTGCACTCACGTCCTGGAGGATTAGAGGCATGCCTCTTTGCACTCCTGATCCTTCTCATAGCTGATTCCACTACAATAGAGTGGTGAGGAAGCTGAGTCTTCTGGAAACCAGGACAAGGAGGGACTCGATACATGATATCCCGTCTACGAGAGTGAGAAGAGGTGGTAAGAGGCGTCTCCCACATTCTTAGCATGAGATCATGGAAGATCTCATGGATGGGCAAAGTAGCTGCCTCTTTAGGAGCTTTGGGATATTGTAAAGTTTCCAACTCCTTTGCTCTGGGCTGTTTCAGGAGGCACAATAATGGGCAGACCTCGAGCCACCTCCCTGATGAAGTCCTGAAAGGAAATATACTCTGGAGGAGACATCCTGCGTTTAGGGGAGGAAGGCTCCTCTGAGAGAAATATTCCCGTATCGACAGAACTGTCAGAATCCTCAGATTCCTCTGAGGACTCGAAGTACCTTCTGTCCGGATGCTCTTGAAGAGCCCGATACCCGTACCGACCGAAGTTGGTACCGGGAGGGAATCAATACCGGTGTATCGGTACCGGAAGGCATCGCATGATTGGGTGCCGGCAATGCGGACACAGATGTTGATGCCGATGCTATCGGTACCGATACGATACCGGTGCCGGAGTCGGTGCCGGTTGAACTGTCTGACGCGGTTCCGAGGGTGTCGATGCCACAAGGAGAGCCACCAGACTACGTTCAATAGCCAGGAACCTCTGGTCTATCCACGCTGCCGATGCCTGGATGTCTGTACCGGAGAAAACAGCCGGTACCCCAGAGCATGACACCAGTAGTTCTGCAGAGGTTGAAGCCTCGAGAACGTCCTGGAGCCCCGATAATGCTTTGGAAGCCGAAGCCTCCCGCCAGGGCAATTTTGCCGGTGCAGAATCCTCAAGGGCAACGCCAGAGGCATCTCGATGCTTAGAACGAGATCTACCCTTTGAGGACCGGCTAGACTTATGTTTAGTTACCTGAGATCCACAGGAGGAAGACGAAGCCCTGGAAGACGTCGATGCCACCGAGGCTGCATCGGAGGGAAACAGGGTACTGAGCTTAGCAGTTCGGTTCTGCCAACCTCTTTTGGACATCATGGCACAGGCCATACATTCCGTGATGGAGTGGTCAGGACCTAAACATTTAAGACACCACTCATGGGTGTCTGTTACGGAGATGGTACCGGCACACTTGGTGCACTTTTTGAAACCCGAAGCGGGTTTTTCCATTGTGGAGAAAATTTTGGGCCTAAGGCCCAAAATGGCGCGTGCACCTGGAAAAAATGGGGAAAAAAGTACTTTTTTTTTTTTTTTAAAGAAAAGAAAAGAAAGAATAACCGGCGGTACCGGTAAAGCATCAAGGAAGGCAGACGCGACCACAAAAAAGAAGGGCAATAGGGACAATTTTCTGTGGTGACAGGAACAACGACCTGCTGGCTCCGCGGAAAACTAAGAACTGGAGAGAGGCAGTTGGGAAAGGCAGGAAGGCAGCACGCAGGCGCTGTGGGATGCTCCCAAAAGCTTTCTAATTGGACACTGGAGAGCGTTCCTGCGCAGGCTCCGTCGGTACCGACGATACCCATATGTGAGGACTACATTCCTGCTTGTTCCTGGAGATAAAGCTTGAAACACCAGACAATGAATTTTAAAATAGATTCAAAGCTCCAAAGGCAGCAATGCAGTTAAAATTGGAGAAATGTGGTCAGAAGATTTTTTTTATTTGTCAATAGCCAGGCCATCATGCTCTACACCAATCGTAGGTATTTTAACTAGTATTTGATAAGGCCACAGTATAAGATGTTACTACTACTAATGAACATTTGTACAGCACTACAAGGTGTACGCAGCATTATACAGACACAACAATAATTATATCATATTGTCACAAGTGCATGAATTAGTATTACAAGATCTGTCTGCTCTAACGAGGTCTGAGCCACCAATAAGTAACCTCAGGTTTGCAAACTATGCTCAAACTGTGGTAGGCGAAGGCCTATGATCCATGCTGCTTGAACTAAACAGACAGGCCTAAGCAGCTTGACCTGTAAATGAAGCCTGTGGTTAGGCCCGGAGGAATGAAAACCCCCCTGAATGCTGATTCCATAGAATCGAAACTTAACTAAGCATAACCAAGGTCCTCATTGGACAACTACGTAACGGTACCGGGACCAATAGATGGAGCAAGAAGGGTTACCGGGACCAATGAAAAGTTTGTCTATGTCTAGAATGGAAAAGAACAGTATAAAAGTTGTTGTTTTACTAACAGCCATTGCTCAGCCATTTTGAATGTGATTCTGCTTGAGTCTTGTGCACAATAAATGATTTGGACCTTCTGAACAGACTCCTGGTATTATTGGATTGTTTGCGCTCTGCCGCTACATATTCTTGGTGCGTTGGCCGGGAACGTGTGGTTAGTAGATGGTATACGAGCTGATATACCACGACTTTCCGCCTCTATAGGTTTGGTCCTGCCAGGCTCGTGCCCTTCCGACGTGGGCTCGGCTCCCAGGCGCCGCCGGTCCAGTTGTATCGGAGGGAGCTGGGCCAGGCCTCGGCGGGTGCCGGACACGGAGCCAACACCTCGAACCCGTGAGGGGAGTCCGAGGTCCAACTCATGCGCTTGCTCGGGAACGGGGACCGGATCCGGTGAGTATAGTTTTTGGTATGTCTAGACAGATGAGTCAGAACTGCAGCTTGTAACTTGGAACTTGTAACTTGGAAATTTTGGTAAGAGAGCATGATCACCTCTCAAAGGCGGTCCAATTAACCTTGCATAGTGTATTCGTGGGGTGAACCCACCGTCTTCTTGGAATAACTTGGAATAGCCGGCATAACTTGGAATAACTTTTGTATAGCCTAGTCAGAACAGACAGGATTGGGCTTTTTGGGAGTATGTTGCTAGCATGATTGTGTGAATGAAGTGTGGTTGAGAGGTCTGGTGACACAGACCAAGCGAAGGCGGACTCCTGAGTCACGCAGTTCCTGGCCGGGCGACCGCGTCCAGGTCGTAAAAAGGAGAAAGCGACCGTCGTCTTGTCTTGTTTTTTGTTTCCCTTAAATGTTTCTAGGACCGTGAGGACCCCTCACCCACGGTCCGCCCTCCTTATCCCTTCTGTCTGTTGTTGCGCGCACACATCGATATGGGAGGGGCGGGGTCTACTATGCACACTCCATTAGAATGTATGATTAAGTACTTTAATAAAGGATATTCAGGAGATTATGGGGTGAAAATGACTGCAACACGATTACAGATTCTGTGTACTAGGGAGTGGCCCGAATTAGACCCCATGTGGCCCCGAGATGGAACATTTGCCATAGGAATTATTAAGTCAGTTCATCAGAAGGTGCGAGTAGCGCACCCTGACCAGTATCCCTATATAGATTCCTGGTTAAGTATTTGTGAAAGCCCGCCCCCTTGGGCCCGGCGCTGCTATGAAGAACAGTGCAGAATAATGGTAGCGCTGACAGAACAGACACAGAGTACAGGGAAAGAAAAGAAGTCTGTTTATGATGATCCTGAGTCCCCGGAAGTTGTTACTAGACAGCCCCAAACTCAGCACCCAGTAAAAGTACCACCGCGTCCCGCGGCAGGCCCCCGGGACCGGCGAATTCCATCTCCTGACCCTCAGCAGCTAGATGATTCACCCCCTGAAGAGACCGATCAGCTTGAGACTGAGGAGAATTCTGAGTCAGAGCAAGAAGAAGAAGAAGAAACATCTTCCCGGTACGAGACTGAAAGTGTAAAATCAGCTGTCAGTACCAGTTCATCCGTTGCAAGTAAGAAATCCCAGATTAAGCTTAAATTGAGAAAGAGGGGCCCTATCAAGAAAGTAATGCCACTGCGGCAGGTCCCGGGAATGCCCGTGAGGGACGAAGAGAACCAGATAGTAGCGGGACCCACAAGTTTAGTTTATATACCATTCTCCACTACTGATTTATTGAATTGGAAAATGCATTATGCCTCTTACACTGACAAGCCCCAAGAATTAACAGAGGTAATGAATACAATTATGCAAACTCATCAGCCTACTTGGGCAGACTGCCGTCAACTCCTGTCTACTTTATTTACTACTGAGGAGCGGACAAGAATTATGCAAGCAGCTGTCAACTGGTTAGCAGAAAATCCCCTAGTAGAGGGAGCAGGAGGAATAGATAACCATAGATAACCGTGAAGCAGCAAAGAAAGAATTTCCTAATGAAGATCCTCGGTGGGATCCAAACACCGATGTAGGATCCAAAGCCCTAGCTCGGTTTCGTCAAGGTCTTTTACAAGGTCTGCGAAAGGGGGGTCAGAAAGCCATGAACCTCTCCAAGACAGCGGAAGTCATCCAAGGCCCAGATGAAAGCCCAGCAGTATTTTATGAGAGATTAGCTGAAGCATATAGAATGTACACGCCTTATGACCCGACAGCACCAGGGAGTCTATGCATGGTGAATGCCGCTTTTGTCAGCCAGTCCCAACCAGACATTAGACGCAAATTACAGAAGTTAGAAGGGTTTGCGGGCATGAATACGTCACAGCAAATGGAAGTCGCCCAGAAAGTGTTTGTGAACCGTGATAATGAAAGACAGAGAGAAAGTGAGCGTAAAATGAAGAAGCAAGCAGATTTTTTGGCTGCCGCTTTAGTTGAACAGAAATGGGGAGGTTTCCCTAACCGAAGGAGCAGAGGTAGAGGGCGGGGCCGAGGAGATAGCCGGCCCATGCTAGGCGTGAATCAATGCGCTTATTGCAAGGAAGAAGGACATTGGAGGAATGCATGCCCGCAACTCGAAGACGCCTCACACGAAGAAGAAGAGAACGCCCCTCGGCGAGAGAGGGAGAGAGGCCGATCGCAGAATCGCAGAGGAACAACTCGAGTGCATTTCCAACAGGAAAGAGAGGAGGCCATAGATGGAGTTGCAACCGCAACGGACTATGATCTAGATGAAACAGATTAGGACAGACCGGGCTCCGAGTTCGCCTTAGGTCCCCAGGAGCCTATGGTCTGTTTAAAGATAGGGGACCAATTCATGGACTTTATGGTTGACACTGGAGCAGAACATTCTGTAGTAGACAAACAAATAGCTCCTTTGTCCACAAGAGCAGTCACTATTATGGGAGCAACTGGTGCCAGAGCCACCAAGTCTTTTCTGAAAAACCGCGTATATGAATTAGGAGGACAGCAAATAGCACACCAATTCCTGTATATGCCTGAATGCCCAGTGCCACTACTGGGACGAGATATGCTAGCCAAACTGCAGGCCCAAATATCCTTTACTGAGAAAGGAGAAATGCAAATGACTGTAAATTCAAAGCCTGCAGGATTAATGGTGCTTACTGTTCCCCGAGAAGAAGAGTGGAGATATTACAGTACTAAGCCAGTTCCTGATACCAATTTCAGTATGCCAGCAAGCATTACGGCTCCTCCTGGAGTATGGGCAGAAGGTAACCCACCAGGTCTAGCCAAGCACATAGCCCCAGTAATTGTGAACCTTAAGCCTGGAGCAGAACCAGTACATGTTAAACAATACCCACTCCCAAGACCAGCCATTGAGGGCATTCATTGCCATTTATTAAGGTTACTGGAGTATGGCCTTCTAAAAGTATGTCAATCACCATGGAATACACCTCTCCTGCCAGTCAAGAAGCCTGGGACAGGTGATTACCGCCCAGTACAAGATTTGCGGAGAGTGAACGAAGCAGTTGAAACCATACATCCAGTTGTGCCAAATCCCTATACACTCTTAGGACTGATACCTGCTGAGGCTACCCACTTTACTGTCCTGGATTTGAAAGATGCATTTTTCTGCATACGATTAGCCCCGATTAGCCAACTGTTGTTCGCCTTTGAATGGCAGGACCCCGTCTCAGGAAGACGGGGCCAACTCACCTGGACACGATTGCCTCAAGGATTCAAGAACTCACCCACTATTTTCAGTGCAGCACTGAACCAAGATCTTTCATGTTATCCTGTAACCCCTGGGAAAAGAGTGCTTCTTCAGTATGTGGATGACTTGTTGATAGCTACCACCTCAGAGAGTGAATGTGTACAAGCCACGAATGACCTTTTACAATTACTAGATGAAGCTGGATACAAAGTTTCCAGAGCAAAAGCACAGCTATGCCAAACAGAAGTAAAGTATTTGGGTTTCCGGCTGACCAAAGGAAGCCGACAATTAGGACCAGAAAGAAAAGAAGCTGTATGTAGTATCCAAACCCCAACCACCAGGAGGCAAGTCAGAGCCTTTCTGGGAGCAGCAGGTACTGCCTAATATGGATACCCAATTTTGCTCAGATTGCTAAACCACTATATGAAGCCACCAAAGGAGAAGAGACGTCACCACTAGAGTGGGGACCCGATCAAGATAAAGCTTTCAAAACCTTGAAGGAAGCATTAATGTCATCGCCAGCACTTGGACTTCCAGATGTCCAGAAGCCTTTCCATTTGTTTGTACATGAAATGCAAGGGAACGCTCTGGGAATGTTAACTCAGACATTGGGACATTGGGAGCGACCTGTAGCATACTTATCAAAACAGTTAGATACTGTAGCCAAAGGATGGCCGCCATGTTTGAGAGCTGTAGCAGCCACAGCATTGTTAGTGAGTGAAGCAGACAAACTCACCTTAGGACAGAACCTGCGCGTTACAGTACCACACGCAGTGCTTGCCCTTATGGAACAAAAAGGAAATCATTGGTTTACCAATTCTCGAATGCTGAAATACCAGAGTATGCTATGTGAAAATCCCCGAGTACAATTGGAAGTGAGCCATGCTCTCAACCCAGCCACCTTGATACCAATCAGCAAGGACCCACCAGAACATGACTGTATGGAAGTCATGGACACTGTGTTTTCAAGTCGACCTGATCTAACTGATGTACCTATAGAGAACCCTGACCAGACTTACTTCGTGGATGGAAGCAGCCTCATCATCAATGGACGACGCTGTGCCGGGTATGCAGTAGTCACCCGGGAGAAAGTCATTGAATCATCAGCTCTTGCCTCAGGAACATCAGCACAGAAAGCAGAATTGATAGCGCTAACAAGGGCACTAGTATTAGGTGCCGGACTTCAGTTGAACGTATATACAGACTCAAAGTACGCTTTCACAACTTTACATGCTCATGGAGCTCTGTATAAAGAACGAGGACTCATTACCTCTGGAGGCAAATCAATTAAGTACGGCCCAGAAATATTAATGTTACTAGATGCAGTATGGGCCCCAGCACAAGTTGCTGTTATGCACTGCCGAGGACACCAAACAGGAAAAGGAGAAGTTGCCCAAGGAAACAGATTTGCTGATGCTTCAGCGCGCAAAGCAGCCATGACAGGCCAAATTTCATCACAAGCAATACCAGTACAAGCAGTATTGTTTCCGGTACCCCTCAACTTATGGACACCACGATATACCACAAGGGAATTGGACTATTATTGTACTATAGAAAAGGGGGTACTGAAGGATGGATGGATTGAGCTGCCACCAGCAGAGGGTAGCCAACCTCCAGGACGAATAGTGATCCCTGAATCATTGGGACCAGCCTTTGTAAAGGCCTTTCATCAAGCCACACATTATGGGAAAAACGCAATGGAAAAAGCACTTAGACCCCATTTTTGCATTGCACTGTTGGGAGCCTTGTCAGCCTCAGTAGCTCGCCAGTGCGTAACTTGTGCGAAGAACAATGCCAAGCAGGGTCCTACACCACCACCCCGAGCTCAGTCAGGTGGTGTAATTCCTATGCACAAACTACAAGTGGACTTTACTGAAATGCCAAAAGCTAGTGGATATCGCTACTTGTTAGTCTTAGTTTGCACTTTCTCTGGGTGGGTGGAAGCTTTCCCCACCAGGACTGAAAAAGCCAGAGAAGTCACCAAGGTATTGCTGAGGGAAATCATCCCCCGATATGGAATTCCTGCAGTAATAGGGTCAGACAATGGGCCCTCATTTGTATCTCAGATTACCCAACAGTTAGCAAGTGCCCTACAGATACAATGGAAGTTACACACTGCATACAGACCCCAGAGTTCAGGGAAAGTTGAGCGAATGAACCGCACTCTAAAATCTCAGTTGTCTAAGCTATGTCAGGAGACCCACCTGAAGTGGCCCCAAGTTCTCCCAATAGCTTTACTTAGAATACGCTCAGCCCCTGTGAAATCATCAGGATTTTCTCCCTTTGAAGTCATGTATGGTAGACCCCCACCAATAGTGCAGGGGGTCAAAGGGAGTTTGACACAAATTGGTTCAGAGATAACCAGACAAGAACTCCTAGCTCTTAGTTCTGTTCTGCAGTCTCTTCATGCGTGGATACAGGACCAGTTACCCATCAACTTGATGGAATCCTTGCATCCCTACAAGCCGGGTACCTCGGTGTGGATCAAAGATTGGAAGAAGACACCGCTGGAACCCCATTGGAAGGGACCATACACCGTTATCCTGTCTACACCAACAGCTGTCAAGGTCGCAGAAATCGAATCTTGGATCCATCATAGCAGAATCAAGCCAGCAGCAGTTCCAGAGCCAGATCAGTGGACAGCAGTGCAGCATCCTGATATTCCTTTGCGGCTCACCCTGAGGCGGCAACCAGCGGCCTAGAGCTCCTCTGTGCCGCCTAAGAACTACAGTGCTCTACAGTTGACAAGTCTTTCGAAGAGGATTGCTGTTTCTAAGCAGCAAAATTTGTTTTTCCTGTACTCAGACTGAATAACTTTGCATTCACAGACTTTCTTCAGGCCAACTACGGTTGGTACGTTGGCATACAGCGGAAACTTGAGGATCTTCAATCAACATTGACGTTCTTCAATCAACATTGACGTTCTTCAATCAACATTGACACCCGTTGAATTGCTCCATTAGCAAACGGGTCAGCATTGTGCCAAAAGGCAGTGGACGTCGAGGTCAAGATTTCCCAGCGGAGAGTCAGACGGACTACAATCAACATGCCTCTTTGTTTCTATTTTGTTCTGGCTGCCTGCCTGGGGGGATTTGAACTTATTCTTGCTTTACCCCCATGTACTGCCTGCATTACTTCCACTCGGACTGGAATGAAAGTAACTCAGACTTTGCTTTATCATTCTTACTATACCTGCACTGGTACAATAAGCCGGTGTATATACAACACCACTGAACTGAACGTTTGTACTACGGGAGATACTGAAGTTTGTTTTAACCCACATCAGAACCCATCCTATTATACTCTAGAAATACGATGGAATGATGCAGATGGAGCTTTACTTAATGCCACACCCCCACTCACTGACCCTACAAAGGGTGCTGTTTTGTATTTTGATGCTTGTGATGCTATAAATAGAGATAGTCGGTCTCATTGTGCTAACTGGGAAAAAGCATATTCTCATGATCACAAGTATATGTGTCCAGAAGGAACCACCGGGTGGGGAGCCTGTACAGGTAAACGAGTTTTAGCAAATGATTATAGCACAGCACCGGTTGAAGATTACTATTGCCCAAAGTGGGAATGTGTGTTTTATGCCACATGGAAGACAGGTATGGTAGAAAACACTAGAGATAATCGAATGGCTGCCTTACATAAGCCATATGTAAAGAATCCAGAGAACTGTAAGAAGGGTGCTTGCAATCCATTAGAGTTACATATAATAAATCCTAGTGCATGGACACAAGGGTATAAATTTGGACTACGCATTGCAGGCTCTGGGTCAGATCCCGGAACCATTGTATATATAAGATTGAACACCCAGGCCCATCGCTCATCACGATACCATATACACAATACTTTCTATGAAACTATGCATATAAATAAGTTTGATATCCCATACCCTTCTCAAAATCTGTTCTTAGAATTAGCTGGAGCAGTAGTATCCAGTCTCCACATTTCCGATTGTTATTTCTGTGGTGGAACTAAAATGGGTGATCAGTGGCCCTGGGAGGCCCAAAAATTGAATTACTCAGTAGCTTATAACCATACTGAGCTGCACAAGACCACCAGTGAATGGGTATTAGCACACCCAATAGTGGGACAACTGTGTTATGCTCGGACTGGACCCCAGTTCAATTTGAATGTAGGATAGCTTGTCTGTCTTAGCCAGAAGTTTTATAACGACACCACAAAACAGACGTCCTGGTGGTCAGGGGTTAATGAATCTGAACCTACCAACCCATTATCAAAATTCCCTGAGCTTGCCGATTTATGGACCAACCTTGCCCAGCCTCATGCCTGGCAAGCCCCACCTGGCTTGTATTGGATCTGTGGAACCCGAGCATATGCTCGACTCCCTATTCACTGGGGAGGGGCATGTGTCTTAGGAACCATCCGACCTTCTTTCTTTCTGTTACCCACAGAACATGGAGAACAGTTAGGTTACCCAGTCTACACAAAGAGACAGAAAAGAGCAGCTTTGCAGATAGGCAAATGGGAGAGATGGGAGGGGGATGATTGGCCACCTGAGAGAATTATTGCCTATTATGGACCTGCCACTTGGGAGCAAGATGGCACCTGGGGATACCGAACCCCTGTGTATATGATAAATCGTATTATACGTTTGCAAGCTGTTGTTGAACTAATAACTAATGAAACTAGCCAAGCACTCACACTTTTAGCTAGACAAAGCACACAAAAATGCGTACTGCAATATATCAGAATCGCTTGGCACTAGATTACTTATTAGCAGCTGAAGGAGGAGTATGTGGTAAGTTGAATTTAACCAATTGTTGTTTGAAGATAGATGACAAAGGTCAAGTAGTTGAAGATATTGCTGAGAATATGCGCAAGCAAACTTATGTGCCAGTACAGACCTGGCATGGTCTTAAGATACCTAATTGGTTCGAATCTATCTTCTCTGGCTTGGGGGGACTTACTACTTTTGCTATGATAATATTGATATTTGTAGCTTTGTTTTTGCTGTTACCCTGTATAATCCCCTGTTGTATGCGCTCTATTAATAGTGTTATAGAAAATACAGTCGAACGAAAGACTGCCACTAAGATTTTGGCCTTATGGCACGCTAATCCTGGAACGCTTGGTCGTAATCCGACCCCAGTATAATTGAGTGATTTAAATCTCACACCTTATTAGTCATAGGGTGAGATTAATCAAAGGGGGGAATGTGGTAGGCGAAGGCCTATGATCCATGCTGCTTGAACTAAACAGACAGGCCTAAGCAACTTGACCTGTAAATGAAGCCTGTGGTTAGGCCCGGAGGAATGAAAACCCCCCTGAATGCTGATTCCATAGAATCGAAACTTAACTAAGCATAACCAAGCCTAGCTAAGCAGAATCGAAACTTAAAAAAGATAGAAAAACAACTTTAATTGGTACTGATAAGAATGTGTGAAGCTTCTATGGAATTAATTAACTTTGCTGAAAGAAAAGTTACAGTGCCCTGCTTTCCCACATGTTTTAGTTAGCCAGTGACCTTGGAGGAGAAATGTATCAAGAGTCTAAGAACTGACCATTGTAATGAGGACTGTAAGGGGGGGAAACAGGTGCAGAGCCCAGACGAAGGTCCTCATTGGACAACTACATAACGGTACCGGGACCAATAGATGGAGCAAGAAGGGTTACCGGGACCAATGAAAAGTTTGCCTATGTCTAGAATGGAAAAGAACAGTATAAAAGTTGTTGTTTTACTAACAGCCATTGCTCAGCCATTTTGAATGTGATTCTGCTTGAGTCTTGTGCACAATAAATGATTTGGACCTTCTGAACAGACTCCTGGTATTATTGGATTGTTTGCGCTCTGCCGCTACAAAACAACACTGGATATTTGATTGTGAAAAGATAGTGAATCATCAAAGATCACACCCAGAATGTTTGCTTTTCCCTGACTACTCAATGGGATCCCCCCTACAATTAGGAATCTTTAAGGAATTTGTTTCATCTACCTCTTAATCCACAGGAGTGAAAGAGTAGCCTAGTGGTTAGAGCAACAGCCTAGTACCTGAGAGATCAGGGTTCGATTGCCACTGGTACTCCTTGTGACCTTGGGCAAGTCACTTTACCCTCCATTGCCTTGGAAGAAAAGTCCTGGCAATCTACTTCTGAACATACCTTGCCAAGAAAGCCCAAAGGGCTGCTGGGTCATCAGGAGTCAGCACTGACTTGATCGCATTTAAACAAAAAAATAATTTAAAATTAATATTAAAAAATGCAAGAGCACTTATTGATTAAACTTCAGTTTAAATCTGTGGAGCCAAGCTACCACTGCTACAAGATATTCATTCAATTTGCATGAGGTCATCCCCTGATTATTTCCATCTCAATCCCCAGTGGAATATCAACAGCAAATAGATAACAAAATACCTCAAACTGCTGTATTAAGACCGCCAAAGAGCTTAAATAAAAACTGAAGAATACAGGGGATAGCAGAGACCCTTGCAACAATCCACAGGTAAATTATTTTTACTCTGACTCAGCCTTCCCAGACTACAAAAACTGTATCCATGACTACAGAAAGGAAGAAAGGTCTGATGGGAACTGCACATCAGTGGCTATCAGGGACTAGCTCTGTCACTGCAAAGCAAGATCGATAGTGTCCAAATTTGAGAACAAATCTAAGAAAACTAACAATACATCTTTTTCTCTATATCTTCTGCCAATCTTACCTAACTTAATAATGATACTAAAATAGTTTCAGACCCATGTCCATGCCTAGGGCTAAAACTCATTGATTTCAAAATATTCTAACAGTAGCTGATATACAAAATTTCTCAATAAATTTACCTACAAACAAAATTGTGACATCAGCTAAGTCGCTAGATCATTACAATCTATTATGCCTTTTTTTAGTATAGGCTTAACTACTGCCCAAGTTAACTGGGAGAGAGATCCCCTTGCCCCACTGATGTATTTACTATTTGAACTAATGGTGCAACCCACTACCTACATTTTATAAAGAGCCCGGTAGGAACCAAGTCCAATTCACATGATTTGGTATGGGACTTTGAGCTTTTCTAATCACAGTGGTAAGTTTTGAGAGACCCATGCAAGAGGGCTCTTGGTAGTTTGTCCTGAAGAAAAAATTGCTACTTCTGGAATCCAAAGTCTGTTTTTTTTTCACAGTGCCAAATCAGCTCAAATGCAGCAGAGGAGAGATTCTACAGTATGGAATGGTGGTCCTTTAGATAAGGCCTCAATGAATTTTCTCTGGCTTTAGCAGCTAGCCCAAAAACCCGGGAGCCAGGGCCCAAGACACCCCCCTAACCCATTGTTTCTAGTCTCTAAAGTTGAAGAGTGGGGGGGATACAGATTCCACTCTTGGGGCCTGATTTAGTAATGCTTTCTACTATTCTGTGTCAAAGAGGCAAGAAAACCTCATAAAGCAAGCCCTAATGCAACACTGTTGGTCACTAGCAGAAATACAGTCATTTTGCTCTCTTATCTGGGCCCTTCCCTCATTGCCGTCACCCAGTCATGCTTTTATCTCACTCACTCCAACCCTGCCATCACCCAATTGCGCTCTTATCCAATTCCTCCCCACTATTTCACACCTCTCTTAAAATCAGGCACCCCTAGCCCAGTCTGTCCTCTCCAGCCACTATCTCTACTCCAGCAAACCAGTCCCTCATACTCCCAACCAGTACAGCTCCCCGAATCCAGCTAGCTCTCGCCATACAGCAAGTCAGTCAGCCTCTACCCCCAGCCTAGCAACTTTGTCAACCAGCACCCCAGTGAGTATAGACCGCCAGCTCCTACTCCCCTCTACCCAGCCACCCCTCATCAACCAGGAAGATGGCCGTCCCTCTTGCTAGCTAGGCAGTCAGACAGCCATCTCTATCCAGCAAGCCAGTGAGTATCCTAGATCAACCTTCAGCCCCTAACCCTGCAAGCAGTAGCAAACCACCCCCTCCCCCCAAACTATATCCTTAACTTACTGCTCAGAGTGGTTGTCAGGAGAGAAGCTTCCTCCTGTACTTTGCAACCTACCACTGCTGGAATAAAATTTTTTGTTTTCTGACCTGTGTAGCTCTGAGTGAACTTGAGCCAAATGGTGCAGGAAGTCTTGCACTAGTCTCACAAGATTTAAAACACCGAGACCAGCACAAGACATCTTGCACCAAGTGGCTCAAGTTCACTCAGAGCCATGCAGGTCAGAAAGCTCTTTTTCTGTGGCAGCGAATGCAGCAACAGCAGAGCAATGGTAATAGGCCATAAGGTACAAAAGGCTTTTACTCTAGCAGCACGTTTCCAGCAGTGGCAATAGGGCACAAAAATCCCAGGCGCCAGAGGCAACTTTCTAGCAGCCATAGCAACTTGGTGCCTGGGATTTGTCGAGTCCTGTTTTAGACATCCATTGTTTTCTTGACCTTTTCAGAAATCTATGTTCTGAAAGTTAATAAGCCTTTCCTACATTTCTTCATGAAGATTTCAACTTGCCAAATTCCAAGGCTCTTGATGCCATTTCAAAAGCATTGTAGGTTGCGCAAACTACATTTTGTTTAAAATGTATATACCATCTACCCATAGTAGTATTCCAGGTGGGGAACATAGTAAACATATAAAACACTCATACAAATATGAAAAAAAAAGAAAAAAGCTATATATATGTAAAACAGAAAACTCATACAAAATAATTATACGGTCAAAATAGTTAAAAGTTGAGCATCTAAAGAAATACCTACAACATAGCAATAATGTAATTTATATAATAAACAAAACAGTATCTCACTGCAACAATCTGTAATATATTACACAATCCAAGAAAAACCCTCCTCCTTGCCATATATCATTCCACAACAATACTCTAATTAAAATGATAAATCAGTCAATCCCATTTTCTTTATAACAATCTGTATTCAATCTCCTCCATATTATCATGTTACACATCAGTCAATGCATCTAGATTTGGGCAATACCCTAGTGTCGCACACTAGAGAACAGTACCAATAGAAAAGACTGATCGAAAACTGAAACCAAGCATAGGGAATAATCATAGTGGGATATTCAAAGGTATTAATACGATTCGCAGACCTGCTAATCATGTTAATACCCTTAGTCTGGGACATTCAGCGGTGCAAACACGGTTAGTGTTGCTGTATACCCACAGATGCCATCACTGCATGCCCCGATACTAACCAGTTTTCAATATTCAGTGAAAAAAAGGCATAGAAAAGTCTGGCCTAACTTTCACTGCAGAAGCTAACCAGGCAGCGGCTGAATCGCTTCTGCCCAGTTAGCTTCCCGGCAATCCAGGCAATCTGAATATTCAATGTCGGGGCCTGGATAGGGCTCCGGCATTGAATATCTGAGTTTAAGGTTCAGCCATGGCAGCCAGCCGCTTTAGCAGTGCTAAAAGCCACTGCTGAATATTGGGCCCCTAGTTCCTAAGGCTTAAGTGCCTGCTGGAACAATCACGTCTTGACTCAAATGTGAAAACCATATAGTTGGTAAGTTGCAACACTGCCAACTTGCACATTCTTTGGTTACTGGTGCTTCCCTCGGCCAAAACTTAAGTTGTCAAGAATACACATATGTGGCTTCTCATATGCCACTCTACTGTTACCATCATCTCTGTCTCTGCTGGATAATTTTATTCAGTTTAGATGGGCTATGAAGACCTTTCTCTTCCCTCACTCTAAAAGCCATAGGAGTGGGAAGAGAAACCATTCTGTCTGGGTTATTTAAAGAAAAATAATGAGTTATGGGTTTGCTATTGCCACCAGAATGAGAGTATTGTCATTGTATTCTAATATAAATGTTTTAACCCACTCTGTTTGTGTTCAACAGAAACAGTTAAATACTAACGCTTATAAAGTAGTATAGTCCGTTCCCTATCCATGTCTCTTTCGATAATACATTCCACAAAAGTGGAACTGAACAAGAGAAGGTTCGTTTCCTAGCCATGGTCTTGACTGACCGAACGTCTCCACTTTTACATAGAAACATAGAAATATGACGACAGAAAAAGACCACATGGCCTATCTAGTCTGTCCTTCCATAACAACTACAACAGTCCCCTTTTTACCTTTAGAGATACTCTGTGTTTGTCCCATGCTTTTTTGAATTCAGTTACTGTCCTCATCTCTACCACCTCCACTGGGAGACTATTCCACGGATCCACTACTCTTTCCGTAAAGAAATATTTCCGCATATCACTCCTGAATCTATCTCCCTTCACCCTCATCCCATGTCCCCTCGTACCAGAACTTGCTTTCAATTGAAAGAGGCTCTCTCCCTGAACATTTATGCCACAGAGGTATTTAAACATCTCAATCATATCACCTCTATCCCGCCTTTCCTCTATGGTGTACATATTAAGATCCTTCAGTCTGTCCTCATATGCTTTATAATGAAGACCACTAATCATTTTAGTAGCCACCCTCTGCACCGACTCCATCCTGTTCACATCCTTTTGAAGGTGCGGTCTCCAGAAATGCACACTATACTCCAAATGAGGTCGCACCAAAGACTTATACAGAGGCATTATCACCTCCTTTTTTCTGCTAGCCATTCCTCTCCGTATGCACCCAAGCATCCTTCTAGCTTTTGCCGTCGCCTTTTCTACCTGTTTAACTACTTTAAGATCATCAGACACAACCACGCCTAGGTCCCGCTCTTCTTTAGTGGACAAAAGTACTTCACCCCCTATACTATATTGCTCCCTTGGATTGCTGCAGCCCAAATGCATGACCTTACATTTTTTAACATTAAATCCCAGCTGCCAAATTCTAGACCATTCTTCAAGCTTAGCTAGATCCCTCCTCATGTTATCTATCCCTTCCTGGGTGTCTACTCTATTGAAGATTTTGGTATCATCCTCAAAGAGGCAAACCTTACCTGAAAGCCCTTCCGCTATATCACTAACAAAGATGTTAAAAAGAATCGGACAAAGGACAGATCCCTGGGGCACACCACTGATAACATCCTTCTCCTCAGAGTGAGCTCCATTTACTTGTACTCTTTGTCGCCTCCCACCCAACCAATTTCTAACCCAAGCAGTAACTTTAGGGTCCATCCCTAGGGTGCTCAGTTTGTTTATAAGTCGCCTGTGAGGAACAGTGTCAAAGGCTTTACTGAAATCTAAATACACCACATCTAGGGCTATCCCTCGGTCCAACTCCCTGGTCACCCAGTCAAAGAAATCAATCAGATTTGTCTGACAAGACCTGCCTCTGGTGAATCCATGCTGCCGATCCTGTAATCCGCTGGACTCCAGAAACCTCACTATTTTCTCTTTCAGCAGCGTTTCCAATAATTTACTCACCACCGAAGTTAAACTAACCGGCCTGTAGTTTTCAACCACATCCTTACTTCCGCTTTTGTGTAAAGGCACCACATGAGCCTCTCTCCAGTCCTTTGGCACCACTCCCAACTCCAATGAGGCATTGAAAAGGTCAGTCAGTGGAACTGCTAGAACGTCCCCAAGTTCCCTCAGTATTCTCGGGTGTATCCCATCCGGTCCCATCGCTTTGTCTACTTTAAGTTGAGCTAGTTTCTCACGAACAGTCTTTTGAAAATTGTTCAAGATGTCATTTGCTTCTGTTCCTATTTGTGGGTGTTTTCTGAGGTCCTGCTCCTGGTTCTT
Source organism: Ichthyophis bannanicus (assembly GCA_033557465.1). Lineage (NCBI taxonomy): Eukaryota > Metazoa > Chordata > Amphibia > Gymnophiona > Ichthyophiidae > Ichthyophis > Ichthyophis bannanicus. The sequence goes on along the minus strand of CM066036.1, from coordinate 605,716,885 downwards.
CATCTGTGAACACAGAACAAAAATATTTGTTAAGCAATTCCGCTTTATCCTCATCAGCTTCTACATATTCCTCCCCTGCACCCTTGAGTCTGACAATACCACTCTTGTCCTTCCTCTTCTCATTAATATATCTGAAAAATGTATTATCCCCCCATTTTATTGCATTGGCTATTTCCTCCTCCTTTTGAATCTTTGCCTTCTTGACTACTTTGCTAGCTTCTCTAAGTTTTTCCAAATAGAGATGCCTGTCTTCCTCTCTCTGTGATCTCTTGTATTTCATGAAGGCCTCCCTCTTTTTCTTCACTTTTTCAGCCACTTCTTTCGAAAACCATAGCGGTCTCCTTTTCCTTTTACCTTTATTAACCATTTTAACAAAAAGGTTGGTTGCCCTTAAAATATTCCCTTTCAGTTTTTCCCACTGTTTTTCTACATCCCTCAGCTGTTCCCATCCAACTAACGACTCCCTGAGGTATTGGCCCATCTTCGCAAAGTTAGTCTTCCTAAAGTCTAAGATCCTCGCCTTTGAATGGATTCTAACAGCCCTAGTCCTAATACTGAACCACACCATCTGGTGATCACTGGATGCAAAATGATCTCCCACTACAACATCAGAAACACTTTCACCATTGGTAAGCACCCAGTCCAGTATGGCCCCTTCACGTGTGGGGTCTGTTACCAATTGCCTGAATAGTTCTCCCTGTAGAGAATCCAGGATCTCCTTACTTCTAGATGATACTGCAGCAGGAATGTGCCAATCAACATCTGGCATATTGAAATCTCCTATCAGTAGCACTTCCCCTTTCCTAGCAATGCTGCCCATGTCTTCAATTAACTCTCTGTCCACCTCTTCCTCTTGTGAGGGAGGTCTGTATATCACACCAATGTAAATAGATTTCTCTTTCCCTCTTTCTAATTTAACCCACAATGCCTCCCCTCTCCCTTTTAAGCTCTGTAATTCCAAAGCTTTAATAGTAGTTTTTACATGTAGTGCCACTCCTCCTCCCCTACTTCCTACCCTGTCCTTTCTGAATAAAGTATAGCCAGGTATAGTTACATCCCAATCATGGTTTTCTGTGAACCATGTTTCTGCAACTGCCACTAAATCCAAGTCAGCCACTCCCACCAAAGCTTCGACATCAGGGATCTTATTTCCCATGCTACAGGCATTTATACACACCGCTTTCCATATGTTACCCCTGTTACCCATTTCCATAACGTTATTTAATGTATCACTTACCTGGGGGCTTTCTTCACCCATCCCCAACGAATCTAGTTTAAAGCACTCTTCAGTAGATTAGCCAGTCTACTACTGAAGACACGTTGACCTTTCTTGGACAGATGGATGCCTTCTCTGCTCTGCAACCCTTGAAACAGCATCCCATGGTCTAGGAAACCAAAATGCTCTCGATAACACCATCCACGCAGCCATGCATTCATCTCCAGGATGCGAACCTCTCTGCCTTGGCCTTTACCCTCAACAGGGAGGATTGAAGAGAACACCACCTGTGCACCTAACTGCTTCACCCTCTGACCCAGAGCCATGAAGTCACTTTTGAACGTTCCGAGGTATACCTGGCAGTATCTCAACCATGCAACAAAACATGGTGGCAAAACCTATCCCATAAACTGAACCCAATGCATTCAAATGCCTTGAACGACAAGCATAAAGATATGAATGCTGGCAACCTTTCTCCAGAAGGAGGGAATTAGACACCAGATGTGCTCTGCTTTGGTATACGTCTGGGACTCTGAATCATGAGATGATGAGCTGTGACTATGTCCGAGCATCTGCCTGACACTTTGTGCTTGCTGCCTTTTTATTCGCAGCACAAAATCTTTGGACCTCTAATCAGACTCAAGTATGAAGACCGACACCTGGCTCAGGCCTCTCCTTCAGAGTGAAGTAAGCTTGAAGCACATTAACGTATTTAAATGGTGCTAAGATAAATGGAAGATATTTCTTTCCAGGAAACAATTTGATTCCTGTCCTCTTTTACGATAAGTTGAATGGGTAGTAATCAACCGCAATAAAACAAAATGATAGAATAAAGGGAAATGGTACAAGTGCATACTATAGACATTAATTCAGAAAAGTTGAGCATGACATTTACTTGTATTATAGATCAGTGTTCAACATTTTTGAAAAATTCATGCTACCTAGCAATATCATCCACTAAAGATCCAAGTAAATCTGGGAGCTCCAGTGCACACCCGAAGCTCTTATTGCCCTCAAGCATGAATCACGAACAACTGAATGCTCCATGATAGAGAATTATATACAATAGGATGTGACCCCCCAAAAAAATAAAATACAAGACAGCATTACAAATATATCTCCAAATAAGACAAGTACGCACAAATTTAAGAAACAAGTTGGCATTTTTTAAAAATTAACTGCTGTTGTTATCTTAAAATAATTTGTAGTGAAGAGCAAATTGAATCATTAGTAATAGTGTCTAGAATAAAATTCCTGCCAGTGACCTAAGAAATAATGCGCTTGACAAATTCACTTCTCGGAGCGGCAAAGAATAATGTGGTTCCTACGTTAGTCCACTTAAATGCACACAAAAGAAAAACAGAAATGTAGATACCATTTTATTGATTTACTTTCTGAAGCTGACTCCCCCTTCCTCAAGCCAGAACAGTGTTGACAAATCACCAATTATGTTGGTGGGTTTCCAGTGCACTTAATGTGAGGAACTAAAGAAGAGCAGTCCCTAACATACAGTAAGGTTGGAAACCTTGTGAAAATTAGCAGAAATCTAAAAAAGCTGCTCTCAGTAATACTGGCCTCCCTCCCCCAAACTCCTATCTCCTTCCAAGCCACAAGCCATCAATGGGATGCTTTTGAGATGGCACCTCATTAATGGCAAAGGTCATGAAAGGAAGATTAGAGGGATGATTATGGGTCTTGCTGTCTGTTCTCCTCACGATTCTTCACTAGTTCTATACATTTACCAAAGCAAAGCCTGTCCTCCTACTCATGGCAAATCTAAATTCTGCTATGAGTAGGATGCATCATTGCTTTAATACAGACATAAATTAAAGTCAAAATTTAGCTTTTGCTGAATTCTCTACTTAATCTGATGAACTGTAACAGTGTTCACATACAGGTCTGTGTATAACCTTTAGGGAAATATGAGATAAAATAAAAAATAAGCAGTGGAAAGGCATATAGAACCCATATTATCTATTTGTTACCTTACTGCAGGCATTTTTTCAGTATGCAAAACCAAGATCAAGAATAAGTTTATATAAACCATTTTTACCTACATTCCTTTAGCAACACAAAAAGCAAGAGACCACAATAGCAGAATGTTCGATGCAGTTCCATGGGCTATGAGGGTTGATGCCAATGTAACAGACTTACTAGTATCAGAAATATTTTTGCACTGCTCATCATGACACCTGGGGCCTCTCTTTGTTGTTATCTGTGGGCACAAAATAAGAATCTCATGGTCAGGACCCACACAATTCAGGCAACAGGTATGAGCGTTGTGGTGGACATGGCCCTGCCACACTTGGTGCTTCTTTTAAACCCACTGGAGAGTTTCCGGAACAAGGGCGGGAGCAAAATCAATCAACTCGATTGTGAAAAAATACACATGACTGAGGCCTATAGCAGGGACACAAAAAAAAGAATGTAAACTTGAAAATGATAAAAAAAAGCTTACCTGAATTATTACTGGGAAGGAAAATAAACTCATGGCAAAGGCAGGGGGAAGAAAATAGCGCGAAAACATACCAAAATGGCACCAAAGAAAGAAAATCTCCTGTAGGAGTACCAAGTTGGTTCAAGTCAAAGGAGATGAAAAGCTGAGTAGACTTTTGATGAACTGGTAGTATATGACAGAGCTCACTTTCAGCCAGAATGCGAAACATTTTCTCATGTTGATGACTATGATATTCATGATAAAAGATGGTTCATGGGCGATTCAAGTTTGAATGTTTATTGATCCAGTCGGCACTTCCATGCTTGTCCTTCCTTCCTGTTGATATTTCAACTTGGTGTCCTTCTCACCTGCCGACTTCAATTCCCTCCCACTCTCCCCCTCCTAAGAACAAAGGAACAGAAGAACTGCCACACTGGGTCAGACCAAAGGTCCATCAAGCCTAGTATCCAGTTTCCAACAGATGCCAATCCAGGTCACAAATACTCTGCAAGATCCCCAAAAGTTGCTAGAATCCAGGCTACTTACTCCCTCAGAGATAAACAGTGGCCTTCCCCAGGTCCACATAAAGAGTTTATAGAATTTTATGTTAGGAACTTGTCCAAATCTTTTTCTTAAATTGGGCTAGGTTTTCTCCTCTCTCTCTGTTTCTGAAGAGCCCTCTCTGAAGAGGCTTTAAACAAGATTCGTTGGGGATGAGTGAGAAAAGCCCCCAGATAACTGAAACATTTAATATCTCTGCAGAAATGGGTAAAAAGAGCAATGTCTGCAAAGTAGAGTACATAAATGCCTGAAGTATAGGAAATAAGATCCCAGATGTCGAGGCTGTAATGGAAGAGGTTGACTTTGATTTAGTGGCAGTTACGGAGACATGATTCATGGGCAACCATGACTGGGATGTAATTATACCGAGCTATATCAACATACCTGACATCCATCCTCTCACTTGAGAGAGTTGGGCAGCACAGAAATTCCTTCTTGCATACCATAACCATAACCATCTTCAGCGCTGCAGCAGGCCTTAAAACATGCATATATGTGCGCACTCATGGACTTTCATTCCTGCCCATCTGACCAACTTCCCATCAGAGGGAACAGGAGAGGCAACAGCAACTACACACACATTCACAGGTGCTTCGAGGGCGGATATGGTGCTGAAGCATGGCGGGATCACCATGCCATGCCGCCCACCACCATCTGCTGTCCTAGGCAATCACCTAGTTGACTGGCCAGCACTGCTGCTAATTTCCTTTCCTTAAATCCAGCTAGACCAGTTCAAACAAGTGGATTATGCTCCCCAGCAGATGAAAGCAACTTTTTGAGATATCATCACTTGTGTATACTGCTGCAGCACTGAGAGAAGCTGGCATGATACTTCCCAAGCAAAATGCAAGACAGAAAAACTTGGTGCGGTTGTTGTTAAGTGCCGTTGAGTCGGTGTCAACTCATGCAGACCCTCTCGATAGTTGTCCTAAATTGTGTTAGGTCTTCAGTCAGGCAGCTCATTGTTGACAGGCTGGCACCCGCGGCTGCTGTTATTGTATAGATCCATCTCATTGCTGACCTTCCTCTTTTGCGTTGACCTTCTACCTTGCCAAGCATGATGTCATTCTCAAATGATCTCTCTCTTCGCTTGATCTGTCCAAGAGGTCTTCTCATCTGAGCTTCTAAAGAAAGCTTAGGTTCGATCTCCTCTAGTACTGATTGGTTTGTTCTTCAAGAAGTCCATGGTATACACAGTATTTGTCACCAGCACCATAATTCAAGGACATCCATTTTCTTCCTGTCTATCTTTTTCACTGTCCAACTTTCGCATTCATATGACGTTATTGAAAATGCCATGGCTTAAACAAGACAAATCTTAGTATAGAGAGAAATCTCTCTGCTCTTGAGAATCTTGTCTAGATACTTCATACACATTCTGCCAATAGCAATGCGTCATCTTATTTTTTGACTGCTTGTTGCTTCCTTATTGATAGTTGATCAAAGTACTGCAGCTTAAAGTTGTCTAGTATTTCAATTTCCTCTCCATCAACAATGAATTTATTGATTTTGCCAGATGTCAGGATCTTTATCTTCTTTACAATCAGATGCAGATCCATTTTAAAACTATGTTCCTTGATCCTGAGAAGCAAACGTTTCAAATCATCTTCACTTTAAGCCAGTAATGTGATATTATCAGCATAGCATAGGTTAATGATGAGTCTTCATACAGTCCTGCTTCTCTGATTATTTGTTCTGCATATAAATTAAAGAAGTAGGTGGAAAGTATGCAGCCTTGTTGTACACCCTTGCTGATTTTAAACCATTCTGTTTCTCCTTGTTCCGTTCAAGAGAACGATCAGCTGTTCTGGTATACCCATGCTTCTTAATGTGGCCCAGGGTTTCTGATGGTTTACACAGTCAAAAGCCTTGCTGTAGTCAGTAAAGCACAAATAGATATCCTTTTGGTATTTTTTACTCTTTTCAAGGATCCATTTCACATCCACAATGATGTCTCTGGTTCCTCGCCTTTTCCTGAACCCTGCTTGCACTTAAGAACATAAGATATGCCATACTGGGTAAGACCAAGGTCCATCAAGCCCAATATCCTGTTTCCAACAGTGGCCAATCAAGGTCACAAGTACCTAGCAGTTTCCCCAAAAGACACAGGTTTTGTCTTTTGCTTGTATTGGGTCAAGCAGTGATATCTCAGGTTTCTTCTAATAATGGTTTATGGACTTTTCCTCCAGGAACTTGTCCAAACCTTTTTTAAACCCGGCTACACTAACAACTTTTACTACATCCTCCAGTAACAAATTCTACAGCTTTATTACACATTGAGTGAAATAATAGCTCTTATTAGTCTTAAATAGGTCACCCTGTAGCAACATTGCATGTCCCCTAGTCTTTCTATACTTTGATGATGTAAACAATCGATCTACTTCATTCATTAATTTATAGACCTCTATCATATCTCCCCTCAGCCGTCTCTTTTTCAGGTTGAACAGTTTTAACCTTTTTAGCCTCTCTTCATAGGGGTATCCTTCCATCCCATTTACCATTTTGGTGGCTCTTGTCTGTACCTTTTCTAATAACGCTATATCCTTTTTAAGATATGGCGACCATAATTGCTCAGAATATTCAAGGTACAGTTGCACCATGGAACGATACAGAGACATTATAACATTCTTTGTTTTATTTTCCATTCCTTTCCTTATTATACCTAGCATTCTATTTGCTCTCTTGGCCGCCGCTGCGCTCTGGGCGAAGGGTTTTAACATGTTATCCACGATGACGCCTAAATCTTTTTCCTGGATGGTGGTTCCTAATGTGGAACCTTACATCGTGTAACCATAGTTTGGATTGTTCTTTCCTAGGTGCATAACTTTGCACTTGTCCACATTAAGTTTTCTCTGCCATTTGGATGCCCAGTCTTCAAATTTATCAAGATCCTCTTGCAATTTTTCACAATCCTCATGGGTTTTAACAACTTTAAATAGTTTTGTGTCATCTGCAAATATGATAACCTCACTCATTATTCCCATTTCCAGGTTATTTATGAAAATGTTAAAAAGCAACAGATCCAGCACAGATCCCTGGGGTACTCCACTATTCACCTTTCTCCATTGGGAAAATTGGCCATTTAGCCCTACCCTCTTGCTTTCTACCTTTTAACCATTTCCTGATCCACAATAGTACACTGCCTCCTATCCCATGACTTTTTAGTTTTGCCAAAAGTCTCTGATGAGGGACCTTGTCAAAGGCTTTCTGAAAGTCCAGATGCATTATATCAACTGACTCACCTTTGTCTACCTGTTTATTCACACCTTCAAAAAAACATAAGAGATTAGTAACACAAGATCTTTCTTGTCTAAAACCATGTTGACTGTCTCCCACTAAGCCATGTTCTTTATGATGGTTTCTACCATTTTTCCCGGTACCAACATCAGGCTTACCGGTCTGCAGTTTCCAGGATCACCCCTGGAACTATTTTTAAAAATTGGCATTATATTGGCCATCCTCCAATCTTCAGGTATTAGAGATTATTTTAATGATAGTTCACAGATTACTAAGAGCAGGTCTGCAATCTCATATTTCAGTTCTTTCAACACCATTGGATGTTTATCTAATAGTTGTAATACATCTTCCCGGTGTATCGATATTTCTTTGAATTCTTCCACAGTATCACCTTTAAATAGCACTTCAGTCATGGGTAACATCCCCACATCTTCCTCAGTAAAGAACAAAGCAAAGAATTCATTCAGTCTCTCTGCTATGGCCTTGTCCCCTCTTAGTGCCCCTTTTACACCTCTATCATCTAAAGGTCCAACCGACTCTCACAGATTTTTTTTGTTATGAATGTACTTGAAAAAGTATTTATTACGCGTTTTTGCTTCCACAGCAAGCTTCTTTTCAAATTCTCTCTTTGCCTGCCTTATCAATGCCTTGCATTTAACTTGCCAGAGCTTGTGCTGTTTCCAGTTTTTTCATTTGGCTCTTTTTTCCATTTTCTGAAAGATGCTTTTTTGGCAACAACAGCCTCTCTGACCTCACCTTTAAACAATGCTGGCAGTTTTTTTGACTTCCTTCCACTTTTCTTAAAGCGTGGAATACAGCTGGTCTGGGCTTCCAAGATAGTATTTTTCAGCAACACCCAAGCTTGATGTAACCTTTGCAACTGCTCCTTTTAGTTTTTTCTTAACTATTTTCCTCATTTTATCATAATCTCCCTTTCTAAATTAAAAGGTAGTACTATGGATTTCCTTACCATCCCTCCTCCATTCATTAAATCAAACGCGATCATGCTATGGTCACATTCTTGATTTAGTTCTTTCACCCCCTACCCTGTTTCCTCTGCTTTCTACCCGTTACCCACTCCGTTCCATGGTCTGACCATTTTTGTGTCTCATTTTCTATAACTCACACTTCTTCGGGTTCTACTGAGGTGTCAACACTGCAGGCTCTGCCTCGCTTGCACTGTTGCCTTACTCCCGAAACGCTTAGTGCTTTCCTATCTGCTCACTCCCTTTTTCCTTCTGACTTTGTTGCCTCCTCTCCTGACAAGCTTTTCTATGGAATTCTGTTCTTACTGAAGCTTTGGATAATGTAGCTCCTCTCTGCCTCAGCTCTAGGGCTCCTCTTCGGGTCCATTCCCCCTTGTATCACTCTGGTTTACGCCTTCAGCGTACCCAACTCAGGCAGGCAGAGCGTCATTGGTCTAAACATCCATCACAGGAGTCGCTTAGTCAGTTTAAACAGCTCTATGCCACCTATCGCGTAGCTGTACAGTCTGCCAAGCGTTCTTTCTATTCTACAGCCATTGCTGAGGCAGCTCATTCCTCTAAGCAACTCTTTACGATATTGCATCAGCTCTCTTCTACCTCTGTATCTTCCCATTCATCCACTAAAGCTCCAGCGCCACAAACGCTGGCTACCTTTTTCGTAGACAAAGTTTTGAACTTGCGTTCCTCATTTCCTAGCTCTCCCTCCTCAACTTTGACATCTTTGTCTGATTCCTCCCCTGCTTCGGCTTTTACTGACAAGTTGTTTGCCCGGGGTACATTGAGTCACTGTCTTCCCCATCTTCCCCTTCAAATCGGGCCCTTGCCCATGTCTGGTCCTCCTTTTCTCCTATTTCCTCTGCTGAATTGGTACAAATTCTCTCCAAATCCAGAAAGACAACTTGCCCGTTGGACCCTATTCCATCGCACTGGCTGGCCGAGCCAACCTTAGAACTTGTCCCTATTATAGTTACCATTATGAATAACAGTTTAGCTACGGGTACCTTCCCCTCTGCATGGAAGTCCGCTATAGTCCATCCTCTCTTAAAACAGTCTTCTTTGGATCCCTCTGTGCCTGCCCATTGGCAGCCTGTATCAAATCTCCCTTTTCTGGCCAAACTGCTCGAACGTTTTGTTTTTCTACAACTTAATTCCCATGTTGAAACAACTAACACTCTGCACCCCCGACAAGCAGGCTTTCGTTCGGGTCATAGTACCGAGACGGTCCTTTTGGCCGTGCTAAATGAAATTCATGTCGCTCATGACCGTGGTGACATCACCCTTATTGTGTCTCTGGATTTGTCTGCCGCTTTTGATTTAGTGGACCATAAAATTCTTCTTTCCCGTTTGTATGATTCTGGTGTACATGGCTATGGTGTGGAACTGGTTTCGTTCCTTCCTCACAGCCCGTTATTTTACTGTAGTGGTCAATAATCAGTCTTCCTCTTCCTTGTCTCTTCCCTGTGGGGTCCCGCAGGGTTCTGTTCTTTCCCCATTATTGTTTAATATTTTTCTTTCTCCGCTTCCACTCCTGATCCAACAGTTCCCTGTTTCTACCTATATATATGCTGATGACATCATTTTTCTTTTTCATAACTCACCTGTTCAGTTGGACCTTTCTCAGTTCAACCAATGTCTTTCCCGTGTTGCTTCTTGGCTTTCCATAAACGTTTTGCAGTTAAATCCCTCCAAGTCTACTGCAATGTGGGTTTCTCTAAGTGGCTCCTGTCCAACTATAGCACCCTCGATTGATCAGACTCCGATCCCTCTTGTCACTTCTTTCCGTTATTTGGGGGTGGTCTTAGATTCTTCTCTTTCCTTTCATGCCCATATTTCAACCCTTACCCATCACTCTTTTGCAGCACTACATCAAATCAGAGCTGTTCGTTCCTTTCTTCCCCCTAGTTCCTTGATCACTTTGGTGTTGGCATTAATCACTAGTAAACTGGATTATTGTAATATCCTTTTGGCTAATCTGCCCGCTTATCAATTGCAACGTCTTCAACTTATACAGAATACTACTGCTCGTCTCATTACATTTGCTCATCATTTTGACCATGTTTCCCCTATTCTTTATCATCTTCACTGGTTGCCTCTTCATTTCCGGTTTCAATATAAATTTCTCATCTTGACACACAGAGCTATTCATACATCTACTCCATTATATTTATGTAACCTCATTTCCCTCCATTCACCTTACCGTCATTTGCGATCCTTACATGCTAACCGTTTGTGTTTACCATCACCATCTCAGGCTCATCTAGAACAAACCCGCCGTGCAGCTTTCTTTTTCCTCAGCCCTGTCCTTTGGAACGCCCTTCCTACTTCCCTCCACCTAGAATCTTCCTACTGAAAGTTTAAAGATCTGTTTAAAACCCATTTATTTCAACAAGCTTTTGATTTGCCCACCACCTTCCCTTCCTGAGTTTGGTCTTGTAGTGTTTGTGATATTTTACTGTTTGTTTGCACTGTCCTTCTCTGTCCTATTTTTATTATGGCGTTCTTTTTCCTATAGTTAGGGAGTGTAGTCTTTTTTTTTTTAATTATTGTGAACCGCTTATATGTTTCGACCGAAGTGGTATATCAAGTTTGGCAATAAAGATAAAGATAAAGATCACTATTGCCAAGTGGCCCCAACACCCTTATCTCTTGCACCAGATCTGGTATTCCACTAATGACTAGCTCCAAAATGGCTTCCCCTCTGGTCGGTTCATGAACCAGCTGCTCCAAGAAGCAGTCATTTATTTAATCTAGAAACTTTATCTCCCTAGCGTGTTCTGCCATGACACTGAACCAGTCAATACCGGGTAATTGAAATCACCCATTATTATTACTGTGCTGTAAATTTTGTTAGCTAACCTGATTTCTTTGAACATTTCATCATCCATTTGTTCATTCTGGCCAGGCGGTCGATAGTACACCCTCACTGCCATCGCCTTCCCCTTTTTACATGGAATTTCAATCCATAGAGATTTTACAGCAAATTTTGTTTCCTGCAAAACTTTATTCCTTTGTGGCTCAATGCCAACATTCAGCGCAACCCCTCCACCAATTTGATCAGCCCTATCATTACGATATGGTATCACAGTGTCCCAATGGTTGTCCTCCTTCCACCATGTCTCTAAGATACCAATCATATCTAACCTCTCATTTAGTGCTATATATTCTAAGTCTCCCATCTTATTTTTTAGACTTCTAGTATTTGCATATAAGCATTTTAGAGACTGTATTCTATTCATATTAATCTGGTTATCGGTAGGCAGGGGTAATTTAGAATCTTTAAGCTCTGTCTGCTCCATACTCAAGGGCACTTGGGTTACTTTTGTCTTTATTGGAACCTCTCTACTGATGTGCCCTAACTTCATTTTTTGGTAGTATGCTTCAAGGATTCATTGTTCCGAACCATTCGCTCTTGGGCGACTGTCAGCTCTCCTCTATTATTTAGTTTAAAAGCTGCTCTATCTCCTTTTTAAAGGTTAATGCCAGCAGACTGGTTCCATCCTGGTTAAGGTGAAGCCCATCCCTTCGGAAGAGCCCCTGCTTTCCCCAGAATATTCCCCAGTTCCTAACAAAGCTAAAGCCCTCATCCTTGCACCATCGTCTCATCCAAGCGTTGAGACTCCGGAACTCTGCCTGCCTTTTGGGTCCTGCGTTTGGAACAGGAAGCAGTTTGGAGAATGCTACCCTGGAAGTTTTGGATTTCAACTTCCTATCTAAAAGCCTAAATTTAGCATCCAGAACCTCCCTACCACATTTTCCTGTGTCATTGGTAATGACATGTACCAAGACAGCAGACTCCTCCCCAGCACTAAGATACTGTCTAGATGGTACGTGAGGTCCATTACCTTCACACCAGGCAGGCATGTTACCAGGCATGTTACCTCACGTCCACCAGCCACCCAGCTATCTACATGCCTAATGATCAAATCACCAACAATAACGGCTGTCCTAACCCTTCCCTCATAGGCACATGACCCTGGAGAAACCTCCTCGGTGCAAGAGGGTTTTACATCACCTAGAGAACAGGTCCTAGCTACAGGATCACTTCCTGCCACACCAGGGTGATGCTCTCCAGTCACGTGACCTCTCTCCTCCATGGCAATAGGGATGTTTCCAGACTGGAGGTGGAACTTCAATACTATATCCCTGTAGGTCTCGTCTATGTACCTCTGTCTTCCTTATGTCCTCCAAGTCCGTTACTCTAGCCTCCAGAGATCAGACTCATTCCCTGAGACCAAAGCGCACACATAAGACCCCTCACCAACTGGGAGAAAATCATACTTCAGGTAGTTCTCGTTCCAAGTATGGTTGTAGTCTCTGTTGAATAATAGACTACTCCAATGCATGAATGAGACCACCATATGGCTTGAAAACAACCACCTAAGCATCAATCTCAAAAAGACTGAAGCAATGTTCATAACGAGAAAACCTGACATGGACCACAACTACCCTACCACAATCACAATAAATAACACACCAATACCTATTAAAAAGGAGGTAAAATACCTTGGAATAATTCTGGACCATTCACTCACCATGATCCCACACATAAAACATACAGTAAAAACGATATTCTATAAACTCAAGACAATACAACACCTGAGACCCCTACTCAACACACATGACTTTAGATCAGTGGTCAACTCCCTCATCACCCCCCACTTTGACTACTGCAATAGCATTCTAAATGGCCTACCACTAAAAAGCATATACCTCCTCCAAAGAGCACAAAACATATGTGCCAAGATGGTCACAAAAGCTAAGCTAACAGACCACGTGACCCCAATACTACTAGATCTTCATTGGCTCCCCATAAGCAGCCGAATAAAATATAAAATCCTCCTTACTACCTTTAAACTCCTCAATAACATCTCTCCCTCCCAACTATCTACCCTATTACAAACCCCATCAGAAACTAGAACACGAAGACAGAACGCAACCCACTCCCTCAACATAAAAACTAATTTCAGAAGGACCAGAGCAACGACAAGTGATAGAGCCTTCTCCTTTGCTGCCCCTACCCTCTGGAACGAAATCCCTTTAACCCTCCGCAAAATAAAAGACCTTCACCAATTCAAAAAAGAACTAAAAACATACCTTTTCACAAAACACTTTGAGATCCCCTACCAACAAAAAACCTCTCCGATACAATCACAGAAACACATTCACAGTTCTCAAGACAGAACAAATGATTAAACATAAGAAAGACACTTACTCTACTCTGCCTTACCCTACAGACAAAGATTTACACAAACAAATGGCTATATCTCTATTGTAAATAATACCGGTAACTCAATTATGTTGTGATGACCTGTACATAGTTTGAATAGTGTTATTCTAGTTAATGTTCAAAACATGTTCAATGTAACTAAACGTGTACATAGTTAACACAAGTTCCATGTAAAATATACAGAAGTATATTGATTTTTGTTCGATGTGAACCGCCCCTGATCTCTGGAAGGGGCGGTATATAAGAAACTGTTAAATAAATAAAATAAATAAAAATAAATAATCGTCAGAGCGATTGTGCGATAATTTCCACAGTCAGTTGGATCACCTTTCTTTAGTACTGGTATAGACACAGATCTTCTCCAGTCAGTTGGCCATGATGTTGTCTTCCAAATTTCCTGGCAGAGCCTGGTAAGTATGGTAACAGCTGCATCAGACTGTTATAATACTTCTATGGGAATGCCATCAATGCCTGGTGCTTTATTCTTTGATAAGGCTTTCACTGCTGCTTTGACTTCTTCTTTCATCACCAATGGTTCTGAATCATAAGGTACAAGTTGAAAGGACTGTTGGTCCACTTGATTTTTATTGTATAATGATTCTGTATATTCTTTCCACCTTTTCTTGATCTTCTCTGCATCATTCAACAAAGATCCTTGAGCATCTTATAATATTCCAATTTGAGACTGGAATTTTTCCTTTAACTCTTGTAGCTTTAGGAAAGCCGATCTTGTTCTTCCTCTAATAGTTTCTGCTTCTATTTCCTTGCATGCATCATTGTAGTACTTTTACCTGTTTTGTCTTGCTGCATATTGGAAATCTTTGTTGAGTTCTGCAATTACCTCTCTTTCTCCTCTGGCTTTAGCTTCTCTGTGTTTCTGGGCAATTTTCAGAGTTTCTTTGGTCATCCATTTCGGACGTTTTTGCTTTTTTACCTTTTGTAGAGATTTCTCGCTTTCTTCCAAAACAACCTTCTTGATGTCCTCCTATAACCCTTCTGGAGCTCTGTCATTTGTATCTAAAGCAGCAAATCAATTTTGCAGGCAGTCTAAATTCCAGTGGTATATTCTCCAGGTCATATCTTACTACATTCATGAGCGGCTTGCTCTTTTTCAACTTTAACTTGAGTTTGCATACTAGTAGTTGGTGATCTGTACCACAGTGAGCTCTAGGCTTTGTCTTTGTTGATGTTATAGAGCTTTTCCATCATTGACTTCCACATATGTTGTCAATTTGATTTTTTTTTTATAATCAATTGGGTAAAGACCATGTGCACAGTCGCCGCTTGTGTTGCTGGAAGAAGGTGTTTGAGATGAACAGATCGTTGGTCTTGCAGAATTCTATCAGTCTTTTACCAACCACTTTGCCTTCTTCTTTGTTGCCAACCTTTGCATTTGAGTTACCCATGAACTATCAGGATATCCTGTTTGCATGTTCTGTCAATCTGAGCTTGCACTTGTTCGTAGAACTCATCAACTTCATCCTCTTCTGCAGTTGTTGTTCGGGCATATACCTGAATTATAGTTGTGTTGATAAGCTGCTGTTTTACCTCTGCTGATCTTTCCTGACCTGAAGCAGGGTTTTTCGGAATTACAAGAGTAAAACCCGAAACGTGCGCCCGTCGTGCAGTGGAAGTTTTGGCGCTTGGTGGTATACAGCTAAGTTTTGGGCTACGGTCCATTTTAACAGTTCTAATTAATAAAAGGGAGTAGTCACGGTGGTATCTCTTAATACATATTTGTGATACTGGGATGACGATACTCCGACAAAAAAATTAGGCATAAGAAAAGGGGGATTTTTTGATTTAATTGGACCTTTCTTTGAGGTGTTCATATTTGGTCTGATTAGGGTTCTTTATTGTTTCCATTAGGCATTCCTCCTAGACAAATAGAAATTAAGCATTCACTGACTGCACTGTACTTCATTACAGTTCTTGCAAGTTTCTTCTTAATTATAAGTGCAACACCATTTCTTCTTTGTCTTTCATTTCCAGCATAGTAGACCATGTGATCATCTGATTCAAAGTGCCCAATGCCAATCCATTTCAGTTCGCTGACACCCAACAGTTGTACATGTTCCATTTCATTCTTGACCACCTCCAACTTCCCTTGGTTCAAGCTTTGTACTTTCCATCTCCCAATGTGTAAGACATCTTTGCAGCTTCTCTCATTTCATGTACAGCTACATCAGCAGTCAGACATCCCGAGGGCTTTGATCCAACCACACCATAAATGCTGGCTTTACACTGAAAAGTCTTCAGCTCCTCCCCAGTAGCCAGTTCAGTGCCTTCTGACCTGGGGGTCTCATCTTCCAGCACTGCAGTGCAATTTGTTTTGTTGTGGCTATCCATTGGGTTCTCATGGCAAGATACAGAAGTAGAATGCTAGGCCTTTCTTCCTCGCAATTTTAGTGTTGCAGTTGTCACAGAAATGTAATCCTTCTTGGGGGACCCTGCCAGTAGTTAAACTACCGAAAACTTAGCCCTCAGCATCACTGATGCACACAAGTCCTTACAGCATGACACGCTGCAAACCAAGTGAGGGCAATCCCTCTAGGATAGAGTATATTTGACACCTCCAGCAGAGGGGGCTCCGTAATGTGCAGAGCCAACATGGCATCCTAAATAAAAGTGGAAAGATCCTCTGTTAAAACGGCAGATCACTAATGGATCTTCTCCATCAACCACAGAAGTTCCCCTTCCTTCGATGACTCACCCATTTTAGACAGTGTTCTCCTCTTCTCCCTGGGCTCTCAAAGGAACAGACTGACAAAATTGAAGGGTGGGGAAGATGCCAGAGGGCCTCAAATCCCTCAGAGCAGAGCTCATAGTCTCAGATCATCACAAGGGGTGCTGCCACACAGCTACCAGAGACTGAAAACAGCCCATGAGTTGTTTCAGGAACTGCTGCTTGAAGCTGGTGAGAATGGCCCTGCGATCAGAAGACCATCAGGAGCTATCCAGCTTGAGCCTGCAGTCGCCTCACCACACCAAGATAGCTGCCGTTCCCACCAGTGGTGAAACTGTGTGAGATGCAGTAAAGGCAGCAAAATCAGCATGGAGTCCAGACACTGCTGAAACAATGTGAACCAAGGCTTCTCCATCTCACTTTAAACAAAAACAGCCATCTGCAGAGCTCATAACAAAGTGCATACTTTTACAGTGGTCCATATTTTATAAGAGGTCATCTACATATTTATGTAGCATATACACATAGGAATGATTTTATAAAATTGCCTCTTATACATGGTCAAGCCACAGAATCCCACCATATATACTCTAATCCAAGAGACAGGAATGGATTCCTGACTGAATCCTTCAAACAAAGAGACTACATATTCAAAATTATTTCCAGGATGCTTGTTTCTTCATTTAATACATCTAGGGCAAAACGACTGCAGTACAAAGAAAGAAAAATCACAGAAATAGTCTCCGTTGTAGTAATATACAATTCAGAGCTGGAAAGCCTGTGCTCTCCCACTTTTTCCTGAAAAATGTCTAAGGGGAATGTTATTTCTCTGACTTTATTGGGACAACCATGTCAGCTATCAATTCTCCCCTTCTTGCAAAAGGAGGGCGATTCTGGGATTAAAATTGTGAAAGCTATGATTATGTGGCTCTTCAGCACTGCCTCCATTTGGCTCCCCATTTCCCAGCCCTGAAATGCAGTATCTTAAAGTTACTCGGCAATCTTTGTCAGTGTTAGCTGACCTTCTTGAAGCTACTCACTTTGACGTCTGATCTAGCTGCTTCCCCTTCTGTGTCACCTTTCTCAGAGTCTGACGAGGATTTGTAGGCAGCAGTAGAGGACTGTGAAGCAGACCCAGTTCTCACTGACCAATTGACTGATTCAGTGAGCAGCTTGTGGAGCTTGAGTTTGGAAGCTGCTTGGCATCATTCAGACATTCTCACGGCCACTTATTGCTATGATCAGAAGCTTGCTTGCATAAAACCTAAAGTTGGAATTTCTAAAGGTTCTATGGTTGGTTTCTCTCCCTTGTCTGAATCTCAGCGTGGAGTTTCTTCTAATTCTAGAAGTCTAGTTAGGCTTCGGGGAATAACAAATATTCATCAGTGACTTCAAATTTTAAAGACAATGATTCTAGAAGTCAGACTTTGGTGCTACAGGATGACCAAGACCTGGGTAATTCCTCAGTTAAATGAATATTACAAGCTTTTACTAGGCTGTAAAAGTTGGTGGTGACGAAGTTAGAATTTCATCAAGACGTTGTGAAATTTGGAAATAGATTAATCGGACTGTGAACGTTCAGGCATGTGCACAAGATACTATTAAACTATCTGAAAATAATAAATGTACTGAATTAATCTCCGATGAAGCTTTAGAATCTGTTATGTCAAAGGCTCATAGACTAGAAACAACATAGAATATTTTAAAACACTGGAATATTCAGCTAGTTAACTCTTCTAAGCTGGATAGGATGCCTGCTGTTCATTTGTGTAAAAGTTATAAGCGAAAGATTCTAGAAATCCCTGAGGCTTCTTTACCTCCAGCTCAATCGACATATTCACCTTTTCAAAATTTTCCACTCAAAGGTATTCCTGCTTCTTCTGAAATGAAGAAATCCGATAATGGTTCTTCTGTAAATAATACTTCTGTTCAACTGGTCCCTTAATCTCTTGCTATGCTTCTGGAGTCTCACAAGGAATGGATTTTTACGATTTTTTTCCATCTTGTGACTAAAGGTTTCTTGGTTGTACAATAAGGACGTACCGTGATATGCTGTATCGTACACCACTTCACAGGCAACACATGCTTTGTCTTCCCAAATTCTTGGCATTGGTTCTAGTGTTAGTTTGACGTATCCCTGTAAATGCAAGACTGATGAGAGTAGAACTTACTTCAGCCATCAGAAGTCATACATTTCTAAAGTTGTTAGATGATGGTTGTTAGGCCTTCAGCTATTAATATTTAGCATCTTTTCTTTCATTTCCCTGTAATGAATCTCTTATTGTGCTGCCCTTTTTATGTAAGTTGACATTATTTGCCCGATATTGATTTTGGCAGGCTATACCCCCTCCTAGGACGCATAGCCCTGCCTGCCGACCCTTATTTTATTCCCTGATATTGAATGCCAGGGTCAAATGTGGTTCTGACACTGAATATCCGGGAATCGCCAAAAAAGCTGGAAGCCGCAGTAGCTAACCAGGCAGCAGCGATATTGCATGCTGCCCAGCTAGCTCCTGCGCCTTAAAGACAGGCGAGAGTTTTCCTCACCTACATTTAAGGCGAAGATCGCTAACCGGGCAGCATGCAATATCGCTGCTGCCTGGTTAGTGCTTGTCGCCGCCTCTGCTCCACCCCAGAATGCCCCCAACACGCTCCAATGCTAATGGGATAGCATCTAGGCACGTAGGGGGAGTTAGGAAGGGATCTTCAATAGCACTAACCATGTAAGCGTCATTGAATATCCCCATTTAAGGCATTTACACGGTTTACTGGGCTGCAAATGGTGTAAATGTTTTTTGAATATCGGGCTCTATGTTATCAAAGTTATATTATGAGCATAACATGCAATAATAAAAATTATATGAACTAAAAAAAAAAAGCTGGAAAGTCTGAAATGAATCATAGGATATCTATGATCCCTAAGCATGAAGGATGGATTACTGAAAGATATAGTCTCTACTCCACTGCTGCTTTTGAATCTTGACTCACCTGATCTCCTTGTTTCTTTACCATTCCCCCTTGTTTTATCCCTGTCTGCACCTTCTGTGTTGTCTGTCTTGACTAGTTTGTAAGCTCTGATGAGCAGGGACGGTCTCTTAAATGTCTGTGCAGCGCTGCATATGTCTTGTAGCGCTATACAAATGCTCAATAATAGTAGTAGTAGTAATCCACTCATATGGCCTTCCAACAACCACTTAGGGGCCATTTTACAAAAGGGCACTTGCTGTCAGCACAGATCTGGAGTGCTAAAGGCATGCATTGGGCATGCGTTGACAGCTAAATGTAGGGCGTTGACAGTTAGCACTGCTAGAATTTGGCATTAACTGTCTATGGCACGTTAGGGTTGCAACTGGAAGGGTTAAAGGCAGAGAGTGGGCAGGGTCGTGCGCCCATACTATATGTATGGCAGGCAGGTAGCGAGGGTGCACACATTGCCATCTCCCTAGGTGGCGTTGAGTGCACCCCTACTATTGTTGTGCACAGCAGAGCCACGCAGACAGCGGTTACATGCTTTTTCATGCTTCCGGCAGTCAATGCTGTGGTGCAGCCCTAACGCATCATGGGTGTGTTTGGTGCAATGCCACAGCACCCTTTTTTAAAAGAGCCCCTTAATCTGAAGCAACAAAGAGCAATCTTCTAACACGCAGAAATAGCATAAATCTCTGCAATATAAAAAGCTACAAGCTATGCCCCATCTTTGACATAAGGTGTTTCTACTCATGTGCCTCCTCTAATGCAGTATATATTATTCAATGAAGAAAAAGTGAAGCAAGTAGCATACTGGTGAGACAGGCCAGATGTTAAAATACAAGAATTAATTCACATGTAGGCCTATGTAATAAAAGCACACTGAAAATATGCATTACATTTTTTGTGCAGACCTTTTTAGTTTTACAACAAATTTTAACTTACGGTGCCTTGGAAATGTCTTCACACCTTTACACATTCTTCACATTCTAAAAATACAATAAGGAATACATTTAAACAAGAGTGTGATTCTCTGATCTACACAACATACTCTACATCTTCAATGTGCAAGAACAACAGTGACATTCAAAAAGTAATTAAGAAGAAGAAATAAAAAAATCTTGACGGCACACTGTAAGCCGTCACATCTCTTGGCTCAATAGTTTATTTATTTTATTTATTTACATTCTCTTATATACCGCGCTATTCTGCATCAGTGCGGTTTACATTGAACAACTGAAATTACATTGAACAGGGCATTATAACTTGGAGATAACTATTTTTTTACAGGGAACGTCTTTTTATTCTGGTGGAATAAAAAGTTGGTGGAAATCCCTTTTTATTCTTTCAAATCTAATGGTAGTTGGAAAGAATTATCTAAAAAATGGAGAATGACTGTCCAAATATTTTATGGAACATGATGAAACTTGACATGTAAGAAAAGCGTAGTTACTCACCTGTAACAGGTGATCTCCGGGAACAGCAGGAATTTAGTCTTCACATATGGGTATCGTCGGTACAGACGGAGCCTGTGCGGGAACGCTCCCCAGCGTCCAATAGGAACGCTTTTGGGAGCATCCCTCAGCACATGCGCACTGCCTTCCTGCCTTTCCAACTATCCCTCTTCAGTTAAGTTTGTAGCTGAGTGAAAGGATAGAGGGAGAGAGGGAAGAGACAGAGAGATGGAGAGATGGAGAGACAACTCCTAGGGGAGGTGGGTGGGTTGTGAAGACTAAATTCCTGCTGTTCCCAGAGATCACCTGTTACAGGTTAGTAACTACGCTATCTCCAGGAACAAGCAGGAATGTAGTCTTCACATATGGGGACTCCCTAGCTGAAGATGCTAGGGAGATAGCCCCAGGAAGCTGCCACCTATAATAAGGTGGGCCATGCTTCCTCCCATGGATCTCTGGCATCCCACCAGGGTTGGTGGGTAGGAGTTGAATTAGGTTTGAAAGAGATTTTGAAGAACAGCTTGGCCAAAGAAGGCATCCCAACGGGAGGCTTTATCTAGGCAGTAGTGGGCTGTAAAGGTGTGTATGGAAGCCCAGGTGGCTGCTCGACAAATGTCATCGATAGACATAGAGTGAAGGTTAGACATAGAGGCTGCCATGGCTCTCACATTATGAGCTGTGACATGGCCGTGAAGAGGAAGACTCTTACTCTCATAAGCAAAGGATATACATTGTGCATTCCATTTGGATAGAGTTCTCTTGGAGACTGGAAGTCCCAAATGACTAGAATCAAAAGCAATAAAAAGTTGAGAAGACCTTCTATGTTGCTGTGTTCTCTGTAGGTAAAAAGCCAAGGCTCTTTTACAATCCAAAGTATGAAGGTTCCTTTCTGCATTAGAGGCATGAGGCCTCGGAAAAAATACAGGAAGATAAATCAATTGATTTAAATGAAAAGGCGAAACCAACTTTGGCATAAAGCGTGGATGAGTTCTGAGAACAACCTTATCATGATGAAACCTAGTATAAGGAGGATCAGCCACCAAAGCTTGCAATTCACTAATGCGACGTGCAGAGGTGATTGCAATTAGGAAGATGACCTTCCAGGATAAAAGCTTTAGGGTTGTAGTGGCTAAAGGTTCAAAGGGCGGTTTCATGAGCTGCCCGAGAACTAGGTTTAAATCCCATGCCACTGGTGGTGGCCTGATGGGAGGCTTTGTTAATAGAAGACCTCTCATAAATCTTGATATGAGTGGATGAGAGGAAATTGGTTGTCCATTTAGAGGCTTATAGGAAGCTGCAATTGCACTAAGATGGACTCTTACAGAATTGGTCTATAGACCAGAATTTGATAAATGAAGTAGATACTCTAGTATCGATTCCAAAGGTATCATAAGGGGGTTTAACCCCTTCTGCGAACACCATATAGTAAAACGTTTCCACTTGAAGGTGCAAGAGCGTCTTGTGGAAGGTTTTCTAGAAACCTCAAGGATATCTTTTACCTGTTGGGAAAGGTTGAGATCCTGAAGGTCTAAGCTTTCAGCAACCAGGCCCTGAGATGCAGGGACTGGGGATTCGGGTGCCATAGCATCCCGTTCTCTTGGGAGAGAAGATCTGGAGCACACCCTAACTCCAGAGAAGCAGCTTGAGAGAGATGTAGAAGCAGGTGATACCACGTTTGGCGTGGCCACCGTGGCGCTATGAGGATCATACGACCTCTGTCTCTCTGAAGCTTGAAGAGTGTTTTGGGGATGAGGGGAATGGGTGGGAAGGCATAGAGGAAGTCGTGACCCCAGTGAAGGAGGAGGGTGTCCCTTGCCTGGCAATTTTGAGCCGGAATTCTGGAACAGAACCGGGGAAGTTTGGCATTCAGTGGACTTGCAGATAGGTCTATGTCTGGGGTTCCCCAGATCTGAAATATCTTGGCCACCTGATCTAGGTGGAGAGACCATTCGTGAGGCAGCAATACTCAGCTGAGTTTGTCTGCCCAAAGGTTTTGAATGCCTGGAAGATATACCACGAGAAGGTGAATTTGATGCTCTCTGGCGCGGGCCTATAGTCGTAAAGCTTTGTTGCATAACGACAGAGAGCCTGTTCCGCCCCGCTTGTTACATAGAACATGGCTACTTGATTGTCCATTTGGACTAGGACTGTCTTGTAGCTGAGCTGGGCATGGAATACTCAAAGAGATAGATAGATTGCTCTGAGCTCCAGGAGGTTTATGTGAAGACAAGCCTCCTGTGGAGTCCAGGTACCCCGGGTAGAAAGATGATGCAGGTGTGCTCCCCATCCCACCTGTGATGCATCTGTTGTTAGGGTGGCCTGGAATAGGGGTTGCTGGAAAGGAGATCCCACTAGAAGATTTTGCAGTGATTGCCACCATTGGAGGGACAAAATCAGTCGTTGTGAGTTTGATATCTTGCCCGACAGATGTCCTGTGGCCTGTGTCCACTGTGTGGATAGGGTCCACTGGGCTGCTTGCATATGAAGGCGAGCATATGGAACCACATGAACTGTGGATGCCATATGTCCCAATAGTTGCAGTAGTTCTTGAGCAGTTAGGGAGGACTTCACCGCTGCTTGAGAAGCTAGGTGCACTATGCGAAGACAACAGGATTGTGGGAGAAAAGCCCTTTTTATTTTTTTTTTACTGTCTGGTATCTAAACGAGCTCCTATGAACTCCAGGGACGGAGACGGAGCAAGCTGAGATTTTGGGACGTTTATGACCAATCCCAAGTATTGAAGGATTCGCATTGTGCGAGACAGTGCAGAGCTGGCTTCTGGAACCGTAGGGGCTCGAATGAGTCAGTTGTCTAAGTAAGGGAAGATGAATATCCCCAAGGTTCGCAGAAATGCAGCTACTACTGCCATGCATTTTGTGAATCCTCTTGGTGCCGAAGCCAGACCAAAGGGAAGGACCCTGTATTGGAAATGTTTTCCCTTGAAAAGGAATCGTAAGAATTTCTTGTGATCTGGATGGATCAGAATGTGAGTATATGCATCCTTTAGATCTAGAGAACAAAGCCAATCCTTTCTTTGAAGGTATGGCAGAAGAGTTCCCAGAGAAATCATTTTGAACTTTTCTCAGAACAGATATTTGATCAATTCTCTGAGGTCTAGAATGGGTCTGTGTCCTCCTGTTTTCTTTGGAATAAGAAAATAAGGGGAGTAGAACCCTGTACCCTGTTGAAGAATGGGCACCTCTTCTATTGCTCCTTGAGCAAGGAGTGTTGAGACCTCTGATCCAGTAGATTGTCTGTAGAGGTTTGGGAATTGAAATGTCTTACGATTGTAGGAGGGGGCACACTGTGAAAATGAAGCTTGTACCCCTCTCCCACAATGGACAGGGTCCAAATTTCTGCTGTTATTTGGTGCCATCTGTTGGCAAAATGACACAACCTGACTGGAATGTTTAGGGGTTCTGGACCTTTCAGAGGCAGGAAGGCTAAGTTCTCTATGAAGGAGTCAAAGCCCTTGAGAGGGCTGGGCCTGTGGAGCTGGTTGAGCTCTAAGGCCTTTTGGCTTCTTTTGTTGTCTGGATTGTTGTTGCTGACCTTTCTGGGCAACTTGACCCTGAGTTTGCCTTTGCTGGGTATAGGATGGATAAAACTTCCTTTTCTTGCTAAAAAAGGGTTTTTTATAGGGTTTCATTTTGGCTGGAGTGGCTGTAGATTTTGACAATCTATCTAGAGTGATATTGTCAGCATCTATCTCATTAGCCTTTTCCTGCCAATTCTTGCCAAAGAGGTTTTCTTCTGTGCAAGGGATGTTTCCTAATTTATCCTGTACCCAAATCTCCAAGTCTGATGACTGAAGCCAGGCAATCCAACGTGCACCAATCGCAATACCGTAGGTTCTGCTGATGCATTCAAAGCAGTCAAAGGCTGCACGATTTACAAACTTGGAGACGTCTTGAGCATGCTTGACAAGAGTATGGAAGTCTTGTCGTTTGTCATCAGGGAGAATGGGGCTCATAAGCTCCAAATCTCCTGTGACCTCTTTGAGGAACATTCCTATATATAAAATATATGAGCTGACCCTAGCTGAAAGCATGGAAACCTGAAATGTTCGACGCCCAAAAGCGTCAAGAGTCCTGCATTCACGACCTGGAGGATTGGATGAATGTCTCTTTGCACTTTTCATCCTATGCATGGCTGACTCCACTACAATTGAATGGTGTGGCAGCTGAGTCTTTTGAAAACCAGGACATGGTGGAACTCGATACATGGTATCGAGTCTCCTGGAATGAGGAGATGTCGTCAAAGGTGTCCCCCACATTCTGAGCATCAAATCATGAAGAATTTCATGAATGGGCAGAGTGGCTGCCTCCTTGGGAGCCTTAGGGTATTGGAGAATTTCCAATTCCTTTGCTCTAGGTTCTTTTTCAGGAGCTACTGTGATTGAAAGGCCTCGGTCCACCTCACGAATAAAATCCTGAGAAGACATGTCTTCCGGAGGAGACATCCTGCGTTGGGGAGAAGAGGAGTCTTCCGGGAGAAACACTCTGGTACCGGCAGAATTATCAGAGTCCTCAGAAAAGGGGGACTCTAAGTATCTCTGATCCCGATGTTCATGCAAAGCACAGTCTCAGTATCAATCGAAGTCGGTACCGATCTGTCGATGCCAGAAAAAGTCGGCACGGGACGAATTACCACCGAGGCCAGTACCATCGGTGCTGGTACCGGTATCTGTACCAGTGTCGGTACCGGTGCCCGTTGAACCGCCGGTGTCAATGGTACCGCAGCTGTAAGGAGAGCTGTAAGACTGCACTCGATAACGAGGAATCTCTGGTCTATCAACGCTGCCGATGCCTGGGTATCAGTACCGGTAAAAGCGGTCGGAACCCCTTAGCATGGCACCAGTAGTTCTGGCGAGGTCGATGCCTCGAGAACATCCTGGAACGCCACTGATGCTTTGGAGGCCGAAGCCTCCCGCCAGGGCTATTTTGCCAGTGTACTTTCCTCAAGGGCAATGCCAATGGCCTCTTGATGCTTTGAAGGAGAGCCACCCTTTGAGGACCAGCTTTTATGTTTAGTTACCTGAGCTCCATGGGAGGAAGACGAGGCTCTTGAAGACGTCGATGAAATAGACCTGGCATCCAAAGAAAAGAGGGTACCGAGCTTTGCAGCCTGGTTATTTCTTCCTCTTTAGTCACCCCCATACAAGAGAGAGCGACCACAAGAAAACAAGATTAAAGAAGAAATTTTATGCAGTGACAGGGAATGTGTCCTGTCGGCTCCGCGGAAAAGGAAGAACTGAAGAGGGACAGTTGGAAAGGCAGCACGCATGTGCTGAGGGATGCTCCCAAAAGCGTTCCTATTGGATGCTGGGGAGTGTTCCCGCACAGGCTCCGTCGATACTGATGATACCCATATGTGAAGACTACATTCCTGCTTGTTCCTGGAGATAAAACTAGTAACAAGACATCAGTACAAAAATAGGCCAAATCAGACCTGGGGATCCACAGAAATAAAGCCCCTAAAAAACTAGCCCAATGTATTTCAATGGGAGAAAAAGTTTCAGCTTCTGTAGCATAGAAACTTACATACAGTGAAACACAGCAGTTAGGGAATTGCTCCTTTCAAACTCCCTTCTCTTTGCTCTCTGCTCTCCCAAACCCCCAAACTGCCCCTACTACTAAAATATGCCCCCTCTATAATTGCCCTACCTCTATGCACACAGCCCCCACCTCCAAAAAATACTCCCTCACAATTGCCCTACCAAAACAAATGCTGCCACCATGAAAAAATACCCCCAAAACTATCTCACCACCCAACTAATCCCACTCCTGAAAACTACCCCTACCAGCTGCCCCATCCCCAAAAACAATGCTGCAACTGCCCCATCCCTAAAAAAAATACTCCTCACAATTGTTCTATCGCTAAATGCCCCACTCCCAAAACTACCCTCCCGCAGCTATTATACCACCTCACCAACTGCCCCTACATCTACCACGCCACCCCAAAAACTGCTCCATTCCCCAAAAACTATTGTCCCGCAATTGCCCTGTCCCCCCAAAAAATACACACTCACAAATGCCTCACCTACTACTACTACTACTACTACAGAGCATTTATACAGCACTACAAGTCGTACGCAGCGCTACACAGAGATATAAGAGACGGTCCCTGTTCATCAGAGCTTACAATCTAGTCAAGACAAATACAGAAGGTATAGGCAGGGATAAAGCAAGGGGAAAGAAAAGGGAGATCAGGTGGGTCAAGATCCAAAATCACCAACCCCCACATTGCTCCTACCCCTAAAAAGCACTCCCTAGGAACTGGCTTTTCATACCACTATCTGCCCTGTCCCTAAAACTTCTGGTTGCCATATCTTAAAAAAGATATAGCAGAATTAGAAGGGTACAGAGAAGTGCAAAAAAATAGTAAAGGGGATGAATGTAAATCCCTATGGGGAAAAGCTTAATTTATTTATTTTATTTATTTAGCACATTTTTGTATACCGCCACTTCCAGCGATCAGCAGCGGTTTGATTAAGTAAACAGAAAAAGTCAGATCAATGACAGAAATTTCAAAGCATTAAGGTGTGATTAACAATGTTATGTGATAAATTTTCAACAAAATCAAGTGAGTTTCATTACAGTATACAAAGGAAAATTTCAAAAATTACAGGATTAAGTATTCAAGTATACATCAGAAATTTCAAAGATTACGAGATTACAACAAGTTTCGTTAGAGTGTATAAGATTACAAAGGCTTCATTAATGTTTCCAGGATTAAAAGGCTAAGGTTAATCACCTTGGAAAAGAGACGGCTGAGGGGGGATATGATAGAGGTCTATAAAATAATGAATGGAGTGTAACGGGTAAATGTAGATCAGTTACTTACTCCTTCAAAAAGTAGAAAGACTAGGGGACATGAAATGAAGCTACAATGTAGCACACATTTAAGACTAATTGGAGAAAATATTTTTTCATTCAACACACAATCAAATTCTGGAATTCATTTATAGAGGATGTAGTAAAATCTGTTAGTGCAGCTGGATTTAAGAGAGGTTTGGACAAGTTCCTGGAGCAAAAGTCCATAAACCATTATTAAAGAGGACCAGGAAAATCCACTGCTTACCCATGGGACAAACGGCTTGGAATCTGTATACCTTTTGGGAACCTGGCAGGTATTTGTGACCTGGATTGGACACTGTTGGAAACAGGATACTGGGCTTGATGGACCCTTGGTCTTATCCAGCATGGCATATCTTATATTCTTTTGTTCTTAAAATACCCTCCAAACTGCCCCACATCCCTGCAAAACACGTCATTCCCAAAAACATTCCCTGCAATTGCCCACCATCTCATCAAATGCCATTACATCTGCCCAACCATCCAGAAAACTGTCTCCACTTCTAAAAACTACTGCCCAGTAACTGCCCCACCAACAAATATATTGCCGGTTTCAACTGTCCCACTCTCAAAACCACCCCCTGTGCAAATGCCCCACCCCCAACAACGGCCCGCTCTAACTATCCCACAATCCTGCAAACTACCCAGCCCCAAAAAACACTCCCTACAACTGTCACCAACCCCTAAAACTAGGTCCTCTGTAAATGGCCCATCACCCTCAGCTAGCCCACCATAGAAAGAACATGTGCACAGAACACACACACAGACACAGGGGTTACAAATAATCCCTTGCTGTTGTTTTATACAGTATTGTCATTTTCAGACTGACAATTTCAGCTATTGAGTTTTATTTATTTATTTGTCTGGGCAAGAACAGCAACAGAGTTTCTAGTATATCTGAAACCATCACTGCCATTATATAGGAATACATCAAAGAGAAATTGCTTATCATGACTAAAACTAGGTGTGCAAACAATTGCCAAATCCTAATTAAGCAGAAAGTTTCATTATTTCCATTTATCCAAAAGCAAAGATTTCTTTATCACTCTGAGAGTTTCAGCTAGGTCTGATGTTTCACTTAAAACAACTTCATGGCATTCTTGTCTTAGGTCAGTGATGGCTAACCTTTTTGAGCCCGAGTGCCCAAACTGCCGCACAAAACCAAAGAATTTCCTCAAAGTGCCAGCACGTCAATTTGCATAAATATTTGCATAATGCTAACATACACTAACTTTTAGTAAACATGTCTCTTAATGAGTGTATGGATAAAGACAGACTAAAAGATTTCTACATTACTATAATCCAGTGCCAACCGCCAGGCACATTAGGAACTACTACAAACACTGCCCATTTAGAACCAATAGCAAACCCGCCGTATCCTAACAGCACTACCAGGACTCACAAAGCACCATACCATACCTATCAAAAGGCAACACTGCAAATATTAAACCAATACATTTCAGAGAATAACAATACATGACCTACTGGGGAAAGAGAACAAGTGGCAATGTCAAAAAGGAATTACATAAACAGAATACCTCAGCTCAGTTACACAGTTGCAATTGCTCCAGCCACTTTCTTCTGGTTTCTTCGTGTCTTCTGCTAACTCTCCATCGTCTGCTGTCCATTTGTCCTTTCTTCTCTCTTCTAGTTTTTTTTCCATTCTCTCTCTACATCTGCTTTAACATACTAATCTTTCTCCTTTTGCTCTTTCCTCATTCCTATTTCATCCACTCAAATTTTACCCCTCCATCCTCAATCCCCACTTACTCTCCCAATACCCGGCCAATTGTAGATTTTTTATCCCTCCCACACAAAATATTTTTCCCCTCTCCATTTTACTCTCCCAGCCCCATCCCATTCTAATCCTCCCCCAACATCAGCTCCCTTCTAGTTCCAGCCTCACCCAGCATCCATTCCCTTCTAGTCCCTGCATCAGCCCATTTCCAGTCCTAGCCCCCCATCAGCCCATATCCAGTCCTAGCAACCCCCCAACCCAATACCAGTCCTAGCCCCCCCCATCAACCCACTTCCAGTCCTAAACCCCCATCACCCCATTTTCAGTTTAAGCCCCCCCTATAACCCATTACCAGTCCTAACCCCCATCACCCCATTTCCAGACAGCCCCCATCAGCCCAAAGCCCATTACCAGTCCTAACCCCCCATAGCCCATTACCAGTCCTAACCCCCCCATAGCCCATTACCAGTCCTAACCCCTCATCACCCCATTTCCAGACAGCCCCCATCAGCCCACAGCCCATTACCAGTCCTAACCCCCCCTAGCCCATTAGCAGTCCTAACCCCCCCTAGCCCTTTAGCAGTCCTAACCCCCCCATAGCCCATTAGCAGTCCTAACCCCCCCTAGCCCATTAGCAGTCCTAACCCCCCCCAGCCCATTAGCAGTCCTAGCCCCCCATCAGCCCATTAGCAGTCCTAACCCCCCCTAGCCCTTTAGCAGTCCTAACCCCCCTAGCCCTTTAGCAGTCCTAACCCCCCCATAGCCCATTACCAGTCCTAACCCCCCATCACCCCATTTCCAGACAGCCCCCATCAGCCCACAGCCCATTAGCAGTCCTAACCCCCCCCTAGCCCATTAGCAGTCCTAACCCCCCCTCAGCCCATTACCAGTCCTAACCCCCCATCACCCCATTTCCAGACAGCCCCCATCAGCCCACAGCCCATTAGCAGTCCTAACCCACCCTCTCTAGCCTATTAGCAGTCCTAACCCCCCCCCCCCCCCCGGCAAATTTAAAAAAAAAAAAAAAGCTGGCTCTGGCTGCTGCCGCTGCCGCGGCAGAATGCAATGTCCCGCGGGGCCCCCTCCGCCCGCTAAGCCCCTCTGCAAGGGCTTTCAGATTCGCGAGGGAGAGCGTCTCCCTCGCGTCTCTGTTAAGCTCGCAGGGGCTAATGGGAAATTTCCCATCAGTCCCTCGCGTCTAAAGGGGCTGATGGGAAATTTCCCATTAGCCCCTGCGGGCTTAACAGAGACGCAAGGGAGACGCTCTCCCTCGCGAATCTGAAAGCCCTTGCAGAGGGGCTTAGCGGGCGGAGGGGGCCCCGCGGGACACTGCATTCTGCCCTTGCCGCGTCCGCGGCAGCAGTCAGAGCCAGCTTTTTCTTTTTTGCGGACCTTCCCGCGTGCCAGCTGCAAGGCCTTCGCGTGCCACAGCTGGCACGCGTGCCATAGGTTCGCCATCGCTGTCTTAGGTCATACACACCTGCAGCTCCTATCCTCCCCTGGCTCCCGAAAACATCTTACTTCACTCTTCTGCATTTACAATTTCAGAGATGTTTCTAGCACAGCTGAACTAACCCTTGATTCACTGACACAGATTGATTGTATACTTCTAATATACGAGTACAAATTGCTTATATATCCACACTGCGATGTACTACATTTTTAAATTATTCACATATATATTTCCTTTGTTGTTATTTCTACTGTGAAAGCTACTGACTGAATTGTACTGCTTTCTTATTAGTTGCTATCTGTATTGGCAGCTAGTATTTGTTGTCATGGACAGTGCTAGATTAAGGAACTGACAAGGCTGAAACATACTAGGGTCCAAAGTTTAGAAGGGTGTTGTCAGATGTGCTCAGCACGCGGAACATTAGGATTGACAAGTGTCTGGCTTTTTTCACGATTCTACTGATTTTTACAATAATGTCCAGAAGCTAGAAGGAAGGCTAAAATGTATGGACATTTTTCAGTGTTTAAAACCTCTATCTTAGGTACTCTTATCTTCCCCTCTGCCCATGTAAGTGAGCCTGCCCTGCTTGTTTCCAATGCAACTAGCAGTAGAGACTGTGGGTAGAATCCAGGCTATGAGGAGAGAGATCACTAGCAGTGCAATGTGTTCTAACTCTTGGCAACCCAGCTGCTCTAACCATGGAAAGAAAGAGGTGAGCTGGGGAAAGTTCCTGTGCTATACAAGTTTAGTTTCAGTGTATGGTAGGGAATGGAAGAGAAATGAAGCCCCCTCCCCCAAAAAAACTGTCTCAATGCATTTCCCTAGGAAAAGCAGTTCCAACAGCTGCTGCATACTAATACTGAGTACTAACCTAGACCAACTCTGCTTGGCTTCCAAGATCAGATGAGATCAGGCAGACCCTGGGCATGGCCACACCATTCTGCCAGATCTCGCATGGTAAAATTAGGTCCTACCTGATAATGGCCTTTTCTTGAGTCCCTCCAGTCCAGTCCAGTTGCGTGGTTTATCACCACTCACCAGCATCTAGGGACTGAGCATATCAGAACTTTCTGATGTCACAGTAGAAGAGTCCTCTTGCACCTCCTCCATAGCCAGTAAACTGTTCACAAAGCAGACTCCAAGGACAAACTTGACACTAACAACTAACAACTGTTAAACAGAACCAGATAGTACTGAGTACGATACTACCCCTATTAATATGGCTTTTAAGCTGTATGTTAAATCTTATTTTATGTTTTCCTTTCAAGAAAACACAACAGGTGCCCATTAAGGTATATACATTAAGCAGCTGAATGCCGACATCACCCACCAAAAGAAGCTATGAACCATAAACACCCCCCCCCCCCCCTTTTCCCCTGCCGTACTTGCTAAGATAGCTGACTTCTAGGGCGGGTTCTGGACTGGACTGGAGGGACTCAAGGAAAGGCTATTACTGGTAGAACCTAATTTTACCTTCCCTAACGTCCCTCCAATCCAGTCCAGACATGTGGGATGTACCATAGAGCCCGGCTTGCAGCACAACTGCCCCAAAACACACATCGTTATGCGCTTGCACATCGAGGTGATAGTGCCGGGCAAACGTATGTAGCAAAGACCACATTGCAGCTCTGCAGAGTCCACAAGCGGGACAAACCCCATCTCCTCCTAGGTCGAGTGAGCCCTCATCCCCACAGGGAGTGTTGCTAGGGTGTAGTAAAAGCTGTTAGTGTAGCTGGATTTAAAAAAGGTTTGGACAAGTTCCTAAAAGAAAGGTCCATAAACCATTATTAAAGAGGACCCGGGAAATCCACTGCCTGCCCCAGGACAAGCACTGTTTGCCTCTTTGGGAACCTGCCAGGTACTTATGACCTGGATTGGCCACTGTTGGAAACTGGATACTGGGCTTGATGGACCTTGGTCTGACTCAGCATGGCATTTCTTATGTTTTATGCTTAGCTTTCAACCATCTGGACACTAAGGCTTTAGATGCCACCTCCCCATGACAGGGACCACCAAACAGCACAAAGAGATGATCCGATTTACGGAAGGACTGCGTGTATCTCAAATATCCACGAAGCGCTCTTCTGACATCAAGCAAGTGCAACAGCAGACGAGGAAGATGATACAGAGCTGATACTATGCTGCTATTGAGCCTTGAATATCTACTACTGCAAATATACTGTAGATGGCATCAGAGTGTTTGCCATCAGTATCCTTTATAGGGCAAGTCCTTCAATGTTCACATTAACTAAAGAATTGGAATAGTCTTCCTTTTGACTTCAGTTCATAACTTTCTGTTATCGGTTTCAAATCCCTCCTTAAGTTTATTTGTTCACACTTTCTCAACTGCGGCGTCCCAACCTTAGTACATCTTCATCTTCCCTTGGGCCGCATCTCAGCAATTAGACTCTGTGATTGTCTTCATCCACTTTTGTCTTGTCTTTTCACTTTTCCTTCCTTCTTGTATTTATTGTTTATTGCTTGCTATTTTGCTGATTTGTAACCTAGGCCTTCCTCC
This sequence comes from Ichthyophis bannanicus, assembly GCA_033557465.1. Taxonomy (NCBI): domain Eukaryota; kingdom Metazoa; phylum Chordata; class Amphibia; order Gymnophiona; family Ichthyophiidae; genus Ichthyophis; species Ichthyophis bannanicus. The sequence continues at coordinate 605,683,548 of CM066036.1, read as the reverse complement.
CCTTTCTCTCCTTTCATCTTGTATTTTACCCCTTTCTTTACTCCATTATATTGTAATTCTACTTTATTGTTAACCGCCTAGACATATGGCATTATAGGCAGTATATCACATAAAATTAACTTTAAATGTACCTGATGCTCCTGCGGAGTCTTCCCCTTCACCAAGACTTGAAGCAAAATTGGCTGATTTAAGGTGAAACGGAGACAGCACTTTAGGCAAAAATGACAGCACCGACCTAAAGATCACTTTCTCCCGAGATATAAGCAGGAACAGTTCCTTGCACGACGGAGCTTGCAGTTCCGAGACACACCTCGCTGAGCAAATCGCCACCTGAAATACAGTCTTCAAAGTAAGATCCTTCAGGATAGCTGTAGCTAAAGGCTTAAAGGGCAGCTCGACCAGAACTGAGAGCACCAAATTAAGGTCCCACAGAGGCACCAAAGACCAACTGAAAGACAAACCTGTTTCACCGCCCTCAACAATCAGACAGCATCCGGGTGAGTGGCCAAAGATGTACCCTGCACAAGACCTCAATAGCAAGTCAAGGCCACTACCTGAACTTTAGTGAATTCAACGCCAAGCCCTTTTTAAGACCAGCCTGCAAAAAAGCAGGATAGCTGGCAACGTGGCTGACAAAGCACAGATCCATCTCTCAGCACACCAACTCTCAAACACTCTCCAGACTCTAACATAAGAGAGGGAAGTAGAATGTTTCCGGGCATTTGCGAGGTTGAAATGACTACAGCTGAATACCCTCTCTTCCTCAAGCTCACCCTTTCTAGAGCAAAGCTGTAAGCGAGAATCGATTTACTTGCGACATGAAGATCAGACCCTTTGAGAGGAAATCGCGCCTCTGACAAAGGTGCCACCGCTCGTCCACCACCATCCTGCACAGGTCCACATACAACGGCCACCTCAACCAGTCTGGCACTATCAGGATCACCAGCTCCCAATGCATTTCTATCTTATGCAAGAAACGGCCAATCAATGCCCACAGAGGGAAAATATAGAGCAGTCACCCTGGAGGCCACACCTGGGCGAGCACATTGAACCACTCCGACACGCATTCCCAGTGTGTGCTGTAAAACTGTGATGCTTTTGCATTGTCTGCCATCTCCATGAGATCCATGACCAGTTGGCCCCACCGATGGACTAAACACCTCCTGATTCAGGGACCACTTCCCTGGATCCAGGCAGTAGAGACTTAAGAAATCAACCTGAAAATTCTCCATGCCTGTTACATCAGACGCTGACAAGACCAGCAGACTGTTCTTCACCCACAGAAGCAACAGCCATACCTCCTCCACCAGAAGAGCACTGCCCGTGCCACCTGGCAACTGATGTAAGCCACTGTGGTTACACTGCCCGAGCACACCCGCACCATCTTGCGGTAGATCAGTGGCTGAAAATACTTCAATGCCAGGAACAGCGCTCTCATTTCCAGGTGATTGACGGACCAGGTTTGTTCCTCCAGAGACCATAAGCCTTGTGCCACCTGGGCCTGACAGTGGATTCCCTAGCCTGATAAGCTTGCATCCATCGTCACTAGAATCTAGTCAGAGGGATTCAAGGGCACCGCTGACAGAAGATTTTCTGACTGCAACCACCAGCTCAGGTGCAGCCAGGTCACCAACGGACAAATCAACCGCCTTGTCAAAGTATACCTTTGAGAAGACCAACGAGACAGTAATGCTTGATGAAAGAGTCTCATATGAGTCCTGGTCCAAAGCATCATCTCCAGTGCTGCCATGGACCTGAGCAACCGGAGATAATACCACACCGACAGTGTGGACATGTGCAAGAATTTTCACACCTGTTCCTGAATCTTCACTACTCTCTCGTGAAGCAAAGAAACAATTCCATCCACTGTCCTGAACTGGGCCCCCAGGTATACCATGTCCCAAGTGGGATGCAATTGGTTCTTTTCCAAACTGACCACCCAGCCCAGATGCTGAAGGAGCACCACCACCCAGTCAGTGGCTCGCGAGCTCTCCTCTTGCGACTTGGCTCTTATCAACCAGTCGTTGACATACTGATGCACAGCATGCCTCACAGCACAATTTCATTGCCACCACTACCACCATTACTTTTGTAAAGGTGTGTGGAGCCATAGCCAAACTGAAGGGCATCGCTGTGACCTGGAAGTGACCCATTGGCAAGGAACCTTTGATGTTTGGGCCGGATTAGAATGTGAAGATAGGCCTCCATCAGGCCCAAGGCCGTTAAGAGCTCACCTTTGTGCACGGCTACGATGATGAACTGCTGCATTTCCACGCCGAAGTGAGATACTTGTAGGGCTCGACTCACTCCTTTGAAGTCCAAAATTGGCCAGAAGGTTCTTTCCTTTTTGGGGATATCAAAATATATGGAGTATCGACCTAATCCTAACTGGGTGGACAGGACGGGCTCCTGAAGGTAAATGAGCCGTTGAGGAGTATCTCGTACCACCTGCAGCTTGGCTAGAGCACAGCACGGGGAGAACATAAAGGCATTTGGAAGTGGATGAGCGAATTCCAGAGCATAGCCATCATGGATAATTTCCAGTACCCACTGGTCTGTAGTTATGCTGGCCCAAATGTAATAAAAATGTTGAAGATGCCCTCCAATGGAACTAACTCCACCTGGGCCAGCCTCACTTAATTGCAGCTTCTTATTTGCTATGGAAGCTCCAGAGTAATATCCTCTGCCTGTTCCCCTTTGTCCTCGAAAGGACTGGCCCCTGGAAGTGAAATGCCATCATTAAAAGGAGCAAACCTAGAGGCCCAAAAATGTCAGTAATTCCAGGACTGACCCCTGGGAGGAGCGGAGGATATGGATCCCTTGGGCTTGTCCTCCGGCAGCCTGGTGCCCTTATTATCTCCAAGATCCTTTACCAGCTTTTCGATGACCTCCCCGAACAACAGCTTCCCCTTATAAAGGAAGCTTGCTGAGCCGGCTCTTTGAGGATACATCCGCAGACCAGTTTCAAAGTCGGACCATATCATAACATGCATTAGCCAAATAGGAAAATGCAGTTTCTAGCTTATCTGCTTCTGAAGGTGTTGGGGAAACACCAGCCCCCCTCCCCTACAGCAGTGCTTAAGACCATCTAATGCATGTCTGGGTAACCAGTGCCCCACAGACAGAAGCATGTAATGTGAGGGCTGCAGTTTCAAATGCTTGCTTCAAAAATGTTTCCAATCTGCGATCCTGTACATCTCTCAGGGCCGCTCCCCCTTCTTGGGGATATATTAGTCTTTTTCGTGACTGCCATAACTAGGGCATCTACACTTGCCAACTTAAGGAGAGCTCTTTCCTCCTGAGGAATAGAGTATAGCCAACCCATAGCCTGGCAGCCCTTCAGGCTGGCTTCAGGCACTTCCCACTCTGCAGTTACAGAAACATGGTTCACAGAAAACCATAATTGGGATTTAACCATACCAGGCTATACTTTATTCAGAAAGGACAGGGTAGGAAGAAGGGGAGGAGGAGTGGCACTATATGTAAAAAATACTATTAAAGCTTTGGAACTACACAGCTTAAAAGGGAGAGAGGAGGCACTGTGGGTTAAACTAGAAAGAGGGAAAGAGAAATCTATTTGCATTGGCATGACATACAGACATCCTTCACAGGAGGGAGAGGTAGACGAGAGCTAATTGATGACATACGCAGCACTGCCTGAAAAGGGGAAGTGCTACTGATAGGGAATGTCAATATGTCAGTTGTGGACTGGCACATTCCTGCTGCAGTATCATCTAGAAGAAAGGAGATCCTGGATTCTCTACAGGGAGAACTATTCAGGCAACTGGTAACAGAACCCACACGTGAAGAAGCCATACTGGACTTGGTGCTTACCAATGGTAAAAGTGTTTCTGATATTATAGTGGGAGATCATTTTGCATCTGGTGATCAGCAGATGGTGTGGTTCAGTATTAAGACTAGGGCTGTTAAAATCCATTCAAAAGCGAGGGTCTTAGACTTAGGAAAACTAACTTTGCCAAGATGGGCCAATACCTCAGGAAGTCATTAGCAGTATGGGAACAGCTGGGGGATGTAGAAAAACAGTGGGCACAACTGAAAGGAGATATTTTAAGGGCAACCAACCTTTTTGTTAAAATGGTAAATAAAAGGTAAAAGGTAAAGGAGACTGCTATGGTTTTTGAAAGTAGCAGCTGAAAAGGTGAAGAAAATGAGGGAGGCCTTCATGAAATACAAGAGATCACAAAGAGAGGAAGACGGGCATCTATATTTGGAAAAACTTAGAGAAGCTAGCAAAGTAGTCAGTAAAGCAAAAATTCAAAAACAGGAGGAAATAGCCAATGCAAGAAAATGGGGGGGATATTTTTCAGATATGTTAGTGAGAAGAGGAAGGGCAAAAGTGGTATTGTCAGCCTCAAGGTTGAAGGGGAGGAATATGTAGAAGCTGATGAGGATAAAGCGGAATTGCTTAACAAATATTTCTGTTCTGTGTTCACAGATGAAGAACCAGGAGCAGGACATCAGAAAACACCCACAAACAGGAACAGAAGTGAGGGACATCTTGAACAATTTTCAGAAGACTATGTTCGTGAGAAACTAGCTCAACTTAAAATAGACAAAACAATGGGACCAGATGGGATACACACTAGAATACTGAAGGAACTTGGGGAAGTTCTGGCAGCTCCACTGACTGACCCTTCCAATGCCTTGTTGGAGTCAGGAGTGGTGCCAAAGGACTGGAGAGAGGCACATGTGGTCCCTTTACACAAAAGCGGAAGTAAGGATGTGGTTGAAAACTACAGGCCGGTTAGTTTAACTTCGGTGGTAAATTACTGGACGTGCTGCTGAAAGAGAAAATAGTGAGGTTTCTGGGGTCTAGCAGATTACAGGATCCAAGACAGCATGGATTCACCAGAGGAAGGTCTTGTCAGACAAATCTGACTGATTTCTTTGGGTGACCAGGGAGTTGGACCAAAAGAGAATCCTAGATGTGGTGTATTTAGATTTCAGTAAAGACTTTGACACCGTTCCTCACAGGCAACTTATAAATAAACTGAGCATCCTAAGGATAGACCCTATTGCTTGGGTTAAAAATCAGTTGAGTGGGAGGCGACAAAGGGTACAGATAAATGGAACCCATTCTGAAGAGAAGGATATTACCAGTGGAGTGCCCCAGGGATCTGTCCTTGGTCCGATTCTTTTTAACATCTTTGTTAGTGATATAGCAGAAGGACTGTCGGGTAAGGTTTGTCTCTTTGCAGATGATACCAAAATCTGCAATAGAGTAGACACCCAGGAAGGTGTAGAAAACATGAGGAGGGATCTAGCTAAGCTTGAAGAATGGTCTAGAATTTGGCAGCTGACATTTAATGTTAAAAAATGTAAGGTCATGCATTTGGGCTGCAGCATTCCAAAGGAGTGATATAGTATAGGGGGTGAAGTACTTTTGTCCACTAAAGAAGAGCAGGACCTAGGCATGTGTGATGAGGAAGCCTCTAGTGAGCATATGGAAGTAGAAGAAAAGAATGATTTTAACTTTAAGAAAAGTGGCATCCCTGCAGTACACACGTTTCAGCGTTTGCCAAAAGAAAGCAAGCACAGAGAAACTGAAGCTAGGCTGCCAACCCAAGCTCTGCTGACGTAGTAGCAAGCTTGGAACCTAATTACAGACACCTATCCAGAGAGGCAGAGACACGGCTCAGAGAGCAGGAATATAAACCCTGGCTAGAGAGAGAGTCAGGAGGAGAACGAGGAGGGAGACGAGGAGACAGGAGAACAACGACAACAGCAACAGCACACGAGAGGGAACACAGGAGGAGACACAGCTGGAGAAGTGGAGGTGAAGCAATCAGAGCAGAAGGGGAGAAGAGAAACCTTCAAACCCCAGTGCCGGATAGAAAGGTTCAGAGAGTTCAGAGGGGGGACTCAGTCCAAGAGTCTACAAAGCCTAGCCTGGAACAGGGAACCGGGGCAGAGCTCCAGGGAGGAATTCCAACAACGGAACCAGAGACTGCTTTCCCATAGCTGGAGAGAGATTGCTGAACAGAGCCAGAGACGAGTCTCCATAACCTCAGGTACCTGTAATCCCTATCACATAGAGCTGTGCTCAAAGGAGACACAGAACCCCTTAGGGAGGAGTTACCCTAAGACGTATGATAGTAGCTTGAAGCAAAACACTGCAGTTCAAGAGTTGGAGGAAATGCAAGTGGACTGTAATGAGAATGATTCATTATCATCTGAAGTACCTATGGACTGTACGCTGTGTTTAGCTGATGACATTGAATCCCTTTGTTAGTGTATATTGGAGAGCTGAGGAAAGACAAAGGAAAAGAGAATATTTTTCTTTGTTGAAGGAAGCTGCTATGTTTTTCTTTATCTGTTAAGCAGTTACATTTTTGAGTAAAGAATGTGAAGCTCAGTCAGCATACTTATGCCAATAACCTTGAGCGAGTAACTGAAGAATTATCCTGATGCAATCTGCATAGAACCTTTTGTTTGGGGAATAAATTTTTGTCATCTTTGCCTTTACCACTGGTTTCACGACTATTTCTTCTTGGAAGGCAAAATAACTACCACGCCCAACAGTCTTAGCTGGAGCAAAATAGTTTATCCCACCTTCTATAAGGAGAACATAATGGCAACCCTAACCCTCTAAGCCGTAGGCGGAGGGCTAGGGCATGACACATGATTATGTCTGATGATCTTAAAGTAGCTAAACAGGTAGAAAAGATGAAAGCAAAAGCTAGAAGGATGCTTGGGTGCATAGGGAGAGGAATGGCCAGCAGAAGAAATGAGGTGATAGTGTTTCTGTATAAGTCTTTGGTGCGACCTCATTTGGAGTATTATGTAAAATTCTGGAGACCGTACCTTCAAAAGGATATAAACAGGCTGGAATCAGTACAGAGGGTGGCTACTAAAATGGTTAATGGTCTTCATTATAACGCATACGAGGACAGACTTAAGGATCTTAATATGTACACCTTAGAGGAAAGGCAGGATAGAGGTGATATGATTGAGATGTTTAAATACCTCTGTGGCATAAATGCACAGGAGGAGAGCCCCTTTTGATTGAAAGCAAGCTCTGCTATGAGGGGACATGGGATGACGGTGAAAGGGGATAGATTCAGGATTGATATGCGGAAATATTTCTTTATGGAAAGAGTGGTGGATCTGTGGAATAATTTCCCAGTGGAGGTGGTAGAGATGAGGAAAGTATCTGAATTCAAAGAAGCATGGGACAAACACAGAGGATCTCTAAAGGAAAAAAGGGGACTGTTCTAATGGTTGATATGGAAGGGCAGACTAGATAGGCCATGTGTTCTTTTTCTGTTGTCATGTTTCTATGTTTCAAACAACTGCTTAAACCTATGCACTGGGAAGGCTGAATAGTAGGCCTTCCGGCCCTGTAAAAGAGGGTCTTCCAAGGGCTCCTCTGTAGATTGAGACAGCTGAGCAATATTCAAAGCTGAGAGGGAATGAGAGATTAAGGATGACAACTCTTTGTTCCTAAATACCCTAATAATGTTAGGGTCCTTTCCCGGTGCTATCTCTCCCTCCTCCAATTCCTGAGCTGAGGAATCCTCCCAGAGGTTAGAGGGACCCTCCCCCAGGTCCTCTGAGGCCTCTGAATGGGGAGATCCCTGGTTTTCCAAGAGTACAGGGTACAAACGTCTGCATTTAGAAGGTGAACCCACCGACTATTCCACAACCGGGGGAATGGGATCCGAGCTGCCAGATAGCATTGGAATTGTCCCCTTTTGCAACGCAGCACTGCCCTGGAAAGCCTGTTTTAAGTACACTTCATAAATTAATAAAATGAAATCCGGTGAAAACCAACTCAAGGAGGTACAGAAGTCTTGAATCCCTAGACCCCACAGCCCCCTCAGACTCCTCTGAAGCTGAACGACTGGAGGTGGAAGGTACAATGGCTGAAGTTTCCGCCAAAGCCGTGGCGGTCAACGTGGCCTGAGGTGATTTTCCCGCCTGCTTTTGGCACCGCAAAGGATTCTCCACATAAGTCCTGGCCTCAGACAATTTAATCTCAGCTGCTGTGCCTTCTTTTTTTTGACAGGAGAAGCATAGACCACCCCCCCCCCCTCCGCAAAGAGTAAACTCCTGCAGCTGCCACATGCCACACACACTTGTTTTTCAGACAGAATAGCAACGTGATCACTCTCACTAACACACAGCAGAAATGAAATTAAGCAGACTCACCCTGAGAGCAGAAATCTGCAGCGCAAATACGTGCACACAGCCACTCGAGCTGCCACAGCTCCAGGGAATGCCTCTCTCATCAGTACAGCTGTTCTCTGCGGGGGGGGGGTTCCAAGCCCTGAAAGTAGCCGCGATCATCAACAAACAAGCTCTATTGCCAGTACCGGCAATCTGCAGACTGCAGAGGAAGGGAGAAACCTGGATCACCGGGTTTGACACCCCAGGTGAACCAGGCCTCCCAGCGACTCTGGTTCCAAATCCAGCTAATTTCGTCATACTGCTGCAATAGAGAAACAGCTGCAGGCTGCTTTCCCTCTTTTTTTTTTCAGCACAAATCAGGCAGGCTGGAAAGGAAAGCCAAGCACACCCTGTAAGTCACCTAAGCAATTGAATCTCCTTCATCTTTTCCTCTTATTTTTTTTCAAGTCCTTTCAGTGGAGTCCAAGACAGGAGCTCTTCAACAGCTGCTGGGGAGTGACTCTATTGGTCGTGGAGGCGGTGAAATAGGGTTCTTCTACTGGGACATCAGAAAGTTCTGACATGCTCAGTCCCCAGTTGCTGGTTAGGGGTGATAACCCACAAGTCTGGAATGGACTGGAGAGACTGATTCATAGTAGCATAGCAATTAAGCAATTGTACCGGTCAAACATCCCCCCCTTTATCTCCTCTCGCAATCATACACACACAAGACACATGCATACAAGCATTCACACACACATTGAAGAATGCATCCAAACACAAACACATGCACGTTCATAGCAACCCACAAAGATGCATATATACACACACACACAAACAAAAGATAATAAACATGCAAAGCAAAGATATACACACACATATACAGATACCAGATTCACAAGACACACACACAGGCGGGTGTGTGCATGCACACATACACACTGATGGGTTGGAAAGAATTCAATGAACCATGCTTTGCAGGTTTTCCCCACTTGCTGTAGCAGTAATAGCCATGAGCTATTTAGGATGTGTCTACCAACTTTGCAAAGTGGGATGGGATAGGGAAATGATTTGGCAGAATAGCTCAAGCTCTTTCAAGATGGCTGGAGAATGTCTATGGATTGCAGTCTTCAAGCCTTGCCACTGATTTTCCATTAGATTCAACTCTGGGCTTTGACTGGGTCACTCAAGGACATTCACTTTCTTCTTGCTGAGCCACTCTGTTGTTGCTTTTGCTTTTTGCTTAGCATCACTGTCCTGCTGAAACATCACTTGTTTCCTAAGTCCCAGAATGATGGAAGACTGGAACAGATTTTTTTCAGGATCTGCCTGTACTTTGCACTATCCATCTCTCCCTTAATCTTCAGAAGCCTCCCTGTCCCTGATGCTGTAAGGCATCCCTACAAATAGTGAAAGTGTTAGGGAGGGTGATGTGTGAGGTTTCTTTTATCTCACATACATCACTTAGCATTCAGGCCAGATAGTTATATCTTGGTCTTAGCAGACCACAAAACCTTCTCCAAAAGGCGTTCACTGTCCCCCTAAATGCTTTCTTTGCAAACACTATGCAACATATCAGATGGCTTTCCTTCAACAATAGCTTCCATTCTGCCACCATCTCATACAGGCCATGTTTGTAGAATAAATCTTGAAATTGTTTGATAATCAACATTTTCCCCAGTCTCAGCTAGACACCTCAGTAGTTTTTTACAGTAATCTTAGGCTTCATGGTGACTTTCCTCAACAGTTTTCTTAAACCACAGATATTGACTTGGAAAGATGGTCTGACCAAGGCACTGTATTAGTGGTACCGAAAACTGCTTCCAATTTGCAATAACGGATCTGACAGTGCTCCAAAAGATATTCAAACACATTGAAATGAGATCACAGCCTTCCCCCAATTTGTCCCTATGAATAGCTATTACAGAGTTCTTTCAGCTGCTCTCTGTTCAGACAGTTTACTCTCCACTTCAAAACTACTTCATACAAACAGAAATAAATGGCTTCTTCAACATGGCGTATTCAAATAAACTCAGTCAGATTGGCTAGATGAGGTAAACTCTAGCTAATCTATTAGGAGACTCGCCAAGGCAATTTTCAAAAATGGAGTCAATTTGGGTTGGCCAAAATGTGTGAAGACTTAAAAAACAAAACCTTTATGGTTTCTTTTTCTTGTTTACTTTTCAAATTATTCTGTAATTATTCTTTTATGTTGAAAGTATAGAGTAGATCGTGTAGAACAGTGAAACAAACTAACTGTATTTTTAAGACAGAAAAATGCATAATAGTAAAAAGTCAGGAAACAAAGTGCTAGGAAAGGAGTTTCTCCCCATTCACTCATGCCTCTTTGACAAGTTCACTACAAAGGAAAACCAATGCCTTGCAGAAAATATTCAATTAGTGCTGCATGATATAGGTGAATACTAGGCAACGGAGGCAGATTCTTTCTTTTTCTTTTTTTTTTTTTTGGAGAGCAGCGTGGAGAAGTTGATTGGTGGGTTTTGCCATTATTTACTGCAATCTCTTCTGTGTTTTGTGACCTATTTGTATCCCAGCCTACTGTATTTGCCTTCTGTTTTGTGTTTGGACTGAAGTGTCTGTTGATCTCTCCCTTCTCAGGCCTTATACTGTTATTTTTTTTAATTTCAATTTAATAATGCAATCTTGCCTTGAACGTATTGGCTAAGGCATGCAATTAAAAGCTATAAAGCGTAGTTACTCACCTGTAACAGGTGTTCTCCAGGGACAAAAGGAATCAGTCCTCACATATGGGTGACGTCGGCGCCGACGGAGACCACGCAGAGCATTTCCCCAGCTTTCAAAGACAGCCTTTGGGACATGCTACCACGCATATGTGGTCCCATTTCCGCCAAAGGGTGATATCTTGCTCAGTCAGATGACATAGCTAGGACAGTAGTAAAAATAACACAAGGTAGGGAGGCAACTCCTAGGGGAGGAGGAAGGGCTGTAAGGACCGATTCCTTCTGTCTCTGGAGAACATCTGTACAGGTAAGTAATTGCGCTTTCCCCAGGAACAAGCAGGAAGTTAGTCCTCACATATGGGACTCCCTTGCTCCAGGATGCCGAGGACTGAACCACCTATGTAAGTAGTCACTTCCTTGAGCTCATATAACACTATAAGAAATTCATTATTTTTAAGCCCAACTATAAACTTGGAGTTCTGTATACAATTCCTTAATGCTAAACTAATATTGAAATAATTATTTTTATTTTGTATCTTTTATCATTCACACTAGGATGCCACAAGGTCTCAGACTTTTTTTAAGGCTTGAATCAGCCAGACTTGCTGGGTTGAAAATAGCCTTTCTTTTGCATCAACGACCTTAATTATTTATGCATCCATAGGAATATTTTCTCTTTTTCTTCTTTTTCTCTTTTTTTTTTTTGGTTATTGATTTCTTTCTAACCGTTTTCCTATAGATAAAATTCTTTCTTTCAAAAACAGTTTCTTAGTCCATTTACAATCCTCGACCAACTTCAATAGTAGTGTGAAAAAATCCTTAAATTACTCTCAAATGAAACAGCTTTTCAGAAAAACAGGCTTATCTGTGAACATTGGTAGAATCTGCATTTCATGTCATATCGCCATAGAAGAAAGATTTCCCAACGTCTAGCAAAAGCGCTTGCACGTTTCACTTTTCGTTTCTTCAGGGGAACTGCGATACAGATGTCAAACCTCATTCTTCTACCTGCACGGACTGTGAAAGAGATTGGATACTTAAACTAGCAACTAGGACTGAACCATGACAGCACCAGCAGCGACCAAGGGGTAGCCGTGAGTTGCAGATGAGTCCCCACTGAGAGACTCTGCAGGACCCTAGTGTCCAGCGGCACCATCACTCCTATAGCCTGAACACAGAAGGGTCAGAGGGCAGGAGTTGCCTACACCCCAAAATATTATGGAGTACTGCCTGGCCAAACGCATTGACCCTGCGGAACTCACTCTCCAAGCAGTAGGGTGCTGCAAACCTATGAACTGAAGACCATGTGGCAGTCTTGCAGATCTCCATCACCAGCTCTGAGCACAGGTTGGCCATCGATGTAGCCATCGCCCTCATGCAATGTGCTGTGATCTGGGGCTCAAGGAAGAGGCTAGCTTGCTCACAGGCAGGGCAATACAGTCTGCCACCCAAGTGGACATAGTTTACTTAGTCACAGGAAGCCCCAGTCTGCAGGGGTCATAAGACACAAAAAGCTGAGGAGCTCTGCAATGGCCCTGAGTCCGCTGTAAGTAGAAGGACAGAGCCCATTTGCAATCCAGTGTATGAAGTACTAGTTCCTCCCGGCCGGCGTGAGGCCACGAGAAAAAGGTGGGGAGGACCACCTCTTTGTTGAGGTGGAAAGGAGATACCACCTTTGGGAGAAATTTGGGGTATGTGCGGAGTGCTACCCTGTTCTTGTAGAATCTTGTTTATGGTGGATCCACCACCAGGGCCTGGAGTTCACTCACTCTTCGAGCGGATGTGAGGACCACCAAGAAGGCCACCTTCAAAGAAAGGTACCACAGGTGACAAGTGGCTAGGGGCTCAAATGGCGGTCTGGTGAGCTGTGAGAGCACCACGATGAGGTCCCACTCTGCTGTGGGAGGACGGAGAGGTAGCTTGGATAACAGGAGGCCCCGGAGGAACCTGGAAACCAGGGGCTGGCCTGAGAGGGGTTTTCCATCGACAGGGTGGTGGTGAGTGGCTATCACTCTCAGATGCACTCTCACGGAGTTAGACTTCAGCCGGGTGTGTGACAGATGCAGTAGGTACCGGAGTATTAATTGCACATGGCAGGGGAAAGGGTTCTCCCTTCTTTCCTCACACCAGACGGAGAACCTTCTCCATTTAAAGGAATAAGCCCATCTAGTGGAGGGCTTTCGGGAGGTCTTTAGGATCAACTCAATTTCTTTCGGAAGACTGAAAGGGGCCAATGCTACCCTTTCAGCAGCCACGCTGTTAGCATTAGAGACCCCAGGTTGGAGTGCAGGAGGGAGCCCCCCCCTTCTGGAACAGGAGATCTGGGGTTCAAACCAGCAGGACTGGGAGCACCACTGACAGGGAGAGCAGCAGGGGAGACCAAGGCTGCCTGCACCACCTGGGGGCAATTAGTATAACTGACGCCCTCTCGCTCTGGACCTCGAAGAGGGTCCTGGCAACCAGGGGGGTCAGTAGGAATGCTTAAAGGAGGACTTTTGACCACGGGATCAGGAAGGAATCTACCGCCACTCTCTCTGGGTGTGGTTGGCATGAGCAGAAGCAGGACAGCTGCATGTTGTCTGGAAAGCAAACAGGCCCTTCATGGGCCTGCCCCAGAGATGGAAGAGCCGTTTGGACATCCTGGGGTTCAAACGCCACTCATGTGGCCGAAGGACTCTGCTCAGCCTATCCGCTAAGGCAGTTGTCCTGGCCCGGGAAGTAAACCGCTCGCATGTGAGCTGCAAAGGAGAGGAGGGCCACCACATCCTGGCAGAGCACATACGAACCTATGTCCCCCTGTTTGTTGATATAAAACATGGCAACCTGGTTGTCCGTCTGGATAAGTACAGGCTGGTGTCGCAGGTGGTGGCAGAATACTTGTAGGGCCAGGAAGATTGCCCTGAGCTCAAGGAGATTGATCTGTAGCAGTGATTCCACCTGGGTCCAGCTGCCCTGTGTGTGGCGATCACCACAATGTGCCCCCCAACCTAGGAGGGAGAATTCCATGGTCAGGGTCCTCCGAGGCGCTGTTGCTTGGAAGGGCATTCCCGCCCAGAGGTGGCAAACATTTTGCCCCCAGTTCAGGGATTCCACCAGTTGGCAAGTATCCCTGACCTGGTCCTGTAGCCTGCTCATGGCTTGAGTCCACTGTGAGCAGAGGCATCACTGGATTGTCTGCATGTGCAAACAGGTGGAGGGCATTACATGGACCGCAGAGGCCATACAGCCCAGTAGACTGAGAAGGAGATGAGCTAGCACTGACCGGCGGAGTTACACCTCCCCTGCTAGTTGTCTGAGGCATTCTGCCCTTTCTCTGGGGAGGACCGCCTTGACCTGCAGCATGTCGAGCTGAGCCCCTATGAACTCCAGATATTGGGCTGGAGAGAGGTGGGATTTGGGGTAGTTGATGACGAACCCCAGGTGCTGCAGGAGGATTGCACGCTCTGTAGCCTGACTGGCCTCAGAGGCTGTGCCGCCCATGATTAGCCAGTCGTCTAAGTAGGGGAAGATTAAGGCCCCTTGTAGATGCAGGCGGATGGCCACCACCGCCAGGCATTTGGTAAAGACCCTTGGCAATGAGGCCAGACCGAAGGGTAGCACCCTGTATTGGTAGTGCCCCCTCCTACCACGAATCTTAGGTACTGCCTGTGGGAGGGGTGGATTAGGATGTCTGTGTACACATCCTTTAGATCCAAGGAGCACAGCCAATCTCCCTGGTGGAGGTAAAGCAGCAGTGTTCCAAGTGAGAGCATTTTGAACATTTCCTCACCAGAAACTTGTTCAGGTTTTGCAGGTCTAGTATGGGACACTTCCTTGTCCCAGTTCTCTTTGGGAAAAGGAAGTGTCTGGAATAGAAGCCCTTTCTCCATAGGTGTTTGGGTACAGGCTCTACTGCTTGTCCCTGATCAGACCTGCAAGCTCTGTGAGCAGAAGAGTCTGGTGAAGGAGGGATCACACCGGCTCTCCTGGGAAGAACCTGGTTGGTATCTGCTGTAGGTGGAGGAGGTATCCCTCCCTTTATCACTTGCAGTACCCATTGGTCCAAGGTGATGTTGGCCCATCTGTGGGTAAAGAGTGCCAGGCACCCCCCTGTGGGCTAGTGAAGGTCTCCTGGGGGAGGGGAGGCCTTGCCCTGGATTCAAAAGCTCCCCCTGGGTTGAGTGGGAGCTGGGGTCTGGGACTTCGGTGCCTTTGCCTTCTGAGCTCCCTGGCCTTGCCTCTTAGGGTGAGAACCTTGTTGTTGGCCCAAGTAGGGCTGGTAGTGGTGACTCTATGCAAAAGGACCCTTTTTCTCAGGAACAGGGAACTTTTCCCTGCTGGTTTCTCATGCGGAAGGGATGAGGTCTTTTTAGAGAGCCTCTGGCGAGTCACCACATCGACCTCGATCTCGGCCGCCTTGTCTGCCATAGGTTTGCCAAATAGGTTCTTCCCGGTGCAAGGGACATCGAGTAGCTTGTCTTAGACCCACTGCTCAGGGTCGGAAGACTGTAGCCAGGCTTGGCGTCAGGTGCCAATGCCGGCTGCTGTGACTCGAGCCGCTGACTCAAAGCCGTCCTAGTCTGCTCGGGAAAGGAACTTGGAGCAGTCCTTGATCCCCGAAGTCAGAAACTGGAACTGTTGGAGGGGCTCCGCGATAAGGCCAGCTGAAAACCCCAACAGCTCCTGGATTAGAGCCTTCAGGTACATAAATAAGCTTGGATCCGGTAGCCCAGCATTAAGCCCTGGTAATACTTGCGCCCAAGGACGTCGAGGGCTCTGGGCTTCCTTGCGGGGGAAACAGAGGAGTGGATCTTTTGGCTCTTATTTATTTTATTTATTTAACCAGTTTTCTATACTGCCTTATCCTTCAATCAAAGCAGTTTACATTATGTATTGACTATAAACAGGTACTGGATACATTCCCTTATCCCCAAAGGGCTCACAATCTATGTGTACCTGAGGCAACGGAGGGTTAAGTGGCTGGCCAAGGCCCAAGGCCACAAGGAGTGCCTATGGTACTAGAAACCCCAGTCCCTCTGGCCTGAGATTCCTGCCCCCAGGTGGGAATTGAACTCCCAGCCCTCCGGCATGAGGTACTGTGTCCCAACCACTAGGCCACTCCTCCTCCCAAGTTTTAAGTTTTTGCATGGTCAACTCGACGACCAGGGAGTTATGTGGGAGCTGAGGTTTGTGGAACCCCAGGCCCTTCTGGACACGGTACCTGGCACCAAGGTACCGATGCCAGTGTCTCCCACATTCTGAGCACTAGCCACTCGAAGATCGGCTGCATGGGCATCGTGAGAGTTTCCTTGGGTGGAGACTTTTATTGGACGATCTCCAGCTACTTGGCACACAGGTCTTCCTCCGTATCACTCTGCACCAAGAATGCTCTGGCCATGTGCTTGACAAAGTCATGGAAGGCCACGTCCTCTGGAGAAGAATGGCGTCAGGGCACCAGGGGAGACGGGTCCAAGGGAA
Source organism: Ichthyophis bannanicus (assembly GCA_033557465.1). NCBI lineage: Eukaryota > Metazoa > Chordata > Amphibia > Gymnophiona > Ichthyophiidae > Ichthyophis > Ichthyophis bannanicus. The sequence continues at coordinate 605,667,259 of CM066036.1, read as the reverse complement.
TATCTCGGCGCCTTTTGGTTTCTACGGATAACACATCATCGGTCTCCCACTTGGAGTTGAGTGGTGACAACAAATCAGAGGCCCTGCGACTCATTGCCTCGAAGCCGACGGCTCCGGAGGACCTAGAGTCCGAGTCGCGGAAACTAGCTAGGGAGGATCAGATGCCCAAGGAACAGGACCGGGACCTTGACCAGCACCGAGGGCTTACCCGAGGCCGGTGATGCTCCAAACTCACCTCAATGACTGGGGACTCCCTCACAGTCAGGGGCCCAGTCGTCGAGACAGATGATGCAGATGAACCAGCCATCACTGCCTGCTTCAGGGTAAGGATAGCAGTGATATTCTGCTCCAGGACTGCCATTCTGGTTTCCAAGCCAGAAGGCTCTGCAGCTTTCGGTGTGGGCACTGAGGATATCGGGCCTGGCACTGGCACTCTTGTGAGTGTGTCCTCAACGAGGACTACGGCCTCAAGGAAGCTTGCACAGTTTCCACCGGTCGAGGAATCCTTCTTGGGGACCTTGGTAGGGCACTTCTCGGAGTCGCCCGAATCCCTCCGGCCAGTTTTACCGGGCTTCTCCGGTGCAACCTCGGTGGACTTCGAGGACTTTTTCTTCTTTTCTCTGGGTCAGAGGTCTTCTTGGAGGAGCCGCCACCGCGGAACTCCAAGGATGCTTGGGCCTCACAGGAAGTGCTGGGCTTGGTGCTCGGCGTCAGGGAGGCCCAGGCCAAGTCGGACCTGGGGAACAGTTTTTCCTGCAACTCAGACCTCATTTTGTTGGTCTTAGGTGTCATGGCCTGGCACAGGTAGCAGGAAGTGTTGTCATGGTCCAGTCCCAGACAGTGCAGGCAGCAGTCATGGGTGTCGGTCACTGACATGGTTTGACTGCAGCGGTCACATTTTTTTGACCCACCGGGGGACATGGTAGGGAACACCCAGATGTGGTCAACGACCCCCGGGCAAAAAAAGATGCAAACACCAGTCAAGGGAGGCCTCGATCAAAAAATGAAAAGGGGCCAAGAACAGTGCCGAGCTCGGTGCCAGCTTGAGGTAGCAAGAGGAACCAGCACACATACAGGAAAGCTAACTTTTGAGGATAACTAGCAAGGATTTTTCCAGTGAAACAGGACAGGCGTCCATTGGGCTCCGCGGAAAAAAGACTGAGCACGATGGCACCCTTGGGCGGGAAGGGGACCATGCATGCATGGTAGCATGTCCCAAAGGCTTTCTTTGAAAGCTGGGGAAATGCTCCACGCAGGCTCCGTCGGTGCAAACGTCACCCATATGTGAGGACTGACTTCTTGCTTGTTCCTGGAGAAATCATATATAGATAAAAGATTTTTGATGTTAAAATGTTCAGACACTTTAAAATTAAAAAAGTCTAGATCTGTATTCATTTCTAACTCACAAGTCTTAAAATTCTAATATCCATTACCTACTAATCAACATCAATACCTCCACCTCCCTCAAAACGACCTTTCCAGCTTCACAACTACAATTAGAAAGCTCTTTATGTTTCACAAATGTATTAGTCCAATAAAAAGTACAAACATATTTTTTTTAATTTATATAACTTTTGCTTCCATATATTCTAGTAAGCCAACCCAGCAACCACATAACTACCATGAAGTGTTTGAACTCTCAATCCAGTTATTTATGACAGGCATTCTTCTAGTTCAGTGGTTCTCAACCCAGTCCTCGCATATCCCTTATGCCAGTCATATTTTTAGGATATCCACAACGAATTTCCATGAGATAGATCTGCGTGATGGCTAAAACATCAGTTCCACTTATTAAGACGTGGCATGACCCAGAAAACCACAAAGATCGCTATCTCTTGCATATTCACTGTAGACATCCTGAAAACCTGACTAACCTAGGTGGTAGAAGAGGACTGGGCTGAGAAAGCACAGTTACTTACCTGTAACAGGTGATCTCTGGGAACAGCAGGAATAAGTCTTCACATATGGGTACGTCGGTACCGACGGAGCCTGCGCGGGAACGCTCCACAGCGTCCAATCAGAAAGCTTTTGGGAGCATCCCTCAGCGCCTGCGTGCTGCCTTCCCGCCTTTCCAACTGTCTCTCCTCAGTTGAGTTTCATAGCTGAGACAAAGAGAGAGAAAGAGGAAAGAGAAGATAGATAGAGAAATACAACTCCTAGGGGAGGTGGGTGGGTTGTGAAGACTTATTCCTGCTGTTCCCAGAGATCACCTGTTACAGGTAAGTAACTGTGCTATCTCCAGGAACAAGCAGGAATGAGTCTTCACATATGGGGACTCCCAAGCTAAGATGCCTGGAGCCCTAACATGCTGGAGACTGAAACATGCTACACCTCATATGGCCAGGCATCCTGAGGATGGAGGGTAGGAGTTGAAAAGAGAGGAGCTGTAGAAAAACAGCTAACCTAAGAAAGGACTACGAACAAGGAGTCCTTGTATGTATGATTATTATCATAAAAAATATTGAAAGGAACAATCACCATATCACGCTCACCTACTGGATTGCAGGAAGTAGAGAGGCTGATGGAGTCTACTGGGGATCCAGTAGAAAAATGTTCAAGGTGACCTCACTGGAGTGAAGGTGGAGGTCAACATCTGGAAGTGAGAGGTGACCCCAGGATTCAATTGGGGTAGCACAAAAACGGCAGGTCTTCAGTGGGAAGCTTCATGGAAAGCTGAAAACTCTTTTAGCTACAGGAGTATTCAGAGGTAGGAGCAAAAGAGGAAGACAGACCGATCCGTACAAACAGACCTAGTCCTTGAGGGAGGAAAGGGTATGGGAAGAACCCCATACTCCCAAGAAAGGACAGATGTTTGAGGAATTGAATCTGAAATCCACCATGTCTTTCCTAACTGGTGAGAGGTAGGAAGACATTGGGGCATGGAGCTTCAGGGATACGTAAACCTAGGATACGGTAGGGCTGTCAGTACCACAGCAGTGGTTGTGTGCATAATATCCGAAACATACTGTGGAACAGTATGAAGCTGTGCAAGCCCACTGTCAGAAACATACAGGAAGGTAAAAACCTTTATGAGCATAGACAGTCAGAGAGATAAGTATAGAAATACATATCTACCTATAATAAGTATCTGGACAGATACACATATATATGTAGATAGATAGATAGATAGATAGATAGATATATATATATATACACGGGTATATAGATATATAGATATCTATAATGAGATCTAAAGGGCATGGCATATGCACACTTGGCTGACAGACAGATACATCTACAGAGATGTATACAGGTATATATATAGATAGATAGATAGATAGATAGATAGATATACCTGAATATATAGGTCTAAAGATAGATGCCTGCAACTAAGCAGACAGAGCTATGCATATCAGGACATTCACATGGAGATGTGAAGGGAAAAGATTCATCTAAGAACAAGGAGGTGAAACCTATTTGAGAAGATATAAAGAGAATCTATTCCCCCAGAGATGACGGTAAAGGAATGCTATCCAGTGAATAACCAGGATGGTTACGTGAAAAAACAGAGGATAATATCAGTCTGTAAACAGCAAGTCCAGAGTCCTGTAGAACTCCAGCATGGTAAAAGGACAGAAACGCATAGAATGAGATACCAGGTTGACCTACGGGAGGGTCAAAGGAGGTATCAGGCGTTTTCCAGATTAATATGTGCTGTCCTTGAAGGATTAGGATACCATGAGGACAAGCTGCAAGAAAAAAAGAGTATATTCCCTGTAGGAATGGGATAACTCTTAGACTTTCACGTGGAGAAGGCTTATGTCCTTTTCCCTCTTCTTTTTTTTTTTTTTTAAAGGAAATAGTAGGGTGTGAAGAACCCTCACAGTCATAGGGGATGACTGAGGAAGCCTTTTTCAACCATGATGGATAGCCATTAGAGAAACTCTATGCTCTCTAGCAAGGGCCCATAGTGGAAAGCTTCTCAGTAGGATTGCAGAGAGCATTATGCAGGAGAACTGGGATGTAGAACTGGCTGATGGAGAAAACTCACAGCCACGTCCAGTACGTTGCCAAACCCAGAGATTGGAGATGGCAAGGGTAGAAGATAGTGTAAGAAGCCTGTAGTGAGAAGGATTATCCAAGAAAGATGTAGAAAACTGTCTTGGAATCACTACTAAGGCCAGACAGAAGTGGTGGAAGACAGAACTGGGACTTGTGGAAAAGTACCAGTAGTCAATTACTGGAACTCCTGCATGGGCAGCTACTGAATAGGACAACAGAGAGAGTCAGTCTGTGTCAAACAGAGAGAACAGACTGAACAAAGAGAGAAAGCTGTCTCTGTCTGCAGAGCTGCCCAGATAAAGAAGGGAGTTTACTCAGGAGAAGAAACTCTACAGTAAAAAGAAAGACAAGAAAAGTCTTTCAATGGTATGGTACCACTCTTACAGGGGAAACCCTGGAGAGGAGGGTAGAGATAGAAGCTGAAGAAGGACTTACCACATGGTAAGTCCCTGGAAGGAAAAAATTCATGCTGGTACAGAGAAACTATCTTGTGATAGTTGCTAAACCTCTGTTCTAGTCAGGAAGAGGTGGAAACCCCTGTAACTTATAGACATGAATATCCTGACAGTTCAGCATACTGAAGAGTAAATGGATTTCCTGAGAATAGGAATCCTTGAGCAGAGTTTTGAATGGAAAAACAGTGAAAAACGTCTGCTAAAAAGAAGTTAACTGTAGTTATAAAAATATTGATCAGAAACCTATGGTTACTGTCTCCTTAAGCTGCCATAGGTAGGCTTATACGCAGAATAGTCGCAGTATTCAACGTCCAAAATGGGGACAACGTAATCCCGAGAGTGAGCATTTGGAAACAATCCCCAAAAATCTGAGGCATTTGGTGATCTTGGGCCTGATATTTAAAGCTACCCATGTGATCAGCGGCAGCAGCGGCTACATAAATGGATTTTTAAAAACAATAAAAATCTGCTGCACTACATGGATAAACTGTACTGGATAAATTTGCATACACAAGCATTTATCCTTTAAAAACAGAGTAGGGTCAGGGGCCGGCACAAAAGTTACCCAGAGAGCAGCAAAATAGCGTGGAATAGTCTCCCAGTGGAGGTGGTAGAGATGAGGACAGTAACTGAATTCAAAAAAGCATGGGACAAACACAGAGGATCTCTAAAGGAAAAAAGGGGACTGTTGTAGTTGTTGATATGGAAGGACAGACTAGATAGGCCACGTGGTCTTTTTCTGTCGTCATATTTCTATGTTTCTATGTTTCTAGTTACTCACCTGTAACAGGTGTTCTTCAGGGACAGCAGGAATCAGTCCTCACTTATGGGTGATTTCGACACCGATGGAGCCCACGTGGAGCAATTCCCCAGCTTTCAAAGAAAGCCTTTGGGATTGCTGCCACACATGCGTGGTCCTCTTCCCACCCAAGGGTGCCATCTTGCTCAGTCAGGTCCCTTAGCTCGAGCCCTACCAAGCAGATGGCAAGGGAAGGATAAAAATCCAGCAACTCATCAGGGGAGGTGGGAGGGTAGTGAGGATTGATTCCTGCTGTCTCTAGAGAACACCTGTTACAGATGAGTAACTACGCTTTCTCCAGGTACAAGCAGAAAGTCAGTCCTCACTTATAGGACTCCCCAGCTACAGGCTACCGAATCTGTAACCAAAAAATGCCTCCGCGAGGCCGTGAGCAGAAGCCGATGCCCAAAGGAGCCCGAGTCTTCAGGTCCCTGGGATGAAACTCTTGGTAGCCGTCGAGAAGGGTCGGAGGGCAGGAGTTGCTTATACCCCAAACAGATTATGGCGTACAGCCTGACTGAAAGCGCTGTCCCAGCGGGACTCCCTTTCCAGGCAGTAGTGCGAGGTGAAAGTGTTCGCCGAAGCCCAGGTCGCAGGCTGGCAGATGTCCGATAGCAGCACTAAGCGCAATGAAGCCACTGAAGCCGCCTTGGCTCAGACGATGTGTGTGGTGATCCGCCGATCCAGCAGGGCACCCACCTTCGCGTGAGTGAAGGCGATGCAGACCACCACCCAAATGGAGAGGGTGCAATTTATGACTGCCTGCCCCAGATGATTGGGATCGTAGGTCACGAAAATCTGGCCAGACTTACGATGAGGCTGGGTGTCCTGCAGATAGAAGGCAAGAGCCTTCTTGCAGTCGAGTGTATACAAAACTGCAGACATCTGGTCGGCATGGGGTCTTGGGAAGAAGGTCAGTAAGACTATCTCCTGATTCAGATGAAAATCCGAGACAACCTTCAGCAGGAACTTGGGGTGGGTACGGAGGACCACCCTGTTCCTATAGAACTTGGTGTATGGGGCTTCAGCCATGAGAGCCTGGAGTTCACTGGCTCAGCGGGCCGAGGTCAAAACCACCAGGAAGACCACCTTCCAGGACAGGTGCCAAAACGAGCACATCACCATCGGCACGAAGGGTGAACGCGTAAGCTGCATGAGCACTACGTTCAGATCCCATTCCGCCAGAGGAGGCTGGGTTGGAGGTTTAGACAGCAAGAGTTCCCGCATGAAGCAGGAGACCAAGGGCTGCTCCGAGGGGGATTTGCCTTCTACTGGGAAGTGATGCACCGAGATGGCGCTCAGGTATACTCTGATAGAGTTCGACTTCAGCCCCTCCTTCGAGAGATGGAGAAGATACTGGAGGACCCACTGAGTGGGACACAAGAAAGAGTCAATCTGGAGCTCAGAGTACCAGACCGAGAAGCGTCGCCACTTGAAGGAGTAAGCTTGTATCGTTGAGTCCTTCCTTGACGCAAGGAGGACCTCCTTGACTTCTTCCGGGAGGTCTAGTGTGGTTAGGGTGACCCGTTCAGCCACCAGGCTGAGAGGGACATTGAAGCCAGGTTCAGGTGTAGCACCCACCCCTCCTCCTGCTTTAGCAGACCTGGGGCACAGCCCAGGGGAATCAGAGGCTCGGACGCGAGCCGGAGCAGGAGTGGGAACCACGGTTGCCGAGGTCACGAGGGAGCGCGAGTATCACTGACACTTGTTCCCGCTGAGCTTTGTGGAGAGTCCTCGCAATGAGAGGAGTGGTAGGGAACGCGTAGAGAAGCCCTGAGATCTAGCTCAAGAGGAACACATCCAGCTCAAGAGGAACACATCCCGTGCCTCCCTGCTCGGGTGTGGGACTGGGTTGCAAAAGCAGGGGAATTGAATGTTCGCCGGGCTGGTGAAAAGGTCCATGGTCGAGGTTCCTCACCGATGGAACAGCCAGCTAGTCAACTCCGGGTCCAGCCGCCATTCATGAGGGTGAATGATCCTGCTGAGTTTGTCCGCAAGGATTTTCTTGTGGCTCGGGAAGTAGACTGCTCGTAGGGTCATCCCTCGATGGAAGGTGAAGGAGCAGAGGAGGACCGCTTCCCGGCAGAGGAGGTGTGATCCCGTGCCTCCTTCCTTGTTGATGTAGAACACCGCTACTCAATTGTTGGTCTGCATGAGTACCGAATTTCCCTGGAGATGGTCCTCGAAGGCCCTTAGGGCCCATCGGACTGCCCGAAGCTTGAGCAAGTTGATCTGCTTTTGAGATTCTTCGGGCAACCATTGCCCCTGCATGCACCGTGCACCGCAGTGGGCTCCCCATCCCAACAGGGAAGCGTCTGTTGTCAGCACTAGTTCGTGCTGCGGGGCTTGGAAGGGCAGTTCCCGAAGAAGATTGCGGAGGTCCTGCCACCAGTCTAAGGCCCTGCGAAAGTTCAGGGAGACCTGGATGGGATCCCTGAGGTGACCAGAGGCAAGGCTCCACTGAGTGCTGAGGCACCACTGGGCCGTTCACATGTGCATGTGGGCATGTGAGACCACATTGACGGTGGAGGCCATGCCCCAGGAGGAGCAACAAAGTCCGTGCCATGACCTGAGTGTTACTCTGGACCTGGGCTGCCAATGCTCGGAGGTGAGCCACAAGGTCTGCCGGCAGAAAAGTGATCACTCGCTGAGTGTCAAGGCCTGTGCCGGCTCAAGGTGGGACTTGGGGTAGTTGACCAGGAATCCTAGGCGCTCAAGGAGGATTGTGCTGATACCGCAAGGCAGGCTTCGTCAGCCAAGGGCCCCATGATGAGCTAATCGTCAAGGTAAGGGAAGACCGGTACGCCCTGCCATCTGAGAGAGGCAGCGGCCATGGAGAGGCACTTTGTGAAGACTCGCGGAGCAGATGCAAGTCCGAAGGAGAGCACTCTGTATTGGTAATGCTCCCCTTGCACCCTGAAGCACAGGAATTGCCTGTGCTGGGAGTGAATCAGAATGTGGGTGTAAGCGTCCCTGAGATCCAAGGAGCATAGCCAGTCGCCCTGCTGGAGGAAGGGCAGCAGGACACCAAGAGATAGCATTTTGAACTTCTCCCGCACCAGAAACTTGTTTAGTTTTCGAAGGTTGAGGATGGGCTGTAGGTCCCCCATCTTCTTCAGGACGAGGAAGTACCAGGAATAGAAGCCCCGACCTCGGAGGTGCGTCAGTACCCCCTCGACCGCTCGCTGGGTGAGGAGGTTGTGTAACTCCTGCTGTAGGAAGGACTGGTGCGCGGGGAGTCGAGAAGGCTCCACTGGGGAGAAGGGAGGGGGAAGCCTGTCCAAACGGAGACGGTAGCCATCCTGGACTACTCGGAGGACCCAAGTGTCTGACGTGATGGGTGCCCACTGAGGGACAAAGGAGGACAAGCATCCCCCCACTGGCTGCGGTGCTACCAGGGGGCGAAAGGCTACGCTGCTGGCGTGAAAACCCCTGGGCGGGCTAAGGCGGAGCCAGGGTTTGGGCCTTGGGCCCTTTCGGATTGCGATGACCGTGTGGCCCAGGCTTTCCCTGCATCGCGGAGGTTGGCACGGGAGTGGGTGGGTATGTGGGTAGCCTTGGTAGGGTAGGCTCTTCCGTGGAAAGAATGACTTCTTAGTTTGCCAGCAGCCTTGACTCGAGCCGAAGACTTGAAGCCATCATAGGCGGTGCGGGAGAGGTATTTTGAGCACTCCATAATGGACTTGAGGGGGGTTCAGAACCTGTTGAGGGGTTCGCCTGCAAGGCCCATGGAGAAACCCCCAAGTTCCTTGGCTAGGTCACGTAAAAACATGCCTGTGTACAATTGGTATGCCTGAATACGGCATGAGAGCATGGACCCTTGATAGGCCTTGCGGCCGAGGGTATCGAGGGCTCTCGACTTCCTGCCCAGCGGAACCGAAGAATGTGATTTCGGGTTCTTTTGTTTTCTCATGGTTGACTCTAACACCATGGAGGTGTGGGGGAGTTGGGTTTTCCTGAACCCAGGGCCTTGCTGGACCCTGTACATTGCATTGAAGAACTTGCTCATGATGGGCACCGACGCAGGGGTCTCCCACATGCGGAGTAGCAGCCTGGACAAAATGGGAGGAACCAGGACAGCAAGAGATTCCCGAAGAGGGGACTCGTACTGCAAGATATCGAACTCTTCAGCTCAAGGTTTCTCCTCCGCCTGGGTAGCCAGATTGAGAGCCCATGCCATATCCCGGACGAACACCGAGAAGGAGGTGTCCTCGGGTGGCGAACACCGCTGAAAGGCAGGCAGGGATGGGTCCGACGGGGGGTCTCCATGGGTACAGGTCTCAGGGGAGGTAACCCCATCTGACTCCCAGCCCGAAAATTTGGAAGAAGAGTCCGATTCCAGCTGGTTGCCTCGCCCAGAGGCCAAGGCCCGTTTGGAGCCGGAGGCCCTGGAGGATCTCGCCCCAGAGGAACGGGAAGGCAAGCAAGACCGACGCCGAGGACCCTCACGAGGCCATTGGCTCTCAGGGATTTCCAGGGCAGATTTTTGTGTTCCTCTCGAGGGAATCTCAGTCTCTAGGTGCGGACCAGCGAAGCTGGATATGAGCGTCTGCTGGGAAGCTATGAACGCAGAAATGCTACATTCTAGTGTCAGCATACGGGACTCCCACGCAGGCATGAGGCCCTGCGACACCAACACCGGGGTCACTGGGTCGGGCGTCGAGGAGGAAAGGGGGTCCTTGCTGGGACGACCCTTGGGAGACTTGGCGCCATCGCCCGGGGTCTTGAGTCTGTTCGAGGTACCTTATGAGGCCGCTCCTTGTCCAACTTTCGGGAACACTGAGGGGGGCTGAAGGACCTAGTGCAGGAGCACTCGGGCTTGTCGGGAGCCCCCGACAACGACTTTGAAGTCTTCCGCTGCTCCATTTCAGGGGACCCCTGGTCGGAGTGCCGTCTTGAGCACGGAGCCGAGGTGGGGGACCCCACTGGCGGACAGACGACAGAGGGTGCCACCGGGGATTCCGAAGCAGCCTTTCGGAAAATGTCCTCGGACTTCTGCTTACGACTGAGCAGGGCTTTGGAGGACATTTTCTTACAAAGCGAACAGAGCTCTGGAACTTGATCAGCTCCGAGACACCGTAGATAATAGTCATGGGTATCCATAAGCGACATGTTCTTGGAGCATCTATCGCATTTTTTTGAAACCGGTGGCCATCGGGGCAAAAAGGGCCCCCGCGAGGTTGAAGATCCTCGTAGCCAGCGGTTAGGAGAAAAAAGGGCACGAAGACCGTCAACAACCAAAATTAGGGAAAAAAATGTCCCCTTTGCTTAAAGGAGATAGGAGCAAGGGGAAGGATGGGTAGAGGACCAGTGCAACCGGAAAACAGTAGGCCAGAGGCCGGAAAATGAAACATTTTTTCCAAGGGACGAGGACATGCGTCCGAAGGGCTCCATGGAAAAAGGGAGACTGAGCAAGATGGCACCCTTGGGGGGGAAGAGGACCATGCATGCGTGGCAGCAATCCCAAAGACTTTCTTTGAAAGCTGGAGAATTGCTCCGCACGGGCTCCGTCGGTGCCGACGTCACCCATACGTGAGGACTGACTTCCTGCTTGTTCCTGGAGAATCAGTCACTCTCATAGCAAACTTAACTTATGCACTGAGGCAGCTAGGCGGTTACAGCTTACATATGTATTCAACAGCACTACTTAAACGTATGGTGCCACTGAATGTAAGAATAAATGAAAGTTCTACCGCTGTTGGCATTTTACTTTTTCCAGCAGCCGCGGAATATCAAGCCCACAACAATTAGCTTCAAGTTTACACTTGTCTGCCTATTATTCGTTTTTCATAAATGATTTAGAAATTTGTTATGAAACTGATGGGCTCATGGCTATGTAACCGCAGCACGGCAGATATTGTACAGGTGTGTAACATGAGCTTCGCATCCTGCTAACAATTTCATCATAAAACTGCCAATTTTCAAGAGAATAAACTCATGGAATAACTTCAAGTGTAAAAAAAACTGTTTTAATAATGCAGGTCCTGCACCTAATTTCAATCAAGCACTGTACCACAATTACACGCTTCAAGTATTTTACTTAACGGGGATCATCTAAAAACAACCAATTACTGAGATGTAAAGTGCTATGTAAGACAAAATCCAAAATGCGTGCACAATGGATGATTGTTCACTTCTGCCTATTTGACAGCAAATTATTCTTGAAGAGCATGCACTATTAAATGCTGCAGCATAAAATTATAAATAACTGTAGCCATTTGCTAGTTGATATAACTGAAATATATTCTTGCATGTTCCTGCATCACAAACTGCTGACACTGGGTAACATTCTTCCCAGCTCGTAAGAGAGAGAGAAGAGGTCAAACAAAAGGCGTCCATGTAACATGGACGCTTATCAGGTCTCCTCGCCCTCATAATGGAGGCTTACAAAGAGAGTAGTTAAATGATTTTTCATTGTGAAGCTTTAATCAACTAGAATTCATGTATCCCGGTTTTAATATTAACTAAAATGCTAATGCGATTTCACACAAGCTAACTCAAGCACTACTATTCTCAATGGGATCTATTTACTAACTGTGAGGGTAATTTTAGAAAGGATTTTTCGCAATAAGCCAATATGCGCACATAAAATGCCTCTTATAAAATTATACCCCTTCCATGTAAAAGTATGTGCAATGACAAGCATGCACATATTATGTGTGACTCTGGCAGAGACGTGTTCAGAGGCGTGGTTTGGGCAAGGCATAGGCAGAGTCACAATTTAGATACACCATTTAGAAAATAAATGCATTCAATTACACATCCTCCCAAGCAGGCATAAATATGCATTGCTTCAATTTAGCCGCAATGTTTGTAGGATTCATGCTGGTAGTTTATGAAGATACGCAAGTGCCTATGTGTCGTTATATAATAGGCACAAACTTAGCTTCTCCACATAGATGACCTTGACTTACCCTCCACGCACTTAAACTGAATGAATACCTGCTAGCAAACGAGGCCCTAAGCTTTCTGACATCACATTACTGCTTAAAAAAATCAATAGTAATTAATACATGTGCAATGCACCAAGCGTCCCTTGATAGGCACTGGATTGTTTATATCCACAGAACAGCTAAGACTATTTCTGAAAAAGAGTCGCATCTTACAAAATATGTATCACAGAACTAGTCTGCAATGCTAATTGAGAAAAATTATACTGGATTATTCTCAGTGACATCATCGCTCCATTAAAATTTGTACTTAAAGAGAGTAATTTCATAATAGGGTGCCTATGTTAAGGCAGCCAAAATGTGCCTATTTTAAGCCTATTTTATAAAGGCAAGAAGGCACCTACTTATCTTTATAAAATACTAGCTTTAAGTGGCAGGGTTCGTGCCTCAATAGTAGGTGTAGATGAGCATGCATGAAGTTTGCACATACGTGTATAAATTAAGGTATTTTATAATCCATGCACGTACTTGCTAACTCCGGCTAGACCAAGCCTCTAGCTATGCCTATTGGCAAAATACACTCCTTCATGCCAAAGCAGGCACTTTTATACCTGCTGGTATTTTATACTAACATGCATAAATGACTTTATAAAATTATCGTATAAGGTTAAAAGGTATCTGCTTCCAAAGCAAATTTAGATTGAAAAGATACACTTGCTTCATCCTTTTATTACCTGGCAAAGCGTGTTGGTCCCACTTACTAGCAAAAGGATGTGTTTCAGTGCATCCTGTAAAGATAAAACATTAATATGCAGGTTAAACTATCACATTTTACAAAATAAAAACAAAATTAAATTAAAAACATTAAATATCCTTCTGCACAGTCTATAAGCTATTTTGAGGTAAGGATAATGGGGGGGAGAGGAAAAGGAAACAAGGAGATAACATGATCTAATAGCTTCTATTAAACTAACTTCTAATCATTACTCCATTTTCTTCAGAATTTAAAATTTATCCCACCTGTGCATAAAACCTTTGTATTTTGTAGTGTTAAACACCCTGAAACTTTACAATTATATTAAACAGCAGCACAGACTAAGAAAGGGAAGCTCCTTATATATATTCTCTGAAGACAATTCACCAGTCACGCAAATGGGTCACAAGATCGTATTCACGCTGAACAACTTTCTACCAGATCCATCTTGCTCATGTACTAGTGTTATTGCCTTGTTTGTATTATAAATTACTGTTATGTTCATTAAAATCTTTGTGATCATAATATTATAGCTTGTTCCCAATTTCTGCAGCTCATTTTGTGTATTCTCATGGAAGGATGGGAAAGAAAAAAAATGAAATGGAAGGGGAAAAAAAATTAGCTCTTCAAGATTTTTCTTGTAGTATTTAAAGGCCTTTACTGCACACACACAGGAGTTAACCATACTACTGTAGCCCCATAGCTCCCTTCAATTATAACATTACAGCTCTGACTGGAGAAGAATAATTAGATAAAAAGGGTACTCCCACACCAGCTCTTGCTCCTCATACTTTTCTGCATGAGATTTAACACTATCATATCTCTACAGGGAGAGGCAGCACATACATTGCCTTGTCTGTTAAGCATCTACAACACCCAGGGCTTAATTTGTGCCAGAACAGGGTGGAACGGCATTCTGACACTTCTTGAGGAGGCAGATGTAATTCAGATTCCGTCATCCCACCTCCTCTCCCTGTTCTGTACTGCCGTGGCTATATTAACATTTAACACAGACATGGGAGCATTTTCCTTTCCTCCCGCGGCTGTGCTGTACTGAAGCAGCCCAGTCGCGGTATTTTTAGTAAAGCAAAAGGTGACATTTTCCTTGCCAGTTAACGTCCTTTCCTTGAGTCCTGCTAGACCAGTCCAGACAAGTGGGCTATGTTCAGCAGATTGGTGGAGACGAAGAACCAATGACAATCTCAGCTTTCATCGACATCGCTTCTATGCCTCTATTCGCCTCAGTCACCAGAGGTCTCCTCAATATTCGTCCCAAAGCATATGGGAGAAACACGGCAAGCCTCACATAACCTCAATTATGGGCAAAAATGCATAATCAACAGTAGAGAACTATGTACAGGACAGCATAAACAGAACGCTGTCAGTAGAAGATGAACCTGCAAAACCAAGCATAAAAATCATAGCAGACCCATGAGTACTGCAGCAGAACAGAGCGAATACAATTTCAAGTGTGGGCCCTGGACTGGTCTAGCAGGACTCAAGGAAAGGTGGTAAGTAAAATGTCACCTTCCATATTGTACTGCTAGACTAGTCCAGACTACAACCCCATTGGGCAGGAAGAAGACACAGCATCTTGCAAAATCCTTGAGCCAAGGAAGTGTCCCACGCGCATGGACATCCAAGTGGTAATGCTTGACAAAAGTGGAAAGTGATGCCCATATTGCTGCCCAACAAATGTCTGCAGGGGCTACTGAGCTCTGTTCGACCAAGGAGGATACTTATGCTCAAAAAGAATGGATGCACAAACCCGCTGGAACCAACCAGTTCTGCAAAAGATACGCTGAGGCCATGGCCTCCATAATCCTGTGCCCCAAAAGCAACATAGCTGCCGCATCACCCTTGCACGGGCCAGTAAACAGCACAAAAAGATGGTTGGACTCACAAAAGGAATTTTTAACCTCCAAGTACTGGAGAAGCACCCTATGGACCTCCAAAGGAAGGAAGGCACAGGCCAAATGGAAAGGGCCTCCTTAGAAAGACAGATAAGGATCTCACAGCAAGACAGAGCCTGCAGCTCAGAAATCTGCCTTGCAGAACAAATCACGACCAAGACGACCATCTTGAGTGTCAAGTCCTTTAAAATAGAACGCTTCAGTGGCTCAAAGGATGTCGCCACCACCAGGGCCCTGAGCACCAGACACAGATCCCAGGAAGGGCTCACAGACCGGAGGGGAGGACGCAGATGCCAAACCCCCTGGAGAAAGCATGAGACGTCTGGGAGCAAGGCTAGGGACTTACCAGCCACCAGACCTCGGAAACAGGCCAAAACTGCCAGCTGAACTTTCAGGGAGCTAAGGAAATAGTCCTTTTCCAAGCCATATTGCAAGACAGGTCAACAGAGAGGACACCTTGTCAGCCTCAGGAGCCAACTGCCGAGCACCGCACCATCGCTCAAAGAGGCACTAAATCCATATGTATGTTAACTTGGGCTTCGAGCAGAGTAGAGACCACTGCTGGAGAGTAGTCTTTATGCACTAGCTGTCTTCTTCTAAGAGCCAAGCAATAAGCGAGAAGGAAACCAGGTCCCCCAGGATGATTGGTCCCTATAGTAAAAGGACCCAAGATGGAAGTAACCAAAAAAGATGTGCTTGCAGGATTCGCTTCAGGGCTCCAAACCACGCTCTCTTCAGCCAATCCGGCACCACCAGAACAATCCTGCCCAGTTGGCGGTCCAAACGCCAAAGCACACACCCCACTAGTGGTCACAGAGGAAACATGTACAGCAGGTACTGACATGACCAAGGCTGGGTCAGGGTCACGACACTCTTGGACCCTGCCTCGGTGTGGTAACTGAAGAAGCAGCAAACGTTGGCATTGGAGAAGATTGCCATAAGATCCATTTCAGGGTGACCCCAGCGGCACAGAACCAACTGAAATATCTCCTAATTCAACTCCCACTCTCCAAGGTCCAGAGAGTGCTGGCTGAGGAAATCCACTTCCACTTTGTCGCCCCAGAAATGTGTTGAGCCGACAAGGCTCAGAGGTTCTTTTCCGCCCAGGCAAACAGGAGAGCCATCTCAAAAGCTACCCCGGCACTCCTTCTGCTACCTTGCCAATTGAAATAAGCCACCACCGTGGTGTTGTCTGAAATCACTCAAACCGCCTTGCCCTCGATCAGGGGACGGAAACACAGAAGAACCAACCTGATGGCCCTTGCCTTGAGGCAGCTAATAGACCACACCGCTTCCCTGCAATTCCAACGGCCCTGGGCTATATGGTCTTGGCAATGGGCTCCCCAGCCTGAGAGATTGGTATTTGTCATCAGAAGGATCTAGGAGAAATCATCCAGTGGCATACCCTTCCTCAGATGACAGGGCTGCCGCCACCACCACAAGCTGGACGTCATCATCAATGGGAGTGGGAGTGGAGGAGTAGCCTAATGGTTAGATCACTGGATTGGGAACCAAGAGACCAGGGTTCCATTTCCACTAGCACTCCTTGTAGCCTAAGTCACTTACCTCTCAATTGCTTCAGAAAATTCCAAGTTATCAATATCCATGTTTAATGTATTACCAAGTTTAAGTTACAATGTAAACCACTTTGACTGAAACGATAAGGCAGTATAAGAAACCTCTTAAATAAATAAATAATAAACTCCTGAGAACTCAGAAACCACTGAGTCAACAAGAACCGCAGTAGCGGTCGCATGTGGCACGCACCCATGACACCATCTTTATGGTCACCACCATCGATCCAAGGAGCTGAAGATAATCCCAGACTCTGGGAGCCTGCTGAGCACAGAATAGTGCCAGGCAATACAACAGCCTTTTGACTTTCTCTTCTGGCAGAAAAACTCTGCCCACTTAAGTGTCAAAATGTGCTCCCAAAAACTCCAGGGACTGGGAAGGCCACAGCTGGCTCTTTCCCCAATTGAATACCTCGCTGAGGCTTTCTAAGAAAAGCACCACTCGGGACACCACCCAAGACGTTTGTGAAAGGAAACGGCCCAGGATAGAGATCCCTTGGCACCACTGCTGCCGCCACCATGACCTTGGAGAACATCTTCAGGACAATGGATAGCCCAAAAGAAAGGGTGGCAGACTGATAGTGAGAGCCAAGCACGGCAACACTGCTACATGCCTTCCCATGCAGGTGTTGAAGGGCTCTTGTGCTGCCACACTATCATGTTGCCAAGTAAGAGCATCACCTAATTTACATGCCCTCCCTCCACTGTACTCTGCTGGCTCTAACTGGCTATGAGACCAGTACTGACTGCAGCACAGAGCATAGGCCCTATGTTCTGACACCCCCACAGCACACAACACCAGCAGCCCTCTGACACCTATCCAATGCATATGCAGACATGAACAGCAGATTGTCAGAACAGCTATTGATGTGTCTGTGGAAGTTTGCCGATTGTCCGAGCAAGGTCACCCCTGAATTGCAGGCTCTGGTTTTGTGGTTGTCAGGCTGTTGTGATCCACTGCCATGTTGGCTGCACCACGCCGCCTTTACAAACAAGTGGCTTCAGCAGGCATCTTGTTATTCAGCTCACATCTTCTATTGGCCCTATATTAATCGTATATGTTTGCCCTGCTTCTTCTCTTCATAGTTCCTATCGGGTCCAAACCATGCAAGAAATGAAGGGTGCAGCTAGTGCCTGGTCAGGGGCAGGCATTAGCAGCATAGTTTAGTCTCGTGCATGACTAGCGCACACGCCCTGGCCATGCACCTGACCCCATTCAACCTCCACTTTTAGCCCACCTATTCCTATGCTGTGCTGGTAGCACAGGTTTTTAGCACAGTCTCCTTTAGACTATGCACTCCTTGTTCCCACGTGGCCCAAACGGCCATAAGGTTTCTGCCTTTGCTCTATAGCCTGCATTTTTGGGCGGCCGACCGTAGGAATGAGGCTTACCCAGATTCCTAGCCACCTGAGGACATTTCCAAGCACTCCCTCCTTAACCTCTCTCCAAAATAGGGTTCATGTTAGGCTAGGGTGCAGGCATAGACTCCTCAATATGCAATGCCGCCATCGTGCTCTGAAGGTAGCAATGATTGGTATTCTTAGTGAAAAAGCCAGATCATGGATGAAGCCTCATTCTCTAAGAGGGGGAGCTCCCCTTCCTCCTCGGATTCATCTTCTAAAGCAGGTGCCCAGCCAACCTCCGTAGAGGCTGTTCCAAAGGACTTTTTCCCTTGGGTAGTGTGGTGAGCTATTGGCCCTCAGCAATCCTTTATTATGTCTTCTTTTCATTACTTTATTGTTATGAACTAACTGCTGTAGTTGGGTTGATATTGTCTTAATATTTACTTATTGTTTTTAGTATTTTTTCTTACCTCAGGTGTATTTATTATGGAATGTAAACTGCTCTGACAACCCATGGCTAAAGAGCAATATAACAAATACTAATAAAACAAATCAAATAAGACTGGACTCCCAGAAGGCGGCTTGGCAAAAGGGCCAAGCAGAGCCAGTTAGTCCATGAACAGTCAAGGCAGCACCACCAGCAGGACTGGTAACCTCCGTAAGGTAGGTCCAGACCCCGGACCCAGGAATCTGGGGTTGCCATGCAGCTCAAAAAGGACTGAAAATAGCCCAGAATCTGTTTCAGCAGCAGCAGCTCAGGACTAGCAGATAGAGGCCTCTGGGGCCCCAAAAGGCCCAAGGGAGACTGCTGGTCAGAGCCCAAAGCTTCATTATTTCTTTGTTCTGCCTGTAAAAGAAGACCTGGGGAGGGCCTATCTGACCAATAAGTGTGGAGCACGTGGTGGGGGGGGTATTTATTTATTTATATATTTCTGGGGCCTCTGAAGCACCATGGGGGTCACAAAAATGCTGAAAAATACTGGCCCCTTAGGTCCCTATTACACTGGAACTAAACCTCCAAGTGCCACTGAAGCACAGCACTGGGTGTGTGGCATAAACCACACCAAACAACAAAATTGAGTGAAGTAAACCATGAAAAATGGCATATGAAAAATAACGTACAGGCTGAGAAAAGTCCGCAAAAAAAAAGTCAGAGACGTAAAAAACAAAAAAACAAAAAAAAACCCCCAAACACACCTGCAGTGAAAACGGGGGTCCCAAAAATGGAGCCCCGTGCCAGCCGGGGTACCTGATCAGGGCTTCTCACAACTGTCTACACAAGCTGGGAGGCCCTGCTATAGTAAAAAAGGGAGCAAAGGCCTGTCGGCACCAAAGCCTTTTTCTTCAATCTGCTTTATTAAGGCAGGTTAGAGCCAAATGCAGTCCACTGAAAAGAACGGGTTAAAAGAGGAACTTAGACCCTGTAAAAAGGAGCATGCAGACAAGAACAGCAAGAGGGAAGGGGGTTCTGGGCCCAACTTACCACCCACCTCAGTGATGGAACCCATGGGCAACATCTATGGAACCAATGTGGCTGTTGGCTCAAGGAGTCAGAGGCGAGCCCCGTTCCAAGCAACGTTGGACCCTCACAGACTCAAGCACACCGGCGACCACATTATAGTGTGGACCAGAGGAGTCAGGCGTATCTGCACTGCTGCTCCAGATCCAGACACCTTGCCATCTGCTAGAGGCAAACAAAAACTGGCTTCTAAGATGACATTATCAAACGTTGCTTGAGTCTGCTTCCACCTGCTGGCAAGGGGGCATAACCCCATTTTTGTTTGGACTGTTTTAGCTGTATGATAAAGAAACAGAAATCAAAAAAACAAGTAGGAAGGTTGGACATTCCTTAGTATTTCCTAAATCTACTTATTCTGTGGAGTGAGTTGACATATATACTGTTTCAAAATATCTTCAGCGCTTTGGAGGAGCTTTTGATTAATATTTTGTTTTGACTGTTATTTTATATAAACTGATTTAAACTTCATTAAAATCACAGTCACAGTATAATCAAATCATGAATGTTTCATCTGCAAGCCACGTAGTATTAACATGGTAGAGTGGAGGAGTACTGAATGTTTTTGATTTTTAATCAAGTTTTTACTTTCACTTTTGTTTTAAAGGCAGTTAGATTGCCCCCTTTATATTGCTGTTCAATATCATCTCTCAATGTAATATTTAATATGTATTTTTTCAACCAATAATTACGGTTTCCTTGCCGTTTATACATTCCATTTGGCACAATTCGTTCTCGTGTCGTTTACAATGAATTCCTCATCGCTGACTCACTCCTGTTCTTTCCGTTTTTCCTTCCTTTACCATGTGTACTAAGATGCTTTAACCCCAATAGCTTTATCTTGTTACATCTGTTTTATGTGCCTTTAGATGTATTTTTATATTTATAATTAATTGTTTACTAATTTATTTATGTCTCCTTTAGCGTTCACAGATTCATAGTAGCCTCAAACAGCACGTTACAATACCATTGGTTCAATGGTCCCTTATAGAGGTATTCATGGTTTTATATGTTGCATTCCTGAGTTTTATATACTCGTTTTTCCTCTGTTTATATTGATTTTAAAATGACATAATCCATGTTTATAGGTTGTTTTATGTTTATTTTAACATATTATATTATTATTATGCTTATCATTATTTATTTATTTTATTAATTATTTATTACTATATTTTTACTATTTTATGGAACACACTGTTAGTTGCTCTGTTCGTTTACATGTTTAATATTTATGTTTTATTGTTTTTAGTTTTATGTTGGTTAAACCCCTGACAAAGTGTTATGAAACACGGCCTGTGTCGGGTTGGCATTGCTCAATAAAGGTTTTGGTTTCCCCCTATACCACGCCTTTGGACTGGTTCCTGGACATACAGAGCCAATGTTAATGTAAACCCTGTACGTCCAGGGCCAGCGACATGTGCGGGAAAGTTATTCCACCTCTGAGGTGTAATAACTTACCTGGACGTTACTTTATTGTAATGCTGGGGCACGGATGGGGCAAGGAGGCCGGAGGACATTCCCCGCAGCCCAACCCTGGCCTTAGGAGGCCAGATCGGGGGTCGGACTGCAGGGAATTTGCCTTATTTTATGGCGGCCGGCATCGCAGCTCTTCAATGGAGCCGCAGTGCCATGGCAACATTACGCCATGGCACAGCAGCTCAATAGAAGAGCCTTGACTGAGTTAGCCGGGGACAGTCCTGCACTTGCAGGTCAGACTGAAGCGCAGTCCCAGCCTGCACGTGCAGGATTGTTCGCAATTCTGATCCTGCGGGGCTAGACGTGCCCCGTGGGATCAGAATCATAATCCCTTCTGTACATCCGGTTCAGACTGGACGTACAGAGCGGATTGATATCAGGGACAGAATTGGTCCCATAGTATATATGAGAAAAACCTTCATCAAAATTTAAGGTAGACCATGTCAAAAAAATGGCCATTGATTCATTGTGAAACAAAAGTGTAATTATATATATAGATCTGCAACTATATGATTTCTACTGCTGAAAAAGTGGGAGGAGCAGGAGAGGGTGTAGGATTAAAAACCTTACTTAGGGGACTCGGAGTAAACGTGCTGGAGGTGCAGGGGGCCTGTTCGAGTGCCCCTGGGACTGTCGCCGCTGGGAGCCTTGTCTGGGAGCACCTTGCCTTTTCCCCTGGTAGCAGGCAGGCATCGCAGGGACACCTGGAGTCAACGAGGACCCAAGCTGGATAAAAACCTGCTCCACCGCTTACCCTGTGGACTCGGAGTAAACGTGCTGGAGGTGCAGGGGGCCTGTTCGAGTGCCCTTGGGACTGTCGCCACTGGGAGCCTTGTCTGGGAGCGCCTTGCCTTTTCCCCTGGTAGCGGGCAGGCATCGCGGGGACACCTGGAGTCAGCGAGGACCCCTTGCTCTGTCTGCTAGTATAAATTTGTTTTGTTTGTTCGACCGCGGAGCGTGTCCACGGAGCGTGATCCGAAGGGGCGTGTCCAAAGGGGCAAGACATGCCCCTTTGGCGCCCCTTCGGCATCACTGCGGTGTCACCACTGCGAGGGATTTTGCTCCTTGTGGTCTTGTTGTTTTGTAGTGTTTTGATATGGGGAAAAGAAAGGCTAAAGCTGGACGTGGTGCGGGTGTGTCAGAGAGTGCTCCTGTTGTCGGCCCTTTAGATAAACATCTGATCCCACGGCCGGTTATGCAGTCCTCCCCTGAGGGTGCCTCTCTTAGTTCTGGAGTGAGGACCCCTCCTCTTTGCCCTGCCGCACTATCACCTTTTCTTTCCTTAGGGAAGTCTCCTGACTATGTAAGGGTGAGTACCAAAATGGAGGTTACTTTGCCTAAACCTATGCAGTTGGCAGTAGCTGAGGGTTCTTCTGGACTCCCAGCTCTGCCGTCTGATGCAGAGGTGACACTGAAGGATCTATGGCAAGCTTTAAAATTAATTGATGATAAGTTGTCTTCTATTTTAAGTTCTTTATGTGTATTTTCCTCTGAAACAGTAGTTTCCTTGCAACAATTAGATGAAAAAATTTCTGTGGTGGATGCAACTTGTGCTAGGCTAGAGTTGCAGGTTCCTTCTTTACATTAAGCCATGGCGGCTGGGATTTAGGATTCCTTGCTCTTACATAATAAGTTGGAAACTCTTGAAAATAATATACGTTCGTGTAATTTACGTTTGTTAAATTTCCCTTACATTTCCCTTATTGCTCCTAAGATTCTCTTAGATAAGAACTTGAAAGAAGTGTTGCTTATTATGGATCCTATTGAAGTATCTCAGTTATACTGCCTTCCATCCGGCACTAAATGTATTAATCCTGTTGAAGGTGAGCTTGATGTGATTGAGCCCTCGATTTCAAATCTGACGGCTTTTTTGGAAGATTCTTCTGATTTAATTAACTCCTGTTCCACTTTAATTGTTACCTTAAAATCTGTGGAATGTAAACATCGTATTCTCAAGGCATTTTTCAAATATAAGTTAACAGCTTTTTGTGGACACAGGATAAATATATTTCCGGATGTTTCACGTGGCACACAACTCAGGAGGAGGCTGTTTTTAACTTTAAAGCCTCAGGTTCTAGAGTTGGGGGCCACGTTTTTTCTTCGTTTCCCCTGTAAATGTATTGTTAATTATGAGGGTGCTACATATATTTTTTCAGATGTTGGTCATTTGGAAAAGTTTATTTTGGAGCGGCAAGGTGTAACAGAGGTTAATCGGGGGGAGTAATTGATGTTAGCCTCCTATTATGTGTGTTTGTTCAGGAACCTTGTTTTCTTCTCTCTTTATTGTTATCTTTTACATCTGAGTCTCAGTAATGTGGACTTTATCACTTAGTTTAAATTATGTTAAGCATGTTTCCTCAGTCTGTTCTTGATTGTCCTTTATTTTATGTGATTGATTGTAATACTGATTAAATGCAAATAAAAAAAACTTTACTTAGCCACTACAAGCCACAGGAATAAAGCAATGGCAACCAATTTTAAAATCTAAAGGAGGAAAGAAACAGATTAAAAATCTAACAAAAAATAAAATAATATCCAGTCTTGCCTGTAAAGTTACAGAGAAAACAGAAAGACTTGCCTTGTTCATAGACCACAATGTCTTCCAGGTAACACAATGCCGAAATTACCGACTACACTTTCACAAAATGGAAATTACACTAACCTGGTAATTGTAGTTCCTGGAGGGTCCAGTTTAGTCCTCCAACATCGGGTAGTGCCCCTCCTCCTGCAGCCGGGAGACTGGACCAATCAAATCTTCTGTAGTATATATGCAGCAGGAGCTCCCAGAAGTCCCCAGTGTACTAGTAACAAAGCATACTTAACGAAGCAACACATTAGATTAATATACAAAATGACCTAATTAAAGAACAATTTGTTCCCCCCCAAGGAATATCCAACCCCCTCCCCAAACGAGGAAGTCAGAACACTGCATTGCGCCGGCACCGACACCTCAGGAATCAAAACACCGCTCCCCACCAGAAGTTCAGGAGCTGCCTGAACCCCCGAGACAGGGAAGAGCCTCTGCAAAAAACGCGGCTGCCACAGAGGGACCGAACGGCAAGAGGAACCGTCTTAATATCAACCGTTCGGAAAGGCGCGCCGCACCACATTAGCAGATAGTCGGGAGGGAAGGAGGACTAAACTGGACCCTCCAGGAACTACAATTACCAGGTTAGTGTAATTTCCATTTCCTGTTCGGTAATCCAGTTTAGTCCTCCAACATCGGGATGTAACAGAGCAGTTAAGACCGGGCGGGACCTTGCCATCCGGCGCGCAGAACCGCCGAACCAAAACAGGAATCCCGAGCCGCTGACACATCTAAGCGATAGTGTCTACTGAAAGCATGCAGAGACGACCAAGTGGCCGCCCTACAGATATCTGCCGGCGGAACCAGGCTATACTCCGCCCAAGAGGTCGCCTGAGCCCTAGTAGAATGAGCCCTCAGACCCTCCGGAACAGACCGCTGTTGCAACAGATACGCGGACGCGATCGCCTCTTTGAGCCATCTAGCAATGGAGGCTTTAGCCGCCGCTTCCCCTTTACGCGCACCCCCGAAGAGCACGAAAAGCCGGTCAGATTTCCGAAAAGACTCGGTAACCTTTAAATAACGATGGAGCGTACGACCCACATCGAGCCGGAGAAGACCTTTGTCCGTTGACCCGACAGATTGCGAAGAAAGCACTGGAAGAAACACTGCCTGATTCATGTGAAAGGGAGACACCACCTTTGGCAGAAAGGAAGGAACCGGACGGAGAACGATCCGAGCCGCGGAAAAAGACAAGAAAGGCTCTCGACAGGACAATGCATGCAGATCTGAAATGCGCCGTGCTGAACAGATGGCTACAAGAAAAACCGCCTTCAGCGTGAGATCTTTCAGAGACGCCCTGCGCAGGGGCTCAAAAGGTTCACGAACCAGGGCCCTCAGAACTAAATTCAAGTCCCAAGGAGGAACGAAAACTCTGCGGGAGGGCCGCAAATGAAAAACAGCCGTAAGGAATCAGCGTACATCCGGATGAGCCCCGAGCAGACGACCCAAAACCTTGCCGCGGTAACACGAGATAGCCGCCAGCTGGACTTTTAGGGAACTAGCCGCAAGGCCCTTATCGAAACCATCCTGAAGAAAACTTAAAACGACGGGCACTGAAACCGTCGCTGCCCGGACTCCCCGCCGGGAGCACCAGTCTTCAAAAATCCTCCAAATCCGAACGTAAGTAAGAGAAGTGGACGTTTTCCTCGCCCGCAGAAGGGTAGAAATCACCGCGGGGGAGTAGCCCTTCCTTTTCAGCCGAGCCCTCTCAAAGGCCAAACCGTAAGCGAGAATCGATCCACTTGGGGCATCCGCAAGGGACCCTGAAGAAGAAGATCCGGTAGAGCGGGCAGGAGCCAAGGAACGCCGTCGCTCAACCGGACCAGATCGGCATACCAGGGCCTCCGGGGCCAATCCGGGGCCACCAGTAACACGCGACCCCGGTGGCTCTCGATACGTTGTATGACCCGGCCGATCAGAGCCCACGGAGGAAAGACATAAAGAAGACCGGACGTTGGCCACGGCTGAATGAGAGCGTCGAGCCCCTCGGACATGCGCTCCCTTCGCCTGCTGATGAAGCGCCCTGTCTTGGCTGATTGAAAGGTCGCCATGAGATCCATGATGGGTGGACCCCACCGCCGGACGATTTGTGCGTAAACCTGTGGGTTTAGCTCCCATTCTCCGGGGTCCACCCGCACTCTGCTGAGAAAATCGGCCTGGACATTGTCTACGTCCGCAATGTGAGCCGCCAAGATTGCTGGAAGGCGAGTTTGCACCCAGTTGAACAAGGCCGCCGCTTCTGCCTCCAGGGCCACGCTGCCGGTACCCCCTTGGCGATTGATATAAGCTACAGTGGACGCATTGTCCGACAGGACTCTCACCGGCCATCCGAGAACCAGGGTCTCCAAGTCCACCAGGGCTAGCCGGACTGCCCGCAATTCGAGACGGTTGATCGACCAAGAGGCCTCCAGGGGAGACCATTCCCCCTGAGCAAAGCGGGACCCGCAGTGAGCCCCCCAGCCGGTTAAGCTCGCATCCGTCGTGAACGGAACCCACAGAGGAGGCTCCAAGGGAATCCCTCACGACAGGTTCTCGGCGGAGAGCCACCACCGGAGGGATCGGCGAACCGTCTTTGGGCAAGGCAATCTCTTGTTCAGCGAGTCGAACTGGTTGGACCAACGTCGCAGAAGAGCACTCTGCAGCGGACGCATGTGGAAGCGCGCCCAAGGCACCACCTCCAAGGTCGCCGCCATCGTGCCGAGGAGCCGCAGGTACCACCACGCCGACGGAGCTGGCATCCCCCGGAAGAGACGGACCAGAGCCCGCAACGCCAGCACGCGTCGCTCCGGAAGGCACACCAAGCCCCTTGCTGTGTCGAAGCGGACTCCCAGATACTCGAGATCCTGTGACGGAGACAGACAACTCTTGCATTCGTTCACCACCCATCCGAGGGACCGAAGGAGATCCACCACCCTGCTCGTGACTTGCACACACTCCCGACCGGACTTCGCTCGAATCAACCAGTCGTCGAGATATGGATGGACCAGGATGCCCTCCTTGCGCAATGCCGCCGCGACTACAACCATTACCTTTGTGAAGGTGCGGGGAGCCGTGGCGAGTCCGAACGGCATGGCCCGGAATTGAACATGGCCCCACGGGAGCGCAAAGCGGAGAAACCGTTGATGGGAGGGCCGGATGGGAATGTGTAAATAGGCCTCTGTAAGATCGAGGGATGTCAAAAATTCCCCTTGACGCACCGCTACGATGACTGACCGCAGGGTCTCCATGCGAAAGTGCGGTACTCTGAGAGCGCGATTCACGCCTTTGAGATCCAAGATCGGACGAAGGGAACCGCCCTTTTTGGGAACCACAAAATAGATGGAGTAGCGACCTGCGCCTCTTTCCAAGGGCGGGACCGGAACCACGGCCCCCAGAGGGAAGCCGATCCAGGGTCACGCGGATGTCCCGCGCCTTTTGAGCTCCCTTGCTGGGAGACAGAACAAACGAATCCGGAAGTGGGTGCGCAAACTCTAGGGCATAACCTTCTTCTATAATCTGCAGCACCCACCGATCTGACGTAATTTGGGCCCAAGAAGGAAGAAAGTCGCGCAAACGACCCCCGATGACCGGGTCTTCCTCTAGAGCCCGCCTCATTTCATTGTGGCTTGCGATTAAAGGAAGAGGCCGAGGAAGAGGCGGCTCCGGAGAAGCCCCTTCCCGCTCCTCTGAAACCACGAAACCCTTGATGACGGGTTCCAAAACGACCGCGCTGCGAAGTCCACAGCCGGGAAGAACGAAATCTGCGCGCATCCCGAAACTGGCCGCGCGCTGAGGTGGACGACCTATTAAGCTTAGGCTTATCCTCTGGAAGCCGACCACCCTTAGACTCACCGAGATCCTTCACCAACTTATCCAGAGCCTCACCAAATAACAACCTGCCCTTAAAGGGTAGTTTACTGAGGCGAGACTTGGAAGAACCGTCGGCCGCCCAATTGCGCAACCAGATGGACCGTCGTGCCGCTACCATGGAGGCCATGCTATTAGCTAGGGAGCGTATTAAATCATAACACAGATCCGCCAAGTAGGCCGATCCCGACTCCACGCGGGTAACGTCCAACAGCCCCTGTTGGTCCATACCGGACCCCGAGCGCAGGTGCTGCGACCATCGCAAACAAGCTCGAGCTACCCACGCCCCACAAATAGAAGCTTGTAACGATAAGGCGTTGGTCTCGAAGGCTTGCTTCAACAAATTATCAACCTTTTTGTCCTGAACATCCCTCAGGGCCGCAGCCCCTTCAACCGGGATGGTGGTTTTCTTAGTCACTGCCGAAACGGCAGCATCCACCCGTGGAGACTTAAACAAGTCCCTGTCCTTGTCTGCAAGGGGGTAAAGACGATTCATGGTCCGAATCCCTTTCAAAGCGGATTCCGGTTGCTCCCATTCCGCATGGATCATCTGCTCAACTACTCGGTGCACAGGAAAAACTACCTGGGCATCCCTGACCGCCTGAATGAGAGGATCCTCGAGACCCTCCTCCTCCAGCAGCCGCACCGCAGAGAGGTTAAGTGCTTGGAGAGACTCCGTGACCAAAGGTACCAGCTCGTCCCTTCGAAACACCCGAATGATGCGAGCCTGATCTTCCAGTTCTGGAAGCTCTCCGTCTTCTAACTCCTCCGCCTCAATATCCGGATCCCCCTCAGTCTCGGAATCCGGGAGGCAAAGGGCGTCCTGACCCTGGTCCCCCAACCTGGGCCGCTTGACCGCGGGTTGGGAAGACCGCTGAACCCCCCCCCCCCCGCGGATGCTGGGGGGAGAGAGGCGGGCCAAGCCTCCGGCAAATGACCAGACCGGCTTAAGCGGAAGGCCTGATGCATGAGAAGAACAAAATCCGGGGAAAAGTCTATAGGCGACGCTACCATAGCCGCCTGCTGGAGCTCAGGGACCGACGTACTAGACGC
Organism: Ichthyophis bannanicus; assembly: GCA_033557465.1. Lineage (NCBI taxonomy): Eukaryota > Metazoa > Chordata > Amphibia > Gymnophiona > Ichthyophiidae > Ichthyophis > Ichthyophis bannanicus. Next base: position 605,639,050 of record CM066036.1, on the reverse strand, counting down.
CGGGCCCAGACCAGAAGGAAGGATGCTCGGTGAAGGGACACTGTCCCCCGAAAGGGAAGGGTCCCCGGGCACATGCTGTTCCTTAATTTCAATAGGCAGCTCCAGTTCTGAAGAAACTGCAGCACAGCTCTTACAGATTCCAGAGTCAGTCATTGTACCTCTGCGGGAGCCACAAATTACACACTGAGGTTTGGCAGCCATGCCAAGGCCACCTGCTCTCAGGGAAAAATAAGGCAACAGGAACAGGGAAGCCCACACCAAGGGGACTAACCTTATTCAATTCAGCACAGTATTAAATTTAAAACCTTTTTTTTTTTTTTTTTTTTTTTTTACAGTAAACAAAATACTCCCCAGAATCCTAGGGGTGCCCTGAGCAAAATTGCCAGCAAAAGAAACCCCAAAAACACCAGGGGAACCCGTGCGCAAGTGTTAAAAAGTACCCTTAAAAAGCACACTTTAGAAATCCAAAATGGCCGCCGCACTTTTTCACCCTCGGTAAAAAACGGCGCGAAAATACAAAGGTACCCAAATAATATGGAAAAGAAAGAAAACGACCCTCTAATACAGAGCAAGCGAAAAAAAAGCAGGAAAAAGTGCAATTTGGAAGCCAGGGGAGCCGACAGAGCCTCTGCCCAAGCAAAGAACAGAGAGCTTAAAACAAGGAAAATTCCTACCAGCTCTGGGAACAGCAAGGAACTCAGCCCACTTCTCCAAGTGACAGGCAATGTTGCAGCCGGTATGGCTCTTCCCCGAACAGCCTTGGGGAGAGCTCAACCCAGGCTTCAGAGATTCCCAGGCAGAAAGGCAGGAGCCCAAGGCAGGTCTGGCTTTCCCCAGAAAGTCTCCTGTGTCTTTTTCTTTTTTAAAGATACAGCTACCTAGCAAAAGAAATAGAATATAAAGGACCAGAAATAAACCCCAAAAGAACTAACTAACTAGTGTTGCTCCTTCAAATGTCACTTAGCGTGCCCAGCAAGGGCACAGAAGTCCTCCAGCTGCAGGGAGACTGGACACACTGGGGACTTCTGGGAGCTCCTGCTGCATATATACTACAGAAGATTTGATTGGTCCAGTCTCCCGGCTGCAGGAGGAGGGGCACTACCCGATGTTGGAGGACTAAACTGGATTACCGAACAGGAACTGCTTTTAAAGGCCCATAAAATGGCGCCAAAATGACAAGGGTCAAAGGTGTGCTGGGATAGATATATAGATCTATGTTTCTTTTGTTATATAAAAGGGGGGGAACATATGTATACAATCTATCCTTTAAATTATGTCAAACCGGAATGGATAAAAAAGGAAAGAAAACAGACCCAAAATGTAAAGGGTGAAATTGCCGAAATACAAATGCATATAAGAGTATATAGGATCAAAAATGTAGAAAGAGAAGAGGCTCTGGTCATCTGAGACAAGATTGTGTGAACCGAACGTTCAAAAATGTAGCAAAACTATCAATAAACACTATGGTGGGACTTGAACTCGGAGCTCATCAGACATAATTGAAAACGGAGCAATAATATAATCCATACCAAAGAGAAAAGATAAAACCCAATGTGTAGAGTATGTCATACCAAATTAACATAAAATCTAGGTGTGCCGCTAATGTTCCAGCAAAAGTAGAATTTGAACTCATAGCACATCAAAAGGCAATTACATCATAAATACCAATAAATAGCTAAAAAAAGCTAAAAGTGAAAAGAACAAAGATAAAAAGCCAGCCAAATGAAATATGTTAAAAAAGGGGGCAACAATAATAAAGATCATAAAGGGTAAAATTCAATATGTACAGTGCACCATATGAAGACGTTAACTTAAAAAGTGGAAAAAGAGAATATTTGAACAACATTTGGCAATGCTAGCATTTCTACAGTAAGTGAACCAATATGATGTGGTAAAAATAGAACTTGTAGACCAGTCAAATTTAATAAGGGGAAATAAAACCTAATAAAAAGCTAAAAACAATGATAAAAATGCCATGTTAAAAAATACAAAACGAAACAAATAAAAATAAACTATTAAAAGCAAAACCTCAATATTGCTAATAAAACACCGTAGGTAAAACAAATCCATTGGATTCACCATAACAAATGAGCCAGGGTCAAAGAAATAAAAAGAATTAAAAAGAAGGTTGGAAATTAAAAAGAGGGTTGCAAAGGGAACTGGCCAACCTGACGAAAATAAAATTGTAGTAAGATGCCTTGTATTAAGATTGATTAATTAATTAACTAATTAAATTAATTAATTAATCCAAAAATACCAGAGGGAAGACTCCTCTGCTTCGGTTTGTCCTCTGGGAGTCTTCCTCCCTTTGAGTCTCCTAACTCCTTTCATCAATTTGCCCAAGTCCTCTCTGAATAGCAACTTCCCCTTGAATGGAAGCCTACTGAGGTGAGCCTTAGAAGAACCATCAGCCGCCCAGTTCCGAAGCCAAAGGTAGTGGCAGGCTCCCACCACCAAGGCCATACTCTTCGAAAGGCCCCCGATAAGATCATAATGAGTATCCGCTAGGTAGGCCGCACCGGACACAATCCTTGTGGCCTCACTCGTGGAGTCCCCCAACAGGTCGCAAAGCTACTGTAAACACTGCGACCAACCAAGACAGGCCCTGGCCACCCAGGCCCCACATACTGACGCCTATAGGGCGATGGCGCCAACGTCAAAGGCCTGCTTCAATAAGGTGTCCAGCCTCCTATCCTGGGCATACTTAAGGGCCGCGCTGCCCTCAACAGGGATAGTCGTCTCCTTGGTTACTGCTGACACTGTCGCGTCCTCCTTTGGGGATCGCAGCAACTCTCCTCTTCCAGCAAGGGATACAAACACGACATGGTTTGCATCGGCCAGAAACTGGCCTCTGGCACTTTACATTCATTCTGGATCATCTGCTTGACCACCCGATGAACCGGAAAAACCTTCTGTGTCTTTCGTACTGCCTGAAGCAGCAGATCCTCCAAGGCCTCCTCCTCAGCCGGAAGCCCTCCAGAGATATTAGACAAGAACAATCCGTGCCTGCTCTTCCCAGTCAGGAATCGTGCCTTCTTCCAATTCCTCCTCTTCCTCTTCCATCTCTAGCTCCAGAGAATCACCATCCTGTGCCTCAGATAGAGGGGACAACTGCTCCCTATCATCCCCGAGCTTGGCACGCTTTGCCGACTCTACCAGGGGTCCAAGACCCTTAGAGCCAGCCGGCCGCTTCACCGCGCTCCCCTGCACGCCCTGCTGATGCAGGCAAAATGCCTTGTGCAGCAACAAAACAAACTCTGGAGAGAAACCTCCCCAGCCTGCCCCCTCCTCCACACCCTGGGAAATGGAGGGCCTAGGCGGCACCTGGGACCCTGAAGCCAGCTCTATCCCCGTGGAAGCAGGGCTCCCTGCCCCGCTCTCATGCTGAGCAACCCTCTGCTCTTCTGATAGGGGAAAGAGAGCACTCCTGGCTTGCGCTCGCATGGATGCCTTGCTCAACCGATGCTACCTCTAATGCAAATCCCCTGCATATGCCAGCGTCTGACACACTGCTCCCCGCCGGGTCCCACACGCTAAACATAGGGGTCTTGCCGGCATGTTGGAAGAGGTCTTCAAGACACCCTGATCTGAAACCAATAGGCAGAGCACAAGTCACGGGATACAGGAAGCACTCCAGATAATCTAAATCTTACTGTGCCCCCCTTTTTTTTGTTTTTTTATTAAGGCAGAAAACCACCAACAAAAACAGCCACCTAGCAGCTAGAATCAAATAAAATGTTTTCTAACTGCCGACCCAGTAATGACGGCCCCAAAACAGCCTACAGGCCAAAACACCGGTGAGCTACAGTGCCTGCAAAAAACAGAGCTGTAAAGGCGCAAAAATGCATGGCCAATGTTTCCCGACACACTCTGGCTTACAGCGGACCTCACCAACCATGCAGTCAGCAGCCGCGTGGTTTTCTTACCTCCCCACGTAGTCTGCCTACCCATGTAAACAGCCGCGGCGCTCCTGCAGCCTCGCCTCTGGGCCTCCTCCGATGCCGCACTGTCTTCCCGCCCCACGCTCAGCAGCTATGGAGCTTTGGCAGCGAGGAAGGGTCTGCTCTGTACTGCCCTCTGTGCGGGATCCTGCAGAGAGCGGCTCCTCACCCGTTTACAGGGTCAGGAGCCACTCCAAGGCCCGGGCTTCTGCTGATCGTTCCTTTCCCCAAAGTCTCCTCCTTTACCCGGCCCAAAGGGAGATAAGCTCAGCAGGGGGTAGGGGGGTTCCTTTCCCTACCCCACACACTTCCAGTGACCTACAACTTAAACAAGAAATTGCAGGGCCGGCTGGAAGGCACAGAGGATGGAAAATAAAACCAAATAAAAAGGCAAGAAAAAAAAATGAATCCTGCACTCTCCTTAGCTGTCCCTCCAGGAAGCCTAACCCCTGGCTTGCTGCTCCCTCCAGCTGCTTGGAGACTGAGCATACTGGAGCTGGTGGGAGGTACCAGCAGCATATATAACTCAGGAACCATCAAGATGTTGACGTGCTCAGTCTCCAAGCTGCTGGAAGGGCAGCACAACCCAGAGGTGAGGGACTGGACTGGAGAGATGCTAAGGAATGGCTTTTATTACCAGAGCTGCCAAGTTCCCCAATAACCAAAAGGGGATATTTTGGGCACTCCTGGTTTTGAACTCACATCCTCAATTCTCTGTGGTATTTGTAATCCCTGATTATACCTATTGAAATAATGCAGCGCTTCTCAGTCCTCTCCTGGAGCTACACCTATCCAGTCAGGTTTTCAATATTAACACAATGAATATGCAAGATGGATTTGCAAATTTTAGAGACCCACTATATGTAAATCTTTCTAACAACTATGCAAAAGATGGATTTGCATATTTTAGAGACCTACTGTATGTAAATCTTTCTCATGTATATTCATAGTGGAAAGCCTAAAATCTCAATTGGCTAGGTGTGCTTCCAGGAGAGAGATGAGAAGTATTACCATAAAGCATCAGGAAAGAGTTATCAGAAATTCAGGACTGGCCTATAATCTCCCTCCTACAACTAAGTAACTTGGAACTATGTATTAGAGAACTTTTTGTTCATACATATTTACATCATAATATCGTAGTCTTATTTCCATATTACAAGAAATACCAGAAATTCTTAACCATAAAGTCTTCCCAAGCTTTTTAACTTTTAAAAGAAAGTTTTTTTAGGCTAAGAAAGGGTATCCAACCCCACAATTTATTTATTTTATTTATTTATTTTGTTTTTCTATAACGTGCCATTACAGATCAGTGTGGTTTACATAAAACATATGAACGTGGTTTACATATAACATTTGAACATGGTTTACATATAACATATGAACAGTAAACTAGTTTACATCAAACAGGTTACATATGACAAATTTGCAGCAAGTTGGTATACCTAGGAACATATTTACATTACAGGAACATATTTACTTTAAAACAAGATTAAATTGGCATCAGCTGTTCGGTTGTTTGTTCGACTGATCTAGGGTGGATGGTTATAAGTTAGTTGGAAGAGGTAAGTCTTCAAAGCCTTCCTAAAAGAAGTAAGATCTGGGATGGCGCGTATCATTGGAAGTAGTGCGTTCCATTGGGTTGGCGCAAATAGAGAAAAAGCCTAATTCCTAGTTGTCTGGGTACAGGTTCTTACTGTTGAAGGGGTCATGAGAGCGTTTACCATGCATGTTCTCCTGGTCCTGGTCTCCGGCGTTCATTGTATGAGTTCTGAGAGCGAGGTTGCCGACATTCTATGCAGGGCCTTAAAAGTGAATAGTAGTGCTTTGTAGGTCAGGCGACTTGCTATGGGGAGCCAATGAAGCTGAATCAGAAGAGGAGTGATTTGGTCGTATCTGGATGCAGACAGGATTGTGCGGGCAGCTATGTTCATGGCGAGTTGTAGTGGCTGGAGAGTGTGCTTCGACATGCCATGAAAGATGATGTTGGAGTAGTCCAGATGAGGGAGGATGAGAGCTTGAGCGACTGAGCGGAAGTGTGAGGACTCAAGGAGAGGACATAAGTGCCGAAGGGTTCTCAGTTTATGGTATACTGCTTTGGAGATATTTTGAATGTGGATCTCCCAGCACAGGCTTTGGTCTATTGTTATTCCCAGATAGTGGACTTCTTGTTTGGTTATGAGGTCAAAGTCTTTCACTCTGAGGGAGGGCAGAGGGGTAAATGTGGGGACTTTGGATATGAATAAGACCTCAGTCTTATTGTTGTTGACCATCAGGTTGTGGGTCATGAGCCAATCTGAGATTGTGTTGAAGCATTCTACTATGGACGAGTAGTCCGGCTTGTCAATGAGGAATGGAGTGTACAGTAACACATCATCGGCGTAGATGTGGTAGAGTATGTTGAATGATTGAATGATAGAACAGATTGGCTGTATGTAGATGTTAAAGAGTAGGGCTGAGAGGGAAGATCCTTGTGGGACCCCTTATGTTTGTTGGAAAGGCCTGGATGCATGGTTATCTATGCGGACTTCTTGTTGTCGGTCGGATAGGTAGGATTTGAACCAGTCCAAGGCTAGGTTTCTTATGTCTTTTTGATACAGTTGGGTGAGCAAGAGGTTGTGGTTGAATGTATCGAAAGCTGATGCGATGTCCTTAAATATGAGGATGAAGCCTTGTTTCTTCTTATCAAGGCCCATATGGAGTCTATCAAGGAGAGTCGTGAGAAGGGTTTCAACACCATGCTGTTGCCGAAATCCGTGCTGTTACTGGTCTAGAGGTGCGTAGGAGTCGATGTGGTCCTGGGTCTGTTGGTAGACGATCTTTTCTATAATTTTGGTTAGGAAGGGGAGGCTTGAGATAGGTCTGTAGGATTTGATATCTGATGGGTCAAGTTTTTTATTCTTGGTCTGATAGAGGCAGTTTTCAAAGGGGGAGGAAGGATGCCTTCAGATAGTGATAGGTTGGCGATTCTGGCTATGGTTGGGCTGAGGTAGGTTTGCGTGCGTTTGATCCAGAATGGTGGACAAGGGTCCATTGGGGAAGTTGTGGTGTTGATCCCACTGATGATTCTTTCTACTTGTTCAGGAGGGCATGGATAGAAGGATTCCAGAGTTGGTGAGGGAGTGCCGGCGGAGTTGTAAGGGTGCTTGGGTAGGCATTTTAGTTCATGAATAGATGGGTTGGCTGTTGGTGAAGTTGTTTTACTGTACTTTGAAAGTAGGTGGCAAAGTCATCTGGGCTTGGAGTGCTTATTGGTTGTTTTGTGGATGCATCTTTTGTGAGTGATTTGACTAGGTTGAAGAGTTTGCGAGGTTTATTAAGAGAGCACATGAGGGTATTGGTGTGATGTTCCTTTCTCTTGTTATTGATCATTCTTCGATGTTGTAGTTTGTTCAGGTAGGCATCTTTGTCACTAATCAGTTTGGAGCATCGTCAGCGCCGTTCAAGCTTCCTGAGTTGCACTAGTGATTCACACGGGTCAGCGGTGAACCATACTGCTGTGTGGTTTTTGTAGACAGGCTTTGTGGATGGTGGGAGGAGTGCAGCTCCGGAAAGGTGGTTGTTCCAGCTGTCTAGTAGATTATTCAGGTTATTAGTGTCGGGGTTGAGGTGACGTAACGTGTTCCTGAGGAAAGTTTCCTTGTCGAAATGTCTGAATTGGCAGTGAACAGGAACGCTTGGTGCAATAGATTGCTGTTCTTTACTGTTGGGTGGAATGTCAAAGAGGATGGCCTTGTGGTCGGACCATGGCACTGGGTGTACCTGTGGATAGTACTGATTGCATAAGTTGTTGTGAGGTTGCGGTCACTGTTCCCTCTAAGCTGTGCGCGTGTGCGCGCGCACACACCTCGCCGAGTGAGCGCACATACTTTACAACAGAGCGCACAAAAATTACAGCTCTGATTCTGACAGAAAACAACACAGACGTCTTAAAATTTAAAAGTTATGACTGTAATTACTAGAAATTTCCCACTTCATTTAGTAATCGTCTATTTTCATTTAATTTGATTAAAATCAATGTGGTGTACATACTGTATTCTGTATATAACTCCGAGTGTTGTTATGTGGCGCACAAAAATTTAACCTTCCTTCAAAAGCTGCACACAGCTGATATTTTATGCGCACACAGCCTACAGAAAATTAGAGGGAACATTGGTTGCGGTGCAAAAATGAGATCCAAGGTGTTGCCTCCAGTGTGGGTAGAAGTGTGGACGATTTACATGTGTAACAAAGAAGAAAAACAGCATCAAGATCACTTCCCCTGGCATATGACAAAAAACAATTTATATCTTTGTTGTGTGGCCCTGGCCACATCAGGGAAAATCCATATTCTTTGCCTCCTAAAAGAAACTTGTGAGCTCCTGAAGTAAAAGCGCATCAACATATTCACATTCTGCTCAAGAACAAAACTGCCCAGTAATGTTGACATCATAGATGTCTCTAGAAAGAGAGAAAGAGATCCAAACTGCTAATTTATTCCTCAAGCCTTACTCCTCTTGGAAGAAAATACACTTTATTCACTAGTGGCACTAAGGAAGCTTAAATGTGCCAAACTTCCATTAAGTACTTCTAGCAATGCAATGCAATGCAATGTTTGCCTTTGAGTCAATGCTGACTCCTGGTGAGACCCAGCAGCTCCTGGGTTTTCTTGGCAGTGTGACTGGAAGTTGATTGCTAGGGCTTTCTTCCAAGGCAAAGGAAGGTTATGTGACTTGTAGAAGGCCACAAGGAGTGCTAGTGGGACTCAAACTCTGGACTCTTTGTTAGTAAGCCACTAGGCTAACTCCAAAGTACTTTTTAAATATATTCCACTCCAAAGTACTTCTTAAAGATATTCAGTAGCAATATACTAGTCATCTTTATGAAATTTAACAAATAGAGCTTCAACTATCTAGTATAATTTTCCATTTTCTCCAGTCTACAATGGATTTACAAAGTATCTAGCACAAAAGCATTGCTCACACTTTTATGACCCTGTTTACTAAAGGTCTTCTCCCATTTTGTGTCTATGGGAAAAACACTTAGTAAAGAGGGCCCTTAGTCTTCTTCTTAAGTCCCTTTTTCCAGAACCTCCAATCTCTCATGATGTTCCTTCTCAACGGACTCCTGCTTCTGGGCCAACACTCCCACAGTTTGGACTAAAGAATTAACATCAGCAGAACACAGAAAATAAAGCCTCCAATTTCATCAAAGCTCCTCAAATTAAATTCACAGTCACCTCAAGAGCCCATTGAGCTGGAGATAATCCATCATCAGCTAGGACACCAATGGAATATCCACCAACTCCTGGCTCCAGGAATGGCAGAAGCCCTCCTCCTAATACTCTTGGCAACTTCACTGCCTATGCTAATGTCAAAGCGTTTCTTCTTGATGTATTCGACATAGACTCAGCAAGAGATATTCCCACTCCCTCCCATGGGGCATCTATGTGCATGTCATCAGCATTTGTTAATCCCTCGCTGTATATCAGATAGTGCCAGAAGGACTGCATGTTAGAATGGCTTCTGAGGCTGAGGGAAAGCTTGCCCAGCAGTTCAGACATCCCAGCATCCAAGTTTTCAGCAGGGGAACCATCAATCAAGAGTCTAGAAGGTTGACCAAGGAAACAATTAATGCACTGCTGGACCGGTCCAGGTACTAAGAGCTTCTAAAAGTTAAGATTTGACCCTTCCCTTATGCTTTGGTGCCAAATCGCTGAAGAGGAAAAAATAAAAGCCCCAGCAGCAACATGGAACCAAAAGCCACTCAAGCAGCCAGCTTGGCAAATATCCTCTTCAAAAGAAAACCATTTAACCCTTTTAAACTTAAGGAATATATTTTATTTGAGCTTCAAATATGGTATTTTTAAACATCATCTATGCCTCATGCAAATTTCAACCCTTGCAACTGCCTCTTAGTTTCCTTTTAATGTCCTTTTTATATCATAATGTACCGTTTTTAGGGTTAAATGTTACTGCATTAGTTTTAAGGCACATTTTAAATAGTATGTGGAGAATGGAATTGAGGTGTTGAAGTCAAGACATGCTCAGTTCTGATGGTATTTTAGAAATAGCTCTGCTAAAGAAGATGCTGTTTCTCAAGTACATAGAGGGAAGTGCAGGAACACACGTGGATTAATATCCACTTGCATCAGGAAGAGACATTTTACAAATTTACACATGGCAAAAATCAACAGAGGAAATCCATCAATTTACATACATAAGTGATGGCATTTCACAACTTGCACGTGTAAATGTTGTCAATTAAATGTGCATATGGGCCATTTCTCAAACTTAAACATTTATTTTATTTATTTATTTACATTCTCTTATATACCGCGCTATTCTGCATCAGTGCGGTTTACATTGAACAAACTGAAATTACATTGAACAGGGCATTATAACTTGGAAATAACTATTTTACAGGGTACATGGGCTATGGAGGGTTAAGTGGCTTGCCCAAGACCACAAGGAGCACCTGTGGGACTAGAAACCCCAGTCCTTCTGGCCCAAGGTTGCTGTCCTCTAGTGGGATTTGAACCCCTGACCTTCCGGCCTGAAGTACCACTAGGCCACTCCTCCACTCCACATTTAGCTACAGAGGAGTATATCTTTAACTCACTTCAATCTGAAGTGGGGAAATATTAGGGGGTGGAATTAAAAAGGATAATCCCCTTAATCCCTCCTGTAAAGGGCTAGCCGAAATGCACACTTTAAAAACCCGCACATGCCAGGAAGTAGGTGTTAATCCCAAAGTGAGAAGTTTGGGGTTCTATGTGCATTCCCTATATGAAATGTGGAATACACACAGATTTTTCTCCTACCCAAGTCACACCCCAAGCCATTTAGAGTAGTTACTCACCTGTAACAGGTGTTCTCCAGTAGCAGCAGGAATCAGTCCTCACATATGGGTGACGTCGGTGCCGATGGAGCCCTCGTGCGGAGCATTTCCCCAGCTTTCAAGGAAAGCCTTTGGGAATGCAGCGCGTATGCGCGGTCCCCTTCCCGCCCAAGGGTGCCATTTTGCTCTGTCTGATGACATAGCTAAAAGACAGCAAAAAACAAAATGAAGGATATGACTGCAACTCCAGGGGAGGAGGGAGGGTCGTGAGGACTGATTCCTGCTGCTCCTGGAGAACACTTGTTACAGGTGAGTAACTACTCTTTCTCCACGACCAAGCAGGAAGTCAGTCCTCACATATGGGACTTCCCAGCTCTAGGCTACCGGAAACCCTAAGCTGAAAAAATGGCTCCCTCTCAACAGCCTCAGCATTCGTGATAAGAATATCCTCTGAGAACGCCCCCGTACGGTAGCCCAACACAAGGGCCGGAGGGTAGGAGTTACCTAAACCTCAAAGAGATTACGGAGTACCGCCTGTCCGAAAGCACTGTCCCTTCGGGACTCTCTCTTGAGGCAGTAATGGGCTGCAAAAGTCTGGCTTGAAGACCAAGTTGCAGCCCAGCAGATGTCTGCCAAGGGAACAGAGCAGAAATGAGCTACTGACGTGGCTTTCGCCCTGACACGGAGGGCCGTGACTCGACCCTGCAAGGGAAGGTCGGCTGCCTTGTATGCCCAGGCGATACAATCTGCTACCCAAGTGGACAACGTACGCTTGGAGACAGGTAACCCCATCTTATTAGGGTCAAAGGAGATGAAGAGCTGAGTAGCCCTTCGATGCCCCCGCGTACTTTCTATGTAAAAAGACAACACCCTCTTACAGTCCAGGGTATGCAAGACTGTTTCAGCCCGGCTATTATGCGGCCTGGGAAAAAAGGTTGGAAGAACCACCTCCTGGTTGAGGTGGAAAGAGGAGACCACTTTTGGAAGGAACTTGGGATGGGTCCATAGGACCACCCTGTTGCTATAGAACCGTGTGTACGGCCTATCAGAAACCAGAGCTTGTAGTTCACTCACATGTCTGGCCGAGGTAAGAGCCACCAGGAAGAGCGCTTTCCAAGAGAGGAAGCGCAAATGGCAAGTAACCATCGGCTCAAACGGTGGGCGAGTAAGTTGATGCAAGACCACGTTCAAATCCCACTCAGTCGCCGGTGGATGAACCGGAGGCTTGAGTAGAAGCAGACCTCTGAGAAATCGGCAAGGTAAGAGAAAGGATCTTCATTGCGCTGAGCACACCATACCGTAAACCTACGCCACTTGAGGGCATAGGACTTTCTGGTGGACTGCCTCCTAGAGGCCAAGACCACCTCCTCAACCACCTTAGGTAGAAGTAAGGGAGCTAGCACTATCCTTTCAGCAGCCAGGCCATCAAATTGAGGGACCTGAGATTGGGGTGCAGAAGGGAACCTTGCTCCTGAGACAGGAGATCGTGTTGCAATCCCAGAGGGAATGGAGTTTCCACCGCCAACTGTAGCAAAAGTGGAAACCACGGCTGCCTCGGCCATCTGGGGGCTACCAGAATCACCGAGGCCTTGTCCCGGAGGATCTTGAACAGAGTTCGGGCCACCAGGGGCATGGGAGGAAACGCATACAAGAGGCCCGTAGACCAAGAGATCAGAAAAGCATCTGCTGCCATCTGCAGGGGATGCGGCTGACTGGAGCAGAACCTGGGCAGCTGACGGTTCAGTGGACTGGCAAAGAGATTGATGGATGGAAGTCCCCAGCGGAGGAAGATCTGCTGGGCCACTAGTGGATTCAACGGCCACTCGTGAGGTTGGAGAATCCTGCTTAGCTTGTCTGCCAGAAAATTCTCCTGACCAGGTAGGTAAACTGCTTTGAGAAACATACCCTGTTTGACCGCAAAGGAGCAGAGATCCCGTGCCTCCTGACATAGGAGCCTGGATCCCGTGCCCCCTTGTTTGTTCACGTAAAACACTGCCACTTGATTGTCCGTCTGAACTAAGACAGACTGGTGAGAGAGGGCATGAGAAAATATTTATAGAGCTAAGTGGATTGCTCGCAGCTCCAAAAGATTGATTTGGTGCGTGGCTTCCCGAGGAGACCGCAGGCCTTGAGTGCACATGCCTTGGCAATGTGCACCCCAGCCCTTTAAGGAAACATCGGTCATCAGCACCCTTGTGTGTGCTGGAGCCTGAAAAGGTATCCTCTTGAGAAGGTTTGGGAGATGTAGCCACCACTGTAAGGAGTCCAAAAGTGGTTTGGATACCTCTATTCTGTCTCGGAGGTCGCCTGTGGCCTGCGTCCACCAAGCTCTGAGGCACCATTGAGCAGCCCGCATGTGTAGACGGGCATTCGGAGTCACATGTACAGTGGATGCCATGTAGTCCAGGAGCCGCAGGTAGCGCCTGGCGGAAACATGAGAACTGCTTTGGAACTGGCTGGCCAAGTCCATCAGTCTGTGGGCCCTGTCCTTGGGCAAGTAGGCTCTTGCCTGAAGGGTATCTAATCTTGCCCCTATAAACTCTAGGTTCTGAGAAGGGAGCAAAGTGGACTTTGCATAGTTTATGACAAAGCCCAGATGCTGAAGAAGAGAGACAGTGCGAAGAGTGGCTTGTCGGGCCTCCTGGAGAGACTGGCCCCTGATGAGCCAGTCGTCCAGATATGGGAAGACAAAAATTCCCTGATTCCTGAGATAAGCCGCCACCACCGCCAGGCATTTGGTGAAAACCCTGGGGGCAGAGGTTAGGCCAAAGGGAAGTACCCTGTACTGAAAATGGTTTCCTCCCACCACAAATCTGAGATATTGTCTGTGGTCTGGATGAATGAGGATGCGAGTATAAGCATCCTTTAGGTCTAAGGAGCATAGCCAGTCTCCCTGCTGGAGGTAGGACTGCAGTATCCCAAGGGTAAGCATCTTGAACGTTTCCCTCTCCAGAAACATGTTTAGGTTTCGCAAGTCTAGGATAGGCGAGAGGCCTGTCCTTTTTGGTACCAGGAAGCACCTGGAGTAGAAGCCTTGCCCTTCCAGGTGGTGAGGCACCGGTTCCACCACCTGTTCCTTTAGAAGACTTGCCAACTCCTGAAGGAGGAGGTTCCTGTGTAGAGGGAGTCTTGGAGGCTCCCCTGGAAAGTAGGAGGGGGGGATATCTGGTGGAAGTGGAGCATGTAGCCCTTTTGGATTATGCTCAGTACCCAGGTATCCCCTGTGATGGCTGGCTACCTGTATGCGTACAGGGTCAATTGACCTCCTGTGCTGAGTGGAGCCACCGGCGGAGAAGAGGCTATGCTGTGGGAGTCAAAACCCCGCTTCCTGCTGTGCAGGAGCCGGAGCTGGCGGCTTGGGTGTCTTCTGCCTACGGGGCCCATGCCCCTGCCCCTTGGCCTGCTGGACCTGTTGGGGAGCTGGAGAGGCCTGATATTGAGGGTAGGCTTTGTAGGTAGCACCCTTCCTCGGAAAAAAGGGCTTCTTTCCCGAGCCCCTCTTTTTTTGAGAAGGGGCAGAAGTCTTTCTGGACAGCCTTGTCCTGGTGAGACTCTCAGTCTCGATTTCTGCAGCCTTTTCAGTCATGGGCTTACCGAATAGGTTGTCACCTCGTCACGGGACATCGACCAACTTGTCCTGCACCCATGACTCCAGGTCCAATGACTGTAGCCAGGCCTGACGGCGTGCACCGATGCCGGCCGTGGTTACCCGGGCCGAAGCCTCGAAGCCATCATAGGCTGCTCAAGAGATAAACTTCGAGCACTCTCGGATCCCTGTCGACAAGGCCTTGAACCTCTGCAAGGGCTCCTTGGAGAGGCCAGCTGAGAACCCAGCAAGCTCCTTTGCCAGGTCTCTTAGGTACATGCCCATGTACAGCTGGTAAGTCTGGACATGGAAAGATAGCATAGAGCCCTGGAAGCACTTTCTACAGAGGGCATCCAGGTTCTGGGCCTCCCGGCCTATGGGGCACCAAAGAGTGCATCTTTTGACTCTTCAGGTGGTGCATGGCCGATTCCACAACCATGGAATTGTGCAGTAGCTGCGCCTTTTGGAACCCAGGGCTCTTACGGACTCAATAAATGGAATCGACCCGTTTGCTAAGAACCGTCACCGAGGCCGGTGCCTCCCACATACGGAAGAGCAGTCGTTCCAGCATCGGAGGAACCGGTACAGTAAATGCTTCCTTCAGAGGAAAATCATACTGGAGGGCTTCGAGCTCCTCGGCTCGAGGCTCCTCCTTGGTGTCCGCAGGGAATGCCAAAGCCTTGGCCATGTCCCTCACGAAGTCCGAGAAAGGGGGACCTTCTCTGAGGCTTGGACTCCAGGGAGTCCGAAGGGATGCACCAGGTCTGGAAGGTGTCCGGAGACTCCTTGTCCTCCGTTTCCCAAGTGGCTTTGGCCGTGTGGGCCTCGGTGCCACCCGCCCCGATGCCGAGGGCACTGGAGTCGATGACCTCGGCCCCGTACGGGAGGTCGAGGGGGACCTTGACCGAGGATCGACTCAAGAATTGATGGACTCGAGGATCAGCTCGGCCTCCGGGGTCGACTTAGATGTCGAGGTCCTGGTGGTCAGGGCAGATGCACCGGTCAGACCGGTGATCAGCACCCGCTGCTGTTCCATGAAGGCAGCCAAGCTGCTCTCCAAGGCCGTCAGCCTGAGTCCAAGCTCAGGAGACTCAGCAGCCTCCGACTCGGCCCCGACGGCGTCAGGCCCGACGTCAGTTCTCCCAGAGTTGAGTCCATGATGACAACAGAACTTAAGTGACTCGGGAACTCCGGCTCCATGCAAGGTAGATTGGATGGCCTCTCCGACTCCGAGAGCCTGGGGCGGTGGTCAGGGCTACGCGACCTGGCCCTCGAGGACCCAGGGGCCTCCACCGACGACGCCCTCACGAGCTTCTTCTTCCTTTTGTGCTCCCGGATGGGAGACCCCCTCTCAGAGGACCCACAACAGTGCTCGGGGTCAGACTCCCGAGATGTCGAGGACTCTGACGAAGTCCGGGCCCAGCCGCACGCAAACTCTGAAAAACCTCTTTCACGTAGATGCTGATGGCTCCGAAGTGCCTTTGACAACATTTTGCCTCACGGGCCACAGACCAGCGGGTCATGGTCGGGCCCGAGGCATCGGAGGCAGCAGTCATGTGTGTCGGTGAGAGACATAAGTTTCTTGAACCGATCACATTTTTTGAACCTGCTGGCAGCCATCGGGGGGAAAAAGGGCACCTGCAAGGTCAAAAGACCAGGCTGCCAGTGAAAATAACAAAAAAGGCGTGAACGCTAGTCACGAAGGACAAAAACCAAAAAAAGAAATTCCGGACTCAATACCGGTGTACCGAGCCCAGGCGGGAAGGGGAACCGGCGTCAAACCGGATAAGAAAAAAGCGATAATCGCAGAAAAAAATCTACTTTTCCCGGGTGACACCATCTCACGTCCGTTGGGCTCTGCGGAAAAAGAAAGACTGAGCAAGATGGCATCCTTGGGAGGGAAAGGGACCGCGCATGCACGCTGCATTCCCAAAGGCTTTCCTTGAAAGCTGGGGAAATGCTCCACACGAGGGCTCCGTCGGCACCTACATCACCCATATGTGAGGACTGACTTCCTGCTTGGTCCTGAAGAAATTTATTTAACAGGATTTTTATACCGCTTTATCATTTCAGTCAAAATGGTTTACATTGTAACTTAAACTTTGTAAAGTACATTAAACGGGGACATTGATAACTTGGATTCTTCTGAGGCAATGAAGGGTTAAGTGACTTGCCCAAGGCTACAAGAAGTACTAGTTGGAATCGAACCCTGATCTCTTGGCTCTCAAGCCAGTGCTCTAACCATTAGGCTACTCCTCCACTCCGCCTTGACTCAGACATGTACCCTTGAAAAATGTTCACTTACTAAGGACATCCACATATATATTAGACCATCTCAAAAATGGCCATTTTACACATGGGGCCGCGGCTCCGATAACGATCGCGAACCGCTACCACGGCTTTGTAAACAAGCCCCCTAGCCTTTTAAGCCTTTCCTCATAGGAGTATCCTTCCATCCCCTTTACCATTTTGGTGGCTCTTCTCTGTACCTTTTCTAATTTTGCTATATCCTTTTTAAGATATGGCGACCAGAATCACATACAATATTCAAGATACAGTCGCACCATGGAATGATACAGGGGCATTATAATATCCTTGGTTTTATTCTCCATTCCTTTCCTTATGAATCCTAGCATCCTGTTTGCTTTCTTAGCTGCCGCTACACACTGAATGGAGGGTTTCAATGTATTATCCACGGTGACACAAATCTTTTTCCTGGGTGGTGGTTCCTAATGTGGAACCTTGCATCATGTAACCATAGTCTGCATTGTTCCTTCCTAGGAACATAACTTTGCACTTGTCCACATAAAATTTCATCTGCCATTTGGACGCCCAGTCTTCCACTTTAGGAAGGATCTCTTGTAATTTTTCATACTCCTTTTACGTTTTAACAATTTTGAGTAATTCTGTTATCTGCAAATTTGATCACCTCACTCATTCCTATTTCCAGATCATTTATGAATATGTTAAAAAGCAAAAGGTCATCACAAATCCCTGGGGTACTCCACTATTTACCTTTCTCCACTGAGAAAATTGGCTATTTAGTCCTACTCTCTTCTTTCTATCTTTTAACAAGCTCCTTATCCACAATGGTACACTGCCTCCTATCCCATGACTTTTTAATTTGGCCAAGAATATCTCATCAGGGACCTTGTCAAAGGTTTTCTGAAAATCCAGATACTCTATATCAACCGGATCTCTTTGGTATATTTGATTAGTCACACCTTCAAAAAATATAACTGATTTACTAACAGGAAAGTCTTGTCTTACTATCCTTGATTAAATCCATGTTGGCTTTTCCCATTAAACCATGACTATCTACGAGGTGTGACAAAAAAGAAACAAGACTATCCCATAAATGTTTTATTATAAAATCTACAGAGAAATTACGCATTGTCCCCTTCAAAGTAATCCCCCCCCCCCCAAGAGTTAATGCACTTCTGCATTCGCTTCTGCCATGTACAGAAGCACATGGTAAAGTCCTCCTCCTTGAGGTCCCTCAGCTCCCTCGTCACAGTGGCCATGATCTCTTCTACAGAGGTGAAATGAGTTCCTTTGAGTATAGTCTTCAGCCTGGGGAAGAGCTAGGAGTCGCACGGTGCGAAATCTGGGGAATAAGGAGGGTGGTCGAGAGCTGTGATCTGTTTGTTGGCTAAGAACTGCCTTACACTGAGCGCAGTGTTTGCGAGCGATTTGTCGTGGTAGAGCAGCCATGAGTTGTCTCTCCACAGAGTCCGCATGCTGTGCCGAACCCAGTCATGGAGGCAATTGAGGATCTGCTGGTAGACGTGCTGGTTGACTGTCTGACCCTCAAGCAAAACTCATGATGGACCACTCCCTTCTGGTCGAAGAATGCGATCAGCATGACCTTGATCCTTGATTTGGATATGTGCGCCTTCTTGGGTCTGGGTGACAGTCGAGTCTTCCACTGCAGGCTCTGTCTCTTGCTTTCAGGGTCATACTGGAAGACCCAAGTCTCGTCTCCTGTGATGACTCAGCCAACAAACTCTGGATCTTCTCCAATCTTCTCTAGAAAGTCTCCACAAACATTGACCCGGTGCTACTTCTGGTCATCCAATAGAAGCTTGGGCACCATCTTGGAGCACCACCTTCTGCATCAAGATGGTCCGCACTGACTCCCTGTTCAGGCTGAGCTCCTCAGCTATTATCCGCACTGTCAATCTGCAATCACTCCACACCAGCTGGTTTATTCTGTAATGTTCTCAGCCGTCTTTGTTGTGGAAGGCCGTCCTGACTTGAGGTCATCCTCCACCTCCTCGCGGCCAGTCTTGAAGCGTTTGTGCCACTCAAAGACTCGCAGCCTTGACATTGCATCTTCTCCATAAGCCTTTTGGAGAAGTTGGAGACACTCAGTTGGGCCCTTCTCCAACTTAACCAGAAATTTAAAGTTGATTATTTGCTTCACATTTCTGCCAACCCCAGTTGCGTGACAAAGCGATGGAGCAGTGTGCTTCAAAAAAAAGCCTTAAAAAGAAAAACAGACAGAGAGATGAAAAATATTACAGCAGAATAGTGGTGAGATGTTGCACAACACAGGTGACATAAGCGATTAGCCAACTGGCACTGAGTCATGGGCGTGGCTGTCACAGTCTTGTTTCTTTTTTGTCACACCTTGTATATGTTCAGTAATTTTATTCTTTATAACGGTTTCTACCATTTTCACCGGTACTGATGTCAGGCTCATCAGTCTGTAGTTTCCCGAATCACCGCTGAAACCCTTTTTAAAAATTGGTGCTATATTGGCCATTCTCCAATCTTCAGGTACTACAGATGATTTTAATGAGAGTTCACAAATCACTAATAGTAGGTCTGCAATCTCATATTTCAGTTCTTTCGACACCCTCGGATGTATACCATCTGTCCAGGTGATTTACGACTCTTCAGCAAAAACATGTAATACATTTAACCGGTTTATCGATATTTCTTTCAGTTCATCTGATATATTACCTTTAAATACCATTTCAGGCATGGGTAACTTCCCTACATCTTCTTCAGTAAAGGCCGCAGCAAAGAATTCATTCAGTCTCTCCGCTATAGCTTTGTCCTCCCTTAGCACCCATTTTACCCCATTATCATCCAATTGTCCAAATGACTCACAGCTTTCTGTCACGAACGACCTTGAAAACGTTTTTATCATCGTTTTTTGCTTCCATGACAAGCTTTTTTCCAAATTCTTTCTTTGCCTTTCACATCAATGCTTTAAATCTAACGTGGCAGTGCTGATGTTATTTCCCATTTTCGTCATTTGGCTCCTTTTTCCATTTCCTGAAAGATGCTGTTTTGGCAACAATAGCCTCTCTGACCTCGCTTTAAAACTTTGCAGCAATTTCGATACTTGGGGATACAATTGGGAAAACCGATAAATCACATTAAGCAATGGAATTATAAGATGTTGATAGAATCCATTAGAGTAGATTTAGGGAGGTGGGGGGGGGGAGGATAAGGTTGTCCTGGCTAGGTCAAATAGCGGCTGTGAAGATGAATATATTGCCAAGACTGTTGTTCATGTTTACATCCTTACCATGTAGAGTATCCAGAAAGGAGATAGGGAAGATACAGAACATGATTATGCAATTTATTTGGGAAGGAAAGCGTCCCAAGGTAGCAAGGGAGAGAGGAAGGAGGGTTGGGAGTACCATATTTGATGAAATATTTTGAAGCAGCACAATTGAGAGCCTTGTTTGCCTGGCAGGAAGGGGTAGATGTTTTAAGCTGGGTACAAATGGAAGCAGGGGGAGAAGAGCAAAAGGCGAGGAGAATTTGGGATCCAGGGGGATGGAGAGAGTGTATAGGGCATGAAAATCCATTCCGGGAGCTTATGTTCCAAGTTTGGAGAAAGTGGAAAGGGTTTCTTTTGGGGGGGGGGGGGGGAAGTATTCAAGATGTACACTTATTGGTGTAATAGGAAATAAGAGGCTGGGTGGATGTTAAGGTGATACAAAGTTGGAGAGAAAAAGGGCTAGATCGATTAGGACAATGGATGCGGAAAGAAGGGGGGGATTAAAAAATTTGAAGAGTTACAACATGAATATAAATTAGAGAAAAAGGATCAATATGCATATATACAAATGTGGTATTTTTTAAATTCTAAAGAGGTAAAAGCGAATATGGAAAGTGAACCTACAAAATTTGAAGAGATGATGGAGAAACAGTGGACACAGAAAGGGGTAATTTCAAAGCCTTATAAAATGCTCTTACAAAAGGGGAGAGAAAAAATGAAATGGCAACAGAGGTGGGAAGAGGATATTTTGGGAGTTTGGAATGATGAGCGTTGGGTGCACATATATGTACGTACACACCAGTTGGCCAGAGGTACCCCTATGCTTGAAAATAGTTTAAAGGTGAGGTTTAGGATGTATTGAACACCAACGAAAATACAGGCAATATTTCCTGAAAGTCCGAGCGAATGCTGGAAGAAGTGTGGTGGGAGAGGGGATCTGATGCATACGATGTGGCAATGTCCAAAAGTGAAGGATTATTGGGGGAAGATAGGATGTTTATGTGAAGAAATTACGGGAATATCAATAGAATTAATGCCAGCAATGGTATTGCTCAAAGAGGGGGAGGTAGAAGGGGAAGGAGATCAAGGGAGGTTTATTGGGTATGTTATTCTGGCAGCACGTATGAGTCTCTTACGAAGGTGGAAAAATGTTGATGTACCTGCACTAAAGGAAGTGGTATGTAAGTTGGAACAGCTGTGGGGTTTTTGTGTGATTGAAGAACATCAAAGGCATAGAATTAGTAAATATAAAAACGTGTGGCAGTGGTATGAAAAGCGGAGAAGGAAGAGAGTGGAACAAATATGTGGTGAAGTAGATGAGTTAAAGGGGTAGGGAGCTGAAGGGGGTAAGGGTGAGGGAGGGGGAGATAGGAGGGTTAACTAATTGTAATTATAAAGTAAAGTAGGAGTCAAGGTTTAGGTTGATGTTATTTATTATAATAGTGGAGTAGAGGTGGAAATGAATATTTATATTTGTTAAAAGAAAAGTAATGGCCTGTAACATGTGTAAATGTTTGAAAAATAATAATAAAAATTATAAATAAATAAAAAAACAGATAAAAAGATAGACTTTATGAGGAAAGAGATGAGAATGCCTAAAGGTGGGCATGATAAATAAATCACAACCAACATGAAAAAAAAACCCTATGCTGGCAGTTTTTTGGTCTTCCTTCCACTTTTCTTAAAACATGGAATACACATCTGGTCTGGGCATCCAAGATAGTATTTTTAAACAACGCCCATGCTTGATGTACATCTTTAACCTTTGCAGCTGTCTCTTTTTGTTTTTTCATAATTATTTTCCTCAGTTTATCATAATCTCCCTTTTGAAAGTTAAAAGGTAGTACTGTGGATTTCCTTACAATCCTGCTTCCATTTATTAAATCAAATGTGATCATTCCATGGACACTATTGCCAAGTGGCCCCAACACCCTTATCTCTTGCACCAGATCCTATGTTCCACTAAGGACTAGGTCCAAAATAGCTTCCTCTCATTAGTTCATGAATCATCTGTTCCAAGAAATAGTCATTTATTTCATCAAGAAACTATCTCCCTAGTATGTCTTGGAGTGATAGACTCAGCTTGGGAACCAAGAGACCAGGATTCGATTCCCACTAGCACTCCTTGTGACCTTGGGCAAGTCACTTAATCCTCCATTGCCTCAGAAAAATCCAACTTATCAATTCCCTGTTTAATGTACATTACCAAGTTACAATGTAAACTGCTTTGACTGAAATGATAAAGAGACATAAAAAATCTGTTAAATAAATCAATAAATAACAAAGATCACTGACCATTTTGGTAGCCATCCTCTGTACTGACTCCATCCTGTTTATATCCTTTTGAAGGTGTGGTCTGCAGAATTGCACACAATCCTCAGATGAGGTCTCAACAAAGACTTATACAGAGGTACTATCACTTCCTTTTTTCTGCTGCCCATTCCTCTCCCTATGCACTCAAGCATCCTTCTGGCTTTTGCCGCCGTCGCCTTTTTTACCTGTTTAGCCACTTTAAGATCATCAGAAACAATCACGTCCAGGTCCTGCTCTTCTTTTGTAGACAGAAGTACTTCACCCCTACACAGTATAGCTCCTTTAGATTTTTGCACCCTAAATGCATGATCCTGCATTTTTTAGGGTTAAATCTCAGCTGCCAAATTATTGACTATTCTTCAAGCTTAGCTAGATCACTCCTCCTGTTATCTCCTCCTTCCTGGGTGTCTACTCTATTGCTGATTTTGGTATCATCCGCAAAGAGGCAAACCTTACCTGACAGCCCTTCCATAATATCGCTAACAAAAAAGGTTAAAAAAAATTGGACCAAGGACAGATCCCTGGGGCACACCACTGGCAACATCCTTCTCCTCAGAGTGAGCTCCATTACCTCTACACTTTGTCATCTCCCACTCAACCAATTTCTAACCCAGTTAGCCACTTTAGGGTCCATCCCTAGGATGCTCAATTTATTTATAAGTTGCCTGTGCGGAAAGGTCTTAAAGATTTTACTGAAATAACGTAGTTATTCATCTGTAGCAGGTGTTCTCGTGAACAGCAGGAATAAGTCCTCACATATGGGTGACGTCACCGACACAGCACCACATGGAATGTTCCCCAGCTTCCAAAGGAAGCTTTTGGGAGGTAAACTATGCATGTGCGCTTGTTTTCCCACCTGCTGCAACACCATATTCTCCAGTATGATAAGATAGCAGGAGCCAAAAAGGCAACTCCCCGTGGAAGTCGGAGGGCAATGAGGACTTATTCCTGCTCTTCACAGAAAGCACCTGCTACAGATAAGCAATTACTCTTTCTTCATGACCAAGCAGGAAATAAGTCCTCACATATGGGACTCCCAAGCTACCAGAAGGTGAGGAGAAAAAATAACCCAACCGGGCATCGAAAACTGGAGAAGCAAGGAAGACGAGAAGTAGTCCCGGATGCAGTATCCACTGTTGACATCAACCAAGGGAATTTGAGCAGGTAGCATGGATGGACAGAAGGGCCAGAGGGCAGGAGTTGACCCTCAAGACTCAAAGAGATGCTGGAGCATGGCCTGGCCGAAATTGTTCTCCCTTTGGGATTCCCCATCCTGACATTAATGGGCTGCGAAGATATGGACCAAAGACAATGTCGCAGTCCTGCAGATTTCCTCTCTGGAGACAGAACAGAGGTTGGCTATCAATGTAGCCATCACACAGGCATTGTGAGTGGTGACATGACCGTCAAGGCTCAGACCAGCCAAGGCATATGCATGGGCGATGCAATCTGCGAGCTAGAGGGATAGCTGATGGCAGGTGGGTGAAAAAACGAGCAAAAGCTCAACCACAATTGTAAGAAATTCAAACTTTTTTCCAGACTGCAGGAACACATCCTAGGGCAGCGATGGCGAACCTATGGCACGCGTGCCAGCTGTGGCACGCGAAGGCCTTGCAGCTGGCACGCGGGAAGGTCGCAAATTGAGATATGCCGGCTCATGGCAATTAAAAAAAAAAAAAAAAACCTGGCCGCGGCGGCATGGAGTGTCCCGCGGGGCTCCCTCTGCCCGGCGCGACTCTCCCGGCGCGACTCAGCCCCTCTCTGCAGGCTTGCAGATACGTGAAGGGAGAGAGAGTCTCCCTCGCGTCTCTGTTAAGCCCGCAGGGGCAGATGGGAAATTTCCCATCTGCCCCTGCGGGCTTAACAGAGACGCGAGGGAGACTCTCTCCCTTCGCGTATCCCTCCCTCGCGTATCTGCAAGCCGGCAGAGAGGGGCTGAGTCGCGCCGGGAGAGTCGCGCCGGGCAGAGGGAGCCCCGCGGGACACTCCATGCCGCCGCCGCGGCAGCGGCCAGTTTTTTTTTTTAATTGCCATGAGCCGAGGGGGGGGGCGGGTAGGACTGGCAAAGGGCTAGGGAGGGAGGGGGGTTAAGACTGGCAAAGGGCTAGGGAGGGAGGGGGGTTAAGACTGGCAATGGGCTAAGGAGGGAGGGAGGGGGGTTAAGACTGGCAATGGGCTAGGGAGGGAGGGAGGGGGTTTAGACTGGAAGTGGGCTAGGGAGGGAGGGAGGGGGTTAAGACTGGCAATGGGCTAGGGAGGGAGGGAGGGGGTTAAGACTGGCAATGAGCTAGGGAGGGAGGGGGGTTAAGACTGGCAATGAGCTAGGGAGGGAGGGAGGGAGGGGGGTTAAGACTGGCAATGGGCTAGGGAGGGAGGTTAAGACTGGCAATGGGCTAGGGAGGGAGGGAGGTTAAGACTGGCAATGGGCTAGGGAGGGAGGTTAAGACTGGCAATGGGCTAGGGAGGGAGGGAGAGGGGTTGAGACTGGCAATGGGCTAGGGAGGGGGGGTTAAGACTGGCAGTGGGCTGGGGGGGTTAAGACTGGCAGTGGGCTGGGGAGGGGGGTTAAGACGCAGTGGGCTATGGGGGGGTTAAAACTAGCAATGGGCTGTGGGCTGATGAGGGCTGGCAATGGGCTATGGGGGGGGTTAAGACTGGTAGTGGGCTGATGGGGGGTAGGACTGATAATGGGTTATGGGGGGGCTAGAACAGGAAATGGGCTGATGGGGAGGGGTTAGGACTTGAGGTGGGCTGATGTGGTTAGGACTGGTAATGGGCTGTGGGCTGATGGGGGGGGTTTAGGACTGGCAATGGGCTATGGGGGGCTGACTGGAAATGGGCTGATGGGGGGTTAGGACTGGTAATGGGTTATAGGGGGGGCTTAAACTGAAAATGGGGTGATGGGGGTTAGGACTGGAAGTTGATTGACGGGGGGCTAGGACTGGTAATGGGTTGGGGTGTTGCTAGGACTGGAAATGGGCTGAGTGGAAGGGGAGGCTTGAACTGCAAATAGCTGATGGGGAGGGGGCTTGGAATGGAAATGGGCTGTGAGGGAAGGGAGCTAGGACTGAAAATGGGCTGATGGAACAGCTAGGATAGGACTGGAAATGGGCTGTTGGGGGGAGCTAAGATTGGAAATGGGCTGTGGTGGGGGCTTGAATTGAAATGGACTCATGGAGGGGCTAGAACTGGAAGTGGGCTCATGGGGGGGCTTGGACTGGAATTGGGCTGAGTGCAGGGGAGCTATGATTTGACATGGGCTGATGGTGGGGCTAGGAAATGACTAGAAATGGGCTGATGGGGGGGCTAGGATTGAAAATGAGCTGATGAAGGGACTTGGACTGGAAATGGATGGGGGAGCTAGGACTGGAAATGGGCTGATGGGGGGCTAGGACTGGAAATGGGCTGATGCAGGGACTAGAAGGGGATGGATGCTGGGTGAGACTGGAACTAGAAGGGAGCTGATGTTGGGGGAGGATTAGAATGGGATGGGGCTGGGAGAGTAAAATGGAGAGGGGAAAAATATTTTGTGTAGGAGGGATGAAAAATCTACAATTGGCCAGGTATTGGGAGAGTAATTGAGGATGGAGGGGTAAAATTTGTGTGGATGAAATAGGAATGAGGAAAGAGCAAAAGGAGAAAGATTAGTATGTTAAAGCAGATGTAGAGAGAGAGAGAATGGAAAAAAAACTAGAAGAGAGAAGAAAGGACAAATGGACAGCAGACGATGGAGAGTTAGCAGAAAACATGAAGAAACCAGAAGAAAGTGGCTGGACCAATTGCAACTGAAAAACAAATGCACAAAAGGTAGAAAGATGTTTCTTTATTTTGAATTTATTAACTGGAATATGTCAGCTCTGGGAAATGTGCATCATTAACATCTGCGCTTTGTTTGGTACAAGAGGAAATTCCTATTTGACGTTGCCACTTGTTCTCTTTCCCCAGTATTCTCTGAAATGTATTGGTTTAATATTTGCAGTGTTGCCTTTTGATAGGTAGGGTATGGTGCTTTGTGAGTCCTGGTAATGCTGTCAGGATACGGCGGGTTTGCTATGGGTTCTAAATGGGCAGCTTTTGTAGTAGTTCCTAATGTGCCTGGCAGTTGGTACTGGATTATAGTAATGTAGAAATCTTTTAGTCTTTCTTTATCCATACACTCATTAAGAGACATGTTTACTAAAAGTTAGTGTATGGTAACATTATGCAAATATTTATGCAAATAAGACCACTTATGCAAATGACGTGCTGGCACTTTGAGGAAATTCTTTGGTTTTGTGCGGCAGTTTGGGCACTCGGGCTCAAAAAGGTTAGCCATCACTGTCCTAGGGACTCCATGGAAAAAATAAGACTGGAGAATATGGCGCCACGGCGGGTGGGAAGGCAGGCGCGCATGGGCGGTGTATCTCTCAAAAGCTTCCTTTGGAAGCAGAGGAGCGTTCCGTGCGGGGCTCTGTCAGTAACGTCACCCATATGTGAGGACTTATTTCCTGCTTGCTCATGAAATACTAAGTATACCACAACTAAGGCACTAGCTCGGTCCAACTCTCTGGTCATCCTGTCAAAGAAATTAATCAGATTTGTCTGACAAGACCTGCCTCTAGTAAGCACATGCTGCCTCAGATCCTGCAATCCACTGGACTCCAGAAACCTCATATCTTCTGTTTTAGCAGCATTTCCATTAATTTACTCACCACAGAGGTTAGACCAGGAATGGGCAAACTACGGCCCGGCGGACCTTTTAATCCGGCCCGCTAGCCCACCTCTTCCATGTGGCGCACACTATGGACAATCATCCCTTCCTATTTCTAGTGCAGCACTTAGTTAAAAGGCATGTTTACTTCCGCGCCTTTCAGGCGGTGCGCATAGGCGATGACGCGCGCACTTGAGGATTCCCGGGCTCGTCGTGAGGAGAGAGACCGCCGAGGTGCCACGCGGCATGCTGCTTGCGCCCGCTCCATGGAGGCTGGGAAGAGGAAGATTAAGAGCTTGCAGGATGGGGTGGAGCACACCGAGGGGAAGAGCAAGCGGCTGCAGAAGGAACCGGAGCAGCAGAGGAACTGCATAGAAACTGTAAGTACCCGTGGTGCAGCTCTGCTTATGAATCTCCCCCTGCACAGGCCCGGTGGTGGTAGTTCGGTAACGCTCTTAGGTGAGTCACATATGTTAAAACCCCGAAGGAGTGGTAGGGCCTGCATGGGATTTATCCTTGAACTGTGCGTTCAGGTGCTTTGCTTGCCTGGCTGCTCTGGAGAGTTGCTTAGAGTCCGCGAATGACATTTCTAGTTCTTGCCAAGGAAAGTAGGAGGCTGGCAGTGGAATGTTAGCCATAGGACCAAGTGATGTGCAAATTCTGCTCAGATGATTCAGTCCACTGCATGAAACCCTGATTTGACCACTTACATAAATTGTCATGGACAGGTGGTTAATTTTGGGATTCATAATTTAAAATGAAATATGTCTTTTAGTATCCAAAATATAGCAGAGCGCTAGCTAATTTATTCATTTATTCACCTCACTTTCTAGAGGACGCAGCGTAATCTCGCGATGGCCGGCTAGTGTAGTGCAAGGGAGGCCACCAACACTGTTCCCACTAAAATTGAAGGTACTATTTTATGAAAGAAATACATTGCATAAAAGTTTTGTAAAATAACTCTTTTTATGCTTTTCTACCTTAAATTAATCTAAACATTTAATGTTACAAATTTAAATTTAATTTATATTAATTCACACATACACACCGTCCCATCTACTCTTGGTCCGGCCCCCGGGTCCAATATATGAACCCATTGCGGCCCTCGAGTCAAAAAGTTTGCCCACCCCTGGGTTAGACTAACCGGCCTATAGTTCTCAACCTCATTCTTACTTCTGATTTTGTTTAAAGGGACCACATGTGCCTTTCTCCAGTCCTCTGGGACTTCACCCGACTTTAATGAAGGTCTGAAAAGGTCAGACAGTGGAGCCACTAGAACTTCACCAAGTCCCTTCAATACTCTGGGATGTATCCCCATGCGGCCCCATCGCTTTCTCTACTTTTAGTTTAGATAGTTCCTCATGAACACAGTCTTCTGAAAATTGTTCAAGATTCCCTTCACTTATGTTCCTATTTGTGGGTGGTTTCTGAGGTCCTGCTCCTGGCCCTTCATCTGTGAACAAAGAACAAAAATATTTGTTAAGCAATTCTGCTTTATCCTCATCAGCTTCCATATATTCCTCCCATCACGCTTGAGTTTGACAGTACCACTTCTGCATTTCCTCTTCTAGCTGAGAAATGTCTTGTCTTCATTTCATTGCATTGGCTATTTCTTCTTCTTTCTGTATCTTGGCTTTCCTATTTTCCTATTGATGCTTGCCTTCCTCTTTATGTGATCTCTTGTATTTTATGAAGACCATCCTCTTTTTCTTCACCTTTCCAGCTTCCTCTTTTGAGAACAATGGTGGCCACCTTTTCCTTTTACATTTATTTGCCTTTCTAACAAAGTTTGTTGCCCTTAAAATATCCCCTTTCAATTTTGTCCATTGCTTTTCTACATCCCCCAGCTGATCCAATCCTGCTATTGACTCCTTGAGGTATCGTCCCATCTTGGCAAAGTTAGTTTTCTAAAGTCTAAGAGCCTCACTTTTGAATGGGCTTTATCAGCCCTAGTCCTAATATTGAACCACACTGGATGTGAGATAATCTCCCACTATAAAATCAGAAACCTTTCCCCAATTAATAAGTCCATTATGGCCCCTTCATGTATGGGGTCTGTTACCAGTTGCCAGAATAGTTCTCCCTGTAGAGAATCCAGGATCTCCTTATTGCTACATGATACCACAGCAGGGATCTGCCAATCAACATCTGGCATATTTAAATCACCTATCAGTAGCACTTTTCCTTTCAGACAATATTGTGTATATCTTCTATTAAATCTCTGTCCACTTCCTCTCCCCGGGAAGGATTTCCCATTCCCTCTTTCTAGTTTAACCCACAGTGCCTCCTCGCTCCCTTTTAAGCCCTGTAATTCTATAACTTTAATTTAATATTTTTTTTAATGTTTAATGTTTTATTTTTAATTTTCAAAAGCAATTACATCAAGAAATATACATTTACTTGAAAGAAATGGAATAGCACATGAATTTGTGTATTAATGAATTAATATAAAGAAAAAAAGTCAGGAAATAATCAAATTAGTAAAGCAATAAAAAAAATGTGCTAAACACTAATTGCCCTCAACATCAACTGGCGGACCCAGAAAGGAGGCTAGTTAACATCATAATGAAATATAAAAAAGAGGTAATAGTATACAAAAGAGATAATAAGCATGCCACATGGCCCAACGTATATAAAGCATCCTAGAGACAGTTGGTCTTAAGACGACGTGACTGTAACAACAACTGAACCTGGAGTCTTATGGCCATCCAAAAATACTCAAAATTGCTTTAGATTGTAAAAAACATACCACAAAGAAGAGGACTTAATTAAACATTTACAAGGAAAATGAAGTAAGTAGGAAAAGACTAATGAACAACCTCAGGACGCACAAACAGAAACGGACGCCTTTTTAATTGTGCTGTATAAGACATATCTGGAAAAATCCAGACTTTTTGCCCCATAAAAAGCTTTTGAGCATTCCTAAAGTAAACTGCAATATCTAAGCCCAGTCATGCTCTAGCACATAGGTGACCAAAAAAGTAGCTCTCTGCACCAATGTTCCCTCTAATTTTCTGTAGGCTGTATGCGCATAAAATATCAGCTGTGCAGCTTTTGAAGGAAGGTTAAATTTTTGTGCGCCACATAACAACACTCGGAGTTATATACTTTAAAATTTGACTACACGTCAGAATACAGTATTTACACCACATTGATTGCAAAAGAAAATATTGTAGAACTTGTGAAAACCATAAATACACAACAACTTTTAAATTTTAAGATGTCTGTGTTGTTTTCTATCAGAATCAGAACCATAATTTTTGTGCGCTCTGTTGTAAAGTATGTGCGCTCGCTCGGCAAGGTGTGTGCGCGCGCACACGCGCACAGCTTAGAGGGAACAGTGCTCTGCACTGTCTCACTTAATGATTCCTCCAGAACCTGGGTCAAGTTCAGGGTGTCCAGAGAAGCTGCCCCCCCAACTCTTCTCCCAGAACAGTACTACTAGATCGTCTCTTGGATGGAAGATAATAAACTTTAGAAGTAGGGGGTAAAGCATGCTCAAGCATCCCCAAAACCTCTAACATATACTTTTTAAAGAGGTCAACTGGAGAAACAGCAGCAAATTAAGGGATGTTCACAAACCATAGATTAAGTCTCTTAGAGAAATTTTCTAACCTCTCGACTTTAGCATATAGAGTGGAACTGTACCGAATAAAGGACAAGCTCTGCATCTGCAAAGATTGTACCTGAGTAGTCAAAGATTCCACTGTGGCACTAGCAGGGCCGGCCCGTCCACTGAGCGAGAATGTTTTTTGCACAGGGCCCCACATTTCAGGGGGCCCTGCACAAACAATATTCTGCTTTAAAAGTAAATTTAAAAAAAAAAAGCTGGCTGCTGCCGTTGCCGCCGTGGCAGCAGTAGAATCGAGTGTCCCGCAGGGCCCCCCCCCCCCCCCGAGTCCTCCCTCCCTGCATCAGTCCCTTTGGCGCAGCTTTCAGAGCCGTGAAGGGAGAGTTTCTCTTTCGCGGCTCTGGTAAGCCCGCCGGGGCTGATGGGAAACAGGAAATGCCCGTTTCCCATCAGCCCTGGTGAGCTTAACAGAGCTGCGAGTGAGAAACTCTCCCTTTGCGGCTCTGAAAGCCATGCTGAAGGGACTGATACAGGGAGGTAGGGCTCTGTCGGGCAAGGTGGGACCTTGGGACACTCAATTCTGCCACTACCACGGCGGCAGTGGCAGCAGCCAGCTTTTTTTTTTATTTTAAACTTTCCCTGAGCTGATGGGGGGGAGAGGGGTTAGGACTGGTAATGGGCTATGGGGGGCTAGGACTCGAAATGGGCTGATGGGGGGTTAGGACTGGTAATGGGCTGTGGGCTGATGGGGGGTTAGGACTGGTAATGGGCTATGGGGGGAGCTAAGAATGAAAATGGGGTGATGGGGGGTTAGGACTGGAAGTGGGCTAATGGAGGGGTTAGGACTGGTAATGGGCTATGGGAGGGGCTAAGACAGGTAATGGGTTGGGAGGGTTGCTAGGATTGGAAATGGGCTGAGTGGAAGGGGAGGCTTGAACTGCAAATAGCTGATGTGGACGGGGGCTTGGAATGGAAATGGGCTGAGTGGAAAGCGGAGCTTGAACTGAAAATAGCTGATGGGGAGGGGGGTTAGGAATGGAAATGGGCTGAGTGGAAGGGGGCTTGAACTGCAAACAGCTGATGGGGAGGGGGGCTTGGAATAGAAATGGGCTGTGAGGGGAGGGAGCTAGGACTGGAAATGGGCTGAGTGAGGGGAGGGGAGCTAGGACAGGAAATGTGCTGATGCAGGGGCTAGGATAGGACTGGAAATGGGCTGTTGGGGGGATATAAGATTGGAAATGGGCTGTGGTGGAGGCTTAGATTGAAATGGACTCATGGAGGGGCTAGAACTGGAAGTAGGCTCATGAGGGGCTTGGATTGGAAATGGGCTGAGTGGAGGGGAGCTAGGATTTGACATGGGCTGATGGTGGGGCTAGGAAAGGACTAGAAATGGGCTGATGGGGGGCTGGGATTGGAAATGAGCTGATGGAGGGACTTGGATAGGACTGGAAATGGATGGGGGAGCTAGGACTGGAAATGGGCTGATGGGGGGCTAGGACTGGAAATAGGCTGATGCGGGGACTAGAAGGTAGCGGATGCTGGGTGGGGCTGGAACTAGAAGGGAGCTGATGTTGGGGGAGGATTAGAATGGGATGGGGCTGGGAGAGTGAAATAGAGAGGGGAAAATATTTTGTGTGGGAGGAAAGAAAAATCTGCAATTGGCTGGGCATTGGGAGAGTAAGTGGGGATTGAGGATGGAGGGGTAAAATTTGAGTGGATGAAATAGGAATGAGGAAAGAGCAAAAGGAGAAAGATTAGTATGCTAAAGCAGATGTAGAGAGAGAATGGAAAAAACTAGGAGAGAGAAGAAAGGACAAATGGACAGCAGACGATGGAGAGTTAGCAGAAGACACGAAGAAACCAGAAGAAAGTAGCTGGAGCAATTGCAACTGAAAAAAAATGCACAAAAGGTAGAAAGATATCTCTTTATTTTTAATTTATTAACTGGAATATGTCAGCTCTGTGAAATGTGCATCATTAACGTCTGCGCTTTGTTTAGTACAAGAGGAAATTAATTTATAGTTTTATTTATACAGTGTTGTACATTCCAAGTTTGGCTTTTGGGGTTCCCAGTTTAATTATTGTCCTCCTGTTTCTAAATTGTGATTCCTTGTTTGGTGATGGTCTATGTTCTGCATGTGTAACTGAGCTGAGGTATTCTGTTTATGTAATTCCTATTTGACATTGCCACTTGTTCTCTTTCCCCAGTAGGTCATGTATTGTTTAATATTTGCAGTGTTGCCTTTTGATAGGTACAGTCTGGTGCTTTGTGAGTCCTGGTAGTGCTGTTACGATACAGCAGGTTTGCTATGGGTTCTAAATGGGCAGTGTTTGTAGTAGTTCCTAATGTGCCTGGCGGTTGCCACTGGATTATAGTAATGTAGAAATCTTTTAGTCTTTCTTTATCCATACACTCATTAAGAGGCATGTTTACTAAAAGTCAGTGTATGGTAACATTATGCAAATATTTATGCAAATGATGCCCCTTATGCAAATGAGGCCCCGCACCGAGTCTCGGCGCATGGCCCCGCACCCCCCTTGGGCCACCCCTGAGCACTAGTGCTCACACAGGCTTGTTCATCCACCAAAAACTGGCTGTAGTTCCTGAGTTGCTCCTTCTAAAGCAAACAATTAGATACCGATTTCTCCTAGGAAACAATTGCTGTCCAAGTCGCGTCCAAAGTCACCAGTGGCAGCTTCACCAGGGCGCAGCTACTTACTGGGGAATGAGGGCTTCCCTCTGACCCCAACACAGCTGAATCGTAGGGCCCTGACTCCAGTCCCAATGCCATGACACCCGAACTAATGCTGGTCACAGGAATGGGAGACTCTCCAACCCCTCTGAAAGAGGTTACCTATGCTCCTGGACTCGTCAGCTCCCCTAACAATGGCACCACTTCCACCAATCCAAATGCTGGAAGAGAATGCCGAAGCAACTCAACAACAGCTGTTGAAAAAGGCTCCTTCGGCGGAATGTACTGCTCCAGGCTGACTGGTATCTGAGGCTGAAAACACCACCTTCACATCAGCTCCAGCACATACCTCAGCAGTATCTTTAGAAGCTCCAACTGACACAAAGTTCATTATGGGCACTTGAACAGGTGAAGGGCCAGCTTTAGGGTAAGTGTGAACCTTTCCTTTTCTCTTCCCCATAGAATCCAGGCAAAAGCAACACCAAAGAAATTATAATTGAGAATAACAAAGCCCAACACGAGCAGGCAGCCTGAGCAAGCTAACATGCGGCAGCCATCTTGGATCCCCCAACCTCATTTTAATATCATTTTTTACATATAATTTCACCACCACGCCTACCTGTTTTCCTACCTTATCCTTCCTGAATAAAGATTAACCCAGTATAATTACATCCCGGTCATGGTCTTCTGTGAACCATGTCTCCGTAACTACCATTAAATCCAAGTCGGCCTCTTCCATGAAAGCCTTGACATCTGGGATCTTATTTCCCATACTACAGGCATTTATGTACACCGCTTTCCAGATGCTACCCTTTTTACCCATTTCTACAGAGGTATTTAATGTTTTACTTATCTGGAGGCTTATATTAACCTGGAAGCTTTTTTCACCCATCCCCAATGAATCTAGTTTCAAACCTTATTCAATTAAGTTGACCAGTCTGCTGCAAAAGATACTTTGACCCTTCTTGGATCATCATCCCATAGTCCAGGAAACCAAAATGCTGCCAATGACACCATCCATGCAGCGATGCATTCATCTCAAGGATGCTAGCTTCTCCCACCTCAGCCTTTACCCTCAACAGGGAGAACTAAAGATAATACCACCTGCGCACCTATCTGCTTCACTTTCTGTCCCAGAGGCATGAAGTCACTCTTGATATGCTTGGAGAGATACCTAGCAGTATCATTTGTGTCAACATGGATGAGCAACATCGGATAATCAGTAGGGTTGATGAGTCTCAGCAAACTCTCTGCAACATCTCTGATTTTGGTACCTACCAGACACCACACCTCCCTAGACATCAAGTGTGGTCGGCAGATGTACACCTCAGTACCCCTTAGAAGAGAGTCACCAACCACCACTACTTTTCGCTTCCTTGTGGTCACTGATTCTACATCTTTGGGGTGCTTGAGCTCTCGTTCTTCCCTTTCCTGGGATGCTTTCACCTTCTACAATTCCAGGGCTGCATACTGGTTCTTCAATTCAAAGCCCAAAGACGTTGGATTATCTGCAGGCTCTGGTGACTCGTGTCCAACTGTCTTCATTCTGCAGCATACATCTTCACCTCTGTCAGAGAGCTTGGATGCATCAAGAAGCAGCTCATCAATGTACTTCTCGCTGTCTCGAATGCTCCTAGACCTCGCCATCTCTTCTCTGAGCTCCTCCACTTGTTTCATGAGGGCTTCAGCTTGCAAGCATCTTTGCACATAGAACCGGTCCCTCTACTGGTATCAGGCTGCCCTGTTTGGACAGAGGCAGAAGCTGCAACACGGGCAACAGCTTTGACAATAGAATTTTCCCAGCCATTGTTCAGTTGGTATCGATAACTACACCAGCAATCACAAGAATGTTTGGACACTGCCGTGGATTAAGATAAGTCTTTTGGTCATGAATGTACTCAACAAAAGGACTTTACAGAACAGAGAGGTTTTTTCCACCCTTCTCCTGTCTGTTTAAACCGACATTAAAAAGAAGTCTATTGGTAGTAGTACAGTGCTTTATCACTTATGACTTTATTTATTGGTTATATATATGTGTCATTTGATACATTGAAGTATTTGAGGTGAAAATAGAAATATAAGCAGCCGCGACAGCACTTAAAGCTCACTAACAGACATTAGCGTATGTTAACCTTTAGTAAGTATGCCCCTTAAATTTTTTTTCCTATTCGTCTCTTCAGGCCAGTCCAGGAAAAGGTAGGGTTGTCAGCCCCCTCCAGCAGCTGAGGACAGAATTACAGAGTCTTGCTGACATCCTATCCAGCTCGTCCTGGTGCCAGAGACTCAGTCTTTCAGTCCTCAGCAGCTGGATAGGACCATTTTTTATTTTGGCTCAGGCTCCAGAGTGAAAAAAAAAACCCCAAAAAGGGAAAGAAAAGAGACAGAAAACAGGGCAAACTCTCAGCTACTCATTTCTTTGGGGAGCACTTGTATTCTGGTGTGTCATAGCAGGGCACTTCAACCGGAGGAGAGATTTGCCAGATCCCCGCTACCGACAGACATTGAGGGCGGCAGGGGCAGAGCCTGCCTCACAGTCTGGGAGCCGACTGTTGTCCGGGGGAGAGAGAGTGCCTGGGAGCCCCAGCCGCACTCTTCTTCTGCCGTGGTAGTAACTGATCGCCGCCCGCTAGCAGCGGGCTTCGGGCGATCAGCTGTTTGCAGCTTTTGATAAGAGAAGGTACGGAATTGTTCTGGGGCAAGCTTTTGAATCTGCATCGAGGCGGCGTGGCGTTGTAGGTTTGCTGGCAGTAGGGCTCTGATACAGATGCATGCTGCCGATCGCGGCAGCGTGCGTGCAGTGCAGGGGTGCCCACAGTTTAGCTGGTCCGGGGCTCTGTAGATCCTGTGTGCGTCGAGGAAGTGACTTGGAACGGTGGTTTGTGGTGATGGAGGAGAGTTCGTCTCAGGGGGAGCTCTCAGGGAGGCCCCAAGATCGAGCAGGAAAAGCGGCCATTTTAGTCGAAGCAGGGATTTCTCCCGCGTTTCCAGACAAACAGGTGAAAAAGAAAGCAAAGTCTAAAAAGGCTTCTGGGCCTGCAGTACTGGCAGTTCCAGCACAGGCACCAGTTTTAGGTCTGCAGGAAGGACTGGATATGTTATTTTCTGCAGATTTCATACTTGCGATGCATAAGGCCTATTGCCTCAGGAGAGAACAGACTCTGGGCGGATCAGGGGCTACCCGGTCTCCAGGGTCGCAGAGAGCGGCAGTTACGGGGGGGGAGGACCCGGAGGAGGGTCCCTCGCACAAGCATCGCGATGCGGGGTCAGCCTGTGACAGGTGGGGTCAGCAGGCCTCAGAATCGCGGCTGGCAGAGGACGGGGAGGCCCTGTCAGAATCGGGGCTCGATCCATGGGCCATAGAGCTAGAAGAAGGAGAACTCACGCCAGGGGAAGATCTTAATTTGTTCCGGGTATTCCGCAGGAAGGAACTGGGAGCTCTTATTGCACAGTCCCTGGCGGCACTGAATATCAGCCTTCCGGTAGCGCCGGAGGAGCCCCTGGAAGACCCGCTGCTCCAGGGTTTAAAGCAGAGCAGAAATGCTTTCCAATTCATAGGGTTATCAGGCAAATGGTAGAATCAGAATGGGAGTGCCCTGAGGCATCCCTGAGGGGTAGCAGGGCCATACGTCGTTTGTACCCGATTCCCAAGGAAGAGAAGGAGTTGCTATGTATGTCAAAGGTAGATGCCTTAGTTTCGGCGGTAACGAAAAAGACTACCATCCCTGTAGAAGACGGGATGGCCCTTAAGGATCTCCAAGATCGGAAATTGGAGTCTATTCTTAAACAGGCTTTTGAGTCAAGTGCGTTGGCGTTGCAGGCCGCGACTTGTGGGGCATATGTGTCGAGGGCCTCCATTCGTTGGCTACAAGGGGAGGTTTCTCCTGAAGGGGACGAGAAACAGTCACCAGAGGGGGCCAAGCTGGAATCGGCAGCGGCGTACTTGACAAATGCGTTTTATGATCTGGTCAGGATCTCAGCTAAGATGATGGCGTCGCTGATTGCGGCAAGGAGGTTTCTCTGGTTGCGGAATTGGGCCGTGGACGCCTCCTCTAAAGCACAGCTCAGTAAACTTCCCTATAAGGGTAAGCTGCTCTTTGGGGAAGCTTTGGAAAAGATTTGTCAAGGATTTGGGCGATTCTAAGGGAGGTCGGCTGCCAGAGGATCATCTGAAAGTTCTGAGACCAGGGGGACCACAGCAAGGTCAAGGTAGAGAATTCCGCAGGTTTCGGGCAGCTTGGTATGCTCCTTATCAGAGAGGGCGTTTTGAGGCTAGACGTCCGTCCTTTCGAGGAGCAAGGGGATTTGGCAGAGGTTATCTACCTTCCCAGCAGGCACAGGCCAACAAGCCACAATGAAGTCGGGCAGGCCCAGGCGGACGTTCCGGTAGGGGGATGTTTGCAGGAGTTTTATTCCGCCTGGTCTGCCATCACCACGGACCAGTGGGTGCTGGAGATCATCCAAAAAGGCTACGCACTGGAACTCAAGCACCCACTGGCGGATGCGTTCGTGGTATCCCCTTGCAAGGCGCAGGTGAAGAGGGAGGCAGTAAACAGCTCGCTTCAAAGATTGTTGCAACTTCAAGCAGTAGTTCCCCTGCCTCCAGACCAGTGCGGATTAGGTCAATACTCAATCTATTTCGTGGTTCCTAAAAAGGAAGGTTCCTTTCAACCCATTCTCGATCTCAAGCATGTGAATCGGTGTTTGCGGGTACCACACTTCCGGATGGAGACTGAGGTCAGTGATTTTGGCAGTGAAACCGGGAGAAGTATTGTCCTCAATAGATCTCACGGAGGCTTATCTGCACATTCCGATCAGGCCAGATCATCACAGGTTCTTGCGTTTTGCAGTTCCGATGGGCCATTTTCAGTTCCGGGCACTGCCGTTTGGGCTGGCAACGGCGCCGCATATGTTTACAAAGGTAATGGTCGTGGTAGCGGCTGCGTTGCGACAGGAGGGCATCCGAGTGCATCCCTATATGGACGATTGGCTGATATGGGCGGACTCCGAAGCAGAGTCGCTTATGGCAACCAGGCGGGTAGCAGAGTTTCTGGAATGGCTTGGTTGGGTAGTGAATCGGGCCAAGAGTCAGTTGCTGCCTGTTGAACGTCTGGTATATCTAGGGGCAGTGTTCGACAGGGTCGCCGGGTTAGTGTTTCTGCCCGAACAGATAATGCTAAAGCTTCAGGGTCAAGTGCAGACTTTTTGCACATGCAGGCTCCCAGTGTGTCGGTACATGCAGCAATTAGGGTCCATGGCAGCGGCGTTAGACCTAGTGCCATGGGCCAGGACTCATGAGGCCGCTACAGAGAGCCCTACTGTCGAGGTGGTTGCCGCAGGAGCACCTTCTATCCCAGAAGCTGGTGTGCCCGCAGGAGGTAAGGGAAGGTCTGAGGTGGTGGTTGGACTCCATGCATCTTCAGGCTGGCATGCCCTTGTAACAGTGGAATTGAGTGTTGGTCACCACGGACACCAGTCTCTTGGGCTGGGGGGCGCATTGTCTGTCGCAAGTGGCACAAGGCTGTTGGACCTTGGAGGAATCGAGGTGGTCGATCAATCGGTTGGAGCGGCGGGCAGTGCAGCGAGTGCTGGTTCAGTTCATAGGCCTAATAGAGGGCAAGGCAGTTCGGGTTTTCTCCGACAATGCGGTAACAGTGTCCTATATCAATCGGCAGGGAGAGAAGAGAGTCAGTGGTTACTAGAGTGGGCGGAGAGCCACCTAATAGCCTTATCAGCGGCGCATATAGCGGGCAAGGACAATGTTCAGGCCAACTATCTCAGTCGGAATGTCCTGGATCCTGGACAGTGGGAACTCAATGCGGCCGTATTCCATGACATCACCTTGTGGTGGGGTCTTCCGATGATGGATTTGATAGCAACCCTCAACAATACCAAGGCTGCGAGGTTCTTCAGCAGACACAGGGTGCACATGTCGGAAGATCTCGATGCGCTGGTGCAGCCGTGGCCAGCAAACAAGTTGCTTTACGTTTTTCCGCCCTGGCCAATGTTAGGTCGAGTAGTGCAAAGGATAGCAGCACATGCGGGGCCGGTGATTCTAATTGCGCCGGACTGGCCAAGGAGACTTTGGTATGCAGATTTGATGCGACTTCAGATGGAGCAGCCTTGGAGGCTGCCCGATCGGATCAATCTGTTGAGTCAAGGACCAGTGTTAATGCAGCAGGTAGATTGGTTCTTGCTTACGGTATGGCTCTTGAGAGGGAGCGGCTGCGTAGACGAGGGTACTCCGCAACAGTGGTAGCGACAATGTTACAGTCAAAGAAGCGGTCTACGTCTCTGGCATATGTTCGAGTTTGGCACACTTTTGAAAACTGGTGCGCAGAAAAGGGCGTTAAACCGTTTGCTTCGGGATTGCCAGATATTTTGTTGTTCCTTCAAGGAGGCCTAGAGAAGGGTCTAGCGCTTAGTTCCCTTAAGGTGCAGTTAGCTGCCCTGGCGTGTTATAGGGGTCGAGTTCAGGGCTCTGTGTTGTCGACTCATCCAGATGTGGTGCGTTTTTTCAGGGCGGTAAAGAATGTTAGGCCACCAATCCGGCAGGTTGTTCCGCCTTGGGACTTCAACTTGGTACTGGAGGCGCTCACCGTTCCTCCCTTCGAGCCTATATCGACGGTGTTGTTGAAGCATTTGGCTTGGAAGATGGTTTTCTTGGTGGCATTGTGTTCGGCAAGGAGGATTTCGGATCTTCAGGCGCTCTCTTGTAGGGAACCGTTTCTTCAGTTTTCGGCAGAGAAGGTGGTGTTGCGTCCGGTACCTTCTTTTCTGCCAAAGGTAGTGTCGACATTTGATGTCAATCAGTCTATTGCTCTTCCAACCTTTCCACATTTAGAGGGTGAAGGGGAGCATCAATCCCTGAGGAAATTGGATCTCGGCAGAGTACTCCGTGGCTACCTGAAGAGGACAGAGTTGTTTCGTAAGACAGATCAGTTGTTTATACTTTTTTCGGGTCCGCAAAAGGGGGAGGCAGCTTCCAAAGCTTCCATTGCTCGCTGGGTAAGGCAGGCTATTGGAATAGCATATGTGGCGCAGGGAGCGATTCCTCCTAGGGGACTCAGAGCTCATTCTACTCGGGGGCAAGCGACGTCTTGGGCAGAGTTCACTTTGATTCCTCCGATAGAGATTTGTAGGGCAGTGACTTGGTCGTCCCTTCACACTTTTGAGAAGCATTATAGATTGGATGTCCAGGCTAGGGGGGACGCAAATGTAGGAGCTGCAGCCATTGTAGCTGGGCTGGCGGGTCTCTCCCATATTTAGGTACTGCTCTGGTACAACCCTACCTTTTCCTGGACTGGCCTGGAGAGACGAATAGAAAGGAGAAATTAGACCTTACTTGCTAATTGTCTTTCCTTGAGTTCTCTCCAGGCCAGTCCAGGACCCTCCCACTTCATTTGCATTTGGGGGGTTGAGTGGAGCTGACTCTACAGTATTCAGTAAGCAGTTCGGCAGCGAGATATAGGATATTGAAAGTATGGCTGACGCTGCAGATTCAGCATGGAAACAGTTAGGCGTCCAAATCAGTCTGTGAGGAGGGCTCTGCCTGTCTGTTGTCTCTCGCTAGGAGGAGTATGAGCAGGGCTCCTTGCTAGGAAAAGAAAAAGAAGAAAAAGAAGTACGTTCTTGTTTTATGGTACTTTGTTAGTATTAGTGTAGTTCTTCGAATGCAGTGGACATGGAGCTGCTTTGTTAAACGAAGACTGAGTCTCTGGCACCAGGGGGAGCTGGATAGGATGCCA
Organism: Ichthyophis bannanicus; assembly: GCA_033557465.1. Taxonomy (NCBI): domain Eukaryota; kingdom Metazoa; phylum Chordata; class Amphibia; order Gymnophiona; family Ichthyophiidae; genus Ichthyophis; species Ichthyophis bannanicus. The sequence continues at coordinate 605,598,174 of CM066036.1, read as the reverse complement.
GCAAGGCTCTGTAATTCAGTCCTCAGCTGCTGGAGGGGGCTGACAACCCTACCTTTTCCTGGACTGGCCTGGAGAGAACTCAAGGAAAGACAATTAGCAGGTAAGGTCTAATTTCTCCTTTTTTACAATGACTTAAAGTCATAAAACTATGTTACTTGTTTTACTTCCATGTTTATCTCTTATTGCATATATGTTTTTGTTACAATGTGAAAGAGAAACTTGTTCCAAAATGACAACATATATGAATTCATTACAATAAGATATGCTTATGAAATCATGCTAGTTGTAACTTACTATTTAATTTCCTACTTAATTTAAGATAAAATCCTTTGTTGTTTCTAATACAGCATGTGTATGACAATCCTGAATGCAGTCAACATCTTTGCCGCGGATCATGCAATCACCTGGCTGTTGCAGGCGTTAGATTTTTTTGGTTAATAAGAACAAGGAATAACAACAAAAAAAAACATCTAAAATTTAGGAGCATTATAAATTGATCTCCAAAAGTCACCTTTTCTTGTACAAATGTGCTGAGCAACAACTGAAACTGATGTTTATACTGAACATCTGCGTGTGTATATGTGTGCATGCATGTAAGGGGATTTTGTTTTTTTCTTTTTTACTTTACACAGAATCATGTAACACTACTTCTTCATTCTTCACTTGGCTTAACAGATTTTACTGCAAACCATGGCAATATTTTGTTAATGGAGGTAGCCTAAAAAGGACCTGAAGCAGACATTTGCAACCACTTAAGATGCCATTATTTCATCAGCATGCTGCAGACCAGCCTTCTGACCTCTGTTCTGCAAGAATGTGCTAACAAATTTGCATTTGGGTAGCACAATTATTTTGTGACTGGCTTAAAGCCATAACACTATGTTAATAGACCAAACAAAACTAACACACCATCTGAAAATTAATGAACTAACCTATTACGGTTGCCTTTTACTAGTAACATTAATTCCTTCAATTATAACAGCTTGCACATCTTTCTATAATAGCCAGATTCACTTTGCTTCTAGAGAGGGCAATGAGGAAGAAGTTTTATAATTATCGGCCAGATGCTACCACAGATATACATATATACAAATACTGGAGTGACCTACAAAAGCAGTGGGGTTGACCACAAAAGTGCTTTTATTAAAAATTCCAAGGTGTTGAGCAGATAACTTTGGATATTTAAATCATGATGGGTATAATAGGTGCCTAAAATGGCTATTTTAGTCATTTACACATATAAATAACAGTTTATGCATGTAAATGGCCTCTACTAAAAAATAAATCACACCCTGTGTAACAGCATGTGCATTAATTTCATGGCGTATACTTTCACATTGAGCATGCACAGAGGTAGAGTTTGGGCACAGCATAGGTGGAGCGCACAAGTACATACATAGATCATAATGTACTATAATTTAAACATGTACTTCCAAAATGTAAACCAGTCATTTACATCAGCTCTAGGATTGATATAAAATGATTGTTCCTTAAATTAAGCTGGGCATGCATGTTATGGAATTGCGCTCCACCTGGACAAAATTATCTGCCAAAAACTGAGGTGGGTTTTAGGGCATTTCAGAGGCAATGCCACTTAAACAGCTTCTCAAACGTGACCTGGATTATTTATGTTTTGTCCAAATCTCACTATGTCTTCTCTCTAGGTTCTTCATCATTTTCTCCTTTTCTGTCAAAAATTGTAGTTCTGTTTTCCCTTTTCTGGCCTTGCGCCTTTCTTCGACTGTTTACTTAATTGTGAACCGCCATGACGTAGCATAGGGCGGTATACCAAATGCGAATAACCTAAACTAAACTAAGGCATGTTTTTGGCCACTTACTTTTCTTTATAAAAAAAAAAAACACACACTAGTGTAAGTGCCTACTTTTCTTTATACAATAGGCTTAAGAGGAGAAATTGAATCTAATTATTTCCTTTCATTAAATCCTCCTAGACCAGTCCAGACGAATGGAACTTTCAGTGATATCATCACTAGGTATAAATGCTGGTGAAGCATTGAGAGAAGCCAGTATGACGCTTCTCAAGTAGTAAACTGGACATATAAAGCTGTGATATTTGCAGCTTTGTTTTTCATTTCATTGCTCCTAACTATGGGAACCTGCTGGATAGGTTGGGGGGGGGGAAGGAAGGGAGGAATAAAGGGACAACTTTGGGAAACACAGCTGCAAATAATCAGTTCATTCGTGGTGCATCTAACTACTACCACTTATCATGGTCCATTCTTGTTAATTACTTTTGTCTTTCTGATACTTCAATGAACAGTTTATACCATAAAATGGTGCCTAATTAACACACATTGTCACACATGTGCTTTACCCCTCTTTTATAGTCAAGTACATGCATGCTCGACTTAAAAAAAAAAAAAGAGTCGAAATGTGAAAGTACCTGCATATGCTAAAGCACGATTAACTGAGGAGGCATGGCCACACAAAGATTGCCAGCAGCGGAGCCGTATATCTTTTCAGAATTCGCCAAGGGCAGGGACGTCCACGCCACTTGCTATGTATACCTGTATCACGAGGTTTGGGCGTGCCACGTCAAACATATCTTTGTCCCTGATTCCGGACCCATTGGAACGTCCAGACCCGCGTATGCAGAAATAGGGTTAAATGGTGCCCGTTTTTCATTTAGACGTATCTGCAGGCCGGACATGCATGTTATGGAATTGCGCTCCACCTGGACAACATTATCTGCCAAAAACTGAGGTGGGTTTTAGGGCATTTCAGAAGCAATGACACTTAAACAGCTCTAAGCTGAACAAATAACAGATATAACTTGAAATGTCTAATTTGGAGGGGTCAGCTTAAACATAGCTAATCAGCAGTGCCACCTCAACAGATAGAGCTGCTGAATACCAATATAATTTTAAAATATCTAGGTTAGATGTATCAAATCACAGCATGACTAAATATTCACCTCATTTTATTTTGGAAACAGAAAGCGTGACACACACATGCACGCACACATACTAGTTCAAAAATAGATTTATAAGTTTTTTAAAAATCTATTATTACAGATAAAGTCATGTACCCAGTGTACTGCAACATCTCTTGTCAAAGAGACCTAACTTACAGGCAAATTCATCAATAGTCAAAACATATACATGCCAATTAATGAACTCTTCCTACAGTTGTAATGTCATAAGAGAGCTTTTAATTTATTACCCATGTATGAAAATCCACATTCCTAAGGAAAGGCAGTTTATTCAATTATTTACAGCTACATTAACATAATAATGCAAATCACTGAACTGCATATTAACATATCAAGGGAAATGGTCTTCCATACACTGTTTCATTGCATAATCAGAGAAAGCAAAACAACCAAGCAATCAAAAGATACCGTGGTATCCTGTTATGCCACTAGACTTTACAGCCAGCACTCAGAATTGGGGCAAGAAAAGAAGAAATTGTATATACCTGCTAATTTTCTTTCCTTGAATTCTGCTCAACTAGTCCAGAGGTGTGGATTTTGCTCCTCTATCAACAAGTGGAGGCAGACTTCAGCAACATTCAGTGATTCCATCACTGGGTTTATCCTCTGGTGCAACACTGAGAAAAAAGCAAGTATGAAACTTCCCAAGCAGTAAGCAAGATTGAAAATCTCAGATGAAATCATAGATGCATAGCGTTACTAAATAACAGAATAACTTTGACACAAACTATCTGAGCAAGTACTTGGCTCTCTTAGCACAATGAAATCTGCGTCAGACCATGATAACTACGCATTCTATGGTAGCCAGACTCCCAAACCTAAAGAAAAGAGCCTTCCAGGATGGGTCCTGGACTAGTCTAGTAGGATTCAAGGAAAGAAAATTGACAGATACATAAAATTCTCTCCTTCCTTCTCATCCTGTTAGACCAATCCAGACATGTGGGATGTATCTAAGCAGTCAGAACCCAGGATGGGAGGAAGATGATGCTCAGGATGGACTACCCTGCCATCTATACCAACTCCCATAAGGTACTCAACAAAGATCAAGTAGCTGCCTTACAGATGTCCTCTGAAGACACCAAAGCGGACTCTGCCCAGGAGACTGCCTGCACCCAGTGGAGTGAGCTTTGACCCACTCTGCATATGCTTCTCAGCCAGAATGTATATTGACCCAATGGCCTCCTTAAACCAGTGGGCGTTAGAGGATTTGGTCGCTGAGGAAGACAAAAGGATGATCCGAGCAATGAAGGGAATTAGCAATTGCCATGTATCTAAGCAATGTTCTCCGCACCTCCTGTAGATGCAGAGAATAATGCTCAGACCCCTGAGGAAGAAGGCGTAACATTATGGTCAGGATGAAAAGGGGAACAGCACTTTTGAGAGAAGGACGGTATAATCTGCCAAGAGACAGAAGCCTTCGAGACAACCAAGAAAGATTCCCTTCAAGACAAGGTCTGCAGCTTGGACACCTGCCTGGCGGACACTATAGCCTCCAGGAAAGCTGCCTTAAGTGTCAAATGCTCAAGAAAGGCTGTATGAATAGACCCAAAGAGGGCTCCTTTCAGCGCCTTCAGCATCAGAAAGGCTCCACTGAGATAAAAACAATGAATAAACGGCAGATGGATCTTCTTCACTTCTGTGGAAGTAAAAAACATCGAGGTACACTGCCAATGAAATCTCTTGGATGAGACTCCTGTAGCACATCAGGACCTCCACCTGAACCCTGAGGGTTCAGGACCAAATCCCATTCCAGGATGAACCTCCAAAATGGCTCTCACATAAGCTAAGGATGCAGAGGCCCTCTGCGCTATGAACAGGTTGTCTACTACTACTCCAGAATAGCCCTTCTTGGACAACCTATGCCCCTCAAAGGCCAGGACATAAGCCTGAAGGGAGCAGGAACCTCATTTACCAGGAGACTCCCGATGCAGTAGGCCCTTCTCTTAAGGCAGCAAGAAAGGGGTACCTGTCCACTGGATCGAGAAATCCACATACCATGGACTGCGAAGCTAGTCCTGGGGACAAAAATCACCAAGCCCACATAACCCAAAACCTGTGCAAAAGACAGCTCACTAGGGGCCAGGGAGAGTAACATACAGCACCACTTCCTGGACCACTCCTGAAGTATGACATCTAAACCTGCCAATCATGGGTCCTTCCCCCAACTGAAATAGGAGAATGGCAGTGTGGGGAGTTGAGTAACCATCAAGTGGAACACTGGAAGAGCCCTTCTTCATACTATGAGGTTGCATGTGTAAGGGGTTAGCCCTCACCTGTTCCAAAGAGTTCTAACATAGGCAGTCAGCCTGCACATTGTCAATGCTTGTGATATGCACTGTAGATAGGGCAATCGGATCCTCTTCTGCCCAAGAATGGAGCTCCGCAACCTCAAGATCCAATCCAGCACTGCGAGCTCCACCTTGTTTTTAGATATACGCCACCATCATAGCATTGTCCAAAAACATCGAGACCGCTTTGCCCACTAGGAGAGGCTTGAGCCTCTCCAGAACCAGGTAGATTCTCTTACCTCCAAAGAGGCCTCCTGAGGGGAACAGAGTCCTTGGGCCAACACAAGGCACTGTACACCCCAGCCCATCAGAGGTGATAATCACTCAATGTGGTGCTTCCAAAGGCACTCTGGCCATTACATGGCAGAACCATAACCACCACCTCAACTGCTCCTTGATCTCCCAGGGGACAGGAAAGGTTGACTGATTAACTGGAAGCAAGGAAACCACAAGGTTATCAGGTGCCTCTGCAGTGGGTGAATATGCACCCTGGTTCAGGGAACCAGCTTCTTAGGTTGATGCCATGGACATGAGCACTTGGAGGTAGTCCCCGGCTGAGTGCCAAATGCTTTCAGTTGGCTCTGAAGCTTGAGGGACCTCTCTATCATGAGGAAACCTGGCCCAGGAGAGTATGGAACCAAATCTGAGTGAGGTCCATGGTTCTCTGAGTGAGGGTCCATGGTGCCTTTGATAGCAGCAAAATCACCCTGGCCATTTCGCTTGACCTTTATGCAGCCTTCAACATCGTCAATCATACTATCCTGCACTCTCGCCTGACCTCCATCAGCATTCACAACACTGTTCTTGCTTGGTTCTCTTCCTTTCTCTCACAACACACTTATTCAGTCACAGCCGGTCTTGCACCTTCAGCTCCTATTCACTCACCTGTGGGATCCCCCAGGGTTCCATCTTAGCTCCCCTCCTGTTCAATATCTTTGTGAGTTCACTTACCTTACTTATTTAAGTGACTCCTATCACTGCCTATTACTACGATGATGACGTTCTTCTGGTGGCATTCACCGACTCTATCTCCAGATAGAGCAGAGTAGCCGCCTAATGGTTAGAGCACTGGCTTGGGAACCAAGAGACCAGAGTTTGATTCCCACTAGCACTTCTTGTGGCTTTGGGCAAGTCACTTAACTTGGATTCTTCTGAGGCAATGGAGGGTTATCAATGTCCCTGTTTAATGTACATTACCAAGTTTAAGTTACACTGTATACCGCTTTAACTAAATGATAAAGCGGTATAATAATAAATAAATCAGTCTCTCAGCACTCAACAGCTGCTTACTCAAGGTATCACGCTGTCTAAAAGAAAACTAGTTGAAACTCAAGATATTATAATGCCTCTACATCGTTCCATGGTGAGACCGCACCTTGAATATTGTGTGCAATTCTGGTCGCCGTATCTTAAAAAGGATATAGCAATATTAGAAAAGGTTCAGAGAAGAGCCACCAAAATGGTAAAGGGGATGGAAAGATACTCCTATGAAGAAAGGCTAAAAAGGTTAGGGCTCTTTAACCTGGAAAAGAGACGGCTGAGGGGAGATATGATAGAAGTCTATAAATTAATGAATGGAGTGGAATGGGTAAACGTAGATCGATTGTTTACGTTATCAGAATATAGAAAGACTAGGGGACATGCAATGAAGCTAGAAGGTAAACTATTTAAGACTAATAAAAGAAAATATTTTTTCACTCAACGTGTAATCAAACTCTGGAATTTGTTACCGGAGGATGTAGTAAAGGCTGTTAGTGTAGCTGCGTTTAAAAAAGGTTTGGACAAGTTCCTGGAGGAAAGGTCCATAAACCATTATTAAGAAGGGACCCAGGATATCAATGCTTGACCCAGTACAAGCATTGTGGAACCTGTGTCTTTTGGGGAAACTGCTAGATACGTATGACCTAGATTGGCCACTGTTGGAAACAGGATACTGGGCTTGATGGACCTTGGTCTGATCCAGTATGACATATCTTATGTTCTTAGGTTCTTATCGCCAAGACCTCTACCACCTGGCTCACCGGGAGCACTTCAGCACCAGTTCTTTACCCCATTCTGGACGGCCAGCCCAATCCTCTCTCCCCACATTTCAAGTACCTAGAGGTCTTCCACGACTCAGATCTGTCTCTCAGGAAACAGGTTAGCCACATCCTGCAGTCCTCGTTCTTTGCACTTCTTCAATTTCATGCTCTCTGCCCCTTTCTGGACCCTTCAGTCCAACAAACACTTGCACTCACTTTTATCATCTCGAGTGTGAATTACTGCGACTCTATATATCAGACAGTATAATTTAAAAAGCAGGTTGCAAATACTGCAAGATCGGTTTTCTTTAAAGCAAAAATGGTGCAAAGGCTCAGACCACTCATAGACCCTCAAGATTTCCACACAGTTATGCAAGCAATGATCCTACCGCACTTTATTGTAATGCAATCTACCAAGGCCTCACAGCCACCACCATTCATCCACTCCGAACAGCCCTCAACACAATGGCGAGGATCATTCAAAAGGTAAAGAAACATGACATCACTCCTTTTCTAAGAGAATTACATATTCTCCCACTAGAAGCACAAACAAAATATAAAACAATGGTACTAACACATAAAGCCATTCACCAACAGCCTCCATCTTATCTACAAACACTGCTAACGCAGACGAACTCTGGAAGGTCAATAAGACAGACCATGAACAATACTCTAGTTGTGCCGCATAATAGAACTAAATTTAATCAACAGACATGTAACTGTGCATTTGATCTCTATGCACCCTCACTTTGGAACTCCCTCCCAGCAAAGGTCCGCTGCAACAATGACCTTGCTACATTTAGAAAGCAGATAAAAACACTTCTCTTCCAGGAACACCTAGGATCGACAGAAAGCAGTACCCACTAAAGTCCTCCAAGGCGGACTACGACAAGAGGCAAAACCAAAACTGTAAATAAATCCAATCTACGATTGAAAATGAAGAGTAAAACACTAATGCAAGAATGACTGATACATCTCGCATGAATGTAAATATGTTATACTCCCCCTGGTGATGGCATACTCCTTCCCTATTGTAAATACGATTAACCCTGTTCGATGTATCTCCTTGTTGATTGTAAACCGCTTTGACCCGGTGAAAAGCGGTATATAAACATAGCTAAATAAATATATGCTGGTATATCCCAATCTAAACTTAGACATGTCCAAACAATCCAGAATACTGCAGTCCGCATTCTTTCCCATGCAAATAGAGTTGATCACATTACCCCACTCTTGTTCTGAAACCACTGGCTTCCCCTCTACTACTGTATCCAGTACAAAATTCTCACTCTTACCCACAAGTCTTAGTATATAAAGACGAGATAATGGAGGACCGGTAAAGTGGAGTGTCAGTATATAATCTCCTCTCACGCTCCCACTAGAGCCCTTCGTTTTTTGCATGACAATCGCCTAGACATCCCCCCAGCTTCTCGTGCCAGACTCGAAAGTACCAGATGTACAGCATTTTTCTTCACGGCCCCCACTTTATGGAATGCCCTATCACTCACCCTCCACACTGAATCATCATATAAAGCATTCAAGTCACTATTAAAAACACATATTTTTCATTCTGCATTTCATGACAACTCCTATGCAGTGTGATAGATAGGTGGCACCTATAATTCACTGTCCATGCCCTTCTCTTCATACATACTTCCTGCCTCTATATGCTATACCTTATTTATCCCCTCCTGTAAGTCTATTTCCTCTCCTCTATCCTATGATGATTTGTAGTTCCTTTCTATCTTTAATTTAAGTTTGTTATTGTAAACTGCTTTGCCATCTGTTTGAAAGATAGTATATTAAACCTTAATTAATCATAAACCATAAACGCTCAGGTGCTCCAATTCCTAGGAGAGAATCAGACTGTTTTAAGGACCGATGACCACTGACCTCAGCCTCTCAAGCTAGTAAATCACAGGTTTAGGTCGTCTCTGGACTTCTCCAAAAAAGAATAACAAGACCAGATACGCCAGATCTAGACAAATTTTGTGTGGATTTAGTAGCCAGGCCAAAATCTTAGGAGCCAGCATGTGACCTCCTCGGGACCCCCCACCCCACCCCTAGTTCTCTCATGCTGGTCTCATCTTCTCAAGTCTCATGAGACCAGCACCAGAATTCCTACACTGTGCATCATCTTTAGATAACAACAGTTATAGATTCAGATAGCAAGTGTCTATGTGGTGTGTGGTGCAATGGTGGTGTGCCTCTATGTGTGGGATGTGGTGCTGGGTGCCTTTCTGTGAGTGGGGCGCAAGGCTGTGGTGCATGTGTATGTGTGCTGTAGAACTGGGGAACCTGTTTGTGTGTAATGCAGAGCTAGGGTGCGTGTGTGCATGTGTGGTGCGGAGGTGAGATGCCTATATGTATGCAGCTGGGACACGTCAGTCCTACGGAGGTGGGGTGCTTGTGTGAGAGAGTTTATTTATTTACTTATTTATTTAACTGGTTTTAATATACCGTTTTTCTACCACTCAAAACGGTTTACATCAAACAATGGGGCATGCAGGTTACATCAAACTTCTTGAATGCGAGCAGAGTATAACCGGGGGATCGAGGGAGCATGCAGGATTGTTATAACATTCAAACTTATTATACAATGAGCAAGGTGTTAATAAAGAACTTATTATACAATACATAAGGCGTTAAAGAAAATACTTAATGTAAGGCAGAATATGTTGAATGGCCGATTAGGGAGGGGGGATGGGGGATGATCTGTGAGAGATGATCAGGGAGAATTCCTACTGAGAGTCAGTTGGAGGGAATGTGCCAATAGTGCTCTTCAAAGAGGTATGTCTTGAGATGTCTTTTGAAGACCTGGTGTGACTGGATGCTCTCCGTATGTAGAGGTAGAATGTTCCACAGGGTGGGAGTGTAGAGTTTGAAGGTTCTCATGCAGGTATGTTGTGTGCTTTTACGTACTTGAGATGGCAGGTGAAGAAGGTTGAGCGTGCTTTGTCTGTGTGGTCTACTGGAGTTAGGGCATCTGATGAGTGTTTGAAGGTGCTAGGATGTGGTGTTGTTACGTGCCTTCTGGATAATAGTGAAAACTTTGTGTTTGATTCTTGATGCTATGGGAAGTCAATGGAGGGATTTCAATATGGAAGTGATATGGGTGTATCTGGAGGCTCCAACAACGGTGCATGCTGCTGTGTTCTGGGCTATCTGTAGTGGAGTGTGGTAGTTTTGAGAAGTCCTTGAAGGATGGAGTTGCAGTAATCGAGTAGGGGGGTAATGGTAGCCTGGCAAACTGTGCGGAAGCTCTCAGGGGAGAGGAAGGGGCATAAGTTGCGGAGGGTTCTGAGCTTGAAGTAGATATTCTTAGTGGTGTTCTTTTTATGTGATTGGAAGTTCAGTTGTGATCCAGAATGACACCAAGGTATTTAAATTGTGACTTGACCTGTAATTCAGTGTCTTCAATTTTGATGGAGGCGAGTAGTGTGAAACTGGGGTCCTTGGTAACATGGAAGATCTCAGTCTTGTTGAAGTTAACTGCACAGTTGTGGTGTTGCAGTCAAAAGACTATTTCTTTGAAGCAGGCAGTTAAGTTGGAGTAGTCATGAGCAGTGGTGTGGAATGGAGTAAATATCATTATATCATCTGCGTATAGTTGGTAGCCAACACTGAACTTCTGAATTGTGGAGCAGAGAGGCCTGATGTAGATGTTATAGAGTAAAAAGGAGAGTGTGGATCCCTGGAGAACTCCCTGAGATAGTGAGTAAGGTGCTGAGGTACAGTTTCCAATTCTTATCTGCTGAGTCCATTGGGAGAGGTAGGAGTGGATCCATTCAAGTGGCTTGCCTTGAACCCCAATGTTATTGAGCTGGTTGCGTAGCGTTTGGTGGGACATTGTGTCAAATGCTGCTGAGATGTCTAGGGAAGAGCAGCACGAAACCAGTGGTGGCTTTCTCAGTTCCGGTGATGAGCGTTGATATGAGCGCGGTGAGCAATGTTTCAATGCTGTGGAAGGGGCGGAACCCATGTTGATTTCTGTCCAGAGGTGCACACCTGTCAATGTGCTACTGGAGTTGAAGTTGAACTGCCTTCTTGGTGATTTTGGCAAGGAATGGAACACTGGCTATAGGCCTTAATTAGGCGGGTCTAGGATGAGTTTCTTCAGGAAGGGTCTGACGGAGGCTTGTTTCAGAGTGGGAGGTAGGCTTGTGACAGGGAAGTTTGAAGGATGGCCGAGATGAATGACAGGAGCTGAGGTTTTGCTGATTTAACCCAGGAAACCGGACAGGGGTCTAGTGGAGAGGTGGTACTGTTGATATGTGAAATGCTGTCCAGGAGTTCTTCAGGGGGACGTCTCTAAATGTGTCTCAGGGTTGGATGGTTGAGGTTGCGTTTGCATTAAATGGCATCTGTATAAGAAGCGCAGTGATGCTAGATTGGTTGTGTTTGGCTTTAAGGAAGTCAGCCATCTCTTGGGGGTCAAGGGTGTGGCTCTGATGAGGCTGGATAGGATCTCTCATGAGAGATCCGACCAGATTGAAGTGTGTGGCATAAGGTGCTTGCGCGCATGTGTTTGGGGAAAAGAGAATTCACCTCTCAGCAAATACGCATTGTGCCCTTTTATCCCCCATGATTTCATTCCTTTAAATACAACATCTTTGACTCTTCCTTCCACCCTCCAACCCCTCCCCAATCTCCGATCCCCTTCCAGACTCTTTCCCTCTTCTCCATCCTCCCCCCCCCCCCAGCACTACTATCCCCCTGCCCTACATTCCCCTATCCTCTTTCCTTTGTTTTTTTTGTTGCTTTTGTTACTGGCCCTTTAAGTTTTTGCAGTTTTACTCCCTCCCCCTCTCCCATCTAACCCTTTTTTTTTCTAACTGCTGCCCCCATTAACTTTCTTCTTCTGTCTTGCAGGCCACGATCCTGGTCTCTACCTGTTCTGCCCATGAGGACCTGATCTCCTGCAGGCAGAAGAGAAGAGGATGACAGCAATCGCAGCCCCAAATCAAGCTGTCTCCCCATGGGGATCTGATCTCCTAAGGGCAGACAGTTTGCATAGAGGCCACTATCACAGCCATCCTCTTCTCTTCTGCCTGCAGGAGATGGGATCCCCGCAGGAAGAAGAGAATGGGATGGCTGTGATCTCAGCCCCAATGCAAGCTGTCTGCCCGCAGAGATTTGAAGAGCAAACCGGTCCTTAAAGGGGAAATTTGCTCAGCCGCAGTTCGGAGTCAGCACTGAAAAGAGACTCTGAACCAATCTGAGAAATAAGTCACCTAGGCAGTCTGCTACCCCCGACACCAACCCCCCGACAGAAAGCAAATCCCTGGTGGCCCAGCGGCCCCGATTCCACCACCCACTGAATAAAAATAAAAACCTTATAAGAACCTAAAAGAAAATGCCTTATATGACTGTCTGACCCCCACTTTGGAAGCAAAAACGCATAATAAAAGTTTTTCAAGTATACTCATAAGAAAACTCCTGCGAGAGAATTAGCTGGACCATTAGATGATAGAGGGGTAAAAGGCGAGCTAAGGGAGGACAAGGCCATAGCTGAGAGATCAAAATAATTCTTTCCTTCAGTCTTTACTGAAGATAATTTAGCGAAATCACTGATGCCTGAAATAGTATTTAAAGGTGGTGTAATTGGAAGAATTGAAAGAAATCTCGATAAACCGGGAAGATGTATTACAACTATTTGATAAACTAAAGAATAGCAAACCTCCTGGATCGGATAGTATACATCCCAGGGTGCAGAAAAAAACTGAAATATGAGATTTCAGACCTTTTGGGAAAACTGCTAGGTACATATGACCTAGATTGGCCACTGTTGGAAACAAGATACTGGGCTTGATGGACCTTGGTCTGACCCAGTATGGCATACACCATCGCAACAGGCCAATTGCACAATGTAAATACAAACAGTTCCATGTACTGTTGTACCACCTTTGTATATAGTTAACCATGATATCTCTTGTCAGATAACACACCTTTGTATATAGTTTCCCCTATTTGCCAAGTTTATACTTCCTGTTAAATGTAATGACCAGACATATGTAAATTGTCGGATGTTTTCTGTTCAATGTAAACCGCGCTGATGTCTAATAGTGCGGTATATAAGAATTGTTAATAAATAAATAAATAAATAAAATATCTTATGTTCTTATGTACTATTAGTAATCTGTGAACTCTCATTAAAAACATCTGTAGTACCTGAAGACTAGAAAATGGCCAAAGTAACACTAGTTTTTAAAAATGGTTCCAGGGGTGATCTGGGAAACTACATATAGATGAGCCTCACATCAGTACTGAGCAAAATGATAGAAACCATTACGAAGATTAAAATTACTGAACAGGTAGTCACAGTTTAATGGGAGAAAATCAATATGTATTTAGTCAAGGAAAGTCTTCTCTTACTAATCTGTTATATTTTTTTGATGGTGTGATTAAATAGGTAGATAAAGAGGAGCCAGTTGATATACTGTATCTTAATTTTCAGAAAGCCTTCGACAAGGTCCCTCATGAGAGACTCCTGGTGAAATTTAAAAGTCATGGGATAGGAGGCAGTGTACTATTGTGGATCAGGAACTGGCCAGTTTTTTCAGTGGAGAAAGGCGAATAGTACAGTACCCCAGGGATCTGTGCTGGGCCCGCTGCTTTTTAACATATTCATAAATGAACTGGAAATGGGAACAAGTAAGGTGATCAAATTTGCAAATGACACAAAATTATTCAAAGTTGTTAAAACACAAGAAGATTGTGAAAAATTGCAAGATGACCTTGATAAATTGGAAGACTGGACATCCAAACGGCAGATGGAATTTAATGTAAAAGTTATGCACTTACGGAAGAACAATCTGAACTACGGTTAGGCGATGCAAGATTGAACATTAGGACCCACCACCCAGGAAAACGATTTAGGCGCCATCGTGGATAATACGTTGAAACCCTCTGACCATATGCAGTGGTGGCCAAGAAAGCAAATAGAATGCTAGGTATCATAAGAAAAGGAATGGAGAATAAAACAAAGGATATTATAATGCCTCTGTATTGTTCCATGGTGCGTCCACACCTTTAATATTGTGACAATTTCTGGTTGTCATATCCTTAAAAAGGATATAACAGAATTCGAAAAGGTACAGAGAAGAGCCACCAAAATGGTAAGGGGATGGAAGGATACCTCTACGAGGAAAGGCTTAAAAGGTTAGGGCTCTTCAACTTGAAAAAAGGATGACCGAGGGGAGATATGATAGAGGTCTATAAAATAATGAATGGAGTGGAATGGGTAAACATAGATTGGATTCTGACTCCTTCAAACAGTAGAAAGACTAGGGGACATGCAATGAAGCTACAATGTAGATCATTTAAGACTAATAGAAGAAAATATTTTTTCACTCTGGAATTCATTGTAGTAAAAGCTGTTAATGTGGTTGGGTTTAAAAAAGGTTTGGACAAGTTCCCGGAGGAAAAATATACAAACCATTATTAAAGAGGATTAGGGAAATCCATTGTTTACCCCGAGATAGGCAGTGCGGGATCTGTGTACTTTTTTGGGAACCTGACATGTACTTGTGATCTGGATGGCCACTGTTAGAAAAGGAATACTGGGCTTGATGGAGCTTGGTCTGACCCAGTATGTCATATCTTATGTTTTTATGTTCTTATGAATGTGGCCCTTGGCCCTGGGCCCAATGTACCAACCCCCCTCAGACAGGACCTACCAAGCTAGAAATGTATCCTGTGCAGCTAACGAATCTGGTGCTCCCCTTCCATCCAGCCATGTTCAATAACTCACTCTTTTTGAGTTTCCTAGAAGCCAAGTATTGATATCAACGTCCCCTTCTGTGCTTGCGCCCTGTGCAGCCACACCACTTGCACAGCCATTGGTATGGCCCTGCCCTCAGAGGCCCCATGGGGTCCTTCCACTCCTCTTCATGCCCACAAAGTGCTGGGCATCTGTGGGTAGCAGTGCTGGACATAGGGTGGCTGTTAGCTCCAGAAGACAAGGGCATACCCCGGCTCCAAGCATCTATGGGCTTTACCTGACTCAATCGCAATGACTACAGCACTGTGGAGTGGGCCAGAGGGGCAGGCCTTTCTACACTGCTGCACCTGCGAAACACCTTGCCACTCACTGAAGGCAGACCATCACTGTCTTTTCTCAGTGCTGCACCAGTGGATACCAAGTCATGGCATCACTGAAGGTTGCTCAAGTCCACCTGCTGGTAAGGGATCAAAACCCACGTCTGGACTGGTCTAGTAGGATGATAAGGAAGAAGGGATCTTTGTAAGTGTAAAAGACAAGAAGAAATATAAAGTAGCTGAAAGTGTATTTATCTGCAGTACACCAAGCCCAGTCTGTTTATTGAAGTAGTTTGCATTCTGCATTATTAACAATTAGGAAAAATAGTTACACTGCCCTTATTTTTTATGCTCGTTATGACTAATTGTTAAATACAGCAACCTCAACAATTTCTTTTTCAATCTATAAGCCAGCCCCTGAGACCTCTCACCCCTCCCCCATTTCCCCAATGTCCCACCAGATCTACTGCAGTACTGAAGAGGTCTATTGCAGTTCCTTTGAGGCCTAATTTGTTAAGACTGTTTTCCCATTCGGTTTCTGTGAGAAAAGTAAAAATTAGGCTCCTAATGTGCCACTGCACAACGATGGTAGAAACCAGCAGCACCCTTTTCCCAAGCATGCTGTCAGCGGCATAGCAGGACTCTCCCCCTATCCCCCCATAGCTGTAACAGAGATAATTTACTACTCTGGTTCAGTTATCAGCTATGGCACAGGCGTCTCCCTTTCTCTCATCACCCTCACTTATACTGTTCTTCCTCAGATGCCTCTCATCCTTCCTCATTCCCCTTTTTGTCGTTTATCCATCCCACCCAGTCTTCCCTCCATCTTTTCTTCATCTCTCACCCTCCCCACCCAGTCTCCTTTCTCAGTCATATCTATCCCTCTCATCTCTCCTTCCCTCACTTGGTTTGCAGCTTGTCGTGCTGTGAGGGCTTGTGTGCATCAGCGATGCTGAGAGCTAAACTATCGGTAGTTTAACTACTGGCAGGGTCTCCCAAGATGGACAGGTCTCAGCTGAGGTGCCAGACCAAGACAAACCACCCATCTGGGCATCAGCAGAATGGGATAGAGTTGATGGTGAAGGATCACATTTCTGTGACAACGGCAACAACACCAAACTCAAACTGCACTGAAGAAAGGCCTGGCAATCTACTTCTGTATCTTGCTATGAAAACCCAATGGATAGTTACAACAAAACAAACTGTACTATAGTGCTGGAAGATGAGACCCCCCAGGTCGGAAGGCACTCAACTAGCTACTGGGGAACAGCTGAAGACTTTTCAGAGTAAAGCCATCATTTATGATGTGGTTGGATCAAAGCTCTCGGGACGTCTGACTGCTGAGGTAGCTGCGCATGAAATGAGAGTCAGAAGCTGTAAAGATGTCTTATACATTGGAACATGGAACGTATGAAGCATGAACCAAAGGAAGTTGGAGATGGTCAAGAATGAAATGGAACATGTACAACTTGATCTGTTGGGTGTCAGCGAACTGAAATGGACTGGCATCGGGCACTTTGCATCAGATGATCACATGGTCTACTATGCTGGAAATGAAAGACAAAGAAGGAATGGTGTTGCATTTATAATAAAGAAGAAACTTGCAAGGACTGTAATGAAATACAATGCAGTCAGCGAACGCTTAATCTCTATTCGTCTATGAGGAATGCCTATCAACACAACTATAATTCAAGTATATGCCCCAACAACAGCTGCAGAACAGAATGAAATTGAAGAGTTCTATGAACAAGTATAAGCTGAAACTGACAGAACATGCAAACAGGATATCCTGATAGTCATGGGTGACTGGAACGCAAAAGTTGGCAACAAAAAAGAAAGCAAAGTAGTTGGAAAATATGGACTTCGCAACAGAAATGAAGCTGGAGAAAGACTGACAGAATTCTGCAAGACCAACAATCTATTCATCTCAAACACCTTCTTCCAGCAACACAAGCGGCGACTGTACACATGGACTTCACCCAATGGATTGTATAAAAATCAAATTGACTACATCTGTGGAAGTCAACGATGGAAAAGCTCTGCAACATCAACAAAGACAAAACCTGGAGCTGACTGTGGTACAGATCATCAACTACTAGTATGCAAACTCAAGCTAAAGTTGAAAAAGAGCAAACCACTCACAAATGCAGCAAAATATTTATTATTTTATTTTATTTATTTCAGTTTTTATATACCGCACTATTTATAATCAGCGCGGTTTACAGATGAACACAAAGACCAGAACAACAGGCTGTTCGGTATTACATATAACAGGAGTATAAACTTGGATAACATGGGAGAACTATATACATAGAATAAATATTCAATTAGTTCTATAGCATGAAAAAAACTATTTACATAAAATAGCAGTAGTGCAAGGGTCAGGAGGAGATTGTGGTTAAGTTTGTGGTAAGGCTATTCTTTTGAACTTTATGTAGGGTAAAATTTGATAAATAGGTTAAATTTTAGGGCTCTTCTGAACTGGGTTAGATCGGTTAAAGCACGTATGTCAGGTGGTAGGGAGTTCCAGAGTTTTGGGGCGCAAAACATGAAGGCTCTATTCGCTGTTGATCGGCTGCAAGTTGTTATGGCCTTTGGCATTGTTAGAGTGTTTAGTGATGATTGTCTTCTGGATCTTATTGGTGGTGCAGTTTGTATGAGGTCAGTTAGTGAATTGGCTGACAAGCCATGGATGGCCTTGTACGTGAGAATCAGTGTTTTGAATATGAGCCTGGCTTGTATTGGGAGCCAGTGAAGCTGCTTGAGGATTGGTGTCACATGATCATTCCTGGACGCTCCTTGTAGAACCCTTGCAGCAGAATTCATAGCAAGTTGTAGAGAACTTAGGGTGGATTGTGGGAGACCTTGTAGAATTGAATTGGCGAAATCAAAATGCGGCAAGATGAGTGCTTGGAAGATGGTTCTGAAATCCTCTGGGTCCAGTAATGAGCGTAAATGCCTAAGTGTGCGTATCTTGAAGTATACAGCTCTTACAATATTGTTTACGTGTGATTTCATATCTAGACGGTGGTCCAGCGTGACTCCGAGATATCTTATTGTTTCTTTGGTGGATAGATCAGCTCCCTTAACACTGTAAGTATTAGCGTATGTGTCTCATATCCCCGCGTGTTAAATGTATCCCCCAATTGTGTTGTAACCGCTTTGATTGAAGGATAAGGCGGTATACAAAACTGTCTAAATAAAGAAATAAATAAATATATGTGATGGTGGAATGAAGTTGGGGTCTCTTGTAACAAAGAGAACCTCAGTTTTCTTGTGCTGGATGCGGAGGTTTTGTGAGAGAAGCCACTCTGAGACTGCATCAAAGCACTTTATTATGGGCAGTAAATCCATTTGTATTGTGGAAAAAGGTAAATAAATTGGATATCATCTGCGTATATCATACATTTAACATTGAATGATCTGATGATATTGCAGATAGGCTGCATGTATATGTTAAACATCAGAGATGAAAGAGATGAACCTTGTGGGACGCCTTGTTTCTGATGGAAGAGATTTGATTCTCCTGTTGCAGTTTTTACATATTGCATTCTGGTGTTCAGGTAAGATTTACACCATTCAAGTGCTGATGCCTTTTTCCTTCAGCCGTGTAATGAGTATCTCATGATTTACCGAATCAAACGCAGCTGCTATATCTAAGAAGATTAGCACAACGCCTTGACGGATGTTGTCTATACTGGTGAGTATGTTATTGAAGAGGGTGGTGATAAGTGTTTCAACGCCATGATATTCTCTGAAGCCATGTTGAAAATAGTCCAGAGGGGCTGCGGAATCTATGTGGTCTTGAATTTGACGTTGCACCTCTTTCTCAAATATGACCTTGAGAATATACCACTGGAATTTAAAGACTGCCTGAAAAATCGATTTGCTGCTTTAGATACAAATCACATAAGCTCCAGAAGAGTTATGGAATGACATCAAGAAGGTTGTGTTGGAAGAAAGCGAGAAGTCTCTACAAAAGGTGAAAAAGCAAAAACGGCCAAAATGGATGATGGAAGAAACTCTGAAAATTGGCCAGAAACGCAGAGAAGCTAAAGCCAGAGGAGAAAGAAAGACAATCACAGAACTTAACAGAGATTTCCAACGTGCAGCAAGACAGGACAAGGAAAAGTACTACAATGACGCATGCAAGGAAATAGAAGCAGAAACTATTAGAGGAAGAACAAGATCGGCTTTCCTAAAGCTACGAGAGTTAAAGAAAAAGTTCCAGCCTCAAATTGGAATGTTACAAGATGCTCAAGGTTCTATGCTGAATGATGCTGAGAAGATCAAGAAAAGGTAGAAGGAATATACAGAGTTTTATATGATAAAGATCAAGTGGACCAACAGCTTTTTCAACCTGTACCTTATGATCGGGAACCATTGGTGATGAAAGAAGAAGTTGAAGCAGCATTGAAAGCCTTATCAAAGAACAAAGCACCAGGCATTGATAGCATTCCCATAGAAATATTACAGCAATCTGATGCAGCTGTTACCGTACTTACAAGGCTCTGCCAAGCAATATGGAAGACAACATCATGGCCAACTGACTGGAAAAGATCTGTGTTTATACCAATACTAAAGAAAGGTGATCCAACTGACTGTGGAAATTATCGCACAATTGCTCTGATCCCACATGCCAGCAAGATTCTACTAAAGATTATTCAAAAGAGACTACAACCATACCTGGAACAAGAACTACCTGAAGTGCAAGCAGGGTTCAGGAAAGGGCGAGGAACGAGAGACATCATCGCGGATGTGAGATGGATCCTTGAAAAGACTAAAGAATACTAAAAGGATATCTATTTGTGCTTTATCGACTATAGCAAGGCTTTTGAGTGTGTAAACCATGAGAAACTCTGGGCCACATTAAGAAGCATGGGTATACCAGAACACCTGATCATTCTCTTGCACAATCTGTACATTGATCAAGAATCAACAGTCCGAATAAGCAAAGGTGTAAGACAAGGCTGCATACTTTCCTCTACCTGTTTAATTTATATGCTGAACAAATCATCAGAGAAGCAGGATTGTATGAAGACAACAGAGGTGTGAAGATTGGTGTAAGACTCATCAACAACCTTCGCTATGTTGATGATACCACATTACTGGCTGAAAGTGAAGATGATCTGAAACATTTGCTTCTCACAATCAAAGAACATAGTCTCAAAATGGGCCTGCACCTTAATATAAAGAAGACAAAGATCATGACAACTGGCATAATCAACAGGTTCATCATTGAAGGAGAAGAAACTGAAATCATGAACAACTTTAACCTACTTGGATCAACTATCAATAAAGAAGCAACAAGCAGTCAAGAAATCAGACAACGCATTGCTCTTGGCAGAATGACTATGAAAAACCTATATAAGATTCTCAAGAGCAGAGATGTCTCTCTCCTACAAAGATTTGACTTGTTGAAGCCATGGTATTTTCAATAACATCATATGGATGTGAAAGCTGGACAGTGAAAAAGATAAGACAGGAAGAAAATTGATGCCTTTGAATTATGGTGCTGGCGGCGAATACTGTGTATACCATGGACTGCCCGAAGAACAAACCAGTCGGTACTAGAGGAGATCAAACCTAAACTTTCTTTAGAAGCTCAGATGACAAGACTTCGACTTTCATACTTTGGACACATCATGCGAAGAGAGAGATCAATAGAGAAAGACATCATGCTTGGCAAGATAGAAGGTCAACGCAAAAGAGGAAGGCCAGCAATGAGATGGATTGATACAATAACAGCAGCTACGGGTACCAGTCTGTCAACAATGAGCCGCCTGACTGAAGACCAAACACAATTTATAATAGCTATCCAGAGGGTCGCCATGTGTCAACTCCGACTCAACGGCACTTAACAACAACAACATCCCTCTTTTCTCCTGGTCACAACCTATTCCTCCCCTCCCCATCCATGTCACAGCTGGCAGGTTTCAGGAAGAGCAGGGCTTACTTCCCTCCTTTCTTATATCTGCCCTTTTTTGGTTTTTCCGTTTTATCTATCTTCTTCTTATCTCCCAGGCAATTTCCTTCCTTTTTATGAATCTATGTTGAACCCCCTGGTGATGATATTAACCCCCCCCCCCCCCCAATATGCATAGAGTTGTTTAATGTATCCCCTCTTCTTTATTGTAAACCGCTTTGACCCGGTGAAAAGCGATATATAAGCACGGCTAAATAAATAAATATATTTTTCAATTCCTCCTCCTAATCTCCTTTTCTGTGCTTTCCTCCTTCCCCTTTCTCTACTACCATTTTTTCTATCCCTGTTTTCTTTTTCTGCTCCCTCTTCTCTTATTTCTTCCTTGCTCTCCCAATGCTGCAGCTCTTGCCCATCCTGCTGCCATTGCTGCTTTGTCACTGCTGCTGCTGAAACAGAACCTTTTTATTAGCACTGCGTGACTCAGCACGGCGGACTTAATTCCTCAGCTGATCTCATGGTCTTAAATCGGAAGTAGTTCTGTACCATTGCTGAGTCACGCAATGCTAATAAAAAGAATGTGTTTCAGCAGTGGTTGTGGAGCTGCACAAAAAAAAAAAACACCCCACCACCATCCCAAAAACTGACTTGCATAAAATTCCAGGCAGCAGTGTGCAAATTCTGGGTGCCATAGCTAGGATTTATCAAGCCCTGCATACCTTTTCACTATTCAAAGAGCAAGGTATCTCTTCTGTGGCAAATATAAAGCGGACCACACTTGCTTTCTGTGGTAAACAAACCAGCTAAAATCATGTTTACAAAGACATACTTTGACAATAGCTCATTAGTGAAGTCACTACAATTCCATAGTCCTAATCTACATCTCACTGACTGCTAATGTACACTAATAAAAGATCTGAAGTTTGCCTACTCACCTGTGATTCTGTTTCACAAAGAACTGCAGAAAGTGCTAACCACACTGGATTAAAGTCACACATTACACAACAAAAGCAGTGTGGGTCTGAGGAGCTAAGAGGATAGCCAGAGCTGCTCACTTAGATAATCTCCTTCCCAACTCTGACAAAGACAGGCCAGGCTGGCATCCTCAGCATTTTCTCGTTTTGCTTTATATCCAATTTGCTGTCCTCATCCTAGCTCTAAGGTTAGTTTCTAGGTCTTAATATTGCATATATCTATCGGTTCCAAAAGCCCCTCATCACTCAATTCCTTCATCTTGTCTCTGTTTTCTCAGCTACTTGAAACTAAAAGTGAAAAGGTTGTTAAAAAATATTTCACCAATGTCCCTTTTCTTCCTTGTTAAATTAGATATTATGATTAAGAGATTGAAAAGAAGCTCCTTAATTTCTAAATATGAAAAAAAGTGTTTGATTATAGAGAGATAAGTCCTTTAACCACAAACTGGGAGATGACAGCATAATGTCAACTCTGTGTGAGATATAGGAACAATAAACTAGAACAGGAAGATGTACATCAGTGTTTTCCAAACTTTTATCCCATATGACCCCATTTAACAACTGAAAAGTCACATGACCCCAGATGATGATGAAATTAAAACAGCAGCTCTCCAGCCTCGTTCCCCTCCCTCCACTCATCTCAAGCAAGAAGGCAGCAGCAACAGTAGTGGCAATTGCAGCAGCAGTTAGCACAGGGTCCCTTGTGTCAGTGTGTGCTTACAGTACTTGGCATGGGTTTCCAGTCTAACAGGAAGTTCACCCAAGAGGGGGCAAGGGCCTATGAATGTTCACTGGCTCATGGGGCATATGCAGACTGCCACTACTGGGCATAGGTCACAATGAAAGAAGAGAGAAGAGGAAACGGAGGGGAGGAGTAGCCTAATGGTTAGAGCAGGATATTGTCATTCACATTGTCAAAGGCAGATGTAATGTCCAGAAATATGAGGATGTAAGCTTATTTAGTGTTATCCATCCCTCGTAAGAGGGTGTCAAATAATGCTAGTAGGAGCGTTTCAACCCCATGGAAAGGACAGAATCCATACTGTTGTTCATCTAGCAGGGCATCTGAGTCTATGAAATCTTGCAGCTGTCATTGGACCACTTTTTCAATGACTTTGGCTACGAATGGTATGTTGGTGATAGGTCTGTAGGAGGATGGTTCTTTGTTGAGGTTTTTGTTCTTTAAGATGGGGGCGAACTGTGGATAGTTTGAGCAAGTTTGGCATAACTCCCTGTAGTAATGATTGATTAACTATGTTCAACAGGATAAGGACAATTTCCGTTTTTGTCGCTTTGATCCATGCAACTGGGCAAGGATCTAGAGGGGAGGTGGTTGTGTTGATTTTTATGATTATATCTATTATTTGTTTGCCGTCTATGCTGTGGAATGAATGCCAGCCAGTTACCGGCTGTGAGTGATGTGATGATGGGCGGGCCTACTGAGTCCTTAGGCTTTAATTTGTTGGCATAGTAATCTGCTAGGATTTGGGGTTGGATTGGATGTTGTGTGCATTGTCTTGTGGGGATTTGGTTATTGATTTGACAATTCTGAAAAGCTCTCTTGGGCGGTTGATGGCTTTATTTAGGACTTTTGTGTGATAGGTCCTTTTCGCTTTATCAATTGCTTCTTTATATATGTTAAGTGTTGACATGTAGAGCGTTTTGTAGTCTGTGGTCTTTTGTGATTTCCATTTGCATTCTATTTTCCTGAGGTCTTTTTTTATCTTGGCTATTTTGGGTGTGAACCATTTTTCAGAATGTTTGGAAGGAAGTTTTGGGGGTTTGGTTAATGGTTTGGCTGATGTTGCTACAGAGGAATTCCATTTTGTGAGTAATTCAATAAGGTCCTTTGAGGAGGGATTGAGTTGGGGTACGATGGAATTTATGAAGGTATCCCTATCAAATGGTTTGAATCGGGCACACTGATGGGGATACGGTGGTGAGGGGGGGATGTCGGTAATGTGAGGGTGAAGCATATTAGAAAGTAGTCTGACCAGGGGATCTGGGATATTTGTGAGGGAGTGTGGGTTGTTTGTTCAAATTTTTTGAGATGAGAACTATTGCCTTGCTGTGGGTGGTATGATGTACTATTTGTTGATATCCCATCTCTTCCATTGACTCCAGGAACGCGTTCATCTGTGTGTGAGGAAGGGATGGGAGGTTGAAGTCGCCTAGGATTATGTGAGGCTTTCTTATAGGGGAGGAGCAGGCAGATTCAAGGACTGCTGTGATGTTTTGGTGATTCAGTGTGGGTGGGTCTATACAGGATACATATTGCTATATTTCTGTTTTCAACTTTGAGAATGTCTATTCCTTCATGATTGCTACATACGTATGCTGAGGGAAACTTTTAGGTTTTCTTTGGTAATTATAATAACACCACCACCTCTTTTATGGTCCCTAGTGCAGTTAAAGAGACTGTATCCTTGGACTTTTAGCTGGTTTATGAGGACATTAGGTCAGAGAGCCAGGTTTCCGTGATACATAGGATGTCTGGTTTCTCGTCTGTGATAAGGTCCTGTATGAGCGGGATTTTGTTTCTTATGGATCTAACATTGATCAGTATAAATTTTAGTGGGGTGGGTTGTAATGTGGTGTTTTTTGGTGTTTTTGATGAGGTGTTTATGTATATAAGTCTGTGGTGGGACTTGTAATGATTTATGGTGGAGCCTCTGGGGGGTAGTGTTCTATGTTGTATGGAATGTCGGTCTTGTCTGGGATGGTGGTAGAGGATGGGGATAGGGAAGGCCGGAACCCCAGCACTTAAGAGGCAGAGGTGCCACAGAAAACGAAAGGAAACTTAAAAACGAACAGGATACAAACTAAAGGAAAAAAGAAGAAAAACCTTGATGGGCAGGCAGGAAAGAAATATGGAAGTGCCGATGAAGACAGCAGAACCCCCGGTGAGGGGAAAAATTACCAAAATGGCAGAGAATTCGTTAAATGCATCCACTGGGCTCTGAAAAAACAAAGACTGTCTTAAAATGGCATTGCAGCGGCAGGCAGAAAAATGGCATACATGTACAATGGAACCTCCCAAAAGCTTCAGTTAATAGATGGGGAACGTTCCTGTGTGGGCTCCATCGGATGATATTACCCATACATTAGGACTTCATGCCTGCTTGTCCATGAAGAAAGCAGAGTAATACTTGCGGCCTTGGGGCTTTGGTTGAACTGTAAAATCCATCCTCTGAAATCAATTGACAAGTGACATCTATGGCTTGATTTTATAAAGGAGTGACTATGTGAGAAGTCCAGAAAGGCACTTATTTTTAGCCTGTTTTATAAAGGTAGCATAGGCTCCCTGAATCAGCACTGACAGTATGCAAACATCGACTGGCACATTCTACAGCTACTCCAAAGTTTTTGTAAATGTGTGCATGCGCTCTGAGAATGTACCTACATATTTTATGAAGTATACACATGCATTGGAACTCCATCTCAAGGAATGCACTTCGCCTGTAATTATGGACCATCTTAGCATGCTTACGTTTATATGCATAAACATCCATGCAATTTAATAAAAGGCATTTTATGTGCATACTGTAAAACTAGCTTCTTCACCACTAATAGGCTGTGCACAAACCAACCAGTAGCAAAATATTATCTGCATATAACAAAGTCTCTAGAAATATAAACAGACAAAGTCACAAGCAACCCCTGACACTTCAAAGTTTTCTTTGGAGAACACTATTTTACAATCCACAAAGTCGCTTTACTTTGAAGCACTTAAAAGTAGGGTATTTTTCTTAATGACTCAAGAAATCGCTGCAGCTATTTTAAGAGACTGCAACCATGATGATGCCTTTTCATTATTAAAATGAATATAAATTCATAAATGTATTAATATAGATCCCATATAGTAACGTTCCTTAATTAGTAAAGATGTCTTTTAATACAGCATTTAAGAAGAACAAATAGGGAAAGCATGCAGAAGCATAGCTTTGGGCCAGTCCATCCATTAGGCAAGACTAGGCAGCTGTCTAGGGCAGCAGCTTACAAAGGGTGGAAAAGAACTGCAGCAAAGCAAAGCAAATTAACAGATCCCGACAGCCACATAAACTCAAAGAATCATGAGCATATTCTTTTATTTGCCAGTAGAATGGGCGCACGCATAGAACCCGATTCCAGGAAGCGGCCAGCCGGACATCCCCGATGAAGACCGAGATATTTGGACTCGAATCTGATCTGAAGGAAAATGTTCCTGCAGAAGCTAGAATCATGCCTGAGGACAGACCAACATACTCCACACAGGCACCCCAGACATCCGCATCTCCGGCCCCCCAAATCCCTGCCACCCGACCCATGGCTGGTCTGCCGTGGCCTGATTCGGGCGGTGGGGACCCTCTCGCACCCAGCCACAGCCCCAGGGGTGGCTCACTTGCACTGACCCTCCCGACTGTGTTGCTTTATACCACCTCTGAGGTGGTATAAGCAGCACATCCCAACAGCCCCAGCAGCACGTACAAGGCCGTGACCTAAAGCAGCCTTGTACGTGCTGCTGGGCTGGCCCACCCCCACTCTGCCCCAATCCCGCCCACTCTCCCTATCCTGATGCACGGGACATATAGGGAGAGCCAGTTGGGGCATAGGGTACAGGCAGTTTGTGGGACGTGCAGCCCCGCAACCAGCCTTTCAGAACGACCTCGATAGTGTACATACCAAGCAGAGTTTAAGGTTTAAAAGTATAATGTTAAATTTTTACAGGATAGTTGTGGGAGGGGTGGTGTTTCAATAATCATGATTGTTGAGTTTAATTCAACAAAATCTCAGGGGGCGCTCAATACCCTTGTGCCAGACCTACATGGCTTTGGAAATGCTTTCAAACATAAATTAATGAGAGATGTACATGTGAGGGGCAGGTATAACAGGAGCTGGAAAGAGTGTGTAGGCATATGTAATGGGTATAGCAGCATGGACTGTCCCTATGAGTTGGTGGTAAAGGTTCATGTGTGTACGAATGGCAGATGAGCGGGGTTGTATGGGGTTTTGCATGTGTGATTAACCTTGGGGTACTAGCTGTGTGAGGATGTGTGTTAGGTTTGTGCGTGGATGTGAGTTTATGTGGTTAGTGGGTTTTGAAATATATGCAAGAGGGAGCGAGGATATGGATAAGAGGTGATTTTTTTTAAGCAGCTTTTGCTACCATCCATTACCAGCTGGCATTATTTATTCTTTCTTGTTTCTGTCTGCTTGTATTGCTCTGTGGCAAAAGTGCTGGAGGGATACAACAAGGGGGTGGGGGGAGACAAGCTTTTGGAATAAAGCACTGCTAAGCATGCTAACGGCTTCCTATAGAAAGCTACAGGGATTTCTCTTTGGAGGATTTATGGGGCTTTCTTTTTGGAGTATTCATTCCTTAAATATACTAACCCAATGTTTCTGCTCTAAAATGTTGACATTTTTTTTCTGCATGCCAAATGTGGTCACTTTGTCCCTTTTTGGAGTGTTTGTCTCTCTATGGACAGATGTGTTAATTCCTTTTGCAGCATTCTTGCCAACGTTCCATAGCTTGGAGAGCATAAGAAACTGTCACTGGTCTTCTAGCATAAGAAAAGTCTTGTTTTGTCAGACCAATGACCCACTAAACCCAACATCCTATCTCCAACAGAAGTGAATTTGAACCAATAACAAGCATCCAGAAATCAGCCTAACTGTTACTGCACTGCTCAACAAATCCCAGGTGACTATAAATTGCATCCTGGTGCCCAGGATTTAACTGCCCCCCTACCCCAGCCATCATTCAATATGTTTACTATTTGAGGGGAGGAGGGGGGGCACTGTGGAGCCCGGGCGGTGCAGACACATGCAGTAAGATCTCCAATCAGTTCAGGCTCTATTTTTGGATTTTGATTTGGACCATCCCACGTAACATTTACTTCTGTACTTGTTTTGGAGATGACTGCAAGTAAACCAGCTAAGGTGGAGAGCATCTTTGCCGTTTCTTCGAGACTCAAACACCATAAAACCGGCTTCTGATGCTGGAAAAAATGACACCCAGGGAAAAGTTGTTAGAGGTGAACCCCATGATGACAGAGACACTTCAACTCAAAGATTTAATGCGTTCTCAACTGGAAGCTACTACAGTGCCCTGCGAAAGTATTCATCCCCTTGGTTTTTGTCCTGTTTTACGCAATACGTACAACCTGGAATGAAAATAGAAGTTCATTTGGATGTTAGGTAATGGACCTAACAATATAATCCAAACTAGTGAAGTGAAATGGTCCAACCAATTAACCTCAGAAGTCACATAGTTAGTTGATTAGGGTCTGCCTGTGTGCAATCAGTGTCACATGATCTGTCACATGATGCCTGTATAAATATACCTGTTCTGAAAGGCCCCCAACTCTGCAACACTACTAAGCAAGCAACATGAAGACCAAGGAGCACTCCAAATAGGTCAGAGACAAAGTTATGGAGAAGTATAGATCAGCGTTGCATTATAAAAAAATATCCCAAATTCTGAAAATCCCACAGAGCACCATTAAATCCAATATAACAAAATAGAATATGGCACCACTACAAACCTGATAAGAGAAGGTTCCCACCAAAACTCACAGACTGGGCAAGGACGGCATTAATCAGAGATGCTACAAAGACACCAAGGATAACACTGAAGGAGCTGCAAAGATCCATAGCGGAGATGGGAGTATCTGTCCATAGGACCACTTTAAGCCATACACTCCACATAGTGGGGCTTTATGGAAGAGTGGCCAGAAAAAAGCCATTGCTTAAAGAAAGAAATAAGAAAACACCTCTGGAGTGTGCATAACAGCATGTGGAGGACCCCCAAACACATTGAAGAAGTTTCTCTGGTCAGAGGAGATGAAAATTGAACGTTTTGGCCATCATGGAAAACGCCACGTGTGGCGCAAACCCAACACTTCCCATCACTCCCAGAACACCATTCCCACAGTTAAACATGGTGGTGGCAGCATCATGCTGTGGGGATCTTTTTCATTGGCAGGGACAGGAAAATTGGTCAGGATTGAAGGAACGATGGATGGCACTAAATATAGGGCAATTCTTAACGAAAACCTGTTTCACTCTCCCAAAGATTTGAGACTGGGACAAAGGTTCACCTTCCAGCAGGACAATGACCCTAAACATACTACTAAAGCTGGTTTAAAGAGAAACATTTAAATGTCTTGGAATGGCCTAGTCAAAGCTCAGACCTCGATCCAATTGAGAATCTGTGGAAGACCGCTGTACACCAAAGCAACCCAACTAACTTGAAGGAGTTGAAGCAATTTTGCCTTAAGGAATGAGTGAAAATCCCAGTGGCTAGATGTGCTAAGCCAATAGAGACATACCCGGAGAGACTTGAAGCTGTAATTGTAGCAAAAGGTGGTTCTAAAACGTATTGACTTTGGGGGGTGAATACATATGCACACTCCTGCTTTCAGTTTTTTTGTCTTAATTATTGTTTGTGTCACAATAAAGGATAGTTTGCATCTTCAAGGTCGTAGGCATGTTGTATATATCACATGGTGCTAATCCCCAAAACTCCATTTTAATTCCAGGATGTAATGTGACAAAACAGGACAAACACAGAGGGGATGAATACTTTTGCAATGCACTGTAAACTGATTCATGTAGAACTGGAAGCTCTGAACGGGCGGTTATTGGAGTCTCAGAAAAGAGTCGAGGAATAAAGGAACGGACTCAAGCTCTAGAAATTCACTGCCCTCGGATACAAAATAATACCGATGCCATCGCTCGACTACAGCTTGATTTGGAAGATTTGGCCAATCATAATAGGCGCAACAACATCCAGATACTGGGCCTACCTGAGGGCACAGACATGATTGCTTTCTTGGAGCACTTGTAACCCGAACATCTGGGTATACAATTCTAAACTCCTTGGGAATTAGAAAGGGCAAACAGAGTTCCATCCTGCCCCATTGACTCCGCCCGAGGGCCACACCTGGTTATCAGTAAAATTCTGTAGTATCAGCATACCTTACTAATAGTTCGGGTAACTCATATCAAGTCCTCTGTTTTATAGTAAGATCGCAAGATCCTAATGGTTCAGTACCTCGCACATACAATGGCGTCCAAACGAAAACAACTCTTGGCCTTGCGGGGTCTCCTTCAAGACTTGGCCATATAGTATGGTTTGTTTTATCCCACGTGCATGAAAGTGACATATAGGAACACAACCTCAAGGTTTACGGAGCTATCCAAGTTACAAGAGTTTATAGAGAGCCATAAAATGACCTGATATCACAGGTTGTTCCAATGGAGGTACTTCTTTATTTGAATTTTCCAAAGATGGTTATGGAAATGTATTTGTCTTCACCTACGACAGAGGACAATGTTGATCTCCTTGCTTTAAAGGTTGCTGCCATGGCCGTGATACTAGGGACCTATGGCATCATCTGGCTCAGACACCAAGGGGATCTTGATTATGACTTTGTCCATGGGCGATCATATTAGTTATATTCACCGATGGAGCCTGAGGCATGCTACTGCTCCCGGCAGTATGACTTCATCCCCCATTGCTAGGCAGAGGTTTGGCTTTGGCCCCCGCCTATTGCGGAAACCTGTTTTTTTCTTAGTTTGTATTATTGCTTTGGGGAGAGTACATGTGTTCTATGTGGATGACTGGATGATTATTATGATGTGGGTGGATGTTGATGAGATTAATGGGGGAGGGGGGAGTCTTATATGCATTCTTTGATAGTTCATTGATGTTAGATCTAAAGCTCATATCGGATAATATTAATGGTCTAAACCACCCTGTGAAACACAAGAAGGTATTTGCTTATTTAAAGAAGGAAAGGGGTGATATCCACTTTTTACAAGAGACCCATATGCCCCTTACTCTGTGCACTAAACTAAAAGTGGATTGGTTAGGAGAACATGCTTTTGCACCAGCCATACGAAAGAGATGCGGGGTCTCCATCTTTTACCATAAATCTCTACAGGTACAGATTTGGCTTAGACAGGCAGACTCCAGTGGTTGATGGCTGTTGCTTGAGGTGACAGTGGCTGGATGCTCTCTTGTACTGCTAAATGTGTATGCTCCCAATGGGAATGATCCATTCTTTTTTACTTCCTTGTCTGCCCTCTTAATGGAGTACATTGATAGAGAAATTATAGTGGCAGGGGACTTTAATCAGGGAAACACAAAAAGCAAGATGATAAAAGTACAAGTGGTCACAGATGCTTTTATTTTTTTTAAAAACCCTATCAGTTTCAGCAAACGCCTTCCTCAGGGGATAATAGCTTCAAGAAATAAAATAGAAGCATTACTGAAAACATCATAATCGTATATACAACATTAAAAAATGACAAATAAAACCATATCGTTAAGATCAAAAATAACACAGATAATAAATGTCGTTGTTAACTGCAGTTGAGTCGGTGTCGGTGTCTGAATAGCAGTCCTAAACACTGTTCCCTCTAAGCTGTGCGCGTGTGCACGCGCACACACCTCGCCAAGTGAGCGCACATACTTTACAACAGAGCGCACAAAAATTACGGTTCGGATTCTGATAGAAAACAACACAGACGTTCTTAAAATTGAAAAGTTGTTGTGTATTTATGGTTTTCACATGTTCTACAATATTTTCTAGTGCAATCAATTTGGTATACATACTGTATTCTGACATGTAGTCAAATTTTAATGTATATAACTCGGAGTGTCATTATGTGGCGCACAAAAATTTAACCTTCCTTCAAAAGCTGCAGAGCTTATATTTTATGCGCAAACAGCCTACCGAAAATTAGAGGGAACATTGGTCCTAAATTGTGTTCAGTCTTCAGTCAGGTGGCTCATTATTGACAGAATGGCACCCATAGCTGCTGTTACTATATCGATCCATCTCATTGCTGGCCTTCCTCTTTTGTGTTGACCTTCTACCTTGCCAAGCATGATGTCTTTCTCTAACGATCTCTCTATTCAAGTGATGTGTCCAAAGTATGAAAGTCGAAGTCTTGTCATCGGAGCTTCTAAAGAAAGCTTAGGTTTGATCTCCTCTAGTACTGACTGGTTTGTTTTTCAGGCAGTCATGGTATACATAGTATTTTTTGCCAGCACCATAATTTAAAGGCATCGATTTTCTTCCTGTCTTTTTTGCTGTCCAACTTTCGCATCCATATGACGTTATTGAAAACACCATGGCTTGGACAAGTCAAATCTTTGTATGGAGAGAGACATCTCTGTTTATTTATTTTATTTTATTTATTTATTTACATTCTCTTATATACCGCGCTATTCTGCATCAGTGCGGTTTACATTGAACAAACTGAAATTACATTGAACAGGGCATTATAACTTGGAGATAACTATTTTACAGGGAACATGGGCTATGGAGGGTTAAGTGGCTTGCCCAAGACCACAAGGAGCACCAGTGGGACTAGAAACCCCAGTCCTTCCGGCCCAAGGTTGCTGTCCTCTAGTGGGATTTGAACCCCCGACCTTCCGGCCTGAAGTACCTTGCCCCAACCACTAGGCCACTCCTCCACTCTGCTCCACTCTCCTCCACTCTGCTCTTGAGAATCTTGTCTAAGTACTTTATAGCCATTCTGCCAAGAGCAATGTGTCGTCGGATTTCTTGACTGCTTGTTCTTTCTTTATTGATGGTTGATCCAAGTAGTTTAAAGTTGTCCACTATTTCAATTTCTTCTCCATCAACAATGAACTTATTGATTTTGCAAGTTGTCAGGATCTTTGTCTTCTTTACATTGAGGTGCAGGCCCATTTTAAGACTATGTTCCTTAGAGTGAGTTGGACGGGCCAACAGCGCTCTCGTCGGCTTCCACTTTTGGCATTAAAGTGTCTGTTACCTGCATTATGCCATGAAAACGTAAAACCAAGGCTTGGGAACCCCTGAGGAGTGCAGCTTCGGTTAAGGAGCCACTTGATGAGTTTGTCCAGCCCCTAGTGCACACAGGGATTACTCCGGTGCAGGGAGGTTCGTTGGGGCTGCAGGAGCAGAAGGAGGTTCTCCGCGTTCTCTTGAGCCATACATCACTTTGAGCCCAGAGGTGAGATCTGCTCCAGCGTGGCCCTCTATCCCAGACGTCGATCCATCATTGATTGATTCCGCCAGCAGTGTGAAGAATCAGTTAGACACGCCAGTAGTGAGAGCCTGTGTTGTGGCTTCTTCTATTTCTGCTGCGGAGCCCGCTGTTGAGCCTGGGGCCATGGCTTCTAGACTGGAGAGTGCAGCTCAACTTGCTGTTGGGGCTCAGGTTGAGAATAATTTGCGCCCAATTTTGGATACTTTAGAATTGAAACCTACAGTATGTTACAGAAACCGTCTACTATTACTTTGGACACACTTTGGGGAGGCCTGCAGACTGTGGAGTCTTCTTTTCTTACTCAGTTTGCTACCTTTCAATCTTTGTTTGCTGGTCACATTTGGGTCTTGGAGCAGCAGAAGCAAGCAGTAACTGTGTTAACAACAAGAGTGTCTCAATTAGAGGTGAAAATTGAAGATACGATTGCTGTGTCAGGTACCATGACTAAAGATTTATTGAGTGTTCATCTGAAGATACAGTCTTTGGAAAACCCTTTGAGGAAGAGGAATTTGTGTTTATTAAATTTTCCTAGGATGCCTACTATTATTAAATTTTCCTAGGGTGCCTACTATTTCTCCCAAGGAACTCTTTCATTCATATCTTACATCTGTGTTGAAGATTCCATCTGAGTCTATTCCTCCCCTGGCTAGGGTTTTCTATTTGCACGCTGCCAAGTGGAAAGAGCCTGTGTCCTCTTCACCACTTCAGAAACCTGTGTTTGACTCTTTGGATTTGACTGGTTTTCTAGAGACCTGAGGCTATTCAGCGATCTACACTTTTGCTGATAGTGGCTTTAGAACCCAATCAAAACTGGCTGATGAAGGTGTATTTTAAGGCTAGAAATGAGTTTATTATGAGTGCTCCTATTAGAATGTTTCCTGGTGTTTCTAAAGCGACTCAAAAGTGTAGGCAGCAATTTTTATTGCTGTGTCCTAAGGTTCTGCAACTAGGTGGTTGTTGGGGTTTTTTTGCGTTATCCTTGTAAATGTTTGGTTAAGTATCAGAGAGTGAATTATATCTTTCTTGACCCCTCTCATTTAACTCAGTTTGTTGTTAGTAAAAATGTTAGTCCTCTCCAGGAATCTATGAGGGCCCCCTTGAAATTAGATCTCATAGAGTAAGTAGTATTGTACCAGTATGTGTTCTATTTCCTGAGAAAGTTTCTTTTGATTTGAGTTTGGCTTCTCCCATTAATGGTGGACTAGTGGAAATGATTTATTTGTATTATTTTCCTGGCATGTGGGATCAGAGCGATTGTGCGATAATTTCTACAGTCAGTTGGATCACCTTTCTTCAGTATTGGTATAAACATAGATCTTTTCTAGTCAGTTGGTCATGATGTTGTCTTCCAAATTTCTTGACAGAGCCTTGTAAGTATGGCAACAGCTGCATTCAATTGCTGTTATACTTCAATGGGAATGCGATCAATGCCTGGTACTTTGTTCTTTGATAAGGCTTTCATTGCTGCTTTGACTTCTTCTTTCATCACCAATGGTTCCAGATCATAAGGTACAGGTTGAAATGGCCGTTGGTCCACTTGATCTTTAAGGTATAATGACGCTGTATATTCTTTCCACCTTTTCTTGATCTTCTCAGCATCATTCAACATGGATCCTTGAGCATCTTGTAACAGTCCAATTCAAGACTGGAATTTTTTTTCTTTAACTCTCGTAGCTTTAGGAAAGCCAATCTTATTCTTCCTCTAATAGTTTCTGATTGTATTTCCTTGCGTGCATCATTGTAGAACTTCTCCTTGTCTTGTCTTACTGCACGTTTGAAATCTCTGTTGAGTTCTGTGATTCCCTCTCTGTCTACTCTGGCTTTAGCTTCTTTGAAAATTGCCCAGAAACACAGAGAAGCTAAAGCCAGAGTAGATAATAAATAGTTATAAGAAAATAAAACACCAAAAGTATAAGAATAAGAGATAAAATATGTTTTGATAGACAATCATGGTGTGGAAACACATTATATAATAATAATGATATCAAAGTGGCTCATTAAAAAAGGAATGAAAGAACGGGAGGGATGAGGCGGACATCAGGTAAATGACCCTAATGGGTAGGAGAACTTACTTTTAGCAGCTGTGAGTTTGGCCATGGAATCATGATATATATCATTGTTATTTATTTATTTATATTTCTTCTATGCCGTTTTTAATGGTATCAAAGCGATTTACATTGAATTAACTATAAGATACATCGAACGAGAATAGGTTTGACATGGAACTATTAACATTGGTAACAAGCCTAAGATTAACATGAAATATATTTACATTGGTATATAAGTTGTTGTTGTTGTTGTCAGTTAGATCATGGTAGGAGAATGGGATATAACTTATTCATATGTAGTGGAATGCTATACAAAAGATGTGGGAGAATTGTGTTGAGGAGTCTACACTACAGATCCGAAGGATTCTTCAAAGACATGCATTTTTAATCTTTTACGGAAGTCACTTAGGTCTTAGATGGATCCATATGGGTTCCATAATTTAGGACCGTCGAATGAGAATGCTCTTGGACATATTGTTTGGGAGCTTTTGGTCTTCTGGGATGGGATATTGAGAAGGTTTAGGTGCTGTTTTCTTTGTAGTTTTGTCTGAGTTCTTCTGGATGAGAGGATGTAGGCAGGTTGCAGTAAGGTTGTTTATCATTTTGAATGCAGTCATGATTGCTTTGTGTTTTATTCTTGCTTTTACTGGGAGCCAGTGTAGGCTTTTAAGCACTGGTGTAATGTGATTGTGTCGCAAGGTTTTTGTGATGAGCTGTGCTGCTGTATTCTGAGCGATTTGCAGAGGCCAGAGTGCTAGGTTTGGGAGGACTTGGAGAATTGAGTTACAGTAATCCTGTACCCCTCCTACCAGCAGGCCACTTAAATCTGCAAGCACCTAGAGGTCTATGTTCTATAGTGAATCCTAGGTATTTAACCTCGTGTCTTACTGGGAAAAGGATTTCATTGATCATAATCTATCTTGGAGGGGAGTAGGATGGGTCTCTGGAAATGATGAGTATCATGTTATAGTTGATTGATAGGCTGTGGTCTTCCAACCAATCTGCTACTGCTGTGAAGCATGATTATATTGCTGTGTATTCCAGATTGTTATAATTATATAACGTGTTACCACATTGTGGTTGTCTGTCAAAATGTGTTTTATCCATTATACTTATTCATTATTTTTACCATTCAACCTTATTTTGATTGTTTTATTTTCTTTTAACTATTTATTATCTCTGCCATTTTTTATCTTAACAATATGGTTTTGTCATTTTTTAATGTTGTATATATTATAATGTTTTCAATAATGTTTCTGTTAATTTTATTTTTTGAAGCTATTACCCCCTGAGGAAGGCATTTGCCAAAAAGCATAGGTTTTTTTTGTTTGTTTTTTTTTTTAATAAAAACATCTGTGACCACATGTACTTTTATCACCTCACATTTTGTGTTTCCCTGCTATCTCTGCGAGTGTACTTGTTCTCATTTGGACTCTCAGGGGACTTTAATCAGCTGTTAGATTTTGTTTTCGATAGACAATTTTCCTGTCGTGCTTTCCCTTCCAAAGCTCAGAAGGCATTATGCGATATGATGGAAATGGCAGCTCTGGTAGACCTGTGGAGACTGGCATCCGACGAGTCGGAAATTTACTTTTTACTCCCACCCTCACACTTCCTATTCCAGAATTAATTATTTCCTAAAGTAAGAAATCTGTAGCATCCATAACTGGGGCCCACAATTTATCCTATGCTCCTTACAGATCATGCTGCCATATCAATCTCGTTGCAATGGGATACTTCTAGACCCAAATCTGTATCCTGGAGATTAAATAATGGTTTATTGGCTGACCCTGCTTTGTAAAACATATTCAGACCTTTACTGCAGAATTCTTCCCTTGGAACGCAACTGGGGAGATGCCCTTTCCAACTGTTTGGGAGGCCTTTAAAGCCTCACTAAGAGCAGAGATTATTAGTTACTCTGCTTGGCAGCAGTGGGTGGCAGCCTCACAGCAGTGATCCCTGGAGGCGGAGATACAGGATTTGGAACACCAACATATACAAGGATGTGATCCCATACATTTGACTCACTTATGCAAGTTGAAGTATCAGTACAATAGCATAGCGAGTCTATCCAACACAAACTGTTTATACATAATGCTCTTTATTATACAACAAATAATAAGGCTGAGCGTATGCTGGCAAAATATTTGAAAGGGCGATGCGCCCGTCAGCATGTCTCTCATATTAATAAGCCTGGCTTGGGTATTTGCTATGGGAATCAGGACATAGCGGATACATTTGCTCAATTCTATGCCTCCTTATATCAGTCAGAGACTAGTCCTCAAACATTCGAATGTTTC
This sequence comes from Ichthyophis bannanicus, assembly GCA_033557465.1. Classification (NCBI taxonomy): domain Eukaryota; kingdom Metazoa; phylum Chordata; class Amphibia; order Gymnophiona; family Ichthyophiidae; genus Ichthyophis; species Ichthyophis bannanicus. The sequence goes on along the minus strand of CM066036.1, from coordinate 605,560,596 downwards.
AAATTTTTGCAGTCTCTCTCAGGCCCCAAATTATCTGAACAAGCCAACTTTTCTTTGGCCACTAATATAACAGAATCTGAATTGCCGAAGGCTCTCTCTATCTCTGAATAAAAACTTAGACCTGATGGTTTCACCGTCAAATTTTATAGACAGATCCAATCCACACTCAGTCCCTACCTCTGTTGATTATATCAGGATATATTTGAGGGGGGTGGGGTAGCCCCTGCATTTATGGAGGCACAGATAATTGTGCTTCCGAAACCGGGGACAGACTCTACTCTAGTGCAAAATTATAGGCCCATTTCTCCTCTGTGTTGGCGGCGTCCAGCAAGAGGTCCAAACCATTAGTTGGCCTCTCACTGGACGTCATAAAGGTCTTTGACTGCATTGAGTGGCCGTACCTCTTTCAGGTTCTAGAATGAATGGGATGTGGTGGAGGGTTTTGCAGATGGGTGGAAGTTTTATATACTTCCCCATCCTCCCAGACTGCAGTCAATGGGATACTCTCCCAACCTTTTTCTATTACAAGAGGTACCCATCAGGGATGCCCCCTTGTCCCCTTTAATTTTTAACCTGGCCATGGAGCCTCTGTTGTTGGCTATTAGGCAAAATCCCCATATTCAAGGCTTCAGATACAATGCTTTTTCTTGTAAATTAGTGGCTAATTAGTGGCCTATGCGGACGATTTGATATTGTTTCATGTAACATGTCCAGTCTCTGTCCCAAAGCTCTTTATAAGCAGAAAGAATGTCTAATTCTTAAATATCTTTGGATGAATTGTAGACAACATTGTCCAGAGGGTACTCTTTGCGGCTAAAGAAGCTGGTGAGGTAGGGCTTCCCAATTTCTACTTATATCATCTGGCACATCTATCCCATTACGGTCTATTCTGGTTTGTCTCCAATGAATCATCTGAGGTTCAACCCTCCTGGCTAGCCTTGGACCGCGTACTGGTTGCCCCATTTTCTATGTGCGACTTCATGAGTGTGAATATGGATGAAACTATTCAACCACTGGCTCCATTGCGAGCTACTGCACTCAGTATTCTTGATCAAGGCCTAGACACACAGTGGGATCATTCTTAAAGGGTACTGTTGTGACGAAATCCTTGTCTTTGGATAGGGAGGAAAATTATATTTTGGCCTTCCCTCCAACAGGAAACTATTTGATATCATGATTGCAGTGGTTATATAAATTGTTCTTTCCAATTGGAAGTCAGCCTCACTTTTACATTCCGTCTTTGGTGGCATTCAATTTGTTTGGTGCACAGATATGAAAAGGCCTTAGCAGTTAAAAGCTCTAATCTTGTTTCCTTATTGAAAATGTGAGACCCTACGGACAAGTTTCTTCTTACCTAAAATGATACCTTCCAGTCACCCAATATTGATACTAATGGATAATCTGGGTACTATGTTACTAGCCCTATAACATATTACTTCTCCAGTCTGATTTGATATTTGACTGTAAAGCTCCCTGTGTTTCAGTAGATTGATTTAAGTTTAGTGTATCTTTTGTGTTGCTTTGGAAGGGGGTTGTATTTGTTTTTTGTTATTGAAATTCAATAAAAATTTGTGAACTTAAAAAAATATATACGCAATTGGCTCTTTGTGTAGTTTGAGCCATGCGGTGGAGGAAGTTAGTTGATCTCACAATTTCAAGTCTTTGAGATTAGCCAGCTTCCTCCACTGCGCAGCTTAAGTTACATGCACAGACGATCACAGTGGATCAGCAAACAACAAAGCAGGAATAGTAAGAGGACGATGGCCAGGGGAAGGGGAAACAAGAGAAACACATTGGGTGATGGCTGGGGGAAGGGGAGATGAGAGAGAAAGACACAACGGATGATGGGGAGGGGGCAATGAGACAGACATTTATTTATTTAACAGTTTTTATATACCGTCTTTCATCAATTCAAGACAGTTTACAAACGTAACAGCGTGGCATTGCTGTTTTACATGGAACAGAACTTTAGTTAACATTGAACTTTTAGAAAATGAGAATATATGGTACCATCAGGTAACTATTTACACATTTACTATAGCATGAGAGAGGTCGTTGAGAGAGGAGTATTTAAGGGCAGAAGGGGGAGGGGAGAAAAAGTGCAGTGGTCATAGAGGGGGGAAGTTAAGGTGGTACGGAGAAGTGTTCATGGAAAAGGTTGGTTTTGAGTCTCTTTCTGAATTCAGAATGGTCAGCACAGTTCTGTAGTTCCGAAGGAAGAGTGTTCCATAGAGAAGGTGCATAGAGTGAGAAGGCCCTGTTGCAGGTAGTTTGCTTGCAGGTTTTCCTTAGTGAGGGTATTTTTTGAGCGGCATGATCTAGTGTTATTGAGGTTGGAAGTAAGCGAGGAGAGGCATGGAGCTGATTCGTTGTGAATAATTTTATGAATAAGGGTTATGACTTTAAATTTAGTTCTGGATAGTATAGGGAGCCAATGTAGATCATAGAGGATTGGGGTTATGTGTGTGCGGCTAGGCTTATTTGTAATTAAGCGCACAATTGTGTTCTGTGCCATTTGGAGAGGATGTATACTGTTTTTAGGGAGACCATGGTAGATGAGATTGCAATAGTCAAGGGTAGGTGTAGTGAGGGATTGGAAGACAGTACAAAAGGAGTCAGGGTTTAAGAGCGGTCGGAGGTTTCAGAGGTTTCATAATTTGGCACAGAGTGAGTTTGAAGTTTTTCTTATGTGTTCAAGGAATGTGAGGTTCTGGTCCAGGGTAATACCAAGATATTTGATATGATTTTTTATGGGTAGGGTGAGGTCGCCGAGGGTAAGTGATGACAGAGGAGAGTAGGAGGTGTTAATGAATATTTGGAGAGCTTCTGATTTAGATTGGTTGATTAATAGGTTGTGATGAGTGAGCCAAGTCCTTATATTTGTCAGGCATTTAGTTATATTCAAGAAGTCGGGGTTTGCTATATTGAATGGGGAGAAGAACATGATGTCATCTGCGTAAATTTGGTAAAAGATTCAATGGTTTTGGAAAGTTTTACATACATTAGGTGATTGCTGGGGGGGGTGCAATGAGAGAGATATTGGGTGAGGACTGGGGGGGTTATATGAGACAGAGAGAGACTAGGTGAAGGTGCAGTGCAGGGGCTATGAGATATTTTTTTTGCTAAACATGCTATGGAGATATATGAAACCACTATACCTAGACTCCACCTTGAATGCTCTCCAGTTGTTGAGTGATTATTCCTGAAGCAGCTGTTTCCAGCTTACCAATGAGACTTGAGTTGAGGTGTGCTATCTCGCAGTTTGAAGCCCTATGTGTCTCATTTAGGAGACTACTTTAATCAGCTGAATGGTTCCTGAGTTTTTAATGTGCATTTACAAATTTGAAGGGAGGAAGTGATGCCACCGGGGCTGATGGTGGTGTGAGGCAGCAGCTCTGGCACCGACCCAGCTAAAACAAAGTTGAAAAACCCTACGATGTGGTGCAGATCGCCAAAGCGAGTGGCGGAAAGGCTGCTGATCTGACAGGTTAGGAGAGAGAAGGAGTGGCACGGATCGTGGAGGAGGAGACCTTGAACGGAGGAGTGGAGTAAGAACTGTGTGGCGAGGACAAAATGGCGATCGGGGCTGAGAGCCTGGATCGGGGAAGATGAAGGCAACGGTGGAAAGCCTGCATAGGAGCAGAAGGTGAACGGCAGCAGAAGGAGCAATAAAAATTAAAAAAGGGAAAAACAAAAATGAAAGAAAAGAAAATGAGCAAAACAAAAAGCAGCAAAAAAACCTATTCCGGGAGGAGAAAGACCTCAGAGGAGGTAGGCAGCTGAATGGACAGCAGAAAGGACTAAGGAGAAGGACTGCCAATTGGGGAAAAATGGAGTAAGGAAGGAAGAAGGGCCTGTTCAGCAAAACGGATGACAGCGCACGAGCAGAGAGGCGAGTGTAATGAGCTGTTTTGACTGAAGGATGCTGAAGCAAGACTTTTGATAAGGGAACAGCATTCACTGGTTATATTAAGCTACCAACAGAACGTCTATTCTATAAATATAATTCCACCACAAGGGGGGGGGGGGGATCCGCTGCAGTCATAATGACCACGAGGAGGAAGGCAGCGGATCTTCGGGACTATGTGTACTCCGGGTCCCAGGCAGGGAGCACGGACAGTATATCTAATGGATGCAGTAATAAGTCAGAGGAGAATGTGGCACTGGTGAAGGAACCAGGTACAGTGAGTGGTGGAACAAGGAAAAGATTATCAACCAGGCGTAACTAGAGCGAAGCTCAGGGACTGGTTTTCAGAAATTAAAACTGAAGTTAAATCAATGAAAACTGAGTTAAGTGAGCTTCTTGGTTCATTGAAGGAGGACATAGTGGAGCTAACTGGCCGGATGGGAGACCATGAAAACCGCTTGCAAGAGATAGAACAGCAACAGGAAGAAGCAGCGCAAAGAGTTCTGAAAATACAGTCCTTGCAAGATAACATGCTCTTCAAGTTAGAGGATCTGGAGGACTGCTCTCGCAGAAACAATCTGAGAATCAGGGGAATACCCAAGGAGAAGGGGTTTCAAGAAAGTGAGAAAGTAGCAATGTCAGTTTGTGCGGAGGTACTTAGAAAGGGGGGGGGAGGAGTTGGCCCCTGAAGATATACAAGTAGAGAGGGTGTATAGAGCATTGGGCCCACCAATAGCAAACCAGCCTAGAGACATCATACTGTTCCTGGCGAGATATAAGATGAAGGAGAGGATTGCGTCCAAGATGAGGGGGTTTGGTACCTTGACCTGGCAGGGGTACCCAGTGCAAGTCTACGCGGATCTGTCAGCAGGCACACTGCAGTGAAGGAGGGCAATGCAGCCAATTACCCAACATTTGAGACGCGAGGAAGTAGAATATAGATGGTTGCATCCATTTGGACTGTCTTTTACCCTGAAGGGGAGGACATGGAAGATACAAAATAAAGAAGATGCAGTGGTTGCGCTTTGGGAAGCGGGGATTGGACAACAGAGACCCTCAAGTGGGTCGGGCCCTGAGGATAAGAGGCAGCAGCGACAAGCAGATACGAACTTGGAAATGCAGAAATTCTGAGGACCCCGTCAGGACCAGAGAGAAAGCAGAAAACCAGATGGCAAAGATGGACTAAGGCGCTGATGAGTGCCAAGTGAATAAAGGACTGATGAGTATAACAGAGGTGTGAGAGTAGTGGGAGGAGGGAGGGGGAGAGGGAGGGAGGGGGAGAGGGATGGAGGGGTGGAGGTGGCAGGGATGGGAAAGAGGTGAGTGGTATGGGACAGTAGTATGTGAGGATAAGCAAAATATGATGTATGTAAAACTGCTGTTATTGTTGGGGATTTGTGGGGGGAATTGAGGAGAATGCAAAAGAGGGTGGAAGAGGGGAGGGGTTATAAGGGTAGGGGGTTGGGAAGGGTGGAAGAATGTTAGGGGCTAGATAAGGATCCGGGGATGGGATATAGGGGGGAAGGGAAGGGGAGGCAAAGAGGGAGGGAAGGGGGCAAGGAGGGTGGCTGGGAGAGGTAGAAGACGCACTACTCTGTTAAATCCTCTGGATGTGGGGGTCAGGGGGTGGGAGGGGGTGAATGAGGAGAGAGAGGGAGGGTGAGTGGGAGTAGAGTTGGGAAGGGACAGGAGGGTTGGAGAGAGAGGGAGGGTAGCAGTGGGGATGGGGGAGGGGGTCAGAGGGGGAAGCAGGCGGTAGGGAGGGGGGAAAAAAGAGCTAGGAGGAAGGGAGGGAGCCTTATTAAGAATACAGGTCATGGTAGGAAAACTTTAACGATAGCTACCTTAAATGTTAAAGGTCTTCGCACCTGGAGGAAAAGACAACTGTTAGGGAAAGAGGGTAGTAGGTTGGGGGAGGAGATTTTGTGTATACAGGAAACACATCTTCGGGTTGGGCAGGAATATCTGCTATCTTCGAAGCATTACCCTATGGTGGTTTTAGCAGGGCAGAGGGATAATCCTCGTAAAGGGGGGGTTGGGATATTGGTGGGGGAGGAATCAGCATTTGGTGAGGGGAATGTGTACAGGTAAAGGGGGAAGGAGGGTAGGTGTGAAATTGCAAGTGGAAAACGATGAAGTGTGGGGTGATCAGTTTGTATGGACCTAATGAACGTCAAGGGGAGGCTTATGAGCAAATCTTGAAGGAAATGGAAGAATTAGGAGGTACTCCTATAATAATGGAAGGGGATTTTAATTTAACATACAATCCGAGATTGGATAACAGTGGGCAGCAGAGGAGATAGGAGAAGTTTGAAGAAATTGAAGGAGAGACGGGGGCTGATAGATATTTGGAGAAGCTGGCATCCGGGGGAGCATAAATATACTTATTATTCACCTGTGTATGGAACATACAGTAGGCTTGACATGATTTGGGATGTGGGGCAGTGGGTGTCTAGGGTACGGGAGGTGGAGCATGGAATAATAACCTGGACTGAACACACTCCAGTCAGTATAAAATTGGACATAGGAACAGAAGAGAAGGGTTTACAGTTCTGGAAGTTGAATGATTCATTACTAGATGAGGACAAGCAGGTGGAGAAAATAAGAAGCAGTATAAAAGAATACTTACATTTTAATGCAACAGAGGATGTGACCGTAAGTACTTTGTGGGATGGGCTTACGGCTGTTGTTAGGGGACAACTGATTAGCTTGGCAGCAAAGGTAAAGCGGGAGAAAGGGGCAGCAGAAAAGGAATTGATAAGGCTTATAGAGAGGTTGGAAAGAGAACATCAAGTGGTGCAAGATCCGGGTACTATTGCAAAATTAGTTGGGGCAAGGGCAGATCTGAGTAAGTTGAGAGCTCGAGAACTGGCGTATCAGTTGGCAGTGTTGAAACAGGCACAGTTCGAGGAGGGAAACAGGACGGGGAAAATTTTGGCCTGTCATCTAAAAGCATGCAGGCAAGTGGCCTACATTGATGGGATTAGGAACAGTAAAGGGGAAATGGTGCACCAGACTACGGCAATTAGAAACGTGTTTTGAGGATTCTATGAGAACTTGTATAAAAGTGAAGTAACGAATGGGTGGGAGGAGATTGAGGTATTTTTGGGGGAATGTAACCTAAGACAGGTAGATCTAGAGGATAGGGAGCATATAGGGCAAGCAATTCAGGGGGAGGAAGTACAGAGAGCTATATCAAATCTAAAAACAGGGAAGGCGCCTGGGTTGGATGGGTGCACTGCTAAATTTTATAAGATGATGTCAGAACAAACCACGCCAATTCTTACTCAAGTGTTCAATGGGGTTTTGCAGGGAGAGGCCCTTCCAAAATCCATGGTGGAGGCAGGGATTACTGTACTGCCAAAGCCTGGCAAAGACAAGGGGGTGTGTGGTTCATACAGACCTATATCATTAATAAATTTGGATGCTAAGATCTTGTCAAAGGGTTTGGGGAATCGTATCCAGGATGTAGTGCCCAAGCTGATTCATAAAGGTCAGACAGGATTTGTAAAGGGGAGACAAGGGAACGACTATGTCAGGAAGATTTTGAATATCGCTTGGCACCTCCAGAGGTCTAAGGAGCCAGTGATAATGGTTACAGTAGACGCGGAGAAAGCATTCGATTGGGTGGAATGGCCCTACATGTTCCAGGTCCTGGAGAAGATGGGTTTTGGGGCTAACTATATAAGTTGGATACAGGAGTTATATAGAAGGCCACAAGCTAGAGTTAATGGAAGTTATTTGGAGAGCTTTGAGGTAGCTAAGGGTACCAGTCAAGGTTGTCCGCTATCACCTTTGCTTTTTGCATTAGCAATTGAACCGTTGAACGAATATATCAGGCAGACAGCGGATATAAAGGGGGTTCGCGTTAGGGGTAGGAGGAAAAAATTGGATTGTTTGCCGATAATATTATTTTTACGCTAACTAAGCCTCAGCAAACGATGCCAGTGTTGTTAGCAGGAGTACAGAGGTATAGCAGGATACAAAATGAACCAAACTAAAACTGAAGTGTTGGGGTTCAACTTGCTGCCTAGAGTGGAGGAGATTCTGAAGCAGCACTTTAAGTTTAGATGGATGGAGAGCAGTTTTAGATATTTGGGGGTTCAGTTAGGGAAACCTATACTAAACATTAAACAATGGAATTACCAGGGTTTGGTTGATAGAATTAGACAAGATCTGTTCTATTGGCGAGGACTGTACTTGTCTTGGCTTGGGCATATCGCTGTAGTGAAGATGAACATTTTGCCAAGGTTGTTGTTTATTTTCATGTCCCTGCCATACAAGGTGACAAAAAGGGAAATGGACAGGATGCAAAATATCCTTATGCAATTTATCTGGGGAGGGAAATGTCCGAAAGTGGCAAGGGCTGTAATGTACAAGCCTAAGGAGGAGGGGGGGGATGGGGGTACCTTGCCTGCTCAGATATTATGAGGCGGTGCAACTTCGCGTGTTATTTACAGGACGAGATGGGATAGAAAACCTGGGTTGGGTGCACATGGAAGGAGGAGAAGAAGGGAATGTAGAAGCATGGATGTGGGATCCTGGGAGGGGAAGGAGGGGGGAAGGGGAGGGGAATCCCTTTAGGGAGCTTACTTCCCGGGTGTGGAGGAAATGGAAAGGGTATTTGCTTGGGGGGAAAACATATTCAAGGGAAACATATATTCACACGGTAGCGAAGTGTGAATTGGGGGAAGGGATGGGGTATATAAGAGATGGGCACCTAAGGGCCTGTGTAAAATAGGCCAAGTGATTGGGGCTGAGGGGTCCATTAAAACGTTTGATGAATTACAGCAACAATATCAGTTGGAGCAAATAGATCACTATGCATATGTACAAACGTGGTACTTCTTGCAGCAGAAGGAAGTGAAACAAAATTGGCTGGCCAAGCCCACTCCATTTGAGGTAATGATGGGACAGAGGGGGGCACAAAACAGGATAATATCAAGATTGTATAAAATCATGAGTGAAAAGGAGAAGGGGATAGCGCGGAGTCAAAAATGGTGGGAAGAGGAGTTAGCAGGACCAAGGGATGACATTAGGTGGGATAGTATCTATGAAAGATCTCATTGGTTGGCACCGGGAACTGCAATGTTGGAAAATAGTTATAAAGTTCGATTGCGAATGTATTGGACCCCGGTCAGGCTGAAGGCAATTTTTTCAGATAGATCAGAGGCATACTTGAAAGGGTGTGGGGTTCAGGGAGACTTGTTACATATGCTCTGGAGTTGTCCGAAGGTGCAGGGCTATTGGAGGCGGGTGGAAGGTTTAATTGCAGACATTATCAAGGTGCAGGTAGCACTCACCCCTGCTAACTATATGGTTATTTTGAACAAGAAGGTGGAGGGTGGAGGAGGGGATTTAGGGATATTGCTGGGGTACTGCATAATTGCAGCTCGTATGAGCCTTTTCTGATAGTGGAAAAACACTGATTTCCCCCTCTAAAGGAAGTTGTGGTTAGAATGGAGCAGCTATGGGGCTTTTGTGCGATTGAAGCCCACAGAAAACACAACGTTAAAAAGTACAAAAATGTGTGGGAGAGGTATGAAAAGTGGAGGGGGAAGGGGTGGAGTGTTGGTGGGAGAAGGGAGAAGGTGGTTGGGGTGCTGTGTAAAAGTTCAAATGTTTAAATGTTTAATTGTTTAACTGTTAGAATGCCTAAGAGGTTAAAGATATGGGGTATGTGAGGGTGAAGCGTGGGTAAAGGTTTACATAGCTGAGTGGGTGGGGTGGAGGGGGGCTTGGGGACATTGAACATTGGTGGTAGTCCAAATGTGTATCAGGGCCTGGCACTGGATGTACTGGCTGACCAGTTGTAGATATCAGTTGTGAAGTTGTATGACTGTTGAACAAGATGAATAAATATTAAATTACAAAAAAAAATAAGAAATTTGAAGGCACTTAAAACTTTGGGACCGATGAATGATACTGGTGAGGAGGCAAACCCGGACCTTAATCATGCTTTGTAAATGGCAGGTTCTCTCTCAACTGAGGTCCCTTAGTTTCCTTATATTTGCATCATTATTGAGCATTTAGATGCATAGGATATTTTTGCATTCTAATATCCTTTTAATTGATACATTTTGTGCTCTCACTCTTGGTACTCCATGGTGATATATGAAGCAAAAAAGTTGCCTCAAGTGCAGCTATATAAAGGGTTGCCAATATACTGCTGACAACATACTCATTTGGAGTGGTGGGAGGGGGAATAGGAAAAGGGTCACTGCCTTCTGTTGGCATTGTGTAATGGCATATTAAGGACCCGATTTATAAAACTCTTTTCCCATAGAAAACAGGAAATAGTAAATTAGGCCCTTAAAAGAAGGAGCCGTGATACACCTTTTTTTGGGGGGGGAGCACTGTGATTAAGCTCTCGATGGCTGGCTCCTAAATTCCTAGAAATGTGTCAAAGGATTTGTTAATGAAACTCTCCTCCAGAGTTGTCCAAACCTTTTTCAAACCAGCTATTCTAATAATGTTTTATTACATTTCAATGGTTAATTCTACAATGACTGGAAAAAAAATCTCTCTCTGTTCTAAAATCTTCTACGTTTGCTTCATAGCGTGCCTCCACTCCAATTACTATTAAATTATTTGGTATATATCTGTATCATAGGGCTCAAGAAATTCCAGGAGTCAGGTTCCCACAGCAGCTATAAATTTTACCATATGTGCCTTGAGACTTGCATCACCCCAGGAAAAACTGCTCTTTTCTAGTCCGATACCATGCAACTCTCAGTAAGCTTGAGCCACACAGTGCCCAAATGTAACCAAGTCCAGGAATTTAAAAGTATTTCATTTTTTAATCTACGATCGATACTGGTGGCCAATTCTCCAGTGCTCACATTATCCTGACTCAATGCACCAATGCCCAGCATTCTTCACCACCATCACCTGGGTTCTCTCTGTGGCCCTTCAGAAATAAATGCCATTGCTACTTCTTACAGATTTAACCATGGTCCTCTTTCCATCAAGAAGCGATTATGAGTGACCTTCTTCATTGCTGCACTGCTCTACCTCCACTAATTCCTTTAAAAATTAAACAGTGGCTCCACGGAGCCCCTGCTGGTCCTCTGTCTCCGATTCAGAATTTTAAAAAATGGAATCTAGCTGTTTGCAGCCCTAGAAGCTGCCGAAACACTACAGACCCCACAGAAGTGTCAGTTCTAAGTGTTTATTCTGTGAATCATATGGAGAAGGAAAAGATCCTCAAATACCTGGAAAGGTGTGAACTAAATACTAATAATAAGGAAGAGAAGGAACGGCATAGTGGTTAGGGCAGCAGCCTAGAGTCAGAAAATCGGGGTTCAAATCCTAGTGGCACTCCTTGTGGCCTTGGGCAAGCCACTTAACCCTCCACTGCCTCAGGTACAAACTTAGATTGTGAGCCCTTTGGGGACAGGGAAATGAATACTGTACCTCAATGTAACTCGCCTTGATCTCTGGAAAGGCGTGAGCTAAATACTAATAATTTACAAAAAAGCAAAACATGGTAGAAAAAAGAAATATTTACCATCATACTAGAAGTTACAGGTCAGATTAAATGCAATTTCTAAACACATCTTGATAACACTTTACTAACAATTATGCAATAGAACATAAATTATGCAATACAGCATAACTTGTTTGAGCTTACAATTTTCAATCCCCCCAAAATGAAAATGATCTGTTGCATGCTCCCCGTGCAATTTTCAAGGGTGCTATTCCTCAGCTTTCAGTAAAATATCTGCCTGGCAAAAGCATACTACAGCTCTGAGAGTAATATAAGAGATGTATATACAAGTACATATGCCTACCAGTGTACACAAATCAAGGGAAAAAAATTAAAATAGATGTCATGATCTTCTGGTATGCATCTTATCTAATAACTTGTTTCTGTTAAGTATTTGGCCAGAAAAGTAAAGTCAAATGATGGCAGTAAGAAGAGCTATGCAGGAACTTCTGGGATTAGCATGAGCAAATTATTACAGATGGAATTCCTAATCATTGTACATTAGACAGTAAACAAAAAAGATGTTAGATTAGAGAAACATGGCAAATCCACAGAAACCATTATGCGTTTGCTTATAAGATCATGTAATTGTTGCACTGAATAATTGTCTTCCTTGTCTAATAATTCTCAACTCTATCCTCAGGATATACTCAACCAGTCTGGTTTTCAGTACAGTATCTCTGTCCCATCGCTCTTGCAGCGTTGGCTCTGGTAGATCCTCCTCTACGGCTATCCCACTCTCAGTTGGTGAACCCCAAGGGTCTGTCTTGGGCCCTTTCCTTTTCTCTCTTTATACTCAGTCCCTTGGTGCACTCATCTCCTCCCATGGCTTCAGTACCATTTTTACGCCAATGACGCTCAGATCTCTCTCTCTCTACACCTGATATCTCTTCAGCAATCCAGGCCCTGATCTCTGCATGCCTATCTGACATCGCTGCCTGGATGTCTCATTGTCATTTGAAACTGAATATGGCCAAAACTGAGCTTCTTACTTTCCCCCCTAAACCCACCTCCCTCCTTCCTCCTTCCTCAGTCTCTTCTACTCCCTGTTTCCTCAGCCCGCTACCTTGGGGCTGTCTGACTCCTCCCTCTCCTTCTCCACACACATCCAACTGATAGCTAAAACCTGTCATTTCTTTCTCTATAACATCAGCAAAATTTGCCCCTTCCTTTCTGAACAAACTACTAAGATACTTATCCACTCTTTAGTCACCTCCCGTCTAGGCTATTGCAATCTCCTACTTGCTGGTCTCCCTCTGAATCATCTCTCTCCCCTTCAATCTATTGAAAACTCAGCTGGGCAGCTAATCTTCCATCAGTATGCTCATACAGCCCCTCTTCTCAAGTCACGTCATTAGCTGTTTCTGTATCCAGTTCAAACTTCTCCTTCTGAACTATGTTGTTGTTGTTAAATGCCGTCGAGTCGGAGTCGACTCATGGCGACCCTCTGGATAGCTATCCTAAATTCTGTTCGGTCTTGAGTCAGGCGGCTCATTGTTGACAGACTGGTACCCGTAACTGTTGTTATTGTATCGATCCATCTCATTGCTGGCCTTTCTCTTTTGCGTTGACCTTCTATCTTGCCAAGCATGATATCTTTCTCTAATGATCTCTCTCTTCGCATGATGTGTCCAAAGTATGAAAGCCGAAGTCTTGTCATCTGAGCTTCTAAAGAAAGCTTAGGTTTGATCTCCTCTAGTACCGACTGGTTTGTTCTTCGGGCAGTCCATGGTATATACAGTATTCGCCGCCAGCACCATAATTCAAAGGCATCTATTTTCTTCCTGTCTATCTTTTTCACTGTCCAGCTTTCACATCCATATGATGTTATTGAAAATACCATGGCTTGAACAAGTCGAATCTTTGTATGGAGAGAGACATCTCTGCTCTTGAGAATCTTATCTAGATCTTTCATAGCCATTCTGCCAAGAGCAATGCGTTGTCTGATTTCTTGACTGCTTGTTGCTTCTTTATTGATAGTTGATCCAAGTAGGTTAAAGTTGTTCACGATTTCAATTACTTCTCCTTCTATGATGAACCTGTTGATTATGCCAGTTGTCATGATCTTTGTCTTCTTTACATTAAGGTGCAGGCCCATTTTGAGACTACGTTCTTTGATTGTGAGAAGCAAATGTTTCAGATCATCTTTACTTTCAGCCAGTAATGTGGTATCATCAGCATAGCGAAGGTTGTTGATGAGTCTTCCACCAATCTTCACACCTCTGTTGTCTTCATACAGTCCTGCTTCTCTGATGATTTGTTCTGCATATAATTTAAACAGGTAGGGGGAAAGTATACAGCCTTGTCGTACACCTTTGCTTATTTTAAACCATTCTGTTTCTCCTTGTTCCGTTCGAACTGTTGCTTCTTGATCAATGTACAGATTGTGCAAGAGTACGATCAGGTGTTCTGGTATACCCATGCTTCTTAATGTGGCCCAGAGTTTCTCATGGTTTACACAGTCTGAAATATAGATGCACTCATTCTGCTGCTCCTCACTATATTTCATCTCTCATCTTTCCCTACACCCCTCCTCGTGAACTCCGCTCATCTGGTTGATAGTGCCCTTTTCTTCCATTTCCAGACTTTGATCCTTTCACCTTGCTACTCCTTATACCTAGAACAAACTACCTGAATCTGCACATCTTGCTTCATCTCTGCCCCTTTTCAAATACATGCTAAAAGCTGAACTCTAAGATTGCTTTTGGATCCTGATCCGCTTAGTCTCCTATGTATCTCTTTACCTTTCCCTTGTTCGTCTTAACTAGATTGTAAGCTCCGTTGAGCAGAGACTGTCTTTTACATATATCTGTTCAGCATCGAGTATGCCTTGTAGCGCTATATAAATGATCGGTGGTGGTAGTAGTAGTAGTATACCCACAATGACTATGCATGAACATCGTGAAAACTGGACTGGCTGGATGTGGGTTGAGAACACGGTCCCGGCGTTTGCATCTCTCAAGGATGAACAGCTTCAGTCTTTGTCGGCATAAACAAATCAGGTTTTAAGAATAACCAGGATATTCAAAGTCATCTGGCTTTAAACAGACTGCAAATGCAAGAATATCCATTGCAGATACTTTTCAAACCAGACCTCTTTGATGCCTCTTATAACGGTTAACAATCTCCAGTTTAGTCTATTTTAATATTATGAAAAAAAATATAGCTATACACAATACAGAAATTCTCTTTTTTTACTGCATCTCAAGCACAGCCTCACCTTTGTTTAGACCAATGGTTCCCAAACTTGTGATGGGGACCCCAAATGGGGTCACAGAAACATGGCCATTTCCCCTTCTCTCTGGACTTTGCCGCTACTTGGCATAGGTCACAGTGAATCACCAGTCAGTATGGGGTCTGTGATCCATTGAATGTTCATAGGCCGTTTCTCCCTCCTGGCAAGTTTCCTGTTAGGCTGGAAACCCATGCTGAGTACTGGGGTCTGTAAGAACACATTGCACACTGACACAAGGGACCCTGTGCTGACTGCTACCACCACTACTGTTGCTGCTACCTTCTTGCTTGAGATGCGTGGGAGGAAGGGGAAGAAGGCTGAAGACCTGCTGTTTTTGATTTCATCATCATCTGGGGTCGCGATAATTTCCAGTTGTTAAAATAGGGTCGTATGGGATAAAAGCTCAAAAAGCACTGGTTTAGACAGTGCCCCGTGCTGTCTACCCCAACTGGACACATAAAGTTACTATATTCTAAAAGTGCAGTCTGGCCGTTTTTGGCAGTAACATCAGGGGCACCGAATATACATAATTACTCAATTCAAAACTGAAAACTGGAGAAAAACGTAGATGCAAAATATAGTGCAACAGAACAATGAAGTACAAAAAAAGATGTATATCGCTGAAAGATGTGCAGTGCTTTGCAACAAAAAAACCCTTATAACCTTGTACATTTTTCATAAAATGCTTTCTAAAAATACAATAAAATACAAAACGGATTAATAGATACAACATATTCTGTGCTTTCAAAGTGGAACAACAATTATAGAACTATTCAAAAAGTAATTAAAAATAATAAAACAAAAATCTTGATTCAATAAGTCTTCAGATCCTTTGTCACTGCAAACCCAAGAATGATGTTGGAACAGGCAAAATGGGGAGCTTACCCTGGCTTTCAAAGCTTAGCAGATGTAGAGAGGGGGTAGGTAACCTGTTTAAACAGCATTTATTAGGAATTTGGGGAGAGGTACTTGGAATTAAAGGGTTGAAGGGGACATATTTTGGTCGAGCTCCTATTCACTTGGAACTTGGGGGAATACTGGGTAGGGGGAAGAGTCTATATGACAGCTAGAAAGATAAAGGGCTTTTGTATCTTAATCTGCTGTGTAGTGAAAGCTGTACTATACCATTCCAGGAATTGCAAGAACAGGGGGATTTTTTGGCAATACTGCAGATTCAACATTATATAAAAGCCTTAAAGCAGGATGCTCCAATTTGGCTCCAAATACAGGTGGAATATTTAGGCGATTACTATGAATGTGAAGTACACGTGAACATACCAAAAACCAACTAGGACCCATACTTGACAGGATTATAAAGAAAAATAGAGTTCATGCTGTATTAATTGTAGCTATATGTCATTTTACATAAGGTTGACAAATTGTTTTTCAGAATCCAAATTATTTTATCAAACTACCAAATCTTTGCACCACAAAGTTTTATCATGCCTTATTATGCAAACAATTCCCCAAAGAGTGATGCATTTCAAACCTAGTTATTCAGAGCACTTTTTTTAAAACTGCGCACAACTGGAACAATGCAAGTGACTAATACTGATTGCATAAGCCTGCAAAATATACAATAAGTCATTACACAACCAGTTGCAGTTCATTGATACATACTCCATGGCAGTGCTTTTATGGTGGTTAAGAAATCATGCTATTAGAGACTCTACATTGGAGATGCGCACATAGAGGAGCTAGGAGCTGATTTTATAAGGAGCTGCTAAAGACACCCCCCCCCCCTCCCCATTAGTGCATGCAAGTCACCTTACTTTCAAGGACTTACACACATGCAAATCTGTAAGCGCAGGCACAAATCCAACTGCATGTACTTTCAGTGTGGGTGTGCACAGGGTAGGAGTTTGGACAGAGCATAGGCAGAGTAGAAATTTATGCAAATAAGTCATAAAATACTATAACTTATGTACGTCCTTGAAAAGTCTATGCGTAAGCGTTTACAACATCCATGGAATTGGCGTAAGTGCTCACACCTAATTTACGCATGTCCTTACCCCAGTTACACCCCTATTTTATAAAGTAACTTCATACATACTTCATTTTATAAAATAGGCCTGAAATAACTGTATGCTAATGTGCATTAACTCCATGTGAGATTATGAAATTATCCTCATAAAGCCACAAATACACATGGTTTAACAAATCTGTACCTATATCAGAAAGGCAAATTTCACAATGAGACTTCTCAATACTAATCTTAAAAGTTTATAGTTCGAATGGCACATCAATATAATCTAATAAAAATTAAAACTGGTGGCCAGCCTGGTGTCCATGCTGACTCAGCTTTCGCTTCCTGGATCGAGAGTCTGAATTCATGACCCCTGAGGAAGGAAATCGGTCAACAGCGACATCTGGTGGCCAGGCACAGGGTCCAGGATTGCAAGGTTTGGGCAGGAGTGCCAGCCAAGGACTGTCACTGCAATGACTGGACAAAAGCATGTTGGAAAGGGATATAAAACAAAAAGAGAAAAAAAAATCTCCTGGTACTCATCAATGAATGCTTATCATGCCAGAACCCAGCCAAGGCTACGATGGAGCTACAAGCCTAAAGCAAAAGAAAACTGCCACATCAAAAAAAAAAAAACCCCAAACACAAATTCTGACTGCTTTGCTAACTTAAAAGAACAGCTGTGCCCTTTTGAAGCTTCTATGCCTTTGCCTCCTAAAGAGTTTGGCACCTGATTAATATTTTTTGTTTTGAGAGCTTGCATTTGCCAACTTAACAAGAAATCTCTGGTGCCAAGAGTGTGATCTGAATGCATTCATACATGTTGCAGTTCTGCCCACATGCTTTTGCACTAAAGGCTTCAAGCAGTTAGAAAGCTTCTCGGGTCATCCTCTATAACAGCCTGGGGCCAAGGGTCGCGGTGCCTTGTGGGCACCTATAGCATCAGCATCTAAACAGTGCTTGGCATTCTACAAATTCAAAACCTCAACATGGCCTTAATGCAGTAGCAACTAGCGAGTGCTGCTCTGCCTTCAAAAACTCAAGTATTTCTACACAAATTATTCACTGAGCCACAGGACGTACACTCTTTGCCCTCTGGAAAGCTGCACACACTTCTCTCTAGACCTAAATTTCTTAGGGCTCTAAATCTGGAAAGACTTTTCAGATAAAAGACAAGAAGGTCACAAGAACATGTCGATGTAACCCCAAGCAAATATCTCTCTCAAGAAGTACTAACTATACTTAACAGTTCAGGCATACCCGATGCAGTCTCAGAGCCAACAAGAAACAAGTGGATATTGACCGCCAATACATTCTGCTTTCAAACATTCTCCCATGCTATTTCGTAATACAAGTATAATTTCAAGTATCTAGGTCACAAATTCTCCTTCATCAAATCTTACAGATTTCCAAGGCACCTGACTCTGATTTTATGTTGCTAAGCACTACCTAAACAACAACCAAATAAAAGAACATCTGGAATGGAAGATGGTGCAGAATTAAGGCAAATGTAGCTATATCCACCAAGCATGGCTCTCTCTGCTTTAGTATATATAAAGCACAACTTTGGCTTTGTTCTTTTACACCACAGAACTGACTGAACACTGCACAAAATGAAAACAGAGCAAGTCATTTCAAAATTACTTTCAGATTTAATTTTGTTCCAATCTTAAAATGTAACATGACTAACAACTCAGCTGGGTGTTTACAAAAGGCTCCCTGAAGGAAGGTTTGAGAGCCAGTGCATTTTTCTATTCATTGGCAAACCATTCACTTTTGGAGACTACATCTTAAAAGCAATGTATACAGAGGGGAGACCATAAAGTGAAGCTTGGAGATCGAAACAGATATGGTACAGAGAACAGAGCAAGGATATTATTATTTATATAATGCTACCAGGGTGTGGGCAGTACTTTACATACACATAAGAGGCTTTGAGTTAGCACAGCTAACATAAGGGGGCTAGATGAATTAGGAAAACCTTCAGCCTTGCGCCAGCCCCCTAACACAATTAGCTTTCGGGTCCCACTGAAGTTTGGATAATTAACCACAACAGTCATGATCTCGCCAACAGCACCCTGTACAGAAGAATCCTGTAAAAACACAAAAGGGGGCAAGGGAGTGGCCTAGTGGTTAGGTCAGCAGCCTCTAGCACAGGGTTACATAGTGAGAGTTTAACGTTAGCTCTTTGCGCACATGGCCTACCGCTGAGCTGAGTCCCCCCTTGACCCCATGGCCGGAATCAGCAACAGGGGGGGGAGCAATAGCGCACCTCAGCGCACGGGGGGTGGCGGCGGCACGGTGCGAGAGAGTGGAGCATGGCCTGGGCTTCTGCTGAGGGCGGCAGAAACCCTTGGGCTGGCCCTGATTCCACTTAACTATGCAGATAGCAGCAACATTCGGTCGCGACCGTACAGTTACAGTTTAATTTAGGCCCGCACAATAGCCGTCCTTAAACTGCTTAGCTACACATAAAAGGGGATGATTTCAGAAAGTCCTTTTGGCACATATGTGGCCATATACGCAAGCAAAGATCCCTTTATGACATAACAACTAGCGTAAAGCTGTGCATGTGGGCATGAATGTGGGTACTTTGCCGATAGGCATAGGATGGGGTATGGTCTGGGTGGAATGTGGGTGGGAGTTTACAATTGTAAAAATATCTTCATCTGTGCACACCTACTTGCGTATTTGTCATGCTTTCATTTACTCCTGCTCTCCAACAACTGTAAATGTCCAACCTGCTTTTAAGGCATGATACCTGCCACTTATGTTACTAGTTTAGAGAGACAAATACACACCTATGTGTCTTTATAAAATAGGCTCCTGCCTATCCTCTTATCCTAGGTATCCTAGTATAAAATTACTCTCTATATGGTTGAATATCACCACTATACGTACACGCCAGTGGCTACACATATATTCAGTGCCACTGTGTGTGTGTAGTGGCACTGAGGGATTACTACTAGTTACAGCGACCAATTTACACTTGGTCTGATAGCTCTCGAAACATGAATTCATATCAGGTGAATATATGAAGAAAGAATACATGAGCTCAGAAAGGTTTTAAGGCCTTTTTGGTAAGAGTGTTTGTTAATAGATTATATATGCCATCAAAAATACGTAAAAATAAGGAACCGATGACGATAATATGATAATATGGTAAATAAGGGCTAAATAGAAAATTC
The DNA here is from genome assembly GCA_033557465.1 of Ichthyophis bannanicus. Lineage (NCBI taxonomy): Eukaryota > Metazoa > Chordata > Amphibia > Gymnophiona > Ichthyophiidae > Ichthyophis > Ichthyophis bannanicus. The sequence continues at coordinate 605,540,811 of CM066036.1, read as the reverse complement.
CAGTGTGCTGAAGGTCCTGGAGTGCGCAGAAAATTACCAAAGGATGTTGCCTTGAAAGTACTATCTGTACTTGTATATGATTAAGAAGATAGAATATACATTCTTAAATATATGTACATTTTTGGGCATTTTTACTAAGCTGCACACCGGTAGCTTGTGATTGTGCAGCCAAATTAGTGCAGAGGTACATATGCGTCCAGTACCCCACACTAACAGCACAATGTTAACGTTCGACACCTTGCTAACTGGAATGCGGGCACATTTAATGCAACCCTCCGAGGTGGCATTAAGTACATCTGCGCTAATGGCAACAGAAAAGGTTAGCATGCACTCAAAATGCCCATGCTAACTGAAACATACCGTAAACACCCACGATGCGCCGCTAACCCACCTAGTCCACGCCCAAACGTACGTCAACTGATTAACACAAGCTTTTTAGCATGGAGCCCAAGCTAACTGTTAAGGTGATGCCCTTGGCGACTGTCAAATCTGTGCTAAAGATTAGCGCACTTTAGTAAACATACCCCTTAAATTATCATTTAGAAAATCCTCAGCACAACAAAATACAATACACCTATGTTCAAGCTTGCAGCTCCATCGCCCACTCATTTTTGATTTTTCCTTGGGCCTTGCACCAATTTAAACAGTGCCTCTGCTTTATGAGTTGTCATGGCAACAGTCACTATTCCTTTCCAAACAGTTCTAGTCTAGGAAGGAGTGTGGCTTGGAGCTCCTATCCAAGGAGAAAAAAAAAGAAAATCAGCAAGCAAACAGCTCACAGGCTCCCATGGAGGCATCTATAAACAGGTAGGCTGCTGTGGAAAAGTGGATTATAAATTGCTGATTTACAATACTCTTCCTGTACAAGAGAATGGATCTGTCTTAATTTGTGTACCAGAAGAGCAAAAGCTAGTCTCCCACATAGCAATACAGAATAATCAGATAGGTTCTTTCATCCTAATGCTTAATCCTGAATGACAACTGCTTTGTTCGCCACTCCATTTGTCAAACAACAAGATATCATATTTAGTTCTTCAACGGGATATCAGATTCTCTACTGACAGACCGTTTCAGGCATGGAAAACCTTAAAACAGCAGAGAACGCTGTGTAACAGCATACTTACAGTATATTTAAAATTCTGAATGCGAGGTCTTTATCATAGTGGTCAAGTCATAATCCTCACAGCATCTCTTGAGTAAGGTTGCCAACTGGCTCCAGATGCAGCAGACAGGCTTAATCCTGTCCTGGGATTTCCCCATTATATGCAGGGACTTGTAGTCTTGCTTTTCTTATGGAGTGCAATGGAGAAATCAGAACTACATGTTCCTGCATGCCATGAGGTAAACCTAGGACTGGATCAAGCCTGTCGGGCACATCAGGAGCCAGCTGACAATCCTATTCCTGAGATAGATTCAAAACCATTTCTCAACTTCAGTTAAAGAATAAACAAAGTTCAGTAGAGATGATAGCACAGCAAAAATGAATTTTTTTTTAAAACGTGAACTTCCAAAGTCATGGCCCATATGCCTTTTCTGCTACTATCTTCTATTTTCGTCCATGACCTGAACTAAGCTGTTAATGAAGCAGTCCTTCACTACAATACTATGCACTCTTCCACTTTGAACAGATACTGTAAGATACACCAAACCCCAACTCTGGCTTACTCCCACAATTCGCTTCCTACATGTCTGCACCCATCTCTGGCTTTATTTGCGGACTGCATACACTACAGAATTCATGCTTTACACTTTCCAACTGGTTATCAGACTTGCAAAGCTAGACCATCTCCTCACCACTTCGCTACCACTTCCTGCACCCCACCACCACCACCATAGCTAATAGCCCTGGCCATGGTTGATTACCCATCAGTACCTCCACTCTATCTTAAGGACATAAAATCAACCAAGTGTGTTCGGACCAATAATCCATCTAACAACCTAGCATTATCTCTAGCAGTAGTTCCATAGTTAATAATATCCAAGACCTAAACCAGAGTCCATCTACGTGCTTCTCTCTAAGTAGGGTGCAACCCATTCCCATCACCATCCAATCTCAAGTATCTACTTATGCCCTTGTCTTCTAGGAATACATCCAGCTCTTTCATGACCCCTACTATGCTCTTTGTGCAGACAACATCCCATGGCAACATATTTCACAATTTAACTAGTCAGCAAACAGAGAAATATTTTCTTTTCTTTATCCTGAAACTGCTAACATTCAGTTTCACTGGCGGCCTTACTACTTTTTTTAAATTATGCAATTCAAAACTTGTGGGGTCATCAAATTCCTACTACTACTGCTACTACTAATAATAATCATTTGTATAGTGCTACAAGGCATACACAGCACTGTACATATAGATGTAAGACATAGTCCCTGCTCATCAGGGCTTACAATCTAATCAAGACGAAACACATGGAGGCAGATTACATATGGACTGACTAGCTCTGACGGAAACGTTTAAATTGGGCACGTGCATTATCCGGAGCAAATCCGCAGCTGGGGATATAGACTCGCCCGCAGTTCTGAAATCACCTCGTAGACGTATCCTGCGTGGCACGTCTAACATGCTATTGAGCCGGCCCGTGCAGGTATCCAGCAAAAGATTCACACACGGGTGCAGGTTTAGGCCATAGAGTGGAGCATAGAAACACATCCCCGCTAATATTATGGGACACTGGTAGATGCTGAAATTGTTTTGGATGTCCCCGCGCTCACCATATTCAGGAAAGTTGCACATTTCTGATCGTGCCCGTCTCAGCGATATACCAGTGGACACCACACCTCCTCGGTTAAAATGTGCATCTCCTAAGCCGTTGTTCTCGCGGACAGTGTTTTGTTGATGCAAACTAGACCACATATACTCATCTGTGTCATGCCCAGAACACTGCAAAGTAATCTCAGTGCACTCTAATGTATTATAAGATCGAGTAAATATTAACATGTTTGTCATGACATAAAAACAATAACGTGTGATGCAGGGTAAATGCCGTCAAGTCAATGTCGACTCATGGCGATCCTCTAGATAGTTGTCCTAAAATTGTGTTTGGTCTTCAGTCAGGTGGCTCATTGTTGACAGAATGGCACCCGTAGCTGCTGTTATTGTCTTGATCCATCTCATTTCTGCCCTTCCTCTTTTGCGTTGACCTTCTACCTTGCCAAGCATGATGTCTTTCTCTAATGATCTCTCTCTTCACATGATGTGTCCACAGTATGAAAGTCAAAGTCTTGTCATCTGAGCTTCTAAAGAAATAAGGTTTGATCTCCTCTAGTACCGACTGGTTTGTTCTTAGGGCAGTCGATGGTATGTTTATGTTTATTACATTTGATAAAAACCGCCTTTCTACAACAAGCAAAGCGGTGTACAGTTAAAACCAAGTTTAAAAGAAGGCCAAAGCCAGTGAAATGGAAAAAGGAATATACAATTTCTTGATAGGAAAGCAGTAGAGACAAGACCAAACATAAGTAGGGAGAGAACAAAAAGGTAAGTAGAGGGTGGGGGGGTGGAGTTTACACGAAAGGGGAGGGGACATCAAAAGCCAGAGAAAAAAGGTGAGTCTTCAGATTTTGTTTGAATGTGGTGTGATGAGGTTCCAGACGAAGGGAAGAGGGGAGGGAGTTCCAAAGAGCAGGGCCGGCAAAAAAGAAGGCAGAGGAACGAGTGGATTGTAAGTGAGCACGGGAAGGGGAGGGAAGGGTGAGGCGGTTGAGGTGGAAGGAGCGAGGAGTGTACCTGGGAGAGTGAAAAGAAAGGAGGTCTGTTAAGTATTGAGGGGTGCCAGTGTAGAGCGCTTTGTGAACCAAGGTAAGCAGCTTGAATTGAGAGGATAGGGAAAGGGTAGCCAGTGAAGGCGGAATAGCAGAGGTGTTATGTGGTCTCGGGGAGAGGTATGGGTGACAAGGCGGGCAGCAGTGTTTTGGATCCGCTGCAACCGAGACAATTGAGATTTAGGGAGACCAGTGAAAACTGAGTTAGCAAAATCCACACTTGACATGACCAAAGACAACAACAAAGTGGTGAGGGCTGATGGAGATAGGAAAGGACGAACTGCACGAATTTGACGAAGGAAGAAAAAGGATGTCTTAGTGACGTGTGAAATATGGGCATGAAATGATAGGTCAGAATCAAAGTGAACGCCAAGATAACGGAAGGTGGAGACTAAAGGGACAGGGGAATCGGAGAAAGAAGGGGCAAGAAGGGGAGGTGGACTGCCATGAGAAAACCAGATAGCGATAGTTTTAGCAAGATTAAGGTGGAGACAGTGAAGTGTCAACCAGTTAGCCACATCAGAGAGACAGGAATTTAGTGCAGAGAGGTCTGGGCAAGAGGGGGAAGTATGATGAAGCAGAACAATGTCATCTGCATAAAAAAAGGGAGATATTCCAGACTGTTGGATTAAGAGGGCAAGGGGGCCAGAAAGAGGTTGAAAAGAAGGGGAGCCAAGACAGAACCCTGAGGAACCCCACAGGGGAGAGGGAAGGAATCCGAAGGGGGGGGGGCAGAAGAGGAAGAGGAGAGAACTGCACAAGATCAAGAGGAGAGGAAAGAGTGAAAACAGCGGTGAACAGTACTACAGAGACCCGCCTCCCGTAAGCGAAGAAGAAAGAGGGAGTGGTCAACTAGGTCGAATGCAGCTGAGAGATCAAGGGCAACCGCCACCGAAATGTCACCACGATCATGAGCTACATGTAGTGCATTAGTAAAGGCAAAAAGGATAGTTTCGACACTGTGACCCTGGCGAAACCCCGATTGAAGAGGGTGGAGAAAGTTAGTGGAGTCAAGGTGATGTGAAAGTTGTGCAAAGACAAATTTCTCTAAGAGTTTAGAGAGAAAAGAGAGGTTAGAGACAGGGCGATAGTGAGCAGGAACCGAGGGATCAAGTGAGGAATTTTTGAGGATAGGGCGAATTAAAGCATGCTTCCAAGAGCGGGGAAAGGTCCCTGTGGAAAGACTAGAATTGAACATAGTAAGAATGTGGGGAAGGAGTGCTAAAGAGGGGTCCAGGAGCCAGGAAGAAGGAATGGGGTCTAGGGGACAGGAGGTCTTCTTTCAGGAAGAGATGAGATGGTGAAGTTCCGGGGGAGTGATCAAGAAGAAAGACGCCCAGAAGTGGGAGATTTGAGAGATGGGAGGGGGGGAGGCGACAGGGGGAGGAGAATGAATTGGAGCGGGACAGGAAGGTAAAGATGCTCTCAAGGAAGAAATCTTGTCGCTAAAGCAAGAGGCTAGAAGAGAAGGCGGAGGAGAGGGATGGACCAGGTTAGCTGACGCTGAGGAGTGAAGGGAAGTGAGAGACTGGAGGGTGGAGTAGAGATGTCGGGTCTGATTTGGGGCATTCAAAACAGCATTAGAGAAATAAGTGCGCTTAGCAAGATGGACACTAGAACGATAGTGGGAATAGTTTGATTTGAAAAATGCTAATGTGGTTGGTGAGGGACCCTTGCGCCACAACCGCTCTGCTCTGCGAAGCTGGGTATGCAAAAGCCGAAGACCTCCATGGTACCAGGGATACATGGGTCGACGGCGAGGTGGCTGAGGGCGCAGAGGGGCGATATGGTCAAGGGTAGCCGAAAGGATCGATGACCAGAGAGCAGCTTGGGAGTTAGGAGAAAGGAGGGGAAAATCTGAGGGTAGGAGCTCAGTCGCTGCGGGGAACTGCTGGATGGTGAGTGGAGAGATGGTGCGAGAAAGCCGCAGGGGAGGGGGCACAGTGGAGGGGGAAAGAGAGGAGGAAGGGGAGGAAGACCCTCATGAGTGAAAACAGGAGATAGAGAGGCAGACATGGTCTGTCCATGGAAGAGATGTAGAGGAAAGATTGTGAAGCGTAAGAGGAGGAAGATGATGTCAAAAGTAAATCGAGAGTATGGCCAGCCTGATGGGTAGGGAAGGTAACGTGCTGCACAAGAGATAAATCATGTAAAAGAGAAATAAAAGAACGGTCCCTAGATGAAGTGAGAGAATCCACATGAAGGTTAAAGTCCCCAGCAACAAGTAAATGGGGAAAGGCTAGGGAGAGATCAATGATAGTCAAAAGAAGGGAGTCCCACAGATCAGGGCGAAGAGCAGGGGGGGAGTAGATAAGAAGCACATGTGTAGGAGGAGAGGTGTGAAGATGAAGCAGAAGGGATTCAGGGTAATGCAGTGATGGGGAGGAGAGCTGGGTGAAGGAGAGGGTCGGCCGTATCAGGGCGGCCACACCGCCGCCTGACTGGCCAAGACGAGGAACAGAGATTGCAGAAAAGCCAGGGGGAAGGCAGCGGGCTAGGAGGGCATCGTCCCCATCCCTAAGCCACATTTCGGTTAGGAGAGTAAGGTCAAAGGATGACCTAAGGGCAAGGTATTGAATAAGAAGGGTTTTATTACGTAAGGACCGACAGTTAACTAGACCAATGGAGAGGGAGGACTTGGAGAGAGTAGACGACAAGGGAGACAGGGAGGGGGAAGTAGAGATTAGGCAGGGGCGGAGATTAGAAAGACATCGAGAGCGTGCGCCAGGCGGCTTGGCCGGACGTTTGCCCCATAGCACAGGTATAACAGCCATAGGGCAGTGATGAAAGGAGAAGGTAGAGATAGAGGAACAAGGCGAAAATCCTACCGGAGGTAGATGAAAGGGGACTCTGGGAGGAAATCGGAGCAAGATAAGTGAGGAATCTGTCCCAGGTAACGTGGGGGTACAAAGAATGAAAAGTAGGAGAGATTGAAGTATCGCAGCAGCAGCGTGGCCTCCGCTGCCGGAGCGACCCCAAGAAGCGCACCTAAGGAGCACGACATGCTCCTTCGGTGCGCGCCCAAGTCGCGCGCCGCAGCAACAAGCGCCGCAGGTGCTCTGGTTTTGTAGCTGTAGGGCAGTGTACCTCGCAGGACGCGGCCGCGTTCACGTGGCCGCGGTGCTTCCGGAAGGGGAGGACTCAAGCTGGCAACGGGTGATTGATTGCCCAGGTGGAGAGGGCAGACTCTCGCAGGACGCGGTATTCGTCGCCAGCACCATAATTCAAATGCATCAATATTCTTCCTGTCTATCTTTTTCACTGTCCAACTTTCACATTCATATGACATTATTGAAAATGCCATGGCTTGAGCAAGTCGAATCTTTGTATGGAGAGAAACACCTCCGCTCTTGAGAATCTTGTCTAAGTCCTTCATTGCCATTCTGCCAAGAGCAATGCGTCATCGGATTTCTTGATTGCTTGTTGAATCTTTATTGATAGTTGATCTAAGCAGGTTAAAGTTGTCCACTATTTCAATTTCTTCTCTATCAACGATGAACTTATTGATTTTGCCAGTTGTCATGATCTTTGTCTTCTTTACATTAAAGTGCAGACCCATTTTAAGACTATGTTCCTTGATTTTGAGAAGCAAATGTTTCAAATCATCTTCATTTTCAGCCAGTAATGTGGTATCATCAGCATAGAGAAGGTTGTTGATAGGTCTTCCACCAATCTTCACACCTCTGTTGTCTTCATACAATCCTGCTTCTCTGATAATTTGTTCTGCATATAAATTAAACAGGTAGGGGGAAAGTATGCAGCATTGTCGTACACCTTTGCTGATTCTAAACCATTCTGTTTCTCCTTATTCTGTTCAAACTATTGCTTCTTCATCAATGTAAAGGTTGTGCAAGAGAATGATCAGGTGTTCTGGTATACCCATGCTTCCTAATGTGACTCAGAGTTTCTCATGGTTTACACAGTCAAAAGCCTTGCTGTGGTCAATAAAGCACAAAGAGATATCCTTTTGGTATTCTTTAGTCTTTTCAAGGATACATCTCACATCCGCGATGATGTCTCTCGTTCCTCGCCCTTTCTTAAACCCTCTTGTACTTCAGGTAGTTCTTGTTCCAGGCATGGTTGTAGTCTACTCATATGTTGAATAATCTTCAGTATAATCTTTATGGCGTATGACTTTAGAGCAATTCTTTGATAATTTCCACAGTAAATTGGATCATCTTTATTTAGTATTGGTGCAAACACAGATCTTTTCCAGTCAGTTGACCAGGATGATGTCTTCCAAATTTCCTAGCAGAGCATTGTAGGTATGGTAACAGCTGCATCTGATTGATGTAATACTTCTATGGGAATGCCATCAATGCCTGGTGCTTTGTTCTTTGATAAGGCTTTCAATGCTGCTTTGACTTCTTCTTTCATCACCAATGGTTCCGGATCATAAGGTACAGGTTGAAACGGTTTTTGGTCCACTTGGTCTTTATCATATAAAAACTCTGTATATTCCTTCCACCTTTTCTTGATCTTCTCAGCATCATTCAAAATAGATCCTTGGGCATCTTGTAACATTCCAATTTGAAGCTGGAATTTTTTTTTTTTTTAACGCTCGTAGCTTTAGGAAAGCAGATCTTGTTCTTCCTCTAATAGTTTCTGCTTCTATTTCCTTGCATGCGTCCTTGTAGTACTTCTCCTTGTCTTGTCTTGCTGCACGTTGGAAATTGCTGTTGAGTTCTGCGATTGCCTCTCTTTCTCCTCTGGCTTTAGCTTCTCTGCATTTCTGGGCAATTTTCAGAGTTTCTTCTGTCATCCATTTTGGCCGTTTTTGCTTTTTCACCTTTTGTAAAGACTTCTCACTTTCTTCCAACACAACCTTCTTGATGTCATCCCAAAACTCTTCTGGAGCTCTATTATTTGTATCTAAAGCAGCAAATCAATTTTGCAGGCAGTCTTTAAATTCCAGTGGTATATTCTCAAGGTCATATTTTGCTACATTCATAAGTGGCTTGCTCTTTTTCAACTTTAGCTTGAGTTTGCATACTAGTAGTTGGTGATCTGAACCACAGTCAGCTCCAGGTTTTGTCTTTGTTGATGTTATAGAGCTTTTCCATCGTTTACTTCCACAGATGTAGTCAATTTGATTTTTGTACAATCCATTGGGTGAAGTCCACGTGTACAGTCAGTGCTTGTGTTGCTGGAAGAAGGTGTTTGAGATGAATAGATTGTTGGTCTTGCAGAATTCTATCAGTCTTTCTCCAGCTTTATTTCTGTTGCCAAGTCCATATTTTCCAATCATTTTGCCTTCTTCTTTGTTGCAAACCTTTGCATTCCAGTCACCCATGACTATCAGGATATCCTGTTTGCACGTTCTGTCAATTTCAGCTTGTACTTGTTCATAGAACTCATCAATTTCATTCTCTTCTGCAGCTGTTGTTGAGACATATACTTGAATTATAGTTGTGTTGATGGGCATTTCTCGTAGACGAATAGAAACTAAGCCTTTCGCTAACTGCATTGTATTTCATTACAGTTCTTGCAAGTTTCTTCTTAATTATAAATGCAACACAATTTCTTCTTTGTCTTTCATTTCCAGCATAGTAGACCATGTGATCATCTGATTCAAAGTGCCAGATGCCAGTCTATTGCAGTTTGTGGACACCCAACAGATCAAGTTGTACACGTTCCATTTCATTCTTGACCACCTCCAACTTCCCTTGGTTCATGCTTTGTACATTCCATGTCCCAATATGCAAGACATCTTTGCAGCTTCTGACTCATTTCATGCGCAGCTACTTCAGCAGTCAGATATCCCGAGCACTTTGATCCAACCACATCATAAATGCTGGCTTTATTCTGAAAAGTCTTCAACTCCTCCCGAGTAGCCAGTTGAGTGCCTTCCGACCTGGGGGTCTCATTTTCCAGTACTATAGTCCTATTTGTTTTGTTGTGACTATCCATTGGGTTTTCATGGCAAGATACGGAAGTAGATTGTCAGACCTTTCTTCCATGCAGTTTAAGTTTAGTGTTGTTGCCGTTGTCAAAGAAATGTAATCCTCCGCTGCCACCGCTGTCCCATTCTGATGCTGCCCAGATGGGTGGTTTGTCTTCGTCTGGCACCACAGCTGAGACCTGTCCATTTTGGGAGACCCTGTCAGTAGTTAAACTACGAATAGCTTAGACCTCAGCATCACTGATGCACACAAGCCCTCACAGCATGACAAGCTGCAAACCAAGTGAAGGCATCACACATTACTTGGCAGTATAATACTGCCTCAGTTATTCTTGCTTTGATCATCTCTAAAAACATTCCTTAAAATGCTAAGTATGGACCATTACCAATCTCACAACAACCTAAACTAACTTTGAAATTCCCCAAAGGATGCATTATATTGCTGAGCGACAAACTATGCTCATCTAATGACTATGGCTTTCTGGCTATGGCATCTGCTTCCCACATATCTGGGTACTGGCATTTCTCACAGCAGCTCCCTACATGTGGCTATACCTGTACCATACAATGTCCACTCTGTCTTGGCTTATGTCAGTCTGTATACATCTGCTATCTGTAGGGCAACCTGCCTGCCTTCCCACAGTCTGCATTGGGGCAATGCTCCCATGGTCAGGCCTGTGTGGGCATGAATTGGGGAATCCCTATGCCATCATACCAAGTAGCCAGCCTCCAGATATATCACCACTCTCACAGTTTGCATAGATCCTGGACTGGGTAAAGAGGTAGGCCTCATGGCACAATCTGGGGAATGTTGGCACAACATCAGTCATGTCTCCCAGTGCCTGGCACAGCTGATATATGGCTGCCCTATCACATTGGTACCTGATAACACTGCGGTCATCCGTAAGGTCCAGGTACTGGCCAGGCATTCATATCCTCCATCAATTGCATATCAGCACACCAGATCTTCCTGTGCAACCCTCAAAGCACACACACATGCGCGCACACACACTTTCTGTCACTTGCAGTCATATAACACATAATTCTGCCAAAAAGATGATCAGAACCTATAAATAAAAGCTGGTATACCAGAATAGCACGAAGTCCCAGGACTACAAATATGATCTCCCTTTCTCACTCAAGCAAGATTCTTTTCCAAACTCATTCACATGAAATTCTTAAATCAACATTCCCATTTTTCATAACACAGAAATTTTTAGGGTCCCGTAGATTAGCTCTTTTAGCACAAACAGCAAATTCCAGCATAGCCAGAACAAATCGTATTGCTGCTCTTAATATTTCCTTAAGGGTAGATATTAATGATTCTTTAACTTATGATTCCCACCTCTGATTTCTATTCTTTATAACTGCATTTGTGGTGTTTTTCCAGATTGCAGTCACACCAGTTTAAAACACACTAGTCACAACTTTAATACAATTTGGGACAAACTGCAGAACACAGCAGAATATTTTCTAACTACTGGCCTTATTCCATGTCTCTGGCAGGAATTATGGGCATGTCTGCGAGGAAGTAAAAATACGTACACGGGTCTTTTCTGAATACACTATATATGTCTCCGCAAACCACACCCCCGTTCTGCTCCTCCCAGACATATTCTAGACTGGTGCTAAATCTGATTTTAAAAGTTCATTTCGTGCAACCAATATACATGATATTGGAAAGGCAGATAATTATACATACCACATATACTGAACTACAGTCTGAATGAAATCTGGCCATATGTAAAGTCTGTAAGTAAACAGGTGTTGCAGGGGAAATGTCCCTGATTCACTGTTGGCTCTATTTGTACACGCTTAGTGGAATATACCCTATAATCCTGAATATTTTTACCTCTAGTGTCCTATGTAAGTAGATCTGTCTGAAAGTATTGACGTATTTGCACAATATGCCAATGTCTGTGAAGCATCACAGCTTCCTGCTCTGCTCTAGTAGAGTAAGAAATAGTGCATACTATCCTCTCCTTTAGTGCCCATTCTTGGGGCTGCTGAAGCCATTCCCGTGTACAAATAGAGTCAGTTTATATGCTTGTCCGATAATGTCCATAGGATATCCCCTCTATTGGAATCTTATCCTAAGATTCTGTACTTTTTTTTTTAATTTCTTTATTTATATTTTCCAACAAATACAAACAAAAGAGAAAAACAAATTGCAGTAAATCAAAATACACAATTCTTCTCTTTAACATTAGAAAAGAAAAGGTTAAACATAGTCTGCCCCACCCTGTCCCTCCCATCATGCGATCATCAGGGGCTATATAACAAAACACAAAACATCTGCGAGCTTATTAGGCCTACAAGGGCCATATAAGAGCAACCACTCCACTACAAAGGAAACGTTTTCGCTTAAGAAAAGAAGGATGCAAGGGAACGGCTACACCATGATGCTTGTATGTGGATATATATATATATATATATATATTTGTTTATATATATATATATATATATATATATATATATATATATATATATATAGTTACACCCTTAGGGGGCCCTACCGGTGGGGTCAGGTATTACAAGATGACTCCTCCTCTTGGCTCTGTAAGAGATGCAGACAGCCCTGCCTGGCCCTCTGGGAGTGGTAGTTGTACCTTTTCTGATAAGAATCACTTATGCACACACTTCAATTTCAAATCAGGGCTTTATTCCCCGTCCACGAGGTTTTTCTTCTTTTGGCAAAACAAATAACAAAAGCCACTCCGGGCATATAACAGAAGAATAAAATGGAACAAAAATAGCTTGCTTCAGCTTTTGAATATAACAAAAGAAAAGTATTAAACAGTCCTCCTGTTATCAAAACAGCCTTTTCTTTTGCTGCCTCACTACAGCTCAATTATACTGTTTGACTGAGAAACCGTTTGTCAGCAAACAGGTTATGGCTTTAACTTCTGGTTACATTCAATAGTTTATCTCAGAGAGAACTCTGGGTCAACCATTGATAAAGAACAGTCCATAGCTTCAGGACTTACTTGCATATCTGGAATATCACTTTGCATCAATTCATAATCACTTGAACACACATTTGTAGGATCAGCTGTTTCACCGGAGTAAAGTTGGCTTGCTCCATCTAGCAGGAAGTTACTTTGCTTCTCTGAGCAAATGCCCTGCTGGGAATTACCATATGCTTTTGAGTGTGGCTTGTAGGAGCTATGTCCCTGCTAGTAATTAAAAGGGAACTGCAAGCATTCACTGGCTCTGCTATTAGAATGTTCGTGACATGCTCTGAGCTTGCTCGGGCTTAGCTCCTTCTGCACAGCTGCCTGTGATTGCACTGCTCGAGACGGCACTTTGTTAAAAGCTGGGAGTTTAAAATTACTAGCAGAATTACAAGCTCCTGCAGGTAAGGAAACTTCCTTTCTCTTGTGGCTGTTAGCACAAGGAAAGAAGTTATTCTCTGCTTCCTTTAAGCTTGCTCTTGGTTGGCTTTTCCTGTTAACTCTGGGTTTTACCCAATCAGGTAGGAAACAGCCTCTCTCTGTATTTTCTGCTCTGTTACCTTCTATAGAAATCTTCCCATGTTTCTCGTGACTTTCATTCATACACACAGTATCCAGCTGCTGACTTCCAAACGTCTCAAACAGGTCCTGGGACTCACTCAGACTTTCCTGTTGATTCTCATGCTGACCCAATGGTTCATTCTCTCTTTCTCTCTCTTTCTCATTCCATTTCCATTCCTTCCGCGGCTGCTGTTGCCCTTGCCGCTGCCTCTCTCCCTTAACTGTTTGTGAGCGTGTTTTATGTACGTGTCTCTGGGCTCCACCTCCTCCCAGCTGATCCCCATCAGGTAATGAAAACTCCATTCCCCTGCTACCTGGGTGTGTCTTCCTAGCCCTTACCCACGTGTGTCCTGGTTGTTTATAGCAACCGCCTGACAGGTTTCTATTTATGCTGTCAAATTCTCTCTGATCTTCCATGCTGATCTCCATTTGTACAGGCTCTGTTAGGTCCACCTTGTGACACATTCCCCCCCTTAAAATATTACGTGCTGCCGCAATTTTTGGTGGCCAGCACGTAATTCCTTGCGGGGTTCTATAGTGCTGCTCATGATAGGCCAAATTAGCGGTGGCCAACCTTTCCTTCCAAGGCTTTAATACATTAATATGATATACTTGCCTACGTCCTTTATCGTTCTCAATGAGGTAGGATACGAATCCCACCTTCTTTTCACTATGCCTGGTCCTTTCCAGTGGGATTCGAACTTCGGACCTGGGTCCGCCACCTGAATAAGGACCTTGTCTCCCACTGCTAGCTCTCTGGCTTGTGTGCTCCTGTCATAATAATGTTTCTGACGTTTTTTGCTACGATTCAGATTCTCTACTGAGGCCTGGGACGTCTTTTCCAGGCGCGTCCTTAGTTCTTTTAAGAACTGTGGAATTCCTATCTCTGGTATCTTAGGTTCCACCCATTCTTCCCGTAGAATGTCTAGAATCCCTCTTGGGGTCCTACCGAATAGAAGTTCGAATGGGGATACTCCTAAGGAGGTCTGGACACGCTCTCGGCAGGCATACATTACAAACGGGAGTAGCGTGTCCCATTCCGCCATTTCTCCACTCCTTAACCCCCTTCGCAATAAATGTTTGATTGACTGGTTGGTACGCTCCACCAACCCATTTGTCTGGGGGTGGTATGCCGCTGTTTTTATGTGGCGTATACCAAACGCCTCCCAAACCCTAGCGAGGTATCTTGAGACAAAATTACTACCTTGGTCAGTCAAGATTTCTTGGGGAAACCCCACCTCGCAGAACAATTTCACCAGTTCTTGCGCTATGATTTTGGCCGAAATGTTTCTGAGGGGAATGGCCCATGGGAACCGGGTCGCATGGTCTACGATGACCAAAAGGTATTGGTAGCCCCGGGGTGTTTTAATCAATGGGCCTACAATATCTATTCCCATTCGTCGGATGGGTGTCGCTATGGTTGGCAACGGTACCATAGGCACGGCCTTGGGTTTTGCTATGGAAACCCTCTGGCATGCGGGGCAAGAATCACAATATCGCTTTGTTTCCTTGTATACCCCCGGCCAATAAAATCGCGCTAAAATCTGGTCTAGCGTTCCCTGAACTCCCTTGTGGCTACCAACTGGGTGATCATGCGCTAGACGTAAAACCACTGCTTTAAAAGCTACAGGTACCACCAGTTGTTTTCGTACCGCATCAGTGTATGGATCTAGGCTTTCTCTATATAAAATATCTTCATCTAAGAAGAATCGGGGCAATACAGTCCGATCCTTCTGGGCCCACTCAAAAGCTCTTTTGAGTGCTAGATCCGCCTTCTGCTCCATCGGGAAAGATGGGAATTTTTGGACTAGTGCCGCGGGTACCCATGGCAAACCCTCCCCCGCCTCTAGTTCCCTTTTTCCCTGAGTTCTCTTATCCCTTTCATGGTGCTTTTTGGCCTTGGCTTTCTTCCCTCCCTCCACCGGACTCTGAATCAAGTCATCATGGTTGGGAAGTATATCCGTCCCCTCTTCCCCTATCTTTTCCTCGGGAACCTCCTTATCCCTCTCTTCCTCAGGTTTTTCTACTTCTATCGGGGATTCCCGTGTTTCAGCTGCATTGGCTTGGGATCGGGTAGAGACCAAACCTGTCTTCATACACATTCCTTGCTTTAATCCTCCTTGAAAGGAAGGCCAGTCATGCCCTAAAATTAGGTTTTGCGGTAGCCCGGGGACTACTGCCACCCGTATCTTCCTCTCCATACCTAGTCCTCTGACACGTACCTGGTGTAGGGGATATGAAAGCTGCGCCCCGTGTACACACTTTACCTGTACTTGTTCCCTTACTTGATTCGAGGCTACAGGGCTTGAACGTTTCACGGTTTCCCAAAACTCTTGAGAAACCAAGCTCTGTTCTGCTCCTGAATCGAGTAGAGCCATGGTGTCTCTTCCCTCTACTTGAACTTGCAGGAAGATACCTTTTGGGATCTGCTTTCCTGTCCCTGTTATAAGGACTGTCCTAACTCTGCAATCTTTTCTGATATGTCCAGGCTTTCCAGATTCATCACATTTCCTAATGTTTATAGCCGTAACCTCTTTAACTAAATCATAATTATGTGCCTTGACCCTTTCACACTTTTTCCACTCAACAGACTCTTCCATACCTGCCACTTTTAAAAGGCTTATCCTAGAGGTATCAGCTTTTTTGGCTTCTTTAAACACTTCTGCCATCTTAGCTGCCTCCTCAGTATTAGAGCAATTTTGTAGAGTGAGAAATGTTTTCATTTCTGGGGGTACTGCTAGCAGGAATTGTTCTAGAATAACCTCATCTAGAATTGATTCTAGCAATTTTCCGTCTGGGTCTAACCACTTGTATGCCAGACTTTTAAGCCTTTGGCATAGTGCTTTTGGGGTTTCATTTACATGCATTTGTGCCTCCCTGAACAAACGCCTATAGTGTCTTGGTGTAAGACCAAGCCGATCTTTTACTGCTTTCTTAATTTCTAGATAATCATTAGCAAGGCTAGCGGGCATGGCCTTAAATGCGGACAGAGCTTCACCACTTAGGGTCATTGCAAACCGCATTGCCCATTGCTCTGAAGGCCATTTAAGGTTTCCAGCTATTCGCTCAAATGCTTCAATAAAGTCATCAGGATTGTACTCCTGTTTTAAATGTCTCAAAGACAAAGCAAGGCCAGTGTTCAGCTCTACTTGCGGTATCGTTGTAGCATGCGCTGCTCCTTCTCCATGGGGCTTGTTCAATAGAGCGTTCACTGCCTCCAGCAATGGTTGTTGTTGCTCCTTCATGGCCGCCATGTACTGCTCTTGTAGATGCTGCACCATTCTCGCCTGTTTGTCCCACTGTTCCTTTATCCACGCCATCATGTCCCGTGGATCCATCTTCTTCTCCGGACTCTGCTCCTGTAAAGAAAGAAAAGAAAGACCCACCAAGTGCGGTACTTTCTACACAGAACTTTATCCAAGTTAGAGAGCCCCCTTTTTTTTTCCACTGGGTATCCCGTACCCGTCCACTCAGGCTACTATTACCTCAGTCTCCTGGCAGACTTCAGCATGTGAAAAAGGGTCTTTATTCGTCCTTTGGCCGACCTGCCAGCGAATATTCCTCCAGACAGTGTTCTGTAAGGCCAATATTCTCCTTTCTTTCCAGCAATGTCCTTTTATTTCTCCTCTTTCCAGGAAAAATTACTTTGCCACAAAAAAAAAAAATCCTCAATACTACGCCATTTTCTTGTCACACCCTCAGGAGGCCCTACCGGTGGGGTCAGGTATTACAAGATGACTCCTCCTCTTGGCTCTGTAAGAGATGCAGACAGCCCTGCCTGGCCCTCTGGGAGTGGTAGTTGTACCTTTTCTGATAAGAATCACTTATGCACACACTTCAATTTCAAATCAGGGCTTTATTCCCCGTCCACGAGGTTTTTCTTCTTTTGGCAAAACAAATAACAAAAGCCACTCCGGGCATATAACAGAAGAATAAAATGGAACAAAAATAGCTTGCTTCAGCTTTTGAATATAACAAAAGAAAAGTATTAAACAGTCCTCCTGTTATCAAAACAGCCTTTTCTTTTGCTGCCTCACTACAGCTCAATTATACTGTTTGACTGAGAAACCGTTTGTCAGCAAACAGGTTATGGCTTTAACTTCTGGTTACATTCAATACTTTATCTCAGAGAGAACTCTGGGTCAACCATTGATAAAGAACAGTCCATAGCTTCAGGACTTACTTGCATATCTGGAATATCACATTGCATCAATTCATAATCACTTGAACACACGTTTGTAGGATCAGCTGTTTCACCGGAGTAAAGTTGGCTTGCTCCGTCTAGCAGGAAGTTACTTTGCTTCTCTGAGTAAATGCCCTGCTGGGAATTACCATATGCTTTTGAGTGTGGCTTGTAGGAGCTCTGTCCCTGCTGGTAATTAAAAGGGAACTGCAAGCATTCACTGGCTCTGCTATTAGAATGTTCGTGATATGCTCTGAGCTTGCTCGGGCTTAGCTCCTTCTGCACAGCTGCCTGTGATTGCACTGCTCGAGACGGCACTTTGTTAAAAGCTGGGAGTTTAAAATTACTAGCAGAATTACAAGCTCCTGCAGGTAAGGAAACTTCCTTTCTCTTGTGGCTGTTAGCACAAGGAAAGAAGTTATTCTCTGCTTCCTTTGAGCTTGCTCTTGGTTGGCTTTTCCTGTTAACTCTGGGTTTTACCCAATCAGGTAGGAAACAGCCTCTCTCTGTATTTTCTGCTCTGTTACCTTCTATAGAAATCCTCCCACGTCTCTCGTGACTTTCATTCATACACACAGTATCCAGCTGCTGACTTCCAAACGTCTCAAACAGGTCCTGGGACTCACTCAGACTTTCCTGTTGATTCTCATGCTGACCCAATGGTTCATTCTCTCTTTCTCTCTCTTTCTCATTCCATTTTCCATTCCTTCCGCGGCTGCTGTTGCCCTTGCCGCTGCCTCTCTCCCTTAACTGTTTGTGAGCGTGTTTTATGTACGTGTCTCTGGGCTCCACCTCCTCCCAGCTGATCCCCATCAGGTAATAAAAACTCCATTCCCCTGCTACCTGGGTGTGTCTTCCTAGCCCTTACCCACGTGTGTCCTGGTTGTTTATAGCAACCGCCTGACAGGTTTCTATTTATGCTGTCCGATTCTCTCTGATCTTCCATGCTGATCTCCATTTGTACAGGCTCTGTTAGGTCCACCTTGTGACAATATATATATATCATAAGCACAAGTGTACCGCCCTTCGCATCAACCAAGCTCTGTCGCATGTTTTCCATTTAGAAATAACGAAGAATAGGGCCACTTCCAATATGAAGTTAATTAAAATGGACAATTCCGCTGTTATGGCGAGATGCCAATTATTGATTGAAAAAAGACCCCAGACCAGGAAAGATTGGCCCAAAATCCCAGCACCTCTTTAATACGGTTCCATGTTGAAACCTAATAAATAAAACTGAATGTTAGGACAATCACACACCACTTGTCTCAAAGTGCCGACATCTCCTCGATGAGACTAACACTCATTCCCAGCTGTCTGAACCCATTTAGCTACCTTTGACCAGACAATCCTCCTTAGAAGTTACATTTATTACTTTTGAAAGGCCTACTGAGTATCCGATATACCCTATGAGACTTCAACCTCCCAACAGACACCATGCCAAAAAGAAGGTTCTAGAGGAAGGGATTACTTAGCCTCTCTTCTAGTTCAAGCCAAATTGAGCGCAACCCTACGGCCCCCTCCACCCATTGAGAACCTCGTTTTAATAAAAAATCATGGTACTAGGCCTGAGAATCAGAGAGAAACACCCCCTTCCTCTTTTTAAGATTTAAGCTTCCTGAAAGCAATTCTGGGCGGTTATTTTCCCATAGAAACTGAGCAAAAATCTTCTCAATTTGAAGATAGACTCCCCCTATAAGGAGAACTAATAACATTTCAACTATACAATTCACTTTAGGAGTGATAGTCATATTTATAGCTTTAAGACGACCCCACCGATAAAACAGACCAGCGACCACTTTGCTATTATACTGCTGAAAGCTTGTTGAGTCAAATAGGGTAAATAAGATTGCAAAATGATCAGAAATGTGAGCCTCAGAAATAGTAGACTCACAAGTTCTAGAACAAAGTCCCTTGGAAGCTAGGAAAAATCAGTACGTGATATTTGAAAATCCATAAGGGATAGAACTTTCCTCATTAAGATGGCTATCCCATTGTTCTCATGATGGGCAGCCGAGAAACCCCTAAAGAGTATGTCTTTCTATTTAGCCTCAACGACTCCTCTCCATTTAAGTGCGTCTCCTACAACAGTAAGATGTCAGCACTTTCTTTCCGACTATACCGCAAAAAGCTTTTCTTCTTAGCGGGATTCAAATGGGACACCAAGTCAGGACCCTCTGCTCCCTCAGGAACACCTAGTATTCTTATGTTATTCCACCGAGAGCGATTATTACCGTCTTCCATCTCTCTTTGTAGTGGACATATCAACTTGGTCCGCTTCTCAACAGCTTTAAGCCTTTCTCCAAGTGAAGCCACCACGCTCTCCACCTTCTCCAAACGAGCCGTATTTGACTCCAAAGAGGATCGCAAAGTGTTGATTTCTTCCTGCATTGCACATAGCGATTCTCCATTAGCTTTGACCAAGTCCTTGATTGCCCGAATCTCAGACAGGATCTCCTGCAAGGTCTCAGGACAATCTCGAATGATTGCCATCTTGTGAGGTGAGAGAGGTTCCGTCTTGGTTCTCTTTGCAGTAGCATTTTGGGATATTTGATAATCCAGCTGCGTCTGTTTGGAGCCAGACATATCCGGGATCGAATGGTATCAACGTAGGTAGGAACTATTTAATTAAAGATTGCCGAAGTCAGGATTCTTGTCTATTGCCCTCCGAAGCACAGCTCTTACACGTCCATCTTGACCAGAAACCAGGCCCCCCCCCCCCCCCTAAGATTCTGTACTTTCTATTTTTTTTTTTGACAGAGTAAATGGCGGCTTATGATTTGTTTTATTCTGCCCTTATAGACCTGTATCACATCCTCCCTCAGTCTTCTTTTGTTCAGTTCAAAATTTTCAATCTCTTAGTATGAGCAATTTCCCAATACTTTTACCATTCTCATTGCCCTTCTCTGTACATTTTCAAGCTCTGCCACATCCATTTTGAGATGAACTAACCATGACTATATGGAGTGTTCCAGGTCCCTCTATTCTCTCCCCTTTCTTTAAAATCCAACCACTCCATCCTCATTCTCTAAAATCAGAGAGCAGGAAACCACTAGCCAAACTAACCACATGCCCCTCTAATCCCATGCCCATATAGCTCAATGTTACCTCCCCAGTTATCTCCCTCACCACTGCCCATCACAACGTTCTCAATTACCTCAAACATGCTATGATCACACTTGGCTTCAAAAACCCTCCCTTCTTTGCCAATCACTCAGTCTCTCTCCACCCCGCTTGATGCCAAAATTACTCAACAGGCCATTTACCTATGCAGACTACTTTCTTTGCAGCTCAAAACATCTTTTTAAATGCTGTATTGTATCCTATGAGTTTTCCCCCATTTTTACAGCTTCATTGCCTATAGCTCAATCATGACAACAATCTTTTTGCCTAACTTAGATCAGACTTCACTCTGCTTTTCTGTATGGCACTATTTCAAGTTCCCTTTTGAACTATCGGGACAACCGAGACGTTTCTACTTTAAAGTAAATCATATTCTGCTTAGCGGTGATGAAAACATAATTCTAAAATTTCTGCAGACCGACATATTAGGGCAACAAGGTTTAAATTGCCTTGTTTTCTCCTAAAAAAAATTATCAACTGTAAACTTAAGCACCTGAAAGTCAGCTCAACAACATAAGAACTTACAGTCAGTGTAAGTTCAACTCTAGACATTTTCGATACATTACATTCCATCCTCCCACCCCTCCCCAGCCCCAACCATTCCCCCCATAATAATAATCCAGATTGAGCGTCAGTAAATACCAACCAAAAGGAAAAGAAGGAATAAAAGAAAGAAGAAACGAAAGGAAGATTATATAGATATAGATATATGAGAGAGAGAGAAGGGAGGAGAGATGAGAGAGAGAAGGGAGGAGAGATGAGAGAGAGAGAGAAGGGAGGAGAGATGAGAGAGAGAGAGAGAGAGAGAGAGAGAGAAGGGAGGAGAGATGAAAGAGAGAAAGGATGAGAGAGAGAGAGAGAGAGAAGGGAGGAGAGATGAAAGAGAGAAAGGATGAGAGAGAGAGAGAGAGCGATCGGATGCCTCCCAAAATGACCGGTCACAATCCAGGTACAAAGAAATAACAGGAGAGCTAAGGTCTCATCCCCGTCTGAATCTAAGGGCAGCACCCTATCCCTCCTCCCTTCCCAAGGAACGTCTCTTTACCAAACAAGAAACAAAGAAAGATTACTGGACCGCAAGCCAGATCAGAGTAAACATGTCAAAGCGCCACTTTACCTCTAACACTTTGGCCCCCCATCCCACCCTTCCCCACATTGTAGAACCAATCACATCATATAACATTCACACCAACTACAGTTAATAACAGTGGTTATCACGCGACTCCGTACTCTCAGTGGCAGGAACTGCATATAGGGACCCCATACTTCCAAAGAAAGACTCCCATCTATGCACCTGTCCACATGCGTGCTCCCTCTCCAACAGCAAAAGGCCATGTAATTCAGTCCATCATTGCTGATAGGACGGGCCCCCAGGTGATAGCCAAGCCTGGAGTACAGATTTGCGAACAAGAAGTAATGCTAGCCACATCCATGATCGGCCCATCCCCACTGATGAGTAAATTCCCAACCATACGTCCAGCAGAGTCACCGCTGGAGGCAGCCCAGTCAACCCTTGAATCAATGCATCCATATATACCAGCACTTGGGTCCAGAAGTATTTTGCAATCGAACAGTACTACCATATATGTCCCAAGGTTGCAGCTTCCGCTCCGCAAAGGGGGCATGCACCGGTGGATGCCACATCCGCCCACCAAGCCCTCTGGGGAAAGTAATGGAGACAACGCAGAAGCTTAAACTGCATATGCTGAAGAAACACATGGGTTGTCATCACTGGAATACTGCTGATCATGGATAAAATAGACGCCCAATCAACCAAGATCCCCAAGTCGTTCCTTCAGACCGCAGCCAGCCTCTCCTCAGACACTACCGGGAGTATTCCGGAGATGGTGCTATGGAGATGAGAAATGCAAACCTGCTGGTCTCCTCCCATGAGTAGTTCCTCCACCAGTGAACAGATACTATCTTCCAATGACTCTAGAGGCAGGCTATGTAGATAGCTACAGATTTGCATAAAAGGAAAAATACCAGCTCCCCATAGGCCATACAATGCCTGTAATTCCTTGAATGAAAGCATAGTGCCATTTTGAAGATAAGCTCTTCCAGGCTAGCAATACCCATCTGCTCCCAGTGTATATAGTCTGGCGAGTCCAATCCTGGCAAGAAGCCATGGCTATCCCACAAGGGAAGGTATAGCCGATCCGCCCAACAAAGACATGAGATAGAGCGAGGCCTGGCAAACTGGGTGGAGTAACACATTCAGGAATGTCTGCGGAACCGCAGGAAGCACCGGAGTGCATTATGTACCTCAAATGTAGGGGCCTAGCCAGAAACTGCTCCCAACACAATGGCCTGTAATCAGACATATCCCAAAGCCAGTCTCAGACATGTCTGAATAAGCAGGCCATATTATAGCGCCTCATATCCAGAACCCCCATTCATCTCTGTTCCCAGAATCTCTGAAGGACTGCAAGACAAACTGTAGGGCGGCATCCTTTCCAGAGCAAGATGCTGACCTGTTTCTCAATCATACAGAGATCGCCTTTACAAAGTACTAGTGGGAGAACCTGCAGGGTATAGAGCCACTTAGGGAAAAGCACCATCTTTAACAATGCTTCCTGGCCCCCTAGGGAAAGCAGAAGATCCCTCCAGCTCTGAGTGCGGCACCCAAGGTCAGTGAGGAGACCAGACACGTTCACCGCATGGAGTTCAGTGAGTCGGACTGGAAATTGAATTCCCAAATATTTAAACCTCCTCTCTGCCCACCTGAAAAGTCCCAGACCAATTTGTCTGGACAGCTAAATTCAGGGGAAGGAACTCAGATTTGTCCAGATTAAGCTTGAGCCCTGAAATGCTACCATAATCCTCAAACAAATGCAAAAGTACAGGGAATCTCCTCTCTGGGTTCTCAAAATGTACTGAGATGTCGTCTGCAAAAGCTGCTTCTTGAAATTCTTCCGAGCCGAGGCAAATCTCGCTCAGAAGGGATTCAGCATGGATACGACAGAGCAGCAGCTGAAGTGTGAGAACAAAAAGCAGTGGGGATAACGGGCATCCTTGCCGGGTGCCTGTATGTAATGGGAAGTCAGCTGTCATCTTACCATTAACAAAGATCATACCCCTAGGGCAGAGGTTCCCAACTCCAGTCCTGGAGGGCCAAACACCATTCAGGTTTTCAGGCTGTCCCTAATAAATATGCATGAGATGTATTTGCATGCATTGCCCCACTGTATGCAAATGCATCTCATGCATATTCATGAGGGACAGCCTGAAAACCTGAATGGTATTTGGCCCTCCAGGACTGGAGTTGGGAACCTCTCCCCTAGAGTCATTAAAGTAACCACACTATATCGACAAAGAACCCTTTAAGACCCACTGCGGTCAATACCTGATACATGATGTCCCAGTTGGTGCTGTTAAATGCTTTCTCAGCATCAAAACTGATAAGCATGGAGGAGCGGGAGTCCTGGAGACAGAGATGCACGGACACGAGCACTTCTCATATACTCATAGTAACACTCCATCCTTTCACAAAGCCAATCAGGTTCCCGTGGGTCAGAGCTGGTAAGAAGGTGGACAACCAGCCTGCCATGATCTTTGCCATCAGCTTTAATATCCACATTTAACGATGAAATGGAACACGATGAGCTCGGTAACACCAGTTCCAGCACCATAATTACAGCTTTTGTTGTGTTCATACAGGAAGTACCCCTTCCCCACCCAGTCCACATAGTAATCCACGAGGGGAGCCGCCACCTTGTCACTGAGAAGCTTGCAGAACTCACTGCAGAAGACGTCCGTTGCAGGGACTAGACTGCTCTGAAGGTTTTTGATACCCCGCTGTACCTCCTGATGTGAAATGGGATCATTCAGTGCCTGGAGTTGTTTGTCCGTCAGCCGAGGGAGCCCACACTCCGCTAAGTATGCTGTACTCCAATCAACTGGAGTTCCCTCCGCCTGATATAACTGTTAGTAAAAGTCACAGAAAATGTTTTCCATTCCTTAAGCTGTAACCTGTAGGTGACCAGATGGGTCTCGCATAACCACAACGTAGCTCGGGTCAGCAGTTGACCTTATAAGTGATGAGAGAAGCTTGCCCGCTTTATTACCAAAAGAGTAAAGTCTATAACAATAGAAGAGTAGCGAGTTCAAATCTTGTTGTATTTCAACCAAAACAGATTTACGGGCCAGAGTCAAAAAGGCCACAAAACGGCAACATGCCATCCTAACATAAGAACATAAGATATGCCGTATTGGGTCAGACCAAGGTCCATCAAGCCCAGTATCCTGTTTTCAACAGTGGCCAATCTAAGTCACAAATACCTAGCATTTTCCTCAAAAGACATAGGTTCCACAAGGCTTGTATTGGGTCAAGCAGTGGATATTCTGTGTCCCCTTTAATAATGGTTTATGGATCTTTCCTCCAGGAACTTGTCCAAACCTTTTTTAAACCCAGCTACACTAACAGCCTTTACTACATCCTCCGATAGCAAATTCCAGAGTTTGATTACACGTTAAATGAAAAAATATTTTCTCTTTTTAGTCTTAAATAGGTTACCCTGTAGCTTCATTGCATGCCCCCTGGTTTTTCTATATTTTGATGGCGTAAACCGTAAACAATCGATCTACATTTACCGTTCCACTCCATTCATTAATTTATAGACTTCTATCATATCTCCCCTCAGCCGTCTCTTTTTCAGGTTGACGAGCCCTAACGTTTTTAGCCTCTCTTCATAGGGGTAACCTTCCATCCCCTTTACCATTTTTGTAGCTCTTCTCTGTACCTTTTCTAATAACGCTATATCCTTTTTAGATATGGCGACCAGAATTGCACCCAACATTCAAAGTGCAGTTGCACCATGGAACAGTATAGAGGTATTATAATATCCTTTGTTTTATTCTCCATTATTCTCCTTATGATACCTAACATTCTCTTTGCTCTCTTCGCCACTGCTGAACACTAGGCAGAGGGTTTCAACGTATTATCCACGATGACGCCTAAATCTTTTTCCTGGGTGGTGGTTCCTAATGTGGAACCTTGCATCGTGTAACCATAGTTTGGGTTTTTCTTTCCTAGGTGCACAACTTTGCACTTGTCTACATTAAATTTCATCTGCCATTTGGATGCCCAGTCTTCCAATTTATCAAGATCTTTTTGTAAATTTCTACAATCCTCATGGGTTTTAACAACTTTGAATAGTTTTGTGTCATCTGCAAATTTGATAACCTCATTCGTTATTCCCATATATGAATATGTTAAAAAGCAGCAAACCCAGCACAGATCCCTTGGATATTCCACTATTCACCTTTCTCCAATGGGTAAAAATGGTCATTTAGCCCTACCCTCTGCTTTCTATTTTTTAACCAGTTCCTGAACCACAATAGTACACTGCCTCCTATCCCATGACTTTTTAATTTTGCCAAAAGGCTCTCATGACGGACCTTCTCAAAGGGCACGTCCCAGTTGTAATATCCTGTTGTTTAGTTGCTTAAGCTTGGACCACGCATATCCAATTATCTCTCCTCATATTATGGCCTTGCCAGCTTCCCAAAACAAAGCTGGGTTCTCTTGATGCTAAGCATTGATCTCTGCATATTCCTCCCATTTAGCACAAAGAAAATATGTGAATTGCGCATTCCCCATCACTTCTAGAGGAAACCACCAGGTATTACCAATAATGTCGGATCATGCAGCGGTTTTGCTGGTATTGACTTGGGTGCCTAAAGTCAATAGCAGCAACACTGCTGCATGATCCGAGATTACTACAGGACCAATGTCCACTCGAACCACTCGATCCAAGAACTCAGTGGATATAAGAAAATAGTCAATATGAGACCACATGCCAAGTGCAAGGGACAAGTTCATATACTCGCTCTTGTCGGGATGCAGTACCTGCCATACATCCAGAAGATCATAACCATCACATAGGCCCCTTGACTGCCGAGCCCTTCGGCAGTCACTATCGCTAGAACCTGGTGACTGGTCCAGGGAGGGCTCCAGGGAACAATTATAGTCTCCTCCAAGTATCAGACATGCATCTCCCATATCCTGAATACACAGATTCAGGCGACAGAACAATACATAGTAACATAGTAAGATAGTATATGACGGCAGATAAAGACCAGTATGGTCCATCTAGTCTGCCGAGCAAGGTGGCAAGAGTAGGTGCACCTGCCACTCCTTGCAGGTCACCCCTCCCCGTGCCTTTGTTTAGGGGTGTACCCACCACTCCGTGTAGATCACCCTATTTGCGCAGATATAAGAGATAGTTAAACTTATTTTTATTTTAACCTGTTGCTATAAAGGGATCTACTGTGTCTGTCCTGTGCCATTTTGAATTCTGTCACTGTATTTTCCCCCACCATTTCCATTGGGAGGGCATTCCAAGCATCCACCACCCTTTCAATGAAGAAGTATTTACTGACATTGCCTTTTATTTTATCCCCTTGCAGCTTCATATTATGCCCTCTAGTTTTACAGCTTCCTCGTCTTTGGAAGAGGTTTCTTTGTTCATTAATACTCTAAGTATTTAAAGGTCGGAATCATATCTCCCCTGTCCCTCCTCTCCTCCAGAGTATACATATTTAGGTCTTCAAGTCTCTTCTCATAAGTCTTCTGATGCAGACTCCAAAACATTTTAGTCACATTCCTCTGAACTGCTTCCAGCCGTTTTATATCCTTTGGGTGATATGGTCTCCAAAACTGAACACAATATTCCAAGTGAGGCTTCATCAGCAACTTGTACAGTGGCATTAGTACCTCTTCCTTTCTGCTGGTGTTTTCTCTATGTATGCAACCCAGCATCCTTCTGACGTTTGCCACCGCCTTGTCACACTGTTTTGCCACCTTGAGATCCTCAGAAACAATCACTCTGAGGTCCTTCTCTTGGACCGTGCACATCAAACTCTCGCCCCTTGTCGCATAATATTCCCTTGGATTTCTGCTTCCCAAGTGTATGACACTGCACTTCTTCACATTAAATCTTGCCAAGCATTAGACTGTTCTTCCAGCTTTTGTAAATCTTTCCTCATATTCTCCACTCCCTCAGGGGAGTCCACTCTGTTGCAAATTTTCGTGTCATCTGCAAAAAGACAGACTTTTCCTTTCAGTCCTTCAGCAATATCACTCACAAATATACTCAATAGTACCGGTCCCAGGACAAAACCTTGGGACACACCACTAATCACCTTTCTTTCATACGAGTGAGTCACCTTCTGTCACCTGTCAGTTAACCAATTTCTGATCCAGTTCATCACCTTGGGACCCATCCCCAAGCTGTTGAATTTATTGATAAGTCTCCTATGAGGAACAGTATCAAAGGCTTTGCTGAAATCTAGGTAGATCATATCCATCGCATGCCCATGATCTAGTTCTCTGGTCACCCTGACAAAGAACTCAATCAGATTTGTTTGGCAAGATCGTCCTTTGGTAAAATCATGTTGCCTCGGATCATGCAACCTGTTGGTTTCGAGGAAGTCCATTATTCGCTCTTTCAAGAGCGCCTCCATTACTTTTCCCACCACCAAGGTAAAGCTTATTGGCCTGCAGTTTGTCACTTCCTTCTTCTGAACTACCACTTTTGTGAAGAGGTAACACATCAGCCCTTCTCCAGTCCTGTGGAACTTCTCCTGTCTCCAAGGATCTATTAAAAATATCCTTTAACGACACTGCAAGAACCTCTCTGAGCTCTTTCAGTATCCTATGATGTATCCCATCTGGTCCCATAGCCTTATCCACTTTCAGTTTTGCAAGCTGTTCTAACACATCATCTTCTGTGAATGGTGTGGTATCTATTCCATTCCCAATTGTATATTTGTCAATCACAGGTGGTCCTTCTCCAGGATTTTCTTTAGTAAAAACAGAAGTATTTGTTTAGCATTTTCGCTTTTTCAATGTCACTTTCCATGAATCCGTTCCTAGCACTTCTGAGTCTTGCAATTCTCCCTCTGATTTTCCTCCTCTCCCGAATATACCTGAAAAAGGTTTTGTCACCACACTTCACATCTTTAGTCATCTTTTATTCTGCCTTTGATTTTTCTATCCTTATTTCTCTTTTTGTCTCTTTTAGTTTGAACTTGTATTCTTTTCTGTGTTCTGTTTTGAATGCTGAGGAAATGTCAAGGAATAGTAACAGGCAGATTCGTGTATGGTCTTGAATTCCCTTGGTTATGGTGTCAATGAGGTAGGTCATGAGGGTTAAAACACTCATGTTGTTGGGGATCCAGTAGATGGTTTTCGTCAGTATGGTTTTTAAGTTGGATTTGTACAGTTTTCTCTATGATTTTAGCCAGAAATGAGAGGCTGGCAATAGGTCGGTATGATGCTGGGTCTGCTGGATCTAGGTTTGGTTTCTTCCATGTAGGGCGGATGGAGGAGATCTTGCGATTGGGAGGCATTATTCCTTGTTGGAGTGATTTGTTCACTATCTTGGCTAGGAATGGGCTGATTTCTGTGCTTGTTGATTTGATCCAGTTAGTGGGACATAAGTCTAGTGGTGAGGTGGTAGTTTTTAGTTTTGTTAGGATGTTCATGATGTTTTTTGTATCAATTGTTTGAATGAAGGCCAGCAATTCCCTAAGGTAGTTTTCTAGGTGAGGATTGGGATGTCGTGAGGATGGTCAGGGTGTAGTTGTTTGTAGTATGCAGCTAACTGCTGGTGAGTGACATTTTTTGGTTCTGAATTGCTGATGTTTCTGCGAGTCGTTTCACTATATCAAATAGTTCTCTTGGGCGGATAATTGCTGTGTGATGAGTTTTGAGTGGTATTCTTTCTTGGCTTTATCTGTGCTGGTATGATAGTTCTGAAGGAGTATGATGTATTTGTTCTTGTCTTTCTTTGAAGTAATTTTACGCCATCTTCTCTCAGCTCTTCTCAGTTCTGTTTTTAGTTTTCATAGGGTATGGGTATATGGGTATACCATGAGGTTTTGTGGGAATATTGTTTTTTTTTGGGGGGGGGGGGGGGTTGGTGCTTTTCCGGTAGTTTTGCTGCTGCTGCTCCAATCACATTGTTCCATTTTTCTGTTAGTTTGTTGTATCCGTTGAGTCAGTGGTCAGATATGGTAGTGTGTTTTCTAGCTGTTGAAGCTTTTGAATCTTTGAATTTTTTGTTGTTGTTCTGTTGTTTTTATTGGTGATTTTAGTGGTATGGTAAAGGTGATGAGAATGTGGTCTGTCCAAGGTAGTGTGTATTTTTAGTAAGGGGGGGGGACTGGTGTGGATGAGGTGCATGGGGGTGAAGATTAGGTCCAGGGTGTTTCCTTTGTAGTGAGTGGGGAGGGTCACTCTTTGTGCGAGTTCCATTGATTCCATCACTGAGAGGAATGAATCAGTTGTTATTGGAAGAGAGGGTAGGTTGAAGTCTCCAAGTATAATCTAATCTAATCTTTTTTTGGATTTTGGAGCGTTCAATGCAGTTTTTAATTATTGCTGATAAGTCGTTTGTTGAGGATGAGGGTGTTCTGTAGTTGAGGCTAATGGTTATTTTGTTATTAGTAATTGTGATTGTGTCAACTTCATCTGTGCTGTTGGCTGATAAAGGTTGGAAATGTAGGTGTTTTGATTAGGATTAGTACTCCTCCTCCTCCCAGATCTATCGTTTGTCCACAGTTTCCCCATGACAAATACATAGCTTCCACCTGGATCTCATAATGTTTGAATGGTCTCAAATCCCAGGCGTTTACTGATATGGATAATTACACCCGCCTTTCTGTCCCACCATCACAGCTCCATGAATTTCACTAACCCACCAATGATGAAGCTTAGAGTGTTCCACAGCTGACGGATGGGTTTCTTGCAGCAAAGCAATATCAGAATTCCATGATGTTTAACAGACATTCCAAGTAACTATCTTAAGATCTTTACCCAGTGTCCCATGGTTCAAAGGGGTTCTGAACCAAGAACAGCCAGTAATAAGGGCAGCAGGACCCCTCCCAGTCTAAAGTCACCTGCTATAGTCCCGACTGCGCATAGAGTCGCTCAGATTTAAACCAACCGGGTTTCACAATCTTCCCCATTCTCTCAATTCTCATTACAAAACACACACACCCCAACCACCCCCTACCACCTTCCCCATCCTCCCACATCCTCCCACATCCCCCCTCCTTCTCCCCCAAACATACATGTAGTACTCTACATCCAATCGAGTCTACTAGGAGCCAAGATGTCAGTCAGGCCCCACCCTCTGCAATGTACCCTTATCTTCCCCCCACTACTGCCAATCATGCACGCTCCAACAATCATCCGCAATATCCCTCAAAACTATTCCTGCCCCACTGTTTTAATACTCAGGAGAAGAGGCGCCCTAAAAAAAAAGAATGGACCTGGGCGGGCCATCAACTGAGGCTCTCAACACGTGCAGCAGGGCATACCAATGCCGCCAAAAACAAGTCTTCTTCCATCCGGTATCAGCACGGCTGTAGTAGTACAGGCCTCCATTGTGCCGATTCTGCCTTAAATTAGTGTCACTCTCATTCAGCAATTCTCCAGTTCTCCTCATCTTTCTTTCATCATTCACCCCACGTACCACATTTAGTATCATCCCTAGCCACCATCCATACGTGTACATATCCCACAGAAGCCTGCACAAGAAATAGGGAGTGGACAAAAAAGGAATTATAAGAAGCAATTAGAAACATCCGAGGGGCCCATATCCCTCTGAGGCCTCGCCAACCATTTCAGGGGGTATGTTTACAACGCAGCGGTAGCGGCCTCCATGCAATATTGGAGCCACGGCCCCACTGAATTCAGTGGGGCCGCAGCTCAGATATTGCATGAAGCCGCTACCGCTGCTTTGTAAACATACCCCCAAGACTAGCAAAAGCCAAATCCCTTTGCAGGGAGCAAGGAAAAGGAAAAGGAAAAGAAAGAGAAAGAGAAAGAGAAAAAGAAAAGAATGATAAGGTAGAAGTAAACTCGAAAGTCACACTTTCATAAAGCATGCTGCATTGCAAGGTTGTAAAAGTGCCCCCGGCCACTCCAAATATAGGCCCCAAAAGAGAGATGGACACGCTGAGGGACATTAAATTAAATTGAAAGAACAGGGGAAGTAACCAAAGCAGGCTAAGCGATACTAACACTAGCACAAGAGAAAGGGAGGGGGGGGCAGGAAAGTATACCCTGAACCGGCCCGGGACCTTATGGCTAAGTCAAGGGAAAAAAGACAGTGGATAAGATACAACAAAGCAGAACTGTGAGAATTCAAAGAATTCACATGATACAAATAATGCACCAAAGGGAAAAGGAGAAAACATTCCAGGACGGTTCTGTAAAAGTGAGGAACAAAGACAAAATTATTTATATCAGCGAAGCAGTGCTATAAACGAAGACGTCACTTCACCCCACAGGAACCGCGCATTCTTTCCATGTGGCAAGGGTATGGGATAAGCAGTTCAATATTTCCCTGCATGAGTCGCAATTGTGCTCATAAGGGGTAACTTTGTTTAGCCTAGAGAGGACTGCCGTGTACATTATGTCTTATTGGAGTGCAGAGGCCCATGATTCCACACAGAGTACAGCAGGCATGGCCCACCGACCCCTTCAGGCTACAGGTGTGGAGCTCACAACCCTGGATTAGTCCTCATTCTGAAAGGAAATTGGATGAAGTGGCCCTTCTATACGCCTCGGATGGTATAATTCACTGAGTCCCTCTAAGTGCCAGTCAAGATGAGAGGGTCTCCACAAATGCTGCAGCCTCCACTGGTGTCGCAAAACACAGAGGCTGTCTCTGATGGTCTACTCGAAGCCGAGCTGGATATAGCAAAGAAAACTGGACCCCTAAGTTCACCAGCTGTCTGCATACAGAGGAGAAAGCACAGCGTCTCTGGCTCACTCCTGCCGAGTAACCTTGAAATATCAGGAGCTCTTCGGTAGAGCCATCCGAACCCCAGGGACTGCGGGCCACCCTCAGCACTACTTCTTTTTGAAGGTGGTAATGGAAGCATGCGATGATGACCTAGGTCACTGACTATCTGGTTTCCGAGGGCCCAAGCGATTAACACGTTCCAGCCAGATGGATCCACTTTGGGGCCTGTGATGGCGCAGCCACTGGGGAGCATAGAGAAAGAGTGAAAAAACAAGCAATTTCCTCAGACAGCAAAGCAGGAACCAGAGGTTTAAGGGTTAAAACTGCTGAAAGAGAAAAAAACTCTTCACAGAAGGCAGGTAGCAAGGAGACACACCCAAGCTCCATGGTTACCAGCCCTGCTCACGAGGGAGAGCAAGGGGTGGGGCCAGGAAGCCAGAAGGGCAAACTCTCATATAAACTGCCAGTGAGTGAGGAGAGCAGAATCAGAGGCAGACGGAAGGAGAGGCAGTGTCAAGGGAGACACGAGGAACACGAGGGGAAAAACAGACACAGAGCTGGAGGAGAGAATAGCAGAAGAAAGGAGCAGGGTCTCAGAGAGAGGTCTGAGAACTGTGGAAGGAAGTGTGTGACGAGGAGTCCCAGTTCTGATTCCAGTGCAGGGTGGAACAGCTCTGAACGTCCCAGGAAGGGAGGCGGTTCCAAAGGCTCTGGAGAACTGCGTGAAACAGGTACCCGGGGAGTTAAGGGAGCTTCAGAGAGATCCTCTTGGAGAAGGGCACGGCCAGCCCGGGGTGTGGAAGCTAACCCAGGGCCCTGTAAGGGACAGAGAAGGAACACTTCTAGAAGAGAAGCTTATCCAGGGGAGTTGGTCAGCCATGTTGGCAGCAGAAGCCCTTCCCCCGAAGAGTGCATGGAATGTGTACCATCAGCAGTAAAGCCTGCTAAGTGTGCAGTCCAAAAGGATAAGGTATGCAGCTTAAAACCTTCTGTTGATTCTATAAAGGCTAAGAGATTTCCTGTCTGTTATACCATTCCTCAGAGGAGGAAGGGGACTGCCTTGTCTAAGGTTTTGAAAATCCTGAGAGAATTGGAACCTGATAGTTTGGAGGCTGAGTCCTATGTTTCTCCTATAGAGTCTGACCTGGAAAGTATGGAAGTAGAGATGTCTGGTTTAATGGGAAATTCGGATTCAGAGATGGAATGCCAGAATACCTCTAGATAATGAGAAAGGCTAGAGTGTTTTAAAGTTTAAACCAGGCAACTGTTTCCTTGAGAGAGCACGGCTGTGGGAATTATGCTAATGAGGTTTCCTGAAGCCAGCCGTAGCTGAATGAGTGAGCACTTTTAAATGCTAAAGAGTGGAAAGCCTGAAACAGAGGAAGTGGAAGGGATTGTCAAGTGAAAGGAAAAAAAAACCATGAGAAACAGAAGTTTGTTTGGAAGAAGTGTAACACTTGCTGTTGTCTTAAACCAAGAAAGAAGAGGTGTTTTTTTTCTAATCCCTTTGCATTAAAGTTTCAGTGCCATGTTTTGTTTAGTATGAAGAAATACTGTTTTGTTTAAGTGCCGAAGCTGAGAAGAAGCGTGTTTTGTTTGATTTGATGCTGGAGAAAAATATCCTTATTTTTGTTCTGATGTTGGAACCTTTTAAAAGTTCCTTGTGGCTGGAAATAATAAATCCTGCGTGTGCCTAAAAATCACCACTCTGGCTGGACTTTATTCACAACTACAAGTAAATAGGCACTTATAACAAATAAATAACTTACTGTGATCGCTCCCTAACCTTAGGCAACCGCCTGGGGCGCGGGCGCCGTCGCAGGCCCCAGGGAAAGATTGAGTGGCAGCCAGGTATCAAGGTACCCTCTCAACTCAGTCAGGTGCCAATTCTTCAATTCCAATGAACCGGAGGTTTTTATGGCAGCCTCGGTTCTCTAAGTCTTAAAGCTTTTTGCCTTGCTGCCGAACAACAGACTCCAGAATCATGACAAGGTTGTCCTGAGAGAGCTGATTGTCCTGGACTTTGACACCTGCTGCTCTATGTGATCCAGCTGGCCGACAAAATTTGCGACTGGACTGGCTGATTTGTGTGATTTGATCTGAGAGGGCACGAAACTGGTCCTCTAAAGCCTCTACCACCATAGCAGATACCTCAGAGACCATAATTGATAGGTTCAACACACGGGCTAGTTGAGGCAGCATCCGCCATCTTGTTATGAGTCACTCTTCCTTTATCCCACCGTGTCATTTTCGAGGCCATCCATAGCCAGAAAAGCGTTGAGGGCCCATCAGCAGGTCGGCTCAAAGTACACTACCTCAATCCAGAACAGGGTGAGTGGAAGTCGGGTATTTAGAATGATAAGTTTATCAGATTTCAGGGCAGATAGCCTGGAGCCAAGAGGCACGTCCTCACCAGCTCGCTGCATCTTGTGACCCCCAAAGCTTTTTTCCAAATTCCTCTTCTTATACTGGAAAGAAATACCAAATCCCAGGGATGCTTTATGCTAACTTTTGCACAGTCTTGTGAGTTAGATCCATGTCCCTCTTATTTAGTTAAGGATGCACTCAAAGAGATCTCAGAACAGATAACTAATTGGATGAATTAAGTATTAAGTCAGGGAATGTCTTGAAACAAATTGTCCTACAACCTTTAATAAAAGATGAGAAGAGAGAGCAGGGAGATTGTGCTAACAGTCAGTCAACAGCTAATTTAGCAATATCAGCAAATATTTTGGAAGAAATAGTGACTAATCAATTAAAAGAATACTGGCATCAACACAATCAAGATATAGCGCCACATATAGTATGGAAACAGTTATTACTCCCCTACTGGAGGAATTTAGGTTGGTGTTAGATTAAAGAAAGCAGGGATTATTGATTCAAATAGATCTTTCTGCCACTTTTGAATTGGAAGAAAATTATTTATTGATTCTGAAATTAGGTGAAATAGGAATTACTGGAAATGTTCTTGCCTAGTTTGGGGATTTTTTTTGAAGAGAAGAGCATGTAAATTTAGATTGCAAGGGGAGATGTCAGAACAATGGATCATGAAATTGGGAATAATGGTGACCCCCATGGATTCCTCCATCTTGTTTAATGTCACTTAACACTCCATTGCCTCAGGTGCAACCTTAGATTGTAAGCCCTCCAGGGACAGGGAAATACCTATAGTACCTGATTGTAACTCGCCTTTATGTACTACTGGAAAGGCACAAGCTAAATACTAAATAAATAAATGTTTATATTGCAGCATATGATGAATGATCTGGGTGTGCGTCAATTCTCTTACACAGACGATGTTCAGATACTGTCAACTGACTCCTCAATCTGGAGAAATACATACAACAGGATTGATTATATGATGGAAAGATTAAAAAGACAGATGAGCTATAATGGCTTGAAAATTCATTTGGGTAAAACCAAAGTGCTCTGGGAGGGGGGTGAGAGGTTCTGAAGTGGAGATAAAGTTTGGGCCCATATATTGATGGGTCAAATATTAACCTAGAATTAGAGCTAAGGAGTCTGGAAGCAATGATTGATAATTTAGAATCAATGGAGAATCAAGTAGCTAAGATTACCAAATTTACATCTAATTAGCATCCTTAGAGCAGTCTACCGAGGTGGTTGAAGCTTGGGCTACTTTGTTGGTATCTTTTGTATTTCTCCAGGATAAGAAAGCATTATTATGAATGTGTTTTAAAAAAAATTCTGATGTTCTTTTTTGGGGGAGTACAGTACAGATCTTCCCAGATGTGTCCAGGTGGACTCAATCTAGGAGGAAAAAAAATTTCTGGAACTTCGCACTGAGGTTTTAGATTTGGGTGCAAGTTT
The DNA here is from genome assembly GCA_033557465.1 of Ichthyophis bannanicus. Classification (NCBI taxonomy): domain Eukaryota; kingdom Metazoa; phylum Chordata; class Amphibia; order Gymnophiona; family Ichthyophiidae; genus Ichthyophis; species Ichthyophis bannanicus. The sequence continues at coordinate 605,504,726 of CM066036.1, read as the reverse complement.
CCAGTTGAGATTTCCTTGTAAATGTGTACTTGGGTATCAGAATAAGATGTTTCATTTCTTCGCGCCATCTCAATTGTTTTTTCTTAGATGCTAAGTAATTGTGAATTCACCTTATGGTAGTATTGTGGGCTTTATAAGTTGTAGTCGCTTTACATCCAACTTTTTCTTTTTAATATTTTTCTTTGTTTGTAATCATTCTCCTATGGTGTATATGTTTACTGTATTTGAATCTTCTCTTTTCTTTATTGTTCTATTGGGGACTGCTAGCATACTATCATGTTATTGGTTGCTTTATGTTCTTTTGTGCTTATTTTTTGCATGTGCATGATGGATTGTGATATTCCCTTATCCAAGGTTCTTAATTTATTGTAAAATTTAATTTAAAAAAATTACATCTAATTAGAGAAATTAGAACTTATTTGTCTGAAGATAATTTGAAAATGAATATGCATGCAATGGGCAATATTCAGTTGGATTACAAGTGGTACAAAATATGGCAATGAAAGTTACTGTTAAAGCCAAATGAGGGGACAGAGCTACACCAATCTTGAAAGAGTTACATTGGCTTCCCATAAATCAAACGGCAAGATTTAAGTTATTGACAAAGACGCAGTCTTATTTGGGGAGATGCACCAAGTTACTTGAATCACTTTCTGTCAATTTATGTGCCGTCATATTCGTTAAGATTGGAAATGGATCTCTTGCTAAAATATCCCACTAAGACCAGGGCTTAATTTGTAGATAAAAAGGAGGTAGAAGTGTGGAGCTGGGGAGCGGGGAGGCAGACCGGCCCAGGGCAGAGCAACAAAAAAGGGCCTGGACTAGGGAGTAGAGCGACTGTTCTCTGCTCTGCTCCAGTTTATCCCCTCCAGTCCTCTTCCCTGCAGACTGTGTGGGAAGAAGGGGCTGGAGCAGAACACGCTTGCTGTTCTAGAGTCTGGAAAGAAATGCTGGACGTTTATTCTACCACGTTCCCCCAGAAATTAAGCCCTGACTAAGACCAAGTGTAAATCTGTAGGCACTAGAAAGAAAACATTAATGAGATGTGCTCTTTTGGAATGAACAAACTTTCAAATGATTATGATTGCAGAAGAATCATAGGTCTTGTAGAAAATTGTTAAAAATGTGAGAGCGAGTACCACGATCTGTTAAGAGAGTTAATGTAAGGGAGTTAAATTCTAATAAACAAACATAATCCTGATATACCACCCTAAAACAAGTTGGCAGAGTAGTTTACAATAAAAACAAACAAGAGAAGCAGGTAAAAAGAACTCCAGAGTCAAGGACAGGAAAGATTCACACACATACCAGGGAGAGAACAGGGGGCGAGAAGGAGGGGAGAGAGAGTGGCACTGACGGAGAGAGGGAAGTCATCCACAGAGCCCAGTAGGTCAGATGATGGGGATGTCAAATGCCTCATGAAACAGAGGGGCCTTAAGCTGAGTTTTGAATTGGACAAGGGAAGACTCTACAAGGAAAGGGGGTAGATTGTTCCACAGGTGGGGGCTGAGGAAATAGATGTATTAATAAAATTTCAGAAATGTATTTGTATAAGTTACAATTGTATCCTTATCTTAATTTCAGTTGTTAGCCCCATTGAATCTAAAGCTATCTATAGCCCATTTTTTCTAAAAACCCTTAATAAAATAAAATTAAATTAAATTAAACAATCCTCATCCACTATGACCAGGAATTCAAAGTAGGTGGGGACTGGGTTTTTTTAAAACATTAATTCTAAATCATAACCTTTACAACTATCACAAAATGTTCCTTCTTTATAAAACTCTAAATTTAAAAAACCCCACAAAATTCTAAACCTGTGTATGAATGTGGTAAAAGACTTGGCCGGCTGGATTATCAGCTGCTGGGCACAAGCGAGCAGGGGCGACAGGCAGGGGTTAATGTGCGGTGGGGGCGGAGGGACAGTGGGGCAGGCCAAGGCTGGCCTTAAGAGGGGTCTGCGGGCCGAGCTCTTGCCCCTCTGGTTCGGAAAGAGAAGGACCATGCTGTTCTGTTTTTTTCTTTTTCTCTTGTCTGGCACCCCTGCCCTAGGAATCGCTCTACTTACTGGCCGTCCAGTTAGGGGCATGGGCGCATGGTTTTGCCGCTTCTGAGACAGTAAGTTCTTGCTTCAGGTTATTTATGGCTAGGAGGGAGGATAGTGCAGGAGAACACATGGTCGTGTGGCTGGACGGCAGCAGGCGTCCAGGGCTCAAGCAGGAACATGCAGTCCTTGCAAGCCTATGCTCAATTCTGTGGCTAGGCGAGGCATGGGGGGGAGCAAGAGCTGGCGTAGGGAAGGCCGATAGGGCCAGCATCCGCTGTCACTTAGAGTGCTGTTTGCCGATGCCGCCCCCCCCCCCCCTCAGGTATTACCACGTGATCCTGGGAACTTTCCCAGTTGCAACAGAGGTCCTTGGTGGGGAGTCGGCCAGACTGTGTGGTCTCCACTGAGTCTGTGCACGGGGTAAAAGGCAACTCACTGCAGACAGGGTTAAAAAGGGCTATGTGAACATCCATCTGGTTTGTGGGGGAAGGTCAGGTAGTGCTCATGAAAGCACAGCAGGCAATGGTGGCAGTACACGCGCTTGGGTAATTTAACGTTGTAGATTTACTACCATATATATATATATATGATCCGAAACATTGCTTTCAAAGCCGTGCCAGGTTTCCTTTTCTCATGACTCCTTCCCATCCATCTCTCACTAGGAATCTTCCTTTTAAAATGGGACCAAACAATTTAAGTCCTGTGGACTTACTTCCGCAGAAAGCTTTCAGATCCAGTCGTTTATGAATGTTCATTTTACTGCATTCTGGGATAGGTTCATTTAAAAAGAAAAAAAATCTCTCTATCAATGGCTTGGTGTGATGCTACCCTTCGGTGGCCATAATGGCACATGTCAGCACTGTGGCTCAACACACTGAGGCAGTGTACATATAACTGGAGGGTCACCTGGCTGCGGATCATGTATCTACAGGACAGTTCACATCATTGTAAGGGGCCTTCACATTTTATCAAGTGGGCCTACTGGGGGTATAGATGTATGGTGCTGGTGGGCAACTGATTAATGCCAGGACTCCTGGACCCAAATGGAGAACAGCTAACCCATTTGGGAGCAGACGAGGGATTTGGATTTTGCAACTGTTTTAGAGGGAAAGCTGATGACAGACAGTAATCATTTGGTGACTTAAGGCATGGAAAGAGGCGAGATCTTGGGTTTAATTGTTGATTTAAAAAACTTAATCAGTTCTGTTTATAGATTATAAATTAACTTAAGAAATGCCATACTGGGTCCATCAAGCCTAGAATCCTGTTTCCAACAGTGGCCAATCAAGGTCACAAGTAGCTGGCAGGATCGTGATGGCCACAGGTTCCACTATGCCCTTCCAGGGGTAAGCAGGGGATATCCTGGGTCCTCTTTAATAATGGTTTATGGACCTTCCCAAACCTTTTTTAAGCCGAGATACACTAACAGCTTTTACTACATCCTCCAGTAACAAATTCCAGAGTTTGATTATGCACTGCAAGTAAAATGTTTCTCTTATTGGTCTTAAATGGGGCTACATTGTGGCTTTATTGCATATCCTCTAGTCTTTCAACTTTTGGGTGCCATAAACAACCAATCTACATTGTACCGTTCCATTCCATTCATTAATTTATAGACCTCTATCATATCTCCCCTCAGCCGTCTCTTTTCCCAAGTTGAAGAGCCTTAACCATTTAAGCCTTTCCCCATAAGTGTATCCTTCCATCCCTTTTACCATTTTGGTGGCTCTTCTAGCACCAGGGCGGCGATACTGCCCCCAGTATAATACCAGCAGCTGCACATGGAACTCATGTAAGTCCCAGCATGTCTGTTTGGTGTGTGGAGCTAGCCGCTCAGCTTCCATGTGTAGATCTGCCAGTAAGGCAAAGCCTTTTAAGCTGCTGCCCAGTGACCCAGCAAAGGACATGGCTCCCTCATACATCAGGCTTTTGAGCATGCATCCTTAGCCGTGGTCCTATCAGGACTGGGCATGCATCATTATCGGATGGCTCTGCAGAAGGTTTCCCCATTATGTCCTCTGCCTCCACTTCCTTGCGCACCATGCGCAACTCCCCTTCCTCCCTTCAGCACCTTCAGTTGGTGCAGAAAAAAAATCGCTAAGGAAAATGGCTTCGGAAGGGTGGTGGGTCCCTACTGGGACCCCCCCCCCCCCCCTTCCCAGGTCTGGTGCTGCCCCCATTGGGAAAAGTGCCAAAGAAGGAGCCAGACAAATTCTGTTTGATACACAACCTGTCCTGTCCCACGGGCGAGCCTTTTGATGACTATATTGATCCTTCTTTGTGTTCTGTGAGATATGCATTTATCGACCTGGCCATAGCAATCATTCGGAATTTGGGCCACAGGCACAACTGGCTGAGGCAGCGTTCCGACTATTCCTGGTGCATCCAATCTTTCATCTGCTCTGTTTTCACCTTCATGGGCAAAGACTACTATGACAAATGCATGTCCATGGGCTGCTCAATTCCTATACATATTTTGAGCAATTCAGTTCATTCCTGCTTTGGCCGGTCAAAGAAACAGCCGGCCTGATTCAACGGTTCATTACCTAAATGATTTCTGGTTCGTGGGAGCTGGGTTCAAGGAGTACAAAAGGATCTTGGATTCCTGCGAGCCCATCGCATAGTGGTTTGGAGTACCTTTGGTGGCAGAAAAGACCGTGGGACCCGCAGGACCCGCAGGACATATTCCTCAGAAATGAGCTAGATATACAAGCCCAAGTGTCTACACTGCCCAGAGATAAGTTGGAGAAATTAAAAAATACCATTGGGCAAATGAGTAACTTGTGAAAAGCTAGATTAGAGCAGAAAGCTAAAATTAGAGCAGTTTCAATCTCTGCTCAGTTTATTATGTTTCACCTGTAGGGAGATCCCGATGGGGCAGGTTTTCAGTTGCCAACTGGCTCTTGTAACAAGGGGGGTCAAATAGAGGCACCACCACATCAGTGTTGATAAGAGCAGGAGATATGATAGAAGTCTATAAATTAATGAACGGAGTGGAACGGGTAAACGTAGATCGATTGTTTACCTTATCAGAATATAGAAAGACTAGGGGACATGCAATGAAGCTACAGGGTAAACTATTTAAGACTAATAAAAGAAAATATTTTTTCACTCAACGTGTAATCAAACTCTGGAATTTGTTACCGGAAGATGTAGTAAAGGCTGTTAGTGTAGCTGGGTTTAAAAAAGGTTTGGACAAGTTCCTGGAGGAAAGGTCCATAAACCATTATTAAGAAGTGACCGAAGATATCAATGCTTGACCCAGTACAAGCATTGTGGAACTTGTGTCTCTTGGGGAAACTGCTAGGTACATGTGACCTAAATTGGCCACTGTTGGAAACAGAATACTGGGCTTGATGGACCTTGGTCTGACCCAGTATGGCATATCTTATGTTCTTATGTTCATACGCGAAGACCTACGAATCTGGGGAACAGTTCCTGAAGGCCTTTACTGGCTTAGCCTTCTAGCAGAACTCCCCCTGTTGAAACTGCAACCTGGAATTGTTCATGGATGCATCAGGAGGACTGGTTTTGGGATATACTTCAGGGGGGGCCTGGGGGGCCTGGTGCTCAGAATCTTGGCCATGTGAGTGGCACTCCTTCAGCACTGAGGATATCACATCCCTGGAGTTATTCACCATGACGGCAGCCCTGACTCTCTGGGCCCCTCAATTGGCTAACAGGGTGATTACATTCCACGATAATTTGGCGGTGGTCCAAGCAGTACATAGGAAGTATGCCAGGACGCTAGGGGTGGTGGTGCTGCCCTGGGAAATTGTTATGCTCTGCATTCTGCATAGTATCACCTTTAAGGCAGAGCATATTACAGGATTCTACAATAACAATGCTGATGCCCTTTCTTGTTGTTCCGTGCCATCAGATTGTCCATTCCAGCAGCAGTCTGGGCATTTGGCCCACCAAAGTGCGGGAGCTATCGATGGGTTTCCTTGGCTGAACGCACCAGCCGGAATATTTTGGAAGCCTGGCAGCATGTCTGTGAATTCTGTAGCCCTAATGGGATCAGGGAAGTGACTGATGCGCGATGAGCTCCACTCTCCAGTGGATTCTATCATGCAAGAGCAGTGGCATTATGAAATCTGTGGTACAGATGTGCCTAGTGGCAGTCACTTTCTTCGCCTGGACAATGGGGAAAAAAGAGCCCTTCAGCCGATTTCATCATTACTAAAGGATGATGGGCGGGGCAGTTGACCATTGTCACGCGTTGGACCGCAGGCGCCCAATTGACCATGAGGTTTTAAGGAAGCTGCTCACTGTCACAGACGGCGGTCTTCTATGACACCTTTGAGACCCATCTTTTCAGATGCACCTTCTCCTTAACGTTCTCCGGGGGTCTCAGGGTAGGACAGATTCTTTCGTCCTCATGTTCCTCCATAACACGATTGCTGATGCCCTTTCTCATTTTAAGATATCAGCATTCTGGGCCAGTGCTCCTGGGGCAGATGGATTTAAGACATCAATTCCAGAGGCAGTCTGGGTATTTGGCCCGATGAAGTTTGAAGCCTCCTGATGGGTTTCCTGGCAGAGCATACCAGGACAACATACTTGAAGGCCTGGGCTCACTTCCAGAACCTTTGTGCGCAGGATAGCGTCAGGGAGGGTGACTACTTTAAGGCCAGCACCATTCTTCACTGGATATTCTGATGCAGGGACAGGGGCAGGAGTAAATCCACAATAAGAACATGCTTAATGGCCATCACCCCTTTTGTCTAAGCAATGGGAGAACAGAGCCCTTCAGCAGATTTCATCATTGCAAGGATAATGCAGGAATAGTCAGCCGAGTATTGCCACAGCACGCCTGATCGCAGAACTGTAGCTCTAAGACGGACCCCACGAAAAGGGGGGCCAACTTGTCATGGTCACCCCTGCTAGTAGACCGCATGTGTCCAGTGTGGTATTTTGAGGATTACAGATGATTACGCCTGATGAGAGGCGAGTAGTGTTGGTCTATGTGGGCGAAGCACACACGTCTCCGCTAGTCATTGCGGAGGCAGACCTTGAGGTTGGCTATTATGGCATTCGTTCCTCCCACATTGGAGTGGCTACCACTGCAGCTGGGCTTGGCATGACAAGGGCACAAATCATGTCTGTGGGTGGGTGGCATTCTGACTGTTATAACTTGTACGTTCGCACGGAAGCTAGGGATTGATGAATGTTGCTGTGACTAACCTGACCTTTGTTTGCCCTAGGTGCAACTCCCCAGGAAGTGTGGATATGAGGCCATCCATATGTCTACTGGGTGCAAAGGAGAACCTGGAGCAGACCGCAGGGCTTTAATTTGGGCCTGAATCCTGCAGAGGTGTCCATCATCTGGAGGGGAGTGCAGGGAAGATATGGGACCTGCTGGTTCCATCCCTAATATGCAGAAGTAGGTGGCTAGGAGCCCTTGGGTCTTAGTGGTGCATCTGGAGGGGAAACCATTGGCCAATACCCGCAGTGTCGAATCAACCAGAAGATGCAGCTGGCAGACATTTCCTCTGGGACTCGATGTGGTCCCATATCATACCACAGAGGGTCTGAAAAGGCAAAAGGTCACACTGGGCAGTGGAAAAAACTAGACGAAAGGCGAACGGATGGTTGGCTCGCTTCATGGAGGCAATCAAGGTGGGGGGGGGAGTTGCATTGGGCATGACCTCATCGATGAAAGTTGCCCTGGCCTGTGTCAAGCAGCTGGCACACATCTGTCAGATATCGTCATGGACATTTTCCTGTGCGCGGCCCAGGACACGGTAGAAATGCTGTTGGCCACAGCCAAGTACCGGGTGAGGTTCCCCCAACAAGCGAGTTGTCGCCGTTGGTGGGGTGTGGCTAGAAGTTAAAGGCCATCGAACAGAGTGCACAGCTAAACAGCTGAGCATAGGGGGAGTGGGCACAAGGAAATTGCCCTCCCCTTGTCAGGATCAACTGATTTGAAACAGGATCAGTGGGTAATGTGCCTACCCACGCTTTGACGGTGGGGGGGAGGGAGGGATACACCTCGTTGCCATATATTAGGTATGCCACTAATATCGAACCATCATGTATGTTAAACCCTTACTCGTAACTTTTATTTTCTTATGTCGGAGCCCACCGGGGGAGAGCTAGAACAGTATACCTAACCCCCTCCAGACGGTAGACTACTTTTATTTTATTTTTCACCCCAATGTGTAAAAGCTCTACTTATCTTAAAAAAACTCTGCGCTTCTCATTATCTTATCCTCCAAAGTTGCTAGCCAGAAAGTTTGTTGCACGACGTGCACGTTTCGGGTAAGACCCTGTCTCAAGTGCGTCGGTTTCTTCAATTGTGCAACAAAAAACGCCGTCTTTGCAGGCTTGGGTGTTTCGTAATCAATGGCTTTATCGTACTCGAGACTTTAAATAGGGGAAACCGAAACAGAAGCGGGAACCACCTCACTGCCAGAGGTGTACCACACTGCTATTGGTCAAAACTTGGAAATGCCAAACTCGACGTCACAGAATGGTAACCCAATCGATTTCACGATTTAAACCATGTGGATAAATGGTGCGTAGCTCAAAAATCCATCGTTGTTCTGAGCGCTGTAATTTTGATGCACGGTCGTCGTCCCCCCCCAGCACCCCCCCCCCCCCCCCCCCGCTCCCCCCCCCCCCCCCCCCCCCCCCCCCCCCACCCGTGGATCCAAAGGAATATGATCAATAACTGTCCAAGTCAATTCTTCAAAAACATGAGACAGAGCTTCACAGTGTTCCACCATGGGAGCCGTCAGAACTTTATTTCTAATCCTTGAGGCATGTTCTGCAAGGCGTTTTCGCATAGAACGAATAGTACATCCCACATACCAAAGTCCACATGGACAGTGCAATAGATAAACTACAAAGGAAGTCTGACAAGTGGTTCTCCAACGACGTGTGTATTCATGTTGGGTGACAGGATGTTGCCATTTCAAACCTGACACAGTCATTTGACAGTAGCTACATTCATTACATGAATAGTGGCCACCTTCATGACCAGTGGGGACAGGTCGATCCACAAACAAAGCTGTCTTAACCAACTGGTTATTTAAGTTAGCACCCCGTGAAAAAGCCAATCGTAAAGGTTGTTTAAAACAATCTTGTAAAGTCAGCATCTGCCAATGGGACCGTAAGATGTTAGCTATATCTGCACTGCGTTCCATATAAGGGAGCACTCCTACAATTGGGTCTTGTGCTGAAGACCGCACCGAGGAATACTGAGGATCCAGCAACCATTCACGATGAGTATATCTCGCTCTATGATATGCTTGAGTGACAATTTTCATAGGATACCCTCGATCTGTCAATCGTTGTATCAAGTCAAAAGCAAGGATTTTAAACTCCCTTAGAGAATGACAGAGACGCCGAAGTCTTAAAAACTGTCCATAAGGAAGCCCGCGCTTTAAAGGAGTAGGATGATAACTTTTATAATGGAGCAGACTGTTTCTCTGAACTGGTTTCCGAAACAGCGAGGAAACCAATCTGTCGCCTTCCACTAATACCAGGACATCCAGAAATTCAATCTTATCTTGTGCCATGTGTTCTGTAAACTTAATGTTGGTTTTTAACTGGTTTAACCAAGTGACGAAACTATGAAGGGTACACCGATCAGATTTCCAAACGAAAAAAATATCATCTAAAAACCGCTTCCAGAGGATCACGTGCTGGTATAAAGGAGATAATTTAATAAGGGCCTCTTCCATTCGTCCCATATATAGGGTGGCTATTGACGGAGCCATCGTGGCCCCCATCGCAATTCCAGAGATCTGATGGTAAAAATTACCATCCACCAAAAAATAATTTTGGGTCAACACCAAACGTGCCAGGTCTAATAAAAAGGATCGTGGCAATCGATCTGGAGCACTAAGAAAGGAATGCTCTAATAGTTCTAACGCTTCCATCTGATCAATGTTGGTGTACGCACTTGAGACAGGGTCTTACCCGAAACGTGCATGTCGTGCAACAAACTTTCTGGCTAGCAACTTTGGAGGATAAGATAATGAGAAGCGCAGAGTTTTTTTAAGATAAGTAGAGATTTTACACATTGGGGTGAAAAATAAAATAAATGTAGTCTACCGTCTGGAGGGGGTTAGGTATACTGTTCTAGCCCTCCCCCGGTGGGCTCCGACATAAGAAAATAAAAGTTACGAGTAAGGGTTTAACATACATGATGGTTCGATATTAGTGGATTAGGATTTTCCATCATAGGTGGGGTTTATTTTGTTTAGTATATATTAAGTATGCAGCAATCCCAACCTTTGACGGGCCAGGTCAGGAACAGAGAAGGAGGACGCTGCTACAACCGGGGGTATAGTCAACGCTTTAATGGCATTCTGCACCACACAGCGTTTTACGGATAATGTATATTAGTTATGACAGCAATGGTTAGTTAAGAAGTGTTTTCAGGTCAAGGGGCAGGCTTTGACGGTTGTGTGTCTCGAGGATAAGTGTCAGAGAAGTTTAGGGCAATTTAATGTTGTACACTGTGAATTTTGGTTATATGTTTGTTTAAAGTTATGCTGTGGCCAACATTATCCTATAAAGTTTTGTGGCAAAACTGGTGGTCTGTGCATTCTGGCAGCTGTAAGGGACAATTTAAGCAAGTGAACACGGGACAGGGCAAAAGGGGGAGAGAAGGGGTGGGAGGCAGTAGGGGAAGGGGGAGGGGCAGGGAACATTGTCTAGACCAGTCAGCTTAAAAATGTATTTAGGAGTCAGCTGCCAAGATCTAGATCACCATCGCCATCCCCTCTGCCCCCAAAAGTGTATACAGCTACTTTTTTAGGGCCCAATTTAGTGGTTTCCCATTTTTTATGGAAACAGAAAGATTAATAAATCAAGCAAGTCGTGGTTAACAGCATACTGGTGACCCTTTATAGTTACTTTGCTTCATGTATCACCATGGCCTCACAATATGTGAAGCAAAAAATAAAGGTCTCTCTCATAGTCTTGCCAAGCCTTCATCTAGCCCTGCTTTCACTCAGTCTCTCTCATAGCTCCCTCCCACCAACCTTCACCCACCAACTTTCACCCAGTCTCTCTCCCCTCATCATTCCTCTTGGCTTGATGTTTGCTACTACAATGAAAAGCCACACTTTCTACTTTCCTACTGCAATCAACTCTCTGAAAGAAGCTTGAGCCACGCAGTGGAGAAAGTTCATATTGATCTTGTGATTTTACATCTCACAAGTCTTGAAGCTGTGAGATCAGCCCAAACCTCCTGCATCACGTGGTTCAAGCTGCTTCTAGAAAGCCAATCACCGTGTGATTTAAGATGCATGGGGTTTTCACTGCAACACTGGCATATACCAAAAATATTTCAGGACATGAAATCCTAGGCACCAGGGTGTAATTTCTAAGTGCCAGGGTGACTTGGCATCCAGGATTTGTAAAGTCCTGCTGTAATGGAAGCAGCTGATTTTTTCTGGTAGTAAAATAAATGTAATATTTATAAATCATACTAAAAACTACAAGAAATGAGGATTAGGACAATTATTTATTTATTTAACAAGTTTTTATATACCGCCCCTTCCAGCGATCAAGGGTGGTTTACATAGAACAATTGAAACACTTTACATTGAACAGGATAACTTATGTACAGTTAACATATGGAACTCTCTTACAGAAACTATATACATTGTTTGAGCACAATCTTGTAGGAAGGGTTAGTATTCTTAATGACCAAGAGAATTTGGGTGCGTCTGTGTATCCAAGGGTATTACTTAACTCAAAACACAAACATAATTGTATATATTATGTTTAATATTGTTGTGTAGTAATTTGAATTTGCTTTGATGTCACAATAAATTGACAAAAAGCTAAATACAATAAATCAAATAATACCCCCTCCCCCAAAGAAAATCATCCTACAGTAAATCAGCTCATTAAAAAACAAGCAAAAATCCACACAGGAATAATTATTCATTCCTGGCAAGAAAACTGATCAAGGAGCCATCTTTTAAGTTTCTTTCTAAAAATCTGATAATTCTGCACCAGTTTAAAATCCAGAGAAAGCCCATTCGACAACTGAGATATCTCCTAGAGAATGTATGTTCCCTAGAGAAAGTCAACCTAATATCTCCAAAAGATTGAATATCTTTTTTATTTTTAGTCTAATTGACCTTTTAAATTCATACCCCTTTTTATATTGTTTTTATAATTTAAAAAAGAAGGAAAAAGACCTCAGAGCCAATTTATTTCAAAACTCTGACTTCCTATCAATCAGCTTTATAGCCAATTTTAAACACACAGTCACATTTCAGATCACTGGTCAGAAAAACCTCCTTCAGTTATAAAGAGCTTGAGAATCTCACATATTATCACAGTCCTCTGTTATTTAAGCTTAGTCTATCTCAATATCTTCTCTGCTTTCAAAATAATTATCCCCAATCAAATTTCAAATTATAGTCCATTTTTATCTTGGTCAAATCGAATAAATCTATCAGTTCTTGAAAATCAATCAGGGCACTTATCTTTAGAATAAATATATCCTTCACTATCAATGACAGACATCAGACTGGGGGGCCCTGTTTACTACTATTTTTCCCATAGACACAAAATAGTCGAAAACCTTTAGTAAACAGGGCCCAGAGTTGCAGTCTCCCGCGTTGGAGAGTGTTGCATTCTTGGTGCTTCAGGAAGTCTGAGTGACTCTTCCAACCATTTTCTTTGGGGCATTCAATGAAATTTAATTCAGATGTTTTGTTATAATTATGAGAAAACAAAGTTCTATAAATCAGAATGTAATGAAGTAATGAGATGTGGATTGTTTTTCAGATGTCTATGTTCAGCGGTTGCCAAAATCATATTCAAAAGGAAGGAAAAGATGAGGGAAAAACAACACCTCTGAATCATTTTGCACTGGCTGCTGGTTCAACTGAGAATGTGTCTTAAATTACCGATCTTCATTTTTGCAATTTTACATGGCATTGGTCCTAGTTATGATCTTTCTTATACTACCAGACATATACTAGTTCACACAGACTGATTTGCATTTGGCTATTTAGAGCGCACAGTACGGATTTTATATTTATGAGGATAGTAAATTTCATTAAACTTGAAGGACAAGGCAAAATTTATTTTTATATGCTTATTTGCATTTGCTTTTTATATACCATGCAAAACGCTGAAAAACAAGCAAAGGAACAGAAATTCCCCCACAATCCTACTCAGGCCAGTCAGGTTTTCAGGATATCCATGAATATTCATGAGATAGATCTGCATGCACTGCTTCCATTGTTTACAGATCTCTCTCATGCACATTCATTGTGGATACCCTGAAAGTCCGACTGGACTAAGAGGTCCCAGTGGACTGTATTGAGAACCCTTGCGTTAGAGTATGCACAGCAACCTATAGGCACAACAGCAGATAGTGCACATTAATGCCTTTTAGCATGCACTAGCATTTAGTAAACTGGCTCCTAAGTAAATCAAGGTATAAATATGCTGAACCTCCGCAGAAACCAATCAAGCATCCCATATGTAGAACATGAACGCTACACAAACAGAAAGTGGACACGGAAAAGGAGATTTCTTTTAAAGCAAGTGCCATAAAACATCTTCTGCTGATTCAAAATGTAAACACACTGCAAAAAATAATCAAGGAGTAAAATAAAAGAGCACCACAGAACTCATTCTTAACACAGGTTATTTTTTTGCCCAATATATTTATTGGCAACACTGAGAAGGACAGAAGGAAAAATATGAGCTAAATTCAAATAAATAAATTGTTCATTTGCAGACAATACACAAATCTGTTACAGAATCGACATACCAACAGGGATGTGAAAAATGAAAGGAAACCTGAAAAAGCTAGAAGGCTGGTCAAGAGTTTTGAAAAGGAATTTTGATGCTAAAAGTGCAAGACTGAATTTGGATATGTTGAGCTGCCAATTCAGACTTTTTCTGTTAACTATGTGCAGTGGGAGTCGGGCTTTGTAATTGTCAGTCAATGGTATCCATCTGGAAAACAGCGACTGCAAGTGACTACTGAAGTGGCAATTACATATGGTGCATCCATCATGAGTACTGCTGAAAATTCTATCATTGACCCTTCCTCCAGCAGCGGTCCCTGTGGATGCTGCTGAATTAAGAACAGCAAGCTTCAGGACACATAACCATGCCATATCACTGTCTGTAGGGGCAGATTAGACACCTCAAAAACTTGCATCAGTAGGGCATCAAGTTTCCTGTCCCAAGGAACCCTCAGGGCAATCCCTCACTCAAAATAATTATGGCATGCTTGTTGACCGGAGTTACCAAGGTGTCAACCTTTGGGACTCTGAGAAAGTTCTCTAGCTCCTATTTGGTCAACAGTTACAACCTATCCATAGACTTGATACCAGGGATTGCCATTCTTTCTTAAGGGAAAAGACTCTCAAGGCTCTGAAGATCCCTGCTAGTATTAGGTCTCCTGAGACCTTGATTGCCTAAGCCTGCCCCTCGGAGATTTTCAATGCCCTTATCGTTTGAAGATCAAGGCTAAAGGCTCCTCTCTAAATATACAGTAGTGTAGGTCGTGATTTTGGAGGGTTTTGGTTACCCAAAAAATAAAAATTGCTAAACACCCTCACCTTATACCTTAAGGCTCTATCCAATGCTCAGCCTTCTTTCTATCAACAAATATTTTTTATATATTTTGTATTTTTTTGTAAAATCATCAATCAATATATAAATGAGTATGTAAGAGTAGAATAGATGCGTAAATGGACCCCTGGTCTCAGACTATTATGGCAAGGTTCCTACACCACAAAAGCGTTAGTGAACTAATGCCAGTATATTGCATCAATGACCAGTATTTATTTTAGGGTTCCTTAGGGGCAGTTTGTCTCCACTTCAAGATAAGCACAATCTCTCTATTTTTGATTATATGCCATTAAGGAAAATCCATTAAGGAACCCTAAAATAAATACTGGTCATTGATGCAATATACTGGCATTAGTTCACTAACGCTTTTGTGGTGTAGGAACCTTGCCATAATAGTCTGAGACCAGGGGTCCATTTACGCATCTATTCTACTCTTACATACTCATTTATATATTGATTGATGATTTTACAAAAAAATACAAAATATATAAAAAATATTTGTTGATAGAAAGAAGGCTGAGCATTGGATAGAGCCTTAAGGTATAAGGTGAGGGTGTTCCTCTCTAAATATGACAACCAAGGTTTCACCATGCTCTTCTGAGTCTAATTCCCCTTCCTCCATCTTTACGCAAATACTGAGTCCTTCCACCAGGAGCTACCAGCTCAAAGGGAGACACCAGAGAGAGTCAGTAGTCCAAGTAGATCAGTGGTCTATCTGGCCTTCTTCAGAAACAAGGGACAGCCCTGAGGGCAGATCTGGGCCTCAAACTCAGGAGTTTGATGCCCAGGTCGGTCCTCAGGGCAATTCCCTTCTTCTGATCCAGGAACCTACAGGCCTGATGCATACAATTTCAAGAGGAAAATAATCGGGGGCAGCTCTAACCACCATAAAAGCGGCGTCCCTGCAGGGCGCGCTCGCGCCTGGTGGGCCCGTGCCTGAGGGCCTTGCCAGAGGGCCCTTTGGCGTGACCCTTAGGCGCGGCACAGAGGCGCAAACAGCTCCGCTAAATCAACAGGAACGCCGGAGCAAAAACAGCGAAAAGAACAACAGGAAACAGGAAATCCACTACAGCGGCATCCCACAACAGCAGCAATTCACTACAGCACCGAAGACACAGCAACGGCTACCAACGACCTCACCGCTCCGTGCAATCAACACCGCAGCCCAGCCTGGTCCCCAAACACCAGGTACCCTCACCGATTATGCCACCTTTCTTAGCCCCCATCTACCTTCTCACCCCCCTCTTGACCCTCTACCCCCCCCCCCAATGCACTCAACAACCTACCCTGGCCCACTCAATCCACTCAACCCACACTCACACACAAACCGAATCACACTCACTCACAGGCTCAGCACACATCCACTCACACCACCAACCCCCCACCCCATCTCCACATCACCATCTCTCTAATCAATGCACGCTCTGTTAGAAATAAATACAACATGCTCCGTGACCTAATCACAACTGAGCACGTAGACATCCTATGCATAACAGAAACCTGGCTGACCGACACTGACACAGTACTAATGAACCAACTAGCCCCAGAAGGATACACCCTCCATCACTGCTCCCAGGAGCACGCCAAAGGAGGGGGTGTCGCCATCATAGCAAGAACCGACCTCCGCTTCAGGACCCATTCCTCGGAAACCACCACTGAAGCTGATCTCCTCACCCTCACCAACAAACACCTCTCAATATGTCTAATCTACCATGCACCCACCGCAACCACTGACCTACCAAGATTACTACAACACATATCAGAAAGCACCAGCTCGACTAAAGAACAAATCATCCTAGGAGACTTCAACCTCCCATCACTTCAAGAAGAACATACAACAACCTTCCACACCGCTATGACTGCAATGGATCTGGCACAGATCATACAGGAAACCCACCCACGAAAAAGGCAACACACTAGACCTCATCTTTCTCAACTCCACCACCACCGCCTCAGCAAAGAACCCACGGATCTCGCCAGTACCTTGGTCTGACCAACACCTCATCACCTTATCCTACACATACCAACATAAAACCAATAAGGATGATAGACACCACATAAGACGATTTAAACCATTCAACAAAAAGGACTTCTTAGAACAAATTCTACCCAAACTACAAACGAACTCCAACGACATCAATGACCTCATAGACAACTGGAATACTACGATCTCCACAGCGTCTGAAGCTTCAACAAACATAACCAGCACCAGACCCCCTTCCACAAGGGCTAGATGGTATACTCCCAGTCTCCGAAAGCTAAAAACAAAACTCAGGAGAACTGAAAGAAAATGGAGAAAAACCAACAACGAAAATGACAAAATAAAATACCTTTACGAACTCAACGCGTATCACTATGAGACTGACAAAGCAAAGAAAATCTACCACATGAAAATCATCAATACCTCCATAAACAAACCTCGGGAGCTCTTTCAGATAATCAAAAAGCTGACAAAAACACCACACAGCTCTGACCAATTACCGCAGATCCCACCAGAACTAATGGCCCGTCAATATAAACAGCTACAACAACCACAAAACCCGCAGCTAACCGCACAGTCAACTACAGAGAACCTCCACCCCAACCTGCACAGTGACTGGACCACCTTCAAAGAAACATCAACAGAAGAAATTTCAACCACTATCTCCTGCCTCCACACCACCACCTCACCGCTGGACCCATGCCCCACTGACTGGATAAAGAAATCGAAAAATGAACTGAGCACACCACTAACCCGTATCGTCAAAGAATCCTTCTCCAGAGGACACATGCCAGACGCACTCAAAACCACGATCATCCGACCTTCCTTGAAAAAGCAAAACCTGGATCCTCTTGACCCTACATCCTACAGACCCATAGCAAGTCTACCTTTCACAGCCAAAATAATCGAGAAGATCGTCCAGCAGCAGCTTCAGGAACACTTGGATGTTAACAACATACTGTACCCTCAACAACATGGCTTCCGCCCGCTACATGGAGTCGAGACCCTCATGACCACGCTGATGAACATCCTCCTCATAGGAACTCAAGGGAGACAATCCGGATACGCAATGATCTTCCTCGATATATCTGCAGCCTTTGACACCATCTCCCACAACATCCTCATACACCGACTACAGACTATTGGGATCAAGGACACCGTGCTGAAGTGGTTCCAATCCTACCTGACAAACAGACAACAACTCATCTGCACCAGCACCTCAACTTCCCCCCCATTCCAACAACACCAGGGAGTACCCCAAGGATCCACACTATCAGCCATGCTCTTCAATATTTACCTCCAGCCACTCTGCACAGTCATACGCACCCACAACGTCAGCTTTCACATCTATGCTGACGATATCATGCTCTACGCCCCCATTACAACCACAAACCCTACAAACACCCACCTATCAGCATGCTTCACCGCAGTCTCTGACTGGTTACAAACAAACAACCTATCCATCAACATAAAGAAAACTGAAGCCCTCATAGTGACAAAGGACCCAGACTTCACACCACCCACACACCTCATCATTGGAACTACAAGCATCCGAATACAACCACAGATAAGATACCTGGGCATTATTATTGACCAAGCCCTCACCTTAAAGCAACAGATCACTAAAACCTCCGGAACTATATTTCATAAGGCAAGAACAGTGCAACGTCTCAGACCCCTCCTGGAACATCAAGACTTCCGAACAGTGATGCAAGCCATGACACTCCCACATCTGGACTACTGCAACATAATCTACCATGGCCTTCCAGCCACACACACCAACCTCCTCCGAACTGCATTAAACACCACTGCGAGAATCATTCAGAGGGCAAAGAAAACCGACAATATCACCCCAATTCTGAAAGAACTACACATCCTCCCCCTCGAAGCACGGACAAAATACAAAGCCATCCTACTCACCCACAAAGCTATCCATCAAACACAGGACACCCAGCTTCGCACCCTACTGGCTCGTCCAGCCCACGGCAGATCTACTAGACAAACCTCCAGCATTTTCCTCACCGTCCCTCACAAAAGAACCAAATGCTCGCAACGGACCTGCAATCGAGCCTTCGAACTTTATGCTCCGTCCTTATGGAACTCTCTACCGAGCTATCTCAGAAGCAATGCCGACCTACTATCTTTCAGAAAACAGCTAAAAACCATCCTTTTCCAGGAATACTTCAACTCGAACCGCACCGAAAAACCCACAAACCCCTGATCTCACCCACAATGAACCTCTAACTCAAAGCTACCCTAACCTGTCTATGTCCAACGTTTGTCCTATGTCCAAAGTCCTTCCTATGTCAAAATCATCAATGTTGCCTCCCCAGTGATGACCCTACCCTTGTACTTAATTCCCCCACCCCCATGTAACACCACTTTGACCCGGTGAAAAGCGGTATATAAACACAGCTAAATAAATAAATAAATAAATCTGGGGAGCATCCTGAAATAACTATGGCAGGAATACTAGCTGATGTTTGTCCCCTATTCTGGTCCAAATGGTGGTGCAAAAGAAGTTGACTCTCTCCCCTTCTTCTGCACCACCGCATGCCCTCTGCAAAACCACTTGTGCATGTAGAAAGCTCTACGCTGTCAGCAGTCTGCACATATGATGAGGCATAGCATGGGAGGCAGAAAGAACCTATCACTAAACTCTCACAAGAATTGCAATACCAACCCCTATCTGACACCCAACATGTGCGGTCTACAATTACTCTCCACCCATAACCTACACCCTATCATATGTTAAGCAATTAATGCAGGTTTTGACCACAATGGCTGTTAAGTGTGTGGTAGCCGTTACCATGAGCCTGTGCTAATGATTACCATGCAATACAACATGCATTAACTGTTTAGTGCACTTTAGTAGAAGGGCCTCTTAGTTACACAAAATGTAATATAGATTTCTTTTAAATTTTTGGTAGTAAGCACTAAAAAAAAGTAGATGTTCAAATTTAATAGCAGCTTGTCAAACTCGACTTCTTGGTAGCCCAAGCAGATGTACTATTATATAGTCCTGCTAGATGTATTTATTTTTATTTATTTAGACAGTTTTTGTATACCGCCTTATCCTTCAATCAAAGCGGTCACAACACAATTGGGGGATACATTTAACACGCGGGGATATGAGACACATACACTAATACTTACAGGGAACATGGGCTATGGAGGGTTAAGTGGCTTGCCCAAGACCACAAGGAGCATCTGTGGGACTAGAAACCCCAGTCCTTCCGGCCCAAAGTTGCTGTCCTCTAGTGGGATTTGAACCCCCGACCTTCCGGCCTGAAGTACCTTGCCCCAACCACTAGGCTACTCCTCCCTCTGTATGCAGCACTGTAGTTTCCTCACAATGGAACTTACAGTCTAGTCAAGACAAACACACAATATATATATACAGGATTTTTTTTTGGTAACTGGTTTTCTATTGTTTCAGTCATTACACTTAATTTACACTTACTACATCCTGAGACTTTGATCAAACAAGGATGCTTCCCTTTTATACCGGACATTTGAGTTCATTTTTCTGTGATTTTGTTTCAGTTGACTTGCCGGGTTAAAATGGGATGGTTTTAGAATTTCTTTCTATTTCCTTTATTAATTGAAATGCAGATGCTTAGACGTCTTTAATTTGAACTCTATGCAGTAAATGAAATGATAATTACACTTACCTGGTAATTGTAGTTCCTTGAGTGACTGTTTCTCAAGCAAAGCACTGCCTTCAAAGTTAAGTTAAGCTAACCACTCTTCTAATACAAATTGAGATAAGCCTTTTTGGTTCAAGTCATCAATAGTTCTAATTTAAAGAGTTGGTGTATGCCTTATCCAGAGCGAATGATTACTAAAGGTCATTGATGCAATAAGGGCTGTGACCAGTCAAATGCTATAGACTGGGTTTTGTTTGCCCGTGAAGTCTGAGACCTAATAGTCGCTTTGTGTGGGGTTCTATAATTAAAGTTCAAAGAATTAATAGTTTTCATATAAACAAACCAGTTTAGGTGATACTTTTGCACTTTCGAGTTATATATACGGAGTTGAGTTTTTGATTGACAAAGTTATTGCTCTGTGACAAGTTGACCACTACTATATTTGTGTAGTTCCTTGAGTGACGACAGTTCAGTCCTCTACCTCTGGGTTGTCAATCTCCTCCTGCAGCTTGGAGACTGGTATATCAAATTCATGACATCACTGGATATAGCCTGCTGTAGTCTCTCTCTCCTCCCAGTGTGAACTATTAACAAAGCAAACTCAAAGGAGCAATAAATAAGTAGCCAGCCAACCAAACAAATCCGGCAAGAACATTTAACTAAATGTAAAATCACTCCCCCCGTTTCACAAGGCTTTCTTACACCCGGCCCTGACAGAGGGAAAGCTACAAACATTTTTGTTTTTATTTTTTTATTTATTTTTTTATGAACTCCTCCAGACCTACCTGTAACACTCCTCTTACGCTAGTCATCCCGATCCGTCTTCAATAAACTGGGTGGGAAGGAGGACTAAACTGTCGTCACTCAAGGAACTACAATTACCAGGTAAGTGTAATTATCATTTCCTTATCGTTCCTCCAGTTCAGTCCTCTAACTCTGGGAAGTACCAGAGCAGTAATTAATGGGCGGGCCCCTTCAAGCCAGCAGACAAAACCGCCGACCCGAAACGGGCATCAGCGGAAGCCGCGACATCCAACCGATAATGCTTACTGAACGTATGTAAAGACAACCAAGTTGCCGCCCTACAGATTTCTCCCAGAGTCACCAAATTGTGCTCCGCCCAGGAACACGCCTGCGCTCTCGTGGAATGCGCCCACAAGCCCCCAGGCACAACTCGCCCATGAATCAAATAGGCGGAAGCAATTGCCTCCCGAATCCACCGGGCAATGGATGCTTTAGCCGCTGCTTCTCCTTTGCGTACTCCCCAAAACAACACAAATAACCGCTCTGACTTGCGAATCGACTCTGTTACCTTCAAATACCGATGCAACGCTCTCTTTACGTCCAGACAATGGAGACCACGCTCCGACTCTCCATCCTCCTGAGACCCCAGAACGGGCAGGCAGACCGCCTGATTCAAATGAAAGGGAGACACCACCTTAGGCAGAAAGGAAGGAACTGGACGCAAGACCACCTTCTCCTTAGAAAGGGACAAGAAGGGTTCCCTACACGACAGTGCCTGCAACTCCAAAATACGCCTTGCCGAACAAATCGCCACCAGGAACACCGTTTTCAACGTTAAGTCCTTCACAGACGCTTGACGCAAAGGTTCAAACGGCGACCGGGATAACGCCGCCAAGACGAGATTAAGATCCCAAGGCGGAACGCACACCTGACGCACTGGCCTCAACTTAGAGACTGCCTTAAGAAAATGGCACACATCCGGGTGAACCCCCAAGGGCACCCCCTTGACCCTGCCATGGTAACATGAAAGGGCTGCCAACTGAACACGCAAGGAACTGGCTGCTAGACCTTTATCAAAACCATCTTGCAGAAACTCCAATACCGAAGACACGGAAACAGAAGCTGCTTGAACCTGGCGCTGAGAACACCAATCCTCAAAGATACGCCAGACCCACACATATGCCAAAGATGTCGACAGTTTCCGTGCTCTAAGCAAAGTTGACACCACCGCGGGCGAATATCCTTTCTTTCTCAACTTAGCCCTCTCAATGGCCAAACCATAAGCGAGAACCGATCCACCTGGGGCATGAACAGCAGCCCCTGAAGCAACAGGTCCGCCCTCGCCGGAAGCCACCAGGGCTCGCCGTCCAGGAGACGCACCAGATCTGCGTACCATGGACGCCTCGGCCAGTCGGGTGCCACCAGGAACACCCGTCCCGGATGAGCCCTGATCTTCTGCACCACCCGGCCTATCAATGCCCACGGCAGAAATACATAAAGCGGCCCTTCCGTCGGCCACCGATGTAATAGCGCGTCTATGCCTTCTGACATCCTTTCTCGCCTTCTGCTGAAGAACCGGCTCACCTTTGCCGACCGGAATGTCGCCATTAGATCCATTGTGGGAGTTTCCCAGTGAACTACTATCTGCACAAACACATCGGGATGCAACTCCCACTCCCCTGCATCCACTTGTACCCTGCTGAGAAAGTCCGCTGTGACATTGTCCTTGCCCGCAATGTGCGCCGCCAAAATCGCAGGCAATCGCTTCTCTACCCACGCGAACAACCGGTCCGCCTCTGCTTCCATTGCGGCACTTCCCGTGCCACCCTGTCAATTGATGTAGGCGACTGTCGCCGAGTTGTCGGAGAGCACACGTACTGGGTGACCCAACACCAAGTGCTCGAACGCCTGAAGTGCCCGGGACACCGCTCGAAGGTCCAGACGGTTGATCGACCAAGAGGCCTCCACGGGCGACCACAGTCCTTGCGCAAACCGGCTCCCGCAGTGCGCTCCCCAGCCTACTAAGCTGGCATCCGTCAACAACGGGAGCCACTCCGGCTGCTCCAGCGGCATGCCCGCTGTCAACACCGACCTGTGCAGCCACCAACGAAGCGATCGCCGAACCTCGATCGGACACGGAAGACGCTTGCTCAGTGAGTCGGCTTGATGCGACCAACGGCACAGAAGCGCCCTCTGCAGAGGCCGCATATGGACCCTGGCCCACGGCACCACTTCCAACGCCGCCGCCATCGTTCCCAGCACCCGGAGATAGTCCCACACCGTTGGTGCTGAGACTGACAAAAACTGGCGAATCAGGTTTCTCAACGCTTCGGCTCTCCTGGTTGGCAGAAACACCTGCCCCCTCTTAGTGTCGAAGCGCACCCCAAGGTACTCAAGATCCTGGGAAGGTTCCAACTGACTCTTTGCCGGGTTGACTACCCAACCCAGATCTTGCAAAATCTTCACTACTCTGTCCGTCACCCAAATACTTTCCTCCTCGGACTTGGCACAAATCAACCAATCGTTGAGGTAAGGGTGAACCAGAATGCCTTCTCTGTGCAATGCCGCCACCACCACCACCATAATTTTGGTGAAGGTTTGCGGCGCCGTCGCTAAGCCAAAGGGCAACGCCTGGAACTGATAGTGACCCCAAGGCAGGGCGAACCACAGGAACGTTTGGTGAGCTTCTCGGATAGGGATGTGCAAGTACGCCTCCATCAGATCCAGAGACGTCAAGTACTCCCCCTGACGCACCGCCACGATGACGGACCGCAGAGTCTCCATCCGAAAATGCGGCACCCGAAGGCAACGATTTACGGCCTTCAGGTCTAAAATGGGTCGCAGCGTTCCGCCCTTTTTTGGCACTACGAAATAAATGGAGTACTGACCCCCGCCGGAATCAGCTTCCGGTACTTCGACCACTGCTCCCAACTGGAGCAGCCTCTCCAAAGTATCGCGAACCGCTGCAGTCTTCTTGGGCCCTCTGCACTGCGAGTGAAAGAAGGAATCCCTGATGGGTCGAGCCAACTCTAATGCATAGCCGTGTTGAATGATCTCTAACACCCACTGATCGGATGTGATGCGGGTCCAAGCGGAAAGAAACTCCCGAAGCCGCCCCCCCTATGGGAGGCCCCTCCACCTGGACCCGCCTCCTTCATTGCGACTTACGGGTTGCAGAGGCGGGGTTGGAGGAGAAACCCCTGTTCACTCCCCGAAACCAGCGAAACCCCTGCGCGCGAGCTGGAAACCGGCCACGTTGGTAACTCCCAAACCTGGCCGGCCGAAACCTACAAAAATCCCAAAACTGACCTCGAAAGCCTTGCACTGACTTCCCCTGTTTCAGCTTATCTTCTGGGAGTCTACCAGCCTTGGATTCTCCCAGATCCTTCACCAATTTATCCAAATCTTCTGCAAAGAGCAAGCCGCCCTTAAAGGGAAACTGCTGAGACAAGACTTAGACGGACCATCCGCCGCCCAGTTTCGTAACCATACCGACTGGCGGGCAGCCACCACCGACACCGTGCTATTTGCCAGTGCCCTGATTAAGTCGTAATGCACATCCACTAAGTAGGCCGCTCTGGACTCTAGTCGATCCAACTCCTTGATCTCCTCGAGATCCAGGTGCGAAGACTGGCGCAGCCGCTTGACCCATCGCAGACATGCTCTGGCCACCCATGCACTGCAGATGGAGGCCTGCAGCGAAAGAGAATCCGCTTCAAAGGTCTGCTTCAGCAAACCGTCAACCTTACGGTCCTGAATATCCTTTAGGGCCGCACTACCTTCCACAGGAATAGTGGTCTTCTTTGTAACTGCCGACACCATCGCATCCACCCGCGGCGGCCGGAATCTGTCCTTATCCTTATCGGCCAGCGGATAAAGTCTATTCATTGTCCGTATGCCCCGTAGTCCCGCTTCCGGCCGATCCCACTCTTCCTGAATCATCTTGTCCACCACACGATGGACCGGAAACACCACCTGCGTTTGCCGCACCGCCTGAATGATGGGATCCTCCACCTCGTCCTCCACGGCCGCCGGTGTAGCCAGATTCTGAGATCAAAGCCGCAAGCTCCTCCCTGCGAAAGACTCTGACAATTTTAGCCTGATCCTCGGGCTCCGGAATCTCTCCTTCCTCCAGATCCAGTGAGCCCTCCTCCTGATCCCAATCTGCCTCTTGGAGCTCAAGCCACTAGCCTTCCGCTGATGGCGAATCCTTCAGTCTTGCTCGCTTAGGCACTGGCGCTTCCTCGCTAACCTCGACAGTCGCCTCCAGCTGCTTAACCGCACCAGCTAACGCCTCTGGACCTGGTCTCTTACCCTTGCGCCGCAGACAGAACGCCTGATGCATTAGCAAAATAAATTCAGGGCTGAAATCACCGAGACCCGACGCCTGCGCCACCAGAGAAGCACCCGATGGTCCCGCCAGCTCCTCTAACGCCGACTCTTGCGCCGGCGAACACGGGGAGTCCACCCTCACCCGTATGGATGCTCCCTGCGACTCAGGGCTCTCCTTGACTTCCATCTGTTGTTCCACCGTGGACGAGAGGGAAGCGCAGCCATGGCACACCCCAGTATCCGCCACTGCGCCCCTCCTAGTGCCACACACAATACAAAGAGACCATGCCCGCCATCAAGCAAGGCAGCAGCTGTCCTAGAGGCTTATCTCTCACGGAGATTTTTTTTTTTTAATTAGAAACTATAGAAACATCTCACCCCCCTTTAGTCAGGGCGTATTATTTGCCTACAAGGAAAAAAGTGGAGGGTGGTGGGGTTATCACCGGAGTAGATATGGCTGACTCATTAGATGTTACTACTATGTTAGAAGTTTCTTTGACCGAAACAGTTACTCCCGCTACATTAATTGTTACTTTTGCATTGAACTCAGATAGGGACTGGTTTCTTAAAATGTATTTCCATAAACAGGATATTCCTTTTCTTGGTTTAATGGTCCAGGTTTTCCCTGATTTTTCACGGGAAACCTAGAAACATAGGAAGGAGTTTCTACTTCTGCGCCCAGGTTTTTTATTGTTGGGGGGTCAGCTTTTTCTGAAATTTCCTTCTAAATGTTTGGTTAAAGTGAATTCAGTATCCTATGTTTTCTTCGTGCATTCACAGTTGCTTGCCTTCATAAATGCCCGCCGCCCCTCCGAGGGAGTGTAGGAACCACTGCATAGATTTGTATGCCTGACTGTCTCCCTTTAACTATTTCCTTCAAATTTGGTTATAAAATTATATATTTACTTGGAAGTCCTTCCTTTTGTGGGCTGTAGAAGGAGCGGATAATGTTTTTCTTTATTACTTCAATTGTTTTCCTAACTATGGTTGCTGTAAACACTCCAACTTGTTTTCATTCTGTCTCTTTATTTCCATTCAAGTTATTGTTGCTTGAATTTGTTTGTAAAATCTATAAATAAATAATAAAAAAAAAGAAACTATAGAAACATTCACTTATCTGGCTCCCAAGCCTATCCCCCCTGGACAGCAGGGCCATTCGCCGTTCCTTCCCCCCTGTGAGACTGAATCGGGAAGGAGACACACAGCAAGCCCCTAAAACTAAGGAAATAAAAGAAAGACAGCAAACCCAAACCAAAGCAAACAAAACAAGAAGAAAAGGAAGCAAAAAGAAGAAAAAACCCCAAAGGATCTCCCCCTTGCCTAAACAGAGCCCCGAAACGCAAAGCTGTCTGCTACACGCAGTTCACCTCCGCAGGTAAAATGGCCTCCAAAACGCTGACAAGCCGAAAAGGGCGCCAAACTGCCCCGCGGCTTGCCGACGCTTGACTAACGAAGCTCCCGCTAAGGAAGGTCACCCACCCCGGCGAAACACTTACCGGGCAGGACTGCCACTGTTCCGGCGCTGAAAGCAGAGAACAGTGCCGAGAACAGTACCAGCTCCCCAATGCTGCTGCCTTTACCGACGAAAAGCTGCTAAGCCGGTAAGGCAGGCACCACGACCTGAAACATTACTCACACACCGTAAGAAGGGATGTCCCCCGTACAGTCCGGGGGAGAGAACGTCTGGGCCACCGCAGGGTAAACTAAACTCGAAATCGTGAGTCAGTACCCCTTCAATAAATAAATAGTATGCAGGGCCAGGGAGCAAGAATGCCGACAAATAACTGTCTTTTTTTTTTTTTTAAAGATATAGTACTTAATATCACAAATAAATTTCCAAACCACCAAATCTAACCCTATCCTATTAACTCCTCCAAAGAGCCCTCCACAAGGCTCGTCAAGTCTTCCTGCTGCATGGAGACTGGTCACACTGGGAGGAGAGAGAGACTATAGCAGGCTATATCCAGTGATGTCATGAATTTGACATACCAGTCTCTAAGCTGCAGGAGGAGATTGACAACCCAGAGGTAGAGGACTGAACTGAAGGAACGATAAGGAACTGTATTTATGTGGTGAACTGTATTTATGTTGCTGAACATGCGAATGTAGAGTGTTATCACCAGGGTTATCTGAATGCCACTGTCTATACCAGGGGTCTCAAACACGCGGCCCGCGGGCCGCATGCGGCCCGCGAGAGCATCTTGTGCGGCCCGCGAAGCACTTACCGGTGTCTTAAAAAAAAAAAAAAATCCAAACTTGCCGCCGCAGTATTAGGCGTCCCGCGGCCCCTCTGCCTGCTCTGAGTCCTCTCCTCCCTGCATCAGCTCAAAAAGTGGCGGCTTTCAGAGCCGCGAAGAGAGAGAGTTTCTCTCGCGCGGTTCTGAAGACTCGCTGCTCTTCAGAACCGCGCGAGAGAAACTCTCTCTCTTCGCGGCTCTGAAAGCCGCCACTTTTTGAGCTGATGCTGCAGGGAGGAGAGGACTCAGAGCAGGCAGAGGGGCCGCGGGACGCTTAATACTGTTGGCATTGGGATCAGGGACTGACTGCTGCCAATAGTGGCTATGTTTTAAAAAAATAATAGTCCCGGGTGAAAAACTGACACTACTCAAATTTCTCTGTGGCTGACTATGTTGTCTGTGTGAGTTTGCCATTGGTTCATAGACCCATCTGTCTGTTCATGCAACTAATAGTGAGCTCATCATTTTGGAAAATAAAAGAAAAACACAGTTTTAAGAAAAAAGGTAGGAGAGTCTATAAACATCAAAATAAAAGGCTTGTGCAACAGCTGGTGTAAAAATGGCCAGAGTGCACATGAGCTCTTTGGTCATATCATCAGTGCAAGACTTGGGGATCCTCTCCCATTGCTCCTGAAGTAGAGAAAAAGCAAGCAACTAGCCAGAGATGTCATTCCCAAATCCCAGAAACAGAGAATGTAGTAACACAGGGCCAGGGATCCCTTCCCTGGGACCCAAAAAGAGACAGGATGAATGAAGGAACCAGAGATCCTCTCCTCACAGAAGAATAAAGCGAGCATAAAGCTGGATGCCACCCTTTGAACAGCATAAAAGGAAGATCGTGAGTATAGGATCAACATAAGCAGAGAAGGAACATGGGGCAGAAGAATCCTCCCCCCAGGACCTTGAAGGAGAGAAACTGCACAGAACCAAAAGATTTCTCTCTCCAGACATCAGGAACAGAGAGAACAGAGAGCTAGGAAATCCCCTCCTTAGGGTTTTCAAGCAGAGAATGAACACAGGGCCAGAGATTCGAGCCACAAAGGTGAGAGCATCCCCCTCCATGTGACCAGAAAAGATATGGGAGTGGACACAGGCCCAGGGGCCCATTCTCCATGATTGTTCCCTTACATACAAGAGGAAATCAATTTATAGTTTTATTTCTACAGTGTTGTACATTCTAAGTTTGGCTTTTGGGGTTCCCAGTTTAATTGTCTTCCTGTTTCTAAATTGTGATTCCTTGTTTGGTGATGGTGTATGTTCTGCATGTTTACTAAAAGTTAGTGTATATGCAAATATTTATGCAAATGATGCCCTTATGCAAATGATGCCATTATGCAAATGAGGCCTGCGTCTTGTGCGGCCCCCGGGTTACTCTACAAGTCCTCATTTGGCCCTCAAAGCAATTTGAGTTTGAGACCCCTGGTCTATACTGTCCTAAGGCACTGAGATTTTTGTCATATTCTGAGTGACTCATAGTTAAAAATATCACAACCTGCAAAGTGGCTTATTTATATCTTAAACCGATAAAAGATAACTCAAAGACCCTGCAATACATGAGATTTTGTGGGCACATAGGTCAGGTCTAGCAGGACACCGCACTAACTAGACATAACTAGTGCCTCAGAAACAACGGGAAGCAAAAGTATAAAGAGCAGGGAGGCAGCAGGCAAAGCCGTTAGATACAGCACATCGTAACTAGGCAAGGAACAAAGCAAGCTGCTATTCACTCCCAGAACATCAATGGCGCCCTTTATTCTAAAAAGGTTACTGCATAATAGGCTCCCCTATACCCTCATTTTTCCAAAAGCATCCCTTCGATGAATATGAAAGCTCATGAATTTAATGCATGGTTCTTAACTGGCGTGCACAAGTTACTATCCTTTAAGCAGCAATTTCCTAAATACCCTCATACACATTCAACCATCTTGAATCCCACAGCAAATGATCTCAAAAGCAGTACTCTAGTGAAATGAGACTTACAGTTCTTCTTGGGATTGCTCCTTCTGGAATTTTGCACACAGTAATTCAAAGTATTTCACTTTTTTGTGATACCTATTTTTTCTGCATTGTATTTTAAATTATCACTCAAAAACAATATGCTTTGTTATTTTGACAGACAAAACATGCAGAATTTTACATAATTCAGACCTTTCGACACAGAAGACTGAAGATGATATTTTACTTACCAGATAATATCCTTTCCTTGATTCTGCTATACCAGTCCAGACAAGTGGGCTGTGTTCCTCTACCAGCAAATTGGTAGAGACGGAAAGCCAATTAAAACCCCAGGTTTCAATGACATCACTTCCATGCATCTATCCACCTCAGTCGCCAGAGGTCTCTTCAGTATCCGTACCAAAACATATGGGAGAATATGGAAAGCTTCACACCACCTCAACGTGGGCAACTATAAGTAATCAAACAGCACAGAACTACATGCAGGAAAACATAAAGAGATGACTGTCAGTAGAAGATGCACCTGCAGAGCCAAGACTATAAATCATAGTGGACCCCAGGGTACAGCTGCAGAAGAACACAGCAAACACAGTTCCAGGGGGCAGGCCCTGGACTGGTCTAGCAGGACTCAAGGAAATGACATTATAAGTAAAATGTCATCTTCCATATCGTCCTGCTAGTCCAGTCGAGATAAGTGGGATGTATCAAACCTACGACTCCACTGGGCAGGAAGAAGACATAGCTGCTCGCAAAACCTTAGAGCCAAAGGTTGTGTCCGCCCGAGTGTGGACATCCAAGCGGTAATGCTTGATAAAAATGGAAAGTGATGCCCATATAACCACCCGACAAATGTCTGCAGGGGCTACCAAACTCCACTCCGCCCATGAAGACGCTTGCACTCATGTAGACTAGGCACACAAATCCTCCGGAACCAGACAGTTCTGCAACAGATTCACCAAGGCAATCACCTCCTTAGTCCAACACCCCAAGGTAGACTTAGCTGCGGTGTCACCTCTGCGTGGCCCAACAAACAGCACAAAAAGATGGTCTGACTTACGAAAAGAATTCGTAACCTCCAACTACCAATGCTGCGTATGTCTTCTATTAAATCTCCGTCCATCAAGCTTACCGACTATTACCTAATCTTACTCACCCATGTCAGCACAAATGATACTGTCAGGTATCCCTCTGAGCATATCAAAAGTGACTTCATGGCTCTGGGATAGTGAAGCAGACAGATGTGCAGGTGGTGTTCTTTTCAATCCTCCCTGTTGAGGGTAAAGGCCAAGGCAGAGAAGCTTGCAGCCTGGAGATAAATGCATGGCTTTGTGAATGGTGTCATCAAGAGCATTAGGGCTTCCTGGACCATGGGATAATGTACCAAGGGCTGCAGAGCAAAGATTACGTCCATCTGTCCAAGAAGGGTCGACATGTCTTCAATAGCAAACTAGAGCAATTATCTCCCTCTAATTAATTTCTGAGATTATGATTTCCAATTATCCCTCTTTTCACACTAATGAATAATTATTGGATTATGCAAGGGTAATTTAGAACAATGGGTCTCAGACACCCAACGGCTCTACTCTCAGATTTCTTACATGAGTAGTATGCCTTTTTAGCATCAACGACCCATTACTGTTCTTAAACTGGTTTCCTTGCCAATCCCTTGTCAATCTTTAATTTCCAAAAAGTAACACTAATATGGGATTATCTTGAATCACTCAAATGTTATCAAACAAATGAAAAAGTGCTTATCTTCAGCTCTTCTTTAACATATGCCCCAACGCCACCATTCAGGTACCGTCCTTGCGTTTCAGCTCTTCTTCAGGAGGATTTCCTCAAAATCAGCACTATCTGTAAAAAGATTACAGCTATAATGTGCTATCACACAGCTCATTTTTCTTCAGTAACCATCAGACGAATACTATGTTTCCTACCTTACAGTTTGTTCATCAAATGTGTCTTACAGCGCATTACCTCAAGCATACCTTCTAAAGCCTACTGGCTTTCACAAAAACGCCACGCATGCGGACTGACGTCCCTTACCCTATTTAAAGAAGCATGATTCCTCATCCTCAGACATCATCAGGATGCTCTAATGCACGGTTAATTATTTAAACACACGCCCCCCACTCTATTGAATTATTTAATCCACCTGGAGTTACTGTTTGTAATCGGTATATCCACTTTTGTTTTTGAATCAATAACGTTTGTTCTCTTGATTTGCCATATCGCCCCACCGGTACGGTGTCCATACAGAAGCATTGGAGCTGCTCAAACACATGATGTTCACGTAAATAGTGGGCTACCAAAGGAGCTTCTTGTACTCTGCATTTCAATCGACTTCGATGTTCATTAATGCGTACTCTAAACTTCCTTATGGTTTTACCTATGTACAACAAGCCGCATGGGCACTTGATGCCATACACCAAAATTTCAGATTCACATGAAGTTGATTTTCGTAGAACATAAATTCTGCCATGATATTCAAATTCAGTAATATCATCCGTTATTGGACAAATAGTACAGCGTCCACATTTCTTGTGGCCACTACTTTTGCTTGTTATATCATTACAAACAGACCGTAGCAAACTGGCTAACCTACTGAAGAGAGCTTTAAACTAGATTCATTGGGGATGACTTTAATGGAAAAGGCTGACTTGGATTCAGTGGCAGTTATAGACACATGGTTCATGGACAATCATGACCGAGATATAATTATACCAGGATATACTTTACTCAGGAAGGATAGGGTAGTAAGAAGGGGAGGAGGAGTGGCACTATATGTTAAAAATAATATTAAAGCTATAGAATTACAGGGCTTAAAAGGGAGAGAGGAAGCATTGTGGGTTAAACTACAAAAGAGGGAAAGAGAAATCCATTTGCATTGGTGTAATATACAGACCCCTCTCACAGGGAGAAGAAGTGGACAGAGATGTAATAGAAGATATACACGGTATTTCCATGAAAGGAGAAGTGCTACCAATAGGCGATTTCAATATGCCGGTTGTGGACTGGCACATTCCTGCTGCGATGTCATCCAGAAGTAAGGAGATCCTGGATTCTCTACAGGGAGAACTATTCAGGCAATTGGTACCAGACCCCACACATGAAGGGGCCATACTGGACTTGGTGCTTACGAATGGTGAAAGTATTTCTGATGTTATAGTGGGAAATCATCTCACATCCAGTGATCACCAGATGGTGTGGTTCAGTATTAGCAAGAGGGCTGATAAAATCCATTCAAAAGTGAGGGTCTTAGATTTTAGGAAAACTACCTTTGCCAAGATGGGGCAATAGCTCAAGGAGTCAGCTGTGGTATGTAGAAAAATAGTGGGCAAAACTGAAAGGGGATATTTTAAGGGCAAATAACCTTTTTGTTAGAAAGGTAAATAAAAGGAAAAGGAGGCCGCATTGGCATAAATGCACAGGAGGAGAGCCTCGTTCGATTGAAAGCAAGCTCTGCTACCAGGGGACATAACATGAGAGTGAAAGCAGATAAGACTCAGGAGTAATATATGGAAATATTTATTTACAGAAAGAGTGGTAGATGTGTGGAATAGTCTCCCAGTGGAGTTGGTAGAGATGAGGACAGTATCTGAATTCAAACAAGCATGGGACAAACACAGAGTATCTCAAAAGGAAAAAAAGGGACTACTGCAGTAGCTGATATGGAAGAGCAGACTAGATAGGCCATGTGGTCTTTTTCTGCCATCATGTTTCTATGTTTCCCACGACACTGCTCCTTCGAGAAGGAGGGCAGGCAAATCACCTGGTTCACATGAAATCACCTTCGGTAAAAAGGACAGCACAGGTGGTATGGAAACAGCCTCCTCAGAAAAAGATAGATAAGGATCTCGGCGACATGAGCCTGCAACTCGGAAAGCCACCTCACAGAACAAATCACAACCAAGAAAACCTCTTGAGCATCAAATCCTTCAGAGTAGCGTGCTTCAACGACTCAAAGAATTCCAACATCAGGGCTCTGAGCACCAGAAACATCTCCTGATTCAACTTCCCCTCTCCTGGATCCAGAGAGTGCCAGCTGAAAAAGTCCACTTCCACACTGTCCATCCCGGCAATGTGCTGAGTCGACAAAGTTAGGAGATTCTTCTCCACCCAGGCAAACAGGATGGCCATCTCCACAGCTACCCTGGCACTTGCACGTGCCACCTTGCAGACTGACATAACTGAATTCAAAAAAGCATGGGACAAACACAGAGGATCTCTAAAGGTAAAAAGGGGACTGTTGTAGTTGTTATGGGAGGACAGACTAGATAGGCCATGTGGTCTTTTTCTGTCGTCATATTTCTATGTTTCAATGCAACCGCCATGGTGTTGTCCAAAAACACTCGAACTGCCCAGCCCTCAACCAGGGGCTGGAAATGCAGAAGAGTCAACCTGATGGCCCTTGCTTCAAGGTGGTTAATGGACCACATCACCTTCCTGTGGTTCCAATGGCACTGGGCTGTTCGGTCTCGGCAATGGGCTCCTCAGCCCGAGAGGCTGGCATCCGTGGTCAGCAGGTTCCAGTACCTATCGTCCAGCGATAGGCTCTTTCTCAGGCTGGCTTTCACCATCACCAGGAGCAGAAGCCTGTGCTTGAACTCCTGAGAACTGGGGGACCACCGAGTCACCAAGGACCATTGGAGCGGCCGCATATGAGCACACACCTTCAGCACCATCTCGATTGTTGCCATCATCAATCCAAGGAGCTGAAGATTCTCTCAGACTCTGGAACCCTG
This sequence comes from Ichthyophis bannanicus, assembly GCA_033557465.1. Classification (NCBI taxonomy): domain Eukaryota; kingdom Metazoa; phylum Chordata; class Amphibia; order Gymnophiona; family Ichthyophiidae; genus Ichthyophis; species Ichthyophis bannanicus. The sequence continues at coordinate 605,470,461 of CM066036.1, read as the reverse complement.
CTGCGAACAGAATAGCTCAAAGGCAATCCAACAACCTTCTGACTTTCTCCTATGGCAGGAAAGCTCTGCCCACTCAAGTATCGAAACATGCTCCCAAGAACTCTAGCGACTGGGAAAGAACCAAATAGCTCTTTCCATGATTAGAAAGCCTCAGACGGATGATAAAAAAAGGACACCACACGGGTCACTACCCGGAGACACCTCTGAAAGAGAACTGGCTTGGATAAGCTAGTCATCCACATGTGGGCGCACACAAATCCCTTGGTGACATAATGCCACAGCTGCCACCATCACCATTACCTCAGAAAACGTCCTTGGGGCAGTGAAGAGTCTGAATAGGAGGACGGCAAACTGAAAGTGAGAGCCAAGCACGGAAAAACGCAGATAATTCTGCTGACCCTCCTAGAACAGGATATGAAAATATGCCTCAGGCAAATCCAGAAATGCCAGCAACTTCCCTCAGTGCACCACTTAAATCATAGACTGCAAAGTTTCCATTCAGAAGCGCAGGACAGGCAAGTGCTCATTGACACTTTTGAGGTCCAGAATGGGTCGGAATGATCCATTCTTTTTCGGCACCACAAAATAGATGGAATATCTGCCCTTGCCCCAATCATCCGGGAGAACAAGCACCACTGCCTGTAGGAGTGGCAACTTAGCCAAAGTGATCTGCACAAAAGCTCTTTTGTTCACAGATCCACACAAGGGGAGATGTTGAAAGGGTCCGGGACTGGCTATTTGCATTCCAAGAGATAGCCATACTGAATAGTGTCTAGCACCCAGGGATCCTTGGTGACCTGGGCCCATTCCTGAAAGAAGAGGCAAAGACTGCCCCTAACCAGAGGAATCATGGAACGGGTCCCCAAACCTTCAATGTGCAGCCCAGGAGGGTCCTCCTATGGAGGCGGCAGAGTCCCTGGGCCCATGCGCTCCACGAAGGCTTGAGAATGAGTCTGAAGTCCAGAAGCAGAGGGGAAGCAAAGCTTTCCAGGGCAGTAGCAACGGGAATTCTGAGACCCTCAAGACTCTGACCAGCTTGCCTGCGAGGAGCAGGCGGAGGCTGATGGAAAAGGGGCTCCTGATCACTTCACAGGCCCCCTGGACCTGCCCCCCAGAATGCGGTAAGATTTTGTCTCACCCAGGTCCTTCACCACCTTCTCCAAATCAGCCCCAAATAGAAGCTTCCCTTCAAAGTTGGGTCAACCGGGCTTTGAAAGATGTGTCCACTGCCCAATGTCAGAGTCAAATCCAACACCATGTCACCATCAACAGGGCACTATCCCTGGCTGCTAGGCATACCAGTTCGTACGTGGCATCAGAAAGGAAGGGCGTGGCAGACTTCAAAAGAGGGGTAGTATCATCCAGTGGAAGAGAATGAATCCACTAGAGCAGGACTTGAAACTTCAGGGCTGCACATACCACCAACTCAAGAATAGCAGCCACTATGGTGAACTGGTTCTTCAACAATGTATCCACCTTTCTGTCCAGAGTAACCTTTAAGGCCGATCTGCCTTCCACAGGAATGTGGTCCATCTGGTAATCGCCATGACCTGCGCATCCACCTTGGGACTATCAAACCACACAGCACACTCCTTGTCCGGAAGAGCGTACATCTTTTTATATCCCCTTAGCCAGGGCATCAGGGGAATCCCATACCAACCAGATCATATCCTTGATCACCTCCAGGAACAGGAAGACAGCAGTAGATGCACCTTTGGTTCCTGCTCTGTACCTGGAGCATCCGCCAAGCTCAAGATGGATAAGACCCTGGCAATCAACGCTGCCAGTTCCTCATTCCAGAGCAAGTGAATAATACCAGCCTCTTCACAATCCTCTGAAAGTGAGAGTACTTCTTCATCCACATCAGAGTTCAGAACCGAGACATATGAATCCAAGTCACAGTCCAAATCTTGGACAGATCCCAGCTGATCCCCATCTCCAGGGAGCACCCTTCGCAGGGGATATTTAGCTATAGGCAATCGAACAAGGCTTCCACTCTCAGCCTGCCCCTCACGAATCTGCACTCGGGGGAACCCAGAAACCACAAGGTCTGGATTTCCATGCGTGAATGACCAGGCCTGTTATAAAAAGGAAAATAATTCCAGAGAGGAAAATCCAAACTCCAGAAGCTCTCTTCATAGAAAGGAACCACTATACCAGGGGACATAGTCACTGCCGATCCACTAGAGAATGGGGAGCAGCCCACAGTATGGTTGTTGGAACCTCTGGCCGGATGATTACCTACAGTGTCATCCACTATCTCCTGCCCTAAGGCAGGCAAGGCTGGACTAACTGCATCCCCCAGCTGAGAGAGAGGGAGCAAGCCTTCCAAGGATGACTCAAAAGCTGCCAAGCAAGAAGAGCAGAGTCCAGAAGCCAGAGATTGGGCATGTCACTTGCCACAGGCCAAACATTTCCTGGAAGAAGACACAGAGAATTAAGGCAGTATCAGACTAGCATGTGCTAAGGCTGCAGCAGCCCGACATGTGTGCATTAATAGGGCTTACACAGTAACATGCATTACGGACACTTGGGTAGGAACGTGCATTAGAGCCGCTCAGGCAGAACGCACGCACAGACCGCGCATCCGCCAGGCACACAATAGTAAAGATGCTACTAATGCATGCAGGAAAAAAGCAGAAAACATCCACACCATGTCAACGGACACCAGCGATCGACCCCAAATTGTACCCCAGATGGACATAATTGAGAGCCCCCAACAAGGACAATGATAAGGTCAAGCCTTCGTACCCACTCCCTGAGAGCCCCAGGCAGAAAATCCATGCCGGAGCTCTACTCCCCTGAAACTGTTTCTTTTGCTTTGCAGGCACTGCATTTAAGGAGACTGGCAAGCAGATTGCTCTGAGAGTCTTCTACAATCTCCTCGCAAAAAGCTAGGGGGACAGAGGAGACCAGGGAGGGGGCGCTGAGATTGTTTGAGGCTGCTGAATTCTTCCAAATCTTTCAATTTCCTGGCTGCTCAACAGGCTGTTATCATAAGTGCAGAGCTGAACCAATTTTCCCTCCTCCTACCGAAAAGACTGCAGTCTAGTGGAGCCTCCCACATCACGCTCAAATGAGAGAGTCGCCCTCAAGGTGGTTGTTCATAAGCGTTTAAATCAATCTTTTCCTCTCGATTATTCAGATTTTCTTCATAGTGGAGAAAATCCATCCACTATCTGCTGGAGGCAAAAGAATATGAAGAGACCTCTGGTGGCTGAGGCAGAGGCATAGGAGTGATGTCATTGAAACCTGGGCTTTTCATTGGTTCTTTGTCTCCACCCATCTGCTGGTAGGGGAACATAACCCACTTGTCTGGACTGATCTCAGAAGGATGATATGGAATTTTGTTCACAGAATTCCTGCAGGAGTAAATTTCTTGCTCTTCAAAGTCTGTACAACTGGTAGGTCACCCCTAGTGGTCTTACAATCTAAGTTGATACCTGAGGCACTGGAGGGTGAAGTGACTAACCCAAGGTAACAAGGAGCACAGGATTTGAACCCTGGCTTCCCTCTAACATTTAGGTCACTCTCCCCCCTAGGATTTTTATACATCAAGGAAACATAGAAAAATGATGACAGAAAAAGACCACATAGCCTATCTAGTCTGTCCTTCCATATCCACAACTACAACAGTCCCCTTTTTTCCTCTGTGTTTGTCCCATGATTTTTTGAATTCAGATACTGTCCTCATCTCTACCACCCCCACTGGGAGACTATTCCACGGATCCACCACTCTTTCCATAAAGAAATATTTCCGCATATCACTCCTGAATCTATCCCCTTTCACCCTCATCCCATGTCCCCTCATAGCAGAATTTGCTTTTACTCTAAAGAGGCTCTCTCCCTGTGCATTTATGCCATGGAGGTATTTAAACGTCTCAATCATATCACCTCTATCCCGCCTTTCCTCTAAGGTGTACATATTAAGATCCTAAAGTCTATCCTCATATGCTTTATAATGAAGACCACTAACCATTTTGGTAGCCACCCTCTGTACTGACTCCATCCTGTTTATATCCTTTTGAAGGTGCAGTCTCCAGAATTGCACATAAGACTCCAAATGAGGTCGCACCAAAGACTTATACAGAGGCATTATCACCTCCTTTTTTCTGCTAGCCATTCCTCTCCGTATGCACCCAAGCATCCTTCTAGTTTTTGCTGTCGCCTTTCTACCTGTTTAGCCACTTTAAGATCATCAGACACAACCACGCCAAGGTCCCACTTTTCTTTAGTGGACAAAAGTACTTCACCCCCCTATACTATATTGCTCCCTTGGATTGCTGCAGCCCAAATGCATGACCTTACATTTTTTTACATTAAATCCCAGCTGTCAAATTCTAGACCATTCTTCAAGCTTAGCTAGATCCCTCCTCGTGTTATCTACTCCTTCTTGGGTGTCTACTCTATTGCAGATTTTGGTATCATCCGCAAAGAGGCAAACCTTCCCCGACAGCCTTTCCGCTATATCACTAACAAAGACGTTAAAAAGAATCGGACCACGGACAGATCCCTGGGGCACACCACTGGTAACTTCCTTCTCCTCAGAGTGAATCCCATTTACCTGTACTCTCTGTTGCCTCTCACTCAACCAATTTCTAACCCAAGCAGTAACTTTAGGGTCCATCCCTAGAGTGCTCAGTTTGTTTATAAGTCGCCTGAGCTGAGCTCCTGAAAAACAATCAGTGCTTAGGATGCCAAATCAATTACTTACTTCACCACTGAGGCACTTTGATAAAATAAATAAATAAATGTAAAAATAAAAATCAAACACCTATTTCGCTATTAAGATATTAATATTTTTAAATCTAAAAGCATATAAGAGAATACATCTAAAGCCAGGATTAATATGAAATAAAAGTCATTTACTGTAAAGTGAAAAATAATTGTTTTACACTCCACCTCCAACTATGTTCTGAATTCAGCCTCCTCACTTGCTTTGTTCTTAGAAAAAAAACTAGCAATCAGAACCTTGTGTTTTTATGCCATCATTGACCCATTATCACAAGCACTGTGATGTCACAGATTCACAACTGATTTCAGAATGAGATCAAAGAAGAGGCACAGATTACCAAACAAATTAAAATGTCCTTTGAAATTACTGAATAAATACGTGTAATCTACTGATCTAATGAAAATAGTGTAGCTCCAGGAAACCAGATCACAAATTTATTAAGTTCATCCAACACAAAATAATATATATCATCTATATATGGTTGACTTTGAAATTAGCAACAAAGTGGGGAAAGTATGAGTAACACAGTTTTTGGAATTCTTTCCAGCCCTTCTGCAAGTCTGTATCTGTTAAGTATGTGAATACCTGTACATGGCAAATGTGTGGGTCTCTGACTGGAAGGGGTGAGGTGCTTAAAAATGAGCCATACCCAAACACTGTTAGTTTCTAAATAATGAAAGAAACCCAGTATATTAATGTATCAAATGACTAGATATCACTGTCAACAGATATCAAAGGATAAATATTGCAGTTTAATAATGGATGCCACTGTTCCAAGACAACGGGTATTGGCATGCTTCTCCACACCATGGAAGCAATACATACAACAGCCATTAGCAAGCCATATGGTTCTGTCACTAGCTTTCACAGTAGAATTTACAACAAAGAAGGTGAAATGCATATCTAAATCACTAAAGGAGATGTTTATTAAACATTAGCACGCACTCTGTCACCATGCCCAGAGGAATAACATGGGTGCTGCACATGGTCTCAAGAGCCATCCCAACAGGGATAGGGAGTAGCAGCAGAGGAAGGGAGTTGCATGGCGGGAAAAGCATACAGCACATATTTATTTTTATTTGACCAGTTTTATATACCACCTTTTCCTTCAATCAAAGTGGTTTACACAGCACAGGGTATAGGGTAGAAGCAAGGAAAGGTATAGGAAGGTATAGGGAAGCATATACATTAGTAACAAATCATATTTCATTAAAATTACATAAACGTATGCTATGCCCTACATATCTCAACAAATTACCGAGGCATGTCTACTAAAGCACGGTTAGTATGCGTTTTTACCAATGGTGGCACCTAGCAGCTGCTGTAGATGCAAGAGACATGGCCGCAGTAGGCTATTAACGCTGCACTAGTCACGTCACTAGCACGATAGTAGGGAACACATGACCATAGCGCATAAGCACAGTGAACACATTTGCAACATGCGCCTGGCAAAGGAAAGCCACAAACGTATTAATAGGGCGGCAGTAGCTACAGAACCACTGCGGACAGTAATAAATGTGTCCCAACCACACCTACAGGAAAGCAGCAACTGGGCCAGTTCAGAAAAGAAAGGGAGAGCATTGGGGCTAGATAAAAGAGGGCAGAGCATGCATATCAGAAAAGCCAATATATGCAGAGAGTTTGTGCTGCATCCCTAACTGCGGGAGATAGGGTGCAAATGTGGCATCTGAAGATGCAGGGGCCCTTGTATATGTATTTAGTTCCCCTGGTTTCCTTCCCATGTTCAATTTCCTGTTCTTTGTAAAACTCAATGTTGTTTGTATACATTGTAGTATGCTTGTTTGATGTACACCGCGCTGATTTTAATAGCGCGGTATAGAAGCAAATGTTAAATAAAATAAATAAATAAAATAAATAAATAAATCAGGCGGGATGTCCTCAGTGTCTATCACAGGGGCCAGGTATATGATCCCACTTCAACCTGAGGTGCCCAGGATGCCTGTTCACCTAGACTGCATAAACACAGCACAAGGTCTATAGTATGGGGTGGGCTCCCCCTCTCAGTTACACCTCTGATATGGCTTGGACAGCACCATAGCGATTATGGAGTGTGCCTCCCCCCCACATGTAGGTGGATGAAGGGGTGCCAAAGTCAGGGAGTCTTAGGGCCATGCATAATCAGCACCTCTACCACATGGGATCCATAGGGTCAAGAAGGACCCCCATGGCCCACAATATAGAATATCCACCTCCTGTGGTCTGACATTTACAAATGGGGAAGGGGTGCAAGGACATCCACCCACAGAGGACCCCCATGTTCCCTTTTACCACAAGGAGCACAGGGAGACCACCACATGGAGGTGGCAGACTCCAAACAGCCCCCAGGCTGAGCACCCCAGCTGTCAAGGAACCAAAGGCCCAGCAGACCAGGGAAGATCACAAGAGCTTCCCAGGTCTATGGGAGGGGATGCTGATCAATGAGCTCCAACAAAGGAAGCCCATGTTTAGTGCTAGAAGTATTAAAGAAGCGACTCAAAGCTGGTAGGCAACATGGCCCATGGCATTGACATGGCCCCCCAGGTGCATATATGAACTGCTATATGCCCCCTCATTCAGGGGAAATGGAATCAGATGGCAACTTTTGATGCTACACTGCTATGTTGCCAATATGTGCAACTCCTAATTTGCATGTTCCACCCCGCTGTACTTGCTGCCTCCAACTCTGGCTATGAGGCCAGTACTGGCTGAGGAACACTGGCCCCATGCCCTGATACCACCACAGCACACAACACTCACAACCGTCTGACAACTACTCAATCCATATGCAGACGTGAATAGCAGTCCATCAGGACAGCTGGTGATGTTTCTGTGGATGGCTGCCCACTATCCCAGCAGTCACTCCTGACCTGCAATCCCTGGTTTTGTGGTTGTTGTGGTTGTTGGTGCATCTGATGTGGCACCACAGCAGCCCATGTGGGCCCTCCTCCCTGATGGCCAAGGCAGGTGCCTATATATTCTACTGTCTTTCCTGTTTGCCTTTCCTTCTTACAGAGTAGTTGCCCTGTTTCTGCCCTTCCTAACATGTGCATACGTAATGTACGTTTGCAACATGCTAACAACGCGGATACAACTACTGCCTGGTCAGAGGCAGGTATTAGTTGTGCCCATGCTAGTGGCCTGTTTGTGTAGTAGTGTGTGACTAGTGCGTCTGCACCAGCCATGCATCACATCTCCACCCTGCCTATTTGCAGCAGCGTGCAGTGGGGGGGCCAGAAGCTGGAGATGGGCTGATGGTGAGTGGGGGGCAGGCTAGAAGCTGGAAATGGACTGATGATGAGTGGGAAGGCTAGGAGCTGAAGATGGGTTGACAGCGAATCTGGGAGGGGATTGGGGCTTGCAATGGACTGATGGCGAGTCTGGGGATGGGGATGGAGATGGGTGTATGCCTAGGAGGTGGAGAGAAAGAAAGGTGGAGGTATGCACCTGGGGAAAGAAAGAAAAGTAAGGGGGAGCAGAGAAAGGAGATGAGATGGGGGGTATGTGCACAAGGGTAGACCTTAGGGATATAAAGCAGTAGGGATCGTGCAGGGAAGTTAGAGGGAAGAAATGGGGGACAAGGAATGCTTCGTGATTGGGGAGAGAACTGTGAATGCAGCAAGAGGGCTGAAGAAGGAAAAAGGCAGGGGAATTTCAGCTCTAGAGGAGTAGTTAGGCTTTATTATGGGGGAATTCTGTACAAAAAATTACTAATAAAACATGCAGAATTTTAAAATGCTGTGCACAGAACTGTATAAATTTTTGTGCAGAATTCCCCCAGGTGTATAGTACGGTTTAAAAGAGATTTGGACACGTTCCTGGAGGAAAAGTCCATAGACCATTATTAAAGTAGACTGGGGAAATCCACTGTGATAAACAGCATGGAATGTGCCTACCTTTTGGAGACCTGACAAGTACTTGTAACCTGGATTGGCCACTGTTGGAAACAGGATACTGGGCTTGATGTGTAATGTTCTTAACGATGAGTGGTCAGATAAAAGAAAAGGTAGAGAAGGCAATTGCATTTGAAAATGCATATGCTCATTTACCCAAGTGGAAGAATCTCAACTGGGCACAAAATATGAGACTATTTGGTCCTTTTTTTTTGCTGTCTAAAAATACAGCAAAAAATATACACAGTCAAAAAGTACTATTGTATCACAGTGAAACTATCCATTTCATGAAAATTCAAACCATACTTAGGATGCCGAATTCATATTGAAAATAAACTGACTTCTGCTTTTCCTTTAACTGTAGCACACACAGATTATCATGCAAAGAAAATAGAAATCACTCTCCAGCTACCCTTTAGCATGGAACTCTCCAAGTTCTTGGAAAGCTTTTTACATGCTACAAAGCACATCTCTGCAGCTGAGAGCCAACATGAGGTAATGCAACCTTCTGACAGTTCAAGTACTTTAAGACATCAAAAATTCAAGGCACAAGGACAACAGTACAGATAAGAGAAAACCCAGTGAAGTAAAAGCCTGCCCTTTTTATTCCATCAATCACACCAAAAACAAATCTTACAAAAACCCATGTAACTTCAAGGAAGACTAGTGTTTTATTTCAGTACACTGGAGAGGTAAGTAATAAATATTTCCCTCAAGCATTGCGGAGTGGGTTTATCCTCTCTTTTGACTGCTTTACTACTTAAATTGGAGATACCTTTTGCTAATTTGCATTAGTATATTGTTTCACTATTCTCACTCATGTAAAGGAATTAAAATCATATTTAAATCATTTGCAACCCAAAACTTTAAAAAAACCATAGATGATATAAATTAGTTCAAATGTGATACCATAACAGATGCCCTTTGCTGAAACTACATTCCAAGGGAGACTTGCAGGGAAGGATCTGTAGTGTGGTAAGAACAGCAAAGTAAGAAATTGAACCCACTAGGCTTTGAAGTAATGATAAAAACAGAAAAAGAACTACAGTTCTATATTACAGCCAAAATAAAACTAACAGAGCAACCACGGCTATAGTTAACTGGAAAGACATGTTAACACTAAGGCAAGGATACATCATTACCGACTTGCTGTAGTTGACACCACAACTCTCAGAATATTTAGGTGTTTCCTTTCCCAAAATAAAGCAATCATGCTGTGAAAGTCGAGCAGAAATAGCTTGCAATACCGTAACTATTTTTCTGTAAAGACAACAATATTTCAACTCACTTTGATCTTTTAATGCATTGGCATCAGAATATTTAATCTGACCAATCTTTAGCACATGCAAATTAACCAGGGAATTCTTGGCATGAATTCCATTTATGCCGATTGCTTTAGTAAAGTATCAAACATATAAAATTATTCCGTGATTTGTCAATACAGTTGTAAAAATCTAAATCTATTAAAAAATATAAACTGTCTCAAAAATATGGAACTTAAACGTTGCAAGGTACTAAAACTGAGTCAATTACCAACAGTACTCTCCAGCATGTTTTGAGCATCTTCACGCCTTAGGCATTCTATAGTCTAAATTGGCTATTATTTCTTTTCTAATCTAATCTATTTTTTTTAGTTGATGGAGATGTGCAGATCCTGCTCCTAAACCAAATGCACCTCAGCTCTTATTTTAATGTGCGATACTAATCATGGGGAAAGCAAAACCGCTCTACAAAAATATTCATCGAGCAGCCCACGATCCTTCCGAAGCAAGCTAGTTTCTGAAAGACTTAAAGAATCCTAACACTGCAACCAAGGCTTTGGAACAATTGCTTTTTCTTTCCCCGCAAGGTCGCCTAAGAAAGGAAATCAGCGGCGTGTGGCAGGCGAAGCGGTCTCGCAGCGGGTGCACCTGGCTCTGCCTCCGTCCGCACTGCAACAGCGAGCGGGCTCCCTGCACACCTCCAGTGACACCCCCTGCAAGCCACAAAGGGGAAATCCATAGGCCCCTTCCACTTCCAAGTTTGTTCCTACCTAATCTTACAAATAGTATTATTATACCCTCAGTCACTCCCCATTCCCTTCGCCGCCGTCTGCATGGCAGAGCACGATCCCAATTACAGCCCAATAGCTCCTTTCTGTTATTTCTTTGCTCATATAGAAAAAGGACCGATCGGCCTTGGAAGGGGGCGAGCCACCTGCGCCCCCAGACCGCTCAACTTTTCTACCGATCTCCTCCGCCGTGATGCCCCAGAAAGCGGATAGGCAGCTGTAACAGAGCTCAGAGATGCCTGCACTCTAGCGAGACCGTGACTGCCAGATCGACGTGAGAATAGAACAGCGCTGACAAGCCGGCGCTTTTCCCTCCAAATGAATCTCCTTTTGTAAAAGAAATTTTACCTCGCTGCCGCTGACAGTAAGCCAGTGCTCCCCTCCGTTCCCCCTGCCTGCTTCTGCATTCAGCTCCCGCGATCGCTGGGGAAAGGGAATCTGGGGCGAGTGCAGCACTCTACCGCGCAAGCGCACCACTACGGAAACGTCACAGAAGCCAGCGTAAACCAACCGCTGCTTCTGGTTCCGCAGTTACTGTTAGTGCGCATGCTCCTAAAAGGGGGGGGGCAGGGGTTTAACGGGTCTGTGATCTATAGCGAGGTGGCTGAAGAACGACTGAAACGACGGTTGGTGGAGGTTGCGTGTGTACTGCAAGCTACCCAGGTCTTAGTAAGCTATCGTAGTATGTGGACAGCGAAGGGTGCTAAGTCTGTAAAGGTGAGGGAGAGGAAGTAAATGGGGGAGAACCGTGTTTCTGCAGGGTGGGTTTGCGTGCTGTGATAGGAACCAGACAGGTTAGTGAGGACTCTCCCTCGCTAGCAGAGGACCTAGGGCTGGGGTAAGGCAGTTGGTGTCTTCATTGCTCGAGGCTGTGTCTTGCTGCCATGGCTTGGAAGCCGTCGGAGACACGTTTTATTGGTTTGGTCAAAGTAATGTAACTGAAATAATCTTTCCCTCAAAAAATGTAGTGCATATATTTTTTATGATCACTTTAATCAGGTATATTAAGCGGAGTAGAGGAGTAGCCTAATGGTTAGAGCACTGGCTTAGGACCCAAGAGACTAGGGTTTGATTTGCAGTAGCATTCTTTGTGGCCTTGGGCAAGTCACTTAACCCTCCTTTGCCTCGAAAGAAACCAAGTCATCAATGTCCTTGTTTAATATACAGGATCAAGTTTAAGTACTGAAATGACAAAACAGTACAAATAAAACCCTTGTTAAATCAATATTAATTCAGGTGCCTGGTCTTGAGACTTGGGGAAGAGGGAAGAAGCAGGATGCAAGGAAGGATACAAAGTTAAGTCTCATCTATTCATTTCAAGTATTGGAGTCCAAGATGGCCTTGAAACCCCTTGACTGTATACACATCAGTAGCCAGCTTGCAAGTCAACCTTTGTGTGATGGCTGTGTCCGAGTGAGGACTATAAAGCTGATCTTTAAAGAGGCAGCCTTTCAATATGCTTTGTGACTCTGAGAAGGTGGCACCGGAAGCAGCGCGTAAAAAGCAGGCACAAGCCTGTGAGCAATATCTGATGCACATCTGGTTACTGGTTATTAACTGTGCAGTCTCTTTTTAAAATAAATTTGCTGAAGATATTGCATATCAATCTCTTCATAAAGGTGTTTAATAAAGTCTAATAGCACATACAAATATATAGAACAAGTGTATTCTGTGCAAAAATGAATGGGGAAATCTGAGGTGAGGTGAAATAGAAAATGCAGTTTTTCTAGCACATAAATCCTCCAACTCTTATCCATTGTCATATGCTGCTGTCCCTCTATAGCACCAACTATTTAGAACTGGCTTAGCCAAAAATAATTATTGGAACGACCAAAGGTTAATATGGGCAGGCAATAGGCACACAGCCCCAGCAGCAATCAGAGAAGTAAGACACGTCTCATTGCCCCAGTTCTCAACCAGTGATAGCTTCAGCAGACTTCTCTGTTCCAGCACTGTCAGCATCAAGGGCCGAAACCTGCAGTCAAGGTAAACTCTTTAAAACATTATCAATGTGTAAGATCAAGTCCTCAGTTGCTATTGGGGTCATTCCAAACCCTGAATAGCAGGGATGGACTTCAGGCTTGGACGTTCAACCCCCTGCTATTTGCAGGGACCTGATTCTGGCACCAGAGTTCCCTGCATATACAAGGCCTTTGTGGGGGAGTTCTGGATGTGGATGGGGATGGGGAGGGGTGGAGATAGCATAGAGTGAGCGGAGGCAGATCCACAACCCTGGACATACAGGGCCAATTCAGGTCACGGACCTATACGTCCTGGTTTGGCAAGATAGACATGGGACTTATTCCAACTTGGAGGTGGAATAATTCCCATGTGTAGCGGGGATCAGGGCACACAAGGCGGAATGAGGTAAGATCCTGCCACCCAATCCTGGCCCTAATGGCCCCTTCCAAGGGCCGGACAGCAGGGAAAGGAGATCAGGGGGGTGTTGGGCCATTCGGCACTCCTGCATGGTGCCCTGGTGCAGGGCTCCATGCAGGAACAGAAGGATGGTTAGCCGGGGCCTGTCCAAGTGCCCTGATTCTGCTCCCACGGGAACGTCTAGCTCTGGTGCAAAGCCGGCCCTTCCATATTTTGAATGTGCGGACAAGCCAGATGTCCCCCGCTCGGAATTGGCCTCTATGCATATTAAATCATTTTTCCATTTTACTAGGGGTTTTTTTCCATTTAGCAACATAGAATAACTTATAAGCTGCAGTAATTTCGAGGTGCCCAACTCTCCTCAGCTCCCTTTTGCTTGTAGGAAGCTGCTTTTTTGTAGTTGATATTGAAGGGCAAACTGGGTAGGCCATATGGGCATTTTCTGCATTCATGTTTCTATGTTGGTAAACTGCTTCAGTATAAAGGGAAGTCTCTCAAGCAAATAAACTAAAATAAACAATAATCTTGTGCTTCAGATCTGAGTGGGATTGGAATAGTTGTAGGGGTGGCTATGTTAGTCCATTAAGTTCTCCTTAGACTACAGTGCCTTACCCAAGAAATGCCTGATGAAAGCACCGTTACAGCATTATGATCAGAAAGTGCTATAGATGTGTGTTCAATTTTAATGTTTTTAAGAGAAGGACATCAGTACTAAAATTTTGGTAGAAGAACTTGCTTATACCGGTTCCATGTTGGTGTAAGCTAGGATTCTGGCAGAATGCAGTTTCTAACTTCTACCCACCATATAGTAGTATCCTAGTAGTTAGTCCTATAATCCCTTCATGCTGGGCAGTTGGAATGGATGTGAGGTAAAAATACATAGATTTAGGGAAAAATTATTCTGTTGGCTACACTGTTAGCTAAGAAACTTATTTAACAATATTGTACATTTTGAGTAGGAACCCCCATACGGCAGGTGGGTTGCACAGATGAAGGCATTTTGAAACTCACTGTTTTAAGTTAGATCAGAGGATTATGGGAATGCATTACAATTATGATTTTGGTTTGGGCAGAAATAGGAGGAAACAGGACGAGGAGGGTGAAGACTGGGAATATATAGGGGATCTGTTGTGGACTGTCTGGCATGGATACTGTATGTATGGATGAATATGGGATAGGGATAGGGTGGATAATTGAAAATACCCATTGAAAATATCCATAGAGGGGTACTGAGTCCTTGAGAAGAAATTATCCAGGGCTTGGAATTACGGAGAGATAAATGCAGAGTTAATTTTAAATGTATCTAAACCCAAAGTGAATGTGGTATATGTCATAGTGGGGAATTAGGAAGTCTGTTTTACTCTGTTCTCAAGAAATAGGCATAAATTCCTCCTCAGCACCAACCACAGACCTCTTGAGCAAACCCTCATGTTTCCTCCAACCTGCCATTAAAGTCCCAGTATTGAGCTCAGCCTTCTGCTCATCTGTGCAGTTCTCTGCATCTGCACTACATATCTAATTGCCCAATTACCATCTTGTTTGAATAGATTTAAATGTGCCCATGCATTGCCATTAACATAGGCATCTACACAGTGATTACGCTCGCAGTAAATCTCTACATTCTGCGCCCACAATACTGCAGAAAATTGTGTGTAACTGCCATGCAGATGCCTACACTAACGGCAGCACACTTTTTCACATGATCCTGTTAGATTATAAGCCCTCTGGGGCTAGGGAAATATCATCTCTGAATGTAATTTGCATTGAGCTGCCTATGAAAAAGGTGGAGGTTAAATATAAATAAATATGCCAAATGTTCAGGTTAAATAATTCAGTCAAAATCATTTCAAACTATTTGTGCTGTAACCATCTGTTATGTACGAGGTACATATATGGGATTTGGATGAAGTTCATCGCAACAGCTCCTAGATTTTCTTGCATTCATGTCACTGGGGGTGGTAAAGTAAGAAATATTTCCGAAACTTAAGAAATGAATTAAAACTCGGAATGAATTTGAATGTATGGTAAATATCTTAAAGTGTTATACTCATAGGGACAAAGTTTTTGAGAGCATTCCATGTTCTTGGATAACAAATTACCTTGAATGGTTAACACATTTATAATCTTTTTTCAAAAACGTATTCCTTATCGTTCTTCCAGTTCAGTCCCGCACTGCTGGGTAGTGTACCTCTTCCTACAGCATGGAGACTGGGCATGTCAGAAGCTTGACACATCTACTGGTGACACCTCCCACCAGCTTCCAGTGTGTCCAGTCTCCATGCAGCAGGAGGTTGTGAGCCTAGGGTGTAGGCTCAGCTTGAGGAGCAAATAAGGAAAGTTAGTGGTTAGGATTAGTTTAAATTTGGGGGTTTAAAATTGTTTTTGAAGGGAATTGTTTTTTGGTACGCTGTACCTTTAATTAATTTTTGTTGTTGAAAAAAAAAACCCGAAGGTGCAGTAAGGGCAGAGAAAGGGCGCAGTGGAAGGGATTCCTGCTTTCCCTTCCCTTCAATTGCTTTATTTGAATGCCCGATTTGCACTCCCTACCTTGATCAGATGGTGGGGAGTTGTGTTGGCTGTGCTGAGCTGCTGTCCGTTTTAATCGGCAGCGGGGGAGAAGGTTGTGCAGTCAGGAAGGCACTTCCCTGAGCATTGCAGCTCACCGGCATGGGGTTCTGACAGCTGCTGGCAGGAATCTGGGTAATTCTTCTCTCTTTTTACTCCAGATCAGTAGGAAACGTTGCAGGGCTCGTTAAAAGAGCTGCGGGGACTTTGGCTGCCGGCTGAGGCCTGTTGCCTCGTGGTAAACCGGGGGCTAAATTTTGGCATTGGGTGCTAGAAGTCATTCGAGAGAGTTATGCTCTCGAATTTGTGCGGCAGGTTTGGGATTCGTTTGTTCTTTCTCGTTGCAAGGGGCGGAACGAGGAGTCAGCAGTTTAAGCAACTTTGATGCGTCTCGAGCAGCTTGGGGCCGTGGTTCCGGTACCTCCAGATCAGTGTGGCATCGGTCGATACTCAATTTATTTCGTGGTTCCAAAGGAGGACAGGGCTTTTCGGCCGATTCTGGATCTCAAGGGCGTCAACCGGTGTCTGTGGGTGACCCATTTTTGTATGGAAACTCTAAGGTCCGTAATGGTAGCTGTGCTGCAAGGAGAGTTTTTAACTTCTCTCAGCCTCACAGAGGCACATCTGCACATCCCGATTCGTCCGGAACATCAAAGATTCTTGCGGTTTGCGATCCCGTGGGGTCATTTTCAGTTTCAAGCCCTACCGTTTGGACTGACAAAGTAATGGTGCTGGTATCAGCCTTTTTCCGCAGAGAGGGGGTGCTGGTGCATCCCTACTTGGACGATTGGTTGATTTGGGTGAAATCAAGGGCAGAGCGAGAAAGCGACGGACAGAGTGGTTCGGTTCTTGCAGAGTTTTGGTTGGATAGTCAGTGCCTCAAAGAGTCGATTGGTACAGACGCAGTCGTTGGAGCATCTCTGGGTTCTGTTCAACACAAGGGTCGGAGCAGTCTTCCTTCCGGAGGCTCGAGTTCTGGCAATGCGTGCATTGGTGCTCGGGTTCTTAAAGCTACAGGCACCGATGGTGTGGCATTACCTTCAGGTATTGGATACCATGGCGGCGGCCCTCGAGGTAGTCCCCTGGGTGCGGGCGCATATGTGGCCGTTGCAGAGGTCTCTGCTCAGTCGTTGGTCGCACCAGGAAGATTCGTTGAGCAAGTGCTTGTCCTGCCCGGGGAAGGTTCGGGCGTCCCTCTGATGGTGGCTGCATCGAGAGAATCTGACGGCGGGAATGCCGTTGGAACAGCCACAATGGGTTCTGCTGATGATGGATGCCAGCCTGGGAGGCTGGGGAGCTCATTGCGAGGGACTCTACGCGCAGGGAGTGTGGAGCGTGGAGGAAACTCGGTGGTCTATCAATCGTCTGGAGTTACGGGCGGTGGCCCTGGCTCTAAAAGCCTTCGAGTCAGTGTTGCTCAGGCGAGCGGTTCGAGTGCTGTCCAACAACGCCTCTGCGGTGGCGTATCTCAATCGGCAAGGCGGAACGGGCAGCGTTGCACTGGAAAAAGAGGCAGAAGTTCTGTTCAAGTGGGTGGAGCCTCGGCTTCTGGCTCTGTCAGCGGCACACATTGCAGGAAAAGACAATGTGATGGCGGATTACCTCAGCCTGGTTCGGGTAGATCCCGGGGAATGGGAGCTGAATCTGGAGGTATTCAGTCAGTTGGTAGTCAAGTGGGGAGTGCCGCGGATGGATCTCATGGCGACTTACGACACGGCCAAAGCCAGCCGGTTTTTCAGCAGAAGAAGAGAGAGGATGTCCAAAGGGATCAATGCCTTAATTCAAAGGTGGCCAGATGATGGTCTTTATGTGTTCCCACCCTGGGCGCTTGTAGGCCAGGTGGTTCAGCGCATAGAGAAACATCAAGATTCCATGATTTTGATAGCGCCAGACTGGCTGCTTCACCCGTTGTACACGGACCTGGTGAGGCTTCTCAACGGTCACCCTATATCTTTCTAACCTGGTTCACCTTCATACCCCTCATCGTTCGCTCCGCTCTATTCACGCTAACCGTATGTTTCTTCCCCCTCCCTCCCAAGCGCACCTCGAATCTACTCGGTCTTCTGCTTTCTTTTTTCTTGGTCCAAGGCTCTGGAACTCCCTTCCCCCCTCCCTACGTCTGGAAACCTCCTATTTGTCCTTTAAAACTAACCTAAAAACCCACCTTTTCTGTTCTGCCTTCAACCTTCCTCTCCCAGTCCCATCTTCTCCCCCTCCTCCCCCTTTGGGCCTCTGACAGCATACCCCCTACCCCTGTCTCACATCTTTTCTTTTGTTGTCTTCCCCTTCTCTCTCCCTTCTGTTTCCCATTTCTATCCCCCCCCAATCTGTTCTCTGTATCTATCCCTTTTCTCTAATTTTATGGCGTTCCTTTTCTGGCTCTTTTTCGCAGCTCTCTTTTTAAAACATTTTAATTGATTTTATGTATTGTGAACCGCCCAGATGCTAATTGTATTGGGCGGTATATAAAGTTTTAATAAACATAAACATCCCTGGCAACTTCCGGTTCGGGAGAATCTGCTTTTGCAGGGTCCTCTGCGAATGCCGCAGGTAGCTCGATTCTCGCTTATGGCATGGCCATTGAAAGGGCTAGGTTGATGAAGAAAGATTATTCATCGGCGGTGGTGGCTACTCTATTGGCGGCTAGGAGACGTTCCACTTCCTTAGCGTATATTCGCATTTGGTGTATCTTTGAAGGATGGTGTGCAGATCGGCAGTTGCGTCCATCGGTTGTCTCAGTTCCGGAGGTGCTGTGTTTTCTTCAGGATGGTTTTGATAAGGGGTTGGTGGCCAGTTTGTTGAGAGTTCAGCTGGCCGCTATAGCTTGTTATCATGGTAAGGTACAAGGGCGTGCAGTGGGGACTCACCCGGATGTCTTACATTTCTTGAGAGCGGTGTCGCATTTGCGGCCTCCGCGCTGTGTGTTGATCCCTCCGTGGGATCTCAATTTGGTGTTGGGGGCGTTAACAGGTAGGCGTTTTGAGCCATTAGGGGAGGCCTCGGTCAAGGACTTGACGTTGAAAACAGTGTTTTTGGTGGCTATCTGTTTGGCTCGTCGGGTCTCTGAGTTGCAGTCTTCATCTTGCAGGGAACCTTTCCTAGTGTTCTCCAAGGAAAAGGTGGTGTTACGCCCGGTTCCGTCGTTCTTGCCTATAGTGGTTTCGCTGTTTCATCTGAATCAGTTGGTCACCTTGCCAGCAGGGCCGGCCCGTCCATTGAGCAAGAATGTTTTTTGCACAGGGCCCCGCGTTTCAGGGGGCCCCGCGCAAAAAACATTCTTCATCCCAAGTTAAAAAAAAAACAACCCAGCTGCTTCTGCCGCGGCAGCATCAAGAGTGCCGCGGGGCCCCCCCCCCCCCCGGCAGAGCCTCCCTGCATTGTAGCCTATCGTCGAATCCCCGAACACGGGCTTCTTTCAGAGCCGCGAGAGTTTCCTTTAATGGAAATCCCATCAGCCCCGGCGGGATTAACAGAGACGCGAGAAAGGAAACTCTCGCGGCTCTAAAAGAAGCCCGCGTTCGGGGATTCGATGATAGGCTGCGATGCAGGGAGGCTCTGCCGGGGGGGGCCCCGCGGCACTCTTGATGCTGCCGCGGCAGAAGCAGCTGGGTTTTTTTTTTTTTAAATTTGGGATGATAGGGGGGAAGGGGGTTTAGGACTGGTAATGGGCTATGGGGGGAGGCTAAGACTGGAAGTGGGCTGATAGGGGAGGGTTAGGACTGGTAATGGGCTATGGGGGGGGCGGACTTGAAATGGGCTGATGGGGGGTTAGGACTGGTAATGGGCTATGGGGGGGCTAAGACTGGAAATGGGCTGATGGGGGGGTTAGGACTGGTAATGGGCTATGGGGGGGCTAAGACTGGAAATGGGCTGATGGGGGGTTAGGACTGGTAATTGGCTATGGGAGTGGTTAGGACTGGTAATGGGCTGATGGGGGATTAGGACTGGTAATGGGCTATGAGTGGCTAAGACTGGAAATAGGCTGATGGGGGGGCTAGGCCTGGAAATAGGGTGATGGGGGGGTTAGGACGTAATGGGCTGATGTGGGGTTTAGGACTAGTAATGGGCTATGGGGGGGCTAGGACTGGAAATGGGCTGATGGGGGTTAGGACTGGTAATGGGCTGGGGGGGCTAAGACTGTTAATGGGCTGGGGGGTTGCTAGGACTGGAAATGGGCTGAGTGGAAGGAGGACTTGAACTGCAAATTGCTGATGGGGACGGGGGCTTGGAATGGAAATGGGTTGTGAGGGGGAGGGAGCTAGGACTGGAAATAGGTGAGTGGGGGGGCTAGGACAGGAAATGGGCTGATGGAGGGGCTAGAATAGGACTGGAAATTGGCTGTTGGGGGGGTGCTAAGATTGGAAATGGGCTGTGGTGGGGGTTTGGATTGAAATGGACTCATGAAGGGGCTAGAACTGGAAGTAGGCTCATGGGGGGCTTGGATTGGAAATGGGCTGAGTGGAGGGGAGCTAGGATTTGACATGGGCTGATGGGCTCATGGGGGGCTGGGATTGGAAATGATCTGACGAAGGGACTCGGATGGGACTGGAAATAGATGGGGGAGCTGGGACTGGAATAGATGGGGGAGCTAGGACTGGAAATAGGCTGATGGTGGGTCTAGGATAGGACTGGAAATGGGCTTATGGGGGGCTAGGACTGGAAATGGGCTTATGGGGGGCTAGGACTGGAAATGGGCTGATGCGGGGACTAGAAGGGAGCGGATGCTGGGTGGGACTGGAACTAGAATGGAGCTGATGTTGGGGGAGGATTAGAATGGGATGGAGCTGGGAGAGTGAAATGGAGAGGGAAAAAATATTTTGTGTGGGAGGGAAGACAAATCTACAATTGGCCGGATATTGGGAGAGTAATTGGGGATTGAGAATGGAGGGGTAAAATTTGAGTAGATGAAATAGGAATGAGGAAAGAGCAAAAGGAGAAAGATTAGTATGTTAAAGCAGATGTAGAGAGAGAATGGAAAAAAAACTAGAAGAGAGAAGAAAAGACAAATGGACAGCAGACGATGGAGAGTTGATGAAGACACAAAGAAACCAGAAGAAAGTGACTGGAGCAATTGCAGCTGAAAAAAAATGCACAAAAGGTAGAAAAATATCTCTTTATTTTGAATTAATTAATTTATTTATTTATTTATTTATTTAACATTTCTTCTATACCGCGCAATTAAAATCAGCACGGTGTACATCGAACAAAAATACTGCAATGTACAGAAACAACATTGAGTTTACAAAAAACATGGAATTGAACATGGGATCGAAACCGGGGAAACTAAATACATGTTAACTCAAAACTATGTACAATACTCTAATATAAATGGGTGTTGCATTGATTTTGTGAAGATGAAGATTAGTGGTTGGTTGGGCTTGAGTGGGGACTACCTATTATCTGTGGTATTGACGTGCAGGGGCGGCTGGGGTATGAGGGAAGCTTGTTGGTTGTGCTTCTATCACTGGAAGTTTATGGGTAACATTTTGTGAACAGGTGGAGTTTTAAGGCTTTTCTGAATAGGATGAGGCTTTTAATACCACGGATTTCATGGGGGAGTGCATTCCAGTTTAAAGGGGCGAATATGGAGAAGGCTCTGTTGGAGGTAGCCTTTGTGCATGTAGTTATTAGCTTGGGGACTACTAATGTGTTCAGTGCAGTAGACCTTCTGTTTCTATTTTCCAGTGTACCATGGACTAGCTTGCTGATTGGCGTAGGGGGGTAGTTATTTAGGGCTTTGAAGGTGAGGACCAATGACTTGTATTGGAGCCTGGCATGTAAAGGTAGCCAATGCAAATCCTTCATGATGGGCGTTATGTGGTCGGATCTTGACGATCCAGAGAGGACTCTTGCGGCTGCATTCAAAGCTAGGCGGAGCGGGTTTAAGGTCGATTGTGGGAGGCCATGGAGGAGGATGTTCGCGAAATCAAAATGTGGAAGGACTAATGCCTGGAAGGTTGTTCGGTAGTCTGTGAAGTCCAGTAGGTGTCGGAGGTGACGTAGAGTTCTGATCTTATGGTATATTGCCTTTGTGTAATTGGAATATGTCAGCTCTGGGAAATGTGCATCATTAACTTCTGCGCTTTGTTTAGTACAAGAGCAAATTTAATGTATAGTTTTATTTCTACAGTGGTTGTACATTCCAAGTTTGGCTTTTGGGATTCCCAGTTTAATTATTGTCTTCCTGTTTCTAAATTGTGATTCCTTGTTTGGTGATGGTCTATGTTCTGCATGTGTAACTGAGCTGAGGTATTCTGTTTATGTAATTCCTATTTGACATTGCCACTTGTTCTCTTTCCCCAGTAGGTCATGTATTGTTGTTCTCTGAAATGTATTGGTTTAATATTTGCAGCGTTTCCTTTTGATAGTTAGGGTATGGTGCTTTATGAGTCCTGGTAGTGCTGTTAGGATACGGCGGGTTTGCTATGGGTTCTAAATGGACAGTGTTTGTAGTAGTTCCTAATGTGTCTGGCGGTTGGCACTGGATTATAGTAATGTAGAAGTCTTTTAGTCTTTCTTTATTCATACACTCATTAAGAGGCATGTTTACTAAAAGTTAGTGTATGGTAACATTATGCAAATATTTATGCAAATGAGGCCCCTTATGCAAATGAGGCCCCTTATGCAAATGAGGCCCCGCACCCCCCTTGGGCCGCCCCTGCTTGCCAGTGTTAAGATCATCAGCCGGGGAGGCGGTTGATCGGGACTTGCGGTTGCTGGATGTGAAGAGAGTGCTTTGCCATTACTTGTGGAGGTCTGATGCCTTTCGGCGGTCGGAGCGTTTGTACTTTTTTCAGGACCGCGTAAGGGTGAAGCAGCGTCCAAGGCATCTATAGCTAGGTGGATTAAGGAAGTGATTGCATCATTTTATCTTTTGCAAGGACATCAGGCGACTTTGGAATTGAGGGCTCATTCTACAAGGGCTCAAGCAATGTCTTGGGCGGAACACGGTTGTGTTCTGGCAGCTGAAATCTGTAAGGCGGTCACATGGTCGTCTTTGCATACCTTTAGTAAACATTACTGTCTTGATGTGCAGGCGGTGGGGGATGCCGGTTTCGGGTCAGCATTTTTGCGGGCCAGTTTTTTGGTCCCTCCCATTAATGTACTGCTCTGCTATATCCCAGCTGTGTGGGACTGAACTGGAGGAATGATAAGGAAAGAGAAATTAGACTTACCTGGTAATTGTTGTTCCTTTTGGAACTCCAGTTCAGTCCCGATTCCCACCCAGTTTGGGGATTCAGTCAATGGTCTCAGGACATTAAAGGGGCCGGCCACGCAAAGGAAAGTCTACAGTTAAGTGGCTGGTTCCTGTTCAAGTATGATGGTTGTCTTAATGACGACTCTATTCGCCTCTTCTAGCTGACTTTTTTCATGCATTTCTTATCTTTACTGTTGGTTTTCTTGGGGGAAGGTGAAGCAGTTATCCTCTCCTCGCAGGGATTGTTGCGGTGTAAATTAAGGCCGCTAGTTTAAAGTTCATGTTCATTATAACTACTTATGTGTTGCTCCTTAGAGTATGCTTTGTCAATAGATCACTGGAAGCTGGTGGGAGATGTCACTGGTAGATGTGTCAAGCTTCTGACATGCCCAGTCTCCATGCTGCAGGAGAGGTACACTACCCAACGGTGCGGGACTGAACTGGAGTTCCTCAAGGAACAGCAATTAGCAGGTAAGTCTAATTTCTCTTTTGCTTGTATTCGCTCTCCTCAGCTCCCCATTTTTGTAAACTACTTTGGTAATAACATAAATAGTATATGATGGCAGATAAAGACCAGCATTCTCCATCTAGTCTGCCCAGCAAGGTGGCAAGGGTATTTGCAATTGCCGCTCTGTGCAGGTCACCCATCCCCATGCCTTTGTTTAGGAGGGTACCCACTGCTCCGTGCAGGTCACCCCTATTTATATAAGAGATAGTTACGTTTATTTTGATTTTATCCTATTGCTATAGAAGGATCTACTGTGTCCCATGCCATTTTGAATTCTATCAATGTATTTGCCCCACCACTTCCATTGGGAGGACATTCCAAGCATCCACCACTCTTTCAGTGAAAAAGTATTTCCTGACGTTGCCTTTCAGTTTACCCCCTTGCAGTTTCATGTTATGCCCTCTAGTTTTACAGCTTCCCCATCTTTGAAAAAAGGTTTGTTTGTTCATTGATACAGATCTTTAAATACTTAAAAGAGTATCATATCTTCCCTGTCCCTCCTCTCCTCTAGCATATACATATTTAGGTCTTCAAGTCTCTTCTAATACGTCTTCTGGCACAGACTCCAAATCATTTTGGTCGCCTTCCTCTGAACCGTTTCCAGTCTTTTTATATTCTTTGCGAGATATGGTCTCCAAAACTGAACACAATATTCCAAGTGAGGCCTCACCAGTGATTTGTACAGTGGCATTAGTACTGCCTCCTTTCTGCTGGTAATTCCTTTCTGTATGCAACCCAGCATCCTTCTGGCTTTGGCCAACACCTTGTCGCACTGTTTCACCACATTAAGATTCTCCTGGTCTGTGCAGACCAACGTTTTGCCCCCTATCACATACAATTCCCTTGGATTTCTGCATCCCAAGTGCATGACTGCACTTCTTCACATTAAATCTTAACTGCCAAGCATTAGACTATTCTTCCAGCTTTTATAGATCTTTCCTCATGTTATCCACTTCCTCAGGGGAGTTCACGCTGTTGCAAATTTTCGTGTCATCTGCAAAAAGACAGACTTTTCCATTCAGTCCTTCAGCAATATCATTCACAAATACATTGAACAATACAGTCCCAGGACCGAACCCTGGGGCACACTGCTAATCACCTTCCTTTCATCCGAGTGAGTTCTTTTTACTATCACCTTCTGTTGTCTGTCAGTCAACCAATTTCTGATCCATTTCACCACCACCAGATTGTTCACTTTATTCGTAAGCCTCCTATGAGGAACAGTATCAAAGGTTATGCCGAAATCTAGGTAGATCACCTCCATCACATGCCCTTGATCTAGGTCTCTGGTCACTCTGATATATTGCACAAAAGGCAATCAAGTGAAAAAAGCAAACTAACTTATTTAACTCATTACCCAGTATTCTGTGAACTACCACAAACTCCTGCAAAAACACATCATATGTAGCATATCTCCTATTGGAAAAACAGAGCAAGCCACACTCTTACAGATCCTTATATAGAAATTACATGTTAGTAAAATACATCTGAACTCTTCTATTCTCTGTTGTCCATTCTAGCCTCCTGCCCCCCCCCCCTTCTTCTCCTTGCAGATGAGAGAGAAGGAAAAAGCAACAAGAAAGGATGGACTGCATTAGAGCAAATTAGCTCTGCTCTAGTCTCAGCACCTCCTGTTCCTGTTCATAGACTAAGCCCTGAGAAAAAAATGAAAACTGAACTGCCTGTGTCCTCTCAGAGGTGTAGATATAAATTGAGTTAAACCAGTTAAAAAAGAATAAAACCAAACCTAAAATTAAAATAAATCCAAAGTGAAAAGCAGTGGTTGTATGTGCTTTTAGATTATGTCTTGTGTTTAATCCTGAACCACTTGGAAGCTTGAGATATAATTTCTTTAAATAAATAAAGTTGTTGTGGTGGTTTATTTGTTCACAGGATAGGAAAACAGTGATAAAAAGTGCTTTGAATTTGTGTGGATATCAACACCTGTCACTGAGCTGTCATTACTTGTGTTCTTTGCTACACCTAGAATTTGACACCATAGCTGCCTGCGTAGTCAACCTAGTGCTTAAGCCAACCTTGGCGAGGCACTGTGTGGTTTTAGATTAGATTGTAGGTTGGAGCACTACAGACATGTCTTTTGTTAGTCAAGATCAGGAAAAATGCTTATGCATTTTTGTTATTAATTTATATTTAGCTCATCATGCCTTTTCATTGTTAAATCGGGGTGAGTTTCATACAAGTACTGAGCAAAGACCTGTATGCATTGACTTCACTAAATACTGTAAATAGTCAAGAGAGAGCAGAGTTACTTACAAGGGGGGGGTG
Organism: Ichthyophis bannanicus; assembly: GCA_033557465.1. Classification (NCBI taxonomy): domain Eukaryota; kingdom Metazoa; phylum Chordata; class Amphibia; order Gymnophiona; family Ichthyophiidae; genus Ichthyophis; species Ichthyophis bannanicus. The sequence continues at coordinate 605,444,850 of CM066036.1, read as the reverse complement.
TTCATAGACAGCAGCCTTGACCCTTCTCAATCATCTGGGCCAACAGCAGGTAATTAAGTTCTGTTTTCAGGCCACCAACTGATGGTATGGATGCTTTGAGGCAGCTAGAGTTTGGGGGAGAGGGGTGTCTGGCTGCATTTGAACTGGTAACCACCATAGGTAACCTGAACAATTAGCAATCAGTGTGATGGACCGTCATGCTTTTCTGAAAAACTGGAGCCTTCCTCCCACTGGCACATAGTTAAAAAACAGGAATTGATTTGGTACTGATGACTGGACTCTTTAGATGTCTCTGAATATGAGTGGGTTGCTTGTTGAGGAGGTAGATGGGTATACTGTGATTGATATTGCTTTCTGCACAGTAGTTGGTGGGGTCACCAGACTGAGAAAGACTGGTCCGTAGATAGCAGAAACAATTCACAAAGGGAGGAGCAGTGGTCTTTTATCTGCAAAATCATCTCTGTGATCTTTTCTCTAAATAAATTATTACCCAAGCTTGATGGATGCCTGAAGCCCTACTCCTTCTCATGTCCTTGTGGTGACTACTGTTGTTCTGGATGTCACAGGCATCACAGGTGTGAATATTATTAAATGGAATATGAAGTCGTCTAGATCATGATGCAAAAGTCCCAGTTGTGCAAAGGCCTCCCTGGAGAATGTCCTAGTCAATGATACCACCTGCTGCACCAGGGCATGTTGGTACTTCATAATTTGTAGCTGGTTCAGTAGGGTGTTGGAAGACTTTCCTGCCCACCACATCCAGGATCTCAGGGTCCTCAGCACTGGAATAGGATTTTGAACTTTCTTGCCTGTTTTAGGGCTACCTCCAATGACTGACTGGTGGGACCATTGAGAATGCATATGCCCTAGTGCTGACTGCACTTCATACTTGAGATCTACTCTCTTTGAAATGGTGTGGCCACAGAGAGGTATTTGCTGCAGTTTCAACTGCGGGTCTTGAAATAGTTGATGATCTGGTGTAGTTGTGTGATTTATTCTTCTTTAGACCATCTCAGCTTTATCTGTAGGTCTGTCCATCCAATTCTGCACCTTTAAAAGGATATAAATAGGATGGAGTCGGTGCAGAGGGTGACTACCAAAATGGTCAGTGGGCTTCATTTTAAACCATATGGAGACAAACTTTTAAAAATCTCAATATCTATACTTTACAGGAAAGGCATGATAGAGGAGAGATGATAGGGACGTTTAAATACATTTGTGCACAAATGCATAGAGGTGAACCTCTTTCAATTGATAGAAAGCTCTGCAACAAGGGGAAATAGAATGAGGGTGAAAGGGGATAGACTCGAGAGTAATATGCAGAAATATTTTTTTATGGAAAAGGGTTATAGATGCGTGGAATAGTCTCCCAGTAGAGGTAGTAGAGACAAGGATAGCATATGAATTCAAGAAAGCATGGGACAAACACAGATCTCTAAAGGAAAAAAAGGGACTAGAGTAGTTGATGTGGAAAGGTACACTAGATAGGCCATATAGTCTTTTTCTGCCCTCATGTTTTTATGTTTCTATTTAAATTAATCTGTTGTGGGGGGTTCTTCTGCAGCATTCTCCTGGATGGGGGGGGGGAGGTCCTTCCTGAGGGGGCACTCTTCTGGGGAGTGGTGGTCCGATTGCTGACAGAGAGAGATCTCATTAGTATATACCACGCAGTGCAGTACAAAATTGTGTATTATGGTAAAATAACACATGATTTCCCCCTTTTCTGCAGGAGATGGGGCAAAACTTATGCGCTATTCCCATCCATTTTTGTAACTACCTTCCTTTAATATGTCTTGAACATTCTTTTTCTGTATTAACGTAATGGGAAATTGGGAACACACCTCAACTGTTAACACAAAGGTTTTGCAGTTAATCTTCTGCACCCATGCAAAAGAAAGTAAGCATCATGCATTGGAGGAGAGTGGAAGCACAAACACCCTCGTAGTGCCAGAGTTTTAGGTAAGTGCTGTGGGGCTGTTTGAGGTACTTGCTGCTGCTGAAGGCCTTGGCGGCAGCAGCAGCGATAAAGGTGGGAGGTGGTGGGCACCAGGAATGAGGTTCGCCTAGGGCACCTCATATCCTTGTATTAGCCCTGCTTTCATGATCCTATATGCATGTGCCTTGACTCTCCCCATAAACATCGCTGTTGTGTGATGGCTGAGAGTCCCTCTACACCTCCATCTCATGGATTGGGCTGCAAATATTCTGCCTATTGTATCCTTAGCCCAGTGAGAGGAAACGAAGTTTCTCGCATGACAGTGTACAATACTGACACTAGCAGAGCTGGCCTCTCATGCTCTTGCAGTGAAAAGCACTGACCTTTGGTCTTTTTGCCTTTGTGCCTGTTTTATGGATCCAGTCTTTTACAGGACAGATGCTGTAGAGCCTAGCTGCCTCCCAATTCTAATCTAATCTTTGGAGGGCCAACAAAGTAGAACACTTATGTACACAAATTCACTATCATTGCCATATTTACTTTCATCCTCAACAAAATAGTCAGTGGGTTTCTATAAATAAACTCATGCATAGCTACTATAACTTCCTTGATTTTAAATAAACCTATCTTTCATTGTGAAAGTTTAAAAAACAGTTTCTTCTGTTAATAAGTGGTATTAATGTTGACCTCTTTTACTATTTTTTGCATACAGAGACCCAAATCTAACCTGTTAGCCAAATATTATCTTTTGTACAGCTGGTTGGTATCCTGCAGCATGACGATGAGCTACAGGTCTCATCCATTTTGCAATGGATATCACAATGAGTACTTTTGATTCTAGTATCAGTAGAGAGTGTAAATATTAAAGAGCCAATTTTCAGTGGACTCTATCTGGGGAAAGTTATCTGGATAACTTAAACTAGATATTCAGATGATTTAATGGGGTAAAGGAGGGAGTTATTAAACTGCAGTAAAATATTGCATTTTACTACAACTTAGTTTATCAAGGAAGTCACTAACCTGTGGTAACTCTTGTGGTAAATGAACAATGCAGCTTGTGATGAACCTGCCTTCTGTTCCTCTGGAGCACTGGGCCGCTAATGCATGGCCCAGTGCTCCAAGGTAGCATCTCTTAAAGGGACCAGCGTGATAACAAAAAAAAAAAAAAAAAGAGTCTGTGAGTCCTCTTCTCCTTCCCCCCAAAAGCAAAGACAGCTCCCAAGACCCTGATCCAACACCCTCTTAAAGGCAAATTGCAAGCTCCCCCAGACCTACAGTTTCCTTGGACTTCTAATAACAACTCCCTCCCCCTCTATAAATCACCCCAGACCTACCGTAATGAGTCCCTGGTGGTCTAGGGCAGGAGTGGGCAAGTCCGGTCCTGGAGAGCCACAGACCAGTCAGGTTTTCATGATGTCCCTAATGAATATTCATGGACCTATTTCCATACAATGGAAGGCAGTGGATGCAAATAGATCTGATGAATATTCATTAGGGACATTACGAAAACCTGACTGGTCTGCGGCTCTCCAGGACCGGACTTGCCCACCCCTGGTCTAGGGAACTCAAACAGGAGTGACTCCCTTGCTGAGTTCAAATGGCACTCATGACTCCAGTGGTAATGGCAAAAGGCGCACTAGCATGCATTATGGTAAATCATCGCATAGTTTTGTCTTTTAATGCATGTTAAGAGTCAAAATCTATGTGATACTCCCTTAATGCACATTAGTAACTATCCCTTCCACTCGCCTCGGAGACACACCTAACCAGGTGGGTTTTTGGGACTACAACAATGAATATACTAAGATAGATTTGCCAATAAGGGATCCCCAATATATGCAAATTTATCTCATGCACATTCATTGTTGATATCCTGAGAATTGAATGGTCTAGATCAGGGGTGGCCAACTCCAGTCCTAGTGCACCAGCCTGGTTTTCAGGATGTCCCTAATGAATATTCATGAGATATATTTGCATACAATGAAGGTCATTGTATGCAAATATACCTCATTAATATTCATTGGGGCATCCTGAAAACCAGGATGGATTGTGGTCCTCCAGGACTGGAGTTGGCCACCCCTGGTCTAGATGGACCTCCAAGAGGGGATTGACAAGCACTTATCCTCAGAAGGATTACAATCTAAGGCAGGGCTTCTCAAACCTGTCCTGAGGACTCCAAAGCCAGTCAGATTTTCAGGATATTCACAATGAATATGTGCAAGATAAATCTGCATATGCTGGGCCTCCAGTGCTTGGATATTTATTTCATGCATATTCATTATAGAGATCCTGAAAACTCAGGTTTGTGTAGGTCCCCAGGACAGGTTTGGGAAGCCTTGATCTAACAGCTAGATTTTTTAACCTGTATTAATACATTAACATAAATTATTCTACATTAACACATGTTAATGTGATTTAACACAGGCACCTTATTGTCAATAGAGTCTATTTACTAATAACATATTAATCTGAATAATGCATATAAAGTACAAATTAGAGGTGTGCAGAATTTTTGGCCAGTTTTCAGACAATTTTTTATTTTGTTTCTGAAAACTACATGCAAAATTTGCTTAACACATACAATTTTTCAACATGCGTAAGGCAACTTTTCATGCATTTATTCAGAGGTTTTATGCATGTAAAGTCAATTTAGAATTTATTCCTTATGCACATAAAATTTTCAAAAATAAAACCAGACACCATGCATATCCCTAATGCAAAATAAACATTAATTAATGCATTAACACAAGTTGGTAAATCTAGTCCTAAGTTTGGTGAGGAATAAGGGTGAAATGGCATATGTTTTGAATATCATAAGAACATAAGATTTACCATACAGGATCAGACCAAAGGTCCATGAAACCCGGTATCCTACTTCTAACAGTGGCCAATCTAGGTCACAAGTACCTGTCAGGTACCCAAAAGATAGACAGATTTCATGTTACTTATTCCAGGAATAAGAAGTGTCTTTCCTCAGGTCTATCTTTACAGTTTATGGCATTTCCTTCAGGAAGTGTCACCTTTGCTAACTGTGCTACCACGTCCTCCGGAAATTATTTACAAAGCTTAAGTATGTATTGAGAGAAAAAAAACTTCACTCCTATTATATATACTGCTTTGTAACTTCATGGCGTGTTGTCTAGACTGTTTGTTAATTTTTTCAGAAAGTACAAAATCAGTTTGCGTTTTACCCTTTCCACTCCACTCAGGATTTTATAGTTATGTCTTACCTCCCCTCAGCCATCTCTTCTCCAAAATGAACAACCCTAACCCTTTCCTCTTAGGAGAATCATTTCATCTCCTTTACCACCACAGTCGGAATGGAGGAGTAGCCTAGTGGTTAGAACACTGGCTTGGTAACCAAGCAACCAGGGTTCAATTCCTGCTAGCACTCCTTGTGGCCTTGGGCAAGTCACTTAACCCTCCATTGCCTGGCAATCTACTTCCGGTGACACTGCCAAGAAAACCCAGGAGCTTCTGGGTCACCAGGAGTCAGGACTGACTCGAAGGCACACATTGCATTGCATTTGTACCACCATGGTCATCTTTCTCTGTATATTTTTTAATTCCATTGTATCTTTGAGATGTAGAGACCAGAACTGGGAGCGATACAGAAGCTTAACAATATTCTTTGTTTTATCCTCTATTCCTTTCCCAATAATTCCTACTGCTTTTTCACTCCATTTAAATGGAGGCAGCTACCCTAAGGGAGATAAAATGTTTTAAAAAATACTTTATTTAAATTTGAAATGGAATATAAAGAGACTGAATCGAATATACACAGCAGTTCAAAAGAATAAATCAATTTCTTTGGGCTACAGGTCAGTGTATGGTGTAAGATAATAGCTCCACAACTGTTCAATAAAATAACATTTCTCCATTTTTCAACATATAGAAATATTAACATATAGCTCTTGTAGTTTGCTCTCCAATTGCCTTTAGAGTATAACATATTGGATAAAACAATAAAAAAGCTGTCAGCTAGAGAAAGTTGTAAACCTTATGTCAAAGGGTTTGTAATCTGGGCTTTTCCTTTAGTTTTGATTGTTTTTAATTATTATAAGTATTTCTACTGATACTGTTATATTTTATTTTAAGCTGGTAAATCTAGTCTTGTTTTATTAGAATGCATTATCTTTTATGCCACTACTGCATTTAGCTGTTATTTGTTTCTTTAAACGTGATTACTGAATAATGTGAATCTTTTCATCGTGCTGTGGTTTGCTATAAACAAGTATTTCGGATGAATGAAATGCAAATTATCAAAATAAATAAATACATTTTCAATCCATGAAAACTGAGAGTGGGTCCCCAGGGCCCGGGCTGACACCTCTCTCCTCTGCAAGGAGGGTGTCTGCAGGCCACAAGACCTGGAAACCATAGCACTGTAGCTGGCAGCAATAATCCTGCACACAGTGACCATGTTTGCAACTGATGATCTAAATTAAGATCTGCTACACAGCTTTTTCCTTGTTTTGTAAAGCATTTTTAGCAAACAATATTTTAAAAAATTCACTTCAGCCATATGTGTAAGGCGACAAAAGGTTCTCTTAGAGGTATGTTTATAAAGCAGCGGTAGCGGCATCTGTGCTATTTCGGAGCCGCGGCCCCATTGAATTCAGTGGGGCTGCCACTCCGATATTGCATGGAGGCTGCTACCGCTGCTGTGTAAACATACCCCTTAGGGTTACTGGATTTTCTGCAGGCAAATCTGTGACATTAATTTGAAGTGTGGTGGAGATGGGAAGGAAGGAACCCCTTAATTCCAGGTTTGAGTAAGAAGGCATGGAGGAGGGAAGAGACATTATTACCTTGGCCTCCTGGCCCTCTCTCCATCCATCCCAAGACAGCAACTCCATCATTTTCAAACAGAGAAATAGAAATAGTGATGAATTTCTCCCGTACTGTGCAATATATAAAGATAGTCGATATATATTCAGATCACCACATTGAAAATGAATTTTTTTCTATCCCCCTCTGTCCCCATTGCTGGAATGTGGGACAGGAGGCTGTGAAATAGGTGAGAGTCGTGGACAACTCCTGAAAATCAAAAACATCTCGTAACCTTTCCTAAGCATGTAAATAAAACCATAGAGTTTGCTATTTTAAAATAACTTGTGACAACCTACAAAATACTATTCTATATGTTCCTCACCTTGCCACCAACATTTGCTATGCATCCCCAATGGGGGTTGAGCAGCAGAGCGGGAAAGGAACTTCCTCCCACCCTGCAGTTCTGGCCCAATCGGGGCAAGGAAGGAGAAATTTAAATCCTGCTGCAACCCGGTGCACCCGCACCGAAGGGCCATGCCAAAGGGCCCTTTGGCGGGGCACAAGGGAGTATATCTCTGCAACTGAATGCAACTCACCCAGCAAAGGACATGAACCTCCAGTAGGTAGCCTCAACAACTCTACCTGCCTAAGCCTTCCAGTGCTGCACTGCAAATAAACAATTAGCGACAACACAACCCAGTGGAACCTTCGATACTGAAGTCTGCTCTACTCTCCCAGGACAAGATATTTATTTATTTATTTTATTTATACATCTCTTCTATACCGCCACTTCCAGCGATCAGTGGCGGTTTACAAGTAAACAAAGTTTAATAATAGAATGCTATTATTTTACATAGAACAGGTTTAGAACTATTTTACATAGAACAGGTTTTTACATAGAACAAATTTATAAAAGTAAACATTCAACTATTAAATTGCAACTCAATAATACAATGAAGTAACTGGCTATCCATAGTAAAACAACGGCAATGGAATATATTACATTGATTACACTTATTCACATTTTGCTTTCAAAGAGAAATTTAATGAGGTGGGCAAAGTGAATATGAGTGAAGGGTTTTATGTCCTGTCTAGGTAGGGTCAGTGAGTGACTGCTGATCAGTGGTTTTCTCTGAGTTAGGGTTATCTTCCTTGTGGAGGTTATTATAGTGTAGGGTGAAAAGGTGGGTTTTTAGATTTTTTCTAAATAATTGAAGATCCTTAATTTCTCTGATTTCAGCTGGTAGGTTGTTCCATAATATAGGAGCAAAGTATGAGAAAGCTGTGTTGCTTGTTTTTTGACTTGTTTTTCGGATAGAATCAGGTACTTGTAGCATGTGAAGGTTAATTCTTCGTCTTGATCTGTTTTCAAGAGGGATGTTGATGAGCGTGGATAAGAAGGAAGGAGCTATATTATTATAAATCTTAAAAGTATTGATTAAGGATTTGTAGGTGATTCTGCATGATACTGGAAGCCAATGGAGAGAATAAAGAATCGGAGATATATGATCTGTTAATTTTGCTTTGGAGATAATCCTTGCGGTGACATTTTGGGCCAATTGAAGTGAGTGGATATTTTTCTTTGAGGTCCCTTGAAGAATACCGTTACAGTAGTCTAAATGTGGTGTAATGAGTGTTTGTACTATGGTTCTGAAATCAGTGTTATCTAGTAATGGTCTAAGTTGTTGGATTGTCCTTAGTTTGAAGTAGATTGTTTTTACAGTTAGTTTTATATGTTTGGTGAGGTTGAGGGTCTTATCAAGAGTGACTCCCAAGTATTTGATCTCCTCTTTAACAGGGAGAGAATTATTGCCAATGTTGATTTCCAATGGAGGGGTGAAGCTTGTGTTTCTTGTTATAAATAAAGCTTCGGTTTTTTTTAAAATTAATAGACATGTTAATAGATTTCAGCCACAGCTCAGCTTCAGTGAGGCAATGACAAATGTTGGAGTAATCTGGGTTAGACACATCAAATGGTGAGTACAACATAATGTCATCTGCGTAGATGTGATAATTGATTTTGAAACGTTTAAATATGGAACAGATAGGTTGAAGATAGAGATTGAACAATAGGGCTGATAGGGCAGAACCTTGAGGGATGCCCTGCTCTTGCGGAAAAGGGGATGATGCATTTTGGTCTATTTGAACATATTGTGCCCGGTTAGTAAAATAAGATATGAACCATTCAAGAGTTTTATCTTTGATGCCTAGTTGAGAAAGTCTTGAGATGAGCGTGGTATGGTTTACAGTATCAAATGCCGAGGAGATATCAATGAATATGAGAATGAAGGCTTGCTTGGTGTTATCAATACCTCTTATGATTGTGTCAAATAGTGCAGTCAGGAGTGTTTCTACACCATGGTGTGGTCGAAAACCATATTGATGATCATCTAATGGAACCGTGGAGTCTATGTAATCTTGTAGCTGTGTTTGCACGATCTTTTCGATAATTTTGGCAAGGAATGGAATACTTGCAATGGGACGATAAGATGTAGGGTCATTGCTGTCTAGAGTTTTGTTTTTTAACAACGGACGGATAGCTGACTTCTTGAGGGCATCTGGTATACGTCCTTGTTGAAGAGATTGATTTACTATGTTCAGTAGGTCTGTGGCAAGTTCTGATTTTGCTGATTTTATCCATGCCACTGGACAAGGATCAAGAAGAGAAGTAGTGGTATTTAGGTTGGAGATTGTCTGAAGGAGCATCTTGTTGCTAATAGGATAAAAGGCTTTCCATTCATGTAAGTTATTATCTGAGATAGGTAGATTAGGTGGGGTGAAATGGCTGTTAAGTTTAAGTTTATTTGCAAAGTGGTCAGCAATTATTTGTGGGTTAATACAAATTTTGTGAGAATTGTTTGATGGGGATTTGGTTAAAGATTTGACAATCTCAAATAGTTCTCTAGGACGGTTAATAGATTTAGATAACGTTTTAGCGTGATATTGTCTTTTAGCGTTATTAATCGCATCCTTGTAATTCTTGAGTAGTGAGAAGTATTTTATTCTGAGTTCGTGAGTTTGTTTTCTTCTCCATGTAGATTCTGCTTTTCTAAGGCTTTTCTTAAGAGTTGCAAGTTCGCTGGTATACCATTTTTCATTTTTTCTTGTTTTGTGACGAAACTTTGGTGGGTCTGATTCTGATGCTGATCGAATAATGGAATTCCAGTTTGATATCGCGTCATCAATGTTATTGATAGAAGGATCTAATCTGGGAAGTACTGATTCAAGAAACTCTTCTCTGTTAAATGGTCGAAATCTATGAACTTGTTGTAGATTGACAGGGGAAGGTTTAGAGTGTTGTTGAAGGAGGAAAGAAAACTTAATCAGATAATGATCTGACCAGGGGACTTGAGATGTGGAAGGTGAGACATAATGAGGTGAAGTATAATAATATGTAGGGATGAATATTAGGTCGAGAGTGTTTCCTCTAGTATGAGTTGGTTGGTTAACTGCTTGCTTGAATCCCATCTCTTCCATCGCTTCTAAGAAAGATGTTTCAAGATTGTTAGAGAGAGATGGTAGGTTGAAATCGCCTAGCAATATAAGTGGTTTCCTTAATGTAGAATTGCAAGCTGATTCTAGTATGGTGTCAATATTTTGGTTAGTAGCAGTAGGAGGTCTGTATATCAAGCAGATTGCAATGTCCTTGTTTTCAATTTTGAGTATATTTGTGTCATCACGGTTTTCACATAAGGTAGGAGATAACTCAAGATTAGATTTAGCTAGTATAAGAACACCTCCACCTCTTGTACGTTTCCTATTGCAGGTGAAGATGGAATATCCTTGCACTTTTAATTGGTTTAGCAGGACTGAGTCGGATTCTGTTAACCATGTCTCAGTAATGCATAGAATGTCAGGGTTTTCTGTATTAATTATATCCATTATGATGGGTGTTTTATTTCTGACTGACCTGGCATTGATGAGGATGAAAGAGATGTGAGTGTAGGAACTGCCGACATTTATGCGGTTGATATTAGAGTCTGTCTTTATCTGAATAAGTCTGTGGTAATTTATCTTAGAATTTCTTGGAAATAGCTGTTGGGGGTTATGTTTCTGACGATGAGCGATAACATGGATGTGAGAGAATTCTGGGAGGTTCAAATGTGGTGTTAAGGCATTAGCAGGGAGAGGGTGGAAAGAAATAAGTAAGCTGACAATGTATAAGGTGAGATTCAAAGTCAACAAGAACATCTTCTTACAGTTCATGTTGGAACCTCAAATGGTTGAAGCAAATTGAAGGAAACTGCTATTAGTAACAGGTTTAAAGGAGTGATATCTACTGGCAACAGTAATAATTGAATAACTATTAATGACAACAGTTACAAGTGCACATCTATTAACAGCAGTAACTGAGAAAATTGCTATTAGCAGCAGAGTTACAGGTGTGGCAAATACTGACAACAGTATTAACTGAGGAGCTATTACTGGGGATAATATTTATACTGGTAACAGTAATAGTTAAGAGCTACTAAGAAACTAATACTGGCAACAGTATTACAATTGGGTATCTACTGACAACAGTAGTAAATTAAAGAAACTGCTAAATAGCAATGGAATTACAATGTGACATCTACTGACGACAGTATAAGCTAACAGGACAACTACTAGCAACAGTAATTATAAATGAGATTGTTAAGGATAATGTAAAAATGGGAAAATAAATCGGCTGCTTAAAGCTTTACTGAATTAATATGTTAAAATAGACAATATAGAACTTATAACCCCGTTGAGTCAATATAACTAGATCGATTGTGCATATACTTGCTGCGACTGAGGAAGAGACTGTTCTTCGCCTGTCGTGCCACTGCCTAAGGGCCACGCCAAAGGGCCCTCTTGCGAGGCCCTCAGGCGCGGGCCCGCTTGCCTGCGGCAGCTCTTTAAGCACTCCTGTGCTTCCTCCCACGGCCCGGATTGGACCGGAGTGTGAGCGCGGGAAACTCTCTGGCTCTCTCACAGCTCTACCCCGACTGGGGAGCTCTTCAGGTGGCTTCGGTAAGAAAACTAGTAGACCTTAAACTTGTAACATCCTATCCAGAGAGCACCTCGCCTTCACCCAATTATAGGCAAGCTTTCTCCCTTCCCACTCTCCACTATCTCTGCCTCACTCACAGAAAGAACCTTACAATGGTTTCATCAAATCACCTCCCAACTGTTTTCCTCATACACTTTCTACACCAAACACAAACTACCCCACTCTCTATTAACACGATTCCACTGGAATCTCTTTATGCCTGCAATGCTCCCCATAAACCATTGCTAGTTCTAGTAGATTTTAATCTCAAGTCTGCCTCCACCAAAGATGCAGAAACCTTTTTGACAGCCATAGACTTACTCCAATACATTCAGCTTATTAACACCCCCACACACAGACACGGTTCTGCTCCAGATCTCATCTTTGCACCCAAACAACTAGTAGACCTTAAACTTGTAACAGCACCCATAATTACACCAATACCATGGTCTGATCACCACAGGATAAGACTAGATCTAATTGATCCCAGTCACAAACTCCCATACAGACCAGCCTGTATATAGAAGGTGTTTTCAAGAGCTTCGAAAAGGACCAGTTTCTTCAAGAAGTACTCCCCAACCTAAGCATAGATTCCAACAACCTAATTGAGGAGTGGAATATCATCTCCACTGCTGCAAAAGCACCTGTATCCAGAAGCCCAAGACACCAATCCAAGATCTGCCCCCTGGTACTCAAAGGAGATAAGGAAAGCAAAGAGAGATTTACATAGGTTAGAATGACATTGGAGGCGAAACAAATCAAATATCACCCAAGAACACTACCAAATCAAACAAAAAGAATATAACAAGCTTATCAACCAACATAAAAAGGAATATTACACCAATCTTGTCCTCAAATCCGCTAATAAGCCTAGAGGGCTATTCGAAATAGTTCGCACCCTCACCAAAGAATCCAACCCAAAGGAGGAGTCCTTAAATCCACAGACCTTAGCCAATTTTCTGCAAGACAAATTCATACCTCCCAGCAAATTCACGCCAACCATTAGCTCTGAACCTATAAAATCCAGACAGATCTGGGGGAAGTTCAGCATGCCATCAGCCAAGCAAATAACCCGAATCATCTCTGCACTCAACACCAGCACTGCTGCTACAGATCCATGCCCAGTAGCCTGGATCAAATCTTCGAAAGATGATCTCTGTCAAATCATCCACAACATTGTTTGCCTATCTCTCACTCAAGGCAGCATGCCTGAAGAAATAAACTTGCTACTTTAATCCATCAGAACACTGCCTTAAATAAAGCTGATCCAACAGCTTACTGGCTCATCTCGAGCCTCCCCTTTTCTAACAAAGATTATTGGAAAAAATTGTACGTCAAATCCAAGACCATATTGACTCCCATGCTCCTCTGGACATGCAACAGCACGGATTCTGACAAAGCTATAGTGCTACTGATAGGAGATTTCAATATGCCAGATGTTGATTGGCACATTCCTGCTGCAGTACCATCTAGAAGTAAGGAGATCCTGGATTCTCTACAGGGAGAACTATTCAGGCAATTGGTAACAGACCCCACACGTGAAGGGGCCATACTGGACTTGGTGCTTACCAATGGTGAAAGTGTTTCTGATGTTGTAGTGGGAGATCATTTTGCATCCAGTGATCACCAGATGGTGTGGTTCAGTATTAGGACTAGGGCTGTTAGAATCCATTCAAAGGTGAGGATCTTAGACTTTAGGAAGACTAACTTTGCGAAGATGGGCCAATACCTCAGGGAGTCGTTAGTGGGATGGGAACAGCTGGGGGATGTAGAAAACCAGTGGGCAAAACTGAAAGGGGATATTTTAAGGGCAACCAACCTTTTTGTTAAAATGGTAAATAAAGGTAAAAGGAGACCGCTATGGTTTTCGAAAGCAGTAGCTGAAAAAGTGAAGAAAAAGAGGGAGGCCTTCATGAAATACAAGAGATCACAGAGAGAGGAAGACAGGCATCTGTATTTGGAAAAACTTAAGCTAGCAAAGTAGTCAAGAAGGCAAAGATTCAAAAGGAGGAGGAAATAGCCAATGCAATAAAATGGGGGGGATAAAACATTTTTCAGATATATTAGTGAGAAGAGGAAGGCCAAAAGTGGTATTGTCAAAATCAAGGGTGCAGGGGAGGAATATGTAGAAGCTGATAAGGATAAAGCGGAATTGCTTAACAAATATTTTTGTTCTGTGTTCACAGATGAAGAACCAGGAGCAGGACCTCAGAAAACACCCACAAATAGGAACAGAAGCGAGGGACATCTTGAACAATTTTCTGAAGACTGTGTTCGTAAGAAACTAGCTCAACTTAAAATAGACAAAGCGATGGGACCGGATGGGATACACCCTAGAATATTGAAGGAACTTGGGGACGTTCTAGCAACTCCACTGACTGACCTTTTCGATGCCTCGTTGGAGTCGGGAGTGGTGCCGAAGGACTGGAGAGAGGCTCATGTGGTGCCTTTACACAAAAGTGGAAGTAAGGATGTGGTTGAAAACTACAGGCCGGTTAGTTTAACTTCAGTGGTGAGTAAATTATTGGAAACGCTGCTGAAAGAGAAAATAGTGAGGTTTCTGGAGTCCAGCGGATTACAGGATCCAAGGCAGCATGGATTCACCAGAGGCAGGTCTTGTCAGACAAATCTGATTGATTTCTTTGACTGGGTGACCAGGGAGTTGGACCGAGGGAGAGCTCTAGAAGTGGTGTATTTAGATTTCAGTAAAGCCTTTGACACTGTTCCTTACAGGCGACTTATAAACAAACTGAGCGAGTGGGGGGCGGAGCCTGATGTCCAGCGGGATGGTCGCATAACGCTGAGTCTCCCGAGAGGCCTACTCAGAATCCTGAATTAACACCGTACATACTTGGAACTTCTACTCTGATCTTGCCGGGGCACATTGGTGAGATGGCGGGGACCAAACCCACACGCCTGGAATTTGGATCTCCAGCGGCTTCTCACGGCAAACGTTCCAAAACTGAACCTCCGTCCCCACAGAAGGGGCTGGCCTTGTGCGAGGGCCCCGAAATGCAGCAGGAAATCCTCGCAGAGATTAGAGGGGTCAAAAACCTCGTGCAGTCAAACGGTGAAGCACTCCGAGCGCTACGGGAAGATTTTGGTGTGCTGCAAAGCAAACTAGAAGGGTTTTCTTCGCGTCAGGACAAAATGGAGAGCATATTGGACTCCCATGCGGCCCGGTTGTCCAAACTCGACAAAGTTGAACGTCAGGTGCGGGCCTTGCAGAAAGAAGTGGAAGATGGCAATAATAGAGCGCGCCGCAACAACATACGACTCGTGGGCATACCGGAGGGAGCGGAATCGGGAGACATGAAAGAGTTTTTATGCAAAATCCTCCCTTCCCTGCTCCAAATCACCTTTACCAAAGATTTGGAGATCGATCGCGCTCATCGTGTACCCACAAGCATAACGCTCAACAGGAAGACCCCGCGGCCTATCATTTTTCGACTTTTGAGATATCAACACGTTGAGCAAATTCTAAATGCCTCTCGGGTAAAGGGCCATATGGAGTTTGAGAGCCACAAGATCTCCTTCTATCCCGACTTGGCTAAACCCACGGTCGACCGCCGAAAGCGCTTTCTGGAATTCCGGCCGAGGCTTCAACAACTACAAGCACGCTATGGCCTGATGTACCCGGCCAAGCTCCGAGTCACGCTTCACAATCAGACAAGAACATTTGAGGACCCTGATCTACTAGCGGAGTTTTTGGATTCCAAAGAAGCCGACTTGATGCGCTGACTTCCAGAATATTCCTGCAAGTATTCTCATATCCGCTGTACCTGCCATATTGGATCTGCCGCAGCCCTGCAAAGAGTCTGGCGAGGGCAGTTTGTTGCCTTACTTTTGATGATATCTGTGACCCGACTCCATCTACCCACAGTAGCCTCGATGAGTATCAGAGACAGTGTTAATTATGGACTCTGGTGTTTCTTTTCCTTTTTTTTTCATGTCTTTCTATTTCCTCTCTAGGGCCTCCTCCCGCAGACATATGGTCGCCATATTCTTTGGGGGTTTTGCTTCTTCTCTAAGATACTTTGGTACATACTTTTCAATATGGGGTGTATTAGCCAGAATACTCGGTGATTATGTCATTGTTGCACAGATTCTGATTATGTCGTATGTTTTCAAGCGCCCTTACCTAAAATGTCTATTACTGATTGATGGCACCATGTAAGATTTTCTCATTGAACGTAAAAGGAATCAATAATCCGATAAAACGGAAGAAAATCCTAAGCTACCTAAGTCAGGAAGCTGTGGATCTGATTTTTCTCCAAGAAACGCATTTAAATTCGAAGGAAACTCTTAAACTCAATATTAAACCTTACATGGTGGCCGCTTATTCCCCAGCCGTTTCTATCAAGTAGACACCCGCCATCCACCAATGATTGTCGATACTCTTGCGGCCTTTACAGGTTTATTGGGGGCGGGTCTGGGGTTGTATTTATCTTACACCTTCACGAACCTCTCTCTTGGAAGATCGTGGGACTCCGCTCTGTGGCGGAGGTCCCCTCTCTTCCTAAGAAGGGTCGCTTTCTCCTTGATTTCATGCTGGGTATAGCCATATGCTTAATCACGAGGAATTGGAAGGATAGCTCTCGACTTACTGTCAATGAATGGTGGAACCTCGTCTGCTTATATAGTAAATATGAGCAGATACCTCGGAGAGCTTTTCCCCATGCCCAACCTCACTCTCGCTTGTCTAAATGGCAGATGCTTAATGATTATGTACAATCTGCTCATTGCTCCAACATGCCTGTATAATGTGCACTCATCATGTCTTAGATCACCGTTAGGTTTTGTAACACAATAATGTAAGTACGCGCCCGCTTCGGGAATGATTAGTTTTCTAGAGAAGAAGCAGGGGGGAGGGGGGTGCCAGGGGTTTACTTTGGTGTATGTATTACACTTTATGTATCTGTCTTTTAGCTGTATGTCTTCCTTTTCCTTTGTTGTTATAAAATGAAAATAAAGAATTAAAAAAAAAAAATAAACAAACTGAGCACCCTAGGGATGGACCCTAAAGTTACTGCTTGGGTTAGAAATTGGTTGGGTGGGAGGTGACAAAGGTCATGCATTTGGGCTGCAGCAGTCCAAGGGAGCAATATAGTATAGGGGGTGAAGTACTTTTGTCTGCTAAAGAAGAGCGGGACCTAGGCGTCGTTGTGTCTGATGATCTTAAAGTAGCTGAACAGGTAGAAAAGGCGACGGCAAAAGCTAGAAGGATGCTTGGGTGCATACGGAGAGGTATGGCTAGCAGAAAAAAGGAGGTGATAATGCCTCTCTATAAGTCTTTGGTGCGACCTCATTTGGAGTATAGTGTGCAATTCTGGAGACCGCACCTTCAAAAGGATGTGAACAGGATGGAGTCGGTGCAGAGGGTGGCTACTAAAATGATTAGTGGGCTTCATTATAAAGCATATGAGGACAGACTTAAGGATCTTAATATGTATACCTTAGAGGAAAGGCGGGATAGGGGTGATATGATTGAGATGTTTAAATACCTCCGTGGCATAAATGTTCAGGGAGAGAGCCTCTTTCAATTGAAAGCAAGTTCTGCTACGAGGGGACATGGGATGAGGGTGAAGGGGGATAGATTCAGGAGTGATATGCGGAAATATTTCTTTACGGAAAGAGTAGTGGATCCATGGAATAGTCTCCCAGTGGAGGTGGTAGAGATAAGGACAGTAACTGAATTCAAAAAAGCATGGGACAAACACAGAGGATCTCTAAAGGTTAAAAGGGGACTGTTGTAGTGTTTGTTATGGAAGGACAGACTAGATAGGCCATGTGGTCTTTTTCTGTCATCATGTTTCTATGAAACCCTTTTGAAATTCCTCTTTGACAACTTCATCAGAGTCATCGACAACATCAAGACTGGAGTCAAGACTGGAGTGGTCCTCATTTTCCGGGATATCACCTCGCCATTTGAGACGGTCTCACACAGCATACTACTCCAGAGACTAAAAGATATCGGCCTGCATGACACCACTATGGAAGGGTTCACCTCCTACCTTTACAAACAGATGACTACAGGTCAAATATGACTCCAACACCTCTTCATTTTTCACAGTAAGGCAGGGAGTGCCACAAGGCTCCTCCCTTTCCCCCCTCCTATTCAATCTATACATTCAACCCATCTGCTCCATCATCAGAAGACACAGGATCAACTACACCATATATGCAGATGATATAATGAGTTCCACTCCGATCAACCTGGACAACTTGGACTACACAGAAATGGTGAATTGCCTCTAAGAGATGACATGCTGGCTAAACCGAAATAACCTCACAATAAACTACAAAAGACAGAAGCTCTCGTTATCACGAGAAACTCTGGATTTTAACCCCCCCCCCCCCCATGACAATAAAGCTACATATCACCATCTTACCCATCAAACATGAAGTGAAATACATGGGAGTCACCCTGAACAACAAAATAAATCTACAGTCACATATCAGCAAAACCGCTTACCTGAAGATGTGGGTCATCAGATGACTCAAACCCCTTCTCTGCCTAGAACATTTCCGCACGGTTTGTCAAACAATACTCATCCCTGTCTGGGACTAGTACAACCCATATACCTTGGCCTACCAGCACAATCACTTCTCCACCTGCAGATGGCACAAAACACTGCAGCTCGGATTATAACAGGATCTTCAAAATACGACCACATCATCCCCATCCTGAAACAACTACACTGGCTTCCTATTACCTCCCGTATAAAATACAAAACTCTACTTAACATCTTCAAATTCAAACACAACCTCTCTGCTAACTGCCTGGAAACTCTAATCACAAACGACACCAGCACCAGACCCAGGAGGCATCCCACCAAGAAAATGATTACCACCCCCAGAGCATACACCAAAGCAAACCAAGCTACCTCGGGAAGAGCAATATCCCTTGCAGCTCCAGCCCTATGGAATTCTCTCCCAGACCACCTCAGAGGCACCACAGACATCAAAGATTTTTGGAAGATGCTGAAAACTACTCTCTTTATCGAACACTTTGGAGACATCACCTAACTTGGTCCACAGGGAACAGTTCCTCTGCCCCTTAAATGCCCCCTCTCCCCTCTTGAATCCGCCCTCACCTCTCTTCCTTGTCACTTCCTCCTACAGCCCTTTGTTTCTCCTAAACCTCCCTTCCCTACAAACTCATTTTATTAAGGTCACTCTGTTATCTGATACTCTCTATATAGTTCATATTGCAAGAGCTCTTTATGAATGCTGCACTATAAGTTCCTTTGCAATATCTCCATGCATGCCCACCTCCCTCTCATCGTTTTATGTAATTCTTTTTAGATGTTTTGTAAACCGATTTGATTCAAGGAGAAAGTGGTATAGAAATCCATTTAAATAAATAATTTTTTGACACCCCCTTCCCCTCAAGTTTCTCTTCTGCATCACCCTCCTCTTCAGGGCATCGTCCCTCCCTCTAGCCTCACACATTTCTCCTTTCTCTCCTGTTCCAGCCATCTTTCCTTTTTTCTTTACACCCTTTTTACCTTTTACAAGCACCTCTTTTAATTGTTTATTTATGTGTTTAAAAGTTTTCACATGCCATCTTTCTAATTAAAGTCAAAATGGCTTACAGGCTTAAAATACATTACAATAAAATATATGTTATGATCCATATGAATCAAACCATACTCTAAAATCTCCAGTAAAACAGCAGCCCCCAGTATCCCCACAGACCACTGTGCCATAGCGTTTTTAATGAACATTATTTCTAAAATGCCATGTCTTCAACATTCTTCTAAAATGTAATAAGGAGTCAGCAAATCCAGTCTCCAAAGGCAACTTATTCCACTGTGATGAGATAATACAACTCGGTTCCTAGTCATCCGATTTTTTAAAAATCTCCACTTCCGAACAATTTCTATCTTAAGAACGTGGGGCATAGGGAGGTTTATAAGGGTGCACCAAGATGACAAATAGGAGAGAGAGAGCAGCTGCAACAGAGGAACACAAGGAGAACACACTCCAGGTCCCTGTGTCGCTGCTTTTGGCACTGGGGGATTGGGAACAGCAGTTGTGGGGGGGGGGGGGGTGAGAAAGGGTACAGTTGATTGGAGAGGAGGAAAAAAGTGAGACGTCTCATTGGAACTAACTTCTGTGTCTTGTGCCTGGAAGAGGCATCTCTTGACCTTTGTGTCTTATAATCCTAGTGCAACGGCATTGCTGACAGCAGTGGCTCTTCAAATCTGTGCATAAGCCTTTCCAGAAGAAAAGAAAACCATGTTCTGCATAGGTCTTTTTGAAAGAAAAGAAGGCTTATGAGCAGGCAAGCATTTCCTACTAGGCACAGACTGGATCAGATTTAAGATTTTGGTGCCTATAGGTAGGTGAGGGAAGGGGTCATCCATTGGAACTCGGAGAACCAAGGAGGTCCCCTGGAGACTGGCAAGCAGAGGTGGGGATGTTGGGCCAGAGTGCCTCTTTAAAGTAATACTGATGGACTGCCCTAAAGTAAGTGGGAGAAAGATCCTTTTTGACCCGGATGTTCAACATTTAGCACCCAGGGAGTTGCCTGTGCCTAAATCTAAGGCTGAGCACAAGAGGTAAGTGCCAAGAAACTCTGGACTTTAGGAAGTGCCACTTCCTTCATCTCAGTGGCATTTTACAGAGCAGTGGTTTCCTATCAGATTGTTTCTTCCCCTTAAAAGGTGCAGGGTCAGCGACATTAAGATTGTAAAATATAATCAGCGCTGATCTACCCTTCATTTTAAGTGTGTGGATGCATCAGAAGGAAGCAGGCTGCGCCCTTTCATGTACTCCCAGCGTACCCTTCTAAGGGCACCTTGAAGGTAAATCTGTTCATTTTTCTGAGATTTCTGTCTGTATGTTTGCATTTCCAATACTTCATGTAAGGGGGACCTTGAGGATTCTAGCAGGTGTGTGTGTTGGGGGGGGGGGGGTGTTCTGATCCTTGCATATGCGTTGACCACAGATATGCCTCTATATGTGCATTCCAGAAAGCAAGCTCCTTCAGTTGAAGTTGGAACTTCTTGTTTGTTTTTTATGATTTTTTTTATGTAAAGTCTTCTTGGTATATCATTTTACTTCTGTATTGAGAGAGCTATTTACATAAAGAGGAAACAGTTCATCTTACTTTTCAGGCTCCTGTGTGATGGAGGGGTAGATATTTTCAACTGCAGGACTCTCAGTCCAATGAACACTCTCTTCTTGTGGGCACACAGTTCTTAATCACTCCACCCTGCATACAGATCCTCTGAGTTACTTCCATGGAGGATTGGATGAACAACAGAGTTCTTTACTGGGGCCAAATAAAATCCTTCCTAGGGGCTTACATTCCAAGGGCCTTTACTTGATCCTCATCCTTTTTTACCTTTCTGCTGCTTTTGATGCACTTTTCACTCAGAATTAGGGGCTCTGTTCTGTCCTCGTTTTCTTCCTATATCTACCATCACACTTTTAGGGGCTTGTTTACAAAGCCGTGGTAGCGGTTTCTGATCATTATCAAACAAGCCCCTTAGTGTTTGTTCTGGAGGTTCCTCCTCTGCAACCATCTCACTTTCAGTTGGTGTACCTCAGGGCTGAATCTTGGGACCTCTTCTTTTCTCTCTCTGCACTCAGTCCCTTGGTGAACTTATATCCTCCCATGGTTTTCAGTACCTTCTTTATGCTGACGGTTCTCAGATCTGTCTCCCTGCACCTGAAATCTATCCAGGCCCTTATCTCAGAAAGTTTATCCGAGATTGTTGTCTGGATGTCTTGCTGCCATCTGAAACTGAATATGGCCAAGACAGAGCTCATTATCTTTCCTCCTAAACCCACCTCCCCCTTCTTCCTTTCCCTATTTCTGTGGATAACAGTCATCTTCCTTATTTCCTTGGCTCGTAGACTTGGGGTCATCTTTGATTCTACTCACTCCTTCTCCCCACATATCCAACATATAGCTAAAACTTGTCGTTTTCTTCTCTATAGCATCATCAGAAGTGGAGGCCCAAGAGTTCTTGCTGCCCTCGGCAAGCCTGATATGCCACCTCCAGTGCACCCAACATCCAGTCTCTCACTGGGGGTTGATGGGCAGCACCTCTTTGAAGCTGCGGCAGGCCTTGAAGCGCATGCATGCACTCATGACTTTTCAGTCCTGCCCCCTCTGACTTCCTGTCAGAGGGAGCAGGAGTGGCAGGACGCAAGTGTGCACTTTAAAGACTACCACAGCTTTAAAGAGGTGATTGCCATGCAGCCCATAAACCCTCAGTGAGAGGCTGGATATCAGGGGTGGCATGGTGACGATACGCGGTGCAATGGGGACAGCATACAGTATCATGACTGTCTAGTGCCGAGCCACTCATCAGAGCTGCCATTCTAGGTGACCGCCTAATTTGCCTAGTGGGCTGGCAGGCCCTGATCAGAATTTATCCTTTCCTTTCTGAATACACTACTAAGACCTATATTCACCGTCTAGTCACGTCTCACTTTGACTATTTTAAGCTGCTTCTTGCTGATCTCCATCTGAAACATCTCTTTCCCCTTCAATCTGTTCAAAACACAACTGCATGGCTAATTTTCTGCCAGTGTTGCTCTGCTCATGGTACCCCTTTTCTCAAGTCTTTTCAGATCTGTTTCTGTATTCAGTTCAGACTTCTACTGATCTAAAAGTGCATTCATTTTGTGACTCTTAGAAACATAGAAACATGATGACAGAAAAAGACCACAAGGCCCATCTAGTCTGTCCTTCCATAACAACTACAACAGTCCACTTTTTACCTTTAGAGATCCTCTGTGTTGGTCCCATGCTTTTTTGAATTCAGTTACTGTCCTCATCTCTACCACCTCCACTGGGAGACTATTCCACGGATCCACTACTCTTTCCGTAAAGAAATATTTCCGCATATCACTCCTGAATCTATCTCCCTTCACCCTCATCCCATGTCCCCTCGTCGCAGAACTTGCTTTCAATTGAAAGAGGCTCTCTCCCTGCACATTTATGCCACGGAGGTATTTAAACATCTCAATCATATCACCTCTATCCCGCCTTTCCTCTAAGGTGTACATATTAGGATCCTTTAGTCTGTCCTCATATGCTTTATAATGAAGCCCATTAATCATTTTAGTAGCAACCCTCTGCACCGACTCCATCCTGTTCACATCCTTTTGAAGGTGCGGTCTCCAGAATTGCACACCATACTCCAAATGAGGTTGCACCAAAGACTTATACAGAGGCATTATCACCTCCTTTTTTCTGCTAGCCATTCCTCTCCGTATGCACCCAAGCATCCTTCTAGCTTTTGCCGTCGCCTTTTTTACCTGTTTAGCTACTTTTAAGATCATCAGACACAACCACGCCTAGGTCCCGCTCTTCTTTAGTGGACAAAAGTACTTCACCTCCTATACTGTATTGCTCCCTTGGATTGCTGCAGCCCAAATGCATGACCTTACATTTTTTAACATTAAATCCCAGCTGCCAAATTCTAGACCATTCTTCAAGCTTAGCTAGATCCCTCCTCATGTTATCTACACCTTCCTGGGTGTCTATTGCAGATTTTGGTATCATCTGCAAAGAGGCAAACCTTACCCGACAGCCCTTCCGCTATATCACTAACAAAGATGTTAAAAAGAATCGGACCAAGGACAGATCCCTGGGGCACACCACTGGTAACATCCTTCTCCTCAGAGTGAGCTCCATTTACTTGTACTCTTTGTCGCCTTCCACCCAACCAATTTCTAACCCAAGCAGTAACTTTAGGGTCCATCCCTAGGGTGCTCAGTTTGTTTATAAGTCGCCTGTGAGGAACAGTGTCAAAGGCTTTACTGAAATCTAAATACACCACATCTAGAGCTCTCCCTCGGTCTAACTCCCTGGTCACCCAGTCAAAGAAATCAATCAGATTTGTCTGACAAGACCTGCCTCTGGTGAATCTATGCTGCCTCGGATCCTGTAATCCGCCGGACTCCAGAAACCTCACTATTTTCTCTTTCAGCAGCATTTCCAATAATTTACTCACCACTGAAGTTAAACTAACTGGCCTGTAGTTTTCAGCCACATCCTTACTTCCGCTTTTGTGTAAAGGCACCACATGAGCCTCTCTCCAGTCCTTTGGCACCACTCCTGACTCCAACGAGGCATTGTAAAGGTCAGTCAGTGGAGTTGCTAGAACGTCCCCAAGTTCCCTCAGTATTCTAGGGTGTATCCCATCCGGTCCCATCGCTTTGTCTACTTTAAGTTGAGCTAGTTTCTCACGAACACAGTCTTCTGAAAATTGTTCAAGATGTCCCTCGCTTCTGTTCTTATTTGTGGGTGTTTTCTGAGGTCCTGCTCCTGGTTCTTCATCTGTGAACACAGAACAGAAATATTTGTTAAGCAATTCCGCTTTATCCTTATCAACTTCTACATATTCCCCCCCTGCACCCTTGAGTCTGACAATACCACTTTTGCCCTTCCTCTTCTCACTAATATATCTGAAAAATGTCTTATCCCCCCCATTTTATTGCATTGGCTATTTCCTCCTCCTTTTGAATCTTTGCCTTCTTGACTACTTTGCTAGCTTCTCTAAGTTTTTCCAAATACAGATGCCTGTCTTCCTCTCTCTGTGATCTCTTGTATTTCATGAAGGCCTCCCTCTTTTTCTTCACTTTTTCAGCTACTTCCTTCGAAAACCATAGCGGTCTCCTGTTCCTTTTGCCTTTATTTACCATTTTAACAAAAAGGTTGGTTGCCTTTAAAATACCACCTTTCAGTTTTGCCCACTGTTTTTCTACATCCCCCAGCTGTTCCCATCCCACTAACGACTCCCTGAGGTATTGGCCCATCTTCGCAAAGTTAGTCTTCCTAAAGTCTAAGATCCTCACCTTGGAATGGATTCTAACAGCCCTAGTTTTAATACTGAACCACACCATCAGGTGATCACTGGATGCAAAATGATCTCCCACTACAACATCAGAAACACTTTCACCATTGGTAAGCACCAAGTCCAGTATGGCCCCTTCACGTGTGGGGTCTGTTACCAATTGCCTGAATAGTTCTCCCTGTAGAGAATCCAGGATCTCCTTACTCCTAGATGATACTGCAGCAGGAATGTGCCAATCAACATCTGGCATATTGAAATCTCCTAGCAGTAGCACTTCCTCTTCACTACCTTTCCTCTCTCCACAGTCCGCCTCAGCAATTCCACTCTTCTAGCAGATCCCTTTTATCTGTACTCTTCTCTACCACTGCTAACTGGACCATTCATTCCACCTTGCTGGTCTTCAGGCTCCATCTCTGACCCTATTCAAATCCAGGCTAAAAACCCACCTCTTCGAGGCTGCTTTTGGATCCTGATCCCTTTATTCTCTGGCTCGCTACCTGTGTATATCTTTATCATCACCTATATTTACCCTAGTTCCCAGTTTGCTGTGTTGTCGGTCTTGATTAGATTGTAAGCTCTGTTTCTTACACGTACCACGTTATAAATGCCTTGCAGCACTATACAGATGATTAATAGTAGTAACATGACTGCACTTTCAGTTTGTTTAGGTGCCTAAAAAGTAAACAATGTGTGTAAATCATTTGTAAGCTCATATACCTATGAATTAACTATGTGGTTAAAATAAATTCTTATGTGCTTGTGAAAGCACATTTTGGAAAGGCCATTTAGGTGCCCCTGGGATGTCCAAGTCAAACCATCCGAAATGCCATTCTAAAATAGCCCTATCTCTACCTCAAAAAAAGACACACATTTCTTTGAATATGGTAGGGAAATGGGTTATGCATAAGGTCTTAGACATGTGCAGGAACATGGGCAATTTTAGAAATGTGCGTGTGCAAAACAGATGTTGCTGGGATCAGGAACATAGTATGTCTGTGATGAAATTTCGGCCATACACACCCTGGCTTGCCATTTTAGAAATGGAGATATACAGGCACTATGGAAGGAGGTTGTGATTTTCACCTGCTATCCTTCTGTAACAGGGGGAAAAAGTATTGTGACGAGAAGGAGCCATGCTCCTGTTATCCTTAGTGTTGAAAACTGCCTGAAATGAGCACTTTTCAAAGTCCTTTTTGTGCTAAGGAGCCTGCAGGTACAGATATGGACATGTAACTGAAGGAAAACGGCACACTTGAAAAAATGCTATGAAGGATCGCTAAACCAATTCAAATTAAAAAAAATAAGTAGTACAGGCACATCTTAATAGAGAAAATTCAGAAATGATATTCATTGGTAATATTATGCAGCATAATATTTTTGTTAATTAAATATTCAGTGATTTTCAGTCCACTATTAGACAAATGATCTGGGTAATATAGGATAGCAGAATGGCTGCCCTACATTATCTGAATAGTTTATCTGAAGAGCGGTCTAAATCGCCACTACTCAGATAATTCCAGGGTGGACCATATAATATATATATATATATATATATATATATATATATATATATATAGTTCCATTTGCAATCTGGATAACAGCTCTGAATATACGTATTTTATTTAACCGGCACGTTTTTAGAAATTGCTGACCATGCCAGCTGAATATTGATCTGACAATCTTTAGCTTACCCTACCGAGATGGGCGGGCTTACTAATTCTTTTCATCTCACTGTTCCATATTAAAAACAAACTCTGGAGCATAAATGCAGGCTCAGGGGCTCTTTTTCCAAGAGGGGAGGGAAGGGAGAGATTTATCTTCACAGCTTTCCAGAGGACGAACAGTATACTTTAAGACAATATTTCTGGCCAACAAGTTGTGAATCTGTCATACAAGTGACTGCTGATCTAAAAGGCTATTGTCTTTATTTAGAGGTGTTTTATCCCTGCACCTCTCTCTGATCAGATGCAGGGGCACAGCTGAAAGCTGCAAGGCCGCTGAATGCTTCGTGGGATTTCCAGGTCCTTTCAGACTGGGGGTGGAAGGGTGTTCCAGGTGCTTTTTAGACCAGCAGAGATGTCAAGTCTCATTCATTAGTAATGTGCCACATTCATTTGGAGCCTCTCTGTCAGTGCACTGATCCTGATCACTACTTTCATGAGAGAAGTAAAACTAAGTGCCAAACAGACGGAAGAAATCTGAGCTTGCTTTCCTGTGTGCTGCTCACGACATCCTGTTCGCTATACTTACAAGTACAGGTGCAGTACAGCTTATACATAGATTTTTTGCCACTGTGTGGAAAGCACTTTTCAGCCCAGGGAATTTACTTATATTGCTTCCACTATCCTTTCAGAGGCTCCACAGAAAAGCAAATATAATGTTATGCTTCTTTTTTCATATGTAAAGCAATACTACATTTAAATCTTTCTAACTTTCTACTCTGGATGTATCATCTGAAAAAAGTCGTACTTTTTGGACTTCAATCTCACTCTATGGGACAGTAAATGTCACTCTGGAATGGTTCACCCTTGGTATCTTTGGACCAGGGGGAATGGAATGTGATTTTCTAAGAACCTCAGGCTTAAATCCTTTCCGATTATTGGTAGAGAACCCACACAGCTAGAACAGATTGCAGTTCCAAAAACAGAATTTATTAAGTACTTGGGAAGGGTAACTGACTTGACAATGTGTGCACTGCCATATAGTGATATCCATACAGAAAAAAAAATCAAATGCAATTTGCGCCTTACAGTCAAATAACCTTCAGTATACAATCTGCAGATGTTTAAACCTCATCTATTCCTTTAAAAGAAGAGTTTTTAGAGATGTTCTCACACTGGGACATTCCATAAATTGGTACCTGGATAAGGTTGTTGACTCTGCACCATGCAGGAATTTGATACTTTTCCTAGCTGAAGGGATCGCCTCAATTCCTGAGGGTTTTTCTTTTTAGAATACTCTTAAACACTTATAGATGGGGTCATGCCTCTGGATCTTTAAACAGAAACTTCTATGGTAGGTTCACATACTCAACAGTCTTCCTCTGCTCCATACAATTAAATTCATGACGACACAGCTGAGGTGCTCTTCACCGAAGCAAGGAGTGAAGTGCTTACTCCCTTTCACCAAAGAATCATCCCATGATTCTTCTAGTGTAAATTTTTATTTGGACTGTTATAGAAATAATATCACAAATAATCTGGAAGCCATTCCAGACTAATCTTTAGTACTTTACAATAATCACAGATTATAGTGACTCTTTTTTAGCACAGAAAATGCATGCCTTTGAGTCAGCCTGACTCCTGGTGACCCAGAAGCGCCTGGGTTTTCTTGGCAGTGTCACCGGAAGTAGATTGCCAGGCCTTTCTTCCAAGGCAATGGAGGGTTAAGTGACTTGCCCAAGGCCACAAATAGTGCTAGTGGGACTCAAACCCTGGTTGCTTGGTTACCAAGCCAGTGTTCTAACCACTAGGGTACTCCTCCACTCCAGAACAGAAAATAAATGTAGGTAATTTGCTGCTTTTGCTAGAGATCTCCAGTGATTATTTGTAAGACAATCTGTAAAATCTTGTTTTTAGTTTGCATGTAATGATTCGAGTTTAGCTCTTGTCTTCCCGGAATCTTTTGGGTGATGAATACCACGATCCATGAAGATGATAATGATAAGACAGGCAGGGAGCCATCAGATCTGTCTTTGTTCAGGAAATTGTAAGATCTTCTCAGTTCCCTTTGTCCTGAGTCATCACTGAACTTTTTTCACTTGCCCCCTTTCATATGCCTTAGGAAAGGTGGGCTGTTGCTGGACTTTTCCTCAGATAAGGAGTTGTTTGGTCTTCACCAGCCCCTTGGCTCCTGATTGTATTGTAAACTGCAATGCTTGTTCCAGAAATTGCGCTTTATCAAATAAAGACAAACATAACAGCTTTGTATAGAACAGCACTTTAAAAAAAAATGTTGACATTCACTCTGTCCCTGAAGAGTTTGCAAATTCAGCAGCTTTTGTCAGCTTCCATCTTTGTTAGTAGAAGTCAGCATGAATCTTGCCTATATATACCTAGAGCCTGAATAGCTCTAACCATTGCGTGTGACACAATAAAACAAACTGAGAAGGGCATGCTGTAAGCATTGCACAAAGGCATGATTTACTCTTGCAGTAAAGGCATGATTTACTCTTGCAGTACTTGGCTAGGGTATGTGTGTAACTGAGTGGATGCTGGAGACAAGAGCGGCAGGGAAACTAAATGAGTGAATGCATGAGGAGATTCTGAGTGCTGGTGGGGGTCAACTGAGTGTGTAGATTGGAGGGGGTTATGAGTGGGCAGCGGGACTGAGTGAGTGAATGAATAGATGGAGAGGATCAGTAGCAAGGGTCTCAGTGAGTAAATCTGGGTTTTATGATTGGTGGTGATTTATTTGTTTTATTTAACAAATTTTCGATACTGCTTTTCTTGTTTTCAAAGCGGTTTACATTGAACAGTAACAAGGAACATTACACAGAACAAGGTCATTAAACTTGGAGAGAAGGGGTTAACATACTAATTACATGATTTCTTGTTACAGGTTGTGGGGTGGTGTTATTATATGGTAGGGATTGAGCCAGGTTGTAAATACTGGTTTTGTAGGAGGGGTCAGATTTTATTGTAGTGGCTATGTTTCACATATTGGTTCTGTGATGGTGGGGCTTAGGGAGTAAGTGCATGTAGGGTTATAAGTGGCAGTGGGGTGCAGTGACTAGACAGGGCTTTATGCATGCCAGAGGGACTGGGCAATATAGGTATTTGAGTGGCATAGAGTCTGCTTGAGTGAACAGATGATGGAGTTATCAGTGACAAGAAGCCAAGTGAGTCAGTTGATGGTGGTTATGATTGGTGTGAAATGGATGTAGCTTATAACTGGCCAGGGTAGGATGAGGGGAAGGGAAATTGAATAAGCACTAGTGGGGAAATATGAGTGAACGTGAAGGGAGTTTTGTCAGCAGGACTGTTTTGAGTGTTGTGTAGGTTTGAGCCAGCTTGTCCCCTCTCCTAGCATCTTCCTCTCCCCCTCTTTCTTGTCCCTTCACTTTTGCTTTCCTTCTTTTCCCTTCCTCCCCTCTCTATCCTTCTCATCTCACCAGCATTTCCGCAGCTCCTGGTCTCCTCTCTCCTGTGCCAATGGTGATGGGGGATGCATTCCGCTACCTCTGCTCTTCCATAGCAACAGTGGCTTAGGGTTCTCGTCACAGTCTCTTCTTTCTGCCTGCTCTTCTGCAAGTACCAGGTATTCCTCATCTGTAAGGGTGTCTGCTGGCTCTTTGGTTTCCTGCTAAAACTCTGCCTTCTCCTTTCCTTTGGCAGGAAGGGCCTGGAGATCTGTTGTATTGCTTCTCTCTAAGGAAGGACTGCTGGCTCCTACTGTCAAGCTATGTCCTATGCATAGCTAAAGTACGCATGTGGATGGAGATACTGACCCTCCACAATATCATCTGATGTGACCTTAGAAAAACCAAACTGACCCTCACAAGTCTTTTGCTTAGCATCTTCCTGGACTCTAAGCTCTAGTTCCTTCCCTTGAAGGCCTGAGAAGTCCACATTTGAACCCCAGTCACTATCCTTAGGGGAGAGCAAGGAAGAAAAAGAACAAGGAACCTTCAAGACTCCTCTGCTAAATAGAAAGTACACTCCCTGCAAGACACCTCTCAACAGGATATGTCTGTGAAACTACAGCACCTTCTAGATCAGTGCTTCTCAGCCCTTTCCTGGAGGCACACCTAACTAGTGTGGCTTTCAGGATTACTACAATGAATATAACATGAGATATATTTGCATACAATGGGTCTGCAACATATGCAAATTTATCTCATGTATATTCTTTTTAGTAATCCTGAAGGCAACATGTTAGTGTTTTTTGTCCTCATACATCTCAAATACTACTGTACTTATTTCTGAAATTTAACGCATTGATTCAGATGGGCACTGACCGTGAATTTTACTGACTGTCCTCCAGGAACACATAAACTCAAGAAAATAGAGATTTAACACAGAAATTATCTTATACATCTGACTTTTCCGTCATACACCAGATATTGTATATAAATCATAGGATATGCCAAATTGATGAGTTTTAAAGCAGAATTAGATTCCTGAACATGTAGAGTGTTTCCTTTTAACACTAATGAAAGTGAGTACAAGCTAGATTTACATATTTGTTTCTCTAGATAAAGATCACATTCAAAATTTGAAAGGTATTCTACCAGAAGAACTCTAAATACCTTTTCCTTTTGTAATAACGCAAGTAAAATGCTGTCAATATTTTTCACTTTAGCTTTTATTGACTTGACTATTTTAGTTGTTCCTCTTACTGTGTTTTCATGAGATTATTTGAATCGGTTATTATAACTTAGAATTTAATATAGGCCTATTCTAATAAAAACTGTGGCCTGATATTCAAAACAAGCTGAGCTTCTAAATTTAGATCCCTAGATTTGGTGCCTAAATTTATCCCCTATTTTCAGTAAAATTTAGGCATCTAAATTTTCAGCTGAAAATTCACCTAAATTTAGACTTGCCATTTATTTGCCTAGCTTTAGGATCCTAATTTAGGTGCCTAGTGCTGATAATTAGTGCTAAGTCCCTGATTTTTCCCCTTCCTAAATCCGCCCGTTACCTACATTTTATGCTCTTAAATTTAGGAGTCTAGTGAAACTAGGAGCATAAATTTAGGAATGCAGCCCTAGTAAATTTTCAGAGAGACCAATTTAGGAGCCCAACTCTCAAAATTAGGAGCCCAAATCCTTGAATATTGGTTTCTGACTCCTTTCCCACAGCAGCATGTAGACGGGTTGCTCAGAGGTGCTGCTTCCAATGAGATTTACTAACAGAGTCCATGTCTTGATGATATAGGATGATGCTAATATTAATTTTCTTGATAGAGGCAGACTATAAGTATTATTTTAAATTACATTAAATTAATCCATAACACAAAAGTCCACTCCTCTTCGATGCTTCTATAAGGCGAGTTCTTTTGCTCCTTTTGCTCTTGTTTTCATCTTGCAGAAAAAACTCAAGGGTCCTCTTAGTCCCTAGTCACCCTCTTCTGGAACAGCTAACAAAACGTGGATTAATATGGGAGCACTAACACTCTCCTTTTGTCTTACTTAAGGAAAATTGATTTTACATATTCAATAATTTTTATATATGTATTTTTAAACAGATAGGGGGCCATTCTGAGCCACGAATAGCGGGGGTGGATGTCCCGTTAGGCTGCTGCCCCCCAACTAATTTCCCCACCGGTTGTGTGGGGAAGTTAGTAGGGGATAGGGAAGAGGCGGTCCAGAGGTGGAGAGTGGGTGGGCAGTGAGCAGTCGCCAGCCCTGGACGTACAGGGCCGATTCTAATCTTGTCCCTGTATGTCCAAGGCCGGCAAAATGCCTGGGGAAGTTATTCCCCTTAACATTTCTTTTGTGCAGCATCGGGGCACGGGGCCAGGGGACATTCCCCTTCAGAGGCCAGATAAGGGGTCGGGCTGCGGGGAATGCACTGTTTGTGTTGGCGGCTGGCATTGCAGCTTTTAAATGGAGCTGCAGTGCCATAGCAACAGGATGCCATGGCGCCGCGACTCCATTTAAAAGCCTGACTGAGCTGGGCTGTGGCTGTACATGCAGGCCGGAACTGAATCGCAGTCCCGGATTGCACATACAGTACATGCAATCGTGATTCCCTCTGTATGTCCGGCTCAGCCAGATGTACCAAGGGGATCTACATGTAGGACAGAATCGGGATGATATTGTTTCAGAAATCACTGCAACTTGTGGCAAATTACTGGGCTCATTTACAGGAGAACAAGAAAGCAGAGGTGAAAAACCGCAGACTTGGATGGGATTGTGCTATTGACTAGAGATGATGGTTAGTTGTTTTTTTTTTTAAACTGTACATTTGATGAAATTGCTCTCTTTATGATAGTTGATGGGATAATGAAATAAAAAATATAGAAATTAACTACAATGTTTTTGCCTAGTAGCGTATTATTGTTTTATGCTTGACCATACACAGATTACAGCTGAAACATTTTCTCATGTACAATATTATTAAAACCTGCAAACAGGAAGTTTGAATCGGGTGTCGGAGGGGGCGAAAGCAAACAGCCCCGTGGTGCTGAAGTTCTATGGTAAGCACCATGGGGCTGTTTGCGGCCATTGCCACTGTTGCAGGTCCCGAGAGGGGTGACAGTGGCGGCAATGGGCACCCCTGGAGGCCCTCTAGGCAACTGTCTATTTTGCCTAATAGTAACACCAGCCCTGATCTCACCTCGGGTCATAAGCAGTACATGGACAAACCTTGCTAAATACCAAATAAAGGACTATAAATTACAGACAGAAATGTGCAGAGAACCTGAAATTCCAAGAATCCAACATCTACATGCCATGGAACACTGGACAAATTGTTCAGTGAAAATTATGAAACTATCAGAAAGGCTGCACATTCACTTCCAAAGATGACATATTGAAAAGATTAAATCCAAAATAAAATAATAATTTTTCTATCTTCGTCTTCTGCAATATTTGGGCTCTACCCTAGCAACCTCCCCATTTCCTCAAAAACAGCAATTATGGACCACCTTACCACACCCACCAAAGAACAAAGTGGTTCAGCAGTTCCAACAAGATATCTCTTCCCCTGGTACCAATGGTGGCCTTAGGAGGTGGAAAACCAGCAACTTGCCCAAGACCTCACACCTTGGAGAATCCCCAAATTTTGCAAGTGAGTGAAATATTTACACATTTGCAGTTAACACAACTAGTTAGCTAATTCACCCAAAGAATATTAAAAGATCCATGATACAAATTTCATTGTATATAGAGCAAACTGAAATTAAAAATGTTCAGTATATTTAGAGGTCATCAAGATTAACTGTGTAAGGGTCATAAATGGCTTTCTTGACAAGGACCTGAAGAACCCTAAAGCCATCATGACGTGTTACCTCTGGTTTGCCAATTTATTTTGTAACATAATGTAATAATTTTCCAATAAAATATTTTCAAACCTTCTTTTATTTTCCTTGTCTTCATTTTTTTTCTTGGTTCTCTTTCTTGATCCCACCTCAGTTTTTGTCATATGTTTTCTTTCTACTTCATATTTACATTTTTTTGTATCTGTTCCTCATCTATTCATGTTCCATTTTGCTATATTTTTTCCACACTACTTTTTTTCTTCACTTACCCATTATGTTCTCTTGGTCTTTATCTTTCAGATATTTTCTCTGATATCCCTTTCTTCTTGTATTGCTTCCAGTCCCCTTCCTTTTCTGTCGTGTTACTACCCCTAGTCCTTTCTCCCACTTTTTCTCTTTTTTCACATACACAGCCCTCCCCAGTTCTCTCTCACATCTACATTTCAATCCCTTCCTCAGCTTTCAACTAAATACGCTTTTCCCCAATGCACTGCTCAACTGTTCCTCGCTCATCATTCACCTTTCTTCTCTCATCTGGTTCTTCTATCCTGCTTTCTTTTTCTTCTTCTCTTCTGCCATTCTTTCCTTCCCTCATCCCTTTTTCATTGGTAAGCCCCACCACTGCATAGTCTCTCTTCCACCCTTTATATACCCACCCCTCTATTATGTCATCTTTCCTTATCCCCCACCAAGATTTCTTCATAAGCAGGATCAGCACAGGCTAGGGTTTTATTTTTATTTATTTTTTTTAACATGTGCAGCACTACCTGTGCTTGGGCTATCTCCTCTTTGAATATAAACAATCAGGGTCATTACGAGGTACAAATAGCAGGAATCGACATCCCATTGGGATGTCCATCCCTGCTCTTGGGACCCTCTTCCGACCCTGACTAACTTTCTCACACATTATGTGGGGAAGTTAGACGGGGACAGGAAAGGGGTGGAGAGGGGACGGAGTTAGGGTGGGCAGTGGGCGGTTGGCAGCCCTGGACGTATAGGGCCGATTCCAATGTCGGCCCTGTACGTCCGGGGCAGGCTGCCTGTACGGGGAACTTATTCCATATCTGAGGTGGAATAAGTTCCCCTAGTCGGAGGATGGCCAGTAGAGGGGATTCTCCACAGCCTGACCCTGGCCTTGGGAGGCCAGATCGGGGGGGGGGGGGGTCGGGCTGCGAGGAATAAAGCTTTTTTACCGGCAACTGGGGATTGCGGCTCCTGAATGGAGCCCTGACGCCATGGCACCGCAGCTCCATTCAGGAGCCCTGACTGCGTTATCCGGGCAAGGCCTGAATGTGCAGGCCAACCAGAATCGGGTTCCCGGCCTGCATGCGTTTCTGATCCTGCGGGGCTAGATGTGCCTCACGGGATCAGATTCCCATCTAACTCTGTGCATCTGGTTCTGACCGGGCACACAGGGCCGGGATGTCCAGGACTGAATCGGGCCTAGTGGGAGGAGGCAGTGCTGCACTTGTTAGAAACCCCACAGTATGCCCTGCTGCCGCTGCTCCATGCAATCTTAAAGAAATCCGTAGGGAAGGCCAGAAATGCAAATTAGCAGTAGAGAAAAGAATCAGGAGCGACAGCCTCAGCGCTACTGAAATTGCTGAGCTGTGGAGGCAGGTAGGTCTGTTTCTGTTGAGGGAGGGCTGAGGCACAGAGGAAATTCAGCAGCTGTAAGGTCCATAAGAATGTGTACGATGCAGCCACCGTCTCTTACGCTGCGCGGGGCCAGTCTCGTGGTATGTACTGATACCATGAACCTGGCCATGCTGTGCCTGCTGATGACGTGGAGATGATCCAGGAGGAGGAGGGTAAAAAGCAATTACAATCAGGGACAGGAGGTTGCCAATGATGCCAGAGTCGGGGCCACTGGTCACCTTACCCCAGAACCAACCCAGACATGGGTCAAACAAAAAGAAAAGTAAACTCCCAGCGCATAGGAGGGCAGCCCTAGCCTAACCTCAAATTTTGTGAACTGAACGTCTGGAGGGATTTTTTTCCTCAGGAATTTATTCCTCTTGCCAAGAGCCCTTTTGTAGCCAGGGACCTTTAACCTATTGAGGGGGGTACGCATTAGAGCTAACCCAGCTAGCATCCAAGGAAAGAGAAATCCATCCGGGAGCTATGAGAAAGGAGTTCACATGAGAAGCAAGTGCCTGACATTATTTGTGGAGGGGAAGAGCCTGGTAGGGTAAGGATTAGCAGGACCCCCAGTAATCGTGAGTAAAGGCCCGGGTGTGCCTGGAATGAGCGGCATTCTTTCTGGAAGGGGATAACCAAAAACTAGAGAACAGAAGAAACGTATTCAGCTCACTAGCCTAAGGGGAGAGTGCAAGCAACGTTTGCTGCTATTCATTTCAAAGAATATAATTGTTACCAAGTTTATTGTAACCCACATTTCAGCCAGTAAAGTGAAGTTTCAATTACAACCCCAGTGTGTACTATGGAGCTTTTCCCTGAGCAAACAGAGGAGAGAAAAGAAGGTTTGGAGTGCTGACTTCTGAGGGAGTTGTCTAGATCAGGGACTTGGAGATACAGTCTTTCCCCCGTCCCTTTGAAAGTTGTTCTATAGTCCCCAAATCTGCCTCACCAAAAAGGGGATTTCATGGGGATGAGGTTACACAAGTTTTCACAGAACAGTTTCAGTAGCTTCTTACTGTACACAATACTGAAGTTTCTTGATTTTGTTACTTTTAGGAATTTTCAAACTGTCTCCAGTTTTATTAGTGTATATATTATGGTCTTTTGGAAGCTTTAGTTTTGCCAGCTCAGCATCTCATTACAAGATCAGTTCTGCTCTGTGCTATGTCAAATCCTAACAGCAATCAACTGTAGAAATTAGAGTGCTTATTGATTGTATCAAAATTTGCAAAATACTCACTTCCAGCTCCTTCAAAAAGCCCACACCTGGACAGTTCTCAAGCATTTTACCTATAAAGAGCTGCCAACTTACCCAGTTCCAGGAGTGTGAGATTTTTGGCATTTTAAACTTGCATTCAAATGCAGTATGGTATTTGTAGTCCTTGATTTTACCTAGTGAAATCAGTGCTGCAAGTCCCATAATGCATCAGGATGAGTTGTCAAAAATCCAGGACTGGCTTAAAATTTCGCTCCTGGAAATGGATAACTTACTAATGTTTTTAAAAAGTTTAATGTAATTGTTCTGTTCTTTGTAAACCGCCCTTGATCGATGGAAGGGGTGGTATAAAAAAAACCCAAACACCTAAATAAATAAATAAAATTAGCATTAAAGGAAATCCAAAATCATATAGGAAAGGGAGACACACACCATACAAGAGAATATTAGGACAGGAGAGAAAAAGACGCAGGCCAGTAGAAAATCAAGAAGGGAAGAAAGCTTTTTGAAAGAGATGTGATTTAAGTGAGGATTTGAACCTGAGATAGGATGGTTCCAAGCAGAGGTCAGGGGGGAGAGAATTCCAAAGCAGAGGTGCAAGAAAGTAGAAAGCAGAGTGTCTAGTGGACTCAGGTTTAGTTTGAGAGGCAGCAGAGAGCTACAAGCGATTGGTATGGATAGGCCAGAAAACTCTATGCAGAGCATGGAGAAGAACCAAACTCCAGCTCAGGACTCCCTGAAGACACTCCCACCAGAGCAGGTGATCTTCATCCAATCTGTTAGGATACCCACAACAAATATGCATGAGATGCAGGGCCAGCGCTACCATCAGGAGAACTAGGGGGTCGGCTAGAGTGCTGGTCCTCCATAGGCACCGATTGCTGCAGCTGCTTCTCCTCTGCGGAGCCTACAACGGCAGCAATGGCTCAGAAAACACGGGGCAGTGCTTAACTCAACTTGCCAGTGCTGCCCTGTAGTTGCTTCCGCTCCCTTCCAGCGCAAAGTTGCGCCGGAATACGGGAACAGCAGGGGACGGGAGGATGGAGGCGCCTCCAATCCTTGCACCAACCCTGATGAGACAGGTGTACAAACAATGCTGATAGTGTATGCAAATATATCTAATGCATATTCATTGAGGATCTCCTGAAAACCTGATTGGCTGGGTGTGCCCCGAGGACTACTAATATTTCTCAATCCTTTCTTGCAGGAATACCTAGCCAAGAGAGTTTTCAGGATGAACATAATGAATATGTATGGTCTCCATTACATGTGGATTTATCTCATGCATATTCATTATAGTCATCCTTAAAATCTGACCAGCTAGTTGTGACTCCAGGAAAGCACAGGGCTAGAGCATCTTCACATCTCATATGGGTTTACAATTGTGATATATCATGTGGCAGAGATACTGCACATATGATAAAGCTTATCAGGCCTTACAATAACGTACAATGCTTTCTAATGTGTTCTTTGTCTCATTCATTTTAACTTAGTAACTATAATCAGTGCTGATTTTCTGCCAGATCACTGATCTGCAACCTTTCTGAACTTACTTTCTTTTCCCCATTTCAGCCACAGTGGAATGTGGCCTCAACCTGATACATTTTTTTTTTAGTTTCTAGAAAATTACCACTGGTTGCAATCTTGTGTGACTTTATCGTACTTCAATGAGTAAAATGACAGTGTATATTTTCCTATTTGAAAATAGTCCCTGCAGGATTCCAGAAGGGTGCTCTACTGCTCCCTTGTAAGGGATAATATTTGTGTGAAATAAGATTAAATTAGGGAGCAGTGGCCCCAAATTTTCCAGCTAGCCTGGCCAGTTTTCTTCGAGGGAGGCCAGTGAATTGAAGGACCAGAAACAACTGTTGGTTTTCTGCTGACCATGAGCCTCTATACAAGCATCTCTTTCTTACTCCCCCTTCCTTACAGATTTTTAAGTTTAACAATGGGGGCTAATTCTGGTAGCTAGTAGGGCACAGTGAGCCTACATGTGCCCTACTCCCAAGCTCTGCAGGGCTCCCACCCCCTCCTCATTTCTGTACAGGGTGTGTGTCTTGGGAGCAGAGCACACACACACACAATCTCTGGCCCTCACAGCCTCAGAACACGTTACAGAGTTGCTAAGTTACTTGTTTCTAGGAGTGAGATTTTAAGCCAGTCTTGGATTTCTGACTATCTGATCCGGATGCATTATGGGACCAGCAGCACTGATTCCAATGGGCAAAATCCACAGTTGTCAAGTTTCTCGTTTCCAGGAGTGAGATTTTAAGCCAGTCTTGGATTTCTGACTATCTGATCTGGATGCATTAAGGGACCTGCAGCACTGATTTCAATGTGTAAAATCAGGGACTACTGTATTGCAATGCAAATTTAAAACCAGACATGACAAAAAAATCTCACTCCTGGAACTGGATAACTTGGTAGCTCTGAAGTTAGCACTGCTTCTGCCACTACTGGGATCATCCACCCTGTTAAAATGAAAGGTCTGAAGAGCAAGGGAGACGGAGGAGGTTGGAGCTCTTTTTTTTGGGGGGGGGGGGGGAAGAAGGGGGAGTTGTCACCCCAATGGCCTTATAAATTTATCTAATACAGAGGTTTATGATATTTTGGCCTGTAAGTTCAATATGCTTTCGAATATCTCAGTATTGTCACTAACTTGTGACAAGGATTGGATGTGTGAGAGGAGGAGACATTTCCTATGTTCAGTGCAATGTGTGCCTTCAAGTCAAGGCTGACTCCTGGTGACCCAACAGCTCCTGAATTTTCTTGGCAGTATGGTTTTTTGCTACCTTGCATGTCTATCATGAGCACACCTTTTCAACTTCAAAATAAAGCTAGTGGACAACCGTTTGGGGTGTGGTAGTTAGGTCTTCCACTAGGTAATAGAGAACACTAGGTTCAAGTTTCAGTCCAGAACACTGCTTTATAGTGAGAAACACTAACTTATCAGGAAGTCTTTTGAACCAGCCAACGCCTGTTTCTCAGCGTTCTCATAAAGTAATAGAAAGTCATAATGCCATTGGTTGTTTTCCAGGACTGAAAATACCATTGTCTTTTTTGGGGGAAACAGATGGCTCAAAGAGCTCTGTCATTCTGATGTAACATTTTTGCAGTTACTCATTTTTTAAAAAATCAGAGTGGACACACATGATTTAGATTTTCATTTTTAAATAAAAGCATTTAAAATTTTACGTCTTTGTTTCATTTCATTGTGGTCACTGGCTCTTCTGTACAAAGCATTATTTGAACTTTTGCTGCAGTAATTTTCTCTTCTCATTTTATAGAGCTGTCAGTCATCAGTTCTGGTTTTATGCGTATTTACAATTTTCTATCACCTGCTATTAAGTGTACTGTATATGTTCAGAGCAGAGTGATGGAACACAGAATGACTCATCTAAAATGTTTCATAATCTTCCTAAAGCTAACAAAAAGGAGTTGTAATATAGGGAGTACATGTATGTGTATTCCCTATGTTACAGAGGAACAGTGAAACTGGCAGGAATGCAAAAAATTATGCACAAATGACAAGCATGATGAGATGGAGCCAAACATCCCCTAAGGTAGTATAAGGGGGTCAACAATTCCTTTTACCCTCACTTCGTTTGCAGCTTGATGTGCTGTGAGGGCTTGTGTACATCAGTGATGCTGAGGGCTAAGCTATGGGTAGTTTAACTACTGGCAGGGTCTCCCAAAATGGGCAGATCTCAGCTGAGGTGCCAGACCAAGACAAACTACCCACCTGGACAGCAGCAGAATGGGACAGTGTTGGTGGTGGAGGATCACATTTCTGTGACAATGGCAACAACACTAAACAAACTGCGTGGCAGAAAGGCCTGCCATTTTACTTCCATATCTTGCCATGAAATCCCAATGGATAGTGACAACAAAACAAATTGCACTATAGTACTGAAAGAAGAGACCCCCAGGTTGAAAGGCACTCAACCGGCAACAGGGGAGGTGCTGAAGACTTTTCAGAGTAAAGTCAGTATTTATGATGTGGTTGGATCAAAGTCCTCGGGACGTCTGACTGCTGATGTAGCTGTGCATAAAATGTGAGTTAGAAGCTGCAAAGATGTCTTACATATTGGGACATGGAATGTATGAAGCATGAACCAAGGAAAGTTGGAAGTGGTCAAGAATGAAATGGAAAATGTACAACTTGATCTGTTGTGTGTCAGCGAACTGCAATGGACTGGCATCAGGCACTTTGCATCAGATGATCACATGGTCTAATATGCTGGAAAGGAAAGACAAAGAAGAAAGGGTGTTGCATTTATAATTAAGAGGAAACTTGTAAGAACTGTAATGAAATACAATTCAGTCAGTGAACACTTAATCTCTATTCGTCTACGAGGAATGCCTATCAACACAACTGTAATTCAAGTAAATACCCCAAAAACAGCTGCAGAAGAGGATGAAATTGATGTGTTCTATGAACAAGTATAAGCTGAAACTGACAGAACATGCAAACAGGATATCCTGATAGTCATGGGTGACTGGAACATAAACATTGGCAACAAAGAAGGCAAAATGGTTGGAAAATATGGACTTGGCAACAGAAATGAAGCTGGAGAAAGACTGATAGAATTCTGCAAGACCAACGATCTATTCATTTCAAACACCTTCTTCCAGCAATACAAGCAGTGACTGTACACATGGACTTCACCCAATGGATTGTACAAAAATCAAATTGACTACATCTGTGGAAGTCAACGATGGAAAAGGTCTATAACATCAACAAAGACAAAACCTGGAGCTAACTGTGGTACAATCACCAACTACTAGTATGCAAACTCAAGCTAAATTTGAAAAAGAGCAAACTACTCATGAATGTAGCAAAATATGACCTTGAGAATATACCACTGGAATTTAAAGACTGCCTGCAAAATTGATTTGCTGCTTTAGATACAAATGATAGAGCTCCAGAAGAGTTATGGGATGACATCAAGAGGTTTTGTTGGAAGAAAGCAAGATGTTTCTACAAAAGGTGAAAAAGCAAAAGTGACCAAAATGGCTGACCGAAGAAACTGAAAATTGTCCAGAAACGTAAAGAAGCTAAAGCTAGAGGAGAAAGAGAGGCAATCGCAGAACGCAATAAAGATTTCCAACATGCAGGAAGACAAGACAAGGAGAAGTACTACAATGATGCATACAATAAAATAGAAGTAGAAACTATTAGAGGAAGAACAAGATCGGCTTTCCTAAAGCTACAAGAGTTAAAGAAAAAATTTCAGCCTCGAATTGGAAAATAACAAGATCCTCAAGGATCTATGTTGGATGATGCTGAGAAAATCAAGACAAGGTGGAAAGAATATACAGAGTTTTTATATGATAAAAGTCAAGTGGACCAATAGTTGTTTCAACCAGTACCTTATGATCTGGAACCATTGCTGATGAAAGAAGTTGAAGCAGCATTGAAAACCTTAAGAAAGGACAAAGCACCGGGCATTGATGACATTCTCATAGAAGTATTACAGCAATCTGATGCAGCTGTTACCATACTTATAAAGCTCTGCCAGGAAATTTGGAAGACAATATCATGGCCAACTGACTGGAAAAGATCTGTGTTTATAACAATACTAAAGAAACTGACTGTGGAAATTATCGCACAATCGCTCTGATCCTATATGCCAGCAAGATTCTACTCAAGATTATTTAACAGAGGCTAGAACTACCTGAAGTGCAAGCAGGGTCCAGGAAATGGCGAGAAAAGGGAGACATCATCACGGATGTGAGATGGATCCTTGAAAAGACTAAAGAATACCAAAAGGATATCTCTCTGTGCTTTATTGACTACAGCGAGGTTTTTGACTATGTAAACCATGTGAAACTCTGGGCCACTTTAGGAAGCATGGGTATGCCAGAACACCTGATCATCCTCTTGCACAACCTTTACAATTATCAAGAAGCAACAGTTCGAACGGAACAAGGAGAAACAGAATGGTTTAAAATCAGCAAAGGTGTATGACAAGACTGCATACTTTTCCCCTACCTGTTTAATTTATATACAGAACAAATCACCAGAGAAGCAGGATTTTATGAAGACAACTGAGGTGCGAAGACTGGTGGAAGATTCATCAACAACATTTGCTATGCTGATGATACCACATTACTGGCTGAAAGTGAAGATGATTTGAAACATTTGCTTCTCAAGATCAAGGAATACAGTCTTAAAATGGGTCTGCACCTTAACGTTGAGAAGACAAAGAGCCTGACAACTGGCAAAATCAATAAGTTCATCATTGATAGAGAAGAAATTGAAATAGTTGACAGTTTTAACTTACTTGGATCAACAATCAATAAAGAAAGGATTAGCAGTCAAGAAATCAGACTACGTATTGCTCTTGGTAGAATGGCTAGGAGGGACCTAGACAAGATCCTTAAGAGCAGAGATGTCTCTCTCCATACAAAATTCAACTTGTGCAAGCCACAGCATTTTCAATAACGTCATATGGATGCAAAAGTTGGACAGTGAAAAAGATAGACAGGAAGAAAATTGATGCCTTTGAATTATGGTGCTGCTGATGAATACTGCGTATACCGTGGACTGCCAGAAAAACAAACCAGTCAATACTAGAGGAGATCAAATCTAAGCTTTCATTAGAAGCTTAGATGACAAGACTTCGACTTTCATACTTTGGACACATCATGCGAAGAGAGAGATCATTAGAGAAAGACATCATGATTGGCAAGGTAGAAGGTCAATGCAAAAGAGGAAGGCCAGCAATGAGATGGATCAATACAATAACAGCAGCTACGGGTGCCAGTCTGTCAACAATGAGCTGCCTGACTGAATACAGAACACAATTTAGGAGAAGTATCCATAGGGTCGCCATGAGTCGACACCAACTCGGCAGCACTTAACAATAACAACAACAATTCCTCTTAATAAGTGGCTTCAGAGGTTGCACAGTTTTTGATAGTGGTAGGAGATTGTGAAACAAAGAAAAATGATAGCAGATAAAGATCATATAGCATATCCAGTCTGCTCATACACATAAACTACTAAGCTCTACAATCTCTTCCTCTGTCTCAGGGATCCTCTGTGCTTGGTCCCATGTTTTCTTGGACTTATATATTGTCCTCATTTCCACCTCCTCCACTGTGAGGCTGCAGCATGCATTCATCATCCTTCCTCTAAAGCAGCGTTCTCAACCCAGTCCTTGGGGAAACACCTATCCAGTCAAGTTTTGAGGATAACCACAATGAATGTGCATGAAAGAGACCTGCAAGCACTGCCCCTGTTATATACAAATCTCTCTCATACATATGCATTGTGGTTATCCTGAAAACCTGACTGGAAAGATGTGTCCTGGGTTGAGAACTCCTGCTCTAAAGAAATATTTGTCCCCTTTCACCTTCATCCTATGACCCTTCATTCCAGAGCTTCCTTTTAATTGAAATTGGTGCACTTTCTGTGTACCTAT
Organism: Ichthyophis bannanicus; assembly: GCA_033557465.1. Taxonomy (NCBI): domain Eukaryota; kingdom Metazoa; phylum Chordata; class Amphibia; order Gymnophiona; family Ichthyophiidae; genus Ichthyophis; species Ichthyophis bannanicus. The sequence continues at coordinate 605,401,091 of CM066036.1, read as the reverse complement.
ACTCTGGAAGTATTTCAATGATATGATAGTCTCCTTTATCCCTTTTTTCCACTAGAGCAGAGGTTCTCAATTTTTTGGGTTGTGTGGTCCCCTTATTAACCTCCAAAAGGTTCAGTGACCCCCAGTTCATCCCCACACTTCCCAGACCCTAAGCGCCAAGTTTGTTTTTCACTAGCCCTATTTATTTCCCTTCCCTCTCCTGTCTTCACCTGTCTCCCTCTCTCTCTCTCTCTCCCTTCCTCTAGTCAGTTCCTCGCAGCATTGGTCTCTTTCTCCCCCGGCCTGTTCCATCCAGTCTCTCACTCTCTGCCTAGCCAGTCCTTACCAATTTCCCTCTTCCACCCAATTCCCACCTGCCTCGCTTTTTACTCTTTCCTGTGTTCTGTACCCTCCCCCCCCCCCCCCTATAATTTTCTTATGGACCCCACATTAGAAACCAGTGCTCTAGGAAATACATGTTTAGATTTTTTACTCTGTCTCCCATATGCTTAAATGTTTAAAGACATTGACCATTTTGATAGCCACTATCTGGACTGACTCCATTCAATTTATAACCTTTTAAAGGTGTGGTCTTCAAAATTGCACAGAGACCAAATTAGGTCTCATCAAAAATTTATAGAGAGGCACTATACCTCAGTTTTACTACTGATCATTCCTCTTCTATGTATCTATGCATCCTTCTGACTCTTGTCATCACTTTATCTACCTGTTTGGCCACTTCAAGATCATCAGATATGATCATCACCAGAACCTACTCTTCTTTTGTGCACAGAAACTTCATCCTCTATACTGTACAGCAGCATATAGAACTTCATCCTCTATACTGTACCACTTCATTAGATTTTTGCATTTTTTAGTATTAAATCTTCACAATCACATTCTAGACCATTCCTCAAGCTGCACTAGATCTCTCTTAATGCTTTCCACATTTTCCAGAGTGTCTGTTATATTGCAGATTTTAGTATCATCCACAAAAACGGCAAAGTTTTCCTGATAGTCCTTTTCCAATAATGCTTACAAAAATGTTGAAAAGAACCGGATCAATCCCTGCAGCACACCACTGCTAATGCCCCTTTCCATAGAGGGCAACCTATTTACCACTACTATTTGTTGCCTCTCACTGAACCAGTTCCTAATTCAATCAGTCATTTTGGTCCCAGCTTATTAATAAGCCTTCCCGAAATCTAAGTTCTCTTCCTAGTCCAACTCTGTGGCCACTCAATCAATCAAATTGATCAGATTCAACTTACAAAACCTAATTTTGGTAAAATCATGCTGCAACAGATCCTGTAATGCATTGGATTCAGAAACTGCACTATCCTCTGCTTTAGAAGTGATTCCATTAATTTATTTCACCACCAAGGTCAGATGAGCTGGCTTGTAGTTCTCAGTCTCCTTCTCCTTCTCGAAGGCACCTACACACTTCGGAAAAGGATCCTGGTGACTAGGTGTCATTATGGATAATATGTTGAAATCTTCTGCTCATTGTGCAGCAGAGGCCAAGAAAGCTATACTCCTATAAGGAAAGGCTTACATGGTTAGGGCTCTTCAGGGGAGATAGGATAGAAGTCTATAAAATAATGAGTAGAGTGGAATGGGTAAACGTGAACTGATTGTTTATTCCTTCAAAAAGTACAAAGACTAGAGGACGCACAATAAAGCTAAGTATTTAGCTCATACCTTTTCTAGTAGTAGATCAGGGCAAGTTACATTAAGGTATATTAGTTATTTCCCTGTCCCAAGAGGGCTTACCATCTAAGTTTGTACCTGAGGCAGCGGAGTTAAGTGACTTGCCCAAGGCCACAAGGAGTACCAGTGGGATTTGAACCCTTGTCTTTTTGGTCCTTGGCTACTCCTCCACTTAGATGTATTAAGTAGTACATTTAATAGTAATTGGTGAAAATATTTTTTTCAGTCAATGCCTAATTAAGCTCTGGAATTTGTTTCTGGAGGATATAATAAAAGCTGTTAGTTTAGCTGGTTTAAAAAGATTTGGACAAGTCTCCAGAGGAAATGTCCATAGACTATAATTAAAGTGAACTGGGGAATCTATCTACTTTTTAATATCCTGCCAAATACTTGTAACTTGGATTGGCCACTGCTGGAAACAGGATACTGGGCTTGATGGACCTTTGGTCTCACCCAGTATGACAAATCTTATGTTCTTATGTATGTTTTTACTTTTCTTCCAGTGAAGAGGAACCACATCTTCCCATGTCCAATCATCTGGGATCACTTCCAACTCTAAAGAAGCATTGAAAAGGTTAGATAGTGGAGATGCAACAACTTCCCTAAGTTCTTTCTGTACCCTCAGATGTTTTGCATCTGGTCCCATTGCTTTGTCTACTTTTAGTTTAGGTAGCTCCTCAGAAATAGACTTCAAAAAATCATTCAAGATCTACCTCACTTCCATTTCCATTTGTATCTATCTTCTGTAATCCTAACCTTGAGGCCTTCCTCAGTGATAAATATTTATTAAGCAATTCCACTTTTTTCCTCATTAGCCTCTATGTATTCCCCCCTTCTCTTTGAGTCTCACAATGCCACATTTGCTCTTCCACCTTTCACAAAATGCCACTTTTGCACTTCCTGCTCTTACTAAGATATCTAAAAAGTTTCCTTCCTGCCATTTTACTGTATTAGCTATTTTTACAATTTTGCTTTCCTGACTGTTTTCTCAGCTTCTCTTGCTTTTTCCAGATATCATTGCTTCTCTTCCCCTTTTTGCAATCGCTTATTGTTTATGAATGTTAATCCTTTATCCCCTTATCATTTTTGGCTACTTCTTTTATAAAACATAGCAGCTTCTTTCTTTTATCTTATTTTTGAATAATTTCCTAACAAATAAGTTTATTGCCTTTTCAATGTCTACTTTCAGTTTTGCCTGTTGCTTTTCTACTTCCATTAGATGCTTCATCTAGCTAACGTCTCCTTGAAGTATTCCCCCATTTTGACAAAGTTAGTTTTCCTAAAGTCTGCCCTAATACTGAACTATACCACCCACTTAGATGATCACCCACTATGTTATCAGTAAGCACCAGGTCTAATATTGCACCATCTTGAATGGGTTCCATTACCAGCTATCAGAAATGTTCTCCCTGTAGAGAATCCAGAATCCCTTTGTTTCTAAATGACACCACAAATAGTGCTAATATAGTGGAAATAAAATGCTTAATTTGAGTTAACAGGTAGCACATATCTGATGACAATATTATTTTAATTTATTTTATTTTAATGCTGTTTTAAATTGTATTATCTGTAATGTATTATTTTCTATAGATATTGTATTTTATTAAGCATATTATTTTAATGTTATTTCATTGTATATTGCTCTGGGTCTTTGTTATGGTAAGATGATTCATCAAGAATAAGGGATCTAGTTACTAAGGTGTACTAATGTTAACACATGTTAATTAACTGTTAATGCATGCTATTTTAGTGCAGGTCCCATATTATTCAATGGGGCCTAGTTACTAATAATGTGCATTAATGGTGAATTAACACATGTTAACATTAACACACCTTAGTAACTAGACTTCTAAGTAGGTAAATGATACAAGCGGCTTTGAGGAGATCATGTCTGCTGTATTGTAGGCAGATAATAACACTATCATGGTGATTCTGGTGTTTAGCTGATATTGAAATCTAAATTCAGTATAGCTTGTAAGAGAAAGAAACCTTTTGCAGCAGTTTGAGTAACTGAATGTATACTATAAACCATACAATTTAATAAACCACAAACCATAATCTGTTGCCTGCAAATAGCCATTCAGTTCTTCCTGTGGAATTTCAAAAAGTATTTGCAGATAAGTAACTCAGTCTCTGGTGAAGAAAGCAGTACTGTCTGGTTGGAAGATATGAAAAATTACACCAAAACTAATCCATCCTTAGATTTATGTTCATGGGTTTTTCTATTTTAGATCTGATAGGAACTTCTAAATGACCTACTATAGATTGGTCACTACTGGAGATACGCTGTTAAAGTCAATGGTAGTTGGCCTGACCAAGGTTGGCACTTCATATATTCCTAAGGCAGAGTAAAAGGAAAAAAATGTGGCACAGCTAATATTTCGTACTTTTCCATGGGAGGAAGATAACATAAAATTAATAACTATACTCTTGTGAAAGATCATGGGAACCAGGGCCAGCACAACACAGTAAGTATGGCAAGGGGGCGCTAATGTTCAAGGGCACCATAGCTGTCAACTTTCACCTTTAGTCTTGCCAACTGAGCAACAGAGATCCATCCCTCTGTAACCGACTGCTCTGCCAATTCATTTGTTCAACTCTGACTGCAGGCATCTTTATGCTTTCGGAACTTGTGTGTGAGACTTTCTGTTGTTGATCACCCACGATCAGCAGGAAGTCCTAACTGCAAGGTTTTTTTTTTTTTTTTTTTTTTTTTTTTTTTTTTAATCTTTTATTTAAGGCTTTATCTTTCCTGAATACAAAACAGCAGGAGAAAACATCAAGTATTCAAGGTAGAATTCAAATAAAGAATATGAAAGAAAAAAGAAAATCAAACACATTACGGAGAAACAATCAATAATATAAAGAAAAATATCAAAATATATGTTAGCAATAAGGAGTTTAACAAACTCCACTTTAGGGAGCACATATAAACAATTATCCCACCCCCTTATTTCTCTACCAGTTCCCTATCAAACAGGAATTTCTGTAACTGCTCAACATCAGTAAAAGCAAAATTTTGTCCCTGGTAAACAACCAGGCAACGACAAGGAAATTTAAAAAAAAAAGATGCACCCACAGCAACTACTCTGGCTCTTAATCCCAAGAACCGTTTGCGCCTAAGCTGTGTTACTCGGCCAACATCAGGAAAGACTTGGAGCTTAAAACCACAAAATAAAGCTTCTCTGTGCTTAAAGTAAGCTCTAAGCACAGATAATTTAATAGATTCAGATTCAAACGTCGCAACTAAAGTGCAACGCTTGGATATTAAATCTGTAGAATCCTCCAAGAAAGCTGTTAAGTCTTGACCAACCGACTGAACAGAGGGAGCAAAAGCCCCCTCTGTAACAGGCGTCGACAGACCATTAGAAGAAAAAGAATACACCTGGACTACTTCCACAGAGCCTTTCAATTGCAATATTTCAGAGAAATACTTCTGGAGTAACATTTTAGGAGCCAGTAGATGCGTCGAGGGAAAATTAAGAAAACGTAGATTCCTGGCCCGGTGTTGATTCTCCAACAACTCCACACGATAGGAAACAGCAGAAATATCTTTAAGTAAAGGGAGAGAGGAGAATCAACACAGGCAGGGATCTGAGCCAAAGCATTCAACTGTTGATCAACAATATTAAATCTATCAACAACTTTGCCCGTAAAACAGCATAATGATGCAACAGTGGTTGACAAACGTTTATCAATTTGCTGTATAGCAGTCCAGATATCAGCTAATGTTACCTCCCCAGAGATAGAAGGAGGATTCTGGTCAGAACCAGTTGGGCAAACCGGTCTCAGAGGTGAAGCCAAAGGCGCTATAGGAGCCTCTAACAAGGTGGAAGACGAAAGGGGCTGGGGAAGAGGGGACGGTAGCCGGAACTACGGGCTTAAAGAAGCTTGGTCCGATGAAATATTGACAGGCTGCAGCGACGAGACATGCCTGTCCATAGGGCCAGTCACTTTACCTCCAACATCCTGATCTCCAGCTCCAGATTTAACCACCGATTTTCCTTTTCGTTTTCCCATGGACACAGCAGGCAACGTCAAGCGCTCTCAAGTGCTTCTCAGGAGCGCCGAAGGAGCGCAAAAGGGGCGTGTCTAGCCCCTTGTGACACGCCCCTTAGGACACGGCCCCGCAAGCCGCGACTCGCAAGCCGCGAGGAGAGCTCACAGATCTTTAAGGGGATCGCAGAGGGGGTCCTCCACGGCAGGAACGTCCGCCCAGGTGCCTGTAGCTGTACCTCTGGGTCTCCTCTCCCTCCTGCAGCCCTGCTCCGCGTAGGTGGAAAACCGCAGGTGCTCCCAGGATGAGATGATGTCTCCCCCTAACTGCAAGTTTTAAAAGTGTCAGGGATGGCTACAGTCAGAACTGAACAGCTGGCCACATGGGCAAAGACTCGAAGCAGCAAAGAGTCCTTTAGGAGCTAGTCAGGTGGCAGCTGAAGCAATGAAGAAAAGGAAGTCCATCCTTCCCTTCCTTCTGACACTGAGCTGAGCCGGCGGCAGCTGAAGCAGTGATAGTAGGAAGCAAAGCAGCGCTGCAGAGCCATTGTGTTCCATACTCTCTAAGGCCCGGTCCTGTCCCCCTCAACAGGAAGTAGCATCAAAGGGGTTAGGACAGGACCGGGCCTTAGAAAGCACGGAACACGATGGCTCTGCAGCATTGCTTTGCTTCCTACTATCACTGCCTCTGCTGCTTCGGCTGTCAACAGCTCAGCTCACTGAAGCAGCTCTGACAGAAGGGAGGCAATGATAGACCAACAATGGGTTCTAGGGAGGTAGGAGAGAGAGAGAGAGAGAGAGGGTATAACCTTCCCAGAAGATGCCACAACGGGATGGGGGGAGGTGGTAAGAAAAAGATGATAGTGCTAGATCAAAGGCAGGAGAGGTTGAGGGAAAAAAACAGGGAGATGCTTGACCATAGGGAAGGTACAAAGAGAAGAGAAGAAAAAGCTCTTGGAAATACAGTGTGGGGTGAGGGAAGAGAATAAGTAGCAAAGAGTAGGTGTGTGGGGGAGGGGGGAGGGAGAAGGCAGGGAGATGCCAGACTATGGGAGGGAGGGGGAGGGGGAGAGGGAATAGAACAGGGAGCTACTGAACTACAGAGTGCAGGGAAGGGGGAAAGATACCAGGTAGATGCTGGACCACAGAGTGACAGTGGGTAAAGAGGAGAGAGGGGCAGATAATTGACCATGGGGTGGGAGTAGGATGAGCTGGGGTCAGAGAAGGAAGATAACAGAGAGATGCTGGACCACAGTGGCAAGAAAAGAGGGAAGATGCAGGACTGTGGAGTGGGGATGAGGAGGGAGAAGAAGATAGAAAATGGAAAGTTGCAGGACCACACAGTAGGATAGGGGGAGAGGGAACAGGGAAGTACTGGACCCACAGGCAGGGGGAGAATGTGGTATAGGGAGACAAAGAGCACATACTGGATATGGGGGAGAAAGAGAGAAGGAGGGGGTGAGGCTAGTAGATGCTTGGGATGGGGTGGGAGATAGTGGCTGAGGCTTGATATGGAGGCTGGGGATGGGGAGAAGGCATCTAAAAAGATGAGCTAGGAAGGAAGTAGACAGAAAACTGGAAGGTGGGTGAAAGATTAAAAAAGGGAGATTGAGGACTGGATGGTGAGATATGGAGGAAAGCGCTGAAATCAAAAGATCATCATCAGAGACAGATGCAGGGGAGGAAAGGAAGAGGACAGGAGGAGAAATGGAAAATGGACATGGAACTCTGGAAAAAGTACAAGTAAATGGAGCTCACTCTGAGGAGAAGGATGTTACCAGTGGTGTGCACCAGGGATCTGTCCTTGGTCCGATTCTTTTTAACATCTTTGTTAGTGAGATAGCGGAAGGGCTGTCGGGTAAGGTTTGCCTCTTTGCAGATGATACCAAAATCTGCAATAGAGTAGACACCCAGGAAAGTGTAGATAACATGAGGAGGGATCTAGCTAAGCTTGAAGAATGGTCTAGAATTTGGCAGCTTGGATTTAATGTTAAAAAATGTAAGGTCATGCATTTGGGCTGCAGCAATCCAAGGGAGCAATACAGTATAGGAGGTGAAGTACTTTTGTCCACTAAAGAAGAGCAGGACCTAGGCGTGGTTGTGTCTGATGATCTTAAAGTAGCTAAACAGGTAGAAAAAGCGATGGCAAAAGCTAGAAGGATGCTTGGGTGCATACGGAGAGGAATGGCTAGCAGAAAAAAGGAGGTGATAATTTATTTTATTTTATTTTATTTTATTTATTTACATTCTCTTTTTTTTTTTTTTTTTTTTTATAAATTGTTTATTAGAAGCATATGACACAATACACTATCATACAATAACCGTTACAATGTTGCTTCAAAATTTTTCTTAATACATAGTCAGGTTCAAATGCCTGTATACCCCGGCAAGGTTGTCTCTTATCCTCCGCCTCAGGGCATGTCACTGTACAATTCCCAATTCCCACCTACCTACCCCTCCCCTCCCCCCTCTTCCTCCCCCACCTCCCCCCCCCACCCCTCCCTCCTGGGATCCATGAGGGCATCGGAGAGTCCGTCTTTAGCCACTAATAATGGCACCCCAAGTGCTACCCCAAACATAATATCTCGCTACGAACTTTGGGCCTTAAATGTTGAATATAGGGTATCCACACCATGAGAAAAGAGGCCCAGCGGCGGGGGTGTCTCTGTGCACTTCGCCTCTCTAGTAGCATATATTGATGGAACCCATTTCGCCACTCCCAAAAGGATGGGGCTGTAGGCTCCAACCACCGCCTTAGTACAGGGCCTTTCCCCACCAGACATGCCTTCCTTATCAATAATTGCTGCCATCTGCCCTTCGGGTGGAGTGGTCCCAACTGATCCAGCGCTATGAGCTGCCCTGTCCAGCAGACCTGCTGATGTAAGATATCGCTCAGAAAGGTTGCTATCTTCAACCAATAGTGACGAATATATGAGCAGCCCCACCACATATGACCTAAGTCCGCTAGTGGACGCGCACACTTTGGGCACCCCCCGCTATCTGTAAGATGACTACGCAGTGCCCTCCTGGGAGAGAAATGAGCCCGGACAATACTTTTTAACTGAATTTCGCGCCAGCGAGCTCCTTCTGCCAGGCCGGCCACCCTGCATAACGCCGCCTTTGTGGAGCCCGGAGCAACCTCACAGCCCAATTCTCGCGCCCAAGAATCCTCCTCTGTTGAGTAGTCTACCGATTGCACATAGGGATCCAATGCCTTTTTAAAGTACGAAATAGTCGGTTTATCCTCTGTGCCCAAGGCGAAAAACGCTATGATCCGCGCCGAACGATCGCTCTGCAGGTCCCGTCTTGCCACAGAATGCACATAGTGCAACAACTGTCGGTACGGGAACAAGGAAGTCCGAGGGCTCAAGTTATATTCATGACAAAGCACTTCCAAAGTCTTACACCGCCCTTCTAAGTCGACTACGTGCCCCAAGAGTCGTATTCCGACTCGTGCCCATTGAGCGAAGAGGGCCGACTCGGAGCCTGGGGGAAACAAAGCATTTCCCTGTAGTGGCAGCCAGCACAAAGTCACTGAGGAATTCTCCCATATTACGTTCAGCCGTTGCCACGCACAACGCGCTGTCCGTATCAACACACTTTTCCCTAGGTGACCCGGCAGAGCCGCCCGTGGGAGGTGAAGAACCGCCAGCAGTGAGTGTGGTGCTACCAAAGCCTCTTCCACCTCCCTTGGAGTATATAGCTCTGTGTTACCGAGCCAGTCCCCCAGGTGTCTAGCCTGGCAAGCCAAAGCATAAGCCCCGAGATCCGGTACTCCAATCCCTCCTGTTCTCCAGCCCCCCTTTAGACGGCATAATGGGATACGCGCACGAGCCCCTCGCCAAAGGAAACCACGAAACTCCCGTTCGATACGAAGGAGGTCACGCCGGAGTAGCCAGACTGGTAGGGTTTGTAGCCAATAAAGAATCCGCGGTAGTACTACCATCCCCAGTACTGCTGCCCTACCTAAGAGGGACAGGGGGAGCGGCATCCATGCCCGAATATGCGTTCGAAGAGCCACCCAGATACGCTCAAAGTTCTGTTTGTACAATACTGATGTATCTTTGGTAAGGGTAATCCCTAGATAAATAATGGAGTTCGCCGCCCACCGCAGCGGGAAGCTCCCCTTCCAACACTGTTGTAGTCGACCGCCCACATCCAAAGCTTCTGATTTGTCTTGATTAATCCGTAATCCCGCGAAGTCACCATACCTGGTAAACTCGGCAAGTAGATTTGGCAGCGAATGTTGCGGGTCGCATAAATGAACTAAAATATCATCGGCAAAGGCTGCTATTTTGAACCCACCGGGCCCGACGGGGACTCCACGAATCGTGGGAGAGCCCGCTATGCTTCGCAACAAAGGATCAATAGTTAACACAAATAGTAGCGGGGAGAGTGGGCAGCCCTGTTGCGTGCCGCGCGGCGAAAGTTTGAATGAATCAGATAAGGTCCCATTGCATAAAATGCTCGCGGTAGGGTATGTGTATAAAAGCTTCACCATTGCAATAAAGGAGTCACCCAGCCCATAACGAGGTAAGAGAAACTCCAAATAGTCCCAACTGACTCGGTCAAACGCCTTGTCAGCGTCAAAGCTAACCAACAGGGACTGTAGCTCTCGCGTACGCACCCATTCCATAGAGGCTAAAATCTTCCTCAAGTTCCGCACCGCATGTCTCCCTCGTACAAAACCCACCTGTGACTCATGTAACAGGCCCCCCAAAACATCAGCCAAGCGATTTGCTAGAATCTTTGCAAGTATCTTCGAGTCGAAGTTCAATAGGGAAATGGGCCTATAAGAGGCAGTCTGCAGAGGGTCCTTACCAGGTTTAGGAATCAGAGTAATAAATGCGTGATTCATACCCCAAGTAAATTTCCCCTGCTCTACCCTCCTATGATATAGCTCAGTTAATACCGGGGCGAGACGGCCTGTCAGTAATTTATAGAACTCTGCTCCAAAGCCGTCCGGGCCAGGCGATTTGTAGCAGCTAGCTCCCATGATTACTTTATGCGTCTCTTCTTCTGTCACCGGTGCACCCAACATCGAGCGCTGCTCCGCTGTCAACACTGGTAGATGTAGGTCTTGTAGATAGCGTTCCATGGCTGCCAGCGACCCTGTTGTTCCCTGATAGAGTTTTTGAAAGAAACCACGGAACATTTGGGCTATTGCTTGACTATTTGTGTGCAGCTGGCCTTGATCGTCTCGCAATGCCGCTATAAAGCGGGAGCCGCGGCTACCACGTAAGCACCGCGCCAGGAGCCTCCCGGGTTTATTCCCAAAACGATAAAGTTGATATCGGTAATAAAACAAGGATTTCTTTGCGCGTTGGTGAAGCAGTTCATTAAGCGACGATTGCAACTCCCAAAGCAAAGCTTTATTAACCGCCGTGGGATTCCCCGCGCATCGTCGACGAGCCCTAACGACTTGTCGCTCTAGTTGTACTATACGGGAGGCTATCAACTTCCTTTTCCGCGCCCCGTAGGCAATAATGTCTCCGCGTAGGACCACCTTCGCTGTTTCCCACAATAATTCAGGTTCCTCACGGTGCTGCCGATGGTTGTCCATAAATTCATCCCATTTTTGTTCTAAATAGGCATGAAATTCGGCATCAACGTATAGCCCTAAGGGAAATCGCCAAATGCGCTGCAGAGGAGCGGGGTCTCCCCACCGCAGAGCTACCCACACTGGCGTATGGTCAGATATCACACTCGGACCAATCTCTGCCTCTCCCACCTGCGCGAACAATCTTTCCGAGAGCAGAACATAGTCAATCCGTGCACTGGAGGTGTGAGCCCGCGACTGATGTGTGAAGTCCCATTCCATAGGATGGAGTAAACGCCACGGGTCCACCAACCCAAGGCGTCGTCGCAGCCGCTGGAGTGCTCTAGTTATCGGGACCCGCCACCCCTCCTGTCCACCCCCCGTAGTATCTAAAGTGATATCCATTACCCCATTACAGTCTCCCGCTAGAATCAGAGGGGCTTCTGGAAACTGCTCAACCTGCGAGGCCAAACCAGCATAAAAGGCATTATCCAGGACATTAGGGGCATATAGGTTACCCAGCACCACCCGTCGTCCCTCCAGGGAGCCACATACCAAAAGATATCTGCCGCCAGGGTCAACATATTGCTGTTCAAGCACAAAGCGCACACGCTTATGGATCAGCAGGACCACCCCAGCCTTTCTCCCAAGTGCCGGGGCCCCCCAACTCTGCCCTACCCAGTCCCTCTGTAGCTTCGCATGTTCCTCCGCAGTCTGGTGGGTTTCCTGCAAAAAAGCAATGTCACATTGCAGCCGGGCTAGAGCCTGCAGCACTTTATAACGCTTAATAGGGTTGCCTATGCCACAGATATTCCAAGATACAATCTTCAGCTTAAGGCGGGTTATAGCACCACCCATTGGCCGGTGTGGTAAGAATCTGAAAGTGAGCCCCCCCAGCCTGGGGCCCACTCGTACACCAGTACAATGGCTCAAAATTTATCACCCGCATGACCTCAGGATCCCATTGCCCCCCCAACCCCTCCCCTCTCCCAACCCCCCCTAACCTTCCCTCCCTTCCCCGATCCCTGCCCCAACCCCTTTTTTCCCCCCCTTGTACTCTGAACCTTCTCCACCTCCCCACCCTTGAGAAGTCCAACCCAGGCCCCTCTGGGAGTGCCCGCCCCCCCGCCCACTGGATAATGTATAAAAAGGGAACCCCACTAGCAGTTCAATCACCGCTCTGCGGAACCTCTGACAAAGGTAAAATTCCCTTCCACTCAGGCGGTGTCCTGTTCCCGAGTCCCCAGACCTCCCAGATCCCCGTCGGGGATATGAGAAGCCCCTAGGTAACTCAGCCCCTTATGACAGCAAGCAAAAGCAAATCTATAAGCTCTAACTAGGACAGGGCCATGTAACAGCCTCAGAGGCTAATATATGTTAATACTAACAGAGAGCTTAGCTGCCAACATAAACATACGTTTTAATCCAGTCTGCTAGGTTCGTTGCCTGCGAGGTCTGGACCAACCCTCCTGGATTCACTTCTTACACAGAGAATTAGTAGGGCATCTCCCTCCGTCCCACCTGACTACATTATGGCTTAGGACCTGCTCATCGAACATAGCCTTAGTCCCTTGGGCCTAATTTAATAATACTGAGAGAGAAATTAAACAAAATTATGAAAGACCTAGATAAGAACATCTCGCCCCCCAGACTGCCAAGTAATACACAATTCTACGTCAGAGAGCAAACTGATCAGGATAGTAGTAAGGAGAACAAGGGAAATAATATTTTCAACAAGATACTTTGTTAAGTAGCCCCGAAGGATCCGAAACAATGTAACAGATCACTGCAACGTAAGTTTGTAACAAGTTCAACAATGGCCTAATGCAATTCAATGGGTACTTTGTTATTCTACAGGCAGTCAAATATACAGGCCTGACTGATGCTGAGGCCTAGTGTCTCTCCGGTTGCCTTTCTCGACGAAGCAGCTAATCGCCACCAAGCAGATCACTCCAGTAGGCTCAGCGAGGAGGTAGTGGGGGTGTTTGTCCTCTGGCAGTCAGACGATTCACATACCCCTCTGCCTCCGCGGCCGCTGCAAACACGTGGTGGGATCCTTCGTGGGTGATGTGTAATTTAGCCGGATACTGCACCGTGAAGCGGATTCCAGCGCCAATTAGTTTTTTCGCATAAAGGAGCGTATTCACGGCGCTTCTTACTCAGCATCGCTGAGTAATCTTGCGCCACGCGGATCCTCGCGTTGTTGTAGAGAATTTCCCCTTTCTGTCGGGCTGCACGTAGGATCCTTTCTTTTTGGGGAAAGAAGGCAAACTTTACGAGCACAATCCTTGGCCGGGCATCCTTTGCCTGTTTACAGCCGACACGGTGTGCTCGTTCAATGCGGATCGGGCCGCCGCTCTCCTCGCCGTTCAATAACTGTGCAAAGAGCATCTCCAAATGGCCCTGCAGATCTTTGTCTGCTATGTTCTCAGATAGTCCCATAACTCGGAGGTTGCAGCGCCGTGATCTGTTTTCCAGATCATCCAGTTTAGCCTCGTGTAGTGCAAGCTGGTGCCTTAGGCCAGCAGCCTCCGTCTCCAGTGTCCCGATCTTCTCTTCAGCTTGCCCCAGGCGGTCTTCTGCCTCTTGAAGCCTACTCCCAAGGCTGTACACCGAGGCCCGCAGGCCGTCCATTTTTTCGTGAAGGGCCTCGAATTGCGGCGATAGAGCCGCGGCCACCGCCGCTGACATCACGTCCAGTGAGGCCGGGGATTTGGGTGAGCCAGATGGTGTGGCCATGTCAGCCATTTTGCTGGAGCCTGTCCCCCGCTCCCGCTCTCGCCTGGCCGACTTGGGTGCCGTCGCCATTTGATCTGTCCTCTAAGCTTCACACCGGAGCTCTTGATGCCCTCCAAAGTACCCGAGGGAACTTTTCGTCGGTTTTCCGCGGGCTTGCACGGTTCAAAATCGCCGGTTTGGGCAGTGGGGCACGGAGCACTCCCAGGATGCGACCACTACTCTGCTCGCATCACGTGACCTCTTATTTACATTCTCTTATATACCGCGCTATTCTGCATCAGTGCGGTTTACTGTGTGATAATGCCTCTGTATAAGTCTTTGGTGCGACCTCATTTGGAGTATAGTGTGCAATTCTGGAGACCGCACCTTCAAAAGGATGTGAACAGGATGGAGTCGGTGCAGAGGGTGTCTACTAAAATGATTAGTGGGCTTCATTATAAAGCATATGAGGACAGACTTATGGATCTTAATATGTACACCTTAGAGGAAAGGCGGGATAGAGGTGATATGATTGAGATGTTTAAATACTTCCGTGGCATAAATGTTCAGGGAGAGAGCCTCTTTCAATTGAAAGCAAGTTCTGCTACGAGGGGACATGGGATGAGGGTGAAGGGAGATAGATTCAGGAGTGATATGCGTAAATATTTCTTTACGGAAAGAGTAGTGGATCCATGGAATAGTCTCCCAGTGGAGGTGGTAGAGATGAGGACAGTAACTGAATTCAAAAAAGCATGGGACCAACACAGAGGATCTCTAAAGGTAAAAAGTGGACTGTTGTAGTTGTTGATATGGAAGGACAGACTAAATAGACCATGTGGTCTTTTTCTGTCATCATGTTTCTATGTTTCTATGTAAAAAGAGTTAAGAGATGACAAACAGAGGAAATCAGAGACTGGATCTAACACGAATAGGAAAAATAAAAATTCCAGAAAATAAAGGCAAACAAATGCATTTTATTCTGAATTTAGTAAATTGGAATATATCAGCTTTAGTAAAAGAGTATCTCTTAACTCTTTGTATTCTGGATAAACAATCCAGGTAAACAAAAAGAATGTGAACCTCACAAACAGTCAGACAACCTGAAGAAATTATTTAAAAACTTATCATGAAAAAATTATATATACATTGTGGACTTCAGTGTGGTTGTCTTTGTATTTTGCTCAGTGCAGGAGAAAATTCATTTACCAGTTTTGCACTACTTGCAGAGTCTGACTTCTTGAGGGGTCCAGACCAATTTTTGTTTGCCATACCTTGCATTGTATTTGTTCAGGGTCTGTCTATATTTTGCATGCACAACAACAGTGAGGGATTTGGTGGTGTGTAGGTTCAGTGAAGGGATCTGTAGCTTATTCTGTTTTTTTTTTTTTCCCTAGTAAGAACTCGTATATCGATATTCTAAGTCCTGGAGTAATACTTGTAGTGCTGCCTTTTCATAGGTAAGATTGGTGCTGTTATTGTATGGCTGGTTTGATTTAGACTGTGAGTGATCGTGATGACAGAAAAAGACCACATGGCCTATCTAGTCTGCCCTTCCATATCAACCACTGCAACAGTCCCCTTTTTCCCTTTAGAGATCCTCTGTGATTGTCCCATGCTTCTTTGAATTCCGATACTGTCCTCATCTCTACCACCTCTACTGGGAGACTATTCCATGCATCTACCACTCTTTCCATAAAGAAATATTTCCATATATTACTCCTGAGTCTATCCGCTTTCACCCTTATCCTATGTCCCCTCATAGCAGAACTTGCTTTCCATCAATAGAGGCTCTCCTTCTGTGCATGTATGCCACAGGAGGGGAACCTTTATTTGGAATGCAGAGCTCCTGTTAGGAATACCTCAAGGTTTTTTATTATGTCATAATACACCTGCCAAATGGGAGGTATAGATTCCATAGTAGCACTATATTACAAAATAATCCTCAAGCAGCTAAAAAGATCAAAAACTAAAATATCAAAAACTCCAAACGAGGCACAGAAAAACATATATTAATAAGAAAACAAAAAAGCACTAATAAACCAACCATATGGAGAGAAAAATAAAAACAGAAAGCCAAACCTTAATAGTTCAAAGGACTTATCTGAAGAGCAGTAGACCATCAAAATGATGCACTGCAGCAGTCGTAAAGAACAGTAGACCATCAGAGTAATGCACCGCAGCAGTCGAGTTCATCATCTGGAGCCCCGACACCAGGTGTTTCGCCTCATGGCTTCCTCAGGGAGCTCAAAAATGTAACATGCTGATCACAATAACTGAAATGTGCTGGTCCTGAAAAGACAAAATTCCAAAACTCTCACATGGGAAAAGAAACAGTACCATTTGAAAAAAAAACAAAGACAGCAAAAAACAGCAAAAAAGGAACCAAAAACCTACAAAAGTCTGTGAACTATCCTTTGCAGTATTGATGTCTCATGCTCTCAATCTGCTATATTACCATGCTGTGACTGTTTTAAAAAATTTTTGGAACGCCTTACCTGTTTGGATGCTTTATGCTTTATAGAGGTTTTTTTGACCATTGATGTACGTAGAGTCTTTCTGATTATTGTGGCATGATTGTCCCTCGATTGGCTCTTTCTCCTTGTTGTTATTGGTTGGAGGGTTGGCTGAGGTCTTTTTTCCTGTATAACTGCATTTATTAAGTTTATTTATTTTTAACCCAATTAAGGCTTGGCTTTCTGTTTTTATTTTTCTCTCACATATGGTTTATTAGTGCTTTTTTGTTTTCTTATTAATATATATTTTTTTCTGTGCCTCGTTTGGAGTTTTTGATGTTTTAGTTTTTGATAATATACCTGCCGCCATCATTATTATGTGAGTGTGAAGGGGCATTTTCTTGGAGTCACTGAGCTCTGCCATCATATTTGCAGGGGAAAGGTGGAAATGTTATATTTGGACTGCTAACTCCCTATGTGGTTTTTCTGTGTGTAGGTAGCGGGTCGGAGGCTGGGGTAGAGATGTACAGTTTGGGCAGCAGAACCCCTTTCTTTTTGTGTGTGAGGAGGAAGGTATTATGTTTGGGCTTCCAAGCCCCCTCTGTGATTTTTTTCTGCGTGAGGTTGGGTGAGAAGAGAGATGTAATGTTAGGGCTTCTTCACTGCAATTTTCTTGTTATAACATTTGTTTTGATGGAGAACTACCAGCATCATGTGAACAGTATCCACAAAGGACTTTTGGGATAAGGTACTAGTAATAAGGGAGGGGCCTGCCGATCTGTAGTGCAGGGGGGCGCCATAAACCCTAGCCCCAACCATGATGGGAGCCATGGGGCAAATAGGGACACCCAAAAAGTTATTCTTGCTTGGAACTAGAGTCAATATAATCAGGGTGGAGTTGAATAAAAGCTGTATAAACATATGGGTGACATTTTCCTTCTGGGCCAGTTTGCTAAGCACATGTTCATCCACCCAGAATAAACTATAGTAGATACTCCACAAACCCCCAACATTTGCTGCTATTTCCCCAGAATTGCTGAAGTCAGAGGTGAGATCTTTCCCCATATATTCATTTCTACCCATTTTGTTACATAGGGGTATGTTTACTAAACCGTCTTAATGTTACCGGCGCTAGTTGCAGCGTTAATGTGAAGAATGCCATATAAGTAGTGGGCGTTCCGGAGTCAAGGTAGCAAGACTCTGTATCGCGCGATAGTGGGCGCCGTGGCACATTAACGTGCGTTAACCCTAAGTTCATGCCAGCGCAGTATTAGAAGCTATAAAGATGTAGCCTACTGTTTACTGCAATGACTGTGGAGGCAGAGGTCATGGGTTCAATCCTGCAGTGGTGTTATATAAGAAGGCTGTCTGAAGCATTTCTCTTTTCTAATTTAAATCAATGCTGTTTGAGGCCCTTTCCATATTTCATTTAAATCAGTGCTGTCTGAGGCAATTCCTTTTTTAAGTTAAATCAGTGCTGCAAGCAAAAACACCCTCACAGTGCCGTAACATAAGGTGTCGCATAAGGCGCCCTATAAGGCACTCTATAGAGCACATTATAAAGTGCCCTGTCCGCCAAGGCGCCTTCTAATGTGCCCTATAGGGTGCCCGATAGGGCGCCTTATGAGTCACCTTAAGGTTACAGCACTGTGAGGGTGCATTTTGCTGGCAGCACTGATTTAAATTAAAAGGAAAGCCTCAGACAGCCTTATTAAATAACACCACTGTGGAATAAAACCCATGACCTCTGCCTCCACAGTCATTGAAGTAACCAGTAGGCTACATCTCTATAGCTGCTACCACACTGCTGGCTGGCTACAGAAAGACTGCAGGTCACCACACAAACTGTCTGCTGTGGTTACTAGGATAGGGTAAACCCACCTGTACCCATGATGCACTGCACATGCAGATCAGCAGTCTACAGTTGATCACAAGATGGGGTATGCACCCCCACAGCACCTATGCCTGGTAGGGGGAACTGACCATGTGTGTTACTGGCATAGAGTAGCTACAGACCGTGACATTGTGCGGGTCCTGTGCTCACCCTGAGGGTGAGGTGGGGCACCCAGCACCAGGTCCGTAGCACCTGGCTTGGCTGAGATAGGCTATGCTGAAGATCCCCATCAGTGTCAGTGTGTGATAGGTAGTCCTTGCAGACACACCTAGGATACACCTGTGTCCATCTGTATTTCCCAGTCACGTCTAGCCCTTGTGGACTATGATACACCCAGAATAGTGCATATCCTGTGTGGGTGCCATGCATATCCAGAATAGTGCATATCCTGTGTGGGTGCCATGGGCACATGTCATAGGTGAAGGGGGGGGTGTTTGGACCCAAAAGCGGATTATGTAGCACCACCCAACCCGCCCTCTGTGGCGACATTGTACACCTCTGCAATGGTGGCAGTAGAGAGGACCATCAACCCCAGTCCTGCTGGGGAACAGGCACCCTACAAGGGAGTCAATGCAGATCTGTATGCATCACATAAGGCAATGGCAGACAGGCAGAACGCTGGAGAAGCTCAGCTGCCTCCACCACTATCTGACATTCACCAGCAGACGGCACAGTCAGTCTCCACCTGCTGCACCCTGCAAGGTGTTCCAGCCATACACATGCTAACTGCAGACAGTCTGCTAGCTAGTACATAGTGCATGTTCCTGGAGAAACTGTGTGCACCCAAAAATGGGATGTGAACATACACACCAAGCAGGTATGTCAGTGATTGGGCCCCCAGAAAAGAGAACCCATAAATATCACTTGAGAGAAATACTACATAGCACTATGGGGGAACCTAGCCATGCCGTGGTCACTGCTTAGTCAGGGTGAGAGTGATCTCCCAGCATGACATGCTGTGGCCATCCTGTCCGTGCAGGTGGTGGTCGGGCACTACAATGTCCCAGCCATTGCCCTATACCCTGTGCAGATGCATCCTGCCCAGGCCACCCTGTCCGGGCCATACCAACAGTACCTTGCGCCTCATTATGCACATTGGCAGGCCAACACTGGAAACAGTGCGGGCTGAGTAAGGTGTAGGCAGCCACAACACACTGGATAGACATACACACACTCCCACACCTATGCCAGCATTGTGCAAATATGGAGGTTTGTGGCAGCCCTGGCCACCACACCAGTCCTGGGCACAGTGCAGGCATTGCTATGATACGCAATACTGTTGGGGTCACTCCCTGGGGTGGTAAACACTGTCAGAAACAATAAAAGAAACACACTCCACAGATATCATAAAGGTTGCTATGATGAATCTCTATCAAAAAATCGTGTTTAACTTAGGATTTGTTAGCTGACATTACTCATAGCAAACTTTTGATATATGTAGAACATGTGCCAGTATTTGGAGATGCTGCTCCGCACAGGACCCAACAGCCTGACTCTCCATGAGGCTTTGGATAGTGGAGCCTGTGGGTGTGGGTGTTTGTGCCTCTGTTGGCCGCTGCTCTAGGGCAGAGGTTCCTGACTCCAGTCCTGGTGGGCCAAACACTGTTCAGGTTTTCATGCTGTCCCTAATGAATATGCATGAGATACATTTGCATACAATGGGGGCGATGCATACAAATGCAGCACAGGCATATTTATTAGGGACAGCATGAAACCTGAATGGTGTTTGGCCCTCCAGTACTGCAGTTGGGAAACTCTGTTCAAGGGATTGCACATGTTTATGGTGTCTGTGCTCTGTAGGGTAAAATATAGGCATTTCAGGCATGTTTATTTTATCTGCAATAAAGGTTCCATCTTTATTACCACGGTTTAGTACTGGATAATATATGGGGACAAGGTTGGCAGGAGCCACAGCTGGGGCTTGAACCTGTGACCTTCTGACACTCAATGCACTGGCTGTGTACTGCACCAAACTGTTGCCACAGGGGCAGATCATTCCCTGAGGATACCATGACTGTTTGTCAGACAGACCTTGTTTGTTGCAGTGCACGGCACCCACCTAAACAGGGCTTGGCCGTGGTCTGCTGTGGGCAGATGCCACTGCCCCCTCCGCCACCATGCTGACATGCCCTTATGCCAGTGGTGCTGGTGGTGCGCAGTCCCAGGCCATCCAGTGTGCCTTTAGGCAGCTGCCTATGGTGTGGGTTCTCGGGTAGGGGTGCCTACATGGACATGCGCGCTCCCCCCGGCACCGCCTGCCAGTGTTATGTGCCCTTGGGGGTACCTGCTGGGTAATATCCCCTGTGACACTGTGGGACACACACTCGTGCCATGTTGGACCCTTGTCAGTTGCTGTCTTGCTGCTTTACAGTTTTGGCATTCCTATGTGCCACCTAGGCATCTGCCTAGTCCGCACTGTGCCCCAGCTGGACCACAGCATGTGCCGCCTGCAGCCCCCTGTATCCCATTTTCAGCATCAGTACAGTTGCCCTTTCCTACGTGCCCACTCTGCTGTTGCTGCACATGTGCACGCCATAACAAATCTGCCCAATATAAAGGGCAAAAACCCTGATCACCGCTATTTCAATGTGGGATCATTCACTTTGTAGGGGGACAGAGTATAGACCCTTCCAAACATGATATCTTCCTTTTTATGCTTTGTCAGTAGTGTTGCTTTATGTTTATCATTAATATCACTATTGGCCAGCTTGGTTATTCAGATTTCAAATGTGGTTTTGGTCATTTTATATGTTTATTTGCCTTTTTGGTTCCTGCACATGTATCACTGCTACCACTTTTCTGGGTTTCCCTGCCTTTGCTGTACATTGCTGACTGAAATGGTTTCTCTCTCCTGAAAATGTGTCAATAACGCAAGGGTTTCACTGGCATTAGTGTTCAGACCCAGATTTCACAGCGTTAGTGTGCCTGGAGCCTCTCCCCGCCCACTCTACGCCCATTGACCCCTATCTCCGCCCTCTGGGAGGCCTTACTCCACCCTTCAGATCCGGATTTCACAGCGTTAGTGTGCCTTAACGCCGCTGCTGATGTTATCGCCTGATACGTGACATTATCACGTGATAACGTTATGCATCACGCGATAACGTCGCCGCTGCTATGTTAAGACGGTTTAGTAAACATACCCCGTAGTTTACCTTTCCAGCATTCTGCTTTTTGCTTAAGGCTCCAGGATTTTGCCACTGATAAAGCCAGCATAAGCATTTCATTTCCAGCAAAACTGGTTAATCAGTTGCAAAATTCTTGAAACATTTTCTTCATAGCTCTGTAAGACCTTGGAGAGCATCTGTTTGACTTTGCATGTATGATTTATTGATCGGTACCTGATTACTAATCTCTGCACGATATAACAATGCATTTTGTCCTCAGATGAAAGAAGAAACACTAATCACTATTATCTATTAGATGACAACTCGAGCACTGTGAAATCATAGGAAGAGTCATTGGTTACATTTTCTGCATTCTGCAGACGGTGGAACACAGTATCCTCAGTATTTTGACAAACATCTGAGCTTAGCAGAAACTTAACAGTTTTAGCTTATTCAGTGCAGAAAATTCAAAGAGAGAAGCTATACTGATGAAACAGGCCAGAAGCTGAATTAAAAAAAATAAAAAAAAGCAACAACTCAGACACAACGCTATATGTCTCGAAGAAGAGCAAGGCAATATCTCCATGAGGGAACATTTTTCATCCCGCTCGCTCTCTAACTGTCTTCACTTCAAATTCATGCTTTCTTCTTTCCAGTCCACCATTGCACTCACTAAGCAAAACTATTTTCTCCATCTAAACGTCTTGCCTCTAACCCTTGCCATCTCTTTTCTACTCTCAATTTTCTTCTTAAGGCACCTCCACCTCCACCTCCAATCCCTTCTCTCTCTCTCTGCCTAAGCCCTAACAGACTACTTCCATGACAAAGTGCATAAGATTATTCTTCAATTCCACACTAAATCTTCTTAACTCCTTCTCCATTGCCAACGTTTCCCCTCAACCTCTATCACTCTTTCATCCTTTTCTAACATCTCTGTTAAGGAAACCGCTCTTTTTTCCTCCTCTAAACTCTCTACCTGTTCTTCTGATCCCAGGGTTGGCCCAAGTGTTTCTGCTGCTCTAGGCAGAAACCCCAGCTTCCCATCCCACTGATACCGCGCCCCCCCCCCCAGGACCTGCCCCTGCTCAGCTTCTGCTGCTGCCGCTGCCTCCCCCAGCTGTTCCCATCTTGGGAGGGGGGAGGCAGGCAGCGGCAGTATTTTCAAAAATGGCAGCTTTTTGCCGCTGCCCACTTCCCCCCTGAACAGAATCGGTGGCAGCTGGGGGACAGCATGGCCGCCCATGTCTGCCACTGCCGCTGCCACCACTGCCGCCCATGTGCTGCTGCTGCTGCCCACTTGGGCTGGACACCCTAGGCCAGTGGTTCTCAACCTTTTTTGTACCGTGACCCCTTTTATCATTGGTCAACTTCTGGTGACCCCCAATGATAAAATCAAATGCGTCTCTCTTCCTTTACCATTAACGCATTGTCGCTGTAATCATTTGTTGAATTATTAATATATTATAGGCCTTTGCAATATGTTTTTATTTATAAAATATACTTATTTAAACCAAAATAATTAATCACAATAACAAGTAACAATATTTGATTTCAAAATTATGATGATTTTGTAGTCAAATCACTAATATGAAATAAAATTATTTTTTCTACCTTTGTTGTCTGACCAATTTATTCTCTGATCATGCTGGTCCTGATCTGAGGCTTCTGCTTTCCTGTCTTCTCTTAGCTCTCTTTCTGTGGTCTATGGTCCATCTGCCATTTCTTATCTCTTCTTTCGTTTTATTCACTTCTTTCCATCAGCCTATTTCCAGTCCCAGTAACCCTCCCCAGTATCAGCCCCTTTCCAGTCCTCACTCTCAGTACCTTCCAATGTCAACTTGCATTCCCATGACTGCCACTGGTGTCCATTCCCTTCCAGTCCCCCTCCTTCCCCACTGACCAGTCCCTTCTAGTACAAATACCATGGCAGCCCCTCTCAGATCCACTCCCTTCCAGTTCCATTCTCCCATCCCCTCGTATCAGCCCATTTGTAGCCTTAGTCCCCAGTTTTCTTCCAGGGCCAGCAGCTCTATCCTCCCCTCCCCACAATCAGCCCATTCCCAGTCGAAGCCCCCCAATCAGCTCACTTCCAGTGCTAGTCCTCCCTCAACCCCATTACCAGTGCTAGCCTCCCCTAATCAGCCCAATACCAGTCCTACCACCCCCCCCCCCATCATCTCATTACCAGTCCTAGCCTCCCCTAATCAGCTCATTTCCAGTGCTAGTCCCTCCTCAACCCCATTACCAGTGCTAGGCTCCTCTAATCAGCCCATTACCAGTCCTACCCCCCCCCCCATCAGCCCATTACCAGTCCTAGCCTCCTCTAATCAGCCCATTTCCTGTCCTAACCTCCCCGATCAGCTCATTTCCAATGCTAGCCCCTCATCTGTCCATTACCAGTCCTACCCCCCTATCAGCACATTACCAGTCCCACCCCCCCCTTGATCAGTCCATTCCCAGTCCTAGCCTTCCCTAATCAACCCATTACCAGTCCTAGCCCCCCATCTGCCCATTATAATCCTAACACGCACTGTCTATCCCCTCTGTCCAGCATTTATCCTCCATCTGTCCAGTATGTCCCCCTGTCTCTTCCCTTTGTCCATGTCAGCCCCCCTCCCTCCCTCTCTCCATGTCAGTCCCCCCTCTGTCCAGGTCAGTCCCCCTCCCTCCCTCCATCCATCCCTCCCTCCATGTCAGCCCCCTCCTTCCCTCCATCCCTCCCTCCATCCATCCATCCATCCATCAATGTCAGCTCCTCCCTCCCTCCCTCCATGTCAGCCCTCCCCTCCCCTCCCTCCCTCCCTCTCTCCATGTCAGCCCCCCATCCATGTCAGCCCCCTCCCTCCCTCCATGTCAGTCCCCCCTCTGTCCAGGTCAGCCCCCCTCCCTCCCTCCATCCATCCCTCCCTCCATGTCAGCCCCTCTCCCTCCCTCCCTCCATGTCAGCCCCCTTGTCCATGTTAGCCCCCTCCCTCCATCCATCCATCAGCCCCCCTCCCTTCCTCCCTCCCTCCATGTCAGCCCACCCCTCCCCTCCCTCCCTCCCTCCATCCATATCAGACTCCCTCTCTCCATGTCAGCCCCCTCCCTCCCTCCATGTCAGACCCCCCTCTGTCCATGTCAGCCCTCCCTCCCTCCATGTCAGCCCCCCTCTGTCCATGTCAGCCCCCTCCCTCCTCCCTCCATCCATTTCAGCCCCCCTCCCTCCCTTCCTCGCTCCCTCCATGTCAGCCCTCCCCTCCCCTCCCTCCCTCCATCCATGTCAGCCCCCCACTCTCCATGTCAGGCCCTGTCCATGTCAGCCCATTCCCTCCCTCCATGTCAGCCCCCTTTGTCCATGTCAGCCCCGTTGCAGGTTCCCTGCTCCCCTCTCCCCATGTCTGCCTCCTTCTTCTGCAGCTGCGGCTCCCTGTCTCTTAGGGAACCGTGGCTATGCCTGTAAAACTGTTGCGGAGCCTTTCTGTCTCTAAACGGGCTCCGTGCAGCATTGTTCCGCCTCCAAAGGAAGTGGTAAACAACTTCCTTTGGAGGCAGGACAATGCTGCATGGAGCCCCTCGAGAGACAGGAAGGCTCCGCAACGGTTTTACAGGCATAGCCGCGGTTCCTTAAGAGACAGGGAGCCGTGGCTGCAGAAGATTGGAGTCTGTGAGTTGCCACTGCCGAGAAGCGGACTCGGCAGCGGCAGCAACTTGTGCGGTTTTTTGGGGGGGGTTTTAACGGCGGAGTGAGGCGACCCCCGCTAAATCCTGTGGCGACCCCTGTGGGGGTTTCGACCCACAGGTTGAGAACCGCTGCCCTAGGCAGCCGCCTAGTGGACAGGCCGGCCCTGTCTGATCCTATCCCCTCCCATCTCCTCAATTCCATCTCTTCCTACATCATCCTTTTCATCTCAACCTTCCCTGTAGTCTTCAAGCATGCTGTAATCACTCCTCTCAAAAAACCTTCACTTGTCCCTACTTGTCCTTCCAATTATTGGCCCATCTCCCTTCTCCCATTCATTTCCAAAATTCTTGAATGTGCTGTGTTCCGCCGCTGTCTTGAATTTCTCTCTTCTCAAGCCCTCCTTGATCCACTTCAATCTGATTTTCGTCTATTTCATTCTACTGAAACGGATCTTGCCTAAGTCTTCAGTGATCTGTTCCTCGCTAAGTCCAAAGGCCTTTACTCAGTTCTTATTCTTCTTGATCTTTCTTCTGTTTTTCATACTGTTGACCACCTCCTCCTCCTCCTTGATACTCTATCCTCTCGGTTTTAGAGGCCCTGTACTGTCTTGGTTCTCGTTTTATCTCTCCAATCACTCTTTCGGTATTTGTTCTGGAGGTTCCTGCTCTACTGCCATCCTTCTCTCAGTTGGTGGACCCTCAAGGGTCTGTTCTGGGCCCTCTCCTTTTCTCACTCTATAACCAGTCCCTTGTACCCTCATGGCTTTCAGTATCATTTTTATGCTGATGACTTCAAATCTATCTACACCTGACATCTCTGCTTCGTGCCAAACTCATATCTCTACTTGCTTATCTGACATCACCACCTAGATGTCTCACCACCACCTAAAATTGAATATGGCTAAAACTCATCTTTTTATTTTTCCCCCTATACCTTCATTCCCCCTTCTTCCTTTCTTTATTACTGTTGACAACACTCTTCTTCCTGTTTCCTTGGCCCGCAACCTTGGGGTCATCTTTGACTCCACACATATTCAACATATAGCTAAAACCTATCATTTCTTTCTCTACAACATTAACAAAATATGTCTCTTCCTCTCTGAACACACTACTAAGGCTTTTGTCCACTCTTTGGTCATCTCCTGTCTTGACTACTGCAACCTCCTCCTTGCTGGTCTCCCTCAGTGTCATCTCTCTCCTCTTCAATCTATTCAGAACTCTGCTGCACAGCTAATCTTCCACCAGGCCTAATACATTCATACAACCCCTCTTCTAAAATCACTTCACTGGCTCCCTTTCAATTTCCATATCCATTTCAAACTTCTCCTTCTAATCTATAAATACATTCACTCTACTGCCCCTCATTACCTTTCCTCTCTTTTCTCTCCCTACAGCCCACCTCGCGAACTCTGCTTTTCCTCTCTAGGCCTTTTCTTCTTCTGCAAACTCCTGACTTCGATCCTTTCACCTTGCTGCTCCTTATGCATGGAACAAACTTCCTCTATCTTTATGTCGTCTCTTCTCTCTCCATCTTCAAATCCATGCTAAAGGCTTACCTCTTTGAGGCTGCATGTGGATCTTAATACCTTGTTCTCCTTGTGTCTCCTTCCTTATTTGAACCCCCTTGTTTCTCTTGTATTGTTCTATTTGTCTTGATTAGATTGTAAGCTCTACGAGCATGTACTGTCTTCTTTAAATGTTTTGTACAGTGCTATGTTCACCTTGTAGCGCTATATCAATGATTCATAGCAGTCGTAGTAAAACATACATTCATAACAATCCAATAATGTAAGATATTTGAATATGAACAATATTTTAGAGCACATAGGAACAAAAAAAAATGAGCATATCACCCTCGCCTTAAAAGAACTCCACTGGTTACCCATCTGATCTAGAATAAAATATGAAGCTATAATGATGGCCTTCAAGATAATAAATAACCGGTCTGCTGAATGTTTAAATGAAATAATCAAAAGAGTTTCAGACACACGATCAAGGAGAAAGCTCCACCAGAACACCCTCTCAACTGCCTTCATACCGACCAACTCTTCCCAAAGATTACTTCACAGGGTATCTGAATATTATACCCCGTCACTATGGAACTCACTCCCACACCACCTAAGAGCTATTACAGACCGCCGACTTCAGAAAATATCTAAAAGCCTCCCTTTTCAGTGAACACTACGACAACCTATGAAGTACACAATCACAGGAATGAAATCCCTGCCCAACTGTCCCCTCCCAATACGATGTCGCTTCAAACTAAGTTCCAATCTAATGTAAATACAGTAGTTGAACTATTTACATTTAACCGTTTACAATGTTACATTATACCGTTCCATGTAATACTTGTTCTGTTTCACTGTAAACCGCTTATCAAACCTCTCAGTACCGGTGTCAAGATGGCTGCCTGAGCTGTGCGGTGCTCTGTGCTTTGCATGGGTAAGCAGAAAACTAAAGAAAGGTCAGGGAAAGGACCCTCAATGGCCCTGGCTTTACCTCCTGTTGGTCCGATGGATCAGTTTTTGCAGGAGCACCCAGAGGTATCTCGCCCAGGAGTAAATTTGATGCCATTGACACAAGGTTCGGTAGACCTGGGGCCTACTGCCAAGCATGACATCTTTTTGTCTCCTGAGGAGTGTCAGCCCCACAGCCTCCTGTTTCCAGGATGCAGCACCAGCAGGGTGTGACATGCTCCCTGTCGGAGTTTGGGGTTGGAGAACTGCATGATCGAGGTAGCGCAGTTGTGGCTGGCGTTCTTTCATCTGTTTTGTCGGGTAATGTCCCGATGGTTCCAGGAGTGTCTTTGGGGGAGAGAGATGAGAGTGGACGGAGTGAAATGGGAACTTCAGCTGGAACCTCTGCTGTAATGAGTGTGGCTGTGACTGGAATTTCCCCATTGGTGTTGACTGAGGTAAGACCAGTAGTTTTTATCTTGGAGTCGTTATGGGACGCGATTGCCAACTTGATTTTGACATTGTCGTCACAGACTCAGTTACTGCAAGCACAACTACAAGAGCAAGCTGGTGCGGTCGCTTCCCATAGAACAGATATTGCTGCATTGAAGGTTTCAATAGCAGATCATATGGTTCGAATTGACTCA
The DNA here is from genome assembly GCA_033557465.1 of Ichthyophis bannanicus. Classification (NCBI taxonomy): domain Eukaryota; kingdom Metazoa; phylum Chordata; class Amphibia; order Gymnophiona; family Ichthyophiidae; genus Ichthyophis; species Ichthyophis bannanicus. The sequence goes on along the minus strand of CM066036.1, from coordinate 605,372,932 downwards.
ATCTATGACTCTAATTTTGCCATCCTTAAAGATTTGACCTCTGCTTGTCTGAAGTTAGAGGCTCTTGAAAATGTTTCTTGGGCTTCTAAATTGTGTTTCATTAATTTCCTGAAATCTTCAATGACTTTGCCTTATGAAATGTTTCATAGGTATCTAACAGAAATATCGCAGGTTCCCAAGGACGCAATTCCCCCGGTTTCTCTAATATTTTATCTTCCTACTGCTAGAGAGCAAAGTGTGTGTGTGTGTGGGGGGATGGGGCATTTATGGATATATTGAATGTTTCTGCCATTTTGGAGGATTCACAGTCTGAGTCTTTCATTGCTTCTACATTATTGGTATCATGTGCCTTGTCTTTGGACAGAGAATGTATCTTGAAGTTATTCTTCAGGAAGCGGAACATTCCTTTTCTTGGCTTCAATGTTTGGGTCTTCCTTGATCTCGCTAGGGATACCCAAAAACGTCACAAAGAGTTTCCATTGTTAAAACTTGGTGTGTTACAGTTGGGTGCCCTATTCTTTCTAAAATATCCATGTAAATGCCTGGTTAAGTATAATGCAGGTAATTATGTTTATTTCAGCCTGCTGAACTAGCTACTTTTATAACTACTAGGCAAATGGTAGTTCCTTCTTCCTCCCCTGCTCCTCCCTAGGGATTTGATGCTGTATACAAAGGTTCAATATATCACTTGGTTTGCAGCTTGTTGTGCTGTGAGGGCTTGCGTGCATCAGTGATGCTGAGAGCTAAACTATCGGTAGTTTAACTACTGGCAGGGTCTCCCAAGATGGAGAGGTCTCAGCTGAGGTGCCAGACCAAGACAAACCACCCATCTGGGCAGCAGCAGAATGGGACAGTGTTGACGGCGGAGGATCACATTTTTGTGACAACGGCAACAACACCAAACTTAAACTGCGCGGAAGAAAGGCCCGGCAATCTACTTCTGTATCTTGCCATAAAAATCCAATGGATAGTTACAACAAAACAAATTGTGCTATGGTGCTGGAAGATGAGACCCCCAGGTCAGAAGGCACTCAACTAGCTACTGGGGAAGAGCTGAAGACTTTTCAGAGTAAAGCCAGCATTTATGATGTGGTTGGATCAAAGCCCTCGGGAAGTCTGACTGCTGATGTAGCTGCGCATGAAATGAGAGTCAGAAGCTGTAAAAATGTCTTACACATTGGAACATGGAACGTACGAAGCATGAACCAAGGGAAGTTGGAGGTGGTCAAGAATGAAATGGAACGTGTACAACTTGATCTGTTGGGTGTCAGCGAACTGAAATGGACTGGCATGGGGCACTTTGCATCAGATGATCACATGGTCTACTATGCTGGAAATGAAAGACAAAGAAGAAATGGTGTTGCATTTATAATAAAGAAGAAACTTGCAAGAACTGTAATGAAATACAATGCAGTCAGCGAATGCTTAATCTCTATTCGTCTACGAGGATTGCCTATCAACACAACTATAATTCAAGTATATGCCCCAACAACAGCTGCAGAAGAGAATGAAATTGAAGAGTTCTATGAACAAGTACAAGCTGAAATTGACAGAATATGCAAACAGGATATCATGATAGTCATGGGTGACTGGAACGCAAAAGTTGGCAACAAAGAAGGCAAAGTAGTTGGAAAATATGGACTTGGCAACAGAAATGAAGCTGGAGAAAGACTGATAGAATTCTGCAAGACCAATGATCTATTCATCTCAAACACCTTCTTCCAGCAACACAAGCGGCGACTGTACACATGGACTTCACCGAATGGATTATATAAAAATCAAATTGACTACATATGTGGAAGTCAACGATGGAAAAGCTCTATAACATCAACAAAGACAAAACCTGGAGCTGACTGTGGTACAGATCATCAACTACTAGTATGCAAACTCAAGCTAAAGTTGAAAAAGAGCAAACCACTCATGAATGCAGCAAATATGACCTTGAGAATATACCACTGGAATTTAAAGACTGCCTGCAAAATCGATTTGCTGCTTTAGATACAAATGACAGATCTCCGGAAGAGTTATGGAATGACATCAAGAAGGTTGTGCTGGAAGAAAGTGAGAAGTCTCTACAAAAGGTGAAAAAGCAAAAACGGCCAAAATGGATGACGGAAGAAACTCTGAAAATTGCCCAGAAACGCAGAGAAGCTAAAGCCAGAGGAGAAAGAAAGACAACCGCAGAACTCAACAGAGATTTCCAAAGTGCAGCAAGACAGGACAAGGAAAAGTACTACAATGACACTTGCAAGGAAATAGAAGCAGAAACTATTAGAGGAAGAACAAGATCAGCTTTCCTAAAGCTACGAGAGTTAAAGAAAAAGTTCCAGCCTCGAATTGGAATGTTACAAGATGCTCAAGGTGCTATGTTGAATGATGCTGAGAAGATCAAGAAAAGGTGGAAAGAATATACAGAGTTTTTATATGATAAAGATCTAGTGGACCAACAGCCGTTTCAACCTGTACCTTATGATAGGGAACCATTGGTGATGAAAGAAGAAGTTGAAGCAGCATTGAAAGCCTTATCAAAGAACAAAGCACCAGGCATTGATAGCATTCCCATAGAAGTATTGCAGCAATCTGATGCAGCTGTTACCATACTCACAAGGCTCTGCCAAGAAATATGGAAGACAACCTCATGGCCAACTGATTGGAAAAGATCTGTGTTTATACCAATACTAAAGAAAGGTGATCCAACTGACTGTGAAAGTTATCGCACAATCGCTCTGATCCCACATGCCAGCAAGATTCTACTGAAGATTATTCAAAAGAGACTACAACCATACCTGGAACAAGAACTACCTGAAGTGCAAGCAGGGTTCAGGAAAGGGCGAGGAATGAGAGACATCATTGCGGATGTGAGATGGATCCTTGAAAAGACTAAAGAATACCAAAAGGATATCTATTTGTGCTTTATCGACTATAGCAAGGCTTTTGACTGTGTAAACCATGAGAAACTCTGGGCCACATTAAGAAGCATGGGTATACCAGAACACCTGATCTTTCTCTTGCGCAATCTGTACATTGATCAAGAAGCAACAGTTCGAACGGAACAAGGAGAAACAGAATGGTTTAAAATAAGCAAAGGTGTAAGACAAGGCTGCATACTTTCCCCCTACCTGTTTAATTTATATGCAGAACAAATCATCAGAGAAGCAGGATTGTATGAAGACAACAGAGGTGTGAAGATTGGTGTAAGACTCATCAACAACCTTCGCTATGCTGATGATACCACATTACTGGCTGAAAGTGAAGATGATCTGAAACATTTGCTTCTCACAATCAAAGAACATAGTCCTCAAAATGGGCCTGCACCTTAATGTAAAGAAGACAAAGATCATGACAACTGGCATAATCAACAGGTTCATCGTTGAAGGAGAAGAAATTGAAATTGTGAACAACTTTAACCTACTTGGATCAACTATCAATAAAGAAGCAACAAGCAGTCAAGAAATCAGATGACGCATTGCTCTTGGCAGAATGGCTATGAAAGACCTAGATAAGATTCTCAAGAGCAGAGATGTCTCTCTCCATACAAAGATTCGACTTGTTCAAGCCATGGTATTTTCAATAACATCATATGGATGTGAAAGCTGGACAGTGAAAAAGATAGACAGTAAGAAAATTGATGCCTTTGAATTATGGTGCTGGCGGCGAATACTGTGTATACCATGGACTGCCCGAAGAAACAACCAGTCGGTACTAGAGGAGATCAAACCTAAGCTTTCTTTAGAAGCTCAGATGACAAGACTTCGACTTTCATACTTTGGACACATCATGCGAAGAGATAGATCATTAGAGAAAGACATTATGCTTGGCAAGATAGAAGGTCAACGCAAAAGAGGAAGGCCAGCAATGAGATGGATCGATACAATAACAGCAGCTACGGGTACCAGTCTGTCAACAATGAGCCGCCTGACTGAAGACCGAACACAATTTAGGATAGCTATCCAGAGGGTCGCCATGAGTCGACTCCGACTCGACGGCACTTAACAACAACAACTAAGGTATACCGCTTGCTCAGGTGATGTCTGGTATTTCCTTGTTTAAAGTTTTATGTTTTTCCATTGCTGAGATGCTTCCCTCATGTTTTGAGGGCTTGTGAATCATATCCCTAAAAGTTTTGTTTTATTTGTTTTCTTAAGTGAACTGTATTGCTGGGATTTGTTTCTTTTCTGTAACAAGTGGATTGCTTGTGTGAACTAAAATTCAATAAATATAAAATTTAAAAGAAAAACCAAACCTCTCATTACCTCATTCTCCTTGCTCTATCATTGTAGTGCATTTTATAATTCATTTGAATTTTCAGTCACTGTCAATGTTTGCTTAAACTACTCGTTTTGTTTTGACCTGAGGAAGAGAGTGTTAATATCCAAAGGCTAGTCAAGAAACATATTGTTAATCAATAGATAAAACAAATGCCAGCAATAAAGTGCCTCAAAATTGTTATAGATTCCCTCCAAAATACGTACTGGGAAATCAAAGCAATGAACTAAATCTTCAACCAGATGGAGGTAAAATATCAGATTAACACTTTCCTCTATAAAGAATATAATAATTTCCCACAGAATATTGAGAAGCAGCAACAGCTATAAACACAATCTTCCAAAGAGGAGCACGAATTTAAAAACAGACCAAACTCAATACACCTAAAACAACTTGGTTTGATAAGAAATGTAAAAGGCTAAACAAAGGATAAGATAAATTAACCAAACATAAATGCCGAAAGTCCCTCAGAGAAGATTCAAGTATCAATAAGTACAGTCAGAGACCAAGAAAATGTGGCAGAAGGATATCAAGCTTTTTCCCCATTATGTTGGGTGCCATAGGCTTAATTAAGAAGAATTTCCAAGCACACCTTGATAAATGACCCATAAATATTACATCTTATGAACTCCAGAAGGAGGCTCTCTTTCACACATACAAGTGCTACACTGAGCATTAGCAGTAAATTTGAGAGATTTGTGATTGCCATGGTATGTACACAACCAACCCATTTGGAGAAATGGCTCCAAAGATTTGTGCAATACCTATCACCAAATCTTTATAAATTGCATAATAACCCTAAAATAGAAAGAAAAACTGCCTGAATCAAAGAGGCCATAAATAACAATTTCTTCTGAGAGCTGTGGAAAGTAATTAACCCCAAAACAAAACCAGACCCAGCCATCCAAAATGATGATATTTGGATGACATGCTTCCAGCACCTCTTCAAAGAAACGCATGAATTTGTCTCACCCAAGATCAAAAACACACCCACAGGAAATTAAGGGGTCCTTTTACTGACGTGTGGTAAGCAGTTGTTGCATGAATTGGCATGTGGAAACTGATAGAGTACAGTCCTGGAAACCATTATCCTACTGGCATGACAGTGTACGAACTGGAATCCTGTTATGGAGCAGGAAGTGGGCGGGTTATGGGCATGGATGGCGCATTGCGGTTATTGCACGGCAACTTGCCACATGCTACCTGTCACTGCCGCACATAACACAGAGGCACTTACAACTTTGTAACTACACTTCCTGCACCATAAAAAACGTTGCTGTGCCGTAACTATATGGGAACATGCTGGCAATGCCCTCAACAATTACTGCGCAAGCTTTGCACTTATTGTGCTGTACTTTGGGCATTTACTGTGCAGTAAGTGCAAAGCTTTAATGCTGGAAAAAGTAATCAATAAATATAAGAGACCTCTAGACAGTTACCACTGCGGCAATCCAGGAATGTCTCCAGGCACTTAAGCTCATGACCCCATTAGAAGCCTAAATGAAATGCTCAAATATACAAATCTAGCAAGCACTGGAACGACTATTTAACCTTTGTTAAGGGGAAGGGATTTGGCTCTCACCTTTTCCAGGAGTAGCTCAAGCTGAGTTTCATTCCATCTAAGGTAATAGGGCGCTAAGTGACTTACCCAAGGGGCAGCAGTGGGATTTAAGCCCTGGCTTCCCTGGTTCTCAGCCTGCTGCTCTAAACATTAACTACTCCTTTACATGCTTCCCCACTTCTCTCGTGTTACATGAGTTCTCTTAAGTTGTAGCATGGACTGCCAGACTTCACTCATTGATCCACATTGGCCTCTGTGGTGTTAGCGAAAATCCTGCTATATTAGTGTAGCATGCTTTTTACACTTAGAGGGGGATTTTAGAAAGAACATCCAAGTGCAGTCTGGGACATCTAAGCCAGAATGTCTGAAAAAAGCAGGCGCATCCAGGTGCAGACATGATTTCACAAATGTGGACGCGCCTGATATGGATGTCTGTGGGGTGTCTGCATAGACATCCTCAGAACACTGGATAATCAATGTCTTGAAATAGCTTAATGGTTAGAGCAGTGGGCTAAGACCAGGGCAATCAGGGTTCAAATCCCACTGCTACTATCACTGAAATTGTGCTGGGGATGGAGGATTGCTTTTTCCTCTCTACCCTCTAGATGTTTCTCAGGCAAAACAAGCACTTTTCAGATTCGTGTTTCTGAGATCAGGTGGGGACATCCATGTTCCTGAGAATGCCCCAGCAATGTCTCCAACGTGCCCCCATTCACACTTGGGCATCCTCACACTAGGAACCATCCACAGACCCAGCTTCTAAAATGGTCTCTCTGCTTTGGACCTCTTTATGCTCATTTTCAGATGTCCAGAGCACAAATAGGGCTTCCAAAATGACCCCCTGAGCATTTACCATCTGAGACCAGCCTCATCTCCAAGCTCTACCGCTATGTAGAAATCAATAATGCAAGGACCTCTCATCTCTCACTCCACCCTTATGGATTTTTTTTCAGCCATCGCTTTGTCTCTAGATTCAAAACCTACTTAAAGACAAACCAGTCTATTAAACATGCTCTAACTTGAACTATCTGCTTTATTGTAGATTAGATGTCAATATTTTCTCTCTCTCAAAACTGTACCAGTATATTCCTTTTCCTGACATATGTAAAAGAACCTAGGAAAGGAGGAAAATTCCTGGCCATGCACTGGAAGTTTTCTTCCTTGGAGCTAGATTTGTCCTTAGATTTCCTTGTAAAAGTGTTGTTAGATATGAGCGTAATGTGTATTTTCTTTGAACTCTCACAGTTTTACTCTCTGGCCATTTCCCCAAGACTTGATCAGAAGGGCTAATTATACCAGTCTATAAACTTGGAGATATCACTAACCCAAATAATTACAGGGTTGCTACTATGTCAACAGTAACATTGGCAAATGCTTCTGTAATGTACTCAAAAAACAAATATTAAAATTCCTAATAAACAGCCAACGTCTGCATAGAAGTCAGATTGGGTTTCTTCCAAAGCACTGAACCACTGACTATATTTTTATCTTACCGACACGCTGATCAACAAAAATGTACAAACACACCCTCCAGGATAATATTTGAATATTTTCTTGACTTGGCAAAAGCTGTTGACTTTATATGGCATCTCAGTTTCAATCTTAAACTACTACTATCTGGAATTGGAGGAAAATCCTATGATGCACTTAAATCCTTGCAGTTTCATCCATCAGTTGTAAGGAAAATAAAAACATGCAGAGAGCTTCAGACAAGAAAGGGAGGCGAACCTCATGTAACCTAAGTCCTACACTCTTTAATATCTGTACCAATGATCTCCCCACAGCATTGGAGAGATGGTCAGCCTCAGCAGTAAAATTAGCAGGCCGATGCAGAAAACCGGCGCTAGATGTGCGCTGAAGATGACTTTAATGCGGCCCGACAACACCGCATGCAGCAAAGACTGGGTATGCAAATGACTCCCATGTTAACTGTGCTCATGCAAATAAAAACATAGAAACGTGATGGCAGAAAAAGACCACATGCCTATCTAGTCTGTCCTTCCATATCAACCACTACAACAGTCCCCTTTTTACCTTTAGAGAGCCTCTGTGTTTGTCCCGTGCTTCTTTGAATTCAGATGCTGTCCTCATCTTTACCACCTCCACTGGGAGACTATTCCACGGATCCACCACTCTTTCTGAAAAGAAATATTTCCGCATATCACTCCTGAATCTATCCCCTTTCACCCTCATCCCATGTCCCTTCATAGCAGAGCTTGATTTCAATCAAAAGAGGCTCTCCTCCCGTGCATTTATGACATGGAGGTATTTAAACATCTCAATCATATCACCTCTATCCCGCCTTTCCTCTAAGGTGTACATATTAAGATCCTTAAGTCTGTTCTCATATGCTTTATAATGAAGACCACTAACCATTTTAGTAGCCACCCTCTGTACTGACGCCATCCTGTTGATATCCTTTCCCAATGCCATCAAAATACTGTTGGGGGTGGGATCGGGCCACTGGACCACCAGGGATCATTTTATTGTTGGGCATGGCCCCCGAGAGTATTTTGATGGCATCGGGGGCCTTTCCTGATGCCTGATCATCTGAGGAGGAGATGATTTAGGCATCAGGGAAAGCACCCAGTGCCATCAAAATACTGTCAGGGGCACGCGTTAGAGGTTTACTTCTACTCAGACCCTGAAGTAAAAATTTTGGCACTGTGGCTGGTTGTGAAATCCTCTATGCCTGTCTCTGCATCAGGCATAGCTATGGTTTGTATACCAGCTTGGCTGATAATAATAGATTTAAATAATTCAAGTTCATTTAAATACGCGTGGCATAAGTTGGGCGCTAGTTTTTCCGTACTCAAACGTGGCGTTAAGGGCTCATACAGCCCGCACTAGCTTTCTGCATCGGCCTGTAAATGACTCAGAAATCAAATGCCTACTATATGCAAATGATTTAGTCATTTTATCCCCTACCCCAGGTGACCTGCAAAATCACCTAAACCAGAGATCTACAGCAAATTATGGGCTTTTTAAGGAAACCTTGAAAAGACAAACATTACGATTTTTCGGAAAGACTAAAAAAGCTTCACTGAAATTACATGTTCTTGAATGAATGAGAATTTGAGCACACTTTAGGGAAATACGGGCCCGATATTCAGCTGCCACTGGCATTGAATATCAGGGTCGGCAGGATGTGGCAACGCAACTGGACAGTGGTGATATTCAGCTGCTGCCCAGTCAGCTTCCGTGGCGAAAGTTAGACCCTTGAAGGTGCCTGGCTTTCACTGCTTAGCGATAACTGGGTGGCAGCTGAATTTTGCAGCTGCTTGGTTATCCCTGGGTGCTGCCTGTGCTCTGCTCCTGGAACGATCCCATGCTAGCTGGTTAGCATCAGGACCTGCTGCAGCAGCACCCAGGGTTATTAAGCAGCATTAACCACCACTGAATAACCTGACCAACAGGATTAATGCGGTTAGCAGCTCTGCTAACCACTTTAATTGCAATGAATATTGGCTCTACATACTTAGCTTGAGACTTAGGGGCCCTTTTACTAAAGGTTTTAATGCGTGTTGATGAAGTCAATGCATGTTAAGTGCCCACAGTCCTTTTATTTCTATGGGCTCAATGGCAGTTAACGTGTGTTAACCTTTAGTAAAAGAGCCCTATCGTGCCTTTTGGAGTTTTAAATTGGCTATAGAGTTGCCACAAATAGAGCTCTAAGAGTACTAAATGCAACAAAAAGACTTCTAGACAAATACAATTCCCAAGTAAAACTTTTCAATAGGATCATTCTGCCAGTCTTATTATATGGGCGTGAGATCTCGGATGTATGCAGAATTGGATAGAACCCCAACAGACATCCTGCACCTCCAGTTCCTCAAACAGATACTCCATGTTTACAGAAACACCCACAAGAATAGATGCAGAGCAGTAGAATCTGGGCCAGCGCAAGGAGATGAGACGCTCTAGGCAAACCTCATCCCGTGTGTCCCCTCCGGTGCCCCCTGACACTCTTCTCTGAGACCTGCAATGGCCACAAACAGCCCCATGGCGCTTACCTTAAAACGTCAGTGTCGCAGGGCTGTTTGCTTCTGCCTCCTCCAATGCCTGATCCTGGCTTCCTGTTTGCAAACAGGAAGTCAGTATTGGGTGGTCCGAGAGGGTGGAAGCAAACTGCTCCATAGTGCCGACGTTTTAAGGTAAGCTCCGCGGGGCTGTTTACGGCCAGTGCCATACTTGCAGATCTCAGAAGGGCAGTAGAGGTGGCAATGGACCTCCCCTGGACCACTGGCACTCTGGGCGGCCACCTAGTTTGTCCAATGGTCATGCCGGCCCTCTTGCAATGTTTCCTCTTACTACTCACCATATTAAAAAAGCATTCAGATTTTGGTGACTTCTCAACAACAGCTCCACTATCCTCCACTATCAGCAGAGCTTAATTTCTGGGGGAACATGCTGGAACACAGTTTCAGCACTTCTTTTCAGACTTCAGAACAACAGGGGTGTTGTGCTCCAGCCCCTCCCTTCCAGGCAGCCTGTAGAGGAGAGGAGGTGAGGCTGGTACAAAGCAGGGAAGTCACTCTACTCCTTTATCTAGGTCCTCTTCTGTTTCTCTGCCCTTGGCTGGCCTGCCCACCCCCTCCCCTGCTCACAATTCCACTTCCTTTTTACTTGCAAATTAAGCCCTATCAGGCACAAAATCCTTGAAAAACACACTCAACACAAATATGCCAAACCAACAGTAACACCCAAACAGCTACATGCTGGCCTAAGAAAACCAGGCAATGCAAACACTATAACATACCTGTCAACACCAATACACCTCCTATTGGGATAAGCAGATTGAAAACTAGAACAAGTTGGACTGCTCTAGAACCTTGGATAGGAATTACACAGTTGCAAACTACTTGATTCTAGTTGCACGTGTAGGGTTACCAACTTTTTCACCGAGAAAAACCCGACACTTGTGGCTCGCCATGCTCCACCCATTCTCCGCCCCTAGTCCCACCCCTGCCCCGCCCCCAGCCCCACCCACAAAAATTACCGAGTATATGTGTAGGCTAACTTCCTTGGTCAGATAATAATTAAACTGGGAACCCCAAAATCCAAACATGAAATGTACAACACTGGAGAAAAAAAACTATAAAGTAATTTCCTCTTGCACTAAACAAAAACGCAAAGATGTTAGCAATACACACTTCCCAGACCAGACATAGTCCAGTTAATAAATTCAAAATAAAAAGTATTTTTCTACCTTCTGTTTGGGTGTTTTATTTTTCAGTTGCAATTGCTCCAGTCACTTTCTTCTGGTTTCTTCTTCGTGTCTTCTGCGAGCTATCCATTTGTCCTTTCTTCTCTTTTAGATGTTTTCCATTCTCTCTCTATTTCTGCTTTAACATACTGATTGTTTCCCTTTTGCTCTTTCCCCCCAATTCTTTCCTTATTCCTTTATCATCCATTTAAATTTCACCCTTCCATTCTCAAGCCCCTCTTACTCTCCCAATACCCAGCCCATCATAGACTTTTCTTCCACACAAAATATTTTTTCCCCTCTCCATTCTCATTCCCCATCTATTCTAGTCCTCCCCCAAAATCAGTTCCCTTATAGTTCTAGACCCACCCAGCATCCACTCCCTTCTAATCCCATTCTCCCATGCCCCACATCAGCCCATTTCCAGTCCTATTCCAGCTCTTCATCAGCCCATTTCCAGTGCTAGCCCTCACATCACAGACCATTTCCAGTCCTAGCCCCCCCCCATCACAGCCCATTTCCAGTCCAAGTCCCCCATCACAGCCTATTTCCAGTCCTAGGCCCCCCCATCACATCCCATTTGCAGTCCGAGTCCCCCCGCACCATCACAGCCCATTTGCAGTCCTACCCCCCCCCACCATCACAGTCCATTTGCAGTCCTAGCCCCCCTAATCACAGCCTATTTCCAGTCCAAGTTCCCCCTCCCTCCACCATAGCCCATTTCCAGTCCAAGTTCCCCCCCCCATAGCCCTTTTCCAGTCCAGGTCCCCCTCCCCATCACAACCCATTTCCAGTCCATGTCCCCCCCCCATAGCCCTTTTCCAGTCCAGGTCCCCCTCCCCATCAAAACCAATTTCCAGTCCATGCCCCCCCCCCACATAGCCCTTTTACAGTCAAGGTCCCCCTCCCCATCACAGCCCATTTCTTTCCAGTCCAATGCCCCCCATAGCCCTTTTCCAGTCCAGGTCCCCCCCCCTTCACAACCCATTTCCAGTCCAAGTCCCACTAATCACAGCCTATTTCCATTCCAAGTTCCCCCTCCCTCCACCATCTCCCATTTTCAGTCCAAGTTTCCCCCCCCCCATAGCCCTTTTCCAGTCCAAGTCCCCCCCCCCATAGCCCTTTTCCAGTCCAGGTCCCCCTCCCCATCACAACCCATTTCCAGTCCATGTCCCCCCCCCCCCCTCCCTAGCCCTTTTCCTGTCCTGGTCCCCCTCCCCATCATAACCCATTTCCAGTCCATGTCCCCCCCCCTCACATAGCCCTTTTACTGTCCAGGTCCCCTCCCATCACAGCCCATTTCTTTCCAGTCCAAGTCCCCCCCCCCTAGCCCTTTTCCGGTCCAGGCCCCCCCCCCATCACAACCCATTTCCAGTCAAATTCCCTCTCCTAGCCCTTTTCCAGTCCAGGCCCCCTCCCCCCATCACAGCCCAGGCAGTCCTTGGCCTCCCCCCTCCCAAAACCGTGGCTGTCTGAGGCTTTAGAGGGAGCCGGGGAAGCCCGCGCGAGGCCCCGGCTCCCTCTGAACAGCCGCCAGCGTGAAGAGCCTTTTCCTTCATGCTGGCGGTTGTTCCTGTGAAGCCGTGAATGCTGGGAAAGGTTAAAGGGCAATGCCCTTTAACCTTTCCCACCAATCGCGGCTTCACAGGAACAGCCGCCAGCGTGAAGGAAAAGGCTCTTCACGCTGGTGGCTGTTCAGAGGGAGCCGGGGCCTCGCGCGGGCTTCCCCGGCTCCCTCTGAAGCCGTCCGGGTTGGGAGAAAAGCCGTTTTTTTTGCTCTGGCCGCTCCCGATCTTGCGGCCAGAGCAAAAAAACCGGCTTTTCAAGGGCTGGTTTTGCCTCTGCGCCGGCAGCCGGCCTGGCCATGGAAAAACCGGCCAGGCCGGCTGAAAACCGGCCAGTTGGCAACCCTATGCACGTGCAATGCACAGAGAGATCCTCACCAGATACAGAATAAGTGACCACAGACTAGAAACAGAAACAGACAAAAATTGAACTGAAAGCTCAAAGAAGCCAGACTCTATCTGCAGAGGAACCCTGGAGAAATAGAAAGAAAAATTGAGTTTTTCCTGAATTCAAAGCAGGCCCCTCCACTAGGCCGTCGCCTAGAGTGGCAGACTGGTCCTTCCTTTGAAGCGGCAGTAGTTCAACCGCCACTTCAACACCACAGCAGGAATTAAAACACACTCACATGTGCAGTCATGGCCTGCCGCTCCCGTCTCCTCCAACAGGAAGTTACATCAGAGGGGGCGGGAGTGGCAGGCCATGAGCGCACCTGGACACTTTAAAGCCCGCCGCAGTGCTGAAGTGGCTTTGCCACTTCAAAGGAAGGATCGGCATGCTGCCCCCCTCCTCCTGGTGGGTACATGGATGACGGAGGAAGTGGCATATCAGACATGAGGGGAGCCAGTACAGAGGACCAGCCTAGGGCAGCAGAAACCCTTAGGCCGGCCCTGTCTGCGCTGTGCACATCAGAAATATATATTTATGACACACTATGGCGTACTGACAAATTCCATTACCCTTACTGACAAAGGATAATAGAAGACAATTTAACTGTCAAACTATGAAAGACTTAACATAATTAACTGCAACTAAAGAAACACTAATTCAATTTCTCTAATCACCGTAACAAAAATGCTAACATAAGATGGCCAGACTGCCAAATGCCCCGTAATGTATATAGTCTAAATACAATGTATCAGATGTTATGTACATAGTTGCTAAGCTCTGTGCAAAAGTTGCTATGCACACAGTAGTTAGACCATTGGTAATAGTTAATAGTTCTAGTTCAATGTATTAAGGCCTATACCCACTGTATAAAGTTCTTTGATGTTTCATGTAAGAAGAACAGGTTTTATAATTGTTCACTGATTCTTTACATTGTTCTTTGTAAACCGCACCTGATCCATGGGAAAGTGCGGTATATAAGTGTTTGTTAAATAAAATAAATAAATAAATAAAATAAATATTTCCCAAAATGATAGAGGAAATGAAAAACTTCCCAGAAAAGAATGAGCAGAACGCCCCCCCCCCCCATATAATCCTGTGGGAAACATGAGAAACAGAAGCTATAGCAGCAAAATATACTGTACCATACCAACAGTCAAGACATATAGACATATACTAAACGCATAATCAGATATTAAAAGGTTATTCTTATGTAAAAAGGTTGTAAATATGTAAAATGTTTGATTACATCCACTCAATACAATTGGATGAAATCATTGTTTGCATGTCTTTTGATTGCATATCCTTAATTATACTGTTAAATGTAAAAAGTTAAAACTGTTCTCTGTAAAACAACTAGGACATGATTATCCATGTACCTTAAATTTTTTCTGTTTTCTGTAAACCGCACTTGATACTTGGGAAAGAGCGGTATATAAATGTGTGCTAAATAAATAAATAAACTGGTCAGGGACAATATGGATCTGCACCAGAACAGGAAAGGTTCTTTTTATTGTCTTCTTTTTCCAGTGTAACATTATCTTACTGTTATTATTATTTCACAAATTGTTTTAATTCTTAGCAACCCAATCTGTGCTGAAAAAAAATTATACTCAGACATGAAAGCAAAACACAGACACAAACAAAACATAGATACAGACAAAGACACACATGCACATATTTGCACATAGAAGAATGGGAAATAAGTCTGTGAAGCATGTTTCACCTGTTTCCCTACCAAGTGCCCTCTCTCCCCCATTGCTGCCACACCTTCTGGGCAGGCTCTTAGTGATTCAGAAGTGTGAAACCTAGTGGCTGAACCATATAGCCTTCTAATATTTTACATACTTTCTTAAACATGTGAATAAAATAAAATAAATAAACAACTAAAATGTAATAGTTTCTATATACAGTTTCACCTAGTGACTCAACCATGCAGTTTGCACTGGTTGCTATGTGTATGGCTTTCTAATGGTGGAAAAAGGTGGCAATACCTGTTGTCTTTTGATTTAAACTGTAAAATCCTTCCTTTGAAATCTGTTGACTGTGCACTTAATAATTTAGAGCCCGATTTCAGCGCCGGCGGCTAGCCACCAGCACTAAACATTAAACACGGATATTCAATGCCGAGGCCAGCCTCGGCATTAAATATCTGGGGTTGCTACAGAGCCCAATAGCTAAATGGGCAGTGGTGATATTGAGCCACTGCCCGGTTAGCAATATGCGGTGAAAGTCAGGCCAGGGTTTCCTGTGTCTGGCTTTCACTGCAGATCGCACATCAGGCAGATGCTCAATATTGTTGCTGACCGGTTTGCAATCAGCTCTGCCTTCGCTGTACCCCAAAACGCCCCAACAATCCACAATGCTAAACATTTAGCATCGGGGCATATAGCAGCATTACTTGGGGATATTCAGCAGCAATAACCATGTTCTTGCTGCTGAATATCTCGCTTAGATGCATTTACACGGTTTACAGGTCTGTAAACTGTGTAAATGCCTTGGAATATTGGCCCTTAGCTATTTATTTCACCAAATTTGATATACACGTCTTATTTAAACAATCAAGATGAGGTGCAAAAATATAATATTAGAAACAGTACAATACAAGACAATATTTAATTCCCCTACCTCAGTAATTGAGAACATCTAATGGTTAGCTATGTTATTCCACTTTGTTTAAATGTATTATTATTGTTTCCAAACCAACAGAATATTTGGATACTACTCCATTCTAGCCACCCCTCTATTTTTTCCTCGAGGTCAGACACACATATATAGATGCACAGAAACACACACATACACACATAGGGCCCGATTCTGAAGGGGGAATGTCCTGCCCGCCTGGACGGGCCACTCTAATCCCTGATTCTGAGTACGCGGGAGTAGACATTCCCGCGGGAACAGAATTGGGTCTAGACGGCCGGCTGTGCTTGGATGGGCAGGCCATCCCTCGATTCTGTGCCTCTGGATGTCCTATCATTTCCCCATACAAGCCTGCCCAAGCTCCTGCTTGGAGCTGCTGTGCCATGGCGTCCTGTTGCCATGGCACCATGGCTCCTTTAAGGAACCGCGATCCCCGGCCACTGCCAGAAAGTTCAAGCGCCTGCACCCCCTCGCCCCACTGACCTGGTCCTGAACCACCGTCCCCCGACATCCAAGGGGACTTATTCCATCTCTGAGATGGAATAAGTCCCCCGTCCATATTCGCTACCCTGGACGTACAGGGCCAACCTCAGGATCGGCCCTGTATGCCCAGGGTCGCATCCCCACTCACTGCCCGCCCTTGCTTATCCCTTGGCCACCTCCTCCTGCCTCTGTCCATCCCCTCCCACCCCCGAATAAAATAAGATAAATAAATAAATACAGAGCTCCAAGAAGTTTTGAGTCTGCAGAACTCTGAGATTGATGACTGGATGGAAAAGCAGCATCTTTGGAAAAAAAACTATTCAGATAAGTGTTTGAAACCCCTGAAGCAGAACTTATTTTTATAGTTTGAAATGCGTTGGGTTTTTTATATTCACTTTTCATTGAGCACAGTCAAATCACAGAAAAAATCTATGGGGCTTGTTTACAAAGCCGCGGTAGCGATTCGCGATCGTTATCGGAACCGCGGCCCCATTGAAATCAATGGGGCCGCGGCTCCGATAACGATCGCGAACCGCTACTGCGGCTTTGTAAACAAGCCCCTATATCTATATATAAAAAGATTTAAAAGGACTTATTGGAGGGTGCTTCTTAATAGCTACCTCATATTTATTGGTCTGACAATTTTTTCTGCCCAATGGAGCAATATTTATAGGAGTTTATTTGTGCACTAGGTGAAATTCGGTCAGTGGATTAAGATCATGCAGTAAGAGCACATCTTTAGTAAAAGGGCCTCTAAATTTGGTGTGTGAGAAAAACTGATAAAAGAGACATCTGAGTTTGAAAAAGGGCCAGCTCAGACTGGGGATTCCAGAAAAATAAACTTCTCCCTTGCCCTCCTCTTCCCCTCCCCCCAAAAAAATGGCCCAATGTATTTTTATGGGAGAAGCAGATCCAGGTTCTGCAGTATAGAAACTTTGATACACTTAAACACAGCAGTTAGGGAACTGATCCTTTCAAACTTCCTCTACTCTCCTGATCAAAGATGCACAAAGAGCCAATTCAGGAATACACACACACACACGGACTGGAAATAATTTCATCAGGCATGTTTTCCTTACAGTGCTGCCACATCCTTAAGGATTCATATATATATTTCATTTGCTTTGCTGGAAATTCAGCTTTGAAACCCGGTCAATCAATCAGACAGCTTTCCTAATGGTTTGTAAGTATGGTGATGTCTAGTAACTGAACCATGTACTTTATGACTGGATGTTATGTGTACTGTCAACTAGTGATAAAGATTACGACAATCTATGTTGACATAAGGCACCCTGTGGTTTAATGGAAAAATTATCTTTTGAAATCTGTTGACAGTGACATCTAATGGTATGATACTGTATATGATCATACCTGATTTAATTTTATTATTCTTTTCAAACCAACATAATGAGTGCCATTTTATTTATTTATTTATTTATTTAACAGCTCTTATATACCGCACTATTTTTATCAGCGCGGTTTACAAATAACAAAGAATACTCAGATCAGCGAAGACTGATTGGGTTTACATTAAAACAGGGAATAGAACTTGGGGAACATGGGAATTTTCAGAATAACATAAGTCCAAACGAGTTGAAATAAAATTTACATTTACATTTACATTCAAACCACTCCTATCCTTTCAAGTCAAGGTTAGACACACACATTGGAAAATATTCCATGAGCCATGCTCGCATGATTTCCCAATTGCTTTTTTTTTTTTTTTTTTTACTTTAACCTCTGAAGGGATAATTTTATAAAGCTTTATCATTTTTGCAAGCCACATTTATTGCTTTTCAAGGATATGTAAAGCAGATCTTTTAAGCCAAAGTTATTGCATCCTCAGAGAACTTCCCAAGCCCCTGATGCAGAGTAATTAAACCTGCAGGCAGGTCAGGTGAGATGCAGCGCTCTGGCGGCATCTTAAAGGCATGATTCAGTGGCAAAAAGATGGATGAACATATGGACAATTAGGGGTATGTTTACTAAACTGTGGTAATGTTACAGACCGCGCGTTATGTAACGTTAACGCTTGTTAGGTAACGTTAATGTGCGTTAATGTTACTTAATGATCGTTAACGGCCCTGGCCGCTGTAAACACCGCAGAGGGTGGAGAGGGGGGGGGGGGGGAGAAGGGGTCAATGGGCGGGGAGTGGCTCCCTCCACACTAACGCGCTGAACTGAAGGGCTGAATCCTACCGCGAATGAAAACCTGCTGTTAGATGCACATTTGCAGGAGAGAGAAACCATTTAAGTGTCAGCAATGTATAGCATAGACAGGGAGCCCAAGAAACGTGATAGTAGTGCTCCATGTCCAGCACCAGCATAGTGCCCAAGTATGAAAGGCCACTATGGCGATGGTGCAAGTGGGGCATAGGAGGCTGCAGGCGGGACATGTAGCGGGGGCAGCAGGGGCACAGGGTGGACTAGGCAGGCGTCTAGGTGGCACATAGGAACATAGAAACCGGAAATCATCATGACAGCAGCTAACAAAGTCCAAACACAATCCACCTACATCTACCTGGTCCACCCGAGCTAACAGTTGCCAGGGCACTGACCTGACATACCCCCAGCCAACCCTCCCCAAGCGGAAAGAACAGACTATTGGTAGGCAGTGATGGGGGGGGGGGGGATGTGAGGATGCTCATATATGCCTCATGCCCCAGACCCCGCTCCCTAGGCGACCACCTACCCACACAGTGGATGGCCTGGGACTGCACACTACCAGCACCAACAGCATATGGCCATGTCAGCATGGCAGGGGGGGGTGTTCCCGTGCTGGAGGGGGCAGTGGCACCTGCCTGCAGTGGACCTAGGCCATGTCCTGTACCAGTACGTGGTGTGCAGTGCAACATAAAAGGTCTGGCTGAGGAAAGGTACAGGTAGCCCCAGGGACCACCATGAATCTGTGGCAACAGTGTGGTGCAGTACACCCAGCCAGTGTGTCCAGAAGCAGAGGGTCACAGGTTCAAGCCCCACCTGTGCTTCCTGCAGAGCATGTCCCTATGTTTTACCCTACAATGCAGATACAAAAGCAACATGTGCAAAGCCCAAAGCAGCAGCGAACAGAGGTACAAACACCCACTCACACAGGCTCCACAATCCAAAGATGCATGGAGAGTCAAGCTGTTGGCCCCAGCATTGAGCTGCAGTTATCACCAGGGCACTACTACTACCTCCTGCACTGTTTAGCAATGTTGGCACTGTGATCAGGACCAGTGTGGCAGGCAGGGTTGCCAACCACCCCTATCTGTGCACAATGCTGCAATAGGAGTGTGTGTGTGTGTGTATGTCTATCCATTGTTTTGTGGCTGCCCACACCTCACCGGGCCCACAATGTCGCACTGTTACCAGCATTAGCCTGAATATGTGCATAATGAGGAGCAAAGTGTTGTGGATATGGCCCGGACATGGCGGATTGGCCAGGATGCATCTTCACAGGGTGTGTGGCAATACCTGGGACACTGTAGTGCCTGACCACTGCCTGCATGGACAGGGTGGCCACAGAATGGAATGCTGGGAGGGCACTCACTCTGACCGAGCAGTGACCATGGCATGTCTAGGTTCCCACATAGCGCTCTATATTATCTGCCTCCAGTGATCCTGTTGTGTCCCTAGTGCTGGGGCCACAATCACTGAGATGCCTGCTTGGTGCACATAGTTCCTCTGTGAGCATGCACTATGGACTGGCTAGTGGACTGCCTGCAGTTAGACTGTGCATGGTCGAAACACCTATACAGTGCAGTCTGACTGTGCTGTCTGCTGGTGATTGACAGACAGTGGTGTGAGGCAGTTGGGGTTTTCCAGAGCTAACCCCATCATTGCTGCTGGTCTGCCACTGCCCCAGCCACAGGTATGGCTCTAGCCCACCAACCCTTGAGTACTGTCGCATACCAGCAGGATGGAGGTTGCTTCACAGGATCTGGGGCACCTGTTCCTTACCTACAAAAAGGGTGATGTGAACCCTTTGGGGTATGTAGTGTATACACTTTGAACTATTAAGGCACTGCTACACAAACCTCATGCAAGTTTGGAAACCCCTCTGCCCTGATAACAGGTGCCCATGTCAGCCAGACCCTAACACGGGGTGCACACTAATCTGGGTGGTGTCTGGTCCCAGAGGGCCACATGTGACTGCAGGATACAGATGGACATCGAATTACCTTCAGCTGCACTGCAAGGAACACCTGTCACACACTGGCAGTGATGGGGATGTACAGCAGGGCCTATCTCTAGCACCACATGTACTGCGGACCTAGTGCTGGGCACCCATCCTATCCCTCAGGGAGAACACAGAACCTGCACAATGGCATGGTCTGTAGCTACTCTGTGCCAGTATCGCGCACTGTCAGTTCATCTTTCCAAGCTGAGGTACCGGAGAGGTGCAGACCCCATTCGCTGATCAGCTGTAGACAGCTAGTCAGCATGTGCATTGCATCATGGGTACTGGTGGGGTTACCCTATCCTGGCACTCAGTTTGTGCGGTGACCTGCAGTCCTTCTGTACCCAGCCATTGCTGTGATATACACCACAGAGGTATAGCCTACTGGTTAATACAATGCCATTCTTGGCAGTGTTCATGGGTTCAATTCCTCATTGTTCCCTCCTCTCATGCCTGTCCTACTCAAATAGTGTGCATGCCTGTAACAGTCATATTTTTGCAGATTTGTGCTGCCAGCCCATAATACCCTCGCAACAATTGCCAACATCCTCTCGGTCCATCTATCTGCGTCTGTCAGCTGTGTAGAGTCCTGTCTGCCTGTGCAGGCTGTCACCCCATGTCATGCACTGCTATCCTTTCCTGCATTGCACCTGTTCATGCTTGCCTTGCCTGTGCCTGATCTGCATGGCACCACCACTCCTCTGTCCACTCCTCTGTCCACCCATCATTGTAACTATCCTGCCACCTCTGCCTCCACTGGAAGACACGTATTCCCATTGTCTGCCACCAACTGTCTTTCCAGTACTTTACATTGCCAACACCCTGTGCTGTGGTACAATTGCCCCCACCATGTTTGTCATCAGTACTGGCAGCCATATGGGATGCCCACAGATATGGCAGTTACAGTGGCTCCCAGCTCTCCCTCCTTCACTCACCTGTTCATTGCCTTTCCTGAGTGCTCTATCTAGTGTTAGGGCTACATCTGTCTCTGTTCCTCACAGGTCATGCATGTCATCCTGCAGCACCTTGCAGCCCTTAGGCCACACTAATCTAGGGCACCATAACCTTGTTAGGCCACCATAACCTATGGTTCCATAATCCAGGGTGCCCTCTAAGGTGCCCTGTCCAGGGGTGCCTAATACGGCGCATAGCCTAAGGAGCCCTACTATATAGGGCACCTTACAAAGCACCTTATGAGGCACCTTACAAGGCACCTTATAAGCACCTTATAGGGTACCTAAAAAGGCACCTTATAAGGCACCTTATAGGGCACCTAACAAGGCACCTTACTTATCTGGCACCTAACAAGGCGCCCTACAAGGCGCCTTGTAATGTGCCTTGTAAGGTGCCTTATAAGGTGCCTTGTAAGGTGCCTTATGAGGCGCCTTATAGCGCGCGTTAGTTTGTAACATTTGTTAGCTGATACGGCTTGCTGTAACGATGCACCGCCCATGCCTTTATACCTTTACCGCGGAACCTAACGCGAATGACATTACCGCAGTTTAGTAAACATAACCCTTTAGTTAAGTGGGACTGTAAAATGTAAAAGTGGAGCGTGTTTTGAGTGAATGAGAGAAAAAAGCCACCGTGGTGTATGGTTTGCTCGTAAAAGAAAAGCCTGGAAAAGGCTCTATTAAGCATCCCGTTGTAGTTGGTTAAAAGTCATTCAAGTATTTTATTATAGTTTGAAAAATGATGAAAAAAGAATATTGTTTAGTGATAAATGGTGAATATATGAGTGTTATAAAACCGATGATTGAAATGAGGGAGCAATAGATGAAACATTGTTACTAAAGCTTTCAGCAGTTTCCCAAGGCTCCATTCTGATGGCTCTTTTCACTTTCATTAATATTTTCAGAATAAAGTTAAGCGGCAAAGGGCCACTAGTTATTCCTGAGTAAGAAATATTATATGAGGAAGGTTTATCTTTACAAGTTATCTGTGTGTAACGCATGTTTTAAATGTGGAAACTGGCTCTTATAAGATTGTATATGGGCAAACAAGCATAATAAACAGCATAGACATTCATAGGTGTGTAGGACGATCAGAGCTGTGGGGATTTACAAAGTAAATGTGTGTGTATTTTATAAAATACTCTACAGGTATACAGTACATGTATATATTGATGCCTTCAGAGCACATGTAATTTTGTATGAGAATTTGTGGGGGCCTTTGTACAGAGCTATTTTATAAGGACACATTGGCACCTATCTTGTCTTTATGCTATAGGTACCTTTCTGGACATTTCACACTGGTGCCCTGTTATGAAATTGCATTCATATTACTCATATTACTTTGGCAACATAAGTAAAATTGTAATGCCAATAAAGTTAGCTGTATCTAATCTATTAGTCCAATGAAAAGGTGCCATCTTTTGCTTTTCTTTCTTTGTTGACCTATATATCTGTATAACTTGCAACCAGAAAACATTATGATATGGAGTATAGAGAGCTGAACAATGCCTTTAGCTATGCAATCCTTTCCCTAGCACAATTTAGAATTAGTGTTTATTGATGAACCCTTGAATAAACTATTTGGGTCCTAATTGTCATGTCTATACTTATTACTGTGCATTTATTATCTAATAATATGATAATTTGCTATATATATTATTTAGGTGAGCTTTATGGAACTGTCCATAAAAAGTATTAATTCAGTTTTAGAAATAATATCTGTACTCTCACAGAGTGACAGCAGATGCCCTTATATAAACATGAACTGGGGTGTTATGGTCTGTGCACTGAACTATATTATTCAGGGGAAATCCTGAGACATGAGTCCAAACACCTCTCTGCCCCTGACTCTCTATGTAGTCTTGTCTAGTTCCCTGTACATGCCTTTCGTGGGCTTGGCATTTGTGACTTTGAATTATCTTCAAAATTAACAAAGGCAGTTCATCGAAAATATATCCATCTCTCCACAAAGAGGATGCTCATAAAACAGAGTCAGAGTATTCAAGCGTTTTCTTGACCCAAAACGTGCCGTCACCCCACGTTATTTCTGGTGATTTTAATCGAACTGCAGATAAAAGTGTGCACATGGTCAGACTCCTGCACTGGACATACAGACACATGTACTCATTCATTTTGATGTCAAAATATTTGTTGAAGATTATATCAGTCACATAAGTGCTTAACTTTATGTTGGAATCCATGGAGGAGATGTCCTACGTTTGCATGGTCAGTTGTGATCAGGGCCAGTTTCTTTCCATTTCCACATCTCGTCTCCTCTTTACTATTCATTTCCACACAGAATTCTAAAAATCACCCCAGATAATCTGAGACCTATAATTGAAATCTTTAGGTCCAGGAGAAAACTGGGAATTCTGGCCCTACTTTGTAAGCTTTCCCTTCTAGAATTATATCATTTTTTTTGTGGAAAATATATGTTTTTGCTGGGATCCCTTTTTTTGTGGAATTAGTGTGATGCACACTTTCAGGGTCTTTTATCAGTTGTACAGCTTTGAATTACCCTTCACATTTCACCTGCCTTGTGGTTATTATTCTAGATGTACTTTGGCTGTAAGAGCTACAGAAAATTACATTTAATAAAATGGATTTCCTTAATATCAGATGCGGCCCAGCTGTACCAATATCTTTTTATAATCTGCAGAAATATGTAATAGTTTATTGGGCATTTAGACTGCTGTTACCTTCCAAACACACATTTTGTTGTTGTTAAGTACGGTCGAGTCAGTGTGGACTCATGACAACTTTCTGGATAGTTTCTGTTCCGTTTTCAGTCAGGCATCTCGGGACACATATGTGACATGCATTAACTTTAGTTTCATTGATGATTTTCTAGACAAAGCAATCAGTAGATCATGTCAGCAACTGAGTATCAGTTGTAGGGGAATGTCAAGCTGAAAATCCTGGAAATTGTTCTTTATAAATAGGAACTAATAGTTTACAGAGGAGCAATAAAAAGTTGAGTTTAAAGGTTAGTGTTAGGTGATATTTCCGTACATTTCTCTTCCTTCACGCCGCTGTTTGCCTAATTAGCATAGTACAGTATGTGCAGTATCATTGACTTTGATAAGCTTGACACTTTTATTCCTCCCACAGCTCTTTCCTTAAATGTGTGTTAGCCTAATATATAAATGGATATTTTATGATTAAAGTAGTGCGACTGAAAAAAGCAAAATCATTACCATCTCTTTTTAAGTGTGTTGTATTAAGTAAAAAAATATCTATTGGTTTTAGTAGTTTGTCCATTAGTCTGTTCATCAGTAACCATGTTGCATCAGTTTTGTATGATTAGACATCACAAGAAAGAAAGCAGGAGGCTTTTTGAAAAATGTATGATATTAAATGATTGATTTAACTGTTTATATATTGTAGAGATTGAGTAGTGAATATGCTTCTTGTGACTTTCCCAGTTGAACAAAGCTGCTTAAACCCCACTGATGTCATAATCCTAGCCTCTCCTATTCATGCACCAGCCCCACCCATAGCAGGTACTGTGCTGTTTGAGCTTATTGGAGGGCCAATGCAAATACTGAAGCACACCTTCTTTATGTTACTGTGTGTGTCAAGAGTACTGTGGTTCAAATCTATGACCCTGAAGGCTGGAGCCTGCTGACCTGCAACTGAGCCATAAGCTTTGCACAGCTTTGATCTATCCTCTAGGTCTAGGGCATTTGAGTAGAGATGTTGGAAGGAGGTCCCCACTCCTGGAGGAAGCCAATTTGATTAATAAGAGGTGTGTCCACTATATACAAGGAAGTCAGTCCAATACACCCTTACTGGTCTAGCAAGTCATCTAAAGGGTCTTTGCTATGCCATGTTGTGCCTGGCTTGTTTCTAGCTCTGCTTTTCTCTATTGCTGCCTGCTTCAGTACCTACTGCATGTTGGGATGGTGCTGCATTGACCATCATCGGAAGTCATCAAACGAACAACGAAGTGAAAATACAACATGAACAACTGAAGAGTGGAAAAAGGAAAGATGATCTGAAATAAAAAGAAGAGGCCTGCAATAAACAGTGCACAACTTTTATTCCAAAAAAAGGGTAATACTTTAAGGAATACAGCACATGAGAATAAAAACAGAAGGCAATCTAGAAATAAGGTTCAGATTTCAAGCAAGCTGATGCCTTGAGAGATCTAGATAGTAATGCTGCTTGAATGAAAACAGCGAACAAGCTACAACTGTAATGACCCATACATTTCCTTCCTAAACATTATGAGACTGATTCTGAATTCGGGGCATCCGGACACCCGAAATATTTATGGGCCCAATTTGTACCTGATTCTGCAACTGTGGGAACAATATGTTCCCGTGGTTGCTGAATCAGGGCACTTAGATGGCCCGGCATGCCCTGAATTCTGATGCAAGAGACGTCCATCAATATGCCTGGCCATGACTCTCAACACTCTGGCTGGTGTGTCGGTGCAGCGGTATCCTGTTGCCATGGCACCGGCATGTCCAGCCAGAGCAACAAAGTGCGCGAACGCCGACATGACCACTCACCTCTCAGTCTGGCCCTCGGGGGGCCCCCACAGACAGGATAGGGCTCCGGATGCACCCCTGCAGCAGTGCAATGGGGAAGGGAGGCCTGCAGGTCGCATTTGGAATGGGGCCTGGCACTTATTGCAGCTTCAGGGTGGAATAAGCTGGGCGTCCAAATAACTTCCATGGGACGTACAGAGGCCTGACCTGAATGGCCTCTGTACGTCCTTGTGCTTGGCCACACCCCAACTCCACCACAGCACCTCCCCCATCCAGTGTTCCCTGCACAATGGCAGGGAGCCTGGAGCAGAGAATTTGGTCCAGGAGCTGTGTGTGGGTTGGACATCCAACCCGGACTTCCAACCCCACTATTCCTGGATCGGAATGCCCCACTATGTCTCTTTTATATATATGATATGTGTGATGTGATAAAAGTCTGTACAAATCCAATTATAAAGGTACTGTATTGAAATGTTTGAGCTCACGCCTTTCTAGTGGAGGAGTAGCCTGAAGGTTGAGCACTGGCTTGGGAACCAAGAGACTAGGATTCAGTTCCCACTAGCAGTCCTTGTGGCCTTGGGCAAGTCCTTTAACCTGCCACTGCCTCAGAAACATCCAGGTTATCAATATCCCTATTTGTAACTTAAACTTGGTAATGTACATTAATGTAAACTGCTTTGATTGAAATGATAAAGGGGTATAGAAAAAACTGTTAAATAAATAAATAGTAGCAGTTCAAAGTGAGTTACATTCAGGTACAGAAGGTATTTCCTGTCCCCAAGGACTTATAATCTTAATTTGTATCTAAGGCAAAGGTAATTGATAAAGTTGCATCAGTACAAGTATCCCTAGCAACTTTAAGTAAACAACTTACATAGCTAAACAAAACCTTAAAACTAAGATGCAGACAGCAGTCCAGCAGTGAGATGCGGGCGATCCAATCTTTTCCACTGAGTGCCCCATGTACGATTTTCTCCCAGTTGGTGAGGGGCCTTACATGTGCACTAAGTGCAAGGAGCTCTTTGCTCTCAGGGAATGAGTTCGATCTCTGGAGTCTAGAGTAGCAGACATGGACAGAGAGGTATATAGACGAGACCTGTTGTTGTTGTTAATTGCCGTCGAGTCGGAGTCGACTCATGGCGACCCTCTGGATAGCTATCCTAAATTGTGTTCGGTCTTCAGTCTGGTACCCGTAGCTGCTGTTAGTGTATCGATCCATCTCATTGCTGGCCTTCCTCTTTTGCGTTGACCTTCTATCTTGCCAAGCATGATGTCTTTCTCTAATGATCTCTCTCTTCGCATGATGTGTCCAAAGTATGAAAGTCGAAGTCTTGTCATCTGAGCTTCTAAAGAAAGCTTAGTATTGATCTCCTCTAGTACCGACTGGTTTGTTCTTCGGGCAGTCCATCGTATACACAGTATTCGCCGCCAGCACCATAATTCAAAGGCATCAATTTTCTTCCTGTCTGTCTTTTTCACTGTCCAGCTTTCACATCCATATGATGTTATTGAAAATACCATGGCTTGAACAAGTCGAATCTTTGTATGGAGAGAGACATCTCTGCTCTTGAGAATCTTATCTAGGTCTTTCATAGCCATTCTGCCAAGAGCAATGCGTCATTTGATTTCTTGACTGCTTGTTGCTTCTTTATTGATAGTTGACCCAAGTAGGTTAAAGTTGTTCACAATTTCAATTTCTTCTCCTTCAACGATGAACCTGTTGATTATGCCAGTTGTCATGATCTTTGTCTTCTTTACATTAAGGTGCAGGCCCATTTTGAGACTATGTTCTTTGATTGTGAGAAGCAAATGTTTCAGATCATCTTCACTTTCAGCCAGTAATGTAGTATCATCAGCATAGCGAAGGTTGTTGATGAGTCTTCCACCAATCTTCACACCTCTGTTGTCTTCATACAATCCTGCTTCTCTGATGATTTGTTCTGCATATAAATTAAACAGGAAGGGGGAAAGTATGCAACCTTGTCTTACACCTTTGCTTATTTTAAACCATTCTGTTTCTCCTTGTTCCGTTCGAACTGTTGCTTCTTGATCAATGTACAAATTGCGCAACAGAACGATCAGGTGTTCTGGTATACCCATGCTTCTTAATGTGGCCCAGAGTTTCTCATGGTTTACACAGTCAAAAGCCTTGCTATAGTCGATAAAGCACAAATAGATATCCTTTTGGTATTCTTTAGTCTTTTCAAGGATCCATCTCACATCCGCAATGATGTCTCTCGTTCCTCGCCCTTTCCTGAACCCTGCTTGCACTTCAGGTAGTTCTTGTTCCAGGTATGGTTGTAGTCTCTTTTGAATAATCTTCAGTAGAATCTTGCTGGCATGTGGGATTATAGCGATTGTGCGATAATTTCCACAGTCAGTTGGATCACCTTTCTTTAGTATTGGTATAAGCACAGATCTTTTCCAGTCAGTTGGCCATGATTTTGTCTTCCATATTTCTTGGCAGAGCCTTGTAAGTATGGTAACAGCATACTTCTATAGGAATGCCATCAATGCCTGGTGCTTTGTTCTTTGATAAGGCTTTCAATGCTGCTTCAACTTCTTCTTTCATCACCAATGGTTCCCGATCATAAGGTACAGGTTGAAATGGCTGTTGGTCCACTAGATCTTTATCATATAAAAACTCTGTATATTCCTTCCACCTTTTCTTGATCTTCTCAGCATCATTCAACATAGAACCTTGAGCATCTTGTAACATTCCAATTCGAGGCTGGAACTTTTTCTTTAACTCTCGTAGCTTTAGGAAAGCCGATCTTGTTCTTCCTCTATTAGTTTCTGCTTCTATTTCCTTGCATGCGTCGTTGTAGTACTTTTCCTTGTCCTGTCTTGCTGCACGTTGGAAATCTCTGTTGAGTTCTGAGATTGTCTTTCTTTCTCCTCTGGCTTTAGCTTCTCTGCATTTCTGGGCAATTTTCAGAGTTTCTTCCGTCATCCATTTTGGCCGTTTTTGCTTTTTCACCTTTTCTAGAGACTTCTCGCTTTCTTCCAACACAACCTTCTTGATGTCATTCCATAACTCTTCCGGAGCTCTGTCATTTGTATCTAAAGCAGCAAATCGATTTTGCAGGCAGTCTTTAAATTCCAGTGGTATATTCTCAAGGTCATATTTTGCTGCATTCATGAGTGGTTTGCTCTTTTTCAACTTTAGCTTGAGTTTGCATACTAGTAGTTGATGATCTGTACCACAGTCAGCTCCAGGTTTTGTCTTGTTTGATGTTATAGAGCTTTTCCATCGTTGACTTCCACAGATGTAGTCAATTTGATTTTTATACAATCCATTGGGTGAAGTCCATGTGTACAGTCGCCGCTTGTGTTGCTGGAAGAAGGTGTTTGAGATGAATAGATCATTGGTCTTGCAGAATTCTATCAGTCTTTCTCCAGCTTCATTTCTGTTGCCAAGTCCATATTTTCCAACTACTTTGCCTTCTTCTTTGTTGCCAACTTTTGCATTCCAGTCACCCATGACTATCAGGATATCCTGTTTGCATGTTCTGTCAATTTCAGCTTGTACTTGTTCATAGAACTCTTCAATTTCATTCTCTTCTGCAGCTGTTGTTGGGGCATGTACTTGAATTATAGTTGTGTTGATAGGCAATCCTCGTAGACGAATAGAGATTAAGCGTTCGCTGACTGCATTGTATTTCATTACAGTTCTTGCAAATTTCTTCTTTATTATAAATGCAACACCATTTCTTCTTTGTCTTTCATTTCCAGCATAGTAGACCATGTGATCATCTGATGCAAAGTGCCCGATGCCAGTCCATTTCAGTTCGCTGACACCCAACAGATCAAGTTGTACACGTTCCATTTCATTCTTGACCACCTCCAACTTCCCTTGGTTCATGCTTCATACGTTCCATGTTCGAATGTGTAAGTCATCTTTACAGCTTCTGACTCTCATTTCATGCGCAGCTACATCAGCAGTCAGATGTCCCGAGGACTTTGATCCAACCACATCATAAATACTGACTTTACTCTGAAAAGTCTTCAGCACCTCCCCTGTTGCCGGTTGAGTGCCTTTCAACCTGGGGGTCTCTTCTTCCAGTACTATAGTGCAATTTGTTTTGTTGTCACTATCCATTGGGATTTCATGGCAAGATATGGAAGTAAAATGGCAGGCCTTTCTTCCACGCAGTTTGTTTAGTGTTGTTGCCATTGTCACAGAAATGTGATCCTCCACCACCAACACTATCCCATTCTGCTGCTGCCCAGATGGGTGGTTTGACTTTGGTCTGGCACCTCAGCTGAGACCTGTCCATCTTGGGAGACCCTGCCAGTAATTAAACTACCGATAGTTTAGCTCTCAGCATCACTGATGCACGCAAGCCCTCACAGCACGACAAGCTGCAAACCAAGTGAGGGAGACGAGACCTACAGGGACGTAGTACTGAAGTCCCACCTCCAATCTGGCAGCATCTGAGTTGCAATGGAGGAGAGAGGTCACGTGAAAGGAGAGCATCACCTTGGTGTGGCAGGAAGTGATCATGTAGCTAGGACCCATCCACTAGGAGATGTAAAACCATCTTGCACCAAGGAGGTTTCTCCAGGGCCATGTGTCCATGAGGGAAGGGTTAGGACAGCTGTTATAGCTGGTGATTCAATTATTAGGCATGTATATAGATGGGTGGCTGGTGGACATGAGGACCACCTGGTAACATGCCTGCCTGGTACCATGTCACCTAGACAAGGTTTTAGATAGTGCTGGGGAGGAGTCTGCTGTCTTGGTACATGTTGGCACCAATCAGGGCTGGCCCGTCCATTGTGTGATAATGTTGTTCACACAGGGCCCTGCGCAAACTCCATTATTGCACGTGGATGGCTGCAGAGGGAGCCTGGGAAGCCCGCGCAAGGCCCCAGCTCCCTCTGCACAGCCGCCAGCGTGAGGAGTCTTTTCCCTCACTCTGGTGGCTGTATCTGTGAAGCCGCGAATGCCGGGAGAGGTTAAAGGCAGTGCCTTTTAACCTTTCCCAGCATTCGCGGCTTCACAGATTTTCCCCTCATGCTGGCGGCTGTAAGCTGCATATGCTGGGAAAGGTTAAAGGGCATTGCCTTTAACCTCTCCCGGCATTCGCGGCTTCATAGATACAGCCGCCAGCGTGAGGGAAAAGACTCCTCATACTGGCGGCTGTGCAGAGGGAGCCGGGGCCTCGCACAGGCTTCCCCGGCTTCCTCTGCAGCCTCTTAGACGGCCGCGGGGCTGTTCAGGTGGGGGGGAAGGGGGGCTAGGACTGGATGAGCTGTGATAGAGGGAGGGGGAACTGGGGCTGGAAATGGGCTGTGATGGGGGGGGGGCTAGGACTGCAAATGGGCTGTGATGGTGGGGCTAGGACTGGATGGGCTGTGATGGGGGAACTTGGATTGGAAATGGACTGTGATGGGGGGCTAGGACTGCAAATGGGCTGTAATAGTGGGGGGGCTAGAACTGGAAATAGGCTGTGATGGGGGGAAACTTGGACTGGAAATGGGCTGTGATGGGGGGAGGCTAGGACTGGAAATGGGCTGACGAGGGGGCTGGAAATTGGCTGATGGGGGAGTTCGGAGTGGATATGGGCTGATGGGGGGCTGGAATGGAACTGGAAAAGGGCATATAGGGGGCTAGGACTGGAAATAGACTGATGGGGGCTGGAATAGGGCTGGAAATGGGCTGACAAGGGGGCTAGGATTGGAAATGGATTAATGGGGGAGCTTGGAGTAGAAATGGGCTGATGGGGGAGGCTGGAATAGAACTGGAAAAGAGCATATGGGGGGGGGGGCTAGGACTGGAAATGGGCTGATGGGGGAGCTTGGACTGCAAATGAGTGATGGGCTGGAATAGGACTGGAAATGGCTAATGGGAGAATAGGACTGGAAATGGGCTGATGGGGGCTGGAATAGGACTGAAAGCAGGCTGAGGGGAGTTGGAATAGGGCTGGAAATGGGCTGACAAGGGTGCTAGGATTGAAAATTGGCTGATGGGGGAGCTTGGAGTGGAAATGAGCTGATGGGGGGCTGGAATGGAACTGGAAAAAAGCATATGGGGGGCTAGGACTGGAAATGGGCTGATGTGGGGGCTTGGGAGATTGGGACCAGAAGGAAGCGGATGTTGGGTGGGTCTAGAACTATAAGGGAGCTGATTTTGGGGGAGGACTAGAAAGGGTTGAGGATAGGGAATGAGAATGGAGAGGGGAAAAGATATTTTGTGTGGGAGGGAAGAAAAGTCTACGATGGGCTGGGTATTGGGAGATAAGTGGGGATTGAGAATGGAAGAGTGAAATTTGAGTGGATGATAAAGGAATAAGAAAAGTAAAGGGGGAAAGAGCAAAAGGGGAAAGATCAGTTTGTTAAAGCAGATATAGAGAGAGAATGGAAAAAATCTAAAAGAGAAGAAAGGACAAATGGCTAGCTTGCAGAAGACACAAAGAAACCAGAAGAAAGTGACTGGAGCAATTGCAGCTGAAAAATAAAATCCCAAACAGAAGGTAGAAAAATACTTTTTATTTTGAATGTATTAACTGGAATATGTCAGGTCTGGGAAGTGTGTATTCCTAACATCTTCACATTTTTGTTTAGTGCAAGCGGAAATTAATTTATAGTTTTATTTCTCCAGTGTTGTACATTTCATGCTTGGCTTTTGGGGTTCCCAGTTTAATTATCATCTTCCTATTTCTAAATTGTGATCCCTTGTTCTTTGTGTGGTGACAGTCTATGTTCTGCATGTGTAACCAAGTTGTGGTATTCTGTTCATATTGTTTCTTGTTTGACAGTGCCACTTGTTCTCTTTCCCCCAGTGAGATGTATTGGTATTCTGTGAGATGTACTGGTTTTAAAATCTGCAGTGTTGCCTTTTGATAGGTAAGGTTTGGTGTTTTGTGAGTCCTGATAGTGCTGTTATAATACGGTGGATTTGCTATGGGTTCTAAATGATCAGTGTTTGTAGTACTTCCTAATGGGCCTGGCTGTTGTCACTGCAATATAGTAATGTAAAAAGCTGTTAGTCTTTCTTTATTCAGACACTCGTTAAGAGTCATGTTTACTAAAAGTGCATGTTAACATTATGCAAATAGTTATGCAAATGAGGACCCTTATGCAAATGAGGCCCCGCAATTAATCTCCGCACATGGCCCCGCACCCCGCTTGGGCCGTTCCTGGCACCAATGGCATAGGAAAGTGTGGTAGGGAGGTTCTGGAGGCCAAATTTAGGCTTTTAGGTAGGAAGTTGAAATCCAAAACTTTCAGGGTAGCATTCTCTGAAATGCTTCCCATTCCATGCGCAGGACCCAAAAGGCAGGCAGAGATCCAGAATCTCAATGTGTAGATGAGACGATGGTGCAAAGAGGGTTATGGATTTGTTAGGAACTGGGCAACATTCTGGGGAAGGGAGGGGCTCTTCCAAAGGGATGGGCTCCACCTTAACCAGGATAGAGCCAGGCTGCTGGCATTAACCTTTAAAAAGGAGATAGAGCAGCTTTTAAACTAGATAATAGGGGAAAGCCAACTGTCGCCCAGGAGTGCATGGTTTGGAAGGATACTAGCAAAACAAGAAAGTTAGGGCATCCCAACAGAAAAGTTTCAACAAAGAGAAAAGTAACCCAGATGTCCTTCATTAGAGAGCTGAAAGATTTCAAATTACACCTATCAACTGATAAACAGATTAATATGAATAAATTACAACTTCTAAAATGCCTGTATGCAAATGCTAGAAGTCTAAAAAATAAGATGGGAAAGCTGGAATATATAGCACTAAATGAAAGGTTAGATATGACTGCCATATGACCTGGTGGAAGGTGGACACCACTGGGACACTGTGATACCTGGATACAAACTATATTGCAATGATATCTGTAGATTAGGTCAAATTGGTGGAGGGATTGCAATTTATGTTAGAGAGGGCATTGAGTTACATAGGATTAAGGTTTTGCAGGAAACAAAATACACGGGATAGAAATTCCATGTGAAAAGCAGAAGGCGACGACAGTGGGGGTGTACTACCGATCGCCTGGCCAGAATGAACAGATGGATGATGAAATGCTAAAAGAAATCAGGGAAGCTAACAAAAATACAACACATAATAATGGATGATTTCAATTACCATGGTATATACCGGGTCAGTGTCACGGCAGGACATGCTAGGGAGATAAAGTTTCTAGATGAAATAAATGACTGCTTCTTGGAGCATCTGGTTCATGAACAGACAAGGGGGAAGCTATTTTGAACCTAGTTCTTAGTGGAACACAGGATCTGGTGCAAGAGAAAAGGGTTTTGGGGTCACTTGGCAATAGTGATCATAGCATGATCGCATTTGATTTAATACATGGAAGAAAGATGGCAAGGAAAACCACAGTACTGCCTTTTAACTTTCAAAAGGGAAACTATGCCAGCATGGTTTGAAGGCGAGGTCAGAGAGGCTGTTGCCAAAAAAGCATTCTTTAGGAAATGGAAAAGGGAACCTAATGATAAATACCTGAAACAACATAAGCATTGACAAGTTAGATGCAAGGCATTGATAAGACAGGCAAAGAGAGTATTTGAAAACAAGCTTGCCGTGGAAGCAAAAACGCATAATAAAAACTTTTTCAAGTACATTCGTAGCAAAAAAATTGTGAGAGTCAGTTGGACCACTGGATGATAGAAGGATAAAAGGAGCGCTAAGGGAGCACAAGGCCATAGCGGAGAGACTGAATGAATTCTTTTCTTTGATCTTTACTGAAGATGATGTAGGGGAGTTACCCATGTCTGGAATGATATATAAAGGTGATGCTGCAGAAGAATTGAAATTAATATCTATAAACTGGGAGAATGTATTACAACTGTTTGATAAACTGAAAAGTAGCAAATCACCTGGACTGGGTGGTATAAATCGAAGGGTATTGAAAGAACTGAAATATAATATTGCAGACCTACTATTATTAATCTGTGAACTATCATTAAAATCCTCTATGGTACCTGAGGATTGGAGAATGGTCAATGTAACTCCAATTTTTAAAAAAGGTTCAAGGGGTGATCCGGGAAACTATATACCAGTGAGTCTGATGTCAATACTGGACAAAATGGTAGAAACCATTATAAACAATAAAATTACTGAACATGTAGATAGTGTCATGAGGCTGGTACCAATAAAGATGCAGAGTTGAAAAGAAACTCTGTTCTTCAAAGAGCTCTAGGTGTGCAATTACCTCAAAGCACAGCTAGAGGGGGCAGGAGTGATCCTACAGAGCCTAATGAGGGTAGGAGAGCTAACCAGTTGCACCTGGAAATGAGCCCGGGAGATTCAAAGGGAAGATCCCTTTATAAACGGAAGCTTAATGCTAGCAAGACAGACGCAGACGCAGATGCAGACACAGACGCAGCAGGAAGAGAAGGAACAAGGATTACGGCTGAAGAAGGAAGGAGAGACCTGAAAGAAGGAATCCTCCTTGAGCAAGCCCAAAAGGACAGAATTCACAGAGGTAGAGTTCAGAGGGGCCAAGCTACGAGAGCCGCTTTTCAGAGGGAGTCTGCTAAGGAAAGCAGTCAGGCTGGAGGGTATGCCACTCCCTGCTTAAGCAACGTTCCTGAGTCCAAAGCTGAGAGACATACACGGAGAGCCAGAGAGCCAGGCTTGGAGGAAAGCCTGCAGGCATTGGAGTATGCTGAACAAGCTTTACCAGGTACCCGAAGGGAAGGAGTTTCTAACAGAGCTACTGTGTCACTGAAGCATAGAGCTGGAGAATCCGCACCAGGTTTTACTAAGCTTTCAGGAAGTCCAGCACTGCCCAGAAGCTACAGACAGAAAACCTGTTGTCACAGAGACGTTCATGAGAGAGAAGGCTCCAGAGCTTCAAGCTACAGAAACTCAAGGTATGAAAGTTTTATTCCTGCTAAAGAAAGCTTAACTCCTAAAAGCACTGCTAAAACTAAAACTCACTTTATAAGAAGAGGAAAGAAACCAGAGTGGTTTAAAGAACTGCCATAAGACTTTAAAGCACAGTCTTATTGGAGGCAAGATACCAGAGACAGTCCATATAAACCTGTAACTGCCAGGGATAGCGTGTGCTCTGAGGGGGAAAGTAGTGAAGCAGAATGTATGGAAATAGAAGATACAAACACTATTCCCATTCCTCAGGAAGAAGCTATGGATTGTAGTTTGTGTATGGCTTCTAGCCTAGAATCCATAGCGTCCTTGTAAATAAGAAGTCTTGTTTAAATTGCTTTGCCCTGGAATGAATTGAATTCCTCCCTTTAACCCTTACAACTAATTGTGAAGATATTAACAATTGGTTTTACCTGCTTATTACTGGAACCTTTATGAACAAAGGACATTCTTTGATTTCTAGTGTCTTAATGAACCCTTGCACAGAGGGGAAATAAAAGCCTTGTTTCCCTACACTCGTGGCTTACTTATTGAGTTCTCCATTTTGGCCTTAAATACCCCACGCTCCTTGAAAATAAATATGTTGTACAGCATGCCCTTACCGCCATTGGCCACTAGGGGCAGCCGGCACGACAATAGTCATGGTTTAATGGGAGAAAGCCAACATGGATTTAGCCAAAGAAAGTCTTGTCTTACTAATATGTTATATTTTTTGAAGGTATGAATAAATAGGTAGACAAAGGTGAATCAGTTGATATAGTGAATCTAGATTTTCAGAAAGCCTTTGACAAGGTCCTTCATGAGAGACTCTTGATCAAATTAAAAAGCCATGGGATTGGAGGTAATGTATTATTGTGGATCAGGAAATGGTTAAAAGACAGAAAGCAGAGAGCAGGGCTAAATGGCCAATTTTCTCAATGGAGAAAGGTGAGTAGTGGAGTACCCAGGGATCTGTGCTAGGCCCGCTGCTTTTTAACATATTCATAAATTACCTCAAAATAGGAATAATGAATGATTTGATCAAATTTGCAGATGACACAAAATTATTCAAAGTTATTAAAATGCAAGAGGATTGTGAAAAATTTCAAGAGAACCTTGAAAAACTGGAAGACTGAATATCCAAATGAGAGATGAAATTTGATGTTATGCATCTAGGAAAGAACAACCCAAACTATGGTTACACCATACAAGATACCACCTTAGAAACCACCATCCAGGAAAAAGATTTAGGCGTCATCATGGATGATACATTGAAACCCTCCGCCCAATGTGCAATGGCGGCCAAGAAAGCAAACAGAATGCTAGGAATCATAACAAAAGAAATGGAGAATAAAACCAAGGATATTATAATGCTTCTGTATTGTTCCATCGTGTGACCACACCTTGAATATTGTGTGCAATTTTTGGTCGCCATATCTTAAAAAGGATACAGCTGAATTAAAAAAGGTACAAAACAGAGCATCAAAAATGATAAAGAAAATGGAAGGATACCTCAATGAAGAGAGGATTAAAAGGCTGGGGCTCTTCAACTTGGAAAAGAGACGGCTGAGGAGGGATATGATAGAGGTCTATAAATTAATGAGTGGAATGGAATGGGTAAATGTAGATCGGTTGTTTATGCCATCAAAAAGTAAAAAGACAAGAGGACACATAATGAAGCTACAATGCAACCCATTTAAGACTAATAAGAGAAATTTTCTTTTTCTCAATGTGTAAACAAACTCTGGAATTTATCGGAGGATGTATTTAAAGCTGTTAGTGTAGATGGGTTTAAAAAAGGTTTGGAAATGTTCCTGGAGGAAAGGTCAATAAACCAAGGAAATCCACTTCTTGACCCAGGTCAAGCACTGTGGAACCTGTGTGCCTCTTTGGGAACCTGCCAGGCAGAGGTGGGATTTGATTCGAAAAAGAACTGGTTTAGATTGATTCTGCCACTACCAGAACTGAGCAGGTAGCAGCACTGCATGTGTTTGTGTTGCCACACACTCAGGCTGCTGGTAGCCACTCCCTGGTGACCCAGCAGCCCAATCCCTCCACCCACTAGTGGTTTGACGGTATTGGGGACTTCCTGCAATGCCACAGTCCCATGATGCTGTCATACCAATGGTGGGTGGGGGGATTCCTACCATTGTTGGCCCGGTTCAACAAACACAGCCTGTGTCAGGAACTGTTTTGTGTGAACCAGGCTGAACTGGCCAAATCCCACCACTGCTATCAGGTACTTGGGCCTGGATTGGCCACTGTTGGAAACAGGATACTGGGCTTGATGAGCCTTGGTCTGACCCAGTAAGGTATTTCTTATGTTCTCATGAAGATTAAATGATCTTTCTCAAATGATTATTCACAAGGAATACCAGTAGAATTTGAACCGTGGCACTGGTGGTTCTTAGACCACTGCTTTAACCATTAGGCTACTCCTCCTTCTAGAAACATAGGAAAATAATGGCTGATAAAAGACTATATGACTTATCAAGTCTGCCTGTCTATACCAAATCCTAAGCTCTACATACAATCTCCTCCTCTCCCTTATAGATCCTTTGTGCTTATCCTGTGCTTTCTTGAATTCATCTACAGTCCTCGTTTCTTCCACCTCCACTGAAGGCTATTCTATACATCCACCAACCTTTCTGTAAAGAAAGAAGAAAGAAAGAAGTTTGTAGAATAAATTGACTGAGAACATGGTAAAGACCCATAGAGTTTTCAAGGAGGTAATGGTAGAGAGATAATGTGAGAGATAGAGGGAAGTTTTCTCTCCCTCCTCTGCAGTTGGATCCAGAAAGGGCAGAAGCTACAAGCCTAGAAGAAGCATTTCTTAGGTTTTCTCCATATTTGGAAGATTAAAGAGGGGGAAAGCATTTCTGAGGCTCTCTAATTTTATTCTCAGAGACCATAAAAGGAGTGGATTCTGACCCAGAATGGAAGATAGGAGTCCTTGATAGGAGTCTAATGGTTAGGACAGTGGGATGAGAAGTAGGGAACATAGGCTTTATTTTAGTTATTTAACTGGTATTGCTATACCGTTTTTCTACCAGCTATAATGGTGTACAATGAACAGGGTGAGACATCGAACTTACAGGTGCATTTAAGTTACATCAAACATGATATAGATGAGCTTCAAACAACTTCAAAACACTATCGCGCATTCACTTTTCCCACTGATGCTCCTCAAGTCAGTTACTTCATCTTCCATTGCCAGCAGTACAGATTTCCCTCTGGAGATGAGCCCTATCAACTGTGTCTGAATCTTGAGCCCAGATTGGGAAAGGTGAGAAATCATATGCAAACCCATTTCTCAAAGGAGGGGAGAATCTTATTTTTGGATTTCAAGAAATGGGATCTGGGAAGCCACAGTTATTCTCTGTTAACTTCAAAAAGCTTTTCCACTAATTTTATTTCAGCTAATACAGAGGTGAATCCAAAACAAATGCCTTGCTGATGGGGCCCCTAAGACGTGCATGTGTAAGACCATGCAGCCTTCCTCCTGTGGTCAAACATGCTGCACAGCTGGCCACAAGATCTGGAGGAAGAATGGCAGAAGCCTATCCAGTGGCTAAGCCCATAGCAAATGTGCCAGCACCATGAGCAGGTTCAAAGTTCACACACTAACACTTTTCATGCATCGTGAGATCTACAAGCAGGAAGTGCTGGCCTGTGAACTTTAAAATTGCTCATGGCTCCAGCACAAAAGATAAAGGGCAATAGAGAAAGAGAACTATGCTGGGGTTGAAGGCAGGAAACAGGGCAGAGAAAGAGGCAAGGGGATAAATGCTGTGGTAGTGAAGAAGCAAGTTAGGAAATACTGAGTTCAGGGTGGGAAAGAGGCAGGGGGAGACATGCTACAATAAGGAAGAGGGAAGAGGCAGGGTGATAAATGCTGCAGTGGGGACGAGGGAATGATGAAGGGTAAAAAAGAAATGGTTGGGTTGATGGAAGCAAGACAAAAAAACATGAAGGGATGGGGTATTGGAGAGATGATAGAGATGAAGAAATTAAATAAGGAAGAATTAAATGGGAGATACAAAAAAGGAATAGAATGATAAAAAAAAGGAAAATGGAGTGGGGAGATAGCTGAGGCAGCTGAAAGATATGAGAATAGCTTAGATAGGGTGAGAACAGAATGATGTTAATAAATAGAAACTAAGAAGACAAAGCCCTCATTTGGTTTGCAGCTTGTCGTGCTGTGAGGGCTTGTGTGCATCAATGATGCTGAGGGCTAAGCTACTGGTAATTTAACTACTGGCAGGGTCTCCCGAGATGGACAGATCACAGCTGAGGTGCCAGAACAAGACAAACCACCCATCTGGGCAGCAGCAGAACGGGGCAGTATTGGTGGCGGAGGATCACATTTCTTTGACAATGGCAACGACATTAAACTTAAACTGCACGGAAGAAAGGCCCAGCAATCTACTTCTGTATCTTGCTATAAAACCCAGTGGATAGTCACAACAAAACAAATTGCACTATAGTGCTATAAGATGAGACCCCCAGGTTGGAAGACATTCAACTAGCTACTGGGGAGGAGCTGAAGACTTTGGTTGGATCAAAGCCCTCGGGACATCTGACTGCTGATGTGGCTGCACATGAACTGAGAGTCAGAAGCTTTAAAGATGTCTTACATATTGGGACATGGATCGTACTAAGCATGAACCAAGAGAAATTGGAGGTGGTCAAGAATGAAATGGAAAGTGTACAACTTGATCTGTTGGGTGTCAGCGAACTGCAATGGACTGGCATCGGGCACTTTGCATCAGATGATCCCATGGTCTTCTGTGCTGAAAATGAAAGACAAAGAATAAATGGTGTTGCATTTATAATAAAGAAGAAACTTGCAAGAACCATAATGAAATACAATGCAGTCAGTGAACACTAAGGGGTATGTTTACTAAACTGCGGTAATGTCATTCGTGGTAGGTTCCGTGGTAAAGGTAGAGATGCCCATATAAAGGCATGGGCGTTGCATCGTTACAGCAAGCTGACAGCTAACGCGCGTTACAAGGCGCCTTAGACTAACGAGCGTTGCAAGGCACCTTGCAAGGCACCTTGTAAAGCACCTTGCAAGGCACCCTGCAAGGTGCCATGTAAGGTGCCTAGTAAGGTGCCCTGTAAGTTG
This sequence comes from Ichthyophis bannanicus, assembly GCA_033557465.1. Lineage (NCBI taxonomy): Eukaryota > Metazoa > Chordata > Amphibia > Gymnophiona > Ichthyophiidae > Ichthyophis > Ichthyophis bannanicus. The sequence continues at coordinate 605,332,252 of CM066036.1, read as the reverse complement.
CCCCATAAGGCGCCCTATAGGGCTTCCTAGGCTAAGCGCCATATTAGGCTCCTTGGACAAGGCACCGCAGAAGGCACCCTGGGCTATAGAACCATAGGTTAAAGTGGCCTAACAAGGTTATGGTGTCCTAGGTTAGTGTGCCCTAGGGAATGCAAGGTGCCTCAGGATGACATGCATGACCTGTGCGGAACAGAGACAGATGTAGCCCTAACACTAGATAGAGCACTCAGGAAAGGCAATGAACAGGTGAGTGAAGGAGGGAGAAGTGGGAGCCGCTGGACCTGCCATATCTGCGGGCATTCCATGTGCCTGCCAGTACTGATGACAAACATGGTGGGGCAGCTGTACCACAGCACAGGGTGTTGGCAATGTAAAGTACCAGAAAAACAGTTGGTGGCAGACAATGGGAATACGTGTCCCCCAGTGGAGGCAGAGGTGGCAGGATAGTTAAAATGATGGGTGGACAGAGGAGTGGTGGTGCCATGCAGATCAGGCACAGGCGAGGCAAGCATGAAGAGGCGCAATGCAGGAAAGGGTATGACATGGGGTGGCAGCCTGCACTGGCAGACAGGACTCTACACAGCTGACAGACGCAGATAGACGGACCGAGGGAATGTTGGCAATTGTGCTGAGGGTATCATGGGCTGGAAGCACAGATCTGCAAAAATATGACCTCTACAGGCATGCACACTATATGAGTAGGACAGGCATGAGAGGGGGGAACAATGAGGAACTGAACCCATGAACACTGCCAAGAATGGCATTGTATTAACCAGTAGGCTATACCTCCATGGTGTATGTCACAGCAATGTCTGGGTAAAGAAGGACTGCAGGTCACCGCACAAATTGTCTGCTCTGAGTGCCAGGATAGGGTAACCCCACCATACCCATGATGCAATGCACATGCTGAATAGCAGTCTACAGCTGATCACCAAATGGGGTCTGCACCTCTCTGGTACCTCAGCTTGGAAAGACGAACTGACAGTGTGTGATATTGGCACAGAGTAGCTACAGACCATGTCATTGTGCAGGTTCTGTGGTCACCCTGAGGGATAGGATTGGTGCTCAGCACTAGGTCCGCAGTATATGTGGTACTAGAGATAGGTCCTGCTGTACATCCCCATCACTACCAGTGTGTGACAGGTGTTCCATGCAGTGCAGCCGAAGGTAATTTGGTGTCCATCTGTATCCTGCAGTCACATGTGGCCCTGTGGGACCAGACACCAGCCAGATTGGTGTGTACCCTGTTAGGGTCTGGCTGACATGGGCAGCTGTTATCAGGGCAGAGGGGGTTCCAAGAATTGCATGCAGTGGGGTAAACCTAGGACTGGATCAGGTGTGTTGGGCACATCTGGAGCCAGTTGGCAACCCTAAGGGTATAGGAGACAAAGCAAACAGTAACAGAATTTTTTGAGGTTCCTCAGTTGACATCATATTTGGGGATAATAGATTGCAAACACATTGCAGCAAGCCACCGGTGTTAGAGTACAAGTCTCCTCCGATGTGTCTAATGCCACAGTCAGCTTACACTTACCCTGCATCTGGCCATGTGTCAGCTTTTCCTATAGCCTGCACTGTTTCAGGCTGGTTTGCTTCAGTCTTGGTTTAACCCACTGCATGTGAGAACTAGTAGTTATGATTTCTTTCTGTCGTTGTTTTACCTATTCAAGAATATATCTGCAGGCAAGCAGTGGGATCAGACACAGAGTGGGCCATCAGCTTTCACACGCTGACTCCCAGTGGCAAGCCAACTCTGCCGGCGGTTTTGTCACAATGGCATTCAGTCTTCTGTGCCTGCACTTCTAGAGTAAAGATTTTTCTGTCTTTATTCCATCTGCGTGATTTCTGGGCACATCCAAAAAGTAAGGATGGGTCTGGTTCTTTTTAGCAATACAGTGCAATGTGTATATCCTATATGCTGTTGTCCCTCATGAGCTGTACAAGATTATTGTAGAGGGAGTGCTTCTGTGCATTGTGAATTCACCAATTGTAGTAGCTTGGTTGTATTGTGAGACTATTACGAAATTTCAGGCACCTTGACTTTGGAATTGCCTATTTTTTATCCAGAATAAAAGCAGTATTTGCAAAGTTGTGAGCATTTGTCTGTGAAAGGGCAAGGCTGCATTGATCTGAAGCATTAAGGGTATTGATGGCTACAGGCAATAGAAGAATGTTACAGACACAATGGGCAAAGTGCTGAAAAGATGGAATAATAGTAACCAAGGGGCAGGTCTCTCTTGGCATTTGTACATGTGTCTCATCAGCTTCAGCTAGTGAGTTGCCTTTGGGAAGGACCATCAGGGGAGGCTTGAATCCTAACATCTTAAAAGATGGTCACCATGTTTTGGTACTGATATCTGGATCATTCCATGTCACTATTAACAATAAGAAAAGGAATAGCGGGCTAGATGTATAAGAGGGCTTCCCTAGCTGCATAACCTGAAGTAAAAGCTGCCTATGCTGCTGTATTTATTATTTATTTATTAACAATTCTTATATACCGCACTATTAGACATCAGCGCGGTTTACATTGAACAGAAAACATCCGACAGTTTACACATGTCTGGTCGTTACATTTAACAGGAAGTATAACTTGGCGAAATAGGGGAAACTAAATACAATGCAGGGTTATCTGATGAAGGATATCCTGGTTAACTATATACAACAGTGGTACAATAGTATATGGAACAACTTGTTATTTACATTGTGAAGTTGGTCTATTGCGGGGTCTGCCTTTCAGAAAGTCCACAAATTATACCTAAGCAGAACCATTGAATGGAGGAGTGTTCATTTCAGAAGGGCCTATAAGAAATGACAGGAAATTCAACCTTCCATTGGGACCTTATTTTCTGTCCTTATTATCACTGCTGTTATAGCCTTGGGGGAAGGCAGATATGGCCCCCATGCATATCAAAAGCATAGAAACATAGAAAATTATGGCAGATAAAGACCATATGGCCTATCCAGTCTGCCTATCCATACCAACTACTAAGCTCTAGGGGCCCAATTTTCAGTTGGGCAGGGCTAGCCCTGCCCGCAATCCCGTAACCCTTGATTTTCACTTCCACAGTGACAGAAGTGAACATTCGGGGTTTGCCACAGAGTCAGATGCTTCCCAGTTAGCCCTGGCACCTTAAAGATAGGCAAGGGTTTTCCTTGCCTATCTTTAAGGCACAGAGAACTAACCGGGCAGCATCCAAAATTGCTGCTATCCGGTTAGTTCCATTCCTCACCTCTGCTATGTCCCGAAATGCTCCCAGCATGCCCTGATGCTAACCAGATATCATCGGGGCACGTAGGAGACTTAATCGGGAATTTTCGAAGGCACTAGCCATGTAGGAGGCTCTCATGTTCAACAGCAGATAAGTTTTATTTGTGGTATTTAGCTCATGCCTTTCCAGGGGGAGATCAAGGTGAGTTATATTCAGGTACAGTATGTATTTCCCTGCCCCCAAGGGCTCACAATCTAAGTTTGTACCTGAGACAATGGAGAGTTAAGTGGCTTTCCCAAGGCTACAAGGAGTGCCAGTGGGATTTGAATCCTGGTCTTTGTGTCTGTAGTCTGCTACCCTAACCACTAGGCCACTCCTCCTGGAATTCATTACCGGAGGATGTAGTAAAGGCTGTTACTGTAGCTGGGTTTAAAAAAAAGGTTTGGACAGGTTCCTGGAGGAAAGGTCCATAAACCATTATTAAAGAGGACCAGGGAAATCCACTGCTTGCCCCAGTGCAAGCATTGTGTAACCTGTTTGTCTTTTTGGGAAACTGCCAGGTACTTGTGACCTGGTTTGGCCACTGTTGGAAACAGGATACTGGGCTTGATGGACCTTGGTCTGCCCGAGTGTGGCATTGCTTATGTTCTTATGTTCCACTCCACTTTTACATGCATATCCCATGGTCTATGTATGTAAAAGTGGTACATTGGTGAAATGCTTCTAGAGACATCTAGGATCGCCAGCAGAAGGGAAGATGACACTGTCATGATATGAATCATCTTCTCTTGTGTATGAGACATCCTTTCCAGTCAAGATCTCTGATCTTTCCCTCCAACCTGGCCACCTGCTAGCTTAGCCACTTCAGTACCGCAGCTACTGTACCATCAGAGCTGTAAGACACAGCCCTTCCCTGAGCCTGAGCAGCTGATACAGTGGCTGGCTCTTGGGCTGGGCATGGCTACTGGCTGCTAGCTTGATGAGGAATACCAATTGTAAGAACATTTGAGGATCGCTATCCTCATCTCCCACAGGCAAATGACTGGGTGGCCCAGCAGAGAGAGGAACTGAGGGAGGGGGAAAACAAAAGGGAATAGATGGGTTCACTCCTTGGCATCTTGCAGTGGATGGGGATGGAGGAGGTGCTACTTCTACAGCAGCTTCGGGTGGAAGAGGGATTCTGGAACTGACTCTGTGGCTGCTTCTGCAGTCAGCTACTGGAGAGGCCTGCTGTTAACTTAGGACAAGAAAAGAAATGGGGGTGAAGTGAGGAGTTCCTAGGAATTGCAGTACAAATATGAATATAGTGTGAGGAGTGAGTTCTATGGGCAAAGCTAGGGGTTGCCATCTCCTGGAAGATCCAGTTTACCAGGACATTAAAGGAAAGGTTCTGTTCTTTCAAAGATGTTTGGACAAAATTTATCATGTGTCTAAAGGATGGAAGCAATGCTAGGAAGCATTATGTAGAATACATTGCAACTGTAGAGGCTCAGAGACTTGCCTTTATGAAGAGACTTCTTAATGGTAGACTCAAGTCAAGAAGCCTCATCTTGGACATTATGGGGATAATTTTATAAATTTCTTTCCATGAGTAAACTCTGTTTGACTTGTAGAAAAGGGCTTCTATATAATTATCCTGTGGTATATATGTGCAAAAGTGGTACATTAATGAAATGCTTCTAGAGACATCTGTGATCTCCAGCAGAAGGGAAGATGACACTGTACAAAATGATGACAGCTGGACACAGATCACCAGAGCCTGAAGACTCTCAGCACCCAAAATTCATCTTGCCTGGAACAGAGGAACTAATATGCAGCCCCGGAATTGGAAGAAGCAACAATGTCCCAGGAACAGGAGGTACCAGAGCTCAAAAACCTCAAACATGTAGGATCAGCAACCACTAGGAAGTGAAAAGTAGTGGTGGTTGGTGATGCCTTTCTGAGGGGTACAGAGGCATCCACCTGCCATCCAGACGTGATGTTCCAGGAGGTGTGCTGTCTGCCTGCTGCCAAGATCTGAGATATTACAGAGAGTTTTCTGAAACTCCTCAAACCTCCTGACTATTATCTGATGCTACTCATCCTTGTTGGCAGAAATGACACTGCTAGGTTCCTATCTGAGCATATTAAAAGTGAATTTGTGGCTCAGAGAGAAAGAGAAGTGGTTAGGTGCAGAGGTGGTGTTCTCTTAAATATTTCCTGTCAAGGTCAGAGCTAAGACCAAGAAGCTCATATCTTGGATATGAATGCCTGGCTTCGCAGATGGTGTCATCAAAAGCATTTTGGCTTTCTGTATGGTGGCATGATTTTCCAAGGGCTGCTGAGCAGAAATGGCATCCATCTATTGAAGAAGGGGTGGGGGGAGGAGTGTCTTCTGCAACAGACTGGCTAATCTACTGATAGCGAGTAATTTCTATTACCAGCATCTAGTAGAACTGTGCAGACAGGACACACCTGTTTTAAAACACTTTTTTGGCGGGAAAACTAAAAATAACCATAGTGACAAAATTCTTTTAAGGGGAACCTATCCTTATAAGTGCCAAAAACCGCTATAAAGGAGTTAAGAATATGCTTCTTAAAATATATAATGTTGTAAATATAGTGATATTTAGAAACATCCAAAAACAGGGACTGACTCAAAGCTGTCAAATGAAACTGGGAAAACATGACCACTGGCTAAAATGTAACAACTTTGAGGCACTCTCTATTTTTTAAACTTGTCCTTTAATTTTGACAGTTACATACTTTATATTTTCATGTGTCATTGGTTTTACATATTCTGCTCCTCAGTTGCCACTAAGGTTTTAAGCCGCAAAAGTGCTTTTCAGCCAGTGGCTGTGTTCCCCTGGTTTTACATGCAAGAGTTCGATAAGGGCTCCCCTCTCCTCAATCCCTCCTTAGCCACACAATATATTTTATGCATTACACGTATAGTTTCAATAAAATAGAATTGAAGTATTTGCAAGAGAGACAATGCATTATCACCCCGGACGCTGGCTCCATAGCGTTCCGATCGTCGGTATGGTTTCAATTTCTAAATTTCAAATTCAAATTGGAGTGGAGGAGTGGCCTAGTGGTTGGGGCAAGGTACTTCAGGCCGGAAAGTCAGGGGTTCAAATCCCACTAGAGGACAGCAACCTTGGACTGGAAGGACTGGAGTTTCTAGTCCCACAGGTGCTCCTTGTGGTCTTGGGCAAACCACCTAACCCTCCATAGCCCATGTTCCCTGTAAAATAGTTATCTCCAAGTTATAATGCCCTGTTCAATGTAAACTGCACTGATGCAGAATAGCGCGGTATATAAGAGAATTAAAATAAATAAATTGGATGTTTCTAAATATCACTATAATTATAACACTATATATTTTAAGAAGCATGGGACCAATACTGAACAAGTGTGATGGGGCCCGTATGATAGACCCTCTGTGAACCCTATTAGGCGGCTGCCTAGGGTTTTGAGTTTCAAGTTGCCTTTTCTACTAAAAAGAGTCTTTCAGTCGAATGGTAAAGCAAAATAAATCAGGGCTTTATTCCCTTTCCCGAAACAGATATTCTTTGGATACAAACACAAACAAACAGCATCAAAACAAAAGACGGCTACAGAGAAAAATATCTTCTTTTCCTTTGTTATTAGCACAAGGTTGTTTTCTTCAGGGTTAACATAAAGAAATTACATCATCCGAAAAACATATCGTGCAATCCATGGGGGCTGGGTCTGAAGGATAGCTGTTATTCTCCCACTGCATTACTTCGGGTTCACTCCCGATAATACAAGGGTCACACTCTTTACATGTGCTGGCTTCCTGAAAACCCTCCTGTGGTACATGGATCACTTTTCCCACAAAGTGTTCTTTAAACCTAGGGCTGTGAATGCCCGGTATGAGAATAGCTTCTTGCTGGCTTTCCTTTCCCTTCCCACCTAGTGGGAACCCTGGATATCTTTCAGCATTAAAGTTACTTCCAGGGCCACGCCCTTTAAAACATACAGAGCTTTTAGCCTCTTCCTTAGAAAAACAAGGTTCCCACCTTTCTACCTTGTTTCTGGCTCTTGCTTCTGGGCTGTTGAGAACTTTCTCCCGGACTCTCCAACCACCCTCAGAGCTAGCAAGATCCTGGTTACGTCCCCGGCTGTTTCTTGCTCTGATGTCACACCTACTGTTTCCTTCTACCGGCAAACTTCCTTCAGCATGACCTGTGCTCATTGGTTGCGTGCTCAGTCCTCCTGAGTTGCTACCCCTCCTCCTGCTCCTACTGGGACTCTCTCGAGGACTGCTTCTGAGTCTCTCCTCTCCGGGTCTGCCCCTTCCTGGTTCTAACCAGGAACTTATATGCTTCCCTTCTCTGCACGTTACGTGGGTCTTTGGGAACAGGTGCTCCTGATGAGCCTTTCTGTTTCTCCCTACGTCAGGACTATTACAGGGAAAATTCATTCTAATGCCTTTTGGCTTTTCCTGTGCTGAATGCATTTGCTGCTCAGCTGTTTCTACGTGTACTGAGTTTTGCTGTTCAGTTAAATCTGAGGTAAGTTCCTCATTTTCTCCTACCTCCATGGGCTCTGTACTGTCTACTGTGTCACACAAGGCAGCAATGCAGGCCCTACCTGGCTAAAGATACCTGTTCAGCAAAAGTGCAGGAATCGTGAGTCAGATGGTGCCTAAACGGGCAAGCACTGAAAATGAGAGCCAAACCTAGCACAGCGGCAGGCATGTAACTCGCCATAGGTGGGCAAGCAAAAGAAGAGAATATTGGATTACCCATGTATGAGGCCACGTGCCGTGATCACCCAGAACAATGCAATCCCTGGGCAGATGAGCAGGGAAAAGAAAACACCCACCCAATGAAGCAGGGGCAAAAGCAGGGGAAACACGTGCAGCCATACATGGGTGTCATGGTAATCTACCCATGTAGTTCCATCCCGATGTACCCATGGACAGCGACAACACGAGCAGGCAGGCCCTGCCAGCTACCTGGCAGGAGCCTCCTCTGGCAGGGCAGAAAGACATGCAGCAGCATGGCGTCCAGGAGGATGATGAACTTCAGCCATATGGAGGGGAATCCAGCTCTGGCTGCGCATGTGAGTAGCCAGGGATTTGCATGGAGCACAGTGGGGGACGGGGATGAGCAGCAGACCAGTGCAAACACAATGGCAAAGGAGCAGATGTTGGTCTGCACATGCAAACAGAGTTGGGGGGGACACCTATGTGTCGTGGACATGAGTCAGCTAGAAGCAATAAGAACATAAGATATGCCATACTGGGTCAGACCAAGGTCCATCAAGCCCAGTATCCTGTTTCCAACAGTGGCCAATCTAGGTCAAACGTACCTAGCAGTTTCCCCAAAAGACACAGGTTCTGCAATGCTTGTACTAGGTCAAGCATTGATATCCTGGATTCCTTCTTAATAATGGTTTATGGACATTTCCTCCAGGAACTTGTCCAAACCTTTTTTAAACCCAGCTACACTAACAGCCTTTACTACATCCTCCGGTAAAAAATTCCATAGTTTGATTACATGTTGAGTGAAAAAATATTTTCTTTTATTAGTCTTAAATAGTTTACCCTGTGTCATGGTCCAGGGCAGAATAGACCAGAGGAAATGCAGGAAAATGCTCGGGGGAGTTTTAAAAGGCACACTGAGAAGCACATGGCTAGGGGTTGCCATGAGCAACAAAGGAAAACACAGGCTCATGCTGCAGCAAAACACCCAGAGAGAGCATTACGAAAGGGCTCATTAGTAAGGCAGAAACAGCTGCAGGAAGTTAGCCCAATGGAAGTCTCAAGCTATGACGCAGTTAAAATAGGGCCAGCTTTGAGCACAGAGGGGAGGAGGAAGGAGAGAACCAGCAGATACACAGGAAACAGATACACGAGGAGCACGACAGGAAGCTCAGCTAAAGGCACGAGGAAAGAAGGAAGTTACTACACCAGCCCAGAAGCAGTTGACAGAACTTTAGGATACAGAAAGACTGCAACTAGCAGAAAAGCCATTTCCAGAAACCAAGGCAGAGGAAGGGATAGAGAGAGATCCCAGGAGCCATACCGGAGTGTTTCTGAAGAAGAATCTACCTGCTCTGAAGGAGAGTTTGCCTCAGAAGAATTCTCTCAGGTCAGTGTTTTAAACCAGGGCTACAATAAGGAAAAGCCTGGCTGTGAGCTGACGAGAATTGCTTATAGCAAACCGAGGGAGAGAGAGATAGATAACAGGCTTAGCAGTCACACCTCTAAGCAAACAAACCGACGCTGGGCTGGGAAGCACCCTGGTGAATGGAATAGAGGGGCACTGGAATTCCTGTCTAGAGATCTGAGAGGGGAAAGATCCTGTGAGGGCAGAAGCCAGACTCTATGGTAACCAGCCTTTCCTCACTGATAGAAATGAGAGCAGCTTCAGCTATGAAGAAAGAGAGTTAAATGATTGCCAGAGAAGTTACAGCCCTGAGCAAGTTTGCACAGAAGAAAGTCCTGAAGATATGGATTATGAATGTTGTGCTGATACTGATAATTGCTCTAGAATGGACTGTACACTAGTTCTTTCAGACGCTATAACCTCTTTTTGCTGAAGGGCCGTTCCCATTGAAATCTGTGCAGGTGGCACTGATTTCAACAGCACAGTTCTTCTGAAAAGTAAGAAAACTGTTTTCCTGTTTTGTTTGTTTAAGCTGAAGAGAAGCATTTTTGTTATCCTTACTGATCCTTTTGTGTTACCAGAAAAATATGGTTTATTTCCTTTTTGTAACATTGATGCAAGAATTCTCCCGGGACGGGAAATAAAACCTCTTGAAAGCTTAGTCTCTCGCTCACAACTACTTTCTTATTGACTGGCTATTGGGACACACAAACCCAGGGGACATTATAAAGTCCCTGCTTGAAATAAGAGGACCCCACTGCACATCTCCAGCCTTCCACCACAGGGGCCTGGGGAGTCGGTGACACCTGTAGCTTCATTGCATGTCCCCTAGTCTTTCTATATTCTGATAACGTAAACAGTCGATCTACGTTTACCCGTTCCACTCCATTAATTGATAGACTTCTATCATGTCTCCCCTCAGCCGTCTCTTTTCCAGGTTAAAGAGCCCTAACCTTTTTAGTCTTTCTTCATAGGAGTATCCTTCCATCCCCTTTACCATTTTGGTGGCTCTTCTCTGAACCTTTTCTAATAACGCTATATCCTTTTTAAGATACGGCGACCAGAAATGCACACAATATTCAAGGTGCGGTCTCACCATGGAACAGTATAGAGGCATTATAATATCTTTTGTTTTATTTTCCATTCCTTTCCTTATGATACCTAGCATTCTATTTGCTCTTTTGGCTGCCGCTGCACACTGGGCCGAGGGTTTTAACATGTTATCCACAATGACGCCTAAATCTTTTTCCTGGGTGGTGGTTCCTAATGTGGAACCTTGCATCATGTAACCATAGTTTGGGTTGTTCTTCCCTAGGTGCATAACTTTGCACTTGTCCACATTAAATTTAATCTGCCATTTTGATGCCCAGTCTTCCAATTTATCAATTTTCCACAATCCTCTTGGGTTTTAACAACTTTAAATAGTTTTGTGTCATCTGAAAATTTGATAACCTCACTCGTTATTCCACTTTCGAGGTCATTTATGAATATGTCAAAAAGCAGCGGACCCAGCACAGATCCCTGGGGTACACCACTATTCACCTTTCTCCATTGGGAAAATTGGCCATTTAGCCCAACCCTCTGCTTTCTATCTTTTAACCAGTTCTTGATTCACAGTAGTACACTGCCTCCTATCCCATGACTCTTTAGTTTGGCCAAAAGTCTCTGATGAGGGACCTTGTCAAAGGCTTTCTGAAAGTCCAGATACACTATATCAACCGACTCACCTTTGTCCACCTGTTTATTCACACTTTCAAAAAAACATAACAGATTAGTAAGACAAGATCTTCCTTGTCTAAAGCCATGTTGGCTGTCTCCCATTAGGCCATGACTATCTACATGCTGAGTAATTTTATTCATTATGATAGTTTCTACCATTTTTCCCGGTACTGACGTGAGGCTCACTGGTCTGTAGTTTCCCGGATCACCCCTCAAACCCTTTTTAAAAATTGGTGTTACACTGGCGATCTGCCAATCTTCAGGTATTAGAGATGATTTTAATGATAGTTCACAGATTACTAATAGCAGGTCTGCAATCTCATATTTCAGTTCTTTCAACCCCCTTGGATGTATAAAATCCGGCCCAGGTGATTTGCTACTCTTCAGTTTAACTAATAGTTGTAATACATCTTCCCGATGTATCGATATTTCCTTCAATTCTTCCGCACCTTTAAATACCACATCAGTCATGGGTAACCTCCCTACATCTTCCTCAGTAAAGACCGAAGCAAAGAATTCATTCAGTCTCTCCACTATTGCCTTGTCGCCTCTTAGTGCCCCTTTAACTCCTCTATCATCTAATGGTCCAACTGACTCTCTCACAGGTTTTTTGCTACGAATGTACTTGAAAAAAATCTTTATTTTGCGTTTTTGCTTTCGCAGCAAGCTTCTTCTCAAATTCTCTCTTTGCCTTCTTTATCAATGCCTTGCATTTGACCTGCCAGTGCTTGTGCTGTTTCCAGGTTTCATCGGCTGGCTCTTTTTTCCATTTCCTGAAAGATGCTTTCTTGGCAATAACAGCCTCTCTGACCTCACCTTTAAACCATGCTGGCAGTTTTTTGGACTTCCTTCCACTTTTCTTAAAGCGTGGAATACAGCTGGTCTGGGCTTCCAAGATAGTATTTTTCAACAACACCCAAGCTTGATGTAAGTCTTTAACCTTTGCAACTGCTCCTTTTAGTTTTTTCTTAACTATTTTCCTCATTTTATCATAGTCTCCCTTTCAAAAGTTAAAAGGTAGTACTGTGGATTTCCTTACTATCCCTCCTCCACTAATTAAATCAAAGGTGATCATGCTATGATCACTATTGCCAAGTGGCCCCAAAACCCTTATCTCTTGCACTAGATCTGGTGTTCCACTAAGGACTAGGTCTAATATGGCTTCCCCTCTGGTCGGTTCATGAACCAGCTGCTCCAAGAAGCAGTCATTTATGTCATCTAGGAACTTTATCTCCCTAGCACGTACTGACGTGACACTGACCCAGTCGATACCGGGGTAATTGAAATCGCCCATTATTATTACCGCGCTGTAACTTTTGTTAGCTTCCTTGATTTCTTTGAGCATTTCATCATCCATTTGTTCATTTTGGCAAGGCGGTCGATAGTACACCCCCACCGCCATCGCCTTCCCCTTTTTACATGGAATTTCAATCCATAGAGATTCTACAGCAAATTTTGTTTCCTGCAAAACTTTAATCCTTTCTGACTCAATGCCCTCTCTAACATAGAGCGCAACCCCTCCACCAATTTGATCAGCTCTATCATTACGATATAGTTTGTATCCAGGTATCACAGTGTCCCACTGGTTGTCCTCCTTCCACCATGTCTCTGATATTCCAATCACATCTAACCTCTCATTTAGTGGTATATATTCTAACTCTCCCATCTTATTTTTTAGACTTCTAGCATTTGCATACAAGCATTTTAGAGACTGTATTTTATTCATATTAATTTGGCTATTGGTAGACATGGGTAATTTGGGATCTTTAAGCTCTGTCTGCTCCATACTCAAGGGCATTTGGGCTGCTTTACTCTTTTTTGGAGCCTCTCTGCTTTTGGTAGTATCCTTCAAGGATACATTCTTCCGAACCATCTGCTCTTGGGCGACTGTCGACTTTCCCCTATTATCTAGTTTAAAAGCTGCTCTATCTCCTTTTTAAAAGTTAATGCCAGCAGCCTGGTTCCATCCCGGTTAAGGTGAAGCCCATCCCTTCGGAAGAGCCCCTCCTTTCCCCAGAATGTACCCCAGTTCCTAACAAATCCAATCCCCTCATCTCTGCACCATTGTCTCATCCACTCATTGAGACTCCGGAGCTCTGCCTGCCTTTTGGGTCCTGCACGTGGAACGGGAAGCATTTCGGAGAACGCTACCCTGGAAGTTCTGGATTTCAACTTCCTACCTAAAAGCCTAAATTTAGCCTCCAGAACCTCCCTACCACATTTTCCTATGTCATTGGTACCAACATGTACCAAGACAGCAGACTCCTCCCCAGCACTATCTAAGACCTTATCTAGGTGGCGCGTGAGGTCCACTACCTTCGCACCAGGCAGGCATGTTACCAGGCGATCCTCACGTCCACCAGCCACCCAGCTATCTACATGCCTAATGATCGAATCACCAACTATAACGGCTGTCCTAACCCTTCCCTCATGGACACATGGCCCTGGAGAAACTTCCTCGGTGCGAGAGGGTTTTACATCACCTGGAGGACAGGTCCTAGTTACAGGATCACTTCCTGCCACACCAGGATGATGCTCTCCTGTCACGTGACCTCTCTCCTCTGTGGCAACAGGGATGCTGCCAGACTGGAGGTAGGACTTCAGGACTATATCCCTGTAGGTCTCGTCTATGTACCTCTCTGTCTTTCTTATGTTTTCCACAGATAGTACAACCTTGCCAGTCAACAGCAGTAGCTAGGCCCAGACACAGCATGCATGGAAGCCAGAGCCCACCCTGGTGGGAGATGCAAGCAACAGCAAGGCCCACAAATTTCCCTACACCCCATGCAAATGGTAGTAGAGTCATGGCCCTGTGCAGGAGGATGAGGGTCACTTGCACTTTATTAATGAACAACCCCGACGCGTTTCGGGGTTGTTCATTAATAAAGTGCAAGTGACCCTCATCCTGCTCGCTCTTTTGTTTTGTTTGGACTCTCTGCGAGTTTGGTGCTCTCCTTTGTGTCCTGTGCAGGAGGATCCATGCTGTGGGTGTGCAACCACAGCTGTTGCTGCCACCAGACTCCACACACAGCAGATGCCCAGCACCCACAGCATAGCACAGCACTGGCACAACAGGTGAATAGTTTCAGAAATGGAGATGCCACAGACCCAAACAGATGTGTAATGCCTGATATGCACACACCATGCCTCCCTGTGTCCCACCGAGCCGAAAAACCCATCCAGAAGTGAGGCATGCACAGGGACAGAGTGCTAGTCTCACATCACAGGTAACACAGCCAGAACCCAACAATTCCACCAACCATGTACTGTGCGAACATGACCTGACAGTGGTGCTGCAGATGGGAGAAACAGAAAGGCCTTGGATGACCTAAGTGGAAAATGGAAGCCAGAGGCATGACATAGGGGGAGGTGTGGCTGAGGTGCTGAGAGGGGAGTGGTCATGTAGCATGGGCCAGGGGGGGTGTCAGCGGGGTGCTGGATGCTAAAGGGATACGGGGCCTTGAGGTCACAGGGGAAACACTGGCAAATGCCCCAGTTGCCAAGGTGGTCCACCCACCCGGCACTAGCAGGATAAGCAAATGCACAAATGGGGAATTGAACATGTACAAATGACTTCATATGAACCCCCTCCTCTCCTACACAGTGATTTTGGCATGTGCCACACCCTGGAAGCACTGAAATGCTGCTACAGGACAATGCGACACTAGCGGCCCAACATGTTCCAGCATCTCTGTGAGCAATTGGCTGCCAAAGCAGGTCAGTGTAGCACAGGGTAGACACCAGTAGCAGAGTGAACAACAGCCATGCTTGAATGTACAGCCAAGAAGTGTAACTCCCTGCCACGATGGTGCATGCACAGTCAAAGAGGCGGATGTAGGCCCATGGCCCACCACAGATGCACACACCCACATACTGATCATAGGGGGCCAAGCCCAGCAGAGATCCCTAACCACAAACAGGGAGACAATGCACATACTGTCACACAGTGCATGCCATGCACATGCGACACACACCAACTACAATGCCCAATGTAGTGCAAATAGTGAGGCTATCCTGTCCCCAGGGCCTGTGTGCAGGTAGACGAGCTGGGGTAAACTGTCCAGTCACTGGGAGGACAGAGCTTGGTGGTGTTTGGGCGCACCCCAATGATGCACTGTATGGGATGCACCCACATGCCCCTACCACACCCAGACCATAGTGCACCATGAAATGGGCAAACAGGGCCACACACCACCAGCAGTGATCCCACATGCACATAGCATACCTGCCCACCCAGCCACCTGTGGGAGGCCTGTTGGCCTGAGAAGGGTCCCACCAACTGTAGCAAGGCATGTGTGGGGGACATATGCACTGGCCACAAGGAAGCACAGGGGTGGGAGAGTAGGGGGCTGGGGCCAGGGGCATCTCCCATAGACTGCATGTGGATGTACATATGTGTGTGCCCCCATTTGTCCACACAACCATACCCCCTGGCTGATTCACTGGGACACATGTAATCCCCCTTATTCCTCTCCTCAAAGCCAGTGTCAGGGAAGCCACAGGTGCCACTCGACCACCCCAAGTGTTAGTGGTGGAGCCTGAGACAGGGATAGAGGTGGATGGGGCAGTAGGGGAGGCTGAAATGCACTGATCAGCATGTCATGTGTCCAGGATGTGGTGGGGCTTGCAGGGTGGGATGGTGGGCATCCTGGTTGTGGCCTTCCCGGCCTGTTGCCATGTGGCTGGGCAACCTGGGGTCAGTTACAGCTGTGCCTGGTGCACCATGTAGGTGCATGCATTCTGGGCAGGTTCCAGATGTGTCTCCAGATTGCCCCACACATGTGCAACACTGCCTGCTTGCCCACACGTCTCTGTGGCACCACAGCATATGTGCCTATAGTGTACATTGGGGTTCATATAGCCCACCTCCCTCATATCTCCCTACATGTTTACCTACATCATTACATTCACTACCTCAACAGTGGTTTGTGTGGCTGTCTGGGGGCTCATTGCTGTGTCTACTCACCTATCAATTAGGAATTTCCAAGGTGTCCACTGACTGCAACGTGTCCCAGGCCAGACTGGGCAAGTATGAAGACATCATGGTCATGTTGGCATTCACCATCACTTGCATGTTCATGGATGTGAAGTTTTACTGTTTCCCATAGGCTCTCTGGTCCTGTCTGGGAGCCCTCAGTGCAACATGCATGCAGTCGATGGCGCCAAGCACAGATGGGAAACCTGCAATGTCATAGAATGCCTGTATTGTCTCCTGCCGCTCCAGTTGTGTTCTGGGGAATGCGATCAGGTGCCCCAATTGTCGCAGCAGGCCTCTGATGACAGCATTTATATAGTAGGACAATGTTGACTGCGTGAGGCCAAAGGTTACCCCCAACGATGTGCTGGAAGCTCCCAGTTGCTAGGATGCCAAGGGCTGTGGTAAGCTTCATAGCCACTGACAGTGCCTGGCTTCTGGCTGTGGATGGCTCCAGGTCCCCACTGAGGATGTTGCACAATTCAGTGATTGTGGCACCGTTACCGCTGGTACAACTCCTCCTCTGTGAGTTGCAGGTAGCTCACTCTGGGTCTGTTATTATTTATTACAATTTTCACACATCAGGCATGGTACTTGCACCTGGGGTGTTGGATCACTGCCTGCCACTGTATCCTGGCATTCTGCCGCATCCCCCTCTGTGTACAGGCACGTCGGGCACATCTCCACCTCTGATGGATCCTGTTCAGTGCCCATATGGTGTCTCTAGCTGTCCTCCATGGTTTTTCTTCTGCATGGGTTGACAGTTGTCCTCCATGCTTACGCAATTTCACTCATACTATGTAGTTTTGTTAGTCCACAGGTTCACCGCTTGCATTTCTGGTGTCCCAGTCGCCACAAACCCCCGCCTATGCTTACACAGTTTATGGAGTCTTCTGGCGCTGCCCAGCATGTTCGAATATTGGTTTTACATGGGTATGCAGGGGCCACACCCCATTATGAACTTGTGGTATGACAGTTTGCGTTGCCCAGTTATGGCAGATTTTTGATCCAAGCGGTTTTGTTGAATATCTGCTGTCGCCGGTTATGGCATCCTTACATGGGTAGGTCATGTTTTTCAGCACCCAGAAGCCGCCCGGGACTTCGAATATTGGGCCCCATATTTTAACTCCTTTTTAGTGGTTTAAGGATAGGTTCCCCATAGAAGTATTGTGCCGTTTTCCATTTCATCACTATGGTTACTTTTAGTTTTCCCACAAAAAGTGTGTTTTAAAAACAGCAGCGTCCTGTCAGCACAGTTCTACTAGATGCCGGTAATAGAAGTTACTCGCGGGGATATCCCTGCTGTGGTGTCATTGAGAAGTAAGGAAATCCTGGATTCTCTACAGAGAGAACTGTCCTAGCAACTGGTAAGGAACCCACATGGGAAAGGGTGATACTGGACTTGGTGCTTACAAATGCGGAGAGTGTTTCTGATATCATAGTGGGTGATCACCACATGATGAGCTTCAAAAGTAGGATATGGGTGGAGATGGTTCCTTCAAAAGACTTTGGGAAAACAAACCACAATGATGGTGGAATACCTCAAGGAGTCATTAGCTGGATGGAAACATCTGGTGGATGTAGAACAACAGTGAGCAAAACTGAAAACAGCAATATCTGGACAAGCTAAGGGAAGCTAGTAAAGTAGTCAGGAAAGCAATGACCAAATAGCCAATACTGTAAAATAAGGGGGCAAGACATTTGTTTTAGGTATACTAGTGACATGAGGAAGTGCAAAGTTGAATTGTGAGATGCATGGGTGAAGGGGAGGAATATATTTTTATGTTTGTTTATGTTTATTAAATTTGATATACCGCCCTTCTGCAAAAACAGAGCGGTGTACATTGAACAAATTACAAAGATGGCCCATGGCCAGAAAAAGGAAAGGAAGTTACAATGTAGGACAGGACAGGAAATAGAATAATCAATCATACCAAACTAAAGAGGTAGACAACATTGAAAAAACAAAATCACACAATGGAGGTAGTGAGGTCAAAGGTGTAGGAAAACAAATGGATTTTTAAATGGACTTTGAAGATGCAATGGTTTTGCTCCAGCCTGAGGGAGGTGGGTAGTGAGTTCCATAATGCAGGACCATTGTAGAAAAAGGCAGAAGTGTGAGTGGATTGCAGATGGGCACGTGAGGGAGAGGGAAGGTGCAGGCAATTTGTGTGTGCTGATCGGAGATCACGACTGGGGGTGTGAAACTGGAGAAGGTCTGCCAAGTACTGTGGAGTATGAGTGTAAACTACTTGATGAACATGATGAGGATCTTAAAGCGAAAGCGAAATTCAGCAGGAAGCCTGTGAAGGTGGATAAGAAGGGGGATGACATGCTCCTGATGAGTGGAATGCATAATGAGGTGAGCTACTGTGTTCTGAATGCATTGTAATCTGTGTAGCTGAACCTGAGGAATACCGGCTAGGGAGGAATTACAAAAATCAAGGCAAGACATAACCAGGGACAACAAAAGAGTGGTGAGGGCCTGTGGAGCGAGAAAAGGACGAACAGCACGGATTTGATGGAGGGAGAGAAAAGAATTTCTAGTGACCTGGAAAATATGATCATGGAAGGAAAGATCAGAATCCATAACAACCCCAAGACAGCGAAAAGAGGACATCAAAGGGATAGGAGAGCCTGAAAGGGATGGGGCCATTGGGGGACAGGGACTACGAGGTGTGAACCAAATAGCTAAAGTTTTGGCCAGGTTTAGATGCAGACAATTGGACGACAATGGGCCTGCACCTTAATGTAAAGGAGACAAAGATCATGACAACATGCATAATCAACAGGTTCATCATTGAAGGAGAAGAAATTGAAATTGTGAACAACTTTAACCTACTTGGATCAACTATCAATAAAGAAGCAACAAGCAGTCAAGAAATCAGACGACGCATTGCTCTTGGCAGAATGGCTATGAAAGACCTAGATAAGATTCTCAAGAGCAGAGATGTCTCTCTCCATACAAAGATTTGACTTGTTCAAGCCATGGTATTTTCAATAACATCATATGGATGTGAAAGCTGGACAGTGAAAAAGACAGACAGGAAGAAAATTGATGCCTTTGAATTATGGTGCTGGCGGCGAATACTGTGTATACCTTGGACTGCCCGAAGAACAAACCAGTCGGTACTAGAGGAGATCAAACCTAAGCTTTCTTTAGAAGCTCAGATGACAAGACTTCGACTTTCATACTTTGGACACATCATGCGAAGAGAGAGATCATTAGAGAAAGACATTATGCTTGGCAAGATAGAAGGTCAACGCAAAAGAGGAAGGCCAGCAATGAGATGGATCGATACAATAACAGCAGCTACGGGTACCAGTCTGTCAACAATGAGCCGCCTGACTGAAGACCGAACACAATTTAGGATAGCTGTCCAGAGGGTCGCCATGAGTCGACTCCGACTCGACGGCACTTAACAACAACAACAAGTGGATGACAACCAGCTAGCCACAGTGAGGAGACAAGAATTGAGGGGGGACAGATCGGGCTGAAGGGGACAGGTGTGATGGAGAGGCTGATGAGCATAAAGCAGAATTGCTTAATAAATATTTCTGTTCTGTGTTCACAAATGAAGAGCCAGGAATGAGACCTTAGAAAACAAATAGGAATGGAAATGAGGTAAGACTCAAATTATTTTCATAAGACCGTGTTTGTGAGGAGCTGGCTAAACTAACAGTGGACAAAGAGAATGGGCTGGATGGGATTCATCCGAGAGTACTGAAAGAACTTAGGGAAGTACTGACAACTCCACTTGCTGACCTTTTCAATGCTTCTTTAGAGTTGGGAGTGATTCCAGAGGACTAGAAATGAGTGAATGTGATCCTATTCACAAAAGCAGAAGTAAGGAAGAGGTTGGTAACTACAGACCAGTTAGTCTGACCTCTTTGGAGAGTAAATTAATGGAATTGCTGCTAAAGCAGAGGATGGTACAGTTTCTGGAATCTAAAGGATTACTGGATCCATGACAGCATGGCTCTAATGGAGATAGATCCTATCAGATGAATCTGATTGGACTGTATGACCAGCAAATTGGATCAGGAGAGAGTGCTAGATGTGGAATACTTAGAGTTCAGCAAGGCCTTTGACACCATTCTACATTGGTGACTCATAAATAAACTGAATGGATAAGAAACTGGTTGAGTGAGAGGCACCAGAGGGGAGTAGAAAGGGGCAAAACCGGTGGCATGCCACAGGGAGGGTCCTTGGTCCTGTTCTTTTTAACATTTTTTAAGTAATATTGTGGAAGGGCCGTCAGGAAAGATATGCCTCTTTGTGGATGATACCAAAATCTGCAAGAGGATAGACACCTTGGAAGATGTGGATAACACGAGGAAGGATCTAGTGAAGCCTGAAGAATGATTGAGAATTTGGCAGCTAGGATTTAATGCTAAAAAATGCAAGGTCATACATTTGGGCTGCAAACTCCGAAGGGAGTGGTGCACTATAGGGGATGAAGTATTTCAATGTACAAAAGAAGAGCAGGACCTGGGGGTGATCATATCAGATGAGCCTAAAGTGGCCAAATAGGTAGAAAAGGTGATAGTGCTTGGATGCATAGGGAGGGGAATGATCAGCAGGAAAAAGGAGGTGATAGTGCCTTTGTATAAGTCTGTAGTGAGCAGTGGTGTTCCTAGCCCCTTTGGCACCTGGGGCAGGCGCCCCCCTGTGCTTCATGCCATGATTCACACCTCTCCTGCCGGGCCCATGATGGCAGAGTGACAAACTTACCCTAAAGCTGGCTTTGTGGGCCCGGTTGCTCTTCATGGGACAGCATGGTAATCCAGATTTAAGGTGTTTGCCATGCTGCCTTTGTGACCCGGAAGGGGTGCATCCCTCTCCCAGCCAGATTCTGGGGCTGACCGCACTTACGTACATATACCCACCCTTGGTATGCCACTGCTAGAGAGAAAACATTTGGAGTACCGTGTACAATTCTGCAGACCATACCTTCAAAAGGATTTAAACAGGATGGAGGCGATTCAGAGAGCTGTTACACAAAACGGTCAAGGTCTTTGTCATAAGGCACACCGGGTAGATTAAAGTCATCCAATATGATCACTTCCTCCTTCATGGCTACCTTTGCAATATCAATAATCAAATCTCTATCCATTTCTTCGGTTTGAGTTGGAGGCCTGTAGACTACTGCAATATGGATGATAGTGCCATTTCCTCTTTCCAACACAATCCTTAGCGTTTCTTCTTTTCCCCACATCCCCTGCATTTCTGCAACTTTAATATTGCTTTTGACATATAGGATGACTACTCCTCCTTTTCTGCCATCTCTATCTCTTCTAAATAAATTATAGCCAGCTACGACTATATCCCATTCATGTGATTCATTACACCATGTTTCTGTAATGGCTACAATGTCCAAGTCCACTTCCACCATTAGGGCATCCAGGTTGGCTAGGCTTCGAGCATTTGTGCTCATTGCTTTCCAGCATTTGTTGACTGGCTTGCCTGTATTTTGCATGGATTTTGCTCTATATGCCTCTTCCCACTTGTCACTGATGTGTGGATTAATAGTGTGGCTGTTTCCAATGTTATTATATTTTTTGCTGG
Source organism: Ichthyophis bannanicus (assembly GCA_033557465.1). Lineage (NCBI taxonomy): Eukaryota > Metazoa > Chordata > Amphibia > Gymnophiona > Ichthyophiidae > Ichthyophis > Ichthyophis bannanicus. The sequence goes on along the minus strand of CM066036.1, from coordinate 605,310,655 downwards.
GAGGGACATCCTGAACTTGCTCATTTCCATCCATCACCCTCTTTCCCTAGTTTAAATGTCTGTCCACATATTACCTGAATTTTTCACTTAGCATCCTTTTCCCTGCGACAGAGAGATGCAGTCCATCAAAACAGTATAGCCTTTTGTTGTTCCATCTATTTCCCCAGTTGCCTGTACATCTAAATCCTTCTTGTTCGCACCAGGTTTGGAGCCATGTATTAAAGATGATTGTGTCATGCAGCCTTTTTGACCTCCTTACCAAGAACAGGTAGAACTTCTGAGAATGCTATAGTGTTGGCAATGGGCTTGAGTTTCTCTCCCAGAATCTGGAAGTCTCTTTGAACTGTAGAGGCTGTTTCTAGCCAAGTGGATGATAACATCAATTTTGGAGTGCTCACTTTATGCACTAATTATGCCAACAATTTGGTTTGTATTCCTGCTGGCTGAAGAGCCTGGGAGACATTTGACCATCTTCTGTTCTTTGGACTGTGTTCCCAAGTCATTTTCTATATTTCTTATGCTTGGTGAAAAGTAAGTGTTTAATTTTACATGGCACATATATAATAGGAATGTGCATTTATGTGTGCAAATTCAGTTCATTTGGGCACTTAAAAATGTAAAATGCATGCAAATTTCTTATATGCACATATACCCATGAATGAACACATGTACAGTCGATTTGTGCTTTCAAAATGTTATACCACACATACAATACACGCACAAAGGAACAAGTATATGAAACATACGTAAAAATAATGCTTCAAAATTCAGAAACAAATCATTTTACATGAGCACGAACCAAATTTTTAGTTGTGCATAACCCGGCATGTAGATTGTATAGATTAAGTAAAGCATGTGCGTAGTTTAAAAAATACATACATACATTCACAACTACTCCTGAGCCGTCTGAACCACCTGGCAGAGTAGGTGTCCATCTAGGGTGGCAGTATTTGGGGGACAGACTCATGGCAGGAGATCAGCACTTCAAAACCCTTCCCTTCTCCCTGCCAGGCCTGCGGCCTCCATTATATCCACTATCTTGGCCATGCTGGAAGAAGCATTGAAGTAGTTCAGCATGGTGTAGACCCCTCCAGCACATGCCCTTGCTGGAATGCTAATGCACTCTGCTCCTTCTGATACCAGCTTCCTATCAGGGGCAACAGGACGCTGCAGTGCTTGAGCATGGGTCTATTCTGGAAAGGCCCACACTGCGCTGGAATACTTCATGCTTCTTGCGGCCCCCTAGAGGTAAGGGGAGGCAGCACTGGCAGCAGACCTGATGGAGGGCAGGGAAGGGAAGGTGAGAGAGATGCTTGACATGGTGGGGTGGGGTGGGTGGGGGAGGGAAGGAAGGGAAGATGCTGAATATGGCGGTAGGAAAGGAGAGTTGAGAAGAAATGCTTGATTGCGGGGGTAGGGAAAGGGAAATGATGGATATGAGATTGGGATAGAGAAGGGGGGGATGAGATGCTGGGCACTTGGGAGGTAGAGGTGGTCTGGTCAGGATGGGTGGGTGGGTAGAGAGGAGAAGGGGAAATGCTGGACTATGCTGGGGCAAACAAGAGAAAGGGAAGTGCTGGACTATGATAGGTGGAGGATACAGCCTCCAGCTACCTCCTCGGGAGGGAGGGGGAGGAGGCTTAGCTTTGATGACCCTGGTTGTAAATACATGCAGGTGCATTATATCAGCAATTTTTGCAAGATTTGTGAGCTATTTGATAAACATAATAGGCATTTACTTTTCCTTCCTATCTTTGCAACTTGTTATAAAATTACCCTTAGCAAGAGCTGCAACCAGAGCACTAGAATGCCTATTGTTGCTTATAGTTTTATTTTTTTTGGGGGGGGGGGGGGGGGTTGTTTTACACATTCTCTCATCTGAAATGGTTTCCTGGAATGTCATGGGCGATAAGAATTTTATCAGTTCCACGGTGACCAGGGGTTCCTCAAAGATAGAGCCAACTACAGATATATTCACCTCGCAGACTCTACACATATGCACTTTGTTTTAAAGTTGCCCTGTAATTGGCTAATAATGGACAGTATAACACTCTGAGTTAAATGTGGTGCTTTGAAGTTGCAACATATATATTTTTTAAATGTTGCTTAGGAGATAATGCTTACTTTTCTTTCTCCCTTCTGTCTTGCTTTGTTTTGCTAAACAGAATTAGATTTCCATAAACTGTGTTCCCTCCTTTGGATAAGTAACTCAACGCTGTGGGTTTTTTTGCGATGTACTAGCTTTCAAGGCTTAACATTTTCATGACTACAACCCTATAATTATATTAAAACCATTTGGTTTGCTATGAATTTTGCAAAGAACCATTCATCTCTTCATTCTGTGGTATAGAAGTTGTATTTCATATGAGCATGCAGAGAGCCATGCCCTCTGTTAATAAGATGACTCTAAGGGGTATGTTTACTAAACCATCTTAATGTTACCGGCACTAGTTGCAGCGTTAATGTGAAGAATGCCACATAAGGTAGTGGGCGATCCGGCAGCAAGGTTGCAAGAATCTGTATCGCGCAATAGTGGGCGCCGTGGCATGTTAACGCGCGTTAACCCTAAGTTCATGCCAGCGCAGTGTTAGAAGCTATAAAGATGTAGCCCACTGGTTACTGCAATGACTGTGGAGGCAGAGGTCATAGGTTCAATCCCACAGTGGTGTTATGTAAGAAGGCTGTCTGAGGCATTTCCTTTTAATTTAAAGCAGTGCTGCCAGCAAAAACACCCTAACAGTGCCGTAACCTAAGGTGCCGCATAAGGCGCCCTATAAGGCGCCCCATAGGGCACATTATAAAGTGCCCTGTCTGCCCAGGCACCTTATAGTGAGCTCTATAGGGCGCCCTATAGGGTGCCTTATGAGGCACCTTAGGTTACGGCACTGTGAGGGTGTTTTTGCTAGCAGCACTGATTTAAATTAAAAGGAAAAACCTCAGACAGCCTTATTAAATAACACCACTGTGGGATCAAACCCATGACCTCTGCCTGAAGTAACTAGTGGGCTACATCTCTAGAGCATCTAGTACACTGCTGGCTGGCTACAGAAAGACTGCAGGTCACTACACAAACTGTCTACTGTGGTTATCAGGATAGGGTATACCCACCCGTACCCATGATGCACTGCACATGCAGATCAGCAGCCTATATCTGATCACAAGATGGGGTATGCGCTTCTATAGCACCCTGGCGTGGTAGGGGGAACTGACCATGTGTGTTACTGGCACAGAGTAGCAACAGACCATGATATTGTGCGGTTCCTGTGCTCACCCTGCTAGTATTGGGAGATGCTGCTCCGTGCAGGGCCCAACAGCCTGACTCTCCATGAGGCTTTGGATAGTGAAGCCTGGGGGTGTGGGTGTTTGTGCCCCTGTTGCCTGCTGCTCTAGGGCAGAGGTTCCCAACTCCAGTCCTGGGGCGCCAAACACGGTTCAGGTTTTCATGCTGTCCCTAATGAAAATGCATGAGATGCATTTGCATACAATGGGGAGGGGGGGGGGGGGCGGTGCATACAAATGCAGCACAGGCATATTTATTAGGGACAGCATGAAACCTGAATGGTGTTTGGCCCTCCAGTACTGCAGTTGGGAAACTCTGCTCTAGGGATTGCACATGTTTATGGTGTCTGTGCTCTGTAGAGTAAAATTTAGGCATTTATGGCATGTTTATTTTATCTGCAATAAAGGTTCTGTCTTTATTACCATGGTTTAGTACTGGGTAAAATATAGGGACATGGTTTGCAGGAGCCACAGCTGGGACTTGAACCTGTGATCTTCTGCCCCTGAAACCACTGGCTGTGTGTACTGCACCAAACTGTTGCTGCAGAGGCAGATCATTCCCTAGGGATAACATGACTGTTCATCAGACAGACCTTGTCTGTTGCAGTGCACGGCACCCACCTAAATGGGGCTTGGCCGTGGTCTGCTGTGGGCAGATGCCACTGCCCCCTCCGCCACCAGCACCCCTCCGCCACCATGCTGACATGCCCTTGTGCCGGTGGTGCTGGTGGTGCACAGTCCCAGGCCATCCAGTGTGCCGGTAGGCGGCTGCCTATGGTGCGTGATATGGGGTAGGGGTGCCTGCATAGACATCCATGCTTCCCCCCGGCACCGGCTGCCAATGTTATGTGCCCTTTGGGGTACTTGCTGGGTACTGTCCCCTAGGACACTGTGGGACACACACTCGTGGACATGTTTGCCCTTGGTCAGTTGCTGTCTTGCTGGTTTTCCACTTCTACATTCCTATGTGTCACCTAGGAATCTACCTAGTCCACCCTGTGTCCCAGCTGCCCCACTGCATGTCCCGTCTGCAGCCCCCTGTACCCCATTTGCAGCCTCACCGTAGTGCCCTCTCGTACTTGGCACTATGATGTTGCTGCACATGTATCACTACTATCAGTTTTCTTGGTTTCCCTGCCTTTGCTGCACATTGCTGACTAAAATTGTCTCTCTCCCCTGCAAATGTGCCTCTAGCGCGAGGTTTTCACTGGCGCTAATTTTCAGACCTTCATTTCACGGTGTTAGTGTGCATGGAGCCTCTCCCCACCCACTCTCCGCCCATTGACCCCTTATCTCCGCCCCGGGGAGCCTTACTCTATCCTCTGTGCGCCTTAACACCGATGTGACGTTCTCGCGATACGTGACATTCTCGCACGGTAATGCGCCATACGTGACGTTCTCGCATGGTACGTGATGTTCTCGCATGGTAATGTGCCATTATCGCGTGATAATGTCGCTGCTGCGACGTTAGCGCTGTTTAGTAAACATACCCCTAAGTGATCTCCCCCGAATGGCTAAAATCAACATCACTCTCAAATATGCACAAAATAATAGAGTGATGATTGAGAAAATGGACAAAGTTGAAAAAACAAAACCAAAGGTAATACCACATTTATTTATTTGTTACAATTTTTTATACCGCCCATTCCAGAGATCAAGGGCTGTTTATAGAGAACCAACAAGTTAGAGATAACAGTAATAGGGTATAACAGCAGAACAGCATGGGACTATTTACAGTTAATTATGTACATGCTTTACATGGACGGATTGTTGGCTTTGTTAAGGGAGCTAGAGCTATGGAGCGCTGGGAGTTTGGGGGTATGAGTCAGTTATAAATGTGGGATCTTGTGTAGAGGGTTGGGATAGCTGAGTGTTCAAACTGTTGGCAGTGTTGCCATAGTGTTGAATAAACAGAAAGGTTTTGAGTTTTTTTCTGAACACTTGTAGGTCTTTGGTGGAGTGAATGGAGTAAGGGAGGGAGTTCCAAAGGATCGGGGCTGCGTAAATTAAAGCTCTATTGCTTGTAAGCTGTTTGGACCTATGGAGGTGTCCATTTCAATATATGATGATTAATTGTTTAACTTTTCCAGTGGTGTCTGTCAGCAAAGGACCCTGATAGATGCCTCGTCATCTCTTATTGTTTTGTTATGCTGCCTTGGTGAAGCTTTAGTTCCATGTGCTGGAAATCTTTTTTTCATTTATAAAGGACTTGGATGTTCCCCTGAAGAGCGGCAAGAGCTGCCATATTGGAAATTATCTAGTTATTTTTATCACACGATGGAGGTAATTTTGCAAAGTCATTAACATGTAGGTGTGGCAGTTTAAATGCCTCAATGGCCTCTTATAAAATACCAACCAGTGTAAAGTGTTCTGGGATGGAGGTGCAGATTTTGCCAGCTGATGTAACCAGGGGCATGGTCTGGGTGGAGCATGGGCAGACTTTAAAAATATATGCATTGATTATAAATGCCTTAATGTATGTGCCTATTTGCAAACTTTCCATACATTCATTTACTCTTGCTGAAGAGCAGATGTAAATGTTTGTGCCTGAATTTAAGGCACAAACTCTGCCACTTATGCCGGTATTTTATAAAGAAAATAGGCACCTACTTACCTTTATAAAAAAGGCTTAAAACAGGTGAATTTTGGCTACCTTAACCTACATGCCCTGTTATAAAATTATCCCCAGAAGACAAAGAAGCAGCAGAATCCATCGAGTATTGAGAGCAAAGGATCACACGAGTTTATTAATAGCAGTAAAAACATCAAATTAGAAACAAATACGACAATCCAGTGTGAATGATAATTAACCCAAGGTATATCCATTGTCTAAGATGTTTCAGCAATAAAATCTGTGTTAGGGACTAAATACAGTGCTGACGAAGAGGTAGATTACACTGGAAAGTGGTGTCAATAGAAAATCTAGAAATAGAGATCGGGGAACGAAAGGGAGACATGAGAATATTAGTCTGTTAGACATACCAAAGGAATCAAAATATTCAAAATAAATTAAATGCAATTAAAAATTAAAATTAAAAGGATAGAGATCACAAATACCCCAACATCAAACACAACAACCCCTCTCCCCAAAATACCTCACACAAACCAACAAAAATAAAAAACAACTACAAAGATTACTGAAACAGCACTGTTCCTAAGAGAACAAACTGATTATTCTAATTATAAATTGAGGTACAAAGTAAAAACATACAAATCTAAAAAAATGCAGGAGGACTACCACTAAGCACCTCTCAAATACCTTATTATTCACAAAACAACATGCTAAATGGTAAAAAGATTTCTAACACAGGGGCATATGCCCAATCTCATATAGGATACTCCTTTCACATGAAATCTCAACATTATATCATTTTTCCATACCATTCCCCTTATAAAACTGTGTTCAGGCAAGGGTATTAAAAATGAAAATAATCATAATATTATGTTAAAGGACCACAAGGACCAAAGGTGATCAATAAAAAAGGGGGATACAACTAAAAAACAAGATTTGTCATTCATTAAAAAGCAACTACTACTTTGCTCATAAAAATAGCCCAAGCAAATTATAAAGTTACGAGTAAATGTTAATACTAATCATGGGGATGCATAACTAATATTAATCCCCATTCTCATTTCCACAGGGCAGAGATGCTCATAAAAACATCCCAAAATATCTAAAAAGGTCTTTCCTCAAGTGGAAATTCCCAACGATCCAGCAACAGAGTATTGTGTAAAGGCTGAACCTGCCCACTCGACTGTGCTTTAAACCACCATCTTTCATACCACTGGGGGTGATTGACAGCTACCCCAAATTGGGACTCATACTTGCTAAAAATACTAAGTTCAGCATGCTTTTTTTCCAAAATATCATAGCATATTGTTTTTGAGTGATATTTAATTTAAAATACAATGCAGAAAGAAATATCGTAAAATAGTGCAAAATTTTGAATTATTGTGTGCAGATTTCCACAGGAGTATTTGGTATAAGATGGTATTGCTTTTCTTTAAGTCTTTGCGATTAGGAGTATTTTTACCCATTGATAGTGTGCCAGCTTTTTATAATGCTATGTGACTGCTAAGGTCTCAAAGTAAGGGGGCTCCTTTTTTCCCTTCCCTTTCTGCAGACTTCTGCAAAGTGAATTTTAAAAAGGGTTTTATCTTCCTCCTGTCCTAGGCTCTGGAATAATCTATCAAAAGAAGTAAAAAGGTGAAAGCATCTTATTTTGTTCAGGCTTTTGGGAGAGGACAGTAAATGCTGATTTATTTTTGTTTTAATTTTAATATATTTATTTGTATCTGCATGATAGTTGTACTGTTTTTGTAATTATACAATTAAGTCTATTCTTATGCTGTGAACTCTTGTATGATCCCTGTATGAAGTATGTAGAAGTCCTGCTTAATACCTTGATAAATGCACGTCCATGGAAACCCTAGCTGGGCGTGTGAATTAAACTGGTATGTTTACTCAGGCGCTCTCTCTCTCTCGAGGGTCCAATCAAATATCTTCATAACCTCATTGCAATGACTCACACCCCGACTCTCCTTAGTACCAAGAAAGAGTTGAAAGAGGCTATTAAGGCCAAAAGAATGTCTTTCAAAAAAATGGAAGTGGATCCTAATTTAGAAAATAAGGAGGACTGTAAAGACCGGCACGTCAGATATAATGTTCAATAAGGCGAGTCAAAAGAGAATTTGAAAAGAAGCTTGCCAGAGAGGCAAAATCTCTGCTAAACACTGCTAATGGGTAGACCCACAAAAAGAGCAATGTGCAAGACAAATTTTTAAATGTCGGACCATTTATTAAGAGAGAGAAACAATCTCAAGAGACAAACTTTCCTTTTTAATCTTTTTATATATGAAGTGAAAATTAAAATTGATTTACTTAACTTCAGTCAAAAGAAAGTATGAGAGCTGAAGCTACTTGCAGTTGCCAAGAAAGATGTAAACCCCCAGAAACTTTTCTTTTTTTGTGGCAAAGGCACAAGCCGCCAGAGGTTTTTCTGTTTTGCATACACAGCACCGTGTTTTGAGCGTCAATCCTTTTAGAGAGCTATGCTTCAGACGTGTTGAGAAGGCTTCTCGCTCACCCAACATTCAGAAAAAGCTTTCAAATAAGCCAGTGTTGCTCTTGTATTTGACTACAATAGCGTGTGACGTCAATAACAGCTAATAGTACAGAGACGCCCATTTCTTAAAACCACAGCAATACCACAATTGAAATGTGGATGTTGATCTGTCAATCAAAACAGGGCCCACCAATCTCTGGTCAAAAAAACTTATAAAGATGTTGCCATTCATAATATTAATAAAAAAGTAAACAAAGGATGTTACTGTTCATAAAAGAAACTAATTGGTCATAAAAAGACTCCATGTCAAGTTCTAAATTAGACTCCACCAGTCCAATTCTAAATTAAGACCAGCAAGAGTTACTGTCCCCAATTTAAAAATCCAAGATTGTTCCAGATTTTGCAAATGGGCTTCATGATTTCCCCTCCAGGGATACAGAGGAACATAATCAATTGCACGCCAGCGAAAATCCTGAAAACGACATTTTTGTACAGAATGAGAAACTATAGGAGCTGTTATAGTCCTTGTGGTAATTCAAGAGAAGGTTCCCCCAGACGGGTCTTTAAAGGGTGAATTGTCCTGCCGATGTACTTTAAGCCACAGGGGCAAATCAAAAGATAAAGAACATACTCTGAAATACAGATGGTATGCCAACGAGCAGGATATACTTTGTGTATAGATGTGTCGAGCCAATTTGATGAGCAACTAGTGCAGCTACTTCTCCACAGTTATTCTGATTATCCCCTATAGCATAGCTATCTATTTCAGTGTTCAGTTTCTACACACCCACTGTTAATCTATATACATAATTCCTCACTTTTTCAATTTTTCATAGTACTTTTATCGCTATCGTTGATTTCTTCTGTATAATACTACAGGTTTCTCTTCTATCTTGATATATGGTACAAGATGCCTCTGTCTCTCCAGTGCATATGATCTTCACAGATATTCCTCCTTTTGCCCCCCCCCCCCCCCCGGGTTCACAATTACAATATGATCTTACTGTTACGTTTCACAGAAAATACTTTCATTGTCCATTAGTAGCCCTAGAGATTGGGTTTTTCTATGTTCAGGGTTAGTAGACCCAATGAATTATAATATTGCTGCATGTTTACTATTTAGGCGCTGATGCTTGAATAACTATCCATGCTTTTCTGAGTTGTGAATGCACCACTACGTGAGTTCATACAGTTGTTCCCACTTGATTACTCTATGGATTATTTCTTATGAAATTTAATTTGTGCTAAATGAATTCCCTTAGGCATAATTTTTATTTCTTTGACTATTATGCTATTTTAATGTTCATTTTATTGCTTTTAATTCACAAGTTTTATTTATAATTCTTGTCCTTACTGCACTTGTATTGTTTAGGTCTCTGCCCTCTATGTAGCCCCTACTAGGTAGTCATTACACCATGTTTTAGCTGTATCATTTTAAGCCCCCCTTCCCTTCGTTCCACAATCATGTATTTTATGTCTCTGCCTTTTATTTTATTCACTTTTACTATTTTATTATTACTGTTATTCGGGTTTTAAGATGAACTATATGAATATTTGATGTTTTATTTGATTTTACCCTTAGGCTTGTTCTTATTTTATTATAGTCTTGAATCCTGACAAAGACCATCCCAAAACATGGCCGTGTTGGGTTGAGTACTCCAGTGTGTATCCTAATAAAGTTTGTTTGTTACACTCACCTTCGACCGGTTTGCGTTTACGCCAGTGCGTAGTTTTTCACTTTCTTCTACTTGGACGGAAACTTATCCATGCAAGAAATGATATTTGAAGGCTATGTATTAGAGGAATTGAAACAAATCTCAATAAATTGGGAAGATGTAATATAGCTAATTGATAAATTAAAGAGCAGCAAATCACCTGAATCATATGGCATGCATCCCAGGTTGCTGAAAGAAATGAAACATGAGATTGTAAAACTACTAGTAATAATCTGTGATCTATCATTAAAATCATCTGTAGTACCCGAAGATTGGAGAGTGGCCAATGTAATTTCAGTTTTTAAAAAGGGTTCCAGAGGTGATTCAGGAAACTACAGACCAGTGAACCTGACATCAGTACTGGGCAAAATGGTAGAAACCATTATATAAAACAAAATTACTGAACATGTATATAGTCATTGTTTAATGGGAGAAAACCAACATGGATTTAGCCAAGGAAAGTCTTGTCTCACCAATGAAGGTGTGAATAAACATTAAATAAAAGTGAGCCAGTTGATACACAGTAGTGTATCTCGATTTTCAGAAAGCCTTTGACAAGTTCCCTCATGAGAGACTCTTGGAGAAATTAAAAAGTCATGTGATAGGAGACAATGTACTATTGTGGATCAGGAAATGATTGAAGGATAGAAAACAGAGAGTAGGGCTACATGGCCAATTTTCTCAATGGAGAAAAGGTAAATAATGAAGTACCCTAGGGATCTGTGCTAGGCCTGCTACTTTTTAATATATTTATAAATGACATCAAAATAGGAACAACAAGTGAGGTGATCAAATTTGCAGATGACACAAAAATATTCAAAGTTGTTAAAACATGAGAGGATTGCAAAAAATTGCAAGAGGACCTTGATTAATTGGCAGACTGGGTGTCCAAATGGCAGATGACATTTAAAGTGGACAAGTGCAAAGTTGTACACTTATGGAAGAACGACCCAAACTATGGTTACACAATGCAAGGTTCCACATTAGGAACCACTACCCAGATAAAGGATTTAGGCGTCAACATGGATAATACATTGAAACCGTCTACCCAATATGCAGTGGTGGCCAAGAAAGCAAATAGAATGCTAGGAATCATAAAGAAAGAAATGGAGAATAAAACAAAGGATAATATAATGCCTCAATATTGTTCCATGGTGTGACCACACCTTGAATATTGTGTGCAATTCTGGTCATCCAACCTTTAAAAGGATATAGCAGAATTAGAAAAGGTACAGAGAAGAGCATCAAAAATCGTAAAGGGCAAGGAAGGATATCCCTATGAAGAAAGGCCAATTTGGTACCTCTGCACCAACTCCATCCTGTTTATATCCTTTTGAATGTGTGGTCTCCAGAATCACATACAATATTCCAAATGAGGTCTCACTACAGACTTATACAGAGGCACTATCACCTCTTTCTTTCTGCTGGCCATTCCTCTCCCTATGCACCCAAGCATCCTTCTGGCTTTTGCCATCAACCTTTTCTACCTGTTTAGCCATCTTAAGAGTCCATCAGAAACAATCACACCCAGGTCCTGCTCTTTCATGGACAGAAGTACTTCACCCCCTATACTGTACTGCTTCCTTGAATTTTTGCAGCCCAAATGGCATGACCCTGCATGTTTTAGTATTAAATCTCCCTGCCAAATTCTTGACCATTCTTCAAGTTTAGCTAGATCCCTCATGTTATCTACTCCTTCCTGGGTGTCTACTGTATTGCAGATTTTGGTATCATCTGCAAAGTGGCCAACCTTATCCGACAGCCCTTCCGCAATATCACTAACAAAAATGTTAAAAAGAATCAGACTAAGGGCAGATCCCTGTGGCACACTACTGGTAATATCCTTCTTCTCAGAGTAACCTTCATTTACCTGTACCCTTTGTCATCTCCCACTCAACCAATTTCTAACCAAGTCAGTCACTTTAGGGTCCATCCCTAAGGTACTGAATTTATTCATAAGTCACTTGTCCGAAACGGTGTCAAAGGCTTTACTGAAATCTAAATACACCACATCTAGGGCTCTCCCTTGGTCCATCTCTCTGGTCATTCAGTCAAAGAAATTAATTTGATTTGTCTGACAAGAAAAACCATGCTGCCTCAAATCCTGTAGTCATTGGACTCCAGAAACTTCAATATCCTCTGTTTTAGCAACACTTCCATTAATTTAATCACCACAAACTAACTGGTCTGTAGTTCTCAACCTTATCTTTAATTGTGCCTGTCACCAGTCCCCTGGGACCATTTCTGACTCTAAAGAAGCATCACATTGTCTACTTTTAGTTTAGCTTGTTCCTCACGAACATAGTCTTCTGAAAATTGTTCAAGATCCCTTTCACTTCTGCTCCTATTTGTGGGTATTTTATGAGTTTCTACTTCTGGCCCTTCATCTGTGAACACAGAAAAAAAATTTGTTAAAGCAATTCCGCTTTATCCCCATCATCTTCTACATATTCCTTCTCTTCGCCCCTGAGTCTGATAATACCACTTTTACAGTAACTTCTGTTACTAACATATCTGAAAAATGTCTCCCCCCCTCCCCCCCCCCCCATTTTACTGCATTGGCATTTTTTTCTATTTGTATCTTTGCTTTCCTGACAATTTTCCTAGCTTCTCTAAATTTTTCTAAATATTGATGCTTGTCTTCCTTTTTCTGTGGTCTCTTGTATTTTATGAAGGCCACCCTACTTTTCTTCATCTTTTCAGCTACTTCTTTTGAGAACCATAGTGTCTTCTTTTTCCTTTTATATTTATTTTAGTTTACTAACAAATATCCTCTTTCAGTTTTGCCTATTGCTTTTCTACATCCCCCAGCTGTTCCCATTCCGCTAACGACTCCTTGAGATATTGTCCCATCTTGGCAAAGTTAGTTTTCCTAAAGTCTAGGACTCTCACTTTTGAATGGACTTTATCAGCCTTAGTGCTAATACTGAACTACACCATCTGATGATCATTGGATGTGAGATGATATCCCACTATAACATCGGAAACACTTTCCCCACTAGTAAGCACTAGGTCCAATATGGCCCCTTTATGTGTTACCAGTTGCCGGAATAGCTCTCCCGGTAGAGAGGGCAGGATCTCCTTACATCTAGATGACATTGCAGCAAGGATGTGCCAATCCACATCTGAAATATTGAAATTACTTATCAATAGCACTTCTCCTTTCATGGCAATACTACGAATGTCACTAATTAAATCTGTCCACTTCTGCCTGTGAAGGAGATCTGTATATCATACAAATAGAAATGGATTCCCCATTCTCCCATTTTTCTAGTTTAATCCACAGTGCCTCCTCCTTCCCTCATAAGCCCTGTATTTGCGGGTGCTGCCCCTGCATACCCTGATAGTAAGCGCTTAGCACTGGGGTGTACCTTGGGCATTCCAGGACAAAGTAGAGGCAGCACCTGTTGCTAACCAGGCAGCAGCAATATTGAGCCGCTGCCTTGTTAGCGACAAGTGGGTAATGTAAGGCGCACCTAAGTTTATCCATGGAAGCTAACCAGGCAGCGATTCAATTTTGCCACTGTCCGTGTAGCTTCCGGCTTCTATGCCAATCCAGATATTTAGTCCCATTGGCCGGATATGGCCCCTGCATTGAACATCCAGGGTTAGAATTCAGCGGTGTTTGCACTGCTGGCTGACAACAGGAGCCAAGGCTGTTTTTTCTAAGCTAGCTAAAGAAGTCATTCTGGTAAATGAAACCCAATGATTTTTGAGAATGCTGCACAAGTACGACAAGTTCTGTTGAGATTAAGATATAGGTCCAGTCCCATCCAAATCCTTGGTGCCTTTTTCTGCTAGGAAAAATCCTGCTTTCTTTAGTTCATTTATTTAGGGCCCAATTCTAATCCCGACGTTCATCTCCTTTGTACGTCCGGGCTGAGACAGATGTACAAAGGAGATCACAATTCTGATTCTGCGGGGCACGACTAGCCCCGCGGGATCAAAATCGCAAATAGGCCTGTACGTGCATGCCAGGACTGCGATTCAGTCCTGGCCTGCACGTACAGCCATAGCCTGGCTAACTCAACCAGGGCTTTTAAATGGAACCACGGTGCCATGGCGTCCTGTTGCCATGGCACCGTGGCTCCATTTAAAAGCTGTGATGCCAGCTGCTGCTAAAATGTTGAATTCCCCACAGCTTGACCCCTGATCCGGCCTCCTAAGATCAGGCCGGATTGGGGGTCCTGCATATTGAAATCACCTATCAGTAGCACTTCTCCTTTCATGGCAAAGCTGAATATGTCTTCCATTAAATCTCTATCCACTTTGTCTCCCTGTGAGGAGGATCTGTATATCATTCCAGTACAAATGGATTTTCCTTTCCCTCTTTCTAGATTAACCCTCAGTGCCTCCTCTCCCTTTTAAGCCCTGTAATTCTATAACTTTAATATTATTTTTTTTACAAATAGTGCAACTCCTCCTCCTCCCCTTCTTCCTATCCTGTCCTTTCTGAATAAAGTGTAGCCCAGTATAATTACATCCCAGTCATGGTTGTCCGTGAACCATGTCTCCATAACTGCCACTAAATCCATGTCAGCCTCTTCCATTAAAGCTTCAATATCCGGGATCTTATTTCCCATGCTATGGACATTTCTATACATTGCTTTTCAGATGTTGCCCCTTTTACCCATTTCTACAGAAGTATTTAATGCTTCACTTACCTGAGGACTTTCTTCACCCATCCCAAATGAATCTGGTTAACCTGAAGAGGATTTTAACCTAATCTGCTTCTGAAGACATTTCGATCCTGCGGGTTATTAACCCTTTCCAGGCCGAGCCCAAAACTCTCAGGATCCAAAATTCTGACTAAATATTCCTATCAAATGGTATATAATACATGACCATAGCAGAAGGAAAATCACTATTAGAACATATTGAATAAGACGGGTACAATTTTCCTGAAATATGCAAAAATTAACCCGGCTGCAGAATGTGGATTAAAATTTTAAAGTAGGCCTTCAAAGGGTTAACTTTGCCCCCTCCCAGCCCCTTCCGCACCCCAAATCTGCCAAAAAGAAACATCCAGGGAAGTTATTCCATCCTGGGGGTCGACCCTGTATGTCCAGGGCCGGCAACCTCCCACTGCCCACCCACTCTCCGCCCCCGGGCCACCTCTTCCCCAAGCCTGACTAACCTCTCTGCACAACTGGCAGGGAAGTTAGTTGTGGCATGCAGCCGGCATGAATAGCCCCCTTATGGTTTGGATGGTAGTTCATCTGGGCTCTGGCAATCTGCTCTGCTCATAGCTTTCTTCAAAGGGAGTCTGGAAATTTCAGGGCATACAGCAAGTTCTGACTTTTTCCTTCTGAAATTGACCTAGAGCTGGGCAGTTTAATCCTTGCTTTCTAAGTCCAAGATTTGATGAGAGCTGAAGTACAACTCTCAGGCCCTTTTCTCTCCCAAAGGCCCAGGAGCAGCACTAATGCTTCCTTTCCAGAGGCTAGCTAACCACCAACTGATTCAATTGAATCAGTAGGTTTCAACCAATCACAGAGGGCTGCAGTCTGATGCAAAAGCCAATTCCCCATTGCTGACTAAAAGGTCAGTCCAACACTTCCTGGCAGTTTCAAAGATTTGCTCATTGAAATCCACTTTGGGATTTGGTATCTAGGATAGTAGGAGTGTCTGCTGTAAGTAAGATGTGTGAGATGGGGGAGTAGGGGCTTGTGTATGTCAGGGTGCAGGGGGTTATGGTGTGAGGGAAAGTGCATACATGGGGAGTATCTGTCTGTGAGTGGGGTGTCTGAGGGAAGCTGTATACACATGTTAGGGACAAAGGACAGGCACATAGTGAGGGTGCGGGTGGGGGATTATGGCACAGAGGAGTTGTCTGTGTGCAAAGGGATGATATCATGGGTGAGCAGGTAAGGTTTAAGGTAATGATCTTTCCTACTCCCTACCTCACCCCTCACCTATGACTCCCTGTTCCCTCATAAGAAAATAAAATCTTTCCTCAGTTTGGAACTCTGGGAGGAGGTGAGCATGGTAGAAGCTGCATTTACCTTCTGCAATGTTGCTGTGCCACCTCTGGATATCATTCTTCAGTCAGCCCATGCAGCCCAACAGCAGAAAATGTGCTTAAGTTCATCATCTCCCGCTGCCACAGTGCCAGTCTCATGGCATGAACTGTGAGATCATGAGAGTCTGCCCCAACAACTGGAAAAAGGTATTTATGTGCTTTTTCTACTGTCAGGCCACATGGGGGTATGAAAAATTAGATCAGAAGTGGTATGGAAATGCCGCACTTGCCTCTTCTCAAAACACTGCCACTGCTATTACTGCTACTCCCACAAAATTGGATACAAGCTCAAGTGCATCCTGGCTAGCGACAGAGAGCCACCTCCGGCAGATGGCTACTCCACTAGCCCCATCTCAGAAAGAGTATAGCAGAAATAGAAAAGGTTCAAAGAAGGACAACCAGAATGGCAAAGAGATGGCAAGGCTCCCATATAAGAAAAGGCTAAACAGGTTGGGAGTCTAGCCTGGAGATTGGACTTTCTGAGAGGATACATGATAGTGGTCTGTAAAATCCTGAGTGGCTGAAGTATGTGAACAAGAAACATTTACACTTTCAAATAGTACGAGGACTAGGGGGGACTCTATGAAGCAAATTTGTAGCACTTTTAAAACAAATCAGAGAAAATATTTTTGCACTCAGCCCACAACTGTGGAATTTCTTGCCAGACGATATACTTATTTTATTTAAATGTATTTATTTATTTTATTTAAAGGTATTTGTATCCCGCCTTATCCTAAAATCAAGGCGGCTTTCACTTCAAACGATTCAAGTTGTAAGGGGAGGGGTGTCTGCATGCAGTGGTTGGATAGAAGTGTTTGTGTGGGGGTGTCTACAAGGGTAGTTTAATTAACAGATGTAATATATACAGCGTGAGCTATTTACAAGGGGGTATATATAGTGGAGGAAGAGGGGGCTAGGGTAGACAGGAGGGAGAGGGGGCGCTTGGGGGATGAAAGGGAGTCAGGAGCAGGTGACAGAGGTCTCTGGACAGGTTACGTGAGGCCTCCATAATGCTCTATGTAGAGTGTGGTTTTGAGTAATTTTCTGAAGTCCTTCAAGTCGATAGTTGATCTTAGGCTGGCAGGTAGGGAGTTCCATAAGGCTGGTGCTGCTAGGGATGTTGCTCTCCTTGATGTGGTTTGCTTCGTTTTAGTGAAGTCTTTAGGTGTTGTGATGTTGTCGGCGGTGCCCCGCCTCCTGGGTCTGCTATTTGGGTCAAAACTGATAATGGATTGCAGACTGCTCACTGAAAGTCCCTGTTTGACTTTGAAAATGTTAAATATAGTTTTATATTGGATGCGAGAGTTGATAGGAAGCCAATGTAGAAGATTCATAATGGGGGTGATATGATCCTGCCTTGCAGAGCCCGTAATTATGCGAGCTGCGGTGTTCTGTGCTAAATGCAATGGCCGGAGTATTTGTTTTGGGAGCCCCAAGTAGATGTGATTACATTAGTCCAATATAGGTGCGATGATGGCTTGACATAATGTCCGGAAATGTTCTTGGGAGGGAACTGGCTTGAGGCGCCTGATGGTTCGCATCTTAAGGTAGGCGTTCCTGGTGGTTTTGCTGATGTGAGATTGGAGGTCTAGCTCTCTGTCAAGAGTGACTCTGAGGTATATTACTTCTGGTTTTATGGGTATTGTGATGTTGTTAAGTTCGATGGTCGGTGAGGAGATGAAGGCGGAGTTTCTGGTTATGAGTAGAGCTTGTTGTAATTTATGGTCAACTTGTTTTGTAGGAGCCAGCTTGTCATTTGTTGTAGGCAGTCCACTATTTTTGTGTAGTCTGGGTTGTTAAGGTTTATCGGGGTGTATATTATTATGTTGTCAGCGTAGATCGAGTATTGGATATTGTGTTCTCTGATTATGTCACAAATGGGATGCAAGTATAGGTTAAATAGCAGTGCAGAGAGGGCGAAACCTTGTGGTACACCTTGTTTGGCTGGGAATGATCTGGAAGTTCCAGGGCCGCATTTAACTTGTAGTTGTCTGTTAGTGAGGTAGGAGGTAAACCAGTTCAAGGTGGTGCCATGTAACTCAATACTTTGTAGTCTTGATAGCAGGGTTTTGTGGTTGATGGTGTTGAAAGCTGATGTGATGTCGATGAAGATGATGATGACCCCTTTCTTGATGTTGTCTATCATCCTGAGCAGGTTATCAAGGAGGTGTATCAGGAGGGTTTCGACACTATGTTGTGGGTGGAACCTGTGTTGATGTGAGTCTAGAGGGGCATAGTTATCGATGTGGTCCTGGAGCTGGTTTTGTACAGCTTTCTCAATGATCTTAGCCATGAGGGGGAGGCTAGATATAGGTCTGCAGGCAGCTGGGTTTTCCTTGTCCAGTATAGTGTTCTTTGGGATGGGGCGGATGGTTGCTAGTTTTGATGCATCTGGCATTATCCCGAGGGTGAGGGAATTGTGCACTATATTGTGTATGATGTGGAGAAGCTCATCCTTCGCTGATTTGATCCATGCTACTGGGCATGGATCTGTCAGGGCGGTGCTAGTGTTGAGCTTGGTGATTATCTGGGAGATCTGTGCCATTGATGGGATGCTGAAATTGTCCCAGTTTTGGTTGGGTGCTGAGGGCTCAGAGGGTGTGTTTGACATTGTCTTTGTTGAGGGCGCGAATTTTACTTGTAGATAGTCTTCGAAGGTCTGAGGACGTATCGTCCTATCTTTGTCAGGTCTTGGTTCATTTGTGAGGGTTCTCACTATCTCGAATAGTTCTCCAGATTTGTTGGGGGACTTGAGGATGAGGTTTGTGTAGTATTCTTGTTTCTGCCAGTTGATGAGTTCATTGTATTCCTTTTGTTTTGTCTGGTAGAGCTTCTGGGTAGTGTCTTATCTGGTGCATCTGCAGCGTCGTTCCAGTCTCCGTAGTGTTCTCTTTGTTTTCCGGATCTCCTGTGAATCCCAGGGGGCATTCACGGCTTCCAATCTGTGATAACTTGATGTCTTGGCTTCTGGGGCTTTGGCGGCAGACGAAATGATGTTATTCTAATTTTCTATTTGTTTGTTTGCGTTGTTCTCCATTGTGGTCAGGTTGGGTAGTATGTCCTCGAGGAATGTGTCTTTGTTGTAGCTTTTGAATCTTCTACCTGTGTGAGGCTTATCTTGACAATCTCTTGGGCTGGTTGACATTATTTAGATTTTTATTATGTGGTGGTCTGACCAAGGTACCGATGTGATCACTAAACTTGTGATGCTGCCTTCGTCTATTAGGTGGTGAAAAAAAATTGTATAATTGGATTTAGAAAGGGATTTGTTTTTATTACATAAATTATCAGGATTTATGACCCACCCATCAACAAGTCCTAGGCAGATAACATAATATACACAGTCCTGACAGGGCTCGACAAATCCCAGATGCCAGGTCACCTAGAAATTGCATCCTGGTGCCTGGGATTTCATGTCCTTGAAAGTTTTTTTATGAGCCGGTGCTGCCTCGCTCCTCCATCGTGCAGCTGAAGCTCCTTACTGAGAAACAATTGCAGTGAGAAAGAAGCACAGCCTTTTTAGTGCAGCTGCAAACAGCACCACAGGAAGAAAAATGAGAGACACTGAGTGAAGGCTCTGAGAGAGAGAGAGAGATGAAGGCGGTATGCCATGACAATGAATGAATGAATGGAAATGATGGCTTGAGGGGGCTATTTGAGAAAGAGAGAGAGAGACTGGATGATGGCTAGAGCAGGTTTTGAAAGAGAGCGACACTAGGTGATGGCTGGGGGGGGGCTACAAAAAAGATACAGAGAGAGAAAGACAGACACTGAGTAATGACAGCGGGGTGGAGCTATGAGTGAGAGAGAGACTGGGTGGGAGCTATGAGAAGCTTTTTTTGTTTCATGATCGTATTACCAAGCCATGTGAAACAAAAAAGGATATTGCCTCAGGTGCAGTTATGAAGGGTCAACGTACTGACAATGCTGACAACGTACTGTCAATACTGTCAACGTACTGTCAACAGTACTGTCAACGTACTGTCAATGCTGACAACGTACTCATTGGGGTCCTCTCTGCTCCTGGCCTCTGCAGTAGTACAAAAATGGTCTCATTCTCATGGTGCCGCCCTCTAGTGTCAGCATTATGGGCAGCACTGTGAGATCACCACCATTTTGAATGGCGGTCGGGGCAGTTCTACCATTAGGCAGAGTGAGGCGGCTGCCTCAGGCTGTAAAGTTTTGGGAATGGCAAAAAATGTTTATGTTTACATAATTTCTTGAGATACCGCATAGGGCAAAGGGCATCAGAGCGGTTTAAACACACTATAAGCAGGTACTGGATACATTCCCTCATCCCCAAAGGGCGGCTCATAATCTACATGTGTACCTGAGGCAATGGAGGGTTAAGCGGCTTGCCCAAGGCCACAAGGAGTGCCTATAGGACTAGAAACCCTAGTCTATCTGGCCTGATATTGCTCTCACTAAGCAGGAATCGAACCCCTGACCCAACCACTAGGCCATTCCCCCAAAATACTCCAACGGTGGCCTCCTCACTCTGCCATTTGGTAGACAAATGAATTTTATTTTCAATCTAGTGATTGGGATATTTATTTATTTATTTATTTATTTACAATGGTTTATACCACTTTTCTGACCATAGTCAATCAAAATGGTGTACAAACAAAATCACAAAAGAACAAAACAACATAGTTTAAAATAAAACACAGTAACCCTTCCAGCAACTATACCTTCAGTCCCCAGGAAAGAAAAAAGTCTTCAGCACCTTATGAAAGCCCAGCAATGATGACTGAGTCCAAAGTTCTAAGGGCAAAGCATTCCAATGTTCACTCGCCACCACATGGAACATCCACGCCCGCCAATGAGTCTTGCGAACTATCTCTAAACCAGGAACTGCAAATAACTGCCCCTGTGAAGAGCATAAGGACCTGGAAGGATCATACCATCTTAAGAGATCTCACAAATATCCAGGAAGGGAATCCACCAAGACCCGGAAAACTATTACCAACAATTCAGACCAACAACATGACTGAATTGGCAACCAATGTAGATGCACCAGCAATGGGCACGTACTCTCTCACCCCTTGCACCCATCAGCAATCATATCAGTCTTTTGAATTTACAAGTTTTATCTTTATATTTTTCAAAGCACATGGGCTCATACATCTCTATTTCCCTGGTGTTGTACTGCATGCAGGTGTGTAGCCAAGGGTGGGCCATGGCCCCTCCATTTTGGCCTGAGGCCAACTGAATCATTGCCAGCAGAACAGTTGAATGAGAAGATAACTGGAGGCAGTGTCAACATTTGCACTGTTTTGTGCCCACCCGTTTTAACCACAGGCCCCACCAAAAAATCAGTCCTGGCTACACCATTGATGTAGAGTCTGGCTTCTTGGGGTTTCAGCTTAATTTTTGTTTATATGTGTCTATTTTTAGTGTGGTGATTTATTCTTTACTTGATGAGGATCTGTTTTCTGAATGTGTGACGAAGGCCACATATTCTGTTAGCATGGAGTTTCTATGTCGGGATTGGTAGTAATCCAGCTTGTTTGGTTTCTGAATCTGTTTATGGATATTCTATGTCCCACTGCAATATTTACAACACTCCTCTTTTCTTGTGAGTTTTTGAAGTTGATACTGTTATGGTATGGTAGATTTTCTCTATAGGTGTTGAGTAATTTTTGTACGGTTTTGTATTACATCACAATATGCCCAATACAAGTGAGAGTTTATATTGTTGTTACTGAGATAACACTAGAATCAGAAATTACTTTTGGCATGTTGTGTTCTGATTGAAATGTCCTAGTTCTGTTCTGCACCTATTGTTGGGAAAAAGGTTTCTTTGGATGCAGAATATTATGTTAAAAAAGTGAGAACCACTGCACAGTTTAAAGCATCAAAATAAAATTCATTATAATAATTTTATTTTGGTGTTATCAAGTGTGCTGTGGTTCTCGCTTTTTCTTTTTGCTCCTTGGTATGTAATCACCTTACATCTCTTTTGTCTTTTGTAGAATATATATTTACAACAAATACCATGATGGTCGAGTGTGCAGTGTCAGGTGTCAATATGTTTTATATTAGATTCCCAGGCTATATAATTAAACTACTACAATTTTTGTTGAATATACACATCATTGCAAAATTTTAAAAAAATTATATAGGCTGGGAAAATGTTGCATTCTTTATTCTTGGAGCAACCACCTGGCCAGTGTCCTGAGTGAGAGGACCCACAGAGAGCAAGAGCGAGTGATGAACACAAGGTGCTTTAAGAAAGAGCGGACCGCTCTTGCAAAGTCAACCAAGGATACACAGAGAGCAAGAGCGAGTGATGAACACAAGGTGCTTTAATGATGTACCCCAATGCGTTTCGGCGAACGCCTTCTTCAGGGGGAGATTGCAGCTTACAACAAGAAAATAAATAAACATGTTTAAAAAAAACATATTTACACATGATTAAAAAACATAATTAAAGGGACCTGGTGAGATTGTGCTGGAGGTGCAGGGAGCCTGTGTGTGTGCCCCGAATTTGCCGTCGGGAGGAGCCTTTCTCTGGGATGCTTTGCTTTCCCCTACCTGTGGGCAGGCATCGCGGGGACATCTACTGCCAGTGAGGACCCAGGCTGTATAAGATCTGCCTTGCCAATTTCTCCTCGGACCTGGTGAGATTGTGCTGGAGGTGCAGGGAGCCTGTGTGTGTGCCCCGAATTTGCCGTCGGGAGGAGCCTTTCTCTGGGTCGCTTTGCTTTCCCCTACCTGTGGGCAGGCATTGCGGGGACTTCTATACCCATTAAGGACCTTCCCCTTTTGCTATATAGTGCTTGTGTAACTGGACCGCGGAGCGTGTCTGCGGAGCATGATTTGAAGGGGCGTGGTCAAAGGGGCGTGACACGCCCCTTTGGTGCCCCTTCGGCGTCACTGCGGCGCACTGCGGTGGTGTCCAGGTATTTATTTCTTTTTTCCTTAAAAATTTCCTTTTAGTTTATATACCTGGGCACTGTGGCAGATGGGGAAAAGGAAGGCTAAATCTGGGCAGGGCAGTGGCGGACCGGCAAGCAGTGTTCCTGTAATCGGTCCTATTGATAAACATCTTCTACCACGCCCTGTAGCCCAGTCTTCCCCGGAGGGTGTATCACTTAGTTCTGGTGGGAGGACCCCTCCGCCCTGCCCTTCTGGTTCTGCTTCTCCTTCTTTAGCGACTGTCTTAGACTCAGTTAAGTTTAATACTAATGTGGCCGTTATGTTGCCTAAGCCTGTTCAGTTGGTCGCGGCGGGCGCCTTAACTGGGCTCCCCCCACTGCCTGCTGATAGGGAGATTACCTTAAAGGATCTGTGGGCCGGTTTAAAAGCCATTGATGATAAATTGCCCTCTACATTGAGTTCGTTATGTGAATTTTCTTCTGAAACTGTATCTTCTTTACAGCAGTTGGATAAAAAGATTTCTTGTGTTGATGCTGATTGTATTCGGTTAGAATCATTGGTTCATCTCTACCACCTCCACTGGGAGACTATTCCATGGATCCACTACTCTTTCCGTAAAGAAATATTTCCGCATATCACTCCTGAATCTATCTCCCTTCACCCTCATCCCATGTCCCCTCGTAGCAGAACTTGCTTTCAATTGAAAGAGGCTCTCTCCCTGAATAACTAATTTTTAAATTTTTTCAGACTTTTGTGTTGGACCATTTGCCATGGAAGGGAAAGCCTTTCCTCACAGCAAACCTTCTTTTTATTCTTTATTAAGAGCTATGACCGCTCAATTAATGAAACTAAAATTCGAGGGACAATGCACTAAGCGAACTCCTGGTCCTATTTATCTTATCTTACTTGATACGATGCTGTTGAAAAAGATTATTTTGTAATAAAATCAATGTTTTGTTTGAAGCGTTGCTATTGCTGCTGTCCCATGCTTTTGACTTCCAGGCTCTTGACAGACGCTACCAGCCTAGCGATCCCACTAGTATGTCATTGGATAATTAACTTTATCACTCCAACTTCCACGTCTATACTGAAAGTCCAAGCATATTCACATCAACAAAACACTAAATGCCGCAGCATAGCACCATGTTTCTAGCCGAAGTAAGTTTACAGCTCTTCTTCAAGCAATTACTTTATTCTCGCCTTGAACTCAAAGGGGCTTGTTTACAAAGCCGCGGTAGCGGTTCGCGATCATTATCAGAGCCGCAGCCCCATTGAAATCAATGGGGCCGTGGCTCCGATAACGATCGCGAATCGCTACCGCAGCTTTGTAAACAAGCCCCAAAGAGTGTTATGAGTCTTGATCTAACCAGGGTTCCATTTTATAGTGTCAGGTGCTGTCCATTTAGATCAATTGGCCAATTAAAAAGTCACAAACATTCCTCAAAATTGTTATCCATCATTACTTCATGTCAGCTTCCATTAATATGTTCAAATAATGTTATATTACACTCCACCAATTGATATCAAAATTTAGTCCATGTGGCGCCATCATGTTCAGTTTGAAAATCCATAATTGTTCCAAGTACTGTAAGCACGATATCTGATCCCCACCTCTTGGGTTTAAAGGAACATGGTCAATTACTGTCCAGTGTAAATCTTGAAAGGAATGGCCAACTGTGCACAATGGGCTGCGATAGCAATTGATAATATCTTCATATTTATCCTAGACCGGTGTTCCTGAAGATGCAATTTGATTGAACGAGTTGTCCTTCCTATATACTTTTTCCTGTCACGGACAGATGAGTAAATAGACTACAAACGCAGACAAACATGAAGTAATATATTGCACTCTGTGAATGATGTTGGTAATAGTGTCTATCCATTCTGGTCCTTTTAATGCTTGCTGACAAAAATCAGCCACCATATGAGACGTGGCCTAACTTGTTCATATCATCACTAGGATTATCTTTTAGTGTTGTAGTATAAACTATGTAGTCTATGATGTTCTTCCCCCTCTGGTAAGCAATCATTAATGGCAATTGAAAACACACATGTACCGATAAAATATGCCAATATTTCTTAAGTATCTTCATGACCTGTGCTGAGTTCTTCATGAATGGTAAAACTCCAACAAATTTTGTAGAACCAATTGGAGAATTGACTTTGGAGTCATGTGCTTGCCACCATTCAGGATGATTAAACTGTGCTGCCTTGTAATCTTGCCACACTATTAAATAGGATACCCTCTATCCAGTAATCTCCGTGCTAAATCAGTGGCATACTTATGAAACTCCAATACTGACTCGCATAAACATGTCAGTCATAAAAACTGTCCCAGTGGCAACCCTTTTCATAAGGGACCTGGATGGTAACTTTGATACCTCAGCAAAGTATTTCTTTGAACAGGTTCCGATACAGTGTGGTACACAACCACTCATCTTGTTTATATATCACAAGACCAAAAATTCAGTATACCAGGAGTGATACTTCAGGACAAATTGAATATTAGATTTTAATTAATTTATTCATTTAAAGAATTCTTGTAATGTTGCTTCTGTCCCTGCCCATAAGAAAAATATGTTCTCTAAAAAACGAACCCAAAAAGGAATATGAATAAACGAATTGGAAATGTAGATATAAGCTTCTTCATAGTGGGCCATATAAAGAGTGGCCACTGATGGGGCTACTGTTGCCCCCATAAACACACCAAAGACTTGAAGGTAAAAAGTAGAATCATACAAAAAATAATTTTCCCCCAAAACCATCTGTAATAATTGTAAGACAAAATGTCTAGGCAATCTTGATGGTAATGTTAACTGGTAAGAAGCTATAATGTCTAAAGCCTCAGATTGGTCAATATTTGCATACAATGAGGCTACATCTATTGTTACCAAATATATTGACTTCAAATCAACTTGAACTTGTTGTAATAAAGATATAGAATGAAATGAATCCTTTATATATGATCAAACTCCGAAAGTTAAAGGTTGTAAAAATGTATTACAAAATTGTGATAATAGCTTAAGTATGGAATCCCGACAAGAAACAATAGAATGTCCTGGATGTGCCACTAACGATTTATATGCTTTGGGCACCGTATATATATATAATTGGGATCTGAGGACATTTTTTATATAAGAAATCATGCTCTTTTCTGGTGAGCCAACCATTTACTAAAGCCAATGACACCTGATCCTTAATTTCCTGAGCTAATTCCAAAGTAGGGTCCTTCGCAAGTACCCTATACTATTTCTGGTCCTGTAGATTTGTAACACAGTATTATGAGTCTACTGTATCTTGAATGACTATCGCTCCTCCTTTATCAGCTCTATGGATAATTATATATCTCCTTGCTTTCAAGTCTTGTAAGGCTCCAAACTGTTGAGCGAAACATTAGAAAAGAATTGTTGAGAAAGCTTCTCTAGTTCAGATAATTCTTTTAAAACTAATTGTTGAAATGTCAATATAATATGCCATACCTGGAGGAAACCACTTTAATTGATTGTAGCATGTAGAGTCATCATTAGATTGATCCATCCGGGATTTTTGAAAAAAATGAGCTACTTTTATTTTATAAAAAAAAGATAGATCGCTTGTCTCACGAAATTGGTTTTAGAGGCCCTGTACTGTCTTGGTTCTCTTCTTATCTCTCCAATCGCTCTTCAGTGTTTGTTCTGGAGGTTCCTCCTCTTCTGCCATCCCTCTATCAGTTGTTGCACCTCAAGGCTCTGTTCTGAGCCGTCTCCGTTTCACTCTCTATACCCAGTCCGTAGTGCCCTCATCTCTTCCCATGGCTTTCAGTATCATTTTTATGCTGATGACTCTCAAATCTATCTATGCACACCAGCCATTTTTCTTACACTCCAAGCCCATATCTTTGTTTGTTTATCTGACATCACAGCGTGGATGTCTCATGACATCTAAAATTGAACATGGCCAAGACTGAACTTCTTATTTTTCTCCCTAAACTCCCCTCCCCCTTCCTCCTTTTTCTAGCTCTGTTGATAATACTCTTCTGCTTCCTGTTTCCTTAGCCTGCAACCATTGAGTCATCTTTGACTCCTCCCTCTCCTTCTCCACACATATCCAACAGATAGCTAAAGTCTTTCATTTATTTCTCTATAACATTAATAAAATTCGCCCCTTCCTCTCTGAACACACTACAAAAACACTTATCCACTCTTTAGTCACCTCCTGTTTCGACTATTGCAACCTCTTCCTTGCTGGTCTCCCTCAGAGTCATCTCTCTCCTCTTCAATCTGTTCTGAATTCTGCCAGCCCCGATACAGTTGTATAACCTCTCTTCTCAAATCACTTAATTGGCTCCCCTTCCATTTACATATCCAATTCAAATTTCTCCTTCTGACCTTTAAATGCATTCACTCTACTGCCCCTCACTACCTTTCCTCTCTCATCTCTCGCTACACACCTCCTTGTGAACTCTGCTCTTCCTCTGGCTTTCTTCTCTCAATGCCCTTTCCTTCCACTTCCATCTCCAAACTTTAATCTTTTCACCTTACTGTTCCTTATGCCTGGAACAAACTTCCTGAATCTATACGTCAAGTCTCATCTCTCCCCCTTTTCAAATCCATGCTAAAAGCTCACCTCTTTGAGACTGCTTTTGGATCCTAATTCCCTTGCTCTCCTTGTGTCTTCTTCCCCTATTTGAACCTTATTTCTCTTATATTGTACTGTCTGTCTTGATTAGACTGTAAGCTCTAACCAGCAGGGCCCGTCTTCAATATGTCCTTGTAGAGTGCTGTGTATGCCTTGTAACACTATATAAATGATTAATAGTAGTAGTAGTTAATGAAACACCAATAAAAGCACAAAAGCTTTCAGCAAATACACCAGTCATCTAACAGAAGCTGGAAATAGTGAGCTCAGTTTTCAGTCCAATGGCCACCTTCTAAATTTTGTGGCATATTTACCACAGAGCATACCGCTAGCACTAATTTGTGCCACAAAAGTAGAGTGGAGGCCTGCACCAACTTTTGGGGTCATGTGCATCCGTCCCCCTGCCATTAGCACATGGTTATCACGATGCGCCATCAACACCCCAGTCCCCTCCAACCCACCCAGTCCCACCGAATCACACGATACTCAGGCAGTGCAGGATTTTTAGCATGGGGTCCTGCATTAAAGGCTGGTGTGTTGCAAATAGCACGTGACAAACCCAGCACTAAAAGCGCACGTTAGTAAACATGCCCCTTAAACAGGTCTCTCAGTTGTTTCATTTTATGACGTTCTTCTACTGCATTATCAATGTAAGTGCACTGCTGAAAATCCATGAATAAATTTAAGTGGATAAGAGGGTCATTTAACTTTATTCCTACTATTTCTGCAGCACCACTTGAACGGATAAGTTGTCCATCTAGCTGCCAACTATCGCTTCTTAACATGAGGAGGGATCTAGCTAAGCATGAAGAATGGAGAAGAATTTGGCAGCTGAGATTTAATGCTAAAAATTGCAGGGTCATGCATTTGGGCTGCAAAATCCAAGGGAGTGGTATAGTGAATGGGGCAAAGTACTTCGGTCCATAAAGGACGAGCGGGACCTGCGCATGATTGTTTCTGATGATCTTAAAGTGGCTAAACTAGTAAAAAAGGCGACGGCAAAAGCCAGAATGATGCTTGGGTGTACAGGGAGAGGAATGGCCAGCAGAAAAAAGGAGGTGATAATGCCACTACTGTATATAAGTCTCTGGTGTGACCTCATTTGGAGTATTGTATGTAGTTCTGGAGCCCACACCTTCAAAATGACATAAATAGGATGGAATTGGTGCAGAAGGTGGCTACTAAAATGGTTAGTGGTCTTCGTTATAAAGCATATGAGAACAGACTTAAAGATCTGAATATGTATATGTTAGAGGAAAGGCGGGATAGAGGAGATTTGTCAGAGACGTTTAAATACCTCTGTGGCATAAATGCACGGGGAGAGCCTCTTTTGATTGAAAAAAAATCTCTGCAACAATGGGACATAGGATGAGGGTGAAAGAGGATAGACTCCAGAGGAATATGCAGAAATATTGCTTTACAGAAAGAGTGGTAGATGCCTGGAATAGTCTCCCAGTGGAGATAGTAGACACGTCTTTTATATGTATCTGTACAGCGCTGTGTATGCCTTGTAGCACTATATAAATGATTAATAGTAGTAGTAGTAGCAGTAGAGGACAAAATCTGAATTCAAGAAAGCATGGGACAAGCACAGAAGATCTCTATAGGAAAAAAGGGGACCATTGTATAGTTGATATGGAAGGGCAGACTGGATAAGCCATGTGGTCTTTTTCTGCCGTCGTGCTTCTATGTTTCTAAAAGAATAACTTCTTGGCCACTTCCAGCTCCACCCATCCCTTTTTTTTAAACAGATCTCTCAGTGATTTAAATGACGAACAATAAATGTTCAAGTGGCCTGGATTTTAAAAAGGAAAACACTTACGCGCTTAAAAACACTTATCTCATCGGCAGCTGTGATAAGCATCTACCTTGGTATGTGATCATGTGTTGAAAGCCGGTACTAAGTTTAGATGAACTGTGTGTAGGTGATCCTGAGGGTGTAGTCTCAGAGGAGCTGGGGTGGAGTTTCAGTGTCTGTTCATATTTTATAAAATAGGTGAGCACACCAATATGGCCCAATATGCTTGATCACTTAATCCTTATAGTCAGAAGCACTCTCCATGTAAGTAGCAGCATTGAGTATATGGATAGTGTAGCATATCGAAACTGAACATATACATTATCCATTTAGCAGCTAAATATCATCACTAAATGGCCAAGAGGACAATTTTGTGTTTGCCATCTGCTGTCAAATATATCATTGGCTTTGAATATTCGCCCCACAGAGTACATGCACACATTAAGAGCTTCCTCAGAACAAGAGTATATTTGTACAACAGCATTTGTTTGCTACTGGGGATAGATCTGGGTGTCTATTTCATAAAGGCACATAAATAGGATTGGATTAAGGATTAGGCAACATCGGTGACTGCCTAGGGTGCCAAATTTTGTAGATGCCAAATACCCAGGTCAAAGAGGATCCTGTTCCCGCTTACTTTAGTGCATGTTCTCCACCGCCAAGGCACTGTGGTCTTCCTTTGCTCCTTTTATGCCTTTCCAAGCTTTAAGATCTCCGATACTTTCCCTCCCCCTTGGGATCTGCTGCCGTATCTTGCCTACAGGTGCCAAAATGCTAAATCCAGCCCTGCACATAGGTGCCCATACAAAAACATCTCTGGGAGTGTGAAAGTGGGCTGGTCTCAGTCAGTGGCTTCTCTGCTGATGTGGCCAATACGTTTGTTAATTAGTATCACATCGGATTAAGATTTTAATGACGTGGTCACCTGCCTATCGGCAGCTGCCGCTGTGGCTCCTGAAGCTAGGCAAAAAGGAATGGATGATGATATTTTCCTTAGCAGAGGTTTTTTACTCATGATATCACTTAAAGTTGAGGATAACTACTGAAGAGCACTGTGGGTTCCACGCTTATGTACATGTTCAAAATGGGTTATAGGGATAACAGGGATAACAGAGACTCATGGCTCCAGACCCAGCCCTGGCAACAGTTGGGCTGGAAGTAAAAAGGAACGGGATGAAACTCTCAGCTCAAAAATAAATGGCAAGAGAATGGAGCAAAAAATGTTTCACCTTTTTCTGAAATTCATATTGGGTCTATTCTGTTCCGCTATTCGCACCCTTGCCATCCCTGACTAAGCCTCCCCGTACGAACAAGGATTTTGTATGGGGAGGCTTAGACTGGGGTTGGAGAGGGCAGTGCGGAGGCAGAGTTAAGGTGGGCAATTGGCGGTCCGTGGCCCCAGATGTACAGGGCCAATTCTGAAGTCGGCCTTGTATGTCCGGGGCTCGCAGACTGGATGGGGGACTTATTCCACCTTGGAGGTGGAATAAATCCCCTTAGATGTCAGGGAACGGGAGGCCCGCCCGGCAGCAAAAAGGTGAAAGGGTACAGAAGATTTCCCGCAGCCCGACCCTAGCCAAGGGAGGTCAGATCGGGGGTCGGGATATGGGGAAAGGCAAAAGCAGTCAGTGGCTGGGGATCACGGCTCCTGAATGGAGCCGCAATGGCATGGCAACTGGATGCCATTCTGGAGCTTGACTGAGTTAGCCGGGCAGAGGCCTGTATGTGCAAGGCTGATGGGAATCAGGTCCCGGCCTGCACATATAGGCCTAGATGCGATTCTGATCCCACGGGGGCCAGACATGCTCTGCGGGATCAGCATCAGGTCTATCACTGTGCATCTGGTTACAACCAGATGCACAGAGGCCGGGACACGCAGAATGGAATTTGCCTCATTTTGTCTAATTTCAGGAAATAGAAATTACCGATAATACTATTATTGCATATTTTTATTTTGTCATGACTTGTGCCATGCTTCCGGCAACTCTGTTTATAAATAGTTGAAAGATATGAATATTATCATCATCTATTATTGAGAAACACTTTATTCTATACATTTTCACTTCTTGGTGAGGGACGCCCATGATCTCTGCGTTAATGTAAAGATCTAGTTCTACTGAGAAAGCTGATGCAAGATTTGCTTTGGTAAACATGAATAATGAATGTGCTACTGTGGTTTGAACATTTAAAATGAAAGAAAAAAACCCCCACAGAATTCTTTTGGTTGGAGAAGTCGCAACAGAAGTAAAATAGCTGCTGTTAAGTACTGACAAAGGGATAAGAAATTGCTCAGGGCTAAAATTCTATTTATTGAGTCATGGGACATTAATTGTATTAATGTGACTAAGTCAATAGTTGCTTAGTCCTTACCCCTGGCAGCAATGCTGCTCCTTGTTGCTTCTTGCGTATGGAACAGCAGTGTGCCACTGCTGTAGTCTGACCCTATTTCAAAGGCTCTCCGTTTAATGGATGTTTACCAGAAATCACCCAGTCACGGTCTCTAAGTGTTTCCCAACATTCTTCTTATATCAAGGCATGCAACTGGATTCACGTATGAACAATTTCGCCAGGTTCTCCGACATGGACTTGGACTAAAGAGAGAGCGACGCTAATGTCCCTATGTATTACAGTAAGACAAAAGGGACTTTGGAGGGGGTTTCTTATCAGATGCAGCTGTCGGCTGCACAGCTGGCAAGTAAAAAGAGAAAACCGGTGGTTTCTGGAATGTTCCCCATACTGGTTTAGTAAATGAGATTTAATTTTCAATGTAACAATCCAGAATGTCTTGATTTATGGAGTCACAAACAATAAGGTCGTTCTCTCTAAGCGCTTTCAATAACCTCAAATCTGTAGTGTTGCGCTCAATTATAACAAATTAATAAACTGGAGCTTATCGCACACGTAATGAGGTCCCAGACTGATATTGCACTCATGACCAGACTCACGTCCAGCAATTCGGTGCTATAATTTGCATCAACGACCTCAATTTATTTGATTGAGGTCACCTCAAAAAAATAAAGTTACACGGCTCCTGTGAGTTCATCTATATATCTCATATATACAACATACGAATGATGGAATAAGCTATAAAACCTAATCAATGAAGACTGTACCGTGTCATTTGCGTTACAATCATATAGCCTCTATGAAAAGAGATGAGATTTTCTTTACCTGCTGATTTCCTGCCTTAAAAAATTAATGGTCATGCAAAAATTTCAAGGACATTCGATTGAAGGTATGAAGTAATCATGCTTACACCAAGGTATATGGAAAACCTACAGGTATTTTGCCTTACACTCAGGGAACGAGTCCGTTCTCTAGAGGCTAGAGTAACAGACTTGGAAAACATAAGAAAGACAGAGAGGTACATAGACGAGACCTACAGGGATATAGTCCTGAAGTCCCACCTCCAGTCTGGCAGCATACCTGTTGCCATGGAGGAGAGAGGTCACATGACAGGAGAGCATCACACTGGTGTGGCAGGAAGTGATCCTGTAACTAGGACCTGTCCTCCAGGTGATGTAAAACCCTCTCGCACCGAGGAAGTTTTTCCTGGGCCATGTGCCCATGAGGGAAGGGTTAGGACAGTCGTTATAGTTGGTGATTCGATTATTAGGCATGTAGATAGCTGGGTGGCTGGTGGACATGAGGATTGCCTGGTAACATGCCTGCCTGGTGCGAAGGTAGCGGACCTCACGCGCCACCTAGATAAGGTCTTAGATAGTGCTGGGGAGGAGTCTGCTGTCTTGGTACATGTCGGTACCAATGACATAGGAAAATGTGGTAGGGAGGTTCTGGAGGCTAAATTTAGGCTTTTAGGTAGGAAGTTGAAATCCAGAACTTCCAGGGTAGTGTTCTCCGAAATGCTTCCCGTTCCACGTAGAGGACCCAAAAGGCAGGCAGAGCTCCGGAGTCTCAATGCGTGGATGAAACAATGGTGCAGAGATGAGGGTTTTGGATTTGTTAGGAACTGGGGAACATTCTGGGGAAAGGAGGGGCTCTTCCGAAGGGATGGGCTTCACCTAAACCGGGATGGAACCAGGCTACTGGCATTAACCTTTAAAAAGGAGATAGAGCAGCTTTTAAACTAGATAATAGGGGAAAGCCGACAGTCGCCCAAGAGTGGATGGTTCGGAAGAATGTATCCTTGAAGGATACTACCAAAAGCAGAGAGGTTCCAAAAAAGAGTAAAGTAGCCCAAATGCCCTCGAGTATGGAGCAGACAGAGCTTAAAGATCCCAAGTTACCCATGTCTACCAATAGCCAAATTAATATGAATAAAATACAGTCTCTAAAATGCTTGTATGCAAATGCTAGAAGTCTAAAAAATAAGATGGGAGAGTTAGAATATATAGCACTAAATGAGAGGTTAGATATGATTGGAATATCAGAGACATGGTGGAAGGAGAACAACCAGTGAGACACTGTGATACCTGGGTACAAATTATATCGTAATGATAGAGCTGATCAAATTGGTGGAGGGGTTGCGCTCTATGTTAGAGAGGGCATTGAGTCAGAAAGGATTAAAGTTTTGCAGGAAGCAAAATTTGCTGTAGAATCTCTATGGATTGAAATTCCATGTAAAAAGGGGAAGGTGATGGCAGTGGGGGTGTACTATCGACCGCCTGGCCAGAATGAACAAATGGATGTTGAAATGCTCAAAGAAATCAAGGAAGCTAACAAAAGTTACAGCGCAGTAATAATAATGGGTGATTTCAATTACCCCGGTATCGACTGGGTCAGTGTCACGTCAGGACATGCTAGGGAGGTAAAGTTCCTAGATGAAATAAATGACTGCTTCTTGGAGCAGCTGGTTCATGAACCGACCAGAGGGGAAGCCATATTAGACCTAGTCCTTAGTGGAACACCAGATCTAGTGCAAGAGATAAGGGTGTTGGGGCCACTTGGCAATAGTGATCATAGCATGATTGCCTTTGATTTAATTAGTGGAGGAGGGATAGTAAGGAAATCCACAGTACTACCTTTTAACTTTCGAAAGGGAGACTATGATAAAACGAGGAAAATAGTTAAGAAAAAACTAAAAGGAGCAGTAGCAAAGGTTAAAAACTTACATCAAGCTTGGGTGTTGCTGAAAAATACTATCTTGGAAGCCCAGACCAGCTGTATTCCACGCTAAGAAAAGTGGAAGAAAGTCCAAAAAACTGCCAGCATGGTTTAAAGGTGAGGTCAGAGAGGCTGTTGTTGCTAAAAAAGCATCTTTCAGGAAATGGAAAAAAGAGCCAAACGACGAAACCTGGAAACAGCACAAGCACTGGCAAGTCAAATGCAAGGCATTGATAAAGCAGGCAAAGGGAGAATTTGAGAAGAAGCTTGCTGCGGAAGCAAAAACGCAAAATAAAGATTTTTTCAAGTACATTCGTAGCAAAAAGCCTGTGAGAGGGTCAGTTGGTCCATTAGATGATAGAGGAGTTAAAGGGGCACTAAGAGGCGATAAGGCGATAGCGGAGAGACTGAATGAATTCTTTGCTTCGGTCTTTACTGAGGAAGATGTAGGGATGTTACCCATGACTGAAGTGGTATTTAAAGGTACGGAAGAATTGAAGGAAATATCGATACATCGGGAAGATGTATTACAACTATTAGATAAACTGAAGAGTAGCAAATCACCTGGGCTGGATGGTATACATCCAAGGGTGTTGAAAGAACTGAAATATGAGATTGCAGACCTGCTATTAGTAATCTGTGAACAATCATTAAAATCATCTCTAATATCTGAAGATTGGAGAATCGCCAATGTAACACCAATTTTTAAAAAAGGTTCCAGGGGTGATCCGGGAAACTACAGACCGGTGAGCCTCACATCAGTACCGGGAAAAATGGTAGAAACTATCATAAAGAATAAAATTACTCAGCATGTAGATAGTCATGGCCTAATGGGAGACAGCCAACATGGCTTTAGACAAGGAAGATCTTGTCTTACTAAT
Source organism: Ichthyophis bannanicus (assembly GCA_033557465.1). Classification (NCBI taxonomy): domain Eukaryota; kingdom Metazoa; phylum Chordata; class Amphibia; order Gymnophiona; family Ichthyophiidae; genus Ichthyophis; species Ichthyophis bannanicus. The sequence goes on along the minus strand of CM066036.1, from coordinate 605,275,331 downwards.
CTGTTATGTTTTTTTGAAAGTGTGAATAAACAGGTGGACAAAGGTGAGTCGGTTGATATAGTGTATCTGGACTTTCAGAAAGCCTTTGACAAGGTCGCTCATCAGAGACTTTTGGGAAAACGAAAGAGTCATGAGATAGGAGGCAGTGTACTACTGTGGATCAAGAACTGGTTAAAAGATAGAAAGCAGAGGGTTGGGCTAAATGGCCAATTTTCCCAATGGATCTGTGCTGGGTCTGTTGCTTTTTGACATATTCATAAATGACCTGGAAAGTGGAATAACGAGTGAGGTTATCAAATTTGCAGATGACACAAAACTATTTAAAGTTGTTAAAACCCACGAGGATTGTGGAAAATTGCAAGAGGATCTTGATAAATTGGAAGACTGGGCATCAAAATGGCAGATGAAATTTAATGTGGACAAGTGCAAAGTTATGCACCTAGGGAAGAACAACCCAAACTATTGTTACACGATGCAAGGTTCCACATTAGGAACCACCACCCAGGAAAAAGGATTTAGGCGTCATTGTGGATAACATGTTAAAACCCTCGGCCCAGTGTGCAGCGGCGGCCAAGAGAGCAAATAGAATGCTAGTTATCATAAGGAAAGGGATGGAAAATAAAACAAAAGATATTCTAATGCCTCTATATCGTTCCATGGTGAGACCGCACCTTGAATATTGTGTGCAATTCTGGTCGCTGTATCTTAAAAAGGATATAGCGCTATTAGAAAAGGTTCAGAGAAGAGCCACCAAAATGGTAAAGGGGATGGAAGGATACTCCTATGAAGAAAGGCTAAAAAGGTTAGGGCTCTTTAAGTTGGAAAAGAGACGGCTGAGGGGAGATATGATAGAAGTCTATCAATTAATGAACGGAGTGGAACAGTTAAACGTAGATCGATTGTTTACGTTATCAGAATATAGAAAGGCTAGGGGACATGCAATGAAGCTACAGGGTAAACTATTTAAGACTAATAAAAGAAAATATTTTTTTCACTCAACGTGTAATCAAACTCTGGAATTTGTTACCGGAGGCTGTTAGTGTAGCTGGGTTTAAAAAAGGTTTGGACAAGTTCCTGGAGGAAAGGTCCATAAACCATTATTAAGAAGGGACCCAGGATATCAATGCTTGACCCAGTACAACCATTGCAGAACCTGTGTCTTTTGGGAAAACTGCTAGGTACGTATGACCTAGATTGGCCGCTGTTGGAAACAGGATACTGGGCTTGATGTACCTTGGTCTGACCCAGTATGGCATATCTTATTTTCTTATGTTGTTCACCTCATCAGGGTTTGGATGAATGATGTGCCAGGTTTCTCATCCGCTATGCGCCACTAATCAAAGCATGCTTTGTTTTCATAAAATAACCTAACAAAAGGGCTCCTGGGAGCCTCCTCCAGCAATGGGTTGGCTCTACTGATTAAATTTCTGTAGGCTATTTGTCTGCACTACCAAAATATAAATCTGTGGGACAAAAGAGAAGTAGGGATCAGATGAGACAGCTGAGTAATAAGCAGTACAACATGTTACTTACCCAATTAATGTTAAATGAGAAAATCAGGATTTATGATTATAGAACTGAAAAGCCCCTTTTTTTCTATCATAAAATCTTATTTGTACTTATTTTTCTCTGAGCCACTTACATTTTATGTGATTTTCTAAATATTAGGCGATGAATTTTCTCTTCCCTTTCCTGCTTGATTTGTTTCACATTCCATGACAAGGTCCCCCATCAGAGACTTTTGGCGAAGCTAAAAAGTCATGGGATAGGAGGCAGTGTACTATTGTGGATCGGGAACTGGTTAAAAGATAGAAAGCAGAGGGTAGGGCTAAATGGCCAATATTCCCAATGGAAAAAGGTGAACAGCGGAGTACCCCAGGAATCTGTACTGGGTCCGCTACTTTTTGACATATTCATAAATGACCTGGAAAAGGGAATAACTAGTGAGGTTATCAAATTTGCAGATGACACAAAACTGTTTAAAGTTGTTAAAACCCAAGAGGATTGTGGAAAACTGCAGGAGGATCTGGATAAATTGGAAGACTGGGCATCCAAATGGCAGATGAAATTTAATGTGGACAAGTGCAAAGTTATGCACCTAGGAAAGAACAACCCACACTATAGTTACACGATGCAAGGCTCCACATTAGAAACCACAACCCAGGAAAAAGATTTAGGAGTCATCGTGGATAACATGTTAAAACCCTCCGCCCAGTGTGCAGCGGCGGCCAAGAAAGCAAATAGAATGCTAGGTATCATAAGGAAAGGGATGGAGAATAAAACAAAGGATATTATAATGCCTCTGTATCGCTCCATGGTACGACCGCACCTTGAATATTGTGTGCAATTCTGGTCACCGTATCTTAAAAAGGACATAGAGTTATTAGAAAAAGTACAGAGAAGAGCCACCAAATTGGTGAAGGGGATGGAAGGCTACTCCTATGAAGAGAGGCTAAAAAGGTTAGGGCTCTTTAACCTAGAAAAGAGACGGCTGAGGGGAGATATGATAGAGGTGTATAAATTAATGAATGGAGTGGAACGGATAAACGTGGATCAATTGTTTACGCTATCAGAATATAGAAGGACTAGGGGACATGTAATGAAGCTACAGGGTAAACTATTTAAGACAAATAGGAGAAAATATTTCTTCACTCAACGTGTAATCAAACTCTGGAATCTGTTACCGGAGGATGTAGTAAGGGCTGTTAGTATAGCTGGGTTTAAAAAAGGTTTGGACAAGTTCCTGGAGGAAAGGTCCATAAACCACTATTAAATAGGGACCCAGGATATCAATGCTTGGCCTAGTACAAGCACTGCAGAACCTGTGTCTTTTGGGGAAACTGCTAGGTACGTATGACCTAGATTGGCCACTGTTGGAAACAGGATACTGGGCTTGATGGACCTTGGTCTGACCCAGTATGGCATTTCTTATGTTCTTATGTTCTTATGTTCTCATGTACATCTCTTTATAATGCATCGGGCTCATCTCTGCCTGATACATGCTATGCCTGCCATTCAATATGAAACAAAAAAAATACCCAAATAAATAAGTGAATATACAGTAACCCAAACAGATGAATCACAAACCCATTGAAAAAAGCAACAGGCTAAACACCATGAAAACAATCATATCTGTTCAATGTCCTTGGGCAGCAATCTCCACAAACGGCTATCGGCTTGAATGGAGAATATCCAACTGTGGGAAAATTGTGAAAGTTGGAGCGGACTATGAAACCTCATTTCCCAGCTTTCATACCGTTCCTGCAGTTAGATATTCTTTGTGCCAGCCTCAGCCATTTGTGGCAATTGCTGCTCAAGTATATTGAGCAGAAAAGTGTGCCTGAATACACTGGGCTTTGGGGCGATCTGTTTAAATTGTTACTGTTAAAAATGATTAAAATGGACAGCGTGCATTGAAGGGACTAATCTCCCCTCTGTGCATATTTAGCCCAACAAAAATTACATTGGATTATAGACTGATTGTTTTCATGGTTTTAGCCTTTTGCTCTCAGTACTCGTTTTTCATTGGGTTTGCCATTAAATATGAGCTAACCAGCTCATAAAAAATAAGATAAAAAATAAGATAAAAACCTGGGAACTGAAAAAATATATGGCCCTTTATACAAAAGGACTTATCCATATAGTAGCTGCCACTATACGGGTGAGTTGAGTTCTCTATCTGTGAATTTTCAGTGGCACTATTCAGATAATATCACTGAAAATTTCATCTAAGCCCCCCAGTACTATTTGGGTAGTGTCAGAGTAGAATGAAGACATACCATCTAACTGTATGGATTTGCGGCCACTAGTCTTACAGCTAAGTAGTTTAATTTAATGCAGGAAAATGGAATTAAACTGCTTTACTATGAGCGCAATTCCATAATGTGCATGTCCAGCCCATGGACACGTCTAAATCTAAAATTGCTGTCATTTGAACCTAATTCCGCATCCGTGAGTCTGGATGTGCTTCATGGGTCCAGAATCAGTGGAGATAGAATTGGTTGGTGTGGCACAGGCAAAGTGATATTCAGCCGGCTGGGGCACACATCTGGGACTATTCCCGTCAATATTGTTGGACATGGGTAAGCATTTTGTATGTCCCCCCACCAACCATATTCTGAAATGTTACACATTTTGAATTCTGTTCATCCCCACGAGGTACCTGCAGATGCCACACCCCTCAGGAAAAGCGTGCATCTCCTAAACTGCTCATCACACAAAGTAGTTTGCTGATGCAAACTAGACAAATACCAATAAGAAATGACAGCTACTGCAACCTAGACCATATACCTGTCCCCTTCATGCCCTGAAAGGTGCTAGGTAATCCCAATTCACCCTAATATGGTTTAAGAGAATGTAAATATGAACATGTATGTCAGGATATACCTTGCATGACATGGTACTTGGCATTTGGAAACAGCTCCAGGGATTCCTGCCTTGGTCATATCTACAAACACGCCTTCAACTGCTAGGGATGGACCCTTCCCATAGCACCAAACCCGAAACTAACCTTGCGGTTCCCCAAAGGATGCATAATATTGCTGAGCAACAAAGTATGTCCTTTTCATGCCTATGGCCTATAAGTGCACTCATTCTGCTGCTTCACACTACTATTTATTTATTTATCGAGTTTTATATACCACCTTTTCCTTCAATCAAAGTGGTTACAAAAAAGGGTGGGTAGAGGGGACATTTAAGGGAGGGAGAGGAAAACAATACAGAACAATAAACAATGCTGTAAAGTAATAAAGTGTAGGGATTATTGGTTGATGGAGCCATAGTGTTCAGCATAGAGTAGTGTCTTGAGCATCTTCCTGAAATCCTTAAGGTCCTTTGAGCGCATTGGTTCAGGGAGGGCATTCCAAAGTGTAGGTGAAGCGAGAGAAGGGGCTCTTTTGGTGGTGGATTGGTTGGCACGTTGGAAGACGTGTGGAGTGATGATTTTGTTTGTCATGTTGCTTCGTCTGGGTCTTGAGCTGGAGTCCTTGGTTATAATGTGCTGTAGTGCAGAGGCTGAGAGGTTATGAAAGATTTTAAAGATGTTTAAGGTTGCTTTATATCTTATCCGTGAGTGGATGGGTAGCCAATGCAGCTGCTGAAGTATTGGTGCGATGTGTTTGCTTCTTGCGGTGTTTGTAATGAGCCGCCGTGTTTTGTTCCAGCTGTAGGGAGTGGAGATATTGCTTGGGTAATCCTTGATAGAGCGAGTTGGCGTAGTCCAGTTTAGGCGTGATTATAGCCTAGCATACCGTGCAGAAGTGGATATTGTCCAGGACGGGTTTGAGTCTTCTGATGAGCTTGATGCGGTGGTGCGCTTTGCTGGCAGTTCTGTTGATGTGCGACTGAAGGGTCAATTTGCTATCTAGGGCGACACTCAGGTACTTTATTTCATCCTTCACTGCTATGTTCTTACCTAGGATGCTAATCATATGAGGAGGCGTGAAGGTGGGGTTTCTGGAGATGAACATAGCTTCTGTCTTGTCGCAGTTCACAGAGATTGTACTAAACAAATTATATGATGGTCACTTATGTCAGAGCTTAAACTTAATTATTCAAACGAATACTCTGCAATGTACTTGAAAAGCATGATATATATCCTCATTTGACTCTCAATGTTGCAGATACTTTACTAACGCGTTTAAATGTAAGTTGCCTCAAGGTCTCAGAAAAATAAGGCGTCCATTGACTACTTAACAACCGTCTAATGGACAAATGCCTCAATCACGTCAACGACCTTGTATAAGAGGCAACCACTTTCAGACTGTCCAAAAACTGTTTTAACTGTATAAGGTTAGCTTTCATTAATTCTCCAAAGCTGTTCACGTCCCTTAGGGTTAGAGATCTTAAAGATAAACCAGTGCTTAGCTTTTGATGAACTTCCTGACGCTGTCAGGCGCGCTTCTCTTTGTAGCGTTTCACCCTCTCGGTTTCCTCAGGGGATTTTTCTTAGCACTGTAATTTAATGAGTTCATTATGTACATGCCTCTCATTAATTATTTTTAACGGATACAATGACATTTAGGAACTTACGAACCTCTAATGCGACTGGTAGCGATTCACAAAACCATTCCTTGTGCGGGCTGCGCAGCGTCCACAAAAAGCTGATGAGCCCACACAAGCAATGGTTTTGTGAATCGCGCCTAACAGCGTCGGGGAGTTCATCAAAAGCTAAGCACTGGTTTATCTTTAGAGTATTGCAACTCAATCTGATTTCCTGAAGCCGTTGTAGCATAATGGTGTGGGATATAGAGTCAAAAGCCACTGAGATGTCCATCAGTATTAGAAGGAATCCTTTTTTTGTGTTGTCAATGCCGGTGATAAGGTTATCGAATAATGATGTGAGGAGCGTCTCAACATTGAACCTGTATTGTTGAGTGTCCAGAGGGGCGTATATGTCGATGTGTACTTGGAGTTGTCTCTGAACGGCTTTTTCAAGAACTTTGGCCATGAAAGTGAGGCTAGAGTTAGGACGGTAGGATTTTGAGTCAGACGTATCCAAGGTACTCTTCTTGAGGACTGGTCGTATGGTGGCCTGTTTTAGGGCTTCAGGCATATATCCCTGCTGTAGAGATAGCTGTATGATTTGCTGGAGGCTCATGCTGATTTTGTCCTTAGTGGCTTTGATCCATGCTATTGGACATGGGTAAGTGGAGGAGGTCATGGTTTTTAGTGATCCTATGATTTGCTCGACCTGCGAAGGTGTCAGGATCGCAAAGTCTTTCCAGGTCTCCTTATGAGTAGGAATTATTGGGTTAGTAGGGATGAGTGGTTGGTCTAATGTGTAGTTGTCATTCTTACTGATCAGGAAGTCTGCAAAATGTTGGGGGTTGATGGCTTGGCTATCTGACTGCAAGGTGTCCTTGGTGAGCTTCCGGTCGAGGTTGAAGAGTTCCCTGGGTCTGTTTGCTGATTTCATTATGGTGTTGGTGTAATATTGTTATTTGAGCTTTGGATGAGAATTGAGAATAATATTGTGTAGTGATCAGACCAGGGCAACAGGGTAATCGTTGGTGCAGGTGCAGTGATGTGCCCCATAAGTTGATTAGGGATGAAGATCAGATCTGAAGTTGTTCCATGTTGGTGGGTGGGTGCATTCACTATTTGGGTGTAGTCAAAGGCTGACATTGCTTTGTGGAATGCATAGGCTTCTTTGTTAGGTAGGGAACATAGGTTGTAGTCTCCTAGTGCGATGAAGGGTTTGTGCAGTAATCCATTTGAACTGACAGACTCCAGTATGGCTGAGAGCTCCTCAGTTTTGGTATTTGGTGGTCTATAGGTAAGGCATAGGGTCAGGTATTTGTTGGGTATGATAATCGTGGTGTTTTCAGCCAAGACAATCGACAAAGTGGTTTTGAAACTGAATTGGCTTCTTGCGAGTTTCAGGACACCTCCTCCATGCTTGTGTGTCATAGGGCAGTTTAAGCAGTATAGTCAGGTGGGGTGATCTGGTTCAGGATGACTTGAATCTGTGTCCGTTAGCTAGGTTTCTGTGATGCACATGATGTCAATATTGTGGGACCATATGTAGTCAAGGATGATATTTGACTTGTTTCGAATTGATCTGACATTAGTGTGCATTTGACAGGGGACGCCATGACAAGTTGGTCATCCATTCCCCTCATATCTCTCCCAACACTCCTCCCTGGGAACTCCGCTCTTCTGTCATATTGCTGCTATCTGTATCCTTCTCTTCTACTACCAAATCCAGATGTCACTCCTTTCACCTTGATGCTCCTTATGCCTGGAACAAACTATTTGAGTCTGTACATCAGGCTTCGTCTCTGGCCCTTCTCAAATAAAGCCTGAGTGCTCACCTCTTTGTTGCCACTGTTGGATCTGATCCGTCTAACCTCCCTTGCGTTCCCTGATCATTGCCCCCGGGTGTATCCTGTCCACAGCTGCTGTGTTGTCTTGTCTTGACTAGATTGTAAGCTCCACTGAGCAGGGACCATCTGTGCAATGATGCATATGCCTTGTAAAATTATACAAATGATTAGTAGTTAGTAGTAGAGCCTTCTGGTTATGGCATCTGAGGTCCACCTATCTGAGTACTGGCATTTCCCACAGCAGCTACACCTGTTCGATCGTAGCCTATGTCGGTCTGCATACATCCGCTATCCATGGGGGCAATTCTGTCTGTCTTCCCTCAGTCTGCTTTGTGGCGCTGCTCCCCTGGTCAGGCCTTTGTGGGCATGGAAGGGGAAATCCCTGTGCCATCACACCAAGTAGCCGGACTCCAGATATGTCACCACTCTCGCAGTTCTCATTGATCCAGGTCTGGGTAGGGGATGTAGGCCGCATAGTTCAATCTGGGAAATGTTGGCACAACATCAGTCTGTCTCCCATTGCCTGGCACAGTGGATGCATGGATGTCCTATCACACTGCCAACAATATCAGATCTTACTAGAGTACACTATGAAAAATAATCCAGAAGGAATCAGCGTAGGTTCCTTATGGCTAAATGTCAAACATATCCTTGTCAATAACAAGGGACTCTCAGAATAAGGTCATTCAGCAGTGCAAACTGCACTAATACATGCTCAAAAGCAACACCATTGGTCCCACAAAATGTTCATTATGGCAATGCATCAGTGCTGTTTTCAATATTGACTGTCCTTATTATTGACAGGAATATGTTTTGACACTGCTGTAGTGAACCCTTTCCTATTTTGATTGCCCGATCACACTGGCACTGGTGACGCTGCAGTCATCCATATAGTTCAGGAACTTGGCCAGACTTTTGTGTCCCCCCTGCATTGCAGATGAGCATACCAGATCCTAGGCACCCCCTCAGAACACAAACACACACACATACTCTCTCAGTTTCTGTCACAACAACATAATTCTGTCAAAAAGATGCCCTGGACCCAGGAGCAGTTCAAGACAATCTGCTGCCTGAGGTGAGAGATGCGCTGGCACCCCCCACCCAACTGGCAGCCAAAATGGAGGGGCCTCCTCAGAGCTCCATTTAGGAACCAGGGGGTCCTCATACTCAACACAGATTAGGTGGTTGCCCCAAGAATAAAGAAAGTATTATATTCCCAGGCCACATACTTTTTTAAAAACTTTGTAATGTTTTTAATGCAACAAAAATTGTAGCACCTTAATTATGTAGCCTATAGCAAAACTAATACACAGGCCCTCATTCTCCATCAGTGTTTGTTGTCAACATGGAAAATGTTACAGACATGAACAGATCACCTACTCCACACCCTCCAAATTTCTGTCTGACAAAACAAGCACTTTTCCGATGCCTATTGTTGCCTGGAGCAGGTATAAACTTGGATATGGCTCAGGACAAAGCGTAGCTGGGTTTAAAAAAGATTTATTTATATTTCTTTATGTTTATTTAAAGCTTGATATAACACCTTTCAATCAGGTTTGGACAAGTTCCTGGAGGAAAGGTCCATAAACCATTATTAAAGAGGACCCAGGAAATCCACCGCTTACCCTAATAGAAGCATTGTGGAACCTATGTACCTTTTTGGGAATCTACCAGGCACTTGTGACCTGGATTGGCCACTGTGGGAAATAGGATGCTGGACTTGATGGATCTTGATCTGACCCAGGATGGCATTTATGATGTTATGTTCTTAAATTGGGTGAGCACATCCAAGTTCTGGGAACATCCGGACATGTCTACTCCACGCCTCCGTTCAGACATGGACGTCTTTGCCCTGGAGATGTCCATAGGGCCACCTTCTAAAATGCCTCTGGGGACATCTCCATGCCCATTTTCAGATGCCTGAAGCATGAATAGGGCTTCTAAAATAACCCCCATATTCTACATCCAAAGAAACCCAACACCCACAATGGGTGCAGAGGACATTTCCCTATTGAACTCAAAATACAAAAAATTATTTTTGATTCTGATGTCATCTCAGTAACAGCAATATAAACCCCCACCAGTACTGGGCATATTGTGAAGTAAGACAAAACTCTGTAACAATCACTCAGAACCTATAGTGAAAACCTTTCGTACTATAACAGCATCAAATTCCAAAACTCACACAAAGAGCCAACCCAGAAAATAGCAGCATTGTACATATTGCACTGAACGTAGATAAACCTATTTGGAAACTGAACAAGCTGGATTGCTACAGGTTCCTACAAAAAACTCCATTCTAACTGAATACCTGGCATCAGTCACACACTCAGAATACAGATAGATCCTCACCAAGTATAGATTACCACAAACTAAAAATAAAATTATGTAGACAAAAATTAATTGAAATAAAAAAAATACCAGACTGCATCCAATACAACACCAGAGAAAAAGGGATCTGTAGATGCTCCTGTATTGTGAAAAGTATAAAGATAAAACATAGACGGCTCAATATCCAAAGGGGTATTATTTGGTTAGCAACAAGGCCAGCCCACAACTAGGCAAACTAGGTAGTCGCCTAGTGCGCCAACTTCTTGGGGGGCAGCAAAAGAGCAGGGCTTTCAAAGCTAAACAATAGATTCTGACAGCCAGGGGGTCTTAAGACTTAAAGTATGCTTATGGCGCCAACACCTTTAACCAACTCTAGGGCCATCCCTGGTTAGCAGGACCTGATAACCAGATAAAGCCCGCTGACAGAGAGATTCGGAGGGCACTAACCGGCCAGCGCTGCTGAATGTCTCCCCTAAACCCCATGGCACTGTCTAGATAGTACCAGGGCGATCCATGGGCAAGGCAAGGGTAATCCCTGCACTTAGCTGGTTAGCAGCGATTTTCAGCCCACTAACTGACTAAGTGCCTGTATAAAGTCAGGACATTTCAGTACCTGTAATAACTTTATGCAATTCAGCTATCCGGACAGCAGCTGAGTATTGCCACTGTCTGGATAGCTTTGCTGGTCAGCACTGAAACTTGGTACCTAGTGCTGGAGGATATCCGGATTCCAGCACTGAATATCTGGTTTCACTTCTGCCCACGGTGGTCAGGCGCTTTAGTTTAAATCATTTTATTCGCATTCACGTTCAAATTCACATTGTTTGTACTGTATGAAAACACACATATATATAACAAACCCCCACATTGACACATATTAGAACAGTATCAATTCTAGATATCGCATATTTCCTTTACTTTTACTCTTCTCTCCCTCCTCCCCTCTTTCGTCATTCTTCTTCAATACCCCATCCCCCCTCCCACCCCCTTCCCCCTCCTCCCACACCCTCATCTGCCAGACATTAATTACTGTTTCATACTTCCCTTCTCAACTAATCCTTCCCCCAAATTGTACTCCCAATATTATACGACATTAAGGATCCGACCCCTGTCCCTGGGATGCAACTGATCAATATATGGTCCGCATTCAGCTAAAAAAGGCTGGTTGCAGGTTCCCGTGCATTTGCGTGCCTACATGCTCTATTGTCAGTAGCTGCCAAACTGCCTTTTCCCATTGTTTTATCGCCGGGCATTGTGGTATTATCCAATGGTTAAGTACCAAACGTCGTGCCACCATTAGGACCTTCCCTACCCATTTCTTCTGCTTTCCACCCACCAACTCAAGTCCAGAGACCAGTCCTAGTATCGCTGCCCGAGCATTCATTACAATCGTAACCAGTAATATATCCCCTATACTGCTAAACACCCCTCTCCAGTACTGAACTAGGTTGGGACAACTCCAAAACATATGTCCCAAATTAGCTCCCTCAGAACCACAGTGTGGACATTCAGAAGTAGTTGCACATCCCGCTCAAAATGCCCTATTTGGTGCATAATACATTCTCCTAATTATTTTATAGTGCATATCTCTATCTTTTACACAGCAGGTAGATATCGGAATACCTTCAAAAGCTACCAGGATATCCTGCCCCTCTATCACTTCACCCAGTTCTCATGACCACATCTCCGCCAACAACCATTCCCTCTGCATTTCTTGCATTTTCATTATTTCCTTTTGTAGTACAGAGATGCATGCCTTCCCCTCCACTCCCGAATGAAGAACCTCTTCCACCTGTGAACAAACCCTACTCTGTAAGTCCCCTTGGGGCAATGATTTGATGTAACTTCGCATCTGGTAGTAATGTATCATGTGTCTTGCCTCCAAACAGTAACGTGTTTGCAGTTCCCCAAACGATAGGGATACTCCCTCCTGGTCCACCGCGTGTTCTATACTGGACAATCCCTTCTCCTTCCACCGTTTAAAAATATTGTTCTCCACTCGGCCTAAAAGAGCCATTCCCATCAAATGTGAGGAAAGGAGTCACCCCTGGTTTTATTTTCCCCAATTTACAGAATGCCCTCCATGCCTTTCTCATCACACTCACAAGAATATGATTGCGCAGTTCCACTGGCAACAATTTACATCCAGCATGGAGTACGTATCTTAGTGTGTACGGTGCCACCAACCTTCTCTCCACATTCAGTGGAGTATAATCGACTGTATCATTGAGCCAATCTTTAATATGTCTCAGAATGCATGCAAGATTATATCGTCTCAGTTCGGATAACCCCATTCCCCCTCTATCCCAAGATTGCTGTAATACAGTCAGCCTTGTACGTGGTCGACGACCATTCCAAAGAAACTTATTTAGTGCCTTTTCTATCGCTAGCAAGTCTCTCTGTTTTAACATAATGGGCAAGGTCTGCATAACATATAACCATTTAGGAAAGATAATCATTTTAAATAAGGCTATACGACCACCCAGAGACAAAGGGAGTGACTGCCATCTCGCTAACCTGAATTGCATATCTTCTAACAAAGGCCTTATATTTATATCATATATCTGATGAACATCTCCTGGCAACCATATACCTAGATATTTAAAGCAGTTCATGCTTCATCTTAGTGGGAAATTCTCCTTCCATTCCTCTCAATCTTTCTTGCGTATTGGCAGTGCCTCAGATTTATCTAAATTAAGTTTTAGTCCCGAGAATCCCCCAAATTCCATAAATAATTCTAACAGGTCAGCCAGTGTCTCTTTAGGATTTAACAGATATATCAAAATATCATCCACAAATGCCGCTATTTTAAATTCCTCACCCTCAAACGTTGCTCCATTCAACCTAGCATGCCCCCGTATTCTTTCCAGCAATGATTCTAACGTCAATACGAATATTAAAGGGATAACGGACACCCCTGTCTCGTTCCTCTCCGGTGTGGAAAATCCCCCGTCAGTGCTCCGTTAACCAATAATCTCCCTCGTAAATCAGAGTACAAAAGACTTATCACATCCAAAAAGAATCCCCGTATTCCATATCTTTCTAATATTTGGTACATATATGTACAATTCACACGGTCAAAGGCCTTCTCTGCATCAAAGCTAATAACACATGCAGATTCCCCTCTCCCACCACCCCCTTGTATTGCCACTAAAACTCTATGCATGTGTTTTGTAATGTATGTCCCCCGGACAAATCCCACTTGATCTTCATGAATCAAGCTGGGCAAATAGGGTGCCAGTCTTTCCGCCATGATTTTTGCTAGTATTTTTACATCCACATTTAGTAGTGATATAGGTCGATAAGAGCTAGGTAGCGTAGGATCTCTCCCTGGCTTGGGAAGAACGGTTATTACAGTCTGATTCTTTTCATATGGAAACCTCTTCTTCCTCACCAATTCCGAAAAATATTCTACCATATCTGGTGCAACCCATTTGCTCATTAATTTATAGAACTCCCCTCTAAAACCATCCGGTCCCGGCGTCCGACATGTCGGCACTGTCTTAATAGCATTTATTACCTCTGCAATTGCTATTGGTGTATTAAGAGATGCACTCTGCAAGTCACCCAAGCACGGTAAATTAACTGCTTTCAGAAAGATGTTCATCTTTTCCTCTACATCTGTCCCTTCCGCCTCATATAATTGCTAGTAATATTGTCAAAATATCTCCTCCATCCTAGCTTGGGTCCTGTGGGAGGAGTGGCCTAGTGGTTGGGGCAAGGTACTACAGGCCGGAAGGTCGGTGGTTCAAATCCCACTAGAGGACAGCAACCTTGGGCCGGAAGGACTGGGGTTTCTAGTCCCGCAGGTGCTCCTTGTGGTCTTGGGCAAGCCACTTAACCCTCCATTGCCCATGTTCCCTGTAAGTATTAGTGTATGTGTCTCATATCCCCTCGTGTTAAATGTATCCCCCAACCGCTTTGACCCGGTGAAAAGCGGGATATAAATGCAGCTAAATAAATAAATAAATAAATAAATATCTGACCACCGTTGTCCCGGAGAGTGCCTATTTGTTGTTGCCCCCTACCTCCCTTTATCAGACTCAACAGTAACCTACCTGATTTATTCCCAAACCTGTGTAGCCTGTATTTATAAAACAATATAGAGTTTGTAGCCCTGTTCTGGAGTAGCGTATTAACCTCTGCCTGTAGCTTGATCATGCCCTTCTTATTCCCAGCTGTGGGATTAACAACGTATCTACGCCTGGCCTTGCAAAGATCTTTCTCTAGCTGTAAGAGGTATTGTCTAGACCTCTTCCATTTAGCAGCCACCTAACCAATAATATGTCCCCTTAACACCACCTTGGCCAATTCCCAAAACAGGATGGGATTATCCCTATGATTTTTATTATCTTGCACAAATTCCTCCCATCGTGCTTGTATGTATAGTCCGAAGTCCCTATCCGTAGCCAGTTGCAAGGGATGCCTCCATTGAAATCCCATTGCACTGGTTCCCCAACTCAAGTCCATCCAAATCACTGCATGATCCGATAGCATTACAGGTCCAATTTCGGTTTGGAGGACTCAAACCAACCTGCTGGTCCTATCAGATAACCTTGATCCTGTATTATGTGCTCTGGATATATGAGTGTAGTCACGATCCAATGGATGCATGGCTCTCCAATAATCTATTAACTCATATCCGTCACAGATTCCATTGAGCCATTGTGCTCTGTTATCCACGGTACGTCTCGCTGGCCCAGACCTATCCATAGACTTCTTCAATACACAATTAAAGTCGTCCCCCCCCCCATTATTATAGGTAATTGCCCCAATTCCTCAAAGCACTTAGATATTTTCTCATAAAAATTAGTATTGTACACATTAGGCACATAAACATTGATCAATACCACTTTTTACTTTTCCAATTGACCTATTACCACTATGTATCTTCCTCCCGGGTCCACAATACTCCTCTCAAACACAAAATCAAGTTGTTTATGAAACAGGATTACAACCCCAGCTTTTTTTGTCCCAGAAGATGCCCCTTAAACCTCCCCTACCCACCATCTTTTTAATTTCCCGTGTTCTAAGGCAGTTTGGTGTGTCTCTTGTAAGAATGCAATATTTGCATTCTTATCCCACAATGTCCTCAATATTTTATGTCTCTTTATGGAGCTTCCCAGACCACACACATTCCATGACACTATTCTTAGCTTTTTTGTATTATTCATTCTTGGAATATTGGAGACATTTTACATTGCATAGCAACCATCCCAGTTCGCAAGTAGGAACCCCCCCCCCCCCCAGCCAGAGCCCCCACTTCCACTTACCCAAAATCTTATTCTCTGCTCCCATTTGTCTACTCCCCCCATCTTTCCACCAATCCATCCCCCTATCTATTTTATCATATGTCCGGTCCTCCCCTAACACTTGACTTTTATCTCCCTGTTGTTGGTCTGCTATTCCTTTCTTAATGTACTGTTACAGTTCTTCTTTGCCCCCCTCCCCACCCCCCACCCCCCCTTCCACCCTTTTCTTCTCTGCTCCACTTTGGAGCCCTCCTCGAGGATTACTGATGCGTGGAGTCCCACTCTCCTCTTTGGCGCCTCCCCCATCTCTCTGACTATAACCTCCTTACAACCCTCCCATTCCTCAGAATTCCCTTCCTTAGTTGTCTCCCCTCCCACCTTCCCTACCATATATACCGTAAGTAATTTTCCACCGTAAGATAAAGGTTTTCATTGTCTCCTTAATCAAGTCCAAGAAGAGCAAATTCCTCTCCCCTTATGTGGAAGAGTGACACATGAGCCTACAAATTAATATTGAACAGCATAAATCTTCCCTTATACACTTTGGTACATTTAAAGTTAAGAGCAATCTCCTCTTCCTTATGTACTTTAAATTGTTTTATTACATTATGAAATTACTGTCCCCTCTCCCCTGTGTTCCACCCATTAAGCAGATATTAGAATACACTTAAATTTAAATACTTAAATCTTAAACACTTAAAACCCAATCATTAAACTTTAACGTATAACATCACCAAGCCATCACATTTATTCCAATAGGCACTTCACCCCTGATAAGTTTCCAATCGTTTTGAGTCTTAACATTTTAATTATTCTTCAGCTGACTATGATTCTCTTCCATCGAAGGGGTGTTACCCTCTATCGTTGTGTCAGTCTCTCTCACATTTATCATTGCCACTCACCAACAGAAGGCGCGTTTCCCTTCATGCCACCTCTCTCATCACTCACATGTTGTCTTGATTCTGCTTCCGCTGGTATCTTTTATCTCCTTACTCATAACCCTGTTCCTCCAGTGGAAGAGTGTTAAGAAAAGATCTTGCTGCCATCGGAGATGCAAAGTAATGCTGTTGCTTCTGATAATCCACCCTCAAACAGGCCGGGTAAAGCAATGCAAATTTCAAACCTTTTTTGATTAGCATACCAAATATCTCCGAGTACTCTCTCCTGCGTTGGCTAACCGCCACAGAGTAATCCTGAAAGACCAACACCTTTCCTTGTGCAGTGCCATTACCTCCATTATCCCTCTGTGCCCTCGCCGCATGCAGTATGGCCTCTTTTTGAGCAAAGTTCAAGAAGCGCGCAATTGCCACTCGCGGTTTGCGTGATCCCTCCTTCCACTAGCCCAGTCTATGTGCTTTTTCAATAATAATTGGCCCAGTATCCACATTGGTTTTGTAATTCCTTGGCATCCATGTTTCTAAGTAGCCCCTTAATTCTGTATCGGTAATTGTTTCAGCAATGCCTACAAAACGGAGATTTTTCCTCCTGCCTCTATTCTCTAAGTCATCAATTTTCTCTCCTTGCTGTTTGATTAAATCCTCCATTTTCTTTATTGCTTTGTTCTGTGTTTCTTGTTTGTCTTCCAGATCAGAGATACGGCTTTCTGCCTGTTTGATTCGGGGTCCAATATCCGTAACTGCTTGGCTCACCTGTTGCAGTGTATCGGAGATAGCTTGGAATTTTTTCTCCAATGCAGCCACAACCACTGCCGAACTTCCTCCACCATTCCAGCTCTGTGCGCTCCGCCATTGCTCACTGCGCTCCGCCATTGCTCACTGCCACATGCTCAGCCATCTTAAGCTCCCCTGCATGACTTTTTTCTTTGCACGCCGGTTTTGCAGCCATTTAATAGTGCGCTGGCTTGGCAATTAATACCTCCGCTTCCCGACACCTACTCGAATCTTATCGGCATGTCTGCTGTGGGGATAGCCGCCCGGTTTTGGTTAAAAGCAAGTTAAATGAGCAGGAAGCTCCGGAGCTAAACACACTCGCGTCTGCTCCGTTCACCGTATCACGTGATTCTCACGGTCAGGCGCTTTAAAA
Organism: Ichthyophis bannanicus; assembly: GCA_033557465.1. Classification (NCBI taxonomy): domain Eukaryota; kingdom Metazoa; phylum Chordata; class Amphibia; order Gymnophiona; family Ichthyophiidae; genus Ichthyophis; species Ichthyophis bannanicus. Next base: position 605,257,879 of record CM066036.1, on the reverse strand, counting down.
ATGCTAATTGCTGCAGGTTGAATATCGGGCCTATAAAATCCAAAGACAGACATATTTCACGTCACTCCAACTCCAACACTGATCTTTTCCTTTCGGCTTTCTTCCATTTATTTTTCTCTATCTACTCAGATTTCACGACCCCTTCTTACCATCCAATCCTCAATCTCCCTCTTTTTACTGTGTCTACCTACCATTTTTCAACCTTTAACAAAGTCCTCTTACTCCCCATCTCTATCCTTCCCCTGCCACTTATTCCCCAGTCTTTAACTCTTCCCTTTCTCTTTCACACTACCTGTGTCCATCTCTCCCCTTCTCTCCTACCCTAACCTGTGTCTCTCCCTCTCTCACAACATCAGTGCTTCCCCTCATTGTCTTATCCTATCTCCAACTATGTCCAGCATCTCCCATCTTTCTCCACTCCATGTCCAGCATCTCCTTTCTCTCTCCCCATCGCATGTCTAGCATCTTCTCTCTCTCACTCTGTGTTCAGCATCTGCCTTCTGCTCCCTCTCCCCCCACTTTGTCTTCAGCATCTGCCCTCCAACTCTATCCTGTGTCCATCCTCTTCCCTCCATTTCCTATGACCCAGCTTGTGTCTAGTATCCATCCTTCATCCCCTTATGCCCCACCCCATGTCCAGAATGTGCCCTCAGCCCCCCATGACTTCTACCCTATGTCCAGTATCTGCCCTCCATCCCCTATCCCCCTGTCCATCATCTGTCCCCCCACTCCCCCACCTTATTTCTGCCATCTGCTTTTCATCCTCTTATGCTCCTCACTTCATGTCCAGCATTTGCCCTCCATCCCCCCACTTGTGGCCAACATCTGCCCTCACTTCCTAACTTGTGTTTACTATCTTCCCTTCACCCCTCTCATTTCTGTCCAACATCTGCCATCTGTCCGCCCTCCATTGGGGGTCATTCTGAACAGGGAATAGAGAGGATGTACGTCTGGTCTAGACGTACAAGCCCCACTATTCTGTGTTTGGGAATTCTGATCCAGGAGCTCCCCGCACATATAGGGCATTTGTGTAGGGCGCTCCAGATGGGGATGGGAAGGGGCGGCAAAGGGGAGGGGTGCACAAAGCAGATGAACAGGGTTGATTCAGGTCATGGCCCTGTATGTCAGGATGCACCAAGATGGATGTCTGACTTATTCCACCTCCATGGTGGAATAAGTCCAATGGACAGTGAGAATCAGGGCCTGCAGGCTCGCTGCAGCAACAGGCCAGGCAGAGGTAAGTCCCTGCTGCCCGATCCTGTCCCTGGCTGTCCCTGCCGAGGACCAGGTGGTGGAGAAATACAGGCAGGATGGTATCGGGCACTTCAGTGCTCCTGCATAGTGTCCCGGTGCCATGGCAATGAGATGCCACAGCACTGAGGCCCCATGCAGGAGCGTAGGGAGGGCTAGACAGGGAAGTTGCCAGATGTGCAGGGCAGCTGGATCGGAGTCCATTCAGCCCATCCAAGTGCCCCAATTCCACTCCCGCAGGAACATCTAGCTCCAGTGGGTGCAGAATTGGGTACAAATCCTGCCTGTCCAGATTTTGGACATCTGAACGGGCCCCGAATAGAACTAGCCTCATTGTGTCCAATTTCTGCCCTCTGTTCCTCCAGTTATGTCAATCTGCCCTTGGCCCCTAAACTTGTGTTCAAATCTGCCCTCTACACCTGTGTACCATCTCCTTTTCACCCCCCGCCCCTGCGGCCATCCACTGTCATTCAGGGATGGCCCGAAGGTGATGCAGGGCCATGTGCAGAAACTCATTGTGGGTCCTCATTTGCATGATATATTTGCACACTGAAAAATAGTCTTGCTGGATGTGAATTCTACAGCACAGGAACTATTGAGCATATCTAGCATTCCATAATAGCACTAACTTCCAAAACTAACACAAGGAGTGTAAAGATTGCAGTGGGCCCTAGAACATCAGCATATTTACTGGGAAAACTGAACAAGCCAGATTCCTACATAGAAACTCCATGCTAACAGAATACCTGGCCTCAATCACACACTTAGAACATAGGTAGACCCTCACCATCTACAGCATAAATGATCATAATCTTAAAATAGAAATATATAGAAAATATTAAACTGAAATTCTCAAGAAGCTGGACTCTGCATGCAATAAAATGCCAGAGAGCTTGAAAGAGATGCATGTAAAGATAGCACATGTAAATGACAAAAACTGACATATTCCAAACACTATATTGAAAATTAACGGAGGGATATTCAAAGTCATTTAGGCAATTTGCAGACTGGCAAACCGCCTAAATGCTGCTCAGTGGATACTCAGTGACTTTAAGTGGCCTGACGCTAGTTGGCTAGCTTTCCAGCATTCTGGGTTTGGAGCAGGGGCGGCACCCAAGGATAACCAGCTGGCAATGATATTCAGCCACTAGTCGTTTGTACTAAAGTGGGTAAAGTTAGGCACTTTAATGGCTGGCCTAACTTTAGTCACTTTAGCTAACCGGCCAGGGGCTGAATATCGCACTGATTGATTAGCTAACTCACTGTCAAGCCAACCTAGATATTCAATGCTGGTGACTATATGCGACCCCGGCATTCAATATTCAGGTTCAATGTTCAGTGGCAATGGCTAGCCACTTTATCAGAATTAGCCCCCACCGCTGAATATCCTACCTACATTTTTTTATACCTTTTTCTTCTAGTCATTTTATTTTTTTAATCATGTTGGTTCCAGTCTCTGGTTTCTGCTTTCTTCTATTTTCTCTTAATTCTCTCCAGGGTCTCAAGTCCATCAGCCACTTCTTCTCACCACTCTTGTCTTCTTCATTTCCTCCCCTATATCATTAACATTTATTTCATTTCCATCTGACACTCCTCATATCTCTCTCTCCTTGCCCAGCCTCTCTACTCCCCAGTCTTTTGTTAACTCTCTCCTTTCTCTCTTCCTTGCTATATGTAGCATTCCCTTCTTTCCCCAGCTTACTCCCATCCAGCATCTGTTCCATCTCTTCCCCTCCACTATCCTCCCGGCATGTCTAGCAGCTCTCCTCTCACCCTATTTTTACTCATATCACTATCTCTGAACCAACTCCCTATTTCCTCTGATATCCATCACCTCTTCTCCATCTGCCCCTTCCCCTGCATCCTGTTCCCCTCTACATTCTCCCTGGCCCCTCTGTATCTGGAATGCCCCTTCTGACTCTCTGTGATCCCCACCCCCGTATCAGCAGGTCTCTTCCATCTCCTCCCCTCCTCCCCCCCCCCCCCACGTGTCCAGCATCTCTCTTCCATTTCCCTATTACTCCCTCTCCTGTGCGACAGCTAGGATGAGAGAAAGAAGTCTCCTGCAAAGAGTGGCACTACCAAGTGAGATGCACTACAGAGGGACAAAGTGTGGGGAGTAAGGGAGGGATTCCTCAGCCCACATTAGGCCTTGCACAGACTTGTCTGATTTTATAAGCAGTGCGGTGCAGTGCAGAATAAAATCAGAGAATCTTTATGTAAAGCTGTAAGCACAAATTCCTCACACACACAATGTCTAGAAAACAATTACCTGCTGGCTCGGCTCAGGAAGTTGCACTGTCACAAATTCAACCAGTACTGCAGCAGCAGTCAGAGCCAGCAGGCTGAGGTGGGGCTGAGGCACTAATTGGAGCTGGACCGGTCGACAGTCGGTGCGAGGGGGGCCTACCTCAGCTCCAGCAAGTAGATCTGTTGGCTTGGGCTCGGTGCTCCATGTGGCTGCACGTGCAGATGTAGAAGCGGTTGCAGATGGGAGGTTGCTAGTACTTCTCTGCCTCTCCTTGCTGTGCTCCATGTCCGTGTCGGCACGCAGTACAGCATGGGGATGTCATCACATTAATGTCGGCATTGGGGGAGAAGGGGTTGGCATAGCTGCACAGAATTCGCATGATAGAGACTGGAACTTGTTGGGACAGGCTGGCCAGCAGCAGTAAGTCAGGGATGGCACTGGCTAAAGGGAGGCATAGGGCCAGGCACTACATGGCTGCAGCATGAGGTTGACACAGGGCCTCCAGTTCAGTGGGGCCCTGTGCCTACAACATGCTCACATATGCCAAGGGCCGGCCCTGCTGCCGCTTCTCCAGTGTCGGCAGCAGCAGGCCTCTAAGACTGAAAAAAACCCTCTGCGGGCCTCTGCATCATTTTGTTCCTGCACATAGGCTGGCCAGTCCCGCCCCCTTAACATGACATCAGAGGGGGTGGGACCAGTCAGGTGGCCACAGGAGAGGAATTACGCACTGACTTGAGCTTTTTTGTTTCAGGGTGAACTTCGGGGCCTTCTGCTGCCACTATTGCCACCAAAACAGGAAAAGCAACGGTGGCAACAGCATGCAGAAGATGCCACTGAATTCATGATTTTCTGTTTTTTTGGGTTTTTTTAGGCAGCGTAAGGTGGCCACCGGTGATGTAATTTAGGGGCATTTTTTTGCCGCCCCAAAAAAATCTGCTGCCTGAGGCAGCTACCTCACCCTGCCTAATGATAGAACTGCCCCTGCCTGGACCTATGCATAACAGCTATGCCATAACATAATAGCATGGGGTACCAGGACTGAATATATGATCTCCGTTTCTCACCCAAACAAGAATCCTTCCTCTGTTCACGCCCATACTATCTCTACATCTGTCATCCCATTTTTCAGAATATGGGAATTTCTAGGGTCCCCTAGATTGGCTCCTTTAGCACAAACAGCACATTTAAGCATAGCCAGAATAAACACTATTACTCTTCTTAATATTTCTGTAAGGGTGTTTATTAATGTGTCCATAACTTCTAACATTCCGTCATCTCTGCTCTCTGTGCCTTACAACTGCATCTTGTGTTTTTCCAGACTGCAGTCACACCAATTTAAAACATCACAATCATTCTGCAATATGGTACACATTGCAGAGAGGAACAGAATTATTTCTAATTTATTCCATGTTTCAGCAGGAACAATGTGGACATTTCCAGGAAAGAATACGTAGACGGGCCTTTTTTTTAATATGCTTAATATGCCTCTGCAGCTGACCATACTCCCGTTCTGCCCCTTCTGCCACGTTCTGAGATCTCCATTTTAGCGCCGTGGACATGCATGTCAGCAATGTTTTAGAATACAGCCAGGGACATTTTTGGCACATAAACGCCCCCCTGCACATGCAAACCCCTTATTCGTATTCTGGAATGATCTCCTATTTGGATAGCGGTTCAAGATGCCTGCTATCCATGTAAAGTGGCATTTTAGAAAGGACGTCCAGGTGAAATCTGAGGCAACCAGGGCAAAATGTACCACAAAATGCCAGGGACATTTACGTTTTGGCCCGATTTTACAAGTTGGATGTCCCTGAAATGGACAGCAGCATAGGCGGCCTCATAGATCTCCCCACTACAAACACTTGGAGCGGAGACATTTCTCCTATGCTGAATGGATGTCTATGCAAGCTATTTTGCATGTGGGGACATTCATCAGTATGCCAAACTGGAAACAGGTGTCCTCGTTTCCCTGCAATTTTCATTATCCTCATGGAAAGTATAGGGGATATCAGAGTACCTTCCTCTTTATAATCTCCAGGTGTCTGGATGGCAGAACAAGAGCTTTCCTAATGGTTATTCATGTCCTGGAGCAGGAATAGACATGGATAATCCCGCTAATGAACATGCTTGCCGTTTCTAAAATTGGGAGTACACATCCAACTTGTTCAGAATGCCCTGGTCATGACCCTTCGCAACTTGAATGTCCTCTCGCTGGGGACGTCTATGGAAATAGCTTCTAAAATGGCCTCAGGGGCACTTCTGTAATTTGAACATCTGTGTGCTTGTTTTCAGAAATCCAAGCACAAACAGGACTTCTACAATAATCCCCAGAGTCACTGGTGGTGAGTGTTTTCCATGTACATTCAGTACCGCTGCTTATCCAGATGATGACATTGAAAAATGCATATATTTTTAAATACTATAGCTAGTGCTTTAAAACATATGCTCACCACAGGGTTTGAATATTGGTAGATTTTATTTATTTGGATTGAGCTCCTGCCTTTTCATTGATAGCTCATGTTAAGATACATTCATTGCATAGCAGGTAGCTAGCTCCGTCACCAGAGGCAGAGGCGGCTTTAGGAGTGAGCCACTGATGCACTCGCTCAAGGTGCCCAAGTTTAAGAGCACTAAAACAGGCTCGCTCCCTATCTCACTGGCTCACTCCACATTGGCAGGAGCATGTTTCTTCACTTTCACTGCTGTGCACTACCACTGACCCTGCGGCATTTTGAAAAGGGGAAAACAGGCATTTCTTATGTCTCACAAAACAGCAGGACCAGTGGCAGTACTAGCAAGAAGCAACAGACAGCAGTGGAAGCAAAGGAACGTGCTCTCACCATTGTGCAAAATATTATTCCAGAGCAGAGGAGAGGTTGGCTGAGACGGATACTGGGCAAGAAGGCTGGAAATGGAAGAAGGCTAGTGCTGTTGTGGAGGGGGGGGGGACTGGACATGGGCTGATGTTGGGGGGGGGGTTGGGATTGGAATGGGGCTAATGGGGAGACTGGAAATGAAGAGACTGATGCTGGGAGGCACTGGGGTAGATGAGGGTACTGAGATAGAAGGCGGTTGGGGCTGGGGCTGATGCTGGAGGTGTGGGATTGGAAATTGGCAGATGTTGGGGGCATGTAGGACCGGGACTGGATATAGGTTGATGCTGGGGCCAAGGGTGGCTGAGACTGGAAGGGGGCTAATGTGGGGACTGATGCTTGGAGGGTGGCTGTGGCTGGGAGAGAGCATGGACTCAAACTTAGAGAGAGACCAGAAAAAAGAGACTCTAAGATTGTCTGTGTATTGGAATGTACATAGGGGCTTGGATGGGATTTTGAGTGAGGACTCAAGGACTGCTTATGGTGGAAGAATGGGGACTTAGGGATTAGCAAGGGGGATAGTGGAGACTAAGAAACTAATCAAGGGTTAAGAGGACAATTGGAACCAAGTGATTGAGTGAGGAATATGAGTAGGGCTGTGAGACAGAGTGCAAAAATATGAGGGGGTAAAATGGTTTGCAGGACCTGGAGGGGTTGAGTGGCAATTGAAAAAGGTTATGGAGCAAGTGAGAGACAAGGGAAGGGATGAAGTCTTTGAAGGAGATAAGAGAAGGTAAAATGGGGGAGGTAAAAGGGGAAATGGGATAGAGGGCAAGACATAAGAAGAGGAGATGGAGATGGGATGAGTGACAGGGAAGGAACTGGGGCTGAGAGGCAGAAGAAGGTAGATGAGGTTGTGGAAGGGAAGAGTAAAGAGGGAGAAAATTGGGGACTAGAAAGTGGATGAAAGGCTGGGGAATAGGAGACTGGGGAAGGGATGAGACTGGTGGGGAACAGAATGATTAGGAGAATATGAATAGTACATGGAAGGGTGAAAAAAGGGAGACTGGAAGGGAGAAGAAAGAATAAAATCTAAATATAGGTAAAAAGGCAGATGACAGAAATGGAACAAAAGATGAAATAGAAGGATCAATGCTAGAGAGAGATTTAAGGAAGGAAGGAAAAGAAGACAGGGAAGGATCAATGGAAAAGTATTTAGGAGAAAAGAGGAAAGAAGATATGGTAAAGAGAGACCAGGGCCAACCAACTGGAAAAATAAAAAGATCAGACAACAAAAGAATTTTGATGTCAGTTTTTGTACAGTAGAGGAGGACGTGCATTTCTGTTTCTATTTCTTTAATGTTCAGTGTTCCGCTGCTCAGAGAGTATGATTTTGGGGAGTTTTTATTTACCCATTTATTTGTGTGCATACTTCTTTCTAATTAGTAGTTTCTTATGAAATGCTATGCTGATGGAGCCAGATTTGGCCTCAGCCATGGCCTTATGCACGCCTATGCTGATGAGAGATGAGGTCCTTACTGGAGAGAAAGAGCCATAGCCCAGCCTCGGGCACTCTGTATTGGTGGGGGATAAGGTTCCGGTTGGTAGGTGCTGCCATTCTTCGCAGCAGGGCGTGGACGTCCTTTATTGGAAGCATAGGTTTGTTTGTGCAAACAAGCCTATGCATACTGATAGATTGACATATAGACAGCACCTCCCCAAAAGGTGCTATCCCTTAGGAGAAACATGCCTAAAAAATAAACATTTATTTTGACCTTGAAGAGATTGGGGATATTTTATTTGAATTTTTAAATGTTTAATATTTTAGGTATAATAGGCACAAAGAACTACCTAAACCTACACACAGAAAAGGACAATTAAACAAACTAAAAACCCCAAAAGATTACACAAGAGCTCATAAATCAACAAACAGAGCCTTTTCCCACATAGCCCCTACTATCTGGAATTCCCTCCCCGAGGAGTTACGAACACTAACCGAGATCATGGAACTCCGCAAAAATTTGAAAACTTATCTGTTCACCAAACACTATAACAACATAGATATTCTCCCACCTGCTTTAGATAAAGGCTAAACAGGTTTCTGAGTGCTTCAATTAAAATCATTTCAACTCACACAGATAGCTCATATAGTTAAACCCCTTGATGATTCCACATCTTATGCCCTTTTACTCCTATATATATATATATATATATATATATATATATATATATATATATATATATATATCTGTATATAGTTTATTCTGTTCTGTTTTGTCTCACATTGTTAGACTTATATTATGACGTTCCTTGTAAATTATATTCTGTTAATCATACTTATAATATGACGTTCCTTGTAAAACAAACTTGCTTTGTTAATTGTTGTTCTCTGTAAACCGCAACTGAACTGTGGAAGATGCGGTATATAAATGTGTATAAAATAAATAAATAAATAATAACTGATACCAGCTTGTTGCAGTGCTCTATTTATGTTCGTTTCATTTTCTGCAAGGGGTATTTAGCAATTTCTTTTAAATATTTTTTTCTGCAAGGGGTTATATAGACTGTAATTTTTGGAATAGATTTCAAGGTTAAAGCAGCATACTGAAAATCAGGGGATCCAAGATTCAAATCCTGCTGACACTCCTCATAACCTTGGCAAGTCACGTCACTCTCCATTGCCTCAGGTACAAACTCAGATTGTAAGCTCTCTTGACCTAGCTATTGTACCTGAAATTTACTTTGAGCTGGGATTAGAAAAAGTGAATAATCAAATCCAAATTCAACCCTGCCCCATCCCATCTCAGCTACCCACTTCCATGAAATTCACAATCCAAACTTAAGTTATCTGCAACAAGACCACCTGGACTCCCTCAACCTTTACACGGCACAAGCCTCCCACTTCCTCTACCCCGTCCCCCTGGCAAGAGAAGAGTAACTTATCACTTACTATCTCACTGCTGATAAAATTATGATGGCTAAGTTCTTCATACTTTAATCTATGTATGGGCAGCCAGCGTGATTCTAAGTGTGTTGCTCGGAAGAGCAGGACTTCTCCTTCTGCATGAGGGATTGGCATCTAGGCACCTTGATGTGCTTTTGAGGCTAGGGAGATTGGGTTAAAACTGACTTGTTATGTAAGTTGGAACAGCTGTGGGGCTTTTGTGTGATTGAAGAACATCAAAGGCATAGAATTAGTAAATATAAAAAAGTGTGGCAGTGGTATGAAAAGCGGAGAAGGAAGAGAGTGGAACAAATATGTGGTGAAGTAGATGAGTTAAAGGGGTAGGGAGCTGAAGGGGGTAAGGGTGAGGGGGGGAGATGGGAGGGTTAACTAATTGTAATTATAAAGTAAAGTAGGAGTCAAGGTTTAGGTTGATGTTATTTATTATAATAGTGGAGTAGAGGTGGAAATGGATATCTATATTTGTTAAAAGAAAAGTAATGGCCTGTAACATGTGTAAAGGTTTGAAAAATAATAAAAATTATAAATTAAAAAAAACTGACTTGTTCTGTCATGATATTGAGAAATGAACATCTGAGTAGCCTTGTTGTGCTGAAGGGGGGAGGGGGGTGAGGGGGGAGTTTGCTAAGAGGCTAGTGTACTGAGGCCATGATGGAAGGTCAGCATCCAAGACTTTTTTTGCTGCCCCTTCCAACCTCTCCATACCCACCCTGTGTTACTTTTCCTGACAATAATGTGACTGTGAGGTTAACACACTTTTGTGTATAGGATATGAGTTTAGAAGTTAATCTGGTTTACATAAATAATTAGCAGGCACATAATTTGAACATAAAAATATAAGAAATGCCATACTGGGGTCAGACCAAGGTCCATCAAGCTCAGTATCCCTTTTCCAGCAGCGGCAAATCCAGGTCACAAGTACCTGGCAGGTTCCCAAATAAGGTACACAGATTCCACAATGCTTGTATTGGGTCAAGCAGTGGATTTCCCGGGTCCTCTTTAATAATGGTTTATGAACCTTTCCTTCAGGAACTTGTTCAAACCTTTTATAAATTCAGCTACACTAACAGCTTTTACTACATTTTCCGGTAACAAATTCCAGAGTTTGATTACGCGTTGAGTGAAAATATATTTTCTGTTATTTGTTTTAAATGGGTTACATGGTAGCTTCATTGCATGTCTCCTAGTCTTTCTACTTTTTTGATGGTGTAAACAAATGATCTACATTTACCTGTTCCATTCCGTTCATTAATTTATAGACCTCTATCATATCTCCCCTCAGCTATCTCTTTTCCAAGTTGAAAAGCCCTAACCTTCTAAGCCTTTCCTCATAGGGGTAACCATCCTTCCCCTTTAATATTTTGGTGTCTCTTCTCTGTACCTTTTCTAATTCCGCTATATCCTTTTTAAGATAAGATGACCAGAATTGCACAGAATATTCAAGGTGCAGTTGCACCATAGAACAGTACAGACGCATTATAATATCCTTCGTTTTATTCTCCATTTCTTTTCTTAGGATTCCTAGCATTCTAATTGCTTTCTTGGCTGTTGCTGCACATTGGGCGGAGGGTTTGAACATATCCACGATGACACCTAAATCTTCTTCCTGGGTGGTGGTTCCTAATGTGGAACCTTGCATCATGTAACCATAGTTTGAGTTTTTCTTTCCTTGCTGCATAACATTGCACTTGTTCACATTAAATTTCATCTGCCGTTTGGACGTCCAGTCTTCCAATTTATCAAGGCCCTCTTGCAATGTTTCACAATCCTCTTGCATTTTAACAACCTTGAATAATTCTGTGTCATCTGCAGATTTGATCACCTCACTCGTTATTCCCATTTCCAGGTCATTTATGAATATGTTAAAAAGCAGCAGGCCCAGCACAGATCCCTGGGGTACTCCACTATTCATCTTTCTCCATTGAGAAAATTGGCATTTAGCCCTTCTCTCTGCTTTCTATCTTTTAACCAGTTCCTGATCCACAGTAGTACACTGCCTCCTATCCTATGACTCTTTAGTTTTGCCAAAAGTCTCTGATGAGGGACCTTGTCAAAGGCTTTCTGAAAGTCCAGATGCATTGTATCAACCGGCTCACCTTGGACCACTTGTTTATTCATACCTTCAGAAAAATTTAACAGATTAGTAATACAAGACTTTCCTTGGGTAAAGCCATGTTGGCTTTCTCCCAATAAACTATGACTATCTACATGTTCAATAATTTTATTCTTTATAATGGTTTTTACCATTTTGCCTGGTACTGACATCAGGTTCACTGGTCTGTAGTTTCCCAGATCACCCCTGGAACCCTTTTTAAAAATTTGTTTTTGAATAACCTGGCATCAACAAATTTTCTGGTGCATCACTAACTTATGCAGTCACCCTATGCCTACGTGAAGTAATACAAATCCTACAAACGTTGCTCAGGACCTACAGTGCAAATTTACCATTCCAGAACAGAACTAACTTCCAAAAGACACACAACAAGGCCCTTACCTAAGAAAGGGCAGCAGCATAAATATTGCAGTGGGCCCTAGATCAGCAACACACTTATTAGGAAAACTGACCAAGCTGGTCTACTAGAGATTCTTACAAAGAAACAGGGCCGGTTAGAGATGCAAGGTCCAAAGGCAGAAATTTATGAGGTAGCACCAAATCTAATTAGCAGGCTGTGTCTTCCTCAGTTTTGGGCAAGGTTGGGGACCCATGGGATGGTGTCCCAGCGCTATTGCTCTGGTTTCACCCCCTAAAGTTACCCCTGCATAGAAATATATATGCAAAAATTAAACTGAATTGCCAGAATGCTACACTCTGGGGCCAAAACAGTAAACATGCATTAGGAGCCATGCACTAATGCTCACTATACAGCTCTACCTTACTGCTCCGTATGCCTGATACAGCCCACTTGAGTCAGTACGCCAGAACCCACCTCATCTAGGCTGCTTTTGGATCTCTACCTCTTATTCTCCTGATAACCATCCATGTGTGTTATAACCATTTCCCCTTAGTTTCGCCCCGGTCCCCTGTTTGTTGTATCTGTCTGTCCTGAATAGATTGTAAGCTCTATTGAGCAGGGCTGTCTTTTATAGACTCACATGGGAAAATATGCCGAAAGCATGTATATATTGGCACTTGGAGTTGCTGGAATACTATCTTGTACATAACAATGATTATTCTACACATAAATATAATTTTATGGTATCATTTTAATATTCATAGCCACGTGCTTCCCCTCAGCTCCCCATCCGCTTACTTTCTTTGGGAGCTTTCTCCTTCAACAAAGCTAAAAAAAGGTTCAGGTCCTCCATGCCCTCAATAAAGAGAAGAAACAGGCATGAAATCTTCACTAACGCTGACTGAAGAAGAATGAGCTTTAAGGCCCCTGTGTTAGAAAACCCTATTCTCATTTCCATGACATTTAAATGAGCTGTGACCCGACATCTACCCACCATCAGTGCACGACTCATTGAAATCCCAAGGTAATGAAGTTGTTAGCTATAAAACCCAGATGCAAAGAATTGCGTAAAAGACCTGAAGGCTGAGCACATGGTTTATTAATGCCAGGATTTTAATGCAAAGTATGAAGAATTAAAAAGTTAGCTCATTCTTCTGTGGTTAGTGTTAATGAGGGTTTCATGTCTGTTTCTTCTTTGTAGAAGGGGAAAGGTGAAAAAAACAGCAGAAGATGAGGAGCTGAGGGGGAGATGCATGGCTATGAATAGTAAAGTGTTGGACTGCTGACATTCAAATGATATAATACAATTAAATATATATGAAACTTGGAAAGCCTCCCACACTTTATTATAGTGATCCTTCTGCATGCAGTGCAACACCAGAGAAATAGAAATAGTACTGCATTTCCTCTTGTATTGTGCAAAATATGAGGAAACAGAAGTACATTCTTAAAACTGACATATTCCAATCACTAAATCTAAAATAAAATTCTTTTTTCTACTTTCTAATCATGTTGGTCCCAGTCTCTGGTTTCTGTTTTCCTCTGTAGCTCCTCTCAACTCTATCATAAGGTCTTCTGTCCATTTGCTATTTCTTTCTCCTTCTGTCTTCTTCACTTCTTCCCTTACATTCATCTCTGACATGGATCTTTCACGTTCAGCTTTCTTTTATTTACTTTTTCTGTACTATCCACTCAGATTTCACCCTTTCATCCTCACCATCCAGTCTTCAAGCTCACTCTTTTTAATGCATCTACAGCGCCTTGTAAAAGTATTCATCTACTTGATATGTTTGTCCTGTTTTGTCGCATTGCAACCTGGAATTAAAATGGAGATTTGGGGGGTTAGCACCATGTGATTTACACAACATGCCTACCACTTTGAAGGTACAAAATATCTTTTATTGTGACCAAAAAAAACAAAACAGAAATTATGAGTGTGCATAGGTATTCCCCCCACAGAGTCAATACTGTAACCAGGGGTGCTGCCTGAGGTGAAGAATGAGATGGTGCTCCCCCCCCCCCCACCTTAGAGGGGGGCAGGGCTTTTTCAGAACTCCAATCACGGACAAAACCAAACCAAAAAGCCGATTAGATTAAATGGAGGGAATGCAAGATGTTTGCACATAGGGCCGTACCAAGCTGCAATCGTGCCCTGTGCGACTTGCAGCTTGGGTGCGCTCCCTCCTCCTCCCCCCCCCCATACCTCCGTCCAGTGCTACCTGCTCTTTCCCTGCTGCTGCTGCCCTTTGTTTTTTCATGGCGGCGCCGGCAGCAGGGAAAGAGCAGGCAGCGCTGAACGTAGGTATGGGGAGGAGGAGGGGAGGCATGTGCCCGATCTGAAAGGCGCCGGCACTTTAATCAGATCTGTCCCTCCATGCTCTGAAATCACGTCGGAGGAGGGAGGGATCAGACCTGCTTAAAGTGCTGCGAAAAGGCTTGGGAGGCGCATTTCAGCTGCCTGCTATTGTCCTGCCAGCAGCGGCAGGGCAACAGCAGACAGCCGAAATGCGCCCCCCCCCAAGCCTTTGCGCCCCCAATTTTTCCACCCCCAAAAAGTTGCTGCCTGAGGCTACCACCTCACTCAGCATCATTATAGAGCCACTCCTGGCTGTAATATTCTAATTTTGTTATATATCGCCCTTGTGGTGAGATTAATATGGGATTTTAAACTAAGGGTTTTGTCAATTGTTACTTCTAGGTACTTCACTTCTTCTTTAACTTCAAGAGTTGCGTCATTTATTGTTAAGGTAGTGGGTGGTGTGAAGTTTTGATTTTTGGTTATGAAGAGTGCATCTGTTTTTTTTATAGTTTATGTTAAGACCACGTGATTTCAGCCATTGAGCTATTTTGTTGAAGCATTCTATAATGGATTTCAATATAGATCCTGATGTGTTGAATGGGATGTATAGCATAATGTCATCAGCATAGGTGGCATATCCTACTTGGAATTTTTTTTATTATTTGACATAGCGGCTGTATATATATATTAAACAGTAGAGTTGATGGGGCAGATCCTTGCGGGAAATCCTTTGTTTGTTTGTAGGTGCTGGAACATTGGTGATCGATTCTAACGTGTTGTGACCTGTCAGTTAAGTATGATGTGAACCAATTTAGTGTAGTATCACATAAACCAATTTGTTTTAGTCTTTGAAGTAGTAAGTTATGGTTTACTGAATCAAAGGCCACTGCGATATCGAGAAATATTAATATGTATGCCTGTTTGCATTGTCAATTCCTTTTATGATATTATCGAATAAAACCAGCAGAAGCGTTTCTACACAGACTAGATAGGCTGTGTGGCCTTCTTCTGCCATCATGTTTCTAACTTATTGGTAGCCTGATTCCTAGCATTAATACCACTGTACTGCCAATATGTGCCTGCTACAGCCATTGATCAAGCTACAGCCAATGTCTCTCATTTCCCTTCCCTTCCCCCAAGGAAGTCTCTCTCTCTTTGCCCCCATATCGGGGCTGGCTCACCGTTTTCTGCCACCTTAGGTAGGCACATCCACCGCCCCTCCTGGGGGTGGGCCAGGGCATACACGCCTCCCACCCCTGGCATCCAACTCCCTTTCCCTTCTTTCTCCCTCACGGAGGGGGGGGGGGGAGGAGCACTACAACCCCTCCACCATTCAGCAAAGTGGTGGCATTTGGAAAGGTTGCAGCACAGCAAGCCACAGTGGGCCTTCAACTACCCTCACGTGCACACTCATGACCTGCCCCTCTTGCCTTCTCCGATGCAATCTTCCTGTTGGAGGGGGCAGGAATGACAGGCCATGAATGTGCGGCATATGCATGGGTGCTTCAAGGCCTGCCATAGTTTGCTCTGCTGCCAATTTGAAGAATTGTGGAGAGGTGATGGTGTTGTCCACCTGGGTCTGCAACACTAAATGGCCACGTAGTCTACCTAGTGGATGGGACAATCCTGCCCCCTACTTTTTCCAACCCTTTCAAAGTGCTCTTGCTTTCTCCCCTCCCTCTCTCTCAAAGCTCACTCTCTCTCCTTCCTCCTTCCCCTCTCAAGGCTCCCTTTCTCCCTCTCCTTCCTTTCCCTTCCCTCTCATGGCATTCTCTCTCCGTTCCTTCCTACCCAAGGACACTCTATCTTGACCCCAGGCACTTTCTCTCTCTCTCTCTCTATCTATCCCTATCTTTCTCCCAAAGACACACACTCACTCTCTCTTCCCCCTTGTCTACCGTTCCCCTCCCAAGGCACTTTCTGTCTGCCCCTTCCCCTTGGTTTCATAGCCCCTGGTGGCACACCTGCTGACAAGGATCTTCATACAAGCCTGGTCCTTGGAGCACCGCAGTTCTTCAGCTTCCACAATGCCACTTCTCGACTGCAGCTCTTTCATTGGACGTGTGCATGCTGACAGTGGAGATGGCAGGGGCAGTGAGTGCCTCCATTCCATATATATCCTGGAAACCAGATTGGCTGGGTGTGTGCCAAGGACTGCTTTGTGAACCATGGTTTTAAGCAGCACTTGTTTGGAAGAAACGTGTGTGTTTCTTGACCAGTAGTTGAGAGTAGCAAAGGGTCTACACTAGCAGTATTTCTCTGCATGTGAGGCTGCTGACATCTCATGCTGAAATGTCATTTGTTTTTATGCCACAAAAATGCGGCATAAGGAAGCTTGGAACAAATTCTCCCACCAAATGCCAGCATCAAATCTATCATAAGCCATGGTGCACTATTGGTAGATGCTTTCCAGATGCCGCAGACGGCATGGCTTATCTCTGCCCTTTACATTTTGCTTTGCAATGCACCTTATAAAGAGCATTTGGTGCAGCCAATGCACATTAACAATATTTATACAAATTAAAGAAGACAGATACCCTTTGGCAAGCATGTTGTGGTAAAGACATGCCGTTCTTCATGCTTTTTAGATTTCTGTTGCTCTAATTGAAGCCAGCAGTCAAACAAAAACGTTATTTGTTAAAGCGTACCACAGGAGCAGAACAGAAGGTTAATGCAGCAAGGCTAGACATTTCCCTGAAAATATGAACTTGGCAGTTTCCTGGACCTGATTTCCCCTCCCTCGTGTTTTCTTCCCTTCTCATGGAATCCTTTCCAACTTTGTGTGTGTGTATCTTTTACCTGAAGGAGACAGGGCAAAGGCGGTTGGAATAGAGCAGTATACAAACATTCTGTTGGTTTGGAAAGAGAATAATATAATGAAGTCAAGTGTGATAATATATCAAACCATTAGATGTCACTGTCAACAGATTTCAAAGGATGGCTTTAACAGCTATACCACTGGCGCCAGTGTCCCATGGTAACAAATGTTTCTGTGCATTTTCACCACAAGTTGGCAGTACACAAAACAACCAATAGCAAACTCCACGGTTCAGTCACTGGGTATCACTGTACTGTACATTTATTTATTTATTTATTTATTTAACATGTTTTGTATCCCGCCTTTTCCTTCAATCAAAGCGGTTAATACAGCACAAAGTTAAACAAAGGTGAGGGAAACATACATTGCATTATCATTACATCACAACAAAACACTAGGAGTACAAACAGGGAACACAGTACATAACTTACATTACATTACCTTACATTAACTACAAACAGCATATCGCTGAACAGAATGAGCATATAGCAGCAGATAGTGGGTCTCGCACGGTCCACCGCCTAAGGGCCACGCCAAAGGGCCCTCTTGCGAGGCCCTCAGGCGCGGGCCCGCAAGGCACGGGCGCGCCATTGCTGAAGGGATTTTAAATGATTTGAGAAGTGCTCAGATTGGCTGCAGTTTTCTCTCACACACAGTTCCCAACTAAGTAGGCACAGCTGATTCTCACTCACTGCTCACAGGATCGTTGGAGCCTTTGCTGAAGGGATTCTAAATGAATTGAAAAGTGCTCAGATTGGCTGCAGTTTTCTCTCACACACAGTTCCCAACTAAGTAGGCACAGCTGATTCTCACTCACTGCTCACAGGATCGTTGGAGCCTTTGCTGAAGGGATTCTAAATGATTTGAAAAGTGCTCAGATTGGCTGCAGTTTTCTCTCACACACAGTTCCCAACTAAGTAGGCACAGCTGATTCTCACTCACTGCTCACAGGATCGTTGGAGCCTTTGCTGAAGGGATTCTAAATGATTTGAAAAGTGCTCAGATTGGCTGCAGTTTTCTCTCACACACAGTTCCCAACTAAGTAGGCACAGCTGATTCTCACTCACTGCTCACAGGATCGTTGGAGCCTTTGCTGAAGGGATTCTAAATGATTTGAAAAGTGCTCAGATTGGCTGCAGTTTTCTCTCACACACAGTTCCCAACTAAGTAGGCACAGCTGATTCTCACTCACTGCTCACAGGATCGTTGGAGCCTTTGCTGAAGGGATTCTAAATGATTTGAAAAGTGCTCAGATTAGGAAACATTAAGAAAGTTGTATGTTTAAGTAATTAGTTTTCACAACAGAATTTAACACAAAGAAAATGAAATACACATCTCAATCATTAAGATCCTCCCATAAGGATAGGGGGTATGGCAATGCTGGGAGGGCACATGGTAGGGAAAGCATGTAGAGTATGCCTCATGGAATTATTTCCAGTCTCTTGGTTTGTTCCTGTGTGCTTGTGTGTGTGTGTCTGTGTATATGTGCATGTATATCTCTGGGGGTGTATTTTGTTTGTGTGTTTGTGCGCGCACGTGTGTGTGTGTTTTCTTTGCATGTTTGTATCTATATATGAATTTTGCTTGCATAGAGTTGTGGGTGTGTATGTGTTTTGTTTGCATGCTTGTGCGTGTATATCTGTATATCTTGTGTAAGTGTATTTGCTCTGTGTGAGTCTGGAAAATAGAGAAGAGGGGAAGTTTGAAAGGAGGAATTCCCTAACCGCTATGTTTCACTGTATTTAAGTTTCTATACCTCATAGCAAAGACACTAGAATTGCTTCTCCCACAGAAATTCATTAGACTGTTTTTGGGAAACTTATTTCTCTGGAATCTCCAGTCCATTCTGGCTCGTCTTTAAACTCGATGTATCTTTTCATGCTTTTTTACCCCGCATCAAATCTTGTCCCAATTTGTTAACTTTTCAGAGAGAGATTTTGTCCCCAGACAGGCGGGGGCTGCATAGCTAATCTTCCTCCAGTCTTGCTATGTTCATATAACCCCTCTTCTCAAGTTGTTTCATTGGCTCCCTATCCATTTCTCTATCCAGTTCAAACTTCTCTTACCGACCTATAAGTGCATTCATTCTGCTGCTCTGCATTATCTTTCCTCACTTTCCCTACACCTTTTCAAATCCAAGCTAAAAACTCACCTTTTCGAGGCTGCTATTGGATCCTGATCTGTGTAGTCTCCTGCTCTCCAACTATGTGTTTACTTACCATTTTCCACCTAGACATATCCTATTTCCCAGCTGTTGTGTTGTCTGTCTTGACTAGATGGTAAGCTCTGATAAGCAGGAACCGTCTCTTACATGTCTCTGTATAGTGCTATGTACGTCTTGTAGTGCTATATAAATGATTAGTAGTAGTATGTGTAATTTCTTTCCAAAATTAGTTTTATTGGAAAGAAAGAAAAAGAGATGTGACATCTGAAATAAAATTCAGGATTCATAGTGTAAAAAATGATGCAACACGACAGTGCATGCAAAGAGCAGCCTCTCTGGAACCTCGTACCTGATTCTAATATTTCTATATGGCAGGGACCCAGTTGAGCAAACAGCTACACTGGTGTGCTTCAGAGTGCCTTGCTGGCTCTGACCTCAGGATTATTTTACATACGAATGACTCAAAAGGGAATCAAAGGGACAGAGAAAGTAGTCAGGAAATAATACAGCCAGTAGAAAGCAGGAAATACAACACCTAGTCTTATTCCCCAGAGATTTTTTTGCATAGGACTTTTTGAATGGGAAAATGTCCTTTTTTAATAAGGTTCTTAGGGTCCAATTTAAAGAGCAGGAAAAAGTAGGGCAAAGAAGAGTAAAGAATCTGAAAGCGAGTTTACGTACACAGTTTTTAGCCCCTAGTTTTAGATTTCCTGCAACTTCAGGCAGGAAAAGAACCCCGAAGAAGAGAATCGTACAAGCAAAAAGCTGCAACCAGCATTCTGGAGGTTTCGTTTGACATTCCGATGCAGTAGTTCAGGAGTTCTTTTTGCTGATGTTTTTGCTTGCAGAATATTTTCAGTGAATTACACAGGTACACTACCAAAAAACTGCCTCCAGTTTTGCAACTGATTCCTATAGATTTTGGGGTGCTGAATCCAGGAAAAATAGCCAAAATGTTCCATCACGTCACGTTTTCTTGCAAAATTAGATTTCTTACCCATATAAGGAATGTTCACATAATTTCTTTTTAGCCGACTGCAGTTTATTTTCTTGGCCCAAAATAGAGGTTGTAATGGTTAACTAACTAGAAACACTCCCTCATGATATTTTAGAGTGTTTTGTATTCATTTTATACATTAACAGGACAATTGGGAGGCGGGGGGCTAAATCCAGTACTCGCACTGGCGCATGTTCTTTCCTGTTCGCCTCGCCTCGTTCGCTCGCTCAAACACGGTGGTTGCGACATGAACGTTCCTGTCAAATTTCAGTTTCTTGCAAGTTCATTATTACCTTTTGTTTGCTCAGTCGTAATCCAGCTTTATTCCGAAGTGGTTCACTACAGTTGTAGTTTGCAGTGCTGTGTATTTGTGATGGCTCACAGAGCCAGAGGTTGCGTCAACTCTCCGGACAGTTTTTGTTTTATTTGTGGGGAATATACCGTGAAAAAGCGGCAGAGGAACATTTCTGCATTTATTAAAAAAGTATATTTTGCCTATTTCGGTTTGAAGTTAGGCGATCAAGACAAACCGTGGGCTCCTCACAAAGTGTGCAAGACATGTGAGGAAGATCTACGCTTATGGATGAAAGGTAAAAAACAAGCATTTCGTTTCGGAATACCTATGATGTGGCGTGAACAAAGAGACCACAGCAGTGACTGCTATTTTTGCTCTTGCATTGTGAAGGGATACAACTTAAAAAATAAGAACGTAATAAGTTACCCCAACCTTCCCTCAGCAATTAGGCCTATGCCTCATAGCAACGAAGTACCTGTGCCTGAACCACCAAAATCTTTGGATCATATTTGTGTGGACGGTTCTGATCATGATGAGACTCATCAGATGGCTTTTCCCGATGAGTCCAGTACTTCCGAGTTTGAAACTGAACCAGATCCGAAACCTGAACTTTTCTCTCAAGCTGAATTGAATGATTTAGTCCGGGATTTAGGACTCCCAAAAGATGCTGCCCAACTGCTAGGTTCTCGGCTTAAACAGAAAAATCTATTGTCACCAGGAACAACTTTTTATTGGTACCGCAACCGCGAGACACAATTTTTGAAGTATTTCAGCAAAGAGGAAGATTTGGTATTTTGCAACGATATATACGGAGTGATGGAAAAGTTTAAACTCAAGTATGATCCTGCTGAATGGCGGCTGTTCATTGATTCGTCAAAAGACAGCATAAAAGGTGTTCTTCATAATGGCAACACATTCGCTTCAGTTCCTATTGCTCACTCTGTTATTCTCCAAGAAAAATACGAGAATTTGGCCCTGATTCTTCAGAAGATTCGTTATGATGAGCATAAGTGGATGATTTGTGGAGACTTTAAAATTCTATCCATGCTATTAGGGCAGCAATCCGGTTTCACCAAATATCCCTGCTTCCTTTGCTTGTGGGATAGCCGGGCCCGCGACCTACACTGGGGGAAAAAAGACTGGCCAATTCAGGAGTATTTGAGACCCGGTGAGAAAAATGTTCTTCATGAGAGCTTGGTACCTCGTGATAAAATTCTATTACCACCTCTCCACATTAAGTTGGGTCTCATTAAGCAATTCATCAAGTCCCTTCCAAAAGATGGTGAGTGCTTTCGGTACCTTTGCTCAAAGTTCCCCCGACTTTCTGAAGCAAAGCTAAAGGAAGGAGTGTTTGTTGGCCCTGATATAAGGAAACTCATTTCAGATGGAGCATTCGCTGAAACGATGTCTGAGAAGGAAAAAGAAGCCTGGGATTCCTTCAAGGATGTTGTTCTCAAATTCTTGGGGAACAGGCGGGATGAGAACTATAAGGATATTGTTGCCAGGATGCTCAATGCCTTCAAAGAACAAGGCTGTAACATGAGCCTGAAAGTCCATTTCTTGCACTCCCATGTGAACTACTTTCCCGAAAACTTGGGGGCATACAGTGAAGAACAAGATGAAAGGTTTCACCAGGACATCAAGGACGCAGAGAGAAGGTACCAAGGAAGATGGAACACCTCTATGATGGCTGATTTCTGCTGGTTGCTGCTGCGGGAAACCCCAGATGAAAAATACGCCAAGCAGCGCACCAAGAGAAGCATTCGGGGGAAGAAGAAACGGGCCCACCAGGAGATTGATTGACCCAAGAATGACTTTAAAATCTAAACTGTGTTGACAAATATCGTGTTTTTACTAAACTTTGAAATAAAAATTTGCTAGTTATTACCACAGTGTCGGATCTCATTTATTAGAATTTTATTTTCACACCATCGGGTGTTTGTCTTCATGTATTGCAATGGTGCGGTTTGTGTTTTCTATTCTTACATACATACCTGTACAACATTTTTTGCACATTTCTTTGCTTTGCTTTGTGTCTAACCTCGCTCTTATATGCTCAATGTTTGTGCACATGTATGTGGCTGTTTTAAGTGCAGACAATTTTGCTACCATCACAGTGTGTTTTGTTGACATTACTCTATTCTTATGTGCTGCCTTGTTACAATTTTCTTTATTCTTATTTGAATAACTACTAAACAATTAGTATAAAGAATTCATCCAAGAAACTTTTATCTCGATCGCACTCAATCTGAAACGTTCACCTCAAACTGCTAACCCAATGTAGCAAAAAATCTGTACGTGATGGAGCAAATTGGTTACCAGATTTGGATTCAGCGCACCAAAAAACGTAAAAATCAATCGAAACATTAGAGGCAGTTTAAAAAAAATTTTTTTTAGTGTACCTGTGTTATTCCCCTTCCTGAACATGGACAAAAGCTGTGCCATTTGAAAAGAAACAGAATTGAAAGCTTTCTGTACCATTTTTGCCCACGACAATAAGTTGCATGAAAAATAGCAGGAAGTGCTAAAAGGCTGCTGGTTGCTACTCCCGGTATCTATTACTACTAATACTACTGCTGATCATTTGTGTAGCACTACAAGGAGGATGCATTAAATAGAACACTGGCCCTGTGATCTTGGCACAGCCACATATACTAAACAGGTAACATTTGCAGGCATGAGTTTATTAGCCATTACTGCAGGCTTTACCTAGTAATTTTTTGTTTAACCTATTCATAAATGACCTGGAAATGGCAATAGTGAGTGAGGTGATCAGATTTGCAGATGACACAAAATTATTCAAAGTTGTTATATCACAAGAGACTTGTGAAAAAACTGCAAGAGGACCTTGATAAATTGGAAGCCTGGATGTCCAAATGATAAATGACATTTAATGCGGACAAGTGCAAAATTATGCACTTAGGAACGAACAACTCAAACTACTGCTACACGAAGCAAGGTTCTATATTACGAACCACCACCCAGGAAAAGGATAATACATTGAAACCATCTACCTAGTGTGCAGCAGCGGCCAAGAAAGCAAAGAGAATGCTAGGCATCATAAGGAAAGGAATGAAGAATAAAACAAAGGATATTACAGTATAATGCCTCTGTATTGTTCCATGGTGTGACTACACCTTGAATAATGTGTGCAGTTCTGGTCACCATATCTTAAAAAGGATATAGCAGAATTAGAAAACATGCAGAAAAGAGCCACAAAAATGATACAGGGGATGGAAGGATACCCCAGGAGGAAATGCTTAAAACGTTAGGGCTTTTCAACTTGGAAAAAAGATGGCTGAGGGGAGATATGATAAGAGTGGAAAGGGTAAATATAGATTGGTTGTTTACTCCTTCAAAAAGTATAAAGACTAAGGGACACACAATGAAGTTACAATGTAGCCCATTTAAGACTAATAAGAGAAATATTTCTTTTCCCTCAATGTGCAATCAAACTCTGGAATTCATTACCAGAGGATATAGTAAAAGCGGTTAGTGTAGCTGGGTTTAAAAAAGGTTTGGACAAGTTGCTGGAGGAAAAGTCTGCAAACCATTATTAAAGAGAACCAAGGAAATACACTGCTTACCCCGGGATAAGCAACATGGAATCTGTGTACCTTTTTGAGAAACTGCCAGGTACTTGTGATCTGGATTGACCACTGTTGGAAACAGGATACTCAACTTGATGGACCCTGTTCTGATACAGTAAAAGTATAGCATATCTTATGTTTTTATGAGAATAAGGCTACCAAATTTACACACTACTTCTCTCAAGTGCCAATCACCAAGTACCTTTAGGCCCCATATGGCATATCTTATGTTCTTAAGTACTACAAATCCCTGCAAAAAGACCATTTAGAGCTTATAGCAAACCTGCCATACCATAATAGCACTGCAAAGACACACAGCACCAGCCCTACCTATGAGAAGGCAGCAATACAAATATATACATCATGCCTTAAAACATCTATACACTTATTACTGGGAAAACAGAGCAAGTGAGTCTGCTATAAATCACTACACAGAAACAGCTAATAGAATACCGCTTCTTGGTTGCACTTGGGAAACACAGACATGCTCTCATCAAATACGGAACAAGGAACCACAAATTAGAAATGGAAATATGAAGACAAACATTGAACTGGGAATCCAACAAAAAACAGATTCTGCAACACTGGAGAAATAAAAACAGAAATGCATTTCCTTTTGTGCTGAACAAAATACAAAGACATCAAAGATGCCTATTTCCTAAAACTGACTTCCAGTTAATACATTCACAATAAAATACTCTTCTACCTTTGTTTTCTTGGCATTTTATTTTTCCAGTCATATCCCTCCCAGTCTCTCTCTTCTGCTTTACTGCCGTCTAACTCTTTTTCCAGTGTCTGCTGTGCCTCTGCCATTTCTCCTATCTCTTGTCTTTTTCCATTCCTCCCTTATATGTCTCTGACATACTGATCTTTCCCTTTTAGTTCTTCCATCCCTTTTCTATCTTTTCTACCCCTCTAGCCACTCAAATTTCACCCTCTTCACTCTTCAATCCTCAATTTCTCACTTTTTACTTTTCAGCTACCTCAGTATCAACTTTCTATCTTCTTTCTTCACCTCCATCTCAGCCCATCTCCCCTAGCATTCCCTTTTTCCTTGTCTCACTTCTTCCCCAGCTTCTTATTCCCTGCTGTCTCTCACCTTCATCCCATTACATTTCCACCCTCTCTAATCTCCATGCCTCACCTACTTTGTCTTTCATCTCCTCACCATCTTTAGCTCCTTCCTTGTCAATCACCCCCTCCTCTTTCTCTAGTTTTTTGTTTCTGTCTCTTATCCCTACCCACTCTAAATGACTCCCTTTTATGACCTCTCTAACTCTGTTCACCATCATCCTCTCACACATCTCTGCGCCTATTCCCCATGGCCTCTCTCACTCATGGTTCCACCATGCTTAGCAGCTCTCCTCTCTCCACCCCCACCCCCTCCAGTATTTCCTCTCTTTCTTCCTCTTCCTGTCCCCACAGTCCAGCATCTCCCAATCCCCTCCACCCCCCATGGTCTCCCCACACCTGCAGTACAGCATCTTTCCAGTCCTTCTCCCTTAATTTCCATGTTCCAGAATCTCTGTTGCTTCTCTCTCTTTCTCCTCCCTTCCGCAGTCAAACATCTCCCTTCTCTCCCTCCCTGTAATCCAGCATCTCCCAACACGTCCCTGTCCCTTCTCTCTTCCTTTCTTTTCCCTGCAGACTAAAACCTTTCCTTTCTATTCCATCTTCCAGTATCTCCCTTTTCTCCCTCCCCCAACAATCCAGCATCTCATTCTTTCCCTCCTTCTAACTCCCCCAGCATCAGCCCCCCTCTCCCATCGCCAATCCCCAGGATCGCCAGAGTCAGCTCCTTCTCTCATCCCCAGTCCTCTTCTCCCAGTTTAATCCCCAACTCTAGTATCTGCAAGCATCAGTCCCTTTTTCTCATTCCCTGTGTCATCCCTAAGCATCAGACCTTCTAACATTATTCCCCTTCTCCCAACACACCATCTGCTGGTACCAACTTTGTTTCTTTGTCCCTTCAATCCAGTATCTTCCCACTGTCTCCTTTTTCCTCGTGCCCCATGTCTAGTATAGGGACTCTTTTTTTCCCCTTCCCATGTCCAGCACACCCTTCTGTCTTCCTCTACCCCTCCATGATCCAGCATCTCCCCATTTCTCTTCTCTACTCCCCATCCAGGATTGCCTCCTCTCTCTTTCATCCCCCATCCCCCACTGATCCAACTTCTCTCCTCCTCTTCCCTCCACCATCTCTTTGCTCTGTGTCCTTAACCCCATGATCCACTATCTGTTCTCTCTCTCCTTTTCCCTCCCTCTGCTTCCTTCCCTCCCAAGTGATCCAGAATCTCCCCTTTCTCTTCACTCTTCTCACCAATCCAGCATCTCCCCTAGCTCGCCCCAGTGTCCCTATATGGAGTCCTACATTGGCTCCACTCTCCCCACACAACCTGCTCGGGTCTAGTACTATGCTGTCTGCCATGACATGGCCACCTGGCAATAGCAGGAGCAAGGTGAATAAAAACTCCAATCCTCTGGTAATGGTGAACCAGCTTTTATTAAGCCACCCCTATACTGGCAGAGTTTCAGGGGGGAAAACTTTGCCGTTAGCCCATAAGTTCACGAACAGTACAAAAATACTGTCAGAGTAAAACCCCAGAGAGCAGACATAAGCTGGTGCGTGCCAGTGTAGGGTGCTTTAATAAAAGCTGGTTCATCATAACCAAAGGGTTGAGCTTTTCTCTGCCTTGCTCCTGTTGCTACCTTGTTTTTGTCTGTGAGTGTAAGTGCCCTATTTTGGACTCTCTCTGACATGGCCACCTTACAGAAAATAGAGCCATGGCTGCAATAGAAATAATGAAAAATAGCCCCCACCCTCTCCTCCAATCCAGCATCATCCTACTGCGGTTGCAATAGCAATAATAAAGAGAAAACAAAAAACACTAAAGCGTGCGGCTGTTATGGAGCCTTCCGGCCCTGTGCTATTGAACCTCTGCTGGTCTGCTGCGTCCTGCCCCCAAAAGGACGTTACACCAGTAGGGTCAGGATGCAGCAGTCCAGCAGACGTTCAATAGCGCAGGGTCGAAAGGCTCCACAGCAGCCATGCGCTTTACTGGGGTTTTTTTTATTATAATTATTTATGATACATTTAAAAGAATCCAAAGTAAACAAAACAGAAACTATTTACATATCAAGTATATACATGATTTACACAAGTCAAGATGGTAAAGTAGCTTTAACTCGGGCGTAAGGGGAGTTCTGATGGGACGACTTATGTGTGTATGAGGGGGTCAGAGAGTGTTGGGTGTGATGGGGTGTGTGCTAGTGTTGTCTCTAATGCTACCATAGTATTCCTTGAAAAGGAGTGTTTTCTAAATACTTGGAGGTCCTTTATTGAACGGATTGCGTCTGGGAGGGAGTTCCATAGACTGGGAGCAGTGTAAGTGAAAGCTCTGGTGCTTGTGTTCCGTCTGGTCTTTCGAACAGAGGGAGGGATTGTAAGAGTGTGCTGGGTGTTTGCTCTTCTAGATCTTGTTTCTGGTGGGATGTATAATAGAGGAAGGACAAGGCGATATTGTTAATCAACTTGAAAGTGGTCATTAGGGTTTTATATTTAATTCGGCTAGCTGTTTTGAAACCAGTGGAGATCATACAAAATTGGTGTGATATGATCTTTTAGTTGGGCCTTGCAGATAATTCTTGCTGTGATATTCAGATTCTTTTTGGTAGTACCCTGCAACAAGCTGTTACAGTAGTCAAAATGAGGGGTGATAAGAGCTTGTACTATGGATTTGAAGTCTTGGATGTCAAGAAGGGGTCTAAGATGTTGAATGATAGTTGAAAAAGATAGGTTGAAAAAGATAGTTGAAAAAGATAGTTCTGGTTGTTTGTTTGATTTGAGATAGCATGTTGAGAGATGTGTCAAGTATTATTCCCAGATATTTGACCTCCTGTCTCACTGGGAGTACGGTGTTGTGTATGGAGAGTGCTTTGGGAAGGATGAAGTTACAATTTCTTGAAGTGTATAATACTTCAGTTTTCTTGAAGTTAATGTTGAGGTTGTTGGAGTTTAGCCAAGATTCTGCTTCTTTGATGCAGTCTGCCAGATTGTGGTAGATGAGGTTCGATATATCAATGGGCAGGTATAACATGATGTCATCTGCGTATATGAAATATCAAGTGTTGAATTTTTTGAAGATGTTAGTGATTGGTTGAAGGTAGAGGTTGAATAATAGGGCTGAGAGGGCAGAGCCTTGGGGTATTCCTTGTTCCTGTGGGAAGGCAGCAGAGGTTTGACCTACTTGTACTTGTTGCATCCGGTTAAAGATGTAGGAGTTAAACCATTAAAGAATTGTTCCTCCTATTCCAATTTGGGCCAGTCTCGAGAGTAGTATAATATGGCTAACGTTGTCAAAAGAGAGGCTATGTCTATGAAGACTAGAATGAACGCCTGTTTTACACCATCCAATCCAATGCTACGTATTGCAGCCGCAGAAGGATAATTCTGGATTGGAGGAGGGAATGAGGAAAGAAAACTATGGGTGGCAGCATATTGGTGTTGACCAAGCACAACCAACATTGCCCATGCAGCCGATTCACAGTGCCATGCTGCCCTCCCAGAGCTGCCGCTCCATGCAAGTGCACGGTTCACACAGTGGATCACGCTGACCCAGCCTGTCTACCTTTTGTTTGTGATCTGTGTGCTGTGAGAGTGTTTTCTGAGCAGGTGTTTCCCACTGAAGCCACAGACACCTTTGGATAAATCTCTTTTGTAATACTCCAGGGCCACCCTCACCCCAGTCAACAGAGGATCAGCTACACAGTGTATAGAAAAAGACAGTTTTGCGATGGACTTCTTGATGATTAGGGCTTTCTAAATTTGTATTTCAGTGGAACTAGAGATGGCATCTGTTTTATCAGCTAATCAGTCCTGCTTTATTAAGCTCATTGTAGCAGTTTTAATATTTTATTGTGCAACGATGCACTGGTGCCTGGTACATGATGCGTGCTAAAACATGACTGACTTAACGTATAGAGGGGCATTTTAGAAAGGACGTCTAAGCCAGAATATCTGAAAAGAAAATGCAAGCGCCTCCAGATACAGTTTCACAAACATTGCCATGCCTGTCCCCAGAATATATTTCAGACCCTGGATGTCTAGGAATCGCCTAATGGTTAGAGTAGTTGGCTAGGAACAGGTAAGCCAGGATTTAGATCCCACTGCTGCTATCGCTGAAATTGTGCGGAGAACTGGGAATGATGACATGTTATCTTCTCTACACCCTCTGGATGTTTTCCAGCCAAAACAAGCATTTTCCTGATGTCTGTTTACGCCTGGGTCTTATGCTGGGGACATCCACAGACCTGGCTTCTAAAATGGCTTTGGACATCTCTGCCCATTTTCAGACATCCAAAAACATGAATAGGGCTTCCAAAATAACCCCCATAGTGAACACAGAAACAAAAGTATCCTGCCCCCTCCCCCCAAGCAGAATGGTGACCTAGGGACTGCAACACCCATTGTTAGTTTTTAAAGCTATGGACAGTATTTGCACTGGGTGATTTTTCTTCTAAAAGGGAACTGAATAAGTGATAAGGTTTTTAGCTGCCCTAGAACACATGATGACAGTTGTAATCAATTAAAGACGTAGCAGGATAATGAGGACTTGAGAAGAAGCCAATGGCTGATCCTTTGTCTAATAATCTCAGACTGATTTAATGAAAGGATAGTCTGTGACTTGATTGTTGCTATTCAGGTGACTCCAGATCAAAAGGAACGAATAAATCTGTCTGATATTTCTAGGACTGCTTTATAGGCCCACTGTTTCAAGGTGTTATTGGGAATCTCCCAGCCAGGGCCGGCCCATCCATTGAGTAAGAATGTTGTTTGCACAGGGCCCCGTGTTTCTGTATCAGCCCAGGTAGATTAAAAAAAAAAAAAAAAACCTGGCGGCTGCTGCCGCTGCCGCCGTGGCAGCGGCAGAATCAAGTGTCCCGCGGGGCCCCCCTGCCCGGCACAGCCCTCCCTGCAGCATCAGCTCCCTCAGCGTCAGCTTTCAGAGCCGCGCAGGGAGAGTTTCTCCTTCGTGGCTCTGTTAAGCCCACCAGGGCTGATGGGAAACAGGCATTTCCTGTTTCCCATCAGCCCCGGTGGGCTTAATAGAGCTGCGAGAAAGGGAAACTCTCCCTTCGTGGCTCTGAAAAGCCTGCGCTTTGGGAGCTGATGCTGCAGGGAAGGCTCTGCCGGGCGGGGGGGGGGGGGGGGATCCCCCAGGACACTTTAACCTGCCTCAACCAAGGCGGCAGCAGCAGCCAGTTTGGTTTTTTTTAATCTACCTGGGCTGATGGGGGGAGAGGGGTTAGGACTGGTAATGGGCTGGGGGGGGGGTGGGGGCTGGGACTGGAAATGGGCTAATGGGGGGTTAGGACTGGAGGTGGGCTGATGGGGGGGTTAGGACTGGTAATGGGCTATGTGGGCTAGGACTGGAAATGGGCTGAGGGGGTTGCTAGGACTGGAAATGGGCTGAGTGGAAGGGGAAGCTTGAACTGCAAATAGCTGATGGGGAGGGGGGCTTGGAATGGAAATGGGCTGAGTGGAAGGGGGCTTGAACTGCAAATAGCTGATGCGGAGGGGGGCTTGGAATGGAAATGGGCTGAGTGGAAGGGGGGCTTGAACTGCAAATAGCTGATGCAGAGGGGGGCTTGGAATGGAAATAGGCTGTGAGGGGAGGGAGCTAAGACAGGAAATGGGCTGAGGGGGGAGATAGGACAGGAATTGGGCTGATGGAGGGGCTAGGATAGGACTGGAAATGTGCTGTTGGGGGTGCTAAGATTGGAAATGGGCTGTGGTAGGGGCTTGAATTGAAATGGACTCATGGAGGGGCTAGAACTGGAAGTAGGCTCATGGGGGGCTTGGATTGGAAATGGGCTGAGTGGAGGGGAGCTAGGATTTGACATGGGCTGATGGTGGGGCTAGGAAAGGACTAGAAATGGGCTGATGGGGGGCTGGGATTGGAAATAGCTGATGGAGGGACTCAGATAGGACTGGAAATGGATGAGGGAGCTAGGACTGGAAATGGGCTGATGGTGTGGCTAGGAAATGATTGGAAATGGGCTGATGGGGCGCTAGGACGGGAAATGGGCTGATGTGGGTACTAGAAGGGAGCGGATGCTGGGTGGGGCTGGAACTAGAAGGGAGCTGATGTTGGGGGAGGATTAGAATGGGATGGAGCTGGGAGAGTGAAATGGAGAGGGGAAAATATTTTGTGTGGGAGGGAAGACAAATCTACAATTGGCTGGGTACTGGGAGAGTAAGTGGGGATTGAGGATGGAGGGGTAAAATTTGAGTGGATGAAATAGGAATGATGAAAGAGCAAAAGGAGAAAGATTATTATGTTAAAGCAGATGTAGAGAGAGAATGGAAAAAAACCTAGAAGAGAGAAGAAAGGACAAATGGACAGCAGACAATGGAGAGTTAGCAGAAGACACAAAGAAACCAGAAGAAAGTGGCTGGAGCAATTGCAACTGTAAAAAAAATGCACAAAAGGTGGAAAAATCTCTCTTTATTTTGAATATATTAACTGGAATATGTCAGCGCTGGGAAATGTGCATCATTAATGTCTGCGCTTTGTTTAGTACAAGAGGAAATTAATTTATAGTTTCATTTCACATTCCAAGTTTGGCTTTTGGGGTTCCCAATTTAATTGTCCTCCTGTTTCTAAATTGTGATTCCTTATTTGGTGATGGTCTATGTTCTACATGTTTAACTGAGCTGAGGTATTCTGCTTATGTAATTACTATTTGACATTGTCACTTGTTCTCTTTCCCCAGTAGGTCATGTATTGTTATTCTCTGAAATGTATTGGTTTAATATTTGCAGTGTTGCCTTTTGATAGGTAGGGTCTGGTGCTTTGTGAGTCCTGGTAGTGCTGTTAGGATACGGCGGGTTTGCTATGGGTTCTAAATGGGCAGTGTTTGTAGTAGCTCCTAATGTGCCTGGCGGTTTGCACTGGATTATAGTAATGTAGAAATATTTTAGTCTTTCTTTATCCATACACTCATTAAGAGGCATGTTTACTCAAAGTTAATATACGGTAACATTATGCAAATATTTATGCAAATGAGACCACTTATGCAAATGAAGCCCAGCACCGAGTCTCCGCATATGGCCCCGCACCCCCGTTGGGCCGCCCCTGCTCACAGCACATAGCTGGCACTGTTGAAGAAGCAAGATATAAGTGAAACGCCTTATCTTCTTGTGACCTATAGCAGGAAAATAAGAAGGGATTTTGGATTTACCTCACATCTTTTCAGTACTAGTTCAAAGCAAGTTACTTTCACGTAGGTATTTCCCTGTCTTTGGCATGTGCATTTCAGGCTCATCTGGGCATTTGTTTGGGTGCCTAAAAATTAAACATGTGCAAAATTTTCTTGTGCACGTGTATACCTACATATTACTGTGTTCACAATCGTCTTACACATGTAAAAAAATTGTAGCAGGCACAGTAGGTTCACGATTATGGTTCATTTTCTATTAAAACAAAGTTTTTTTTTGGTCCTGCACATGCCTACTGTGTTGCCAGTTTTGTAAGCTTCCCTAATTTCTGTTAGCATTTCATCTTCTGTCTGTTCATCCTGACTAGGCAGATGGTTGTACACCCCCCCACTGACATTCCCTTCCCTTTATCACATAGAATTTCTATCCATAAAGATTCTACAGTGCATTCTGTTTCCTGCAAAACATTTATCGTATATGACTCAATGCTCTCTTTAACATATAGCGCCATCCCTTCACCAATTTGATCTACCCTATCTTTGCGCCATTTGTACCCTGGTATCATAATGTCCCATTGGTTATCCTCCTTCTACTAGGTCTCTAAGATGCCAATTATATCTTTATATAATTGTTTATATTTACAACCTACCCAACAATTGACCGGGATAGCTTGGACTCTTAACTCCATCTGCTCTTTAAAGGCACCTGGGCTCCCTTCACCTTTATTGCAACTTCTCTATTGGGCTGTTCTAACTTCCTACTATTACTTTCCTGATTTGTTGGTATCCTTCTAAGATATCTCATTCTAAACCATGCACTTTTGAGCTGCAATCAGCTATCCCTCATGTTCAAGTTTAAAAGCTGCTCTATCTCCTTTTTAAATGTTAGCATTAACCACTGGGTTTTATCTTCATTGAGGTAGAGTCCATCATTCTTAAAGAGGCACCCCCTTCCCCAAAATGCTGCCCATTGAATAAAATGGCAAAACAGGCATATGTTGATTCTGTAAGAAAGATCTGGAAACAGCAACTCACCTCATAGCTGGCTGTAAAGTTCTGATGGCGGAAAATTTCTATACAGAAAGGTATAACAAAGTAACACGCCTCATCCATTGGAAACTCTGCAAACACTACATCACTGTCCCTGAAAAGCACTGGAATTATGACCCTAAGAGAACTACAGAGAATGAAGTAGTTATGATTACCTGAGACATTCCCATTCTGATGGATAAGAAACCGGATGTGAGGAAAGCTGACATAGTGGTAAATGAGAAAAACACCAGAATGGCATTGATAACAGAGATGTCGGTTCCAAGCGATTAGTCTGTAAATCGTGTGGAGAGGCAGAAGATCCTGAAGTACCAAGAAATGCAGGGACCAAGAAAATGTGGCAAAAATATACAGAAATGTTTCCCTTCATATTGTGAGCCACGGGCTTGATAAAGACAAACTTCCAAGCACATCTTGACAAATTACCCAAACATGTTACATCTTACAACTCCAGAAAGAAGCTCTCTTTGGCATGATGCCAGTACTATGCCGAGCTTTGGCAGTAAATTTGAGGGACTGGGAACATATTCCACTAATCCTGGCTTAGAAGTGAGGTTCATGACTGTCATGGTTTGTGCAAAACTAACCCATTTGGAGATACTGCTCAATTGCTAACAAATCTATAGCTCTCTTCTTTGTACCATTGTCTCATTTATCCATTAAGACTCAGTAGCTCTGCCTGCATCTCCGATCCTGCTCAAGGGATGGGGCCATTTCCAAAAATGCTACCTTAGAGATTCTGGATTTCAACTTGTTACTTAAAAACCTAAATTTGAAAACACCCCTCCCAAATCTTCCTATGCTGTTGGTATACATATGTACCAGGTAGCTGACTCCTCTCCAGCACTGTCCAAAATCCTATCTAGATGATTTGTGAGGTCTGCCATTTTGTACCAGGCAGGCAAGTTACCAAGTGATCCCCATGTCCACCAGCCACCCAGCTATCTCCATTCCTAATACTGGAGTCACAAATTTCAATGGTCATCCTAACCCTTCCCTCCTTGGCACAAGCTCTTGGAGACCCATCCTAGGTAAAAGAGGATATTGCACTGCCTACAAAGAGACCTATTCCAGCAACTGGTAAAAGAACCCACATGTGAAGAAGCCATACTGGACCTGGTGCCTACCAAAGGGGAAAGTGTTTCTGATGTTATAGTGGGAGATCATCTTGCATCCAGTGATCATCAGAAGGTGTGGTTCAATATTAGGACTAAGTCCATTCAAAAGCAAGTGTCCTAGACTTTAGGAAAACTAACTTTGCCAAAATGGGACAACACTTCAAGGAGTCATTAATGGGATGGGATCAGCCTGGGATGTAGAAAAGCAATGGGCAATACTGAAAAGGGATATTTTAAAGGCAACAAAACTTTTTGTTAAAGTAAATATATGTAAAAGGAAAAATAAACTACTATGGTTCTCAAAAGAAGTAGTTGAAATGGTGAAGAAAAAGAGAGTGGCCTTCATAAAATACAAGAGATCACAGAAAGAAGAAGACAAGCATCAATATTTGGAAAAACGTAGAGAGCTAGGAAAGTAGTCAGGAAAGCAAAGTTACAAATAGAAGAAAAATAGTCAAAGCAGTAAAATGGGGGGACAAGACATTTTTCAGATATGTTACTGAGAGGAGGAAGTACAAAAATGGCATTGTCAAACTCAAGGGTGAAGGGGAGGAATATGCAGAAACTGATGAGGATAAAGTGGAATTGCTTTACAAATATTTTTGTTCTGTGTTCATAGATGAAAGACCAGGAGCAGGAATTCAGAAAACACTCAAAAATAGGAAAAGAAGTGATGGGGATCTTGAACAATTTTAAACTTCTAGGGTCCTTTTCATAGTGGGTTGACTTATACATACAAGTAGAAATAAAATTTTCTTTGTTCTGTTGCAAGCCTGCCTCTCCCTAGAGGTGTGGATAGTTCACTCAGCAAAGTCTGGTTCAGCAGCCAAAAAGCAGCGTGATCCAGTGTTTCCAGCATACATGTGGAACTCATTCTTATTGCTTCAAGTGCATCTGCACAGCTAAGCTTTTCTAACTTTTTGGCTAGTTTTTGATATAGATCTTCCATTGCCTATTTATTTATTACCTGTTTTGACGTCTTATAATACTATTAACGACTGTGGTAGCTGCACAAAAATAAAATCCCAAACACAACTTTGCCTTTCCTCTTTCGTTTTTTCTGTAAAGGAGAAGGTTTTTTTCTTACAAATTTCTACCTGTCCACAGTCTTCTAGTTCTTTAGTCTAGAGGCAAACAACCTAAATTGTGGTTATATGCTTAGGAAAATCTAGCTTGTCTGTATTCCTTGCCTAGCCTTTTAAAATCAGAAATTAGAGTGTACCCTCAATTCATGTGTAGCACGATTCCATAACAAGCACGTCTGGCCTGTGGACACGTCTAAATGAAAAATGGGCCCCCTTTGAACCTAATTCTGCTTCTGTGGGTTTGGACATGGCCACGGGTCTGGAATGGGGATGAAGAGGGGGATTGGTCAGGAAACACATGGCAGCTGAGGCGGATCAGATCCAACAGTGGCAACAAAGAGGTAAGTGCTCAACCTGTATTTGAGGGGGGCCAGAGATGAAGTTTGATGTACAGACTCAAATTAGAGTGTACCCTAATTCAGCCGGCCCATGCCCGCAACCGGGCGCGGATGCGGGTAAATGTTGTAGATGTTCCTGCCCCCACTGTACGAGGGGGTACCCAAAAAAAACAGGAATTATTTTTTAAAAGCTATTTATTTCAAATTCTTTACAAAACAACCTTATCCCCTTCAAAATACTCTCCATTACAACTGATACATTTGTCCCACCGGTGCTTCCACTGTTCGAAACATTTTTTGTAATCATCTTTAGAAACGGCTGACAGCTCCTCCCTCCTTTTTTTCTTGACTTCTTCAATGTTGTCAAATCGGTGTCCTTTCATGCCCCTTTTCATGCGTGGAAATAAGAAAAAGTCGCACGGAGCCAGGTCAGGCGAGTAAGGTGCGTGGGGCAGCGGAACCATGTCATTTTTAGCCGAAAACTGTCTAACAGAGATGGCTGTGTGTGCAGGTGCGTTGTCGTGGTGGAAGAACCAGTCTCCTGTCTGCCACAAATCGGGTCTTTTTTGATGAACACTGTTGCGCAATCTTCTTAAAACTTCCAAATAAAAGGTTTGATTGACGGTCTGACCTGGGGGAACAAACTCTGAATGAACTACCCCCTTGGCATCAAAAAAGCAAATCAGCATTGTTTTGATGTTTGATTTGACGACATTTTTTTGGACGGGGTGACGATGACGTCTTCCATTGGCTTGACTGTTGCTTTGTTTCTGGGTCGTAACCATAGCACCATGACTCATCACCTGTAATGACCTTTGACAGAAAATCTGGATCAGTTTCAAGCTGTTGTTTCAAAACACGACATGTTTCAACTCGATGTTCCTTTTGATTGTCAGTCAGAACCCGATGAACAAACTTGGCAGCAACCCTTTTCATTCCCAAATCTTCCATTAAAATTCGCTGAACCGAGCTCCAAGATAACCCACTAATCTCTGACAGTTGATCAATTGTCTATCGACGGTCTGTGAGCACAAGCTCTCTAATTTTTTCAATATTTTCGTCGATTCGGGCAGTTGATGGACGCCCAGAACGAGGTTTGTTATCAATCGACATGTCGCCATTTTTAAACCGAGCAAACCACTGGTACACTTGACTTTTTCCCATAGCGTCATCTTGATAAGCTGTTTTCAACATTAAAACAGTTTCAGCAGCATTTTTACCGAGTAGAAAACAAAATTTCACAGCTGCACGTTGTTCACTTAAACTTGTCATCATAAAAAAAGAAACAAGAACAAAACAGCGCTAGCAAAAACAATCCCTGCAGATGAACAGAACAAGCCAGGTCGACAACACAGGCGGCACTGAACTGACAATGAGTTGCACTATACACGCTTAGCGGCAGAAGTGCGTACTACACAAGCTCCGCCCACGGCAATGTTATTCCTGTTTTTTTTTTTTGGGTACCCCCTCGTATTCAGAAAAGTCACAAGTGGGGGGCGGAGCCTGATGTCCAGCGGGTAAGACGCTTCGCGCTGAAGCTCCCGAGAGGCCTACTTAGAATCCTGACATAATACCTATACAAACTTACTATTTCGCTCCGGGCTGACCGGGGTACCTCGGGGGGATGGCGGCCCACAAACCAGCGCGCTTGGACTTCGGGTCTCCTTCTTCTTCTCACGGAAAACGCTCCAAAACAGAGGTGTCCTCCCCACAGAAGATGGTTCCATTTCGGGAGAACCCCGAAATGCACCTGGAGATTTTAGAGGAAATACGCGGCGTGAAGGAATTGGTGCAGTCCAATGGAGAAGCGCTTAGAGCCCTGTGAGAAGACTTTGGAGTGCTCCAGGACCGACTTGAAGGTCTCTCATTACGGCA
Organism: Ichthyophis bannanicus; assembly: GCA_033557465.1. Classification (NCBI taxonomy): domain Eukaryota; kingdom Metazoa; phylum Chordata; class Amphibia; order Gymnophiona; family Ichthyophiidae; genus Ichthyophis; species Ichthyophis bannanicus. The sequence goes on along the minus strand of CM066036.1, from coordinate 605,220,297 downwards.
GGACAATATGGCGGGGGTCCTCGACTCGCACGCGGTGCGCTTGGGCACACTGGACAAGGCTGAGCGCCAGATACAGAATCTTCAAAAGGAGTTAGAAGATAGCAATAATCGAGCCCGTCGCAACAATGTGAGGCTCATTGGAATACCGGAGGGGGTGGAAGCGGGAGATATGAGAGAATTCCTGCTCAAAACTCTTCCCTCCTTGCTGAAGATCACCTTTCCTAAAGAACTGGAAATCGATCGAGCACACCGTGTTCCTACCCACATGGCGCTCAACCGAACGACCCCCCGGCCTATTATCTTTCGCTTGCTACGATATCAACAAGTGGAACAAATTTTAAATGCTGCCCGGGCGAACCATCATTTGGAATTTGAAGGTCACAAAGTCTCCTTCTTCCCTGATCTGGCAAAGCCCACAGTCGACCGACGGAAGAAACTCCTTGCTTTTCGCCCTCGACTTCAACAGCTACAGGCTCGCTTTGGCCTGTTGTATCCCGCGAAGCTCCGAGTGACTCTCCACAACCAAACCAGGACATTCGAAGATCCTGATCTACTATCAACATTTTTAGACTCCAAAGAAGCAGAGCAGATGCGCTAATCCAACGACTTGGACTTTTATTTGCCGGCTCTGTCCGCCATTTTGAAGGGCCCGATGCGGCGGTCATAGTTCAGTACAGAGACTGCCTGGACTTTCTTTCTTTCTTTCTATGACTTTTGTTATGTGGTCTCCTATCCCTCCATGATGTGTGCCTCGGTCGGATTCGGAGCACGCACAGTCCTACAGGTTATGTATTTTTTCAATTTCGGCCTTCTCTGGGGCTTCTCCCCGCAGACACATGGTCGCCAGTAATTTTTGGGGTTCTGCTTCTTCTCTACCGCGCTGCGGTTTTTCTTTTTTCATGTGGGGCGCTTCATTGTATTATCTAAGCTTATTTTCTTTTATGCCATATGTACAGCCAGATACAGTCAATATGAGGGACATTGTGAAATTATGTGCGCTATCATGCTCAGAATTTTTAACTTGTCTGAATGGCTTTATGTAAAATCTTATCACTCAACGTAAAGGGCATTAATAGTCCAATCAAGAGAAAGAAAATCCTTAGCTATCTTAGCCATGAGCATGCTGATTTAGCGTTTCTTCAGGAAACGCACTTAAACTCTGCTGAAACACTGAAACTCAATGTTAAGCCTTACATGGTGGCTGCCTATTCTCCCGCCGTTTCCAAACGGTGCGGGGTAGCCATTCTGGTTAAGAAATCTTTGCAAGCTACTGTAATTGATACTAGCGCTGACAAGGAGGGTAGATGGGCCCGCGTACATCTTAAGGTTGGAGATAGTGAATTTACATGTATTTGCATTTATGCCCCGAATGTGGACAACCCTGCTTACTATGCAAGTATTGCGCAGTTGGCACAGGCCTCTGCCAATACTCCATTAATACTTGGTGGTGATTTTAATCAAGTGTTAGACCCTCTGATAGATAGACAGCCGCCTAGAACGAGTAGTCCACCCAAGAGTCTTGCTACCCTTACAGCTCTGATGCAAGATCTTGCGCTGGTAGATATATGGAGGCTACTTCACCCCTCCGACTTAGAGTTCACTTTCTTTTCTGCCCCCCATCACTCCCAATCTAGAATAGATTTCTTTCTCATTTCCAAAGCACTGATTTCTCAAGTAGACACGACTAGGACTCATCCTCTCCATATTTCAGATCATGCTGCCATATCTTTATCATTACGTGTCATTGCGCGGGACGATTCTCCCCGAGCTTGGTTTTTTGATAGATCCCTACTGGGTCAAAAAGATTTTCAGGTTGATATAAAGGCCGCTATCCAAGATTATTTTCATTTTAACTCACCCCATGACACAGCGAGCTGGGCTTGGTGGGAGGGTTTTAAAGCATCTATCCGCGCCACTATAACTAGCTATCAAATTCGGCAGGGGAAACAAAGAAAGCAGCATTTACTGACTCTAGAGCAGCAGATACAAGCTGGGGAGCGTCTCCTCACGTCCCGTACTGACCCATGTATTTTACTCCGTTTACAACGCTTGCGTTTTCAATACAATCAGCTTTTGTACACTGCTGCTGTTAAAAATATCGAATCACAACAAGGGTTATATTATCGGGAAAATAATCGTGCTGGCAAATTATTAGCAAATGCCCTAAAAGGTCAAAAAGAAGCCAAGCGTGTTACCGCCCTCCGTAATCCGTCGGGGGGGGGGCTTGGTCACTAAAGATACCGAAATCTTAGAACTCTTTCGTGATTTTTATACTCGGCTTTATCAATCTGAATGTGATTTTGAGCCAGATGTATTTGAACGCTTACTTTCAGGGGTACAAAGACCGACCCTATCTGACGAAGATAGAGTGGCCTTGGACACACCATTTACTGTCTCAGAAATTCATTCTGCTATCAAGAAATGTGCCTCAGGTCGAGCCGCAGGCCCAGACGGTCTCCCTGCTGAATTCTACAAAACTTTTCACGCTGACTTAGCTCCAGTTTTGAAAATTTATTTTTCTGCTCTGGCCGAGGAGGGTTCTCCTTCTGGGTCCTTTTCCATGGCAAATGTAGTAGTTTTTGAGAAAGAGGGGAGAGACCCGCAACTAACAGCTAATTATCGTCCAATTTCCCTCCTAAACGCGGACTATAAAATATTTGCCACCATTCTCTCTACCCGGCTCTCGGATAGGATGCCTACCTTAATACACCCAGATCAATGCGGTTTCATTCCTGGTAGATCAACTGCCGACAATGCTCGGACTCTATGCCATGTACTGACTACCGCAGTTAATCTTGATCGCCCATTTGTTGGCCTCTCACTTGATGCTGAGAAGGCCTTTGATCGCTTAGAGTGGCCCTTCCTGTTTGCAGTCCTCCGCTGGTACGGATTCGGGGAAGGTTTTCTCCATTGTCTTCGCACCATGTACGCACAGCCTACAGCCAGTATATGTGCCAATGCTTTAAAGTCTCAGCCTTTTCCCCTTCAACGCGGCACTCGCCAGGGATGCCCACTGTCTCCACTTCTCTTCGATCTTGCACTTGAACCCTTGGCTTTACTAATCCGGCAATCGGAGGAGATTCATGGAGTCCCCTTCACCCATAGGGAAATCAAAATTTCAGCGTATGCTGATGACCTTATGCTTTTTGTCTCTATAGACTCAGTACCGGCTGTCCTAGAGCAAATTGGTAAATACTCACAACTGTCCGGTTATAAGATAAATTGGACCAAGTCGGTAGCCTTTCCATTAAATCCTTTGCTTCATCAGGCTGATATGCAACCCTTCCCCTTTTTATGGCAACCTCGCATGGTCAAATACCTTGGGGTTCACTATTGTTCTCCTTTGGAAGATACTATCTCCTTCAATGCCAAAGACTTAACCTCTAAAGTCCGGGCGCTTACTCACCGTTGGACTCCTTTAACACTTACCTGGTGGGGTCGATTAGAAACCATAAAAATGATGATTGTTCCGAAAGTGAATTATATCTTAGAAATGTTGCCCTGTCTCTTCCCTCGACGTATATAAAGATATAGAGCGCCTTCTGACTAGATACTTGTGGCAAAACAAGACACCTAGGATAGCGAAACATAAGCTGCAAGCAGATAAGGAAAATGGGGGTGTCAGATTCCCTGATTTCCTGAAGTATCATCAATCTTTTCTTCTCAAACAAGGCGCTCGCTGGCTGGAAGATCCAGTACCGAGTAGACCTGTGTGGCTAGACATAGAAGAGGACCTTTGCAAACCGATTCCTCTTACTTTTCTCCCTGGTATGACTCTCCCATCAGACTCCCACTTTCCACCAATGCTTTTAGACACCTTAGGTGCCTTTAATAATCTTATGCACTCTTTAGACTCCCGACTCTGTCCGTTAGACAAGCTCCCACTTTGGTATAACACTCGATTTCGAATACAAAATAAGCCGATGGCGTGGAGCCCCTGGTACACTAGGGGCATTTGGATTCCTAGTCAGTTGTTCCATGAAGGTCGCTGGAAAACTTTTAGTGAATTGCAAATTGAATTTGGTCTCCCAGCGAAACACTATTTTCAGTTGGTGCAACTTCAGCATTGCCTTCGGAGTGCTAGGGTGCTCCCGCCATCGGCCTCCCCTACACAAGGTTGGTTGGAGACTATCCGATCTATCGGTAGTTCACCGGGTGTAGCATCCAATTTTTACAAAACCTTATGTAATGCTATAATTAGAGATACCCCTATAGCGCAGAAAGCATGGGAGAGAGAATTACATGTGACTTTGACCCCGGAGCAATGGAGCCTTGTCTGGAGTAGAGTAACACGGGTCTCCCGATCCGCCTCACTCACTCAGACACTCTTCTTTCTAGCCCACCGGTGTTTTTACACTCCTGACAGATTAGCCAAATGGAACACTACTCAGGGCAATAGTTGTTGGACATGCCATGCGGCCATTGGTTCACTACCTCATGTTATGTATGAATGCCCCGCACTACAGTATTACTGGCGTCGGGTCTGGGGTCGTATCCAGTCTATTTTGCACTTTCAAGAGCCCCTTTCTTGGAGGATAGTGGGACTTCGCTCAGCTGCGGGGATCCCCTCTCTTCCAAAAACGGCTTACTTCCTTTTGGACTTTATGCTTGGCATTGCTATTTCCCTAATTACGAAATACTGGAAAAATAGCTCTCAGCTGAGCCCCAATGAATGGTGGAATCATGTCTGTCTCTACAGTAAATATGAACAAATACCTCGTATGTTTGCTTCCCCCATTCAGACTCCTCATCATCGGTCTAAATGGAAGATGCTCAATGACTATGTACATTCTGCTCAATGCTCTCATCTGACTGTCTAAATTTGTATATATCTTTGTCCCATGATTATTCTGTATCGCAGATCCTCTTTTGATTGTTTTGATGTATAATCACTGTTGTTTGGAAGCGCTCACATGCTGACATAATCAGCTAGAGAAGAAGCGTGGGGGTGGGGGGTAATTGGGTTTACTTTTCTTTATTGTATACTTGTTTTGTCTCCTTTGGTGTGTTGTTTCTTTTGTCTGTTGCAAAATGAAAATAAAAGTTTAAAAAAAAAAAGAAAAGTCACAAGTTTCGGATCCTGTCTGTCCCCACAATGTATCCATGGGAAAAACGTGCATCTTCTAAGCTGCTCAACAGAGACAGTAGTTTGCTATTGCACACTAGATATAAATACCAATGAGAAATGACAGCTGCTGCAACCTAGACCATATACCAGTCCCCCTCACGCCCTGAAAAGTGCTAGGTAATCCCAGTGCACCCCAATATGGTATACCAGAATATAAATATGAACATGTATGTCAGGGCATACTTTGCATCAAATGGTATATGGCATTAGGAGCTGGCCCGAGTGATTCCTGCCCTGGTCATCTCTACAAACATGCTTTAACCTGCTAGGGATGGACCCTCACCAAGTGCACCAAACCCAAAACTAACCTAGCAGTTTCCCAAAGAATGCATAATATTGCTGAGCAACAAATGTGTGCCTTTTCATGCCTAAGGGCTCTAAGTGCACTCATTCTTCTGCTCCACACTACCATTTCCTCTACTCTCTACCTACACCCCTCTCCAGTCACTCTGCTCTTCTGTCAGATTGTTTCTATCTGTGCCCTTCTCTTCTACTGCCAAATCTGCTCCTTATGCCTGGAACAAACTTCCTGAGTCTGTATGTCAGGCTTCATCTCTGGCTCCTCTCAAATACAGGTTGAGCACTCATCTCTTTGTTGCCACTGTTGGATCTGATCCGCCTCAGCTGCCTTGTGTTTCCTGATCATTCCCCCTGGATTTACCCTGTCTACAGATGCTGTGTTATCTGTCTTGACTAGAATGTAAGCTCTGTTGAGCAGGGACCATCTTTTACATGTGTCTGTATAGCACTGTGTACGCCTTGTAACACTATAGTAGTAGTAGTAAGGCCTTCTAGCTATGGCATCTGAGGCCCTACTACTGCTACTCCCAGCAGCTACACCTGTCCCATCGTGGCATATGTTGGTCTGTATACATCTGCTATCTGTGGGGCAACCCTGTCAGCCTTCCCCACAGTCTGCTTTGTTGAACTGCCTGTGTGGGCATGATAGGGGAGATCTCTGTGTCATCACACCATCTAGCCAGGCTTCAGATATATCACCACTCTCGCAGCTCTCATTGATCCAGGCCTAGGTAGTGATATAGGCCTCAAGGTACAATCCGGGGAATGTTGGCACAATATCTGTCATGTCTCCCAGTGCCTGGCACAGTGGATGTATGGTTGCCTATCACACTGTTAACAGTATCAGATTTTATTAGAGTACCCTATGAAAAATTATCCAGAAGGAATCTGCATAGGTTCCCTATAGGTAAATGTCAACCATATCCCTGTCAATAATAAGGGACCCTCAGAATAAGAGCATTCAGCAGTGAAAACAACACTAATACATGCTCAAAAACAACACCATTGGTCCCACAAAATGTGCATTATGGGCATGCATTAGTGCTGTTTTCACTGCTGAATGCCCTTTTTCTGAGGGTCCCTTATTATTGACAGGGATATGTTTTGATACCTAGATATAGTAAACCCTCTCTGATTTTGCTGCCCAATTACAATGGCACCTGGTGCACTGCAGATATCCATACGGTCAAGTTACTGGTCAGGCTTTCATGTCCCCACTGCATTGCAGATGAGCACACCAGATCCCGGGCGCACCTCAAAACACACACACACACACACTCTCACTTTCAGTCACAACAACATAATTCTGTCAAATTGATGCCCCGAACCTATACATAACAGCTATGACATAACATAATAGCATGGGGTTGTTGTTGTTAAGTGCCATCAAGTCGGTGTCAACTCATGCCAACCCTTTGGATAGTTGTCCTAAATTGTGTTCAGTCTTCAATCAGGTGGCCCATTGTTGACAAACTGGCACCATAGCTGCTTTTACTGTATCGATCCATCTCATTGCTGACCTTCCTCTTTTGCGTTGACCTTCTATCTTGCCAAGCATGATGTCTTTCTCTAATGATGTCTCTCTTAACATGATGTGTCCAAAGTATGAAAGTCGAAGTCATCTGAGCTTCTAAAGAAAGTTTAGGCTTGATATCCTCTAGTACTGACTGGTTTGTTCTTTGGACAGTCCATGATATACACAGTATTTGCCACCAGCACCATAATTCAAAGGCATCAATTTTCTTCCTGTATCTTTTTCACTGTTTACCTTTCGCATCCATATGATACTATTGAAAATACCATGGCTTGAATGAGTTGAATCTTTGTATGGAGAGAGATATCTCTGCTCTTCAGAATCTTGTCTAAGTCCTTCATTGCCATTCTGCCAAGAGCAATGCATCGTTTGATTTCTTGACAGCTTGTTGCTTCTTTATTGATAGTTGATCCAAGTAGGTTAAAGTTGTCCACGATTTCAATTTCTTCTCCATCAACAATAAACATTGATTTTGCCAGTTGTCATGATCTTTGTCTTCTTTACATTAATGTGCAGACCCATTTTAAGACTATGCTCCTTGATCGTGAGAAGCAAATGTTTCAGATCATCTTCACTTTCAGCCAGTAATGTGGTATCATCAGCATAGCGAAGGTTGTTGATGAGTCTTCCATCAATCTTCACACCTCTGTTCTCTTCATACAATCCTGCTTCTTTGATTATTTGTTCTGCATATAAATTAAACAGGTAGGGGGAAAGTATGCAGCCTTGTCATGAACCGTTGCTGATTTTAAACCATTCTGTTTCTCCTTGTTCCGTTCAAACTGTTGCTTCTTGAGAAATGTACAGATTGTGCAAGAGAACAATCAGGCGTTCTGGTATACCCATGCTTCTTAATATGGCCCAGAGTTTCTCATGGTTTACACAGTCAAAAGCCTTGTTGTAGTCAATAAAGCACAAATAGATATCCTTTTGGTATTCTTTAGTCTTTTCAAGGATCCATCTCACATCTGCGATGATGTCTTGTGTTCCTCGCCCTGTCCTGAATCCTGCTTGCACTTCAGATAGTTCTTGTTCCAGGTATGGTTGTAGTTTCTGTTGAATAATCTTCAGTAGAATCTTGCTGGCATGTGGGATCAGAGCGATTGTGAGATAATTTCCACAGTCCTTTGGATCATGTTTCTTTAGTATTGGTATAAACACAGATCTTTTCCAGTCAGTTGGCAATGATGCTGTCTTCCATATTTCCTGGCAGAGCCTTGTAAGTATGGTAACAGCTGCATCAGATTGCTGGAATACATCTATGGGAATGCCATCAATGCCTGGTACTTTGTTCTTTGATGAGGCTTTCAATGCTGCTTCGACTTCTTCCTTCATCACCAATGGCTCCAGATCATAAGGTACAGGTTGAAACTGCTGTTGGTCCACTTGATCTTTATCATATAAAAACTCTGTATATTCTTTCCATCCTTTCTTGATCTTCGCACCATCATTCAACATAGATCCTTGAGCATCTTGTAACATTCCAATTTGAGGCTGGAATTTTCTCTTTAACTTTTGTAGTTTTAGGAAAGCCAATTTTTTTCTTCCTCTAATAGTTTCTGCTTCTATTTCCTTGCATGCGTCATTGTAGTACTTTTCCTTGTCCTGTCTTGTTGCACGTTGGAAATCTCTGTTGAGTTCTGTGATTGCCTCTCTCCTCTGGCTTTAGCTTCTCTGCATTTCTGGGCAATTTTCAGAGTTTCTTCCGTCATCCATTTTAGCCGTTTTTGCTTTTTCACCTTTTGTAGAGACTTCTCGCTTTCTTCCAGCATAACGTTCTTGATGTCATTCCATAACTCTTCTGGACCTCTGTCATTGTATCTAAAGCAGCAAATCGATTTTGCAGGCAGTCTTTAAATTCAAGTGGTATATTCTCAAGGTCATATTTTACTATATTCATAATTAGCTTGCTCTTTTCCAACTTTAGCTTGAGTTTGTATATTAGTAGTTGGCGATCTGTACCACAAGTCAGCTCCAGGTTTTGTCTTTATTGATGTTTTAGAGATTTTCCATCGTTGACTTCACAGATGCAGTCAATTTGATTTTTGCACAATGTGTACAGTTGCCGCTTGTGTTGCTGGAAGAAGGTGTTTGAGATGAACAGATCATTGGTCTTGCAGAATTCTATCAGTCTTTCTCCAGCTTCATTTCTGTTGCCAAGTCCATATTTTCCAACCATTTTGCCTTCTTCTTTGTTGCCAACCTTTGCATTCCAGTCACCCATGACTTTCAGGATATCCTGTTTGCATGTTCTGTCAATTTCAGCTTGAGCTTGTTCATAGAATTCATCAGTTTCATCCTCTTCTGCAGCTGTTGTTGGGGCATATACTTGAATTATGTTGATAGGCATTCCTCGTAGACAAATAGAGATAAAGCATTCACTGACTGCATTGTATTTCATTACAGTTCTTGCAAGTTTCTTCTTTATTATAAATGCAACATCATTTCTTCTTGTCTTTCATTTCCAGCATAGTAGACCATGTGATCATCTGATGCAAAGTGCCCCATGCCAGTCCATTTCAGTTCACTGACACCCAACAGATCAAGTTGTACACATTCCATTTCATTCTTGACCACTTCCAACTTCCCTTGGTTCGTGCTTTGTACATTCCATGTCCCAATATGTAAGACATCTTTACAGCTTCTGACTCTCATTTCATGCGCAGCTACATCAGCAGTCAGATGTCCCGAGGACTTTGATCCAACCACATCATAAATGCTGGCTTTATTCTGAAAAATCTTTAGCTCCTCCCCAGTAGCTAGTAGAGTGCCTTCCAACCTGGCGGTCTCATCTTTCAGCACTATAGTGCAATTTGTTTCGTTGTGACTATCCATTGGGTTTTCATGGCAAGATACAGAAGTAGATTGCCAGGCCTTTCTTCCACACAGTTTAAGTTTAGTGTTGTTGCCATTGTCACAGAAATGTGATCCTCCGCCGCCAACACTGTCCCATTCTGCTGCTGCCCAGATGCGTGGTTTGTCTTAGTTTGGCACCTCAGCTGAGACCTGTCCATCTTGGGAGACCATGTCAGTAGTTAAACTACCGATAGCTTAGCCCTCAGCATCACTGATGTACACAAGCCCTCACAGCACGACAAGCTGCAAACCAAGTGAGGGATAGCATGGGGTACCAGGACTAAATATATGATCACCGTTTCTCACCAAAACAAGAATCCTTTCGCTGTTCACGCCCATACTATCCCTATATCAGTCTTCCTATTTTTCAGAACATAAGAATAGAAGTGAGCTTGCGCTGCTGTCTGTGAGATGGCACAGTAATTTCGGTGGTTTAATTGAAGAAGTTTTGTTTCCTTCGACTTTACAAACATTCATAAGATACAGGTTTGTTCCCCCTGAAGAAGGCCCCAGTGGCTGAAACACAGCAGGGGTTAATAAAGACTTGTCTGACCGACATTGTGTGTACCAGTTTCTTTGTCTCTTAGAAACAGGACCTCTACAGTACAAAAGGACTTCCAGATTCTGAGAGAGAAACTTAAATGCATAGTCAACACTATAGCATTCTCAGAAGTTTTACCTGTTCGCGATAAGGGGGAAGAGAGGCTGCATTACATAACCAACTTTAATATGTGGTTCCAAACCTGGTATAAACAGGAAGGATTTAAATATACAGTATAGGCAACTGGGGCAATAGATGGAGCAACAAGAGGCTATATTGTTTGATGGCCTGCATCCCTCTGTGGCAGGAAAAAAATCCTAAGTGAAATTTCCAGGTAGTATGTGGGCAAACATTTAAACTAGGGAACAGCTTGCAAAACTGAAAGTAGACAAGGCAATGGGACCGGGTAAGATACAGCCCAAGATACTGAAAGAGCTGAGCAGCTATGGCAGGGCCTTTAAAGGATGTTTTTAAAAGATCTTTGGAGATGGGACAGGTTCCACAGGACTGGAGAAGGACCAATATAGTATCTCTTCATAAAAGTGGTAATAGGGAAGAGGTAAAAAACTATATGCTGATAAGCTATATCTCAGTGGTGGGAAAAGTAACGGAGGTACTGCTGAAAGAAAGAATAGTGGACTTCCTACAGACCAATGGGTTGCATGATCCAAGGCAACATGGTTTTACCAAATGACATTCATGCCAAACAAATTTGATTGAGTTCTTTGACTGGGTGACCAGAGAACTATATCAAGGGCATGCAATGGATGTGATCTATCTAGATTTCAGCAAGGCTTTTTAATGCTGTTCCTCACAGGAGGCTTATCAATAAAATGAGCAACCTGGGGATGGGTCCCAAGGTGGTAAACTGGATCAGAAATTGATTGACCGACAGATGACAGAAGGTGGTAGTAAATGTAACTCACTCAGAAGAAAGGAGGGTGAGTAGTGGCATATCCCAGGGATCGGTCCTGGGACCAGTACTATTCAATGTATTTGTGAGTGACATTGCTAAAGGATTGAAGGGAAAAGTCTCCTTTTTGTACATGACATGAAAATTTGCAGCAGAGTAGACTCTTCTGAGAAAGTGGACAACATGAGGAAATATCTACAAAAACTAGAAGAATGGTCTAATGCTTGTCAGTTAAGATTTAATGCGAAGAAGTGCAAAGTCATGCACCTGGGATGCAAAAATCCAGAGGAATTGTATCCCATAGGGGGCAAGAGGATGGCGTTCATGGAGCAGGAGAAAGACCTCGGAGAGATAGTGTCTGCGGATTTCAAAGTGGTGAAACAATGCGACAAGGTGGTAGCCAAAGTCAGAAGGATGCTGGGTTGCATACAGAGAGGAATATCTAGCCTAAAGTAGGAGATATTAATACCCCTGTACAAGTACTGTGTTCATTTTTGGAGACCATATCTCACAAAGAATATAAAAAGACTTGAAATGGTTCAGAAGGTGGTGAACAGAATGATTTGGAGCTTGCACCAGAAGCAGTATGAGAATAGAATGTATACCCTAGAGGAGAGGAGGGACAGGGGAGATATGATATAGACATTTAAATACTTAAAGGGTATTAATGAACAAATCTTTTTCAAAGAAGGGGAAGATGTAAAATGAGAAGACATAAAATGAAGCTGCAAGGAGGCAAACTTAAAAGCATAAGAACATAAGAACATAAGAACATAAGATATGCCATACTGGGTCAGACCAAGGTCCATCAAGCCCAGTATTCTGTTTCCAACAGTGGCCAATCTAGGTCATATGTACCTAGCAGTTTCCCCAAGAGACACAAGACACAAGCAATATCAGGAAATACTTTTTCACTGAAAGGGTGGTGGATACTTAAAATGCCCTCCCGATGGGAGGTGGTGGGGGAAAATACAGTGACGGAATTCAACATGGCATGGGACAAAGTGGATCCGTTTATAGCAAGAGGATGAAATCAAAATAAATGTAATATATTTTATTCTTCAACAAATACTGTAGAGGATGAGTGACCTGCATGGAGCGGCGGGTATAACCCTAAACAAAGACATAGAGGGGTGACATCTTCATGGAGCAGTGGGTACAACCCTAAACAGAGGCATAGAGGGGGGTGGCCTGCATGGAGTGGTGGGTACAACTACTCTATCCACCTTACTGGGCAGACTAGATGGACCATACTGGTCTTTATCTGCCGTCATATACTATGCTAATATCTATGCTAGGGAACTACTGCCCAGTTTTCTCTCTCCCATTTGCGGCAAAGCTATTATAAAAGGTTATGTCTATGTGGTCAATGGATTTTTAGAGAGATGTTCACTTTTTGACTCTTCATTTTGGATTCTGGTATAAATGGGCCATTTACTGACATCACAGAAATAAATAGAATACAATATTGTGCAGCTAAAATTATTACCAAATAAAGAGGCCAGAAGAAAAAGAGAAAAATAACAATTCTTGCCTAGCATCAGCAATAAGCTTGAGGGAAGCTGGCTGCCCCTGCCACAGGCAGTAGCCCCTCAGTGGGAATGTGGTCTCCAACAAGAGACCTCTGCAGCTGCAATGGACCAGGGACACATGATTTCCGGGCTGCAACAGAACCATTAAGAATTTCCACTACAGACATGTGCCCCACCAAGTCCCTGAAAGACCAAATAGCTACCCAAAGGAGGGGCGCTTTCCTTTTCACCGGTGGTCTCCAGTATTCCAGGCGCATGATAGAGGGGCCTCCTACCATCAACCACCAACAACCCACCTCTGCCTTTCCACAGAACCTGCCATATCTCTGGTTGCACCGATGACATTGGTGTCTCCAGACCTTAGGAGGCAGCACTCCCAGTCATCTCAGCTGCTCGATACAGGGGAGACTGACACAACTGAAGCCTACTGCCAAGGAGCCTCTTCCTTGTACCAACCCGAAAAGCTCCAAGCGCCAGGCCACAAGCGGCCACAAGCCATAAAGCAGCAGGCACCACTATCGCATGGGACTCAAAAACTACATGCACCCTTCCTTCAGGAGTATCAGAGCATGTTAACTGGTAGTTACAGTAGTCACACTCTCATGGCACGCCATGCCATGTGGCATCAACTGAAAGCTAGCACCACTATGCCACAGGTGTAATCCTCTCGGGCACATGTTCTTATCTTAACAGCTTCATCCAACCACAGCACACCTGATGGGCTGTGAAAAAAGAACACAAATTCTCGTGAGAAGCATACATTCACAGCCCTTGGCTAGGGAGTCACCCATGTGTAGCTGACTCATTCTGTTTTATCATGGAGAAAGTGAGGTTACTTACCTGTAAGGGGGGTTCTCTGTGGACAGCAGGATAAGTCAGCCACACAAACCCACCCACCTCCCCTTTAGGATGAACCTGTTCTCTAGGACGCTCCCATCCTCTAGGAGGATCCCGTCCACAGCTGGGGAACAGACTGAAGGAGAGGGAGGATGGGCTCCAGGGTGGGGTGATTGGCACATGCTCAGAAGAGTCTCTGACTCTTCTGAACTATTGGAGAGCAATTCTGTCCATGGAGCCGTCGGATGACATCACCCATGTGTGGCTGACTTATCCTGCTGTCCACGGAGAACCCCCGTTACAGGTAAGTAACCTCACTTTTACAGTGAGCATTGAAAAAACTGGCAAAACACACATACGAGGTGTGACAAAAAGAAACGGGACTGTGGCAGCCATGCCCATGACTCAATGCCAATTGGCTAACCGCTTATGTCACTGTGTTGTGCAACATCTCCCCACTATTCTGCTATAATATTTTTCATCTCTCTCACTGTTTTTATTTTTCAGGTTTTTTTGTTGCATACTGCTCCATCACTTTGTCACGCAACTGGAGGTGGCAGAAATATGGAGCAAAGAATCAACTCAGCAAGGCTGAGGAGCATTCAAGACAGTGAGAAGTACATTGATGAGATGCTTCTTGCAGCAACCAAGCTCTCCAGCAGAAGAGAAGATGGGTGCCTAGAGAATGACAAAGGTTGGAAACAAGTTAACAATGCCTGCAGAATCACCAATCCAACTTCTCCAGCCCTTGAACTGAAGAACCATTATGCAGCCCTGGAAGTGGAGGAGGTGAAAGCATCCCTGGAAAGGGAAGAGCCAGAGCTCAAGTACTCCAAAGTTGCAGAATCAGTGACCACAAGGAAGCGAAGGGTAGTGGTGGTGGTTGGTGACTCTCTTCTGAGGGGTACTGAGGCATCCATCTGCCAAGCAGACTTGATGTCCAGAGAGGTATGCTGTCTGCCTGGTGCCAAAATCCAAGATGTTATGGAGAGTTTGCTGAGACTCATCAAGCCCACTGACTATTACCCGATGTTGCTAATCCATGTCAGAACAAATGATACTGCCAGGTATCCCTCTGAGTGTATCAAAAGTGACTTCATGGTTCTGGGACAGAGGGTGAAGCAGTTAGGTGCACAGGTGGTGTTCTCTTCAATCCTCCCTGTTGAGGGTAATGACTAAGGCAGAGAGACTTGCATCCTGGAGATGAATGCATGGCTGCGTGGATGGTGTCATTGAGAGAGTTTTGGTTTCCTAGACCATGGGATGCTGTTCCAAGGGTTGCAGAGCAGAGATGGCATCCATCTGTCCAAGAAGGTCGACACATCTTCAGTAGTAGACTGGCTAATCTACTGAAGAAGGCTTTAAACTAGATTCATTGGGGATAGGTGAAGAAAGCCCCAGGTAAGTGATACATTAAATACCTTTATGGAATGGATAACAGGGGCAACATATGGAAAGCAGTGTGTATAAATGCCCGTAGCATGGGAAATAAGATCCCTGATTTTGAAGCTTTGGTGGAAGTGGCTGACTTGGATTTAGTGGCAGTTACAGAAACATGGTTCACAGAAAACCATGATTGGGATGTAACTATACCTGGCTATACTTTATTCAGAAAGGACAGGGTAGGAAGAAGGGGAGGAGGAGTGGCACTATATGTAAAAAATACTATTAAAGCTTTGGAATTACAGAGCTTACAAGGGAGAGAGGAGGCATTGTGGGTTAAACTAGAAAGAGGGAAAGAGAAATCTATTTGCATTGACGTGGTATACAGACCTCCCTCACAAGAGGAACAGGTGGACAGAGAGTTAATTGAAGACATACGCAGCATTGCAAGGAAAGGGGAAGTGCTACTCGCTCCTCTTCTCTTCAATGTATTCCTAGCCCCCCTTGCCCTTCTTGTTCAGCAGCACGGTGTTTCTGCCTATTACTTCGCGGATGATATTTTTCTCCTTTATCACACCAATTCTGCTGCACCTGATATCACTGCCTTTAACACCTGTCTTTCTTCTGTGGCCTCTTGGCTCTCAACTAATTTTCTTCACATTAATCTCTCGAAAACCTCGGCTATCTGGTTCACTTTTGGTAATCCCCCTCCTCTCCTCACTCCCTTGTTTTCTTCTTCACCTATCCCCACCGTCTCTTCCTTGCGGTACTTGGGTGTGATTCTTGATTCCTCCCTTTCCTTTAAAGAACATATCTCCTCAGTCGTTCAACGTTCCTTCTTTACCTTAAAACAACTCCGTGCCGTACATCTTTTTCTTACCATTTCTTCTATGACTACTCTCATCATCTCTCTTGTTATGTCTCGTCTTGACTACTGTAATGTTTGTCTTGCTGGTCTTCCCCAATCCCAAATTTGTCGTCTTCAACGTGTTCAAAATGCTGCTGTTCGTGTCCTCTCCCATGCCTTACGGTTCGATCATGTCACCCCTCTGTTAATACATTTTCATTGGCTCCCTGTTGTCTTTCGTGTTCAATATAAAATCCTCATTTTTGTACACAGGGTGATCCATTCCGGTATCCCCCTGTATCTTGCCAGCCAGGTTCACCTTCATACCCCTCATCGACCTCTACGTTCTATTCATGCTAACCGTATGTTTCTACCCCCCCCCCCCCCCCCCACCAAGCACACCTAGAATCCACTCGGTCCTCTGCTTTCTTTTTTCTTGGTCCAAGGCTCTGGAACTCCCTTCCCCCTTCTCTATGTCTAGAAACCTCCTACCCGTCCTTCAAAGCCAACCTGAAAACCCATCTTTTCTGGGCCAATACCTCAGGGAGTCATTAGCGGGATGGGAACAGCTGGGGGATGTAGAAAAACAGTGGGCAAAACCGAAAGGGGATATTTTAAGGGCCACCAACCTCTTTGTTAAAATGGTAAATAAAGGTAAAAGGAAAAGGAGACTGCTATGGCTTTCGAAAGAAGTAGCTGAAAAGGTTAAGAAAAAGAGGGAGGCCTTCATGAATTACAAGAGATCACAGAGAGAGGAAGACAGGCATCTATATTTGGAATAACTTAGAGAAGCTAGCAAAGTAGTCAGGAAAGCAAAGATTCAAGAAGAGGAGGAAATAGCCAATGCAATAAAATGGGGGGATAAGACATTTTTCAGATATGTTAGTGAAAAGAGGAAGGGAAAAAGTGGTATTGTCAAACTCAAGGGTGAAGGGGAGGAATATGTACAGTAGAAGCTGATGAGGATAAAGCGGAATTGCTTAACAAATATTTCTGTTCTGTGTTCACAGATGAAGATCCAGGAGCAGGACCTCAGAAAACACCCATAAACAGGAACAGAAGCGAGGGACATCTTGAACAATTTTCAGAAGACTGTGTTTATGAGAAACTAGCTCAACTTAAAGTAGACAAAGCGATGGGACCGGATGGGGTACACCCTAGAAAACTAAGGGAACTTGGGGACGTTCTAGTAGCTCCACTGACTGACCTTTTCAATGCCTCATTGGAGTTGGGAGTGGTGCCAGAGGACTGGAGAGAGGCTCATGTGGTGCCTTTACACAAAAGTGGAAGTAAGGATGTGGTTGAAAACTACAGGCCGGTTAGTTTAACTTCGGTGTTGAGTAAATTATTGGAAACGCTGCTGAAAGAGAAAATAGTGAGGTTTCTAGAGTCCAGCGGATTATAGGATCCGAGGCAGCATGGATTCACCAGAGGTAGGTCTTGTCAGACAAATCTGATTGATTTCTTTGACTGGGTGACCAGGGAGTTGGACCGAGGGAGAGCCCTAGATGTGGTGTATTTAGATTTCAGTAAAGCCTTTGACACTGTTCCTCACAGGTGACTTATAAACAAACTGAGCACCCTAGGGATGGACCCTAAAGTTGCTCTTTGGGTTAGAAATTTGTTGGGTGGAAGGCGACAAAGAGTACAGGTAAATGGAGCTCACTCTGAGGAGAAGGATGTTACAAGTGGTGTGCCCCAGGGATCTGTCCTTGGTCCAATTCTTTTGAAGCTTGAAGAATGGTCTAGAATTTGGCATCTGGGATTTAATGTTAAAAAATCTAAGGTCATGCAATTGGGCTGCAGCAATCCAAGGGAGCAATATAGTATAGGGGTGAAGTACTTTTGTCCACTAAAGAGCGGGACCTAGGCGTGGTTGTGTCTGATGATCTTAAAGTAGCTAAACAGTTAGAAAAGGTGACGGCAAAAGCTAGGAGGATGCTTGGGTGCATACAGAGAGGAATGGCTAGCAGAAAAAAGGAGGTGATAGTGCCTCTGTATAAGTCTTTGGTGCGACCTCATTTGGAGTATAGTGTGCAATTCTGGAGACCGCACCTTCAAAAGGATATAAACAGGATGGAGCCAGTACAGAGGGTGGCTACTAAAATGGTTAGTGGTCTTCATTATAAAGCATATGAGGACAGGCTTAAGGATCTTAATATGTACACCTTAGAGGAAAGGCGGGATAGAGGTGATATGATTGAGATGTTTTAATACCTCCATGGCATAAATGCACAAGGGGAGAACCTCTTTCGATTGAAAGCAAGTTCAGCTATGAGGGGACATGGGAAGAGGGTGAAGGGGGATAGATTCAGGAGTGATATGCGGAAATATTTCTTCACGGAAAGAGTGGTGGATCCATGGAATAGTCTCCCAGTGGAGTGGTAGAGATGAGAACAGTATCTGAATTCAAAAAAGCAAGGGACAAACACAGAGGATCTCTAAAGGAAAAAAGGGGACTGTTGTAGTTGTTGATATGGAAGGACAGACTGGATATGCCATGTGGTCTTTTTCTGTCATATTTCTATGTTTCTATGTAAATTTCTGGTTAAGTTGGAGAAGGGCCCAACTGAGTGTCTCCAACTTCTCCAAAAGGCTTATGGAGAAGATGCAATGTCAAGGCCACGAGTCTTCGAGTGGCACAAACACTTCAAGACTGGCTGCGAGGAGGTGGAGGATGACCCCAAGTCAGGACGGCCTTCCACAACAAAGACAGCTGAGAACACTGACAGAGTGAACCAGCTGGTGCGGAGTGATCGTAGATTGACGGTGTGGATGCTAGCTGAGGAGCTCAGCTTAAACAGGGAGTCAGTGCAGACCATCTTGGTGCAGGAGCTGGGGATGCAGAAGGTATGTGCCAAGATGATGCCCAAGCTTTTATTGGATGACCAGAAGGAGCACCGGGTCAATGTTTGTTGAGACTTGCTAGAGAAGATTGGAGAATATCCAGAGTTCGTTGGCCGAGTCATCACAGGAGACAAAACTTGGGTCTTCCAGTATGATCCTGAAAGCAAGAGACAGACCCAAGAAGGCGCGCATGTCCAAATCAAGGATCAAGGTCATGCTGATCGCATTCTTCGACCAGAAGGGAGTGGTCCATCATGAGTTTGTGCCTGAGGGTCAGACAGTCAACCAACACTTCTACCAACAGGTCCTCAATCGCCTCTATGACTGGGTTCGACACAGCAGGTGGGCTCTGTGGAAAGACAAGTGGTGGCTGCTCCACCACGACAATGCGCACGCATGCACACACCATGCTCAGTGTGAGGCGGTTCTTGGCCAACAAACAGATCACAGCTCTTGACCACCCTCCTTATTCCCCAGATCTCGCACCATGTGATTTCTGGCTCTTCCCCAGACTGAAGACTATGCTCAAAGGAACTCATTTCGCCTCTGTAGAAGAGATCAAGGCTATTATGATGAGGGAGCTGAGGGACCTCAAGGAGGAGGACTTTACCGAGTGCTTCCGTATGTGGCAGAAGTGAATGCAGAAGTGCATTAACTCTGGGGGGAGGATTACTTTGAAGGGGACAATGTGCAATTTCTCTGTAGATTTTGTAATAAAACATTTATGGGACAGTCTCATTTCTTTTTTGTCATACTTTGTATGTTGATTCTGTAAGAAAGAGCTGGAAACAGTGACTCACCTCATAGCTGGCTGTCAAGTTTTGATGGCAGAAAATTTCTGTACAGAAAGGCACAACAAAGTAACACGTCTCATCCATTGAAAACTCTGTAAACACTACAACATCATTGGACCTAAACCATACACATCTCTGGAGGACCTAAGATCCATGTTACAAGCTCTTGTACTACTATCTCAACCCAATTATTGTGATTTCTTATAGCTTGCCTGCCTAAATATTCATTAAAAACCTTATAGTGAGTGCAGAATGTAGTGGCTCGGTTGCTTATAGGGATACCATGTCTCAATCACATTAAACTTTGCCGTTTTGCTTTAGATTGACTTCCTCTAGTATACCAAATTAAGTATAAGATATTGATTTTAATCCAGCTTGCCTATATGGGATATGCCAGTACACTTTAACTTTCTTTTGAAAATCTATAGACACTCTTGCTTTTTAAGATCAGAAAGTACTCAGTTACTTCATACTGTATTCATTTCATCAGGCAAAGTCATTTAGTGGAAACTCATAATCAATGGTTTTTCCATAACAGGGCCATTGGAATGGAAAAGACTGCCTAAGGACCTGAGATTGACTCTGTGACAACATTTAGGAAAAAGCTTAAGGTTCTCAAGGCTTTTGTGTCATAATCAAATGTCTGTATTACTACAGTGATTGGATACTCTGATAACATATTGTGTACATATTTTCTAGTTTGTGTAATAGATGATGGAATAAGCATGTAATTTTGTTATCCACCAGGAAACCTTTTGATACAGTGGGCTACAAATGCTTTTAAATAAATATATAACTAAATATCCACCCATCACTCTATGTGCAGGTGAGTAAGAGACTATGACCATAGATCAGAGCATTGCTTTAATTAGGATGATAGTGCAGCACCTAGTAACAGAACTGCATAAGTACCATTAGCTTCCCTGTCTGACTTGAGGCATAAGGACACAATACAATAAAAAGGATCTTTAAAAAACTGCAGGGTCTATATTTGACAGGATTGTAAGTCAGAAAGTTTTACATCAGAAACAGGAAATGCAGCAATCAGCTTGATTAATGGATAGGCTGAAGCAAATTTAAGGAGTCAGATATTTCAATAGTATAATTACAAATTGAAATCTATACCTCTTTCAAGATAATCTATGGTTAGAACCTTTCAACGCGTCAACAGCTGAGGATCCCAAAGAATGTCTGGGAAGACTGTGCAAGATTAACTCACAAAAGAAATAAGATCACCAGAGTCTTTTAAAATAGGAAGAGAAACAATTAGTTGACCAGTAGCCAACGTAAAGACGGCATATTATAAATTAATAGTTACAACTCAATATTTTGTTCTCAAGAATGCTGCAGCTGATTCTGGCATGAGCAATGCAGAACTAGGAAAATCAGGAGATAGCAGACATCATTAACCAAGAACTGTGCATCAGTTCCAAGGGAGACTGATGGATCAGCTGTCATCATGTTGCTGTGTTAGGTCAACAGAGAGAAAGAAAAGCAAAATATGCAATCAAAAGCAGACTCTCAAATGGGAATTCAAGTTCATATGTCATAATAGGATTTTAAGGAATGTTTTAGCTACATTTTTATTTATTTATTATGCACATTCCTTTTTCACTGTACTTAGTAAACTGCCCTAAGTAGGATTACAACCAACATCTGCAAAAAATATAATGAAATTACAGAATCTTTAAACGCAAAACACATAAAACAGAATAAAACAAAGTAATTAAAACAAAGGAAGCAACATCAGGATGTATCTAATTTCCCTTAAGCTGTTTCCTAAAAGATAAATAAATAGTTTTCCTCTATTCCAGGGCTAGATTTAAGATTTTGGTAGGAAACCTCCCTTGGTGCTCAGACAGCCAAAACATCCCCCTGGATGAAAGCAGGAGAAGAGGTACTGGGCCAGAGTGCCATGATGATGTTTCTTTGAAGTGGCACCTGCAGACATCCCTAAAGTAAGTGGAAGAAGGCTCCTTTTTGGCCTGGGTACTTGGTGTCTTCAGCAGTTTGCATCATAGGCAGTTCCCTACATTATCCATTCTTAAATCCAGGCCTGCTCCATTCTAATTTCTCATGCAAGGAATTCCAAAACAGAGGATCTGAATTAGACAAAGCATCAATACATGTTACCACCTGCTTAGGTCTAGATTATGGGGGCACCAGTAGCTTCCTAGTCCCACAGAAACTAGATTCAAAAAGTACCACAAGAACTATCACGTAACCAGGACCATCACCAGCATGAGCTTTAAACATTAATGTACTAATTTTAAACTGCATGTGCCGAGCAACAGGAAGCCAAAGTAATGTTGGAAATCTCTGAGTGATACAGTTGTGGTCAACATTATATTTACGGTTTATTGGATTTGATATCTCACCTATAGCCAGGCAACTAGGCGGTTACAAATAGAAATATAAGGGAAAATAAACAAAAATGAAAAACAAAACAGGGGGAGGAAAGGAAGTGGGGGTAGACACCAATGAAAAAGACAAGGGAAGAAGGGAAGGAGGGCTTAGGTTAATGTTGAGTGTGAGTAATATAAGATACGAATGGAAAATAGGGGGACAACATGAAAGACAAAGAAAACAATTGGCTGGAGCTGCAAGGAAGGACTTGATGAGTAGAGATCAAAAAGGAGGGACTGCAAGGAAGGCCAAGGAGAAGAGATAAGCTTTCAACTGAGATTTGAAACAGACAAAGGAAAGTTGAGAACAAAGAGGAAAAGGTAGGGAATTCCAAAGGGTGGGAGCAACAACATGAAACATAGACAAGCGGGTCAGTGAGGTGCAAAATAGGTGGGGACCAGGAATTTCTGGTAGACTATGAGAAGCAGACCTAAGGACACATGATAGAGTGTAGATAGAGAGAAATTGGTAAAGAAAAGGGGGGTTACCAGTAAAGATAGTGCAATGAACGAGGGTGAGAACCTTGTATTGTATACAGAAGGACAATGGGAGTCAATGTTCGGTAAGGAAAAGGGGGGTGATATGATCATATTCTCATGCCCCATGAAGATGTCGAAGGGCTGTGTTCTGCAGTAGCTGCAATTGTCGGAGATGGTATTGGGGCAGACCAGAGAGGAGGGAATTACCATAATCAAGACAGGAAATGATGAGAGAGAGTAAGAACAGATGGAGAGGACTAATCCAATAGCTTGGAGATCGATCGAATCTGACAGAGGATGAAAAAGCAATGCTGGACAACAGAGAAAATGTAAGGTGAAAAGGAGAGGTGGGAATCAAATGTGACACCAAGGATCTTGATAGAGGATTGAAGGGGAAGCGGGGTACCATAGATGGAAGGAGGAGAGTAGGGAAGAAGGGCCAGGGAAGCCAACAAAGCGGATTTGGAAGTATTCAATTTGAGACCATGAGAGGAAAGCCAGTCAGTAATAGTATCAAGATCAGAAGGAATCTGAGAAATAACAGAGGGAGAATAGGCCAGGAAATGAGAGAGAAGCTGAATGTCGTCTGCATAAATGAAAGAAGTGATATCCAGAGACCCAATCGGGGAGGCTAGGGGAGCTAGAAAAACATTGAAAAGAATAGGGCCAAGAACAGAGTCTTGGGGAACATTACAGTGAAGGGTCTGAGGGGCAGAAAACTGTGACGACCAGGATAACTGATGGGAATGAAACCAGTCAAGGGCAGAATCGATGAGTACAAGAGAAGAGGAGAAGAGAATGATTAACCAAGTCAAAAGCCGCAGTGAGATCAATGGAGACAAGGAGAACCTGGTGTTGAGAGTCCAAAGCTATGCAAAGGTAATCCGTAATAGTGGATAAGAGGGGATGGAAACCAGTCTGAGAAGGATGAAGGGTGTGGGAGGAGAGAAAGAAATCTTGAAATTGATAAGCAGCCAAATGCTCAGAAAAGACGGGTAGAAGGGAAACAGGGCAGTAATTAAGGGGGTCAGAAGAATCTTCTGTAGCAGGTTTACAGATAGGAAGGACGATGGCTGTCTTCCAGAGAAAAGAGAAGATGCCAGAGGAAAAAGAAGATGAAATGATGGAGAGGATCTGAGGCAGAAAGGAGTCACTACAGTAAGTGACTTGAAGAGATGAGAGGGCATAGGGTCGGAGGGTGCAGTAGTTAGACAAGAAGAAGCAATGGGAAGGGAAAGAAGAAGGGGAAGGGGAAGGAAAAGAAGGGAGAGGACAGGGGAAGGGGAGGGGAGGGGAGGGGGATAAGGGGGAGGCAGAAGGGGAGGGAGGGGAAGGGGAGGGAAAAATGGGGGAAGTGCAGCATGAAGGAAGGGAGGAAAGGGAGGGAAGGAAAGAAGGGAGGAAAAGAGGAGGAGAGGAAAGGAAGGGGGGAGGAGAGCAAAGGGGAAAGGAAAGAAGGGAACAAAACATAAATTAACATGGAGCTAGACACCAGAGTGACTCAGGAAGGAAAACAAAAATAAGAAAAAATTGTATTCTAAATTTAAACCGTGGGGATGTACCGTGTTGAGATTAAAAATGAATCTTTGTTCTAGATGTAATAATGACTTATCTGTGTCTCCTCCTCTCCAATGCGGTCTAAAAACTCTCAAGACAAGAAACTTAAGATTGGCAAGAGCATGTTGTTGATCAATCCAATGTCTTAAACCCTCCTTTGCCTTGGAAGAAAGGCCGGGCAATCTATTTCCGGTCATGCTGCCAAGAAAACCCAGGAGCTACTGGATTGCCAGGAGTCAGCACTGACTCAGAGGCACACAGTGCACTGCAACACCGAGGGCAATGCTGACCCCCCTGGGACTCCTTAACTTAATGGTCTTCACGCAGACTTGCATAGTCTCTCTATTGTACCTGCCAAATATGACTGAAAAGAAGCCCAAACCAGATCCCAAAGGCCCAGAGCTTCTTCTCATCTAGAACATGAATTTGGGGCTGAAGAGAGTCTCATGCCCATCAAGTTTAAGGTTTGATTTGTCCTAGAAAAACAGAATATAGTTTCATAACCTCTGTTCAAATATGGTTTGGGATGTTGATGAATGAAAAATATTTTCTAATGGTGCAGGCTTATGATGTCACAGCTATTCTGTGACTTCTAATACAAGCACTGACATGACACGATATGACATCAGTTTTCAAAGCCACCTACACTGGTGCAAAGCTATGGGTATTATTCCCCATGAATTTTGCACAAGTTCTCAAAGGGAAAATACATGAGTATATAACTGCTTTTGAATATTAGCCCCAAAATGTGTTTTTCTATCTTTCTTGTCAGATATTTTATTCTTCTAATCTCTTGCTACTGATTTCTTTTATTTTCTGTTTTTTCTTGTCGGTTTTTAACTTTTTTCCTGTCTCCTTTTTTACTTTCTGTTTCTTCTTTCTCTTTTTGTCCTCTTCACTTCCTCCCTTTCATGTTCTTGACATTGATTTTTATCTTTCTGCTAGTTTTCTTCTCTACCTTTGTTTTCTCATAGCTAGGTTTAATTTTTCTTCCTTCCCCCTCCCCATCCCCAATTCTCCCTGTCCCAACCTTTTACACTTCCCCAATGCTCTCCTTCATATATCCCACCACTGTATTGCTTCCATCACCAATTTCCAGTCACCTCCTCTCATGCCTAATCTCTTTGCTAGTTTCTTCGCGCCACCTTTCCACACTTCCTATTGTCTTGCACTCTCCCCATCATCCTCATCACAATACTTTGTTTCTTACCTTATTGTCTTTCCCTGTCCTCAGGCTCTATATTTTCAGTTCTTGCTTACTATCAATTTTCCAACTCACACTCATCTCCTTCCCAGCCTTCCCATTCCCCCTCTATCACTTCTTCACCTCCTCTTCCCATCGTTCAACTCTTACCCACCCTTTATTTCTTACCCCGATATCACATCCCTTTCACTTCCTGCTGATATTTCAATTAGGTTTCCTTTTCTTACTTTAACACCCTCACCAACCCTGTCAAGTTTTTGTTTCCTGAGAGTCCCTAAAAATTATTACTTATTTTGCTGATGCCTCAGGGGTAGAGACTGCTGCAGGGTGATATATATTGCCGGGGGTCTTCTGCTCCCATGGGTATGGAATCCTGAGGAAGGTCAGATGCTCATAGATACAATATAAAATGATTCTCCAAGTCCAAACAAAATAACTTCAAAAACAGTATAAACACAGCCTAAGCTTAATCTGTTGAGTTAGCTGTGCAGTACTCTGTTTTTTTGTTTTTTTAATTGTAAAGCTCTGGCTATCGATCAATTCAATTTGTCCAGGACCCCATCCTTCTTTCTTCCTGATTAATTAAAAGGGGAGGTGCTCTCTATGCCAAAATGTAGCCTCTTGTCTGTTTATAACTCCAAACTCTCCAAGTAGCCCCGAGGCTGTGGCAGCAACCACCTTACAGTGTTTCCTTTCACACTGACCTTTTCGCACTGCCAAGAACAAATAAAATAAAAACTCAAAATAACCAACAGTGAGTCTTTCTTTCCCACATAGGAGTTTTCCTTTAACTTACAGTATCTGTATCTCGCTGTCCTCTGGTAGGTCTGACAAACTGTTATCATCTGGTAAGTTCTGTTCCATAACCTCTATTTCCAAGGGCTCTGCAGAGTCCTCAGTTTCCAGCTCCCAAGGCTGTGTCTCCATATGTATTTATTTAATGGTATTTATATACTGCCTTATCATTCAATCAAAGCAGTTTCCACGGCAAACAATCAAGGGGGCAAATGTTTTCATGCAGTGTACAGAGTGGTGGGGATGTGATTAGATTTGGTTTATCTACATAGTGCGCTATTATACATCATGAGCTATTATACAGTCTTATATACAGTCTTGGGGTGATGGGGGGGTTGATGATCTGACTTGTATGCTGGTTCAGGGGGTATGTCCATAGTAATCGATGAACAGGGTTGTCTTCAGCTGTTTTCGGAAGTCCTTGATTTCTGTGGTTAGTCTCAGATCATCTGGGAGGGAGTTCCATATGGATGGAGCAGCCAGGGAGATTGCTCGTTGTGCGGTGTCTTTGCGGGTCTTGGCGAAGTTTTTTGGGGTGTTAACCCGATTGGAGGTGCCTCTTCTTCTTGGCCCTGTGCTTGTATCGGGTTGTATGAGTGTGTGTAGGCTTATGGTGGAGGAGTGTTGTTTGATCTTGAATATGTTTATGATAGTCTTGTATTTGATGCGTGAGATGATTGGGAGCCAGTGCAGTTCTTTCAGTATGGGTGTGATGTGATTGTGTCTTGTAGTACCGGCTATTATGCGGGCAGCTGTGTTTTGGGCCAGTTGTAGTGGTCTGAGGGTCTGCTTTGGTAGCCCGGTGTATATTGGATTGCAGAAGTCTAGTAGAGGGGTTATCAGCACCTGGCAAACGGTGCGAAAGTACTCTGGGTCGAGGAGGGGCTTGAGTCTTCTGATGAGTCGCATTCTTTGGTATGCACTTTTGGTTGCTCTGCCTATGTGTGCTTGGAGGTTAAGTTCTTTGTCCAGGATGACTCCGAGGTACTTAACTTTTGATTTTATGGATATGAGTGCATCTCTTATCTTGATGTCGGGTGGGGGGATAAAGGCCGGGTTTCGCATGATGATCAGTGCCTCCGTCTTGCTGTAGTTGATAGATAGGTTGTTTTCCTGAAGCCAGTTTGCCATTTGGGTGAGGCAGTTTGTTATGTTGGTGTAGTCCGGGTTGTCGACTGAGATGGGTGTGTAGATCATGATGTCATCTGCGTAGATTGTATAATGTATGTGGTGCTCTTTCATGATGGCACATATTGGCTGGATGTATAGGTTGAATAGGAGGGCTGAAAGGGCGGATCCCTGTGGCACTCCTTGTTTGACTTTTATGGGTCGAGATGTGTTGTGTCCTACTTTGACCTGTATTTGTCTGTCGGTTAGGTATGAATGGAACCAATTCAGGGTGGCACCGTGTGGACCGATGTTCTGTAGTCTATCCAATAGAGTCTTGTGGTTAACTGTGTCAAATGCAGATGGGATGTCAATGAATATCATGAGTATGCCTTTCTTGGTGTTGTCTATGATGCGGAGGACACTGTCGAAGAGGTATATCAGAAGAGTTTCTGCCCCGTGGTTGGGGCGGAATCCGTGTTGATTGTTGTCCAGGGGAGAGTGGTTGTCTATGTGTTCTTGTAGTTGGTGCTGTACAGTTTTTTCGATTATTTTTGCTAAAAGTGGTATGCTGGAGATGGGTCTGTACGCTGCTGGATTGTTCTTGTCAAGCGTGGATTTCTTTGGGATAGGTCTTATTGTTGCGAGCTTCAATTGATTTGGCATGCGCCCTTGGGTTAGGGAGGAGTGTACTATCTTGTGGATGGTTTGGATGAAGTTTGATTTGGTGGCCTTGATCCAGGGCACTGGGCAGGGATCCGTGGGGGCAGTGCTTGTCTTGATTGCTGAGATGATGTGGGAGAGTTGCTCCGTGGATGGGGTGTTGAATGTTCCCCAGGTGTTCAGGGGTGTGATAGTCTTTGGGGTTGGGCTGGGTCTTGTTTGTTCTGCTGAGTGGAACTTTTCTTGGATGTGGTCTGAAAATTTTTGTGGGTCCAGTTGCACTTTGTCTTCGGTATCCTGGTCTTTGGTGAGGGCTTTTACGATTTCAAATAGTTCTCTGGGTTTGTTGTTGGAGTTGCGTATGAGGTTTGTATGGTATTCCCTTTTTGTTTGGTTGATGCATTCGTTGTATTGTTTTTGCTTTGTTAGGTATAGTTCCTAGCACTGTTCCCTCTAAGCTGGGCGCGTGTGCGCGCGCACACACCTCGCCGAGCGAGCGCACATACTTTACAACAGAGCACACAAAAATTTTGGTTCTGATTCTGATAGAAAACAACACAGACATCTTAAAATTTAAAAGTTGTTGTGTATTTATGGTTTTCACAAGTTCTACAATATTTTCTAGTGCAGTCAATGTGGTGTACATACTGTATTCTGACATGTAGTCAAATTTTAAAGTATATAACTCCGAGTGTCATTATGTGGCGCACAAAAATTTAACCTTCCTTCAAAAGCTGCACAGCTGATATTTTATGTGCACACAGCCTACAGAAAATTAGAGGGAACATTGGTTCCTAGGTATAGTCCATAGACTCCGCTGGATCCTAGGTATAGTCCATAGACTCCGCTTGATCCTCTGCCTGGTCCTCTCTCCGCCCCTCCTCTATCCTCTCTGTCAATCTTTCTACTTCCTCTTTCCTGTCCCTCTCAAACTCCTCCCTCCTGGCATTTTTTCTGCTCTGCAGAGTCTTAAAGAGCCCTCCCCCCCAGGACAGGATTTCCACTGCCCAGGGGTCCTTGTCTTCTGTTTTGGAACCCAGGTCTTCAGAACCCCCTTTTTCTCTGGGGTTCCCTGTATATCCTGGAGGTATTCCTTACATATCCCACCCCTTATGATATTGCTACTCTCTACAGCAGGGTCGGTAATTTCCAAAATCATTGAAAAAGCAATTCAACTTCAGACACAGGACTTTGTGGACTCCTACGCCCCCCTCGATAAACACCAGCATGGCCTTAAGCCTTTTCAAAGCACTGAAACTCTACTGATCTCCCTCCTTGATACATTAATCAAAGGCACAGAAAAAACACACAGTTTCATCCTTTTTTTTTCTCTACATATTGGCAAGCCTTTGACTCGGTCATCCATGGCCTTCTGTCATGTCTCCACACAATTGGCTTTAGATATAAAACATTACAGTGGTTTGAGTCCTACCTAGCCGACCATTCCCAACAGGTCAGAATTGGATCAGAAACCTCTAACTCATTCAAGCTTCTTCAAGGCCTACAACAAGGTTCTGCAACTATCTTCCTTGCTGTTTAACATTTTCATCAAACCCCTCTGCAAAATAATCCAGAGCTACAAGATCCTCTACCATCTGTATGCCGACAACATCTTAATTTACATACCATTCTCCACCAGCAAACCCTACTACTCTATAATCAGCCAATGCCTTGAAGCAGTCATCAAATGGCTCAACCACCACAATATGTATTTGAACCACAATGAAACAAAAGTCCTTCATATAACTAAACACCCTACCTTCTTTCCTCCAGCCACAGTCAACTTGGCCAACCTAACACTGCAAGTGAAAGAGCAAGTAAAATACCTTGGCATAATACTGGACCAAAACCTGAACTTCCATGCCTATATCAAACAAGTTACCAGAGCCGCATACTTCTGTAAGAAGATACTCTGGAATCTCCGACCCCTACTGGATCACAATGACTTCAGAAGTGTCTGCCAAGTCCTCATCACCTCCATACTTGATTATGCAAACATAATATACCAGGGGCTTGCCAAATCCACTCTATTCCCCTTGAAACTCGCACCAAATGCAGCAGCCAGAATAGTCACAGGCACCAGTCAACATACACACATAGCACCCATTCTGAAGCAGTTACACTGGCTTCCCATCGACACAAGGGTGAAGTAGGACGACTCACTGTCCATCTTTAAAACCATCTCTCAGTGGACATTCTTTGGCCTCTCCTTCACCAGCCCCTCAGTAACAGAGCACGGAGAAAAGCCAATCACAGTCTCCTCTCAGTTCCAGCATTATTTGCCTCCTCAAACAGCTCCACCTCCAGCAGGGCCTTCTACTTCTATGCACCAACCATCTGGAACTCCCTTGCTCCAAAGATATGATCACTTACAAACACTGGAGAATTTTGTCACAAGCTACATTTATTTTGACCTTGAAGATGTTTCGTATTTTATTTGCCTTTTTAAATGTTTAATATTTTAGGTGTAATAACTGATACCAACTCGTTTCAGTGCTCTACTTATGCCTCTCTAATTTTCTGCAGTATTTAGCAAATGTTCTTTTTTAAATGATTTTGGTCGGGAAGGGGTTATATACACTGTAATTTTTGGAATAGCTTTAGTGGATAAAGCTGCATGCTGAGAATTGGGAAATCCAGGATCTAAATCCTGCTTGCATGTCTTGTAACCTGGGGCAAGATGCATCACCTTTGATTGCCTCAGGGATTAGCTACTGTACTTAAAATGTAATTGACCTTGAGGTGGGGTTAGGAAAGCAAGTAACTAAATCCAAATTCAACCCTGCCCCCATCCCATCTCAGCCACCCATCTTCCTGAAGTTCACAATTCATTCTTAAGCTGTCTGCAACAAGGCTATCCAGACCCTCTCAATTATTCCAGGGCCCAAGCCTTCCACTTCTCTACCCCTTCCCCCCATCAAGAGCTTATCTCTTGCTGTTCTATTGCTGTCAAAATTATTCTGGCTAAGTTCTTTTTCACACTTTAACCTATGTACAGTCAGACAGCATGATTTTGAATGTGTTGTGCAAGACAGCAGGTGCTAAGTGCCTCTTCTTCTGTCTGTAGAGGTGTATGAGGGGTTGGCAGAGAAGTGGGTTTCTGGAGGTTCTAGGCAGTTTTGTTGCTGTGTTGGGGGAGAGGTTGGGGGTAGGGAATTTGGATTCAAGCTGACTTGTTCTATCATTAAAATGAGAAATCAACATGGGGTTGTGACTTTCTAAGAGGCTAGGGCACTGAAGCTGTGATGCAAGGTCAGCATTGAGAGCATAAGTTCATTTTCTGAATTTTGTGTGTTAGGATATTTTGTTCTTTATTTTGTTTTTTTTGGGATGGGGAAAAGGGGATCTCAAGAATGGCTTGAGAGGGAGAGAGGAAATGGGGGATTTGGAGATAGAAGATGGATAAACGGGGATATGGAGAGGAGGAGGAGGAGAACGAGAGATCTGTAATCAGAAATGGAGAGGGTCATTGGAGGAACTAGTGGTTTGAACCACATGGAGTACAACAGATCTCTCTAGTGTCCCAGATAGTTCAGATTGTCTCCTTGTATCAGAAGAGGACAGCAACCTTGGGCCGGAAGGACTGGGGTTTCTAGTCCCACAGGTGCTCCTTGTGGTCTTGGGTAAGCCACTTAACCCTTCATTGCCCATGTTCCCTGTAAAATAGTTATCTCCAAGTTATAATGCCCTGTTCAATGTAATTTCAGTTTGTTCAATGTAAAACGCCTTGATATCATGAAAGGCGGTATCTAAAAAATGTTAAATAAATAAATAAGAGGCCATGGTCTATAATGCATCATTTATTTCCTACCATCAATTGACCAGAAGGTAGGGTGAGGGAAGAAGATGATTGGCAAGAAGCAAAGGAAGCTCAGCAGAGAAGGAAAAGGGAGGAGGAGGAGTATCAGAAGAAGAGAAGCTCCCTCACCAATTCTACTCAGCCACCTGCCCCAACTTGGCTCCAGTCCTGATCTCCCATGATGATACAGGGATTGACCAATCCTATAGCAGAGGGCAGATTTTGTGTCCCTTGTAGTAAAAATGATTAGTGCAGCTGGGTTTAAAAAACATTTGCACAAGTTCCTGGAAGAAAAGTCGATAAACCATTGCACAAGGCAAAAAATCCAGGAAGGGTTTTCCACAGAACTCAAGACCAGACTGACTATTGATCAGTCAGGAAACAAGAACTAACATTACCAGAAATACAAGATACAGCTAAGAATAGGCTGACAGGTATCTAGCCACCATTGATACTTAATAGATCCTCCTGGAAGACCAGTGCCTTCTAACCTAAGGGGCATGAGTTCAAAGCGAGCCATGATAATTGTTAGCAAAGCTGGAAAAAAAATATTGGGTTGTTTTATTTGCCTAGAAACCTCTAGTAACTTTTCAGTTGTTTTCTTTTCTTAGACAGCAGCCACAGCTACCTCTTAATTAACAAAATTGCCCTCAAATATAAATTTCTGAAAGCAAAACAAAACAAACATTTCTAAAACAAAACAAAAAAAACATATATGACACAGGAAACACTGTTTAATGTGTGTAGATCAAAGACAAGTGAAAATGACCTATTTAATTGGGAGTCCGAATTTCAGCAAAATGTTAATCATCTCTTACTCGACATCATTACTTCAGTTCAGGTAAAATACTTAAAGGAAATACAAAAAGGTATGAAATCACTACAGTAGCAGCAATACAGCAATTTTGTTTTCAAAATCTAAATTTAAAAAAATATATTTTTTTCTTCCTTGGGCAATGAATTTTCCTGTTTAACTGACAATCCATGGGCATATTTCACACTACAGATATATCACAAAGTTATACAGTTTTGGCTGTAGACAAGCGTTGCTGCAGATTCTATTTTCAGACTGCTGAAGAAAATCAGGAAATCTCATCATTCCTAGAGTTAAGTTTTCAAGTAATGTGTGCTTCTTGCATCATCACAAACAGATGAAGAGAGAAACATTTTGGAGCATACTTCTTGGGCAGTTTTTCATAAGGACCTACGTGGTCATAAAAAAACAGGAAAAGCCTGCTATATGTATGACAGAGGGAGCTTGCTACTCTAGCCAATATATTATTTCAGAGAAACTTCCTGAAAACAAAAAAGCATTGCGTAAGACCTTTGAGAATTTCAAGTTTAAGAGGCAGTGCTCTCCCACACATTCTATTTCAATAAAATTAGTCTAGTATGACTCTTTTTCATCCTTCTGATTGTATTTTATTATCCATAAGCATTTAACGATTTCAAAAGTACTTCGCACTTAGCTGCTTCCAAGTATAGGAGTGTTCATCAAGAAGGGGACAGCTGACCTGCCTCTGGTCATACACCTAGGGGAAAGGATTTTTAGATTTAGGGCACATCTTTCTCAGGAGTAGAGTGAGATACATTATATTCAGGTACTATAGGTATTTTTCTGTCCCTGAGGGGTTTACAGTCTAATGGGTCGATGCAGAAAGCTGGCACTGAAGTTACACGTTACTAACCGTGCACATGATTTGTTCGCACACGACTACCACAGAAGTTACATGCCGATATGCAGCAAGGGAAGCATATGCAAATGAGGTATGCGAAAACCTTCAGCGTAAAGTGGGGGGGGGGGGGGAGAGAGGCGACACATGCGCACACGATAGATGCACTACCGTCGGTGCTGCACCCATTGCACATAGATTTCACGTGCTAACAGCAGCACATGGGAGGATATCATGTGGCGCATTCCCTAGGTCTCTGTTGCTCAGTTTTCTGTTTTCCCTATTTAATTTGTGTAAAGCTCGAGCCCGTGCAAGGAGCAAAGCCACCAAAGGGTAAGATGCAAAAGACATTTCTTCCTACATGTCAAACATTTTGCCTATATGCACCAAAGATCCACACCAAAGATTTTCATGCCGAAGGAATGACTGTTCAGTGGTACACACATTAAAACTATCTTTTTCTACACACGCCAGAATTTTATGAGGCATTTGAACAATGGTGCTACTGAGTTTTGCAGTTTGCCATCTGATCCTCTATGTGTTCTCTGCATCAGGCAATAATTTCATTAGTATCTCATTTTCAATACGCGCAGCTCATTTGGGTATCATTTCATTGCGAATGGCGCTGTTACGTGCGCACCTCTTTCTGCACAGACAACACACGTGCCAATCTTTTTTCTGCATCCCTCGCTGGCTGTAGATATGTCACTTTACCTGCGCATACAGGGAGTGCTAGCATTTCTGCATCGGCCTGTTTCTATCTGAGGCAAGAAAAAGTTGCTCAAGATTACAGGGAGCAGCAGACGGATTTGAACGAGGCTTTTCTGGTTCTCGGTTTGCTACTCTAAGCATTTGGCTACTCCTCCACAGCTCGGTATGGTGCACACCAGGCCCCAACACACACTAGCACTAACTGATATGTGAAGCTAGGGCAAGAGATTTCTTTATGAAAAGAGCAGTACCATAATAGATTGCACTACTAAATGCGCAGAGGGGGCTGCAGATCTAGGAATAAGCATAATGTCAAAAGGGTAAAGCTAAGCTACAGGCAAGCTGATGTAATGAGGGGCAACAGTTTTCATAATGCATTAATGCCCTTTACTTAAGGCAAAATTCAAATGTTCTGTGCGTGCTCTCTTAGGGACAGGTAAGACATCACCTGAGCCATAGTCTCCAAAATAGTTACATTTACAATCAGGCGCCTCCTTTAGCTTGCAACAACGCTCTGCTGAATGAGGCTTCATTCAAGTGTGTCCTGACAACCAGGCAGGAGTCAGGAACCACAGCAGTAGGTTATCTCATGGCAGAGGACCCGCCTTCTCAAATATAGAGCAAATGAAAACCTACCCCATCCATAGGACAAACTAAATGCTATTAACCTTTCCTTCGTGAATTTATGTCTAGCCTGCTCTACTACCTGGTACTCTTCTCTCACAAACAGATTACATTCTTGCCTTCCAAAAATCCAGAATGACTTGGAGAGAGAAACCAGTAAAATTGCTACCTGTCTCTGTCATAAGAAACAAGCTAATCCAGTCCTGGTTTTACCCTATTGTCTGTATGAATTTGTAGTTCTGAAAACTCACCTCTTCGAGGCCGCTTTTGGTTCCTAATCCGCTTAGTCTTCTATGCGTTTCCTTACCATTCACCTAGATGCATCCTTGTCCTCAGCTGTTGTGTTGTCTGTCTTGACTAGACTGTAAGCTCTGATGAGCAGGGACCATCTTTTACATGTGTCTGTACAGTGCTGCATATTCATTGTAGCGCTATACAAATGATAAATAGTAGAAGTAGTAGTAATTTCTCTGAACAGGTAAAACAAGTTCTAGTAAAACTAGAACTGGATTAGCCTATTCCGTATGACAGAGAGTAGATAGCAAGCCTAGCAAAAACTTCTTTTGTTAGTTGTGCCTAGCTTTTAAGTTACAGCTTGCAAGGTGTGGTGCTGTACCTCTGTTGTCTTTTCTGGGCTATCTTTAAAGTCAGCTCTAGAAGAACCAGAGCTGGGGACACTCCCAACCAAGGAGATGCTCCTTATTGCTTGTTTGAGCTGGAATAAACTAACAGCATTTCAAAACTACTAGCCCTCTATAGTCATAGCACAAGAATTCATGGTAATTCTTCAACATTCCTAAAATTAACCACTGGAAAAACTATTGTTGCATGTATTGACAGCGTTTTTACAGTGCTACCACTAAGTTTCATTTCACTGTTACGATCCATAGTAGCCCTCATAAAATGCCTGGCCTGCAAATCATACAATGACTGGGTCTGATACACATTTTTGGTTCAATTTAACCTTATTTGAGACAGATTATATAACTAGTGTAAAATCCCCGTGAGAGTATTTTTTTTGTCTAAGAAACTTTCCAGGTCTGAGAGGTTTCAGTGAAGATAGGAATTAGTGATGTAGGAAGAGGGGTGGTGCTCCATTTCACTCAGAAAGAGGAAGGGATATAGAAAGGGGACTCAGAGACCAGGATATAAGTATATAAGATTTGCCATACTAAGACCAAAGGTCATTCAAGACCAGTATCAAAGATACATTATTTTGAGCTATGTGCTCCTGGATGACTGTTAACCCAATTGTATCTGCTGGCTAAAGGATCATCTCCTGCCACACAAAGGTGCTATCCTTTCAAGTGATCTCTCCCCTCAGCTAGCACTGAAGTTGCCAGACTGGAGGTAGAACTTTTCTATTATGTCCCTGTAGGTCTCCTCTGTGTACTTCTCTGTCTGCCTCAGCTCCTCCAAGTCTATTATTCTAACATCCAGAGACTGGATTTGTTCTCTGAGAACCAGGAGCTCTTTGCACTGACTACACTCATATGATCTCTCATCAACTGGCAGGTAATCATCTAAGTGGCACTCAATATAAAAGACTAGATAGCCCCCATATTCCTGCCGGACTGCTGTTTGCCATCTTTGCATTAGTAAATTTAGTTGTTAGGAGTTGCTAAAGGAGTAAGGATATTTAAACTAACATAAAGGAATTTAGAATTATTTGGTATATTTTATGCATCAGTATTATTTTGTATTTGCTTCCCAATGATCTGCTAATAGCCTGTTAAGGGTTAATCACCTGTTCATGAAAATACACAGTGGTATCAAATTTCATTCCCTCTCTTAAGATAATTAACTTTAAATTAGGGGGATGTTCCTAGCATGGGTGTTCTTTTAAGATTATAGGAGCTCACCTAAATCTAACAAAGTGGAGCGGAGGAGTAGCCTAGTGGTTAGAGCAACTGCTTAGTACCCAGAAGATCAAGGGTTGTATTCCCTCTGGCACTCCTTGTGATCTTGGGTAAGCCACTTTGCCCTCCACTGCTTCGGAAGAAAAGGCCTGGAAATCTACTTCCAGTGATATATTGCCAAGAAAACCCAGAGGCAGTTGGGTTGCAAGGAGTCAGTACTGACTTGACAGCACTAAAAAACATAGAAAAATGATGGCAGATAAAGATTATAAAGCCCATCCATACCAACTACTAAACTCTCCAATCCCTTATTTTCCCTTAGAGATCTTCTGTGCTTGTCCCGTGCTTTCTTGAATTCAGATGCCGTTCTCATCTCCACTGGGAGGCTGTTCCACATATCCACCTCTCTTTCTGTAAAAAGAAATTCCTCAGATTACTTCAGAGTCTGTCCCCTTGCACCTTAATCTTATGCCCCTCATTCCAAAGCTTTCTTTCAATTGAAAAAGGCTCTACTGTGCATTTATGCCAGAGGTATTTATTGTATGTCTTTATTTTAAAAAATGTATATTCCACACTAAAACATCTAGGCGGAGTACAATAAAAACATGTATTAAAAAACCCTTAACATGATTAAAACAATAAAAAACCCCTCTATCATTTCTCTCCTCTGCCATCTTATACAGAAACATAATAGCAGTTAAAGACCATATGGCCTATCGAGTCTGCTATTTAATGCCAACTACTACAGTCCCTTTTTTCCTTTAAAGATCTTCTGCGTCTGTCCCATTCTTTCCTGAATTCAGATACAGTCCTCATCTCTACTGCCTCCACTGCGGGATTATGTCATACATCTACCACTCTTTACATAAAGAAATATTTACACATATTACTGTTGAATCTCTCTCCTTTCACCTTTATCCTATGCCACCTCATTGCAGAGCTTTCTTTCAATTGAAAGAGGTTCTCCTCCTGTTCATTTATGCCACAAAGATATTTAAACACCTTTCCTCCAAAGTTTACATATTGAGATCTTTAAGTCTGTCCCCATATGCCTTATGACAAAGCCCACTAACCATTTTGGCAGCCAACCTCTGCACCGACTCTACCCTGTTCATATCCTTCTGAAGATGTGACCTCCAAAATTACACCCATTACTCCAAATGAAGTCTCACCAAAGAATTATACAGAGACATTATCACCTCCTTCTTGCTAGCCATTCCTCTCCCCATGCACCCAATCATCCTTCTGGCTTTCGCAGTCACCTTTTCTACCTGTTTGGACCCCTTAAAGTCATCAGAAACAATCACCCCCAGAACCCCCTCTTCTTTCATGGATAGAAGTACTTCACTCGCTATATGTAACACTCTTGGATTTCTGCAGCCAAAATGGATGACCCTGCATTTTTTAGCATTAAATCTCAGCTATATTATTCTCAACCATTTTTCAGTCTTCACTAGTTCTCTCCTCATGTATCTATACCTTTCTGGGTGTCTGCCCTATTACAGATTTTGGTATCTTCTGCAAAAAAGCAAATCTTACCTGATGGCCCTTCTGCAATATCACTTACAAATATATTAAAAGGAATCAGAATCCCTGTGCCATACCACAGACAATATGCTTTTACTCAGAGTGAGCTCAATTTATCAGTACCCTTTGTTGCCTCCCACTCAACCAGTTTCTAACACAGTCTGTTATTTTAGGGTTCATTCCCATTGTTGTGGTTTGTAAGTGCCACTGAGTTGATGTTGACTCATGGAGCATGTTTACTAAAGGTTAACGCGCGTTAATGAAATTAACGTGCATTAAGTGCCACTGCACCCATAGAAATAAAATGGTTCTGGGCACTTAATGTGCATTAACTTTATTAATACGCATTCAATCTTTTAGTGAACATGCCCCATGGTGTCCTAAGATGCTGATTTTATTTATAAGTCACCTGTGCGGAACAGTGTCAAAGGCTTTGCTGAAATCTAAGTAAACTACATCTAGCATTCTTCCTTTGTCCAATTCTCTGGGCATCCAGTCAAAGAAATTAATAACATTTATCTGACAAAACCTGCCTTTAGTAATACTATGCTACTACTACTACTGAACATTTGTATAGCGCTATAAGATGTATGCAGTGCTGCACAGACACATGTAAAAGATGGGCCCTGCTCATAAGAGCTTACAATCTAGTCAAGACAGACAACACAGTAGCTGTAGACATGGGACACAGCTAGGAGGAAAAGAAAGGAAACACAAAGGAGATCAGGTG
Source organism: Ichthyophis bannanicus (assembly GCA_033557465.1). Lineage (NCBI taxonomy): Eukaryota > Metazoa > Chordata > Amphibia > Gymnophiona > Ichthyophiidae > Ichthyophis > Ichthyophis bannanicus. The sequence continues at coordinate 605,181,651 of CM066036.1, read as the reverse complement.
AGTCAAGATCCAAAAGTGACAGTGAAGAGGTAGGTTTTCAGCCTGGATTTGAAAAGGGTCAGAGAAGGTGCCTAATGTACAGACTCAGGTAGTTTGTTCCAGGCATAAGGAGCAGCAAGGTGAAAGGAGCAAAGTCTAGAGTTAGCAATTGAAGAGAAGGGCACTGATAGAAGTGATTTGCCAGAAGAGCGGCATTCCTACGGAGGGGTGTAGGGAGACCTAAGAGATGAAAGGTAGTGAGGAGCTGCAGAGTGAATGCACTTATAGATCAGCTGGACAAGTTTCAAGTGGAAATGGATAGGGAGTCAATGAAGTGACTTGAAAAGAGGGGTAATATGAGCATGATGAGGCTGGCGGAAGATTAGCCATGCATCAGAAAGTTGTATGGATTGAAGAGGACAGAGATGATTCAGAGGTAGACCAGCAAGGAGTAGGTTACAATAGTCTAGATGGGAGATGACTAAAGAGTGGATAAGTGTCTTAATAGTGTGTTCAGAAAGAAACTGGCAAATTTTGTTGATCTTGTAGGTTTTAGCTATCAGTTGGATGTGTGTGGAGAAGGAGAAAGAGAAGTCATAGACAACCCCAAGATTACAAGCAGAGGAGACAGGGAGGAGTAGAGAGTTATCCACAGAGAATGAGAAAGGAGAGAGGAGGGTTTAGGGGGAAAAATAAGCAGCTTAGTTTTGGCCATGTTCAATTTCAAGTGGCGGCAAGATATCCAAGCAGCAATGTCAGAAAGGCAGGCAGAGATCCAGAACTGGATTGCCAGAGAGATTTCAGGTGTACAGAGGTAGATCTCAGAATCATCAGCATAAAGATGGTACTGAAAGCCATGGGAAGAGATGAGTGCACCAAGGGACTGTGTATAGATAGAGAAAAAGGAGTAGACCCAAGACAAATCCTTGAGGTACACCAAATGAGAGCAGGATAGCAGTAGAGGAGGAGCCACCAAAACAAACACTGAAAGAGCAATGTGAGAGATAAGAAGAGATCCAGGATAGCCCTTAAAACCAAGCAAGGACAAGGTAAGGAGAAGGTTGTGGTCCACAGTGTCAAAAGCAGGAGAAAGGTCAAGAAGGATGAGGACCGAGTAAATGCCCTTGGATTTTGCCAGGAATAGGTCACTGGAGACTTTGGAAAGAGCCGTTTCGGTAGAATGTAAAGGACGAAAGCCAGATTATAGAGGATTCAGTATGGCTTGAGGGGAGAGAAAGTAGAGGCAATGGCGGTGAACCACATGTTCAAGTAGTTTAAAAATGAAGCGGAGGAGGGAGATGGGTCAATAGTGAGAAGGGCAGATAGGGTCTAGTGAGGGTTTCTTGAGGAGAGGAGTGACCACGGCATGCTTGAAGGCTGCAAGGACAGTTGCAATGGAGAGCGATAGGTTGAGAATATGAGAGATGGAAGGGACTGCAGTGGAGGAGATGGAGCTGAGGAGATGGATCGAAATAGGATCAGAGGAGCAGGTAGTGAGTTTGGATGAGGAAAGAAAGTGAGGGATTTCCTCCTCAGAGATCATAAAAAGGGAAGAAAGGGTAGCAGTGGTGGGGGGGGGGGAGAGTTGGGAGTGAAGAGGGGGGAGAAGAAAGATTAGCTGACCTCGTGGAGAATTGGTGGGTGATCCTGTGTTTTTTTATCATGGAAATAGTCAGCTAGGGTTTGGGCCAAAAGGGAGGGAGGGGTCAGAGGCGGAAGCACTTTGAGGAGAGAGTTGAGAGTTGTAAAGAGACGGTGAGGGTCAGAGGCAAGAGATTTAGTCAGTTGGACATAATAGCTTTGTGTGGCGAGTTCTATGACTGACTGGAAAGAGGCAAGCATGAATTTGAAGTGTAGAAAGTCTGCAAGGTTGTGGGATTTGAGTCAAGCACACTCAGCTGAGTGGGCACAGAAATGTAGATAGCGGGTAGTAGAAGACAGCTAGAGTTGAGGTACAGTACACCTCATAAAAGCATCCAGAGCAGAGGAGAGTGAAGTGCTATAGGAAGCTACTGCCTCACCAACAGATTCAGATGATATAGTGGAGGAAAGAGGTGATGAGGCAATAGAAGAGAGAGAGCCAATGGGTCAATAGCATGAAAATTGCTAAAGAGATTGGAGGAGACAGAGCGAGGTTGAGGTAGTGAGGGATGAAGAGCGAAACTTAGCATATGATGGTCCAATGAGGGAAGAAGTGATGTACAGAAGTTTGAGGGCAAGCAATTAGAGAAGAATACAAGGTCAAGTGAGTGGCCTTGCTGGTGAGTAGGGGCAGTAGAGCAAAGCTGGAGGTTGAATGATGAGGAAAGGGAGAGGAGCTTTAAAGCATAAGGGCCAGAAGGGTTATCAACATGAATGTTAAAATCCCTGAGAATAAGGGAGGGGGGGGGGGAAGATTAATCCAGAAAGAAGGAAAGCCATGAGTCAAAATCAGAGAGAAAGGGAGAGGTGGACTTATCAGGAGGTCGATAAATAACAGCTAATTGGAGAGGTAGTGGAGTAAAAAGCTGGATGGAATGGAATTCAATGGAGGGAAAGGAATGAGAATGAGGCAGAAGGAGGGGTTGGAATTGACAGGAAGGAGAGAGTAGAAGCCCAACACCTCCACCACGGCATAGTTTGCAGTCCATTGGATTCCAAAATTGCACTATCCTCTGTTTAGCAGTGTTTCCATTAATTTATTCACCACACAGGTCAGACTAACTGAAATGTAGTTCCCAACCTCTATCTTACTTCCACTTTTATGAACAGGAGTACATGCACTCTTCTCCAATCCTCTGCAACCACTCCTGACTCTAAAGAAGCATTGAAAAGGTCATACAGCAGAACTGCCAAAACTTCCTTAAGTCCCTCCAGTACCATATTAATCTGGTCCCTACCTATAACCAGATTATTATGAATAAAATACAGCCTCTAAAATGCTTGTATGCAAATACTAGAAGTCAAAAAAATAAGATGGGAGAGTTAGAATATATAGCACTAAATGAGCGGTTAGATAGGATTGGTATCTCAGAGACATGGTGGAAGGAGGACAACCAGTGGGACACTGTGATACCTGGGACAAACTATATCATAATGATAGAGCAAAATCAAATTGGTGGAGGGGTTGCACTCTATATTAGAGAGGGCATTGAGTCACAAAGGATTAAAGTTTTGCAGGTAACAAAATATACTGTAGAATCTCTATGAATTGAAATTCCATGTAAAAAGGGGAAGGGGAAGGCGATGGCAGTGGGAGTGTACTAACGACCGCCTGGCGAGAATGAACAAATGGATGATGAAATGCTCAAAGAAATCAGGGGAGCTAAGAAAAGTTACTGCTCAGTAATAATAATAGGTAATTTCAATTACCCTGGTTTCGACTGGGTCAATGTCATGGGAGGACATGCTAGGGAGATAAAGTTTCTAGATGAAATAAATAACTGCTTTGTGGAGCAGCTGTTTCATGAACCGACAAGAGGGGAAACCATTTTGGACCAAGTCCTTAATGAAACACAAGATCTGGTGCAAGAGTTAAGGGTGTTGGGGCCATTTGGCAATAGTGATCATAGCATGATCTCGTTTGATTTCATAAAAGGATGAAGGAGGGCAAGGTAATCCACAGTACTACCTTTTAACTTTCAAAAAGGAGACTTTGATAACATGAGGAAAATAGTTAAGAAAAAACTAAAAGGAGCAGTTGCAAAGGTTAGAGACTTACATCAAGCTTGGGTGGTGTTTAAAATACTATCTTGGAAGCCCAGACCAGCTGTATTCCATGCTTTAAGAAAAGAAGGAAATCCAAAAAACATCCAGCATGGTTTAAAAGTGAGGTCAGAGAGTCTGTTGTTGCCAAAAAAGCATCTTTCAGGAAATAGGAAAAGGAGCCAAATGATGAAAACTGGAAACAACATAAGCACTGGCAAGTTAGATGCAAAGCATTGATAAGGCAAGCAAAGAGAGAATTTGAGAAGAAGCTTGCTGTGGAAGCAAATACACATAATAAAGGCTTTTTCAAGTTCATTCGTAGAATAAAACCTGTGAGAGGGTCAGTTGGATCATTAAATGATAAAAGGTTAAAAGGAGCACTCAGAGGGGACATGGCTATAGCGGAGAAAATGAATGAATTCTTTGCTTTAGTCTTTACTGAGGAAGATGTAGGGATGTTACCCATGACTGAAATGATATTTAAAGGTGATGCTGCAGAAGAATTGAAAGAAATATCGATACACCGGGAAGATGTATTACAATTATTTGATAAACTGAAGAGTAGCAAATCACCTGGACTGGATGGTATACATCCAAGGGTGTTGAAAGAATTGAAATATGAGACTGCAGACCTACAATTAGTAATCTGTGAACTATCATTAAAATCATCTGTAATACCTGAAGAATGGAGGATGGCCAATGTAACGCCAATTTTTAAAAAGGGTTTGGGGGTGATCCGGGAAACTACAAATGTTAGTACCAGGAAAAATGGTAGAAACCATTATAAATAAAAAAAATTATAGAACATGTAGATAGCCATGGCTTAATGGAAGACAGCCAACATGGTTTTAGCCAAGGAAGGTCTTGTCTTACTAATCTGTTATGTTTTTTCGAAGGTGTGAATAAACGGATAGACAAAGGTGAGTCTGTTGATATAGTGTATCTGGATTTTCAGAAAGCCTTTGGCAAGGTTCCTCTGAGAGACTCTTGGTGAAATTAAAAAGTCATGGGATAGGAGGCAGTGTACTACTGTGGATCAGGAACTGGTTAAAAGATAGAAAACATAGGGTAGGGCTAAATGGCCAATTTTTCCAATGGGGAAAGGTGAATAGTGGAGTACCCCAGGGATCTGTGCTGGTTCCGCTGCTTTTTAACATATTGATAAATGACCTGGAAATGGGAATAACAAATGAGGTAATCAAATTTGCAGATGACACAAAATTACTCAAAGTTGTTAAAACCAAAGAGGATTGTGAAAAGTGTTCAAATGGCAGATGAAATTTAATGTTGACAAGTGCAAAGTTATGTACCTAGGAAAGAACAACCCATATTATGGCTACACGATGCAAGGTTCCACATTAGGAACCACCACCCAGAAAAATGATTTAGGTATGCAGCGGTGGCCAAGAAGGCAAATAGAATGCTAGGAATCATAAGCAGAGGAATGGAAAATAAAACAAAGGATATTATAATGCCTCTGTATCATTCCATGGTGTGACCACACCTTGAATATTGTGTGCAATTCTGGTCGCCATATCTTAAAAAGGATATAGCGTTATTAGAAAAGATACAGAGAAGAGCCACTAAAATGGTAAAGGGGATGGAAGGATATGCCTATGAGGAGAGGCTAAAAACGTTAGGACTCTTCAACCTCGAAAAGAGATGCCTGAGGGGAGATATAATAGAGGTCTATAAAATAATGAATAGAGTAGAATGGGTAAATGTAGATTGATTGTTTACACCATCAAAATATAGAAAGACTAGGGGACACGCAATGAAGTTACAGTGTAACCTATTTAATATTAATAAGAAAAAATATTTTTTCACTCAATGCGTAATCAAACTCTGGAATTCATTACCGAAGGATATAGTAAATGCTGTTAGTGTTTAAGAAAGGTTTGGACAAGTTCCTGCAGGAAAGGTCCATAAACCATTATTAAAGAGGACGTGGGAAATCCACTGCTTGCCCCAGTACAAGTGTTGTGGAACCTGTGTCTTTTGGGGAAACTGCTAGGAACTTGTGACGTAGATCAGCCACTGTTGGAAACAGAATACTGTGCTTGATAGACTTTGATCTGACCCAGTATGGCATATCTAACCTCATCGCTTTGTCTACTTGCCTGCTTTGACTATAAAGGCCTACCTAAAACTAACAGAAATTAATTTTTTGCCTCTAAGCAAGCTAAGAATTATTTATGCTTTTTTAATGAAAAAAAAAAACAGACTGTTGCAAGTAAATCCTACAAGCTATCCCAAGCTTTAAGTCACCAAATGTACTATTAAAGTAATGTTCACTTACCCACAGAGGCTTCATCTGCTCTTAGCTTTCCGTTTCACTTTTAAAGAACAATTCTCCGACAGCTCACCTAGCTGCAAAGCCCATTGTTACTTTTTACCCATGCATCATGTAACCTAATTTTCAGAGAAAAAGGATGTTATTAATTGCTCTTTGGACAACTGTCCATGACAATAAAGTCATAGGTTACAAGACCTGCAAACTTTGTACCTACATTTTCTATGGACAGGATACATCTGAAAATCCAAGGTATGAGTTGTACTTTTGAGAAACACCCTAAACAATGTCTCAGGAATACCTTTGCCCAGTCTTATTCATGCGAAAGCCACCACATTCTTAGAGCTGGATTGAATGTCTTGTGTAAATGTCTGACAATTGCCCTCTTATAGGGTTATCAGCAACATGGAGGAGTAGCCTAATGGTTAGAACACTGGTGCCAAAACCAAGAGACCAGGGTTTGATTCCCACTAGTACTCCTTGTGATCTTGGGCAAGTCACTTAACCCTCCATTGCCTTGGAAGAAAGGCCTGGCAATCTACTTCTGGTCACACTGTCAAGAAAACCCAGGAGTTGCTGGGTTGCAAGGAGACTCAAAGGTGCATATTTGCATTGCATATGGGATACTTTTCTAAGGAGCTATGTACATGTACACCCCATGTATGTTTATTGATCATGGTATTTTAGTGGTTTATGTGCATAAATAATTTAAGCAGTAGCTATTCTGTAAGTGCACATATCAGGTCGATCGTATATACTTGGCACTGTGTGAATGTATGGGGTGGTGTTTGGGCTGAGTCCTAATTTATGCATATTTTGGAAAAATATTGGTGTAGGCATTTACACCAGGCATAGTGCTGGCGGAAGGCATTCGCACTTGAAATTTACACATATTTTCCACCATTGATGCTCCTATTTTATAACATAATGTACACACATACCTTGTTCTATAAAATGAGCATGAAATATGCTCATGAAAACATGCGTAAATCTAGCCTACCCTTACAAGACTGCCCTCCACAAGTTTTCATTCTTTTTTTTCTAAAGTAGTTTCAGTACTTCAGCAAATCTTCTGTATCTTCTTCAGGTGAACCATGGCTTTCTTATTAATCACTGTCATCAGCCATTCTTACTATGGAAGGAAGAAATATCTGCTCTGCCTTCACACATGCCACCCCCATCTTTCCACAGAGCCTATCTGCCTCGAGCAAGACTGGACAAGTCCAAAGCCAAAACAAACCATTTCAAGGAGCAGAGCAACTCTTAAGGACTTTCAGAGTAAAGCTGGCATTACAGACTAATGCCGAATAAAATCATGGCAGAAGATTATACATCAAGAAGGCTGAAAACATGCAGAAACAAGAAGCCAAACAAAAAATGAGAAGGGACCTTGTTGTCAGAAAAGGACTATAAAGGGTAAATGTTAGATCCAAAAATTAAAAAGCAGAGGGTATTTACTTTTTCACTTTTTCTTTCAGGCAGCTGGCTGGTGTTCCGATATAGTAGCATAGCTAAGTGGCAGCAGAGAAAGACCTGCATGAGCCATCTAGTTTGCCCATTGAGGTGGTAAGGGTTGCACCCACAACTCTGTGCAAGTACCCCCTCTGCGCCTACATTTAGGGTTGTACCCACCAATCCATACATGTTGTTCCCCTCTTTGCCCTTGTTTAGGGTTGTACCCACCACTCTATGCAGGTATAGTACAGAACATTTTGTGATAGATCTTTGTCCATCTATTGGGCTATTTTATTATTGGATGCAGGGCCATCGCGAGCATGAATTGCGCCCTGTGCGACTTGCACATCAGGCGCGCCCCCCCGCGGCAGGAGAGAAGAGGCTCACCCTATGTGCAAGTCGCCGGCGCGCTAAGCAGATCTGTTCCTCCCTGCTCTGACGCCGTGTCAGAGGAGGGAGGGTCCAGATCTGCTTAACGTGTCGCGAAAAGGCTTAAGGGGTGCATTTTAGCTCTCTGCCTTGCCTGCCGCCACTGAGAGAAGAAAAAGTGACAGCGGCAGGCAATGGCAGACAGCTGAAATGAGCCCCTTAAGCTTTTGTGCCCTGTGCGAGCAGTGCGGTCGCACATGGCTAGGTATGGCCCTGATTGGATGTATGACTATCAGGGATGGTGATGAATGAAAACTAGATCCCAATGGTACATTCAGAAAGCTTAATTAAGCTTGACCAGGAAGTGCTTTCAGCCATCCAGAAAGCTCTCTCAGTCCTGACCCTTTTTGCGAATCTGTTTTCTATGGGATGACCTAAAGATGGAGAAAACTATTAAAACATCCTAATGTCTTTTGATCTAAGAGAAGCTGGGACAGTTAAGATCTGGCAATATGGACCTTCAGTTTTGCAGGAAATGTAAATCTTAGATCACTTTGATGGATGTTTATTATTTTTGATTTCCTGTTGTTGACATGCTGGGCTTCAAAGTGCATTACATTACACTGGGACACGTTTACTGAGCTGCGTTAATGTTTTGTAGGTATTGCATGTTAAGAATCAAAATCAGTGCATGGTACATGCAACTGTCATGTGCTACTTGTTGGAAATGTGTAGAGCATATCCCCAGTAGATATCATATTCATTCAAACCCTAATGCATGTCAACAGCATTCACGCTTAACATGAAATGGTGTTAAGTGCACTCATGCTAACTGCAATATTGATGATGAACACATATCACTAATCACCATGCTAACTGCGATGTGCAGTCACACCCACTCTCGCCCCTACCCCACCGAATTAACCATGTGCTGTCTATTTTACATTTGCACTAATTGTTAGCATGGATCAGGGCTGGCCTGTCCGCTAGGGGAGCTAGGCGGCCACCAGCAGCGGCAGCACGAGTGGGTGGTAGTGGCACACATGGGCGACCATGACACCACCCCCCCTCCCCAGTTGCTGCTGATTGCATTTGGGGAGGGAGGTAGGCAGCCAGGCAGCGGCAGTATTTCCAAGATAGAATTGGTGGTGGCGGCAGCAGCTGAAGGGGACGGTATCAGTGGTGGGGGGGGGGGGGAGGATGGCAAAGCCGGAGTTTCTGCCTGCTCTGTCGTGGATCCTTGCATGCTGGTTAGCACAGCTTAGTAACCATGCCCCATTATGTCAGACAGCATAAAATAAATGCAAATTTATGCATGGCATATAAAATTAACAGTGTAAACAATAAGAATAAACTAGTGCGAATCACAGTATCTGGATAGAAGTAAACAACACACTTCCCCAGTTTCTGGGATATAGTAAAAGCAGCATTTCAGTTATAATATGCTCAAATATCTCCGATGATCTGCCAACATTCATATTTGACAGGATTCCATGTGCTGCTTACATATGGGGGTCTGACCCTCTGATAAGGGCCCGAACAGTGGCCACCAATTTATTTTGATTCATAAAAGTGGCAGAGAACAGAAAGAGCGAGCTTTTTTCATTTTCTAGGCTTTATATGTCCCATTGTTTTGCATTCTCTTTTCACTGCTCAGTGGGTGTGGGTCGATGCCTCAGACTACGCTTTCCTTGTTTATGGCATCATCAGAGGACCAGTAGCAGTAGGATATTTGTCCTCCAAGTGACCTGTAGAGAGAAGGGAAATCCTCAAGCAGCCTTGTTTATCCATCACTTATCTGTTATTGTAACCCTGTTTTTTTTCATGTTCTTAACAGAACAACAGAACCTCTGGTAGATCAACTTGTAAGATTTACTATTTATATCCAAAGACTTTCAAAAATAAGAGACCAAAACTGATTCACTTCAGAACACTGCTTCATTTTCACTAGAAATTGAGTTTAGCATTCTTTTCCCTACTAGAATGGAGCTGTAATATAAAAAAGAAAGAGCAAAGCTGCCAAACCTCTCTTGTGACTTTTCATACAGAGACGATGTAACAGATGGTCTGAGGAGGCTATAAGCAGGTAGCAGTAAACACAATCTTCACATTGCGAAGTAACTGGGGATGTAAGAAAGGAATTGTGATAATTTGATAAACTAAGTGAACCTGATCAAAACAGAGAGCGTGTCCAGTTCAACATACAAGCTCACATCTCAGTGTTGTTATTACTACTACTACTGAGCATTTGAATAGCGCTACAAGACATATGCAGCACTGCACAGACATGTAAGGGAAAGTCCCTGCTCATCAGAATTTACAATCTAGTCAAGACAGACAACACAAGGGAAATAAAAGGAGCTCAGGTGAGTCAAGATCTGAATGCGGCAGCGAAGAGGTGAGTTTCAGCCTGGAATTGAAAAGGGTCAGAGAAGGCGCCTGAACTACAGACTCAGGTAGTTTGTTCCAGGCATAAAGTGCAGCAAGGTGAAAGGAGTGAAGTCTGGAGTTAGCAATAGAAGAGAAGGGCACAGATAGAAGTGATTTGCCAGAAGAGCGGAGTTCCCAAGTGGGGGGGGGGGGGGGGTGTAGGGAGAGATAAGAGAAGAAAGGTAGTGAAGAGCTGCAGAGTGAATGCACTTATAGGTCAGCAGGACAAATTTGAACTGGATGTGGAAACGGATAGAGAGCCAATGAAGTGACTTGAGAAGAGGGGTAATATGAGCATGATGAGGCTGGCAGAAGATTAGCCACACAGCAGAGTGTTGAACAGATTGAAGGGGAGACAGATGATTCAGAGGGAGACCAGCAAGGAGCAGGCTACTATAGTCAAGACAGAAGGTGATTAAAGAGTGGATAAGTGTCTTAGTAGAGTGTTCAGAAAGGAATGGGTGGATTTTGTTGATGTTATAGAGAAAGAAACGGCAGGTTTTAGCTATCAGATGGATGTGTGTGGAAAAGGAGAGCGAGGAGTCAAAGACGACCCCAAGGTTGCGAGCTGAGGAGACAGGGAGGAGTAGAGAGTTATCCGCAGAGACTGAGAAAGGAGGATGAGGAGAGGAGGTTTTAGGGGGAAAAATAAGAAGCTCATTTTTGGCCATGTTCAATTTCAAGTGGCGACGAGACATCCAAGCAGCAATGTCAAAAAGGCAGGCAGAGATCCAGGTCTGGATTGCCAGAGAGATTCCAGGTGTAGAGAGGTAGATCTGGGAGTCATCAGCATAAACATGGTACTGAAAGCCATGGGAAGAGATAAGTGCACAAAGGGACTGGGTATAGAGAGAGAGAAAAGGAGAGGACTCAAGACAGATCCTTGGGGTACACAAACCGAGAGCGGGATAGCAGCAGAGCAGGATCCACCAGAACAAACACTGAAAGAGCGATGGGAGAGATAAGAGGAGAACCAGGATAGTACAGAGCCCTTAAAACCAAGAGAGGACAGGCTATCAATGAGAAGATTCTGGTCAACAGTGTCAAAAAAGGCAGAGAGGTTAAGGAGGATGAGGACTGAGTAAAGGTCCTTGAATTTTGCCAGGAACAAGTCACTGGAGACTTTGGCAAGAGCCATTTCAGTAGAATGTAAAGGATGAAAGCCAAATTGTAAAGGATCCAGGAGGGCTTGAGAGGAGAGAAAGTCAAGGGAATGGCGGTGAACTGCATGTTCAATTAGTTTAGAAATGAAGGGGAGGAGGGAGATGGGTCGATAGTTAGAAGGACAGGTAGGATCAAGTGAGGGTTTCTTGAGGAGAGGTGTAACTACAGCATGCTTGAAGGCTGCAAGGAAAGTTGCAGTGGAGAGCGATAGGTTAAGAATATGAGAGATGGAAGGGAAAACAGTGGAGGAGATGGGACTTAGGAGACAGGTGGGAATGGGATTAGAGGAGCAGGAGGTGAGTTTGGAGGAGGAAAGAAGGCGTGTGGTTTCCTCCTCAAATATCACAGAAAAGGAAGAGAGGGTAGCAGAGGTAGAGGGGAAAGTTAGGAGTGAAGAAGGGAAGAGGTGAAGGAGGGGAAGTAGCTGACTTTGTGGGGAATTGGTAGGTGATCCTGTGTATTTTATCATGGAAATAGTCAGCCAGGGTTTGGGCAGAAAGGGAGGGAGAGGTCGGAGGTGGAGGCACCTTGAGGAGAGAGCTGAGAGTAGTAAAGTGACTGAAAAATCAGAGGCAAGAGAGGTAGTCAGATGGACATAATAGTCTTGTTTGGCGAGTGCTATGGTTGACTAGAAAGAGACAAAAATGAATTTGAAATGTAGAAAGTCTGCAAGAGAGCAGGATTTGAGCCAAGCATGCTCAGCTGAATGGGCACAGGAACACAGATTGCGGGTAGTGGATGAAAGCCAGGGCTGGGGGGCAGTATGCCTCAAAGGACATGGCATGGGCAGAGTGAGAGCATCCAGAGCAGAGGAGAGTGCAGCATTATAGGAAGCTACTGCTTCATCAACAGACGTAGAGGACATAGTGGAGGAAAGAGATGATCCAACAGTGGAGGAGAGAACCAAAGGGCCAATAGCATGAAGAGGTTGGAAGAGACAGGATGAGGTTGAGGCGGCAGGTGATGAAGAGTGAAGCTTAGCAGGTGATGGTCAGATAAGTGAAGAACTGATGTACAGATGTTTGAGGGTAAGCAATTAGAGGAAAATAAATGGTCAAGGCAGTGGTGATGCTGGTGAGTGGAGGCAGTACAGCAAAGCTGGAGGTCAAATGAGGAGGTAAGAGAAAGGAGCTTTAAAGCATAAGGATCAGGGGAGTTAACATGAATGTTAAAAATCCCTGAGAATAGGGATTTGGTGTGGCTGTGTTGGAGGTATTGGGGGGTCTGTTATTAAGCCCCGGAGACTGCTGCCACTGTGTGCCGGCTGCTGGAATCACTTCCTTCCCTCTACCATCAGGCAGGCAGCGGCGGGACAACTTCAATTCCAGGGAGGACCCTGTTGGCTATATCTGTGTGCCTCACAGCTACCTCTGCGGATTTGGTGTGGCTGTGTTGGAGGTATTGGGGGTCTGTTATTAAGCCCCGGAGACTGCTGCCACTGTGTGCTGGCTGCTGGAATCGCTTCCTTCCCTCTACCATCCGGCAGGCAGCGGCAGGACAACCTTCAGCAAGGACCTTCTATTCCCTCTATATATTGTAGCTGTCTCCGAGACCGCGGAGCGTGTCCGCGGGGCGTGCTCCGAAGGGGCATGTCCAAAGGGGCGAGACACGCCCCTTTGGCGGCATTTCGGCGTCTGAGCTTAACGTATAGTTTCTTTTACTTTCGGTTTCCTTTAGTTTTATTATGGGGAAACGGAAGGCAAAGGCTGGGGGTAAAACAACGGATGTTGTGACGGATAAGTTGTCCATTGGTCCTATGGATAAACATCTTGTGCCATTCCCAGTTGCACAGTCTTCCCCTGAAGTGCCTCCCTCAGTTCTGGAGGGAGGTCCCCTCCTCCTCCTTCTTTTGGGGTTTCTTTTTCTTCTGTGGAGTCCCATGACAAGGTGAGTTCTAGTACCTTAGAGGTACTTTTTCCTAAACCGGTTCAGTTAGCTGGGGTTGGAGGTTCTTCGGGACTTCCTAACCTTCCCCCTGATTCTTTGGTAACCTTAAAAGATCTTTGGGGAGCCCTTAAAACTATTGATGATAAAATGACCTCCACTTTAAGTTCTTTATGTGTTTTTTCGAAAGAAACAGTTGCTTCTTTGAAGCAGCTTGACGATAAAGTTTCTTATGTTGATGCAGCACGTATTAAACTTGAATCCCAGGTTAGCCCGTTGCATTCTGCGAACGTGGCTGGTATCAAGGATTCTTTGATCCTACATAGTAAAGTGGAGGCACTGGAAAATTCTTTTCGTCTTTATAATTTCGTTTTTAAATTTTCCACATACTTCTCTCTTAGCGCCCAGAATTCTTCTGGATAAGTATTTGAGAGAAGTTTTGTATTTGAGTGACTTAATTGAGTTTTCTCAAATGTACTACATTTCCTCTGCAGTGAAAAAGGTATCCCCAGACGAAGGGGGTTTAGATGTAATTGAACCTTCAATTTCTAATTTGACGGCCTTTTTAGAGGATTCCACAGATGTAATAAGTACTCGGGCTACTCTCCTTGTGACTTTGAAATCTCTAGATGCTAAGCAACGAATACTTAAAACTTTTTTAAAATACAAAGCGTCTAAATTTTGTGGTCACAGTATAAATATTTTTCCGGATGTTGCAAGTAGCACCCAGCTTCGGCGGAGGCTTTTTTTTAGCTCTTAAGCCTCAGATCCTACAGCTGGGTGCTACTTTCTTTCTTCCTCAGATTTCCTTGCAAATGTGTTGTAAATTATGAGGGTGCTTCATATATTTTTACTGATGTATCTCATTTGGAAAAATGTATGGCAGACAGAAGGGTCGGGTGAGTTTTTCAGGGGAGTGTAGTTATAAGATTTTGCCTCCTGTTATGTGGGCTTTTGTGCCTTATTGCTTAATCTGATTATTTTTGGTTTATTGTAATTCCACTGCCGAATCCCAGTAATGTGGTCTATATCAGATTCCATTTCCTTTTTGTGATGATTTTGTATGATGGTATATTTTCCTTTCTGATTGTCTTTTATCTTTAGTTGGTGTAAAACTGATTAAAACCTAATAAAAAAAAAAATCCCCGAGAATAAGAGTTGGGGAAGAGGAATCCGGGAAGAAGGAAAGCCACGAGTCAAAGTCAGTGAGAAAGGTAGAAGTAAATTTGTCAGGAGGTCAATAAATAACAGCTACCCAGAGAGGTAGTGGAGTGAAAAGACGGATGGAGTGGACTTCAAAGGAGGGAAAGGAGTGAGACTGAGGCAGCAGGAGGGGTTGCAATTGGCAAGAAGGAGAAAGTAGAAGCCCAAAACCACCACCACGGCCAGTGGGACAAGGCATGTGGGAGAACTGATAACCACCATGACAGAGAGCAATGACAGATGCCGTGTCTTCTGGGAGGAACTAGGTCTCAGTTAGAGCAAGAAGATGGAGAGCAATAGAGATAAAGGGATCATTTGAGATGGAGTGTCCGTTCCACAAGGCACATGAGAAAGGGAGAGGGATATGAAGAAGATCTCTTCTCAGAGTGCAACAAAAGTCTAGGGGGGCCAAGGTTGGGATTGATATCTCCGGATGAGAGAAGGAGGAGTAGAAGAGTGTGGGGCAGAGAGGCTACAGTACAGCGGAAATAAGGGTGAGGTTGTCTTAGAGAGAGAGGAGATGGCTGAATGAGAGGGGGAAAGTGGCGAAGCTCAAGAGCTAATGACAGGGTAGAGGACAGAATGGAGGAGGAAGTGAGGATGGTGAAGGGGAGATAAGGAGATTAAGTATGTCTTGCAAAGATTCTCAGGTTCTATTACACATTAGAGTATGGCCTTATTTATGTTTACGTTAACCCTGATCTGTGTTATACCCATGGCAAGAGGTTACCCCCCTCTATGGGCCCGATTCAGAGTTGTGGGTTACGGGACATGCAGTCCCACAAGCCATCTGGACCCTATTCCTCCTCCTGCTCTCCCTGCAGAGCTAGAGCCACAGGACAGAGCGAGCCAGCGGGGGGCAGGGTCGGGAGGGGCAGGGACGGGCTGAACCAGCAGAACATTAAGGGCTGATTCAGGTCATGGCCCTGTATGCCCTGCCAAGTCAGAGGGGACATGCTGCTTATTCCACCTTCGAGGTGGAATAAGCAGCACTGACCCCCATTTGGCCCCCTGGGATTCCCCCCGGGGCCAAGTGCAGGAGGGTCCCCGCCACCTGATCCAGGTCCTGGCTGGCCAGCCGTGGGTTGGGTGGCAGGGATGAGGGGGGCCTTAGCCATGTGGCCAGCAACATCTGCAGGGAGGATGTCCTCACAGGCAGGCAGGAGCACGCTGGGCCATCCTCGGGCCAGATTCTGTGTACCACAGGAACCTTTTGTTCCCATGGTCCAGAATCAGGTCCTAATGGGCCCATCTTGCTCAGGGACATCCGGGCGTCCCAGAGGTACCCCTTCATGAATCGGACTCCACATGTTCCTGTGTGTCCTTTTTTTTTTTTTTTTATGTTTTTTTAATTTCGGAGGCATCCCAATGTTTTCTCATGCCCCCATATGATTTATTTTTTATAACTTCCCGTGTTCACCCTGAGACTTCACTATGAGCCCGATTCAGTTGCAGCTTGTGTGTAGCCCTGCAAGCCATTTGGACCCCCCTCCTGCTCTCCCCAACATGGCTAGAACCGCAGGATGGGGAGAGCCGTAGGGGGGGCGGGATCTGGGTGGAGCAGGTGCAGGCCAAGCCGGCAGGACATACAAGGCCGATTCAGGTCATGGCCCTGTACATTCTGCCGGATCAGAGGGGACATGCTGCTTATACCACCTCAAAGGTGGAATAAGCAGCACTGACCCAATGATCGGGCCCAAAGATCCCCCCCAGGGCCATAGCCAGATGCAGGCAAGTCCCCGCCACCCAATCCAGGCCTTGACTGGCCAGCCACGGGTCAAGGCAGTGGGGACGAGGGGGGTCTTAGCCATGTGGCCAGGGGTGCCTACAGAGAGAATGTCCCCACTGGCAGGCAGGGGCATGCTGGGCCGTCCTCAGGCCCGATTCTGCATACCGCAGGAATGTTTTCTTCCCGCAGTCCAGAATCAGATCCTAACGGATCTGTCTTGCTCAAGGATGTCCGGATGGCCCAGATGTGCCCCTTCGCGAATCGGGCTCTATGTCTTTGATTAATTTTCGAATGGAATACTCTGCATGCAATTAGAAAGTATGCTGTATTTTCCTTCAAACTTGAAACAATGTATCTCCCAAACTTAAAACAATGTTGTCAAGTACCTATAATATTATTTGCTCAAATTTAGTGGCAACGAAAAGGTCTCAGAATCACGGGCTCCCACTGACTAAGAACGTTACGTCAAGTGGTATAATTACCCCACAAACATCAACGACCTTAAGATTACCGCCACTAATTTTACTATTTTTTTAACATTTTTAAATATTTTGAAGACTTAATGCTTAATTCCAAAACTGTAGTGCTGTAGTGCTTAACTGTTAGGAGTTCAACCGCGGACTTCCATATTTTAGTTGGAAAAAACTTGTCACTTAACTTTCGGAAATCCAGCCGTTAGCTTCCATAATCCCGACGCTGTCAGGCGCGCTCAATAAAAGTGTTTCACCCTGGTGGTTTCTTCAGGGGAAAATCACACAAGCACTGTGAACAAAACAAGTGCATGTAATACAAACTTTCATATCAGCTGTTAAATAATAAAAATTGAGTAATAATAAGAAAAAGCCCCATACCTTCAGACTTATCCGATGATGTACCTCACAATGTTGCTACCGTCATCTATGTCTAATGCTACAAAAACGCCGCGCATGCGGAATGGTTTAAAGAGACTCCAGATCAGCTGCCATCTAGCGGATGTTGTGCCTTAAAAACAGGCTTCCCATTCAATCCGCATGTTTAGTCCTTGGGGGTTACAGTTTGTAATGTATGTATCCAATGTTGTTCACAATAAAGTAAAGCTTGTTCACGCGTTTTGCCAAACTGGGATGTCTCCAGCTGTTCTATACAGAAACATTTGAGATCCTCGTAGGTATGATGAAAGTTTAAACAGTGATCAATAATAGGCGCTTCTCGTCTGCGGCACTTTAGCTTACTTTTATGTTCATTCATCCGAACTTGGAAAGATCTTACAGTTTTTCCTACATACAGCAGATCACATGGACAACGTATACAGTAAACCACGTGGGTGGAAAAACATGAGGTGGAACTACGGAGCCTATATGTTCTGCCTTTATGGCTAAACTCTGATAGCTCCTGAGAAATCATGCAAATATTGCAAGTACCACATTTTGTGTGTCCACAGGTTACTGCAGTTACATCAGATGTGACAGGCCGTAAAACTGCTGGACTTAATAGTTCTTTAAAATTTCTTTGCCTCTTCCAGACACACCGAACCATATGGTTCTCAAGGCCCTTGATGCTGTCTAAAACATTCATATGCCGTTTGACACTACGCTGAAGACAAGAACTGAACGGGGTAAAACATGTGACTAAATTTACTTGCTGGGAAGTATTCTGTGACTCGGTTCTTTCAGGAGGATGCAGTAATAAATCACGATTGGTATACAAAGCCCGTTTATAGGCCTTATCCACCACCTTATAGGGATAGCCACGATGATAAAAATGGTTCTTTAAACTTTGAGACTGAACCTTAAAATCCTGGGTATCCGAACAGTTACGACGATAACGGATAAACTGGGACAAAGGTAGACTATCCTTTAATGGTAATGGATGTGCACTATTATAATGTAATACTGCATTTTTATCTATAGACTTTCGGAAAACAGAAGTATTCCATCCCATCCCAGATCTTTTAACCAAAACATCCAAAAATGTAATCTGCTCCGCATGGAAATTTAAAGTAAATTTAATGTTGATATCCCTATTATTCAACCATTCATGAAATTGAATCAAATTTGCCATTGATCCTTGCCATAAAACAAAAATATCATCTATATATCGCTGCCATAACTTGACAGATGCCTTGTACGGGGAATCAATAATCCATTTCCGCTCAAATTGCTGCATATATAAATTTGCAATGGACGGGGCGCAGGTGGCCCCCATTCCTACTCCAGACACTTGATGGTATATATGACCTTCAAAAACAAAGAAATTATTATATAGTGTTATTGTTGTAAGATCTGATAGCAAAGTCAGCTGATGCTCAGAAAGGTCACCCCGATCAGAAAGTGCCGTCATGACCGCGGAATGTGCTTGTGTTTGAGGAATGACAGTATATAAAGTTACTACATCCAAAGTTACCAATATAACTTCTGATTCTGTTGCCAATTGTACATTATCTTGTAAAATTTGCAAAAAAATGGGTGGTGTCCTTTATATAGGAAGGTATGGAAATCATGATAGGTCTTAAAAAAGAGTCTAAAAAAATTGATAACGGCTCCAACAGTGAACCCCGGGTGGACACTATAGGCCTTCCAGGAGGATTATGAATATTCTTATGGATTTTTGGAACAAGATAGAATTTCGCAATGATGGGATCAGACGGGTTCAAAAAACTCCATTCTTTTTTGGAAATAAGCTTTGCCTCCAATGCTTGCATTGTAACAGTCTTAATTTGTTGTTGGAGTTTAGACGTAGGATTAACCTGCAACTTTTGATAAACCTTCAGGTCTGACAACTGATGGAAGGCTTCATTCAAATATTGTTCCCGGCTCCAAATTACAATTCCACCACCCTTGTCCGCTCGTCTGATAACAATGTCTGTCCAAGACTGAAGAGCTCGTAATGCAACTTGCTCCGAAGCACTAATTTTTCCGCAAAAAATTGAAAACCCATCTATTCACAATACACTACAATAGTAAAGACATCCACTCAAAAGAATTAGATAAAGGCTAACCATTCTTTGTCTGACATCTCACTACAACATAAAAAGAAAACTCTCCCTATCAGATTCTGAACTTCTCTCCATGATTATACCCCACATAATGTCTATATGTAAATAATGTATATAAGTTGCACTGTTCTGTGCCATTCAGTTTAATATTACTCTGTTTATTTTATATTGCTTATAGTTATCTGATGTTATATGTAAAACAAACTATGCTTTGTTGAATGTTGTTATCTGTAAACCGCAGCTGAACTATGGAAGCAGCGGTATATAAGTTCTTGTTAAATAAATAAATAAATAAATAAATAAATAATAGTATATTGTGAATTGCGTCGAGTAGACTCAGCCTGCTGTATATCCTTCAAGATCAAATCCCGATATAATAATAAAGAAGGAGGGGGAGGAATCGGTGGAGACCAAGAAGATTTCAAGGGAAGAGGAATCCGATTCTGATCAGAGAACATGTTACAAGAAGCAGGTTGCTGACTAAAATAGACTTGTAAATGAAGCTTTCTAATTAGTTGTTCCAAATCAACTCGTAATTGGAAAAAATCATGTTGTAAACAGGGAACATAAGACAACCCCTTATTAAGGACCGCTAATTGTTCTACCGGTATAGCCTTACCGGAGACATTCACGATTAAAGAATCTACATCCGCCGCCTGGGACCAGCCCCTCGCTGTGTTTTGGTTCGATGATCATTGTCCTTCTTCTTCTTGTTTTCTTTTCCTGTTTCGTCCAAAAAATCCTTACGGCGCCCAGAACCTTCAGAATCTACTGAATTGGTATCTTCTGAGGTGTTGTCAAAACTAACTTGCTTTCTCTTTGATTTTTCTTTCCGCTTTAGGTTCATCCAAGGGTAAACGTATCCTTTAGTGTAGTCATCATAATCCCGGCGCAGTTCGCAATCATGACTTCTATTTCTTCCGTTAACGTATCTTGTCACCCACTAACGTACCCAGAGGCTAAAAAGGGCTTGGGCCATTTGATGGGACAGTATTTTTATGGCTAGAGCTCCTATGAAGGCTTTAGCAAGGCCTTCTGGATCCTGTAGTTTTCACCGTTAGCCAAAGAAGTGTAGTTGAAGCAGAGGGTAAGGTTTAAACTCAGGCTTTATTCCCCGTCCGGGGTGGATTCATAACAGTGGAACTTAAAGCAGGTCAGACCCTTCGTCTGATAACACAATTAAAGAAAAATACTTTCAACACAACTTAGCTTTCTTCAGCATTAAACCATGAACAAAAAGTAACAGAAAACAGTTCCTTTTACTCACGGAACTCTTGCACCTGTTTCTTCTCATAAACAGTTCTGGCTGCTTTTAAGATAGAGATGCTACACAATCAGATAATGTGTACGTGCAATCCATCTAATTTTCCTCTAAGGATTCTTCAAGAGGTTCAATCTGCATCTCCTCTTCATCTGAGTAAACTTCTGGCTCCCAACTGCCGTTAAAGTTATAAGGTTCTTGTCGGGGAGTTAAAACACTCTCCTCCCCCACTATACCAGTGGCCCGTGGGTAACTACTGTATTTCCTGTAGTTGGGTTCCTGAGAACTACAGAGCTCTTGATACGTGCATAGAAAGTCAGGGTATTGCAAACCTCTCTTATTAGGGTAACAACGCCTACCTTTAGGCACTGCTGTTTCCTGCTCTCTCGGATAAGCACTGCTCTGCTTGGAAGCCCCTTTTCCACGGTGTTTCTCTGACTCATTCAAATGTGCTTCAGGGTAAAAGTTTTCCCCTTCTGCATTTCTGGTGTTAGGTAATTTATATCTTAAAGCCTTGGCTGTTGGACTGCCTTCTCTGCTTGCCTCACAGCAACGCTCCTGGGAATATTGAGAGGATGTGCACTGCTGTTCCCAACAGCTTCTCTGAGAATCACCAACCTCATGTACTCTGGATAATCCCCTTGGCTCCGTCCTCACAGCTCCACGGACACTGCTCTCAAGCTCAGCAGTACCTAACGGTTCTCCCGTAGTTCCAACTACAGCCTTTGTAGTTCCTACTACTTCTCTCTCCGTTCTACTTTCTCCTTCAGTTCCTCTACCTTCCGGTAAGTGATTTTTAAGTACGTTCAAACTGGTGTTAGCCTGGGCTCCGCCCCCATGCAGGTGCTCTTCATTTTCTAATGAATTCTGTGCTCCCTTTCTGTTCGGGCGTTCCCTAACACCTCGTGGCTTTGTTTTCATCCGTTGCTCATAGCAACCTTTCCCTATGTGTAAACCTGAGCTGTCAGTTTCCCTTACATTTTGCTCACAACCCCCTACTTCCATGGGTTCTGGTGGTGCTACCTTATGACAATCTATATGTTTCTTCGTGGTTTCAATAATATAAACCATCAAATCACCCCGTTCAGTTCTTGTCTTCAGCGTAGTGTCAAACGGCATATGAATGTTTTAGACAGCATCAAGGGCCTTGAGAACCATATGGTTTGGTGTGTCTGGAAGAGGCAAAGAAATTTTAAAGAACTATTAAGTCCAGCAGTTTTACGGCCTGTCACATCTGATGTAACTGCAGTAACCTGTGGACACACAAAATGTGGTACTTGCAATATTTGCATGATTACTCAGGAGCTATCAGAGTTTAGCCATAAAGGCAGAACATATAGGCTCCGTAGTTCCACCTCATGTTTTTCCACCCACGTGGTTTACTGTATACGTTGTCCATGTGATCTGCTGTATGTAGGAAAAACTGTAAGATCTTTCCAAGTTCGTATGAATGAACATAAAAGTAACTAAATTGCCACAGACGAGAAGCGCCTATTGTTGATCACTGTTTAAACTTTCATCATACCTACGAGGATCTCAAATGTTTCTGTATAGAACAGCTGGAGACATCCCGGTTTGGCAAAACGCGTGAACAAGCTTTACTTTATTGTGAACAACGTTGGATATATACATTACAAACTGTAACCCCGCAAGGACTAAACATGCGGATTGAATGGGAAGCCTGATTTTAAGGCACAACATCCGCTAGATGGCAGCTGATCTGGAGTCTATTTAAACCATTCCGCACGCGCGGCGTTTTTGTAGCATTAGACATAGATGACGGTAGGAACATTGTGAGGTACATCATCGGATAAGTCTGAAGATATGGGGCTTTTTCTTATTATTCCTCAATTTTTATTATTTAACAGCTGATATGAAAGTTTGTATTACATGCACTTGTTTTGTTCACAGTGCTTGTGTGATTTTCCCCTGAAGAAACCACCAGGGTGAAACGCTTTTATTGAGCGCGCCTGACAGCGTCGGGATTATGGAAGCTAACGGCTGGATTTCCGAAAGTTAAGTGACAAGTTTTTTCCAACTAAAATATGGAAGTCCGCGGTTGAACTCCTAACAGTTAAGCACTACAGCACTACCGTTTTGGAATTAAGCATTGAGTCTTCAAAATATTTAAAAATGTTAAAAAAATAGTAAAATTAGTGGCGGTAATCTTAAGGTCGTTGATGTTTGTGGGGCAATTATACCACTTGACGTAACGTTCTTAGTCAGTGGGAGCCCGTGATTCTGAGTCCTTTTCGTTGCCACTAAATTTGAGCAAATAAAATTATAGGTACTTGACAACATTGTTTTAAGTTTGAGAGATACATTGTTTCAAGTCTGAAGGAAAATACAGCATACTTTCTAATTGCATGCAGAGTATTCCATTCAACAGTTATATCATTACTCTGACGATAAGTGACCACTATTTAGTTTGATTAATTTTCTACCTGCCGCACGCCACTCTGTGGAAGTTACCCTCCTCCCCCCATTCATGCTATGCGAGCGTTTCCTCCTCAGTTGTTTATAATAATATGAACTTATAAGTATCTGAAAAAATGACTATTAGGAAGGCTCCATTCCTGCTTAACCCTATGAAAAATAGGGAAAACCCCCTCTTCGAATTACAAAAGATCTCCCAATGATCACATGACTTGTCCACAAATCCACAAATCATAACTCTCAGATTCCAACCCTGGGATAAAATTTGGATTCACCCTCTGAGAGAATTCCAAGGATATCCTAGAGGAAACCTCTCAAATCCTTCGCCATTCCTCCCAAGTCCATTTCAGGGTCTGAGTAAGGAACAGATTTCGCTCTCCTTATTTTTTCCACTTTTACAGCATCCAGGAATATCTAAGTAAGTGGCTCATACTACTCCTTCAAACTTATTTTTCCATTTTGGAACAGAGGGGTAAGTAAAAAATCTTCCTTCCTATAATACAAAGAAAACTAAGGTTCTTAAATTTAAGATGTAATTCAGAGGTGCTACTAGCAATTACTGCTTTCATGCTAGAAAACAAAAAATAGAAATGTAAGTAAGCATACCGGACAACTGCCTATTCCCCCAGCGTAAATACAGGGTAGGTATCTGGAGACTCAGCAGAGCATACTATTAGATCTGCTTCTCTAATGATTAGTAGTCATTTTTCTCTGAAATCCTAACACATAGATAACGCAGAGCTTGCTGTCAGAGTGCCTTCCCTCTCTCCGATTCTCAATTAAGACTAGTTATAGGGACATAGGAGGGGATCCTTCTCCCTCAAAACCCGAACTGAAATGGCTAAAGGGACGAAGGAGGAAATCCTACTCCCAAGTAATAATGGCTACAGAGGAAATGAGAAACGGTCCTGCTTCCTCAAGGTCTAAGAAAAATGACTATGATACTAAAGGTCACTTGGGAGAATATAGTGCTGAGAAAAAGTTGGTGAACATTTTAGGGTGGTCTTATTGTAACACAATTTACACTCAAAACGTGGTTAGATTCTGATCTAAACTCTGATAAAAGAGAACGATAACCCTAATGAACAAATAACTCAGACAAAAAGGATATATTCTGATTATTTATTCTAAAAAGATTCTACAAAAGGTATCTTTTTGTGAAAAAGTATCTGAACCCTTCATTCTATAGAAACATAACGACAGAAAAAGACCACATGGCATATCTAGTCTGTCCTTCCATATCAACAACTACAACAGTCCCCTTTTTTCCTTTAGAGATCCTCTGTGTTTGTCCCATGCTTTTTTGAATTCCGTTACTGTCCTCATCTCTACCACCTCCACTGGGAGACTATTCCACAGATCCCTGATGGGATGTGGGTGGAGCAGGGGCAGGCCTAACTGGTGGCACTCCTGCTGGAGGAAGGGCCTAATGCTTAGAGCAATAGGCTGAGAACCAAGAAAACCAGGTTTGAATCCCACTGCCACTCTGTGATCTTGAGCAAGCTGCTTAATCCTCCAGTACCTCAGGTACAAGCTTAGATTGTTAGCCTTCCAGGGACAGGAAAATGCCTACTTTACCTGAATGTAATTTGTCTTGAGCTAACACAAAAAAAGGCATAAGCTAAATCTAAAATCCTTTCCATTCTTTAACTAACCGTTCCCTATACTCGTTGATCAATCTCTCATTGCCCTTGAAGGATTTTGGCCCATTCTTCCATATAGAACTACTTCAACTCCTTGATATTTGAGGGCTTCAAGTCAAACTCTCTCCATTGCATGGATTGTTTCTCTAGTGATAAAGACAGGAATTATGTTAAGGAGGAATGAATTAGAGAACTTAAAGAGATGGGATCAACTCAATATAGTGCTCTAGACAGGGGTGGCTCAAGGCAATCTCCTGCCTGAGGCAGTCTGAAATGGCGCCCCCCCCCCACCTTAGAGGGGGTGGGGATTTTTCAGAAATCCAATCAGAGACTGAACCAAACCAAAAAGCCGATTAGATTATATGGAGGAAATGCAAGATGTTTGCACACAGGGCCATATCGAGCTGAAATCGCACCCTGTGCAACTTGCAGCTCGGGCACACGCCCCCCTCTCCCTCCATACCTCCGTCCAGCGCTGCTGGCTCTTTCCCTGCTGCTACTGCCCTCTGTGTTTTTTTCATGGCGGCGCCGGCAGCAGGGAAAGATCAGGCAGCGCTGGACGAAGGTATGGGGAGGAGGAGGGGGCTTGCGCCCAAACTGAAAGGCGCCTGCACCTTAAGCAGATCGGTCGCTCCCTGCTCTGACATCGTGTTGGAGGAGGGAGGGACCAGACCTGCTTAAAGTGCTGCGAAAAGGCTTGGGGAGTGCATTTCGGCTGCCTGCTATTGTCCTGCCAGCGACGGCAGGGCAACAGCAGACAGCCAAAATGCACCCCCCAAACCTTTCCGCCCTGTGCGGCTGCACCGCTTGCACAGGGCTAGTTACGGTCCCGTTTGCACATCAAGGAACCAAAAGACAGCAAGAACCAACAGCACAGTTTATAAAACTAAATTATAACTAATTTTTATTTTGTTGTTATAAACTGTGTTATGGTTCTTGCTTTTTCTTTTTCAACATATATTTGCATTCACAGTAGGTGCAGAGCAGATCCAGGACATTCACCCACAGAACTCAATATTTTAAAAAAAAATCAGATTCTGATCATCTTACTAACAACAGCAACAACAAACACTATTCTCCAGTACCAGGCATATTGTGAACTAATACAAAACCGTACAACAAAGAGTAAACCTACCATACCATATCAGCACAAACTTCCAAAACGCACATAAGGAGCCCATCCAAAAAAAGCGTCACTGTAAATACTACAGTGGGCCCTGGAACATCCATAAACCTATTTGAAAAGATGAAAAGTCAAATTACTACAGTACAGTATAGATCTTTATGTACAAACTCAATGTTAACAGAACACCTGACCTCAGTCACACACTCACAACATCGACCCTCACCAAGTACAGAATAAGTAACCACAATTAAAGTAAAAATAAAAATATGTAGACAAAATTTAAACTGAAACCCCTAGAAGCCAGAGTCCACATGCAGTGCAACATCAGATACATAAGAGATGCAGTTCCCCAATACTGTGTAAAATATAAAAATAGCACAAAGTCCAATCACTAAAAATAAATAAAATATTTTTTTCTACCTTTGTTATCTGACCATTTTATTCTCTGATCATGCTGGTCCCAATCTGAGGCTTCTGCTTTCCTGTCCTCTTAGCTCTCTTTCTGTGGTCTATGGTCCATGATACATCTGCCATTTCTTATCTCTTCTTTTGTTTTCTTCACTTCCTTCCATTGGCCCATTTCCAGTTCCAGTAACCCTCCCCAGTATCAGCCCCCTTTCCAGTCCTTCCCTCCCAGTACCTTCCAATGTCATCTGCCTTGCATTCCCACGACAGCCATTGGTGTCCATTCCCTTCCAGTCCCCCTCCTTCCCCACTGTCCAGCCCCTTCTAGTCCAAATACCATCCCAGATATCAGCTCACATCCACTCTCAGTGCCACCCCCCCCCCAGTCAGCTCCCTTCCAGTCGCCCTACCCTCTGTCCATCCCCCTTCCAGTGTCATTTGCATGTCAGCTCCCTTCCAGCCTCCTCCCCATTATCCAGCCACCTACCACTCCCATCCACAAGTGTCAGCTCCCTTCCAGTCCCCCTTCAGTACATCCCAGGTGTCAGCTCCTTTCCAGCCCCTTCCTTCCTGCCCCCTCCTTCCCCTGGCAGACCCTCTCATTATCTGCTCCCTTCCAGTCCTATTCTACCATCCTCCCGCATCAGCCCATTTGTAACCATAGCCCCTAGTTTTCTTCCAGGGCCAGCAGCACTCTCCTCCCCTCCATTAGCCCATTTCCAGTACTATCCCCCTTATCAGCCCACTCTAGTCCTAGCCCCCAAATCAGCCCATTACCAGTCCTAAACACCCCCCATCAGTCCATTTCCTGTCCTAGCCTCCCTAATCAGCCCATTTCTAGGCCTAACCCCACCAATCAGTCCTTTACCAGTCCTAGCCCCCCTCCCGATCAGCCCATTTCCAGTTCTAACCCCCATCAGCCCATTTCCAGTCCTAGCCCCCCCTTCCTGATCAGTCCATTTCCAGTTCTAACCCCCCCATCAGCCCATTTCCAGTCTTAGCCACCCCCGATAGCCTATTACCAACCCTAGCCCCCCTCCTGATCAGCCCATTTCCAGTTCTAACCCCCCATCAGCCCATTTCCAGTCCTATCCCCCTTCCTGATCAGCCCATTTCCAGTTCTAACCTCTCCATCAGCCCATTTCCAGTCTTAGCCACCCCCGATAGCCAATTACCAACCCTAACCCCCTTCCAATCAGCCCATTTCCAGTTATAACCCCCATAGCCCATTACCAGTTCTAACCCCCCCATGAAACCCATAACCAGTCCTAGCTTCCCATAGCCCATTACCAGTCCTAACCCCCCCATCAGCCCATTTCCAGTCCTAGCCCCCCCATAGCCCATTACCAGTCCTAACCCCCCATCAGCCCACTTCCAGTTCTAACCCCACCACCAGCCCATTTCCAGTCCTAGCCACCCCGGATAGCCCATTACCAGCCCTAGCCCCCCTCCTGATCAGCCCATTTCCAGGACCAGCCCCCCATAGCCCATTACCAGTCCTACCCCCCATCAGCCCACTTCCAGTCCTAACCCCCTCCATAGTCCATTACCAGTCCTAACCCCTCATCAGCCTATTTCCAGTCCCAGCCCCCATAGCTCATTACCAGTCCTAACCCCCCATCAGCCCACTTCCAGTCCTAACCCCCCCATCAGCCCATGTCCAGTCCTAGCCACCCCCATAGCCCATTACCAGTCCTAACCCCCCATCAGCCCATTTCCAGTCTTAGACACCCCCATAGCCCATTACCAGTCCTAACTCCCCCATCAGCCCACTTCCAGTCCTAACCCCCCCATCAGCCCATTTCCAGTCCCAGCCTCCCCGCCCCAGGAAAACTGAAATTAAAAGAAACTGGCTGCTATAGCCGCTGCCGCCACAGCAGAAGGAAGTGCCCCATGGCTGTCCCGGCAGAGCCCTCTTCTCTCCCTCAGCGCCACCAGCTTTACAGAGCCGCGAAGGGAGAGAGTTTCCCTTTCTCACAGCTCTGCTAAGCCCACCGGCACTGATGGGAAATGGCATTTCCTGTTTCCCATCAGCACCGGTGGGCTTAGCAGAGCCGCGAGAAAGGGAAACTCTCCCTTGGTGGCTCTGTAAAGCCGGCGACGCTGAGGGAGAGAAGAGGGCTCTGCAGGGGCAGCCACAGGGCACTTCCTTCTGCCATGGCTTTTCCGATCGGGGTTTTTTTTGTTTGTTTTTTTTGAAGGCTGAGTGAGGCGGGCTTTTTGGGGGCAATTTTTTCCGCCCCCAAAAAGTTGCCGCCTGAGGCCACCGCCTCACTTGGCCTCATTATAGATCCGCCCCTGGCTCTAGAGAGTTTGGTGGTCTTGTTCTGTGATAGATGAAGGCTAAATATTATGAGGCCAAAGGATAGCAGGCAATGGTTTAACCAAGAAATTGGTAAAGATTGTATTTTTCTATGCCTGGGTGATGAGGAGCCCAATGAGATCAGATCAAGGGTATAACCACCTTTTTGGGTAGGGGAAGAAACATATTGCAAAAAGACAATGTTTTCCATAAATGTCGGGAACTCTTTATCTGCTCATTTATCTAGTGTCAGGATGATCTTTAAAGTCACCCATGATTAATAGGCTTTGGTAGTAGCTGAAGTTTCAGCTATCAAAGGGATTAGCTCAGCCTTTGACTGGGGGGAGATAAATCAGCAATAATTATACTGTGGAGATGATGATACTGTAG
Organism: Ichthyophis bannanicus; assembly: GCA_033557465.1. Taxonomy (NCBI): domain Eukaryota; kingdom Metazoa; phylum Chordata; class Amphibia; order Gymnophiona; family Ichthyophiidae; genus Ichthyophis; species Ichthyophis bannanicus. The sequence goes on along the minus strand of CM066036.1, from coordinate 605,152,921 downwards.
CTGGAGGAAAAAATGCTTGAAGCTGTGCTAGGTATGCTAATGTTGAAAAGTATGCAATAGATCCAGGCTGATTATCTGACAGTTTAATGTATAAGGTTTCTATCCTAGGAGTATACCAGTAAAGGACAGTAGGTAGCACTATTGTATAGGTAAGAGTAAAAATTAGCTTACAGAAGGAACTGTATATCCCAGAATGCTCATTAGGAGGATGCACTCTAAGGGGGAGTTTCTGTTTTCCAGAAATTGTTCATTTGTTCCCGTTAAGCTATTCATGTGCCTGCAGCCATCTTAGTATGGAACTCTATCTGTATATCTCAAGTCAATGCTTAATATATGTATCCTGTGCATGTAACTACTTATATAAACAGTTTTATTTATTCATTTTAGTTTCATTTATTTGAGTAAATTTTATATACTGCGATTTAATTTACATATAACCAGCATAGCGATTTACAATTATCCAAAATTTCAGAACAGAAAAAGTAGCCACAAGACCAACACAAGCTTTGGAAAATGAATAGCACAACAATAGTATTCCTTACACAATATCCAAACCAGAGACACACAAAAAACCCTTCTGAACTTCACTGGGTGAACTTCTGCTGTATAAATCAACAAACATTGAACAGTAGAGTCATCTTCTTGAGTGGGGGAGTGTAGGCATAAATTATTACAATACATCCCCCTGTTTATGTCACCTGTTTTTGGAGAGGCAGGAATAGTTGGGAGAACAGACTTGCAACAAGGCCAAGGATTTGCCATCAACGAGACAGAGCTCAGTGATACAGAGGAACTGCAAAGTTTGCTCCAAGACCGAGCCCTATATTAAAGCTATTTTGACTTAATGGACAAGCATTTAGCAAACCTAACTTGAAAGTCTTGGAGAGGGCAAATTGGCCAAGGGCTTAGAATGTGACAGAACAGGAATAAGATGCCTTGGAAAGGATTGCATGTGAGAAGGATGCCTAGATTTAGACCCACCAGGGTATGAAGCCCCAAAAAGGGGCTGTAGAGCATGGGAGCCATGGCACCAGTGTACTGAATTTAAAAAGTGAGACTCCGGAAGGCACACTGCTAGGGCAGAGTAAGAATAAAAACCAATAAAGTGAATAAGAACTGTAGAAGACTTAAGAAAACACATTTAGCAACCATGGAAGAGCCTCCTCCTTGTTCTCTTGGGTCTCTAGCTAATCCACGTAGGGGAGGTGCCTGTGATCAAGGGCCAAATTGTGGATTATGCAGCATGCTAAAAAAATGTCACACATCTTAGTGAGGTGAGTTCCCCATGATCTATCTTGGCACCTGAAAGCATGTTTTCAAATGGCTGGAAGTCCCCTCTATCACAGCCCTCATCTGTCTATGGGCTGTATGGTAGCTGTACTCTGTGGTATGAAAATAGGGGTCATGAGCCCTGTTTTCTGAAAAGAGTCTCTATCACCTGTAGGGGAAAAGGCACAGGCCAAGAGAGAGAGTGGGGCAATGGTGACATGACAGACTGCTAGGGATCACTGAGACGGACCTGGTGCTGCTTCTGCTAAGTTGAAAAAGAAATGAGAGGCTTCTGTGGACAAAAACGAACAGAGCTAAGGTAGAGAGAATGTGTCAATGGCCCTTTCTTAATTAGAAGTCATTCCCATGTGATTTAGCTACCCTCAAAAGACTCGTTGATGTTAGACTGGAAAGTGTGGGAAAACATCAGTGATGATACCTGTGGCTTTGTAGACCACCTGCGTGTTGAGGGGGTGAAAGGCCTTGTGATTCATATAGCTGAAGCCTCACTCCCTGCAGGTGGCCTGATTGTAATGTTTTTAAAATCTATCACCCTAAAACTGATCTAAAGTAAGCAATGTCATAAAATTCTGTCATGGTTTGCTGTCTGTACTGTATACAGTTAGGAAAAGAAATGTATTGCTTGATACTCTTGAGAAAAGCACTCAGAAACTGAGCAATGCAAAGTGAGAGAGATGACTGGTTTATGCCTGTGTCAACACCAGAGAGATCTGGAAGTTTCCATTGGTCAAAAAACGAGGGTTGTGATGACTTTCAGGTATAGTGACACAAACATAGAATTTCCTCTTCTAATATGTTTGGCTCACTGAATAGCTCCTAACATAGGCGGGGGGAATGGTCTCCTAATTGAACCTACCCTCCACAAGCATTGATCTTCTGCCAGGCCAGGAACTGGCCTGTATATCCTCTGCACAGAGTACCTCTTCTTCCTCTGTTACCTCTCCCTCCTCTGAGTCAGAGTCCTCTCAAACCACACATTCAGTACACTCATCTTACAAAGACCATCCACCACCACTATACCCAGATCCATCAGCAGTATTCCAGGCCCACAGCCACTCACACAGACATATACACAGACAGGGCCACCCATACCCATTCCCACATGCGCAGAGAAACACACTGCTCGATGCAGCAAACGGAATGTTGCCATTAGCGCAGACAATAGTGCAGTGTTTGCACAGAATTTTCTACGCCAGTGTAGGCGCAGAATGCAGGAAGGAATCTAACATAAGCCTATTCAATGCGCAAATGCTTGTGCTACTGATAGTGCATTTAATGGATGGTGATGAAGCAATCAGCTACGCAGGGCAGATGCAGAGAAGGGCGCAGAAGACCAGAACACTGAACTCAACGCTGAGGTTTTAATGCAAGGTCTACGGCGGTATTAAGATTTGCGGTCAATGTTGGTGAGGAATTTATGCCCATTTCTTCAGCGTAAGCACTCACAACTGTTTTCTGGCTTTGCTGAAGAGAGTACCGAAAAAAAAAACTGGTAGGGAATATGCGCTGGAATAATGTTATGCACATGGTCTGGAATGCTATCTGGTGCATAAACACCAATATTATTCTGACAGAAGCACGAACCAGATAAGTCCTTTTGAATGCCGACTCCTTAGTTTTTCTTTAAAAAAAAAATTAGAATGAAAAGCTGACTGCTCGGTCATTTAAAATCAAGTCTCTAGTACTGTTGCTTGAAGATCTGTTACCAATATAAAATATAGTCAGTCCTTCAAAGTACTGTAATACATTTCCATAAACATGTCTGTTCATGCTTAACCTAGCTCACCAAAAATGTGTAATTAAGGTTAGACAGCACTATGGTCTGCCCCATCCCTTTAAAATGATTGTATTTATATTCTCAATCAATTCTGTTTATTACAGAGCATGTAATTGCACCTCCTTTGATAAGAACAGTAAACAATGTCTTAATTATTTCCATCACAATCTCCTCACAGCTGCTCAAGCTTGCAAGTTACTGTGGTTATCAAGGAGTTTGGATTTAAAATTACACAGTGTGGAAGGACAAGCAAGTAGAAAAAGCAAACTGATCTCCAGAACATTCTCCATATTGGGTTTCTCCAGCAGGAGTTGATATTTAACATAAACACAAAGATGTAACTCATCTACACGTCACTTGTTTATTTTGAGATCCAAGTTTGTTACTGACTTGCACGGTATGCCAAGTGTTTTCTTCCTGAATAGCAGAACGTTTGCATTCCTTTCCAATCAGCTTCATGTCGTTAATTTCATTTGTACTCAGGATATGTGCATGTGTGCATATTTTGAGTTACTCAGCCAGTTTTCAATTTTCCCCGTTTCGGCCACAACATCCTTTTCTCTTTAACTCCTTTTCTACCCAGCTTCCCTCATGACCGTTATTTAGATTTTCTCCTTATTCTTCCTTCCAGCCCAGGGCAAACCAGGGGTCCCAGAGAAATACAAGTTTCTAGAAAATGCCGCAATGTATTTCCTCAGGAGAGGCAGTTCCAGCTCCTGCAATGTAGAAACACTGATAACTGTTAGGGATTTGCTTCTTTTCTCCCTTTTGTTTCCCCAAGCACAGACAAAAACAGACGACACGGATACACATACACACACATGAACAAACATTAACGAGAGACACACAACACACAGAGATATATATTCACACACATGCACACTCAGAAATACACATAAAACATATATGCACAGACACACATGCACATGCATAGGGGATGGAAATTATTCCATGAGGTATGCTCTACATGCTTGCCCCACTATACTCCCCAAACTACGCTTACACGATGCACCACCACCCAGAAAAAGGATTTAGGCGTCATCATGGATGATACGTTGAAACTCTCGGCCCAGTGTGCAGCGGCAGCCAAGAAAGCAAATAGAATGCTAGGAATCATAAGGAAAGGAATGGAGAATAAAACCAAGGATACTGTAATGCGACTGTATCGTAAACAGAGGAATACAGACAAAAATATATGATCAAACTAAGAGAGACAAAAAGAGAAATAAGGATAGAAAAATCAAAGGCAGAAGAAAAGATGGTTAAAGATATGAAGTGTGGCGACTAAACTTTTTTCAGGTATATTCGGGAGAGGAGGAAAATCAAAGGTGGAATTGCAGGACTCAAAAGTGCTGGGAACGGATTTGTGGAAAGTGACATTGAAAAAGTGAAAATGCTAAACAAATACTTCTGCTCTGTTTTTACTAAAGAAAATCCTAGAGAAGGACCACCTGTGATTGACAAACATACAAATGGGAATGGAGTATATATCATGCCATTCATAGAAGATGATGTGTTAGAACAGCTTGCAAAACTGAAAGTGGACAATGCATGGGACTGGATGGGATACATCCCAGGATACTGAAAGAGCTCAGAGAGGTTCTTGCAGGGCCTTTAAAGGATGTTTTTAATAGATCCTTGGAGACAGGAGAAGTTCCACAGGACTGGAGAAGGGTTGATGTGCTACCTTTTCACAAAAGTGGTAATAGGGAAAAAATGAAACTACAGGCCAGTAAGCCTTATCTCAGTGGCGACAAGAGTAATGGAGGCTCTCCTGAAAGAGCGAATAGTGAACTTCCTTGAAACCAACAGGTTGCATAATCTGAGGCAACATGGCTTTACCAAAGAACGATCTTGCCATACAAATCTGATTGAGTTCTTTGACTGGCTGACTAGAGAGCTAGATCAAGGGCATGCGATGGATGTGATCTACCTAGATTTCAGCAAAGCCTTTGATACTGTTCCTGATAGGAGGCTTATCAATAAATTAAACAGCTTGGGGATGGGTCCCAAGGTGGTGAACTGGATCATAAATTGGTTGATTGACAGATGACAGAAGGTGATGGTAAACGGAACTCACTCGGATGAAAGAAGGTGATTAGCGGTGTGCCCCAGATTTCGGTCCTGGGACCGGTACTGTTCAATGTATTTGTGAGTGATATTGCTGAAGGACTGAATGGAAAAGTCTGTCTTTTTGCAGATGACATCAAAATTTGCAACAGAGTGGACTCCCCTGAGGGAATGGATAACATGAGGAAAGATCTACAAAATCTGGAAGAATGGTCTAATGCTTGGCAGTTAAGATTTAATGTGAAGAAGTGCAGTGTCATGCACTTGGGAAGCAGAAATCCAAGGGAATTGTATGCAATAGGGGGTGAGAGGTTGGTGTGAATGGACCAGAAGGACCTCGGAGTGATTGTTTCTGTGGACCTCAAGGTGGCAAAACAGTGTGATAAGGCAGTGTCAAAAACCAGAAGGATGCTGGATTGCATACAAAGAGGAATTACCAGCAGAAAGGAAGAGGTACTAATGCCACTGTACAAGTCGCTGGTGAGGCCTCACTTGGAATATTGTGTTAATTTTTGGAGACCATATCTCGCAAAGGATATAAAAAGACTGGAAATGTTTCAGCGGAAGGCAACCAAAATGATTTGGAGCCTGCATCAGAAGACTTATGAGAAGAAGACCTAAATATGTACACTCTGGAGGAGAGCAGGGACAGGGGAGATATGATTCAAACTTTTAAATACTTAGAGTATTAATGAGCAAACAAACCTCTCCCAAAGACAGGGAAGCTGTAAAACTAGAGGGCATAACATGAAGCTGTTATTGAAAGGTAATGTCAGGAAATACATTTTCACTGAAAGGGTGGTGGATGCTTGGAATGTCCTCCCGATGGAAGTGGTGGGGGCAAATACAGTGACAGAATTCAAAATGACATGGGACACAGTGAATCCCTTTATAGCAATAGGATAAAATCAAAATAAACAACTATCTCTTATAGCTCAACAAATAGGGGTGACCTACATGAAGCGGTGGGTACACCCCTAAACAAAGGCATGGGGAGGGGTGACCTGCATGGAGCAGAAGGTGCACCTACTCTTGCCACCTTGCTGGGCAGACTAGATGGACCATACTGATCTTTATCTGTTGTCATATACAATGTTACTATGAATATTCTGTGCAATTCTGGTCATCATAACTTAAAAAGGATACAGCAGATTTAGAAAAGATACAGGGAAGAGCCAAGATGGTAAAAGGGATGGAAGGATACCCCTATGAGGAAAGGCTTAAAAGGTTAGGGCTCTTCAACTTGGAAAAAAGATGGCTGTGAGGAGATACAAATGGAGTGGAATGAGTAAACATTGGTTGGTTGTTTACTTCTTCAAAAAACAGAAAGACTAGGGAACATGCAATGAAGCTATAATGGACTAACAGGAGAAAATATTTTGTCACTCAAACCATAATCAAACTCTGGAATTCATTACTGGAGGATGTAGTAAAAGCTGTCAGTGTAGCTAGGTGAAAAAAAAGGTTTGGACAAGTTCCTGGAGGAAAAGTCCATAAACCATTATGAAAGAGGGCTAGGGGGTAGTGTTGTGCTACCCGGTAAGCAGGCTAAGCTCTGTAGGGGGGCGCCAATATCAAGGGGGCATAGTCACTAGCTGGTCCCCCCAAGCTAGATGACAAGCGCAGAAGAGTTACGCAAGCCTGCCCATGGGAGAAGCAAGTCCTGCGAGCAGGATCTTCCATTCTCGGCCGCAATCATGGCCTTGCACAATTCTTCTGCCCGTGGTAGGGCAGGCTTTTCCATTTTTAGCCACATTTGTGGCCTTGCACAATTCTTCTGCTCACGGGAGCAGCAAGTCCCATGGGCAGAATTGCGCCCAGGGCAGGAATGCTGCAGAGAATGGAAGAACCTGCCCGCAGGAGCAGCATGTCCCACTGACAGAAGAATGCACAATTGGCCAAGAATGGAAGAGCCTGGCCCACGGGAAAAGCAAGTCCTGCTGTCAGAAGAACTGCCAGCCAATTGTATCTGCTGCAAGTCTTGGGTGTAGCAGTGCAAGGGCAGTTTAGAGTTGGGGGTTGGAGAGAGAAGCAATGAAGTTAGGATAAATTTAAAGGGGCAGTGCTTTTTAGAAAGGAAGATGGAGGGGTGTGAATGAAAGATGGGGTAGGAGTACAAAGGAGGAGTGAGAAGGGACAGAATCTGGGAAGGAGAACAGAGAGTTGGGGGCAGCAAGAGAGAGGTGGCAGGTGGAGAGAAGATAACTGGACATAGGTCTGGAGGGTTAGGAAGACAGATACTGGACAATGAGGAGGCTTAGGGAGATGGAGATGAGAGAAGATGTTGGATGCAGGGGGTATCATAGGAAAACATGGGGGATTCTGGGCATGGGAGGTAGAAGGGGCTGCTGGACATGGAGGGGCACAGGAAGACAGAGGGGAGATATTGTATGCAGGGGAAGAATAGGGCAGCAGAGGGGACATGCTAGATAGGGGCAGGGCTAGAGATATGAAGGGGTGATTCTGGATATCGGAAGGAAGCATAGGAGTAGAGATTTTTGAGGTGGAGTGGTGATGCTGGAGACCACATGAAGATGCTGAACATGGTGGGTGGAACAGGGGGAGATGCTGGACATGGGCATAATGGGGGGAATGCAGGACATGGGAGTAATAGGAATAGAAAGGCATGTTGACTAAGCCCTGTGCTGGTAACACATGTGGGCTGAATTACCAGTGTGGGGCTGTAAGATAACTGCAGGAGGGGGCAAGTACATCCCCCTGCAATTATCATGATTGAGGTGGCATTAGTTGCACCCATGCTACTTGCGCTGAGCCATCATGCTAGTTTCTGCCGACAATGCAGATATCTGCGTGTGAGTTCTTTCTTTCGCCTCACTGGAGGAAAGTATAATTCTGAGAAAGAAATGCTGAAAACCTAGGAATAATGGAAACAGCAGGGATCTTACTCCCTGGTCCGGCTGGAAAGTGGCTGTGTTATTTTCACTCTTCTCTCACTGCAGCTTCACGCCCTACTACCAGTACAAGTAAGTACTTTCTTTCCTGTTAAAATACCCTCCAGCATTTTCCTCCTTGAATATTATATCTTAATGCATAAAGGGCATAAGAGAAATCTTTTAACCAAAGCCATCTTGCCTTCTATTAAATATTTGAAAAATGCTGAAAATGTGCATATAACAGTTATACATTAAATGCCTCAGAAATGTTGGCCATATCCAAATGAATAGTTTCGCGCCAAGAGTGATAACCAGCAGTCATCATAGAGACTCATCATAGCCTCATCACTCAATTAATGCATCAACTCTGTTTCCTTCACAAGTTAACTATCATGTACTGGTGATGAAAGAAAATATATGTACCTATTCCATTGAAAATGTCACATTTTGAAAGTGGAGGAAAACTTACTATCATATACAAGTAAAGGGGAAAGAAGAGGATGGCAAGAGTTTTATAAATATATTACATGTATGGTGGTGACAGCGCCTCCTCATTTGGAGTATTGTGCAATCTCATTTGGAGTATTGTGTGCAATTCTGGAGACCGCACCTTCAAAAGGATAAAAAACAGGTTGAAGTTGGTGCAGAGGGTGGCTACTAAAATGGCTAGTGGTCTTTGTTGTAAACCTTATGAGGACAGATTTAAGGAGCTTTATATGTATACTTTAGAGAAAAGGCAGAATAGAGGAGATATGATTGAGACCTTTAAATATCTCCGTGGTATAAATGCACAGGAGGAGAGCCTCTTTCAATTGAAAGCAAGCTCTGCTTCGAGGGGACATAGGATGAGGGTAAAAGGGGATAGACTCTGGAGTAATATGCGGAAATATCTATTTACAGAAAGAGTGGTAGATGTGTGGAATAGTCTCCCAGTGGAGGTGGTGGATACGAGGACAGTATCTAAATTCAAAAAAGCATGGGACAAACACAGAGGATCTCTAAAGGAAATAAAAGAGGACTATGGTAATGGTTGATATGGAAGTGCAGACTAGATAGGCCATGTGGTCTTTTTCTGCCATCATGATTATATGTTTCTGTGTATTTTAATAATATTTATGAAAACCTTTTAATGGTATTCATTCTTCTTTTTTATGTCATTGAAGTTTCTATTTTTATCTTTACTATGATTTTAAAATACATATAATAAGTTTAACAATGTATTTATGGATTATCTAGGTTGTTTGCACCCCTGACGAAACACGGCCGTGTAAAGTGAATCAGATGCAATAAAATCATCCACATTGAACGTCTTATTGGGTTGTCATCATTCTTCTGCTATGCTTCCCACGTTGGCACACAACTAATGCCACATGTCTTCACTATGAAGTTCAAACTGCCCGTTAGCGAGTCTGTATAACTATCCTGAGGCAATTGTTGTATTTGCTTTTAGAATCTGGCAGTCTGCACAGTGGAAAGCATGTGCGTACTTTGCACGAATGCAGTCACTTATAAAACTAGCCCCTTAAGGGTTTTACATGCTTAAACTGCATGTAAAACCTAGTTTTATATACATAAAAGGGCTTTTTATAAAATTATCGCACAGGGTACACAGGTAGAAGTATAAGTATGCGTGATGACAAGACTGCACGACATGTACACAGTCTACATGTAGACAGGTTCTGGGGCAGAATTTGGGTGGAGGATGGGTGGAGTCACAATTTACCCAAGCTGGGGAAAATGTCCATGACTTCTTTTAGCCATGATTTCTGTCACTTTGCCTGTGTGCCTCTATAAAATAGGTTAGAAGTTGGTGCCTTCTTCCCCTCTCTACCTAAGCAGCCTGTTACAAAATGATATCTGAGGACGTCCAAATGTAATCTGGGATGTCCAAGCCAGAACTTCTGGAAAAAAAAGCAGGCATGACCAAGTTCAGGCATGATTTCACAAACAAGGACGTGCTCGATATGGACGTCTACTGGAATGGCATTTGACAACAGGGACATCTAATGATTAGAGTAGTGGACTAGGACGAGGAAAGGCAGAGGTTAAATTCCACTGCTGCTGGTACCTCGACGCCTGTTCCTTCTGGTCCGCTTGATTCCTTTGTACAGAGACCATCTCGTTACTCAGCCTCTTCGGGGTAGGATACTCTGGCTGCAGCGATGCCAGTGCAGGAGTGCTCGGTGTCTGCCTGGGGGAGTCCAACTCTCTCCCCTGATCTACAGCTGACCATGAAGGTAGTGTGCCTACAGCAGCCTGGTGAGGGTGACCTGCAGCAGAATGAGCCCTCAGGATGATGACTTCGGTCTATGCTGAGAAGGCCAGATATTGGGGCAGCTAGCCGGGAGGCGACCCTTGCCCCAGAACATCTTCAACACATTTGCATTTCAGTGGAAGCAGACAGAAGTGAAGCAACTGGAATGGTGCTTCGTCGGCGTGGTAGGATTGGAAGGAGCCTCTGGCCGATACATTGAATTTTCTACTTTTGCTTTGGCTCTCCCTGTGAATTTTATGTCGGAATCCATTTGGCAAACTATTGTTTCTCTGGGTGAAGCTATTCTTTCCACAAGTTTCATCTTTGGCCGTCAAGGTGCAGTCCAACACAACAGCTGTGGAACTATAATCCTCAAAGGTAACTGTGTTTCAAACTGAGGTTTCAGAGGTCCATACCAGGGTAACACTTTTGGAGGAACAATCTACATCTTTTGTTAAGAATTTCAGTATGTTGAATACTAAGATTGAGCAGCTGGAGAATTTGTCTTGGGTGAAAAACTTGAGGATTATTAACTTTCCTAGGCTGCCAACTGTTACTCCACGGGATAAGTTTAGGACATATTCAACTGAGATACTTGCGGTTCCTACAGATATGATTTCACCTCTTGTGAAAGTATTCTATTTGTCAGTGGGGAAAAAATCTCCCTCCTCAGTTCGATTGGAGGATCAACCTGTTGTGGCATTAAATGTTACAGCTTTATTGGAGTCCTCATTAGAGGAGACTCCGACCCCATCCACTTTAATGGTTACATTTGTTTTGCTATCTTTTAAGGAGTGGCAATTAAAGCTCTTCTTTAGGAAGCGTCAGTTACCTTTTAAGGGGTTGATGGTTTGGATTTATCCAGATTTATCTAGAGATACTCATAGGCAGCGCATGGAATTTTTACTACTTCGCCCGGGTTCAGCAGCTGGGAGGGCATTTTTTTTCTTAAGCATCCATAGAAGTGTCTGCTCAAATACCAGTCAATTTCCTATATTTTCTTTGAGCCCTCCCAGCTGCTGGCTTTCATAAATGCTCGCCGCTTAGAAGCATCCATTTCTGTTGAGTCATAGGAGTTTGTATTGACTGGGTAGTGCCCTGCCTTTTTTCTTTAACTCACAAATTATCTATTGTTATTTCTTTAGTGTCTCCTCCATATTGAGGGCTAGAGTGAGCTCTGTATTATTTTTGTTTCTTCTGAATGGTACATATTTGCTGTTTATTATAGTTTCTACTGGTTAGCTATGTTTTCTATGCAAGATGGATATTGTTACTTCTTGGTTTATTGTAAAATTTGCAAAAATTAAAAAAAAAAATCCATTGCTGCTGCTTGTGATCTTAAGCAAGTTACTTAACCCTCCCATCTTCTCCACACTCTTTGGATGTTTTAAGGCCAAAACAAACACTTTCCCGATGTCTATTCATGCCTGGAGCATTTCTAAACTTTGACATCCTTGCAGATGTCCCCGACATTTCTGAGATGAGGCGGGGATGTCTAAGTCCACTGCACCATCCTCAGTTTTGTTTTAATGCGGTTTGTCTTGAAGGCTTGCACTGCTTTGGATGGCTTTCCCAGGAAAACAGTTTATAAATGATTTAAAGTAAATAAAAGTACTGGTTTATTTTCAGTGAAACCTTTTGATGTTTTCAGATCAGAAGAGGAGAAAATCTGTGGAAGCCGGCAGACACTGTGTTCTCAGAATAGCAGCAGCTTGAGTACTTGATTATAAGATGCTCGATTTGTGGGTATTGCAGCATGGACAGAAACACCTACAATAAATGTGTATTTGTCGAAGCAGGAGTCTTCCTATTTATTCCTATTTATTTTATTTATTTATTTGCTTTTATATACCGTGCTTTTTGAAATCAGTCCGGTTTACATATAACGTGAATAGAACAGTTTACATAGAACAGTTTACATTGAACTGAAAATATCCTGAACAATGAAACAGTTTACATGGAACAGTTTCCTAGAACCTCTACAATCTGACAAAATGTTCTTGTGTGTGGACCATGCCCGGTCATACCAAATACTAAGCTCTACAATTCCCCCATCTCCCTTACAGATCCTCTGTGCTTGTCCCATGCTTTTCAGTATATGAATTCAAGAAATGCCAAATAAAATCATTTTGGCAGCTTGAACCTTAGCGGTAGTACCGCAAGATTATCACTAGGGGTCAGAGCTACCATTTTGAACCAGGACTCTTGCAGGGCTGGGGATCACTCCTGCTTTGCATTAGATGCCATGAATACTGGTAAAAGCTGGGGGAGGGGGCAGGGTAAAGGGGGTCATTATTATGTTGGTGTCTGGTGGAGGGATTGAGGGGTCATTGATATCAAGCCTGTTGGTTGGGGAGATTGGGGGTAGGGGGGGTCATTGAGTGATGTCAGGCCTGTCAAGTGGTGGGGGATCAGGGGTGGCTGGTCATTATAGCTTGTCAGGGAAGATGTCAGGGAGATTAGTGGGTGATAGTGATGCACTTACCACACGTTAGGTGCATCAGGATTAGGCGGGTCAGTGTAGCCATGCTAACTGCACAAATGACACCAAGTGCTAAAGTGCCATGTACTAACTGCTCTGGCTGCCGCTCTCCATAAGGGCAACTTCAAACTTAGTGAAAGCAGCAGCTGCTCAAGGCCTGGTGCATCCTCCTCCCCCCAACAGGAAGTTCGGAGGGGGCAGGATGCGGCCTGATTTGGGCACATGTATCTACTCAAGGCTTTGTGGTGGCCACTTTTTGCTAAGATTTATAGTTGACCTGATGGAGGTCAGCAGCAGCAGCAGTGGCAGCTTTCATTTAGGGCTACTAAAGACTGTCATGCCAGAGCCGATGCCGCCCCCAGCAGCATCAAGGGCATAGTTACACACCTGAAAAGTAGAGCGGGGTAGAGAAGAAGAGTAGCTGGACACCTGAAGGGGAAGTAGTAGAGGAGAGATTTTGGACACTTGGGGAGTTGGGGGGGGTAGGGAAGGGAAGGAGCAATAATGGAAAGTTGAAATAGGTGGTAGGGAAGGAAAGTTGCTGGACACCTGAAGGAGGGGTAGGGGAGAAAAGATGCTGGACAGCTGCAGGGATGTAGGGAAGGAAAGAGGTGATGTTAGACATCTGAATAGGGGGGGGGGGATAAGGAAGGAGAGTTGGTAGGGAAGGGAGGGAAAGAGAAATGCTTGACACGCAGGGGGGGGGGGTTAAGGAAGACAGAGTACAGGGGAGATAGGTAGAGTCTTGAGCTTTCCTGGGTTGGTTTGGGGTGGGGGCGCAGTAGCCCCATGGATAAGGGGGTACAAGGCAGAAGGCTCATCTAAGATGTCAGATATCTTTGGGCCAACTCTGTCAAACAGACTTTGCAGTGCAAGATATATACAAAAAAAAAATATTGTCCCAGTGCTTTTCCATAAACAGCAGATGTTCTCAACCCAGTCCTCAGAACACACTTAGCTAGTCAGGTTTTCAGGATAACCACAATGAATGTGCATGAGAGAGATTTGCAAGCACTGCCTCCATTATATGCAGATATCTCTCATGCATATTCACTGTGGTTATCTTGAAAACCTGACTGGCTAGGTGTGTACGAGGAGTGAGTTGAGAACCACTGATAGAGAGCGACCATGAACTACAAAAATGGTTCTTCCGGAGGTTGGGTGGGAGTCAACTCTGAGAATTAGTCTACAATTTATTTTTTAAGAAAATTAAGAAGGATCAATTATCATTTAAAGTTGTATTTCTTAGTATATAAAGGTGATTTAAAATATAAATTAGCAGAATAAATAAATATATGTTTGGTTTAAAAATCATTTACCGCAGCTGTAGTTTTTCTTTAAATTTTAGGTACTTAGAATTTCGTTAAAAATACGTAGACTACTCAAAAAATAAACAAAGCACTTTTAAAGGTAGGTATCAAATAAAGTACTTTCAAACTCTTTTTTTAACCTTTCAATTTTACATTCAATTCTACATGTCACCCTTGCATAGCTCAATGTTTTTAATGTTTTTTTATTATTTATTCTCATTAACATTTATGAGTTTTGATCTTAAGATCAATTTTATATGTTTTATGATTTTATATTTATATGATATTATATTTACATGATGATATGTGTTTTTATTTGTACATTGTATTTTTTTGAGGCTTGTGATTCATACCCCCTGAAGAAGGCCCAGGCTGAAACGTGTTGGGGACAATAAAGAAAAGTTCAACACTTGGTTCTTTGCCAGTCTTGGGTACCAGCTTTTTTGTCTTTGGGATGGTAAGGAAATCCACAGTACTACCTTTTAATTTTCGAAAGGGAGACTATGATATAATGAGGAAAATAGTTAAGAAAAAACTAAAAGGAGCAGTTGCAAAAAGTTAAAGACTTACATCAAGCTTGGGTGTTGTTGGAAAATACTATCTTGGAAGCCCAGACCAGCTGTATTCCACGCTTTAAGAAAAGTGGAAGGAAGTCCAAAAAACTGCCAGCATGGTTTAAAGGTGAAGTCAGAGAGGCTGTTGTTGCCAAAAAAGCATCTTTCAGGAAATAGAAAAAAGAGCCAAATAACGAAAAGTGGAAACAGCACAAGCACTGGCAAGTTAAATGCAAGGCATTGATAAGGCAGGCAAAGAGAGAATTTGAGAAGAAACTTGCTACAGAAGCAAAAATGCGCAATAAAGACTTTTTCAAGTACATTCCTAGCAAAAAACCTGTGAGAGAGTCAGTTGGACCATTAGATGATAGAGGAGTAAAAGGGGCACTAAGAGGGGACAAGACTATAGTGGAGAGACAATGAATTCTTTGCTTTGGTCTTTACTAAGGAAGATATAGGGATATTACCCATGACTGAAGTGGTATTTAAAGGTGATACTGCAGAAGAATTGAAAGAAATATCACTACACCGGGAAGATGTATTACAACTATTTGATAAACTGAAGAGTAGCAAATCATCTGGACTGGATGGTATACATCCAAGGGTGTTGAAAGAACTGAAATATGTGATTGGAGATCTGCTATTTGTAATCTGTGAACTATCATTAAAATCATCTGTAATACCTGAAGATTGGAAGATTGCCAATGTAACGCCGATTTTTAAAAAGGGTTCCAGGGGGAGGTCACGTGATGCGGTGAGCAAGAGCGGACGCGCACCGTTTGAGGTCTGAGCTGCCCCCTCCTCCACGCCGGTAAAATTGACATAAAACCGCCATTTTTGATCTGCCAAGAGGCTGACCATACACAGCATAAAGGAGAGGAGGCACAGGAACCTAAACGGTGGGGGAAGCAGGGGCAGTGGTGGTGAAAATGGGACGCCGTGAAAGGGACAAGCCTACCATGCAGCACAAAATAGCGGAACAGCCTCTGATGCCCAAATCTACAGCCGCACTGGAGCTTGTAGAGGAGATTTCGCTGCTGGTGGCAGGGGCATTCTCCTCTCAATTTGAAGCTCTGAAGGGTAAAATGGATTTACTTCAGACCTCGGTGGAAGCGATGGGCAGCCGGATGCAGGAGGCAGAGAACCGGATCGAGCAAGCGGTGGAGAGTGTGCTGGAACTGCAGCGAGAGGTAGGCCACATGAGAGCACTGCTGCAGGGGCAGGAAGCCAAGCTAGATGATCTGGAAAACAGATCTCACCGCAATAATTTGCGCTTCCTGGGAATTCCGGATACTATATCAGACAAGGACTTAAAATCATATCTGGAGGCATTGGTGGCGCAAATTCTGGAGGGAGGTGCAGGAGGAGATCTGGTCCAAATAGAACGTGCACATCGCGTAGGGCCCAGGAGGGCAAATGATGGCCATCCCAGGGTGGTCCTGGCAAGGTTCCTGTGTTTTCCACAGAAGGAGGCAGTGCTGCGAGCCGCCAAGAGAATTGGAGTTATTTCAAAGGACAATTCTAAACTGCGGATTTTGCAAGATTATTCAGCAGCCTTGGGCCAGCGCAGGCGGGAATATGGGCCCCTCTGTCAAAGGAGCTGTACAGGAAAAAGTTTGAGCGGGTCTTCGCCAAAACCCGAACACAACTCCAAGCACGGACCCCGCTACCGCTGTCCTTATTAGGCCGTGCGGCAGCATTGGGGATGGTGATCCTGCCACGAGTGCTCTACTGGTTGCAAACTCTCTCAGTGTAGTTAATGAGGCGAGACTTAAATAGTATAGGTCGGGAGATCCGGAAATTTCTCTGGAAAGGAGCAAGGGCTCGAGTCCCACTACATAGATTAAGGAGAGGGTGGAAGAACGGGGGGATTGGAATTCCAGATCTGCGGGCATACGCTTTGGCATGCCAGGCGCGGCATATTGGAGACTAGTTGGGGAACACGGAGGTGTATACTCCTAGGGCACTAGAGGAGGCCTTTGTGGCCCTGCAGACCCTGCTGGCGGCATTACACTTGGAGAGCATATACCTGCCTGGCAGAGTGATTAGTAGTGGGTTGGTGCTCCCGGCACGGCGGACGTGGCAACAACTGAATAGATTTTGGGGCGTGCCTCCAGAGGTCTCAAGTTGGTTGCCTCTACAAGGAAATGCTCGGTTTACCCCAGGGTCGGAGGAGCCTGTGTTCCAGATCTGGAAGAGACTAGGGATACGAAATATTGGACATGTGGTAGATCAGACGGGGAAGTGTAAACCATTTGAGACCCTTTGCAGGGAATATGAGCTGAGTAGCCGACATTATTTTGCCCATGCCCAGCTTTCTCATTATATTGCTTCTCTTCTGCAGTGCGCGCTATTGGTGGAACGCTCGGCACAGATTTTAGAGTGTTTTGCACTGGGAGCAGAATTTCCGCCCACATTTGCAGACCTGAAGAGACAGTTGGATGGCTATGGTAGTCCGCCAGACTATTCTGCAGAGGTGGTTTTGTGGGCAGAGGAGTTGAACCAGGCGGTGACCCCTGGCTCAATCAACCAGGCCTTGGGTAGGATTAGGGGGTTAGTGGAAGGGGCCCGGTGGAGAGAGGTGCAGTTTAAATGTATCATTCACGCACACTTCTCCCCCAGATGAGCACTACGATGCCATCTTATGGCTGCCCAAAGTGTTCTTGCTCTTTGGCGGACTTAGGGCATATGTGGTGGGGATGTCAGAAACTTTGCTCTTAATGGAGGATTGGTAACTATATGAGCAGTGTTATACAGTAGCAGAACTGTTGGACGGGGTCGCTTGTGGTGTTAGATCAACTTGGACCACTCCATACTCCATAGGTGGAGGGAATCTATAGCCCCTACCTTTATGGAATGGCGAAACAGTTTTCATCAGTTGATGCTTTTGGAGAGGAGGGGAGCTAAAGGAAGTGTTCAACGTTGGACCTCTTTCTTGCTGATTTGGGAGCCATACATTCAAAAATTGAGGCCCCGCACTCGGAATGAAGTGTTACAGGTGGGCTAGGTTAGCCTTTAGAGATTGACGGGGGGGGGGGGTGATGTGCGGAATGTTGTATTAGCCAATAAGTGGGTAACGTAATAATGCATGTGTCTAATGAGGGAGGCAAGGAGAAGGGGGGTTGCGAGGATTAGGGGAAGGGGGGTGGGGGGAATGCGGAATGGGGGGTGGAAAGAAATATATATGAACCTTTGATGTATCCACGATAATGATTGGTTGATGAGCCCTGTGGTGGTGTACAAGAGACAGCCTCACCCGGGATGCCTAGTCTGTATATAGTTAAAAGGATCTGTGCCATGTTGTTGTGAATGAATAAACAGAGTTTAAAAAAAAAAAAAGAGTTCCAGGGGTGATCCAGGAAACTACAGACCGGTGAGCCTGACGTCAGTACCAGGAAAAATGGTAGAAACCATCATAAAGAACAAAATTACTCAGCATGTAGATCATCATGGCCTAATGGGAGACAGCCAACATGGCTTTAGACAAGGAAGATCTTGTCTTACTAATCTGTTATGTTTTTTTGAAGGTGTGAATAAAACAGGTAGACAAAGGTGAGTTGGTTGATATAATGTATCTGGACTTTCAGAAAGCCTTTGACAAAGTCCCTCAGAGCCATTTGGAAAAACTAAAAAGTCATGGGATAAGAGGCAGTGTACTACTGTGGATCAGGAACTGGTTAAAAGATAGAAAGCAGAGGGTAGGGCTAAATGACCAATTTTCCCAATGGAGAAAGGTGAATAGTGGAGTACCCCAAGGATCTGTGCTGGGTCCGCTGCTTTTTGACATATTCATAAATGAACTGGAAAAGGGAATAATGAGTGAGGTTATCAAATTTGCAGATGACACAAAACTATTTAAAGTTGTTAAATCCCAAGAGGGTTGTGGAAAATTGCAAGAGGATCTTGATAAATTGGAAGACTGGGCATCCAAATGGCAGATGAAATTTAATGTGGACAAGTGCAAAGTTATGCACCTAGGAAAGAACAACCCAAACTATGGTTACATGATGCAAGGTTCCACATTGGGAACCACCACCCAGGAAAAAGATTTAGGCATCATCGTGGGTAACATATTAAAACCCTCCACCCAGTGTGCAGCGGTGGCCAAGAGAACAAATAGGATGCTAGGTATAATAAGGAAGGAATGGAAAATAAAACAAAGGATATCATAATGCCTCTGTATCATTCCATGATGCGACCGCACCTTGAATATTGTGTGCAATTCTGGTCACCGTATCTTTAAAAGGATATAGCGTTACTAGAAAAGGTATAGAGAAGAGCCACCAAACTGGTAAAGGGGACGGAAGGCTACGCCAATGAAGAGAGGCTAAAAAGGTTAGGGCTCTTTAACCTGGAAAATAGACGGCCGAGGGGAGATATGACAGAGGTCTATAAATTAATGAATGGAGTGGAACGGGTAAACGTAGATCAATTGTTTACATTATCAGAATATAGAAAGACTAGGGGACATGTAATGAAGCTTGTGATAAGGAAGCTTATCATAGCTCAGGAAGGAGCTATAGAAAAGGTGAAGTGACTCTGAACAAGCAACCTGTCAGTTCTGGTAGAAATAAGAAAACAGAATTTTCCCATAAAAGACTACCAGTCCCAGAATGCACCAGGTTTCCAACAGCCATTAGAGGAGCTGAAGTGGGGAAACGTGTGTTCAATCAGGAGGGCTATGAGGTAATCCCCAAGCACTCATCTCAAAGGGCAGGGCCTGATTCAGCACAGCTGCGCTGTGCTAGGGTGGAGCACTCATCTAAGCAGAATAAAAGTAGAGTTTATTCTACAGAGAATTATCTTCATGATCTTGGAGATCCTCATCCTCAGTTTCATCTGGGAGATCCTCAGGATCAGCTTGGAGATCCTCATCTTGGACATCTTCATCATCTGGAGGATCATCAGAAGCAGAAGCCAGAGCGGACGGACAGAGAGGGCAAGAAACCCTTTGGAAGAAAGAAGAGAAAAGCATTTGGGAGGTCTAAAGGAGTCCAGAGCAGTACGTATACTGAGAGACATTCAAAAGGCCAGCATACACCATTGGACTGGGGAAAGCCAGAGGAATGGTGCTGCAGAGCTAGGAATCTCCAGACGGTACCTGTGAGGGAGACGGCTGCACTTGGAAGGGACCCTAGGACCCGTGCCAGAAGGTATGTGAAGAGAGATCCAGTGTCCAGGGATCTGGATTGGAAGGCTGGACATAAAAACTGGACTACATACTGGCCAGGCTATTTAGAGAGGACCTCTAACAGCAATGGAAGCTCAGGTATGAACACTGATCTATGCCCTAGCTATAACCTTGAAAGACAGCAGGGAAACAAGTATTCTCCTGAAAGTGCTCCATTGAGAAATTCCTCTGTGCCAATCCATGATATTGAACCGATGATTGTTGAGGAAGGGGGAGAAGTCTTAGATATAGGCTGTGAATACATGGATTGCTCTCTGTCTAAACTCCTTTGGTAATTTACTGTTACAAAGTACAGCAACCATCACAAAGAAATACAAACTTGTTCTTTAATCTACTCAGGAAAGCTCCTGAGTAGGATTTTGGGCCACGCAGTAGAAAGCAAGCCAGCTAAGGGGTTTCAGCTGGATAACTGCTAGCAATTGAGCCTTACCTAATTGCTTGTGAGCTCTGAGGAAATCACTTCTGAGTCTATGTGTGAAGATATAAGAAGTTAACCTGAAAAGAACAGTTTTTCCCTTCTTTGTGGGTTTTGCTTGTTGTTTGCAGCACTGCTAAGAAAATATTAGCTAGAGCCTACAGAAAAGACCAGTTTGTTACCAACCAGGTCTTTATTCCTTTCATTTGATTGCCTGACAAATTCAGCTGTTTTCCTGATTTTGTTTTTCTAAGTTTAACACTAAAGCAAGTATCCTGTTTTATGTGCTACCAAGCATATCTGTGTTGGGAGAAATAACCCCATAAATAAATATCTTATTGGCTTTTTACTCAAGCACAACTAATTATTGTGAGCAGCTGTGTCTGGTGTGAATGGACTGCATTTCCCACAATCCCTTGCAAATTATATTGATATATGCCTTTGCCAAGACTGTGAACATTCTCACCCAGGCAGCCATCTGACAAGCTGCAGGGTAAACTATTTAAGACAAATAAGAGAAAATATTTTTTCACTCAACGTGTAATCAAACTCTGGAATTTGTTACCGGAGGATGTAGTAAAGGCTGTTAGTGTAGCTGGGTTTAAAAAAGGTTTGGACAAGTTCCTGGAGGAAAGGTCCATAAACCATTATTACAAAGGGACCCAGTATATCAATGCTTGACCCAGTACAACCATTGTGGAACCTGTGTCTTTTGGGGAAACTGCTAGGTACATATGACCTAGATCGGCCACTGTTGGAAACAGAATACTGGGCTTGATAGAAATTGGTCTGGCCTAATATGGCATATCTTATGTTCTTATATTCTTATGTTCAGTAATATGGTATCATCAGCATAGCAGAGTTTGTTGTTGAGTCTTCCACCAAGCTTCACACCTCTATTGTCTTCGTACAGTCCTGCTTCTCTAATGATTTGTTCTGCATATAAATTAAACAGGTAGGAGGAAAGTATGTAGCCTTGTCTTACATTCTGTTTCTCCTTGTTCCGTTCGAACTGTTGCTTCTTGATCAATGTACAGATTGTGCAAGAGAACGATGAGGTGTTTTGGTATACCCATGCTTCGTAATGTGGCCCAGAGTTTCTCATGGTTTACACACTCAAAAGCCTTGCTATAGTCGATAAAGCACAAATAGATATCCTTTTGGTATTCTTTAGTCTTTTCAAGGATCCATCTCACATCTGCGATGTCTCTCATTCCTCGCTCTTTCCTGAACCCTGCTTGCACTTCAGGTAGTTCTTGTTCCGGGTATGATTGCAGTCTCTGTTGAATAATCTTCAGTAGAATCTTGCTGGCATGTGGGATCAGAGCGATTGTGCGATAATTTCCACAATCGGTTGGATCACCTTTCTTTAGTATTGGTATAAACACAGATCTTTTCCACTCAGTTGGCTATGATGTTGTCTTCCAAATTTCTTGGCAGAGCCTTGTAAGTACAGTAACAGCTGCATCAGATTGCTGTAATACTTCTTTGGGAATGCCATCAATGCCTGGTGCCTTGTTCTTTGGTAAGGCTTTCAATGCTGCTTCAACTTCTTCTTTCATCACCAATGGTTCCGGATCATAAGGTACAGGTTGAAATGGCTGTTGGTCCACTTGATCTTTATCATATAAAAACTCTGTATATTCTTTCCATCTTTTCTTGATCTTCTCAGCATCATTCAACATAGAACCCTGAGCATCTTGTAACATTCCAATTTGAGGCTGGAATTTTTTCTTTAACTCTCGTAGCTTTAGGAAAGCCGATCTTGTTCTTCCTCTAATAGCTTTGGCTCCTATTTCCTTACATGTGTGATTGTAGTACTTTTCCTTGTCCTGTCTTGCTGCATGTTGGAAATCTCTGTTTAGTTCTGCAATTGTCTTTCTATCTCCTCTGGCTTTAGCTTCTCTTTCTTTCTGGATAATTTTCAGAGTTTCTTCCGTCATCCATTTTGGCCATTTTTGCTTTTTCACTTTTTGTAAAGACTTCCCGCTTTCTTCCAACACAAGCTTCTTGATGTCATTCCATAACTCTTCTGGAGCTCTGTCATTTGTATCTAAAGCAGTAAATCGATTTTGCAGGCAGTCTTTAAATTCCAGTGGTATATTCTCAAGGTCATATTTTGCTGCATTCATGAGTGGTTTGCTCTTTTTCAACTTTAGCTTGAGTTTGCATACTAGTTGTTGATGATCTGTACCACAGTCAGCTCCAGGTTTTGTCTTTGTGGATGTTATAGAGCTTTTCCATCGTTGACTTCCATAGATGTAGTCAATTTGATTTTTGTACAATACATTGGGTGAAGTCCATGTGTACAGTCGCCGCTTGTGTTGCTGGAGGAAGGTGTTTGAGATGAATAGATCATTGGTCTTGCAGTCTATCAGTCTTTCTCCAGCTTCATTTCTTTTGCCAAGTCCATATTTTCCAACCACTTTGCCTTCTTTTTTGCCAACCTTTGCGTTCCAGTCACCCATGACTATTAGGATATCCTGTTTGCATGTTCTGTCAATTTGAGCTTGAACCTGTTCATAGAACTCTTCAATTTCATCCTCTTCTGCAGCTGTTATTGGGGCATATACTTGAATTATAGTTGTGTTAGGCATTCCTTGTAGACAAATAGAGATTAAGCGTTCACTGACTGCATTGTATTTCATTACAGTTCTTGCAAGTTTCTTCTTAATTATAAATGCAACACCATTTCTTCCTTGTCTCTCGTTTCCAGCATAGTAGACCATGTGATCATGAGATGCAAAGTGCCCGATGCCAGTCCATTTCCGTTTGCTGACACCCAATAGATCAAGTTGTACACATTCCATTTCATTCTTGACCACCTCCAACTTCCCTTGGTTCATGCTTCGTACGTTCCATGTTCCAATATGTAAGACATCTTTACAGCTTCTGACTCTCATTTCATGCGCAGATATATCAGCAGTCAGACGTCCTGAGGGCTTTGATCCTACCACATCATAAATGCTAGCTTTACTCTGAAAAGTCTTCAGCTCTTCCCCAGTAGCTGAGTGCCTTCTGACCTGGGGGTCTCATCTTCCAGCACTATAGTGCAATTTTTGTTTTGTTGTGACTATCCATTAGGTTTTCATGACAAGATACAGAAGTAGATTGCCGGCCTTTCCTCTGCGCAGTTTAAGTTTAGTGTTGTTGCCGTTGTCCCAGAAATGTGATCCTCCGCCGTCAACACTGTCCCATTCTGCTGCTGTCCAGATGGGTGGTTTGTCTTGGTCTGGGCACCTCAGCTGAGACCTGTCCATCTTGGGAGACTCTACCAGTAGTTAAACTACCGATAGCTTAGCCCTCAGCATCACTGATGCGCACAAGCCCTCACAGCACGACAAGCTGCAAACAAAGTGAGGGTATTCTAGCTAAAGTTTTTGAAATTTACTTTTATTATGGTGTGTGATGGGGTCTATAGAATGTTGCCCATCCCTCTCCAGAGTGATTATCAACAGGCCCTTGTAAGAGAGTCTGCAGCCCAGAGTTCAGGGTTGGGAGGGCATGTTCGTAGGAAGAGGTTCAAAACCTAGTGGGTTGCAGGAGGGAGAGGGGTCCATGGAGCCAGGAGTTCGTTCAAGGCAAGCCATAGAAAGGTAGGAACTTTAACTGTGCAAGTAAGTGTCAAATGTTTCTCTCTCTTTCCCTCTGTGTTCCTACATCACCTCAGAAACTGACACAACAGCAGCTCCCTCTTATGGGTTTATTACAGACATTAAAAGACAGTTACAGTCAATTGCTCAAAGAATATACAGAGCCCTTCCCAAACTGCAACATAGCAGATTTTCCTTCATGTGTAACCCCATGATACAATTGACACAATGAGTGTAATAAAGATTTGAGGGGCATAGAGCCTACAGACCTGGTCAGTCCAAATCCCCCCTTTTTGACACCTCGAGGACTGCCACAATTGAATCTCCTCTGGGGTGGCAATCTGCTGATAATCTTGGATGGGCAACAAAGTAAGCACCTGAAAAAGAAGAAAGTTACTCACATGACAAGAATGAATACAATAGAGTGCGGCAGAGCATCCGCCCTAGTATTACACTTAGCAGCATCAGTATTGGAGGGATCATGGCCCTTGCACTTTACAACAGCCAGTGCAGAGGGCAGCAAAGAAGACTCCAGGAGTTTGAAAATGAGCTCAGCATGAGCGATGGGTCTGTTAGAGGAGGTAAGAAACCCATGGGCTTTCCATATCATGCTAAAGTCCCATATGATGCTGTGGGCCTACCTAGAGTCAGTAAAAACAGTCAAAAGTTTATCTTTGCCCAATTGGCAAGTCTCCGTAAGGGATACAAGTTCAGCTGCTTGGGCACTCGAAACATCAACCGAATGTCCATGTTCAACAATTGCATAGAAAGTAGACATAGCATAGCCTGAGGTTAAGTACCCCTCCCCCCTTCATCCCATAGGTAAGAACTATCCACATAGATTTCAAGATTTGCATTTGGAAGGGGAAGAGGCCCAGTCTAGGCTTAGTCTCCAGATCAATGGCTTGTAAACAATCATGAGGTAGTCCCTCCTCCGGGAGAGGCAACAGGGTAGCTGGGTTAAGCAGAGTACAGCAAGACACCATAAGATTGGGATTGTTGAGAAAGAGCAATATTCAAATGCAGGCAGTGTAGGCGCGCAGCAAACAGGAACTGAGTCTTGGTGGTGTTAACAAGTGTGTTGACTGAATGCGGGACTCAGAGTAGTAGGCTGATCCAGCAAGATAGTACAGCAGTGTCTCTGTTTAAGCTTGCTGAACTTGACCACCCATAAGCAAGTTGGTAAGCCCTTAGCAATGGGGTCCAGTTTATGACTTAGATAAGCTATGGATGACAACCAATGCCACTATCCTGCACAAGGACTCTGGTGGCAACTCCGGCCCATTCATGACAGAAGAGCTGGAATGTCAGAGAGTAGTCAGGCAATCCTAGGGCTGGAGCCACCTGCAGTGGTTGCTTAAGTTTAAAAAAGGCTTGCTCTGCTTGTTCCATCAACTCAGGCTCCGGTATCTCTCATTTCAGGGGATGCCATCACAGCAAAGTCCAAAATCCAATCACGGCAGTAGTTGCAAAGTTCTAGAACTTTGCATAGTCTCTTTATGAAGCAATAACTTGTATCCGTGAGCAAAGCAGTGCACGATGGCACTGACGCAACCGGCAGCCCAAGAAAACAACTTCTGCTTGACAATATTGCAATGTCTTTTTATTGACCTTCAAGCCAATGCAATGTAAGTGCCGTAACAGGGCCAAAGCGTCTGCTCAATTGGAGGCGAAGTCCTTAAAACACACCAACAGACCATCAACATATTGAAAGAGGGTGGACTCAGAAGGAAACTGGAAGTCTTCCAATGCCTGCTTCAAGGCCTGTGAGAAGTAGGAGGGGCTCTCTGTGTACCCTTGACTGAGGGTATGCCAGGTATATTGGTACCCCTTATAGGTGAACGCAAAATAAGACTGGCTGGAGGGGCAGAGAGGCATGGAGAAGATGACACTAAACAAATCCATGATAGTAAAAAAAAAGCTGCTGAGGGTGGTACAAGTGACCAAATGGTTGAAGGGTTATCTACGATAGGAATAGAAGCCACCACAGCTTTATTCAGAGCCCGCAGATCCTGGACAAAGCACCAAGTCTTGCCATCCGCCTTCTTCACCAGAAATATGGGAGTGTTATGAGGTGAAGTGATAAGGTATATGACTCCTTGCTGAAGTAGAGCCTGTACCACGGGATAGATGCCCTTGTTTGCTTCCGGTACAAGCAGGTATTGAGGCACTCAAATAATGGTAGTAGGATCTGCAACAGTGATCTGGACAGGTGAGACCCACAGTCGGCCAAACTCTGATGAGTCACGAGCCCACAGAGAATCAGGGAGGCTCTCCAAGTCTGACAGGAATTCCTCTGGCAGGGTCCAGACAATCTCCCCTGTATTGTTGATTGGCTGGGACAAAGACTTGGAAGTCAATAGGGCCAATGTGACTTCTGATGGGGAATCTGGATTAAGTACACCTCACCATCATGGAAGAATAGCACCGAGCAGCCAAGACTAGTAATAAAGTCCTGGCCCAAAAGGTTCACAGGCAAAGTAGGGCTAACTATGGCCCCCTTTCCTTCCCCTTCAATTTTGAGGATGTCTGTTGCACGCCTTCATTTTAAAATGATATAATTTACATTTTAATAAGTATTACAATAATTGAGTGATTTTTCATGAATCAATTAATTATTTATTTTTTAAGGTTTTATGATCCTTTTTGGGGTCCCCCTCGAAATTTATGGTTGTGTACCTCTAGCGCACAACATAGTGGTAGATTTCATTATTTTTATCTGTTCAGTTTTCAATTACTTTTTAATATCACAGTCACAAGTAAAATCCCTACGATATGAACCAACAAGGTTCGTTTAATTTCCCGGATCGTCTGGTGCACGCCTTCATTTTAAAACGATATCATTGCATCTTAATAAGTATTACAACAATTGAGTTATTTTTTATGAATCAATTATTTATTTATTTATTTTTTAAGGTTTATGATTCCTTTTGGGGTCCCCTTCGAAATTCACGATTGTGTACCTCTAGCGCACGACATAGTGGTAGGTTTTATTGTTTTTATCTGTTTAGTTTTCAGTTACTTTTTAATATCATATTCATAAGTAACATCCCTGCGTTATGAACAAAATAAGGTTCCTTAACCTGCTTGATTTGCTCCTGCTCCAGTTTTCCTATAGTCCTCTGTTCTTATTGATATCTATTGTTATTGTTATCTGTTTTTATTGATGTCTTTTATTGATATCTTTGTTTTTAATTATTGTACTAAAATTTTTTTTAACAACGTATTTAATTTTAGTACATAGTTTTATTATTGTTTTTCTCCCGTTTCCTTTTGCCATTGTTCTTATTCTTCTTAATTCCTTTTGGTAGCATTTTGAAGTCAATTTTCTTATTATCTATTTATAATGACATTTTAGTTTTGTTCTTTTATGATTATCTATTTAGCATTGTTTATGGTTTTTATGCATTTTTGATGTTCATTGTTGTCATTTTTGTTTTTACGTTGTTTTATAATTAGTCATTATTAATCTGTCATATTGTATATACAATATTTTTATATATATGTTATTTATTGTAACATTATATTTGTGATGGATGTTCCTTAATTAATCTATATAAGCTTTTTATACATTTCAATATTTGTGAGTTTTGTATATTAATTTTTGATTGTTTTTAACTAATGATTTTTTTTTTTAATTATTCCTCTTTTTTTGATATTAATGTATTTATTTGTGTTAGAGCCACATACCCCTGAGGAAGTTTCTTACGAAACACGGCCAGTGTTGGGTTGGTGACTCTCATCCCCTGGATTAATAAAGGCTTTTTTTGCACTTTCTGCCACGCTCTTGGTTGGTAGATAGATAGGACTGCTGTGGCCAATCTTGACTGGAAGGGGCTTGGTAAGGCCAGAAGGGATTGGTCTTCCTTCCAGTCCCTCAGCTTGAATGACGTGTGCTTCCCTTGGCCAGCATCTGGCGGCCGCTTGGCAAACAGCTGAATGGGTGGCCCCGATATCAGCAACAAGGGACACCTTCTTTCCAACCACTGAAACAATCACTTCACAGTCTTTAGAAAGAGAAATAAGAGGGTAGGCACTCATCAGGCCTGCGGATGCAGGGTGGTGGTCTGCAGATAGTCAAAGGGCAAGAACGATTGTTGGGAGAGAGTAGGAGGAGGAGTAAGGAGTGATATCTCTATGGGGAAGGGTCAGTGATGAGGGCTGTGTAAGCAGGGAGATGAGCAGGCCATCGATGTCATTTCAGCTACGCCCGAGGACGTAGCTGACAGGGCTGAGGTCCCCAAGGTCAAGAAGATATGCATGAGCCCAGACAGTGAATGGGCCGGTGTTGACCCTCACTGTCGAGGAGGAAGCCCCAAACCCGACTGATAGGGAGGGGAGTGCAATGCTAGACTCAACCTTGCCTCGTGAGGAGGGTGTGATAAGGGCATTAGCCCCACCCCCAAGGCAACAGCCACTACAGTGGCGTCCTCAAAATCCTGATACAACAGCTCACGCTAAACTTCATTTGATTCTTCAGAATCAGGAGGAAGCACATTTGGGCAAGCAGGTTTCACAGATTCAGACCCTTATTTTCAAAGTAAGTGGTTTTATTTTTCAAAGCCTTCAATTTATCATACATTTGCAATTTAACCTTTGCTGTTTCATATTTCCTATTATGTTTTACAGCTTCATCATACTAAATATAATAACAATTCTACTGGACTTGCTTAATTTTCGCCACATATTTCTTGCTAGACATACATTCCCTTAAATAAATCAATTTACTTATATCCCACGACTCACCAAGCATAAACTGCTTGTCTGTACAGTCTGAGGTATAAAAATTGCATTTTTGAAGGTAGGCACAGACACCAGACTCATACTTTTTACTCATCATCACAGCCGGAAAATCAGATGGATAATGGCACACTTTTCCCTTCACGGATTTTAAATTTCCCTATCTTTTGAATTATGGGATCCCATTACAATCCTATCAGGACAACGTTGCCACTTCCTCTTTTAACAGTGGACACACGGCATCTTCTGCTCTTACAGGGACAGTGGTCCTACTGGCTTCTTTGATGGCAGTTACCCTTAACCCGAGAATTATCCTTACTACAGGGCCAGTGCCGTCAGATGCACAGTGGCTCCAGGGAGGGGCCAGTGCTAGTGCCACCTATGCCAATCCAGTGCACCAAACACACAATAACCCTGCTTATACCAATTCCACAACAGGCATGAGGGCCCAACCCCTAATTAATAAAATAACTAGATGCTGTGCCCTCCTTGAGATCATATTAACTGTCTCTCCTGCTTATTTCTGTGACCAATTCTCACAAGGCTGTTAATTAGCTCTCTGAACTAATTCTATGCCTAGGTCTCACACAGAGCTGGAGAGCTTCCAACCTCAAGCAGGAAATAATGCCTGTGTAAATAGTCGGGGGAAGGTAAGACAGGGAAAAAAAAACCTGCTTAAGCTAAAGCCAGAGGAGAAAGAAAGACAATCACAGAACTCAACAGAGATTTCCAACATGCAGCAAGACAGGACAAAAAAAAGTACTACAATGGTACATGCAAGGAAATAGAAGCAGAAGCTATTAGAGGAAGAACAAGATCGGCTTTCCTAAAGTTACGAGAGTTAAAGAAAAAAATTCCAGCCTCGAATTGGAATTTTACAAGATGCTCAGGGTTCTATGTTGAATGATGCTGAGAAGATCAAGAAAAGGTGGAAAGAATATACAGAGTTTTTATATGATAAAGATCAAGTGGACCAACAGCCATTTCAACCTGTACCTTATGATCCGGAACCATTGGTGATGAAAGAAGAAGTTGAAGCAGCATTGAAAGCCTTACCAAAGAACAAGGCACCAGGCATTGATGGCATTCCCATAGAAGTATTACAGCAATCTGATGCAGCTGTTACCGCACTTACAAGGTTCTGCCAAGAAATTTGGAAGACAACATCATGGCCAACAGACTGGAAAAGATCTGTGTTTATACCAATACTAAAGAAAGGTGATCCAATTGACTGTGGAAATTATCGCACAATCGCTCTGATCCCACATGCCAGTAAGATTCTACTGAAGATTATTCAACAGAGACTGCAACCATACCCGGAACAAGAACTACCTGAAGTGCAAGCAGGGTTCAGGAAAGAGCGAGGAATGAGAGACATCATCGCAGATGTGAGATGGATCCTTGAAAAGACTAAAGAATACCAAAAGGATATCTATTTGTGCTTTATCGACTATAGCAAGGCTTTTGAGTGTGTAAACCATGAGAAACTCTGGGCCACATTAAGAAGCATGGGTATACCAAAACACCTCATCGTTCTCTTGCACAATCTGTACATTGATCAGGAAGCAACAGTTCGAACGGAACAAGGAGAAACAGAATGTAAGACAAGGCTACATACTTTCCTCCTACCTGTTTAATTTATATGCAGAACAAATCATTAGAGAAGCAGGACTGTATGAAGACAATAGAGGTGTGAAGACTGGTGGAAGACTCATCAACAAACTTCGCTATGCTGATGATACCATATTACTGAACATAAGAATATAAGAACATAAGATATGCCATACTAGGCCAGACCAATTTCTATCAAGCCCATTATTCTGTTTCCAACAGTGGCCGATCTAGGTCATATGTACCTAGCAGTTTCCACAAAAGACACAGGTTCCACAATGCTTGTATTGGGTCAAGCATTGATATACTGAGTCCCTTTGTAATAATGGTTTATGGACCTTTCCTCCAGGAACTTGTCCAAACCTTTTTTAAACCCAGCTACACTAACAGCCCTTACTACATCCTCCGGTAACAAATTCCAGAGTTTGATTACACGTTGAGTGAAAAAATATTTTCTCTTATTTGTCTTAAATAGTTTACCCTGTAGCTTCATTACATGTATCCGGAACAAGAACTACCTGAAGTGCAAGCAGGGTTCAGGAAAGGATGAGGAACACGAGACATCATTGCAGATGTGAGATGGATCCTTGAAAAGACTAAAGAATACCAAAAGGATACCTCTTTGTGCTTTATCGTCTATAGCAAGGCTTTTGACTGTGTAAACCATGAGAAACTCTGGGCCACATTAAGAAGCATGGGTATACTAGAACACCTGATCATTCTCTTGCACAATCTGTACATTGATGAAGAAGCAACAGTTTGAATTGAACAAGGAGAAACATAATGGTTTAAAATAAGCAAAGGTGTAAGACAAGGCTGCATACTTTCCTCTTATCTGTTTAATTTATATGCAGAACAAATCATTAGAGAAGCAGGATTGTATGAAGACAACAGAGGTGTGAAAACAGGTGGAAGACTCATCAACAACCTTCGCTATGCTGATGATACATTACTGGCTGAAAGTGAAGATGATCTGAAACATTTGCTTCTCACGATCAAAGAACATAGTCTCAAAATAGGCCTGCACCTTAATGTAAAGAATACAAAGACCATGACAACTGGCAAAGTCAACAAATTCATCAATGAAGGAGAAGAAATTGAAATTGTGGACAACTTTTACCTACTTGGATCAACCATCAATAAAGAAGCAACAAGCAGTCAAGAAATCCGACGACGCATTGCTGAATCCTGCTGGAAGAAAAACAGAATATAAATGCCAATTAAATTAAAATTAAAGATGAAAATTCCCCCTGCCTCTGTTTTTTCCTCCAAATAACAGCAACAGCAGCCGTGTAGTGGCACTCTTAAGTATCTTGTAGCTTAATGAGTCCCTAGAGGAGCCATTGATGGTGAAGCTTGTAACTTTTGTTAAATGGTATTGTGTTTCTGGAATATAGTTAAGGGTGATTTTATTGTGGTTGAGTAAAAAACAAATGTGCAAGGTGTTGGATGCATGTAAGGAGAAGCATGATAGGACAGGAAACGTATAGAAGGGGATAGGAGAGAAAAAAGGGTTTGTTAGGGGA
This sequence comes from Ichthyophis bannanicus, assembly GCA_033557465.1. Lineage (NCBI taxonomy): Eukaryota > Metazoa > Chordata > Amphibia > Gymnophiona > Ichthyophiidae > Ichthyophis > Ichthyophis bannanicus. The sequence goes on along the minus strand of CM066036.1, from coordinate 605,121,214 downwards.
AGGGAAGGAAAGAAAAGAGGAAGGAATAGTTCTATGTAACTTCTGTTATTGGTAAACCACCCCTGATCTCTGGAAGGGGTGGTATAGAAGCATCAAATAAATATATAAATTAAATAGTTTGATTGCCCAGCTGTGGTTAGAAGCTATAGATGATTCTGAGATGGAACAGACTGTGAATGAGCCTATACTTTATGCAGGACATATATTAGATTTGAGAGTAGTGCCCTGATCTGATCATTAAGTACTGGAATTAGTCTATTATCTAGATAAAAGATGGAGAGATTTGAAAAGTAGGAGTTGGCAGAAGGTAGAAGAATGGTAAAACAAGATGATTTTATGACAGTGATAGAAAGAAAAGGTATAGAGTTAGAAGAGTACGATCTGTAGATGAGCTAGTGGAGATGTGGGATAAGATTTTGAAAAAAACTGTATATGGAGGAAGCGAAGGCTGAAGGAAATAAATAGTTGTTTTTTGGTGGAGATTATGGAATCAAGGAGGATGCTATGAAGTTTAGAAATATCGTTGGTGTAGGACAAAGTCTCAAGAGGATAAGAGTGTGGGGGAAAGCAGCTCATCGTCATTGTTCAATGATTAGAGAAGCTAAGAGAGTACTTTGTGAAGTCCTTTCAGAGGGGACAGGCTAAAGAGTTGTTTAGAAGTGAAATCCATTGCTGGTGAGAATAATAAGAGGAGAAGAGAGAGTCCAGATTCCCTGGACATGGAATTTTTTGTGAGTTTTTGGACACACAAGGTAGGAGACTTAAGGAATAGTAAAGGTAAACAGGGTTATTTTACAGAACCCTATTCATGTTTTAAACATGAAAGTCGTGCCAGAAAAATATGGAAGCCGCACCCACATTCAAAATGTGATTTTAGAAATGCCATGAGATGCACGTTTCCATGCCAGGCACCGATCTCTGCTGAGGGCACTTCTGGGCATGGCCTGGGTGACTCGGTTATCTGCACATTCATGACATATTTCACATAGCCCAGTGAAGTGCGGGATGGAGTTTTTAAGCATTCCATTCTATACCTGCTATAAGTCATGAATAAGTATGGGACTTTAGTCTATTGGGACTGTTTACGGTGTTGGTGACTAGAGGAGCTTAGCTTGAATATATTTGGCTTTACTGTCATTTGTGTCCACATTGGTGTCTTTTGAGCTAGCATTTGTTTCTCTACAGTGTATCACATGCCCATCTCAGACCTTCTTTCCCTTTCCAAGACCCCTGTTGAATTCCATTTCCTCATCCCCTCCCCCCCACAGCTGTGCCAGTCCCAAACTTTCAGTAGCCCTTGGTGCATCTGTTTCCCTGCTGCCCATGTCTCTGCCTGCCCCAATGTTCCCTACAGCCTGTGTCCCTGTGTGTTTCCTTGCTGCTTGTCTGTGTGTGCAGAGGTGCATTTGAAGTGCTGTGGATGTTGGTGGTGGGAGTAACTTAGTGTTAGTGGAGGGAGACACTGGTTGCTGATGAGGGTAGTCAGCAGCCATGGATGAGATGAGGACAGTGGTGCGCTGGCCCGCAGGGAGCACAGGAGAGCCACTAGGAGGCATCCATATCAGTGGGTCTACAGACCCAGGACCCAATTCCCGGACCTCTTGGACGAGCAGTGTCTTACCAGGTACCTTTTTGACAAGGCAGCCATCCACCATCTTTGCTAGGAGTTAGAGACACTCTTCCACTCCACCACACAAGAGGACTTCCCATACCCGTCCTCCTCAAGATCATCACGGCCCTCGTCTTCCTAGCCACCGACAGTTCCAGTCTGTGTTGGCTGCCACTGTGACTTTCAGTCAGTCAGTCAGTCATCTCACAGTTCTTGATGTCCTTTCTAACCTCCACAAAGGGGTCAGTCATTGGAATCCCAGACCCAAACCACAACTGATCCCTGGAAAGCAGAGTCATTAAAACTGAAAATTCCAGGCACAGAACAACATGACGAAAACATTCTAAGCACCACCTCAGGAAGATAAATGTGCCTGTTCTACCGGTGTACACTGCTGATATCAAAACAAAGCTCAATAACCATGCACATCAACCTGGGCACTCTCTCTCACACACACACACTACTACACCAAAAAGATAAACCATAAACCAGAGTCAAACCAACCCCATCCCCGTTCGAACTTGTCACCCCCATCCTTCCCGCTACCCAACACAACACACACCCCAGCAGCACTTATCTATCCTAATCTTATCCACCCCTCTACTCTGATCTCCCTCCCCCCAACAGGACTACCATCATACTAGCACCTTCATGGAAGACAAACACTTCCCACAATCCCACCCACCTCGGAAAAATGCAGAGTGTTACTTCTAGCACTTGTGTAAAACACCTGTAATTAGTTGCCCCCCACACTCAAGGAGGAATGGCAAAATTTTGGGCCATCTCATGTCCCATCTGCATGAATGGGAGGAACTTTATAAAATTCCCTCTGAGAGAATTAAATGGAAATGTGAATTCAGACCAGGTGAGAAGCAGCGTAGGTTCCTGATCCTTTCTGGTAAATGGAAAAACATTTTTTAAAAAACTGTACACTTTATTTCCCATGCACAGGGCTCTGGAGTTCACAAACTACTAATTCTGAAGCCGGCATCTCATTGCAATGGAACACATTATAGCACTTAATTGAACGAATTAGCTCCCAGTGCTTGTCTCGCATTCCCCCTAAGAAGCTTTATCACCACAGATTACCTTCTCCTTTCTCAAAATGTGCTTTTAATAAAATATAAATTGTGCAAATGTTTGTTTCCTCTTTACTTGATGATGTAGCTCTCCTTCCGCCACACCATACTGGAAACAACCTCTCATTAGTTTTCCACAAACATATTTTATCAATTAAATAGTTTTCCTCCAGAGGCAGCATTGCATAAACAGACAGAACGCATAATAGGTTGTACCAGGGATATTTTAAATGATTTTACCATGGCAACCTATTGTATAAAATCATATTTGATTCTCTCGCTCAGGCAAGCTGTCTCATTATAGAATCAATGACCTTAGGGCCTCAATAAAACAGTCACCATTTATAAATTCATGTAAAATTATACTTCTGTGTGTGCAGAGTTTTTATTTATGTAGTCCTGTAAATGGCTGCTATGAATTTTTCACCTAGGCACAGCATTAGTAAAATTCCTTGGAACATCTGTCTCCTCCAGAGTAAAATTCTAAACACATCCAAACTAAAAGGCATTTTCTCTGATCCACTGGTTGACTTCTGTTTTAAGACTGGCCCGGCACCATGCAGAGGATCTGGGATTAAACATAAGAACATAAGAAATGACATACTTATAACAAAGACCACTGACCATTTTAGTATCCATCCTCTGTACCGACGCCATCCTGTTTATATCCTTTGAAAGGTACAGTCTCCAGAACTGCACACAACACTCCAAATGAGAATGCGCCAGAGACTTATACAGAGGCACTAGCACCTTCTTTTTTTCTGCCAGCCATTCCTCTCCCTTTGCACCCAAACATCCTTCTGGTTTTCACAGTCACCTTTTCTACCTGTTTAGCCACTTTAAGATCATCAAAAACAATCATGACCAGGTCCCGGCTCTTTTACGTGGACAGAAGTACTTTGCCCTTACACAGTACTGCTCCCTTGGATTTTTGCAGCCCAAATGCATGACCCTGCATTTTTTAGCATTAAATCTCAGCTGCCAAATTCTTGACCATTCCTCAAGCTTAGCTAGATCCCTCCTCATATTATCTCTCTATTGCAGATTTTGGTATCATCCGCAAAGAGGCAACCTTACCCAACAGCCCCTTCTGCAATATCACTAACAAAGATATTAAAAAGAATCGGACCAAGAACAGAGTCCTGTGGCACACTACTGGTAACATCCTTCTCAGAGAGAGCTCCATTTACCTGTACATGTACCTGCAGTGCTTCCTACTTTTGGAGGTAAGGAAAACTGAGAACTGTAGAAAGAGATCCAAATGGAGGGCTAGGGCATCATGGGGAAAATTTAGATTGTGAGAACAGCTCTGAATATGCTGACAGTTTCACAGGGGGTGTTTATGTATAAGTGGCACAGTCAAGGTTACATCTTGCAAGACAAGAAGCTTCTGTTGCAGGAAGCTGGTCCTGATTAAGCATGAGCAATATGTTTGTGCTTGACATGACCTGTAACATGTAGATACAGAAAAACAAAAAGTAAAGCAAAAAGCATGATGCTGAGTGATAAGACAAAATTGTACAATGTGACAGTGTTTCCTAAATAAACGTAGATGCTACAATCAAGTAAGTTAAGGCACTTATAGGTGGTTGTACTTGTCTGCAGCTCTGTGACTTTCTTCCTAAACCTTTAGCAGAACTTTGTTATTGTTATGATATAATTCTGTGTGTGTTGTGTTTTCATCTCTTCTCACTTGCCCTGGGCCCAGAGATAGGAAACCAAGGGCTGAGGAAGGATTCCAGTGGTTGTTGCTCCCAGTGAGGCATCAGGAACAGAGGACACCAACAAGAACACTTCTTAGATCAGCGTTTGCTGTGCTTGTCCCTGATGAATCTACAAGGAGAGATTGCTAATGGGACCGACCTAGTGCAAGCTCTGTCTAAACCCTGACCCTAGACTTTTAACACTTTCAGGGCTATGCTTAAGAAAAGCCAACCTAGAATTGGATGGTGGGTATGTTGGCAGCAGGCATGCCCATGCAGGCACATTCCCAAAGGGGACATGACTGAAGAGAAGTCACCCCTTTGTGTGTCTCTTAGCATGGTCTGAGGCATGGCCTGGAGCAAGGCACATTATAGAATTGGCTCTCATTCTGGATATCTTTTAGGGGAGAATAATTAAATCTAGTGTGGAGTTGCTGAGTGAATAGCAGACTTGAACTTTTATTTGCTGCATGTGAGATTTTATTATTTATTACTTTCTTGCAGTTTCAGCTGTACTTTTGAAATGTGCCCATCTGTTGCATTTTACATTGGTTTTTATTATCTCATTATTGGTGGATATTTAGTTTATCTAATGTGTTCATTATCTCAGTGCCAAAATTGAGTACCAGTTCTGATAAGACCACATAGGTATACTGAGGGTCTTAGCGCTTGGCCCCAGGGGAGATGTGATAGAAAATCTAGAGTCATTCAGATTCCCTTGATTAAGTTACAGGAGAACACAGCAGCAGCCACCGGGTTAAATATACATCTTATGAACGCTAGAGCAGTATGATCTAAAACAGTGGCAATTATCAACTTAATTGAGCAGCAGGCGTCTCCTATATTTCATATTATTGAATCTTGGCTTAATGTCAGTGATTCGGTTACTATGACAGAATTCTGCCCTCCTACGTACACTGCCCTCTCTTTCTCCCATCTACAGGCTAAGGGGGGTGAGGGGGGGGGGGGTATCTGCTATTATTAGGTCTGATTTGGCACTCGTTGAGGTACAAATTCCCAAGATTGTCAGTACAGAATGCTTATTATTTAAGTTAGTAAAGACTAACAGTTTTATTGCTTTGCAGGGTTCCTAGAGCAGAGCTAGCTCAATTAATCACTGGAATCTATGCAGAGTTTAAAATTATTGTGGTGCTAGGGGACATTAATTTGCATATTAATAAATCAAATGGGCAGACATCTGATTTTTTGCATACTCTAACAATGTTAGAATATTCACAATGTTTTGAAGTCAGCTATTTATAATAAAAGAGTTATATTACATCATATTTTTTTCCGCTCCTCACATGATTGTGAAATCCAAATCTTAATTAATTAATTTATTTATTTACAATTTCTTCTATACCGCACTATTCAGCATCAGTGCGGTTTACATGGAACATAACAATCAGACAGGGTACATAGGTCTGAGTTTACAATTAACAGGAGAAACAACTTGGATAACAAAAGGTAACTATTTACACAATGAAGTCACATAAGACATAGCAAGAGATTTAATGGTCAAGGACTTAATGATGAAGGTGAGGCCAGAAAGCTGGTCCAATTGTTTTGTTTTAATTTATTTTGTATTAATAGGGTGATTAAATACATTTAGATTATGCCCATCTTATTGTGAGAAGAGTCCTAGGGAAGATCTTATAGTGACTCAGTTAAATTTCTTCCTAGTGTGAATTGACCAGGTTACATTGTGAGAACTTTTCATGGATAAAACCTTGGTCTCTTTTTGCATCCCAAAGATATGCTTGATCAGGGTTGCTAAAAGGGAGCCTTGGTTTACTGATGAACGTAGGCAGCTTTGAGAAGGCTTGAAAGATTATGGCAGAAGTCTAGGTCGGATCTCAATCAGAAAGCATATTGGGATCAGCTGAAATTGTATCGTATAGACGGAGGTCCTCTTTATCACCAGGAACCCAGCATTCACCCCCCGCCTCACTGAAGGTACGAGATGCCGAGTTCTTCAGCAAGCCCACGGTATGCTACCTAGGAGTCACGCTTGACCAATAGCTCGACATGAAGACAGAGATCAGCAACATGGTCAGAGCGATCTACCACAAAATAAGGTCGCTCCGTCAACTCCGGTAGCTGCTCGAGCCAGATGACTTCAGGACAATCTTTCAGGCCCTAGTAATCCCACATTTTGATTATGCTAACACCATATACGGACTCCCGAAGAGCACGCTAAATCCACTGCAGCTTGCAATGAATGCAGCCACCAGAATCTTGCATGGAGCCTCCAGGAGGGAACATATAACGCCAATCTTGAAGTACCTGCACTGGCTGCCAGTCCACTGCAGACTTTCCTTTAAAGTGCTACTGCTGACCTTCAAAGCCATAAATAAGTGCTCCTCTACCTCCCTCACGGACCTCATCCAGCCCACCCCCATCAACAGAGCTAGGAGGTCAGCTGCCGTTAATACACTGATACTCCCGAAGGCGATCACAAAATGCTCCCAGTCAACAAGAAAGAGAGCCTTCGCCTTATACGCACCCACGTGCTGGAACGCTCTTCCACCCGCCATTCGGGCCATCACCGACCTCGCCCAGTTTAGAAAAGCACTGAAGCACCATCTCTTCATCCAGCACTATACTGATTCATACAATATCTCTCAACCAGGTGCACACAGGAACCAAACCATCACCCCCATCGCAGTCGCCCTGCAGGATTGCAACCCCACTCACTAGATCACTGAGACAATCTGCAGATGGAATTGCGCACATGCTTAGACCAGTCAATCTGTATATATTAAATAAATAAATCTGTAAATAGTTGCGAGCTCACCACGTCGCCTGTGACAGCTAGCTTGCCTGTACATAGTTACCCTGTCAGTCCCGTTTAGAAACCCCTGTTCATTGTAAGTCCAGTTGTGGGCCTGCCTGCGCCACATGAATTGTTAAATGTAAACCACACTGATTTTAAAGAGCGTGGTATAAAAAAAGACATTAAATAAATAAATAAAATATTCTTAGAAAAATTGTGCATTACAAAGGGACTATTTTGCAAACAGAATTATGTCGGTTAGCAAAAAGCGAGTTATTTGGAGTTGTGAAATCCCGAAGGTCCCCATCAGCAACTCAAGTAGCTTCTGTGGTATATGCTCAGAGTGATTTTAATATGGCCACTAGGTTGACTGAGTATTTCAGAACAAAGGCTGATGCTATTCACTGCTCCTTCAGAGGCGATGACGTAGAAGAGGAATCTTCTGGATTGATACAGGACAGTGGGGCATTGTTGCCCCTTCCCCTTTAATTCCCAGGGAGGAGGTCTCTGGAGAAGAAATTTGGGGAATTTATGAACTGTTGACTTTTTTATCTTTTTTTCCAGTTTCTTGTCTGTTAGTATCATTCCTCGAGCCTAGTGACTCCCCTTGTGACTTAGTTTCTGCATTTTTACTTAAAGAAGCGGGAGTGGGAGGGGGGAGATGGGGGGGGGGTGTAATTTTGCCTCTGCTTCTTTCTATGATAAATTCTTCACTGATAGAGGAAAAGGAGGCCATTGTTTGTCCTGTTTAAAAAAGAGCTTTTTTGATGTTCAGGAGCTTACTTGTTTTAGGACAATCTCTCTTCTGCCGTTACTGGGCAGATTAATTGAGAAGGTGATTATTTCTCAATTTTTAGATTTTGTTGAAACTTCAAACACCATTTCAAGTGGCAAATCTGGATTCCATGTTAATCACAGTGGAAGTGATAATTATTATCCTTGATGCTGACTTGCATAGAGGTGGCAATGATCCTGTAACAATTTTATTGACTTTGTCTATGAGCTAGGCATTTGCCTAGGGAGGCACACTTGAGGGGGGTGGGTAGAAGCACAACTGGAAGAGCCAATGATAGGCCAGGCAGAGCAGTCCATTAAAGCTGCATTAGTTTGGTGGCAGGCCTATGACCACCCACATGCATGCACTCATAACTTGCACATCCTGCTCCCTTGGATGTTCCTTTCAGAAGCACAGAACATGCACGCCTTGAATACATGCATGCGGGTGCTCAAAGGCCTGCTGCCAGGCTATGCTGCCTTTTAATACGGACTGTGCTCTGGCTCTGGGGGAGGTAGTGTGGTGGCTGAATCAGTAGTAGCAGCAGTGGCAGGGGGTAGGGAACGACTGGGGAGATGCTGGATACCTTGGGGTCCCAAAAACAAAAATAGAGCCAAAAGACCAAAAGCATAAATTTAAGCTTGCATATGTGAAGATAGATTGATGTCGGAGGAGGAGGAGCCGTGAGGTTGAAACAAATTTAAACAACCACTTAAAGCTGCTCTTCCATTTTACTCAATTTTAAACTGTTTTTTGAAGCCCACTTAGGAGCTATAAAGTATAGGTAAAAACACCCCCAACTAGTGCCACCTACATAAAATGCAAAAAGACAGATAATTATGTCAAAAAATCCAAAGAGGAAACCAAGTAACGACACTTATCTGAATGGGGTTCGTTTGATCTTCAACGGTATCCAAAAAGAAGAAGGACTCACTATCCCGTTCTTCTGAAGAGTGACTTCTGATAAATCTTAGAACAACATGATTTAAACTTGCTGCAGTTGTAAAACAGACGCAGCACTGCGTTTTGGGCAAAATACCAATAGATGCCCTGTCTCAACTCTTAAAGACTACGTAAAAATGAAGTCAAAGTTCCTCAACTTCACGAGACGCTAGCGCATGCTCATTGACCAACTGAACTTGCATCATCAACGGGCCAATTTAAATGGCCCAAATCCACCAATCAAAGAGAACCTTATGAAAAATGATCGTTACAGCAAAAAACAAGAAAACAAAAAATGGAATCCAAAAACTTAAAGAACACTAGTCCAATCTAAATCTCTGTTGAGTCCCAATGGCTCCACCATTGACCAGGTGAAAATCCAACGTTGTTCTAATGTTTGTAAAACATGTTCGCGATCACCACCACGCAGGTTTTTGGATTTTTTGACATAATTATCTGTCTTTTTGCATTTTATGTTGGTGGCACTAGTTTTGGGTGTTTTTACCTATACTTTATAGCTCCTAAGCAGGCTTCAAAAAAAAGTTTAAAATTGAGTAAAATGGAAGAGCAGCTTTAAGTGGTTGTTTAAATTTGTTTCAACCTCACGGCTCCTCCTCCAACATCAATCTATCTTCACATATGCAAGCTTAAATTTATGCTTTTGGTCTTTTGGCTCTATTTTTGTTTTTGGGATTTTGTTGCTATAGAGTGTTTAGTTATTGGATATATTTTTGGATACCTTGGGGTGGCAGGATAGGTGGGAGATGCTGGACACAGTAGCAGGGGGCAATAGGGAAGGGAAGGATAGATGCTGGACACGGCGGGGGGAGGATGTAGGTAAGGGAAAGGTTGATGCTGGACTATGGGGGAGTGAACCTTGCCAAAGAATTTCCTAGGGCATCATATAGTTTTGGGCCAGCCCTGTTGACACCTTGGAGCATGAGATTTTGTTATGATGTCTGTTGGACTGTGGTGTTGTTGGCACAGCATATGATTGGCTTTCTTCTTACCAAAGGGTCATTCTCATCCTCTTCGCTGGGGAGTGCCTTATTCAGAGGCGGGTTATCAGGTATGCCCCAGGGAGTGCCTTATTCAGAGGCGGGTTATCAGGTATGCCCCAGGGACTTCTGCTTTCCCCTGGCTCAATATATTGAGGAAGGGAGACTATGATACACTTCATATGAAGACGGTATCCAGCTATACTGTGAATTAGACTGGGATCCTGAGACTATGATATGTAAGCTAAATGCTTGTTTAGAAAACATGAAGCATTAGTTAGTGGCCAATAAGCTGAAACTAAACCATGCAAAGATGTAAATGTCCTGGGTTTGGAGACCCTTGATGACCTTCTCTTGTTCTCAGATTTATTTGAGTTCGCAGTTACTGTTATCAAATGAAGAGGTCAAAATCCTGGTTGTGTGGCTAGCTTTACCATATAGAAACAAATTGGAGCCATTTTGAGATCATGCTTTTTCCATGTATAGAATATACGGTTTTTCTTGGGCTAGTTTTGCAGATACTGTGACAGTAATTAACTCGCTCCTAAGCAAGATGGTATATGAAACATGTGTCATAGTACTTGCATTGTGCCAGAGGTTCTTCCTATATATGCGCCCCTATTTGTATCAGAAAAATCTACTCATGATAACTGAGGCTGTTATTACCTCTCATCTGGACTTCTGCAACTCTCTGTATGTTAGGCTGCCTAAATAACAATTGCAGAGGTTGCAGTTGGTCCATAACACAACATGGATCATGTCCGGGGCTGGCTTGCGGGTTCATATTCATCCAGTGTTAGAGTCTCTGAACTGGTTACCAATTTTTCAGAGAACTGATTTTAAAGTGTATTCATTCTGAGGCTCTTTTATATCTGGAATCTTGTATTTTGTCTTATGGACTGGGCTGTGTGCTATGGTCATCTCAGCAAGCTTTATTTCAGCCCCTAAGATTGTTAGATTAGTTACAACTACCAAAAGGGCCTTTTCTTGTATTTCACCAACTTTGTGGAATGCTTGTCCATTCCATTTGAAGATATTAGAGAACTTGTTGACTTTCCAGAAACATTGTAAAACACACTTGTTTGAACATGTTTTTAATCTGATGGATTTTTTTATGTTTTAAATTTTGTTAATATTGTTATATATACTGTATCTTGTACTATTTCTCTAAACAGCCTTGTAACTTTTGGGGGGAAAAGTAGTATAAGCCTGTTAAATCAACAAATAAATGTGCATTCTGTTGGAGCTGGGTCAGGGAGCTTATTTTATAAAAGCACATAGGTATAGGCATCTTTTTGGACTTCTTACATAAGCATTCTTTAATTTAAAAAAATATCTTATAATGGACAGTCCCTAATCCTTGGCACTTACAATGTAGTCAGACAGGACAGACAAAAAAACAAACAAGAGGTTTAATTTAATTTCAAAACACAATTATAGACCACTAAACCTTCTCAAGTTCAAGATATTATTACACATCTAATCTAATTCATTCACAGCTTTTGGGTTATCGAATATTAAACACATAATAACCCACACATTCACAATTTATAAAAATCAATTCAAAACAAAACCACATCAGCAAAGACATGACTGAAAAGAATAAAGTAGGTGGTTACAAGTGGGGATTAATAAAATGATGGGCCTATAAATATTTAAAGAAGAATATAGCTTATGTATCATCATTGATCTAACTTTTTTTATTTATTGTAGATAGGTACGGAATATCGACTCAACTGCTCTCTGAATAAATTGAGAAATGCACCTGACTTCCAGAGCTCAGACTTAAAAATCTTTCGCTTAAGCAGTAAGATTAAGGTTTAAGTGATAACTTACATTGTAAGTCCTTTAGGGTTCAGGAAAACCCTACCATACCTTGAACTACTACTGAAAAGGCATGCGCTAAATGATAAGTAAATAAGGGTGGCCTCAAAGAGATGAGTTTTCAGATTGGATTTGAACCTGGCCAGCAAGGGAATCTGCCGCATGTGTTTAGGAAGGCTATTCCAGTTATTCAGTGCAGAAGCAAATTAAGCAAGTGGAAGAGGATGGGGGAGGGTGAGAGAAGGTACAGATAAAAGCAGCTTACTCAAATACCAAAGTTTGGAAAAGGGTGAGGGAGAAATAATGAGAAGCTGTGGAGTGAATGCCCTTGGAGTCGAGTATAGAAAGTTTGAATTTTATGCAAAAGCATACAGGGAGCAAATGTAGCGATTTGAGAAGAGCATTTACATGATTGTTATAGAATGATCTGTAGATAAGTCGTGCTGCTGAATTTTGAACAGACTGTAATAGAGATACATCATTCAGTACTCTGCCCCGGAACAGAAGGTTGCAACACTCCAAGTGGGCGGTGATAACAGAGTGGATCAGACTTGTGCTGGTATTTTCAGAGTGGACGAGGTGGATTTTGGTGATGAAGAGAATGGCAGTTCTTAGCAGCGCTGTGGATGCATGCAGAGAAGGGAGGAGAGGGGAGTCTATTGAAGAAAGGAAGAACTAGAAGTTCTCCTTCAGCATTTTGAGTTTCAGGCAGCAGTGGGACTTCCAAGCATCAATATCAGACTAGCAGATTGAGATTTGCAATTGAATACTAAAACTGAGCCTGCCACAGAGATGTGGATATAGGAATTGTACACACAATATTGATATCGGAGTCCACAGGAGAAAATAGGATTACCAAGGGAAAGGGTTAGAGAAAGAGAGCCTAGATTTGAATCCTGAGACATACCAAGTGATAATGGAGTAGCAGAAGAAGGGGAGAATGCACTGAAAGTGCACTGGGAAAGGTAAGACAAGAATCCAGATAGAAAGTGTGGAGGCACTACCCATTCCTTAGGAGCGGGGTAAAACTGTAAAAGGTAGACTTAGTGTGTACTTGGTGGCTGGTGGCCCAGGAAAAATGGGATATAGCCAAGGGGGCTGTGCTGTCAGGTGCTTCACAGGAGAGGAAGAGGAGAGCCTCTTTCTCTCCTTTAGGAGACAGGGTATCTATTCTGGTGGGTGGCTTTGGAGTGAGTTAGTAGAGACTTAATGGAGCAGTGTATTGGAAGGCGAAGATTTCTGAAGTCAGAAGATTAGGATCCTGGCCCTGGACTTTGCCCATCCAGAAGATATAAAGAGGTATGTTTACTAAACATCGATAATGTCGCAGCGGTGGTGTTAGCGCGCAAAACGTAACATTAGCACGTGATACGTAACGTCATCGTGCGATAAAGTAACATTATCGTGTGATAACGTTAAGTTTCTTGCGATAACGTTTGCGGCGGCGTTAGGACACACAGAGGGTGGAGTAAGGCATTCTAGAGGGTGGAGAGAAGGGGGGTCAATGGGTGGAGAGTGGGCGTGTTGAGGCTCCAGGCACACTAACGCTGTGGAACGTAAGGCAGAACATTACCGTGGGTGAAAACCTCACGTTAGAGGCACAAGTGCAGGAGAGAGAAACCATTTCACTCAGCAATGTAGAGGAAAGGCAGGGAGACCCAGAACAGTGATAGTAGTGATACATGTGCAGCAACAGCATAGTGCCCAAGTACGAAAGGGCACTATGGCGAGGCTGAAAATGGGGTACAGGGGGCCACAGGCGGGACATGCAATGGGGCAGCTGTGGCACAGCATGGGTGACGCAGATGCCTAGGTGCCACAAAGGAAGGCAGAAACGGAAAACAGCAAGACAGCAACTGACCAAGGGCAAACATGCTCACGAGTGTGTGTCATACATTGGCCCAATGGACAGTAACCAGCAGGTATCCCAAAGGCCACATAACATTGACAGACAGTGCCGGGGGGAAGCATGGATGTCTATGCAGACACCCCTACCCCACATCCCACACCATAGGCAGCCACCTAATGGCACACTGGATGAGCTGGAGCTGCCAACCACCAGCACCACCGGCAGAACAGCATGTCAGCATGGTAGCAGAGGGGTGCTGGCAGTGGAGGGGGCATTGGTATGTTCCCACAGCAGACCAAGGCCAAGCCCTGTTTAGGTGGGTGGGGACCAGTCCAACAGACAAGGTCTGTCTGATGAACAGTAATGGTATCCCCAGGGAAGGAACCATCTCTGTGGCAACAGTTTGGTGCATTACACAGAGTCATTGTGTACAGGGCCAGAAGGTCACAGGTTCAAATCCCAGCTGTGGCTCCTGCAGACCATGTCCATATATTTTACCATACAGAGAACAGTCACACAAATAATGTGCACTCCCCACAGCAGATGTTGGCAACCCCAGTTCCGGAGGCCCAAACACCATTCAGGTTGTCTGGCTCTCCCTAATAAATATGCAAGAGATGCATGTGAAGGAACTGCCCCCATTGTTTGCAAATTTACCTCCTGCATATTCAGTAGCGACAGCCTGACAACCTGAATCCTGTCTGAACCACCAGGACTGGATCTGAGAACCTCTGCCGCAGAGCATCGGCCAACAGGGGCACAAACACCCACACCCATAGGCTCCACCATCCAAAGGCTAATGAAAAGGCAAGCTGTTGTGCTCTGGGCGGAGCAGCAGCTCCCACTACTAGCACCTGCATACCTTAGCAATGATGTCATAACCATGGAAACACGTCCCATATACATCAAAAGGTAGCTATGACCAATGTCATATAACAAATCATAAATTAAACACATCTGTCTAACAGAGATCCATCGTACCAACCTTTCCGATTTATGTGGTGTGTGCCCCCCATCAATTTCTGGCAGTGTCTACCACCCCGGAGAGTGACCCTAACAGTACTGAGTATCCTACCAATGCCTGCACAAAGCCAATGACTGGTGTTGCGGACAGGGCTGCCAACCACTGCCATCTTTGAACAGTGCTCAAATAGGTGTGGTAATCTGTGTATGTTTATCTATTGTTTTGTGGCTGCCCACACCCCACTGAGCCCCCAATGTTTGCACTGGTTCCACTGTTAGCCTTCCACCATGCATAATGATCAGCAAGGTATTGTGGGTATGGCCCCTGTGATGAGGAAACCCCTCAAGAAGAGGTGGAAATAGGAGAAAATCCTGATGAGGCAAACAATACTGCATTGACAAACAGGATTTTCACCTCAGGAATAAAAACACAGCCAGTTGATGATCTAAAGCCACACCTCACCTCAGGGGAGGAGACAGGTCTGTTCACTGATTGGGCACGCCCAAGGGAGAGTCAGGGAGTGCAAGGAAGTGAAGGCTTGTTAAATACTCAAGCAATGAGGAGAGAGGGAGAAAGGAGGAGGAGTGAGTGCAAGCACGAGGTCAGGAGCAGCAAAAGGGAAAACGTTGGAACAGCTGAGAGAACTGCTTGGAGGAGAAGTCAGCTAGAACCTGAGACCCGAGCAGAACTTGGGAGCACTGAACAGTGGTGCAAGGATTCACCCTGGAGGAAGTCTCACTGCAAGGTAGTGCCTTTGGTTAAGGGAGCCAGCAAGCCAGATACCTGGAATAAGGGCAGCCAGACTCACAGCTGTAAAAGCCAAGACAGTTTCAGAGAAAGCTACGAGGAAACTGTTCAGCCTGACATTTACGTGCAAGGCACTGGAAGTAAGGATAAGAAAGCTGAAGTACAAAGCCTGAGAAGTAACAGGAGAAAAGGTACCAATGCTTATCTAAAAGACCTTGGAAAAGGTAAAGCTGACATTTCTTGTTATAACCCCTTGTTTAAGAAGTCTCCTGCATGTGTTAACCTCCTGAGAACAAACCCAGCATATTCAGCTAGTGATAAGTGGGGGAAGGGATTTACCCTTACTGAGGACTGTTCCTTTGACAAAGGCAGGATAGCTGATTACCCGGAGCTGGGAGTCCTAAGTAAACATTTGTTAGAGAAGAAGGAAGGCTATCAGCCTGAAAACGTGCACAAGCAAGCTGAATTACTTCTAAGTCAGTTTAAGGAATTTCTGGAGAAAAGGGCAGAGCAGAACAACCCTGACTAGGATTCCAGTAACTCTGAGGAAGCTATGCAACTGGACGTTTGTCAGCCTTCAGTAGAGTTTGATTCACCTATGGATTGTTCTACTTGCTTAATTGAGAATAACCAGGTTAATGAGCACTGAATGCTATATGAAGTAATATAGTATAAAGTTTGCCATACCTGATACCACTGTGATAAAACCTTATGAGTTGTTTAATAAACTTAATCACATGGTAAAACTGAGAAGCCGTGCTGTAAGGAAGAGCACCTGTTTCAGTTTGCTGAAGGATCACATGATTGCCTAGCCTGAGACTAAAGGAACTGTGAAACAACCAAGTAGAGCTGAGCCGTTTTGTTGCATCTTTTGTGTGTGTTTATTTTCAACCCCTTATGTTGGAATGGCATCCTTTTGCGTCTGAGATACTGAATCTTGATGCGCTGGAATAAACCCTCTTAAAAATAAATATTCTTGCATGCCTTTTTTTCTACTCGAGCTACAACTACAACTCAGTCCCACAGGAGGTCAAGCAACTACATATCCCAGAACTCCTAGGGCCAAGTGTTAGAGCTTCACTCTTAAAGGACACTTAAAAGGCCGTCCCTACCTGTAAGCTTCTGGGCCCAGGTAGCAAGGACGTCGCACCCCTATAGTGTGGTTTAATCAGGATGCATCGGCATAGGGCAATGGCTGGGATATTGTAGTGGCCTAACACCATCTGCCTGGATAGGGTGGTCACAGCAAGTCATGCTGTGAGGGCACTCTCACCCTGATTGAGCAGTGACCATGGTATGTCTAGCATCCCGCATAGTGCCATACAGTGTTCCCAATAGTGATATATTTGAGTCCCCATTTCTTTGGCCCAATCACTGACATACTTGCTTGGTATTGGTGATAATATCCCACATATGGGTGCACATAGTTCCTCTGGGAACATGCACTAAGTATGGGCTAGCACACTCTCAGCAGTTAGCATGTGTCTGGCTGCAACACCTTGCAGGGTGCAGCACGTGCACACTGACTGTGCCCTCTGCTGGTGAATGGCAGATTGTGGTAGGGGGCATGAGAATGCCTATTACCTGTCTGCCAGGGGCCCTGTTACAGGCACCGACCTGCATCAACTGTCGGGTTCCCAAAAAGGTGGTGTCTGCTGGTCCCACAGCTTGTCATCATGTTGCACTACTGCCCCTGTTGGAAATGTGCAGAGTGTGGGTCTGTTGGGGGCAGATGATGTCCCCTACCCTGACCCATAGAGGCCGTTTTGATATGTACATCAGCATCATGTGAGTCCACACACACCCCTGCTCCAAGAACAAGTGACCCCTGTTCCGAGAACAAGTGCACCACTTTGGTAGCATCATGGTCCACAAGGGGCAGACATGACTGGCAAATACAAACAGAAACAGGACATTTGCAGACATCCCTGCAAATACCTGTCACACACGAGCACTGATGGAGACCTGCAGCAAAGCCTACCTCAGCCAACCCAGGCACTGCAGACCTGGTGCTGGCCACCCCACCTCACCCTCAGGGTGAGCACAGAACACGCACAATGGCATGGCCTGTAGGTAGTCAGTGGCAGTAACATGCATGGTCATTCCCCCTACCAAGCTCACGTGCTGTAGAGGTGCATACCCCATCTGGTGAGCAGATGTAGACAGCTGTTCTGCATGTGAATTGCATCATGGGTACTGTTGTTTCTACCCTATCCTGGTGACGACAGCGGACAGTATGTCCGGTGACCTGCACACATTCTGTGGCCAGCCATTGGTATGGAAAACCCCATATTGATGTAGTACAATGGTTAATCGGATGAGCCCAGTGGCATACGTCATGGGTTCAATGTCACAGTGGGCTCCCATCAGTAAGACTGCAGGAGGCAACTCACCTTTATGCCTGTACCAGTCAAACATATGTTTGAAATGCCGTTTTCCAAACCAACAAACGTCTGACAGGTCTCTTACTGGATGTATAAATCACTATGCTTCAAAGGTGCATCCAAACTCAACAATACACATAGTCTTTACTTAATATTCTTATGTGGACTTCACATTATAGACCAACTGCAACTACTGATTTCTTTAGGTCTCAGACTTCTTCTTCACATCCCAGTAGGCAAGCCTAGCTAGAGATTGCTGATATTGCATCAACGACCTTTACATAAAGAAATCTGTAGTGCAGTATTTTCTTCTTTCTAAACAAAATCTGTAGTGCAGTGTTCTCAATACAGAACCCAAAAATGAAGTGCTCAATAAATCCAGCACGAAGAAACAATAACTTGTCCAGGTACTTAGCTTTCAAAAAATTCACGCTCAATCTTCAAAGCACTCATAATCACAATCCCGACGTTCATGCAGGGCACCACTGAAACGTTTCACCGTTTCCGGTTTCCTCAGGGGATCACAATACTAATGCTGCTCAAATGTTCTGTAACAAAAAATGCATCATAAAAAATGTGTCAAGTCTCCACCACTCTTCATACCATGTGAAAAATACTTAAAAATTATTTTAAAAATTTTAAAACACGATTAAACAGCCTCGAACCTACTTTATGAATCATGATGCTGCCCGCGTTGGAACTCTTAAAACAAGAGCTTTGCAGTTGCCGCCTCCCGGCTTCTCCCAAAAAAACGCCGCACATGCGAACAGCGCATTATCTGAAAGCTTATATACTAAACTGGTCATCCAGACCTGCCTAAACTTAAAGGCACAGCAAACTTCAAAAACGGAGGCATTCATTAGCGTTCGCTGGGGTGCCGACGGCAGTCAGCTTCAACTTCTTGGAAATCCCAAAAACAGCATGATCAAAAAACTATCTCATATACAGGATCCCCATTCTATTTCTTGATTTAAACCAAAAGGGGACACCGTATTGAGGTGAAAAATCCATCTCTGCTCATTCCGTAGTAGGGTTTCTTCCACAGTTCTTCCACCTACACCGCTACACACTTGTTCCAGCACAATACATCGTAACTGTGAAAAAGCATGTCCATATTCTAAACAGTGCGAGACCAATGGTGCTTCAAGTTTCTCACATTTCAGACGACTCTTATGCTCATTCAGTCGGACCCTTAAAGAGCGTGATGTTTTACCTATGTACCATAGATCACAAGGACAACAAATCCCGTACACAACAGACTTAGAGGAACAGTCTGTGATTGCACGTAACTTATAGGTAAAATTCTTATACGAAAAATCGAAAGATTCCAACATGAGAGGACACATCCCACAGTGTCCACATGGTTTATGACTACCATTAAGCTCCGAAACATCTAAAGAGGGTAAAGTCGCTGGACTCAGTTTATCCTTCAGCGTCCGTCCACGCTTCCACACACATCTAATACGCTTCTTTTGAAGGCCTGGTACCACACTGAGAATATGTTCATACCTTCTAATTATCTTCTGCACGGAATTACTAAGGGGAGAGTACCCCGTAATCAGATTCACACAAGTCTGGTCAGAAGATTGGCGCTCTTTTTCAGATGAGTTGCGCAGTAGCAAGGGCCGGTGATTAAATAGCGCTCTGCGGTATGCACGCGACACTACCTTAGGTGGGTAGCCTCTATCAAGAAAATTCTTAGTTAAAGATCTCGCTTGGGATTTAAACTCCAATATATCTGAACAATTTCTGCGAAAACGTAGGAATTGAGAAAACGGAAGCCCTTCTTTCTGTTGTCTCGGGTGTTTACTATCAAAATGGAGCAGGGCATTCCGATCCGTTGCTTTTCTGTACACCGTGGTTATCCAACCATTCACTCCACGCTGTACCTGCACATCCAGATATGTGATACTTTGTTTATGATAAACACAAGTAAACTGAATATGTGTATCACAGGTATTAATCCATTGTACAAACTGGAGCAAGCTTCCTTCAGTGCCTTTCCATACCAAAAAGACATCGTCGATGTACCTCTTCCAGACCAAAATCTGACTTTTATATGGAGATTCTGATAGCCAACAGGTTTCAAACTGGGCCATATAAAAATTAGCTATAGATGGGGCGCAAGTTGCGCCCATCGCGATCCCAGCCACTTGTTTATACAAGAGGCCCTCAAATTCAAAATAGTTCTGACACACTGCCAGACTTGCTAAAGATAGTAATAACTCAGTATGAGACACAGACAAATCTTTTCTTAAAGACAACGTCGATTGAACTGTGGAAAGCGCAGCAGCTTGTGGTATGCTTGTGTAAAGTGAGACCACATCCATGGTTACCAGAAATGTGTCAACATCCGCAGCCCACACTGACGACTCCTCTATTAACCTCAAAAATTGCGTTGTATCCCGCAAATACGATGAGATCGTAGGTAATAAAGGACGCATAAAAGAATCGAGGTACATAGATAATGGTTCCAGAATACTGCCTTTCGTCGAAACAATCGGACGGCCCGGAGGGCGATACAAATTCTTATGAATCTTCGGGAGCAGATAGAACTTTGCTACTGCAGGCGCTGACACATTCAAAAAACAAAATTCTTTTTTTGTGATTAATTTATCTTGCAGAGCCTTCTGTGTTAACTGCTAAATAGTCATTTGCAATTCATGCTGCGGATCTTCCTTCAATGGTAGGTATGTCGTAACATCTTGTAGCTGACGATTAGCTTCGCGCAAATATTCATGCCTAGACATCACCACAATCGCTCCGCCTTTATCGGCTCGCTTTATGACTAAATCAGTTCTATCAATAAGATCTTTCATAGCTCGCCTCTCAGCAGCTGTCAGAGCAGTACATCCTAAACTAGCTTCCTTCTCCAATTTTTCCACATCACGTAGAACCAAATCTCGAAAAATGTTCAATGCTGCTGGTGCCGGAATCGGTGGCACCCACTTTGATACAAACGGTAACTGGGTACGCTGGACAGTCAGATCAGTATTTCCAGAAACAGTGCCTTCTTCACCTTCCAAATTCTGAGAAAAATAATGCTTCAAATGCAATTTTCTAAGCAAATGAGCAAAATCAACACGAAACTGAAACGGGTCAAATTTAATGGCAGGGACAAACGAAAGACCTTTATTCAGCACTGATAAACATGCAGGAGAGAGATCCACACCTGAAATATTCTCAACCAAAGACGTACAGACCGGCACAGTTGTCCTCATTTTTTCTTTTGATTGGTGTGACTGCGTGTCACCCGATCCGTGCTGTTTTTCTTTTTCTTGGATTTCCCTGCAACCTCCTCGGGAAAATCCTCCCGCGATGAAGCACTAGACTCTACTGTAGTTGAATCTTCTGGTGAATCATCAAAAGTTACTTTCTTCTTCATTCTCCGTGGTCGGCGTTTGGTATCCATCCACGGATATACGTAATCTGATTTATAATCAGTGGCGTCTCTTTGTAATTTTTTCATTTTTTTGGTCATAGTTTCTTGATGTACTATTTGGACTTTCTGATCTATCTCCATCAGCTTTTTACTATAACAATCTTCAGATTCTTTCATTTTCAATTCCAATTGAATAGATTGTATTTCAGAAGCCAGTTTGTCTATAGCGGGTTTAAGGGCATCTACCATCAAAACCATTAGGTCAAGGGAGCACTTATTTAAAATCATGTTCCAACTGGTTATAAATTCAGTATCCAACATAGGCATACGAGGCTCCTTGTACACCCTGAGACCCCTTGGGATCTGCTGTCTGTGGATGTACTCTAACAGAGAAGACCGGTGTAATTCTGTACGAACTTTTCTCTTTGTCAATGTTAACAATGAATCCCAAGACTTCACAAGTCCTTCATCCGGCACATCATTATTCAACGCAAAAGGTGTCTTCTCTTTTACTAATCCTTGTATATACTCAGGGGTGAAACTCAAAATAGAATCCCATCCTGTACGACCTTCCATGATGTAAAACTACAAACGTCTGACAGGTCTCTTACTGGATGTATAAATCACTATGCTTCAAAGGTGCATCCAAACTCAACAATACACATATAGTCTTTACTTAATATTCTTATGTGGACTTCACATTATAGACCAACTGCAACTACTGATTTCTTTAGGTCTCAGACTTCTTCTTCGCATCCCAGTAGGCAAGCCTAGCTAGAGATTGCTGATATTGCATCAACGACCTTTACATAAAGAAATCTGTAGTGCAGTATTTTCTTCTTTCTAAACAAAATCTGTAGTGCAGTGTTCTCAATACAGAACCAAAAAATGAAGTGCTCATAAGTCCACATAAGAATATTAAGTAAAGACTATGTGTATTGTTGAGTTTGGATGCACCTTTGAAGCATAGTGGTTTTCCAAACCAAAACACCCTTACCTCATGTGCCCAAGCTTTGGTGCCCTGTAAAGTGTCCTCGCTGTGGGTATCCCATATCCCATGCAGCAGATGCTAAGGTATCTGTGATGACCTGCACTACGTGTGTAGGCAGCCATCTCATGTTATAAACACATGTTGATGTAACATAATGGTTAATTCGATGAACTCAGTGGCAGACGTCATGGGTGAAATCCCTCAGTGGGCGTCCTTTATTAGGATTGTGTGAGGCAACTCCCTGTTAGGCCACTAGCAGTCACACATATGGCGTAAAATGTACGTCTTTTTAAAAACACCCTCATCTCATTTGCCCAAGGTAACGTCGCCTGGAAACTGCCCTAGCTGTGGGTCTCCCCAATCCCAGTAAGCACAGCAGAATGTTTGTGGGTTGACGTGCAGTTCATGTGTAGCCAGCCATGGCTATGAAGACGGCCACAGAGGCATAGCACACTGGTTAATACAATGACTTTGTAGCCAGCGCTCATGGGTTCGAATCCCCAGTGCTACAACATCAGGAAGAGGGTCTGAGGCGGTGCCCTTTTTCATGGCTGTAACAGTTATACACATCTCTGTAGTCTGTGGTTAAAGCAAAACACACTCACCTTAGTCCTGTACACTACGGTGGCGCAGAGCATGGGCGGGCAGAAGGTGCCACAAGCTAAGGCACCCTATGATGCGTCTGTTGTTGAAATGCCGGAAAGCCTGGCCCGCCGTAAATAGCCAGTCCACAATTAAAATAAATAAATGGGGGCGTGGTTACGAGATCAGGTGTATGGGGATTGTAAAAGAGGCTTATACCGTTTGCGGCGCGTTTGACTGATCCGCTAAGAATACTTTGCCGTGTACCGGGCGTGACAATGCCATGTGTGCTGTGTGCTGTAGTAGCGCGTAGTAGCACGAGATAGCGCGTTTATGTGTGCGCCATGGCACATACGCGACGTGCGTCATCACGCCATCCACATCAGCAAAAATGGACAGGTGGTCACGAAAGCCAGCGTTCACCAGGCAAAAATGATCTGGCAAAAATGATCTGCACAATGCAGAAGCGACTTTTCCCTGGCTTCTCCAAACGCCAGGAACTTGGCAGGGTAAAGAGGGCATGGGTGCGCCTCACCAGACAGTTTAATCAATGTGCCGACTACCCACATGAAGTAAGTGTATGGAGACAGGTCACACAATGGCAGTTGTGCAACACTATATACAGCAATCATCACATATCATACATGCAGAACATGGTGGAAATACCAGTCTGTGTGCCACCCTGTGACCAATGTAGATGCGTATGGTGTTGATTGCAAGTATGCCATATCCCCACAAGGTCCTCAGACTTGATTACAGAGGTCTATGATAGATCCTGGTGTTATGATACCTGCATCTGTTTGAGTCTCACAGTTCTGCCCTATCCCCAGGAGGCCTTAGACCATATTTATACAGGTCTATTATAGATCCTGGTGTCAGGGTTGCTGCATCTGTTTCCGCTTCACAGCTCCTCCCTACCTCCAGGAGGCCCTAGACCTGATTACACAGGTCTATTATAGCTCCTGGTGTTATGGTACCTGCATCCGTATGAGTCTCACAGCTCTGCCCTATCCCCAGGAGGCCTTAGACCAGATTTACACAGGTCTATTGTAGCTCCTGATGTTATGGTACCTGCATCTGTCTGAATTTCACAGTTCTGCCCCATCTCCAGGAGGCCCTAGACCTCATTACAGAGGTATAGTATACCCCCTGGTGATGTGGTACCTGCATGTATTGCAGTTGCACATATCTACCCTATTCCCAGGAGGCCCTAGACATGATCACGGAGCTCTGTCATAGCTCCTGGTGAGATGGTACCTGCCTGTACGTCTGTTTCACAGATCTTCCTATTCCCAGGAGGCCCAGACCTGAATACAGAGCTCAATGACTCATCCTGTTGTTATGGTAGCTTCTCCTGTTGAAGTGATCATGTCGACCCTATCCCCAGGATGCCCAACACCTCCGTGGAGAGGTTCAATGTTACACATGGTGGTATGGTAGTTGGCCATGCTGCACCTGCAGTCATCTGCCCAATCTCCAGGAGGCCTTACACCTGGGTCCAGAGGTCTATTATACATCCTCCTTTAATGTTAGTTGCTCATGTTGATGTTGTCATGCCCGCCCCCCCCCCCCCCATCTCCAGGAGGCCAGAGACCTGCTCTTATAGGTCTATTAGTGAGCTTGGTGTTATGGTGCATGCACCTGTTGCAGTCACCCACACCTGCCCTATTCCCAGGAGGCCGTAGTCCTGACTACAGAGGTATGGTACACATCCTGGGGTTATGGCTTTGGCTCCTGTTGATATGGTCAGGTCCAATCAATCCCCATGAGCCATACGGACACATTACACATGTCATTGACAGATATTATGGTGTCATGGCAGGTGTTTCTGCTGATGTGCGTAGGTCAGGCAAACACACAGGTGTGTGCCGAACCACACAGAGAGGTAGGAAACACCTCCCCTGGAGATCCGCATGCCTACCTCACACATGGCATGGTGCTGCCATGTCATGCAAGGAGAGTGTAGGAAAAGGGGTGGGGTGTCTGAGGAGTAGCACACAGGACACATAGGTGGCACCCCACAAATACTCAGACCCACAGCCACACATGCAGGCGGTGCTGGCAACAGGTAGTAGTGGACACCCTGGCCAGAGCAGCAGCAGCACCCTGCTGCTCGCAGCGATGTGTGATATGCTTTGGGCACCCACAAGAGATATCTGGTCCCTAATGTTCCCATGCATTGCATTCACCCCCAGGTGGAGGACCTACGGAAGAAGGGACGGGAGTTGCGGCTGCACTGCCCGGAATACCTTGACCACCTCCAACAGAGGATGCTGCAGAAAAATGATGGTGAGTGTTGCAGCCTCTGCAGCACACAACAGCATGACCCAGTGGCCCAACAGCCTGTGGGAGCCCATACCATGTTTATGTGTTGTGGCAAACGCATGATGGTGTGCTAATGCTTACTTTCCACCACAGAGGATGCTTCTGCTGGTGACGGACTGTCCACATCAGGGCCCCCCACAACAGGCCCCACAGCCCTGTCCCTGACGAGGAGAAGGAGGAGGCCGAGGAGGGAGAGGACGGCGACAACATGGAGGGGTGGAGAATGGGGTGGGGCGGGAGGGAGGGGAGGGTGAGGATGTGTCTGTTGCGGCAGGGGGAAGAGGAGGAGGAGAGCCGGGAGGGGGTGAGGGTGAGGGTGAGGGTGTTTAGGAGGTGTCAGGGGGGAGGAGGGGGTGAGGGGGTGGCCCTGTGGGTGGGAGGGGGCCACAGGACAGCACAGAGCACTGTGGGTCCCTGCCAGCTGTCGCATGTGTGCGGCGATGCTGTCCATCTGTGTGTAGCTATATCACCCATTGCCACAGACAGGGCCCACGCACATGCCACCACACAAACACCGGGCACATGGCGTGGGTGTGGTGGCAGGTGCGTCTGGGACCTGTCTGTGGCGGTGCTTGGCATGCTGCAATGCCAGTGGGCCCAGGACCGCACCATCCGGTGGCTGGCAGGCACCATTCAGTGGATGGCTGCCGAGATGCACATGCAGCGTGCGACTGGTATGGGTGGTGCATCTCGACAGCCATCCCCTGATGGGCATCCCAGGAGTGTGTGAGGGGCACAGTGCCGCCTCACACACGTGCCCTGTGCTGTACTGTCACCCGGGACCCAACATGTGGGCAGTTGTATATAGGCCACTATTTACCT
This sequence comes from Ichthyophis bannanicus, assembly GCA_033557465.1. Taxonomy (NCBI): domain Eukaryota; kingdom Metazoa; phylum Chordata; class Amphibia; order Gymnophiona; family Ichthyophiidae; genus Ichthyophis; species Ichthyophis bannanicus. The sequence goes on along the minus strand of CM066036.1, from coordinate 605,095,462 downwards.
GTAGTTGAAATAGTTTGTTGATACAACACAATGGTCATGTGTCTCCCTTACAGAAAGACTGTTGAAGTGCGCATAGAACATGTGTGTAGATGTCTATGTGTATGTGTGGCAGACATAGGTAACATACATCGACCGTTTCCACCCTCAGGTGTGGGGGCTGGCCATGTGCACAGTCGCCTCTGTCCCTGGATGCCCCTGTGATGTAACCATGTGCTGGGTGTCCCAGCAGCTATTGCCAGAGGCATGATGCCTGTGATGTGTAGGGTGCATATCAGATGGAGCATACTCGGAAGAGGATGAAGGGAAAGGCTAGCAGTAGGTATGTGGCTGGAAGGGTAGGAAAGACTGCTGTACCCAGGAGCATGACAGGGGGATAGATGATGAGGCCAAGATAGGTGGATGTTGGTCTGGCAGAGGAGCTGCAGCTCCCAACATGTGCTGGGGGGGGGGGGGAGCAACTGCTTGTAGCTAGTTACCACTGCCTGGCCTGTTTGTGTTGTAAGCATCTGTGGCTGAAAGGCCACCTAGGCCCTGGTGTGGGCCAGAGAGAATAGTCACACGTGGTGAGAATAATATAGAGGATATGGGGAGTGAGAGAGTGACATATCCCTACAACATCTAGGAATAACCAACAACATCTACCTGGTCGACGGGTGAGGAAGGGTATACCCCCACGCAGTGGTAGAGGTGTGCACACATGGCATGGAGCATGGCACAAAGGGCATGGTATAACGTATGTGCGCTGATTGGTGTTATTGCAGACACACCACCCTTAAGGGAACTGGGATGGCACATGTGACCAGGTGACCACATGGGGGACAGGGTAACCAGGGGAGCACGCTGAGAGATACTGGAGACCTGCACAGAGGTGTTAGCAGGTTTAGCTTTCTTTATTGGTACAGCTAGAGTAACCTGTTCCCCACAATCAGAGCCTGCATCGCTGCCCACGTCCACGGTGACCACGTCCCACACCACCCCTCTGTGCCGGTTCTGCTGGCGCCGCGGCTGGTTGCTGGGGACGCCCAGCCATGGCCTCATGAGTATTTGCTATACGCAGTAGCACCGCTGCCATCACCTCAGCTGTGGCATGCAGTTGGCTGACCTCGTCCCGTAGGGCCAACAGAGCCTGATGTGTGCCTGTGGGTGAAACACAAAAGGATGTGTGAGACATGTGTCGCACCGCCCACCATGACCCATGCACATGTCCAGTGTTTCTCAACAGAACACTCCTCAGATCAGGTCTGCACACGAAGACTAGCAACATGTTACCATGTGTACGTCTGTGTGTCCCATGATCCATCCTCACTGCAGGAAATGTTCCTGATGACGGTTCGTGGGGATCCCAGATATGACACATGGTACTGTATTGCAATTCATGGTGTCAATGATTGATCTGTGTACTGGTCGCATGGGACTGGCTGGATAACATGGGGTTCATGCCAAGCAGATATATATCTGGGGGGCTCTTTTGCTCTACACCTGATGCACAGTCCTGCCTACCACCACTACATAAGCTAGGTACTATCACCCAGAATGAGGGATCCGCAGAGTAAGGTGTCTAGATGATCAGGGATAGGGCTTGAGTGCTGTACGTCTCCTTGGAGTATATTGATAACAACAGATGACCCATACCACAAGAGGGGGTTCTCACATGGCACAGAGTCCCACCAAACATACGGAACTACGTGCCATGGAGCCATTATTTTGGGGAGCACATGGGATGTCAGTGTGAACGTTATCTCAACTCCCTGGGGAAATCCTGTCTATTCTGTTACCTACCTTCAGCATCCTGCCTTGAAGAGGCAGTATGAGCCCTCAGCTCCTCCAGGATGACATCCATGCTGGTGGGTGGGTTGAGGGATGGTCCTGGTGCCTGCAATGTGTGCCTGCTCCCCTCTGTGTCGGTGCCCTCCACAGCCAGTGTGCTGCTGCTGGAGGCCCTCACTGTGGTGCGGACATCCACTGGGCCATCCTCTGCCTCGAGCAACACAGAGGTCCCGTGGGCTTCCGTACCAGTGCTGGTGGCAACCTCGGACTCTGCACCCTCTGGTCCCTCACCATTGCCTGGCTCACCCACATCCTCCTCCTCATACACCTCCATGGCCTGGAGGTCACCTGGGGGGTGGAACAGGGTATACATCAAAGATGGGTTTACCACGTACTTATATGTGCAGCTGTGTTTCACACCCACACCAGCAGCAATGTGTTGTCCGCCTGTAGCTGCTGTCACTGCACCTACAATGGCTGACAACACAAGTGCGTACAGTGTGATGTACCTGGCAGGGGGGGGGAGCGGTGCAGCCACCTGCGCTGGTGCTGCTAAGCCACATTTGATGATGTTGTCTGGGGGGATGTGGTGGCGAGTGCCGGGGCCATTGTGTGCAGCAGTAGGTATGCACTGTGTGTGTGATGGGGGCCCACACTATATGTGTCCTGGGTGCATGTGGAAGCCCTCAATGTGACTGTGGCCTATCAGAGTGTGCGTGAGCGATATGTATGTATTGGCCTGTGTGGTATGCACAGTACGTGTTGCACCATGCGACCAGGTCAGCCATACGTGTCTGGGGACTGCCGCATTGGCAACCACTGTGCGTTGTGGGTGTACAGCTATCCAGCACTCTGTGTGTTATGGTGGACTGCTCCGGGGGATGGGTGTAGTGATGCTGGGCATGAGGTTGCACCATGGGTGGGGGTCATGCGAATATGTCTGTGACACTGCGGTGCCTGTAGAGGAGCTAACCCCAGATGGTGTGGGGTTTGGATTAGGTGCAGTTGGTGAAGCTTTGGAACTGTGCACCCCAATGGCCTGTGAGGGTGGATACGGGATCCGTACTGTGTGGTGGCCACTGACAGAGTAGTATGTGTCTGATATCTGTGTGATGTGGGCGTTTGCGTTTGTTTGCGTCTACCTCATAGTCTCAGCATGATAGGCCGTTCTCTGTCACTGTTCAGGGCTTTATCTCTGCACAGGTAATAGCATGCAAACATCATAGCTGTTATAGGTGGAGGGCCCCCCAGGTCACTGTGTGTTGGGCTAGTTGTATGTCCCTCCTGGATGTTTGCTTCTGTCATATTGTGATGCCTGCCTGGCTGCAGATGTATGATGATTACATGTGACCTATGTGGCAGGTAGGAATATCTGCTGCATGTGCTGGGTTAATGGGGTGGGAAGTGTTATGCCCTCCTTGTGTGTGCGGTCTCTAGTTGCTCATATGCACAGTGGTGGAGGGGTGGCAATCCGCCAGGTTGATGGACTGCCCCCCCCCTCGTTCTGTACCCCTGTACAGTGCTCGGCTATGTCCCGGACTGAGATTGTCGTGGAAACAGCCCCAGGTACCTGCAACAAATACCATGTACAGACATTGCCAGGTGTTGCTAGTAGTGTGTCCCCCAGTTGCCTGTGTTACAGCACATGTGTTCTCTCAACATAGGCATCCCATCAATGGCCAGCAGGTGCTGGGCGGTTAGCTGTACGTGGGCTGCATATCTCCGACCTACCTGCCTGTGGATGGGTGGTGTCCACTTCTTCAGGCAGTCCCCGCAGGTAGATGGGGCCCAGCTGTTCTACGAGCTGCTGCTACAGGGGGGTCAAGCTGGGGACAAAGGGACCACCCCCACCAGTGCCCATGGCATGTCTCCTTTCCGCCACCATGTGGGCCCGAACACCTCGTTTTATATCGTTGAACCATTTTCTCAGGCTGTCCAGGTCCCTGGGTGGTCCCCCGGCCTGTGCTATGGCCTCCTGTACCTCCTCCCACACGTGTATACATGTCCCCACCGTGGTGCTGGAGCTCAGCCGCCCATAGAGCACCTCATAGTGCTCTAGCACATTGGCCAGCAGGATGTGGTTCTCCTGCTGGTTGAATCTAACTGCTCTCCTCCGTTCCTCGGCTGGCACTGCGACTCGCTTCCGTATGGCACTGGGTGGCCTCTCAGGCTGCCCATGTGTGGGCTTGGACACACCCGATGGCTCTGCAGCCACCACCTCAGGCCCACCCATCCCTGCCGCCCCTGTGGACCGCTGTTCAGGGGTTTCCCCCTCGTCCCCTCCTGCCATGGCCTGTCGCTCCATCTCCCTGCTCCCTGTGGCCTCTTCCTCCCTGTCACACATTCCCACCTCTCCTAGTCCTTGCCTAATATTCCCTCCCCTGCTGCTCGCCTACCCTCCTCTCCCCCTCTCCCCTGCTCCTCTCCTCACCCTCTCCCCTGATCCTCTCCTCGCCTCCTCTCCCTCTCCCCTGATCCTCTCCTCACCTCCTCTCCCTCACACCTGCTCCTCACCACATCTCCTCTCCCACACCCCTGCTGCTCACCCTGACCGATTGCTCTCCATGCCTGCTCTTCACCTCGCCTATACAAAACCCTCGGCCTTTAACACGTGTGGTGGCCTTTTTATGCGTTTTTTTAGGGGGCGCGGGTTTACGTGCATTGTGCATGCGCTATGGCATGTGTATGCAATCTGCACATGCGCTGTGGGGCATGTGCGCCATATGCACATGTGCAGCAACACACATGCCACTTGCACATGCACAGCAGCACATGCATTGCGCGTGTTGCGCATGCACTGTGTTAGGGGGTCGCTGTATGAGGGGAGGCTCCATGCATGACGCCCATGAATAGGCGCCCACACAGATGGCACCCACAAATGTCGAGTGCACATGGCACCACGCCTGCAAGCCGCGTATGCCATATGCGTGCACGGAGCCCCGCACAACACATGCACACGGGTCACGGTCAGACATTACATGCATGTGCACCGTGTGCAGACACCATATTCGCGGTGCTGCACATGTGCAATACACACCCAGGCATGCACCAGAAGAAAGGTAATTACCTGTCATCCATATGTAGTACACGCCAAGGGTTTTGTGTAGGTGGGGTGCAGAGCAGGTGAGGTGAGGTATTTGTCAGGTGTACAGCAGGTGAGGGGTGCAGCAGGTGAGGTGAGGTGAGGTGAGCAGCAGGCAGGAGGTGGGGGAGGAGCGGTGGTGAGCAGGCATAGGGTACAAGAGGTGAGGGACAGGTAGAAGGCGGTGTAGATGGGGCAAGGGAGAGGCGAGAACAACCCTCTGTCTGTGGTATATCTGTTTTGCTGATGGCTGCCTTTGTGGTGGCTGCAGGTGCGTTGGGGGGTGCTCAGGACCCGCGGTTGCCTGACATGGGAGATGGTGTCCATGGTGCTGCAGAACAGGGCATGGGTGCAGACCCGCTGCAACTCCGACCTGCAGCTGTGGAGGCCATGCAAGCTAGGGCTGAGCTGGCACGGCACAGGAGGCATGCCAAGCTGCACCCTCGCCAGGCTCTCCTCTACAGGCCCAGGGCCGAGCTCCAGGACATGTGTGAGGACCAGGTCATCTCCCTATACCGTCTGGACACAGTGGCTATTAGGGAGCTCTTTGAGGATCTCAGACCTGACCTCGAGCCTCTGACTGGTCGGTCATATGCCATATCGGGTTTGATCAAGCTGTTTGACTCACATTGGTGGAGTAGGCGTACCGGTTTTTGTTATGTGCTAGTGGTCATGGGTTCAATCCCACAGAGGGCCTCCTTTAGTCAGAATGTGCAGCACAACTCCCTTTTGTGGCTGACAGGCAGATATATATCGGAGATCAGTGTTTAGCACACAGACCACCCTTACCTCATTTGTGTGACCTATGGTGCCCTATACAGTGCCTTGCCTGTGCTTTTACACTGCCCCAGTAAGCACAGCAGATTGTTGGTGCAGCGACCTGCAGTTGTTGTGTGGTCAGCCATTGCTATGATAGATACCATAGAAGCAAAGCACAGTGTACACTGACTTCTCAGCCAGTGGTCATGGGTTTGATTCCTGTGTGTTCAAGTTTTTCTGCCTGTCCTACATAACTATTTTTCCTTCCTCTAACAGTCATATCTGTGCAGATGTGTGTGGCGGCACATTATAGCCTCATCACAGTTGCCAAGCATCCTTCTGCCCCATCTATCTGTGTGGCGTCCTGCCCTAGTGTGCGGACTACTGCTCCATGTCCTGTGCTTGGACCGTTTTCTGCATTGCGGCTCTTCATGATTGCCTCTCGCATGTATGCTCGGCATGGCACTACTACTCCTCTGTCCTCCTGTTATGCTGCCACCTCTACCTGCTCTGGTGGACATGTATTTGCATCCTCTGCCACGCACTCTCATGTTGGCACTTTACATCACCATCACCCTATGCATCGGTACAGCTGCCTCCGATATGTTTCTGCACTTTTCCAGCTGCCACATGAGCTGCACACAGATTTGACAGGTCCATCAGCTCCGCCATGTGATACCCTCCAGAAGTTGTTGTTTGGTTTTCCTTGGTACTCTGTGCAGTGGTAGGTTACAGCTGTGTTTGGGCCATGCATTTTGTGCTATTCAACTTGGGACTCCTTACTGCCACTGGCCACCTTTTCAGGCATCACCTTGCCCTCCTTTGGGCATCTTTAGATGCATCTTAATTTGCACCAGCTCATGGGGCACCTTATATGGTGCCTTGGAGGATGGCAAACTACGGCACATCATAGGGCGCCTTAGGGTGGGTGCCCTAATATGCGCATCAGGTTACTCCACTGCAGCATGGGTTTTTCGATTGGCAGCACACACTGTTCAGATGTGTCCGTTACACGCATTAAAAGGAATTGTCTCGGACTGCCATATTGTATGTACCCAGAGGAATCAAACTCATGACCGCTGTCTCGGCAAGCATTGTATTAACCAGTGTACTACACCTCTGTAGCTATTATCATAGCTCTTCTACGTAATTAGACTTATGGCACGCAAATGTGCAGCGCCGCACACTATCGCATGAAAATGGCAAGGCGCCCTCTATCACGTGATAAAAGGCTTAACACCGGAACGCTCACTTCCTTATATAGGATTCTTCACGTTAGCGCTGCACCTAATGCCGGTAACGTTAAGACGGTTTAGTAAACATGCCCCAAAGTGATTATGGTATTTGAAGAAGTATTTGTGGATGTTTTCTGTTGTCCCAGGGTCGAGGAGAGGAAAACCTCAGAGGAAGCAGTGGGAATCTCAAGTCTTATTTCCACGGGCTCTCAAGCTTCTTGAACTTGGATTTATCTATAGACTAGGAGGCCATTTTAGAAGCCCTCTGATTTCCACATCTGAAAATGCCCATTCAGACAATGAAATCACATGGACATCCCCTGAGCCATTTTAGAAAGCCCCAAATATACACATTTCCGGTATGATCATATCCAAGTCACATGGGGACATGCCTGGTGCGGAGTGAAAAAGATACATTCGTGCACATGATTTTAGACCAGCGCTGCATGACTCAATTTGCCATCAGGGACATCCATGGCTATACCTATTTCAGCCAAAAAATTGTGCACCCACTACCAAGTTAAAAACATCCAATAATAAAAGTAAACCTGGTATCAAAAAGACCCGTTGTGCAAAGGATCATTGAAAGTAACTTATTATTTTTTGTCGGATTGGCCAACCAAGCTAAAGGAATTCAACCTTATGCCGTTGTGGCCCGTCCTTTTTTTTAGATAAGAACACAGTCTTAACACTTAAAGTGCATGACGCCTTGGCCCGTCCTTGGCCCGTCCTTTTTTTTAGATAAGAACACAGTCTTAACACTTAAAGTGTTAAGACTGTGTTCTTATCTAAAAAAAAGGACGGGCCACAACGGCATAAGGTTGAATTCCTTTAGCTTGGTTGGCCAATCCGACAAAAAATAATAAGTTACTTTCAATGTTCTTTTGCACAACGGGTCTTTTTGATACCAGGTTTACTTTTATTATTGGATATACCTATTTCAGGGCACAAATAGGAATCTGAAAAGTTCTCATTTTGGCAAAGCAACAAACTCTAACATGAAGAAGGAAATGCCTCCTCACTCCTTGAAGATTTTTTGTTTCTTCCAAAACACTTAAGAAAAAAGGCATTTCTCCTGGCTCCATGCTGCCGCACATCCCCATTTGCAAAATGGAAGGCCAGGATGTGTAAAGGGGGAGATATACATGGGTGCATTCTGAAATTGTGCTTTGGGCATGTCTAAATACCCAGAATGACAGATTTCCAAATCCAACATGTACAAGTTTCTGAAATTGTGCAAAAACCTGTATTTGTTCAACCCATTACTCCACATGTCCCCATGTTGCCTTTTATGTGGCAGACACATGTATCTTTCAGGGTGGAGACTGGCCGATTTTTCAAGACACTTTCATGTGCCCCTTTCTGTGCTACCCCTCCTGCTAAATTTTAGACATTCCAAATTTCACCTACACGGCCTTTCTAAAATGTGCCTTCACATGTATTTTTTCTGCTGTACTTCAGTACTATTGAATCACTGAAGGTTATGGGATTTGCAAAATGTTTTTTTGGGAGATCTAAACCAGGTGTTCTCAGCCCAGTCTTGGAACACACATTGCCAGTGAGATTCTCAGGATAAGGACAATGAATATGCATGAGAGAGATTTGCATACAATGGAGGCAGTGCATGCCAATCTCTCATGCATATTCATTATAGTTATCCTGAAAACCTAGGTGTGTCCTGAGGACTGGTTTAAGAACCCCTGATCTAAACATTTCCTGTTGTGCTGCTGTTTTTAATTTTTTTTCTATTGTCAGCAAATTGTTTTTATTTTGAATAAATATTTGGACTTAAGGCTATTTTTGCATGAAAGACAGAGAAGTGAGCAACCTGAAAACTCCCACCTGTCCCTGGCTCCATTCCCAGATCCTATTTTCAGACACTTTTTAAAGTGCCATATAGTCAGTGCTGACTCCTGGCAACCCAGCAGCCTCTGGGCTTTCTTGATAAGGTATGACGAAGTAGATTGCCAGACCTTTTCTTTTGAGGCAATGGAGGGTAAAGTGACTTGCCCAAGGTTACAAGGCTCCTAACTTATTTTCTCTGCCCCAAGTCCACCCCTGTTGCTACTCACTTTTCATTTCCTAAAATGTGGAGTTTAACGAAATTTTGACCATAAATTTAGGTACCCAGCCTTAGTACATTGTCAAAGAGGCCAAGTTAGGAGCCTAACTCTCAAAGTTAAAGGCATAAAACCTTCAAATATTGGCCTCAAGATTTTAATTCTGAAGTTCTGTGTATAGTAAAAAGCGTGCATACCTTTCCATTGCCAAGTAAAAAGATAACATACATAGAGACAATTCCACTTAACTTGTAACAACATCAATAATCATCATGTAAGGAGCAAGCATGATAAGACAACCGCTAGAGTCAGAAGGATGCCAGAATGTTTAGGGAAAAGAATTACAAATTAGAAAAAAAAAGATGTGATAATGTCTCTGTAGTGATTGTTGGTGAGACCTCAACTTAAATATTCTCTTCGGTTATGGAAGTTGTATCTCTGAAAGGATATAGGTCAGAGTGGAAGCAGTCTAGAAAGAAGCTATCAAAATGATGGAGGATCTACACCCAAAGCCATATGAGGTAAGACTTAAGGATATAAGTGTGTCTTAGAAGATAAGAGATGATGGGAAAATGTGATAAAAAGTCATACCTCAAGGTATGAATAAGGTACAGGAAGCAAGCTCTTCAAGAGGAAAGAATATTCTAGAATAAGCAAAGTATGATGCGCCAAGGGGATAGATTTGAGAACATCAGAAAATATTTCTTCATGGAAATGGTGTGAATGCCTGGAATGGCCTTCCAATGAAGAAGGTGAAGACAAGAACAGTAAAGGTGTTCAAACAAGCATCAAATATAAAGACTATTCCGAGTTGTGAAGCAGTGTGGAGAAGACCATAGATTAACAAGAGTCTATGGAGCTGCACCAGGAATTAAACTGAGCAGACTGGATGGGCCTAGCGGTCCCTCATGTGCTATCATATTCTATGTTTCTATGCATGAATTGACCTGACCTGACAATCTCTCTGCATCTCTAGCACTTTTCCTCAGTCCGAAGTCAAGGTCTAGATGTGAAGATAGCTGCTGAAACAAGGCAAGTAATGACATGCCTAATCATATGCCTGTCAGCTTGACAAGTACATATTTTTTTAAGCCTTGAGCCTTAGAAGGCACGATGAAACAGGGGTTCTTGCAATCAGTAGTTTCACTAACGAGCAAGCAACAACAGGTCAATATTTAGTCAGCGCAATCAGTGTTCATTTGTTTTTTTAATACCAGCTACCACAGCTAAATTTAGTCCAGTTATTTAGCACCAGAATTCAGATTGTGGCCAGTGCTGAATATCTGGATTTTGCGGTGAGAGCCGGTCACTATCCATATTAGTGGTGATATTCATGTCAACATCTGGATAGCTATTCAGGACAGACCTCGGACCACCCCGGCACTATCCGGCTTGTATTGAGAATGGTCAGACAGAATATTCAATGGCACTATCCAAATTGTGTTCTGAGAAACACAAATCAGAAGTAGATATCAGTGGCATTTAATCACAATATAAACACTAAAATCACTGACCAATGTCCATCATAAAGAGGAGCAAAGACCTCAGATAATGTCTTTAATCAAAGTTGCTAGCCATGAGATAAACCACAGAGGGCTTTCAACTGGCTGTAAGGACTGTTCCTCACAGGTCAAGAAAAAACCCTCTTATTTATTTTTTATATACTCATCTTTATATTTAATTGCTTAAACCATTACTTTTGCCCTTGACAGGTACTTATCTTGCATATCTGTAATGTGGCACATAATTAAAGGCAGTCTGTGAATGGCATTGGGAGGATCCCAAGCACCGGCATACACCACAGCTCTGGGAGCACCGTAAAGCTACTTTGCTTGAGGGTAGGAGGCTGTCACAATTGGCCCCAATCATGTTCATTCTAGTGTTTGGCCCTGGTTTGCAAGGGAGGTGTTTCAGAGATGAGCGGGTAAGAGTCCAGATCAGTTTTGTGTTCAAGGTGAAGCCACTCTACTTTCATACTTTAAGTAGCATAACTTGGACCGCCTGGATTTTTATGCCTTCCTTCAAGTGAGGCAATTCTTGGCATTGCCAGAGGTGAAGGAGTAGGTACAGTAGAGGAGGATAAATCCCTTGTTTGAGCTTATCTGACAAGGGATCTGGAGTGGCCAGCGGATCATTTCAAAGGTTTATATGGCTCTAGCAGAGGGGACCCAAGAGGTGTCAAAGCATCAGGCCCAGTAAGAGCACAATTAGGATGAGTGGAAAAATATTTTTAAGAACATACAGAAACTGTCAATTTCCTTCCTGCTGGTTGAAAATGGGCACAAGTTGTTTTATCTGTGACATTTGACGCCGGAGCACCTGCATAGGATCTTCTCTCTAAGGTCCAATGAATGCTGGAGGAAATATGGTGGGAAAGGGGCTTATTACTATAAGCGATGGGACTACCCAAAAGTCCAGGGGTATTGGGAGACAGGCATGAAATTTATGGAAAAGGTCCTCAAGATGTAGTGGGCTCGGGATCAAGTGTACTCGCTATTTCATAGGCGCCTGCGGTCACAACAATGTATTGGGGTCTCTTGAAGTACCGCATCATTGCCATATGAAGTGAAATAGAACTTGCATGGAAGAACAAGTATCTGCCTGATTGGAGAGGAATGCTGATAAAAATGGGCAATTATTACTTGCTAAACAAACTGACGGTGTTTAGCTTTACGTCACATGGGGACAGATGAAACGCAGCTACAGGTACACATGTGAGGATTGCAGTGGGGAGGGGTGGCTGTAGGGATTCACTGGCTGACAGTAGTTTTGAAGGAGGGTGATGTAGTATATTGCTTCCTGTTGGATTTTGTTATAATTCTATATGAAAGCTTGGTTTTCAATAAAAAGTAAATTATAATAAAAATAAGTTTAAAGGATATTTGAAGGAAAATGAGGCTTATTACCACAGTGCATGAGTCGTAAAGATGATGATGTTGAACTGAAGGCCATGATCTGAGAGTACTTTGAGTTTCAGGGAACATGGAAACAGACTTTTGTCTTGACGATTCCTTGTTTTCTTCAAGACCCTTGTGATAGGCTAAGAGGTGAAAACCCCCCCAAAAAACTATGCCATTTTGTCTCTGACATCTCAGGCAGGAATCTGTCTAGCCTGTTAACCATGCACATTACTCTACTTGTATGTGGAAGAAGAAAATTAGAACTGGTATCTTGAAAGTTAATATTTTACTTTTCTGAAATTGCTTTAAGGAGCACAGTTTGCATAAATATGAAAATTTAATATAGCAAATTTAAAAAATAAACATATTCAATTGCAACAGGTTTTTGCCACCTCTCCAGGGCTAAAAGGATTACAATCAATCTGGCAGGCTTAAGCTTCCCATCTACTGATGAAAGTGGCTTAAGGGATCTGCAGAGAAACAAAGATTTTCAGATGATACTTCCATCACTGATTTTGTTAAAGCTTTTAGTATAATAAATCAAATCTCAGATTATGAAATGGACAGTTGGCTTTTTCTGCAGATGGTTGAAAGTAATCGGGCCCAATTTGCTTCCTCTATTCCCAAAATGTCAGAAGGTGCAGATTTCCCTTTATCTGATGGTGACCATCTCATTACAGAACAGGAATAGAATAGCTTTTTGTGAACACTGGTCCAAAAATTATTAGATAGGTCATACCAATGAAGATATTCTAGCAGAGCGGACAAACATTTTGCCTCCTTTTCCATTCTTAAAATGATATGAACGATAGGTAATTGGCAGATCCAGCAACAGCACAAGATCTAACGAAGTGTCAATTTGTAGTTCAAACCAAACATCAAGGTCCCATGTTTCTGTTCATATTAAAATTTATTCCTGAGGAGAGATTAATGATTAAGCAATTTTGAAAACTCCTGTTGCTTAGTCCTTCCCACCATTAAAAAATCTAAGTAAATCAGGAATTACTGTAATGATATATATCAAAATCCTATAGAAGACCACTGATATATATGTAAGGGGAACTGCCATTTCTCACCCCGCCCCCAACCCCCTCCAGGCCCAGATTTAGGAATAGGCCACTGCTTAGGATGGCAAATTTTGAAAGCACCTAATGCCTGGGCTAAATGAGAACCCTATTCTGCTTGCTTTATGACTATGCTCTGTGATAACTGCAGGAATAACTTCCTCTCCCCACTTCTCTCTCTTCCTACATATGGGTGCCAGTATCTTAAATCCAGCCCTGCTGGCCTTTTCTTTTCTTCTCCCCCACCCCCATTTTAATTTATTACAATATTTTTTATACCACCCTTAGGTCATCAGAAGAGTTTACAATATGTTTATGTTTATTATGTTTATTCAATTACTTGATAGACCACACCTTCATTACACCAGGGCAGTGTATAATCAACAAAATAACCAGAAGATGGCTAGAGCCAAAATGAGAAAACAACTACAATATGAGATAGGAAAGGAACACAAACACACAAAACAGCAGCAAACAATAAAACAATATAACAAACAATAAAAAGCAAAGCATGTTAAATAAGAGAGACGTAGAATAGGCAAAAGAACCTGAGCAATCTGCTAATCTCTACCCATTCTGAACCAATCTTAACAACCCTCCAGTCAGGGGAAAGCCTAATTATAGAAATAGGTTTTCAGCCTAACTTTAAACTTGGGGAATGAGATTCCACATGTAAATATAAAGGATGGTATTCCAAAGTGAGGGGGCTAAAAAATAAAATGCATCTTGCCCATGAGGCAGGCAATAGTTAGTAGAGGAATCACAGATAGGTTCTTATTTTTGGAAAGAAGAGGTCTAGCAGCTATATAGGGGTGAATATTTGGCTCAAGATATTCTAGTATCCAAGAATAAAGTACCTTATGGTCTATGATTAAGATTTTAAACTTTACTCTGTAGGTAACTGGAAGCCAGTGTTTCTGAGGGATGAGTGGCATCACATGATCAAATTTGTGCTTGGAATATGTTTTATAGTCGTGTTCTGGATAATTTAGAGCCTTTTTAGTGTAGAGATTTTGAGTCCATTGTAGAACGAGTTGCCATTACCAATGCCACTCAACACTAATGCACAAATCAAGATATGGAGGGCTGATGTGTCAAGATATGATCAAACAGCTCGAATGCAGCTTAGCATCAACAAATAAGATCTCCAAACTGGATTTGTGGGTCAAAGAAGATACCCAAGATTGAGATGGACAGAGAGGAACTGAGCTAATGCAGAGCATTGAGGAAATATTAGGTGACGTCAGGCCACTTGATACCCAGAGTGCAAGAGATTTCTGGGGATTCCGTTTTAAATGGCTGACTTTAATCCATTCAGTCACAGTTTCTAAACATTTGTTAAGGGGGATGAGATCAATATTCTGTGAACCCACGTGGAGGCCAATTCCAATCGGGGCATGACTGGGCCATCTGGACATCCCCAAAGTGCACCCGATTCTTCACCCACGGGAGCTAGATGTTCTCACGGGTGCAGAATCAGGCACTTAGATAGGCCAGACATACTCCGATTCTGCAACATGGGATGTATAAGCAGTTCCCCAGTTAGCCATCCCAATGCTCCTGCTGGAACGCTGGTGCCCTGCAGGAGCGCTGAAAGGCTCAACAGCATGAGCATGCATGTCCTCCACCGCCCAGCAGTGATATTCATCCGCTGTTTGTATAAGGTTAACGGTAAATCATAATCAACTCACACACTTACAAGCTCTGCACAAACCACACCTCCTGATTATGACTGCGTTCATGCAAAGACCTCACCACACTACTATTCAAAGAACACGTCAACATCTGAGTGATAGTCTCCCATGCAACAACAAAACCTATGGACAAATTACCACCCTCACACCCATCCCCCTTCCTGCACTCTTTCCCCTGTTCCTCCCCCTGCCTCCCCCCCTGCCCCCTACCTCCCCCCTGTATATAAGGTATGACTGTTAATACGTTAGAAACTATAGAATATGGTTTTCATTTGTAGTAATACTGTTCAATGCTGTTAAGTATCTAAAAGTCCTATGTAAACGTGTTAAGTTCATGTTCCCTGTAAACCGCCTTGATTTCCAAATAAGGTGGTTTAAAAAAAAAAAACCCTCAGATAAATAAATAAATGTGTTTTTACATTGGCTGGTATTTTATGAGAACACCAAAATGGGTTCCAAAACAAAATTTATTAGAAAAACGTATAGAGCAGAGGTTCCCAACTCTAGTCCTGGAGGGCCAAACACCATTCAGGTTTTCAGGCTGTCCCTAATAAATATGCATGAGATACATTTAAATACAATGGGGGCAGGGCATGCAAATGCATCTTATGCATATTTATTAGGGGCAGCCTGAAAACTTGAATGGTGTTTGGCCCTCCAGGACTGAAGTTGGGAACCTCTGGTATAGAGGGTTGAGTGGAGCCACTCAAACCTCTATACCAGGGGTGGCCAACTCCGGTCCTAGTGCACCATGTTCCAGCCTGGTTTTCAGGATGTTCCTAATGAATATTCATGAGGTATATTTGCATCTACTGCCTCCCATTGTATGCAGATATATCTCATGAATATTCATTAGGAACATCCTTAAAACCAGGCTGAATCGTGTTGCTCTAGGACTGAAGTCAGCTACCCCTGCTCTATACATTTTTCTAATAAGGTTTGTTTTGGAACACATTTTTGGTGTTTTGGTATATTGACACAAAGGTGGGTTCAGCTGCATTTTTTTGTTTCACTTTGTGGTATTTTATGAGGCCTTTAACAATGGCATGTGGCCACAAATGCGTGTAAAAAAACTTTATAAAATGACACCACAAACCTATAAGCCGCTTTAAATATCCTGCCCATTGTGCCTTATGGATGCTTCCACATCAACTCTAGCATTTTTTTGTTTTCTTCTCTCTGATCTCCCCTCCCCAGCAACTCCCCAAACTCTAGCTGGCTGGAAGGGCACCTCCTCTAAGGAACATCCTTGGTTAGTACTTTTTGTTGGCCAATAGTGGTCACCACAGTAATCAAAGACATCTTTCTTTTTGGCTTGAGCCTCTTCCACAATATCCAACATCACAAAAGACAAATTCACTTGACAGCTTTACTTTCCTAACATGCACAGGCTACACAGTAGCTGTGCAGTAAGCAAATCTCAGAAGGTTTGCAACCCCCTATTGACCCTAGACATTACATCCATGCGGAAACAAGCAAAATATTGTTTTTGGCAGGAGATCCTGTTGACAGAGGTGTACTGCTTTTTTGGCAGAGTGTCGACTGCTTCTTAGGAGTTCCTGTCTATACTCTGGTTCATCTCACAGTCATCCTGATTCATATATTTAAGACGGTCCTAGATTGCATTAGGCAGGAATAAGATTTAGTAAACAAAATTTTTAAAAGGCTTAAACTATTTGTGTGCCAAGGATACAGAATGTACTCCCCTACTGACTGCAGTTGCAGAATAACAAGACTAGGGCTGGTGCACCATTTTTGCTGTCCTGTGTAAGTAATTACTGTTTCCCTTCACCCCTTACCCCATTGATTCCAATGGAGCCCTAATCAAGCTTCTATTGTGTCCCAACAATAACTTAATGAACATGATTTTCATGTGCAGTCGAGTTAGGAAAAAGGCTACCAGATTTCTGCATGATAATACTCCAGCGCCAACTACCAGGTCCATTAAGAAGTACTACAAACCACTGTATAAAGACCGCTATGAGCCTATAGTAAACTTGCCATACTAATAGCATTACCAGGATTCAGACTGCAGCAACAACCCTAACTATCAAAAGGTAGCACTACTCCTCCCCTACCCCCAGTAGCAAAAAAAATTGCATGGCATCATCCTTTAATGTCTCCTGTTCCAGTCGGTAGCAGCAGCTGGTGCTGCTTATATCATTCACTTCCAGTGCGCAGTTCAATGGCCCTGTGAGATGGAAGTGAATGCTATAAATAACACTGACTCCTACGACTGACTCAGAGGAAGAGAGATTAAGTTGGGGCTGGAGCTGGATGATTTTTCTGCTGCTGGGATCAGGGCTGCATAATCTTTTTGATGATAAGGCTAAGACCATGCAATATTTCTGCTGCCAGGATTGAGGCTGCATGACCTTTCTGCTGCTGGGGCTGCATTATTTATTTTGCCAAACTCACCTCCCCCTTGGGCTGCCACTCTGTGTAAGTCGCTGCTTGCACAGTGGGTTGTGCTGACCCTGACCTGCAGGGATGGCCCTAGCCATATTCATGCATGTTGCCAGCACATGGCCCACTCTATCAGATGCCCCGCACTCTGTGAGTTTCTCCTTTGGCCTCTCCCCAGCTCTGCTACCGTTGCCACTGCTATCATGGCTGTCACTGCTGCTGCTGCAATCACCATCCTCCAACTCCTACAGACCAATATCAAGCATCCCGTTCCTAGCCAAAATTATGGAAAAAATAGTCCAACGACAACTAGACCACCACATTGAAAATAACTCACCCTTGGACACCTGCCAACACGGGTTCCATGAGTCACATGGGGTTGAAACTCTCTTAACCACGTTATTTAACACCCTAACTGTAGGTATCGACAACCTCAGGCAAGCCTTCGCTCTCATTTTCCTAGACATCGCAGCTGCCTTCGACTCCGTCAGTCACGACCTACTTATCTCCCGCCTTGCTGAGAAGGGTGTGCACGGCACTGCGCTATCATGGTGCACATCATATCTAAATGAAAGATGGCAACATGTTCGCTCCGGCCCCTCAAGATCAGATCCATTCCTGCAAGCGAAGGGTGTACCACAAGGGTCCTCACTTTCAGCACTTCTTTTTAATGTTTACATGCAACCCATCTGCGCCATCATTAGATCCTTCCACATCAACTGTCTAATATACGCTGATGACGTTCTGATGTACACAACAATATCAACTGAGCACCAAGATCTCTCCCGCCTGTCCTCATGCTTCGACGCGGTTACAGACTGGCTACACACTCAGAAGCTAAAAATAAACTTCAAGAAAACAGAAGTCCTATTTGTCTGCAGAGACCAAGCATTCACTCCACCATCATCAATAAAAGTGCGTGATGCCGAACTCTTCGCCAAACCTACGATACGATACCTTGGTATCATCCTTGACCAACAACTCAATATGAAGGAGCAGATATCTAATATGGTAAAGGCAGTATACCATAAAATCCGAACACTGCGCCACATTAGACAACTGCTAGACCCAACTGACTTCAGAACAGTATTTCAAGCTCTAGTAATGCCTCATTTCGACCACATTAACTTGTCAGACGGCTGCCTGGGTGAGAATGTTCACAGTCTTGGCAAGTGCATATATCAATATGATTTGCAAGGGATTGTGGGAAATGCAGTCCATTCACACCAGACACAGCTGCTCACAATAATTAGTTGTGCTTAAGTGTAAAGCCAATAAGATATTTATTTATGGGGTTATTTCTCCCAACACAGATATGCTTGGTAGCACATAAAACAGGATACTTGCTTTCAGTGTTAAACTTAGAAAAACAAAATCAGGAAAACAACAGATGAACTTGTCAGGCAATCAAAGCAAAAGAATAAAGACCTGGTTGGTAACAAACTGGTCTTTTCTGTAGGCTTTAGCTAATATTTTCTTAGCAGTGTTTCAAACAAGCAAAACCCACAAAGAAGGGAAAAACTGTTCTTTTCAGGTTAACTTCTTATATCTTCACACATAGATTCAGAAGTGATTCCCTCAGAGCTCACAAGCAATTAGGTAAGGCTCAATTGCTAGCAGTTATCCAGCTGAAACCCCTTAGCTGGCTTGCTTTCTACTGCGTGGCCCAAAATCCTACTCAGGAGCTTTTCTGAGTAGATTAAAGAACAAGTTTGTATTTCTTTGTGATGGTTGCTGTACTTTGTAACAGAAAATTACCAAAGGAGTTTAGACAGAGAGCAATCCATGTATTCACAGCCTGTATCAATAACCGCTCCCCCTTCTTCCACAATCATGGGTTCAATATCATGGATTGGCACAGAGGAATTTCTCAATGGAGCACTCTCAGGTGAATACTTGTTTCCCTGCTGTCTTTCAAGGTTATAGCTAGGGCACAGATCAGTGTTCATACCTGAGCTTCCATTGCTGTTAGAGTTCCTCTCTAAATAGCCTGGCCAGTATGTAGTCCAGTTCTTATGTCCAGCCTTCCAATCCAGATCCCTGGACACTGGATCTCTCTTCACATACCTTCTGGAACGGGTCCTAGGGTCCCTTCCAAGTGCAGCCGTCTCCCTCACAGGTACCGTCTGGAGATTCCTAGCTCTGCAGCACCATTCCTCTGGCTTTCCCCAGTCCAATGGTGTATGCTGGCCTTTTGAATGTCTCCCAGTATACGTACTGCTCTGGACTCCTTTAGACCTCCCAAATGCGTTTCTCTTCTTTCTTCCAAAGGGTTTCTTGCCCTTTCTGTCCGTCCGCTCTGGCTTCTGCTTCTGATGATCCTCCAGATGATGAAGATGTCCAAGCTGAATCTGAGGATCTCCCAGATGAAACTGAGGATGAGGATAATTCTCTGTAGAATAAACTCTACCTTTATTCTGCTTTGATGAGTGCTCCACCTTAGCACAGCACAGCTGTGCTGAATCAGGCCCTGCCCTTTGAGATGAGTGCTTGGGGATTACCTCATAGCCCTCTTGATTTAACACACGTTTCCCCACTTCAGCTCCTCTAATGGCTGTTGGAAACCTGGTGCATTCTGGGACTGGTAGTCTTTTATGGACAAATTCTGTTTTCTTATTTCTACCAGAACTGACAGGTTGCTTGTTCAGAGTCACTTCACCTTTACTATAGCTCCTTCCTGAGCTATAAGCTTCCTTATCACATACCCCCCTGCTTAAGTTATTACGGACTGGTTTAACTGGTGAAACTTCTTCTCCACAGTCCGTAATACAGGAAAGGGCATCCGCATTCTTTATTTTATTTATTTACATTCTCTTATATACCGCGCTATTCTGCATCAGTGCGGTTTACATTGAACAAACTGAAATTACATTGAACAGGGCATTATAACTTGGAGATAACTATCTTACAGGGAACATGGGCAATGGAGGGTTAAGTGGCTTGCCCAAGACCACAAGGAGCACCTGTGTAACTTCCCAGCACGATGTTCCACTTGAAAATCAAATGCCTGTAAGGCCATGTACCAGCGTGTCAACCTGGCATTGTGGTTCTTCATTTGCTGCAACCACTTAAGTGGGGCATGGTCTGTGACCAACTGGAACTTTCTCCCTGTAAGGTAAAACCTTAACGCCTCCACTGACCACTTGATAGCTAAACATTCTTTTTCTATTGTGGAATACTTTTGTTCAGCCGGTGACAACTTCCTGCTCAGGTACATCACAGGATGCTCCTCCCCTTCATGACACTGGGATAGCACCGCTCCTAGCCCTACATCCGATGCATCTGTTTGAACCAGAAAGGGTTTCCTGAAGTCCACCCCTTTCAGTACCGGTCCTGTACACAATTTTCCTTTTAGGACTGAAAATGCTTTTTCAGATTCAGGTGTCCACTTTAGCTGATTTGGACAATTCTTCCGCAGCATATCCGTGAAAATGGCACTTTTCTATGCAAATTGCGGTATAAATCTGCGGTAGTATCCAATTAGTCCCAAGAAACTTCTTAGTTGTTTCTTTGTTGTTGGAGGGGGAAAATTCCTGATGCTATCTACCTTACTCATTAGAGGTTTAATTTTTCCTCTTCCCACTAGGTGGCCCAGGTATTTTACCTCCCTATTTGCAAAGGCACACTTCTTCGGGTTTAAAGTGATTCCCGCTTGCTTCATGGAGCACAAGACTGCCCTGATCCTCTTTAGATGCTCCGCCCAGGTGTTACTATGGATTATGACATCATCCATATATGCAAAAGCATAATTTTGGTGGGGTCGAAGTACCTGATCCACTAACCTTTCGCAGGTAGCTGCCGCTCCATGCAGTCCGAAAGGCATCCTCTTGAACTGGAAAAGGCCAACGGGGGTGCTGAACGCAGTCTTCGGCTTCGACTCCCTGGTTAGAGGGATTTGCCAATATCCTTTTGTCATATCAAGGGTGGTTAAGTATTGAGCCTGTCCCAGCTGGTCCAACAGCTCTTCAATTCTTGGCATTGGATATGCATCAAAAACTGATATTGCGTTTACCTGCCGGAAGTCAATACAAAATCTTAAAGATCCATCAGGCTTCGGCACCAGGACTATGGGGCTATTCCAGGGACTCTGACTCCTCTATTACTCCCATGTCCAACATCTCCTGGACTTGCGCCACTACTTCCTGTCTCTTGGCTTCAGGCAAGCGGTATGGCCTTTGACAAATTAATTTCCCAGGTGGAGTTATTATTTCATGGGCAACCAAATGTGTCTCCCCAGGTATGGGTGTCAACACATCTGGGAATTCTTTAAGCAATTTCCTAATTTCTTCCTGTTGTACCACTGTCAGGTCCTCCCCTATTTGGGGCTCTGATTTTTCTTTACAATCAGATATCTGGGGTCCCAAATCTTCCTCTTCATTCAGCTCCCTCTCTCGGGCACAGGTGGCAGCTAGGCTTTTAACCCCTTTGACGTCAGTAGAACCAAAGCCTTTGGTTCCACGCTCAGAATTTTCCAGGGATGTGACCAATGTTCCCTCTAATTTTCTGAAGGCTGTGTGCGCATAAAATATCAGCTGTGCAGCTTTTGAAGGAAGGTTAAATTTTTGTGCGCCACATAACAACACTCGGAGTTATATACTTTAAAATTTGACTACACGGCAGAATACAGCATGTACACCACATTGATTGCACTAGAAAATATTGTAGAACTTGTGAAAACCGTAAATACACAACAACTTTTCAATTTTAAGAATGTCTGTTTTGTTCTCTATCAGAATCAGAACCATAATTTTTGTGCGCTCTGTTGTAAAGTATGTGCGCTCACTCGGCGAGGTGTGTGCGCGCGCACACGCGCACAGCTTAGAGGGAACAGTGGATGTGACCTCCTCCACAGGTGGAAAACCCAGCCTCTCACAGATCAATTGGGCAATTCTGTCTCCTGTCTTCACGTGATAATCATTCTGTCCAAAATTAAACAACAGAACTTTAATATTGCCCCTGTAATCGGGATCAATTACTCCCGCACCCACATCGATGAAATATTTAAGGGCTAATCCGGACCTTGGGGCTACTCTCCCATAGCATCCGATAGGTATTTCCACTTGGAGACCGGTGTCAACCAGGGCTCTCCCTTGGCTAGGTACAGTCACATTTTCTATACTGCACAGGTCAAACCCAGCAGCTTGAGGGGTTGCCCGCTTAGGAGCTTGGGCCTTCTCTGTGACCCTATGGTACTTTAAGACGAATGTGTGCTTTGGGGTAGCTTGGTCTTCTGGACGCTTAACCATCTTTTTAGCTGGGGTCTGAGGACTTCCAAATAAAGGCCCGGGAGCTATTACCATTAATCCTTCTCCCTCCTTCTTTCCTAGTCCTTCCACTAGACCCTGCTTAAATCTTGACCAGTCTCTTCCTAGAACCAAATCAAAGGGTAGCCTAGGCACCACTGCTAACAGGACTTCCTCTTGTTTCCCCAGGCACTTAACCTTTAGCCTATAGGTGGGATATGATGTTGCAGCACCATGAATGCATCTGATGTGAAGTTGGCTTTCAGGGGTTCTAGGCACAAATCCTTCTTGGGCCTCTATTCTCTTCCAAAGCCTTTTTGACATCATACTCTGGTCTGCCCCAGAGTCTAACAAAGCATTTGTGGTAATTCCTTGCACATCAACCATCAAAAGAAATCCTTCTTTGGGCTGTTTTAAATCCACACCCACTAAGCTAGTGTGTGTCTGACATCCCTTTTCTAAATGTCCCCATTTTCCACACTTGAAACATTTCTTTCTATTCCACTGTGGTTTGGCACAGTACATTTATTTTCAGAAGCATTTTTAATTATTTTCTTTTCTGATACAGCACAGCTTGCCTCAGCACCCATCTTCAGAGGGCCACCCATTCTATGGCAAGCCTGCGTGGCTTCCAAGAATCTCTCTGCTAGCATGGTTGCCTCTCCAAGATTTTGGCAATTTTGCTGTATAAGGAAAGTGTGCAAATCTTTAGGCACTGCAGACAAATTGTTCAAGCATAATAATGTCTAATAACATTTCTACCGTCTTTTGCTCAGGCTCCAACCATTTTACAGCTAATCCTCTGATTCTCTGACTCAGAGCCCTGGGTGTTTCACCCACTCTCAATGTAGTAGCTCTAAACATTCGCCTATACTCTGAAATAGACAACCCTAGGCGATCTCTGATAGCAGCCTTTACATCCTTATAATTCAAAGCCTGGGCTGCTGGCATTGCTCTATAAGCTGCAAGCGCCTCTCCAGTTAATGAGGCTGCCAGCCTTACTGCCCACTGGGTCTCTGGCCATGCTAATGCTTGTGCCACTCTTTCAAAAGACTCTAGAAAATCATCAACATTATCATCTGGAGTTAGCTTCCCAAAACTAAATGCCCCAATTCCTTGATTGAGTCCCACACTGTCCACATGTGGTGTACCAGTATTTACTGCTGGTCTTGCATCTGGTCCACTTTGGTTCTGCAGTTTAACTAGGGCTTGCACCAGATCAAGCACTGGCCTCTGCTGGTCCATTAAGGTTTTCATAGCAGTGTCCTGAGCCTGCTGTGTAGCTCCTGTTGCCTGCTAAACTGGGCTTCCATCCAATCAGCTAGTTCCCTTGGATCCATCTTGATCCCTGCAAGAAAACACAAAAAAACCCCCACAGTGCACCACCTTCCAAACAGGTGTTTTTTTCCACTCTTTTTTTTTTTCAATTACCCCTGTGCCTTACTCCCATCCACCACTAGACATGCCCAGGTACTTGTTACCTTATGCCAGTGATGAATCCAGCTCTGCACAGGGTCTTTTCTTCCTGGAACAGCTACCTCTCCTCCAAAGTGCAGTTGAGGGAAAATCTTTTCTTTCAGCTTTTAAGCTTGAACTGTCTTTTCCTTCAGACTTGAGTTGTAATCCTTAGCAAGTAAATCCTTCTTGCGCAAAAGCAATCCGAAAAACTACGCCATTTGTCAGACGGCTGCCTGGGTGAGAATGTTCACAGTCTTGGCAAGTGCATATATCAATATGATTTGCAATGGATTGTGGGAAATGCAGTCCATTCACACCAGACACAGCTGCTCACAATAATTAGTTGTGCTCAAGTGTAAAGTCAATAAGATATTTATTTATGGGGTTATTTCTCCCAACACAGATATGCTTGGTAGCACATAAAACAGGATACTTGCTTTCAGTGTTAAACTTAGAAAAACAAAATCAGGAAAACAGATGAACTTGTCAGGCAATCAAAGCAAAAGAATAAAGACCTGGTTGGTAACAAACTGGTCTTTTCTGTAGGCTTTAGCTAATATTTTCTTAGCAGTGTTTCAAACAACAAGCAAAACCCACAAAGAAGGGAAAAACTGTTCTTTTCAGGTTAACTTCTTATATCTTCATACAGATTCAGAAGTGATTCCCTCAGAGCTCACAAGCAATTAGGTAAGGCTCAATTGCTAGCAGTTATCCAGCTGAAACCCCTTAGCTGGCTTGCTTTCTACTGTGTGGCCCAAAATCCTACTCAGGAGCTTTTCTGAGTAGATTAAAGAACAAGTTTGTATTTCTTTGTGATGGTTGCTGTACTTTGTAACAGAAAATTACCAAAGGAGTTTAGACAGAGAGCAATCCATGTATTCACAGCCTGTATCAATAACCGCTCCCCCTTCTTCCACAATCATGGGTTCAATATCATGGATTGGCACAGAGGAATTTCTCAATGGAGCACTCTCAGGTGAATACTTGTTTCCCTGCTGTCTTTCAAGGTTATAGCTAGGGCATAGATCAGTGTTCATACCTGAGCTTCCATTGCTGTTAGAGTTCCTCTCTAAATAGCCTGGCCAGTATGTAGTCCAGTTCTTATGTCCAGCCTTCCAATCCAGATCCCTGGACACTGGATCTCTCTTCACATACCTTCTGGCACGGGTCCTAGGTTCCCTTCCAAGTGCAGCCGTCTCCCTCACAGGTACCGTCTGGAGATTCCTAGCTCTGCAGCACCATTCCTCTGGCTTTCCCCAGTCCAATGGTGTATGCTGGCCTTTTGAATGTCTCCTAGTATACGTACTGCTCTGGACTCCTTTAGACCTCCCAAATGCTTTTCTCTTCTTTCTTCCAAAGGGTTTCTTGCCCTTTCTGTCCGTCCGCTCTGGCTTCTGCTTCTGATGATCCTCCAGATGATGAAGATGTCCAAGCTGAATCTGAGGATCTCCCAGATGAAACTGAGGATGAGGATAATTCTCTGTAGAATAAACTCTACCTTTATTCTGCTTTGATGAGTGCTCCACCTTAGCACAGCGCAGCTGTGCTGAATCAGGCCCTGCCTTTTGAGATGAGTGCTTGGGGATTACCTCATAGCCCTCTTGATTGAACACACATTTCCCCACTTCAGCTCCTCTAATGGTTGTTGGAAACCTGGTGCATTCTGGGACTGGTAGTCTTTTATGGACAAATTCTGTTTTCTTATTTCTACCAGAACTGACAGGTTGCTTGTTCAGAGTCACTTCACCTTTACTATAGCTCCTTCCTGAGCTATGATAAGCTTCCTTATCACAAACTCCATACTGCACAGACTTCCTAAGAGCACCCTACATCCTTTACAGTTGGTAATGAACGCTGCAGCAAGAACTCTACATGGAGCCTCCAGAATGGAACACGCTACCCCCATACTAAAACACCTACACTGGCTCCCCGTCCACTACAGGATTTCATTTAAGATTCTAACAATGACTTTCAAGGCCATCCATAACTGTACGTCCACCTCCCTCTCTGACTTAGTCCAGATAACCCCCCCCCCAACAGGATGAGGAGGTCAGCTGCCACTAACACTCTCATCCTTCCCAAAACAATCATTAAATGCTCCAAGACTACGAGCAACCGTGCCTTTGCTTTCTACGCACCCTCCTGCTGGAATGCTCTCCCACCTGACATCCGCGCCATCAACAACCTTCTTCAATTTAGGAAAGCGTTGAAACGTCACCTATTTACCCAGTACTTCTCCATCTCAAATGACAGCTCTCAGCCACCTTCACTCACGTCCAACTCTCTCCACACGAACCCCATGCCCACGACACCACTACCTTCCAAACCCACCTCTATTTAGTTTACAGAATGTCATTGCCGTATCAACTGTACTTACCAACAAGATAGGTGTAAAAGCCTGCATACTAAATTGTAAATAGTTGTTACCTGTTAACCATGTTTATTTACCCTGTTTATTGTAAGTGCATTGAACTGCCCTCTTTGCACAAATACGTTTCCTGTAAACCACGCTGATAATAAATAGTGCGGTATAGAAAAGCAATTAAATAAATAAAATAAATAAAATAAATAAATAACTCTCCCAGCTGCTGCTGCCGCTGCCACAGTCACCATCCTCCCAGCTGCCACTGCAGTGCAGTTAATTACTCAAAGAGACATTGGAACCTTTTCTCTCTGCATGTTGCTGATGGCTCTGCCAGTCCTGCCCCTCCGAAACATGAAGTACATGTCATAGGGACAGGATCAGCAGAGCTATCGGGCAACATATGGAGAAGTCCTGCTGGATCTCTTTTCCAAGGCCATTCAGGTTCTTCCAGACATCCACCACCCTCCCAGTATGGTAAGCTTCAGCCTTGGAGGTTAGTCTTGAAGGGAGGAAAACAGTGGGGGTGGGGGCAACCTGGATAAATGATTGAATCTGGGGAGGGGGAGGGAGAGTAGATGAGGGGGAGAACTGATGCTGTGAACATGGGATGAAAGTCTTGCAGAAGTGAGACTAAGGGGGCAGTGAGAGAAAAAAGGATGAACCGGGGGGGGGGGGGGGGGGTGGATGAGTGAGTCTGAAGGTACTGAATGGATGAGTTTTGGGGAAAAAGTAAAGGGATGAGATGGGGGGTGAAGAATGGCTGAACCCAGGGGAGGTAATCCTGAGAGTTGAGCATGGTTTAGAGAGGGAATGAGTCTGGAGAGGTAAACCAAGGATGTAGATGGGAGACACACAGAATGGGCTTGGAAAGTTTGAGAATGAGGGGATGAACCCTGAGGGAGTGGACCTGAGGAGCTGTGAGATAGGTAATAAGTCAAAGGTGAGTGGATGAGTGAATCTGGGGACGAGTGAGCTTATGGTGGGAGGGTAAGGAGGAGAGAGGGACAGGATGAGTCTAAGGGACATGAGGAAAGAGAAAAGAAGGTAGATGCATAGGCTGAATGGAAAGGAAGGTGGTAAGAGAGAAGGGTGTGAGCAGACAAAATGAAAGAGTAGAAAAATGGGAGTGTAATGGGGTTTCTCTGGGAGCAAGTATGAATGAAGTCTTCACATATGGGTAACGTCGCCAACGGAGCCTGCATGGGAAAGCACCCTAGCTTCCATAGGAAGCTTTTGGGAGCTCCATCGCGCATGTGTGCCTGCTTTCCCACCTGCAGGAGCCATCTTACCTCTGTCTTCTCTTTTCTGCGGAGCCCATCAGACATTCGTCTAGTCTCAGAAAAGCGTTATCCTCTAACCCTTACAGTTTTACTGTTTTCTTGAAGTATCAGTATTATTTTTTAGGTTCTGTCCTTCCTGATCTTTGGCAGAAACGTCGATTCCTCAATGTCACATCTTTTTTTATTCTTTTTTTTTCTGTTTTGTCAAGTGGGGGTTTTCCTTCCTGCACATCTCCCTGATCGGCCAAATCATTGGTGTCCTTTGACTTGGCAGAAGCCATTTTCCCAAACATGTCAAAGCTGGACAGTAGCTTTAAAAAATGTGCCCAATATGCCTGCATCATTTAGAAGATGGACCACCATAACTGGTGCATACAATGCCGATAACACGTAAGGGCCTCAAGACCATGAGAAACCGTGCAAATCTCTGTTCGGGTCATCAAAGTCATCAGAGTTGACACCCTCAAGGGGCTTTGCTGAGGCTTTCGCACCATGCGGCATTTGGGCTCATTTGAAGCTGAGGGGTCACTGTAATCTGAACCAGCAGCTGTCTTTTGAGGAAACAGGCAAGAGCCAGGGGAATACCATGGGCACCGACACTGAGGCTTCCCTCGACATGATGCAGAGGGTGAAAACTGGGAGTGGCCTTCCAAACTGCCCTGGCAGGAGGCGTTGCCTCTCGAAGCCTCAGAGGGCAATCAGTGGTCTCCTGATGTGTTCTCCATTGAGGAGCCCCTGACATGGGCATCGGCATCAGAGGCCAAAGTGGCTGCCCCTGCTTCAGCCATGTCCAAGACAGCCCTCTTGGCTGAGCACATGAAGGCCTTAGAGAGCAGTCTGGCTGCATTCCTGACATCTCAGGCTGCTAGGCCCCCAGTGCTCTCAGGTTCCTCAATACCAGCAGCGGCTCTGCATTTGTGGTGGCCCCACCGATGGCGGTGCAGTCTTTCTTGGAAACCCATGCCTTCCTCAGCAGGAGAGAAGACTCGGGCAGGCACTCCAACTCATTGTCAATGCTGATAGTGATCTCTCCCACTAGCGCCTCTGGTTCAGAAGGCCCACAGCATCGGCATCAGGAGCCATGGACACCTTCCTCCCCTCTCAAGTGCCAGAGACATCGGGAGGAGGTTCTTTGATTTTCTAACTGACTTGGGGTCCAAAGGTTGGGAGACCAAGGAGGAGTCCCCAATCTCAGATTGACATCGGGATATCCCATCCGATCCTTCGCCACCCTATAAGTGTCGCAAATCTCTGCTTGAAGACATATTGTTTCATGAGTTTGTCAGGGACATGGTGAAGGCCCTCCCCTTCACCCTCAAGGCCAAGGAGGAACCAAGGGTGGAGGAGTTGGAAATCCTGCAGTACCTATCGCCACCAAAGGAAGTGGTCACTGTACCGGTCCACTGCATACTCCAATGCCTGCTCTTCAGGATGTGGGAGAATCCTTTGATGGTGCTCCCAATCGATGGCTGGATTCTATTTATAGAGTCCAGAAGAGCCCTGTATTTGAAAAATCTCAGCTACCCCACAATTCGATTGTGGTGAAGTCAGCTATGAGGCGCATCAAAGCTCAAAAACACACTCCTCAGTTCCCCCAGGCAGGGTGGCCTGCACTCTGGATGGGGTAGGGCACAGATGCTACCAAGAATCAATGCTTGTGGCCCGCATCCTTTCATATCAGCTTTACATGGCCATGTACTTGAAGGACATCATGGGGACATCAATGAGTTCTCTGCCCTGCTGCCCCTGGAACATCTGGAGAGGTTCCATAGCCTAGTCACTAAGGGGAAGGACTGCTCAAAGTACGTCAGTTGAGCAGCCTATTATGTTTTTGTTTCTGTAAGTAGGATAGTTGCAGTAGGCACGGGGGCCTGTTGCCTGGCATGGCTACATTCTTCTGACCTTGAATAGCGAGTGCAGGACAAACTTGCCGATGTCCCCTGCTAGGGTGGAAATGTAGTTAACATGCCTATGAAGAACAAGGCGGGGGAGCTGGAGAGGTAACAGCCCTTTGGCCTAGCCTCTACTCCACAGGTTTTCACAAAATGCCTGGTGATCATTGCTGCCTTCTCCTGGACCCTGGGAGTCTTTATCTTCCTGTTCTTAGACAAATGGCTGATAAGGGGCACAGCACTGGACAAAGTTTGGCAGTCGGCACGGCTCAATATTTAGGTGCTGGAACATTTGGGCTTTGTGATCAACTACCCAAAGTCTCACCTTCAGACCTCTCAGCAGCTTGAGTTCTTCAAGACTCTCCTCAAGACTCTCCTATCTTGAGCCTACTTGCCCAGGGATTGGGCAAAGCAGCTCACCACAATAGCACACGACGTCCAACACAGCCATTGCACCACGGCACGTCAAATACTCCTGATGCTCACTCCATGGCCTCCAGAATTCATATCACTCTCTTGGTCTGTCTACAAATACACCAAGCTCAGTGAACCTTGTGCACCCAATAGCTCCAAGACACAGGCAACCTCAGGGACAAGGTGGTGGTCACTCCACTGCTCAGAGGCTCTCTCTCCTGGTGACTCCAACCACAGAACCTGCTCAGGGGCCTTCTCTTTCAGTCCCCTCCACATCACTGTACACTAACCGCAGATGCCTCCAAGCTGGGTTGGGGAGCCCATCTCGATGGGCTGTGCACACATGGCCTCTGGATGCAGAAGGAGAGACTGCACCAGATCAACTTTCTTGAGCTACGAGCCATTGCGAATGTACTTCGGGCATTCCAGGTGCAACTGACCAAGCAGATCATCCTTATCCAGATGGACAATCAAGTGGCAATGTTTTACATCAACAAGGTGGTCACATCCTGTGCCTGGAAGCAGTGCATCTCTGGGAGTTCACCATCCCCTTGGGCATGGTCTTCAGGGCCACGTATCTGCCAGGGGAGCTTAGTGTCCTGGCAGACTGCCTCAGCAGAGTCCTTCATCCACAAAACTGGACCCTCAACAGTGAAGTCACAAGCCACATCTTCCAGATGTGGGGCTTGTCACGCATCAACCTCTTTGTGACCCCTGACATTGCCCAAGTAGAACAGTTTTTCTCCTGGATGCCAGGCATCCATCAAATAGCCTCTGATGCCTTCCTTCTGGACTGGAGTGAGGGGTTACTCTATGCATATACCCTGATTCCGCTCATAGTCAAAACCCTGTTCAAGCTCCAGTCAGACAGAGGTTCCATGATACTCATCGCACTGCACTGGCGTGGGCAGCAATGGTTTCCCCTCCTGCTCAGGCTCTCGCAACAGCAGCCTCTCAGGCTGGGCTGCATCCCATACTTTGTCTCCCAGAACAGCAGGACTCTGCTTTTATCCCAACGACCGTTCTCTGGTGCTGATGGCATGGATGCTGAGCGGGTAGTTCTCGTGAAACTTCATCTCCCCGTAGACATGGAAAATTGTTCCTTGCTTCTCGGAAAGACTCCCCACACCGCTCCTATGCATTCAGGTGGCGTAGGTTTTCTCTCTGGTATGCAGACAAGTGCAAGTGGAGGAGTAGCCTAGTGGTTAGAGCAACTGCCTAGTACCCAGAAGATCAAGGGTTTGACTCCCACTGGCACTCCTTGTGACTTTGGGCAAGTCACTTTACCCTCCATTGCCTTGGAAGAAAAGGCTGGCAATCTACTTCTACATTGCCAAGAAAACCCAGAGGTAACTGGGTCGCTATGAGTCAACACTGACTTGATAGCACTAAAAAAAAAAAAAATGCAGACAAGGCGCTAGATCTTTTCTCTTGCACCATTTTACTAACATATCTCCTCCACTTTTCCAATTCGGGTCTCAAGTCTAACTCTGTCTGAGTTCATTTAAGCACAGTTGCAGCATACCACCATGGCTCTGATGGTAAACCCAACTCTGCATACCCTTTGGTAGGCCAGTCTATGAGAGGCCTTCTGCTCTAAGATGATGGAACCTCAATGTGGTGCTGGGGCAACTCCTCTCTGTCCCCTTTGAACTATTGGATTCTTGCTCACTCAAGTTACTCACCTGAAAGATGGTGTTTTTAGTGGCAGTCACTTCTGCCCGCTGGATTAGTGAACTGCAGGCTCTGGTGGTGACCCGTCCTACCCCAGATTCCATCAGAACAGGGTAGTCCTACAGATGCATCCTCGGTTTCTTCCTAAGGTGGTTTCATCCTTCCACCTTAACCAGTCAGTAGGCTGCCCACCTTTTTTCCTTGACCTCATGCTAACAGGTGAGGCCACACTTCACATGTTGGATTGTAAGAGGGCCTTGGCTATCTACTTGGAAAGAACAAAATCCCATTGGCATTTTACTCAACTCTTTGTCTCTTTTGGCCCCAATAGGCTGTGTGTGGCTGTTTCCAAATGAACCCTGTCAGTTTGGATCGCAGACTGCATCTCTTTTGCCTATGCCCAGGCTGGTCTGAGCCCGGAGCATCATGTCACGGCTCAGAAGAATCCAAGTTATCAATGTCCCTGTTTAATGTACATTACCCAGTTTAATTTACAATGTAAACCACTTTGACTGAAAATGATAAAGCAGTATAAATAAATAACATCTGTGCTATAGCTGCTTCTATGGCAAATTTGCACTCGGACTCCACAGTGGAGATCTGTAGGACTGCTATGTGGTCTTTCCACACCTTCACAGCCCATTACTGTCTGGATGGAGACTCCTGGCGTGACAGCAACTTTGGCCAAGCTGTGCTAGGGCACATGTTTGGGACTTAGATTCAACTCCTTCCCACCAGCCCTTCTGTCCATCCAAGCTACTGTAGAGTCTTCCTGGTGTTGATGTCTGCGCCAAACACTGACTTGACAGAACCATAACAGAGATTACTCCTTTTTCCCTCTGTTCTCTCTTGGTTGCCCCATTGGGCTTGTTGTTTTACCGGTCTTTGGTAGTCTGTAGCTGGGGAGTCCCATATGTGAGGACTTCATTCCTGCTTGTTCCCAAAGAAAATGTAGTTACTCACCTGTAGCAGATGTTCTCTGGGAACAGCAGGAATAAGTCCTCATTGCCCTCCCTCCTTCCTGTGGAGTTGTTTTTTTCTTTAAGCTATGTAATCCTAAAGGTAAGATGGCTCCTGCAGGCAGGAAGGCAGGTTCACATGCACAATGGAGCTCTGAAAAACGTCTTATGGAAGCTGGGGAGCGTTCCAACATGGGCTCCATGGTGAAGTCACCCTTATGTGAGAACTTATTCCTGTTGCTCCCAGAGAACACCTGCTGCAGGTGAGTAACTACACTATATAGACTGGTATCCATCCCTTTTCAAAGAGATTATCAACAGTCCCCTTTAAGAGAGTCTGCAGCCCGGAGTTCTGGGCTGGGAGGGCATGGCTGAGAGAGAGAATCCAGCAGGCTGCAGGAAGGAGAGAGGACTGTGGAGCCAAAGTCCTTCTCAGGCAAGCCATGCAGAGAGTTCTGAGGTAGGAATTTTAACTGGGGCTGGAGGAAGGGCTGGGAGAACCAACTTGTGGAGGTTTAACAAACTGGGAGAGAATTAAGCTGATTTTGTTTTCCCTAAACTGCTGTCTGTTCTGGATTTTGTTTTGCGGAGGTTTAACAAGCTGGAACAGAATAAAAACTGCTTTTGGTTTTCCTTAACTGCTGTCTTGCCTGTGTTTTAAAGAAATCCCCTTCCCACTGCATGCCATGCTTACCACAGAGAGGGAATAAAGTGATTTGCATACTTCACCTGGCCTCTCACTATTCCTACAGAGACACCTTCACCCACTGCTCATTCACCCAAATCAACCACCTGTAGATTTCCTTGCCTACCTACTGTAACATACCACACTTAACCATTCACTCACACAGATTCCAATTAAACACTTGTAACATCCCTCTCACTCACTCAAACATACTGACCCATTTCCCCCTCCCCCACCTAAATCCACTTGGTCACACACACTTGCAAACAAAAGCCTCAATTATAAATTTATAGGCACCCCCTTACCTCCCACCCCACCCCCCCATGCCTTATTCTCCACCTAAAAATGCTCAGTGGCTTTTTCTGCAGAAATAGTTTGAGAAACTGAAGCTGTGTGTGTTTGCAAGTCTGTGTGCAAACATGATGAATACATCAGATAATTATTTTTAAAAAATGATTTCCATATTTATTTGTTACTGAATATTTAAAAGATACAGTGAATGTTATGCTTATTATGTTGTTTGAGTAATAAGTTGGAAGAGTTTGGGAAGCACTGGTCTAGCATGTATGGTGGAGGCCAGATATCATTGTTAAGTATCTGTGTAGGGATCTGCAGTAATCTGCCTTGTTCAATTTTCCCAGTAGGTTGTATTGATTTTATAGGGCCCCCTTGCAATATTTACAGTGTTGCCTTTTTTCGTAGGTGGCACCTTGTTGGTGCTGCTACAGAATGCTAGATTTGCTCCATCCTGAGCAACTTTTGCAAGGTGTTTGTATTCCTCCACAATATGTCTGGTACTGAAAAGGATTTATGGTGCTTTTACTGATACAAAACCAGAATCAGACTTTTTTTGTATGTTGAGTTTACTAAACACTGGCATGCACTATCTACTGCAACACCCATGTTATCCCCTATGGGCAAGATGGCAGATAGCTAGTCCTAATGTTTGGTAAGCATGGCCCTTTATATTTTCAAGGTCCAACTAAAGAGCACAAATCCACGTGCCAATCAACAAACCCAGTCAGAAACCGTGGATAGCAAGGAAGGAATTGTTTATTTAGAACACTCTTACTCTTAAACCCAGGCCCGACACAGGCCGTGTTTCGCTTATGTCTTCATCAGGGGCTTTTGGCTACAAAACACATAAACACATATTAAAAACATCCATAGTAAATAAAACCAATTATAAAAGCATATAAGATATGTATGTTTTATATATGCATATTAATTAATTTATTTATGTTTTAATGGGAGATTTTATGCTGTACTCTCATATGCATGTGTATTCATTTATTTATCTAATTTTTATTCATATATTTATTTGATATGAGGTTATTTGCTGTTTTTATGGTGCTTTTATGATTTATCTTATATACTTTTATAATTGGTTTTATTTACTATGGATGTTTTTAATATGTGTTTATGTGTTTTGTAGCCAAAAGCCCCTGATGAAGACATAAGCGAAACACGGCCTGTGTCGGGCCTGGCTTTAAGAGTAAGAGTGTTCTAAATAAACAATTCCTTCCTTGCTATCCACGGTTCCTTTATATTTTCAATACTGCAGGAGGAAACATGTTAGTGCTTCTATTTCTCAGGTGTTACCTTGCATGCGGAGTCTGGCTTCATGAGGTTTCAGTTCGATTTTTGTCTACATGTCTCTAGTTTTAGTTTGTCGTCCCTTATTCTGTACTTGGTGAGACTATCTATATTTTAAGTGTATGATTGAGGCCAGATATTCTGTTAGCATGGAGTTTCTATGTAAGAATCTGGCTTGTTCAGTTTACCTAGTAGGTGTATGGATTTTCTAGGGCGCACGGCAATATTTACCATGCTGCGCTTTTCTGGGAAGGCTCCTTGTGAGTTTTGGAAGTTAGTGCTGCTTTTGAATGGCAGATTTGTTCTATAGGTCCTTTACTGAGAGTCTTGCTTTTTCTTTTTGTTTCCTGTGTGGAGACAACTGTAGGGTGTTAAGATTTGAAGTTCAGTGTTCTTGATGCTGCTGGTCTTAAATTTAAAATATTTTGTCAGTTCATATTTGATGAAATCTTCACCGGAACAGATTTTGAAGTTTTTCCTGCTCTGGCATATTCTCATCCAGCCTGTGCACCATGAGCTTAAATTCACAGCTGCCAGGATTTTCTTCTCATTTTATATCTCCCTTCCCATCATTAACCTGATCATAGTACTGACCAAATAAGTCCAGTATACAAATATTTATGCAAATGATGCCACTCAATGACCCTCCACACATGGCCCCATATCACTTTTGGACCATCCCTTCTAACATTAAAGTGGCATCAGCCACCTGCGTAGCCTCTCACTGGAGAAGCAGGAGTTCTCAAAATCAGCCCTTCTTTATTTAACTAGTACTACTACTACTCAGGGGCGGCACAAAGGGGGCGCGGGGCCATGTGCAGAGAATCAGTGCGGGCCTAATTTGCATAAACATTTGCATAATGTTAAAATATACTACTACTCAGGGGTGACCCAAGGGGGGTGCGGGGCCCAATTTGCATAAATATTTGCATAATGTTACCATACATTAACTTTTAGTAAACATGCCTCTTAATGAGTGTATGGATAAAGAAAGACTAAAAGATTTCTACATTACTATAATCCAGTGCCAACCGCAAGGCACATTAGCAACTACTACAAACACTGCCCATTTAGAACCCATTACTAAACGTGGGCAATCTCAGATGAGCCAATTTCCACAGAAAATGATACTATAAGTATATGCTCAAACTATGACAAATGAAACAGAATGTCCAGCACCTAGGTCTCAGTTTAAAACTTCGCAGCAATTCATTAGAGTTTAAAAACTCATCATCAAACTTTAAGCTGCTGTTCACATCAATGACCCTTAAACGGTGCCATATTATTTTGTTTCATGATCAGTTAGTGCTCAAAAACTTCATATTTTTTTCTTTTTCTTTTTTTCTTATAAAAATATAAATTCTTCAAACAAATTGCAAAAACATGTGCAAACTGTCGCTCAAAAAACAGTCAAAAACGTTGCTTCTCAGTGCAAATAACTGCAGTATTCTCAATCTATGAAACACTTATCTTCTTAGACGACCATTCGCTTATTAAATGAGCAGTACGAGCACTGGAAACTCTCTCCTCAAGCAACTTTTCCATAAGTGTCGAGCGACTGTAACTTAAAGTCTCAACGCCGTCATTCTAAGGCACCCAAGCGTTTCGCTATGCAAGGTTCTTCAGGGGAATGCACATCTTCCAAACTGACCTGAAAAATAGAGAAAACATCACAAAACTGTTTCATGTTCCATGACGTTGCACAACTCTTATTACTCCAGGTCATAGACGCTGCGGTTCTTGCAGTCTGTGTGCAGTGACGTTGGAATTGGAGGATTTCGAATACCACGGAGTGCATTACAGTTTGCGGAGTACCACCACCTGCCAGTCCACGAATGTTGTCTATGTGATCCGCTGCCCGTGCGGGCTGATGTATATTGGCAAAACTACTAGACCTTTGCGGCTACGCTTAGCCGAACATCGCAGCAGATTAAATCATCGGGTCTTGGAAGCGCCTCTGGTACAGCATTGCCTTAAGGAGAATCATCATTTTGAACATTTGGGCTGTTTTGCCATAGATCAAATTTTGGCTAGTGGAGGGGGAAGATCGAGAGAGCAGCTTTTGATTCGGGCAGAACAGCGTTGGATTTTTAAGTTGAATACGGTCAAACCGTATGGGCTAAACATATCGATCGACTGGTCCCTTTGTATGTGAAGTGAGAAGATCTATGGTATTTCCGTTTGCTTTAAGACCAGACTGGTATTTTATCAGGAGGGGTGGAGCTTATCGGAGTGTTTAAATACCCCAAATCTTCGGCTAAGCCGCATGCTCGGCGTTCATTGGCAGTTGACGAGAAGGGGTGAGAAGGATTCCCCTTCTGTTTCTTTCAGAGTCAGAGTAGGCGCGTAAGGTAATAACATGAATTCTCTAATGATAAGAATTTTTTAGTGACAAGATGTGGAAATCCTATACCAGCGACAATAAGAGTTGTGCAACGTCATGGAACATGAAACAGTTTTGTGATGTTTTCTCTATTTTTCAGGTCAGTTTGGAAGATGTGCATTCCCCTGAAGAACCTTGCATAGCGAAACGCTTGGGCGCCTTAGAATGACGGCGTTGGGACTTTAAGTTACAGTCGCTTGACACTTATGGAAAAGTTGCTTGAGGAGAGAGTTTCCAGTGCTCGTACTGCTCATTTAATAAGCGAATGGTCGTCTAAGAAGATAAGTGTTTCATAGATTGAGAATACTGCAGTTTTTTGCACTGAGAAGCAACGTTTTTGACTGTTTTTTGAGCGACAGTTTGCACATGTTTTTGCAATTTGTTTGAAGAATTTATATTTTTATAAGAAAAAAAGAAAAAGAAAAAAATATGAAGTTTTTGAGCACTAACTGATCATGAAACAAAATAATATGGCACCGTTTAAGGGTCATTGATGTGAACAGCAGCTTAAAGTTTGATGATGAGTTTTTAAACTCTAATGAATTGCTGCGAAGTTTTAAACTGAGACCTAGGTGCTGGACATTCTGTTTCATTTGTCATAGTTTGAGCATATACTTATAGTTTCATTTAGAACCCATAGCAAACTCGCCGTATCATAACAGCACTACCAAAGCACCATACTCTACCTATCAAAAGGCAACATTGCAAATATTAAATCAATACATTTCAGAGAATAACAATACATGATCTACTGGGGAAAGAGAACAAGTGGCAATGTCAAATAGAAACTACATAAACAGAATACCTCAGCTCAATTACACATGCAGAACATAGACCATCCCCAAACAAAAAACAAGGAATCACAATTTAGAAATAGGAATACAATAATTAAACCGGGAACCCCAAAAGCCAAACTTGGAATGTACAACAACACTGTAGAAATAAAACTATAAATTAATTTCCTCTTGTACTAAACAAAGTACAGCTGTTAATGATGCACATTTCCCAGAGCTGACATATTCCAGTTAATAAATTCAAAATAAAGAGGTATTTTTCTACCTTTTGTGCATTTTATTTTTCAGTTGCAATTGCTCTAGCCACTTTCTTCTGGTTTCTTTGTGTCTTCTGCTAACTCTCCATCGTCTGCTGTCCATTTGTCCTTTCTTCTCTCTTCTAGTTTTTTTCCCATTCTCTCTCTACATCTGCTTTAACACACTAATCTTTCTCCTTTTGCTCTTTCCTCCATCTCTTTCTTTATTCCTTTTTCATCCACTCAAATTTTACCCCTCCATCCCCAATCCCCACTTACTCTCCCAATACCCGGCCAATTGTAGATATTTTCCCCCTCTCTATTTCATTCCCCCAACCCCATCCCATTCTAGTCCTCCCCCAACATCAGCTCCCTTATAGTTCCAGCCCCATCCAACATCCGCTCCCTTCTAGTCCCCACATCAGCTTATTTCCAGTCCTATCCTAGCCCCACCATCAGCCCATTTCCAGTCCTAGCTCCCCCATCCATTTCCAGTCCTATCCAAGCCCCTCCATCAGCTCATTTCCAATCCCAGCCCCCCAACAGCCCATTTCCAGTCCTATACTAGTCCCTCCATCAGCCCATTTCCAATCCCAGCCCCCCATCAGCCCATTTCCAGTCCTAGCCCCCCCCCCACTCAGCCCATTTCTAATCTATGAGCCTATTTCCAGTCCTAGCCCCTCCATAAGTCCATTTCAATCCAAATCCCCATCACAGCCCATTTCCAATCCTAGCCCCCCCCAGTCAACCCATTTCCAGTCCAAGCTCACCTCCCCATCAGCTATTTCCAGTTCAAGCCCCCTCCACTCAGCAGATTTCCAGTCCTAGCTCCCCCAAGAGCCCATTTCCAGTCCAAGCCCCCCTCCACTCAGCCCATTTTCAGTTCAAGTCAGCCCATTTCCAGTCCTAGCTCCCCCCCAGATCCCATTTCAAGTCCAAGCCCCCCACCACTCAGCCCATTTCCAGTTCAAGCCCCCCTCCACACAGCCTATTTCAAGTCCTAGCTCCCCCTCCCACAGTCCATTTTCATTCCAAGCCCGCTCGCGATTTGAATTCTAGCCCCTCCATCAGCCCATTTCCAATCCAAGCCCCCCCCACTCAGCCCATTTCTAATCCAAGCCCCTCTGTGAGCCTATTTCCAGTCCTAGCCCCTCCATGAGTCCATTTCAATTCAAGCCCCCATCACAGCCCATTTCCAAACCTAGCCCCTCCCCAATAGCCCATGTCCAGTCCTAGCCTAGCCCCTCCATCAGCCCATTTCCAGTCCTAGCTCCCCCATAGTCAACCCATTTCCATTCCAAGCTCACCTCCCCATCAGCTATTTCCAGTTCAAGCCCCCTCCACTCAGATTTCCAGTCCTAGTTCTCCTCCAGAGCCCATTTCCATTCCAAGCCCCCCTCCCCATCAGTTATTTGCAGTTCAAGCCCGCCTCCACTCAGCCCATTTCCAGTCCTAGCTCCTCCCCCAGAGCCCTTTTCCAGTACAAGCCCCCTCCCCATAAGCTATTTCCAGTTCAAGCCCCCCCCCCTCCACTCAGCCAATATCCAGTCCTAGCTCTCCCCCCCCCACAGCCCATTTCCAGTGCTA
The DNA here is from genome assembly GCA_033557465.1 of Ichthyophis bannanicus. Taxonomy (NCBI): domain Eukaryota; kingdom Metazoa; phylum Chordata; class Amphibia; order Gymnophiona; family Ichthyophiidae; genus Ichthyophis; species Ichthyophis bannanicus. The sequence goes on along the minus strand of CM066036.1, from coordinate 605,055,929 downwards.
GCTCCCTCTCCTCACAGCCCATTTTGATTCCAAGCCCCCCTCCCCATCAGCTATTTTCAGTTCAAGCCCCCCTCCACTGCTCATTTCCAGTCCTAGCCCCCCCCCCACACAGCCCATTTCCATTCCAAAGCCTCCTCACCATCAGTTATTTGCAGTTCAAGCCCCACTCCACTCAGCCCATTTCCAGTCCTAGCTCCCCCTACCACAGTCCATTTCCATTCCAAGCCCCTCTCCCCATCAGTTATTTGCAGTTCAAGCTCCCCTCCACTCAGCCCAGTTCCAGTCCAAGCCCCCCTCCCCATCAGCTATTTCCAGTTCAAGCCCCCCTCCACTCAGCCAATTTCCAGTCCTAGTTCTCCCCCCCAGCCCATTTCCAGTCCTAGCAACCCCCCACAGCCCATTTTCAGTCCAGGCCTCCCCTCCTGAAGAGCCCCGTGGCTAGCTAAGAGGGAGCCAGAGAAGCCCCGGCTCACCTCTACAGCTGCCGAAGTGAAGCGCATCTTTTCCCTTCACTTCAGTAGCTGTACTGAAGTTTAGAACACCGCTGCACTAAGGTCAAAGGGGACTTCCTGTTTCTCAGTGCTTGGCGCGTCAGCATTCTAAACTTCATTACAGCTGCCGAAGTGAAGGGAAAAGACGTGCTTCACTTCAGCCGCTGTTAGAGGGAGGCGGTGCCTCTCCGGCTCCCTCTAAAGCTGCCCTTCCTTCCGGTCTTCAATGCAGGATTTATTTTTATTTTATTTTATTTAGCAAGCATTTGTAGCCCACTCCTTCCATCGATCAGAAGCGGGTAGGATTACTATTGTGAAACTGCCGAATCAAGGCAGGTACAAATTTTGTTTACATACAGATTGTCAGAAAAGCACATCATACAGAGTTAACACTTCTTAGCTATGGGGGAGTTCATTTACATATATACATAAATACATATATACAGGATAAGCTTTTTGGCCACAGTGGTCAGGGGCTGCTCCATCTGTGGATTTAGTTCAGGTTGAAATGAGATTGGAAAATGTGCGTTTTGAGTTTCTTTCTGAAGTCTAGAAGGTCATTGCTAGCTCGTAGTTCTGGTGGGAGTTGGTTCCACAGTGTTGGTGCCACATATGAGAAAGCCCTGTGGCTGGTGTTAGCTTTGGCAGATCTTATATCTGTTGGAGTGTGAAGGATGTTGGAATTGTGGGTTCTTCTGTTTCGGGTAGGAGGTTGCGATCTTACTAGGTTGTTGAGGAAGGAAGGTGCTAAGTTGTGGATGAGTTTGAAGGTGGTTGTTAGTATTTTGTATTTTGTTCGAGCTGTTATGGGTAGCCAGTGTAATTGAATTAGCACTGGTGTGATGTGGTCACTTAGATTTTTCTTCATTATGACCCTGGCAGCTACATTTTGTGCCATTTGTAATATGTTTAGGGTTTTTTTAGGTAAACCTTGTAGGATGGTGTTGCAGTAGTCAAAATGTGGCATGATGAGTGCTTGGGCCACTGTTCTGAAGTCTTGGGGATCAATAATATTCCGAATGGGTTGGAGCACTCTAAGCTTGTGGAAAACTGCTCTGTTGGTCTTTCGGAGGTGTTTTTCCATCTTTAGGTCACAGTCAAATGTGACTCCTAGATACTTTATTTCTTTTTTTGTTTGGTAAGTGTTGTTACATAGTGTTATTGATGTGGGTGGGTCAAAATTCGGTTCTTTGGAGATATACATTACTTCGGGTTTTTTGTGATTAATTGACATACTACTTTGTTGCAACCAGTCTTGCATCTCTCTGATACATGTCTCTAGTGGGTTGTAGTCTGGGTTTTTAGTGTCTAGTTGTGAGTATAGCATGATATCATCGGCATAGATGTGGTAATTAATTTCGTGTCGTGAGAAAATTTTGCATAGTGGCTGCATATATATGTTAAACAGAAGTGCTGAGAGAGCAGAGCCTTGGGGGATTCCCTGCGTTTGGGAGAAAGATTCTGCTTTTTCTCCATTGAATTGAACCTGTTGTGTTCGATTTGAGATGTAGGATGAGAACCATTTTAGTGGTGTTCCTGTTATTCCTATTGATTTTATCCTATTTATGAGGGTCCCATGATTGACTGTATCAAAAGCAGCGGAGATGTCAATGAATACAAGAATGTACATTTTCTTTTTGTTTTCAAGGCCCTTTAGGAGGTTGTTAGGTAGGACTAGTAACAGGGTTTCAAATCCATGATGTTGCCTGAAGCCATATTGCTGGTCATCAAGAGGAGCATTGTCAGTCAGATGGTCTTGGAGCTGTAGAAGGACCATTTTTTCTATGATCTTTGCCAGGAATGAGATACTTGATACTTGGATGTTGTTGGCGCTGGGCCCCCTGAAACGCGGGGCCCTGTACAAACAACATTCTTGCTCGATGGACGGGCTGGCCCTGCTACTACTGAGCATTTGCATTTGCATAGACATACTACTGAGCATTTGCATAACACATACACAGTGCTGCACAGACACATGTAAGAAACAGTCCCTGCCCATCAGAGTTTACAATCTAGTCAAGACAGACAACACAGTAGCTAGACACAGAATGCATCTAGGGGGAATGGTAAGGAAACACAAAGGAGATCAGGTGAGTCAAAATCTGAAAGCAGCAGCGAAGAGGTGAGTTTTCAGCCTGGATTTGGAAAGGGCCAGAGAAGGTGCCTGATGTTCAGACTCAGGTAGTTTATTCCTGGCATAAGGAGCAAAGTCTGGAGTTCGCAATAGAAGAAAAGGTAGAAGCGATTTGCCAGAAGAGTGGCATTCCCAAAAGATAAGAGAGGAAAGGTAATGAGGAACTGCAGAGTGAATGCAGTTATAGGTCAGCAGAAGAAGTTTGAACTGGATGCGGAAATGGACAGGGAGTCAGTGAAGTGACTTGAGAAGAGGGGTAATATGAGCATGACGAGGCTGGCAGAAGATTACCCACGCAGCAGAGTATTGAACAGATTGAAGGTGAGAGAGATAATTTAGAGGGAGACCAGCAAGGAGTAGGTTACAATGATATAGACGGGAGGTGACTAAAGAGTGGATAAATGTCTTAGGACTGTGCCAATAAGGAATTGGCGGATTTTGTTGATGTTATAGAGAAAGAAACGGTAGGTTTTAGATTTAAATAAGTATTTTCACGAGAACCTCTCAACAGTCCAATATGTATACTTCTGCTATCTTTGAAAGGCAGGTGCAATCACATAGCAGCATTTCCCTTCCCAGCACATGCAAAGTACTGGCTCCTTTCCACAGCTGTTTCGGATAAAGAAAGCAGCCATGTAAGAGCCTGAGGACTCAGAACCTAGAAATGTTTCCATTCTCCTCATTGCAGTTCCTTTTCATGCTCCACAGATGCTACAGTGATTACTACATTTAAGATTTTATGTACAGAAATGCAGAACAGCCCTTTCATTAAAGAAAACAAGGCCAGTTTAATGGCCTAGAGACTAATGCATGACAGAGGCAAACAGGGAGCCTAAATTTGATAGCTAATGCCTCAGGCTCTTGATGGCTTTACTGCTGAAGCAGCACTCATAGGACCTTTTCTAATACTTTTTCATAGAGTGGGAGCCTATAGAACAGCACCAGAAATAATCTGTATAGTGTTGCAACCTGCTGTCATGTCCTGTTGTAGTATTTGGTCTGTACATCACAGGTGATAGGAACAAGTGGGAAAAGCATGCAGAACGTGACTCATCAAATTCTTTCCAACTCCTCGGTGTGTATGTGTGCATGGGTAGTTTGTCAAGATGTGCTTGGAAATTCTTCTTTGTCAAGCCTGTGGCTCCCAGTACAATGGGAAATATTTCTGTATATTGCCACATTTTCTTGGTCTCTGACAGCATTTCTTGGTACTTCAGTATCTTCTACCTCTCCGCGGGATTCACAGACTAATCACTCGGTACCAACATGTCTATCATTGCCATTCTGGTATTCTTCTCCTTTACTACTATGTCAGGTTTCCTGACATCCAGTTTCTTATCCATCGGAAAAGGAATATCCCAGGTGATCATAACCTCTTCATTCTCTGTTATTCTCTTAGGGTCATGATCCCAGTGCTTTTCAGGGGCAGTGATGTTGTAGTGCTCACAGAGTTTTCAGTGGAAGAGGCATGCTACTTTGTTGTGCCTTTCTGTATTAAAAGTTTCCACCATTAGAACTTCACAGCCTGCTATTAGGTGGGTCACTGTTTCCAGCTTATTCTTACAGAATCGGCATATGTCTGTTGTGCCAGTTTTTTTCAATACTCACCGTAAACCATCTCATCTGTAATCCACTGTCCTAGGCTGCAATTATCAAAATCTCATCCTTCTGTTTCAGTTCCTCTCTCCTCAGCCATTCATGTGTCCATTCTTGATCGACAAAAGATGCTTGGAGTAACATACTGTATTTTCCACTGTATTTGTGCATTTGCCACTTGTTTTTCCTTGCCTGATTTAATTCTTTGAAGAGTTTTTTTCTCTTGTTTTGAAAATTCTGTTACTTCCTTGCCCGTGCATGCCTGTGGATTCTCACTCATTCCTTCTAATCGTCAGAATGCTTGTCCAAGTTTGATGATAGAGACAGATTCCAGACATTTACTTTCATATTTCATCACTTTTTGCTTATTTGGATCTGATGATGCTGTCAGATAGGCTTGGAGGCCTACAATAGTAGCTCTGTAGTTATAATCAATCTCTATAAGTCCTAGCTCTCCTTCAGCTCTAGGAATGTACAATCATGGCATACACTGTTTTTTGTAAACTTTTTCATGAGCATGGAGGAGTTTTCTTGTTCGTACATCCAGTGTTTCAAGATCTTTAGGAGGTCAATCCACAATCCCAAAACTGTATGAGAGTATAGGAATTGCCATGATGTTAAACACTTTTCAATAACATTTTTAATCTCCTGTAATATTCTTTATTGATCTTCTCTCTCAATAGTTTCTGCTTGAGTGTCATTCCTTCCTCTATTCTGAGATACTTATATTTGCCTTCCAGTTCAAAGTCCTTGATGTCACAGCCCTCAGCAAGGGAGATGTTTTCAGTTTTGCTCAATTTTCCTCTGAAAAAGGTTGTCTTAGAACATTTGTCAAGGCCAAAAGTCATCCTGATGCCATCAGAAAAGGTTTTCACCAGACAAAGTTGTTCTGCTCATTGTTGGTCACTGGAAATGTAGAGCTTCAGATCATCTATAAATAGCAGATAGGAAATTGCTTCTGGGATGGTACCATCTTTAGGATTCAGGCCAAAATCATATCCCAAAGAGTTGATGAGAACACTCACTGGATTAAGCGCCAAACAAAACAGAAGTGGCAACAGGTAATCTCCCTGAAATATTCCTTGCTGGATCTTAATGTTAGGAATGATGTACTGATTATCTTCATATCTCTAAAAGTGTGGATTACCACATTGTCATAGTGAACTTAATGTACTCTATCAAACCAGAATTTATTTTATACATTTCAAGGCAATGTATTATCCAAGAGTGTGGGATGCTATCAAAAGCTTTCTTACAATTAATCCATGCTATAATGAGATTTCTGGTTTTGGTTGGAGGTGCTATTACCATATTAAAGCTCTTCTCCAAGTCCATGTAGAATTGTTTTGTGTTCTCTCTAGTTTATGCCGATATCTTTCTTTCCCGTTTTCTCCATATCTTTGAAGTTTTTGTGCTTCTGCTGCTATTTTCAATTTTTTGTTGGACCATATAAATTTCAGGTCTTCTTCTGTTAATACAGCATGCTTCAGCTTGATGTCTTGGAACTTTCTTAATATCTTTGATTATCTTAATCCTTTTAGATACCCATCCATCAGGGATACTTCTGCACGCAATGATTTATTTTTCCTTCAATGCGCTTTTTCCAAGGAGGAACTGTTATTGTTCTTTTTCTTCTGGCCTTGCACTCTATTTGGTAGTATTCTTTCAGTAATAATTTTAGCTGCACAATATTGAATTTGAATAATTCCAGTGATATCAATAAATGGTCCCTTTATACTGGATATGGCCTTGTTCATCTTAATTATCAAACTTCTAACCTTAGGTGTTGAATATGCTGGGTTCCAAGCAAGGGAAAGATTACTCAAGCTAAATGCATCTCTTTCCATATGGATTAGGAGTTCTATCTTGAATTCCTCCACCTCTGGGTCTTTCTCCTCCCTTTCTTCTTCCTCCTTTGCTTCTTCCTCTTCAGGTAATTTCTTGACCCTTCCTTTATTCAGCTCACTCTCCTGCAGTTCCAAATCTCTAAACTCCATCTCCCCCTCAACCTCTATCTTTTCCTTTCCTCTGGTATACTCACCTAGGTCCCCCTCCTCCCTGTATTTCTTTGTTCATGGAATCCCTTAGCTGCTTCAATATGTTATCATTCACATACTTTGATCTTTAATCTTTAAAATGAAAGACTTAAAATTTGCTTCTGTTACTTTTTGCAGTTTTTCTAATGGCAATTTTCCTCTTTCTTCCAGCTTTTGATGGACTCTTTGTATACCTTCTTGATTTAAATATAGGGTTTGTAGCATAAAAATAGCAGTACATTATCTCATCTTTATCTGCAGAATTCCACTTAATCGTAGTTAATCCTCTTAACTTTTTCATTAATTTCTGTGGTTTATCTCCTGCCACAGTGGGTCCATGAACAGGCTCACCATGGCCTTTATCTGTGCAGGGATGTTATCAATTGCAGTGTCGCCTTTTTGAAATTTGGCATAGATATTATACAATGGGGTCACCACATGAAGGTACTCAGCAAGACGAGAGGAGGGAACTTTATTCTCTCCCCCTAAGAAGTGCACATGAACAACTACTGTTGCTAAGCTTTACTATCAGTGCACTTGAGTTCTCATTGAATAACCTACCCCTCTGTCTTTCTCTCAGACCAGGAGGGGCAGTTTGAAGGATCAATTCCTAAACATTCTGTTGGTATGGAAAAAAATAATTAAATAAAACCAAATGAGCTAATATATCTAACTAACCATTAGATGTTACTGTTAACACATTTCAAAAGATTAAGAAAGCTATACAGTTCAGTCACTAGATTTCACAGTAGAATTCAAAACAAAAAAAATATACATTAGAATCAGCCCAATAGAGATGGCGTGTAGCAGCAAGAGGGAGAACAAACGCCATACTGGGTCATACCAAATATCCATCAAGCCCAATATCCTGTTTCCAACAGCGGCCAATCCAGGTCTCAGGTACCTGTCAGGTTCCCAAATACGTACAGAGATTCTACATTCCTTATCTCGGGGTAAGAAGTAGATTTCCTTAGCAGGGCTGGTTCTAGGGTTTCTGGCACCCCCCTGTAACCTATAGATCATGACCCCTTTTCATTACTATTAATGCTGACTACATCCCACCCCCTTTTTCCCAAAACTCCTTTCTGAACTTATTTCACATGATGTTTGTAGTTGTTCTTCAAATTCAGTATTGTAAACCACAGTGAAGGGATAAATGCATAACCAGAAGGGTTAGTGTACTTGTGACTCTAAGCACAGAAGGCGGCCATAAGAATTACTAAATTGGGCCTAATTCAAAATGCAGAAAGTATGACTGAGTGAGATGAATTCGAGATTGTTTAATTGGTTCCAAGGCAGGCACTTGGTCCAAGTGAAAAAACGTATAATCCTTTTGTTGAATTAAAACTGGCCTTCATTTTCCAATAGTTAATTTTGATGTATTAAACTTATTAACTGGAATTAACTGCACAGAAGAAAGGCTTGGCAAATCTACTTCTGTATCTTGCTTCGAAAACACAATTGATAGTCACAAAAAAAATTGCACTATAGTGCTGGAAGATGAGACCCCCAGGTTGGAAGGCACTCAAATGGTTATTGGGGATGAGCTGAAGACTTCTCAGAGTAAAGCCGGCATTTATGATGTGGTTGGATCTGCTGATGTAGCTGCGCATGAAAAGAGTCAGAAATTGCAAAGATATCTTATATATTGGGACATGGAATGTACGAAGCATGAACCAAGGGAAGTTGGAGGTGGTCAAGAATAAAATGGAATGTGTACAACTCGATATGCTGGGTATCAGTGAACTGAAATGGACTGGCTTTGGGCACTTTGCATCTAATGATCATATGGTTTACTATGCTGGAAATGAAAGACAAAGAAGAAATGGTGTTGCATTTATAGTTAAGAAAAAACTTGCAAGAACTGTAATGAAATACAATGCAGTCAGTGAACACTTAATTTCTATTTGTCTGTGAGGAAAGCCCATCAACACAATTATAATTCAGGCATATGCCCCAACAACAGCTGCAGAAGAGGATGAAACTGATGAGTTCTATGAACAAGTACAAGCTGAAATCGACAGAACATGCAAACAGGATATTTTGATAGTCATGGGTGACTGGAATGCAAAAGTTGGCAACAAAGAAGGCGGCAAAGTGGTTGGAAAATATGGACTTGGCAACAGAAATGAAGCTGGAGAAAGTGATAGAATTCTGCAGGACCAATGATCTATTCATCTCAAACACTTTCTTCCAGCAACACAAGCGCCGACTGTACACGTGGACTTCACCCAATGGATTGTACAGAAATCAAATTGACTACATCTGTGGAAGACAATGATGGAAAAGCTTGATAACATCAACAAAGACAAAACCTGGAGCTGACTGTGGTAAAGATCATCAACTACTAGTATGCAAACTCAAGCTAAAGTTGAAAAAGAGCAAGACACTCATGAATATAGCTAAATATGACCTTGAGAATATACCACTGGAATTTAAAGACTGCTTAAGAAATCGATTTGCTGCTTTAGATACAAATGACAGAGTTCCAGAAGAGTTATGGGATGACATCAAGAAGATTGTATTGGAAGAAATCGATAAGTCTCTACATAAGGTGAAAAAGCAAAAACAGCCAAAATGAATGACTGAAGAAACTCTGAAAATTGCCCAGAAACGCAGAGAAGCTAAAGCCAGAGGAGAAAGAGAAGCAATCACAGAACTCAGAGATTTCCAACGTGCAGCAAGACAAGACAAGGAATACTACTACAATAACATATGCAAAGCAATAGAATCAGAAGCTATTAAATGAAGAACAAGATCAGCTTTTCTAAAGTTACGAGAGTTAAAGAAAAAATTCCAGCCTCAAATTGGGATGCTACAAGATGCTCATGGATCCATGTTGAATGATACTGAGAAGATCAAGAAAAGATGAAAAGAATATACAGAGTCATTATACCATAAAGATCAAGTGGACCAACAGCCGTTTCAACCTATACCTTATGATCAGGAACCATTGGTTATGAAAGAAGAAGTTGAAGCAGCATTGAAAGCCTTATCAAAGAACAAAGCACCGGGCATTGATGGCATTCCCATTGAGTTATTACAGCAATCAGATGAAGCTGTTACAATACTTTCAAGGCTCTGCCAGGAAATTTGGAAGACAAATTCATAGCCAACTGACTGGAAAAGATCTATGTTTATACCAATACTGAAGAAAGGTGACCCGACTGACTGTCTTGCTAACAACAAAGGCTAACACCTTGTAATGAAGACGTGCAGTTTATTTACAAACAAAGCAAGGATACTTATTCAGAAAGACAAGTAATTCTCTTAGTTACACATGAGTAGTTAGAAAAGATAACTAGAAAGCAATTATTTACAATGATAACTAAAAGCATTTAATTACAGAAGAAAATGATAACTAGAAAGTTATTTACAGGAGAATAATACTTCACTGAAAGAGTTATGAGATAGTGCAGCTATTTACAGAGAATAATACTTCACCAAACTGCATCATGGCAGCCCTTTAAGACATCAGCTGGGAGAGCTCAGCGGAGGCTGGAGAAAAGTCTGGGATTCTTCATGCTTGGCATGCGCCTGGCCAAGCAGATCTACGCTCTCTCTGTTCTGGGTTTTCTCTATATATATATAGGCTGTAAGTGTGTTGCAGCTGGCCATCACATGATTCCTCACATGAGATTATTCCTACAGCCATTCTCCACCCCATAAACCCCCTGCTTGACCAGTCCCTCTCCAGCCTTTGTTTGCTCCCAGCTTTTGGTTTCCGGGCAGGCGTCTGACAATGCTCACCCCCCATGGTTTTAGAAGTTCAGAACTCCACAATTACAATTAGGTAAATAATTCTCATCAATTGATCTACATCTGCTAAGAGAATTGTTCCAAGGTCAATAGAAGAATTCTGTCTCCCTCACCCTAGGACATTTGCATTTGTTAGGAGAAGAACCAGATAAGAAGAATTCTGTCTCCCTCTCTGGTCTTCCAGTATTCCTTAGGTTAGATGTGTAGGCAGTTTCTCACAAGGCTGCAAATACAGCTTTGATCTCTGGGCTAGCAAGCTGCCTCAGCATGATTTCTCACATGCAGAATGGCTCAAAAGTTGAATTTCCTTGCAAAGTTCAATATTCCTTGCTGATCCAAATAAATCTTTAATTAGTAACACACTGTAGAAATTATCACACAATCACTCTGATCCCACATGCCAGCAAGATTCTACTCAAGATCATTTAGCAGAGACTACAACCATACCTGAAACAAGAACTGCCTTAAGTGCAAGCAGGATTCAGGAAAGGGAGAGGAATGAGAGACATTATCACGGATGTTAAATAGATCCTTGAAAAGACAAAAGAATACCAAAAGGATATCTATATGTGTTTTATTGACTACAGAAAGGCTTTTGACAGTGTAAACCTTGAGAAACTCTGGGACACATTCAGAAGCATGGGTATACCAGAACACCTGATCGTTCTCCTGCACAACCTTTATGCTGATCAAGAAGCAACAGTTCAAATGGAACTAGGAGAAACAAAATGGTTTAAAATCAGCAAAGGTGTACGACAAGGCTGCAGACATTTCCCCTACCTCCTTAATTTATATGCAGAACAAATCATCAGAGAAGCAGGACTGTATGAAGACAACAGAGATGTGAAGATTGGTGGAAGACTCATCAGCAACCTTCGCTATGCTGATGATACCACATTTCTAGCTGAAAGTGAAGATGATTTGAAACATTTACTAGAGGAGATCAAACCTAAGCTTTCTTTAGAAGCTCAGATGACAAGACTGACTTTCATACTTTGGACACAGCATGCAAAGTGAGAGATCATGAGAGAAAGACATCATTCTTAGCAAGATAGAAGGTCAATGCAAAAGAGGAAGGCTAGCAATAAGATGGACTGATACAATAACAGCAGCTATGGGTGTTAATCTGTCAACAATGAGCCACCCAACTGAAGACCAAACACAATTTAGGACAACTATCTAGAGGGTTGCCATGAGTCAACGCCAACTTGACGGCACTTAACAACAAACTTATTTGGTTTTGGAGAGGGTGATGATGGAAATAGTCAGGAGTATAGGAGTAGCCTAGTGGTTAGAGCTGTGAGCTGATAGCTCATATTTACCTCAGGAAATTATTTCCACAGACTATGTAGTCACATAGATGCATAGGCCTGAATTTTCTAAAATGTGTGGAAGTAGAACCCTTCCTCAAGCCCTGGGAATGCCTGTGCTCACTGTAGGTAAAAGATGCAGGCATTCAGGCTATACACTCATATTTCAGATGAGCAGTTTTATCCAAGTCCATTTCTGTGGGTAAAGCAATGTTTTATCTGAGGGAATGGCTTTGAAAATAACTGAGCAGCTGACCAACTAGGAATGTGCATTCATTGGCATGGATTCCATTCATTTAGATACCTAAAAAGTAAAAGTGAGCTTAGAATCAATTTATTACGTTAACTGCAAATTAATTCCTATAAAATCAGTTTCTTTATGTTTTACCACCTGCTATTTATTGACAAAAAAGATCAAAATGAACTAAAAAGTGTCATGAAATTGAAAAACTCAAAGATTAACCAAACTATTTTTTCATGCACATCTATAAGGCCAAATCATGTCGTCAATGGAGCTGCAACTCCATTTTGTTTTCTGCTGTGCTAAATTATCGAAAAGGAAGCAGATGAAATGAAAAAAAGATATGAAAGTATTCATTGTTTCATATGTACATTCAATGAGATGTAAAAGTGAAAAGGTGAAGACAATTTTCTCTTAGTGGGGATTTGTGTTTAAAGAGAATGCTACATAATGATCCCTCACACCAACAGGGAAAACATCTATAGGAGATCAAATGAGATTTTTTACATAATTACATATAATAAGCTAAACAGCTGTAATAATATGGTTTTTTTCTAATTAACAAAAGAAACAATTTACCCTTCATATCAGTAGCTGCTTTTTTTTTTTAAACCTAGATGGAATTACATGGGCATATTCTACTCTGCAGAGATTCTACCCACAAATCTTTGGTCCCAAATTTTCACAGGCCTTATAAACCTATTGTAAAGCCAATGAAGAAATCTAGAAATTGTTTTATTTAAGCAATTTTTATTCCACTTTATCACTTGATGGTCAAAGAGGGTAACAACCAGCATATACAACATTATAAGCTGAATGGTACTTATACTCATGGTAGGTCAATTTATAAAGTTTTTTTCTGCATGAAGAGCAAGTTTTACACCCAGAAAATATATCTTTTATAAAACTGCACAACCACATACATGCATAAAAAGTTAACAGAGGGTATTTTTAGAAACTCCCACCTTAGTCAGTGTACATTTCCACAAGTGTATTTGGAGTTTATTTAAGTGAAGCACGCTCAGACTTTAATAATAGGGTCTTATCCTAGTTGCAGCAATTACACCTGCATCGATTGGGAAGAATTATTATTATTTTTTAATTTATTAGCATTTATATACATCTTTTTCCACAAGATCAAAGGCGGTTTACATTGAACAGGGTCAGATACATATAACAGTATAAACTATGTACAGTAAACATTGAAGATATACTAATCTCAAGCTAGGATAAATTGATAATTATGTATAATAAACAGTGCCCTTAAGTACAATTTTGGTCTGGGGTGATTAACAAATTTTGCTGGTTTGTGTGATTTTTCTGAGTGTGTGGGAGGAATTCTGGATTTGAGGAGTTTTGATTTTTGAGGTGACCTTGTCGGGGCCTATGTTGGGGAGTTCCAAAAGGGGTCCACAAAGAAACAGCGCTAGCCACTCAAGCGAGCAGAGACAAAAACAGGAAGCGGCAGATTCAACACCCAATAAATTTATTATAACCAAATAAGTGGCCTAAGCCCAACACAGGCCGTGTTTCGTATACAACTTCCTCAGGGGCTATCAGGACACACTGTGGGTGTGATGTGCATAGACTACACCAGGCTCAAAAGAGACAATGGAGGTTGCAACTATCAGAAAAACTTCTTCACAAGATCCGATGGATACCTCGTACCACGTGATCCACTACAGGATTCTGAAACAATGTTCATAGAACAAAAGCTGTTTCACGTTTCTATGAACATTGTTTCCGAATCCTGTAGTGGATCACGTGGTACGAGGTATCCATCGGATCTTGTGAAGAAGTTTTTCTGATAGTTGCGACCTCCATTGTCTCTTTTGAGCCTGGTGTAGTCTATGCACATCACACCCACAGTGTGTCCTGATAGCCCCTGAGGAAGTTGTATACGAAACACGGCCTGTGTTGGGCTTAGGCCACTTATTTGGTTATAATAAATTTATTGGGTGTTGAATCTGCCGCTTCCTGTTTTTGTCTCTGGGGAGTTCCAAAAGGTCACCAAAATGTTGCTGGAAGAGGAGGGTTTTTCGTTATTTTGCAGAATGTGGTAAGATCGTCTGTTTCTCTTAGTTCATCCAGTAGAGTATTCCAGAGAGTGGGTGTGAAGTGTGAGAACGCTCTATAATTTGTGGCTTTAATTTATTTAAGGTAGTCTGAGGGAATCGTTAGTTTACTCTGATTGCTGCCTTGTTTTGATTGTGTCTCTACTTGTTTGGGAACGGGCTGTCTGAGGAGCTTGAATCTGGTCATCAGTGTTTTGTAGTGTATTCGGCGTTGGACTGGGAGCCAGTGTAACTTGTATAATACTGGAGTGATGTGCTCCGATATGTTTGAATACCATGCAATTCGTGCTGCAACATGTTTCACCATTTGGAGAGGTTTTAGGTTCTGTTTAGATAAATCTTGTAGTGTGTTGTTACAAAAGTCGATGTGGGGTATGATTGGTGAGTAGTGGTCAAAGTTGTTTTAGCATTTTGAGTTTATAGTAGGTTTTTTTGGTTCTGGGCTTTGTGTGTGTGGACATGCTGAATGTCTGGTCTAAGGTGACCCCTAGGTATTTTACTTTTCTTTACTACTATGTCAGTGTCATTAATTGTGATATTTGTGGGAGGGGTGAAACGCTGATTTCTGGTAACGTAAAGTGCTTCGGTTTTACTGAAGTTGATCAGAAGATTATGAGAAGTGAGCCATTTTGCTGTTTCTTTGTAATTTGGTGCAGAATGGTGTTGGAGATGTTGAATGGAAGATATAAAATTATATCATCCACGTATATATAATAACCTACGTTGAAATTTCTGAAAATGGTATATATGAGCTGGAGGTAAATGTTAAAAAGGAGGGCAGAAAGAGCCAATCCTTGGGGGAGACCTTGTTCTTGTTTATATTATTTAGATGTGTGTTGTCTGATTCTGACCTGTTAGGTTCTTTCTGAAAAATATGTTTGGAAACATTGGAGTACTGTGCCTTTTACTCCTATCTGCTGTAGTCTGGTGAGCATTAATGTATGGCTGATGCTGTTGAATGCTGCGGTGATATCTAAAAAATAAGAGGATGAATGCTTGTTTTGTGTTGTCCATGCCACGTATCAGTTTGTCAAGTAGCGCAATTAACAGTGTTTCAACACCATGATGTGTTCGGAAGCCATATTGGTGTACATCCAGGGGTGCGTGAGCATCAATGTGGTCCTGGAGCTGGATTTGGATTATTTTCTTGATTACTTTGGCCATGAAGGGGAGACTTCAGATTGGTCTGTATGTTGTGGGGTTGTTTTTATCCATGGAGTTGTTTTTTTTGGATAGGGCGGATTATGGTATATTTCAGTGAGGAAGGCATATGACCTTGTTTCAAGGAGGAGTTAATGATTGGAAGCATGTAAGGGGAAAGCTCTGTTTTAGTGACCTTTATCCAGCTGACCGGGCATGGATCGAGACTGGATGTAGTAGTGTTTTATTTATAATTTTGTTAAGAGTATCCTTCTTGGTCTGAGAGAAAGTTGACCAGGTGCAAATCAGTGTAGGGTTGGTTTCGAGTGTGAGAGTTGTGTCTACCATTTGATATTTTAGTTTTTCCTTATAGAAGTTGGCTAGAATTTGAGGATCAATGGCAGGGTTTTCTTGGTCATCATTCTTGGTGTTATAAGTAATGGTCTTTACAATTTCAAACAGTTCTCTAGGGCGGTTAAATGATTTTGTGAGTATATTGGAATAGTATTCTTTTTTTCTTGTTGTTGATGGTATCTTTCTATAGTTGTAGTGTGTTCATGTATAAGGATCAGAGATCATTGGATTTAATATAGCTCCATTTATGCTCAATTTTACGCAGCAAGTTTTTTAAAATCTTTTTTTAGATCCTGCGAGTACCATGCTGCTTATTGTTTTTTGCTGGTAATTAGGTGTGGTTCTCTGAAGGTAGTAGCGTTAGATATGGTTTCATTCCAGTTGGTTATTGCTTCATCTAAGTTTGTTGGATCAGGGTCTAAATGCTGGAGAGTTTGGTTTATAAAACTATCCTTTTCAAATATCTTATATCTTTCGGATGGGGTGTTGCATGAGGTTGTTGGTGGGGAGGGGATGCAGGAAGGGAGTTGAAATTTTATTACATAGTGGTCAGACCAGGGAACCAGTTGTGTCTGTGGTATGGTAGGCTGGAGGAAGTTGTAGATTTCGTTGGGTATGAATACTAAGTCTAATATGTTATCTTTACTGTGTGAAGGGACGTTAATTATTTGATGGTAGTCAATGTCAGAAATAAAATTTAGGAATGTTGTAACATGGCTGTTGTGGAGGGAAGCTAGGTTGAAGTCACCTAATAGGATTAGTGGCCTTTTACTTGATGTAGAGCATATAGTCTCAGCTACGATGTCAAGGTTGTCAGGGTTTGTATTCAGGGGTCTATATTCTAGACAGAAGGATAGATTATTAGTTTTTATAGCAAGGATGCCTAAATCTTCAACACTATTTGAAGAGAGGAGGGATGCATTCAGCTCTTCCTTTATGATGAGAATGCCCCCATCTTGCTTAGTTGTTTTGGAGGAGTGGTATTTGTTACATCCTGGAGTTTGAAGTTGGTTGATTAGTACCGTGTCTGATTCTGCAAGCCATGTTTCAATAATGCAGACAAGGTCAGGGTTGCTATTGGCTATTATGTCGTGGATTATAGGTATTTTGTTTCTCACAGAGCGAGCATTCGTGAAGTAGCAAGTCAGCATCTTCTGGTTTGGTGTGCATATGTGTGGAAGTATAGTATTTGTTCTTGTTTGGATGGTGATTAGTCTGTTTGGGTTGTGTTTGTATCTATTTATGGTTCTGTAACCTATGTGGGTGGTGATATGCAGGGTAGGGTTATAGATTATGGGTATGAAGAGTTGTTGTGAGTGATAGAGAGTATGGCTTTGAATTAAGATGCATAGAGTGATGCATATGATGTATATAATATAGAAGATCACTTGCTATGTCCCATATGTGATATCAAAACATGTTCTGAACAGTGAAGTTCAACCAAAATTTGGATTTTTTGTCGGATCGTCTGTCGTGAGGATGTGACTACACACTCAAATGACAGACCCTCCTTTTATTCAACTTTTTTAAAAAAGGTCAGTTCGACCTAAATATGCTGGAGGCTATGAATAGCCCAAAAAGGACAAGCCCCTGCATAAACAAAATGCTAAAGTGCATAATATGAAAACGTTCTTCTTCAGAAATAAATCTGCAATTATTTAAACATAGAAGCAAAAACTTAGCTGAGCTCAAAAATGTCCAAGGAGCTAGGCTTGCCGATATGAGGATTCTGTGAGATCTCCATCTGATGAATTTCCACGGATTCTCCCAAACACGATATCTTAAAGTTGGTCTGCCTCCTCAAATGACACCAGCAAACCCTCAAACCCACAGATAGGCCCGCTAATTAATCTTCTATGGGCGATCAAGCAAGGGTTGGGTTATCTTGCGACACAAACCGTTGTGTTTCAAGCCTGCTGTGATACTGGCTCTTTTTCAAGCTAAACCCATCCCATTTCCTGTTCCGTTCCAACGCTTGATGACATCATCATTCTGCACAGGAACTAAAGATGACATCTACAACACAGAATCTGAAGTTCATTTAACTGACCACCATTCAATCTCTGCATTCATACCAAAGGGAGTAACTGTACGTAGAGTGAAAATCCATCGTTGTTCTCGCTGATGTAATAAAGCGCGCCGGTCCCCTCCTCTCGCTAGTGGAGGCACCCTATCCAAAATCGTCCATCGTAACTGTGAAAAACTGTGAGAATTAGACAAACAGTGATGGACTATAGGGGCTGTCAAGGTTTTAGTATTAATGCGCGATCTATGTTCCTCTAACCGTTTACGGATAGAACGTGTAGGCATGCCCACGTAGAATAGCTGGCAGGGACATATAATTAAATAGACCACATGATCAGAAGTGCAATCTGTGATATGACGGTGACTGTATCGAATCTGGGTATGAGGATCTTGCCATTCTATCCCATCTAATGTAGTGGGACACATGTCACAAGTGCCACAAGCAGTATGGCTTCCTAGAGACCGCTCCCCTGCTTGAATATAAGTGGCATGAACCACTCTGTCAGCAATATTAGCTCCTCTACGGTAAGCTAAGTGTAGAGGTTTCTGAAAACAGGAATGATCAGACAAAATATGCCAATGAGAGCGTAAGAGACGTGTAACCTGTGCTGTACAGGGCATGTAAGGAAGTACTCCCACATAGGGTTGCATCTCATCATTAGATCGCGTTCGACTCTCCTTTTCAGAAGAAAGATTATCCCACCATTCTGGGTGATTGTTGAGTGCCCGTTTATAGGCCTGGTCCAATAAGTTCTCAGGATAACCTCGTGTCAATCGATCTCTCAAATTCTGAGCATGAATTTTGTATTCCCTCCTGGTAGAACATAATCTCCGAAGGCGGAGAAATTGGCCCGTAGGGAGAGCTCGCCGGAGAGAACAGGGGTGAAAACTCGTATATTGTAGCAATGTATTCTGCTGGACAGGTTTGCGATAAAGGGTAGATTGAAGTTTTACCCCTTCCTTGTATAACACCACATCCAAAAATTCTATCTGAAAAAGATGATATTTTGCTTCAAATTTAATATGGGTGTGTAATGTGTTAATCCAATGTAAAAAATCTTGTAGATTTCGCCGGATCCTGTCCAAATAAAAAATACATCTAAAAAGCGTTTCCACACCAAAACAGATTGAAACTGATGAGCGGGATATAGATAAGTGTCTTCAAAATGTGACATGTATAGGGCCGCCACTGAAGGGGCCACCGTTGCCCCCATGGCAATCCCAAAACATTGATGATAGAACGTTTGATCATACATAAAATAATTTTCATCTAATACCCAAGAAAGTAACTGTAGTACAAAATGCTTTGGAAGCCGTGAAGGTAAAACTAACGGCAAAGTTGCCAAAATGGAGTGGGCTTCTTTTTGATCTATATTTGTATATAGTGCTACCACATCCAAGGTGACTAAGTAATGATGTGGTAGCACTATTCTACGTGGGCATGACTACACGTTCTATCCGTAAACGGTTACAGGAACATAGATCGCGCATTAATACTAAAACCTTGACAGCCCCTATAGTCCATCACTGTTTGTCTAATTCTCACAGTTTTTCAGTTACGATGGACGATTTTGGATAGGGTGCCTCCACTAGCGAGAGGAGGGGACCGGCGCGCTTTATTACATCAGCGAGAACAACGATGGATTTTCACTCTACGTACAGTTACTCCCTTTGGTATGAATGCAGAGATTGAATGGTGGTCAATTAAATGAACTTCAGATTCTGTGTTGTAGATGTCATCTTTAGTTCCTGTGCACAATGATGATGTCATCAAGTGTTGGAACGGAACAGGAAATGGGATGGGTTTAGCTTGAAAAAGAGCCAGTATCACAGCAGGCTTGAAACACAACGGTTTGTGTCGCAAGATAACCCAACCCTTGCTTGATCGCCCATAGAAGATTAATTAGCGGGCCTATCTGTGGGTTTGAGGGTTTGCTGGTATCATTTGAGGAGGCAGACTAACTTTTAGATATCGTGTTTGGGAGAATCCGTGGAAATTCATCAGATGGAGATCTCACAGAATCCTCATATCGGCAAGCCTAGCTCCTTGGACATTTTTGAGCTCAGCTAAGTTTTTGCTTCTATGTTTAAATAATTGCAGATTTATTTCTGAAGAAGAACGTTTTCATATTATGCACTTTAGCATTTTGTTTATGCAGGGGCTTGTCCTTTTTGGGCTATTCATAGCCTCCAGCATATTTAGGTCAAACTGACCTTTTTTAAAAAAGTTGAATAAAAGGAGGGTCTGTCATTTGAGTGTGTAGTCACATCCTCACGACAGGCGATCCGACAAAAAATCCAAATTTTGGTTGAACTTCACTGTTCAGAACATGTTTTGATATCACATATGGGACATAGCAAGTGATCTTCTATATTAGGATACAGTTTTTGGTTCACTTTATAGGGGTTAGTTTTCAATATGATGTATATAAGCCAGAGTGAGAGCTTGTTTGACATGGTCGGTTTGATGAGTTAGGATTATGGCGGGGATTGGGGTGGAATGGTAGATGTTGATTTATCTGTGAGTGGTAGTTAGAGTACCTTTCTTTTTCGATCTTACTTTTTGGATTAAGATATTGCTTCCTAGATCATAGAATTACAAAATGTATGCTAAGATAAGCTAGCTATATGGCTATGACAAGAACCAAATATATGCTGAGATAAGCTAGCCATACAGCTGTTAAAAGAATAGGACAATAAGCCTATGAAAAAGTCTGACATAGATGTACTTATTGCAATCTAAAGTTTAAATATTAAAGTCTAACACAGCTGAACTTATTACATGAATATTGCATATGAATACATTACTTACAGAAATGACTGTTAGTGAAGAGAGGTGTCAGCATGGAGAGTTAGCTGTTCTTTTTAAATTAATGTCCTCATGTTATTGTTCGTTTTGAGTTAGTTGGTGAGCTTTTTGTCTCTTTTATTTGTTTCTTGTTGGGGTGGCAGATTTTCCTGTTGTGAGGGTTGGCGATTCTTGTCTCAGTCCTTGCCTAAGGGCCACGCCAAAGGGCTCTCTGGTGAGGCCCTCAGGCGCAGGCACACCTGATAGCATGCTCCTTTTATTTCTGCAACGCTGGTGTCCCAATTAGCTTTGGTGGGGGCAGCGAGAGGGGACTGCAAATCTCATGTCCTCCCTCGATGCTGGATTGGGTGCCGGTGAAGAGAAGGTCGGCCTAGTAGCATACTTCTTTTATTTCTGAAGTGTTGCTGTTCTGATTAGCTTTGGTGGGGGGCAACAGGAGGGACCTGCAACTCCCACTTCCTCCCCCAATGCTGGATTGGGTGCCGGTGAAGAGGACGATGGCCTGGTAGCATGCTCCTTTTATTTCTACGGCGCTGGTATCCCAGTTAGCTTTGATGGGGGCAGCAGGAGGGGTCTGCAGCTCCCGCTTCTTCCCCCAACGCTGGATCAGGTACCAGTAAAGAGAAGGACAGCCTGGTAAAATGCTCCTTTTATTTCTGCAGTGCTGGTGTCCTGATTGGCATTAGTGGGGGCAGCAGGAGGGGCCTGTAGCTCCCGCTTCTTCCCCCAATGCTGGATCGGGTGCCCATGAAGAATCACATGTGTAAGTCATAGGGTTCTATAACTTAGCTTCATTGGGCACACAAACTGGAAATACGCTCAATGGGATTTATGCTTGCACTTACAGAATAAAGAGATTGTCCAAAGTGCTCACATAAGGGTTTATTCATGTGCATAAGTCTGTTAGAATAGGGACTTGCCTAAGTAAATTGCATATAACTTTCCACGGACCCCCTTATAAAATCGGCCCCACAGAAAGCGTCTCCTGCTTTTATGTGATCTGCATGTAGGCACTCCCAGGGTTGTTTTCGTGTTGAGAGAAGGCAGAGTTGCGATGTAGACGTGTATTTTATAAAATATGTGGGTGCATGCGTAGAGTATATGCACACGCTTACACCAACATTAGGACAGGTGTGCTTTGGCATTTGCACATTAGTAAGGCTTGCTCTGGGTGCCCATTTTTAAAAGGCACTTAAGTTCCTATGCAGCCTTTATATAATGGATTTCAAATAAGGTGTCTTTTTGGGCTCCTGACATAGGCATCCTGCTATAAAGTTAGGCCCATAAAGAACTTTTAGATTATCTACAAAAGTGTGCGTGCGTGCGTGTGTATATGTATATATGAATCACACATTCACACACTCTATATATAGATAAAGACACACACACACACACACAGAAAGAGAAAAACAGATGATATTTCTGGCAAGTTAAAAAAATTAAATCTGTCATATGAGCATAAGGAATTAGCAGAAACCACTATCTCTGTCAAGACTTGCCGAACTACAAGAGCTCTGGGTGGCTTTATCTTTCAGTACTTAAAAAAACCTTCAGAATTTATAAAACAAATTGGAAGAACTGTAGTAGGAAACTCATTTTGCCTGCAGTATAATTTTTTCACGCTTATTCCCTCAGGTAATGCCTGGACTACTTACATACGTAAAACGTTCTGAAAATGTAGGGTATCTCCACTAATATTGTGCTTTCAGGAAACCTCACATCTCATCTCCTTGGGGAAATCCTAAAGGATTCCACTCCCCATCATGGGGACTGCCACTCTCTAAGTGCTCATTAAAATGATGGATAGTTGTGTCAAATGGATGACAGAAAATCTTCAGCTTGCTTGCTCCAAATAGAAAAGCGCTACAGGTAGAAGAAAGAGGAAACTATTTTCTATTTTCTCATAGTTATTCATTTTTACCAGCGCTTGCAGATGTTCAGCAGCTGAGTGATTTTGTGGCTGTTTTCATGAGATTTCGGTCCGGCAGTGGCAAGGAAAAGCTGCCGGGCAAAAAATTAAAAGCAGGAACAAGAAGCCGCATGGCAAACTTCAAAGTAAATCATATTTGCCACAGACTGCCACATTCATTGCAATGCAGGTCGTTGGGACACATGGGCCTCCTTCTTGCCTGGGCCACAGCACTGAGGGGGCTGTTTGGGCAGAATTTGCGCCACTGATTAGGCGGCATTTGGAGTGTAAAAAGCTAGTTTACACTGTGCAAATTTGCATCAACTTACATACATATATTATTAGTAGTATGAACCAATTTCAAGGGTGTGGTCTGGATAGACTTTTAAAATATACATACATTTCACATGGGCAATGCATGTATATTACAAAAAATCTACCCTTCAGAATTTACACCTCCACCAAATTCTGCTAAGTGTGAGCTAACTGCTCGTTTGGACCTGGGACTTCCAGAAGTGAGCATGAAGACATTTATGCTCAGCTCTCTGGCCATAGTATCTACCTCAAAAAGTCAAAGGTTTGAGGTTCAGAACTCAGCTCCTTAACTGGCTTCTCTTCTACAGGAAGCTTTACAAAATCTGGCACTTACACATGTAATACCCCAAGTGAAGCTGCGCTCCTTTGCATGTGTTTATTTTGTAAAATGGCAGCTCTTGCTGTATGTGCTCGTAAGCACATGTGTATTTTACAAAAAGCTCCATGTACCTGGGAAATTTTAAATGTCCCAACTTGGACCGCCATTTTCAGACCTAGATTTCCTACGTAAAATGGGACTTCCTTGCTCTCAGTTTAAGTCAGTAGTGAAGCTATGAATGAGTCTGACCAGGGCCGGTGTTAGGGGGTGGCAAATAGGGCAATTGCCTTGGGCCCCCAAGTCTGCTTCAAGCTGAAAGGGGCATAGCCTGGAAGCAGACTTTGCCCCCCCCCCCCCCACTAGTTTCTGCCCAGGACCCTTGAATGTCTAACATTACCTATTTTTGCCTCAAGCCCACCACCCAAAGACTTGCCAGCAAAAGAATAGTTAGGCATGGGCTTCTGCTGATTCCATTTGCCTGTACCCCGAACCTCACTTGGTATAGAACAGTCTGCTGCTTCCTGTTTAAGCAGAGAAGAGCCATTCCCAGCCACTATGTCCCAAATAGCTGCCCTCAGGGAACAGGAGGGAAGTGAACTAAGCACAGAACAGTTGTTCCCTAAAACAACCCCCTCCTCCCACCATCAAAGCTGTCAAACCTTTGCCTAGGGATAAGAGGGAGGCACTAGAGGGAACAAAATAGAAGAAAAAGAGACTGAGACCAACTTGATTAGAGAAGCAACCCTATCCAAATAACAAATGCAAAGAAAAGCATTTTACTTTCAGTCTAACATGAGGTTTGTATCCCTTCAATGTAATCCCTCCTGCAACTGCCCCATCACCCAGTCAGCTACCCCCTATCCTCAAAACCTACCCTGCAAACATAATAACATAGTAAATGATGGCAGATAAAGACGAACATGGTCCATTTAGTCTGCCCAGTAAGGTGGCTAGAGTTATAGAGTTGCACCTGCCACTTTGTGCCAGTTACTCCCCCTCGCTGCCTTTGTTTAAAGTTGTACCTGCTGCTCCAGGAAGGTTACCCCTCTCTGTTTATGAAGTTATATATGTTTGCTTTGATTCCATTCTTCTGTGTCTGTCCCATGCCTTTTTGAACTCCATCACTATTTTTGCTCCAACCACCTCTTTCGGGAGGGCATTCCAGGCCTCTGTGGTATACATATTTAGGTCTTCAATTCTTTTTTATATGTCTTCTAGCACAAGCCTCATATCATTTTGGTTGCCTTCCTTTGAACCATTTCAAGTCTCTTTATATCTTTTGCAAAGTACAGTCTCCAAAACTGAACACATTGCTCCAAGTAAGGCCTCACTAATGACCTGTGCAATGCAATGTGTGCCATCGAGTCAATGCTGACTCCTGTCCTCCCAGTCCCTGGAATTTTTTGGCAAGGTACAACCAGAAGTAGATTGACATACCTTCCTTTCACACAGTGAGTTTACAGTCCCTAATACTCCAAGGTGGTCACTCATCCAAGTACTAGCCAGCTTCAGAGATCAGCCAAGAGCAGGTTCATTCAGGACAAATAGACTACAGGGGCACAGATACCTCCTTCTTCCTGCTGGTTATTCCTCTCTGCATGCAGCCTAACTTCCTTCTGGCTTTGGCCACCACCTTGTCACACTGCTTTGCCACCTTGAGATTCTCAGACATTATCACTCTGAGGTCCCTCTCTTGGTCTGTACACATCAGCCTCTCACCCCCTACAGTGTAGAGCTCCTTTGGGTTTCTGAAGCCCAAGTTCATCACTCTGCACTTCTTTGCATTAGACCATTCTTTTCATTTTTGTAGATCTTGTTGCACTCTTGCAAATCTTCATGTCATCTAGAAAAAAAGCAGACCTTTCCTTTTAGTCCTTCAGCAATATCACCCACAATGACAATGAACAGTAGCAGTCTCAGGATCAATCTCATTTCTTCAGAGTGAGTTCTATTCACCACTAGCCTCTGTAGTCTGTCAGTCAAATAGTTCTTGATTCAGTTTGCCATCTTGGGATCCATACCCAGGTTGCTCAGTTTATTCACAAGCCTCCTATGGGGAACAGTATTAAAGGCTTTGCTGAAATCTAAGTAGACCACATCCATTGGCCATTTAGCCCTACTCTCTTAATATCCATTGGCCATTTAGCCCTACTCTCTTAATATCTTTTAACCAGTTCCTGATCCACAATACTACATTGCCTCCAATCTCATTACTTTTTAATTTCGCCAAGAGTGTCTCAAGAGGGACCTTGTCAAAGGCTTTCTGTAAGTCCAGATAAACTATATCCACCGGCTCCCTTTGTCTACCTGTTTATGCACACCTTCAAAATATATATATAAGTTAAACAGCCAGAATGTTTATGGCTATATGTTATCCTTATAGCAAGTTTACTGTACAACCTCTATATTAATGTGTATCTACCCCATGTTATAATGTAAAATGTTGTTATACTTTAAACCACTTTGATCTTTATAAAGGCAGCACAGAAAAACCTTTAAATAAACAGATTAGTAAGACGAGACTTTCCTTGGCTAAATCCATGCTGGATTTCACCCATTAAACCATGACTATTTACATGTTCAACAATTTTAGTTTTTATAATGGTTTCTACCATTTTGCCCAGTACTGACGTCAGGCTCACCGGTCTGTAGTTTCCCGGATCATTCCTGGAACTCTTTCAAAATTTGGCGTTACATTGGCCATTCTCTAATCTTTCAGTTCGACAGATGATTTTAATGATAGTTCACAGATTTCTGAGATAAGGTGGGGATGTCCAGGTTCCTGGAAACACCTAGCCATGCCTCCACCAGGCCTCCATTCAGACTTTGATGTCCTCACATTGGAGATATCCACAG
The DNA here is from genome assembly GCA_033557465.1 of Ichthyophis bannanicus. Classification (NCBI taxonomy): domain Eukaryota; kingdom Metazoa; phylum Chordata; class Amphibia; order Gymnophiona; family Ichthyophiidae; genus Ichthyophis; species Ichthyophis bannanicus. Next base: position 605,030,560 of record CM066036.1, on the reverse strand, counting down.
AATTAGCTTCTAAAAAGGCTCTGGAGACATCTCTATGCCCATTTTCGGATGTACAAAGCATGAATAGAGCTCCAAAATGAGCCCCCTAGGTTATGAAATACACGCCTACATGTTTATTTCACATATGTACATTTACCCCTGCTCCTAAACAGGTTAATGGATGCAGGTGCCTTCTAGCCAAGATTTCTGCAAGATTCATGCAAGTGTTTTATAAAGATGTATAGGCACTTGTGTGTCACTATAAAATAGGCTAAAATAGGTGCCTACTTGCACTCTCAATTTACATGGCCCATTATAAAATTACCCAATAGGTGATCTCTATTTTATATTCTGAAATCCATGTTCCTAAGTTAAGCTTCGGTATAAGATGAGGTAATGGGAGATAGCTTTCTTGTCAATCAGTGAGACAGCAGGAGTCATTTCCACATTTTGGTACGCCAGTGCTGAGGGTCTTCCTTCTCAGGAGTTCGGGAAGAGTGAAGGAGGTCTTTCTTCTACAAGAAATGCAATGGTGACATAAAAGAGGCCGATTGAGCTCAAAATTGGGGGCTAGTACAGCCAGGGTGCTGCATTTGTGTGTAACTTAGTTGCGGCTTGCAGATAGCCATAACCCAAGCTGGTATGACTTGAACAAGGAAGGTGGGAGTTCTAAGGATTTTTTTCTTGTTTTGTCTGGGAGATCTTTGCAAGAGAACAGAGTGCAATTGATTTCTTGTATTGTTGGTTGCCAAATAAAATTTCTTTAAACATAAAAGTGAGACAAATATGTACATCTGCATGGGAAATGTTGAATTTGGAGGAATTTGTTTGAACCTGTTTTATGATATAGTCGTTTCATGATGATGGTTGATGGTGTGTTGATGCTATAGGTTTTACCAGATGTAAGATTGTATTGGTTGCTGTGTCATCCATTGAAAGAATAATTTTTGCAAAAATAAAAAATAAATAAAAAATTTAGGAAGGCCGCATTTGGATTGCTTAAAAACAGAAACATAACATCTGCAAATAAGCTAAGCCTAATTTTACCTCCTGGCAAGTCTATGAAATTAAAAGTAGGCAGCTCTTGGAGTGGAATAGCTGGTGGCTCCAAGTACACTTTCCTGGCATTAGTTCCTGAAGCACCAAGAATTGCAATTCAACATTTTAGTACCCTCTGACCATGTCAGCTCTTTTTAATTAGTTTTATTCATTTTTTTTGTTTCCCAGATTAGTTATATGCAAATCCATATGGTATTTGATTCAAACTGTTTAATTCAATTTTTTAAAAAGCAGCAAAGGATTTTTTTTTGTATTTACTGTAAAAAAAAAAACAACTAACTACAATAAAAACTGTAAAAATGTTAAAATATATTTTAAAAGCATGTTTCCCCTTTAGCTGTATTTCCTGTGTTCCTCTGTGTACTGTGCATATGTTGTATCTGGTCAGGGTAGCGGGAGGGGTGGTGGGGCATTTCTGAGTTATATAGTTTTGGAGGCCAAGTCTGATGCAGAGACATGGTTCTGGAGGTGGGGGGTGGGGGGGGGGTAGTTTATAGGTCAGTGTGGCAGTTGCAGGGAGGTAATTTTTGGATATGGGGATAGTTTGGGGGCAGTTCTACAGTTAGGGAGGGGGAGAATTTGAGGGTGGGGTAGTTTTGCTGGGCAGTGGTAAGTTGCAGGGGTAGATTTTGGGAGTGGGTGTAGTCTGAGGGGTTGTGGGATAGTTTTTAGGGAGCAGTATTTTGCAGGGTTGTGGGGTAGTTGTCGGCAGGCAGATTTTAGGGTGGGAATAGTTGGCAGGAAAGTGGCAGTTGCAGAGGTACTTTTTGGGGGTGGGGTAGTTTGAAGAGCTGTGGGACTGTTGGTGTAGAATAATTTTGGCAGTTGGAGTAATTTGCAGGATGGTGGGGCAAACACGGGAGGAGAATTTTTGAGAGCCGGGATAGTTGGTGAGGCAGTTAGGATGGGGATAGGATTTTGGGGTGGGATAGTTTGTAGGCTTGTGCGCATCAGTGATGCTGAGAGCTGAGCTATCAGTAGCTCATCTACTGGTAGGGTTTCCTAAGATAGACAGGTCTCAACTGAGGTGCCAGACTAAGACAAACCACCCATCTGGGCAGTAGCAGAATGGGACGGTGTTGGCAGTGGAAGATCACAATTCTGTGACAACTGCAACACTAGAATTTCCTGCATGGAAGAAAGTCCTGGCAAATCTACTTCTCTCTCTTTCCATGAAAACCCAATGGATAGTCACAAAACAAATTACACTATAGTGTTGGAAGATGAGACCCCCAGGTCGGCAGGCACTCAACTGGCTATTGGGTATGAGCTGAAGACTTCTCAGAGTAAAGTCAGCATTTATGATGTGGCTGGATCTGCTGATGTAGCTGTACATGAACTAAGAGTCAGAAGTTGCAAAGATGTTTTACATATTGGGCGGAACATGGAATGTATGAAGCAGAAACCAAGGGAAGTTGGAGGTGATCAAGAATGAAATGGAATGTGTACAACTTGATCTGCTGGGTGTCAGCGAACTGAAATGGACTGGCATTGGGCACTTTGCATCTGAAGATCATACGGTCTACTATGCTGAAAATAAAAGACAAAGAAATGGTGTTGCATATATAATTAAGAAGAAACTTGCAAGAATTGTAATGAAATAATGCAGTCAGTGAATGCTTAACTTCTAGTCGTCCATATAGTGCTCATCAACACAACTATAATTCAGGTATATGCTCCAACAACAGCTGCAGAAGAGGATGAAATTGATGAATTCTATGAACAAGTACAAGCTGAAATTGACAGAACATGCAAACAGAATATCCTACTAATCATGGGTGACTGGAATGCAAAACAAAGTGGTTGGAAAATATACACCTGGCAACAGAAATGAAGCTGGAGAAAAACTAATGATCTATTCACCTCAAACACCTTCTTCCAGCAACACAAGTGTTGACTGTACATATGGATTTTACCCAATGGACTGTACAGGAATCAAATTGACTACATCTGTGGAAAACAACGAAGGAAAAGCTCAATAGCATCAACAAAGACCAGACTTGGAGCTGACTGTGATACAAATCACCAACTACTAGTATGCAAACTCAAGCTAATGTTGAAAAAGAGCAAGCCAATCATGAATGTAGCAAAATATGACCTTGAGAATGTACCATTGGAATTTAAAGACTACCTGCAAAATCGATTTGCTGCTTTAGATACAAATGACAGTGCTCCAGATGAGTAATGGGATAACATTAAGAACATAGTGTTGGAAGAAAGCAAGAAGTCTCTATAGAAGGTGAAAAAGCAAAAATGACCAAAATGGATGACAAATGCAGAGAAGCTAAAGTCAGAGGAGAAAGAGAGGCAATCGCAGAACTCAACAGAGATTTCCAACGTGCAGCAAGAAAAGACAAGGAAAAGTACTAAAATGATGCATGCAAGGAAATAGAATCAGAAACTATTAGAGGAAGAACAAGATCGGCTTTCCTAAAGCTACGAGGGTTCAAGAAAAAATTCCAACCTAGAATTTGCTCAAGGATGCTCAAGGATCCATGTTGAATAATGCTGAGAAGATCAAGAAAAGGTGGAAAGAATGTAGAGAGTCATTATAGCAAAAAGGTCAAGTGGACCAACTGCTGTTTCAACCTGTACCTTAAGATCTGGAACCACTGGTGATGAAAGTCGAAGCAGCATTGAAAGCCTTATCAAAGGACAAAGCACGGGCATTGATGGCATTCCCATTGAAGTATCACAGCAATTGGATGAAGCTGTTACCATACTTACAAGGCTCTACCAGGATATTTGGAAGACCATTTCAGAGCCAACTGACTGGAAGAGATCTGTTTATACCAATACTGAAAAAAGGTGACCCGACTGACTGTGGAAATTATTGCACAATTTTTTTTATCTCACATGCCAGCAAGATTCTACTCAAGATTGTTCAGCAGAGACTACAACCATACCTGTTAAGAGAACTGCCTGAAATGTAAACAGGGTTCAGGAAAGGGCAAGGAACGAGAGACATCATTGCAGATGTGAGATGGATCCTTGAAAAAACAAAAGAATATGAAAAAGATATCCATATGTGTTTTATTGACTAGAGCAAGGCTTTTGACAGTGTAAACCATAAGAAACTCTGGGACACATTAAGAAACATGGGTATACCAGAACACCTGATAGTTCTCTTACACAACCTTTACACTGATCAAGAAACAACAGTTCAAACAGAACAAGGAGAAACAGAATGGTTTAAAATCAGCAAAGGTGAATGACAAGTCTGCATACCTTTCCCCTACCTGTTTAAGTTATATGCAGAACAAATCATCAGAGAAGCAGGACTGTATGAAGACAACCAAAATGTGAAGATTGGTGGAAGACTCATCAACAACCTTTGCTATGCTAACACCACCACAGTGGCTGAAAGTGAAGATCTGAAACATTTGTTTCTACATTTGCTTCTCAAGATCAAGGAACTGTTTTAAAATTGGCCTGCACCTTAACGTTAAAAAGACAAAGATCCTGACAACTGGCAAAATCAATAAGTTCATCATTGATGGAGAAGAAATTGAAATAGTTGACAACTAAAGAAAGGACAAGCAGTCAAGAAATCTGATGACGCATTGCTCTTAGCAGAATGGCTATGAAGGCCCTAGACAAGATTCTTAAGAGCAGAGATGTCTCTCTCCATACAAAGATTTGACTTGTTCAAGCCATGGTGTTTTCAATAATGTCATATGGATGCGAAAGTTGGACAGTGAAAAAGATACAGGAAGAAAATTGATACCTTTGAATTATGATGCTGGTGACGAATATATCATGTATATATCATGGACTGCCCGAAGAATAAACCAATCAGTACTAAAGGAGATCAAACCTAAGCTTTCCTTAGAAGCTCAGATGACAAGACTGATTTTCATACTTTGGGCACATCATGCAGAGAGAGATCGTTGGAGAAAGACATGATGCTTGGCAAGGTAGGTCAACCTTTAACCTGGAAAAGAGACGGCTGAGGGGAGATATGATAGAAGTCTATAAATTAATGAACGGAGTGGAACAGGCAAACGTAGATCAACTGTTTACGTTATCAGAATATAGAAAGACTAGGGGACATGCAATGAAGCTACAGGGTAATCTATTTAAGACTAATAAAATAAAATATTTTTTCACTCAACGTGTAATCAAACTCTGGAATTTGTTACCGGAGGATGTAGTAAAAGCTGTTAGTGTAGCTGGGTTTAAAAAAGGTTTGGACAAGTTCCTGGAGGAAAGGTCCATAAACCATTATTAAGAAGGGACCCAGGATATCAATGCTTGACCTAGTACAAGCATTGCAGAACCTGTGTCTTTTGGGGAAACTGCTAGGTATGTATGACCTAGATTGGCCACTGTTGGAAACAGGATACTGGGCTTGATGGACTTTGGTCTGACCCAGTATGGCATATCTTATGTTCTTATAACATAAAAGAGTAAGGCTGGCAATGAGATGGATTGATACAATGACAGCAGCTATGGATGCCACTCTATCAACAATGAGCCGTCTGATTGAAGACCAAACACAGTTTAGATCAACTACATGACTCCTAACAATTCCTATCCTTCATCTTCCTATCTCCTTATTTCCCAAGCATATAGGTACATAAATAGAACAAATATTACTGTCCATTCTTTCAACATAAATGCAGTATGACCTTTAGTTGACTCCGTCAATCACTCTAAGGGGCATGTTTACTAAGCCACAATAGGCTTTTACAGCTAATGCAGTGCATTCGTGCAAATAGCGCCGTGTTAGTTGCAAAAGCCATATGTCAGGTGTGTGGGCACAGCATTTCCCCAGGGGATAATGCAGCGAATGTGATGAGATTGTGGCATAGCAGCACAGTGGATGCAGCTAACGCCACTCATTGAGTTGATATTAGCAGCATCTACAATGTCTGCAGAGGATGCAGTTACCGTGTGCTGTCAAGGCTCGTGGTAACTGTACATTGCAGACATGCCCTCACCCCGCTCATCCGTGCAGCTAATGCGTATTCTTCAGATAGCACAGAAAATCTCTGTGCTATCTGCATTATCCTGTGTTAGCTCTTAACACGGCATGCTTTTCCCACACTATCGGCACATTAACAGCTAATGCATCTTAGTAGACAGACCCCTTAATATTACTACCATCATGCAGTGGCATGGCCTATTCTGATGTACCTGTAGCACTTACCCCAGGGCCTTCTGTTTTTGGACTGAAGAATAGTCTGACAATGGAATAAGCATGGGAAAAATAAAGTTCATGCAGTTAGAATATGGTTGAATACATTTGTTGCATCCTATGAAGGATTATGTCATCTTTGGCAGGCTACAAATTTCTGCTTGGTATCATACCCACAAGCTGCAAAGAATAGATTGGTTAGGGCTTTATATTCGCTAAAAAGGTTTCTCATCTCCTTTCAATGTATTTTTATTAATCTAGTTTGTTTCTTAGTGCTAAAGCCCTGAAAATAAAATTTCAAACAATGGTAGCACTGAGCTTTCTTCAGGGCCAATGAGTGACATGTACTATTGTTATCTCCCAAGTGAGTTATGCCTCGATTCAGAGGCAAACATTTGAAATAGTATTTAAAAATTGTACTCAAGATAATTTAGCACCCTTTCTTAAAAGTCCAGTCATATGCAATTTGTGTCCTGCCATCCACCCACTCCCTGGACCTTGAGGGTTAAGAGAGGGGCTGGCCTTGGTTGCCCTTGAGGGTAAGGTTGTAGTTGTGTTGCTGCTCAAGTAGTAAGGCAAGGCAAAGAAAATTTCTTTTGTGAGGTTTATTTCCCGCTTTCGCAGTTCAAATGCAGCAGACGTAAAGGAAACAATGTAGCATAAAACAAGGCTGAGAAACTTAACTAAACAAGGCTTTTTACTGCTTGGCTAAATGTCCATTCTGGATCACATTCAATTGTCATGTGACCTCCTTTCAGTAACGTAACAGAAAACTGGTAACAGCAATGCTCCTGAATTGCACACAATATGCTTTCACTTATTCTCTTCACATAAGCTTCTTTAGCATGGCAATCAGTGAGGTAAGTTTCTTATATTCCTTCATAAAACATTGGCAACCATATCATTTAAATATCCTTTTGAATCACACAAGTAGAGCAGTCCATTGGGACTTCCAGCTCTGTAGACGGCAGAGAAATTAAAGGCATTTCTTCCTCACAGCTGCTCATAGGCTTTGCTACGTTATTGGGAGAAACTGCTCGGCGCTTAAGGAACTCCCTGAATTCAGTGAGAAGTAATTCAGCCTGTGTATTTTCTGTACTAGACTGAGAATATCCTCCTTCAGGTAAATGCTTGTTTACAGTTCTTATCTCTTGGCAATTATCAGTGCTTCTACTTGGGCAAGAGTTCAGCGTGTAAGCATTTCCCTTCCCCCACCTATCTCCAAATGAAAGTGCAGGGTAAAACGCTTCAGCTGTGCTTGGAGAGTCTTTCAGAGTGTTAAAAGAAAAACAGTTAGGCTTCTCTTGGCTTAACCAATTACTATCAAACTTTCTGCCTTTGTCCTGTCTTTCACAATTAAAGTTCACTCTTTCTGGCTTCCCACTGTTAAGCTTGCTAGCCGTTCTAAACCCACCAGATACCTTGTGCTGGGGCTTCTTCCAGGGTATTTCTTTCTCCCACTGCCTCCTGTTCCAAGGTTCTGCTTGGTCCTTTAAACTCCTGAGCTGCAGCCTTGGGTCTCTCAGTGCCTTTGAATTCTTCTGCTTACAGAAGTCTTTCTTTGCCCCTGAGTCTCCCAGGTCCTGTCTGCTCCTTCATGGATCACAGCTGCTTAGTGGTTCTCTCACCAATGGTTCCTGTTCCTGGTCATCTGACCTGTCCTCGTCCAGGTGCTTGTGTCCTGACTCCTCCTCTCCTTGCTCCACTCCTTGCCAATCTCGCTGATCGTCTCTTTGCCCTTCTTGCTGACGTTCTAACTGTTTCTGTTTCTGGGTTCTTAACAAGCTGCTTGAGTACTGCACTGCCCGCCTCCTGCTTGGGCGTGCCCAATCAGAGACTTGGCTCCTCACCTGCCTTGAGGTGAGGTGTGGTTCCTGATTAGCTCTGTGTTTCTTTATTTCAGAAGAGAAAATCCTGCATTCCCCTGCAGTACCGGTTCTCTCCACCGGATCACTATCAGTTTCCATTGCTTCACAAGAGTCTGCTACATCACAGTCCCTAAAATCCTAATATGGTATGTAATCTTGCATTTGCAAATGATCTGAACTATAATGGTGGGTTTTGAGGTGATGTAGGAGTCTACGGTTTAAGACAACTAGCCACAGGGTCACATGACTGAACAATGACTCAAGAGTACTTAAGAACAACAGGAGTCTAAACTTTGAACCCTAGCGAATCTAACACAAATCAAAAATAGTCAGTTGAAGTGGCCTAAAAAGGAGAAATCTTTTATATATTTGGGGTGTGGCTCTAACTAAAAGATGCACATTTTTAATTCTCAGAATACGTAAGTGTAGTAACATGCCCTTGGAGACATAAGGGAGGGGCAGAAGAGTCAAGAAAATGGAAAATTGATGTTTTGAACATTGTGGGTAATTCGTCTGCTTTAAAGATGATTACCATAGATTAAGAAGAGAGAACTCTTCTGCCTTGCGATGCTGCAGAGCCGAGGCTGCTCCTAGATTCCACAGCTGCATGATCAGCTATCCGGGTTGTCACAATAAAAAGAAATCTATCCTACCGTGCTTTGGACGAATGACTCACAATGCAACCCATCTGCCTTTCTAAAAACAAACTGCTTTTAATATTTGTAGGATTGTTTTGCTCTCCCACATGCTTAGTTACAGATGTTTTCTTCTTGTATTTTTTTTTCCTGTGGGTTAAATCTATCCCTGGTAACATTCACCCATTATTCTTCCTGACAGGAAAGATATAAATAATCTGTGCTGTGACATCGTGTGTCCGGCAAGAATGTCAGTTTTATCTTGGAATTCACATCTACCTGCTCCCAGTAGCCTGAGCCCTCCTCTCTCTGGGCTTCTTACAGTGACCATACCGTACACTCTGAGCAATGCTATCATTAGCTCCTTCTATACAGGACAAACATAAATCAGATGAGAGAGAGCCACACTTCAGTGACTTCCCGTAGATCTTAATACAAGTTGAAGCATTCCAATTTACTTTGGATAACACGAATCACAGCCAAAAAAGATGCAGAATCGTTGCTGAGAAGGTCTTTGACCTGACTTTGCTGTAAATGTCAGCCTAATGTAGAACGGACTAATGCACAAGAGCCTGCCGCAGTAAGCACAATTGATACCAGCATTATTTTAACTTAGTATCACTTTGAAGGTAAATGCATTCTTTTGAAAGGAATGCATCCGGTTTCAAGGCCATAAGCAGCATATACACCAAGGACTTCCAGAACTTTTTCTATAAAAAAAAATAAAAGTCAGCAAAGCATTTGTGACTAACTTCCAAAAGTTATACTGAGACAATGAAGGAAAGAGAACTCTGAAGTACAGCTGTGAGCTTAAGCTACTCCATCCTCTACCGAGGACATCTCTATCCTGAGGGGACACCGCTTGATACTAGGATTGAATACCCATTGATACCTGCAACACCCAGTGTACTGTATATTCTCTTACGGGGAAAATAATTTATCTTTGGGGCCCAAAACGTTTCACTGGTAACAGTTTCCAGGAGATACTTCCCTTTACTGGCAGGGCCAGCACAATGATATGAAATGCTTTAGGTGAACATTCAGCTTTATACACCTCAGTTATGTTTCAGGCCCCTAGGCCCACTCTGAGGATTTCATAATTGGACTCAACAATCATGATTACCTAAATATTTCTCCTCCCAGAATGATCCTGTAAAAATGCATAACTCGACATGGACATCATACTTTTAAGTATTTAAGGGTCTAATATGTTTAACAGCAGCTGCTAAACAACTAAGGGGTATGTTTACTAAACCGCGGTAATGTTACCGTCATTAATTTCCCCGGTAATGTTACGGATGCCCATATGAAGGAGTGGGTGGTGCATCGTTAAAGCAAGTCGTGTCAGGTAACACGCGTTACAAGGTGCTTAATGCGCGGTACAGTGCGCCATGGACCCACCGCTCGTGAACATCACAGCCGATGGGAAGCAGCAGCGCGTCTGAAGGGGTTACAATCCAAGGTGCGCAAACAGTAGAAGACACGCTGAGGGATGTGCAGACATGATGCCTCATGAGAAATGGAGCTGTAGGTGTAAGGTCATAGACCACAGGCAGCTGAAATCGCAGTCTGTAATGGGGACATGAGCCACAGTTAACACATGCACACACACCATGAAATGGTGTGCAGTGAACACAGAATGCAGAGGAGTAAACAACGGTAACAGAAAGGGCACCAGGATTCGGTCTGAAGGGCCAGCTGTGTGAATGGTGTGTGTATAAGGGCAAAATGGACAAGGAATCCAAAAAGGAGTAAGAGGGGATCGAATCAGTACACTGAAGAGCCCAAACACAGCTCCCCGACACCAACACCAAACCACTGAGCCACCTACCCACCAGACAACCCATAGAAAGGGGGCATATGTAGCAGCTAGCATGTGATGGATAGGCTGCATGGAGAGGACACTGCAGTGTACAGTGAAGAGAAGGAAGCGTATGTGGAGAAGGGATGAAGCCGGAGGCATTGTATGGTAAGGAGAGAAGAACAAATGAAAAGAAAGGAAAAGGAACCTGTGGGACCCAAATCTACAACCTATGTTGGCTCCACGCATCTCTGCAACCATTATCCCAAACAACCACAACAAGCACAATGCAAATATGTTCCACCAAGTGGTCATCGTGTCTGCTAGATTATCACGCAGTAGTGCAGCATACATGCGTTGCGGAGAATGCACGTAGCAGGGCATCTGACGCGCAACACGCACAAGAACGTGTGTGACATTACAGACCTTCCTACATGCCTTATGAGATACGTCTATGCGCCTTAGAATATGTGGTCAGATTATGGCACATAACGCACGTTCCAAACAGACATCACACGCAGTATTATGGGCACTGCGCATCTTCAGAGCTGCAACACACATTCACCGCAATGCACGTAAGACCCAACACTGCGCACTACAGTAGACTACCTGTCCATTGCCCTTCCTCTGTGCTCCCACCAGTTCTAGGACTACAGCTTTTCCCCAGCCCCCAACCCCCAACTGACGTTCACCAGCAGCAGACACAGAGACTGTACCTGCTGCACCACACCAGGTGTTCCAGCCATGCACAAACTAACCGCGGACACTCCGCTAGCCAGTCTATCTTGCAAGTTCACAGTGGAACTATGCGCACCCAGACCTGGGTTGTATGGCACAGGCACCTGACAGGTGCCCCAGTGATTGGCCCTGCAGAACAGTGGGCACACATATATCACTTGAGACACATACTATGTAGCACTATGTGGGAACATACCATGCCATGGTCACTGTTTGGTCAGTGTGAGAGTGCCCTAACAGCAAGATGTGCTGTGGCCACCTTGTCCATGCAGGTGGTGGTTGGGCACTACAATGTCCCAGCCATTGCCCTACACCCTCTGCAGATGCATCCTGCCCAGTCTGCCCTGCCCGCGCCATACCTACAATACTTGCTCCTCATTATGCACATTTGCAGGCTAACGCTGGTAATAGTGGGACCTTGTGGGCCCAGTGAAGTGTAGGCAGCCACAAAACAATGGATAGACATACGCACACACACACTCCTATTGCAGCATTGCGCAAAGATAAGGGTGGATGGCAACCCTGCCCGCCACACTGGTCCTGATCACAGTGCTGACATTGCCAGACTGTGCAGGAGGTAGTAGTAGTGCTCTGGTGGTGACTGTGGCTCCGTGCTGGGGGTGAACAGCCTGACTCTGCATGGAGCTTTGGATAGAGGAGCCTGTGTGAGTGGGTGTTTGTACCCCTGTTGGCCGCTACTTTGGGGATCGCACATGTTGATGTATCTGCATTGTACGGTAAAATATAGGGACATGCTCTGCAGGATCCACAGCTGGGACCTGAACCTGTGACCCTCTGCTCTGGGACACACTGGCTGTGTGTACTGCACCACACTGTTGCCACAGAAGCCCAGCAGCCCCTGGGGCTATCTTTACTTCTCCTCAGCCAGACCTTTTCTGTTGCACTGCACACCACGTACTGGTACAGGGCATGGCCCAGGTGCGTTGCAGGCAGGTGCCTCTGCTTCCTCCAGTACCAACACGCACACACCCCTGCCATACTGCCTGGCCATATGCTATCAGTGCTGGTAGTGCGCAGTCCCAGGCCATCCACTGTGCAGGTAGGCGGTCACCTAGGGAACAGGGTCTGGGGTGAGGAGGCATACATGGACATCCACACATTCCCCCCATCACCACCTACCAATATTATGTCCCTTCCACATGTGGGAGAGATGGCTGGGGGAGGATGTCAGGTCAGTGCCCTAGCAACTATTGGCTAGGGTGGACCAGGTAGATGTAGGTGGATTGTGTTTGGCCGTGGTCAGCTGCTATCTTGCTGATTTCCAGTTTCTATGTTCCTATGTGCCACCTAGGCAACAGCCTACTCCACCCTGTGCCCCAGCTGCCCCCACTACATGTCCCGCCTGCAGCCCCCTATGCTCCATTTGTACCATCGCCATAATGGCCTTTCATACCTGGGCACTATGCTGTTGCTGCAAATGGATCACTACTATCACTTTTCTTGGGCCCCCTGCCTATGTTGTACATTGCTGATGCTGAAATGGTTTCACCCTCCTGCAAATGTGCATCTAACGACAGGTTTTCAGTCCCAGTAATATTCAGCCCTTCAGTTCCCTGCATTAGTGTTGCGGGAATTTCTCCCCACCCACTGACCCCTTCTCTCCGACCTCTCTCTGCCCTCTGCGGGATTTACCACGGACGGTGACGTTAACGCACGTTAGGTATCCTTAGCGCGCGTTAACGTTACTCAACGTGCATTAACGTAGCCACTGCTATGTTAACAGGGTTTAATAAACATACCCCTAAGTGTCTGTGAATATATAAGGGGGGGGGGGGCAATTTTATAACCAGGTGCCTAGTATTAGGCACCCAGAATGCATCAACCTGAGTCTATTTTATAAAGAAAACTGGGTGCCTACTTTTCTTTATAAAATAGGGTAATAAGTGAAGCAAATATCTAGGCACCTGCATTTATACTTGCCCTGGAGCAGGTGTAAATGCAGGCACCTACATTTTCAAGTACGCATCTAAGTGATAGTATTTTATTTTCTCTCTCCCCTCCTCCTTTCTCAGTCTCTGTGGATAACTGTCTACTCCTCCGTGTCTCCACAGCTCGCAACCTTGGGGTTATCTTTGACTCCTCTCTCTCCTTCTCCACATACATCCAACTGATAGCTAAAACTTGCCGTTTCTTTCTCTATACCATCAAAAAAAATCTACCCTTTCCTTTCTGAATACACTACTAAGACACTTATCCACTCCTTAGTCAGACTATTAGTCATAACCTCCTCCTTGCTGGTCTCCCTTTGAATCATCTCTCTTCCCTTCAATCTGTTCAACACTCTGCTGCGTGGCTAATTTTCCACTAGCCTCATCATGCTCATGTTACCGCTCTTCTCAAGTCACTTCATTGGCTTCCTATCCATTTCCACATCCAGTTCAAACTTCTCCTGCTGACCTAAAAGTGCATTCACTCTGCAGCTCCTCACTAGCTTTCCTCTCTTACCTCTTCCTACACCCCATCTCGGGAACTCCGCTCTTCTGGCAAATTGCTTCTATCTGTGCCCTTCTCTTCTATTGTTAACTCCAGACTTTGCTCCTTATGCCTGGAACAAACTACCTGAGTCTGTGTCAGGCGCCTTCTCTGGCCCTTTTCAAATCTAGGCTGAAAATTCACCTCTTCGCTGCCGCTTTCGGATCTTGACTCACCTGATCTCCTTTGTGTTTCCTTACCATTCCCCCAAGATGTATCCCTGTCTACAGCTACTATGTTGTCTGTCTTGACTAGATTGTAAGCTCTGATGAGCAGGGACTGTCTTTTACATCTGTCTGTGTAGTGCAGCATGTCTTGAAGCACTATACAAATGTTTAGTAGTAGTAGGTGCTGCCGCCAAGGGTCCACCCCGGTGATTGCCCACACTGAAAGAAGGCGCGTTTGCATTTAGATGGACATATGCTCAATAGCACTTGCCTAAAGCATGCACCTAAGGGGACTGTGTACTAAGCCCCATGCTAATAATGTAAGTTTGGGCCACATTACTAGCGTGGGGCACAGTGCTAGATGAATTTTAGCTCTGCTCACAATGTTAATACCAGCACGGGGAGCAACTAACGCCACCAATTGTGCTTGAGGTAATTGTTCCGTGCCAAGCCCCAGCAGCATGGGCCTGTCAAGGCCTGTGCTAGTAGTACTGCGGCAGGAATGCCAAAGCCCCACCCATGCTGCCGTGCTACCTTTTCCACAGTGCCAAAAACATGCACTACCCCCACACAATGCTTTACCAAACATGCCCTTAAATCCTTTAAAATAAGGACTAAGGCACCTATATGGTGCATACATTTAGGCAGCCCCCTTAAAGAATCAGTCCCATAGTGCCATTGAGACTCCCTGGCACTATCCTGAGCAAGGGCAGAGTGAGGGCAGAGCAGGGGGTGTTTAAACTAAACCGCTGAGCTATATGGATAGCGGCCTGAATAGTACTCCTATCAACAGAGCAGCGGCGATCATCACTCTCACCGTATATTTGCTGTTACCGCTTCTACAGACTGGTGCTGAATATATGTATAATATTTGAACACAAAGCTGTCATTTAAACAGAATGCCGACCATTGCATTTGAATATTGACCCATAAACGTTCATATACATCTGAGCAATTTCAAATCCCATTCACCCAGTAAATGGCTATTTATCCCAGCAAATGGGCTATCTGAAAATTACCCATCCTCCCTGCAGATAAAAGTACACACTTTTGGATGCTTCTTGGACTTTGTTTAGCTTTCAGGACCTATTGTTTTGCTTTAGATGCAGCTGCCCTTTGTTGCCCCCAATGGTTAGAGCATTGGCTTGGGAAACAAGCAACTAGGGTTCGATTCCCACTAGCACTCCTTGTGGCTTTGGGCAAGTCACTTAACCCATCTATTGCCTCAGAAGAATCCAAGTTATCAATGTCCCTGTTTAATGTACATTACCCAAATTTAAGTTACTTTGAATAAACGAAAAAGCGGTATAAAAAAACCTGTCAAATAAATTAAAAACTTCTTTAACTTAAAAAGGTGGCAATGGAAACCATCTTTGATGCTAGGTAGCAGATAGAAACAGTGATTTCTCATCCTTGTCTGTACACCAGTCTCTGATCACCTCATGGCCTTTTCCAGAATCTAGGCTCCCTTTGGACTGGTTCTTGGCCACCTGATTCCCCAAGGAACCTTTTTTAAAATCTTTTAAATCAAATTCTTCAACGTCTGTTGCTTTCTCCTTGAACCAGAACACCGGATGGGCTGCTCTTTCCTGTCTCCTTGTCACCTTTACACATGGCTTCTCATTTTTGGATCAACATTACTACTACTAATCATTTATAAAGCACTACCAGGCATATGCAGCGCTGTACAAACATAGCTTGACACATTTCTCACCATTCTTTTGCCTTGAGAGACAGATTAAGTGAGAGGTTTATTCCTTAAATGTAGGGGATCCTCTCTATTCCACTTATGGATTCTTGGGAAGCGATATTTCAGTATAATGCCACAAGGCCTTTACTGTGTGGTCTTCTGCAGAGGGGAAGCAGACGTCCATCTTTATCAGGCTTCTTCTCAGAACCCAAGCAATCTTCTCTCATGTTTCTATACAGCACCTAGAACTACAGCATAGAAGGGTATGCTACAGCAATGACATCAGTCTACTCACCACTCAGACAACTACATTATATTCTCTGTTGGGAAGAGCAGATACCTTAGTTACAGGGGCGGCCCAAGGGGGGTGCGGGGCCATGTGCGGAGACTCGGTGCGGGGCCTCATTTGCATAAGTGGCCTTATTTGCATAAATATTTGCATAATGCTAACATTCATTAAGAGACATGTTTACTAAATGTTAGTGTGTGTATGGATAAAGACAGACTAAAAGATTTCTACATTACTATAATCCAGTGCCAACCGCCAGGCACATTAGGAACTACTACAAACACTGCCCATTTAGAACCCATAGCAAACCCGCCGTATCCTAACAGCACTACCAGGACTCACAAAGCACCATACTCTACCAATCAAAAGGCAACACTGCAAATATTAAACCAATACATTTCAGAGAACAACAATACATGACCTACTGAGGACGTGTGTGCCTGGTATAGGCTCACTTAGGCTCTTGTTAGGGAGCAACACTGGGAATTTTAGTTATAAGGAGTTTAAGTCGCCGCGCGTCGATGCAGCTGTTTCGGCAGTTACAAAAAAGACCACCATTCCAGTTGAGGGCAGTGCTGCCCTGAAGGATGCACAGGACAAAAAGGTGGATAACTTGTTGAAACAAGCATTCGATACCAATGCTTTATCCTTGCAGGCCTCTATCTGCGGCGCTTGAGTCGCTAGGGCCTGTTTGCGCTGGGCTCAGCACCTGCGGTCGCTGTCCGGTTTAGACCCTCAGGGCTTGCTGCAGCTGACGCGTCTAGAATCTGGGTCAGCGTACCTCGCCGATGTGCATTATGATTTGATCAGGTCCTTGGCTAATAGCATGGCTTCGTTAGTGGCGGCTCGCAGATCTATTTGGTTGAGGAACTGGGCGGCCGACGGCTCTTTCAAATCCCGCCTCAGTAAACTTCCCTTTAAGGGCAAATTATTGTTTGGTGATGCCCTGGATAAGTTGGTTAAGGACCTCGGGGAGTCTAAGGGTGGTAGACTACCAGAGGATAAGCCAAAACTCAGTAGGACCGCTCCGCCCTCGCGGGGTCACTTTCGGGACTTTCGCAGATTTCGGTCTTCCCGCCTCTGGTCTTCCCAAAGCGGCCGTTTTGGATCCAGATCCCAAGGATTTCGTGGGTTTCGAGGAGCGGGACGGGGCTTCTCGGGTCCTTCCGCCTCCTCCGTTTCTTCCTTTAGTCGCAAGCCATCAGCCCCTGCGGGCTTAACAGAGCAGCGAGGGAGAAACTCTCCTCTCGCGCTCTGAAAGCCGGCGCGTTTGACTGAAGCTGTGAAGACAGAGGTGATAAAGGGGAGGGCAGGCTCTGCTGGGCAGGGGGGGCCCCGCGGCACACTCGATTCTGCCGCGACGGCCCCGGCAGCCGGAGAAGACAGCTTTTTTTTCTTTTTAAAATTTTACTTTAGGATCAGAATGTTTTTTGCGCGGGGCCCCCTGAAACGTGGGGCCCTGTGCAAAAAAACATTCTCGTTCAATGGACGGGCCGGCCCTGCTTAGTTAACATCAGTAGAATGTAATTACCTTCAATTTGTTTGATTATTTCCACAAATCTAAGGGGCATATTTACTAAACCTTGCTAACCACTAGCACAAGGTTCAGCGTGTAGTAAGCACACAACACTAAGATTTATCACGGGGGCCCCACAGAAAAAAATCCCATGATAAACAGTATATGAATGGGTGGAGACAGGGCCAGATTTACCTATACGCCATGTACGCCATGGCGTAGGGCCCACAGCTGGCAAGGGCCCACAAAAAGCTGCCGCGGCAGCATGGACGTTTCCGCGGCAGCATGGATGGTCCCGCGGGGCCCCCTCTGCCCTGCCGAATCCCCGGCTGAGCCCCTCCGTGCCAGCTTTGAGAGGCGCGAAGGGAGAGTGTCTCCCTCGCGTCTCTGTTAAGCCCGCAGGGGCTGATATGAAATTTCCCATCAGCCCCTGCGGGCTTAACAGAGATGCGAGGGAGACACTCTCCCTTTGTGCCTCTCAAAGCCGTCGCGGAGGGAGGGATTCGGCAGGGCAGAGGGGGCCCCGCGGGACCGTCTATGCTGCCGCGGCCTTGGTAGCAGCCAGCGGTTTTACTTTTTTAAAATTTCATTTTACTTGAGCCGATGGGGGGGGGGGGTAGGACTGGAAATGGGCTGGGGGGGTTAGGACTGGTAATGGGCTATGGGGGGGTTAAGACTGATAATGGGCTGTGGGCTGATGGGGGCTGTCTGGTAATGGGCTATGGGGGGGGGCTAGGACTGGAAATGGGCTGGGGGGGTTAAGACTGGAGGTGGGCTGATGGGGTTAGGACTGGTAATGGGCTGTGGGCTGTTGGGGGGGTTAGAACTGGTAATGGGCTTTGGGGGGGTTAAGACTGATAATGGGCTGTGGGCTGTTGGGGGGGTTAGAACTGGTAATGGGCTATGAGGGGGGTTAAGACTGATAATGGGCTGTGGGCTGATGGGGGCTGTCTGGTAATGGGCTATGGGGGGGCTAGGACTGGAAATGGCCTGGGGGGGTTAAGACTGGAGGTGGGCTGATGGGGTTAGGACTGGTAATGGGCTGTGGGCTGATGGGGGCTGTCTGGTAATGGGCAAGGGGGGGGGCTAGGACTGGAAATGGGCTGGGGGGGTTAAGACTGGAGGTGGGCTGATGGGGTTAGGACTGGTAATGGACTGTGGGCTGTTGGGGGGGGTTAGAACTGGTAATGGGCTATGGGGGGGGGTTAAGACTGATAATGGGCTGTGGGCTGGTGGGGGGGGTTAGAACTGGTAATGGGCTATGAGGGGGGTTAAGACTGATAATGGGCTGTGGGCTGATGGGGGCTGTCTGGTAATGGGCTATGGGGGGGCTAGACCTGGAAATGGGCTGGGGGGTTAAGACTGGAGGTGGGCTAATGGGGTTAGGACTGGAAGTGGGCTGATGGGGGGTTAGGACTGGTAATGGGTTATAGGGGGGGGCTTAAACTGAAAATGGGGTGATGGGGGGTTAGGACTGGAAGTGGGTTGATGGGGGGGCTAGGACTGGTATTGGGTTGGGGGTTGCTAGGACTGGAAATGGGCTGATGGGTGGCTAGGATTGGAAATGGGCTGATGCAGGGACTAGAAGGGAATGGATGCTGGGTGAGGCTGGAACTAGAAGGGAGCTGATGTTGGGGGAGGATTAGAATGGGATGGGGCTGGAAGAGTAAAATGGAGAAGGGAAAAATATTTTGTGTGGGAGGGATAAAAATCTACAATTGGCCGGGTATTGGGAGAGTAAGTGGGGATTGAGGATGGAGGGGTAAAATTTGAGTGGATGAAATAGGAATGAGGAAAGAGCAAAAGGAGAAAGATTAGTATGTTAAAGCAGATGTAGAGAGAGAATGGAAAAAAACTAGAAGAGAGAAGAAAGGACAAATGGACAGCAGACGGAGAGTTAGCAGAAGACACGAAGAAACCTGAAGAAAGTGGCTGGAGCAATTGCAGCTGAAAAAAAATGCACAAAAGGTAGAAAAATATCTCTTTATTTTGAATTTATTAATTGGAATATGTCAGCTCTGGTAAATGTGCATCATTAACGTCTGCGCTTTGTTTAGTACAAGAGCAAATTAATGTATAGTTTTATTTCTACAGTGTTGTACATTCCAAGTTTGGCTTTTGGGATTCCCTGTTTAATTATTGTCTTCCTGTTTCTAAATTGTGATTACTTGTTTGGTGATGGTCTATGTTCTGCATGTCTAACTGAGCTGAGGTGTTCTGTTTATATAATTCCTATTTGACATTGCCACTTGTTCTCTTTCCCCAGTAGGTCATGTATTGTTGTTTTCTGAAATGTATTGGTTTAATATTTGCAGTGTTGCCTTTTGATTAGTAGAGTATGGTGCTTTGTGAGTCCTGGTAGTGCTGTTAGGATACGGCAGGTTTGCTATGGGTTGGCACTGGATTATAGTAATGTAGAAATCTTTTAGTCTTTCTTTATCCATACACTCTAAGAGGCACGTTTACTAAAAGTTAGTATATGGTAACATTATGCAAATATTTATGCAAATGAGGCCCCTTATGCAAATGAGGCCCCGCACCCCCCTTGGGCCGCCCCTGCTGGGGGCCCACAATTTTTGTTGGCGTAGGGCCACACTCAAGGTAAATCCGGCCCTGGGTGGAGACAAGATAAGTTGGGGCAGAACATGGGCATTGATGGTTTGCTGAGGTAAGAGCAAATGTGATGGGCGTGTGCTAACCATGATTGTTGCTGTTATCACTGGTGCACTTCATGCCACCTCAATGAGTGGCAGGTGCACCCACGTGCCAGGTTACCACAGTGCCACATACTTGCAATGCACCAACAGCAGGGGGGCTGGACACATATGCCCCCTGAAGTTGCACTGGCCTCTGTGGAGGTTTTACAGCCTGACCACATGCTAACGGTGCTCTTTTTAGTGAACATGCCCCTAAGTAGACGAACATGGAACCATACAGTTTTTTCCAAGAACGGTTTCTGAATTTTTTTCAGGAACTTTGCTGATGACATAATAATTTTTCTCTAGACCTAAGGATATTAAAAGGATTGTGAGCTGCTGAAAATGGTACACCAAATATGTCCAAGAGACTAAACTGCTAGCAATGCAGAACCTATTGGTTCAAGAATGTTTTATATCTAAGCATGGTCTTGGCCTTTCCATTGAGACTGCCAGCTAGAGTCCAGGCAATGATAATGGTCAGACAATTGATCTTTAGGAAGTGAACTGTAATCAGAAAATAACTGATGGTCATCCATTAATGAAAACTTTTAATCATGAATTTAAAATATTCTGTTTCTTGGAATCTCTTATCTAATTAGTACCTTATTTAAGTATGTTTCCCGAGTCTTATTTTGACCTTATTCATTTCTTCCTCCACCCCCTAAGCGGGAGGACATTTTCTGCCCTGAGGTTTATGGTTTCTTGTGAGCCCCTAACTTTAAACTAATTTTAGAACTAAGCCAAAGAATTACCCACATATTGAACACACTTAAAATTTACATTTGGAAACATAACCTTTTCTGAGTTAAACATAAAACAAAAACTCAAGTCAACAAGCATCAAATCAATGGAGTGGAGGAGAAGTCTAATGGTTAAGAGCACTGGCTTGGGAATCCAGATACCAGGGTTCAATTCCTACTAGCATGCCTTGTGGCCTTGGGCAAGTCGCTTAACCCTCCATTACCTCAGAAAAATCCAAGTTATCAATATCCCTGTTTAATATATATTACCAAGTTTAAGTTACAATGTAAACTGCTTTGATTGAAATGATAAAGCAGAATATAAAACCTGTTAAATAAATCAAATCAAACTATAAACTTGTAAATTACCAAATTTGCAAAATACAGACAAACATAATAATAATGTTTTGGGTGAGAGCCATCATGAAACTACCAACTATACCACAATATACCACAGCAGTTAAGGGTGGCACAACTTTATTGGTATGTTTGTCCATCTATTTCTGATTTGTAGATTCACGTTCTTATAGTACGCTTTCATTTTTTTGCTGGTTTGCCATATTCAACTTTCCCTCTTCTCTCTTTAATTACAAGTGCACATTCTGAAGTAGTCTGATTGGTCTCATACGCATCATGGAATACAATAAAACTTTGACCCTTAAAGCAAATATCTTAATGCATATATTCTATGGTAGTCCTGTACTGTAGATGGGTAGTTAATCTTTTTCAGGACATAGGCAGGGAGATTACAGAAATGTTGGGAAGGGTTATTACTCTTACACCTGAGGTTTATTGGCATAGTGGGGAGAAGTAAGCATTAGTACACAGCAATGACAATTCTGCAACCAGCAAGGCTTACCACTGCCAGCTGTCGCCCTGCAGAAGACACCTTCAATTAATAATTCACTGACACAGCATGCACATGAAATTGCTTTAACAGAAAAGTTGACCTATATGCTAAATAAAGATAAAATGATTTATGAGCAAGTTTGGTCAGCATATTGGTATCATATAGCCCTACATTTGTCTGAGTGGCCTAAAACATTAACATATCTTATATAATGGAGAGAGGAAATATTTGCATGATATAACCTGCCAGGAGCGACAGGTACAATTCTAACCACCTCACTGGACAGATGGACGCTACTGGCCTTTATCTGTTATCATTTACTATGTTATTATGTTTGTGATGAAGAATTAAGTGCTCAGTGTTTGCAGGATTATGTACAGTATTGGGGTTATGATCAGGAAATGCACAGTATGTTTTTGTCTGTTTCTTTGAATATACGGGGTGGCCCAAAAAAGTGAGAACATCTCGTAAATTAAAAGCTTAAATAGTTTACTTATTTACCTTTTTTAGCTATATAACGTCTTTATTTAGACAATTTCCGGTCGCCATCTTTTTTTTTTTAATTTGTCAATCGTTTACATCTGTCTTTTTGAATTTTTAAATAAACTTATATGCTACAAGATGTTCTCACTTTTTTTGGGCCACCTGTATTTAAAGTTAAAAAATTAACAAAACAAATCTGTAGATTATTTTCTCTATGGGGGGGTGGGGGTAGGTATTTTAGAAGCCCGATTCATGAGTTGGGCGTCTGAAAACATGCACTTAGACATGCAAAGCATGGAGACATCACTGGGGCCATTTTAGAAGCCAAGTATCTAGACATCCCTAGCGTGAACATCCATGTAGCATGGGGGCATGATGGAGACATCACCTGGGACACATCAAGGGAGATGCAGGGCAATTTCAGAACGGCACAAGCATGCCTAGCTCTAGTTGGTGAGATGTTCATAGCTATATCTGCTCCTGACCATAAATAAGCTGAATAAAAGCGCTTGTTGCATGGATATAATGCTTCTAGGTGGGGAGCACAAAACGTGCTTACATCACCAGGGCTGCCCAAAGAAAACAGAGTAAATACATACTCTGAACACATTACAGGCCTGCTGCCACACGTCTGATTACACAGGTACACTAAAAAAAAGTGTTTTTTAACTGCCTCTAATGTTTCGATTGATTTTTACGTTTTTTGGTGCGCTGAATCCAAATCTGGTAACCAATTTGCTCCATCACGTACAGATTTTTTGCTACATTGGGTTAGCAGTTTGAGGTGAACGTTTCAGATTGAGTGCGATCGAGATAAAAGTTTCTTGGATGAATTCTTTATACTAATTGTTTAGTAGTTATTCAAATAAGAATAAAGAAATTGTAACAAGGCAGCACATAAGAATAGAGTAATGTCAACAAAACACACTGTGATGGTAGCAAAATTGTCTGCACTTAAAACAGCCACATACATGTGCACAAACATTGAGCATATAAGAGCGAGGTTAGACACAAAGCAAAGCAAAGCAAAGAAATGTGCAAAAAATGTTGTACAGGTATGTATGTAAGAATAGAAAACGCAAACCGCACCATTGCAATACATGAAGACAAACACCCGATGGTGTGAAAATAAAATTCTAATAAATGAGATCAGACACTGTGGTAATAACTAGCAAATTTTTATTTCAAAGTTTAGTAAAAACACGATATTTGTCAACACAGTTTAGATTTTAAAGTCATTCTTGGGTCAATCAATCTCCTGGTGGGCCCGTTTCTTCTTCCCCCGAATGCTTCTCTTGGTGCGCTGCTTGGCGTATTTTTCATCTGGGGTTTCCCGCAGCAGCAACCAGCAGAAATCAGCCATCATAGTGGTGTTCCATCTTCCTTGGTACCTTCTCTCTGCGTCCTTGATGTCCTGGTGAAACCTTTCACCTTGTTCTTCACTGTACGCCCCCAGGTTTTCGGGAAAGTAGTTCACATGGGAGTGCAAGAAATGGACTTTCAGGCTCATGTTACAGCCTTGTTCTTTGAAGGCATTGAGCATCCTGGCAACAATACCCTTATAGTTCTCATCCCGCCTGTTCCCCAAGAATTTGAGAACAACATCCTTGAAGGAATCCCAGGCTTCTTTTTCCTTCTCAGACATCGTTTCAGCAAATGCTCCATCTGAAATGAGTTTCCTTATATCAGGGCCAACAAACACTCCTTCCTTTAGCTTTGCTTCAGAAAGTCGGGGGAACTTTGAGCAAAGGTACCGAAAGCACTCACCATCTTTTGGAAGGGACTTGATGAATTGCTTAATGAGACCCAACTTAATGTGGAGAGGTGGTAATAGAATTTTATCACGAGGTACCAAGCTCTCATGAAGAACATTTTTCTCACCGGGTCTCAAATACTCCCGAATTGGCCAGTCTTTTTTCCCCCCAGTGTAGGTCGCGGGCCCGGCTATCCCACAAGCAAAGGAAGCAGGGATATTTGGTGAAACCGGATTGCTGCCCTAATAGCATGGATAGAATTTTAAAGTCTCCACAAATCATCCACTTATGCTCATCATAACGAATCTTCTGAAGAATCAGGGCCAAATTCTCATATTTTTCTTGGAGAATAACAGAGTGAGCAATAGGAACTGAAGCGAATGTGTTGCCATTATGAAGAAGAACACCTTTTATGCTGTCTTTTGACGAATCAACGAACAGCTGCCATTCAGCAGGATCATACTTGAGTTTAAACTTTTCCATCACTCTGTATATATCGTTGCAAAATACCAAATCTTCCTCTTTGCTGAAATACTTCAAAAATTGTGTCTCGCGGTTGCGGTACCAATAAAAAGTTGTTCCTGGTGACAATAGATTTTTCTGTTTAAGCCGAGAACCTAGCAGTTGGGCAGCATCTTTTGGGAGTCCTAAATCCCGGACTAAATCATTCAATTCAGCTTGAGAGAAAAGTTCAGGTTTCGGATCTGGTTCAGTTTCAAACTCGGAAGTACTGGACTCATCGGGAAAAGCCATCTGATGAGTCTCATCATGATCAGAACTGTCCACACAAATATGATCCAAAGATTTTGGTGGTTCAGGCACAGGTACTTCGTTGCTATGAGGCATAGGCCTAATTGCTGAGGGAAGGTTGGGGTAACTTATTACGTTCTTATTTTTTAAGTTGTATCCCTTCACAATGCAAGAGCAAAAATAGTCACTGCTGTGGTCTCTTTGTTCACGCCACATCATAGGTATTCCGAAACGAAATGCTTGTTTTTTACCTTTCATCCATAAGCGTAAATCTTCCTCACATGTCTTGCACACTTCGTGAGGAGCCCACGGTTTGTCTTGATCGCATAACTTCAAACCGAAATAGGCGAAATATACTTTTTTTTTTTTTGTAACATCTTTTTATTCGAATTATAGTAATACAAGTCATGAGAAACAATCATACATAAATCCATTTTTCAACCCAACAACAATCCCTTCCCCCTCCCCCCCCCACCCATCCCCCCCCCCCTGGTTCTCAAAGGGACAAGGGACACACAAAGAATATAGATTGACAAGGCATCGCACAGCATGTTCCTTCAGCCTACGTGCTCATCTGCATCTCTTGGCCAAGGTGGTAGTATTGGGGGGCATTCCCCTAGGACACAGGTGAGCTAATCAACGGAATCGGTCCAACAGCGCCCATCTCTCCGTATGAAGATCCACTCTAGCGGGGTAGTGGATTTTACTATATAGTTTCTCTAATTGAGAGTATCGGCACACTTGATCCCACCACCTGTTTGGGTGTAGGGACTGAAAATTTTTCCAATTCGATAGGATCATTTTAATGGCCACTGCGATCATATAATTCAACAGAAAACGCTCCCCTCTGGGGAGTCCCAGAGGAAGCGAGCGCAGGTAGACCACATTCCGTGATAGCTCACCATTGATGCCCAGTACAGCTTGGATTTTACCCCATACACCCACCCAAAACCTTGTTACTAATGGGCAGTCATAGAACATGTGCGCAAATGTGCCAAGACTGTCCTGACAAGACCAGCATTTGCCTGTAGTGGACTTATCCCATTTAGAGAGTTTGACAGGGGTCACATAGGCCCTATGCAGAAAAAAGAACAGCGATTGCGTGATGGCAGCTGATCTCGAAACTCGTGTTATAGGCCCCCAAAGGATTTTCCAAGAAAGGGGAGATAACAAACAGGAGGACTCACTCTCCCACACCCCAGTTAGTCCCGATGGTTGGGTAGAGCTATACCGCCGAAACATATCATATATCTTAGACACCGGGCCTTTGTGATCAAGCGTCTCCCGAATCCGTTGACAGAGTCTAGTTTCGGCAGGGAGCGCCCTGGGCACAATATTTTTTTCCACCAGACAGTGTTTAAGCTGCATCCAGCGGAGGAAACAGGAGCTCGGAAGGGAAAATTCCGCACAGAGATCTGCGAAATTTTTCCAGCGAGGTCCACTGGTCAGATGATCTACTACCCATATCCCTTGCGCCTGCCAGTCCCGCCAGGCAAACTTCTGCCCTCCAATTCGAAAGTGGGGGTTCCACCATATTGGAGTCTGCCTAGAGGGTAAGTTGTCACTGCTCGCTGCCTGCGCAAGCGCTAAATACGCCTCCTGAGTGGCCCGAAGGACCTTTCCCCCCTCAGAGGTTACGGGGCTTAAAGCCCCCAGCATAAATCGTAAAGGGTAGGGACTAGCCATATACATCTCAACCGCCAGCCAACTTGGGCTGTGCTCGCCCTGGTCCCCGTCTAGCCACCATGCTCCCTGCTTCAGCAACAGGGCGTGATGATACCATTGCAGGTCTGGAAAGTGTACACCCCCCTGCTCCCTGGGTGCTTTGAGTTTCCTAAGTGCAATACGGTGCTGGGCCCCATTCCACAGGAAAGATAAGAGGCATCTCTCTATATCCGCATAGATTTTCGAGGGGAGGGAGACAGGAAGCATGCCAAGGATGTAATTAATTTTAGGAGCCAACGTCATTTTAATAATCTCCAGTCTGCCCCACCATGTAAAACGCAGGGGGGACCAAGCTAGGGTTTTACAACGGATCAGCTTAATAATCTCGTCCGTATTCTCGCGTATCATTCGTTCCCAGGAGGCGCAGTAATATGCTCCTAGGTATTTGATACATCCTGTCTCCCAGCGAAAGGGGAACGGGGCCATCATATTAGAGTTGGAACAGCTGTTAAGCGGAAACGCGACAGATTTGGTCCAATTAATTTTATACCCCGAAAGGCGAGAATAAGTATCAATCAATTTCAAAAGCCATGGTACTTCACAGGGTTGCGTAAACAGGAGAAGGTCATCGGCAAAGGCCGAGAGTTTCACTTGGACTTCTCCGCACGAGAAGCCAGTTACATCAGTGCTTTGCCTTATGGCGATAGCTAAGGGTTCTAATGCCAGGTTAAAGAGCAGCGGGGAGAGAGGGCAGCCCTGCCTGGTTCCTCTGTGCAGGGAGAAGGAACCAGAGAGTACGCCATTCGCGAGGATTCTAGCACTCGGTTGCTGATATAATACACGTACTTTCTGTATGAAGTCCCCCCCCAAGCCAAACCAGTCCAATACAGAGAAGAGAAAGGGCCACTCCAACCTATCAAAAGCCTTTTCGGCATCAAGAGAAAGGGCGATGTATGGTGAGTCCTCTCCAGCAGCCCTGTCAAGTAAGTTACAGAGCAGCCGAGCATTGTCAGTGGTCGCTCTACCGGGAATAAACCCTGATTGATCAGGGTGTATCAAATCACCAACATATTGAGCTAGTCGTTTGGCCAGTATGCTGGCATAGACCTTATAGTCAGTATTTAAGAGAGAGATAGGCCTATAGTTTGTGACATAATTGGGATCCTTTCCAGGCTTTTCTAATACTACGATCGTGGCTTCCGAAAAGCTGCCAACACGCTCCTGCTCCTGGATTAGCCACTCGTAGTAAATCGCTAGAAATGGGCTCAGTTCAGCCCCTAGAGCTTTATAGAGCTCAGATGGCAGCCCGTCCGGGCCTGTCGCTTTGCCCCTCGGCATAGATGCAAGGGCCATCTGAATTTCCTTGAGGGAAAAAGGCTCTCCTAACTTTCTAGCTTGCACATCGGTCAATTTGGGCTGCGTGAGCTTCTCCAAAAAGCTTGCAACAGCTGCCGGCTCCGTCTTGACCTCTGTAGAGTACAGCCTGGCATAGTACTGGGAGAACTCATGCAATATCTGTGCATCTGTGACTAAACGGGTCTGGTTATCATCAAGGAGCGAGGAGATTCTAGCTTTTTCACGCTTCCCGCGGAGGGTACTCGCTAACATCTTACTAGCCCGATTATTTTCAACGTGATAATGAGCTGACTGCTTCGTCATATGAAGTTCTACTTCCGAGCTCAAGTGCTCATTGTAGTCAAACCGCAGCTTTTGGAGCCTCCGCAGAATATCTGCAGTGGGGCGTGCAAACCACAGCCGTTCCCCAGCTTTAATTTGGGTTTCCAAGGCTGCCATTTGGGCTTTTCGCTTTCTGCTTTCTTTGATCTTGTAACTGGTAATAGTTCCCCGGAGTGAGGCCTTAAAGGCCTCCCACCATGCCCATCCCGCCGTTTCCTGGATCTTATTTTCAGCAAAGTAGGACCTTACGGTGGAGCGCAACTCATTCAAAAAGTCTGGGTCTGCCAGCCAGGACCTATTAAATGACCAATTAGAGCCCACGCGTGAAGTATCATGTACTCGGATCTTCACCATGATCGCAGCATGATCAGAGATAGTCATACTTAAAATGTCCGCTTCACAGCTGTTCGCAACCAAGGACTTTGAGACCAGGAAATAGTCTATGCGAGAAAAGGAGTTGTGAGCTGGAGAGAAGAAAGTGTATTCCTTGTCGACTGGATGGAGCAACCTCCAAATGTCAACCATCCCCAGTCTTCCATAAGGCTAGAGAGGGCTATATCCGCTCTCGTCTTCTTGCTTATCCTCCCTGGGCTACGATCAATTAATGAGTCCAGCACCATATTGAGGTCCCCTCCCAGTACTATAGGAGCTTCGCTTTCTCCTTGCATTGCACAGTTCAGTGCACAGTAAAAATTAGGATCGTCCTTATTAGGACCATATACATTTACTAGGACACATTTAAATTTCCCAAGCTGGAGCAGAACTATGGCCCACCTTCCAGAGATATCACTGCTAGACCTCAGTATCTCTGCCCCCAGTGTCTTGCGTACCAAAATAGCAACCCCATTTCTCTTCTGGTCTGCCGGGGAGCAGCCAGCTAACACAAACCTCCCCTCCTCCAGTTTCCTGGTCTCTAAAGCGGAGAGATGTGTCTCCTGAAGGAAGGCTATGTCAGCCCGCTGCTTCACGCAGTACGCTAATATCTTTTTCCGTTTCATTGGAGTTTTAATCCCCTTGACATTCAAAGACAGAAATTTTAAATCACTAGCCATAATCAATGATATCTATGCGTGCCAGGAAAGTTAAGCAACCTGCATCAATTACAATCATAGTTTCCCTCTGAGAACCGTCCCATCCCCGTACCCCCACCCCGCACCCACCTGGATAAGTCAGCAAGACTCACGCAGCACAGCGGGTCCCGTCCCCATATGGGTAAAAGTGACATAACATGTAACACATTTCAGCTATGCATGCAATCCCTAACACAAGCCACCGCCATGTTATAGCAGATACTGTCGGCCGGGCGTCTAGCCTCACTTTAGCTGGAACGAGGGAGCAGTCTCATACAGATGGCCTAGGCCGCGGCTCGACCGATCAGAAAACGAAAGAGTCAAACTCAGGTAACAATTGGGCGAGGCCCACAGGCAACTGATACAACCAACAAGAGCGCCAGTACACAGTCACGTATCCATAAGGAGTGCTTCTTGGTCCTCAATATATTGTGCCAGGAGCGCAGGGTCTTCGAACGACTTGGTGACATTATTCAAAGTGACTTTGAAGCGAGCTGGATTGATTAAGCCATATCTTGCCTGCAGCCTCTGCAAGCGCGGCCTCAGCGCAAGGAATTGCTTCCATTTTTCCACTGTAGGTTTGCTGAAGTCCGGATATAAGGCTACCTTCTGGCCCTCATATAGCAGCTGTCGGCAGTTCTTAGCAGCCGTGAGGATCTGCACTGCTTGTTGGTGTCTCAGGACGCACAGAATCATCGGGCGCGGTGCCTGGCCTCGCGGATTAGATGTCGTGGGGATGCGATGGGCCCGCTCTAGCTCTAGCGGGCGGGCGAACTCGATTTTAAGCAGTTTGGGTATGAGAGCCTCCAAAAACTTGATCGGGTCTCCTCCTTCCACCCCTTCCTTGAGGCCGATGATCCGAATATTACTGCGCCGCGCTCTGTTATTCATGTCCTCATAATTCTTTTCCAACCACTCAAGCTTGCGTAGAATTTTTGGTAGTTGTGCAAAACGTTCCTCATGTTTTGCAGTGGCCCCTTCCACTTTCTCCACTCGCAAAGTTAGCGACTGCATCTGGGCGCTCATTTCCTTTAGATCTGATTGCATTTCATTTAGGGCATCCCCATTCGCGTCCACCCGACTACGAATTGCTCGTACCTCTTTTAACAATTCCTGTATGCCCTCTGCGGCTTCTTGCTGGGACGCCATTTTGCGCGGTGACAACGGATCCGACTTGGTTCTTTTTGTGCCCACTGACGTCGGATTTGGGAATTCAAGCCTAGTCTGTTTGCCTCCCGACATAATCCCCGGGTACTGCAGTGGTTCAGATAGGTTAATCCCCCAGATAGTAGCTGAAACGATCAGGATTAGTGCAGTGGGGCCCGGGAGAGACTCACTCACACCGCCATGCTGCAGCCGTGCTGGCTCCGCCTCCGCGAAATATACTTTTTTAATAAATACAGAAATGTTCCTCTGCCGCTTTTTCACGGTATATTCCCCACAAATAAAACAAAAACTGTCCGGAGAGTTGACGCAACCTCTGGCTCTGTGAGCCATCACAAATACACAGCACTGCAAACTACAACTGTAGTGAACCACTTCGGAATAAAGCTGGATTACGATTGAGCAAACAAAAGGTAATAATGAACTTGCAAGAAACTGAAATTTGACAGGAACGTTCATGTCGCAACCACCGTGTTTGAGCGAGCGAACGAGGCGAGGCGAACAGGAAAGAACATGCGCCAGCGCGAGTACTGGATTTAGCCCCCCGCCTCCCTATTGTCCTGTTAATGTATAAAATGAATTCAAAACACTCTAAAATATCATGAGGGAGTGTTTCTAGTTAGTTAACCATTACAACCTCTATTTTGGGCCAAGAAAATAAACTGCAGTCGGCTAAAAAGAAATTATGTGAACATTCCTTATATGGGTAAGAAATCTAATTTTGCAAGAAAACGTGACGTGATGGAACATTTTGGCTATTTTTCCTGGATTCAGCACCCCAAAATCTATAGGAATCAGTTGCAAAACTGGAGGCAGTTTTTTGGTAGTGTACCTGTGTTATCTGAACTAGCAGGCAGGGATGTACAAGGCTCATAGCATAGTCACCCCTCTCTGGAATACCACTGCTGAAATGTCCAAGTACCCGGTTCTGAGACCGTGCAAATCAGGGAATCCACATTTCTGAAATAACCTACACCATGCACATACCCAGCCTTGTAACCAGCATGGGGCCCACCTCCATAACCAGTTACAGAGATGTTCATTGTTCAGGGTGGAGACAGCAATTTCAGAAGACACTTACATGTGTCTCCCTACCACTCCTCCCAGTTTTTGGACATTCTGTTCTGGGAGTTGCAGATTCTTACTAAATGTCCCTTCTAAAATCCTACTTCATGGGGAAAACATAGTGGCTAGTACCTAAAATTGTGATCATGCATTCTATTAGATATTAGCTGCAATACACTAATTCCAAGTAATTGTCCATAAATAAGGTGTTATTTTACTTACCAGTTAATGACCTTTCCTTGAGTCCTCCTAGACCAGTCCAAACAAATGAACAAGTAATTTGTGTTCTCCTACCAGCCGAATGGTGGAGACAAAGAACCAATGAAAAGCCCAGGTTTCAATGCAATCACTTCTATGTCTCTATTCGCCACAACCACCAGAGGTCTCCTCAGTATTCATCCCAAAGCATATGGGAGAAACATGGCAAGCCTCACATAGCCTCAATCTTGGGCAGCAATGAGTAATCAACAGTAAAGAACCATGTACAGGAAAGCATAAACAGAGAGCTGTCAGTAGAAGATGAACCTGCAGAGCCAAGTTTAAAAATCATGGCAGACCCAAGAGTACCACAGCAGCAGAACAGAGAAAATACAATTTCAGTGGCGGGTCCTGGACTAGTCTAGCAGGACTCAAAGAAAGAACATTAATTGGTAAGTAAAATGTCACCTTCCATATTGTCCTGCTAGACCAGTCCAGACAAGTGGGATGTACCAAAGCTACAACTCCTCTGGGCGGGAAGAAGACAGTTTACAAAACCCTACAGCCAATGCCACGTTCATCCGTGCATGGCCATCCAAGCAGTAATGCTTGACAGAAGTGAAAAGTGATGCCCACATTGCTGCCCTCTGAATGCAGGGGCTACCAAGCTGTGCTCATGAGGACGCTTGTACTCAGGAAGAATGGGTGCACAAATCCTTCAGAACTGGATGATTTCACAACAGATATGCCAAAAGCCATAGTCTCCTTAACCCAGCACCCCAAAAATGACATTGCTGGCACATTACTCTTGTGTGGGTCAGCAAACAGCACAAAAAGATGGTTGGACTTACAACAGGAATTTGTAACCTCCAGGTACCAGAAAAGCACCTTCTGGACATCCCCAAGACTGAGATCCTTATCCTTCCCCTGACACTGCTCCTTCAAGAAGGAGGGCATACAGACTACCTGGTTCACATGAAAGGGATAAGGCACCTTAGGCAAGATGGAAGGCACATGTCGAATGTAAATGGCCTCCTTTGAAAAGACAGATAAGGATCTCGGCAAGACAGAGCCTGCTGCTTGGAAATCTGCCTTGCGGAACAAATCACAACCAAGTTGATCATCTGGAGCGGAAAGTCCTTTAAAGTAGCATGCTTCAACAGCTCAAAGGATGCCATCACCAGGGCCCTGAGTACCAGATACAGATCCCAGGAAGGGATCATGAACTGAAGGGGAAGACGCAGATGCCAAACCCCCTGAAGAAAGTGTGAAATCTCAGGGAGCAAGACTAGAGCCTAATCAGCCACCAGACCTCGGAAACAGACCAAAGCAGCCACCTGAGCTTCCCGGGAGCTAAGGGAGGCCCTTCTCTGGGCAATCCTGTAGACAGATCAAAAGAGATGGCACCTTGGTTGCTTCAGAAGCCGAACGCCATACCATTGCTCAAAGAGGTACCAGATCCAAATTTATGCTAGCTTGATAGACCACCTCTGGGCTCCAAGTAGAGTATAAACCACCGCTGGAGAATAGCACTTATGCAGTATCCGTCTCCTTCCAAGAGCCAAGCTGTAAGTAAGCGAGAAGGGGACCGGGTCTTCCAGGACAATTGGTCTCTGCCATAATAGGCCCCGAGATGGAGGCAACTGAAAAGGAAGCATCTTCAGGAGCCGCATCAGGTCTCTGAACCGTGATATCCTCAGCCAATCTGGCACCACCAGAACAATCCTACACAGGTGGTGGTCCATACACAAAAGCACACACCCCACCAGAGGCCATGGAGAAAACACGTACAGCAGATACTGATTTGACCAAGGCAGGGTCAGGGCAACGACATCCTTGGACCCCATATCCAAGTAGCAGCAAACTTTGGCACTGGAGCAGATTGCCATCAGATTCATGTCGGGGAAACCCCAGCAATGCAGTATCAACTGAAATGCCTCCTAACTCAACTCCCACTCTCCAGGGTCCAGAGTGTGCTGGCTGCAGAAATCTGCTTCCATATTGTCCACTCTGGTAATGTGCTGAGCCGACAAGGCTCAGAGGTTCTTCTCCACCCAAGCAAACAGGACCAGCCATCTCCAGAGCTCCCCGGCACTCCTTGTGCCGCCTTGCCAATTGACATAAGACACTACCATGGCGTTGTCTGAAAACACTCAAACTGTCTGGCTCTTGATTGCCTGTGGTATATCCCTATAAGAAAGAATGCAAGAAATGTAAAACAGGGGTTTTCCCTCCTTTACAGTAGCATACTAACAAATTAATAAGGGTGTTCCAACAGGATGTTCAAGGTTACAACTATCCTAAATCCTCCACCATTTTTCTTTTTTTTTTTTACAAGTATTTGCTGTTCTGCAGGTATTACCACCAATGACAAAATAATAGAAAT
The DNA here is from genome assembly GCA_033557465.1 of Ichthyophis bannanicus. Lineage (NCBI taxonomy): Eukaryota > Metazoa > Chordata > Amphibia > Gymnophiona > Ichthyophiidae > Ichthyophis > Ichthyophis bannanicus. The sequence goes on along the minus strand of CM066036.1, from coordinate 604,996,684 downwards.
TAGGGATGTGCTTTTGTTATGAATGAAAGTTGGGATTGCTGCAAAACAGGAAATGACAAGATCATCATTTCCTGTTTGCTATCAACAGTATGCCCTATTGTACGTGTGTGTGCATTTTTGCATGATAGCATCCATTCTTGTGAAAGTGTGAGTCTTGTGCAATAGAACACACTATTGAAAAAAATCAATATAAAGACAAAAAAAGAAATTATGAAATGATATGAAACAAAATTTTTGGTCTGCACATCCCTAATTAAAATTATATATCTATAACATGACACATTAACAGTGACTTAGGAGATGCCCCATCACGTTTTATGCCTTTGTGAGAGGTCTCCAAAGTTACTATGACCAGCACAGCATCCCAGTACGAAAGCAGCAAAGCCTTTCTCCCAGCACACTCAATAAAGGCAAGACATTAACCATAACATCTTTCATGCACAGAAAATAATACACAAACAGGGTCATCTCGATCCGAACGTCCAGACCCGCTAAATGTCCAGGCAACCTGCCAGGGACAGAGCTCCCCCAAACGAGCAGGCGATTTGTATGGGGAGCTGTGTTCATTGGAGGAAGGTGGCAGGACAAATGTGGAGTGAGGGTGAGCAGTGGGTGGAAAGTGAACCCGGACGTACAGGGCCGATTCAGAGGTCAACCCTGTATGTCCGGGGTCAGTCATGGAGATGGGGGATTATTCCACCTTGGAGGTGGAATAAGTCCCCTTGGATGGAGGCAAATGACATGGCCAGGCCTGGTAAGGAGGGCAAGGGGGTGCAGAGGGGTTCCCCACAGCCCAACCCTGGCCAAGGGAGGCCAGATCAGGGGTCGAGCTGTGGGGAAAGAAGGGTGATCACCATGGCACTGCGGTTCCATTAAAGGGCCTGGCTGAGTTAGCCAGGTATGTGGGCTAGACATGCAGCAGATCAGAATTGTGTCTACCTCTGTATGGCCAGATTCTGATTGGCCATACAGGGGAGAGACAGCCAGAACAGGATATCCCTCAAAGTATGTATTGTTGTTAAGTACCTTCGAGTCAGTGTCAACTTATGGCGACCCTCTGGATAGCTGTCCTAAACTGTATTCAGTCTTCAGTCAGGTGGCTCATTGTTGATAGAGTGGCATCCATAGCTGCTGTTATTGTATCGATCCATCTCATTACTGGCCTTCCTTTGTGTTGACCTTCAACCTTGCCAAGCATGATGTCTTTCTCTAATGATCTGTCCCTTTGCATGATGTGTCCAAAGTATGAAAGTCTAAGTCTTGTTATCTGAGCTTCTAGAGAAAGTTTTGGTTTGATGTCCTCTAGTACTGACTTGTTTGTTCTTCGGGCAGTCCATGATATACACAGTAGTTGCCGCCAGCACTATAATTCAAAAAACCTTTCCTTTCTTTAGTTCCTATCTTTTTCACTGTCCAACTTTCACATCCATAAAATGTTATTGAAAATGCCATGTCTTAGACAAATTGAATCTTTGTATGGAGAGAAACTTCTCTGCTCTTGAGAATCTTCATAGCCATTCTGCCATGTGCAATGCTTTGTTGGATTTCTTGACTGCTTATTTCTTTATTGATCCAAGTTAAAGCTGTTCACGATTTCAGTTTTTTCTCCATCAATGATGAACTTACTGATTTTGCCAGTTGTCAGGATCTTTGTCTTCTTTACATTAAGGTGCAGACCCAATTTAAGACTATGTTTCTTGATCTTGAGAAGCAAATGTATCAGATCATCTTCACTTTCAGGCAGTATTGTAGTATCAGCATAGCGAAGGTTGTTGATAAGTCTTCCACCAATCTTCACACCTCGGTTGTCTCAATACAATCTTGCTTCTCTAATGATTTGTTCTGCATATAAATTAAACAGGTAGGGGGAAAGTATGCAGCCTTGTCATACACCTTTGCTGATTTTAAACCATTCTGTTTTTCCTTGTTCTGTTCAAACTATTGCTTCTTGATCACACAGTACCATTTTAAAATCAACCGTAGTACCAGCAGGAGATGTCTACACTCCTTCCTGCTGGTGAAGAAGTGGGTATCTATAGGAGGAGGGAGTACATAATCTAGAAGTTAGCAAAGGGCCCAGAGTCCATTCCGTAGTTAGAGGAGGGGATAGAGGTAGAAGACAGAGGGATAGGTGGGCTTCAAGAATCTAATGAGTTGGAGAAGAGAGGATCTCCCTTGCTAACTAGCAACTGCATTTTGGGCCAGTTAGTATGGGAGACTTGAAGATGCAGAGTAAGCTCCAATTAAAAAAGCCATGCTCCTTTTAGTGCATGCTCTGCATCTCAATTTTTTTATTAACTATGTAGCAGCAGTCTCCCTTGTTGGGGTGAAGTTACCCTTGAGGCCCTAGATACATTTATAAATTAATTGATTTAGTCACTCTTATGTACTGCATAATAAAATTGTTCCATGCAATGTATAAAAATACTATCACACAGGGCCGTACTGAGCGTGAATCGCACCCTGTGTGACTTGCACCTCGGGCACATGTCCCCCTCCCCCACCCCGCCACTTTCTGGACGGCGGCGGGAGAGAAGAGGTGCGCCCGATGTGCAAGTCGCCGGCGCACTAAGCAGATCTGTCCCTCCCTGCTCTGATGCCATTTCAGAGGAGGGAGGGACCAGACCTGCTTAGCGTGCAGCGAGAAGGCTTAAGGGGCGCATTTCAGCTGTCTGCCATTGCCTGCCACTGCTGAGAGAAGAAAAAGTGATGGCAGCAGGCAACGGCAGACAGCTGAAATGCGTTCAAGCCTTTGCCCCCTGTGCAGTCACACCGCTCGCACACGGTTGGTACGGTCCTGCTATCACATACTCTTTCCATTTCCTCAACTCTACCAAAACAATCCCCCAGAAAATGTATGATAATATAATCATCAATCAAGAACACACAGTCTCCATACTTCCTGACCCTCCTCATGTATCTCCATTACAAATTTCAGGTATCATTTCCCCCTCCCATCAAGAGTACACTTTAAGAAATATACTTGCAGGGCAATCAGAGCCTATTTTAAATGGGGGATAACACACACAAACTCTGTCAAATATGTCACCAAAACGCTCAAAGGGTTCTCTTGATTAGGGGGAGACAAATCTCAAGGCCTAAACTGGAGTAAATAAAAGGACAAATGTGCAAAAAGGCAAAGGAGTGCAAAAGATTCCTTTAAGTAAAATGCCTCTATTAGGTGACCCTCCAAAATACTTATGGTCTTTCAAAAAAAAAGCAAAACAATATGTATGAGTGATTCTGTGGAAGAATTGAAAGAAATATAGATACATCGGGAAGATGTATTACAACTATTTGATAAACTGAAGAGTTGCAAATCACCTAAACCGGATGGTATACCTCCAAGGGTATTGAAAGAACTGAAATATGAGATTGCAGACCTGCTATTAGTAATCTGTGAAATATCATTAAAATCATCTGTAATACCTGAAGAATGGAGGATCGCCAATTTAACGCCAATTTTTAAAAAGGGTTCCAGGGGTGATCCGGGAAACTACTGACCAGTGAGCCTGACATCAGTACCAGGAAAAATGGTAGAAACCATTATAAAGAACAAAATTACTCATCATGTAGAAAGTCACGGCTTAATGGGAGACAGCGAACATTGCTTTAAACAAGGAAGATCTTGTCTTACTAATCTGTTATGTCTTTTGAAGGTGTGAATAAACAGGTAGACAAAAGTGTATCTGGACTTTCAGAAAGCCTTTGACAAGGTCCCTCATCAGAGACTTTTGGCAAAACTAAAATGTCATGGGATAGGAGGCAGTGTACTATTGTGGATCATTAATTGGTTAAAAGATAGAAAGCAGAGGGTAGGGCTAAATGGCCAATTTTACAAATGGAAAAAGGTGAATAGTGGAGTACCCCAGGGATCTGTGCTGGGTCCACTGCTTTTTGACATATTCATAAATGACCTGGAAAAGGGAATAACGAGTGAGGTTATCAAATTTGCAGATGAAGCAAAACTATTTAAAGTGGTTAAAACCCAAGAGGATTGTGGAAAATTGCAAGAGAACCTTGATAAATTGGAAGACTGGGCATCCAAATGGCAAATAAAATTTAATGTGGACAAGTGCAAAGTTATGCACCTAGGAAAGAACCTCCCAAACTATGGTTACACGATGCAAGGTTCCACATTGGGAACCACTACCCAGGAAAAAGATTTAGGAGTCATCGTGGATAACATGTTAAAACCCTCCGCCCCATGTGCAGCGGTGGCCAAGAGAGCAAATAGAATGCTATGTATCATAAGGAAAGGAATGGAAAATAAAAACAAGAATATTATAATGCCTCTATATCTTTCCATGGTGCGACTGCACCTTGAATATTGTGTGCAATTGTGGTCGCTGTATCTTAAAAAGGATATAGCGTTATTAGAATGGTACAGAGAAGAGCCACCAAAATGGTAAAGGGGATGGAAGGATATGCCTATGAAGAGAGGCTAAAAAGGTTAGGGCTTTTCAACCTGGAAAAGAGACAGCTGAGGGGAGATATGATAGAGGTCTATAAATTAATGAATGGAGTGGAACGGGTAAACGTAGATCGATTGTTTATGTCATCAGAATATAAAAAGACTAGGGGATATGAAATGAAGCTACAGTGTAACCTATTTAAGACTAATAAGAGAAAATATTTCTTCCACTGAACGTGCAATCAAAGCTGGGTTTAAAGAAGGTTTGGACAAGTTCCTGGAGGAAAGGTCCATAAACCATTATTAAAAGGGACCCAAGATATCACTGCTTGACCCAATACAAGCATTGAGGAACCTGGGTTTTTTGGGGAAACTGCTAGGTACTTATGACCTAGATTGGCCACTGTTGGAAACAGGATACTGGGCTTGATGGTCCTTGGTCTGACCCAGTATGGCATATCTTATGTTCTTAAGAGATTGAGCTGCAAGGGTGCCAATAATGTTGACCACAACTGTATGTTTGGGGAACAAGCCACAGTTACTTGCTTTGTAACGCAGAGATATCAATCACACAATATCCATGACACAAGGAAGGCATTTGGTGACAGAATACTCAAGCATGTGGAGAGTAATTTTATAAGGCACATGTAGGTTAATGTGCATTTTTGTGTGTGTCAATCATGCTATTTTATAGAGTCAAATATGCACATACTTTATAAAATAGGAGCATAAATACGTAGTGGGGAAACGTGTGTCAAATCTGGGCACGGTCATTTACAGCAGCCCTATAGCTGGTCTAAAGAACATGTAAATTATAGTCTTTTATAACTCATATGCATAAATCTGTGCTTTGCCTATGTGCATGACCACAGTGAAAACATGTGCCCTCGGACTTACAGATGTACTTAGGGAATGGTGACTGGATTAAGTATGCAAGTAAAGACTTAACGTACATATGTCACTGAAAAAACATGAAATAAATGCATCCATGAGGTATAAATTTACACAACTGCATATAAAATTTCACCCTTAGGGAACCATCACCATCAAACAACTTACAAATCAATGTTTTTTTAACTTGCGCTGTGATTAGGAACAATAAGAATGAGGAAATGAGCATGAAGACCTAGGGATTGCCTGCTAACTCTACAAACATCTGCTTGCAAAAATGAGAAAAAAATGGTCTAATTCCAGTCATCTGGAAATTCAGTGTTCATCTTTTAAATATTTTAAAGGACACATATCTTCCTGAGCTAATTCGCTCTTCTCAGTTCAAGAGCTGGAAGCTATTATTTACTCTGCCACCAATAAACCTTCACGATGTGAAGGTTTCATATCTTCATGACAACCTGCCAAATGCTCTTTTGCAATTAAATACAAATTCAAGTAAAAAAACAACACACAGCTGGGAGAATTAGAGTCATGAAACAAAGAAGGAAATGATGAAACATCATGCTGGTGCCTGCGTTTAAAAGCAGCAGTGAGGCATAACACATCCAGACAGTCCTTTTTAAGTGTGTTTTGCAAAAGGTGACACAATCTATTGTTGAAGGTCACTCAGTATGCCCATCCATCCATCCATAAGCATAAGAAAGTGCAGGTGCTTGAAGGAATACTAAAAGGGACTGCTACAAGGAAATAAATCTACATCTGTGAGTATTAATCTTCTGAAATAAATTCCAAATCTTAGGGGGGGGGGGGAATTCTTTGGGTTAAAACTGATAGGTTTGTGTATTTCAGAATTCAGTGTTTTTGCTGAGTCAGTCAGGTCTTAGCACCAACAGAGAGCTTTGAATTTAAGTCAAAGCAGAGTATATCTTAGTATAGAAAGTAAATTAAGGGGTATGTTTACTAAACCGTGGTAAACTTACCAGCTGTAAGTGCAGCGTTAAAGTACCTGAAGCCATATAAGGCAGTGGGCAGGTAGGGGGAGTTCTGGCGTAAAGGGAGCAATGGGCTTTTTAATGTGCGTTAAAGGGCGCCTTGGCTGTTTAACGCACGTTAACGGGACATTGAATGTTAAGGTGACAAACAGGGCACATTAAGGCTGACAAGGCACCCTAAGGGCTGTAAGGTGCCACAAGTTAAGGTGCCTTAAGTTAGGACGCTTTAAAGCCCTTAGGGCACCTTGAATTAAGGTACTTTAGGTTAAGGTGCCCTAAGGACATTAAGGCACCTTAGGTTAAGGCACCTTAAAGCCCTTATGTTAAGGTGCCCTAAGGACATTAAGGTGCCTTAATTTAAGGTGCCCTAAGGGCAGTAATGTGCCCTAATGTAAGGTGCCTTAAGGGCTGTAAGGTGCTTCAAGTTGACAAGCATGAACTGTAAGGCATAAAAACAGCTGTAACCCTAACACTGGATAAAGCAGCAAGGAAAGGCAATGAACAAGTGATTGAAGGAAGGAGAGCTGGGAGCTGATGGACCTGTCATATCTGCAGGCATCCTATGTGGCAGCCAGTAAAGTGGACAAACATGTTGGAGGCAGCTGTACCGATGCCCAGGGTGTTGGCAATGTAAAGTGCTGCAATGACATTGGGTGGCAGAGGATGGGAATACGGGTTCCCCAGTGGAGGCAGAGGTGGCAGGATATGTGCAATGATAGGACGACAGAGGAGTAGTGGGGCCATGCAGATCAGGCACAGGAGAGGCAAGCACAAAGAGCAGCAATGCAGAAAAGGGTACCAGTGCAGGACATGGGGTAGCAGCCTGCACAAGAAGACAGGACCACACAGCTGACAGAGGCAGATAGTTGAAGTATGGTTGGCAACTGAGGTGAGGGTGTTATGGGCTAGCAGCACATATCTGCACAGTTGTGACTTACAGGCATGAAAATGATTTGAGTAGGACAGGCATAAAAAGAGAACAAAGAGGAACCGAACCCATGATCCCTGCCTAGGGAGTCATTATATTGTACTAACCAGTAGGCTATACCTCCATGGTTCTTTGCACAGAAATGTCTGGATACAGAAAGTCTGCAAGTCACTGCACAAAACGTCTACTGTGTGCGCCAAGATAGAGTAACCCCACCAGTACCCATGATGCAATGCACATGCAGAACAGCAGTCTACAGCTGATCACCAAATGGAGAATGCACCCCTCCAGCACCTCAGCTTGGTAAAAAACTGACAGTGTGTGATACTGGCACAGAGCAGCTACAGACCATGCCATTGTGCAGGTTCTGCGTTCACTCTGAGGGTGAGGATGGGTGCCCAGCACCAGGTCCATAGTACCTGTGGTGCTAGAGATAGGCTCTGCTGCAGATCCCCATCACTACCAGTGTATGGCAAGTGTTCCCTGCAGTGGAACCTAAAGTCACCCTGTGTCAATCTGTATGCCCCAATCACATCTAGCCATGGTGGACTGGGACACACCCAGAATACTGCATACCCAGTGTTACAATGCGGCTGCCATGGTCACCTATTATCAGGGCAGAGGGGTGTCTAGACTTGCATGATGTTTATATAGCACTGCCTAATATACCACCCTCTCCAGGTCAAAGTGGTTTACAGTATATACCCCTTGTCCCCAAAGGGCCTACAATCAATCTTTTTGTAATTGAGGCAGTGGAAGGTCATGTGGCACGGTCATGAAGAATGGCTGTGGGACCAGCAACCCCAGTCCCGCTGGCAAAAGGCTGTCATCCAGGGGGGTTGGGACCAGTAGGCCAGATCTGTACCTGTTACTAAGGCACTGGCAGACCAGCAATAATGCTGTGAGTAGGCTTCGAAAACCTCAGCTACCACCCACCAAGGTCTGACATTCACTAGCAGAAGGCACAGTCAGACTGTACCTGCTGCACCCCACCAGGTGTTCCAGCCATGCACATACTAACTGCGGACAGTCCGCTAGTCAGTCCATATTGCATGTTCACAGAGGAACTATTTGCACTCAGAGTTGGGATATACAGCACAGACACCCAAGCAGGTGCCTCAGTGATTAGGCCCCAGAACAGGGAGCACACAGATATCAATAGAGACAGATACTATATAGCACTATGTGGGAACATAGCCGTGCTATGGTCACTGCTCAGTCAGAGTGAGAGGGTCCTCCCAGCATGACATGTTGTGGCCATTATGATGTTCCAGCCATTGCCCTACCCCTGATGCAGATGCATCCTGCCCAATCCGCCCTGTCTGGGCCATACCCACAATACCTTGCTTCTCAGTATGCACATTTACAGGCTAATGCTAGAAACAGTGTAAGCAATGTGGGCCCAGTGAGGAGTAGGAAGCCACAAAAAAGGGACAGAGATGCACACACACACACTCCTATTGCAGCATTGTGCAAGGATAAGGGTGGTTGACAACCCTGCCCATCACACTGGTCCTGATCACAGTGCTAAGGTGTGCAGGAGCTAGTAGTAGTGCTCTGGTGATAACTGCTGCTCCATGCTGGAGCGAACAGCCTGACTTTCCATGAAGCTTTGGATAGTGGAGCCTGTGTGTGTGGGTGTATGTACCCCTGTTGGCTGATGATCTGGGGATTGCACATGTTGATGTTGTATCTGCAATGTAGGGACATGCTCTGCAAGATCCACAGCTGGGGCCTGAACCTGTAACCCTCTGCTCCAAGGCACACTGGCTGTGTGTATTGCACCACACTGTTGCCACAGAAGCACAGTAGTCCCTGGGGCTACCTTTGCTTTTCATCAAACAGACCTTGTCTGTTGCACTGCACACCACGCACTGGAAAAGGGCATGGCCTTGGTCCACTACAGGCGGGTGCCACTGCCCCCTCTGCCACCAACACCCCACCCCCCGCCATGCTGACATGCACATATCCTGTCAGTGCTGGTAGTGTGCATTCCCAGGCCATTCAATTTGCAGGTAGGCAGGTACTATTATGGGGTGGGAAGGGGAGACATACATGGACATCCACACATCCCCCCCCATCACCGCCTGCCAATGTTATGTTCCTTCCACATGGGGGGGAGAGATGGCTGGGGGGAGTCAGGTTGGTGATCTAGCAACTATTGGCTAGGGTGAACCTGGTAAACGTAGGTAGATTGTTATGCCAGCAGACTGTGGACAGGCTAGGGCATGCAATGCGGGTACAGAGTACCCAGTTTGGATTACTGGGTGTATACATGTTTCAGACAACGCATGGTCACACCATGCAATGCCTTACCAGGGGCTGTAGTAAAGGATGTTCATTTAGCTGGGTTTATGAGCAGTTTGGGACATATCCTGGGGAAGGTACATAGACCCTTGTTAGAATGGTCCCCAGATGTGCACTGCTTGCCCCATTACAAGCATTGTGGTTCCTGTGTGACGTTTGGGGTACCTGCTGGGTACGTGTCCCCTGGATGGGACACTGTGGAACAGACTACTGAGATGTTTGACCTTGGTCAGACACTGTCTTGCTGATTTCCAGTTTCTGTGTTCCTATGTGCCACCTAGGCGACAGCCTAGTCCATACTATGCCCTAGCTGCCCCCACTGCATGTCCCACCTGCAGCCTCCTTTGCCCCATTTGCACCATCACCATAGTGCCTTTTCATACTTGAGTACTATACTGTTGCTGCAAATGGAGCACTACTATCACTGTTTTTGGGCTCCCTGTCTGTGCAATACTTTGCTGACACTGAAGTAGACTCTCTCTCCTGCAAATGTGCATTTACCAACAGGTTTTCACTGGCGGTAAAGTCCTGGAGTTACTGTTCCAGCGTTAGTCTAACAAGGGCTTCTCCCCACCACTCCCCGCCCATTAACCCCTTCTCTCTGCCTTCTGTCCACCCTCTGGGCCATTTACCACTGCCGGTAACGTTACCATGCATTACCGTTACCAATGCTACTTTACCATCGTTTAGTAAACATGCCCCTAAGAGTAAATAGACTGAAATTTGTTTCTAGAGAGCTTTTTATTTAAATCAAATCAGAGTATAGCTTAGCATACAGGTAGAATAGTCCTGAGTAGGAAGAAATAAACTTGTTTCTAGTAACCTTTACAAAGAGGCCTTCTAGTTAGGAGGCAAAAGATCTATGAAGTTGTCTTGAATAGGTGTTAAAGGCATGTGAGAGATCAATGTGGCAATTTAAAAGCCCCTTCTATCAAACCAAGGGCTGCGTGAGTCACCCAGAAAATTGATAAGCCTTTACCTGAGAAGCAAGCCAACTTTAAATAGGTCTTAATTCCTTCCCTCCTTCCCCACTCCCACCTACCCCTGGGATAATTGTAGCTTTATAGGCCCTTAAACCTCTTAAAGGGAAGGAGATGCCCATATTCACTCTCGGGTGTAGCTGTTTATTCCCATCAAGAGTACATTAAGGACCTGAGATTAATTAAGCTTCAGATGAATAAAGTCCATTAAACATATTAGATAAAATTTTATTAGTATAAGCATCCCCAGCAAATCTATGTAAACAAACAACTTAAATACATCAACACAACCTTAAAACTAGGATGCAGACGGCAGTGAGATGGGGACTTTTCAGTCTTTTGCATTGAGTGCCACATGTATGATTTTCTCCCAGTTAGTGAAGGGTCTTACATGTTCACAAGATGCAAGGAGCTCTTTGCTCTCAGGGAACAAGTCTGATCTCTGGAGGCTAAAGTAGCAGAATTGGAGAACATAAGGAAGACAGAGAGGTACACAGATGTTACCATGGAGAAGAGAGTTTAGGTGGTAGGAGAGTATTACCCTGGCATGGCAGGAAGTGATCCTGTAGCTAGGACTTGTCCTCCAAGTGATGTAAAACCCTCTCACACAGAGGAGGTTTCGCCAAAGCCATGTGCCCACGAGGGAAGGGTTAGGACGGCCATTATAGTTGGTGATTTGATCATTAGGCATGTAGATAGCTGGGTGGCTGGTAGACATGAGAACTGCTTGGTAACATGCCTATCTAGTCAAGGCTTATATAGTGCTGGGGAGGAGTCTGCTGTCTTGGTACATGTTGGCACCAGTGACATAGGAAAATGTGCTAGGGAGGTTCTGGAGGCCAAATTTAACTTTTAGGTAGGAAGTGGAAATCCAGAACTTTCAGGGTAGCATTCTCTGAAATGCTTCCTGTTCCATGCACAGGACCCAAAAGGCAGACAGAGCTCTGGAGTCTCAATGCGTGGATGAGGCAATGGTGCAAGGATGAGGGGTTTGGATTTGTTAGGAACTGGGCAACATTCTGGGGAAAGGAGGGGCTTTTCTGAAGGGATGGACTCCACCTTAACCAGGATGGAACCAGGCTGCTGGCATTAATCTTTAAAAAGAAGATAGAGCAGCTTTTAAGCTAGGTAATAGGGAAGAGCCGACAGTTGCCCAAGAGCACATGGTACGGAAGGATGCATTCTTGAAGGATACTAGCAAAAGATTGAAGTTAGGGCATATTGACAGGGGTTCCAATAAAGACAAAAGTAACCCAAATGTCTTTAAGTACAGAGCAGACAGAACTTAAAGATTCCAAATTACCCCTGCCTACCGGTAACCCAATAATATGAATAAAATGCTTATATGCAAATGCTAGAAATCTAAAAAATAAAAAGTGAGAGAATATATAGCACTAAATAAGAAGTTAGATATGATTAGTATCTCGGAGACATGGTAGAAGGAGAACAACCAGTGGGACACTGATACCAGGGTACAAATTATATTGCAATGATAGAATAGATCAAATTGGTGGAGGGTTTGCGCTCTATGTTAGAGAGGGCATTGAGTCACATAGGATTCAAGTTTTGCAGGAAACAAAATACACTGTAGAATCTCTATGAATTGAAATTCCATGTAAAAAGGAGATGATGATGGCAGTGGGGGTGTACTATTGACCGCCTGGCCAGAATCAGCAAATGGATGATGAAATGCTCAAAGAAATCAGGGAAACTAACAATATTTACAGCACAGTAATAATAGCCCTCACTTGGATTGCAGCTTGTTGTGCTGTGAGGGCTTGTGTGCATCTGTGATGCTGAGAGCTATCAGTAGCTTAGCTACTGGCAGGGTCTCCTAAGATAGACAGGTCTCAGCTGAGGTGCCAGACTAAGACAAACCACCCATCTGGGCAGCAGCAGAATGGGACAGGGTTGTAAGCAGAGGATCACATTTCTGTGACAAATGCAACATTGGAATTAACTGCGCGGAAGAAAGGCCTGGCAAATCTACTTCTGTTTCATGCCACGAAAAACCAATGGATAGTCACAAAACAAATTGCACTACAGTGCTGGAAGATGAGACCCCCAGGTTGGAAGGCACTCAAATGGTTACTGGGGAGGAGCTTTAGACTTCTCAGAGTAAAGCCAGCATTTATGATGTGTCATTGTAGCACTTCTCCTTCTCTTGTCTTGCTGCATGTTGGAAATCTCTGTTGAGTTCCGCAGTTGCCTCTCTTTCTCCTCTGACTTTAGCTTCTCTGTGTTTCTGACAATTTTCAAAGTTTCTTCAGTCATCCATTTTGGTTGTTTTTGCTTTTTCACCTTATGTAGAGACTTCTCACTTTCTTCCAACACAACCTTCTTGATGTCAGCCCATAACTTTTCTGGAGCTCTGCGGCCTAGTGGTTAGGACAAGGTACAGAGGGCCAGGGGTTCAATTCCCACCTGGGGACACAATCACAGAGGGACTGGGGTTTCTAGTCCTATAGACACTCCTTGTGGCCTTGGGCAAGCCACTTAACCCTCCACTGCCTCAGGTACACAGACCGTGAGCCCTTTGGGGATGAGGGAATGTATCTAGTACCTGCTTGTAGTGACTGTAAACTGCTCTGATGCCCTTCAGCCTGGGCAGTATATCAAGAAAAAACAAATATAAACATACCTTTTAACTTTCAAAAGGGAGACTATGATAAAATGAGAAAAACGGTTAAGAAAAAACTAAAAGGTGCAGCTGCAAAGGTTAAAGATTTACATCAAACATCGGTGGTGTTTAAAAATACTATCTTGATAGCCCAGACCAGCTGTATTCCATGCCTTAAGAAAAGTGGAAAGAAGTCTAAAAAACTAACATGGTTTAAAGGTGAAGTCAGAGAGGCTGTTTTAGCCAAAAAAGCATCTTTCAGGAAATGGAAAAGGAGCCAAATGATAAAAACTGAAAACAACCTAAGCACTGGCAAGTTAGATGCAAGGTTCTGATAAGACAGGCAAAGAGAAAAAAGCTTGCTGTGGAAGCAAAACACACAAAAACATTTTCAGGTACATTGATAGCAAAAAACCTGAGTGTCAGTTTGACCATTGGATAATAGAGGGGTAAAAGGGGCACTAAGAGGGAATAAGGCCATAGTGGAGAGACTGAATAATTCTTTGCTTTGTTTCTTACTGAAGAAGATGTAGGGAAGTTATCCATGCCTGAAATGGTATTTAAAGCTGATGCAGCCAAAGAATTGAAAGAAATATTGATAAACCAGGAAGATGTATTACAATAATTTGATAAACTGAAGAGTAGCAAATCACCTGGACCGGGTGGTATGCATCCAAGGGTGTTGAAAGAACAAATATGAGATTGCAGACCTTCTATTAATAATCTGTGAACTATCATTAAAATCATCTGTAGTAGCAGAAGATTGGAGGATGGCCAATATAACACCAATTTTTAAAAAGTGTTCCAGGGGTGATCCAGGAAGCTACAGACCAGTGAGCCTATCATCATTATTAAGAACAAAATTTCTGAACATGTAGATAGTCATGGTTTAATGGGAGACAGCCAACATGGCTTTAGCCAGGGACAGTCTTGTTTTACTAATCTGTGGGTCTGATGATGTAGGGTATCTGGATTTTCAGAAAGCCTTTGACAAAGTTCCTCATGAGAGACTCTTAGCAAAATTAAAAAGTCATGGAATAGGAGGCAGTGTACTATTGTGGATCAGGAACTGGTTAAAAGATAGAGAGCAGAGAGTAGGGCTAAATGGCCAATTTTCCCAATGGAGAAAAGTGGAGTACCCCAGGGATTTGTGCTCGGTCCTCTGTTTTTTTTTTAACATTTCATAAATGACCTGGAAAGGGGAATAACAATTGAGGTAATCAAATTTGCAGATGACACAAAATTATTCAATTGTTAAAGCCCAAGAGGATTGTGAAAAATTGCAAGAGGACCTTAATAAATTGGAAGACTGGACATTCAAAAGGCAGATGAAATTTAATGTGGAGAAGTGCAAAGTTATGCACCTAGGAAAGAACAATCCAGACTATGGTTATATGATGCAAGGTTCCACATTAGGAACCACCACCCAGGAAAAAGATTTAGACATCATTGTGGATAACACGTTGAAACCCTCTGTCCAGTGTGCAGTAGCAGCCAAGAAAGCAAATAGAATGCTAGGGAATCATAAGGAAAGGAATGGAGAATTAAACCACGAATATTATAATGCCTCTGTATCATTCCATGGTGCAACCGCACCTCAAATATCGTGTGCAATTCTGGTCACTGTATCTTAAAAAGGATATAGCAGAATTAGAAAAGGTACAGAGAAAAGTGACAAAAATGGTAAAAAGGGTGGAAGGATAGCCCTACGAGGAGAGGCTAAAAATGTTAGGGCTCTTAAACCTGGAAAAGAAACAGCTGAGGGGAGATATGATAAAGGTCTAGAAATTAATGAATGGAGTGGAATGGGAAAACAAAGATCAATTGTTTACACCATCAAAATGGAGAAAGACTAGGGGACATGCAATGAAGCTACAGTATAATCCATATAAGACTATTAAGAGAAAATATTTTTTCACTCAACACGTAATCAAACTCTGGGATTTGTTACCGGAATGTAGTAAAAATTGTTAGTGTAGCTGGGTTTAAAAAAACGTTTTGACAAGTTTCTGGAGGAAAGGTCCATAAACCATTATTAAAGGGAACCAGGGAAATCTACTGTGTGTCCCAATGCAAGCATTTTGGAACCTGTCTCTTCTGGGAAAACTGCGACCTAGATTGGCCACTGTTGGAAAAAGGAAACAGCTTGATGGACTTTGGTCTGACCCAGTATGGCATATCTTATGTTCTTATGTATGGGGCGTTATCAGGAAGAGAGGAGGAGCCATGAGTGCTAGAAGCAGCAGGACTGGAGAGAACAAGGATTCCGCTGCCCAAACAAGAGGAGCAGGACCCACAATGGCACTACTCGGGGCTCAGATGCTGGCAGGGCTCTTATTCCCTGCTGGCAGAAGTCAGCTGTAGGACTCATGGCAGGATGACCCAGGGTTCAAGTTCCCATAGGGCCCTCATCTCCTAATGGTTAGAAGCAGAGGGCTTGCCCATTCCTTCTGATCTTGGGCAAGTCACTTAACCTTCCACCTCCTCAGATACAAACTCAGATATTCTAAGTCCACAATATATACCCCAACTACTATTTTCATGTAATCATATTACATATATGAAAGCTGTTCATCTTTCAGATCCATACAGTTCAACAACGGCAACATCCTCTTCCTACTATCTTAATCTATAAACTTATACAACAGAACATATTTTTCTTACGCACATATACATTTAGAATCACACTTCTGACCACTGGTGAAAGATTAGAGATAAATGGTAACCAGATTGTAATGAATTATTCAGTTGCCCGCCCACCCACCCTTTTCTTTTGCCACCATCCTTTCCAACTCCATCAAATTGCACATGGCATTTGTTCATTGGATAATTGCAGGCCTTTTTTCAGATATCCAATTAGCCAGTTTTACCTTTTTTAACAATTTGGAAACCCTGATCACCGAGCGACTGCTGAAGACCACTCAAAGAGGGCACATTTGAATACTTCCCAAACACATTTCTTCCACCGGAACCAGCTTCACTCCAAATAGAACTCTCATATCAGTGCACTCTCTCCTTCAGAGTCCTTGTATTTTCCCACAGAGCCAGAAACGACATGACAGTGTATCCCGTCCCTTAGTACATTGTTTACATATATTACTTCCTGCCAACCCTGCTTTAAATCAATCGAGAAACAGGGATGGAAACCTCCATAGTCAGCCGGAACCTCCAACAGAGGAAAATAAAACAGATCGATCCCCAGCCTTTCCCCTTACCTCTCTCCCCTTTCCCCCTCCTCCTTTGTTCCACCCTTCCCCTCCCTATTTTCCTTTTTCATATATTTTTAAAGCAAGAAATGTTTTTTTATGATAAACCCTCTTCTCAATCTATCCTAATGGACTATTTGTATTACTTATATTGATTTTTAGCAGTCCCTCTTCATACAGCATTTTTGTTTTTATTTTTAAGTATATCTTTGTTTTTTTAGGTTTTTCATCAATTGGCTTTTTCAATAGCGCACGCAAGCTGTTGAGTAGACATTTGGTAACATGGCTTTCACTTCTTATTAAATACCGGTACTTAGGGGCATGTTTACTAAAAGGCATTAGCTGCTACTGCTGTGCTAAATGCAGATTGATCCGTTGGTGGTAGTAGCTAACATGGGATAAATACAAATATTGTGGCATTTTTCTATGATATCTGCATTTCACATGGTGGACCCAGGGGGGATGGGATCGGGGCAGGGAGTAGGTGTGCCGATCATCATCAGCCATCAGACGATGGCTGCCAAATTGGGCCCCATTTCTGCTGCAGATAACACCACCTCAAGATGTGGTGGTTAGCTGCAACAGACACTGTTGTGGGGCTGATCGTGGCTGTGATCACCTCCCCCAGTGCCGACTGGGTCCCCCCTACCCTCAGATCACTGTCGGTACCATGGTCATGATGTGCGTTGGGAAAAAGAAAGTTACAAGTGCAATATTAGGGAGGATGTAGGCTTTGGTTTCTCTGTGGACAGTAAGAAATGTGCCCCAAGCACACATTTGGGATGGCATCAACTGACCAGTTCAGGATACAGAAGGATGAATGGGAATAGGCTGAAGTGCCTGCACTATGGCTTGGGCAGCAGCGTAGTCATTGTGAACTGTGATTTCCCATATTATGGGAAGGGAGGTACAAGGGCCAGGAAGCTCTGGAGACCACACCTGCTCAGGGAAGTGTGTACATGGGGATAATAAGATTGGAAGGCACCCCCATAGGCCACCATATAGAACATAGAACACTATCACTGTTCTGAGCTCAATAGCAGAGGGGGGTGAGGGGCACAGCCATCCACCTACATAAGGCCCCCATGCTCTCTTCTACCAGGAGGTGCTCTGAGAGAACACCACATGGAGATGGTGAATCCCAAACACTTCAAAGGCCAAGCACCCCAGCTGCCATGGAAACAATGACCCATCAGACCAGGGGAAAAAAATAAATCAAAAGAACTCCCCAGGTTCGTGGATTTCTTCTGCCCATGGGCTAGGGAACCCGGCCGAGGATACCAATCAGTGAGTTCCAACATTGGAGACACACACTCAGTGACAAAAATATTATGTAACTACTCAGAGCTGGTAGGCCTCAGCCACATCCTCCCTTGGTCAGAGTGAGGTGACCATCTGCCCACAGAACCCATGGTAGTGGCCTGGCCCCCCTCAGGTGCATGTATGCACTGCTACATGCCCGCCCCCCCATGCAGCAGGAGCAGGGATCAGATGGCTCTTATGCTGCCACACCGTCATGTTGCTGGTAGGTACATCACCTAATTTGCATTCTCCCCCCTCCCCATTCTCTGCTAGCTCCAACTCTAGCTATGAGGCCAGTACTGGCTGCTGCACAGAGCACAGGCCCTATATCCTGACAGCACACACCAGCAACCCCCTGACAGCTAGCCATTGCATATGCTAACATTAACAATGGTCTGACAGGACAGCTGTTGATGTGCCTATGAATGTTTGCCCACTGTCCCAGCAGGGTCATCCCTGAACTGCACACTCTGGTTTTGCAGCAGTCAGCCCCTCCAAAATGGTTTAGTGTGGTGACCTAAGCAGGCACCTTGGCATTCAACTCACATCTCCAATTACCCCAAAATTATTTTATGTGTTTGCACTGCTTTTGCCTTTCATATTTCCTAATACTCACATTCTAACCACATGGTCAGTGCGCGGGAGCATGGCAAGTGCAGCTAGTGCCTGGTCAGAAGCTGGTGTTAGCTACACCCACGCTAGTAGCATGGTTGTGTAGCATGCATGTGGCTACCATGCCCATCCCAGCTGCACAATCTGACTGCCCACTCTCTGCCTTGACCCTGCCTATTCACATGCTATGCTGCTAGTGTGGGATTTTTAGCACAGTTGCCTTTGGGCCGAACACTCCCTGCTACAGTGCAGCCCAGAGTATGTAAATCCCACACTAAACCCTGCACTACCAGCTAACGCACGTCAGTAAACATGCTCCTATGTATCTGTTATCTCCC
The DNA here is from genome assembly GCA_033557465.1 of Ichthyophis bannanicus. NCBI lineage: Eukaryota > Metazoa > Chordata > Amphibia > Gymnophiona > Ichthyophiidae > Ichthyophis > Ichthyophis bannanicus. The sequence goes on along the minus strand of CM066036.1, from coordinate 604,978,094 downwards.
TTTATAAAACAGCTTACCCCCACCTACCCACCTATTCTGAATGTGCCTTTCAATTATGCTAGCCAATCAAAAAATCTCCCCATTATTCTGCATCTGTTGCACTAACTGATCCAACACTGCCGCAAACAGAAGTGGCTATAATGGACATCCTTGCCTCAATATCCTAGGCCAGAGTAAATCTACCCATATAGACTTGATCTTTAAACATGCTGCAGGATCCGTATAAATTATCTGAAATCACTGTTGAAACAGTTCTCTCAGCCCCAGTTTCTCCAGCATTTTGAACAGGAAGAGCCAATAAACTGTCAAACAACTCAGAATCTATAGCTAGCAGAATGATAGAGTCCTATCCTAATCTGGCCTTCCAAATGAAGTTCAGAACTTTTTGGATGTTATCTGATGTTAGCCTTTCAGAAACAAATCCAAATTGTTCATGGAGAAGCAGTTATCCAAGTTTGTAACTGAATTTGCCAAGATTTTTGTTAGAATATTAAAGTCGAATCCTAAGAAGAGAATGGGTCTATATGATCCACAATGGGCAGGGTGTTTGCCTTATTTAAGTATTAGGGCTACTCCTGCCACTTTCATTGGCTCAGGTAGCCTTTTTCCCAATCCCAGGGAGTTACATAGCCTCACCAGCAGTTGCACTAAGATGTTTAAAACATTTGTAAAATCCTGCCAAAAATCCATTCAATCCCCGCACCTTTCTTGACTGGAAGGACTTTACAGGCAGCAGAACTTCCTGCACTGAATCGGGTTATCAAGAATCACTATCTTCCTCTGATAATGATGGCAATTCTACAGAATCTAAGTACTGTGCTATTTCCACCCTGGCAATCTTGCTTTCAAGGATATAGAGTTCCCTATAAAATTCAACATTTCTCTCTCAAATCTGTACTGTTCTAAACAGTTCCTTTCATGGTTTATCCTTTATTTTGACTCTGTGAATGCATTCTTGCAATATTTTTAATCCTCACGCTATAAGTCTAGAGGCCTTGTTGCTAAATTCAAAGTAGTTTTGTTGTGGACAGCACAGTTGAAAGTCAATTTTATTGAGCTTTAGATCCCACTGGGCAACAAAATTTTACAAAAGTCATGTTACTGAAATAAAAATAGTCATTTCTTATCAATTTTTATATGCTGAACACGAATATGACAGTAAAATTGCAAAGTTGGCTCTAGTTTTTTTTGTAATCTACAAGAATTAATGTTTACATCACGAAATGCATGTCAATAGTAAATATAATAGGCCTTCGGTTAATACCTGTAAAAAAACAAGTCACAGACTACTACTTAGATTTTTTCGCCTGTCTCTTGTACAGCTGTTCGGGAGCTTCACTGGGGAGTGTCCAGCAGTAGTCAGCCAGTATTGTAGTGGACCATTTTCCCTGGTATCCTTGCTCCATCGTTGCGATATCCTGGTGAAAACGTTTACCCTGTTCATCACTAACCATACCACAGTGGTCAGGAAAGAAATCGAGATGGGAATCAAGGAAATGGATCTTTAGAGACATATTGCAGCCAAGTTTCTGATACTGCATCAGCATGACTTCTACTAGTTTAGAATGAAGCCCCAGCGGAGCATTTCCCCAGCTTTCCATGAAAGCCTTTGGGAATGCTGGCATGCATGCGCAGTTCCCTTCCCTCCTAAAGGTGCCATCTTACCTCAGTCAAATGACATAGCTAAGAAGAGCACACAAAAATGTAAAAACACAAACTATGTACAACTGCAACTCCAAGGGGAGGAGGGAGGGTTGTGAGGACTGATTCCTGCTGCTCCTGGAGAACACCTGTTACAGGTGAGTAACTACTCTTTCTCCAGGACCAAGCAGGAAGTCAATCCTCACATATGGGTGACTCCCAAGCTCTGGGCTACCGAGTAACCCAGGCTGAACAAGAGAACTCCCTCTAGTCCCAGCAGCAAAGAAAGGCTTTTCAAGGACACAACCTCCACCGGTAGCCCAACAGAGGGCAGGAGGGCAGGAGTTGCCTAAACCTCAAAGAGATTCCGGAGTACTGCTTGGCCAAAAGCACTGTCCCTACGGGACTCCCTCTCCAGACAGTAGTGGGCTGCAAAGGTCTGGCTTGAAGACCAAGTTGCAGCCCTGCAGACGTCTACCAAGGGCACAGAGCAGAGATGAGCCACTGAGGCAGCCATTGCCCTGACACGATGGGCCGTGACCATACCCTGCAAAGGAAGGTCAGCCGCCTTGTAAGCCCAGGTGATACAGTCAGCCACCCAGATGGACAAGGTACGCTTGGACACAGCCAACCCCAACTTATTGGGGTCAAAGAATACGAAGAGCTGAGTAGCCCTTCTATGCCCCTGCGTACGGTCAAGGTAGAAGGATAAGGCCCTCCTACAGTCCAGGGTATGCAGGACTGCTTCAGCCTGGCTTGCATGAGGCCTAGGGAAGAATGTTGGAAGAACCACCTCCTGGTTGAGGTGGAAAGAGGAGACAACCTTAGGGATGAACTTGGGATAAGTCCTGAGGACTACCCTGTTCCTATAAATCCTGGTGTAAGGCCTATCACAGACCAGGGCCTGACGCTCACTCACTCGCCTAGCCGAGGTAAGGGCTGTCAGGAAGAGTGTCTTCCAGGAGAGGAAGCGCAGTGAACAAGTAGCCATCGGCTCAAAGGGTGGGCGAGTCAGTTGCTGCAAGACCACATTCAGCTCCCACTCAGGAGCAGGAGGACGGATGGGGGGCTTGAGCAAAAGCAAGCCCCTGAGAAAGCGGGACACCAAGGGGTGACCTGACAAAGAACGTCCCTCCACCAGTGAGTGGTGAGCTGCTAAAGCTGAGAGGTGGACCCAAACAGAATTGGACTTAAGTCCCTGATTTGATAAGTGCAGTAAGTACTGAAGCACTACTGGCACAGTACAGGAGAAAGGATCCTCTGTACGTAGCTGACACCACACAGAAAACCTTTTCCATTTGAGAGCATAGGCTTTCCTAGTGGACTGTTTTCGGGAGGCTAGGACAACCTCCTCAACTTCCTGAGGCAGGCCCCAGGGAGCCAAGACTACCCTTGCAGCCTCCAGGCCATCAAATCGAGAGTCTTGAGATTGGGGTGTAGTAAGGAACCCTGCTCCTGAGAGAGCAGGTCGGGTTGCAACCCCAGAGGCAGTGGGGGATCCACCGCCAGTTGAAGCAGAAGAGGAAACCAAGGCTGTCTCGGCCATCTGGGAGCTACCAGCAGGACTGAGGCCTTGTCCCGAAGAATCTTGAACAGAGTTCGGGCCACCAATGGTGTGGGAGGAAACGCATACAGGAGGCCCTGAGTCCAGGACATCAGAAAAGCATCTGGTGCGATCCTCAAAGGATGTGGTTGCCTGGAGCAGAACTTGGGTAGCTGCTTGTTTAGTGGACTGGCAAAAAGATCTATCCAAGGGAGACCCCCACTAAAGGAAGATCTTTTTAACTACCAAGGGATGCAGCTGCCACTCGTGGGGCTGCAGAATCCTGCTCAACCGGTCAGCCAGGCAGTTCTCCTGGCTTGGGAGGTACACCGCCTTGAGAAGCATGTGGTGCTTCAGGGCAAAGGAACAAAGGTCCTGAGTTTCTCGACAAAGGATCTGGGACCCAGTGCCGCCCTGCTTGTTCACATAAAACATGGCCACCTGGTTGTCTGTTTGAATCAAGACTGAGCGGTGAGCCAGGGTTGGAGAAAAAACTCTGAGAGCCAAGCGGATAGCTCGAAGTTCCAGCAGATTGATCTGTTGGGCTGCCTCCCAGGAAGACCAGAGGCCTTGGGTGCACTTGTCCAGACAATGAGCGCCCCAGCCCTTCAGAGAGGCGTCGGTGGTGAGGACCACTGAATATTCTGGCATTTGGAAAGGCATTCCCTTGAGTAGATTGGGTGGATGTAGCCACCAGCTGAGGGAGGCCAAAAGGTGTTTGGACACCTTTATCCTGTCTCGTAAGTGGCCTATGGCTTGAGACCACTGAGTTTGAAGGCACCACTGTGCAGGCCTCATATGGAGCCTGGCATTGGGAGTCACATGTACTGTCGAAGCCATGTGACCCAGAAGCCTGAGGCAGAGTCTGGCGGAGACCAGGGACCTGTTCAGAAACTGCTTTGCCACGTCCATCAGTCTTTGAGCCCTGTCTTCTGACAAGAATGCCTTTGCCAGTTGAGAATCCAACCTTGCCCCTATGAACTCCAAGTTCTGGGAGGGGAGCAAAGTGGACTTTGCGAAGTTTATGACAAAGCCCACCCTTTGGAGCAGAGCAATGGTGTTGAGGGTGGCTTGTCTGGCCTCCAGGGACGTCTGATCCCTGATGAGCCAGTCGTCCAGATAGGGAAAGACAAAGATGCCTTGATTTCTCAGGTAGGCCGCAACCACTGCCAGGCACTTGGTAAAGACCCTGGGAGCAGAGGACAGGCCAAAAGGCAGTACTCTGTACTGATAATGGTTTCCTCCCACAATGAACCTGAGGTACTTTCTGTGGTCTGGATGAATGAGGATGTGAGTGTACGCATCCTTTAGATCTAAGGAGCATAGCCAATCTCCCTGCTGGAGGTAGGGCAGAAGTGTTCCAAGAGTAAGCATTTTGAACTTTTCTTTCTCTAGGAACTTGTTCAGGTTTCTGAGGTCCAGAATGGGTCAAAGGCCACCGGTTCTTTTGGGTATCAGGAAATACCTGGAGTAGAATCCATGACCTTGCAAGTGGGGAGGCACAGGCTCCACCGCCCTGTCCACCAACAGACTATGAAGCTCTTGTAGCAGGAGGTCTGTGTGCAGGGGAGGCCTTGGAGGCTCTCCTGGAAAATATGGTGGTGGCAGTTGGTGAAAATGGAGGGCATAGCCATTTTGAACTATGTCCAGCACCCAACTGTCCCCAGTGATAAGGGGCCACTGGTGGGAAAAGAGGGCGAGGCGACCTCCTGTGCAGGGTGGGGAGAGCAGTGGAGAAGAGGCTACACTCAAGGAGTCAAAAACCCCACCCTGCTGAGTGGTAGCAGGGGCCTGAGGCTTGGGGGTCCTCTGCCTACAGGGCCCATTACCCTGGCCCTTGGGCTTGCTAACCCTGGGGGGCAGGTTGGGCAGCCTGATATTGAGGGTACTGTTTGTAGGCAGTGCCCTTCCTTGGGTAAAAGAGCTTTTTACCTGTGCCCTCCTTCTTATGTGAAGGGGCAGAGGTCTTCCTCGACAGCCTTGTCCGGGTAAGGTGCTCTGTCTCGAGCTGAGCGGCCTTCTCGGTCACGGGTTTGCCAAAAAGGTTCTCACCTCGGCAGGCGGCATCGACCAACTTGTCCTGAACCCATGGCTCGAGGTCCGATGACTGCAGCCACGCCTGGCGTCGAGCCGCGATGCTGGCAGCTGCTACTCGGGCCGAAGCCTCAAAGCCATCGTAGGCGGCGCGGGAAATGAACTTCGATCATTCCCGAATCCCCGAGGACAAGGTCTGAAATCTCTGCAAGGGTTCCCCGGAGAGACCAGCAGAGAAGCCGGCCAGTTCTTTGGCCAGGTCCCGCAAGTACATGCCCATGTACAGCTGGTAAGACTGGAAATGGCAAGCAAGCATCGACCCCTGGAAGCACTTCCTACCGACGCCATCGAGGTTGCGGGCCTCCCTGCCGGGGGGGCACCGCAGCATGCATCTTCTGGCTCTTCAGACAATGCATGGCCGATTCCACAACCATGGAATGGTGTGGTAGTTGTGCTTTCTGGAAACCAGGGCTTTTGCGGAGTCGATAAATGGAATCGACTCGCTTGCTCAGAACCGGCGCCGAGGCCGGGGCCTCCCACATCCGGAAGAGGAGCCGTTCCAGCATCGGAGGAACCGGGACAGTAAAGGCCTCCTTCGGAGGAGTCTCGGCTCGAGGCTCTTCCTCGGGATCGGCAGGGATAGCCAAGGCAGCGGCCATATCCCAGATGAACTCCGAGAACCTAGTGTCCTCCGGAGGGGATCTACTCCGGGGATCAGACTGCGGTGAGTCCGACGGGACGCACCGAGTCTTAAAAGTATCGGGAGACTCCTCATCCTCCGTCTCCCAGGCGGACTCGTCCGAGGAGGAGTCAGGTTCCGACCCCGCGGGGCCCCGAGGCACCCGCCTCGACGCCGGGGGCACCGGTGTCGACACCCTCGGTCCCGAACGGGAGGTCGAGGGAGACCTCAACCGAGGATGACTTCGAGCCACGAGGGTCTCGAGTATCGGCTCGGTCTCCGGGGTTGACTTCGAAGTCGACGTCCCGGTGGTCGGGGCAGATGCACCAGGCAGGCTGGCCATCAGTGCCATCGGGGCAGTGCACCAGGCAGGCTGGCTCATCAGTCTGCACTCCAAGGCTGTCATCCTGAGACTCAGCTCGGGAGACGCAGCAGCCACCGACTCGAGCCCCGGCAGCGCCGGGCCCGACGTCGGCTCTCTGAGAGGAGAATCCACAAGGACTATGGTGCTTACGTGTCCAGCAGACTCTGGCTCCACGCGAGGAACTTTGGCAGGCTTCTCTTGGTCCAGGGCCCGGGACGGCGGTCGGGGGTCGGGGGTCTTAGACCTGGCCCTCGAGGGACCAGGGACCTCCTCTGACGCCGCCCTGGCGAGCCACTTCTTCCTCTTACATTCCCGGTTGGGGGAACCCCTATCCGAGGAGCTTCGATGGCGCTCGGGATCGGAATCCCGAGATGTCGAGGCCTCAGACGAGGTCCGGGCCCAGCCAGAGGCAGAGTCCGAGAAAAACCTTTCCTTTTGATGCTGTCGACTCTTTAGTGCCTTGGAAGACGTCTTCCCACATGGTCCACACAACTTTGGGTCGTGGTCAGGGCCGAGGCACCGAAGGCAGCAGTCGTGTGTGTCGGTGAGAGACAATTTTCTTACACCGATCACACTTTTTGAAACCACTGGAAGCCATCGGGGAAAAAATAGCCCCAGCGAGGTCAAAAGACCGGCCTTCCAGTGAAAAATGAAAAAAGGGCGCGAACGCCAGCCACGAAGGGCAAAAACCAAAAAATGAAGAAAACGGGCTTGATACCAGTGTACCGAACCCGGCGGGAGGGGAACCGACGTCGAACCGGAGAAAAAGAGCGAAAATCGCCGAAGAAAAAAATCACTTTTATCCGGGAGAACAGGACACACGTCCGATGGGCTTCTCGGAAAAAAAGAGACTGAGGTAAGATGGCACCTTTAGGCGGGAAGGGAACCGCGCATGCGTGCCAGCATTCCCAAAGGCTTTCATGGAAAGCTGGGGAAATGCTCCGCTGGGGCTTCATCGGCGCCGATGACACCCATATGTGAGGACTGACTTCCTGCTTGGTCCAGGAGAATAAAAGTTACATGTAACAGTACCTTAAACTGTCTCACACAGTCTGAAATATTTTAAATGCTCAACCTTTCCGAATGCGTATAGTACACTGCTGAAGTCAGATGGCTTCAGCAGCCGTCTGGCAGTAGTATTGTATTGCATCAGAAAATGATGCAATCGACTCTGGATGATGTGTGCATGCTGGTATTATGCAATGTGATGCAATATTACATCATTCAAGGCTTATTTGGGATGTTGTTGATGTCCTACTGGATAAATTTACACGGTGAAACATCAAAAATGAACTACATGCAATATCTTCAAAATGAAAGCCAATAAAAATTTTTTTAATGTTATATTTGTGTTCAGCTTACCAAGATACTACAGATTAGGTAGGGCCTTTTAAAGTCAATAACGATTTCAGTGTTGACCAGTGTCCCTTATAGACTCTCATTCTGCTTTCATCTGGGTGAGGATCCTTTGCATTTCTGTAATCCTCTTATGAAAAGCTTCTGAGTTTTGAATCTTATTCCTTATATTGGTCTCTCATCTTTCCCTCTCCTTTCTATGATATGCTGCTACTGATATAAATTTCCCCCACATGAACTCTTTTAAGCAGTCCCACAGTGAGCCAGGTGATATGCCCTCAGTACCATTTTGATGCAAATATTCTTCAATAGTCTATGTTAACTGTTCTTTTCTCAGCCTCCTTCAATAGACTTTTATTCAATCTCCAATATTTGTGTTCCATCTCCCTTTCCCTACTACCAATTTCTATCCATGGTCGAGCATGGTCTGACCATGTGATGTTATCAATCCCATGCTTATGCGCCCTAGGTATCATTTTCTCCACTACAAATATATCTATCCATGAATAATTTGATTTAAGCTGTGACGTGGATTCAGTAGCAGGTTTTTCACTTTGGCTAGTTGGACTGCTACATTATTTGAGGCTATTTAGTTTGTAAAAATAGATTATAACAATTACACAGGTACACTACCAAAAAACTGCCTTCAGTTTTGCAACTGATTCCTATAGATTTTGGGGTGCTGAATTCAGGAAAAATAGCCAAAATGTTCCATCACGTCACGTTTTCTTGCAAAATTAGATTTCTATTGCTATTAGGGCAGCAATCCGGTTTCACCAAATATCCCTGCTTCCTTTGCTTGTGGGATAGCCGGGCCCGCGACCTACACTGGGGGAAAAAAGACTGGCCAATTCGGGAGTATTTGAGACCCGGTGAGAAAAATGTTCTTCATGAGAGCTTGGTACCTCGTGATAAAATTCTATTACCACCTCTCCACATTAAGTTGGGTCTCATTAAGCAATTCATCAAGTCCCTTCCAAAAGATGGTGAGTGCTTTCGGTACCTTTGCTCAAAGTTCCCCCGACTTTCTGAAGCAAAGCTAAAGGAAGGAGTGTTTGTTGGCCCTGATATAAGGAAACTCATTTCAGATGGAGCATTCGCTGAAACGATGTCTGAGAAGGAAAAAGAAGCCTGGGATTCCTTCAAGGATGTTGTTCTCAAATTCTTGGGGAACAGGCGGGATGAGAACTATAAGGATATTGTTGCCAGGATGCTCAATGCCTTCAAAGAACAAGGCTGTAACATGAGCCTGAAAGTCCATTTCTTGCACTCCCATGTGAACTACTTTCCCGAAAACTTGGGGGCGTACAGTGAAGAACAAGGTGAAAGGTTTCACCAGGACATCAAGGACGCAGAGAGAAGGTACCAAGGAAGATGGAACACCACTATGATGGCTGATTTCTGCTGGTTGCTGCTGCGGGAAACCCCAGATGAAAAATACGCCAAGCAGCGCACCAAGAGAAGCATTCGGGGGAAGAAGAAACGGGCCCACCAGGAGATTGATTGACCCAAGAATGACTTTAAAATCTAAACTGTGTTGACAAATATCGTGTTTTTACTAAACTTTGAAATAAAAATTTGCTAGTTATTACCACAGTGTCGGATCTCATTTATTAGAATTTTATTTTCACACCATCGGGTGTTTGTCTTCATGTATTGCAATGGTGCGGTTTGCGTTTTCTATTCTTACATACATACCTGTACAACATTTTTTGCACATTTCTTTGCTTTGCTTTGTGTCTAACCTCGCTCTTATATGCTCAATGTTTGTGCACATGTATGTGGCTGTTTTAAGTGCAGACAATTTTGCTACCATCACAGTGTGTTTTGTTGACATTACTCTATTCTTATGTGCTGCCTTGTTACAATTTTCTTTATTCTTATTTGAATAACTACTAAACAATTAGTATAAAGAATTCATCCAAGAAACTTTTATCTCGATCGCACTCAATCTGAAACGTTCACCTCAAACTGCTAACCCAATGTAGCAAAAAATCTGTACGTGATGGAGCAAATTGGTTACCAGATTTGGATTCAGCGCACCAAAAAACGTAAAAATCAATCGAAACATTAGAGGCAGTTTAAAAAAAAATTTTTTTAGTGTACCTGTGTTATCCACTTATGCTCATCATAACGAATCTTCTGAAGAATCAGGGCCAAATTCTCGTATTTTTCTTGGAGAATAACAGAGTGAGCAATAGGAACTGAAGCGAATGTGTTGCCATTATGAAGAAGAACACCTTTTATACTGTCTTTTGACGAATCAATGAACAGCCGCCATTCAGCAGGATCATACTGGAGTTTAAACGTTACCATCACTCTGTATATATCATTGCAAAATACCAAATCTTCCTCTTTGCTGAAATACTTCAAAAATTGTGTCTCGCGGTTGCGGTACCAATAAAAAGTTGTTCCTGGTGACAATAGATTTTTCTGTTTAAGCCGAGAACCTAGCAGTTGGGCAGCATCTTTTGGGAGTCCTAAATCCCGGACTAAATCATTCAATTCAGCTTGAGAGAAAAGTTCAGGTTTCGGATCTGGTTCAGTTTCAAACTCGGAAGTACTGGACTCATCGGGAAAAGCCATCTGATGAGTCTCATCATGATCAGAACCGTCCACACAAATATGATCCAAAGATTTTGGTGGTTCAGGCACAGGTACTTCGTTGCTATGAGGCATAGGCCTAATTGCTGAGGGAAGGTTGGGGTAACTTATTACGTTCTTATTTTTTAAGTTGTATCCCTTCACAATGCAAGAGCAAAAATAGCAGTCACTGCTGTGGTCTCTTTGTTCACGCCACATCATAGGTATTCTGAAACGAAATGCTTGTTTTTTACCTTTCATCCATAAGCGTAGATCTTCCTCACATGTCTTGCACACTTTGTGAGGAGCCCACGGTTTGTCTTGATCGCCTAACTTCAAACCGAAATAGGCGAAATATACTTTTTTAATAAATGCATAAATGTTCCTCTGCCGCTTTTTCACGGTATATTCCCCACAAATAAAACAAAAACTGTCCGGAGAGTTGACGCAACCTCTGGCTCTGTGAGCCATCACAAATACACAGCACTGCAAACTACAACTGTAGTGAACCACTTCGGAATAAAGCTGGATTACGACTGAGCAAACAAAAGGTAATAATGAACTTGCAAGAAACTGAAATTTGACAGGAACGTTCATGTCGCAACCACCGTGTTTGAGCGAGCGAACGAGGCGAGGCGAACAGGAAAGAACATGCGCCAGCGCGAGTACTGGATTTAGCCCCCGCCTCCCAATTGTCCTGTTAATGTATAAAATGAATACAAAACACTCTAAAATATCATGAGGGAGTGTTTCTAGTTAGTTAACCATTACAACCTCTATTTTGGGCCAAGAAAATAAACTGCAGTCGGCTAAAAAGAAATTATGTGAAATGTCCTTATATGGGTAAGAAATCTAATTTTGCAAGAAAACGTGACGTGATGGAACATTTTGGCTATTTTTCCTGGATTCAGCACCCCAAAATCTATAGGAATCAGTTGCAAAACTTGAGGCAGTTTTTTGGTAGTGTACCTGTGTAATTTGTGGAGACTTTAAAATTCTATCCATGCTATTAGGGCAGCAATCCGGTTTCACCAAATATCCCTGCTTCCTTTGCTTGTGGGATAGCTGGGCCCGCGACCTACACTGGGGGAAAAAAGACTGGCCAATTCGTGAGTATTTGAGACCTGGTGAGAAAAATGTTCTTCATGAGAGCTTGGTACCTCGTGATAAAATTCTATTACCACCTCTCCACATTAAGTTGGGTCTCATTAAGCAATTCATCAAGTCCCTTCCAAAAGATGGTGAGTGCTTTCGGTACCTTTGCTCAAAGTTCCCCCGACTTTCTGAAGCAAAGCTAAAGGAAGGAGTGTTTGTTGGCCCTGATATAAGGAAACTCATTTCAGATGGAGCATTCGCTGAAACGATGTCTGAGAAGGAAAAAGAAGCCTGGGATTCCTTCAAGGATGTTGTTCTCAAATTCTTGGGGAACAGGCGGGATGAGAACTATAAGGATATTGTTGCCAGGATGCTCAATGCCTTCAAAGAACAAGGCTGTAACATGAGCCTGAAAGTCCATTTCTTGCACTCCCATGTGAACTACTTTCCCGAAAACTTGGGGGCATACAGTGAAGAACAGGGTGAAAGGTTTCACCAGGACATCAAGGACGCAGAGAGAAGGTACCAAGGAAGATGGAACACCACTATGATGGCTGGTTGCTGCTGCGGGAAACCCCAGATGAAAAATACGCCAAGCAGCGCACCAAGAGAAGTATTCGGGGGAAGAAGAAACGGGCCCACCAGGAGATTGATTGACCCAAGAATGACTTTAAAATCTAAACTGTGTTGACAAATATTGTGTTTTTACTAAACTTTGAAATAAAAATTTGCTAGTTATTACCACAGTGTCGGATCTCATTTATTAGAATTTTATTTTCACACCATCGGGTGTTTGTCTTCATGTATTGCAATGGTGCGGTTTGCGTTTTCTATTCTTACATACATACCTGTACAACATTTTTTGCACATTTCTTTGCTTTGCTTTGTGTCTAACCTCGCTCTTATATGCTCAATGTTTGTGCACATGTATGTGGCTGTTTTAAGTGCAGACAATTTTGCTACCATCACAGTGTGTTTTGTTGACATTACTCTATTCTTATGTGCTGCCTTGTTACAATTTTCTTTATTCTTATTTGAATAACTACTAAACAATTAGTATAAAGAATTCATCCAAGAAACTTTTATCTCGATCGCACTCAATCTGAAACGTTCACCTCAAACTGCTAACCCAATGTAGCAAAAAATCTGTACGTGATGGAGCAAATTGGTTACCAGATTTGGATTCAGCGCACAAAAAAACGTAAAAATCAATCGAAACATTAGAGGCAGTTTAAAAAAAAATTTTTTTAGTGTACCTGTGTAATGAGAAACAACATTAAGGTGGAGGAAAAAGACCTCAGTCTAAATAATGAGCATACTTTATGCCTGCTCATATATGCTCAATATGTAACATCAAAGGCCATAAAAACTTCCCAAATGCAATATACAAAACTTCTACAACAATATCAGTCCCAGTAGGACCGAGTGGTAGAAAATATGCATAAAAGGATTTAGAACATCCACTTGTCTTATTTAAAGTTGTTCTGCAAAAATAATACTTCCAGACTTGATCACTCCTCTTGATCACCCCAACGCTGCCAGTGTTTCGCTAGACATTGCTTCAGGGAGCGGGCAAAGGAATTGCAATTTTTGCGTTCGAGAGCCAGTTTCACTTCCATGAGCCCTGCTGCGCATTACTAGCGCTCGATGTTCAGTTCCTCCGAATGCTGGCAGCATTAGGGTGATCAAGAAGATTTCAGTTATGCAGAGCTCAAAATTTATTTTAAATTGCAACATCTTACAAATCTAGTTTTCTTTTCTACTAAACCCGAGATCGTCTGCACCACAGGAAAATGTTTATACACAATACGTTATATTTTAGAGCTCAATGGGGAATACTGTGTAATGAAGTGAATAAACTTGTTATCAATGTTATCAGGGTCAACCTGTCTCGGATGGAGAAGCCACTCTCTATCGTTAAAGTGTGCCCACCTACTACAAAACCAGGACGACCCCTCGCCAGGAATTCAGCTTTCAGCCTCTTAGACTGAGGCTTAAATTCAACTAATGATGAATAATTTCATCTAAAACAAATAAGATGGAAATAAGGCAATCCTCGCAAAGTCGCAAAGGGTGAGCACTCAAAGTGCCAAAAGGTATTGCAATCAGTCACTTTTCTGTAGACTGTAGTGTATCAAGTCCCTTCCTTTATGGAAACCAATAGATCCAAAAAAGAAATCTTCTCCCTATCAAAACTTAAAGAAAACTGAATATTGGGATCCCTTGAATTTAATCAAGCATGAAATTGTACAAGAAGGTCAGATATGCCCTCCCATAATAAGAAAACATCATCTATATAACACCACCATATCTTTATAAGGAGATGAGTGTATCCACTTAGTTTCATATGCTCCCATAATGAGATTAGCTATCAAGAGAGCAAACGTGGCACCCATAGCCACCCCCTCTATCTGATGATAAATTCAATCTTCCTACACAAAAAATTATATTTAAGGGTTAAGGAGGTTAGATCCATCAGAAACATCACATGATCATTTGATAGATCACCCGACCTATGAGAGTTTCCTTAATTGAAAATGCATCATCCTGTGGAATACTAGTGTACAGAGAGGACACATCCAACATAGCTAACAAAATATTCGCATGTGTACAATATTCTTTAGTCACAGTTATTATATTGAGAAAATAGGTTGTATCCCTAATATATGATGGAATAGACTTTAATAAGGGACGCAAAAAAAAATCAATATAAACGGATAATGGTTTGAGCACAGACCCCTTAGTAGACACAATTGGTCGTCCTGGTGGATTATTCAAACATGTGTGTACTTTTGGGAGTAGATAGAGCAGTTCAACTCCTTAATGTACAATATCTCCAAAGAAAAAGAGTCCAGTGAAATGGCTTTGGACAATAGATACACACATATTTGACACACAAAAAAAAATCAAACAAAAACAATTAAAGGAAATAGTATAAAAACTGGGACATTCCTAGGACATGATTATTTAATAGCAAAAAGACCACTGTCCATCCCACATATAATATCCAAAAACAAAAGAGATAAACACCTTGTGTCTCAACATTCCTATTTTTGTCAGAGATATTACCTTGAGTAGAACCATCCACTCTCGTAGTAATTACTCCTTTTATTCGTTTTTTAAGAAGGGAATCCCCCTCAGCATTAAAATTTCAATTATAATACCACAACTATCCTGAAATTTAGTAGTATTAAATCACTTATCTTCATTTAATGTTACATGACCAGTCCTTCGGGAATAATTTTAAAGCCCAGTGTCATACAACACCATTAAATCATCTTTCATTAACCGCTGGTCGAAAGAAAATGACGTCCAAATTCATTGTACACCACGTCGTGTTTGAAGCCATGACTCTCTTGGCCCTTCTTCCTGCATCATACGTCACTAGCCCACACACTTCCCTTCCTCTCTTTAAAGGGAATCCACCATCAGCTGATTTACCAGCCGAGCCACCATTAATTATGATCCAAAACATCAGATCAAGAGTTGTCTTAACTAGTCAAACTCCACCAATCAAGAGCCTGATTGAGCCCCTTTGGGGTAATCGTCTGCAACCGGTAAATCCACGCCTGTTCTTTAAACTGAAGACGAGATAAACGATCACCTCCCCGGGGCAATTCAGGAACAAAATCAATAATTTGCCAAACCAGATCCTGAAAAGAATGACGATGTTCCTGGAAATGTGCCACCACCGGAGTTGTACTTACATTTGTGTTAATCCGAGAACGATGCTCTTGTAAGCGTTGATGATTTAGCGGTGTTGGATGACACCGGGCTTTAAAATTATTACAGAAGGACTGGCCGTGTAACATTAAATGAAGATAGAAACATAGAAACAAGATGACAGAAAAAGACCACATGGCCTATCTAGTCTGTCCTTCCATATCAACAACTACAACAGTCCACTTTTGACCTTTAGAGATCCTCTGTGTTGGTCCCATGCTTTTTTGAATTCAGTTACTGTCCTCATCTCTACCACTTCCACTGGGAGACTATTCCACGGATCCACTACTCTTTCCGTAAAGAAATATTTCCGCATATCACTCCTGAATTTATCTCCCTTCACCCTCATCCCATGTCCCCTCGTAGCAGAACTTGCTTTCAATTGAAAGAGGCTCTCTCCCTGAACATTTATGCCACGGAGGTATTTAAACATCTCAATATCACCTCTATCCCGCCTTTCCTCTAAGGTGTACATATTAAGATCCTTAAGTCTGTCCTCATATGCTTTATAATGAAGCCCACTAATCATTTTAGTAGCCACTGCACCGACTCCATCCTGTTCACATCCTTTTGAAGGTGCGGTCTCCAGAATTGCACACTATACTCCAAATGAGGTCGCACCAAAGACTTATACAGAGGCATTATCACCTCCTTTTTTCTGCTAGCCATTCCTCTCCGTATGCACCCAAGCATCCTTCTAGCTTTTTGCCGTCGCCTTTTCTACCTGTTTAGCTACTTTAAGATCATCAGACACAACCACGCCTAGGTCCCGCTCTTCTTTAGTGGACAAAAGTACTTCACTTCCTATACTGTATTGCTCCCTTGGATTGCTGCAGCCCAAATGCATGACCTTACATTTTTTAACATTAAATCCCAACTGCCAAATTCTAGACCATTCTTCAAGCTTAGCTAGATCCCTCCTCATGGTGTCTACTCTATTGCAGATTTTGGTATCATCTGCAAAGAGGCAAACCTTACCCGACAGCCCTTCCGCTATATCACTAACAAAGATGTTAAAAAGAATCAGACCAAGGACAGATCCCTGGGGCACACCACTGGTAACATCCTTCTCCTCAGAGTGAGCTCCATTTACTTGTACTCTTTGTCGCCTCCCACCCAACCAATTTCTAACCCAAGCAGTAACTTTAGGGTCCATCCCTAGGGTGCTCAGTTTGTTTATAAGTCGCCTGTGAGGAACAGTGTCAAAAGCTTTACTGAAATCTAAATACACCACATCTAGAGCTCTCCCTCGGTCCAATTCCCTGGTCACCCAGTCAAAGAAATCAATCAGATTTGTCTGACAAGACCTGCCTCTGGTGAATCCATGCTGCCTCGGATCCTGTAATCCGCTGGACTCCAGAAACCTCACTATTTTCTCTTTCAGCAGCGTTTCCAATAATTTACTCACCACCGAAGTTAAACTAACTGGCCTGTAGTTTTCAACCACATCCTTACTTCCGCTTTTGTGTAAAGGCACCACATGAGCCTCTCTCCAGTCCTTTGGCACCACTCCCGACTCCAACGAGGCATTGAAAAGGTCAGTCAATGGAGTTGCTAGAACGTCCCCAAGTTCCCTCAGTATTCTAGGGTGTATCCCATCCGGTCCCATCGCTTTGTCTACTTT
Organism: Ichthyophis bannanicus; assembly: GCA_033557465.1. NCBI lineage: Eukaryota > Metazoa > Chordata > Amphibia > Gymnophiona > Ichthyophiidae > Ichthyophis > Ichthyophis bannanicus. The sequence continues at coordinate 604,961,452 of CM066036.1, read as the reverse complement.
AAGTTGAGCTAGTTTCTCACGAACACAGTCTTCTGAAAATTGTTCAAGATGTCCCTCGCTTCTGTTCCTATTTGTGGGTGTTTTCTGAGGTCCTGCTCCTGGTTCTTCATCTGTGAACACAGAACAAAAATATTTGTTAAGCAATTCCGCTTTATCCTTATCAGCTTCTACATATCCCCCCCTACACCCTTGAGTCTGACAATACCACTTTTGCCCTTCCTCTTCTAATATATCTGAAAAATGTCTTATCCCCCCATTTTATTGCATTGGCTATTTCCTCCTCCTTTTGAATCTTTGCCTTCTTGACTACTTTGCTAGCTTCTCTAAGTTTTTCCAAATACAGATGCCTGTCTTCCTCTCTCTGTGATCTCTTGTATTTCATGAAGGCCTCCCTCTTTTTCTTCACTTTTTCAGCTACTTCCTTAGAAAACCATAGCGGTCTCCTTTTCCTTTTGCCTTTATTTACCATTTTAACAAAAAGGTTGGTTGCCCTTAAAATATCCCCTTTCAGTTTTGCCCACTGTTTTTCTACATCCCCCAGCTGTTCCCATCCCACTAACGACTCCCTGAGGTATTGGCCCATCTTCGCAAAGTTAGTCTTCCTAAAGTCTAAGATCCTCACCTTGGAATGGATTCTAACAGCCCTAGTCCTAATACTGAACCACACCATCTGGTGATCACTGGATGCAAAATGATCTCCCACTACAACATCAGAAACACTTTCACCATTGGTAAGCACCAAGTCCAGTATGGTCCCTTCACGTGTGGGGTCTGTTACCAATTGCCTGAATAGTTCTCCCTGTAGAGAATCCAGGATCTCCTTACTTCTAGATGATACTGCAGCAGGAATGTGCCAATCAACATCTGGCATATTGAAATCTCCTATCAGTAGCACTTCCCCTTTCCTAGCAATGCTGCGTATGTCTTCAATTAACTCTCTGTCCACCTCTTCCTCTTGTGAGGGAGGTCTGTATATCACACCAATGCAAATAGATTTCTCTTTCCCTCTTTCTAGTTTAACTCACAATGCCTCCTCTCTCCCTTTTAAGCTCTGTAATTCCAAAGCTTTAATAGTAGTTTTTACATATAGTGCCACTCCTCCTCCCCTTCTTCCTACCCTGTCCTTTCTGAATAAAGTATAGCCAGGTATAGTTACATCCCAGTGATGGTTTTCTGTGAACCATGTTTCTGTAACTGCCACTAAATCCAAGTCAGCCACTCCCACCAAAGCTTCAACATCAGGGATTTTATTTCCCATGCTACGGGCATTTATACACACTGCTTTCCATATGTTACCCCTGTTACCCATTTCCATAAAGGTATTTAATGTATCACCTACATTGGGGCTTTCACTTACCTGGGGGCTTTATTCACCTATCCCCAACGAATCTAGTTTAAAGCCCTCTTCAGTAGATTAGCCAGTCTACTACCGAAGATGTGTTGACCTTTCTTGGACAGATGGATGCCATCTCTGCTCTGCAACCCTTGGAACAGCATCCCATGGTCTAGGAAACCAAAACGCTCTCAATGACACCATCCACGCAGCCATGCATTCATCTCCAGGATGCAAGCCTCTCTGCCTTGGCCTTTACCCTCAACAGGGAGGATTGAAGAGAACACCACCTGTGCACCTGCTTCACCCTCTGTCCCAGAGCCATGAAGTCACTTTTGATACGTTCCGAGGTATACCTGGCAGTATCATTTGTTCCAACATGGATTAGCAATATTGGGTAATAGTCAGTGGGCTTGATGAGTCTCGGCAAACTCTCCGTAACATCTTGGATTTTGGCACCAGGCAGACAGCATACCTCTCTGGACATCAAGTCTGGTCGGGAGATGGACGCCTCAGTACCCCTCAGAAGTGAGTCTCCAACCACCACTACCCTTCGTTTCCTTCTGGTCACTGATTCTGCAACTTTGGGGTACTTTAACTCTGGTTCTTCCTTTTCCAGGGATGCTTTCACCTCCTCCACTTCCAGGGCTGCATAATGGTTCTTCAATACAAGGGCTGGAGAAGTTGGATTGGTGATTTTGCAGGCCCTGGTGACTTGTGTCCAACCATCGACATTCTGTTGGCATCCATCTTTTCCTGTGCTGGAGAGCTTGGTTGCTGCAAGAAGCATCTCATCAATGTACTTCTCACTGTCTTGAATGCTCCTCAGCCTCGCCACCTCCTCTCTGAGTTCCTCTACTTGTTTCCTCAGAGCTTCAGCATGCAGGCACCCTGCACATGGAACTGGTCCTTCAACTGGCATTAGGACTTCTGTCTGGACCAAGGCAGAAGCTGTAACGGGGGCAACAGCTTTAGCAATACGATTTTTCCCAGCCATTGTTCTGTTCGTGGAGCTTAGGTATCTGTTAAAGCAAAAGAGAGAGATCTACCAAGTACCAGCTGGTTTTGCAGCTGTCCTTTCAGAGAAAAAACAGTTAAATCTCTTTAATCATATTCAAAATGTGCTGGTCCAATTCTCTGTGATTTGTTAAAGGGGGAGGTGCCCTATAAAGCAAGACTGCTCACTAGGGGTGGGTGGGAGTCGGGAACTAACACCTGATTAGGTGTTAGCAGTTTCTAAACCTGAGGAGGTTACTAGAGTTCAGCAAAAGGTCCCCTAAAGCACCAGAAAGTAATTGTTTTAAAAAATATACAAAAAACCCTTTTAAGAGCTCCCAGTCAGAGAGCTAGCAATGTAATATAATAAAAAGAAACAAACAAACCCTCAAATCCTTACTGTTTGTTGATCTGTAGAGCCCTGGTTAGGAAAGTGTAGTTACTCACCTGTAACAGGTGATCTCCGGGAACAGCAGGAATTTAGTCTTCACACATGGGTATCGTCGGTACCGATGGAGCCTGTGCAGGAACGCTCCCCAGCGTCCAATAGCAATGCTTTTGGGAGCATCCCTCAGCACATGCACGCTGCCTTCCCGACTTTCCAACTGTCCCTCTTCAGTTAAGTTTGTAGCTGAGTGAAAGGATAGAGGGAGAGAGGAAAGAGACAGAGAGATAGAGAGACAACTCCTAGGGGAGGTGGGTGGGTTGTGAAGACTAAATTCTTGCTGCTCCCGGAGATCACCTGTTACAGGTGAGTAACTACGCTATCTCCAGGAACAAGCAGGAATGTAGTCTTCACATATGGGGACTCCCTAGCTGAAGATGCCAGGGAGATGACCACAGGAAGCTGCCACCTATGGTGAGGTGGGCCATGCTTCCTTCCATGGATCTCTGGCATCCCACCAGGGTTGGTGGGTAGGAGTTGTATTAGGTTTGAAAGAGATTTTGAAGAACAGCCTGGCCAAAGAAGGCATCCCGACGGGAGGCTTTATCTAGGCCAGGGGTCTCAAACACGCGGCCCGCGGGCCGCATGCGGCCCGCGAGACAACTTTGTGCGGCCCGCGACGGCGGAAAACCAAAAATCCCCCAAAACCCTGGCTTCTGCTGCTGCCGTTGCCGCCGTGGCAGCAGCAGAATCAATTGTCAAATTAAAAAAAAAAACTGACTTCTGCTGCTCAAGCAGCTGTCCTGCGGCCCCTTTCCCTCTGCCCGGAGATCCGACTCTGCTCTCAGCGGCGTGCTTTTCAAGCCGCGAAGAGAGTATTCCCCTCTCGCGCGGCTTGAAAAACCGCGCGAGAGGGGAATACTCTCGTCGCGGCTTGAAAAGCACGCCACTGATAGAGCAGAGTCGGATCTCCGGGCAGAGGGAAAGGGGCCGCAGGACAGCTGCTTGAGCAGCAGAAGTCAGTTTTTTTTTTTTAATTTGACAATTGATTCTGCTGCTGCCAGGGCGGCAACGGCAGCAGCAGAAGCCAGGGTTTTGGGGGTTTTTTGTTGGCCGGTAATGAGCTATGGAGGGGCTGACTGAACTGGAAGTGGGCTATTGGCAGAGGGGGGAGGGGGGGTTATGACTGGTAATGGGCTGGGGGGGGGGTTATAACTGGTAATGGGCTATGGTGGGGGCTAGGACTGGAAATGGGCAGATGGGGGTTAGGACTGGAAGTGGGCTATTGGCAGGGGGGGTTATGACTGGTAATGGGCTGGGGGGGGTTATAACTAGTAAAGGGCTATGGTGGGGGCTAGGACTGGAAATGGGCAGATGGGGGTTAGGACTGGAAGTGGGCTATTGGCAGGCGGGGGTTATGACTGTAAATGGGCTATGGTGGTGGCTAGGACTGGAAATGGGCAGATGGGGGTTAGGACTGGAAGTGGGCTATTGGCAGGGGGGGGTTATGACTGGTAATGGGCTATGGTGGGGGCTAGGACTGGAAATGGGCTGGGGGGGTTGCTAGGACTGGAAATGGGCTGAGTGGAAGGGGGGCTTGAACTGCAAATGGCTGATGGGGAGGGGGGCTTGGAATGGAAATGGGCTGTGAGGGGAGGGAGCTAGGATTGGAAATGGGCTGATGGTGAGGCTAGGATAGGACTGGAAATGGACTGATGCAGGGACTAGAAAGGAGCAGATGCTGGGTGGGGCTGGAACTAGAAGGGAGCTGATGTTGGGGGAGGATTAGAATGGGATGGAGCTGGAAAAGTGAAATGGAGAGGGGAAAAATATTTTGTCTGGAAGAGAAGACAAATCTACAATTGGCCAGGTATTGGGAGAGTAAGTGGGGATTGAGGATGGAGGGGTAAAATTTGAGTGGATGAAATAGGAATGAGGAAAGAGCAAAAGGAGAAAGATTAGTATGTTAAAGCAGATGTAGAGAGAGAGAATGGAAAAAAACTAGAAGAGAGAAGAAAGGACAAATGGACAGCAGACGATGGAGATAGCAGAAGACACGAAGAAACCAGAAGTGGCTGGAGCAATTGCAACTGAAAAAAAATGCACAAAAGGTAGAAAAATATCTCTTTATTTTGAATTTATTAACTGGAATATGTCAGCTCTGGGAAATGTGCATCATTAATGTCTGTGCTTTGGTACAAGAAATTATTTATAGTTTTATTTCTACAGTGCTGAGGTATTCTGTGTAATTCCTATTTGACATTGCTACTTGTTCTCTTTTCCCAGTAGGTCATGTATTGTTCTCTGAAATGTATTGATTTAATATTTGCAGTGTTGCCTTTTGATAGGTAGGGTCTGGTGCTTTGTGAGTCCTGGTAGTGCTGTTATGATACGGGGGGTTTGCTATGGGTTCCAAATGGGCAGTGTTAGTAGTAGTTCCTAATGTGCCTGGCGGTTGGCACTGGATTATAGTAATATAGAAATTTTCTAGTCTTTCTTTATCCATGCACTCATTATGCAACATTATGCAAATATTTATGCAAATGAGGCCCCTTATGCAAATGAGGCCCGTGTCTTATGCGGCCCCCGGGTTACTTTACAAGTCCTCATTCGGCCCTCAAAGCAATTTGAGTTTGAGACCCCTGATCTAGGCAGTAGTGGGGTGTAAAGGTATGTACCGAAGCCCAGGTGGCTGCTCGACAAATGTCATCAATAGACACAGAGTGAAGGTTAGCCATAGAGGCTGACACAGCTCTCACATTATGAGCTGTGACATGGCCTTGAAAAGGAAGACTCATACTCTCAGAAGCAAAGGATATGCACTGTGCAATCCATTTGGATAAAGTCCTCTTGGAGACTGGAAATCCCAAATGACTAGAATCAAAAGCAATAAAAAGCTGAGAAGACTTTCTATGTTGCTGTGTTGTTTGTAGATAAAATGTTAAGGCTCTTTTACAGTCCAAAGTGTGAAGGCTCTTCTCTGCATTAGAGGCATGAGGCCTCGGAAAGAATACAGGAAGATAAATCGCTTGATTTAAATGCCAAGGCGAGACCACCTTTGGCATAAAGTGTGGATGAGTTCTGAGGACAACCTTATGATGAAACCTAGTGTAAGGAGGATCAGCCACTAAGGCTTGCAATTCACTAATGTGATGTGCAGAGGTGATTGCAATTAGGAAGATGACCTTCCAGGACAAAAACTCTAGGGTAGTAGTGGACTCACATAAACCTCGACTCTAAAGGTATCACCAGGGGGTTTAACCCCTTCTGGGAACACCATATAGTGAAACGTTTCCACTTAAAGGCATAAGATCATCTTGTAGAAGTGTTTCTAGAAGCCTGAAGGATATCCTTTACCTGTTGGGAAAGGTTGAGATCCTAAAAATTTAAGCTCTCAGCAACCAGGCCGTGAGATGCAGGGACTGGGGATTTGGGTGCCATAGCGTCCCGCTCTCCTGGGAAAGGAGATCTGGAGCACAGCCTAACTCCAGAGGTGCAGCTTGAGAGAGATGTAGAAGCAGGGGATACCACATTTGGCGTGGCCACCGTGGCGCTATGAGGATCATACGACCTCTGTCTCTCTGAAGCTTGAAAAGTGTTTTGGGGATGAGGGGAATTGGTGGGAAGGCATAGAGGAAGTCCTGACCCCAGTGAAGGCGGAAGGCATCCCTTGCCTGGCAATTGTGAGCCGGAATCCTGGAACAGCACCGGAGAGGTTTGGCATTCAGTGGACTTGCAAAGAGGTCTATGTCTGATGTCCCCCAGATGTGAAATATCTTTGTCACCTGGTCTGGGTGGAGAGACCATTCATGAGGCAGCAATACTCGTCTGAGTTTGCCCAAAGGTTTTGAATGCCTGGAAGATATACCACAAAAAGGTGGATTTGATGCTCTCTGGCGAGGGCCCAAAGTCGTAAAGCTTCGTTGCATAACGACAGAGAGCCTGTTCCGCCCTTCTTGTTCACATAGAATATGGCTACTTGATTGTCCGTTTGGACTAGGGCTGTCTTGTAGCTAAGCTGGGCATGGAATACTCGAAGAGCTAGATAGATTGCTCTTAATTCCAGGAGGTTTATGTGAAGACAAGCCTCCTGTGGAGTCCAGGTGCCCTGGGTAGAGAGATGATGCAGGTGTGCTCCCCAACCCACCTGTGATGCATCTGTTAGGGTGGCCTGGAATAGGGGTTGCTGGAAAGGAGACCCCACTGAAAGATTCTCCAGTGATTGCCACCATTGAAGGGACAAGATCAGCCGATGAGAGTTTGCTATCTTGTCTGACAAACGTCCTGTGGCCTGTGTCCACTGTGTGGATAGGGTTGCTCGCATGTGGAGGTGAGCATAGGGAACTACATGGACTGTAGATGCCATGTGTCCCAGTAACTGTAGCAGTTCTCGAGCAGTTAGGGAGGATTTTCCCACTGCTTGAGAAGCTAGTTGCACTATGCAAAGACACCGGTCCTGTGGAAGGAAAGCCCTTGACTGTCTGCTATCTAGACAGGCTCCTATGAACTCCAGAGACTGGGAAAGAACAAGTTGGGATTTTGGGAAGTTAATTACCAATCCCAAATATTGGAGAATTCGCATTGTGCGAGACCGTGCAGAGCTGGCCTCTGCAACCGTGGGGGCTCGAATGAGCCAGTCGTCCAAGTAAGGGAAGACGAAAATCCCTAGGGTTCACAGGAATGCAGCTACTACTGCCATGCATTTCGTGAATACTCGGTGTGGAAGCCAGACCAAAGGGAAGAACCCTGTATTGGAAGTGTTTTCCCTTGAAAAGGAATCGTAAGAACTTCCTGTGATCTGGATGGATCAGAATGTGAGTATATGCATCCTTTAAGTCTAGAGAGCAAAGCCAATCCTGACATTGAAGGTATGGCAGAAGAGTTCCTAGAGAAATCATTTTGAACTTCTCTTGGAACAAGTATTTGTTCAATTCTCTGAGGTCTAGAATGGGTCTGTGTCCTCCTGTTTTCTTTGGAATAAGAAAATAGGGGGAGTAGAACCCTGTACCCTGCTGGAGAATGGGTACCTCCTCTATTGCCCCTTGGGCAAGAAGTACTGAGACCTTGTGATCCAACAGATTGACTGCAGATGTCTGGGAATTGAACTGCCTTAAGATTGTAGGAGGGGCCATGCTGTGAAAATGAAGCCTGTACCCCTCTCCTACAATGGACAGAGTCCAATTTTCTGCTGTTATTTGGTGCCATCTGTTGGCAAAATGACACAGCCTGCCTGGAATATTTAGGGGTTCTGGACCTCTCAGAGGCAGGAAGGCCAAGCTCTCTAGGAAGGAGTCAAAGCCCTTGAGGGGGCTGAACCTGTGGAGCTGGTTGAGCTCTCGGGCCTTTTGGCTTCTTCTGCTGTGAATTGCTGTTGTCCCTTTTGGGCAACTTGACTGTGAGCTTGGCTTTGCTGGGTATAGGATGGATAAAACTTCCTCTTTTTGCTGAAAGAGGGTTTCTTATAGGGTTTCTTTCTGGCTGGAGTGGCTGTAGATTTTGACAATCTAAGGTGATATTGTCAGCATCTATCTCATTAGCCTTTTCCTGCCAATTTTTGCCAAAGAGATTTTCTCCTGTGCAAGGGATGTTGCCTAATTTATCCTGTACCAAAATCTCCAAGTGTGATGCCTGAAGCCAGGCAATCCGTCGTGCACCAATGGCAATAGCAGAGGTTCTGCTGATGCATTCAAAGCAGTCAAAGGCTGCACAATTGACAAACTTGGAGACATCTTGAGCATGCCTGACAAGCGTAAGGAAGTCTTGTCATCTGTCATCTGGGAGAAGTGGGCTCATAAGCTCCAAATCTCCTGTGACCTCCTTGAGGAACATACCCATATATAAGATATATGAGCTGATCCTAGCTGAAAGCATGGAAGCTTGAAAGGTTCGATGCCCAAAAGCATCAAGAGTCCTGCATTCACGACCTGGACGATTGGATGCATGTCTCTGCACTTTTCATCCTACGCATAGCTGACTCCACTACCATGGAATGGTATGGCAGCTGAGTCTTTTGAAATCCAGGACATGGTGGAACTCTATACATGGTATCAAGCCTCCTAGAATGAGAAGATGTGGTCAAAGGTGTCTCCCACATTCTGAGCATCAAATCAAGAAGAATTTCATGAATGGGCAGAGTGGCTGCCTCCTTTGGAGCTTTAGGATATTGAAGAATTTCCAATTCCTTTGCTCTAGGTTCCTTTTCAGGAGCTACCGTGATTGAAAGGCCTTTGGCAACATCACGAATAAAATCCTGAAAGGACATGTCCTCTGGAGGCAACATTCTGCATTGGGGCGTCTTCCATGAGAAAAATTCTGGTACCAGCAGAATTATCAGAGTCATCGGAATCGGAGGATTCGAAGTAGCTCTGATCACGATGTTCATGTAAGACACGGTCCCGGTATCGATCGAAGTCAGCACCGAGTTGATCCGGTACCAATCTTTCGATGCCAGGCAAAGACATCACAGGAAGAATTCCCACCGGGGCCGGTACCGTCGGTGCTGGTACCAGTATCTGTGATGGTACCGGCATCGGTACTGGTGTTGGTACCCGTTGAACCATCGGTGTCAACGGTACCGCAGCTGTGAGGAGAGCTGCAATACTGCGCTCGATAGCGAGGAATCTCTGGTCTATCGACGCTGCCGATGCCTGGGTGTCGGTACCAGTAAAGGCGGCCGGGACCCCTGAGCAAGGCACCAGTAGTTCTGCAATGCCAATGGCCTCTCGATGCTTTGCAAGAGAGCTACCCTTTGAGGACCGGCTTTTATGTTTAGTTACCCGAGATCCATGGGAGGGAGAAGAGGCTCTTGAAGACATCGATGCAATGGACCTGGCATCCGAAGAAAAGAGGGTACCGAGCTTTGCAGCCCGGTTCTGTCTTCCTCTTTTAGTCATTCCCATAGAAGAGAGACACTCAGATGGAGAATGGTCAGGGCCTAAACATTTAAGACACCAGTCATGGGTGTCGGTGACAGAAATGGTACCGCCACACTTAGTGCATTTTTTAAAACCACTAGCTGTTTTTTCCATCTTTAAGGAAAAAATGGGGCCTAGTGCCCAAAATGGCGCCTAGAACCGAAAAAGAAAGTTTCTGAAGAGAAACAATTCAGAATTTATTTATTTTTTTAGAAGAAAAGAAAGAAAAGAACCGGCGGTACTGGTAGGTGTCGTGCAGAGGCAAGAGTGACCACAAGTAAACAAGATTAAAGAAGAAAATTTTCTGCGGTGACAGGGAATGAGTCCTGTCGGCTCCGCGGAAAATGAAGAACTCAAGAGGGACAGTTGGAAAGGCGGGAAGGCAGCGCGCATGTGCTGAGGGATGCTTCCAAAAGCGTTCCTATTGGACGCTGGGGAGCGTTCCCGCGCAGGCTCCGTCGGTACCAACGATACCCACATGTGAAGACTACATTCCTGCTTGTTCCTGGAGATGTGATTTACTACTACTAAATTTCAGGGTAATTGCGGTAATATCATTGAAATTTTAATGCTGAGGGGGATTCCCTTCTTAAAAACGAATAAAAGGAGTAATTACTACGAGAGTGGATGGTTCTACTCAAGGTACTATCTCTGACAAAAATAGGAATGCTGAGACACAAGGTGTTTATCTGTTTTTGTTTTTGGAGGACATGACTATTGGCACCCTTATAAATAATTCAAATCTGTTTGAACAGAAGAATCACATTCCCATTGCATTAAAATTAAATGCACCTGTGATCATCCTTACACACATGACTTGAATCAACCAATGAATAATGGCTCTAACTTCAAAGGGGTATAAGGCCATCTCCAAAGACCTTGTGTTTCCTGTGTCTACATTTTATAATGTTATTAAGAAGCTTTCTACTCATGGAAATGTCAAGAACCTCCCAGGATGAGGTAGGAAGAGAAAAATGTATCCAAGAAGTCTTCGAAGGTTAGTGTGAACTATTGGAAAAACACCACATACAACATCAAAAGAGCTTAAGGCTGACCAGGAGCAATCTGGAGTGGTGATTTCAACCCGTATAATAGGTTGCACACTAAGCAAAGGAGGACTTCATGGGCAAAGGCCAAGGAGGACCCCACTGCTCAGAGACAGACATAAAAAGACACGCTTGATCTCTGCCCAAACTCACCTTGAGAAACCACATCCTTCTGGGAAAATGTTCTGTGAACAGATGAAACCAAACTTGGACTCTTTGGCATTACAGACCAGTGATATATTTACAGGTGAAGAAATTAAGCTTAGAAGGAAATAAAACACCTTTCCTACAGTTAAATATGGTGAATGTTCCATACTGTGTGCTGTGGGGCTGTTTTGCTGCCTCAGGAACTGGAGGCCTGGAACATATTAAAGGAATCATGAAGTCAGAGGACTACCAAAGTATATTTTGGAGCGAAATGTGCTACCTAGTGTCAGAAACTACAGTAGGTCTGGGTCGAAAGTCATGGGTTCTCTAGCAGAACAAAGATCCAAAACATACATTCAAAAGTATAAAAGAATGATTAAAAATGTAAAAATGAACTGTTTTAAGCTGGCCAGCAACAGGGCCATACCGAGTGTGAATAGCGCTCTGTGCGACTTGCACATCAGTCGCGCGCCCCCCCCCCACCTCCATCCAGCCCCTTTCTGGATGATGGCGGGAGAGAAGAAGCACGCCCGATGTGCAGTCGCCGGTGCGCTAAGCAGATCTGTCCCTCCTTGCTCTGACATTGCCTCAGAGGAGGGAGGGACCAGACCTGCTTAGTGTGCCGCAAGAAGGCTTAAGGGGCGCATTTCAGCTAGCTGCCGCTGCCTGCCACTGCTGAGAAGAAAAAGTGGCGGCGGCAGGCAACAGCAGACAGCTGAAATGCGCCCCTTAAGTCTTTGCGCCGCACCACTCGCACAGGGCTAGGTATGGTCCTGGCCAGCAATGAGTCCTAATCTCAATCCAAATGAGAACCTTTGGGAAGAGCTGAAATCTACCATTGGTAAAAGGAATCCTGGAAACATTCATGAGCTGGAACAAATCACATTTTAAGAGTGGGAGAAGCTACCAGAAGACAGATATACAAAACTTATAGAGGGCTACAAGAAACGTTTGGAGGATGTCATAACTGCTCAGGGTTGTGCAACCAGATATTAGTGAAGGGTGCTATTACTCCTGTCCAGGTCATATTTTGTTTTTTTTCTCAGAAATTACTATGTCTAAGTTGTACAGACATCTTTTTTTTTGTATTAATTTTGTGAAAATTTAAATTAAAATGTAAAAAATGTTATGACCCGTGAAGTCTGCCATTCGATCCTATGGTGATTCATTTTGCCACATGTAGGGGAAAGGCTATCCTGAGGTCATATACACCTGATATAATTGTGTGATAGTTATTTGAGAGACTGGTTAGACACATCTGTATTTTTGTAGATTGGTGTTTCTAAGGGTATTTATTTATATTGTATTAGGTGCAAGGCTGTGCCATGGATCTTCCAAGCAGAGAGTTTGCAATTTGTGTGGTGAGTGGATGGATGAGATCATACAGGCCAAAAGCATTTGGTGTGTGTGAACCAAATGTAGCAGTGTCATGGGGTACAGGAAACACCATTTGTGCGGGTGGGAATGGTACCTCAGCCTGTGCAACTGCAAGACAATACACCTGACAGAGTGGCATGATAGAAAGGGACAAGTTGAACCCATTTGCCCCATGTGGGGCAAGTAATGATGGCAGAACAGTGCAGGGGATGGCTATGCAACGAGTGTTAGGTGCCTGAATGTATGAGATATATCCTCTTTACGTAAAGCTGGGCAGTTACAATAATGGCAAAACAGAAAACGCATCCATACCAGTTAATCCAGACATCTGCTGCGTGTACATCACTGACCCACTGCAATGTGCCGTGGCAGAGCCACTAAAGCCATGCTCATGGATGACCATGTTGGGGAATGCTATGTTGGGCTACCCAACGTGTCGCCAGGTCACAGCAGAGCCAGGACTGTGCGAGGTGGGCAAGCACACCCAGGCACAAAATGAATATGTGGGAATCAAACCCTGGACCTTTGACCATGGAGACATTGCACCAACCAGTAGGCTATACCTCCACACAGGCTTCAGATCTCTGATCAAACTGTTTGCTGTCTATGCAGGTATAGATTGGGCACTCCACTACCCATGAGGCACTGCACATGCAAAATAGTGGTCTACTGCTGAAAAATTAATGGAGAAGGCACTAATCCAGCATATCAGCTCAGTAAGATGCACTAGCTGCGTGTGCTACATGCACATAACAGCAGCAAGCAATGCTGCAGAGTGGTTTCAGTTGTCACCCTGAGGGTGAGGAGGGGTGCCCAGCACCTAATCCACTGAACCTGCACTGTTAGAGATGGTCTCTGCTGCCGGTCCATATCACTGCTAGTGTATGGCAGATATTGTCTGCAATACGTTATGCTTCTCTCCTTGATTCCTGAATGAGGGCAATGGTGGCAGCAGCAGTTTGGCTCTGTATTCTGCCCATGTTGGACACTAACCCCCTGATAACAGTGTAGGTTACTGGATAGTGTTACTATACTGCTGCTATGGACAGCCACTGCAGTGGGGGTGTATAGGCTGCAGTGGGGGCTATGGCTACTGTCCTGCCAGGACCCCAGTGAGCAGGTCATGAAGCACTGCTGCCCCAAACATTGAGAACTAACAACCGACTAAAGCACAGGCAGTAAAACTGCCCCTGCTGCTCTTCATTGGGCTGTGTCAGCTAAGCACAAACCAACTACAGTTGGTCTGCTAGTCAGCATGCACAGCATGTGCGTAGTGCAACCACAAGCACCCAGCCATTTTCTCAGTGACTGGCAACCCCAGACAGAAAATGCACCCACATCACTGGAGCCAGACATTATAGTAGCTCTATGTGGATACATAGCCGTGCCATGGTCACTTTGTGGTCATAGTGAGAGTGCCATCTCAGCATGTCATACAGTGGTCACCCAGGCAATGCATGTAGCAGACGGGCACAATGGCATCTCAGCCAGTGACCCTACCATTGTGGCAGACACATCCAGGCCAATCTGCGCTGTTTCAGGCAATACCCATAATCTTCTGCCTCGCCTTATTCACATTCAAAACAGGCTGGGAAAAACTCGATTGATATGAGCCAAAGTGCAGTGCAGAAAACCACAAGACAAAGAGGAGCCACACGCATGCACTCTCATACACTCTCATTGGCACACTGAGCAAAAGTGGAGATGATTGGCATTCCTGTTTGACACTCCTATCTCAATGTCAGCTCAAGGATTCATAACGTTTGCACGTGCTATATTACCGTGCCTTGCCCTCACCACAGATTGATAATGTGTACTCTGTTTGCACATACTATATTACCGTGTGCTATTAGCCTCCAACCAGCTGTGGATAGTGGAGCTTGTCAGTGCTGCTTGTGGGTGTTTCCACCCTTGCTGGCCATCTCCTTTGAGGTTGCACCACTGTGCTGCCTTATGGAGATAACAGCTCTTGCTGCTGACATGCTTCCCTTCAGCTGACCTTTGGCACATGGTGCACATAATCAGGACAAGGTTTCTGTCTGCTGCAGGCTGGTGCCACTTCCCATACCACCACCAACACCCTACCATGCAGACATGCCCATGCACTGTCAGTGGTAGTGGTCACAGTAACAGCATGTTAAATGTGCAGGTTAGGCGAGTGCTTGGGCACAAGGTATGGATGGGGGGCAGGTGCACACATGGACGGCCACGCAGCCCTCCCAGCAGCTGCACATGCAGGGGCCCCATCACCACCTGCCACCGATACATCTCAGGGGGAAGATGGCAGCCACTGCTGTAGTATTTCCCCAGGCACCTGCATTTTCCAGCTCCCTGGAGGCTACAGCATCTGTCACTATTGTCCTCTTCCTCCATAGCTGGGTTCTGCGGCAGCAGGAGTGGAGAGGCAGCCTGGATCTCTGCCTGGGGTGCCAGGACCCTTGGATCACCCCATGTGGCACATTGCCTTTTCGCATCAGCAGCAGGACTGTGCTCTGTCACTGTGGGATCATGACAAACATCACAGATACTTCTGTGGATGGCAGAATACCCCTTTGTGGAGAGGCTAAAAAGATTGGGGCTCATCAACCTGGGGAAGAGACGGCTGAGGGAATTTATGATAGAGGTCTATAGATTATTGACTGGAGTAGAACAGGTAAACGTAGGTTGCTTTTTTATGCCATCAGACTGTGGATAGACTAGGGGACCTGCAATGCGGCTACAGTGTAACCCATTTGGGTCTTCTAGGTGAAAATATTTTTTCAGTCAACGTGTAATCAAACCCTGCAATCCATTACTGAAGGATGTGGTAAAAGCTGTCAATGTAGCTGGGTTTAAAAATGTTTGGACGGGTTCGTGGGTAACGGTACATACACCATTGCTAAACAGGATCCGAGCTATGCACTGCTTGTCCCATTACAGTTACTGGGGATCCTGTGTGTCTTTTGGGGAAATTGCTAGGTATTTGTGACCTAGATTGTGCACTGTTGGACACAGGATACTGGGGCTGATGGACTTTGGTCTGACACAGTTTGACATATTTTATAGTCTTATGTTCCTATGTGCCATCTAGGCAGCTGCCTGGTCCCCCCTGTGCACCAGCAGCCTCCACTGCATGAGCCATGTGCCATCTCCTTTGCCCCCATTTGCACCATCTACATAGTGCCCTTTCATACTTGGGCACTATGCTGTTGCTGCTAATGGAGCCCTACTATCACTCTTTTGGGCTCCCCTCTCTCTGCATCACATTGCAGACGTAAAATAGGTTCTCTCTCCTCAAAAAACATCCTTTCCACCAGGTTTTGAATTGTGTTAGGGTTCCTGCCGTTAAGGTGCTTGCGTTAAGGGAGAAAGCCTTGTTCCCACCCACTCCCCGCCCATTGACCCCCCACTCTCCGCCCCGTGCACGCCTTCTCTCCACCCACAGGGCACTTTATACTGCTGGTGCCATTAGCATGTACAAAAAGGCACTTCAGCGGGCGCTAAGTGTGCACCTGCACAGTCAGCACATCCTAAAGGCACACTTCCTCCTTTACCGCCATTTAGTAAACATATCTCTTAGTGACCACTCTTCGGTTGTTATTGTTGAGTTCATATTTTGGAGGAATCAGACTGGTGTTAGCAGTTTTCTCATGGTTCGAATTGTAGAGATACCTGGATTGGTATGCTTTCAGAAACTTCAGAAGTTATAACATTTTTGAAAACAAACTGGTACGTGGAAAGATAAAAGGTATGTAAGAGGTATGTAGATAAGTGTATGCACTAAGCATTAAGAACATAATTTTTAACAGGTTCCCTAGGTGGGGAGGGCAAGTAGTCACCTATTTTGATCTTATTTTATACAGAGATATAGGTGTCTGTGTCTTTTATAGTATTGTTCCACAAAAGTGCAGAAAACATGGATATAATAAAACTGAGTACATTTACACTAGCTTGGGAACTAGTGCAACACGCACATTGTGATGACTCCAGCGTTCTGCACCTGAACATGCCTATGGCCAAATCATAAACTTATATTTGGTGGGTAATTTTATAAAAGGCATTTTACATGCTTATACTGGCATCTACAGACATAAAAGCCTTTATAGAATCATCTGTTATCAAGGAACAGCCCAACATCCATCAAGCTTATCAGTTCAAAGGCCCATTTTAGATATGTCATGAAGAGAGGAACTGAGGTGTCCATGTCCAGGTCAGGACATGCACAATCCTCACTGAGTTTTACGAAGGCTCTGTCAAATGTGGATTCTTAACTATTTCTTATATCTCAACAAATAGAGAGGGGCGAACTGCACGGAGCGGCGGGTACACCTACTCTAGCCACTTTACTGGGCAGACTAGATGGACCATATTGGTCTTTATCTGCCAGAGGTGAAGGCATGCTACAGAATGAAAAGAGTTGCACCTGAGTCACCAGAGCCTGCAGAATTGACATTCCAACTCCACCAGCCCTTGAATTGAAGAACCAGAATGCAGCCCTGGAGGAGGAGGAGGAGGTGAAAGCATCCCAGGAAAGGGAAAAACCAGAGCTCAAGTACCCCAAAGTTGCAGAATCAGTGACCACAAGTGAAAGGTAGTGGTAGTTGATGACTCTCTTCTGAGGAGTACTGAGGGATCTCTCTGCCAACCAGACTTAATGTCCAGGAAGATGTGCTGTTTGCCAGATGCCAAAATCCATGATTTTACAGACAGTTTGCCGAGACTCATCAAGCCTACTGATTATTATCAGATGTTTCTCATCCATGTTGCCACAAATGATACTACTAGGTATCCCTCCAAGCATATCAAGTGTGACTTCATGGCTCTTGGACAGAGTGTGAAGCACATAGGTGTGCAGGTAGTGTTCTCTTCAGTCCTCCCTGTTGAGGGTAAAGGTCAAGGAAGAGAAACTCACATCCTAGAGATGAATAAATGGCTGCGTGGATGGTATCATTGAGAGCATTTTGGTTTCTTGGAGCATGGGATGATTTTCCAAGGGATGCAGAACACAGATGGCTTCCACCTATCCAAGAAGGGTCAAAGTGTCTTCCACAGCAGACTGGCTAACCTACTGAAGATGGCTTTAAACTACATTCATTGGGAATGGGTAAAAAAAAAATCCTCAGGTAAATAAAACATTAAATACCTCTGTAGAAATGGGTAAAAGGGAACCATCTAGAAAGCAGAGTGCGTAAATGCCTGTAGTATAGGAAATAAGATCCCAGATGGTGAGGCTTTAATGGAAGAAGCTGATTTGAATTTACTGGCAAATATGGAGACATGGTTCATAGACAACCATGAATGGGATGTAATTATACCAGGACATACTTTATTCAGGAAGGAAAGTGTAGGAAAAAGGGGAGGAGGATCAGCACTATATGTAAAAAATGTATTAAAGTGGTAGAATTAGAGGGCTTAAAAAGGAGTGAGGAGGCACTGAATGATCCGCTGTAACCGATAACTGAACGGAGAGAAATTAGTTACAAAATGTACATATTCACCATGACATTCTTTCACAAGGGTAGGTAACAACCATTCCCTGTTATTAAATTTAGTACATCTAAACGCCCTATCTACAATTACATCAGGATATCCCCTCATTAGAAAAGCCTTCCTCAACTGACTGGACTGATAAACAAAGCCAACAATGTCAGAACAATTACGACAATATCGAATGAATTGAGAAAAGGGAAGTTCCTCTGGCATTTTTTTGAGGGTGCCCAGCGGATCATTCAGCAGTGTTTTCAGGTGATGAGAGTGATTCCAGGTTTGAGAAGTGTAACGCCACACTGTGTATGGTCTCGTAACCGAAATCTGAGACTCTTGCTTGGTCCTAGTGTATCGAGAAGGTCAGATGGGGCGTTAGAGATTCATACTGGGTATTAGCCATGTGGTCATTGTTCAGTTTGTGAAATTACAGAAACGGTTAGTGTGTTTAATTACAGAGGCCGAAATCATCGGTTGCGCTATAACACCACTTGTGATTCCTGTTTTGTGGTTTGTGAGATTAGATGCCTTTGTGATATATGTTGGACAGACCACTTGGCCCTTTAGGTTGCGTATGGGAGAACATAGAAGTTGTTTGCATTATGGGAGACTTGAGGCTCCTATAGTTCAGCATTGTAACCCTTGAAAAAGTGCTATGCAAAACGCTTAGTCAACAGGATTGCTGGCGTCAGGGTGTTCAGTTTGAAGCCTTGGATACTTGAATGTGTTATGGAGACTGCTTCAGCTAAGTTTTGGGATGACATGCTTTAGAGGAAAGCACTATTAACTTTATAATTTAATATTTTTACTTTTTTTTAAAACACATGTTGAAAATTGATAAATGTGAAAATATCTTTATAAATGTTATATAGAAGAGATTTTTTTCACTGTTGATGTGATGGATGATGGCATAGGTATGTTTTGTTATACTTGCCTGTTCCGTGTATTCTGAAGCCTTTTTCTCCTCTTGTTAATACCTGTGATAGGGTTGTTTATTGATGCTAGATGTTGATACCTAGCCCAATTTGTATTTTTGGTAAAGTGAATTTTTTTTTTTTTTTTTAACTTAGTTCTTTCCACTCTGGAAGTAATTACTTTTCTGACAGATTTTAAAGCTTGACTAAATAAAATTGCTTTCACTTTTTTCTCAAATATATCATGGACACTGCATTTGCATCATGGACAATTTGAAGATCTACAGTATTGTCAGGGCGTTCCATAAAGACTGAGACTAATATTGAAAATGTGGTTACTCGGACAGTCACACTTTTCATTACAAAAGCATTTGGAATCACATATGTGTTCTGCATCCAAGTTCTTGTAGGTCTTCAAGATCCATAAAGTAGTTAAAAATAAAAGAAAACCATCTGCTGACATATCATGTAGAGCCTTGAACATAAGAAAAAGTTTTACATGTAATTTGAAATTCAATTGGTTTCCAGTGTAGTTCAATTAACCCAGGGATAGTATAATCCATCCGTGTCAGTCCCAAGCTAATCCTAGTGGCCACATTTTGAATATGTTGTAATGCTTTTAACACGGATTTAGGAAGACTTACTAACATAGCATTGGAATAGTCAAGGAAGGGAAAATATACACTTGCAACATAGAATACAAGTCATTAGTAGATAAAAAAAGATCTGATCTTATATAACATCTGTACTTTGAGAAAAGTTGACTGAACTACCTTGTTAATGTGCGATTTTAAAGACAAATGCTTATCTAAAATCAAGGTATTTCACCACCTTCTGAAGTGTAAGAGTAACATCAGCAAAACTAACTGTATGTAGGTTTGCAATATGCTTTGGAGAAGATACATGCTGCTAATTACCTATGGAAATATTTCTAAAATATCCCCTAACTATGCTGATGGCATGACAAGGGCCTTTATTTTTTTTGGACTATGGTGTGTTCTCCCCCCTCCCTCTCAATCATAACCCATGAAAAAGTTCTAGAAAACTGATCATCATCAAATGTTCCACAAGCTATCACTATTTATAAAAGGCAGTTATATGTTTACAGTACATTTTAATGAGAAATAATGATGCAACATTGTCATCTGGCAATAAAATATCCCAATGCAAATGCAAGACTACTGTCTGTAATTATTTCTGTCTCAGGATTTTGCCAAGTATTAGAACAGAATCAGATGTACAAAACCATCCAGAGACTAATACCAAGAGGACAAAGTTAAACATTTGATACAGCTGGGCACTTTTGACCTTGCAGTTCTGATCATTTAAGTGCCTACACAGTATAAAGACTTTGCACTCTAGCCTCCAAATACCGGAATGTACTGGTGAACTGCCATCAACTCAGGCAGGCCATAGCACCATAGAAATGGCATGAGGAGTTTGTAAAGGATGCAGCTTGCTTATTCCAGACTGAGTGAGGAATGACTTTTGATTGCTTCGGTAAGGGATCTATACAATTCTAACTTTCCATATTATGCTTTTGCTATGTTGTGAACTGCTTTGTGTCGACTTGAATTTAATGAGCATATAAAGTCCACAGTAAAATCCATTTATCACGAGATTAATACTCTACGACACCTAAAACCCATGTTAGACCTCGATGATTTCCGCACAATATTCCAAGCGCTAGTCACTCCACATTTTGACTATGCGAATATTATCCTGCAAGGCCTACCTAAATCTACGCTTAATCCATTACAGCTTGCTATGAATGCAGCAGCTAGATCACTATGCGGAATTACAAGCAGACAACACATAACCCCCATTCTTTACGGAAAGAGTAGTGGATCCGTGGAATAGTCTCCCAGTGGAGGTGGTAGAGATGAGGACAGTAACTGAATTCAAGAAAGCATGGGACCAACACAGAGGATCTCTAAAGGCAAAAAGTGGACTGTTGTAGTTGTTATGGAAGGACAGACTAGATAGGCCATGTGGTCTTTTTCTGTCGTCATATTTCTATGTTTAATGGAGCTTCACTGGCTCCCAATAATTTGTAGATTAGCTTATAAAACACTTCTTATGACCTTCAAAGCGTTCCATAATATTTCACCTCCTTCAATCTCTGATCTACTCATTCATACCCAAAACAACAGATCAAGAAGATCTACAACTGAAAATACTCTAGTGATTCCAAATGAATTAGTAAAATGTACTCAAACTACCATTAACAGATCATTTTCATCCTTTGCTCCAAGGTGCTGGAATAAGCTTCCATTAAACATCAGATTGATAAAAGATATATCGCAATTTAGAAAAGCTTTAAAAACCCACCTTTTTCTACAACACTTCTCTTACATCAATATTTCCCCTCCTCTCACCCCATTATCTCAACTCAGCAATAATAGTTAAATGATGACGTTAGACCTTTCCACCTTATATTTCACTGTATATACCTGCTCTGTTAAATGTTATTTATGACATGTCTCTATACCCACTCAAGATCTCTAGTCTGATGTAATTGCTTTTATTTATTTATATGCTATTCCCCAGTTAATCCTTGTTTTATTCCACTGTTACCTATAACTTGGACAAGTTCTCTAAATCTGAGTGTATTTTGTTTAATGTAAACCGCACTGATGTCAAATAGCGCAGTATATAAGAGCTGTTAAATAAATAAATAAATAAATCTTTATCTTTTTGAGAAAGGCGATATTTAAATATGCATACAATGCAGAAATAGTGTTTCCCTTTTCTTTTGTGTGTTGTATTTTTTTTAAAGTACTGTGCTTGCCTGCCAACATATTCACAGCTAAAAAGAAACAACCTGAGCTGGGCCGAGAAAGTACTGATGTCTTATCAGGCTTAGATGGAAGTGAGAAAAATGGTTCTGTGTTAGCCAAGTTGCATGTGGAAAGTGCTCTATACAGTCACGACACTGGAAAATATTTTCGTTGCTGTGCATGATTCTACTGCTATATTGTCTTCCTCAGCCCACAACTGAGTTTTTCAGTTGACGGCAGTTCTCCATTAATGAAACTAAAAATGTGGTTATCCAAGTGTTCCTTATGTGCTGGGGTGACACAAACAATTTATTTTATCATTACGCGCATGCAAGATCAAATTGGTTACAACTGCCTTCAGGCCATTTTACTGCTGTGATTGGTGAAACCTAAGTTTCTGGCTTAAATCTGGTTTCCAAAGAATAAAGTCGTGTACTTGCAGTAATATTTGTTTTTCAATGAATAAGAAGAGTTTTCTTTTGACAGATCATCTCCATACAAGAAAACTAGAAGAGTTACAACATTTCAGTATATTTATAGACTTATATTGATATGTGCTCCCTGTCTGACCTTGACTAAACCCCTTAATAATCATATTTTACATCTGTATGCTTTATTTAATCTTTCTATTCATGTCACAGTTGTGCTCAGTGTCTTTACCCAGTTGAAGCTACATCTTGCATTTCTCAGATACAGAAAAAAATTCATGCCTTTTAAGAGTAAATTTGTATTAACGTAGCTGCCAATTCACATGCATTGGATACATTGATTGCTGGAAGATGATCCCCAGTCAAATATGTTAGAAGAAAGAAGCGGCACAGGGTGGTTCCAATGTGTTCTGTAAATCTCAAGTATGTCATCATCTTTGGATACATTTTTTGTTGAGCCAATGACTGTGTACAACATGAAGGGAACCCAGTTTCACCAGCACCTGTATAACTATTAAAAACAGTCTGGGTATACTATCGACCGCCTGGCCAGAATGAACAAATGGATGATGAAATGCTCAAAGAAATCAAGGAAGTTAACAAAAGTTACAGCGCAGTAATAATAATTTCAATTACCCCGGTATCGACTGGGTCAGTGTCACGGCAGAACATGCTAGGGAGATAAAGTTCCTAGGTGACATAAATGACTGCTTCTTGGAGCAGCTGGTTCATGAACTGACCAGAGGGGAAACCATATTAGACCTAGTCCTTAGTGGAACACCAGATCTAGTGCAAGAGATAAGGGTGTTGGGGCCACTTGGCAATAGTGATCATAGCATGATTGCCTTTGATTTAATTAGTGGAGGAGGGATAGTAAGGAAATCCACAGTACTACCTTTTAACTTTCGAAAGGGAGACTATGATAAAATGAGGAAAATAGTTAAGAAAAAACTAAAAGGAGCAGTTGCAAAGTTTAAAGACTTATGTCAAGCTTGGGTGTTGTTGAAAAATACTATCTTGAAAGCCCAGACCAGCTGTATTCCACGCTTTAAGAAAAGTGGAAGGAAGTCAAAAAAACTGCCAGCATGGTTTAAAGGTGAGGTCAGAGAGGCTGTTGTTGCCAAGAAAGCATCTTTCAGGAAATGGAAAAAAGAGCCAAACGACGAAACCTGGAAACAGCCCAAGCACTGGCAAGTCAAATGCAAAGCATTGATAAAGCAGGCAAAGGGAGAATTTGAGAAGAAGCAAAAACGCAAAATAAAGATTTTTTCAAGTACATTCGTAGCAAAAAACCTGTGAGAGATTCAGTTGGTCCATTAGATGATAGAGGAGTTAAAGGGGCACTAAGAGGCGACAAGGCAATAGCGGAGAGACTGAATGAATTCTTTGCTTCGGTCTTTACTGAGGAAGATGTAGGGATGTTACCTATGACTGAAGTGGTATTTAAAGGTGCGGAAGAACTGAAGGAAATATCGATATATCGGCAAGATGTATTATAACTATTAGATAAACTGAAGAGTAGCAAATCACCTGGGCTGGATGGTATACATCCAAGGGTGTTGAAAGAACTGAAATATGAGATTGCAGACCTGCTATTAGTAATCTGTGAACTATCATTAAAATCATCTCTAATACCTGAAGATTGGAGGATCGCCAATGTAACACCAATTTTTATAAAGGGTTCCAGGGGTGATCCAGGAAACTACAGACCGGTGAGCCTCACATCAGTACCGGGAAAAATGGTACAAACCATCTTAAAGAATAAAATTATTCAGCATGTAGATAGTCATGGCCTAATGGGAGACAGCCAACATGGCTTTAGGCAAGGAAGATCTTGTCTTACTAAACTGCTATGTTTTTTTTGAAAGTGTGAATAAACAGGTGGACAAAGGTGAGTCGGTTGATATTGTGTATCTGGACTTTCAGAAAGCCTTTGACAAGGTCCCTCAGAGACTTTTGGCAAAACTAAAGAGTCATGGGATAGGAGGCAGTGTACTACTGTGGATCAAGAACTGGTTAAAAGATAGAAAGCAGAGGGTTGGGCTAAATGGCCAATTTTCCCAATACAGAAAGATGAATAGTGGTGTACCCCAGGGATCTGTGCTGGGTCCGCTGCTTTTTGACATATTCATAAATGACCTGGAAAGTGGAATAACGAGTGAGGTTATCAAATTTGCAGATGAGACAAAACTATTTAAAGTTGTTAAAACCCAAGAGGATTGTGGAAAATTGCAAGAGGATCTTGATAAATTGGAAGACTGGGCATCAAAATGGCAGATGAAATTTAATGTGGACAAGTGCAAAGTTATGCACCTAGGGAAGAACAACCCAAACTATGGTTACACGATGCAAGGTTCCACATTAGGAACCACCACCCAGGAAAAAGATTTAGGAGTCATTGTGGATAACATGTTAAAACCCTCGGCCCTGTGAGCAGCGGCGGCCAAGAGAGCAAATAGAATGCTAGGTATCATAAGGAAAGGAATGGAAAATAAAACAAGAGATATTATAATGTCTTTATATCATTCCATGGTGAGACCGCACCTTGAATATTGTGTGCAATTCTGGTCGCCGTATCTTAAAAAGGATATAGCGTTATTAGAAAAGGTTCAGAGAAGAGCCACCAAAATGGTAAAGGGGATGGAAGGATACTCCTTTGAAGAAAGGCTAAAAAGGTTAGGGCTCTTTATCCTGGAAAAGAGACGGCTGAGGGAAGATATGATAGAAGTCTATAAGTTAATGAATGGAGTGGAACGGGTAAATGTAGATCGATTGTTTACGTTATCGAAATATAGAAAGGCTAGGGAACATGCAATGAAGTTACAGGGTAAACTATTTAAGACTAATAAAAGAAAATATTTTTTCACTCAACGTGTAATCAAACTCTGGAATTTGTTACCGGAGGATGTAGTAAAGGCTGTTAGTGTAGCTGGGTTTAAAAAAGGTTTGGACAAGTTCCTGGAGGAAAGGTCCATAAAACATTATTAAGAAGGGACCCAGGATATCAGTGCTTGACCCAGTACAAGCATTGTGGAACCTGTGTCTTTTGGGGAAACTGCTAGGTACGTATGACCTAGATTGGCCACTGTTGGAAACAGGATACTGGGCTTGATAGACCTTGGTCTGACCCAGTATGGCATATCTTATGTTCTTATAACGGATACTAAAATAATAGTTTGTATGAGTATGATGCAGCTGCCATATTGCTCGTTTGAGTGAAATGTCATATTACAATAAACATACTTTTCCTCCCACCACCAGCCTTCCTTTGAAGATCTGCTCAGAGTAAAGGCCTTCCCTTGAGGTGGGAGCCTTAAAGAGGCTCTTCATGGGACTGCAGAAAAGGGCACTTGCTAGCCCTGACCTTGTTTGGAGGGGGGGGGGCGGGGGAGACTGACCTGGGGGACATATATTTGTATTGATGGGGCTTAAGAGGTAGGAGGGAACGTGATCACAGTTCTGGGGATGGGCAGAGACAGATGCTGAACAGAATGGCTTTGGAGATGGGGGATGGGGTCCATTTCAGTTCTGGGGTAGGAGGGAGCCTGGTCTGTTACAAAGGACCTACCTGCATAACATAAGGAATTACATGGGTTGATGTTCTGTATTGACCTATAGGCAGATTTCAGTCACAAACACTGAAGATTCATCTAAGGCGATGTGTGTAAAAATCATATGCCTACTCTTACTCACCCTTGTCTAAGGAAGTAATTTATAAGCCTTCTTTTGAATATAGAACATGTAGAAATAGGTCCTTATAGAGTTGCCCAGTGGCTTATATGCATAACACATACTGCGATGTTCTATAAACATAGGCATTTCCAGGTGAGGAGCTAGGGTAGAGTTGTGAAATATGCACATATATTATGAAATATGTACATATCCACACCTACTTAAGCAGTAAAAGTAGAGCTATACCTTATCTGATAACTGTTGTTCCTTGAGTCTTGTCAGAGCTGTCCAGACCATTGGGAACATACCCTCCAGCAGGGGAAGATGGAGCAAATTCCTTCTCCATTCACCATATATGCTGGTGCAGCAGGTAGCCCGTCGGTATTCTGCTCTAAGCTGTCTCCACTGCTGAGCTCTTGAATCTCATTTTCTACTATCCAGTGTTTACACTCATATATCCAAGTATTCCTTTATTTTTTTATTAAGTTGCACAACCCATGGCATATCTTTTTTTCCTCCCTCTCTAGTTACAGTACCCCTGGATTCCCTGGGCAGATTCTTCGAATGATCTAGCAGGATTCAAGGAAGTTCTGAGGTAAGACATAACTGCACTTTCCTCTTTGTCCATGCCAGATCTTGCGATGCACAAAATCCCTCTTCATCTAGGGTGGGATGATCAACTATGATCATCAGTACTGCCACTCAAAAGGAGGCTTTTTATCTTGTCACCAGGTCCAGTCTATGCTGGTGTGTAAAAGAATGGAGAGATTTCCATGTCACTGCTCTACAGATATCTTCCAGTGGAACAGACCTACACTCCGTCCAATTACTGCTTCTTGTCCACAGAGCTCTTTATACAAACCTTCCTGTCTCTCTAACCCTCCTATGATGCCCATCTACCCTCAAATACATCAACCATGACACTCTTCCTTGATAAACATATGAACTTTTGGGGGGGGGGGCAGAGGTGATGTCCGAGGGTCCTGGGGGTTTTGGTGTTTGGCTGCTGATATCCCTCTCATCATTAATCTATCTTATACACTAGTTTGGTTTGCTTATTTATTTTATTTAATAGGCTTATTTATTTTATTTAATAATCTTTTTTTTATACCGAAACAGATGTCCAGACCCGCTAAATGCCTGGATCGCTATGCAGGAAACAGGGCTCCCCACATGTAGAACAGTGCTCTGCAGGGAGCTTTGTTTGTGGGTGGGAGGGGATGGGCTGGAGATAGAACAAGGGCAGGCAGTGAGCGGCACCATGACCCCAGACGTACATGACTGATTCCGAGGTCGGCCCTGTACGTCCAGCAGAGGTGGAAAAGTCTCCCTGGCCATCAGGGGATGCTGGAGTTGGGCACGAAAAACAGGTGAGGGGGTGCCCCGCAGCCCAACCCTGGTCATGAAGGCCCGATTGGGGGTTGGGCTACAGGGAACGAACAGTCTGCTGTTGCCGCCAGGAAGGCTACTCCTGCATAGAGCAGCAGTGCCATGGCATACAAGAACTGCCTCGGACACCTCAGCAATTCCAGGGCCACTAGGATTATGTATCCTGTGTGTGTGGAGATACACTATTACTCTGCCTAATAAGAGCTAATGGGGAAAGACAACAATGTCTGATCGTGAGGCCATAAGATTGTCAGGTCATTTATGACCCTGGATCCTTTCATCTTCTATTTGTTGCAGACCTGGGCACCTTCTACACACACTACTAAGACACTTTATTTTATTTATTTGGTTTTGTACCGCACTATTCCAGATCAGCACGGTTTACAAGGTAACATAGGAAAAACACAACAAGGAGCAGCGCTCTTGCAACGCCGACCAGGGTACACAAAAAGCAAGAGACAAATTCAGGAATGGATGGTAAATGGATGTTTATTCATGGAGAACCCCAACGAGTTTTGGCGCGTACGCCTTCTTCAGGGGGTACACAGCTAAAAACAAATACAATCAAATAATGATGCATTTAAAACACTGAATTAGGATCAAAACCCCATACAAATATATTTATATATACATGCAAAAACTTAACATAATTAAAAACATAACAATTAAAAATAACATTCACATTGTAAAACCTATATTCCAAACGCAGGACAAAAGACAAAAAAGCAATGCCAAAAATAAACCAAAAGGGAAAGGTTGCAATATTGTATTTCATAAAAGTGTTTGGTAAATTTATAAGGTGACTATTCAACTTATCATAATCTATGTGGATTCTTAGAAGACAGACCAACAGAGGATACAGGAAAGCGCAGGACAGGAGACAAAGAAGCAATGCCAATAATGAACCAAAGGGATAAAATCATAATATAATATTTCATAAAAGTATTTGGAACATTTATAAAGTGACAATGCAGCTTATCGTAATATGTAGAGATACTGAAAGAACGAAGAAAACGAATATAGCAGCCTTATACACTCAAAAGTAGTGTATCACTTCGTAATAATATATTACACTAATGGCAAAGGTCTATCAAGTATAAAAACTTAAGTATAGTTAAAAAAATTTTATTAACAAAGGAGCTGACCTGAGTCGAGAGAATCGATACGCTATTACCATCAACCTGCAAGGTCCCGAAGAAAACCACTGCAACAACACTAAAAGTAGAGGGAAGAGGTATTATGTTCTATATTATTTTAAAATGAATTGAAAAATATCGTGCCAATTATTTTGTGTGTCCAAACTAGAGGTTAATATGTAGTGATCCTACCTTTAAACTTTATAGAAGCAACATGAGGGAGCTGCTCTAGAACCGTGCAAGGAAAGTCAAGCTGACTAACTGCCAAATTTAACAACGCCGATACTCACGCCAAAAGGGGAGGAGCATGCTGGATGAGTAAAGCTTTAAACATGTGAACATGGTATACATACAGTTAACTTTTTACATTGGTAGATCAATGATCATTCATTGTAGATTATAATACTGAGAACTATTTACAGGCTGATAGGGTTATGACTATAATATTGATGGGTAACTTTATGTTATGTGGTCGAAAGCAAGGTGGAATAGATGTGTCTTTATTGCTTTGTGAAAAGTGGTCAGCTCTGGTATGAGACGAATAGGAGGAGATAGGGAGTTCCACAGTAGAGGGGCGAATTGCGAGGTTTTTCTAGTTATGGAAGGAATGATAAGCATGTTTATCATATTTGATCTTCTCGCTCTGTTGTCAGGAGTGCAATGTAGGAGATTTTCCAGTGAGGGTACTGATAGGTGGTGGAGAATCTTGAATGTTATTAGTAGAGTTTTGTTCTTGAGTCGACTGTTTATTGGGAGCCAGTGTAGTTAGATTAGAAGAGGAGATACGTGCTCATATCTGGATGCTCCATAGATGGTTCGTGCAGCAGTATTCAGTGCTAATTGTAAAGGATGGATAGAATGTCCTGAAGTCCTTGCAGGATGATATTTGCATAGTCGAAAAGCAGGGTGATTAGTGCTTGGAAGACCGTGCGAAGTGAGTAGGCTCCAATAAAGGTTGGAGACGATGGAGGGAGTGTATTTTATGATAGACGGATTTTTTGATATTGTTTATATGGGGCTCCATGTTTAGGGACTGGTCAAGTGTGACGCCTAAATATCTAAGCTCATTCTTAGATTTCAGTTCAGCATTCTTTACTTGCAAGGACATCGGTGGAGTGAATGTTAGATCTTTCTTGATAAAAAGGACTTCTGTTTTTTTATAATTAACTTGCATGCTGTGCACAGCCAGCCATTCAGAGACATCATTAAAGCAGTCAGTGATTCTGTTGAAGCATGGGTTTTCTGTTGAGAAAGGTGTACAAATGAGCACATCTGCATAGATGTGATAAAGGATACCGAAGGACTGTATGATTGTACAGGTTGGTTGTACATATATGTTGAAAAGTAAGGTGGATAAAGAAGAGCCTTGTGGTACACCTTGTGTTTGTAGAAACATTTTTGATGTTTGGTTGTCAATACATACTTCTTGATGGCGATCTGTTAGGTACGAGCGACACCAATCTAGTGCTGAGCTCTTGATGCCCTTGAGTTCAAGCAGATTAATTAGTTGGTTGTGACAGACTATCAAAAGCTGAGGCAATATCCATAAATATTAAGATAAAGCCCTGTTTTGGATTGTTTAAGCCTAACATCAAGTTGTTAAGTAAGGATGTACTGTAAGTAAAGTCTCGACCCCATGATTTTGCCGAAAACCATGTTGCGTATCAAGTGGTGCATAGCAATCAACATGGTCTTGTATTTGTTGTTGCACTATCTTCTCCATTATTTTCGACAAGAAAGGAAGACTGGAAATTGGACGATAGGAATTTGGGTCCTGTGGGTCAAGCTTGGGATTTTTCAGGGTCAAAGTGGTTTACAGGAACAGAACTTTTTTACAATTAACATATGAACGTTGTGATGCAGCGGAGGCTGATGAGAGCCCTGATGAGAGAAGTGAACCTGTTTGTCAGCAAGGAAAAGATGTGCACAGAGTTCAATATTCACTGGGACCAGCTAGAGGGAGCAGGAGTGCAGTCAGGAAGACTGAAGGGCCACACCTAGCTGATCAGGAGCACATGACAAACATTTCACAAGCCTCAAGGAGAGGAGTCCTTTATAAGGAAGCACTGCCTCAAGGGAAAGAGAGAAAGAGAAAGAGAGAGAGAGACAGACACAGACAGAGACACGGACCCAGAAGGAGGAACAGAAAGAGGAAGCTGTTCGCTGGCAGAGGGGGAAGACTTATACGGATTGCAAGCAAGAAGCAAGGAGGAATCAGCTGGAAAGGAAAAGCCAGGCTGAGCAAAGAAGCCAGGATTTGGGCTGTTGCAAGAGCAGGCCTTTACCAGAAGAGCTGTTCCCATGGGTGAGAGAGGAATCAGACTTTCAGAGGAAAGCTTGGCACAAAGCTTCTGAAGGGAGGAAGTCAGCCCAAGGGAAAAACCATTCCTCATCGTGCTGCTGCAATAAGAGGTATGAGAATTATATTCCTACAAAGAAACCTTTGCCCTGTAAAAGTTCTTGTGGAAGAAGTGTGGAATCTCTAAGAAGAGAAAGCCCAGTTAATACTAAGGGGATACATGGCCAGCGCTCCAGGCTAGGCCCGAGGCACTGGAAAGTATTAAGGGAAATATACAAAGCTCCAGAATACAATATTCCAGAGACTGTTAACACAGAATTAGACATACCAATTCCTGAGCCGATGCAAGTGGAACTGGTGGAACAGTTGCCAGACCCAGAGGAGATGGATTGCTCTCTCTGCATTTCCCATAGCACAGAGTCTTTGGAGGACGTATGAATGGCTTGTGGTATCTGCAGAATGTCTATTATGTGCTGAGCAGAAGAATTGTACAAATGTGCTTTAAACTGGAAGTTATGTTTGTGCCCTGCTACAACTGTGAAGTTAACAGTTTTCCTTAAACCTTGTGTTTTCTTTTGTTCCTGAAGTTATGGACATTATTTTCAGTTGTGACCAATTTATGACCCCATGCGTAAAGGGAATAAAAGCCTTTTTTCATCCCTACCACTCTGTTTTGATTGTTTGCTTTAAAGGATTGGAGTTTAAAACCACTAAACCAAGTTTCTTGGTTCTTAAAATGGACTCTCCTATCTAATAATAATAATTTTTATGCCACTGTGTGACAACGTATATGGAACAGAACAACAGTATAGTGAAACCATCAACAATTTGAACAAATTTAATTAAGGCTTACATGGTATAAATAGTAGAATGTTATATACAATTGTTGCAACTTAACAGTATATTCAACAATAATTTACAATTGTGAGTCTGATTTGATGGTGTCATGTTAAAAGGGATGTTAGGTGGAAGGACCAAAGTGTTCAGTGAATAGTGGGTTTTCAAGTGCTTACAAAAGAAGGGGAGACTGACAATATTTCTTAAGCTGTCAGGTAGGGAGTTCCAAAGGGAAGAATGTAGAGTTCAAAAGCTTTGCGGCATGTCTGTAAGCTGTATTTGGTTTTTGGATTGCGGTATGTTGAGTTTGTTGATTGCAGTAGGTCTTCGTGATCTGTTTGTAGAAGGTTTCTGTAACAGGGATTGGAGGCAGGTTTCCTGGTGGGGGTGAAGAGCTTTGTGAGTGAGGATGCAGCATTTATATTTGATTCTATTGGTAAGGGGTAGCCAGTGCAATTGTTTCAGAATGGGGGTAATGTGGTTGTATTTAGCAGCTCCTTGGATGGTATGAGCAGCCGTGTGTAACACAGCTTGAAGAGGGAGAAGTGTGGATTGAGGCAGACCCTGGTAGATGTTGCAGTAGTCTGCTTGAGGGAGAGTGAGTGCTTGAAGTGCTGATCTAAAATCTGTTGGTTCGAGGAAGGGGACAGAGTCGTTGTAGGGTCTTTATTTTGAAATAGGGAGGAGGGAGGAGTGGCCTATTGGTTGGGGTAAGTTACCTCAGGCTGGAAGGTCAGGGGTTCAAATCCCACTAGAGGACAACAATCTTGGGCCAGAAGGACTGGGGTTTCTAGTCCCACAGGTGCTCCTTGTGGTCTTGGGCAAGCCACTTAACCCTCCATTGCCTATGTTCCCTGTAAAATAGTTATCTCCAAGTTATAATGCCCTGTTCAATGTAATTTCAGTTTGTTCAATGTAAACCGCCTTGATATCATGAAAGGCAGTATATAAGAAATGTTAAATAAATAAAATAAAATAAATAGATTGTTCTGGCTGTCATTGCTATTTGGTTTTTGAAGGAGAGTTGCTAGTCGATAATGACTCTGAGGTATTTCAGCTCCGTTTTTACATTTATCTAGATGTTGTTTAATGTTATAGTGGTTGGAGGTGTGAAGGAGGTATCCTTTGTAGTGAATATAGCCTCAGCTTTTTTGAAGTTGATTGATTGGCTCTCAACAAATAACCTATGGGTGACTTCTGTGAAGCAGTCTTGAATTTGTGTGTATTCCGGTTGATTGGAGTGGAGTAGGCAGTAAAGCATAATATAGTCAGTGTATATGTGAAAGTGGATGCTGTGCTTTTTGATAATAGAGCATAGGGGTTTGTAGGTATAAGTTGAAGAGGGTGCAGATAGTGTGGAATCCTGGGGTACTCCTTGTATTTGTTGGTAAGGTTTGGAGATGTTTAAGCCCATTTTTATTTGTTGCTGTCTGTCAGTGAGGTATGATTGGAGCCATTTGAATATGATGTTTTGAATTCAAAATAGTTGTAACCTTTGAAGTAACATATTATGGTCAACTCTATCAAACGCCATGGAGATGTCCAGGAATATTAGGAGGTAGGTATGTGTTTGGTCTTGAATGCCTTGCCTTGGGTTAGGGTGTTAATGAGACAGGTCATTAGGGTTTCTGTTCCATGCATCGGGAGGAAACCATACTGTTGAGGATCAAGTATGTGTTTTTCCTCAATATGTTTTGGAGCTGGAGCTGTATGGTTTTCTCAGAGACTAACCAGGAATGGGAGGCTGGCGATGGGTCGGTATGAGCTGGGTCCGATGGGTCGAAGTTTGGTTTCTTTATGGTAGGGCAGATGAAAGAGAGCTTGAGATTGTTTGCCATTATTCCTTGTTGAAGTGATTCATTTGTTATCTTGGCTAGGATTGGGCTAAGTTTGGTTCTTGTTGCTTTGACCCAGTTGACTCGGCATGGGTCAAGTGGTGAGGTGGAGCTGTTTATCTTAATTAGTATATGCTCGATATTTTCACTACTGACTGTTTGAAATGTGAGCTAGCAATTATTGTTGAGATTGGTAGAGGTGTGAGGAGAGATGATGTGGTTCAGGGAAGGGTGTAATGTTTGTAGTGTGCAGCTAATTGTTGATGGGTTATGGTGGGTGTTGGATTGTGGTTTGCGGGTGGTTCTGTAAGGCGTCTGACTAGGTCAAATAGTTCTCTTGGACGATTTATTGTGGTATTGATGATTTTCGTATGATAAGTCTTATTAGTCATCTCCCATCTAGACTATTGCAACCTCCTTCTTGCTGGTCTCCCTCTGAATTATTTCTCTCCCCTTCATTCTGTTCAAACCTCAGCTGCGTGGCTAATCTTCTGCCAGCCTTGATATGTTTATATAACCCCTCAAGTTGCTTCACTGGCTCACTATTCATTTCCGTATCCAGTTAAAACGTTTCCTACTAATCCATAAGTGCACTCATTCTGCTGCTCCTCACTACCATTCATCTCCCTACACCCCCTCCTCGGGAACTCCCCTCTTTTGGCAGATCCCTTCTATCTGTGCCCTTCAATTCGACTGCCAGCTCCAGACTTCAATCCTCCCACCTCTCTGCTCTTTATGCCTGGAACAATCTAACGGAGTCTGTGCATCAGGTTTTCTCTCAGGTCCTTTTTCAAACCCAGGCTGAAAACTCACCTCTTCGAGACCGCTTTTGGATCTTGATCCGCTTAGTCTCCTATGTTTCCTTACCTTTCACCTACTTATATCCTTGTCCTCAGCTGTTGTGTTGTCTGTCTTGATTAGATTTTAAGCTCTGATGAAGAAGGACCATCTTTTACATGCGTTAGTAGTAGTGATAAGTAGTACTTGGCATTCTGACTTATCACAATCAAATCCACTGAAGGCTCCCCCAAGGTGGTCACGATTATGTCGAAGACTTAGCAAATGAGTCCCCAATATCCAGACTTCAGCTGTTGATGGGTTTGGAAGTCTACCTGAACACTGGCAGTGCTCAAAATATGGCATCCTGACAATATCTCTAGAAGTGTCTCAGCCCGTATCATGATGAGGCTTGCCTCATTCACCATGTAACAAATCCTGGTCCCTCTGTTTGTTGATGTGTGAGGTGTGAAAAAAGAAATGAGACTGTCCCATAAATGTTTTATTACAAAATCTACAGAGAAATTATGCATGGTCCCCTTCAATGTAACCCCCCTACCCCAGAGTTAATGCACTTCTGCATTTGCTTCTGCCACGTACAGAAGCACTCGGCAAAGTCCTCCTCCTTGAGGTCCCTCAACTCCCTCATCATAGTGGCCTTGATCTCTTCTACAGAGGCGAAATGAGTTACTTTGAGCACAGTCTTCAGCCTGGGGAAGAGCCAGAAGTCGCACGGTGAGAGATCTGGGGAATAAAGAGGGTGGTCGAGAGCTGTGATCTGTTTGTTGGCTAAGAACTGCCTCACACTGAGTGCAGTGTGTGCAGGCACATTGTCGTGGTGGAGCAGCCAGGACTTCTCTCCACAGAGCCCACCCTGCTGTGCCAAACCCGGTCATGGAGGCAATTGAAGACCTGCTGGTAGACGTGCTGGTTGACTGTCTGACCCTCAGGCACAAACTCATGATGGACCACTCCCTTCTGGTTGAAGAATGCAATCAGCATGACTTTGATCCTTGATTTGGACATGCGTGCCTTCTTGGGTTTGGGTGACAGTCAAGTCTTCCACTGCTGGCTCAGTCTCTTGCTTTCAGGGACGTACTGGAAGACCCAAGTCTCGTCTCCTGTGATGACTCTGCCAACAAACTCTGGATCTTCTCTGATCTTCTCTAGCAAGTCTCAACAAATATTGACCTAGTGATCCTTCTGGTCATCCGATAAAAGCCTGGGCACCATCTTGGCGCACATCTTCTGCATCCCCAGCACTCCCTGTTCAGGCTGAGCTCCTCAGCTATCATCGCATCGTCAATCTGTGATCACTCCGCACCAGCTGGTTCACTCTGTCAATGTTCTCAGCCGTCTTTGTAGTGGAAGGCCGTCCTGACTTGTGTTCATCCTCCACCTCCTCGCGGCCAGTCTTGAAACGTTGGTGCCACTCAAAGACTCACGGCCTTGACATTGCATCTTCCCCATTAGCTTTTTAGAGAAGTTGGAGACACTCAGTTAGGCCCTTCTCCAACTTAACCAGAAATTTCAAGTTGATTCTTTGCTCTATATTTATGCCATCTCCAGTAGCGATACAAAGTGATGGAGCAGCGTGCTACAAAAAACCTGAAAAAGAAAAACAAAGAGTGAGAGAGATGAAAAATATAGCAGAATAGTGGTGAGATGTTGCATAACACAGTGACATAAGCAGTTAGACAATTGGCATTGAGTCATGGGCATGGCTGTCACAGTCTCGTTTCATTTTTGTCACACCTCGTATGCTAAGGCTGCTGCATTGTCTGAATTGATCCATTCCACTGTGACTTTGAGGCAGCTTTGAAACCTTAAGAGGGCCAATAAGATGGTCCTGAGCACCAGCCTATCGATTCCTTGGGTTCTCTGCTTGACCCCCTGCCCTGGGTCATCTACCATAGACACTGTAGCCCCCCCCCCCATCCCTGGGGTGCTTAATCAATGATCAGAATGCTCTGAGAGAGATGTCAAAGGTCACCCCTCTCTCCAAATTGGCTCAGTTGAGCCACAACCGCAGGCTTGCCTGGAAGCATCTACTAGAGGAATCTTGAATATATAGTCCTTGTCCCTCAGAAACCAATAGACAGGAGATATTACCATTATAGAAAAACCATCCTTTAGAGTTTTATGAGCTACCACAAGCTTGTAACATCCCCTTCTTTAAACCAGGAAGAGAGACAAACAATCAACAGCCAAGGGTTGCACTACCCACTGGCAATGCTGAGTGATCTGTAACTGACTATGGAGATAGCTAGCTATAGATTACTGACAGGCTACCTGCTGTATTGCCATATAGAGTGAATGCAGCAGAAAACTGCTCTCTCTCCTCCTGCTTGAGGGAGGGCATATTCTCACAGGTTTGCTTCAGAGCAGACATAACTTCGCGCTGGAGCTTTTAGGGAGGCTATTTTATTTAGACACATAAGTGCATATGTTGCCTATATAAAACAGGCCCATTACATGAGTCTGTGTGCCTTCACAGCTTAAGAACATAAGATATGCCATACTGGTTCAGACCAAGGTCCATCAAGCCCAGTATCCTGTTTCCAACAGTGGCCAATCCAGGTCATACGTACCTAGTAGTTTCCCCAAAAGACACAGGTTCCACAATGCTTGTATTGGGTCAAGCATTGATATCCTGGGTCCCTTCTTAATAATGTTTTATGGACCTTTCCTCCAGGAACTTGTCCAAACCTTTTTTAAACCCAGCTACATGCCTTTACTACATCCTCCGGTAACAACCCGTTATAAAATTAACTTCTCTGTATATACCTCCCATAGAATATAAAATAGCTGAGATAAGGATAAAAAAGCATGGTTGCTATGCTAGTTCACTTTAAAGGTTAATAAATACAAATAAAACTAAACTAGAATATAAGGAGATTGTAAGTTGTGCAACCTATGGCATAACCTTTTCTTTATCTCTGCCTCAGTACCCCTGGATTGCTTGGGTGGATTTCTAGGATCTAAGAAATAACAGTTATCAAGGCAGGCATAACTACATTTTTCTCTTTGTCTGTGCCAGACCTGTTCAGACCAATGGGATGCACAAAACGCCCCCTTCATTTAGGACTGGAGGAATCTACCATGATCATCATGACTGCTATTCCAAAAATAGCTTATTTTCTGACCATCGGTTCCAGTCTATGGTATCATAAAAAGGAGTGGAGGGATTTCCATGTCACTGCTCTACAGTTATCTTCTGGCAGAGCTGACCTGTATTCCATCCTGGTACTTCTTTGTCCACAGAGCTCTCTACACAGGCCTTATATTTAAGAATTATTTTTTTAACTTATAATTTTTATTGAATTTCCAAAATAATACAAAAATTCAATCAAACAAAGAAATTGTAAACTTAAAAGTCCACATCTTGGGGAGTACCACAGGAAAATGCTACAAGCAATACATACACTAATAACAGGGGTATTATATCCTAGAGTGTGTAAAATAAATAGTCCAAAAATCTACACTCCAAATATATCTCCGGTCTTGTTTAAGAAATTAATCATCCACTTCGAGTTAGTGCTGCAGCATGTATCTATACACTCTTATACCAAATATACAGGTCTCAGCTCAAAGGGAAGCATGGCCAAAAAATGACCAATAGTATTCCCATAATAACATCAATGACCTGATTCATACATTTAAAGTGACTTAGTGCATAGATCCCATTTCTTTTGCCCACACGAAGCTACTTCTCCAGCTTCACTTAATCCTCTTTTCTCTTAATCATTTAAAAATCTTAATGTCCAAAATTTATAATTAAATCGGTGTGGTTAAATCAGAGTGGCTAAAGCTCTCATGTAATACAAGTTTGCAACTCTTTCAAACAACAACTTCCAATTTTATATGGTGCAAACTTGTTGATCACCCTTGTTGATCAAACTTGTTGATCATCAAGCAATACATAAACAAGAAAAATATTTATATAAAGTACAGAGGACAGGAATCTATATCCATCAATGAAAAGTAAACTCATTATACTAGCATAACTGGTAATCATCAACAAGACATAATTACAACCTTAAGGACAATGGGTACCAAGAAAAGTTTCTAAAGAAGCTATATCCAAAAAGACGTATTTAGTTCCATTGAATGTGACCAGTCACTTACAGGGGAATTAAAAAAAAAAGTAGCACCAATAGCCAGAACACGAGGCTTTAATGAAATAAAAGCCTTGCGTCGCAGCTGCGTCTGCCTGGAGACATCAGGGAACAGATTTATTATCCCTCCGCAGAAATTAACATCTTTATTCTGAAAGTATAACTTCATAACCATATTTTTTATCAATCTCTGAATTAAAAGATACCAAAAGGGTTGACCTAGTAGAAATTAGGTCAGAAGACGACTCAATAAATTCAGAAATGTCTACAGAATCAAGTGCGGGCAAGGCTGCTACGCCCTGGAGAACTCCACCAGGGTTAGCTACCATTTGGGGCAAATAATACAAATTATTAATTACAGGTTTAGTAATTTCTTGTAACCCCAGGACTTCAGTCAAATATTTATCAAATAGGATCTGAGGGGAAAGCAAACGAGTGCGAGGAAAATTTAAACACCTAATATTTTTAGCCCTCAGAGTATTTTCCATCAGTTCCTGTTGGGTATGAAGAGAAATACTATCTTTAATAAATGAAACATTAACATTCTGTAGTGATAAGACTTGTTGATCTAATTTTTTACACTGGTTATCTAAAACAAACAATTGAGATTCATGTTGAGACAATTTTGCAACAGCTTCTTTAGTAAAAACAGAATATTGTGAAACAGATAAAGACTTTTCAATCCGCGAGAGGACTTGCCACACGTCAGATAAGGATATATTTTTAATGTCCATTGGTAGACTAGCTCCAGATACCTGTTGGGCCACAGCATCATCTCCTGGGAATTGAAGGATACGTGGCATAGGAACCACCACAATATCAGTCGATACCGAAGGAGAAGCCGGCATAGATGACAAACCCGGCAAACAAAACTGCTCCTCCTGATTAGGAGAAGTAGTAACTGGGCCCAAAGAACTCTGACCAGCATGCAGGGGTGAGTTAATATCCCCTAAAGAAGTAGAGGAGTTCTCCACAGGAGATGAGGACCTGGGGGCTTCTTACAATAGCACTGCAGGCCCCTCTAGAGTAACCATGTGCTTATCCATAGGGCCAAGAACCTTCACAGATTTCGATAGATTAACAGTACTCACATTTAAGGACTTCTTCTTTCGTTTGCCCATTACAAGGCCTCCACTCCGTGCTCCTCGTGTGCTGAAGGGGCGCTCAAGGGGCAAACAAGCCCCTTTAAACGCACCCCTTCAAAGCGCGACCGCGAGACCGTGGTACTAGCGGCAATATAAGCGCCAGATGACATCAGGGCAAACAACGCGCAGCTGATCCGGCGTACTTTGCCAACGCGGCACTCAACAGGCTACAGCTCCCGTCCTCCACACTCACTGCTCCCAGGAACCGCTGCTCTGGATCACAATTTAAGCCCCAGATGACGTCAGGGCCAATAACGCACAGCTGATCCGGCGTGCTCCGCTAACGTGGCATTCAACAGGCTACAGCTCCCGTCCTCCACACTCACTGCTCCCCATATTTAAGAATTTAAAGGATAATAAAAAATAAAACAAAAAAGGAATATACAGTGATATAAGAGATAACAGACATGAGCATGAATATGCTAAAAACATTTAATCGTTTATTGTTTTATGATTCACTGTTTCTGTTATATACAATCTGTTTAAAATTTCATGTCAATGTCCTCCATGATTGCATAAAAGCATAACAGAAATAAAAGAAAAAAAGCATTTAGCTGATCATATCCCTTAACTCTGAAAACAAGGAATTTACCAACTAATTTCTGGCATCAGCAGAAATAACTTATTTATAAGAGTGTTGAGGATAACTAAACTAACTAGTCAAGGATATTCAGCATTCTGACTATGAAACACTGAACAGGATTAAATTTTCACTACAGCAAAGTTGGCACAGAAGCTCAATAAAAATTGACTGAGAATGCAAGGAATACACACACACACACACACAGTCCCAGGCCCATCACTGAACATCAATTGTCACTGTAGCCAGAGAGATAAGCCTTGTGGAACCATAAGCTGAAAACAGCGTTGACCAAACACAACCTTTTCTGTACAACTTCCAATGAAAGGGACTGTCTTATTATGATGTAATTAAATTCTCTTTTCACTCTGTCACCCTTTTTGGTGGTGCAATTTGCTTAGGTGGTATTCCCCTCCTCCTCCTCTTTCATTCTCTTGGCAAGATGCTCTCCAATGGCTGCCAGGGGATTGGCTTTATATGAAGGGTTTACAATGACCTCGTGAAACCTGGTCACTTCCTCTTCTCTGCAAAATTGCATAAAAAACAAAATACAATGCTTAGTATGTTAGAAGAAATAAAAAGATAAGAGCACCAATGAAGATGTCAGAGAAAGGTGGCATTATGAGGCGCTTCTAAGATCAAAAAACAAGAGAGAACCACCGTGAAACACTTACATGAATACAAAATAAGGGCAGCATCATGAAGCTCTTACAAGACAGCAGGGAAAAAGGAGGCAAGAGGAGCACTTACAAACTAGCGAGAGAGAAAGACAGCATTATGCAATAGCTACATAAATACAAGATAAGATTCTTTTTCACCCGTAACAGCTGTTTTGCGTAGATAGCAGATTTGATAGGCACTCAAGTGGGTGGCATCATCCAATAGTGCTGAGATGGAACAGCTCTCCCAGAGCTCAAAATTAATGTAAAGTTCTGAGCATGCATGTCCCTTCCACATACATGTACAATGGTCTCTTCAGTCCCTCACTTATTCTATAGTTCAAGAATGCATGCTGCTCTTGGGGAGGTGGGAAGGATTGTGTGCTTGATTAGTCCTGGTGTCTACGAAAAACACCTGTTACCGGTGAGAAATAATGCTCTCTCTTTTGAGACACATAATTAAGTTAGGCATAAAAGTAAGTGATGCCAAAGCTCAGGGATGGTCATTTAAGTCAGAATTTATCTATTGTCCCAAAGCAGCTCAGTCATAAAGATATGAGTGCTACTAACATTGCAAAGACTGTTTAGCAAGCACAGCTTGACCGAATGTACGGTCTCCGACTGTGGACTTGGCCAAGCAGTAAGGCAAAATGAAGGTATGAAGCAAGGACAAAGTCACTGCTTTGCATATGGTATCCAGGATTTCAGGGGAGTCATGAAGAAGACCTCTGATAAAGCCAGATGTGATGGGATATTGAGAAGTTGGGAACATAGCAGTGGGCGCATGATAGGCTGAGTGAGTGCGGAGACTGATTCTGATGGAAGCTGTTTACAGCTAAAACAAAGATGGTACAAGCAGTGCAGTAGGAGGCCAGCAAATGAAGTTGTGAACATTTGTGAAACACCAGACTGAGAACCTCTTCCACTTAAAGGCTTAGATATGCCCGAAGATGGCTTCCTTGCAACAAATCAATATATTTATTTATTTAACAGGTTGTTTTTATACCACTTTATCATTTAGTCAAAACAGTTTACACTAACTTAAACATGGTAATGTACATTAAACAGGGACTTTGATAACATGGATTCTTCTGAGTCATGGAGGGTTAACTAACTTGCCCAAAGCCACAAGGAGTGCTAGTGCAAATCAAGTCCTGGTCTCTTGATTCCCAAGCCAGTGCTTTAACCATTAGCCTACTCTTCCACTCCTGTACAAGTGTTGAGAGACCTAGAGTGGAAATTAAATGCTGCTCAATTTCCATGCTGTGAGGGCTAGAAATTTAAGATTTGGATGAAAAAGTGAGCCATTGTTCTGTGTGATCAATGATGGAAATATCTGACGCCTACAAGGAGGAAGCCTTTTGGAAAGTAAGGAATCAGCTCTGACAAGGCCAGAATAGTGCTACGAGAATCATTGTGCCAGGTCTCTATTGAAACTTTATTTATTTATTTATTTTATTTTTATTTATTTACATTCTCTTATATACTTATAATACTTATATATACTTATAATACTTATATACTTATAAGGTTTTTGCAATTAGAGAGATAGGGGGGGGGGGCGGGACCCAAGACCAGCTTATGACCAGTATATCTTTTGTCTTCTCATATGGAGATGGGAGTATGGAAGAACAAAGTTATTTTTGCATTCTCACTACTAGTGATTTATTTATTTATTTTATTTTATTTATTTATATTCTCTTATATACCGCGCTATTCTGCATCTGTGTGGTTTACATTGAACAAACTGAAATTACATTCAACAGGGCATTATAACTTGGAGATAACTATTTTACAGGGAACATGGGCTATGGAGGGTTAAGTGGCTTGCCCAAGACCACAAGGAGCACCTGTGGGACTAGAAACCCCAATCCTTCCAGCCCAAGGTTGCTGTCCTCTAGTGGGATTTGAACCCCCGACCTTCCGGCCTGAAGTACCTTGCACCAAACACTAGGCCACTCCTCCACTCAGATGTGATGAGGTCTATTTGGTGGATTCTCCAGTTTGAAAGATGTTTTGTACGCTTTACCGGTCCAGAAACCACTCATGAGATTGAAGAACTCTGTTGAGCCCGTCAGCTGTCTGGTTCTGAATGCAAGGAAATTAAGCAACTTGATTTGCAGGCGAATGGCGATCACAAAATTCCAGTCTTACTGCTTCCTAGCCAAACTCCTCCTCCTTTGTGGATATACAAAATGGCAACTTGATTGTCCATCTGATCTAGCACTGAGCAATCTTGAAAAAATGGATAAATACCCTAAGGGAGTAAAATATTGCTTGGAACTGCTGACAGATATGGAGCAGTCTTTAGGCCTGAAATTAGGTCCCCTGAGTGAGCAAGAATCTGATGTGGGTTCCACACTCAGTGTTAGAATCATCCATTGTGAGGACTGCTTGATAGTCCAGTGGTACAACAGAACACCGTTGGTGAAATTGCAGTTGGACATCTACCACTGTAAAATAGTTTGAAATTAAGCTGACAGAGTCTAATCAAA
Organism: Ichthyophis bannanicus; assembly: GCA_033557465.1. Taxonomy (NCBI): domain Eukaryota; kingdom Metazoa; phylum Chordata; class Amphibia; order Gymnophiona; family Ichthyophiidae; genus Ichthyophis; species Ichthyophis bannanicus. Next base: position 604,918,727 of record CM066036.1, on the reverse strand, counting down.
AGAGAGTGGGTATGCAGATTACATTGACATTTGAGATCCTATGCATCTTTTTCATCTTCAAGGGGGTGAAAGGCACAACATGTACTGTAGCAATCACATAGTCTAACTGCAAGCAAACTGTGGCAGAAAAACTTTTGCTTGCATTGTTATCCAGAACAGCCCCCTATGAATCATCTTTTCAGATTTGATGATGAATCCTGATAGGGGAAAAGAAGACTTAAAGTGGGTGTGTGCAGCAGGACTAAGAGGCCAGCAGGGGGAAATGGGACTCCTGTACATATCTATATATGGAAAGGAATGTGCTGTGCTAAGACAAATTGATTGTTCTACACGGAGACGACTAACATCTGTGAAGTTACTGATAAGCTGTGGTGGGCCTCAGGGGATGAGTTGATGACGTATGTATATGTTTCTGTTAATGTATAAAAGACAGACAGCCCCTCTAACCTGTGGAATAAACTTACATACTACTTATATGCGAGTGTGTATGTTTGTTCCCCTGGAATTCCAGACAGAGAAGGTAAGGTGATTCCTCGGCCCAGAGGATTAACAGACATCCCGAGGGTAAGTGGTATATAGTGCTGGGAAAAGAATAACCCACACTTACAAATCCCAGGCTCTGAAGGTGTATTGTTTTGTATGAGATTCGAGCTAAGTTCTGAGGCAGCTGCTAGAAACCAGTCATCAAAGTATAGGATAACTAGCTGACCCTGCTTGGACAAGTGAACAGTCACCACTCAAAGGCATTTGGTAAAGTCTCTGGGGGCCAATGGGAGGCTGAGAAAAAGGACTTTGAACTGAACTAGAAAGAACCAGGGAGTATTTTTTGCAATATGGATTGATGGGAATATGTGTATAAGCATCCTTAATATCCAGTAAGTACTGCCAGTCTCCCTTTATTCCATATAACAGAATGGAGGGAAGAATGTTCATCTTGAACTTTTCCTTGCACAGGAATAGATTGAGACCCACAAAATCTAATATGGGGCACAAACCTCTTGATTTTTTGAGGAATTCAGAAGTACCTAGAGTAGCCTTGATTTCTCTCCTAAACTAGAAATTGTGTGGGATTGAATAAGGAAATTGAACTCTTCCTGGAACACATGGGTATGAGCTTAAGCCAAAGGTTGATCTCGTGGTAGAGATGTAGGATATAGATGTAGAAGTAGGATGCTGTGTCTATTATGGTCTAGGAACAAAGGCTCTTCTACAAGAGCAGAAAGTTCTCTGTTGCTGGAAGACAATGTAAATGGTAGCAGTACAGCTGAGCTATGTTGTAAAGTAGTTTTTGATGGTATCCATGGTCTGCTAACCTTACTGTATATGAATAACTTTGTGAGGGCTGGATACTCGCAGCCATACAGGATTTCTAGCAGCAGTGACAGAAACAAATTCTAGATGACAGATACGATGTCATACACTGAGCAGAGCTATCTGCCAGCTTATACTAAAACTGCTGAGACAGATTGGATGAGAAACCTCACACCTTTTGGAAGATGGTAAGAATATACTACATCACAAAAAGTTAATGAGCTGCAAGGCAGGCAGAAAGCATTGCACCATGGAAACGTTTCTAGCCCAAGTGATCAAGAGACTTAGGTCTTTGCCACGTGGCTTACTAAAAAACTCCCTACATTTTCTTGCTTTCTTCATGGTCAACTCAACTGCCAATGAAGAATGAGACAACCTAACTTATTAAAACCAGGCATTGGCTGAACTTTTATATTTTACTACCATCATCTTTGAAACAGGCTGCATGGTAAGTGAACAGTGCCAAATGCAAAGCTGTTGCTATATAGGAGACCAGAGATTGATTATAGCTACAAGCATAGAGTGTTCTAGTGATTAGCACAGTAGACTAAGAATCAGGAAGGCCAGAGCTCAAATCCCACTGATGATCCTTGTGACCTTGGGCAAGTCAGTTAATGTTCCACTGCCTCATTTACAAACTTAGAGTTTAAGTCTGCTAGGGCTAGGGAAATATCTACTGTACCTGAATGTAACATGTATTGAACTACTACTAAAACAGTGTGAGCTCAATCCATAAATGAATGAATAAGTTGGCTTATGGGGGCCTCTATGAACTTCAAGAGGGCAAAAATATCTGAATAAAGTTCTGTTTCCTGCTATAGTGAGAAAGGGATCTCTCTGACCCTATGCTGGATGAATTTCAGTTAAGAGATGTCTTTATAAGGAGATTAATTTCACAAAGGGTGTCAGTGGGAATGCCTATAGAGCACTCCTTTGCTTCCAAGAAGAATTCCAGAGGACAAAATTCCAGGTCTAGGTAGCCTTCATGAGCACTTTGAGAAAGCTTTGATCATGGTGAGGAGGGGGTAAAGAATAGCTCACTTGTGGCTTAGAGTCAGAGATAGAGAGTAAAGAGATTATTGGATCTTGAGATGGACACTCTGTACATGAGAAACACCAATGGAGCTAGATGGTGTCACACTGTGCTGCTGATATTTAACAGATAGCAGATCCTTACAGTAGCCTATTCATTGAACAAGTTGCACAGGAATGAGTTAGGCTGCTCCAGAAGAGCAATGAGATAGAGAAGACTCATCTGTTACTGTAATGTTGTGCAGGGACAGGGCCAGCGCAAGGATATTGGGTGTCCTAGGTGAACCTTCAGCCTTACACCTTTGCCTTCTCCACCACCCCATGATCACCACAACACTACCCCTCCCACCACAATCTTGTAAAAATGCATTATTGGCCATTATACTTTTTATGTGTGTGTGTGCCCACTCTCCCTGCAGGTAAAAGAATGTACTGATGGCTCTGAGGTTTTTGGGCTGTCAGAATCTATCATTTTGGTTTGACTGCAGCTGCTCTTTGTTGCCCCTTAGAAGCTGCGGTCCTAGATGACTGCCTAGTTTGCCGAATGGTCGGGCCGGCCCTGCACAAGGAATGACCAAGTTATGTTTTCATTTTTGTTTGCAGAGTACAAAAAAAGACTGGGTAGACTGATGCACGCTGAAAGGGCCGTGCATGCTCAGAACTTTACACTAGTTCTGTGTTCTGGGAGAGCTGTTCTGTGCTGGCACCATCAGATGACATCACCTACTTGTGTGCCTGACTCAATCTTGCTGCTTGTTGAAAAAAAAAAACGGTGACATTATAAAACACTTATAAATGAACTGGAGAGCCAAGGGAAGCATTATTAAGCAGGAGAGAAACACAGAAGCATTCTGAAGTGCTCCCAAACGGGATGACAATATAAACCAACATTATGGAGCACGTCCAAATGAGCAGCATTGGGCTGTACCTAGCATGCCAGAAGCGGGCAAGGATGCAGTTTAATAAACCATGCTCTAAAGTTACAATTTAAGACGAATGCGCAGAGGAAACATTTTCATTTTATTTTGAATTTTGTTTGGTTTTGTTCTTTTTTGCACATGCTCAATGGAATGAAACATCCTTCGCTCACAACTGTCAAATCAAGTTCTTTGGTATAAGAAATATTTGGAAACTATGTGTAGTCAGTCGACCATAATGACTTGAATTCAATGTATTTTGGCAGGCATAATGCACTTTAAAACTGTGTATTAGTATTTATAGAAGGGGTGTACTTTGTAAGGCATATGACTTATAATATAGGCTAATACAGGTTAAAGTATCATAAGAAATGGGTGTGATCAGAATTGTTATAGTCTTTGTTCTTTTTCAACAATGATGAAAACACGTCATGTACTATTCACTTGTTGGTTTTCATATTATGCCATTTGCTACACAGGACTTTAGGTGTGACAGCTCAAATTACTGCTGATGGATAACTGATAAATTTTCAGCCCAAAATAACTGGCTAGGTTTTCAACTGAAAATTAGACTGGCTAGATTTGTGTGGCTAGGACTGCCTGCTTAAACTTATCTTAAGCTCTCAAAGTTAGACAGTTCACACCTTAGTAACATTCTAGATAATAACACCCACCTTCTCCCTCCCCCACCCCATCAACTATTCATTTCAGTCTGCCAGAGGCAGCAGAATGCCTTTATGGTTTGGAGGAGGGCCAAACGAACCAACCTTCACCTCTTACCCAACCTTCCTTCTCTCTGTACCTTTGCTCCTCATCTATCTTTCTCTACTCTCTTGCCCCCACACTTTTCCCTCTGCTCTCTTCTGATTGGGGGGGGGGGCGTGGGGGAGTAAGGGATTTTAGTGATCAGTGCTAAAAAGGATGAGGAACAAAGAATAGGGGAGAGACAGGAGAAGGAAAAGAGAAGGGATTTCAGAGGAAGGAGATGAAAACAGGATCTTAAGGAAGAAGAGCAGAAGGATAGGAGATGGGGGAACAAAGGAGAAATGAGAAAGGGAATGAGGGGAGACAAGGGATAGATGACATGAGGGGGAAAGAGAAAGAAGGGAGACCCAGAAGAGAGAGGGAGGATCCACTCAGACTCTTCCTCCCAATGCCAATTCCTTCATTTATACACATAGATCCTTCTATACCCTCCTCATTTCCCTCACTCAATCCTCTCACATTCCCTCTGCCTCTCACCTCCTGAGGCCCTCACTCATTTAATCCTCCTGTGCCCCCATTGGTTCCCTAAGTCCTTCCACATTCCCTATGATCTCTTCACTCCCCCTGAACCTTCCAAGGTCTTCTCACTTACTTCCTCTGTGCTGCCCTCACATGGCCGCTCAATCACACAGTCCATACCACTTTCGATTAATCTCACATTTAATTGCATGCATACTCCACAACCCCTGATCCCCTCCCACACAACCCACAACTCTTCTGGCAGCTCATCCTCATGGTCACATTGCTAATCCCTTATTCTCATCCATTATGATCCCTTGGCCAGTACATCTTTTTCTCCTTCGAACACAGTAATTTAACAGCACAGCAGGGGCAGCAGCTCCTTAGGCTGCTTCCTTTTCCCCTGCACATGGGTTGGGGTGCTCTGCTTGTAACTCTGCAATGAAAAGTGTGACGCTCCAGCACATGCAAAGGGGAAGAGGAAGAAGCTTGAAGATCCACCACTGCAGTTATGCTGTTAGATGACTAGGGCCAGTCAGCATCTAGTAGGCAGGAGGAGTTATGTGCCAGCTGACAATGACACTAGTACTGCTACTGCTGCTACTTGACTCAGCTCCGGCTCCATCTCTTGAAGCCAAAACTGTAGCCATAGTAACTACAGGAGATTCAGAACACAGCTCACAATTGGTCAGGCCGTGGCCCATCGCATTCTGGCACTCTGCTCAGTTATGCTTGTCTACTGTCACGCCCATAGCCCCTTACATGTGTATGGAGGGGCGTGCTTGTTAGATAGAGTTCCCCAATTAAACAATGTTCCAAACTGGCTATCTTGCAAAGGATTATGGTACTGGTAGTCCAGTCATGCGGTGCTTGCCTTTGAGGTAAATGAAGACAATGTAGTTGGCTCGAGTGTAAGGCAGTGACAGAATATTTATTTATGAGGTATATCCAAATGCACACAGATTCTACTTGGTAACACCTTAGGATGTATTTTCCAGGATTTTATATTCAAAATAATAATACAACTGAAAGGTAAAGCAAGTAGCTTGCAAAATCCATAAACAGAAAGTCTTTCTCAGTCACTGCTGACAAACCTGCTCAGCAGGGCTGGAGTAAAAGGAAACCAAAAAGTAAAAGCTTCACCAAAAACAGCTTCTCTTTTCACATTTTAAAGCACTTTTGTATCCAACGTGTGCATAGCCTGAGCTGTGTGCTGCTCTGATACCAGCTGGCTAACAAGCTTCAATCAACAGCTCTTTTCCTTCTCTGCACAAGTATTTACACAAACTTCTAGTGCCAGATACTAGAACGTTTCCTTTTTGATGTTTGATCCCACTTTCAGGATTTCTCTGTGCTAGCAACCTTGCATAAAGAACAGTCCATGAGATTATCGTCCTCCTCTGTAATTGTAACCTGTTCTTCTATTTGCATTGGTTCTATATCAGGAGCTGGATCAGAGGGCTTTATTAACTGACCTTCATTAGGACAGGGACTGTGTCTAAACACTTTGCCTTGCTTTAGGTTAGACAAACGTTCATAGTTCATACCTGGGTTAAAGCTGGCATTAGGCTGTCCTCTCAAATATTCTGGCCAGTATGCATTGGAGCTTTTATAACCTGTCCTCCAGTCTATATCCCTGGACCTCAGGGCATCTGCTCCATACCTCTTCTTAGGGTTCCCAGCTGCAGTTCTCCAAGCCTTTGGATTTCCCCAATCCCTTGAAGCTGGCGTCTCCCAGGAATCTCTCCAAGAACCTGAACCTCTCAGAGCTCCTCTTTCCTTGCTCTCACGCTTGCCTTCAAGCCTCCTCTCAGGATTGCCTCCTCGCTCTCCTCATCTTCCAGGCTTAGACTTTCCTCCTCTCCTGTCCTCTGCATAATCTGTTCTAGTTTTAACGTTCCCAGTTTCCAACCCCTCCCTTGCACTCCCCAGGTGTTGGTGATCAAACTCTCTCCTGGCAGCTGAGTAATTAGGAGTGACGTAAGGGTTTCTCAATCTGGGCTTATACTCTTGCACCTCATCTCCACTAGAGGCTCTCTGCAGGCCACTGCAGCCTGGAATAACCTGTCTTTTAGGTAAATATGCAGTTTTACTCCTGTGACCTGCCAAAACAGGTCCCTTGATTAGGGTAAATTCCCTTCCTTTATCACTATTCTCTGGGCTCTGGGCAGCTTCCTCATCACACTACCCTAAGAGGACATATCCCAACTACCAGCCAGAGAATGTGACTACTTGTAAGAGTAGTCCTTATCCAGTACAGTTTTTGTCACCTTCCTCATTTGTATGTGTCCCACTAATCAACCTTGTGCCATGAGAGTCTTTCGCCAAAGTTCCTGATGATAGGGATACAGTCCTCATGATTCACAGTGTAATTGTGTTGCGCTACCCACCGCTGGCTGGAATATTGGCAGAGGACTCGCACGCAGCTTGAAGCTGCTTAGTGGGAATAGTGTTTGAACGCTATCTTCTTGGGTAGATAAGCACACAGGACCATCTCTAGCACCTCTGCCTTCCCACAAAGCTTTGCATTAATCAATAGAGCTACTAACACCAGCATGGCCTCCTGAGCAGCTTGCTAGAGAGACCTGGCTATGTGAGTTTCCTGTAGGAACCCAACTGCATGACTGCTTGTGTTTTCATTAGAAGATCTAATGTTTTGATATTACCTACTTTGGCTTTAATTCTGGCAGACTCAAATCCAGATGTCAAATTGTTTGAGTAGGGCACTTTAAATGCTTTAATGTGTGTTGTGAGGCTGTGCATCTGCTAATTCTTCATTTTTGCTACTAAGGATCCTATGTGCTTATATCAAGCCCTCAAAGTTTGCCACTTGCCCGGTCACCCACTCCACAAGAGCACTCTATGCACTCACCACAATTTCCAAGAAAAAATATTTTGCAATATTGCTTCTGACTCTTTCCCCCAAGAGCCTCATATTATGGCTTCGCTACACAACAAACTATAAAGAAGGTTGCTGCCTGTCTGAATTTTTATGGCTGACTTATTTGTAAGGACAGATTTATTACAGGAATATAAGCAGAGTCTATTATGTACTGCAACACTGCTGAAACTGATTAGGGAGTCCTGAATTAATGCAGGGCACAGAGCCTGAAACAATTGAAGCCTAGAGCACAAGTTAAACAACATACTTTACAGCACACATTCAAAAAAACAGGAGACGCTAAACTTGAAAGGAGCAGAGACAAATTTGGCAATCTAAAGGAGCTATGTCGTAAATGAATATTTTGGCGACACACTTCTGATATTAGGATCACATAAGTGATCCTAAATATGAAAAACAACAATATAAATATTGTGCAAGTTAGCCAGGCTTTGGCATTCCATTTATTGACTTCATCAAAAGTCATATTTAAATGTTCCTTGCAGCAAAGATTTTTATTAATTTTACTTCCTTAATTTTTTTTCTATACTGTTCATTCTTATATAAGGACTACAGAGCAAGTGAACAACAAATGTTATATTATGTAACAACATAAGATAAGCAATACTGGGTCAGACCAAAGGTCATTGAAGCCCAGTATCTTTTTTCCCCCAACAGTGATCAATTCAGGTCAGAAATACCTGTCAGGTTCCCAAATGTTAGACAGATTCCACGATGCTTATCCCAGGGATAAGCAGTGAATTTCCCAAAGTCCACTTTATTAATGGTTTATGGATTTTTCTCCAGGAACTTGTCCAAACCATTTTTAAACTCAGTTACACTAATAGCTCTTACTACATCCTCTTGCAGCAAATTCCAGAGTTTAATCACGAGTGAAACAATATTTTCTCCGACTAGTCTTAATGCACTTCTTTGTAGCTTCATTTTGTACTTTTTGAAGGAGTAAACAACTGATTCACATTTACTCGTTCCACTCCACTCATTTTATAGACTTCTAGCACATCTCCCCTCAATCGTCTTCTCCAAGTTCAAGAGCTCTTTTAAGCCTTTACTCTAAGGGTATTCTTCTATCCCATTTATCATTTTGGTTACCCTTTTCTGTACCTTTTCCCGTTCCACTATATCATTTTTTAGATGTGGTGACCAGAACTGCATGCAATACTCAACGTTCAATCGCAGCATGTAGTAATTCAGAGGCATTATGCTAGTCTGTTTTATTTGTCATTCCTTCCCTTATAATTCCTAGAATTCTATTAGCTTTCTTGATTGCTACTGCACATAGTAGAGGATTTGAATGTACGAGGGGTGTCCGATATTAAAGGTACAGGTGGCAATTATACTGGCTCTGCATGCGCAATAGTGCCATCATATGCAGGACTACTTGTACTCATAGTAGGAGAGTCTGTAGCATTTTTTTTAAACACTCAAATTACGAGTAGTTTTCGTTTAGAAGTTTAGAAAGACACACATCCTAACAAAATTCTGAAAAGATATCAAGACATTCCTAGTCAAAGAACACTTGAAGGACTAAATGGTGTGTCCCCAAGGAGCAATAAAACTTAGATATTTAACTCCCTTAAAATAAGTACCACCCTCCCACTTCTTACTCTTCCTTTCCACCTCCCCCCAACAATACATAATCTTTGTTTTACATAATTGCTGTCATCTGACTATATTACAGTCTATTGACATTTGTTCTGTTCGATGTTACTAAGGCTCTATGTAAAACAGTTAATGTTTTTGGTCCCTGTAAACCACTTTGATTACCAGATAAGGTGGTATAAAAAAACCCAGAAAAATTAAATGAAATAGCCTCAAAAAACTAGCTGAAATTGCGATGAAAATGCAGCTGTGTCGATTTACACCCGCTGAGGAGTAGGTGTACATGTACACACACCAAGTACACATGTACAGGCATATTTCATAAAACAAATGTGTAGTTCATGCCTCTATCAGAACTACACCGCTGAACATGCCTACGTGTGGCCTTTTTGTCACTATGCATATTTATACCTGCGTATGTCATGAAGTAATTTTATAACAACCCTTTTCCATAGATAAAACAAGCTCTACCCATGGAAACATTTTATAAAATTACTGTCGTTATGCTTTCCTAGACTCTCCTGATGGTTCTTCCCAAGCTTCATTAAATCTGTATGTCATATAATTTAAAACATCACCACTGACTTCCGGTGACGTCACCTACTGAATGGCGGCGTAGCGGAGGAGCTCCGCCACCAACCCGCAATAATTGGAGCATTTTAGCCCCCACGGGCAACGGAGCGGTGAGCCGAGGGGCGACGGAGAGAGCGGGGAGTGCCGGCGAGCCGCGGCGGCGGCGCAACAAGCGGGTGCGGAGGGGCAGAGAAGCTGGTGGGAGCGGACCGGACGAGGCAGCCTAACTTTCAGGGGGCTTCTGGGCCGGAGGCTGCGCTGAGCCGGACTTGCTGGGAGAGAGTCAGCAGGGCCAAAAGAGGCTTGCCGGTGAGCAGAGGCAGTGTGCTTCCCCGTGGAGGACGCCACGCCGCCGATCCCCACAGACCACGTGGTGGCAGAAGAGGGTGGCCAACAGAGAGGCGAATCCGGAGACAGAGGGGGCCGAGAAGGCCTCGCACGTGGCTGGGAGAAGCAGGAAGCAGGGACCTATGCTAAGCTGCAGCCCACAAGACGCAGAGTGCAGAAGCAGCCAGCAGTGGTGAGTCTCATGCCCCCCCCAACTGCACTAAGAAAGGGAGCAGAGGCAGAGAACTACCAAACACCAGATTTGTTCCCAGCAGCAGCTATAGTGTGGTGTGTGGACGCCCTACCAGCTCTATAGGCCGGGGAGACCGGGGAGAGAGGGGCTAATCAGCCCAAAATGGAAAAAAATAATAAAAAAGAGACTCTGGCAAAAAAAAAGCTGGCCGAGTTCCGCTCCCCATATGCAACCCCCAAAGGAGGGAAGGAGGCGGAAAAAAAAGCAGGGAAACCTGTGACAGAAACCCCACAGAGCCCGGAGGGGAGTGAAGGAGGAGAGGAGAGCTTGTCGACAGCAGAACAGATTAAACAATGGCTCCTAGAGTTAAAGGAGGAACTGAAGATGGAGATGTGTGGGGTTAAAAATGAAATTAAAGAAGCAGTGCAGACTATGCGCCAAGACCTGCTGGAGCTGGGGGGACGTATGGAAGAGGTGGAGACCAAGTTGGAGAGTCAAGAGGAGACCCTGACGCAGGTCCAGAGCAGCTGGGAAGAGCTTCAGAGGACGCAGGAGACCCTCAAAGCCAAAACAGAGGACCTGGAGGACCGCTCGCGCAGATGCAACCTCCGAGTGAGAGGGGTGCCGGAGGAACCACAATATAAGAACTGTGAGGAGGTGGTCCAGCGGATCTTCCGGGAACTACTCGCAGCAGCTGGCCCAGGGAAACCTGCAGAGGAGACCCGCCTCGAAATGGAGAGGGCGCACAGGGGTATGGGGCCCATCCGAGACAATAGGCCAAGAGACATTGTGGTCTGCCTGCACTCCTTTAAGAGTAAGGAACTCCTGCTGGGTGCCAGCCGCAAGCTGAAAAATTTCCGTTGGGAGGGGCATACGGTGGAGCTGTACCAAGACCTGTCCCAAGGCACGCTACAAAGACGGAGGGAGATAAGAGAGGTCACCGCATATCTCAGACATGCTGACCTGCGCTACAAGTGGCTCTTCCCCTTCGGCCTCTTTATTACGGTGTGAAAGGACGATCGAGGACGGTGAGATCCAGTGTGGAGGCGTGGAGAGCACTGAGAGAGCTAGGTGCTGAGAATTTACCAGAGCAAGCCGAGGGCTCTTTCACTCCGCCGAGAACGGGATCCAGGACCGGAGGAGCAGCACAGATGAAATGGCAGAGGGCAAGTGGACGTAGACTGGCCAGAACCACCAAGGACGTGCACCAGAACCGGACTACAGAACAAGAGACTGGCTGAGCTGAAGCATCTTTATAATGGACTGGTATTCTTGAATAAGTTGGGCTGTGGGCGGGGGGGGGAGAAGGAGAGATGGGCAGTGGGTTAAGGGGTAAGGGGAGAGGGATTAAGGGGAGAGGGAGAGGGGAGGAGGAGGCGGGGACTAGGCTGAGAGGGAGAGAGCCCAGGCTGGGTGGAGAGGGGAGGGGGTTTCGAGGGGGGAGAGTTGGCAGCGAGGGGGGCTTAGGCAGGGGAGTGGGGGGGGGGGGGCTGGGGAACAGTTGAGGTGGGTAGGTGGGGAGGGAGAGAAGGTCACCGAATTGGAAGTCGTATCTCCGCAGAGGAGAGTTACGAGGGGGGGAGAGGGAGGAGGGGAGGGAGAAGTGAGGGGGGGAGAGGGAGGGGAGGACGGGAGGGAACAGCGGGAGGGGGAGTGGGGGGAGGAGGGGGTGGGTAGGGGGGGGAAGAGGGGGCCAGAGTGGGAGGTGGGGGCGGAGGGACTTAGGGGGACGAGGCAGGGATCTGGGGGTAGGAAAGGAGTTAAAAATTCTCACGTTAAATGTGAAAGGTCTAAATTCCCCAATGAAAAGACAGAAATTATATAAGGAGTTAACAAGACACAATGCAGACATAGTGCTGTTGCAGGAGACACATCTATTGAGACAACATGAGACATTGGTGCAACCCCGGGGGTACAAGCACCGTATATTCGCTTCTAATCTTAAAGAGAAGAAGAAAGGCGGGGTGGGGGTCTTCATCAGAGAGACAGGCCCCATGGAGGTCCAGGTAGTGTCCCGGGATAGGGGGGGGCGGTATCTCCTGCTAAGGGTAAAGATAGGTGAGGAGTGGTTTTGCGTGGTAAATGTGTATGCCCCTACGGGCCCGCAAACTGAATTCTGGGATGCTTTGAGTGCGCAAGTGGCGGCAATGGGGGATGGGGTCCTAATCTGTGGTGGGGATTTCAATGTGGCATGGGAGGTAGGGAGAGATACGACTGGGCGCAGGGAGGGGAGAGGCACCGATAGGAAACATTACCACAATTTTGTGCGGGAGAACGGCCTGATAGATGTATGGCGGACATTAAACCCGGGGCGGAGGCAATTTTCTTTCTATTCTGCAGCACATGGCACTTACTCCCGGTTGGATGCCATATGGGTAGGGAAGGAGTTATCAGGGCGGCTTCTAGGGGGCGAGCTGGAACCCATTACCTGGTCCGATCATGCTCCGGTGGTGGTGCGGGTGCGGGTGGAAGGGGAAGATAGAGGCCGCCAGTTCTGGAAGTTGAATGAGGGGCTCCTTGAGGACGAGAGGGTGGTGCGGGAGATTGAAAGGCTCATCCCGGAGTACTTTGACCAAAATGGCGGTGGGGAAGTGCGGGATGGAACAGTCTGGGACGCCTTCAAGGCTGTAATTAGGGGGGTTCTCATAAAGTGGGGAGCCCGCCTAAAGCGAGAGAGGGCGGAGAGGGAGGACCGGTTACGCCGGCAATTGCGGGAGATGGAGGAAAGAGACGGTCAGGACAGAACTGGACAGGTACGGGGTGAGGTGCTGGCACTACGAGCCCAGGTGAATGCTCTTGAAGCGGAGAAGATACAATTCCGCCTGCAGCTGTTAAAACAGAGGTTCTTTGAAGGGGGGAATAAAGCGGGGAAACTTCTCGCGAGACAATTGAAAAAGCAGAGGGAGTGGAATAGGATTACTCAGATTAGGAGTACAGGGGGGGTAGTGCGAGAGGCTCCACGAATAAGGGAGGAATTTGTGTCCTTCTATAGCAACTTGTATGCAGCCCGCGCTGCAAGGTCGGGAGAGGACATTCGGGAATATGTGAGGGAAGCAGGGCTCCCGACTCTGACGGGAGACGAACAAGAGGGGCTCGACAGAGAAATACAAGCTGACGAAGTCAGCCAGGCTATCAAGGGCTTAAAAAATGGAAAGGCCCCAGGGCTCGATGGACTGACGGCAAAGTTTTACAAGCGCTTTGGGAGCCTCTTGCTGAATCCGTTGACCAGGGTATTTAATGGACCGGGAAGGGGAGAGGCACTGCCTGAATCAATGGGCTGGGCAGGTATTACGCTTATCCACAAAGAGGGGAAAGACCCGCAGGAGTGTGCGTCTTACCGCCCGATCTCGCTGCTGAACCTAGATGCGAAACTGCTGGCGAAAGTACTAGCGGTGCGCCTCAATGGAGTGTTAGGTAAATTAGTGCATGAGGACCAGGCTGGATTTGTACCAGGCCGGCAAGTGGCGGATCATATCCGCAAAGTGTTAAATGTGATGTGGTCGACACAGCGGCAGAGAACGGGGGCCTTGTTGGTATCACTGGATGCAGAGAAGGCCTTTGATCAGGTGTCCTGGGATTTCCTCTATGCGGTGTTAGAGGCCCAGGGGTTTGGACCGGGGTTCACACAGTGGATAAGGGCTCTCTATGCTAGGCCGAAGGCATGTGTCCGCGTGAATGGGGGGTACTCTGGTTTCTTCCCTCTAGAAAGAGGAACGCGGCAGGGATGTCCACTGTCCCCCCTACTTTTTGTGCTATCCTTAGAGCCATTGGCAGCGAAGTTGCGCGACAGCCCTGATATCACGGGGGTTAGGGTGGGACGGCAGGAATGCAGAACGTCCCTCTTTGCAGACGATATACTGCTGACACTCACGAATCCCAGCAAATCCCTGAGGGCAGTGATGAGAGAGATCCAAGATTATGGTGAAAGGGCGGGCTTCCGGATTAATTGGGGGAAATCGGAGATCTTGAGTGTAGGGGGAGAGGGAGAGGGGGAGGGGCAGCGTGACTGGCAGCAGCATTTCCCCTTCAAATGGGCAAAGACATCGATCCGGTACCTCGGGGTTCATCTCGGTAGAACCTTGGAGGAGTTGTATGATTTAAATTACAAGAAGATGGTGGGGCAGGTGGAGGCGAAGCTACAAGGCTGGAGCAGGGGGTATTACTCGTGGTTCGGACGAATAGCGACGGTTAAGATGATGCTTCTCCCCCAGTTCCTCTTTCTGTTTCAGGCATTGCCAGTCCCAATCCCCCCGAAAGTGCTAAAGAAGATCCAACAACAGGTCGAGCGGTTTATCGGGGGGGTCGAGGCGTCCACGGGTGGCGGCAAGGACGCTACAAGTCTCGGTACGGGAAGGAGGGATGGGGGTTCCCAATTTCCGACTATATTATGCGGCAGCACAATTGCGAGCAGTCTACGCGTGGTTGCGGGAACCCCAGAAGCAGTGGGTTCAGCTGGAACTGGCCGAATACAGGCCGGGTGCACTTGAACGGTTAGTATGGGAGGGGAGGGGAGAGAAGGGGAGGAATCCCATTGTGGGGCATACTTTGAAAGTGTGGCAGCAGTATAGAAAGCGGCTGGTGGGTGACAAACGATGGTCGGCCACCATGTCATTACAAGCCTGCTGTGCGGAGAGCGGGGGACCGGGAGCCACAGTGCTCCGTAACTGGGCGGCGTTAGGATTGTCCCAGGTGTCTCAGATTGTGGTAGGAGGACATTGTAGAGGATTTGAGGGGGTCCGGGACCTCTATCGTTTGGGGGAGGTAGATAGATTCCCGTATAGGCAGCTATGTTCGGTAGTGAGTACAAAGGGAAGGGAGCAAGGGGGATGGGGGGGAGGTGAATGGTTTGAGGGTGCCTGTCTGGGATCCCTGGGAAGCCAGGGGATGCTCTCCAGGATTTACCGAGGGTTGACAGCGAGGGGGGAAGACAAGTTGAAATACATGGAAGCGTGGGAGAAGGATTTAGGGGTAAGCTGGGGGGTGGAGGAGTGGGAGACAATGGCCTTAGGTATAGCACGATTCTCCATTGCCACGACATTGCGAGAGAATGGGTTTAAGGTGCTGAGTCGCTGGTATCTCACACCGGAGCGGTTGTGTAAGGCAGGGGTGTTGCAAACGGATGAATGTTGGCGAAAGTGTGGGGAGCGTGGCTCCTGGCTGCATATGTGGTGGACGTGTCCGGTAGTGGGAGAGTACTGGCACCACATAGGGGCAAACATCAACAAAATGATGGGGGCGAACCTTGAACTTGGCCCTGAGATGTGTCTCCTGCATAGACCAGATGGGAAATGGGAGGGGGATTGGAAAATTATTTGGTATTGTGTCACAGCGGCCCGCTGCGAAATTGCATGGTACTGGAATAGACCAGCTCTACCCTCCATGGCGAGCTATGCACGCAGGGTATCGCATCTTTATGCCATGTATAAATTGACTGGGGAGCGGGGAGGGAGAGGGGAGCAAATGGAGAAGCGGTGGGCAGGGGTTTGGAGGTGGTTGCGGGAAGAGGGGTGGAAGTAGGGAGGGGGTGGGGGGATGGCAAATAGGAGGAGAAATGATTAGACTGTGTGTTAGTTGAAGAGTTGTCTCTTATGCTGTTTGCTGAACCCTTGATGCCTTGGAGTTGTTGAGTATATGCTAATGTAACTGTTACAAACGTTAATAAAAATTTAAATAAAAAAAAAAAAAAAAAAAAACATCACCACTATCACTTGTGTATGCAGTTCCACATAACAGATTAAATACATTTTATTTATTTAGCTATCTACCTTTTATTTATACATTTTATTTATTTAGCTATATCTATATCTCGTATATACCGCCTTTCTCTGGGTCAAGGCTGTTTACATACTGTAAAACAAGATAAATAGCAATTACAGAGAACATTGTGGGAGAAACAGTAACATTTTAACATTTTAAACCATGTACAGCACGCAACAGGTAGCTGGGGTGGGCTAGTACATACACATGTACAGAACTGACATGGGTTGGACATATATTTTTGTCCAGTTTACAGTGAGTGATGTATCTGGGGGGTGAGGGATTATTTGGTGGAAGTGAAATGTTCAGAGAAGATGTGTGTTTTGAGGTCAGATATGTTCCGTAGTTCGTTGGGTAGGGCGTTCCAGATCAAGGAAGCGTAGAGCTGAAATGCGCGTCCACAAGTCTGGTGATAGGATTTGGTCCTGGCATGGGGGATGATTAGTGTATTCTTCATTGATTGTTTAGTGGGGTGTTTGCAGTAGCCTGTGGAGGCAGGTGGGGGGGGGGGGCGCAGAGTGTATAGTCTTGTGCGTCAGTAGGAGGGTTTTGTACTTTATCCAGCTTGTGAGTGGTAGCCAGTGGAGTTGTTTGAGTATAGGGGTGATGTGTTCCTGACAATTTGCACCTTGGAGGATGCATACTGCTGTGTGAAAAGCAGTCTGTAGGGGGAGAAAGTATGGTAGGACCATGGCTTGAAAAGCTGTGCGGAAATCTGATAGTTTGAGGAGTAGTTGGATGCATTGCAGGGTCTTTGTTTTGTGGGTATATGGCTCTGATGACATTGCACATGTGGGGTTTAAAGGTGAGATGTTCATTGAGGGTGATGCCTAGGTATTTCACTTCCCTGTAGTTTTGATTGGTGTGTTGTTTATGGTTATGGTAGATGGAGGGGTGAAGGCTGTATCCTTGGTTATAAAGAGCAGTTGTGTTTTCTTATAGTTGACTGTCAGATTGATATTCTTCAACCAATTGGAGATGTCGTTAAAGCAGTTTTGGAGGGTGGAATAGGAAAGTTGCTTTGTATTTACTGAGTCGTATATCATATCATCATCTGCATAGATGTGAAATTTGAGGCTATGTGATCTGATGATTGTGCAAAGGGGTGAGGGAGATGTGGAACAGGATGGCTGAGAGGATGGAACCTTGGGGGATTCCTTGTGTTTGTCTATAGGGGGCTAGAGGTGGAGGCTGATATTGGAGGCAGAAGAACCCTTTGGGTCGGTTACCAAGGCTCAAACAATTTTGCAACCATACCCGCTGGCTTCTACCTCATAAATATGAGGACAACCAATTATAGGCTTAGTCCCTGATATCTGGTCTGTTATTAAAAATTACCTCTACATCAGAGGTTTTTTTCACTACTGGGCAGGTAACAATCTCTCAACATATTAGGGAATATGCCCCACTCAGTAAGAAGTCTCAGCAATGGAATATAACCCTCCCTTCAAAAACTCCTCATACTCCTTGATTGCTGCAGTGGGAAAAATGTTCTTTAGGGAGCCTATTGACTTAATCTGCATCAATATCTGCAAGAAGGATTCCGCAAAGTTAAAGCAAATGCAGGCAGTTTTGGTAATTTTGAAAGTTTTTGCCCATCTCCTATTACAAAATCAAAATTTATATCACTGTCCCATCACCCTACTTTCAACACAGCTACATCTGTCTTTGAGAATAATAAAAGTTCTATTATCCCAGTGGTTTTCTATCTACCATAAGGGTAATATCACTCTTGAGACACCTCCACCTCTATCACAGTCTCCATTATAGTACGCAACCTAATATCTTCTCCTAATCTATCTGCCAATATTTGCCTCTTACACAGAGAATTCCTAACATCTTCAGCCTTCTTGAAATTGTGCCAAAGTACATTTTTTGTATTTAACACACTGCAAGCGTTGCCCACTGGATTTTATTCCAGGTATAATTCTTTACAGCACAAATGATACTACTAAATTGTCAAACCAAACAATGAGGGTTACAGCGAGATCTTTCACATTCAGCTGCTGCTTTCCACAAGATCATAATTCCACCAGTTTTAACCCTTGACCTTTCACATGTGTAAGAGAATCCATTATTTCTCACAACCTAATACACTAAACAAAACCTTAAAATGTGCGTTTTGAGCAAAAACTAAATGTGCGGTGAGAGGGCAGCACCTTGTGACTATGACCATTTTGAAAAGGCTGCTGAAAGGGACAGGAGCGTTTAGGATCATTCCTGTCCCTCTCTATCCTAGACCACCACAGAATGTAAGATTAAGGCAGGGGGCCTGAGGGAGCAGGGGGCCGACGGGCCCCTTGCCAGCTGGCTACCTGGGATTTACTTTTTCTAGAGAGTAGGGGGAGCGGAGGGGGAGGGTAGATGGGCTGTGGGAGCCCCCCCACCCTTTTACATATACATCGGGGGGGGGGGGTGAAGCTTCTTAGCTGACTGGCTACTTAGGACTTTTTCTAAATCGGGGGTTGCACCGATCCCCCCCCCCCCCCCCGGCAGCTCCCAATGGTGACTGGGAGCTGTCAGGGGGGCTTGGTGCTTAAGGGGGCAATTGATCGCTGCAGAGGCACCAACGGTATTTTATTTATTTATTTAATGGTTTTATATACTGCCTTTCAGAAAAATCAAGGCAGTTTACAGGTAACAAGTAAGGAACAGTTACATCATAACAGGCTTAACATTTAACATCAGAAAATGGAGAGTGTGAATTAGGAGGTATGTGACATGGTGGTGCAATAAAACTATGTAACACATTTACAGGTAGAAATATAAGTACAAAAAGAAACATATGTACATATAGGCTTATTTACCGAGCTGCTCAATATTACATCTTGTGAGTATAACTAATTGTGATGTAGGGCTAACGGCCAGGATTTAGTATTGGAGGGAGGATATTATTTGGGGAAAAGGTAAACTTGAATTGGTTCAGATCTGCCAAAATGTTCTCTAAAGAGATGGGTCTTGAGATCCTTCCTGAAGGTCAGTAGTGGATCTACATTTGCCTGGTAAGGAATTCCATAATATTGATGCAGTGAAACTAAAGGCCCTATTGGTTGTCGCCCTGATAAATGTTCTGTAGGAAGAGGGTACAAATAGGGTGTTTTGGCCACACTGCCTTCTTAGTCTGTCATTTGAAGGGCTTTTTATGAGTTCAGTTGAATAGGATGGTGATACTTCCCTTATTAATTTGAATGCGGTCATTAGTATTTTATCCTTGATCCTGCTATGTATGGGCAGCAAGTGTAGCTTGAATAAGATGGGAGTAATGTGTTCTGAAGGGGATGCTTTGATAATAATCCCGGCAGCAACATGCTGAGCTATCTTAAGAAAGTTTATCGCCTGTCTTGGGAGCCCTTGTAGGATGGTGTTGCAGAAGTCAATGTGGGGGAGTACCACAGTTTAGAGTACTGATCTAAAGTCCTGTGTGGTGGCAGGGGCCTTAGGGGATTGAGGAGTCATGGTTTGTTATAGATTATACCAGTTGTAGTTTTTAGGTGGGTTAAGTTTAGTGAACCATCAATGATAACACCAAGGTACCTGACTTCGTTCTTTATTGAGAGTGGTACATTCCCAACTTTTAGATCTGGTGGCGGGGTAAAATTCTGATTTCTTTCCCTGTCGGTGTTTTATTTTTCTGGATAATAAGATTTCTTTTCTTTGATCCCTAACAGCTTCTAAGTTTTCCAGCGAGTAGGGAGGGGTCCGCAGTGGGGTGGTTCCTTTCCATAAAAGCTGGCTGTGTTGTTTTCTTGATTCCTTGATTTTGTGAATTTTTCCTTTTCTTGTTCCCAAATTTGTGGTCTTATATAGCATCTTTTTCTTGATTATTACATTTGTTTTTATTTTTTCTCTGTTAATGATGATACTGTTTCCTTATCTTTCAATTGTGGAGGGTGTATTATTGTAAATGCAATTAAAAAATAAATTTAAAAATTCTGATTTCTTGACACAAAAAAATGATTTCAGTTTTCTTGTAATTGATTTTGAGGTTATGTTCATTTAAACCATTGTGAGATTTTGGTAAAGCAAAGCAAGATGCTGGTAAAATTGGGATATGCTGTATCAAACGGGAGGTATAGTGTCACATTATCCGCATAGCTGGAATATCCGATATTGTATTCCTGAATAATGTGGCAGATAGGCTGTATGTATATATTAAATAAGAGTGCAGAGAGGGCAGAACCCTGTGGTATCCCTTGTTTCTGGGGGAGGAACTTCGATGTCTGTTGTCCTATTTTGATCTGCTGGAATCTGTCAGCAAGGTAGGATTGGAACCACAGCAACGTGGTACCATATAATCCAATTTACTTGAACCTTTCGATAAGGATTGTATGACTGATTGAGTCACAAGCAGCTGCAATATCTAGAAATATTAGGACTGCATGTTTAGGGTTATCAATGATCTTTTATCAGGTTATTAAAGAGCCCAGTCAGAAGAGTCTCGACACTGTGTTGTGGTCTAAAACCATATTGGTGTGTGTCTAAGGGCGTATGCATATCAATGGGATCCCCTAGACAATGTTTTTTCAATGAGTTTAGCCAAAAATGGCAGGCTGGATATTGGTCTATAGGATGTGGGGCATAGTTTATCCAGGGATTTGTTTTTTTAATATTGGACTATCAAGGCTCACTGAAGAAGTTTAGGCATAATTCCCTTTATTTATTTATTTAGTAAACACTTATATACCGCTACTTCCAGCGATCAGAAGCGGTTTGATTATAATTTTGGGATTTGTCACAAATCAAGACAGAAAATTTGGGGCATAGATAGAGAGATAGGGGTAATACACAGCACACATAATAGGGTCTAAATATAGACCTTAATGTACCAACATACATTTACAAAAGAGATTGTCCATCTATTTACATTTTTACATACAGCTATTCACTTCCTCTTTTATCTTCTTGGATTTACATCTGGTCGTAGTGACAATTGAACAGATGCGTTTTCAATTTCTTCCTGAAGTCAACATGTGAGTGACATGTTGACCATAACAAGTATGTATGGGGCCAGTTCTGTGCAGGCTACTTTTAGCCAGCTGACTGGGCAAGGGTCAAGACTAGAGGCAGTGGTGTTAATGTTGGAGATGATTCTGTCTAAATATATAAGAGTTAATTTGTGGAAATTAGGCTAGATAGGATTAGGTGTCGGTTGATTAAGGTAAATGTTATTGGGGACTCAGATATAGGTGTGAGCTTGGTAATGTAGTAGTTAGCAAGCGTTTGAGGTGCAATAAGGGGGTTATTTAATTGGTTTGGTGAGCCCGTTAGATTTCTAACAATCTCGAAAAGTTCCCTGAGACAGTTTAGGGAGTTCTTGAGAATCTACGTATGGTAGTTTTTCTTGCTATAGTTAATTGTATTTCAGTATATTTGAAATTGCTCATTATATAGTTGTTTATCGAGATGGGAGTTAGACATTCTCCATTTCTGCTCAATTGTCTTTTTACTGCCTTATCTCTTGGGAGTACCATGGTTCTGATGTTTTTTGTTTTTGTTTAATTTTATTAGTGTGAGTTTGGATGAACTGCTGCTCTCTCAATAGTCTTGTTCCAATTTGTGATATAGCTATCAAGATCAGTAAGTGGGAAGGTAATATCCAGTACGATTTCTCTTAGAAAGTTATCTTTGTCTAATTATTTATATCTAATGTGCGGCAAGTAGGTGGGCTTTTGTGTTGGATGGTTTATATAGTATGAGAGTTTAAATTTGGTTCTTTCCTCTCTTGGGATGCTTTTCCCTCCTCTATTTCCAGGGCTGAATACTGGTTCTTCAGTTTGAGGGTTGGAGAAATTGGATTGTCGATACTCCAGGCTCTGTTGACTCGTGTCCAACTCTTTTCATTCTGTAGCATACCATCTTCACCTCTGTCAGAGAGCTTGGATACTTGAAAAAGCATCTCAATGTACTTCTCGCTATCTGAAATGCTTCTCGGCCTTGCCACCTCTTCTCTGAGCTCCTCCCACTTGTTTCATGAGGGCTTCAGCTTGCAAGCATCTTAGACATGGAATTGGTCCCTTGACTGGCTTCGGATTGTCTATCTGAACGGAGGTAGAAGTTGCGACGGGGTCAACAGCTTTGGCAATGCGATTTTTCCCAGCCATTGTTCAATTGATGGAGCTTTGTTTGGTACCTGTTGAAGTAAACGAGAGACACCAGATAGATATGCATGTTCCTCACTGACATCTGCTGTCTCTGTTGTATGTCTTCTACAATCACCACCAAGTAGGAGAGTATTTTGTGGAAGGAAAGGTTTTGCCCGAGTTGTGTTTAGCAGAGTGCCTATGAATTCCAATTGGTGTGATGGGCTCAAGTTTAACTTGAGGTAATTGATGATGAACTCTAGTAGCTCCAGCACCCGAATGGATGGTGATGCATATTGATTCTTGAGTGGTGCTGTTGACCAGTCAATTTTCCAAGTAGGGAAACATGTGCATGCCCAGTTTACGTAGAACTTATGTGACTACTATAAGATATTTTGTGAATACATGAGGAGGGGAGATGGGTCCGAAAGATCAGTTCTGGTGTTTCCTTACAACAAATCGGCAATACTTCTTGTGACTAGGATGTATCTATAGATGTGTGTAGGCATCCTTTAGGTCCAGAGAAGATAATTAAATCCTCTTTTTGAAAAAAAAAAGGAAGCAGGGTACCGAGGGAAACAATTCTGACATTTTCACTAATGCGATACGTGTGTTCAGATCCCTCAGATCTAAGATGGGGACAGCATTGCCCTATCGTCCTGGGACACAAAAAATCTCTCGACTAAAAATCCCAGCTCTTTCTGCTCTGGTGGAACAGGCTCAATCGCATTTGTGGCCTGACGGAAAATGTTCCCAAGGAAGAAGTATCATGGTGCTCAGAGTAGTAGCAGTACTTCCAAACCAGGTGAATAGAATTGATATAAGACAGCGATTTTAGTTTTTTAAAAAACTGTTAAATCCACAGCTGTTATTGGCCCCTGCTTTCCTCTTGACAGAGTCCTGATCTTTCACTAAGGAGTCAATTTTAAATTAAGATTCCATTTTATTCTGATTTTCCTCCATTTTTTTTCACCCCGTTTGCCTGAAATAAAGCTTTTTATATTAATTTGCACTTTCCACTTTCTTTTCAATTCCAAATTCAAACTTGATCTCCATGAGTCAGAATTAGTTCTTTTACTACATATTACTTTATAAGTAGTAAATTTGATCCACACCTTCTGAGAGGTTACTGAATAAATTCTTGGTGGGCAATTTGGAGGGATTTCAAATAGGCAATGTCTATACCCATCCCGGACTATTTTGAGAACCCAAAAGCCAGAAGTTATAAGGGATCAATGATCCACAAAGAATGTGAGTCTCCCTCCAACAGCAAGATTGTCCAGGAGCCGGACAGGGGTACTGATTGTATTCTCTAGGAGCCAGTCAAAACCCCATCCCCCATCCCTAGGATGCCACTGGGGCTTTTAAGTCTTCTGCTGCTGAGAACAGAAGCGAGAAGACTATCTGCTTTGGGTGCAGTGGGAGATAAGAGGATATCTATGCCCCTCCACCCAACTGTGGAACCTCCAAGATGTGGAAGCCAGATCGGAAATGGGTCTTGAGGTTTTTAAGAGTGTGAGTATGCTGCTTATCTCCAAAGATATTCTCCACACAGCACTGTATGCCAGCAAGCTGCTCCTGGATACTGGTTGTAAGTCTGAGGCCTGCAATCAGGAGTCTCTCTGGGCACCAATACTCATGCTGTATATTTTGATGCTGTATATAAAACATCAGATGTCACTCGGACCATGTATTTTCCACACTCCTTCCCTTGTGACATTAGGGCTTGGTATTGTGCAGTTTTCTCTTTAGCGAGAAAGTACCCAAACTCATCCAGATTTTTTATGATGATGTTTTGCAAGTGCATGCCCATGAAGAGCTGGGTAGAATGCTATGCAGGATGCCAACATAGTATTCTGAAAGAATTTCAGCTGAGCTTTCTAACTTTTTACTTTTGGCTGGTTTTTAATATAGATTTTCCATTGCCTATTTATTACCTGTTTTGACCTATTATACTACTACTTAGCCACTGTGGTGTGTTATGGTAGCTGCTTAAAAAAACAACCCCACTTTACTTTTGTTTTTTCTGCAAATGAGAAAGTTTTTTCTTGCAAATTTCTACCTGTCCAGCATTCTTGTTTGCAGTCTGTGGCAAACAACCTAAATTTTGGTTAAGCTTAGAAAAATCTAGCTTGTCAGTATTCCTTGCCTAGCCTTTATTAATCAGAAATTTGAGTATATCCTCTATTCATATAAAGTTGACTGGCCTGGGACACTTAAATTTCCACCCACCCCAGAGTTGCATTTGCCTATATAGTCTTCATTTCATAGTCATCTGTCCTCAATTAAAGGGAACATCCATCTTTACTCCTTTTGCTAAAAATGTTTTATAAAACACTCTCAATCAACATGTTGCATATTCAATGCAATAGCCGTAGTGCCTTAATTCTATGAAGAATCATTTGGAGCCTTAGGACTTGCCCTACATGTCTCAAGCAATCTACAATGAAAAGAATCGACTCTATTAAGGGAAGATTTAGCTGAAATGAAACACACCACCTCTCCTACAAAGAATCAAACATCCCAGGAACAAATGGAATTACAGTGGCCTCTGGTAAGTTGTGACCTGCAACACGGAGGCACAATCTCCATCAAGAGATATCCCTGCAAATGCTTTCTCTGCTTTGAAAAATGAGAGTGCCCAATTAGGGGAAACTGACGTGGCCTTAAATGAGCAAACTACCGGTAATACTCCGAACATGAATAATGCCCCAAACATGAACAAAAATTCTCAAAACAGGAAACTGTTACTATTTGGAGAATCCATCATCAGAGGGATTAACTTGAGAACACAGTCCACTGGACAGAAGATGGTCAAATGCCTCCCAAATTCTTCAGCCAGCAAGAATATGAACCAAATTGTTAGCATAGTCAGTGCAGAAAGAAAACATTCCAAAATTCATGTTATACACGTGGGTATAAATGACATGGCTAGAAACAATATCTCTAGAGTACAAAGGGACTTCCAGATTTTGGAAGAGAAACTTAAACCCATCATCAACACTATAGCATTCTGAGACGTTCTACCTGTTCATGAGTAGGGGGAAAGAGAGACTGCATCACATAACCAACTTTAATATGTGGTTCCAAGCTTCGTGTAAAGAAGAATTTACATATATAGTATAGGCTACTGAGACAATAGATGGAACAAAAAGGATCTTAAGTGAAAAATTCAGGCAATGTGGGCAAGCATTCAAACTAGGGAACAGGGCGACGGATGGAAGAAAACATGTATAGGACATCACTCCAGCAAAAACATTATAACATTGGAAATAGTCATCATAATAATGCACACATCAATGACAAGAGGGAAGAGGCATCTGGAATAAAATCCATGCAAAATACAAGCAAGCCAACCAACAATTGCTGGAAGAAATGAGCACAAATGCTCGAAGCCTAGTCAACAAAGTTCCTGACCTGGAAGCCCTAATGGTGGAAATGGACTTGGACATTGTGGCCATTAGAGAAACATGGTTTAATGAGTCACATGAATGGGATATAGCCATAGTTGACTATAATCTATTTAAAAGAGATAGAGGCAGAAAGGGACAAATTTTAGCCCTCTATGTCAAAAGCAATATTAAAGTTGCTGAAATGCAGGGGAAATGGGGAAAAGAAGCACCATGTTGGAAAACGGAGATGGCACTATTTTCCATACTGGTGGAGTCTACAGGCCTCCAACTCAAATATAAGAAACGCATAGAGACTTGATCGCTGAAATTGCAAAGGTAGCTATGAAAGGAGCCGTGATCATATTGGGTGACTTTAATCTAACAGATGTGGATTGGAGTATTCCTTCTGCAAATCTGGTGTGGTTTAAGGTAAAAGCTAAGGCAGAATCCAATCACAGCAAACTCAAAGTCCTAGATTTCAAAAATGCTGACTGCAGTAAAATAGAAAAGTACCTGAAAGATGAGTTATCAGGGTGAGAGGAGATATAGGAAGTGGAATTGCAGTGAACTAAACTGAAAGAGGCAATAAAAGGGGCAATGGATATATATGTAAGGAAAGTAAATAAAAACAAGAGGAAAAAGAAACCTATATGTCTCTCCAATGAAGTGGCTGCACAAAAAGGCAAAAACAGCTGTTGCATAGTTAAGAGGAACAAAATTACTGAACATGTAGATAGTCATGGCTTAATGGGAGACAGCCAACATGGCTTTAGACAAGGAAGATCTTGTCTTACTATCTTATGTTTTTTTGAAGGTGTGAAGAAACAGGTAGACAAAGGTGAGTTGGTTGATACAGTGTATCTGGACTTTCAGAAAGCCTTTGACAAGGTCCCTCATCAGAAACGTTTGGCAAAACTAAAAAGTCATGGGATAGGAGGCAGTGTACTATTGTGGATCAGGAACTGGTTAAAAGATAGAAAGCAGAGGGTAGGGCTAAATGGCCAATTTTCCCAATAGAGAAAGGTGAATAGGTATGTATGACCAAGATTGGCCACTGTTGGAAACAGGATACTGGGCTTGATGGACCTTGGTCTGACCCAGTATGGCATATCTTATATTCTTATGTTAGTTCCCCAGGGACCTGTACTGGGTCCGCTGCTTTTTAACATTCATAAATGACCTGGAAAAGGGAATAACGAGTGCGGTTATCAAATTTGCAGATGACAAAACAATTTAAAGTTGTTAAAACCCATGAGGATTGTGGAAATTTGCAAGAGGATCTTGATAAACTGGAAGACTGGGCATCAAAATGGCAGATGAAATTTAATGTGGGCAAGTGCAAAGTTATGCACCAGGGAAAGAACAACCCAAACTATGGGTTACACAATGCAAGGTTCCACATTAGGAACCACCACCCAGGAAAAAGATTTAGGCGTCATCGTGGATAATATGTTAAATCCCTCTGCCCAGTGTGCTGCGGAGGCCAAGAGAACAAATAGAATGCTAGGTATTATAAGGAAAGGAATGGAAAATAAAACAAAGGATATTATAATGCCTCTGTATCGTTCCATGGTGCGACCGCACCTTGAATATTGTGTGCAATTCTGGTCGCCGTATCTTAAAAAGGATATAGCATTATTAGAAAAGGTAAAGAGAAGAGCCACCAAAATGGTAAAGGGGATGGAAGGATACCTCCCTATGAAGACAGGCTAAAAAGGTTAGGGCTCTTCAACCTGGAAAAGAGACGGCTTAGGGGAAACATAATAGAGGTCTATAAATTAATGAATGGAGTGGAACGGGTAAACGTAGCTCGATTGTTTACGTCATCAGAATACAGAAAGACTAGGGGACAGGCAATGAAGCTACAGGATAACCTATTTAAGACTAATAAGAGGAAATATTTTTCCCTCAACATGTAATCAAAGTCTGGAATTTGTTACCAGAGGATGTAGTAAAAGCTGTTAGTGTAGCTGGGTTTAAAACAGGTTTGGACAAGTTCCTGGAGGAAATGTCCATAAACCATTATTAAATGGGAACCAGGATATCAGTGCTTGACCCAATACAAGCATTATGGAACCTGTGTCCTTTGGGGAAACTGCTAGATACTTATGACCTAGATTGGCCACTGTTGGAAACAGGATACTGGGCTTGATGGACCTTGTTCTAACCCAGTATGGCATATCTTATGTTTTTATATTTCTAAAAGAGACAAAGAGAAATTAGGATAGCAAAAAAAAGGCAGAAGAAAAGTTTGCTAAGAACATGATGTGTGGAGACAAAACTTTCAGGTATATTCGGGAGAAGACAAAGATCAGAGGTGGCGCTGCAGGACTCAAAATTGCCAAGCACAGATTTGTGGAAAGTGACATTGAAAAAGTGAAAATGCTAAACAAATACTTCTGTTCTGTATTCAATAAAGATAATCCAGGAGAAGGATTACATATGGTTGACAAATATGCAAATGAAATGGAGTAGATATCACACTATTCACAGAAGATAATGTTTTTGAACAGCTTGCAAAACGGAAAGGGACAAGGCCATGGGACCGGATGGAATACATCCCAGAATATTGAAAGATGTGAGAGAGGTTCTGGCAAGGCCTTTAAAGGATGTGGGGTTTTATTTTTTTCCTTCTTTATTTTTATGTTTATTTTCATCCTTTAAACATCATCTTTTAAACAATCCTTCTTACATTTCTTTATCAATTCCACCAAGTATAGCAGATACCCTCTCCGCAACATCCTGACTAATACACAACTCCTCATTTCTCATTCCCCCCCCCGCCCCCGTGTCACTCTTCTCAATACCAGTTGCTCCCCATAAGGAGGAAAGAATTAACAATAACCAAACACCACAAAAACTGGATCGCAAAGACTTCACACCTCCACACTGCTTCTCTTCTGGGCGGGGGGAGAAGAGGGCTCAACTAAAACTACCCCTAAACCCTCACTGAGTCCTTCACAGAATTCCCCCCCCCACTCATCAGTTCCTCACCCCCCTTTGCCTCCGAATTCCTCTTTCACTCCATCACCACACTCCAAGCACCCACCCAAACCCACCCTCTCACGTTCCCACTGTATGGCAAACTTTCAAGGGGGGGCCACAGCTTCTCATAATATTCCAATGTACCCTTCATTAGCGCTACTCCCTGCTCCATCTCCATAATATTAGCCAATTTCTTATACCACTCCAAGAGGGTTGGGGCAGTGGTATTCTTCCACTTTGCCGCAATAGCAAGTCTCACCACCAAATAAAAGAAGCTAACCAATGACTTCTTGTTCAGACAGGCCTCAGCCGGCCCCTCACTGTATCCAATCATAAGCGCCGGGTCCAGGACAAGGGGCTCACCTGTCACCTATTTGGCTACAGCCCATACCCCCACCCAAAAGTCCTGCACTTTTACACATTCCAAACCATGTGCAGCAAGGTCCCCCTTTCAGCACAGCCCTGCCAACACGCAGCAGACTCCCCAGCATTCCTGGCATACAGTCGACTAGGTATAAGATACATTCGGAATAACCACTTATACTGCGTATTCAGATGCGCTAGAAAGATCATCATTCTCAGGGTATTGTCTCATATTACCCCCCTCCCCCATTCCTCCTCAGTCCAATTCTTATCATGATCCCTAGCCCATACCTTCTGGTAAGCAAGGGACCCCTGGATCCCCTCCTGCAGTAATTGGTACAGCTGGGCCACCAACCCTTGCCCCTTCTGGGGTCGAATAAAAAAAGATTCTAAGAAATGTGGAGACCCCAAGTACCTACTCCTATGAAAGGACAAAAAATGCTCTATCTGAAATAGGGAAAAGAACCGTGGCGGGCTCTGCTGACATTTAGCAATAATCGCGTCCCTTGTTAAGTACCCCTTCTCGCCTATAAAATCAAGCACCCTTTCCATAGCGTTCTCCTTTAGCCATCGAAACCTACTCGGATCCATCTTGTACGGCGGAAATAGATCTCTCTGCGTCATGTACAGTAGGCGTGAACCTCTTACATCAAAAGCCATCTTCTTACAAATTTTCTGCCAGGAGTCCAACGTGGGCCCTACAATAAGTTGTGACTTCGTACTGCCTCCCCTCCCCAGGGTGGCAGAAAAAAGCAGAGCCCCCATATTGGGCAGGTCCACTTGAGCCGCTTCCAAAGGGATCCAGTGCTGGTGCTCATATGCCTTCCACCAGAAATAAACCGATCGTACCTGCGCAGCCCAATAGTACAACTTACAATTCAGAAGCGTTTACCCCCCTGCTGACCTCGGGACCATCAAGGATTTCAAATTCACCCTCGCTTTTTTCCCATTCCATATAAATCCTGCTATCAGCCTGTTCAAATCTTTAAAATAAGCATTGGGAATTCTACAAGGAAGCATTCGAAATAAATACATAAGCCTCGGAAGCACACTCATTTTCAACACATTAATCCAAACCAACAAAAGTGCCAGAGAAGACCAGGTCCGTACTTCTCAGATTTTCCATAGCAATGGGGGATAATGCAACTGAAAAAGCTCGGTGATCTGAACTGGGATTTTCACACCCAAATACCCTAAGTACTTCTGCTCCCAATGCCCTTCCAGATACTCCCGTGTAGCCGGGGGCACATGAAAGGGAAGTATAATTGACTTGGAGACATTCAACTTATAGCCCGACATCCTCGCAAACTCCTGGTATTCCCGACGAAATGCCGCAAGTGAGTTTTATAAATTGGATAAAAATAGGAGTGTACATTGCCACCTTATGTTCCACCTCTCCTACTCGTATACCCTGAATCTCCGAATTCATACGAATCGCTTGTGCAAAAGGGTCCAACGATAGGGCAAACAAAGGGGACAAGGGGCACCCCTGCCGAGTTCCTCTACATAGCTCAAAACTGGGGGATAACTCCCCATTAATACGCAGCCTTGCCATGGGCCGGCTGTATAACGCTGATATCACCTGCAAAAAATTCTGCCCCAAGTTGTAAGCCCGTAGCATCTTCTGCAAAAAAGGCCACTCAACACAATCGAAAGCCTTTTCCGCATCTAAGGCCAATAAAGCAACTGGCTGTCTCTCCAGCTCTTCACATTGATATACTATACCTAAAATTCTTCTCACATTGTCTGACTCATTTCTGCCTGCTATAAATCCCGTTTGGTCTATGTGGATAAGCTATGGGGCCAACTTGTTTAAGCGCAGCACAAAAATTTGGCTAGTAGCTTTGCATCTGTATTAAGCAGCGAAATCGGTCGATATGACCCTGGGCTACAAGGGTCCTTCCCCCTTCTTATGAATCAGAATGACGTACGCCTCCAGAAATGACTCTGGTACGCGATCCTCCTCTCTAACCCTGTTGAAAACACTGCACAGGATCGACGCAAGACTGCTGCTAATTGACCTATAAAACTCTGACGGAAAGCCATCAGGCCGTGCCGCCTTATGCACGGGTAAGCTCTGTATGGCCATCCGCACCTCAGTCTCCGTCACTGGGCTATCCACCTCCATCCGCTGCTCCTCTGTCAGGCCTTTGACAACCTTCTCCTGTACATACTCTTCCACCGTCTCCTCCGCCTCTCCAAACTCATATACATATAACTTTGTATAATATTGCACAAACACCTTCTCTATATCCCTTTGATTTTGTTTAATCTTGCCCTCCTCATCCCTCACCTGTATGATGATAGTTTGCTCTCGCCTTTGCTTCGGCTGGTGTACCAATAGGCAATCAATCTTCCCTGCTCTAGCATAATACATACAGTTGGTCCTCCTAGCTAACACCTCAATCTCCTAAGGAAGCTGTTAAGCTCCCCTCTTTTGAGCACCAGGGCCCTCGCGATCTCCTCCGAGGGCGACTGCACCAATACAGATTCCAGTTTCTTAATTTCTTCCTCTAACTCCTGCCTGTATTTACCTCTCTCTCTCTTCCTGCGAGCTCCCCTGGCTATGAGTAGCCCCCGTAGCACTGCCTTCAAAGCATCCCACAAGGTCAAAGGGGAGATATTGCCAATATCATTGTACAGCAGATACTCCTTAATAGCTATCACTATCTATCTTTCTCCCTCCCCTCTCGCTATCAGAGATACATTCAACCTCCAACTCTGGCTGGAGCATGATCTGACCAGGTAATACCACCTATTTCACATCTTACCACATGAGGACAAACTGGTCTCTCCCCCAGAAAATGATCTATACGGGAGTATGACCCGTACGTTGCCGAAAAACATGTATACCCCTTCTTCCCAGGGTTCCGCCATTTCCATATATCCACCAATCTAACTTTAACTAATAATGTTCTGAGGGCAACCCTCCGCCCTGACCAGCAATCGCTTGTAGCAGATAATCCTCCTCTCTACTGATCACCGCATTAAAATCTTCCCCATACAAAATCGAGTAGGTGATCCAGATTCTAAGCCTCTGGAAAAGGTGCAATAAAACCCCCTCTGTCCCGTGCTAGGTGCATATATGTTAACAAGACAGAAATCTAACCGCTGAGTGTGTATCTCTAACACTACTACCCTACCCTGCCCATCCTTCCACTGTCGTTGAATTTGGTATTGAAGACCCTTTTTGACCACCACCGCCACTCCAGCAGTATGACTTCCCCGGAGAATGAAATACCTCTGCAGCCCAACTGATACGCAGCCACTCCATATCTCTCCTAATCAAATGGGTTTCTTGGAGCAAATATATATCAGCCGGGTAGGTAGGTAGTTTCTGCATCACCAATCTCCTTCTCCGTGGGGTCTGCATCCCTCTAACATTAAGGGAGGTTATCTTAATACTCATTCGTCCCGCTCACAGACTGCCCCATATCTCCCCCTGCCCCCCCCTTGCCCACATGCAGAGTGCCCTTTGCGATCCTTAACATAATTATAATACAAACACAACTTAACTCACTCATAACCTGATCCAACATTAGAGGACACCCTCCGGGCAGCGTCAGGGAGCCTGCCCCACCGAAGTGTGGGGGGCAACTCCAGCGGCTACCCTCACCGCACCTGACCATCTCCCGGAGTGTGATTGTATGAACCCTCCTCTAGCAAACCGAGAACCCACACTGGTTCCCAGCAGCCACTGCCTGGATCAGCCTATTGCCCACCAAGGGTCACTTGTATCCCAATTGTTCACTTCCTCGACCCCTGTCTCTCCGGGCCCCAGCCACCCCCTCATGACAACATTACTATACCACCTGAAAACCCCCACCTCCCTCCATAGTTTACCCAGCCTCCCTCACTGTTACAAGTCCTTCAATTTACTTTACTGCAATTCAGTCCAGGGCTGAAGCTGATGTTTCGGCTTCCTCTCCATCACTCTGAACAAATGCTTCCACCACCCTTCGATGATTTCTCTCATAACTCCTCATCAGGCCATCATCATTAAGATCCCACTGCTTCCCATATCTGTTCCTCGACATCTCTCCAAGAAATGAGGGATCATCCGGGAAATGCTGTTGCAGGAATTCCTTCACCTCCTGGGGCTCCTCAAAAAAGATTCGCTGACCTTTCCAGTCCACCCGCAGTCACGCTGGATAGATCAGCGCCTGCGGCATTCTGTGACTAGACAATCGCCGTTTAACATCCCGGAAAGCTTGCTGCTACTTGTACAATTCTGCAGTGTAATCCAGAAATATCCACACTTTTGTGTTCTGGTGCAAAATAAGTCCAACTTTCCGGACCTGCCGCAGGATCCAATCACGGTGACGAAAATTTTAAATTTTTGCCAGCACTGGCCGTGGCGCTGCGTACGACTTGTAGCGCTATACAAATGCTCAGTGGTACTGTCCCTGGGCTGGGCCCTATCCCCAGAAACTCTGTGCGTCCATTCCACTACTAGGCCCATTGAGGGGGGGGGGTCTTGAAACCAGTTCTGCAGCAACTGCTCCACATGCTCCAACATGCCTTGTTCTCCACTCACCTCCAGGAGACCCAGAATCCTCAAATTTGACCTCCTAGAACGATTTTCCAGGTCATCCACTTTAGCCCATAGTTTTTTCAGTTGTTCAAACTGATTGGAACTTCCTCTCTTAAGCGTCAGCACTTCATCTTCCATATCAGATATCCTCTGTTCCGTCTGTTCGATGCATCCCACCACTGCTTGTATTTCCGCATGCATTTCCTGCAGCTCCCCCTGAATAGTTGTTAGCCTGCCCGCAAGATGGCTGCTACTTTCTTTAATCGCAGCCAATATTAAGGCCGTTTCAGGGAGCATCTGTTCCATGCCACTTACTTCCACCGCTTTCGCCACCGGCCGCACCATCACCAACAGGCCCTCAGTTGTGTGTGCTTCTCCACCATCTTGGCCTGTGAGACACTCTGCCATGGTCGGCTGCTACGACGTGCGTGCCGTCTTTGCCGCCCCCGATTGACTTCTTGCCACTTTTTTTTAGTGTCAGCCTTCACCGCCATCCTTCCTGCACCCGGAGCTTATCCTTTGGTAGGTTAACTTTAAATTGTAACAGCACTGGGAGCCGCGGGGCCCAGGAGAACAACCGCCACATGTCTTCCTCTCAGCCCAGCATCACGTGACCCCAAAGGATGTTTTTTAATAGACTCTTGGAGGTAGGAGAGGTTCCACAGGATTGGAGAAGGGCTGATGTGGTACCTTTCCACAAAAGTTGTAATAGGGAAGAGATGACAAACTATAGGCCGGTAAGCTTTACCTCAGTGGCAAAAAAAGTAGTGAAGATGCTACTTGAAAGAAAGAATAGTGGAATTTATAGAAAACAATGGGTTGCATGATCTGAGGCAACATGGTTTTACCAAAGGGCAATCATGCCAAACACATCTGATTGAGTTCTTTGAGTGGGGACTAAAGAACTAAATCAAGGGCATGCAATGGATGTGATCTATCTAGATTTCAGCAAAGCCTTCGATACTGTTCTTCATAGGAGGCTTATCGATAAACTGTGCAGCCTGGGGATGGGTATCAAGGTGGTGAATTGGATCAGAAATTGGTAGACAGACAACAGAAGGTGGTGGTAAATGGAACTCATTCAGAAGAAAGGAAGGTGAGTAGTGGCATGCCCCAGAGATCGATCCTGGGAATCATACTGCTTGATGTATTTGTGAGTGATATTGCTGAAAGACTGAAGGGAAAAGTCTGCCTTTTTGCAGATGACACAAAAATTTGCAACAGAGTGAACTCCTCTGAGGGAGTGGACAACATAAGGAAAGATCTAAAAAAACCTTGAAGAATGGTCTAATACTTGGCAGTTAAGATTTAATGCTAAGTAGTGCAGAGTCATGCATTTGGGATGCAGAAATGCAAAGGAATTGTATGCGATAGGGTCGAGAGGATGGAGTGCATGGTCCGAGAGAGGGATCTTGAAGTTAATGTCTGAAGATCTCAAGGTGGCGAAACAATGTGACAAAATGATAGCCAAAGCCATAAGGATTCTGGGTGGCATACAGAGGAATAGCCAACAGAAAGGATGAAGCTCGTACTAATGCCTCTGTACAAGTCGTTGGTGAGGCCTCACTTGGGGGCATGTATATTAAAGGTTAGTGCATGTTAATGAACGTTAACAAGCGTTAAGTGCTGCAATGGCTCATAGAAATGAATAGGCAGTGGCAGCACTTAACACATGTTAGCGTTACTTAATGTGCATTAAGCTTTAGTAAAACATGCCCCTTGGAGTAGTGTGTTCAGTTTTGGAGACCATATCTCTCAAAGAATATAAAAAGATTTGAAGCGATTCAAAGGAAGGCAACAAAATTGATCTGAAGCCTGCGCCAGAAGACATATGAGAAGAGACTTGAAGACCTAACTATGTATACCCTAGAGGAGAGGAGGGACAGAGGAGATATGATATAGACCTTTAAATACTTAAAGGGTATTAAAGAACAAACAACCTTTTTCAAAGAAGGGGAAACTATAAAACTAGAAGGTATAAAATGAAGCTGCGAAGAGGTAACTTTAAAAACAACGGCAGGAAATACTTTTTCACTGAATGTGGATACTTGGAATGTCCTCCCGATGGGAGGGGGTGGGGAAAATACAGTGACGGTATTCAAAATGGCATGGGACAGACACAATGGATTCCTTTATAGGAGGAGGATGAAATAAAAATCTTAAATATCTTTTATACGTCAACAAATAGAGGGGGATGACCTGCACAGAGTGACGGGTACAACCCTAAACAAGGCTTAGAGGGGGATGAGCTGCATGGAATGGGGAGTACAACCCTAAACCAAGACAGAGGGGGTGATCTGCACAGAGCAGCGGGTACAACTACTCTCGCCTCCTTACTGGGCAGACTAGATGGACCATACTGATCTTTATCTGCCATCATATACTATGCTACTATGTATGTTAGAGGTTACAATAAAGGTAAAAGTTAACCAGGTGCCTTTAAGTAAAATCAGACAGAATTGAAAGATTCCAAATTACCACTGTCATCAAATAGCCAGACGGCTAATATTAGCAAAAAAAATTTGAAATGCCTGTATGTGAATTTTACAAGTCTAAAAACCAAGATGGGACAGTTAGATATAACTGGCATCTCAGAGACCTGGTTGAAGAAGGATAACCAATGGGACACTGCGATACCAGGCTACAAACAATATCGCAATGATAGGGTAGATCACACTGGTGGAGGGGAGGCTCTATATGTTAAAGAGGGCATTGAGCCAAACAGGATAAAGGTTTTGCAGAAAACAAAATACACTGCAGAATCTCTATGGATAGAAATTCCATATAAAAGGGGGAAAGAAATGGCAGTGGGGTTTTACTGCCGCCCACCTGGCCAAAATGCACAGACAGATGATGAAATGTTAACAGAAATTAAGAAAGCTAGCAAAGTTTAGAACTAGTAATAATGGGACATTTTAATTACCCCGACATTGGCTGGGTCAATATCACAAAAAGACATGCTAGGGACAAAGTTTCTAAATAAAATAAATGACTGCTTTTTGGAGCAGTTAGTTCAGGAACTGACATGAGGGGAAGTTATTTTAGAGCTAGTCCTTAGTAGAATGCAGGAACTAATATGAGAGGTACCTGTTTT
This sequence comes from Ichthyophis bannanicus, assembly GCA_033557465.1. Lineage (NCBI taxonomy): Eukaryota > Metazoa > Chordata > Amphibia > Gymnophiona > Ichthyophiidae > Ichthyophis > Ichthyophis bannanicus. Next base: position 604,882,441 of record CM066036.1, on the reverse strand, counting down.
GGAGCTGCTTGGCAATCGCTATTTGATGAACTAAAAACCCAGGAGAAGCTGGGTTGCCAGGAGTAAGTATTGACCCAAAAGCACACATTGCATTGCATTGCATTGCATTTTTGATAAACTAAAGAGTAACAAACCACCTGGACCAGATAGCATATATCCCAGGGTGCTGAAAGAATGGAAATATAAGATTGCTGACCTACTTTTAGTAATCTGTGAACTATCATTAAAATCATCTGTAGTACAGAAGATTGGAGAGTGGCCAAGGTAATGCCAATGTTTAAAAAGGGTTCCAAGGGTGATCCAGGAAACTACAAGAATGGTTAGCCTGATGTTAGCACTGGGCAAAATGGTAGAAACCATTATAAAAACCCAATACTTAACACATAGATAGTCATGGTTTAATAGCAGAAAGCTGACATGAATTTAAGGCCAGGAAAGTCTTGCCTCACAAATCTCTTATATTTGTTTTGAAGGTGTGAACAAACAGGTAGATAAAGGTGAGCTGTTTGATATAATATATCTGGACTTTCAGAAAGCCTTTGACAGGGTTCCTCGTGAGACTCTTGCAGAAATTAAAAAATCACGAGATAGGAAGCAATGTACTACTGTACATTAGGAACCGGTTAAAAGACAGAAGTAAGCATGCTCAAAGGAGACCGCGGTGGGGGCTGGATCTTATAGCCCGCTCTGGTCACGTGGTCCCAGGTGCACACCGGCACGGCACAGAAGGCTCCACTCACAGCTCAGGTAAATGCAGGAGTAAAGAAAGCACGCTCAAAGGAGACCGCGGTGGGGGCTGGATCTTATAGCCCGCTCTGGTCACGTGGTCCCAGGTGCACACCGGCACGGCACAGACGGCTCCACTCACGGCTCAGGTAAATGCAGGAGTAAAGAAAGCAGGTGATACAAATGTTTTCGGATGTTTGTCGTAGTACTCAATTGAAGAGGAAAGCTTTCCTTGCGTTGCGCCCTCGTGTTATCGCAATGGGAGCCTCCTTCTTACTTAAATATCCCTGTAAGTGTCTTATTTCTTTCCAGGGTAATTTGTTTACTTTTTTTTTATTCCTCTCAATTGGAGTCCTTTTTACATAAGTCAGGATGATTGTATTAGCTATGTTTATGTACATTTTCTTGGCTCTAGCTAAGTAATAGGGTTTTTTTTTTATTAGCTCTCTGCTCTGTGTTCAGGATATGTTTTTCTTGTATATTGTCACACTCCATTTTGTGGACTAGACTTAGATACTTTGTTTGTAATTCTGCTTTTGTTGAATACTGTTTGTATTACTTGTGGTTTTCCTCAATAAAATAAGTTTAAAAAAAAAAGACAGAAGAAAGTAGGGCTAAATGTCCATTTTTCTCAATGGAGAAAGGTGAATAGTGGAGTACTCCAGGGATCTGTGAAGGGCCCGCTGCTTCTTAACATATTTATAAATGACCTGGATATTGGAACAAGTGAGGAGATTAAATCTGCAGAGGACACAAAATTATTCAAAGTTGTTAAAACACAAGGAGGCACATTCTAATGTGTGTCCAGGCCCTGTGCGCCCGATCGGAATCAGGATGCAAAGAGGCAGACCCGATTCTGATCCCGCGGGGACTAGACGTGCCCTGCGAGATCGAAATTGGGTCTGGGCCTGCACGTGCAGGCTGGGACCCGATTCCGATTGGCCTGCCCGGCTAACTCAGTCAGGATCCTGAATGGAGCCACAATATCATGGCATCCCATTGTTATGGCACTGCGGCTCCATTCAGGAGCCGCGATCCCTGGCTGCCGACCACTATCTCTTTCCTCGCAACCCAACCCCCGATCTGGCCTTCCATGTCCAGGGTCGGACTGCAGGGAACCCCCTCACCTTTCTGCCGTTGCTGGGCCTGGCGACCCCCCAATGTCTAGGGGGACTTATTTCACCTCCGAGGTGGAATAAGCTCCCTTCCAGTCTGCCAACCACAGACATACAGGGCCAACCTCAGAATCAGCTCTGTACATCCAGGGTTGCAGACTGCCCATGCTCTGCCTCAACGCCCCCTCCTGACCCTGACCAAGCCTCCCTGTACAAACTCCTTGTTTGTATAGGGAGACTTCTGTCAGGAATGGAAGGAGGGAGAATAGTGGGGATGATGTCCCAAAGGACACATTACAGAATAGACCACAAGAGGATTGCAAAACTTTGAGAAATCGGGAGACTTGGCTTCAAATAGCAGATGAAATTTAATGTGGACAAGTGCAAAGTTATGTACTTAGGGAAGACAACCTAAACTACGGTTACATGATGCAAGGTTCCATATTAGGAATTACTATCCAGAAAAACGATCGGGGCATTGCTGTGAATAATATGTTGAAACCCTCTGCCCAGTGTGCAGTGGCGGCCAAGAAAGCAAATAGAATATTAGGAATCATGGAGAATAAAGCCAAGGATATTATAATGCCTCTGTATTGCTCCATGGTGCGACCACACCTTGAATACTGTGTGCAGTTCTGGTCACCATATCTTAAAAAGGATATAGCACATTTAAGACTAATCGTAGAAAATATTTTTTCACTCACCGCGCAATCAAACTCTGGAATCCGTTTCCAGAGAATGTAGTTAAAGCTGTTAGTGTAACTGGATTTAAAAGAGCTTTGGATGAGATCCTGGAGGAAAATTCCATAAACCATTAATAAATTAGACTGGGGAAATCCACTGCTTACCCCTGCGATAAGCAACATGGAATCTTTCTACCTTTTGGAAACATGACAGGTATTTGTGACCTGGATTGGCCACTGTTGGAAACAAGGATTCCGAGCTTGATGGACCTTTGGTCTGATCTAGTATGGCATTTCTTATGTTTTAACTGTTCCTCATTTTCATACAGACTTACAAAAGTGAAATCTATATTTGGTAAAAATGATTTTTTTTAAATAATGTTAGTGGATTGCACTCAAAATATACTGGAACTAGTCTTGTGGTGGTGAGATTGAGAATACCAGCCATGCATTTGCAGCACTGAGCTCCATGGCTTTGACTAACCATCAATTTATTAGGTTGCTTGATTACAAACTTTAATGTTAAAATACTTTAACTGGGTGGACTACAAACCAAAAGGAAATGAGAATTAGTCCTCCACCCATTGAACCAATAATTTTCTTCAAGAACTGGCAAAGGTAGAGCTGAGCTGATATTAGTCTGAAACATTCCATATGCACTATAAATTCTGTGGTTTCTTCTAATATCAAAATACAACAAATAAAGGCCAAAAAGAGAAAATGTTGGCAATCATTTTTCTTGTAGCATTTTGAAAAGCATCTTTTTTGCCAAAGGTTTTAAGGGGCTAATTTTCCAACAAGGTGCCTATATGAGTCCAAAGAGAGCACAAATGCTCTCACACAAATTTACATCTGCTCCAAAGGGGTAAAAATGTGCATGTGCTCTATGCAAAATACACGTGTATTTTGTAAATTATGTATCTTCATCACAACTGCACCCCAGTTGTGCCCAAACTACACCCTGGGAATGCCTATGCATTGATAGCATAGAAGTAGTTACCTTATGGTGTGCCTACTTTTTGTGTGTGTATACAGATGCACAATTTTTTAAGGGCCTGTTTCCCTGTGTAAAACATGCTTTGCATGCAGAAAAACCTCCTAAAATTACCCCCTAGATGTTCTGAAACTTCTGGACAGGGGACAATCTACAGAAAATTTGGGCGGGCAATACCATGTGTAAAGAAAATGTACCTTTTATCATCAGAAAAATGTTCTACAGTATTTTTGCATAAATCTTTGCATTGGAAATCCTGATTAGAACAAGAAATGTCCAAATATTGGGAGACTTATCTAGTGATTTTTGCAGTTTGATATTAGTTTACATCTGCTGTGGCCTGTTTGATATTGGCGATGCACAAAACTAACCCACTTGGAGAAATTACCCCCTGAGTTAAACATAGCAGGTAGGGAATTCTTCCTTTCAAACTGCGCATATCCCCTCCAAAAAAACCCCCTCGTCACTGCCTCCACTCCACTCCATTCCATTCCATCCCTAACACTACCCCCTTGCACTGTCCACCAGCTCCAAACTGCCCCACCACTCTCCAAAGTTCCCCCATCTTCCAAAACTACTACTACAATCAATGCCCCTCCCAAATTTCTCCCACCCCCACAACAACCCCCTCACAACTGCTTAATCTCAAAACTATCCCACAACTGCCTTACCATCCCCTGCAACTACTCCCTCATCCCCAAACTATCCCCTGTACCTAGCCAAAAATACAACATATGCACAACACACACCCAACATACAACAGAGATACATACACCTCAAATAACACACAGAGCCCGATTCCGGAAGGGGCACATCTGGCCATGGTTGGATGGTGAGTCAGTGCCTGCCATGCATCCACTGCGTTGGGGGGCTGCTGGGCCAGGGCGCACAGGGGACCAGCGCTTATTCCACCTCTGAGGAACCTGTGGCATGAACTGTACGTCCGGGTGTCTGGCCTGCCCACACTCCACCCGTGCCACCCTCCTCCATCTCCCAGCACAGCACCTCTGTGCGTGTGGGGAGACATTGATCTAGAATTCAGGAAGGATGGATGGGGGGGCTGAATTTGGGTCATAGAGGGATTGTAAATAATTCCTTATCCCGGATGGGTTGCATGTTTAGTCATTCAGATCTATATTCCATTTTCTTTGCTGTTAATTCTACTGTGAAAACTACTCACTGAATTGTACAGTAGTTTGTTTATTGGTTTTGCTATGTGTACTGTTAACTAATATCTCAGTGCCGTGGACAAAGACAGATTAAGGCATTGGCAAACTACGCACATACTTTGGGTCCAAATGTTTAGGGGGACACCGAGATGTGCTCAGGACTCAGGAGGTTAGGATTGTCAACTTGGTGGCTTTTTCCTAAATTCAACAGATGTTTGCATTTATGGTGGTGTATCTATTGGAGGTAGACAAATTTCAAGATTGAAGTTTCATGTAATCGTTACAGTACAAGATCATCACATTTGAGCTAATCTTGTTACAGAGCACACCAGATTACCCCTGAAGAAGGTTTTATCGAAACATGGCCTGTGTCAGGTCCCTTTGGTGAGTTACTCCAGTTTATTGGTACAATAAAATAGCTCTGTCTTTCCTTACCTCGTTTTTGGACTGGGTTTGGTTAATATATCTGGACATTTTTCAGAGTTTAAAATCTCTTTCTGCAGTTCTGTAATCTTTCCTGGCTGCTTCCAGTGTAACTGGCTGCAAAGACTATGGGAAGGATCCACACAATGGCAAGGCACTGGGAGTAGAACTGGAAGACAGCTGTAATCACAGGAAGGGAGGGATGAGCTGGGGAAACTTCCTGTGCTGTACAAGTGAAGTTTTTGCATGTAGTTTGGGATGGGAAAAAAGGAAGTCCCCCCTCCCCTAAAATGCCCCAATAGATATCTATAAGATAATCAGTTCCTGTAGCTGCAGTATACATACACTGATCCACCGTAATGTGGCCATTAAGGAATTGTGCTTTTAAAATTGCCCTCTGCTCTCATCGCCTCTCCTGATCAGAAACATGCAGAAAGCCCACACAGATATAAACACACACATACATGTGAACACACACATCCGCCCACCCACAAAATAAAACAAACATAAAACAGAGATACACACACGTGTAATACATAGACAAAACATACACACATAGGCAACACAGATACAACCGTGGACATATGCAGGTGCACACACACACATAGAAGGGTTGGAAAAATTTCCATGAGTCATGCTCTGCATGTGTTCCCCACCTGTTTAAATTAGTTCTACTGTGGCACCTCAGCCCTAGAGACCAGCAGTCTTCAAGCTTTTCCTCTCGAGACCCGATAGGAAAAACACTCACTCTAGCCTACCCTCTACTGCTCATTCTCTACGAGTCCCCATTGCTCACCTTCTCTTTCCTAGCTCCCATCCCTTACTCTCTAGCTCAGATGCTCCTACTGATTCACATCGCCATGTAGCCCTCTGTCCCTTTGAGCTGCGGAGTGCCTTCCTCCCATGCTTCCTGCTGATCATGAAAGCAATGGAGGTACTACATAGTACAAGCTTCCAGAGCGCGCCTTACAGCTGTGAGTTGACAAGGGGATGCTTCCATATGCTGCACCACTTCTAAATCCTGTACAATAGCTGGAATGGCTACAGAGATGAGAAACTGGCCACATCCCAGTTACTAGGTTTTGACCTTACGTTGGAAAAAGACTGCACTAAACAATTACTAAGGTATTTACTACATAATACACATGAATATTCCATACAAAGATTCAACTTGTCCAGGCCATGGTATTTTCAATATCATATGGCTGCGAAAGTTAGACAGTGAAAAAGATACAGGAAGAAAATCGATGCCTTTGAATTATGGTGCTGGCGACAAAGACTGTGTATACCATGGACTGCCCGAAGAACAAACCAGTCAGTACTAGAGGAGATCAAACCTAAGCTTTCCTTAGAAGCTCAGATGACAAGACTTCAACTTTTATACTTTGGAAATCATGCTGAGAGAGAGATCATTGGAGAAAGACAATGCTTGGCAAGGTAGGTGGTCATTGTAAAAGGGAAAGGCTGGCAATGAGATGGATTGATACGATAACAGCAGCTATGGGTGCCACTCTATCAACAATAAGCCACCTGACTGACAACTATCCAGAGGGTCCCCAGGAATCGACACTGACTAGACAGCACTTAACATATGAATAATATATGTAAAAAGAGGAGCCTGTATTTTGGTGAAATTGTAACACGAAGGCTTGCTATACTATTTATTAAAGAATCACAAAGTCAGATATGCCTCTGCACTTTGGGAGAATAATTTTAAGAATCTACCTATATTTAGGTGGCAAGAGCACATACAAATCACTGAATTTTAGTTATTTACACATGTAAATAACCTCTTATAAAATACAAACTAGAGTAAAAGTATGCATGTTATTTGCATGGCATGTACTTTCACATGCGACATGCACATGGGTGGAATTTGGGCAGGAATATGGAAGTACCTGCATTGATTATACAATATTTGATCTCTGGAAGGGGCAGTATAGAAGAAATGTATAAATAAATAAAATAAATAAAAATACTATAAATGTAGGCACATATTTGCACGGGGTAGATCGGGAAATTTATACCAGCTCTAGGGAGCCAACAGGAGCTTTGCAAGGATCACATTGAGATCCCAAGTTATTGGCAGGGCCTTAACCAGAGGTTTAGACAGAAGTAAGCCCCACATGAAGCGAGCCACTAAGGGCTGAGCTGAGATGGGCTTTCCCTCCACGCCACGATGGTATGCCCTGACCAAATTGTACTTCAGACCCGAGTTGGAGAGGTGAAGGAAATACTCCAGAGGTTTTTCCACCATACAGGAGAAGGGGATACAGTGCCCTATCACCACACAAACCAAGCACCTTTGCCACTTGAAGGCATAGGAGCGATGTGTGGAATCCTTGCGGGAAGCCAGGAGAACATCCTTCATATCCTCGTGAAGGTTAAGCTGCGAGAGGACTACCCACTCAGTATCGAAGCCATGAGGGCCAGGAACCAGGCACTGAGGTGCAACAAGATCCAGTCTTTCTAAGAAATGATGTCTGGGGTACAAACCAGATGGAGAGGGTCCCGACAAGAGTTGGAGCAGCAGGGGGGAAACACAACTGTCTGGGTCAATGAGGATCATGTTATCCTGGTCTGCTTGAAATCTCAACTATTTCTTTGTTATAAGTGGGATCAGGGGGGTATGCGTGCAGGAGGAAGGCATCTGAGGCTAACTGGCTACCGGTAGCCATCTTGAAAGAGAACCGATCCACCTGGGTGTTGTGCGGCATGGCAAAGAGGTATATCAAAGGAGTGCTCCACTCCCAGAAGATCCAATCCACCTCCCTCCTTTTGAGAGTCCATTCATGAGGCTGAAGGACCCTGCTAAGGTGGTCTGCCAGGCCATTGAGCTCTCCAGACAAGTAGGAAGCCCCCAGCTTCATCGCATGGGCCACAGCAAACTTCCACAAGCGCACCGCCTCCTAGCACAGGAGGTATAATCTCATACACCCCTGCTTGTTGATGTAAAACATCGCCACCTTGTTGTCCATCTGAATCAGGACTACCTTGTTGGTCAGGTGTGTGCAGAACACACGGAGAGCATTCACAATGGCCCAAAGCTCCAGGAAGTTTATCTGGTGAATGTACTCCTGCTCAGACCACAGACTCCGAGTGCGTAGGCCACCCAAGTGAGCTCCAGCCCAGTTTGGATAAATCTGTGGTGAGCATCCGTTGGGGTGCCAACAACTGGAAGGGAAGATTTTGGAGCAGGCTCTGCAGCTCCAGCCACCATTGAAGGGATCTTAAAAAGGACATAGCATTATTAGAAAAAGCATTATTAGAAAAAGTACAGAGAAGAGCCACCAAAATGGTGAAGGGGATGGAAGGCTACTCCTATGAAGAGAGGCTACAAAGGTTGGGGCTCTTCAACCTGGAAAAGAGACGGCTGAGGGGAGATATGAGAGGTCTATAAATTAATGAATGGAGTGGAGCAGGTAAACGTGGATCAATTGTTTACGCTATCAGAATACAGAAAGACTAGGGGACATGCAATGAAGCTACAGCGTAAACTATTTAAGACAAATAAGAGAAAATATTTTTTCACTCAACGTGTAATCAAACTCTGGAATTTGTTACCGGAGGATGTAGTAAGGGCTGTTAGTGTAGCTGGGTTTAAAAAAGGTTTGGACAAGTTCCTGGAGGAAAGGTCCATAAACCACTATTAAAAAGGGACCCAGGATAATCAATGCTTGACCCAGTACAAGCATTGTGGAACCTGTGTCTTTTGGGGGAAACAGGATACTGGGCTTGATGGACCTCGGTCTGACCCAGTATGGCATATCTTATGTTCTTAGGGATTCACAAGAGGTGCGGTAATCATGACCCGGTCCTGGAAGATGCCCATGGCTCGTTTCCACTGGATGCTCAGGGTCCACAAACTGCTGCATGCACAGACGGGCCATCGGGGTCATATGTACCATTCAGGTCATGTGGCTGAGTATCTTCAACATTCTTTGAGCTGTGGTGTGGCACTTCTGTCGGATGTCGCTGACCACCTCAGTGAGACACTGAATGCAGTCACAACAAACACCAGTCGTTGGAGCACCTGAATGGTCAGGTGAGCTGAATGCTTGATGCCGTTTGGTGTGGAGCTCTTTATGAGCTGGGGGTACTAGTTTGATGGTGAGTTCCGTCAACAGGACAGCAATCTCCTCCTGGAGGAGACTGCGATGTAGCAGGTCCAGAGGGAACTCCCTTGGAAGAAGTGGGATGGCAACTGGGCAAAATGTAGCATGTACCTGCTTCAGATGATCTGGAGGTGTCCTTCATGATGAGAGGCCATCGGTGTGCAAAGTGGACAAGCCATCCCCCAGCTGAGGTGGTACCCCGTTTGCTACTGTGTGATTGGCAACATTCCCAAGGAATCAGTCATAAACCCGCCCCTGGCTCCAGCTGAGGGGTAGGCTGGGCCTTCTGAGGCTTATCACGTCTTTGCTAGTGCAGGGCCTGTGCTTTCAGCTGAGCACCCTGTGGACTCTGGTAGTACCAGCGCTTGTGTTGGTAGGACTTTTTCCCTTGGTATTTCTTCCATGAGGGGTCAGCAGTCTTTCTTGAGGGATTGGAGATGGCAACATATTCCTTTCTCCATTTCACCTGCCCATGAGGGGGTTTTCCCACATCCTGAACAGTTGCCACTGCAGGATGTGGTGCACAGGCACCTTGATGGCCTCCTTGGGAGTTGAGGGATATTGGAGGATCTCCAACTCCTCTGACCACGGCTCGTCCTCTGCCTCCAGCAAGAACGGAATGGCCTTTGCCATGTCTTGGACTTAGTCCTGGAAGGATATGTCCTCCGATGGCAACTTACTTTACTCTTATGGAGGGGGAAGGGTCCAAGGGTAGGTCCCAGGGACTCCAGCACGTATGTCACCGATTCCTCCTCCGTCTCTCATCCCTCAGAGTCGGACTCTGAGAGGAAATCAAAATAGCGCCGGGTCTTCTCTCGATGTCAATCGGGTGTGGAGGCCGGGTGCCAGTAGGATCAATGGTGCACCTCTCAAGGATACCGGTGTGCCGAGGCATCAGAACTCAAGACGCTGAATAAGGAGTTGGTGGTCAGAACTGGTTTGGACTCCAACCTAATGTTCTGGCCTTGGCAGGGAATGCATGCATCTCCAGGATGGGCTATATGGCATGTGGTGGTGATGCCAAGGACATCAGAGTCCCTGGGGCCCATGTGACTAGAACCACTGCTGTGTGTGCCTCGAAGGCCCAAAGGCACTCTTCTAACACTGCTGTCTCCAAAGCATTGGGGCCGGGATAACAACTTCGGCCACCGACTCCAGCACCCGTCTCTGAGACTCCATGATGGTCAGAGCACTGGGAGTCTGCCAATGGCCCTCTGAGGCTTTGGGGGTCAACTCCTCCTGCTGTGGCAGCTTGGCAGGCTGCTCCTGACCATCGCCCTGAACATCATGTTGGGAAGGGCTCTGGTGCCAAAGCCTGTGGCCTTCTCTTCCCTCAACAAAGTGGAGGACTGCTCCTTCCGTGGCCCCGACCGGAGGTCGATGGACAGCCTCTGTTCCATGGTACAGAGGCCCCTCAGCTCCGAGTGAGCGGCGCCAATATCAATATCTTGTCGGAGACCCACGAGGGTGTTGACACCGATGTCGATGCTGGGGCCAAGGATGCAGAGTCCGATGGCATGAAGAGGGACTATCGCTGCTTCTCCTAGCCCTTTAGGCCTTTCCTTGTCATCTGCAAGCACAGATTGCACAAGGAGGATTCATGGTCAGGCCCAAGCTATGTTGGCTGGCCACTGAAATGATGCATGTACATTTCACACATTTTAAATGCGCTGACTGGCTTAGACATGATCTAATTAATCTGAAAGCCAGAGAGGGCCCCAAAATGTTTAAGTTCTTGCAGTAGCACAGGCAAAGAAAGCATTGGGCATGTAAGGGCAAAAAGCGTATCGTCAGCAAAGAGCACAATCTTATGTTAGTCCCCCGCAATGGACACGCCAGTAATATCCATGTTAGCTCGAATTTTGCACACTATGGATTCCATGATTAACGAAATAGGAGGGGGAACAAGGGGCAACCTTACAGTCCAAGTTATGTAAGACTAACAAGGTCTCATCACCGAGAGCCTCGCTCGAGCCCAGCCACGAGACACCACTCACCATTTTCTCCACACCAACCAAGCAGCATATTGAAGACACCATTGCTGCAATTAACATGACCACTGCTCAATCCGACCCCTGCCCTGCATTCTGGATTAAAGAACTACGTTCCCACTGGAGCCCTTTCATAGCCAGGCTCATGGACCGATCCTTTGCAAAAGGCACATTCCCGCAATCCCTCAAGCAGACATCCATAAGACCGCTGCTGAAGAACAGCAAGCTGGACCCCCAGAAAGTCGACTCATACAGACCGATATTAAGCATACCCCTATTAGCGAAAGTAATAGAAAAGGAAGTTCAATGCCAAATTCAAGACCACATAGATACTTCCGCACCACTGGACCCATGCCAACACGGCTTCAGAGAGGCCCACGGCGTCGAAACACTACTCACCACACTCTTCAGCAGCATAATTGCAGGAATAGACAACATCCGGCAAGGATTTGCCCTCATCTTCTTGGACATTGCGGCAGCGTTTGATTCAGTAAGCCATGAGCTGCTCCTTGAGCGCCTTAAAGAGAAGGCGATCACAGACAAAGCACTAGGCTGGAGCAAGTCCTACCTCTCTGACAGATGGCAGCATGTACGATCAGGGTCCACATCATCAGAGCCTTTCCACCTAAAGCAAGGTGTCTTGCAGGGATCCTCCCTCTCTGCCTTGATGTTTAACATCTACATGCAGCCCATCTGCAACCTGATCCATTCATTCGGTGTCAACTGCCTGATATATGCGGACGACGTACTGCTATACATGCCGTTCTCAACCGAAAACCCAGACCTCTCCCCACTGACAAACTCCTTTAATGCAGTATCCAACTGGCTGCTCCGAATTCAACATAAGAAAACAGAGGTCCTATTCATTACCAGGGATCAAAACTTCTCCACGCCACCCTCTCTAAAAGTTGACGAAGCGGAACTACAGTCCAAATCCACGATCAGGTACCTCGGAGTCACACTAGATCAGCGCCTTGACATGAAGACGCATATAGGCAACACGGTGAGAGCGGTGTATCACAAGATCCGTTCTCTCAGGCACCTAAGATCCTTGCTAACACCAGACGACTTCAGAACAGTCTATCAAGCAATAATCATACCGCATCTGGACTACGCAAACTCTATCCTGCAAGGACTCCCTCAAACCACACTGAACCCCCTACAACTGGCGATGAACGCTGCTGCAAGAGTCCTCCATGGAGCTTCCAGGAAAGACCATGTGACCCCCATCCTGAAGCACCTACACTGGCTCCCAATACGAGCCAGACTCACTTACAAAATCTTACTGCTAACATTCAAGGCTGTCAACGACCTCACTATCAGAGCTGATCCAGCCCACATCCCTCAATAGGTCCAGAAGATCTACAGCACTTCATACACTGATGGTCCCTAAAGCAATAACCCAATGTATACGTTCAGCCATGAACAGGGCCTTCAAATTCTGCGCACCAAGATGCTGGAATGCCCTACCCCCCAGCATACGAGCGATCCCAAATCTCTCACAGTTCAGAAAGTCTTTGAAGCACCATCTCTTCCTCCAGCATTACCCCCTAGACAGCACCTCAATAGCCTCACCCACCACTCAGCAGACTTAGTTTGGTAAGACCTACCTCACAACCAACCACGACTATATCCAGCGTGATGTCATCAATCTGCCACATAGATGTACATAGTTGTGCCCTTGTTATCCAAGTTTCTGCACCTTGTTCAATGTAAACACAAATCAGCTAATGAGATGTGTAAGTTGTTGTTTGTAAACCACGCTGAAGCCGAATAGCGCGGTATAGAAGAAACTGTAATAAACAATTAAATAAATAAATAAATAAACTTGCCTAGTGCCCCTCTGTAGGCCAAAAAATTCTGAGTGATCCCCCCATTGACCCTCACCAAGGCTCATGGGTTTAAATAGAATGCCTGGATCCAGACCGAAAAATGCAGGCCCATCCCCACTTGGTCCAAAACATCAAACAGGAAGTCCCAAGGGTCTCGATCGAATGCTTTTTCAGCATCTATTGCTAACATAGCTGCCATCCCTTCTCAGCGTGCCCACCATACCAGTTGCAAGACCCTCCGAATATTATCTCTCATCTGAGGCCCTTAGTCTGATCCAATTTGGCATATCTTATGTTCTTCCAAAGCTTTCAGCCGTGCCACAAATCGCCTCGCATGCACTGATTTCTGCACTCAGCACAGTGTTGGAGCCCGCATCCCGCCATGTGCACTGCAATTTTGGGGCGGAAGAGGACTTATATTTCCCCAACTTCTTCCTCACAGACATCACAATGGGTAGAGGGGAGCAAAGGTCCTTCTCCCTGCCAGCTTACAGTTTGGGAACCACGTTGATCGCAAATTTTTAGAGCACCTCAGATCAGAGCCCTGAAGTTAGGCTGCTACTGCTGGTGGTGATGTTGCTTCCTCTCTCGCCACCCCTTTTTCCAAATTTGGGAGGTGGTGGATCAGTTATAGGAAGGGGTTAGCACTATCACATCTTGACCCCCCTTGAGACTTTTCTATTTGCTTCAGACAGTAGTAGGAAGTAGATCTAGGTTTTGTACTGCTTGCTTACAGATATGGATTCTCTCCCTCCTCCACTGCAGCACCTTCTGGAGTGCTAGAATGATGATCGGCATGAGGTCTTAGATGATTCCGATTAGGATGTTAAATGGCAATCTGTGCATTCTATTGCCATGCGCTGCCAGCAGGTAGAGCTCGTGGTGAGATTGTTGCATCAGGCCTACCACTCCTCTCTGATTTTTGTTCGCCATGCGGGAGCTGCAGCATTTCCTCTAATGTTTTTCATAAGTGGTGGACTTGGCCCTATGTTGCTTCTTTTTGGCAACAGGTAGACATGGTGGTTGGGCAGATGCTTGGCCAGCATTTACAGTTCACTCCCCTGCTTTGTATGTTGAGTTATTGGTGCAATGTCAATCTGTCACATTTAGAGCATGAACAGCTTAGACAGTTGGCAGTAAGTAATAGGGCTTTTAACTGCCCGCTTTACTATTGCTACTTTTTGGAAGAGCGCTCCTCCTTTTGCTCATTGGCTAAAACAGGTGTCCAAGATTGAAAACTGTCGCATTCATTGCATGGGAAGACTGATTTATTTCATGATGGTCTGGAGGAAACTGTGGCAATGAAGGGAGTGAAGACCTTGGGTTGAGTTATGCTTCTCCCACTTGAGGTTGTGCTGAGTATACTGTCATCTGTTTTTCTTGCACGGTTGTGCCTTTTCTTTGGGGTATAGGATCTGCATCCTGTCCTGTTTTTGTTTCTCTATGTTCTCTTTTTGTTTTTTGCATTCTGTGTTTGGAGTGTCAAATTTGGCTTACTAAATAAACTGTTTAAAATAAATATATATATATAGCCCTACATTAATCCATCTTGAGACACATCTATTAAGAAAATCTTCATCTGCATCTAGAGATCTCATTTATAATCACTGACATACCCACTAACACTAATTTATTGGGGGTCTCCCGTGCAGCTCAATACTCTCAGCAATTTTACAAGTCAGGAATAACTGCTAAAAAGAACTTCATGCAAATGGTGAGTTTCATCGATCAATTATTTTTTAAACAAAGCTTTATTGTTCATTTTAGTTTTTCTTGACTTTCTACATATACAATCGCAACAGAAAATAAGGAAAAGCAGAGAGCAGATAATAGCTGTCATCACAGCAACTAACCTCAACCACAGAAAACTCTGCCCAAATGAATAAGCAGCAAATACTATGTATGCCTCTAAATCTGTAAAGAATGTCAGAGCACCTCCAATGAAACTCCAGAATTGGTGGAGCCACACGAGTGCACCTGTAGCTGCGGATATCTTTTTTTAGTAGCTATGCTCACTCCTGTGAATTGCACATTGACCTTATTTTTCTTTACCAATTGAAAACCAAAACCTCAGAGGGTTAAAGTTGAGCTGATGCACACTTCATTCATACACAAGTGGTTTGGTAAGCTTGTACTCACATGAGCTTGCGCTTCTGAGCAGGCTTCATCTGACTGTAGTCTGTCGGTACCTTCTTTCTCACCTTGCTATAAAGAAAAGGAGGGAGAAAAGACCAAGTTTATCAATCTTGATTTTTCTGTTGGGATATGATGGGCTCTTCCATCCCTTACAATAAACTCACTTGTTCCTGACTGCATCTGAAAGGACCCATCTGATCTGGAAGTAGGAAGGTGCTTAAAGAAACTGGTTATCATTGAAAAGCATTTCCATTATTAGACAAACCTGCAGAGTTTCCTTGTAGGAGACAATTCCTTCTTGGATTAGGCATTTTCCTGGTCATATATATGTTTTTAAAACAAAAAAAATCTCACAACCAAATGATCCACCAAAGACTAAATGGAAATTTTTGTCGGACTCAAATTACTACACCGGTAAATGCCCTGCAGAAGATGTATATATCCTTTTTAAACTACATCAATGTTTAAAATGAGTTATACTGTATCAGCTCCTACTGCAAAATCGTCATTAAATTATAATTGTTGTTACGAATAATTATAATTTAATGATTTTAAATTAGGAACTGATACAGTATAACTCCTTGTACATTGATTTAAATTAAAAAGGACATGTAGGGGTCTTTTACTAAAGAGCATGAGCTGGCAGCACGAGTCTGACCTGCGCTAAATGCGCGCCTTAGAGACACGCTGCCAGCTAGCGCAAGGGGTCATGACTGCGCAGGCTGATTCCCGTGCCAACTGTGCAATCCACGTTAGGGATGCGAGTGGATGGGTTAGGGCAGAGTGAGCACGGTGAGCTCAGCAGTTAGCGCAGAGCACATACCATTCTCTGTGTCCCACATGATTAGCATGTATTCACCTATTACCACCTCAATAGGTGCAATTAAGTGCACTTATGCTAATATGGCTTGTGTTAGGGAAAGGTGCTCTGCGGTCACTGCTGGGACAATGCTGTCCACACCCCTAACAGTTAATGCACTGGTATTGCATCTAGCGTGCCATGGTTTTGCAGCTAGTGATGCGTTAGGTGCAACACCTTAGCGTCCTTTAGTAAAAGATCCCCATAGATCTACTTGCAGGGCATGGACCTATGAAGTAATTCATGAGTCCGACAAAATTTTATATTTAGTCTTTGGTGGATCACTTGGTTGGTGGGATATATAGCAGTGTGTAACTGGTAAAAAAAAAAAAGCCCTATTTTGTGAATCATTTAAAACAAACAAACCACAACTGAATACAAGGAGACTTGAACATTCAGAGAGATACCAGAGCTTTCCACTTCTAGGTCCCTGGTTTCAATCCAGGCAAGCTCAGTAATGAATGTATAGATTAATTTGTGGTCTCAGCCCAGTTTCAAGTGGCTAGGGGCCACTTTAAAATCATAGCTGGCTCCACTGTAATTAGTAGGCTTGCTAGCGAATCTTAGAAGAGAGCCAAGAGACTGAAGCAACATACAAACTACCCTGTCATCGACAGAGATGGTCCCTCTAGTACAACAGAGGATCACTGGGAAGTCAGCATGGACAGCTTGCACAGACGTTAATCTGTGGATAATGTAAGATTTTAACTTTATAGAAAAACCAAATTTGATGTTTTTTATTTTTTGCAGCACTAAATTTTATAGGTAAAAATAATAACCCCCCCCCCCAAAAAAAAACAGGCTACTGAAAGTTTTGTTTAGCAATGTTACAAATAAGTCTACTGCACTATTTCTCCTGCCAGTTTCTATTTTCTTAAGAAAATAAGAACTGCTGTACTGGGTCAGAAGAAATATCCATAAATACAGTATCAGCATTCTGTCTCTGACAACGGTCAATCCAGGACAACTATCCAGCAGTATCTGTGATCACCACCAGAGAAGTTTGAATAATTTGTAATTTTTTTTATACCTGTTATAATACATACACAGTTGTTTAGGAACTTTCTCAGATACCAGGGATACCTTTAATTAATTTCATGATTTTCCCAAAAATATAGGAATTTTTAAAAGTTTAAACAAATATATGAAATTGATACCCACTCCATCTTTTTCCATTCAAATAGCACTGTGGTTGGTGGCAACGGGCCAGGGTGGGGCGGTAGCAACAGCAGCATGGCTTGTGGAGTTGGGGGCAACGAGACGAGGCTGGATAGAAACAGACCACATGGCCTATCTAGTCTGTCCTTCCATATCAACTACAACAGTCCCCTTTTTACCTTTAGAGATCCTCTGTGTTTGTCCTATGCTTATTTGAATTCAGATACTGTCCTCATCTCTACCACCTCCACTGGGAGACTATTCCACAGATCCACTACTCTTTCATTAAAGAAATATTTCCACATATCACTCCTGAATCTATCTCCCTTCACCCTCATCCCATGTCCCCTCGTAGCAGAACTTGCTTTCAATTGAAAGAGGCTCTCCCCCTGAACATTTATGCCACGGAAGTATTTAAACATCGCAATCATATCACCGCTATCCCACCTTTTCTCTAAGGTGTACATATTAAGATCCTTAAGTCTGTCCTCATATGCTTTATAATGAAGACCACTAACCATTTTAGTAGCCACCCTCTGCACCGACTCCATCCTGTTCACATCCTTTTGAAGGTGCGGTCTCCAGAATTGCATACTATACTCCAAATGAGGTCGCACCAACGACTCACAGAGAGGCACTATCACCTCCTTTTTTCTACTAGCCATTCCTCTCCGTATGCACCCAAGCATCCTTCTAGCTTTTGCCGTTGCCTTTTCTACCTGTTTAGCTACTTTAAGATCATCAGACACAACCACGCCTAGGTCCCGCTCTTCTTTAGTGGACAAAAGTACTTCACCCCCTATACTATATTTCTCCCTTGGATTGCTGCAGCCCAAACGCATGACCTTACATTTTTTTACATTAAATCCCAGCTGCCAAATTCTAGACCATTCTTCAAGCTTGGCTAGATCCCTCCTCATGTTATCTACTCTATTGCAGATTTTGGTATCATCCGCAAAGAGGCAAACCTTACCCGACAGCTGTTCCGCTATATCACTAACAAAGATGTTAAAAAGAATCGGACCAAGGACAGATTCCTGGGGCACACCACTGGTAACATCCTTCTCCTCAGAGTGAGCTCCATTTACCTGTACTCTTTGTCGCCTCCCACCCAACCAATTTATAACCCAAGCAGTAACTTTAGGGTCCATCCCTAGGGTGCTCAGTTTGTTTATGTTGCCTGTGAGGAACAGTGTCAAAGGATAGATGTAGCTGGGGACAGAAGGACTGAACGAAAGTGGAAGTGCGAGGAGTAAGGGTTGAATTTGCATAGCATTCTCAAGGATTGCCTTCAAACTGAAGGTTCAATTCAGTTTAATAATTGATTTATGGTTTAGTAGCATGGCAAAGCGGTGCACAATTAAAATGATAAAGGAAAAGAACTACAGTAATAAAACAGAAAAAATAAATACACAAACAGATACACAAACATAACAGACAAAATAACTAATCAGTGTGCTTTAGAATTTAACTGATTTTAGTCCATCTAGATCCTAGAGATATCCGAGTACCGCCACTAATCGCCAAAAGTAATGTTGAATAGATGAGTTTTTAATCTCTACTTGTTTATATAATAGGTATCAGACTGCCACTGAAAAAAAAACCCATCTGATGAAGGGGAGTGGTCTGCTGGTCTTCTGCTGCAAAAGGTAAGGTGCCCTTGTCAGACTGCTCAGTGATTCATCTGATCGACTGAACATTCTTCCAGGTTTCCCACACACTTTCAGACAGTCCTGAATCACTCATATGGCTAGTCACAACCCACGCTTTGTTCTGAAAGAAAGCTTGCAGTCAAAACATTAGGAATACTTCACCAGTTGACCAGGATTGGTGTGTGGGAGGAAAGAGGCGAAGCAATGGCCCAGATTGGAGGCTTTGCAAGGAAGATTCAATTTCTTATGATCAAAATTGTTTGATTTTCTTTCCAGACAATTTGTTAAGAGACATGTTTCATGCTGATTGTGTCTGCTGGAATACTGATAGCTTATCAGGCCTATGTTCTGAGACCATGGTTTATAAATGGTCTAAATGCAATGATGATTGAAAATGATCTTGTTTTCCAGCAAATGAAAATTATTCATACTTAAAATGCAGTTTTGCTTGTTAACATGTTTTGTCCCACAACAATCACAATCCTGATCCTTGTAAGACTTGCTCCCAGCCTGCTACACTGCAAGTTACTCGTATATTATCTCATATAAAGACATTCTGTATTACAGCTAGAGTTTTGTCTTCCCAGTGCATAACCCTGGTCATAAAATTATATGTGAAACCACCATAGCAAATACAAGGCTGCAATGGACTGTATGCTTCTGAATCATTTAGTATTGTTAACCTAATGGGCAAAATCCATTAGCATCAGAACATCAGAAATGACATACTAGCTCAGACCAAGGTCCATCAAGCACAGTATCCTGTTTCCAAAAGTGGCCAATCCAGGTCACAAGTACCTGGCAGGTTCCCAAAAAGGTACAAAGGTTCCACAATGCTCGTCACAGTGGATTTCCTGGGTCCTCTTTAATAATGATTTATGGACCTTTCTTCCAAGAACAGTTTTTAAACCCAGCTACACGAACAGCTTTTACTACATCCTCCAGTAACGAATTGCAAAATTTGATTATACGTTGAGCCTAAAAATATTTTTTCTTATTCGTCTTCAATGGGTTACATTGTAGTTTCATTGTGTTGTCCCTTGTCTTTCTACTTTTTGATGTAGTAAACAACCGATCTAGTTAACCCATTATGCTATATTCATTAATTTATAGAGTTCAATCATATCTCTCCCTCAGCCTTATTTTTCCAAGTTGAAAAGCCCTAACCTTTTAAGCTTTTCCTCATAGGGGTATCCTTCCATCTCCTTTACCATTTTGGTGGCTCTTCTCTGTACCTTTTCTAATAACACTATATCCTTTTTAAGATATGGCGACCAGAATTGCACACAATATTCAAGATGCAGTCACACCATGGAACGATACAGAGGCATTATAATATCCTAGGTTTTATTCTCCATTCCTTTCCTTATGTTTCCTAGCATTCTTTTGCTTTCTTGGCTGCTTCTGCACACTGGGCAGAGGACTTCAATGTATCATCTACAATGACGCCTAAATCCTTTTCCGCGGTAGTGGTTTCTCATGTGGAACCTTGTATCGTGTAATTCCCATTTCCAGGTCATTTATTAATATGTTAAAAAGCAGCAGACCCAGCACAGATCTCTGGGGTACTCCACTATTCACCTTTCTCCATTGAGAAAAATGACACCCTGCCTGTTTTCTATCTTTTAACCAGGCTCCTGATACACAATAATATGCCATCTCTTATGCCATTACTTTGTAATTTTGCCAAGTCTCTCATGAGGGACCTTGTCAAAGACTTTATGAAAATCCAGATACACTATATCAGGCATGTCCAACATGTAGATTGCAATCTACCTGTAGATCACGGAGGGGTCAGAGGTAGATCACCAGCCCCACTTGGCTCCATCTCTCCAGCAGCTCGCCCCATCGCTAGGAGAGAGCTTGTGCCAGCAGTTCGTCTGCCGAGGGCTTGCCGCTGCTGCTGATCCTTTGTCTTTTTTTCCTGCCTGCGGGAATCTTGCCTGCAGGTGTATTGGGGCACTTGTTTTCATGCCAATAGTTTTTGGGTACCCCAGGGGGCTGCCGCCCACACCCTGTGACGAGACGCCACAGGCCCGGCATCATACCTGGTCTCCACAATTATCGGGGCTTTAGTATTTCAGCCTTCACAAAACCTGATTTTATTATTTTATCACTCACTCCCCCCCACCATGCTGTCACAACCCACCAAGAGACTTCTGAAAAAGTGGCGTGGCACATAGGGCCGGTAGCCGTGAAACTGTTCTCCTTGGCAAATCCAGTTTTCCCATTGGCTACACAACACAACTTTGAATCTTCTGTTGACGGAAATGTCAAGTGGTTGAAGCATTTCTCATATACCACCAGGTATAATAACCAGGACCGTGTTCAAAGATTTTATTTTCTTCTTTGTCTAGAGTGAAATGGGCTTTCATACTATCAATGACAAGTAGCGCTTTCTCTCTCTTGAAAAATCTGTCCGGCCACTTACTAAGCAACACTGCAGCCAATTCATCATCATGCTCTCATCCATCCATCCTTTGTCATTCACATCAACAATAACGTTGGTTGGTAGAGTTTCACATGGCATTGTCTTCCTTTTGAATATAATCATAGGTGGCAGTTTCTTTCCACTTGCAGAGCAGTCCAGCCCCACTGTAAAGTGTGTTTTTTCGTGTCCGGTGGTTCTAATATTTATTGTTCTAACTCCCTTTTGACTGACCATTCTCCCTATTGGGATGTCGAAGATTAAGGGAACCTCATCTATGTTGATTATGAAGTCCAGTGTCATTTATTTATTTATTTTATTTGAACAATTTTTCTATACCACTCCTTCCAGAGATCAGGGGCAGTTTACATTTAAACAACCAGTTACATAGAACAGTTTTACAAACCGAAATGGTTTAACTATTTACAGTTACACGAGAACATAAAACAAGTATAAATACAATAAACTATGTACAAAGTGAGTTTCTGGATCATGAGATTAAATGGCAATTGTTAAACTTGAATTTGAGGGTTACGGATGGACAAGGGTGACAATATTGCCTAGGTCAATGTTGTTGAAGTATTCGGTAAAAAGAAGAATCTTCAGCTCTTTTCGAAAGATCTGCAGGTCTTTGATTCACCTAATGGGGTCTGGTAATGAGTTCCAAAGTGTCATTGCAGTGTACGTAAAGGCCCTGTTGCTGGTTGTTTTGTTTTACAGACTGAGGAAGGTATTGCAAGTATGTTTTGGTTACTCTTTCTTCCGTTCCGAGAGTCTGTTTGCGGTTGGATTCTAAAATTAAGGAAGGAGGGAGAGATGTCAATTAGTTTGAAAATGGTAATTATTGTTTTATATTTTACTCTACTTGTTATTGGAAGCCAATGTAGATTTTTAAGCACACGTGTGATATGATCTGTTAGGTGAGTTCTTGAAATAATTCTGGCTGTCCCATTTTGGGCAAGTTGTAAGGTGTTGATGTTTTTTTTGGGGAGGCCCTGTAGTAAGATGTTGCAATAGTCCCAATGGGGAGTTATTAGTGCCTGGACCACAGTTCAGAAATTGCTGGGTTCAAGGAGAGGTCTGAGGTTCTAGATGGATCTTAGTTTGAAAACTATGGTCCTGTTTGTTTTATATGAGCTGATATACTGAGGGACTTGTCCAGGATGATGCCCAAGTATTTCACCTCCTGCTTTACCGGGATCATGGTGTTTTGTGTGTTGAATTCGCAAAGGGGGGGGGGGGGGGAAATCTGGATTTCTCGTCTTGATCATAATTTCAAGTTTTTTTAAAATTAATTTGGAAGTTGTTTTTGGCGAGCCAGGATTGTGCTTCCAGAATGCACTCAGTCATGTTGCTGTGGATGGGACTTTTTATATTTACTGGGGTATACAACATATCGTTGACATAAATAAGATACCCTATTTTATGCTTCTTAAAAATTGAAAAGATTAATTGTATGTACAGGTTGAAGAGGAGGGCAGAAAAATGCAGAGCCTTGATGGATTCCTTGTTCCTGGGGAAAGGATGACGAGGATTCTTGGTTGATTCTTACAAATTGGTATCTGTTGGAAATGCATGATATAAACCATTGTAAGGCAGTACCAGATATTCCTAATTGTGCTAGTCTAGAGATGAGTGTGGGGTGATCTACATTGTCAAAGACAGAGGCAATATCAATGAAAACAAGTATATAGGCTTGATAACATTGTCCATACCACGGATGAGGGAGTCAAATAAGACCGTTAAGGTTTCTACACCATGGTATGGGCAGAAACCATATTTGTGTTCGTCTAGGGGTGCGTTCATGTCTATGCAGTCCTGTAACTGCAATTGGACTATCTTTTCAATGATGTTTGCTAGGAAGGGGATGCTTGCTATTGGCCTATAGGATGAAGGGTCATTGCTATTTAAAGATCTGTTCTTGAGTATGGGGCGAATGGCCGAGCACTTAAGGTCATTTGGCATAGTTCCTTGGAAGACAGATTGATTAACCATACTAAGTAGGATTGGAGCTAGTTCAACTTTAGTTGCTTTTATCCAGGAAACTGGACGCGGGTCTAGGTGTGAGGTGGTGGTGTTAATTTTAGTAATTGTATCAAGAAGTTGTTTTTCCTGTATAGTGTGGAAAGTGTTCCATATGCTGTGGGAGGATTGATCTATCTGAGATAATGAGTTGCTTGTATGATTTTTACTTTTTAATTTAGTGGCAAAGTGGTCTGCCAGGATTTGTGGGTTGATGGCGGAGGTGTCATTGTGTACAGTATGTGTTGATTTCTTTGTTTATGAATTCCCTGAAATGGGAGCTGCTGACACACGGTTGTTCTTTCTCTAATGCTTAATTAATTTCTTATCATAAATTGGTAGCACCACGAACAACAAGCCTTGAATCCTTTGCTATTCATTTCCCTGGCGATATGAACTGCATTGAATCGCTCCTGCACAATGGACAGTCCACGGCCCTGGACCCTCTGCTCCTACGACAAACTGACTAAAACAAGGCTACGCACTAAACCAACAGAGTAGTTTAGATTATGTGCCTCCTGTTGCATCAATGACCCCTATAGGTTGCTCCCCAATTATTAGCTAAAGTCAGGTTGTTGTGTGAATCTTTAACGCATCAGCTTCAAAAATGCTGGACTCTGTCGCAAGGTTTTCTGTATTGCAAGGTTTTAAAGAGGTTAAAAGGCAATGCTCATCTTAGAACTCTTGAAGATCTTCCCAACGCCAAACATCAGCGCCATAGCGTTTCACGAATAAAGTGTTTCTTCAGGGGATCTTATCAGATATCATGTGGCATTCCTCACCTAAACCTGATCTGCGGAGGTTATAGACATTTGCAAATAAATTTTTCAGTTATAATCTCATGTTATATCTCATTGTTAATCTCTTCACAATCAATTGGTAAATACTCTCACCCAATTCACCCGTATCTTCTCTCCTTCAACAGAAAGACGCCGCGCGCATGCGGCTTGAGCGTCCCATGGGAATTTAAAGAACTTCAAAAGAACCACGTGACTAGGTGCTACTTTAACCCATTCACTATTGATGTAGACTACAGGCAAGCCCCCCATTCCACCTGTGTATTCAAACCTGTAGGGCTGACGGAAGCAAGATTAAAGATCCACCGCTGCTCCCTATGCAGCAATGTGAGATCTCTCGATCTACCGTCAAAACCATGAAGGACTTGATCAATGCAAAAACAGCGTAAGTCGTTAAAATCATGATTCAATTGTAAGTAATGTTGAACAATCGGAGCTTGCAATGTTCAACATCTTATCCTGCTGCGATGTTCCTTCATGCGAATATGAAAAGGTCAGATGGTTTTACCAATGTATATTAACTGGCACGGACATAAGATGCAATAAACCACGTGTGTAGAATTACATGACGTTCGATGTTTTAAAAGGTACTGCTGGCCCCGATACTCAAAAGTAGTGAGTTCTAAAGTAATTTCACACACTGCACACTCACCACATTTGAAGTGTCCTTTAGCTTCAATAGTGACTTGAGTCAGCAAAGGTCTTAAAACCATAGGACTAAGGATCTCTTAAATTCTTATGTCTTTTCCATACACATTGAATGTACTTGTCTTCCAACCCTGAGGTGCTTTGTAAAACATTGCTGTGTTTTTTCAAAATTTTTTGAATCTGGCTGCTGTATGGAAAATACTTTGTAATCAGGTTCACCTGATTGTCTTCCGAAGGGCATTTACGAGTAGGAGATAGCAATAACTCACGATTGTTGTATAATGTTCGTTTGTAGGCGGTGTCAATGACATGTGGTGGATAGCCACGTGCTGCCAATTTCTCCTTCAATTTAACAGCTTGTGTTTTAAATTCAGTGACTTCTGAATAGTTCCTACGGTATCTGAGGAACTGTGAAAACGGGAGGCTACTTGTGCTCCTTCAGTGGCTAACCTCTATATGGAGGCTTTTGAACGCAACTGGATTTCATTATCTTTCCACTCTAGCTGCATAAAATTATGGTGTCGATACATACTGTAATTGTGTCTGATGATCTTAACATAAACAGGTAGAAAAAGTGACAGCAAAAGCTAGAAGAATGCTTGGGTGCATAGAGAGAGGAATGGCCAGCAGAAAAAAAGGTGGTGATAGTGTCTCTGTATAGGTGCGACCTCATTTGGAGTATTGTGTGCAGTTCTGGAGACCACACCTTCAAAAGGATATAAATAGGTTGGTGTCAATGCAGAGGGTGGCTACTAAAATCATTAGTGGTCTTTCTTATAAAGCATATGAGGACAGTCTTAAAGATCTCAATATGTATACTTTAGAGGAAAGGTGGGATTGGAGTTA
This sequence comes from Ichthyophis bannanicus, assembly GCA_033557465.1. Classification (NCBI taxonomy): domain Eukaryota; kingdom Metazoa; phylum Chordata; class Amphibia; order Gymnophiona; family Ichthyophiidae; genus Ichthyophis; species Ichthyophis bannanicus. Next base: position 604,856,847 of record CM066036.1, on the reverse strand, counting down.
TGATAGAGACATTTAAATATCTCCGTGGCATAAATGCACAGGTGGAGAGCCTTGTTTGCTTGAAAGCAAGCTCTGCTATTAGGGGACATAGGATAAGGGTGAAAGGGGATAGACTCAGGAGTAATATGCGGAAATATTTCTTTACAGAAAGAGTGGAATAGTCTCCCATTGGAGGTGGTAGAGATGAGAACAGTATCTGAATTCAGAAAAGCATAGGACAAACAGAGGATTTCTAAAGGAAAAAAGGGGACTAGTGTAATAGTTGATATGGAAGTGCAGGCTAGATAGGCCATGTGGTCTTTTTCTGCTGTCATCTTTCTATGTTGTTCATGGAGCGTGGTACGTATGACCTAGATTGGTCACTGTTGGAAACAGGATACTGGGCTCGATGGATCTTGGTCTGACCCAGAATGGCATATCTTATGTTCTTATGTCCACCGTGCAACTTGTTTAGGTAGGTCGCTCCATTGTATAGGTCGTGCCATCACATCACATCCTGATGTAAAAAAATGCGTCTTATAGTCTGAGAAAAATGATATTCACACCTGCAATAAAATTTAACAGATTAGTAAGACAACATCTTCATTGGCCAAATCCATGATGGCTTTCTCACATTAAACCATGACTATCTACATGTTCAGTAATTTTATTGTTTATAATGGTTTGCCATTTTTTCTGGTACCAATGTCAAGCTCACTGGTCTGCAGTTTCCCGGATCACCCTAGAACCCATTTTAAAAATTGGCATTATATTGGTCATTCTCCAATCTTGAGGTACTATGGATGATTTTAATGATAGCTCACAGATTACTAATAGGTTTGCAATCAAATATTTCAGTTCATTCAGCATCCTGGGATTTATACCATCTGGTCCAGGTGATATGTTGCTCTTTAGTTTATCAAATAGTTGTAATACATCTTCCCAGTTTATTGAAATTTGTTTTAATTCTTCTGATACATCACCTGTAAATATCATTTCAGGAATGGATAACTTCCCCACATATTCTTCAGTAAAGATTGAAGCAAAGAATTCATTCAGTATCTGCGCTATGGCCTTGTCCTTCCTTAGTGCCCCTTTTATCTCTCTCATATCTAATGGTCCAGCAAATCTTTCACAGGTTTTTTGCTACGAGTGTACTTGAAAAAGTTTTTATGATGCATTTTGGCTTTCACGGCAAGCTTTTTTTCAAATTCTCTGTCTGTCTTATCAATGCCTTGCATCTAATTTGCCAGTGCTTATGTTTCACGTTTTCGTCATTTGGCTCCTTTTTCCATTTCCTGAAAGACGCTTTTTTTTTTTTTACACTACAAAAGCCACTCTGATCTTACCTTTAAACTATGCTGGCAGTTTTTTGGCTTTCCTTCCACCTTTCTTAAAGTGTGAAATACATGTGATCTGGGCTTTCAAGATAAAAATTAAAATAAAAAAATAAATACTATTTGCTTTTACAAAAACATCCAAGTCTATACATGAATGAAAAGAAATGGCTTCAACAAAGCAAACAAAAGAAAAAAACAGAAGAAAACCAAAAACCATCATCAAGTTAGTCCACAAGAGAAAATAATCAGGAGGCTCCAGGAAAATCCATACATAACCAATACAACTTTACATATATCAAAAAGAAAAATATAAATCAAAGCAGGCAGAGAAGTATGCGTCAGCCGTACGGGTAGTCACAGCAACTTCAGACCCTTTCCTAGCAATAAGGAACTGCAGGAGCTGCTTGGGCTCAAAGAAAAGAAAAACATTATCTTTATAGGTAATAACACAATGAGATGGAAATTTTTAACATAAAAGTAGGCCCCAAAGAGAGGACCCTGGCTCTGTATGCCAGGAATTCCTTTCTCCTAATCTGGATGGCACAAGGCAGGTCAGGAAAAACACAAACTTGAACGCCCAAAAACGGCTCACTGTGGTTCTTAAAATATGAACAAAGAATTAAAGCTTTATCGGATTCCAGTGCCAGTATAATAAAGAAGGGTAGCTCTCTTAGTTATTACTCTGAAGGGAGCTTTCAAGGAACCCCATAATATCCCCTACCCCATGAACAATATTCCCAGGGCTATTATCTCGGTCATCTGTGCCTAAAGACAGGTACTGAACCCGGGACAGGGGAGGAAAATGCTCCTGTGGGATCTTAGGGACCTCACAAAAGTATTTTCTCACCATCTCCGTGGGAGATAGGAGATTTGTGAAAATTTAAAAGTCTCAAATTATTCTTCAGTGCTTGATTTTCCAATTGCTCGATATTCCTAGCCAGCAATATCCTGTCTTTAACCTGAGCGGCCTGCATCTCTCAAAGCTGTCCCAGCTCCAAATCCAATCAAGAAACAATTCCAACTTGCTGCTCCTGGACACTGGTCCCCTCAGCTAAGTTCATTTTAAGTTGAGAAATTTCCATATTCACTGACCCCACAACTACAGTCAAAGAAGCAGTCAAAGCAGCTATAACATCCCATAGCACGTCCAATGTTATAAGCACGGGTTTTTCCATACCTCGAACTCCCGGAAGGTGTGCTCCTCTAGACCCCACCAGCTGTATACCCGCATCCAGGGAAGATGAATCACCAGCCACTGCAACAGCAGAGCTCCGTGGGGGAACTAGTATGGAGCGCTGAAAACACCCGTGAGCCCTCTTCACTTCCCTACAATGGTGTACTCATTGCTAAGCCGGAGAAAAGCACTACAACCAGGCGAACTCAAACTTCCAGGTTGTAATGGGGGAGCGCGCTGCTCCGGGGATAACCAAACACCTGATGCATCCAACACCGCTGAAGACTCCTCATGAGGTGTTGAAGACGCCACTACTGTTCCTGCTGCCAAAAGGCCACACAGCTCCAGTCCTCTGACTGGCAATGGTGATAAACTCCAAACCCAAGGGTGAGGTTGGCCTGCTTCCATTTCCTCTGACCCACTGCAAAAATGGTCCCAGAGCTTGCACTTGCAGGTCTGAGTAGAGATCAGCACGTAGCTTCAGCTCAGGAGCAACTGCCTGCTGCCATCTTGCCTCCCCAAGGTCACCCAAGATAGTATTTTTAAAACAATGACTATACTTAATGTAAACCTTTACAGCTGCTTCTTTTATTTTTTTTCTTAACTATTTTCCTCATTTTATCATAGTTTCTCTTTTGAAAGTTAAAAGATAGTATTGTGGATTTCCTTGCCGTCCTCCTTAAATCAAATGCGATCATGCTATGATCACTATTGTCAAGTGGCCCTAGCACCATTATGTCTTGCACCAGATCCTGTGCTCCTGAAATAGTTTCCCCTCTTATCGATTCACAAACCAGCTGCTCCGAGAAGCAGTCATTTATTTCATCTAGCAACTATCTCCTTAGCAGATCCTGCTGTGAAATTGACCCAGTCGATACTGGGATAACTGAAGTCACCCATTATTACTGTGTTGTAACTTGTTAGCTTCCCTAATTTCTGACCGGGTGGATGGTAGTACACCCCCACTGCCATTTGCTTTTCCTTTCAATATGTGATTTCTATTCATAGAGATTCTACAGTGTTTTTTTTTCCCTGCAAAACCTTTATCCTGTGTGACTCAATGCCCTCTCTAACAGAGCACAACCGCTCCACCAATTTGACGTACCCTATCGTTAAGATATTTTGTACCTGGGTATCATGGTATCCCATTGGTTGTCCTCCACCCAACAGGTCTCAGATGCCAATTATATCGAACCTTTCATTTAATGCTATATATTGTAGCTCTCCCATTTTATGTTTTTAGACTTCTACCATTTGCATACAGGCATTTTAGAGGTTTTTATTTAATTCATATTAACAATCTGGTTATCAGTTGACAAGGATAATCTGGAATCTTTCAACTCTGTACTTAAAGGCATCTGGTTACTTTTATCCATATTGGGACCTCCCTATCAGAATGCTCCAACTTTCCTCTTTTGCTAGTATCTTTCAATGATACATCCTTCTGAACCATGCACTCTTGGGTGACGGTCAGCTTTCCGCTGTTATCTAGTTTAAAAGCTGCTCTCTCTCCATACATTAGGTGATAAGAAAAGAAGTGAAAAAGAAATAAAAGCTGTAGAAAGCATCTGTTATGTTTTCTTTAATGTATTCATCAATTTGACATATAATATCCATGTTTACTAACACTACAGATTAACGATGATAATAGAATCTCCAGAGAGTACCGATTTGTTCTTATGGTGTGCAGGAAAAAGGTTTTCTTATAGTGTTTCTTTTTGTTTATTAAGGAGCATTTTGAATGACTGATAGTGCCTATTGTGGAAGCTCCAACCAGCTATGCAGAGTTGTGTCTAGCTGTCTGCATGCATTTGTTTGTTTACACAAAGGTGAAGTTAGACTTACCTGCTAATTGTTGTTCCTTGAGGAACTCCAGTCCAGTCCCGAACTTCTGGGTTTTGCTCCTCCTCCAGCAGCTTGGAGAATGAGAAACATCATCCTTTTGATGACATCAGTATAAAGGCACAGGAACCGCCTCCTGACTCCAATAACCTATTGACAAAGCAGACTCACCGGAGCAACAATTAAGTAGTAAACACTACAAACAAACTTAACTAGTAACTTTTAAAGGAGAAAACTCTGTCTCTTTTGGTTTCCCCTAATACCATAGTACCTTTCTTTGAAATGCTCAGGTCTGCCCTTCCCTATTATGGAAGATACTGACCGCAGCTGAACCCCCATCTATACAATCCCACCTTTATGGACCATAACCGTCACAGCTACTCATTCAGCTTACCTGTTAAATATCTCTTGCTTCAGGCTATAGTCAAAAGAAATTTACCCGGGTGGGTTATGAGACTGGACTGGAGTTCCTCAAGGAACAACAATTAGCAGGTAAGTCTAATTTCACCTTCCTTATCGCCCCTCCAGTCCAGTCCCAAACTTCTGGGGATGTAAGAGAGCAGTGAAAAAAGTCAACGGGAGGGACCTGTTAGACCAGCCTGAAGCACTGCTGATCCAAAACAGGTATCCCCTTCCGCCTGAACATCTAGATGGTAATGTCTAACAAAAGAATTTAAAGACAACCAGGTAGCCGCCTTACAAATTTCAACCACTGGCATCAAACTGCACTCCGCCCACGATGTCGCTTGCGCCCTAGTCGAATGATCTCTAAGTCCTTCTGGCACTGATTTGCACTTCAAAACATATGCGGATGCTATCGCCTCTTTAAGCTATCTGGCAATGGAAGCTTTCGACGCTGTTTCTCCTTTCCTTGATCCTCCAAACAAGACAAACAATCTATCCATCTTGCGGAAACTTGCTGTACTTTTTCAAATACTTCTTTAATGCTCGACAAACATCTAACCGATGTAACTGTCCCGTTGAAGCACTATCACTGCCTTTCCCAAACACCGGCAGTGAAACCACCTGATTCACATGAAAAGCTGATACTACTTTGGGCAAAAAGGATGGCACTGGCCTCAAGACCACCTTCATATCACTAAAAACCAGAAAAGGTTTCCTACACGACAAAGCCTGCAATGCCGAGATTCTTCGGGCCGAACAAATAGCCACTAGAAACACAACCTTGAGAGTAAGGTCCTTCAGCGATGCTCTAGACAATGGTTCAAAAGGCTCGCGCACCAACACCTCCAGTACTAAATGGAGATCCCACGTTGGGATTACCTGCCTACATGGTGGTCTCAAAAGTGACACTGCCCTCAAAAAATGTTTGATATCTGGATGTCCTCCCATCGCCTCTCCTTTTATTTTACCTCTATAACAGGAAAGCACTGCCATCTGCACCTTTAAGGATGCAGCCGCTAAGCCTTTCTCAAATCCTTCCTGCAAGAAACCTAGAATCTGTGGTACCAAAGCTTTTAACGCTTCAACCTTCCTGTCCACACACCAAGCTTCGAAAACACGCCAGATACGAACATATGCCAACAAAGTTGATCTCCGGCGAGCCCTCAAGGTGGAAATCACCGCTGCGGAGTATCCTTTTGCTGTCAACCTTGTCCTTTCAAGAGCCAAGCTGTAAGCGAGAACCGATCTACCTGAGGCATGAGTAGCGGACCCTTATATAACAGGACCCTCTGAACAGGAAGATGCCAAGGCTTCCCTACCAAGAGCCTCATCAGATCCAAATACCAAGGTCGCCTTGGCCAATCTGGTGCAATTAATATTACCTGTCCTCTGTGAACTTCTATTCGCTGCAACACCCGACCTATTAACACCCAATGTGGAAACATGTACAGGAGTTGCTCTAATACAGCCCTGGCCAGAAGAGCCTCTAGGCCCTCCGACATCCTCTCCCATCTTCTGCTGAACAACCGATTTGCCTTTGCTGACTGGAACGTCACCATGAGATCCATTACTGGTGTTCCCCAGTGGCATACCACCATTTCGAACACTTGCGGATGTAGGACCCACTCCCCTGGGTCCACCTTTACTCGACTCAGAAAATCGGCCTCTACGTTTTCCACTCCTGCCACATGTGCTGCTGACAAAGCCAGCAGATATATCTCGGCCCACTCAAACAACTGCTCGGCCTCAGCTTCCAGCACTACACTGCTGGTGCCCCCTTGACGGCTGATGTAAACTACCGCCATCGCGTTGTCGGAAAACACTCAAATGGCCTTTCCTTGGAGACAAGGCTGAAAAACTTGAGGTGCCAGGGTTACTGCCCGTAATTCTAACCTGTTGAACAACCAGACCTTTTCAAGATCGGTTCACAGTCCTTGCGCGAACTGCCCTTGGATGTGAGTTCCCCAGCCTGATAGGCTGGCGTCCGTTGTTAGGGGTATCCAACACGGTGCCTCCAAGGGCATCCCCTTTTTCAGATTCTTTGGACGCAACCACCATTGAAGAGCCTGCCGCGTCTCTGGCAGACAGGGTAGTATCCGAGACAGACATGACCACCGTCTGAGCAATGCTCTCTGCAACGGCCTCATATGGGCTCTCGCCCACGGAACCAATTCGAGTGTCACCGCCATGGTACCGAGCAACTGTAGATAATGCCAGGCTGTGGGATTTCTTTTGTCCAGAAACCTGCGGACTAGCTTTCTCAAACCTTGTGCCCGTTGCTGTGACAGAAACACCCTTACGACGCTTGTATCGAAGCGAGCACCCAGGCATTCCAGGTTTGTGATGGAGTCAACCTGCTCTTTGACACATTGACTACCCAATCCAAGACTCTGTAAGAATGCTACCACTCTGGCTGTAGCTGACTCGTTCTCGGCTCGGGATTTCACATGGATCAACCACTCATCTAGATAGGGGTGCACCAGAATTCTGTCCTTTCGCAACAATGCCGCCACTATTACCATCACCTTGGTGAAGGTTCGTGGAGCCGTAGCTAGCCCAAATGGTAACGCCCAGAAATGAAAATGTCCCATCGGAACCGCAAATCTTAGAAACGTCTGATGTTCCTGATGAATCAGAATGTGCAGGTAAGCTTCTGACAAATCCAGGGATGTAAGAAACTCTCCTTTTCTTACAGCCACAATGACTGACCTTAAGGTCTCCATACGAAAATGCAACCCTCGAAGACAGCGATTTACTTTCTTGAGATCCAAAATTGGCCAATAGGTACCTTCTTTCTTTGGCACTACGAAGTATATGGAGTACTGACTGCAGCCACATTGGTCTGGAGGTACTGGTACCACCGCTTTGAGGGACAGCAGCCTAAGGTCTCTCGCACTGCTTCGCACTTGGAGCGCACTTTGCACGGAGATTACACGTAAGAATCGGTCACCGGATGTTGAAACTCCAAAGCATAACCTTCTCGGATGACCTCCAGCACCCACTGATCTGACGTGATTTGGACCCAGGCAGGATAGAACTCTTGCAGGCGAACTGCTACCGGCACCTGTCCCACCTGGGCCCCTCTGGCTTCATTGTGACTTTCTAAGACTCGAGGAAGATGAGGCAGCAAATCCTCTGCCCACCCCTCGAAAGCCATGAAACCCCTGATTCCTATAGGGGAAACGCCCTCTTTGAACTCGACTGAACCTGGGGGAACAAAAGCGATGAAACTCCCTCTGTTGACCCTTGGTTGTCGGAGCCGACCGGCCTTGTTTTTGTTTGTCCTCTGGCAGCCTTCCGCCCTTGGACTCTCCTAAATCCTTCACCAGTTTATCCAAATCTTCATGAAAAAGTAGCTTCCCCCTGAAAGGAAACTTGCCTAACCTTGTCTTGGAGGATCCATCTGCTGCCCAATTGCGCAGCCAAAGATACCGTCTTGCCCCTATTACAGATGCCATACTCTATGATAAATCGCGAAGAAGATCATAATGAATATCGGCCAGAAAGCTGCCCCTGACTCTATTCTGGATGCTTCACCGGTCGCCTCATCCATCTGTTCTCTCTGAATCCATTGACACCAACGAAGACAGGCTCTCGCTACCCAAGCTCCACAAATGGATGCTTGGATGGACAGCGCATTTACGTCAAAAACCTGTTTCAACAAGGTGTCCAGCTTTCTGTCCTGGGCATTCTTGAGAGCAGCGCTACCCTCTACCGGAATGGTAGTCTTCTTAGTAACCGTTGAGATGGCCCATCCATCTTGGGAGACCTAAACAATTCTCGATCTTGTTATACTAGTGAGTACAGCCGGGCCATGACTCTGAACCCTTTAAGACCAGCCTCGGGCATATCCCATTCTCCTTGAATCATTTCTCTAACCACTCTGTGTACGGGAAAGGCTCTCTGAGTTTTCCTTTTTTAAAAATTTATATTGTATTAAGTTTTTTACATTACAATCCAGACAAAACCCATCTGAATAGGCAATACAGCATAATAACACAATATAAGAAAAAAAAATACTAAGCGGAAATAATCAGTACATTGATTAGACCACAATATACCCCACAATAAGATCCAAGTTAAAGAAATATCATATTTAGGTATAAATATACCTTCATAAAGAAAAATACATAATCATTTGAGCACAGATATATGGCAGCCGATATGGGAGCTACACTTGCCCCCTACTTCCCTACTTTGTAGAAATTGTAAAAGTTGTTGGGACTCAAAAAACAAATTGCTTAGACTGAAATAAAACCATACATTTACAAGCATATTTTAATCTAAATTGTGCTCCCAAGGCAGCTGTTTTCTGGAACAAAGCCAGAAAAGCTCTTCGCCTTTTCTGGGTTTCTCTAGCTAAGTCAGGAAAAATACAAATTCTTGAGCCCATAAACAGATACAGAAATTTTACGGAAATATAATCTAAGTACAGTGTTCCTATCGGATTCAAAAGCAAAATTAACCAACAGAGTAGCCCGGCTAGTCACCACCTCTAAAGAACTCTCCAAAAACTCTGAAAGGTCCAATTGAGGAGGTCTAAACGCAGCAGCAGACTCCTGCTGCCCACCAACCTCTAAAGAAGAAATCGCCACATATTGAGCCCTTACCACTGGTGGCAACGATTCAGCAGGCATCTGAAGCACATCAACAAAGTACTTACACACCAGATCCACAGGGCCCAACAATAGAGCTGAGGAAAGTTCAGGAATCTCAAGTTATTCTGATGTAGTTGATTATCTAGAAACTCTAATTTTCTTACTTGTATCATCCAGTCCTTGGAATTAATATCTCCAAGATCCTGCAATTCCTTCACCTTGGTTTCAAGGTGGGAGACTCTGACCGCCTGACCCACCAACTCCGAAGCCGACGCAAAACACTGAGCCTTCATAGTAGATATCTCTTGTGAAAAAAACCCCATTAATGGCATCAGGGACTGTTGAAGAGCAGAGATAGCTTCCCATAAGCTATCTAATGTAACAAGCGCAGATTTCTCCACTAATCCAGGAGGCCGGATAGCCGAGGTGCCAGGGGAGCCACTCTCCAAGAGCTCCACACCACAACTGCCACCAGAGGGAGAGAGACCCAGTCGACCTCCCGCAGCAGAAACCACCAGCTGGAACTTCGTGGGAGAACCCGCCGCAGTAGCAGTAACCTCCTGACCCGAAGATACACCACCCAACTGCCCCTTCCCAAAGCGGCTTCCAGGCTGTGCTGGAGAAGCTTGCACAGGGCTAAAGGATACCTCTTCATCGCTCAGATCCACGGGAATATCCCGCGGTTCTCTCGAAGCCATACACACCAAAGGAAGACAAAAGTCGGCAATTGATGACTGCACTAGCCCATCCGCAGGAGAAGAGGTACCGGAGGGCTTCAGGGAACGCTGTTTTCGCTTCCTCCCCATTAGAAGGCAAAATGCAGGAGCTGGTTCAAGTCACTCCATCTCGGCGTTCTACTCTGCCATCTTGGATCCTCTCTGAGTTTTCCTAAAGGCCTGCAACAATGGGTCCTCCAACATGGAATCCTCCGCCGGACCTCCCGCCAGCATATTAAGCGCCTTGAGTGTCTCTGATATGAGCGCCGGTAACTCGTCTCTCCTGAACACATGGATCACTCTAGCTTGGTCCTCCTGTTCCGTGAGTTCTCCTTCCTCTAACTCGTCATCCAACTCCAAGTCCTGATCCGCATCCTCGGAGTGGATCCCCTCTGAGGCTACCGACTTCTCCGGCCGCTCCCTTTCGCTGCTGGACTTCTTTGCTGGGATTCCTGTAGCACCCAAGCTCTTCTCACCCAGTTCCCCCATCTGAGGAATTGGCTGCGAACTTCCTCTGAGCACCTCCGAACGCCTGCTGGATCAGAGCCACGAACTCCGGAGAAAAGATTGCCGCCAAACCCCCACGGCAAAGGCGCCTGAGAGGAGGGAAGATCCGGTGTGGAAGAAGTCCCCGCCACTGGCTCCAGAGGTGGCAAAGCGGGAGACAGCTGCTCCGGCAGGCCCAAAAGGTGCCCCTTTGTGGCCCTCTACTCCAACTTCTAGTGCTTGCTCCATAGAGGCTGCTTCCTGGATGCAGCCTCTACACCCCCCCGTCTCTGACACTGCTCCCCTTCTAGTACCACAGACTAAACACTGTGGCCTAGAAGGCATCCTGTCCGAGCGGTTATTTTGACTGGCCCCTCCGGCTCCCAACCTATGTTGGGTACCTTCCCCAAATCAGCTCCTGACTGAACCTGCTTGGTCTCTGCCGATGGAAAAGTTTTTTTTGTTTTTTTTTTAAATACTGTGAATTCTTCTCTAAGTTAGTGCAAGCCTAATTCTGTGGAAGAAATTCCAAAACGAAGCTGCCCCGAACTAGAAGCACCTGAAGAAACCGTGAAACCAATGGAGTTTCCCGCGCAGCCGACACGCGGCCCAGCCTACCCCGCTCTACATACATGGTTCACTCCGAACTCCCTACTGTTTCACCAGTCCGGGACCCTCTTACCTTCCGGGACATCTATTTGCGCCTCGTCTCTCTCCCCGCGCTCAGCCGAAATCGCGACTTCAGCGTCACGGAAGAGCCAGAAATCTGAAGAGTAGCTGCAGTGATCAGCCGTGAACCTTGTCGTCGGCTCCTTAACGCAAGCAGGGAGAAACCTTCTGCAAGCACTGCTGCTTGTACGCTGCCGGCTCCTCACCCATAAACGTGGGTTCGGGAGCCAGAGCCTTACCCCTTTGAAGCTTACTTCTCCACTCTAAATTAAATTTAAAGAAGAGCAGGTGAGGGGCCTTTTCTTAAATGACTAAACACCACTACTTTCTCCAAATCTTTTAAATACTCAATTACTTTCCCAAGGTTAACTACTCTCTAACTCTCCTTAATTGTTCCTCAAGTGAGCCCCTAATCTCTAGGCTCACAAACCCTCCAGCTGCTTGGAGACAGATAACTGGAGTCAGGAGGCGATTCCTGTGCCTTTATACTGGTGTCATCAAAAGGTTTCTCAGTCTCCAAGCTGCTGGAAGAGGAGCAAAACCCAGAGGTTCAGGACTGGACTGGAGCGACGATAAGGAACAGATGTATATGCTGTCACTTCCACCTACCACAAAACTGCTTGTTGAAGAGCCAGCAGGAGTCTCAGATCCCACCAGCATGAAGAGCAGGGACACCAGTGGGAGTCCTTGGGTCCTGCTGGCGAAAATAGTGCTGCTGGAAAGGAGGGAAGGGGTAGAACATAAATAGAAGGGGTGGGGTTAGAGGAGGAAGGCAGAGTAACCATGGGTGGGGCTAGAGAAAAGGGAGGGAGAAGAGGCAAAGAGGGGCAGAGCATTGGGGAAGAGCATGATTAGAAGAGGGACAGAGCCTGAGTGAGAATGCAAGAGAGGTCATGAAAGGCACAGAAGGGATAGTGCAAGACAGAGAAGGGGGGGGGGGGAGGTTACTGATTTCAGCTGTGTGTAAATGAAGACATGGTATGTGCAGCTATGTGACATCATTTGGGACAAAGCGTTCAATGAAGTGATGTTTTAAGAGTTTCTTCAGGTCTTTTATAGACTGTGTAGATCTGATTGTTTCTGTAGGGTGTTCCAAATTGTTGGGGCAAAATGAGTGAAGGCTCTATTGTTTATTTCCCGAGTGCTTCTGGTCTGTAGATGGTGGTTGTAACTTTGTATTTTGTCCTTTGTGTAATAGGTAATCAGTGAAGGCTCCTGAGAGTTGGTGTGATGTCCTGTCATCTTGATGTTCCTATTAAGAGTCTAGCAGTGGTGTTTTGACTAATTGGAGTGGGTATAATGCTTGTTTTGGTAGCCCTTGTATGTTGCTGTAGTCTATTTATTTATTTAACATTTCTTATATACTGCCTTTTGTGATATTAAGGTGGTTTACATTGAACAAACTGAAATTACATTGAACAGGGTATTATAACTTGGAGATAACTATTTTACAGGGAACATGGGCAATGGAGGGTTAAGTGGCTTGCCCAAGACCACAAGGAGCACCTGTGGGACTACAAACCCCAATCCTTCTGGCCCAAGGTTGCTGTCCTCTAGTGGGATTTGAACCCCCGACCTTCCGGCCTGAGGTAACTTGCCCCAACCACTAGGCCACTCCTCCCTTCCATATCTTCTACCTACCTTCACGCCTACCTTCAATATCTTTACCTTGCAGATGGGCCTGTACATCATTCAATTTTGAAAATCAGTCTGCTAAATAGTAAAGATGCTTTTTCAACTCATCACATTGAAAGGAATCAACATCTGTAAGAAGCTCCATTGTTGAATCATCCAACAAATCTCTGCAAGCCAACACCTCTTGAGAGCCACCTCATTTCAGTATGCAAGAGTAATTGATTCACTAATTTATCATTTTCATCACATAGTCTGGCAAAGAATCATGAATTAAGGGGATGTACTTTAATTTTATTTATAGTTCTAATGCACACCTTTAGGGCATCATGCATTCATCACTGAGATTTTTTGCAAAAAGATGGTGTCTGTGTAATACATAGTGAATAGTACACATATTAGACACCTTTTCCTTAAGAAAGGTAGCAAGAATCAACTAGGACTGGACCTGGATCCAAAATGGCATAGTGCAGAGACCGTTGCACCGACATGTTTTTCCATGCAGTGTAGGAGGAAAGTAAGGTTTGGGAAAGTACCCCAGACTGCCCTGCCTTCTACCTCCACGGTTCCCTCTTCTGGACTGCTTAGTGCTTTTGTTCATCTGGAGTCACAGCTGCAATATCTGGGGGTGAGTAGCCCGGCTGAGAGATCACGGGAGCAGGAGTGCTCAGCATCTCCCTCGGGCAGTGATTTGACTTCCCCAGACCTGCAGAGGCCTCTGAAGCAGGCATGCTCAGGGGTGACTTCAGAGCTTGTGGAAGCGATGGAGACTTCTGAAGTTGGTGTGTCTGCTGGTTTGCTGGGGCCAAACCTGAGCAGGAGTAGGAGGTGCTCCGTGGGGTCTTTCTTGCCCTGAGACACCGATTGGAGGAGAGTCATTGTCGGACGTGGCGAGGAGAGCAGCTTCTTCCCCTATATGTGATCCCATGATGGCAGCAATCGCAATGGATACTGCAAGGGAAGTTTCATCTTTTTCTTTTGATCTACAGAAACCAGAGCAGTTTACTTTGGAGGCAATTTGGTCCGCCATTAAACAGCTTGGTGAGGCCATTATTCCTCAGGTATAACTTTTACAATCACAGGTGTTGCAGAATGAGAAAGCCTGCTCTACAAATGCTGAGTCGATGGAGACATTTAGAGCCTTTGTGACTGATTTTTCATTGAAAACCAATTGTTTGGAATCTCAAGCTGAGGCACTAATGAAAGACTTTGGAAATGTGAGGGGTCGGTTAGAATATTTAGATAATCATTCAAGATTGACTAATCTACGTTTGAATAATTTCCCAAGGTTACCTGGTATATCTGCTAAAGAGATGTTTAAAACTATCTGTTGGAAATATTGGGGGTTTCTTTTATTCTATGCTCCCCATTGGTTAAGATATATTATATTCCTAGTGGTCAGAAAGCTTTGTCTAGTGCTGAGATACCTGGACCACAAGTGGCTGATGCATTAAATGTAACTGCTTTGCTAGAGAATTCAGATGTGGAAATGGTTGTTCCTGCTACTTGTTTGGTTACGTTTGCATTGGCTTCAGATAGGGAATGGCTTCTTAAAATGTTTTTCCAAGAAGAGGAATGTGCCTTTTAAGGATTGCCTGGTACGCATATTTCCTGACCTTGCCAGGGAAGCCCAACGATGTACAAAAGAGTTTTTGCTTCTGCGCCCGAGGGTTTTGCAACTGGGTGGGGTTTTTTTTCCTAAAGTATCCCTGCAAGTGCCTTGTGAAACTGGAGGATATTTCCTATATTTTTTTATTTCCCATCCCAAATAGTTTCTTTTTTGCATGCTCGGGGGTCCATGAGTGGGGAGTCCGCCAGTTGTTCTACACCGCTTTAAATGGCTGATATTGTCTCTGCTAATTTCCTGTAAGAGTAGCTAATACGTTTAGTATTTTCCTTTTTGGATCCTGTATTGTGGACTAGAGCGGGGACACCTAATTGATGTTTCTTCTGTTTCTTCTCAGTTTTTATATCATTGGTTTTCCCCGGTTTCCGTGCAAGTGATTGTATCCTTGTATTATATACTGTAAATTCTATAAATATAAAAAAAAAAATTAAAAAAAGAAAGGTAGCAAACCCCAGTAACAGCCAATCATTGAAGGTATGCCACCTGTGGCCACTGCAGTTATATTGCTGAGTGGAATATTGTGCTTGTTTAAATATTCCTCCAAGCTCTGAAAAATTGTCATCCCTTTTCGATCACACTTAAGATACCTTGTGAACAAAAACTCGTCAATTTGCTTTTTTAAATTAGACTAAAGTACTTCACATAGGCCATAGAAACATGACAGAAAAAGACCACATGACCTATCTAGTCTGCTCTTCCATATCAACTACTACAGTAGTTTCCTTGAATACATCACACTCACAATGCTTCAAACATGAGAATGTTTGAACTACCAAAAGTTGATCCATTAAGTTGGATGGAAAACTTACAATGCATAAGCTCAGATACCAAAGATTTTTCTACATTGTTAGCCATATCATCAAAACCATCCATTTTCTTGTACATAGACTAAAATCAAAGGCTGTACGCTTACAGTTGACCCGCTGACCGGTGGATATACTCACCACTGTAAATAAGTTCTCTTATACATATTGTTCATAACTGGAAATAAGTTATCCTGTTACATAACAAAATACCATTGTTCTATGTTGAAACTTAATATGTAATACACTCACAGTTCTATGTTAAAACCTGTTAATATGTAATATTTTATAGTCATCTGTAAACCGCTTTGATTTTACTGAAAGGCGGTATAAAAAACCCATAAGTAAATACGTCTTTGCACTGTATTTGCACTTAATGGCAAGCATTTCAAAACAGGACCAGAGCCCTTTTTCATAATTGTTTCAATTGCTTCTTCAATTGCTGGAATTATGTTCTCCTCTGCAATAGTATATGGTTTTCTTTTGACTATATTGAGAGAAATACTGTTTGGTGCCTTCATTATCAGCCTCAGCAGGTGCTTTCATAAGTGACATATTTGGTCGATGTTTGTATATTTCTTTCAACGTTTAAAAAAAAAAGATCTTTATCTTATCAGCATGAATTCTTTCAAGGTGATCTTTCATCTTTGCTGGTTTCATCACATCATTACTAAAATTCTTTTCACATATGAGATACATACGCTTTGTTTCATTTGTAAGCAAAAGGTATGAAATCCAAGTTTCAAATAATCTAATGAATATTGTCGACATGTCTCTTTAAGATCTGTGGCTGCCATTATGGTTTCTGGTGTTTTACCTAAAATTAAAGTAAATGGACTGTATAAACAAGTTTCTAAAAGCACAAATCAATGTTTAAAAATGTTAAAACATAAGCAAAAGCGGATAAATTGCTATTGAAGTACGACATTAAGCCTACCAACTTACTAACCCAAATTCACACAAACACAAACAAAAACTAGTAACCAACACTAATGAAATCCAGAATGAAACTGATATATATGAAGTGAATATATCATGCTCACAATGCTTCCTGATTGGCACAACCGACAGCAGAGTGGGTGAAGAATTGTCACTCGTCTGTCCTGTAAGTGAATCTCTTGACCAGATGCGTAAATTACTCATGCATTTTTATACAGATGAGTTTCAGCAGAATTTTTATATACGAGCCCAGAATCCTAAATTATACGACTCTAGATGATCAGTACAATATTATGTAGAGTTGACAAACAATTGTTAATGAACTGTGAAATGGTGTGCTGTTCAACCCCCAATCAAACCTTGAGTGATTTTTGAATAATGGAAATGCCTCAACGACCTCTAGGGGTCAATATCAACCAATCTGGGGACCCCTACTCTATCCCCATCTTTGCGTTGAGGCTATTTCTGATCTCTCATCCTTACCCAGCTTCCCAATCCCCATTTAACCTCCTCTTTTTCCACCTCTCTCACCCCAAAATCTTCCCATCTCTCACTCATTTCATAGATTCTTGTCTTTTTTTTTATCACCTCTCAACTGCTCCTCAGCACTTTCAAGTCTTTCATGCCATCTCCCCACCTTTCTTTACCGTCATGCACCTCACAGTTCATCCAGCTACCCTATTCATACCCCCCCCTACCAGTTGCACTCTGTCTTCCTCCCCCTCATTAGCACCTGTCTGTGTCCCTATCTACCCATCCCTCCATATGCAGCATTCTTTTTCGCCATGTCTTCCAGTGGTGGAGCTACAACAGGAAAGCTAGCTGATGCTGCATTATAAATAACTGGGCCTATTTTTTTTTCTGCAGAAGTTAGCTTTTCACCAGGTGGTTTTGTCATGCCAATAATGCCACTTCTATTATATTTTTGCAAAGGTTTCCAAAGAGCTAACACTTAATTAGGGGCATTCTGAAAATGCAGTAGTCAGCCGACTCCCGATTGTCATTCAAAGTCTGAAGTTTAAGTCCATCACTTTTCCAGTGGGAAATGGGACAACGTCCTCTTATCCCAACTTCTGACTACATGCAAATAGAGACAGTCATAAAAGTCACCAGACCAAATTCATTCCTAGTTACTTGAACAGCAAAATCATTCTCAGTCCTATGCAGAGCTTGGTCTCTGCATGTTTGCAATTTTCCTGCATAGAAAACAGTAAAGAAGGGAAACAGATGAAAAAGCAAGACAATCCACCCCAAATTATAGGAGCCAACTTTCCAGGATGATTGTGCCCACAGGTCCCTGGTCTACACATATGTGGCTCCAGGAAAAGAACACTCCATCAAAGTCCTCATGCTCTCCCCAGATATGTGGATGGGCCAGCAAATACAAAGGTTATTAGGGACATAGATACACACACAAACACTCAGATCTCAGAAACCTTCTATCCTCTGGAAAGCAAGCTAAAAATGAATAAACTCTGCACTGGGCTTTATTGAAAAGGACCTTTCTCCTTGGGAAAAATCTTTATTGAATAAGGCTTATGGGTCAGTGGGGTAGTCAAATGGTGAGAAAATCAAGTTTTCATCTGACAAACCATCGTATAAACTTATCTTCGGTGTCTTACTTAATTTAACATTTTTCTATAGGTTTAGATCAGACCGATCGTATGTTCCTGGAAAACTGAGTTCCTATTCCAGCTGGTCCCAAAAGATAAGACTGTTGGCATCCCTATGATCTACAGGTGTGTTTGCCTGCTTTGCAGACAGAGAAGTTTATGCAAAGGGTGATCTTAGAATTACAGGGGAGTGACACACATGAAGACTCAAGGCCTCCATTGCCATCTTGCCCTAATAAAATTTGCATTCAGATTACACACAGGTAGCCTTGGGGATTTTGATGGACTAAGGCTGCTGTTTTGTACCCCAAAGATATAAGATTAACCTCGCTCTGCTCCAAACAGACTCAGACAATTAGAAGGAAATGAGATCTTTATTATACCCAATCAGTTACAATCTTAGCCAAAAAGCAAAATGCAGCATTATTTTTCTTAGCAATACAGTGTGCCTGAGCCAGAGGGTGGAAGACAAAGAAAACATAAGCCAAATTACCAATCAGACTCTGTATGAATCGTGTTTGTTTCCCCTCCTCCACCCCAATGATACCAATTGCTGTCCTTATATACATAAATTTAGCCTGTCACCTAGTTGTGGTTGGGGACTTTTTATTATATTCTTATTGGTTGATCTAGCTCCGTTTCCTGTGCAAGCATTTTCAGACTTTTCAGAATTCCACAAATTAGAGTTTATGTTACCACTTTCCTACTAGCTTGTCTTTACTTTGTTTCTACCCCCCTTTCCTTCCCCCTGTCTAGTCTTTGGTGGGCATATTTCCTGTTTCTACATATCTCATACTTAATCCACTGCCATGAGTTCTCTGTTCTCTGAAATCTGCCCAGCGATAAGACAATTGCCACATTTAGGGGTATGTTTACTAAACTGCGGTAATGTTACCCGCGTTAGGTTCCACGGTAATGGTACAGATGCCCATATAAAGGCATGGGCGTTGCATCGTTATGGCAAGCCATATCAGCTAACGCACTTTACAAGGTGCCCTGTTAGGTGCCTTATAAGGTGCCCTGTTAGGTGCCTTGTAAGGTGCCATATAAGGTGCCTTGTTAGGTGCCCCATAAGGCGCTTTGTAAGGCGCCCTTATAGGGCTCCTTAGGCTAAGCGCCATATTAGGCACCCCTAGACAAGGCACCTTAGAAGGCACCCTGGGTTACGGAACCATAGGTTAAGGTGACCTAACAAGGTTATGGTGCCCTAGGTTAGTGTGCCCTAAGGGCTGCAAGGTGCTTCAGGATGACACGCATGACCTGTGAAGCATAGAGACAGATGTAGCCATAACACTAGATAGAGCATCGAGGAAAGGCAATGAACAGGTGAGTGAAGGAGGGAGAGCTGGGAGCTGCGGGACCTGCCATATCTGCGGGCATCCCATGTGGCTGCAAGTACTGTTGACAAACATGGTGGGGGCAACCATACCACAGCACAGGGTGTTGGCAATGTAAAGTATTGGAAAGACAGTGGGTCGCAGATGATGGAAATACGTGTTCCCCAGTGGAGGCAGAGGTGGCATGATGGGTAGACAGAGGAGTGGTGGTGCCATGCAGATCAGGCACAGGTGAAGCAAGCACGAAGAGGCGCAATGCAGGAAAGGGTAGCAGGGCAGGACATGGGGTGGCAGCCTGCACAGGCAGACAGGACGCCACACAGCTGACAGACGCAAATAGATGGACCGAAGGAATGTTGGCAACTGTGTCTGGCAGCACAGCTCTGCAAAAATATGACTGTTACAGGCATGCAAACTATTTGAGGAGGACAGGCATGAAAGGAGGGAACAATGAGGAATTGAACCCATGAACACTGCAGAACGACATTGTACTAACCAGCAGGCTATACCTCCATGGTGTATCTCACAGCAATGGCTGGGTACAGAAGGACTGCAGGGCACAGCACAAACTGTCTGCTCTGAGTGCCAGGATAGGGTAACCCCACCAGTACCCATGATGCAATGCACATGCTGAATAGCTGTCTACAGCTGATCACCAAATGGGGCCTGCACCTCTCCGGTACCTCAGCTTGGAAAGACGAACTGACAGTGCGTGATACTGGAACAGAGTAGCTACAGACCATGCCATTGTGCAGGTTCCGTGTTCACGCTGAGGGATAGGATGGGTGCCAGCACTAGGTCCGCAGTACATGTGGTGCTCGAGATAGGTCCTGCTGTACATCCCCATCACTGCCAGTGTGTGACAGGTGTTCCTTGCAGTGCATCCGAAGGTAATTTGGTGTCCATCTGTGTTCTGCAGTGACATGTGGCCCTCTGGGACCAGACACCACCCAGATTAGGGCATACACAGTGTTAGGGTCTGGCTGACATGGGCACCTGTTATCAGGGCAGAGGGATTTCTAGACTTGCATGAGGTTTGTGTAACAATGCCTCTACAGGTCAAAGTGGTATACACTATATACCCCAAAGGGCCCACAATCACCCCTTTTTGTAGGTACAGGACAGGTGCCTGAGCCCCGGTGAAGCAACTTCCATCCTGCTGGTATAAGACAGCCCTCCAGGGTTGGTGGGCCAGAGCCATACCTGTGATTGGGTCAGACCAGCAGTAATGCTGGGGTTAGGTCTGGAAAACCTCAATTGCCTCACATCAGTGTCTGCTATTCACCAGCAGATGGCACAGTCAGACTGCACCTGCAGCACCCTACAAGGTGTTCCAACCATGCACAGACTAACTGCAGACAGTCCACTAGCCAGTCCATAGTGCATGTTCAGAGGAACTATGTGCACCAAGCAGGTGTTGTAGTGATTAGGCCCTAGCACTGGGAACACACAAGTATCACTGGAGGCAGATAATGTAGAGCACTATGTGGGAACATAGACATGTCATGGTCACTGCTCGGTCAGAGTGAGAATGTCCTCCCAGCATGACATGCTGTGGCCACCCTGTCCATGGAGGTGGTTGGGTACTACAGTGTCCCAGCCATTGTCCCACACCCTGTGAAGATGCATCCTGGCCAATCCGCCCTGTTCAGGCCATACCCACAATACCTTGCTCCTCATTATGCTCATATTCAAGCTAACGCTGGTAACAGTGAGACATTGTGGGCCCAGTGAGGCGTGGGCAGACACAAAACAATGGGCAGACATACACACACACACACACTTCTATTGCAGCATTGTGCAAAGATAGGGGTGGTTGGCAGCCCTGTCCGCGACACTGGTCCTGATCATAGTGCTGACATTGATAAACTGTGCAGGAGATGATAGTAGTGCTCTGGTGATAACTGCAGCTCTGTGCTGGAGCCAACAGCCTGGTTCTTCATGCAGCTTTGGATTGTGGAGCCTGTGTGAAAGGGTGTTTGTACCCCTGTTCGCCGCTGCTTTGGGCTTTGCACATGTTGCTGTTGTATCTGCATTGTAGGGTAAAATATAGGGACATGCTCTGCAGGATCCACAGCTGGGACTTGAACCTGTGACCCTCTGCTTCTGGACACACTGGCTGTGTGTATTGCACCACACTGTTGCCACACATGCACAGTAGTCCCTGGAGCTACCTCTACCTTTCCTCAGCCAGACCTTTTATGTTGCACTGCACACCACGTACTGGTACAGGGCATGGCCTAGGTCCACGGCAGGCAGGTGCCACTGCCCCCTCCAGCACGGGCACACACACACCCCCTGCCATGCTGACATGACCATATGCTGTCGGTGCTGATAGTCCGCAGTCCCAGGCCATCCACTGTGTGGGTAGGCGGTTGCCTAGGGAGCGGGGTCTGGGGTGGGGAGGCATACATGGGCATTCTCACATCCGTCCCATCACCGCCTGCCAATATTATGTCCCTTCCACTTGAGGGAGGGTTGGCTGGGGGGATGTCAGGTCAGTGCCCTGGCAACTGTTAGCTAGTGTGGATCATGTAGATGTAGGTGGATTGTGTTTGGCCTTTGTCAGCTGCTGTCTTGCTGATGTCCAGTTTCTATGTGCCACCTAGGTGACTGCCTAGTCCATCCTGTGCCCCAGCTGCCCCCACTACATGTCCCGCCTGCAGCCCCATTTGCACCATCACCATAGTGGCCTTTCATACTTGGGCACTATGCTGTTGCTGCAAATGGAGCACTATCATCACTTTTCTTGGGCTCCCTGCCTATGCTGTACATTGCTGACACTGAAATGGTTTCTCTCTCTTGCAAATGTGTGATAATGCCAGGTTTTCAGTCACAGTAAGATTCAGCTCTTCAGTTCCTGCGTTAGTGTGGAAGGGGCCTCTCCCCACCCATTGACCCCTTCTCTCTGCCCTCTCTCCACCCTCTACGGGACTTACCGCAGCCAGGAACGCTAACGCGCGTTATGTTAACGCGTTTTAACATGACATTTACACATGTTAACATGGTTTAGTAAACATACCCCTTAGTTAGGCTCTTGCTACAGGTATACTTCCAGTCACTCTGTTAGGCCACAGGATTGCTTTAGGATATGGTATGACATGAGCTTCAACCTGCTTCATCCCAAAAGTAGACAGAGATAAAGGAAAATAGTCACAGAAAAAAAGTGGACAGGAAGATTTGTGAAAACATATATGCTTTTTTCCTCAGAAGAACTGACAGGACATTTTTGGCTGAAATGCATGAAACCTGAGAAGATTCTTTTTTAATTTATTTAGGAGGTAATTCTGACTGGTCCACCTCATTCAAAGGTATGTGTGGACTTTTATATGCACAGTCTTGGCAAGAAATTTTCAAAAGGGAAACCGGATGGGTGAAAATTAATTGCCTTAATGTATTTGCGCACAAATAGTGTGCAGACACAGAACCTGCTATTTGTGCAGATAGCTGATTGAAGGGCAGAATAAAAATCAAAATCAAATGTATGCTTGCTGTTTTCTAATTGGACCTTGGCACCTCGCTAGAAAAGCCTCCTTTTAACCTAAGCCCATACCTACTTTAAGCAAAGATGAAAAAGCCAATTTCATCCAAGTCAATTTATAGTGTTGGCATCTGCCATGTGCCTTAAAGCTCTGCATTCTCTGCCAATAGTAGATTCTCCATAGATGGTATAGCTAGCTGCCAAGCTATGGGGGCTACCTGAAATATGTACATACATGCTCAGGTTGTGGAATGAGATCAGATGGCCACTCTAGCACCTCTCATTGTGTGTTTCCCCCTCCCTTCTCCTCACTTGTTTAGTCTTACTATGTTGTGCAGATAGGCAATACAATGTCCCTGGTTCAGCAGCTATGGGCTGCATTAGAGTTCTGAGCCATCATGGGTCCTCACTGCAGCCCACAAGCACGCTGTGTGGCTTCTAATGCACCCTGCCCCTTCAACTTCAAAGGAGGCAGGACACGACAGAGCCGCCCAGCGTGTGCATGGACTGCAGAGAGTTCATGCACTCTGTTTAATCTGTGCTGTAAGCTGTAACGGTGGCAGATGGAGGAGGTGGGGGCAGCGGTCAGCAGCAAGCCGGCACTTGCATTGCCTGTCTTTTTGTCCTGTTGACTGCTGGTCTCTCCATTGCAAAATTGGTAGGTTGGACTTGAGGGCCCTACATGATAAGTGGCTGTGGAGGGGCTAGGCCCCCAAGGCCCCCCTGTGACTACACCCCTGATGTGAATATGATACAATTATCCTAATAGTGTGCATTAAAACTGCTGCAGTTACCACCAGCAAAGCATGACCACACTGAGAATCGCAAGCTAAGCACTTAGTGGAGACTGGGCAGGTGAGTGTAGACAGTGACTGCACGTCACGGTTAGTGCAGGTGTCATTAGCATGTGCTCAATGGGTGGCAGTAACTGCATTTGCAGTAATCATGGCAAAAAGTCTGGCATGGGGGTGGCACTGGATGTGCACTAACTGCATGGGGACATGCCATGCACGCCCTCATTCATTAGTGGGGTCCAGCACACCACTCCAGCACTACGTTTTCTGGATAAATGCATGGTAATTACTGCATTTTAGTACAGTAAACATACCATGCCCCTAAATGATATACAGCATATGAAAATGAAGCACGAAGGCACATCAATTTTGTCATGACAATTTTTCACTTTATTTGCAGTTTCACTATGTTGGACGGGTCCAGTTTGCCCACTGATTTGTTTTAGGAGTAGGAGAAAAATGTACCTAATATGTGAAGCATAAGAAAATTACATACATACATATCATTGATTTTTAAACATATTTTATATTTTTAAACATAGAAATATAGATATATAATGGCAGATAAAGATCAAATGCCCTATCCAGTGTCCTTCTATACCAACTACAACAGTCCCATTTTTCCCTTTGGAGATGTTCTATGCTTGTCTCATGCTTTCTTGAATTCAGAATACTGTCCTCGTCTCTACTACCTCCATTCCATGCATGTACCATCCTTTTTGTAAAGAAATATTTCTGCATATTACTCCTGAGTCTATCCCCTTTCACCTTTATCCTATGCCACCTCGTTGCAGAGCTCTCTCAATTGAAAGAGGCTCTCCTCCTGTGCACTTATGCCATGGAGGTATTTAAATGTTTCTATCATATCGTGCCTCTCCCACCTCTCCTCCAAAGTATACATATTGAAATCTTTAGGTCTTGTCCCTATATGCCTTATGATGAAGCCCACTGACTATTTTGGTAGCCACCCAATGCAATAACTCCATCATGTTTATATTCTTTTGAAGGTATGGCCTCCAAAATTGCACACAAAGCATAGTTACTCACCTGTAACAGGTGATCTCCGGGAACAGCAGGAATTTAGTCTTCACATATGGGTATCATCGGTACCGATGGAGCCTGCGCAGGAACGCTCCCCAGCGTCCAATAGGAAAGCTTTTGGGAGCATCCCACAGTGCCTGCCTGCTGCCTTCCCACCATTCCAACTCTCCCTTTTCAGTTGAGTTTATAGCTGAGACAAAGGAGAGAAGGAGAGAGAGAAAGATAGAGAAGCAACTCCTAGGGGAGGTGGGTGGGTTGCGAAGACTAAATTCCTGCTGTTCCCAGAGATCACCTGTTACAGGTGAGTAACTACGTTATCTCCAGGAACAAGCAGGAATGTAGTCTTCACATATGGGGACTCCCCAGCTGAGAGATGCCAGGGAGATGGCCCCAGGAAGCTGCAAACCCATGGTGAGATGGGTCATGCTTCCTCCCATGGATCTCTGGCATCTAACCCAGGACGGTAGGTAGGAGTTGCATTAAGTCTGAAAGAGATGCTGAAGAACAGCCTGGCCAAACAAGGCGTCCCGACAGGGGTCCTTGTATAAACAGTAGTGGGCTGTAAAAGTATGTACTGAAGCCCAAATAGCTGCCCTGCAGATGTCATCGATAGATACAGAATGAAGGTTAGCCATAGAGGCTGCCATGGCTCTCACATTGTGAGCTGTGACATGGCCCTCGAGAGGAAGTCCCTTACTCTCATAAGCGAAGGATATGCACTGTGCAATCCAGTTAGAGAGAGTTCTTTTGGAGACTGGAAGTCTCAAATGACTAGAATCAAAAGCAACAAAAAGTTGAGAAGATTTTCTATGTTGCTGTGTTCTTTGCAGGTAAAAGGCTAAGGCTCTTTTACAGTCTAAGGTATGAAGGTTCCTTTCGGCATTGTTGGCATGAGGCCTTGAAAAGAATACAGGAAAGTAAACCACTTGGTTTAAATGGAAAGGCGAGACCACCTTTGGCATAAAGTGAGGATGAGTCCTAAGAACAACCTTATCATGGTGAAATCTTGTATAAGGAGGATCAGCCACTAAGGCTTGTAACTCACTAATGCGTCGTGCAGACGTGATTGCAATTAGGAAGATGACCTTCCATGAAAGGAATTTTAGAGTTGTAGTGGCTAAAGGCTCAAAGGGTGGTTTCATGAGCTGCCCGAGAACAAGTTTCAAATCCTATGCCACCGGTGGTGGTCTAATGGGAGGTTTTGTTAATAGAAGACCTCTCATAAGTCTTGCTATGAGTGGATGAGAGGAAATAGGTTGTCCATTTAGAGGCTTGTAAGAAGCTGCAATAGTACTAAGATGGACTCTTACTGAATTGGTTTTAAGACCAGAATTTGATAATGGAGGAGATACTCCAGTAACGATTCCAAAGATATCGCAAGAGGGTTAAGTCCCTTTTGAGAACACCATATAGTGAACCGTTTCCATTTGAAAGCGTATGATCGCCTTGTGGAGGGTTTTCTGGAAGCCTGAAGGATATCCTTTACCTGTTGAGAGAGGTTGAGATCCTGAAGTTCTAGGCTTTCAGCAACCAGGCCCTGAGATGCAGGGACTGGGGATTCGGGTGCCATAGCGTCCCATTCTCCTAGAAGAGAAGATCTGGAGCACACCCTATCTCCAGAGGTGTAGTCCGAGAGAGACGCAGAAGCAAAGGATACCACGTTTGCCGTGGCCAACTTGGAGCTATGAGTATCATATGACCTCTGTCTCTCTGAAGCTTGAACAGTGTTTTGGTAATGAGGGGAATGGGTGGGAAGGCATAGAGGAAGTCTTGACCCCAGTGAAGAAGGAAAGCATCCCTTGCCTGACAATTTTGAGCCGGAATTCTGGAACCGAATCGGGGAAGTTTGGCATTCTGTGGACTTGCAAAGAGGTCTATGTCTGGGGTTCCCTAGATTTGGAATACTCCGGCAATCTGGTCCGAGTAGAGAGACCATTCGTGTGGCAGCAGTACTCAGCTGAGTTTGTTTGCCCAAAGGTTTTGAATGCCTGGAGGATATACCACGAGGAGGTGAATTTGATGCTCTATTGCGAGGGCCCATAGTCGTAAAGCTTTGTTGCATAACGACAGAAAGCTTGTTCCGCCCTGCTTGTTCACGTAGAACATGGCTACTTGATTGTCAGTCTGGACTAGGACCCTTGTAGCTGAGCTGGGCTTGGAATACTCGAAGAGCAAGGAAGACTGCTCTGAGTTCTAGGAGGTTTATGTGAAGACAAGCCTCCTGTGGGGTCCAGAGACCCTGGGTGGAGAGATTGTGCAGCTGGGCCCCCCCATCCCAACTGGGACACATCTGTTAGAGTGGCCTGGACTAGAAGCTGCTGGAAAGGAGAGCCTATGAGTAGTTTTTCCAGTGATTGCCACCATTGGAGGGACAAAATAAGACGTTTTGAGTTTCTTATTTTCTCCACCAGGCGACCTGAGGCCTGTGTCCACTGAGAGGATAGTGTTCACTGGGCTGCTCGCATGTGAAGACGAGCATAGGGAACCACATGTACAGTGGATGCCATATGTCCCAGTAGCTGAAGCATTTCCCAAGCAGTTAGGGAGTCCTTTACTGCTGCTTGGGAAGCTAGCTGCACTATATGAAGACAGCGGGACTGTGGATAGGCGAGCTCCTATGAATTCCAGGGACTGAGAAGGAGCAAGATGGGATTTAGGAAGGTTTATTACAAATCCCAAGTAATGAAGGACTCACATTGTGCAAGAAAGAGCGGAGCTGGCTTCTGGAGCTGTGGGTGCTCGAATGAGCCAGTCGTCCAAGTAAGGGAAGATGAATATCCCTAGAATTCGTAGGAATGCAGCTACTACTGCTATGCATTTTGTGAAACTCTTGGGGCAGAAGCCAGACCGAAGGGAAGAACTCTGTATTGATAGTGTCTTCCCTGGAAAAGGAATCAAAGGAATTTTCTGTGATCTGGATGGATGAGCATATGAGTATATGCATCCTTTAGATCTAGAGAACATAGCCAATCCTGACTGAAGGTATGGCAGAAGTGTTCCGAGAGAAATCTTGAATTTTTCTTGGAACAGATTTGTTCAGTTCTCTGATGTCCAAAATGAGTCTGTGTCCTCCTGTTTTCTTTTGGATGAGAAAATAGGGGGAGTAGAACCCTGTACCCTGTTGAGGTATGGGAACCTCTTCTATTGCTCCTTGAGCAAGAAGATTTGTGGCCTCCTGACTCAGAAGATTGGTGACATGGGTCTGAGAATTGAACTGTCTTATGATTGTAGGAGGGAGCATGCTGTGAAAATGAAGTCTGTACCCCTCTCGTACAATGGACAGAGTCCAATTTTCTAATGTTATTTGGTGCCTTCTGGTGGCAAAATGACATAACCTGCCAGGGATGGCAGAGGGTTCTGGACCCTGCAGGGGCAGGAAGGCTAAGTTCTCTAGAAAAGAGTCAAAGCCCCTGAGGAGGGCTGAGTTTGCTGAACTCTTGGGACTTTTGGTTTCTTTTGTTGTCTAGTCTGTTGTCCCTTTGGGCAACATAAACTGGACAGTGACCCTGCTGAGTATAAGGAGGATAAAACTTCCTTTTCTTTTTGAAAAAGGATTTTTTTATTAGATCTTTTCTTTGTTGGGTTGGCTGTAGACTTTGACAACCTGTCCAAGGTGATATTGTCAGAGTCAATCTCATTAGCTTTTTCTTGCCAATTCTTGCCAAAGAGATTTTCTCCTGTGCAAGGAATGTTTCCCAGTTTATCTTGTACCCAAATTTCCAAGTCTGATGCTTGAAGCCAGGCAATATGACGTGCACCAATGGATATAGCAGAAGTTCTACTGATGCATTCAAAGCAATCAAAGGCTGCACAGTTTATAAACTTGGAAACATCTTGGACATGTCCGACAAGAGCAAGAAAATCCTGTCTTATCATCAGGAAGAAGGGGGCTCATAAGCTCCAAGTCTCCTGTAACCTCTTTGAGGAACATCCCCATGTATAGGATGCATGAGCTAATTCTGGCTGAGAGCATGGAAGCTTGGAAGCATTGACGCCCAAAAGCATCGAGAGTCCTGGACTCACGGCCTGGAGGATTGGATGAATGTCTTTTTGCACTCTATCCTACGCATGGCCGATTCCACTACCATTGAATGGTGTGGTAACTGAGTCTTCTGAAAGCCAGGACAAGGTGGAACTCTGTACATGGTATCGAGTCTCCGAGAGTGTGGAGATGTGGTTAAAGGACTTTCCCACATTCTCAGCATGAGATCATGAAGGATCTTATGAATGGGCAGAGTAGCTGCCTCTTTAGGAGCCTTAGGGTATTGAAGAATTTCTAACTCTTCTACTTTAGGCTCCTTTTCAGGAGTCACTGTGATTGCAAGGCCTCGAGCCACATCACGTATGAAGTCCTGGAAGGACATGTCCTCTGGAGGAGACATTCTACGCTGAGGAGAAGGAGATGGATCCTCCGGAAGAAGTGCTCTGGTATCGGCAGAGTCATCGGAATTGGAGGATTCGAGATATCTGATTCCGATGTTCGTGCAAGGCATAGTACTGGTATCGATGAAAGTCGGTATCGAGGTGTCTCGGAACCAATGTTTCGATACCGGAGATTGACTCTAGACTCAGCATGGGGGGTACGGCTGCCGAGGCCAGTGCAGTTGGTACTGGTACCGATGTCGGTACCAGTGCCTGTTGAACAGTCTGAAGCGGTTTCAGCGGTACCGAAGCTGTTAGAAGAGCCGCTAGACTGCGTTCGATAGCGAGAAATCTTTGATCTATCGCTCCTGCCGATGCTTAGGTGTCGGTACCAGTAGAAATGGCCGGGACCCCAGAGCATGGCACCAGTAGTTCTGCAGAGGTGGAAGCCTCGAGAACATTCTGGAGCCCCGTTAGTGCTTTGGAAGCCAAAGCCTCCCACCGGGGCTGTTTTGCCAGTGAACTTTCCTCAAGGGCAACGCCGATGGCATCTCGATACTTGGAAGGATATCTACCCTTTGAGGACCGGCTAGTCTTTGAAGACTGTTTAGTTACCTGAAATCCATGGGAGGACGATGAAGCCCTGGAAGATGCCGATGCAACGGACCGCATCTGCGGCAAAAAGGGTACCGGGTTTTGCAGCTCTATTCTGCAGGCCCCTCTTGGTCATCTTTCTACAAGAGAGACAGTCTAATGGAGAATGGTCAGGTCCTAAACATTTGAGACACCAGTCATGGGTGTCTGACAGATATGGTACCGCCACACTTAGAACATTTTTTAAAACCACTAGCTGGTTTTTCCATTTTAAAAGAAAAATGGGCCTAGTGCCCAAAATGGCACCTAGCACCGAGAGGGGAAAGGCCTCTGAAGAAAAGTACTTCAGATATATATAGATATAGATATATATATAGAGAGATATCTATCTCTCTCTCTCTCTATATATATATATATATATATATTGTGATAAGGAAGCTTATCATAGCTCAGGAAGGAGCTATAGGAAAGGTGAAGTGACTCTGAACAAGCAACCTGTCAGTTCTGGTAGAAATAAGAAAACAGAATTTTCCCATAAAAGACTACCAGTCCCAGAATGCACCAGGTTTCCAACAGCCATTAGAGGAGCTGAAGTGGGGAAACGTGTGTTCAATCAGGAGGGCTATGAGGTAATCCCTAAGCACTCATCTCAAAGGGCAGGGCCTGATTCAGCACAGCTGCGCTGTGTTAGGGAGGAGCACTCATCAAGGCAGAATAAGAGTAGAGTTTATTCTACAGAGGACCATCTTCATGATCACCTTGGATATACAGAGAAGGATCATCAGTTTCATCTGAAGGATCATCAGAAGCAGAAGCCAAACCGGACAGAGAGAGGCCAGGAAACCCTCTGGAAGAAAGAGGAGAAAAGCCTTTGAGAGGTCTAGAAAAGTCCAAAGCAGTACGTATACTGGGAGGTATTCCAAGGGCCAGCATACACCATTGGACTGGAGAAAGCCAGAGGAATGGTGCTGCAGAGCTAGGAATCACCAGAGGCTACCTGTGAGGGAGACTGCTGCACGTGGAAGGGACCCTAAGACCTGTGCCAGAAGGTATGTGAAGAGAGATCCAGTGTCCAGGGATCTGGATTGGAAGGCTGGACATAAGAACTGGACTACATACTGGCCAGGCTATATAGAGAGGAACTCTAGCAGCAATGGAAGCTCAGGTATGAACACTGATCTATGCCCTAGCTATAACCTTGAAAGACAGCAGGGAAACAAGTATTCTCCTGAAAATGCTCCATTGAGAGAGATTCATGATATTGAACCCATGCTTGTTGAACAAGGGGGAATAATAGCAGATGAGGATCCTGTTTATATGGACTGCTCTCTATCTAAACTCCGTTGGTAACTTTGTTATAAAGTACAGCAACCATCACAAAGAAATACAAATTTGTTCTTTAATCTACTCAGAAAAGCTCCTGAAGCAGGATTTGACCCACACAGTGGAAGGCAAGCCAGCTAAGGGGTTTCAGCTGGTAACTGCTAGCAATTAAGCCTTACCTAATTGCTTGTCAGCTAGGAGAGAATCACTTCTGTATCTATGTGGGAAGTAATCAGAAGTTAACCTGAAAAGAACAGTTTCTTGCTTTGTGGCTTTTCATTTGTTGTTTTCCTGATTTTGACTTTGTTTTTCCAAGTTAACACTGAAAGCAAGTAACCTAATTTATGTGCTACCAAGCATATCTGTGTTGGGAGAAATAACCCCATAAATAAATATCTTATTGGCTTTACCCAAGAGCACAACTAAATTATTGTCAGCAGCTGTGTCTGGTGTGAATGAACTACATTGCCCACAATACCTTGCAAATCATATAGAAATATGCACTTGCCAAGAGTGTGAAGATTCTCACCCAGGCAGCCGTCTGACAATATATATACAGTCAAACCTCGGTTTTCATGATTAATCCGTTCTAAGAAGTCTGACTAAAACCGAAACGTACGAAAACCGAAGCAATATTTCCCATAGGAAATAATGTAAATTCAATTAATCCGTTCCAGACACCCAGCTCCTGTCACTTCTCTCACCTGCCCGATCGTCCACAGGACAGCAAACACACAGATATTGTACTGTACGGCACTGTAATCTGATCGCTGACTCCGTCTCAACAGCAATTTGCAAGCGTACCCTGCAAAAGAAAGAACTGCCTCCCACATTCATGCAACATCTCCTGCTTACATTGACAGCTACCCTGCTACCTCCGAGCCTGAGGGGGCGCTCCAGAGAACAGGCAGGCAGTGGAGAGATCGGGGCCTTCCTCTCTGTGCAATCCTTGCATCTCTGACTCTGGTTCGAGGATGTTGCTCAGCTGACTTTCGCTTCTCAACACGCGATCGGTGAGTCCGGGGGGTAGTGCTGCCGGGACTGGGCGGGCAGTGTATACAGACCAGCGCCATTCTTTACGAAAACCGAGGCGATATCCGATAACCGAGACAAAATCTCAGTCAGAAAAGACGTCGAAAACCGAAACGTACGAAAACCAGGGCAAACGAAAACCGAGGTTTGACTGTATATATATATATATTTTGGGCCAAAATAGCCAATAATAGATACAAACCTAAATAAAATAAAGCATACCAGAGTTGTTCTCTTTTCCTTCATTACCATTTAATTATTCACAAGACCAGTCACTAAATCTGTGTTGTGGTCTGGTTTCATGCTCCATTTATATTTTTATATATATATATATATTTTTTTTTTTATTTTTTTTTTTTTAAAGGAGAAAAGAGAACCGGCAGTACCGGTAGGTGTTGAATGAAGGCAGACGCGATCACAAAACATTCCTGCTTGTTCCTGGAGATTACTCTAAATGTGGTCTCACCAAAGACGTATACAGAGGCACTATCATCTCCTCCTTCCTGTTGTCACATTCCTGTCCCTATGTACCCAGGAAACACACAATTCTGCTTTATCCTCTTCAGCTTCTACATATTCCTTCCCTGAACCCTTCAGTCTGACAGTACCAATTTTCTGCTTCCACCTTTAACATATCTGAAAAATGTTTTGTCCTCCCATTTTACTGCATTGGCTATTTTATCTTCCATCTGTATCTTTGCTTTCCTAACTCCTTTCCTAGCTTCTTTTAGTTTTTAAAAATATTGATGCTTGTCTTCCTCTTTCTGTGATCTCTTATATTTAAGGTAAAAAAAAAAAGAAGGAGTATGGCCTTCATTTTCTGCTACTTCTTTTGAAAACTATAATGGCCTCCTTTTCTTTTTACATTTATTTACTTTCCTAACAAAAAGGTTTGTTGCTTTAAAAATATTCCATTTCAGTTTTGCCCACTGCTTTTCTACATCTCCCATCTGTTCCCGTCCCACTAATGACTTACAATGCTTATGAGGGAAGGAGGAGGCACTGTGGGTTAAAATGGAAAGAGGAAATGGAGCATCCATTTGCATTGGTGTGATATCCAGACCTCCTTCACAGGCAGAACTGTCATTTTTGTAGGGAACAGAATACTGTTTAGGGAATACTATGGGGAAGGTGTACGAATCATTAGCTCTAAGGTATCTGATGTTGGGTTTACTAGATTTGATCCCTACGTAACCTCCGATCTCTACTTGACTACTCCGACTTCCGCACTATCTTCCAAGCCTTGGTATTACCACACCTGGATTTTGCCAATATCATTCTACATGGTCTCCCTCAATCCACTCTAAACCCCCTCCGCCTGGCCATGAATGCAGCCGCGAGAATTCTCGTAGGTGCTCCACGCTCAGAGCACACAACTCCAATACTGAAGAGTTTACACTGGTTACCCATCCAGGCCAGAACCCTATATAAAACTCTGGTCATGACCTTTAAAGCCTCAAAGAGCCCATCTCTATCACCTATCAGCAATATCATACATGTCACTCAAGCTAACAGATCCAGGAGATCTGTGACATTGAACTCCATTGACCTTCCAAAACTCCTTACGAAATGTTCTAAATCAACAGCCTCTAGAGCCTTCTCATTGTTTGCGCCCAGAGCCTGGAATGCCCTTCCACCCGAAATCAGAGCCATCACAAGCCTAATGACGTTCAGAAAGGCCTTAAAATATCATCTGTTCCTAATATACTACCCTGAAGCTACTCCGAATGAACATAGCCCTCATGCTGGTCTTTCCCACTTTACCCCAGTAGAAAATGGTTAATCATGCCGGTTCATACCTGCACACTCTACCCATACCGTATTTATACTGCACCTGTGATTTATTTATTTACCACTACCATGTAATTAATAATTACCATTTATTTCCGATTTATGTATTTACTACTACCATGTAATTAACCAAAAATATACCATGTATATAGTTAACCTTGCTTACCGCCACATTTTTGTATATAGTTAACCCTGTTTACTACCAAGTTTTTGTACCCTGTTCATTGTAAAAAACCAATGCGGACCGTGTCATTGTGTTTTAAATTTGTTCATATGTAAACCGCACTGATTAAAAGAGCGCGGTATATAAGAAATAAAAATAAATAAAAAATAAATACTAACTTGATGTTTTACGTTGTAGCTTAGTCTTATTTTCAGATGTCTAATTTACTGTAAATGTTACTTGCTACCCGCTTTGACTTCGTAGATAAAGTGGGATATAAATTGTTTACATAAATATTTTATAAAGGTAACCTAGGCACCTATGCGCCTTTATAAAATAGGCTCCCAGAAGCAGACCTTGTGGCATATGCATGTCCAGACACAAATTTACACTACCTCCAAAAAATATATAAACATATATGCGTACCCACATATTTTATAAGATATGCATGTCCATTGCAAGCCACCCAAACGCTATCTCTGAAAATGTCTATGGGCAGATCACAAAAATTGGCACATTTTTTCCATGCTCCTGGTTTGTTTGTTTTTTTTTACCTGTGAACGTGGATGCACAATTTTAGAAAATTTTATTGTACTGTCAAACAATTGTCAGACTGCCTTTTGTGTCAGGATGATATATCAAGGCAGTTTACAAATAGTATATAAGTAAATAGAGAAAAAAAGGACAAGGGGCTAGGAGAGGAGGGAGGAGAGAAAAACTGTTTTGGTTCAAGGAACACCTATAGCTCCGATTCAAATGCCTGTTGGGAAACCAAGTTTCAAGTTTGCCCTTCAATTTAGAAAAGCAGCTGTCAGATTGTAGTTCAAGGGGCATAGAGTTCCAGAGGGCAAGTGGCAAACAAGTGAAGATAAAATCACAAGTTAGATCTAGATGGATGCATGATGGAAAAGGGATAGTGAGGAAACGAGCCTGGGAGGAACATGGAGCATGAAACCAGACCACAACACAGATTTAGTGACTGGTCTTGTGAATAATTAAATGGTAATGAAGGAAAAGAGAACAACTCTGGTATGCTTTATTTTATTTAGGTTTGTATCTATTATTGGCTATTTTGGCCCAAAAGCTTAGTAAGTGATAGCAACAAGGAAACATTTTAAGTGGTTCTTCTTGTTCCCACCAGAAACAATTTATGCTTGTAAAAAGTGAAATAGGATTGCTGACCTAAAGCTGAATTAGCATAAACCCGACTCCACAGCAAAGCACTGTGGGTAGTGTATCCTGTTTTGAATATGTATTTGAATATTTTCAAAATCTCATTTTAAGTCAGAACTCAAAATTATGAGTAGGGCAAGAGAGAAAATCAAGGCATTTACAGCCAGGCCACATTATCTTTACTACTATTCAAACCTGCAGTTAGATTTAATAGGCTTGTCAGGAATTAACCGCTACATACCAAAGATTAAAGCTGAACCAGTGTAGGCGAACAATTTGGATCAGCCCCAGACTGTTACAGTATATAGTTTGTCCTCTAAACTTCTTGAAATGGTTGATTGCTAACAAGGTCATTTACTAACAGTACATGCTAATATAACGCATATTGTATTTGCAAACTGATACGAGGCTCTGGCTTTGGGCAAGTCACTTTACTCTTCATTGCCTCGGAAGAAATGCCTGGCAATCTATTTCCAGTCATACCTTGCCAAGAAAACCCAGGGGTTGCTGGGCTGCCAGGAGTCAGCATTGACTTGCAGGCAACCCGTTTTGGACCAGCGTATGTTTTACATACATAAGGTTTCCATACTTACTACTCAACTGTTTACTAATTAATGGTTATAAATTCAATGGAACTATGTTTAGCTATTATCGTTATGTCAAAAAGCGTTATATACAGATCTTTTATCTGAGATCTAGTTAGTTTAATAGGTATTCGAAGCTTGCTGATTTTGACGGTACTGGCAGCTCAACATAAAAAGATCACAAAAAAAATTAAGTAGCTTATAATGCTGTAATAGCTACTATTTTGCAAATAAAAGTATTTGTAGACTTTAGAAAATAGGTTTAGATAACTAAGTTACTTAGTGTCAGAGTTATTGGTGTGTATATCGGCCTTGTATGTTTTTCATACGCTGGGCTCATATGTTGTTGAAACTAATTGCTGTCAAGCATTTTGTTCTAGGTGTTTCAATGGTGCAATATCGACGCACTGCATCAGAAGTGTTTTCATGTGTATCATATTCCACTGTCAGAATAGACTGTTGACAAACTATATTATATCATAATAAAGTGTTTTAAATGAAAACTGCCGTTTCAATAGTATCATACAGTATGTTTACGTCAATGAATATTGGAACTGAATCCTATCTTTTCTGAAGACGGACAATATACTATATTGGACCAGTGTATGAAAAACATACACTATGTGAAACTTCTTTTTCCTGCAAAGTTTTACTTTTTTTTATTATTGCCTGTATTTCATAGTTGTTTGAGTGTAACAAATCTAATAAATCATCCAGAACAGAGAAAGAATACGAGAGCTGTCCAAAACGGGTTAAAAAAAAAAAAAGGGAGGCTGGTGGAGGCTGATCAAAGCTGCTGCTTTCCAAAGTTCATTTAGCTAGGGCCTCAAATGTACCTGGAACAGTAAGTCTATACTAGGATTATAATTTCATTTAATAATACCATTCCTGTCCCGCCATCTCTGGTTCATGTCTGTTGTCTGAGTTGGTGTGTTTCTCTATCTGCTGTCCTGCTTAATGGTGGCTACATGCCTTTGTGAACCATAGTCTAATTATAACCATTTAATTAAACAAAAAAAAAGTAAAAAAATTACCGTCAGTAGTGAAGCATCTGGTAAAAGTCAAACTACAGACTGCTTCAGCTGGCTTTTCCCCATTAATATTTGCTTATCCAAATGCCCAGTAATCTTATTTGTTTCATACATCTTATATTCCCCCATTCCAAACATTTGTCCGGGGCAGATCAGAGGTTAAAATATGCATGCAAATTTAACACAACCTGCCAGAACACTAGTTTTCCAACATTTTGCTCAACGATACCAATGGCAGGTTTACTAGTCTCTAGTTTCCAAAGCATACCTGAATATCATTCTTGAACAAATGGTATTAAATTGGCCATCTTCCAGTCTTTGAGCACAGAGGCAGATTTCAATTTTAGGCTACAGGTAAAAAAATAGCCAGTCTGCATTTCCTATTTCAGTTCTATTACAATTTTGGGTTGAATATCATTTAGTCCCAGTGATTTGCTGCTATTTAAATTTGTTAGTTGCATTGGTTCTAAAACAGGGGATCACAATAAGCTTTCTAGGGATTGAGATACATTAGTATTAAAAAGAAAGGATGATTCTTATAATGTGAGATATTAAGAAACTGTCGAGTGGACTTACTCTCTCAGGACCATGCTTTCCATTTTTTGCTTTATTCACTAATCACCATGAACCAGCGTGATTTGTTTCATACAAGTCTTTATCTTAGGGAAACTATTGTTCTAGGGCTGCACTGGCTGATGAATGACCTACGTGTATATCCATGCTTTATGTTGCTTATGAATAGAAGCCTTGTTTTATTGTGTTTTCTGTCTTCATTCATTATAAATTGGAATAAAAATCCCTCACACTGATGCTCGATGCCAGCAGGGTATCGTATTCTCACAGTCTCTAATCTTTTATTAACAGCTTTTACCAATCTCCAACTGTCTATGCCACAATTAGGAAAAGTTCTCAGGTTATAAATACATTGCTCTCTCTCTATCTAAATGTATATACGTATACACACAAAGCTTGAATCTGGATGTTTAATTCTGCAGAGTTCTGCCAGAGAAATTGCTTTCTTAAATGTATTATCTGTCCATTCTTTTGATTCTAAACAAAGCACATAAAATATAAAATATAATAGCCAAAATAAGAAACATACATAAAATTAAATCTAAAATAAGTAGTCATTTCCCATTTTGTATGTACAAGCTGCTTTGTTTATTTAAGAATATTTATTTTCTGCACTGTACAATGCCCTAGGTGGATTACAAGCTAAACATATATAAAATGCAACCCAATAAATACAAGTGGTGAGTAAAATAACAAATAAAATGCAACAATCAAAACAGGGATGAAAAACAATACACTAAGAGGCTGTCTGCACACCGAAATCTTCGACCCGATTCCGCAACCACAGGATTTGTACGCACCTGTGACTGTGGAATCAGGCAGTTGGACGCCTGGCGTGCACAGTATTCTGCTCCCAGAGACATCCCTTGGACCGCCCATCCTCACCACACATTACTCTGGCTGGAGTGCCTGTGCATTGGCGTCCTATCACTATGGCACTGACACGTCCAGCTGGAGTTGCAGAATGTCCTGTCTGACAGCAGCCAAGGCACGCTGCCATCTGACCCTCAGTGGAGGCCCCAAAGGCCTGGATCGGGTGGGGGGAACTGTCACAGAGTGTTACCTTGGGTTAGGGGGGCTGCAGCCCACAAACCGCGCAGTGTCTAGCACTTATTCCACCACTGGAGTGGAATAAGCCGGATATCCATCTTGGTGCCGGAGTGCATACAGAGGCCTGTCCTGAATTGCCTCTGTATGCTCCAGCACCTGGCCACTCCCTCGCTCTGCCCTGGCTATTCCCCCTCCCACCCACATACAGCACTCCCTACACAACGCTGTGTATGTGCAGGGAGCACAGGCAGTGAAATAGGGGTTTGGAGCAGAGTGTGGGTTGGATGTCTAGCTTGCATGTCCAACTTCACTATTTGCAGCTCATAATGCCCCCAAAAGTGAACAAGCCATTGCTGAACATAATAGTCAAAACATACGAGGTGTGATAAAAAAGAAATAAGACTGTGGCAGCCACGCCCATGAATCAATGCCAATTGGCTAACCACTTATGTCACTATGTTGTGCAACATCTCGCCACTCTTCTGCTATAATATTTTTCCTCTCTCTCACTCTTGTTTTTCTTTTTCAGGTATTTTTATAGCACACTGCTCCATCACTTTGTCAAGCAACTGGAGGTGGCAGAAATATGGAGCAATGAATTAACTTCAAATTTCTGGTTAAGTTGGAGAAGGGCCCAACTGAGTGTCTCCAACTTCTCCAAAAGGCTTATGGAGAAGATGCAAAGTCAAGGCTGCGAGT
The DNA here is from genome assembly GCA_033557465.1 of Ichthyophis bannanicus. Lineage (NCBI taxonomy): Eukaryota > Metazoa > Chordata > Amphibia > Gymnophiona > Ichthyophiidae > Ichthyophis > Ichthyophis bannanicus. The sequence goes on along the minus strand of CM066036.1, from coordinate 604,817,996 downwards.
CTTCGAGCGGCTCAAACATTTCAAGACTGGTTGCGAGGAGGTGGAGGATGTCCCGAAGTCAGGATGGCCTTCCACGACAAAGACGGCTGAGAACATTGACAGAGTGAACCAACTGGTGCGGAGTGATTGCAGATTGACGGTGCAAATGATAGCTGAGGAGCTCAGCCTGAACAGGGAGTCAGTGTGGACCATCTTGGTGCAGGAGCTGGGGAAGCTGAAGATGTGCGTCAAGATGCTGCCCAGGCTTTTATGGGACGACCAGAAGGAGCACCGGGTCAATGTTTGTCGAGACTTGCTAGAGAAGATCAGAGAAGATCCAGAGTTCATTGGCCGAGTCAAAGGAGACGAGACTTGGGTCTTCCAGTACAAGAGACAGAGCCTGCAGTGGAAGACTCGACTGTCACCCAGACCCAAAAAGGCACGCATGTCCAAATCAAGGATCGAGGTCATGCTGATCGCATTCTTTGACCAGAAGGGAGTGGTCCATCATGAGTTTGTGCTTGAGGGTCAGACAGTCAACCAGCACTTCTACCAGCAGATCCTCAATCGCCTCCATGACTGGGTTCGGCGCAGCAGACAGGCTCTGTGGAGAGACAAGTCGTGGCTGCTCCACCACGACAATGCGCCCACACACACCACACTCAGTGTGAGGAGTTCTTGGCCAACAATCAGATCAGAACTCTTGACCACCCTCCTTATTCCCCAGATCTCACACCATGCAACTTCTAGCTCTTCTCCAGGTTGAAGACTATGCTCAAAGGAACTCATTTCACCTCTGTAGAAGAGATCAAGGCCACTGTGACGAGGGAGCTGAGGGACCTCAAGGAGGAGTTTACTGAGTGCTTCTGTATGTGGCAGAAGCGAATGCAGAAGTGCATTAACTCTGAGGGGGATTACTTTGAAGGGGAAATGTGTAATTTCTCTGTAGATTTATGGGAGTCAATTCTTTTTTGTCACACCTCATACATGTCCTGCGCTCACAAAATATGGTGACCAATTCCCATATATGTATTAAAAAGGTTCCCTAATTACTTGGAACTGTTGGCAAAAACAGGTACGTTTTTCGTTTTCTTTGAAATACCACTTTTCAAAGCTTTCTTTTGAAATGCCACTGGAGAATCTCTGATGGAAGCAAGTTCCATAAGCTAGGCATGGCCACCGAGAACATCTGATCCTGAAATACATTAAGGTGAACAGGCCAAAATGATTGAATATCCATAGCATAGTGTTTTGAGCTACAAAGAACAAGGAGGGATGTTATCTCTCATGCATATTTATTGGAATATTCTAAAAACCAGACAAATTCTGAGAATTGGGTTGAGAACCTCTGCAGTAGAAAAAAGGAAATCAATGCCTCGAACAGGTCATTAGTGAGACCTCACCTGAGATATGTCCAGTTTTGGAAGCTCTTCCTCTGAAGGTTCGAACCAGAGTGAAACTACAAAAATGGTGCAGGGTCTGAACCATGAACCCTAGGAAATGAAAATTATGGACCTAGCTACTATGGGCCCGATATTCAGCGATGACAGCTAGCACCATTACAGCAGCTAGCCATCGCCGCTGAACTCTAAACCCACATATTCAATGCTGGGGCCATATCCGGCCACTGGCATTGAATATCCAGGTCAGCGGCAGAAGCAGGAAACTAACCAGGCAGTGGTGATATTCAGCCGCTGACTGGTTAGCATCGGTGGCAAAAGGTAGGACAGCCTTTGCTGTGCCTGACTTTAGCAACCAAGGGATAACCGGGCAGCAACTGAATATCACCACTGACCGGCTATCCCCCACAGAATGCCCAGTTCTATTCAGTTAGCATCAGGGTATGTAGCAGTAGAATCTGCGGATATTCAGCGGCACTAACCATGTTAGTGCCGCTGAATATCCCGTTTAGCGGCATTTACACAGTTTACAGGTCTGCAAACCATGTAAATGCCTTTGAATATCTGACCCCATATGTGTACCATAGAGGTAAGGAGAGACGGGTGTTAAATAGAAATATTCAAATATCTCAAAAGTAGTTAAAAATAAGAAAATCCTTTCTAATGGAAAGAATATTTTAAAAGAGGTCACAGTATGAGGCTATGAGGGAACATCAGGAAATATTTCTGCATGGAAGAAAGTGGTGGATGCATGAAACGGCCTCTAAAAGGAGACACAAATAACAGAATTCAAGAAAATATTGGGTAAGCATGGAGGATCCCTATTTATGTACAAGTTGGCTGCGTTAATCTAAAATGCCAGGCAACAATGTTTACAGTATATTTGGAAAGTTTTATTTTTCATGTTGAAAAAAAAAAAAGAAAGAAAGAAAGAAAACGAGGTAAACATGGCTCATCATGCAGCTAAATGGAGGAACAGTTATATGTATATACAGAGTGGGCCACTGGTTGTGCTCTGCATTACCTAGTAGTGGGAGACCAGTTTAAGTTCCTGCTCCTTGGGTTGCCAGAGTCTAAGGACTGAGGCAGCATTCATATCCTCGAAGTCTATGTGACGATGGATAAGAAAAGTGTTTGGGTGGGGGGGGGGGGGGGATGTGTTGAAAGGACTATGTTATGTTCATCATTGGCTTTCCCCTCTCATCTTCATAATTAGATTCTCTGTGTCTACCCAATATTTCCCTTATTTTTGTCTCCTCTTAGAGGCTGTTCTACGCATCCACCATCCTTTCCATGAAGAAATATTTCCTGATGTTGTCTCATACTGTGACCTCTTCTTCTAAAATTTTCTTTCCGCTGGAAAGGATTTTCTTGTGCTTTATTTATACCTTTGAAGTACAGTATTTAAATGTTTCTATGGCAATACCTATCTCTTCTTACCTTTATGAACAAACTATCTAGGGTGAGGTCTCACCAATGACCCATTCAGAGGGGTTGTTTGCTTTTCTCTACTTGCAGATGTTTTGAACCCAGTCTTGAGGAAATACCCAACCTGACTGGTTTTTAGAATATTCACAATAAATATGCATGAGATATACTTGCTTACAGTACAGTCAGTGTATGCAAATCTCTCATATGCATATTCACACCCAACATATCTACTGTAAAACTAGTAAGTTTTGTGTAAGGTCACTTATGAAGATAATGGACAGAATGGGCCCCAAGACCATGCCATAAGGAACTTCACATTGATGCCACTCCATTTCTTGGGATGAATTGATTTTCAGGTCTGTGTCTCAACAGGGGTAGACAGAGGGGTCACCCTTTGATAAGATAACGTCCACTTAGTAGAAATCCTGAATTTTGTTTCTGTTGACAAGCTCAAGTTTAGCTCTATGAAAACAATGGCTCCTTGGACTCTGGTGAGAAGGGTAAAATCAAGTAAATAGAGACCTTCTACTTTTCAGATCTGAGATACAGCCTTTTGGTCTTTAATGGACACCAAACTGTGAGCCTCATTTACTACTGTGTGCTAAGGAGTTAGCATGCATTAATTCGAATTAAGCACGTAATTAGCACATAGACCTCATTAAGAATAATTGGACATTATTCAACATGCATTAATTTGCATTAAAATGTGTTAATCAGTTAATTCATGCTAGTAAATGAGGCATAAAAACATAAGAAATGACAGAACTCCCTCCAGCAACACCGTCCCGCGTGCGGCTCTCCCGGGAGGTTTCGAGCAGCCAGGACCAAAGCTCCGCCCCCCACAGCAGGCTGAGCTGCCCAATTGGGGCAGCCAGCCAGGATTTTAAAAAAGAGCACCATCGGGTGCAGGACTCACCCCGGGACTCCCTCCAGCAACAACACCGTCCCGTGTGCGGCTCTCCCGGGAGGGATCGAGCTGCTGGGACCAAAGCTCCGCCCCCCACAGCAGGCTGAGCTGCCCAATCGGGGCAGCCAGCCAGGACTTAAAAAAAGAGTGCCATCGGGCGTGCCTGCGCCTGGCGGGCCCGCACCTGAGGGCCTCACCAGAGGGCCCTTTGGCGTGGCCCTTAGGCATGGCCACAACACAACCACAACCCCAAAACAAAAAAGAAGGCCCAACAGGAGATCGACAGCATCAAACATCAGGAGAGGACTATCAGCAAAAATAAAAAGCCTAAAGCTACAACATCCTAAGTAAGCCCACCCAAACTCAAAATGGCCACAACCATATACCTGCCAATATGCCTCCTCCTAACCCAACTCATCCCACAACACACAGCCAATCACTACCCACCCACTAACACCCTATGGCTATCAACAACCATGCCCACCCACACCCCTCCACAGCACACAACCTGGAGCGCACTCAAGAAAGTCAAACACAACAATCAAACCACAAGCCCAACTCACACACAAACCTAAAAAAAGACCCCAGAACAGCAAACACTCTAAAAACCACCTCCATAGAGCTCATCAACACCAGATCAATAAGAAACAAAATAAACACACTCACAGACCACATAGAAGATCAACAACCAGATATCCTCTGCATCACCAAAACATGGCTCACCCCCACTGACAAGGTAATCCTCAATCAATTAGTCCCCCTCACTTACACAGCATTCAACATCCCACACACACACAGGAGAGGAGGTAGGGTTTTGATCATCACAAAGAACACCCTAAAGCTTAAACCCCGAAGCTCCCCAAACTCAGACCAATGCAACACAATCACTGTAGAAAACAAGCAGAAGGCCCTCTGCCTCATCTACAGAGCTCCCCATGCTCCAACAGATGAACTAGCCTCCACACTAGAGGCCGCCTGTGCAGTCAACACAAACCACAAGCCACTACTACTACTGGGAGACTTCAACCTCAGATCTGCCAACAGCAAGGACAAAGAAACCTTCTTACAAGCTATGGACTCCTTACAATACACTCAGCTGATCAACACCCTGACACACAGACATGGATCGTCACCAGACCTCATATGCGCCCCCAAATACCTACTAGACAGAGGTGGCATCTCAACACCCACAGTTACTCTGGTACCTTGGTCAGGCCACTACAGAATTAAAATAGAAATCATATCACAAGGGGAGAGACACAACAAGCCAAACGACTCACCAACTGTGCAAAGGAGATTCAAAAACTTCGACAAGGAACAGTTGTCAGCATACATGACATAGGAGTCATGGCTTTTTCCCCAGACCCTGGATTCCATGCAGCTGTGGACTCTGGTGACTTCAGTCTCCAAAGGTAATAGGACAGTTTACAAGATGAGATTAACTCTGACCCCCTGGTGATTTCAGTCTCCAAGGCCTGTCTGAAGCCCCTCCTTGCTAAATCAAGAATGGCAGACCTTAAAGGGAGTGGCTAGCAGACCTCAAGGGGAAGGGCTGGAGAGGATTCAATTCACTATAAAGGACAGAAACACTTCCTCTCTCTCTCTCTCTCTTCCACCATTCATCGGACATGAAGGACAGGAGGCTCTGATAATCAATTCCCTTCACCCCTCCCACGCTCTCTCTCTCTCTTCCACTACCCACATGTTCTTACCTCTCTCTCTCTTCCACCATTCATCGGACATGAAGGACAGGAGGCTCTGATAATCAATTCCCTTCACCCCTCCCCCGCTCTCTCTCTCTCTCCCCCCCCCCCCCCCCCTTGCCATGAGGCTCTAAACACATGTTCTGGCCTATCTCTCTCTCACACTTCACACATGCACATGCACACAGATTCATTGATGCACACTGAAACAGCTCTTTAACAATCACTATATACCTCTGTTCAATACCTATGTATTAAGCCTATTTCTACATAAAAAACCTTTCTCCAAGCCACACCTGTTTGGTTGTTTTATTTCAAACTCTACTGCCTCTGTGAAGTGAAATGAACCCAGGACCTACAGGAAAGTAACCTGACCAAATCTTACAACAGTTCCTCCAGGACACACTACCCCACATAGACCCTGAAACAGAGGATCTAGACGAGCAAGTAATCAAATGGAACAGTGTCATCAATGCTGCAGCCAAAGCCAACAAAGCAAGGAAAGCATCCAACACCAAAAGACAACACACCCCTTGGTACTCAAAAGACATACGCAACGCAAAAAGAGATCTAAGAAAGTTAGAACACCGCTGGAGATGCTCCAAATCTCCCACCATCCAGGCACTATACCTAACAAAGCAAAGGAAATACAATGAACTCATTAACCAGAGAAAAAGGGAACACCACACAAACATCATTCTAAAAGCCTACAACTAACCAAGGGAACTATTCGAAATAGTAAAAAACCTAACCAATGAACCCAATCCCGAAAGAGACTTGCAGATAGACCCACAAGCCTTAGCAGATCACCTACAAGAAAAGATGGACTCTACACCACCACAAACGACCTAGGGTACACCAACTCTAATTCTCCTAGCTAACTACAATTACAATTAAAATCGACTAAATAACTACTTGTAAATCTTGTAAATAGATATATGTAATAGATCAAAATATGTAAATAAGTTCGTTTGTTATTTAACAAGTTTTACCATATTTAGTCATTCATGATTAATGTATTTAGCAAAATTGTACCAAGTTAACAAATGTTCCATGTAAAACAGCAAAATTGTACCTAGTTAACAAATGTTCCATGTAAAACAGACTTGTAAATCTGTTCATTCCTTGTTCAATGTAAACCGCACCTGATCTGTGGAAGGTAGCGGTATATAAGCAACTGTTAAATAAATAAATAAATAAATAAACGACAAACGGAACCGCCAACCCAACCAAACACACCAAAGCATGGGACAAATTCAACACCCCATCTACAAGACAGCTTTCAGACATCACCGCGCTCAACACAAGCACCGCACCAACAGACGCATGCCCGGTAACATGGATTAAGGCAACAAAGGAAAGCTTCATCCACACCATACACAACATAGTACACAACTCACTGGCACAAGGAACCATGCCAGACCAACTGAAACTAGCTACTATAAGACCGATCCTAAAGAAATCCACACTAGACAAGAGCAACCCAGCAGCTTACAGACCCATCTCCAGCATACCACTACTGGCAAAGATTATAGAAAAAGCTGTACACCACCAATTCCAGGACCATATCGACACACATTCCCCACTGGACATACACCAGCATGGCTTCCGCCCAAACCACGGGGTCGAAACACTCCTGTTATATCTATTCAACAACACAATCCAAATCATTGACAACAAGAAAAAAGGAACACTAATGATCTTCCTAGACATCTCAGCTGCGTTCGACACAGTGGACCACAGAATCCTCCTAACCAGACTACAGAGCATAGTAATAAACGGCATCACCCTAAGATGGTTCAACTCTTACCTAACAGACAGTTCCAGGTTAAGACTGGTTCCAACACCTCATGACCAGCAAAGATCAAGCAAGGGGTACCACAAGGCTCCGCCCTATCCGCACTACTATTCAACCTCTATATTCAACCGATTTGCAACATCATGAAAGAACATAAGATACATTACACAATCTATGCAGACGACATCATGATATACACCCCAGTCAACCTCGACAACCCTGACTACACCAGAATAATAGACTGCCTCAACCACATGTCCAACTGGCTCAAAAAAAACAACCTGACCATAAACTACAACAAGACAGAAGCACTTCTCATCAAATGAAACACCAGCTTCATCCCTCCACCCTCAATGTCAACAATACAACAATACCTTTAAAACAGGAAGTGAAATACCTCGGAGTGACCCTTGACAGGGAGCTAAACCTACAGTCACACATCAGCAGGACCACCAAAAACGCATACTTCAGGATGAGAATAATCAGACGCCTCAAGCCCCTCCTCACGCAAGATCATTTCCGCACAGTCTGTCAAGCCCTAATAACTCCCACCCTTGACTTCTGCAACCCGATCTATATTGGCATGTCTAAACAGTCACTCACACCACTACAAATGGCCCAAAACATGGCGGCACGAATAATATCCAGTTCATCAAAACAAGACCACATCACCCCCATACTAAAAGACCTCCCACTGGCTCCCAATCAGCTCCCGCATCAAATACAAGACAATCCTAAACATATTCAGATCAAACACAGGAACTCAGTACTCAGCCTTCAACCTCTTATACAACCCGACAACAGCACAAGACCTAGGAGGAGAGCCACATTGGACACAATCAACACTCCAAAAGACTACACAAAGGCCTGCAAGTCTACCGCACGAAGAGCACTATCAATGGTGGCACCTATAATGTGGAACGCACTTCCCTGATTAACTTTGATCAACAGATGACACTAAGGACTTTCAAAAGCAACTAAAGACTTTGCTCTTTGTGGAGCACTATGGCTGAGCACATAATGGGATCACCACCCCCGGACTAATGACTCACCCGCATGCTCATTGCACACAACACTGTATAAAGCTCATGCTGTAAATAGCACACCCCAATCAATCTACCTACACTCACGCACATTCACTGTACAGTATAAGAACACATGAGAACACAAATGCCAATTGAAATTGATTGTGTGCTTTGTACACCGCTTTGATTGAAGGATAAGGCGGGAGATAAATACCCTTTAAATAAATAAATAAATAAAATACTGAGTCAGACCAAGGTCCATCAAGCCCAGATTCCTGTTTCCAACACTGGCCAACCCAGGTCACAAGTACCTGGGCAGGTTCCCAAAAAGGCACAAAGATTCTACAATGCTCATTCTGGGTCAAGCAGTGGATTTTTTGGGTCCTCCTTAATAATGGTTTATGGACCTTTCCTCCAGGAACTTGTCCATACCTTTTTTTTTTTAAACCCAGCTATACTACATCCTCTAGTAACGAATTCTAGAGTTTGATTATGCGTTGATTTATTTTCTCTTATTGGTCTTAAATGGGTTACACTGTAGCTTCATTGCATGTCCCCTAGTCTTTCTACTTTTTGAGGGCGTAAACAACCAATCTACATTTACCCATTCCATTCATTAGACCTCTATCATATCTCCCCTCAGTCGTCTCTTTTCCATGTTGAAAAGCCAGGGGCGGCTCTATAATGAGGCCGATTGAGGCTGTAGGCTCAGGCGGCAACTTTTGAGGGCGGCAAAATTGCCCCCAAAAAGACCGCCTCACTTGGCGTTCAAAATAAAAAATTTAAAAACCTTCAGGCTAAAGCAGCAGCTGCCGCTGCTGCTGCTGCAGCGGCGGCAATGGCAGAATGAAGAACCCCGTGGTTGTGCCACCGTCTCCCCGGAGAACCATGCCGTTTCAGGTTTTGCAGAGCCATGCAAAGGGAGAGTGTTTCCCTTTCGTGCAGCTCTGTTAAAGCTGAGCCCGCGGCACTGATGGGAAACAGCACTGTGGGCTCAGCTTTAACAGAGCCGTGCGAAAGGGAAACACACTCCCTTCGCGCAGCTCTGAAAAAGCTGAGCCGGTGCAGAGGGTAAACGCTGGGCACCTCCGGAGAGGCGGGGGGCTGCGGCTGCGGGGCTCTTCATTCTGCTGCTGCCACCGCTGCAGCTGCTTCTTCAGCCCAAGTTTTGTTTTTTTAATTTTTCAATTTCCCTCAGCTGGGGAGGGGGGGGCTACGACTGGAAATGGACTGATGGAGGAGGGGGGGTTAAAACTGGAAATGGGCTGATGGGGGGGATTAGGACTGGTAAAGGGCTATGGGGGGGTTAGAACTGGAAATGGACCAATGGGGGGTAGAACTGGAAATGGGCTGATCGGGAGGGGGGCTAGGACTGGTAATGGGCTGATGGGTGGTTAGGACTAGAAATGGGCTGATCGGGAGGGGGATAGGACTGGCAATGGGCTATCGGGGGGGCTAAGACTGGAAATGGCCTGATGGGGGGGTTAGGACTGGTAATGTTCGATGTTCCTTCCCCTTTCGTGTGATCACTCTCTCCCCCTCCTCTCAATCCCTATCATGCTCTCCTTCTCTTGTCTTGTCTTGTCCTGTCCCCCTTCTTTTCCTTCCTATCCTATCATGAGATTGTACTTTCCTTTCCATTGGCTTCCAGCCTCTTTTATTGAATTTTATTGTACACCGCCTTGGTTATTATGGAAAGGCGGTTTTTATCAAATACAATAAACAAACAAATATAATGGGCTATGAGGGGGGGCTAGGACTGGAAATGGGCTGATGGGGGGGGTTAGACCTGGAAACGGGCTGATCAGGAGGGGGGGGGCTAGACTGGTAATAGGCTGATTGGTGGGGTTAGGCCTGGAAATGGGCTGATTAGAGGGGCTAGGACAGGAAATGGATTTATTGGGGGGTACGACTGGTAATGGGCAGATGGGGGCTAGGACTGGAGAGGGCTGATAAGGGGGATAGAACTGGAAATGGGCTGGGACAGGAGATGGGCTAATGGGGGAGGGGAGGAGAGGAGAGTGCTGTTGGCCCTGGAAAAAAACTAGGGGCTAGGGCTACAAATGGGCTGATGCGGGGGGATGGTAGAATAGGACTGGAAGGGAGCGGATACTGAGAGGGGCTGCCAGGGGAAGGAGGGAGCAGGAAGGGAGCGGACACAGGGGAAGGAGGGAGCTGGAAAAGAGCTGACACCTGGGATGTACTGAAGGGGGACTGGAAGGGAGCTGACACTTGGTGATGGGAGTGGTAGGTGGTTGGGTAATGGGGAGGAGGCTGGAAGGGAGCTGACTGGGGGGGTGGCACAGAGTAGATCTGAGCTGATACATGGGATGGTATTTGGATTAGAAGAGGCTGGACAGTGGGGAAGGAGAGGGACTGGAAGGGAATGGATATCAGTGACTGTCATGGGAATGCAAGGCGGATGACATTGGAACGTACTGGGAGGGGAGGACTGGAAAGGGGGCTGATACTAGGGAGAGTTATTGGAACTGGAAATGGGCTGATGGAAGGAAGTGAAGAAAAGAAGAGATAAGAAATGGCAGATGGACCATGGACCATAGACCACAGAAAGAAAGCTGAGAGAAGACAGGAAAGCAGAAGCCTCAGATCGGGATCAGCATGATCTGAGGAGAAAATGGACAGACAACAAAGGTAGAAAAAATAATTGTATTTAATTTTAGTGATTGGACTTTTTGCTATTTTTATATTTTACACAGTATTGGGGAAGCACATCTCTTATTTATCTGATGTTGCACTGCATGTGAACTCTGGCTTCTTGGGGTTTCAGTTTAAATTTTGTCTACATATTTTTATTTTTACTTTAGATTGTGGTTACTTCTTCTGTACTTGGAGAGGGTCGATGTGAGTGTGTGACTGAGGTCAGGTGTTCTGTTAACATGGCGTTTGTACATAAAGATCTATACTGTACTGTAGTAATTTGACTTGTTCGGCTTTTCAAGTAGGTGTATGGATGTTCCAGGGCCCACTGTTGTATTTACAGTGACGCTTTTTTTGGATGGGCTCCTTATGTGAGTTTTGGAAGTTTGTGCTGATATGGTATGGTAGGTTTGCTCTTTGTTATAGGGTTTTGTATTAGTTCACAGTATGCCTGGTACTGGAGAATAGTGGTTGTTGTTGCTGTTAGTAGTGAGATGATCAGAATCAGATTTTGTTTTTCAATATTGAGTTCTGTGGGTGAATGTCCTGGTTCTGCTCTGCACATACTGTGGATGCAAAATATATGTTGAAAAAGAAAAAGCAAGAACCATAACGCAGTTTATAACAAAATAAAAATGAGTTATAATTTAGCTTTATAAACTGTGCAGTTGGTTCTTGCTGTCTTAGTTCCTTGGTGTGCAAACATGACTGTACCTAGCCCTGTGCAAGCAGTGTAGCCGCACAGGGCGCAAAGACTTGGGGGTTGCATTTCGGCTGTCTGCTGTTGCCCTGCCGCCACTGGCAGGACAATAGCAGGCAGCCAAAATGTGCCCCCAAGCCTTTTTGCAGCACTTTATGCAGGTCTGGTCCCTCCCTCCTCCGACGCGATGTCAAAGCAGGGAGGGACAGGTCTGCTTAAAGTGCCAGCACCTTTCAGATCGAGCGCATGCCCCCCCTCCTCCTCCCCATACCTCCATCCAGCGCTGCCTGCTCTTTCCCTGCTGCTGGCGTCGTCGTGAAAAAAAACAGAGGGCGGCAGCAGCAGCAGGGAAGAGCAGGCAGCACTGGACGGAGGTATGGGGGGGGAGAGTGCACCTGAGCTGCAAGTCGCACAGGGCGCGATTGCAGCTCGATATGGCCCTGTGTGCAAACATCTTGCATTTCTTCCATATAATCTACTCGGCTTTTTGGTTTGGTTCAGTCTCTGATTGAATTTCTGAAAAAGCCCCACTCCCTCTAAGGTGTGTGAGGGAGGGGGCGCCATCTCATTCTTCACCTCAGGCAGCAGATTGCCTTGAGCTGCCCCTGTGAAAAGCCCTAACCTTTTAAGCCTTTCCGTATAGGAGTATGCTTCCATCCTCTTAATATTTGGTGGCTCTTCTCTGTACCTTTTCTAATTCCACTATAATCTTTTTAAGATATGGCCATCAGAATTGCATACAATATTCAAGGTGCAGTCACACCATGGAATAATACAGAAGCATTATAATATCCTTTGTTTTATTCTCCATTCCTTCCCTTATGATTCCTTGCATTCTATTTGCTTTCCTGGCTGCCGCTGCACACTGGCCAGAGGGTTTTAACATATTGTTCGTGACACCCAAATCTTTTTCCTGAGTGATGGTTTCTAATTTGGAACCTTGAATTGTGTAACTGTTGTTCTTTCCTAGGTATATAACTTTGCACTTGTCCACATTAAATTTCATCTGCCATTTGAACGTTCAGTCTTCCAATTTATCAAGGTCCTCTTGCAATTTTTCACAATCCTCTTGCATCTTAACAACTTTGAATAATTTTGTCTCATCTGCAAATTTGATTACCTCAGTCATTATTCCCATTTCCAGGTCATTTATGAAGAAGTTAAAAAAGCAGCAGGCCCAGCACAGATCCCTGGGTATTTATTTATTTATTTACATTCTCTTATATACCACGCTATTCTGCATCAGTGCGGTTTACATTGAACAAACTGAAATTACATTGAACAGGGCATTATAACTTGGAGATAACTATTTTACAGGGAACATAGGCTATGGAGGGTTAAGTGGCTTGCCCAAGACCACAAGGAGCACCTGTGGGACTAGAAACCCGTGTCCTTCCGGGCCAAGGTTGCTGTCCTCTAGTGGGTACTCCACTATTCACCATTCTCCTTTGAGAAAATTGGCAATTTAGCCCCACTTTCTGCTTTCTATGTTTTAACCAGCTCCTGATCCACAGTGGTACACTGCCTCTAATCCTATGACTTTGTAATTTGGCCAAGAGTGTCTCATGAGGGACCTTGTCAAAGGCTTTCTGAAAATCCAGGTACACTATATCAACTGGTTCACCTCTGTCTACCTGTTTATTCACACCTTCAAAAAAATATAACCGATTAGTTTGGTATTCAATATAACAAAAAACTATTCACCTCAGATTTGAGGGACTGTGTGTAAAATCATTTTGTCCTTCAAACTGATCTATGGATTCACTGTTTCATGGGGCTGAACGTGAGCTTCCAGATTTCCACTAAATGGATAGTACTCTTTTCACAGGTGACCTCTTTATCTACTCCTATTGACACACAGACCTGAACATTATTGGTTCACTCCAAAAAAAAAAGTGGCAACAGTGGGGAGTGAAAAGTTAATAACAAGGCTCCAAATATGGATTCTCAGATAGCAGCAGTTGTGAAATATGATATTTTCCATCTTCAGCTGTTGAGGTAGATAAGAACATAAGAAAAAACAGATGGTATCATGAGCGAAACCAAAGTCCACTGAGCCAGGCATATTGTCTCTGACAGAGGCCTGTCTGGGTCACAAATTTATGGGAGATCTCGAAAAGATGATGTATTTCTCGTAGGTCATTTCCAAGAATGGGCAATAGCTCTGTCACAAGACCACTAGACCAAATTTGTATGCACTTTTTCTCCAAGAATTTGTCCAAACTTCTTTTGTATCCTACTGTATTAGTCACCTTTACTGTATCCTCTGGCAACATATTACACAGCTTATGAGCTGCATGAAAAAACAACAACTTTCTAGGACTTGTTTGCAGTCTGCTGGTCCTTAATTTCATGGAGCATCCTCTTATTTTTGTTTTGTTTAAAAAGTTAAAATGACCCTTATTTAATCGTACCTTGTTTTGATTACTCTGTTAGTGGAAAGAACTATGTATTCTGAAAATAAATAACTTCTATCCACTCTTATATTGTCTTGTGTATATTACTTGGCCATGTTCAAATCTCTGTCATGCCGACCAGTTTATTTATTAGCGTCTTACGTAAGATGGTGTCAAAAAGCTTTATTGAACTCTTAAGTATACCACATCCAGTGAATACCCTTGATCTAATTATCTGATCATCCAGTCACAGGCACTGGATCAGAGTGGTTTCACATGATTTCTGTTTGGTAAAAGGATATTACTAGATTCATGATACTCCACTATCTCTTCCTTTACTTTTAGTGGCGATTCCATTAATGTACTTATCACTGAGATAAGACTAAGGGGAGCAGTTACTAAGTTGCAGTGAAATATCGCACCTAACTGCAGTTTAATTTACCGTGGGAGTCATTAGTCTGTGGTAACCAGTTCTGCATATTAGTTATTCCCGCAGTAAATGCGTAATGCAACTTATGTTCAATCTTGCAAGTTGCATTATTTTTCCTCCCTGGGAGCACTGGGCTGTGAGCAAGCAGCCCAGTTCTCCAGGGTGCTATCCTAAAGGGGCCAGAGATTCTCTAATAGTCATACCTACCCCTGATTTCTCTGCCAACAAACCCCCCAATCAGACCCCACCTCAATAAACACCTCCCTGCCCCTTTCCCTTCCACCAAGAGACTTCTGTTTTCTTAGAACAGCCTGACCCCCAAAGATAACTCCCGCCTAACTCCCCAGAGCCTATTGGGCATATCCCTGGTGTCTAGCTGGGGGGGGACAGGAGCAATCCACAGCCATTCATGCCCTGTCATTGGCCTGATTTCCAAATGCCAGCTCTGACCTCTAGTGGCAGTCTCGCAGTACTACTACTGCTAGGGCTTAAGCTGCCAAATAAGGAATAGGCTCTCAGGGAGGGAAAACACAGCTTGCGAGAATGAACTCAAATTGTGGTGTTCCTTTACTGCAAGAGTTACTAACCTGTGGTACATATTTGGCAGTGAGACCTCTAGCAGCAGTACTGTGAGACTACTGCTAGGGGATCAGAGCCACCATGTTGAACCTGGGCCTGGGATGGAGCAAGAGTGACTAGGGACTAATCCTGTACACACACCCCTCTCTAGACCCCAAAGATAGGGGCTGTGGCTCCAGGGGGGCTATTATGGGAGATTATTCAAGAGGGGTAAGAGGTCTTTTGATGGAGAGAACTGAGGAGATATAACCAGGAGGGAAGTCTTTGTTGGTGGGTGGGTGGATCGGAGGGGTGCAACTATTACAAAACCTGTGATCCCTTTCAAGATGATGCCGGGATCATTGGACTGCTCGTTAGTGACTTGATGCCCATGAGGAAGAAAAAGGCTTCCGCTACCTGTCCATTGCCCAGGTAGGACATCGCCATCTGCTGCTTCAGGTTATTGTACCCAAGTGCACCAAGTTAAGGTAGGCTTAAATGTATGATCACTCAAGACTAAAAAAACTCATTGATACAGGACCTTTTCTCGCTATATAACTTGTCAGACGGCTGCCTGGGTGAGAATCTTCACAGTCTTGGCAATGCATATATCTATATGATTTGCAAGGTATTGTGGGCAATGTAGTTCATTCACACCAGACACAGCTGCTGACAATAATTTAGTTGTGCTCTTGGGTAAAGCCAATAAGATATTTATTTATGGGGTTATTTCTCCCAACACAGATATGCTTGGTAGCACATAAATTAGGTTACTTGCTTTCAGTGTTAACTTGGAAAAACAAAGTTAATATCAGGAAAACAACAAATGAAAAGCCACAAAGCAAGAAACAAACTGTTCTTTTCAGGTTAACTTCTGATTACTTCCCACATAGATACAGAAGTGATTCTCTCCTAGCTGACAAGCAATTAGGTAAGGCTTAATTGCTAGCAGTTACCAGCTGAAACCCCTTAGCTGGCTTGCCTTCCACTGTGTGGGTCAAATCCTGCTTCAGGAGCTTTTCTGAGTAGATTAAAGAACAAATTTGTATTTCTTTGTGATGGTTGCTGTACTTTATAACAGAAAGTTACCAACGGAGTTTAGATAGAGAGCAGTCCATATAAACAGGATCCTCATCTGCTATTATTCCCCCTTGTTCAACAAGCATGGGTTCAATATCATGGATTGGCACAGATGAATCTCTCAATGGAGCATTTTCAGGAGAATACTTGTTTCCCTGCTGTCTTTCAAGGTTATAGCTAGGGCATAGATCAGTGTTCATACCTGAGCTTCCATTGCTGCTAGAGTTCCTCTCTATATAGCCTGGCCAGTATGTAGTCCAGTTCTTATGTCCAGCCTTCCAATCCAGATCCCTGGACACTGGATCTCTCTTCACATACCTTCTGGCACAGGTCTTAGGGTCCCTTCCACGTGCAGCCGTCTCCCTCACAGGTAGCTTCTGGTGATTCCTAGCTCTGCAGCACCATTCCTCTGGCTTTCCCCAGTCCAATGGTGTATGCTGGCCCTTGGAATACCTCCCCGTATACGTACTGCTTTGGACTCTTCTAGACCTCTCAAAGGCTTTTCTCTTCCTTCTTCCAAAGGGTCTCTTTCCCTCTGTCCGTCCGGTTTGGCTTCTGCTTCTGATGATCCTTCAGATGAAACTGATGATCAAACTCAAGCTGATTCTCAGGATACTGAGGACAATTCTCTGGATATCCAAGGTGATCATGAAGATGGTCATCTGTAGAATAAACTCTACTCTTATTCTGCTTAGATGAGTGATCCTCCCTAACACAGCGCAGCTGTGCTGAATCAGGCCCTGCCCTTTGAGATGAGTGCTTAGGGATTACCTCATAGCCCTCCTGATTGAACACACGTTTCCTCACTTCAGCTCCTCTAATGGCTGTTGGAAACCTGGTGCATTCTGGGACTGGTAGTCTTTTATGGCAAAATTCTGTTTTCATATTTCTACCAGAACTGACAGGTTGCTTGTTCAGAGTCACTTCACCTTTTCTATAGCTCCTTCCTGAGCTATGATAAGCTTCTTTATCACAAACTTCAATATTTTGGCCGTTATGGAGACTTGGTTGAAGGATGGTGACTTGCACTATTTGAGTCAGTCCTGTCCAATCCCCCCATTTTTGTTTTTTCTCTTCAAATAAACCTCAGTGAAGAGGAGATGGTGTTGCCCTCTTCTGCTCTGGCAAATATCAGTTTGGCATTTTTGTTGAGTGATGGCAAGTTTACCTGAAGCAGGGTGTATGAAATATAAATACCTGAAATGCAGGACTGTGTCGTGCATACATCAACAATCTCAGCGTCCTCGCCAAAATTTGCAGATAAGTGATATTGGGGTTTTTGTCCGGGTGAGTTTACCGGCTTATCCCCTTGACTGCAGTTTGATTAAAATGGACATTTTTTCTCCTTTGCTGTAGCTTTACGGATGGCAGCTTTGGCGAGAGGAAGTTTGTCCGACAAAAAAACTGTGAGTTTTGGGGACACACATTCCTTGTATTTGGTTCACTTTATTTTATTTCATTATATTTTGGAGCTTGGTGAACTGTTTTTTGGCTCGTGAGATTAGTTTTTGATGTTGAAATATCAGGGTAAGGTATTTCTTTGTTACCGGCTCATGCATTCCAATGCCCTTTTTACTCAGGTTGCTGGCAACCCTCCTTTGAATTTCTTACTTATATATCCTCCTCCTAAGTCTTCCTTGCAGGGCTGGCTCATCCACTAGTTGAGCTAGGTGGCCACCTAGGGTGGCTGACCTGGGTGGGCAGCTTTGTGCTGTCACTTCGTTGCCTGTGGCAGGCCATGTGCTTCAGCACACATGACCTGCCACTTCTGATCCACCTCTGACACGACTTACTGTTAGAGGGGGGTCAAAAGCGGTAGGCCATGTGTGCTGGAGCACATGGCCTGCTGTGGTCAACAAAGTGGCAGCACAAAGCCGCTGCGTTTAAAGTATTGCCGCTGCTGCCACCACCCGCCCCCTCCCCCTCAAGACTGAATCGGTGGCAGCAGTGGGCAGTGGCTCGATGTTGGGGGGTGGTAGAAACCCTTGGGCCAGCCCTGCTTGGATGAATGCTTCCAGGTGATTTTCTGCTGTTAGGTGACTAATGTATATGAAGACTCTCCGCAATCCAAGATGGAAAGAGAATTTCTTACAGTACTCGAATCTGATTTCTCTCCGCTTTCTACCCTCCCCACTTACCTTGCTGGTCAGTGCTTGAACTGTGGCTTTTTTTTTAAAGATGTAAACTCAATTAGTTTTTCTTATATTATTTCCTTGTCATGATCTGATCATAGGTTGGTGTCATTTAGTTTCTCACATAACTTATTGGATTTGCTTCCATGTCCCAGTAATTGGTTGTGTAGAAACTTAGCCAATCTTAATTTAGAATTTCTGCTCAATGGACTTCACTCTTCACTGTCTGTTGGTGAACCAGTTGATGCTAAGATCAAATCTTTGACCTCTACGCTAATCGAGGCACTTGACAAGCTTGCTCCCATTGTTGTGAACTCTCATGGAGTCTCAAAAACTCATCTGCTGTATACCTCTAAGATATGATTGGTAAAAAAGCAGGCTTACAGGGCTGAACGTGCTTGGAGGAAGTCACACTCTCCTACATCACTTTCTACAGTAGTTGTAGACATCTGCAATCTGCCTTGAGATCAAAGATTAGATCAGCCAAACATTTTTATATTAGTAATATCATTCATTCTCATGGAAATTGCCCTCACAAATTTTTTGGATTATGGCCTCTTTATGTCCTTCCCATGGGAGGAGGAATTCAGGGAACATTAGCCTACATTAGCCCAACATTAGCCCTTAAACTAGTTATTTTGTTGATAAAATCTTGGGCTTGTTAGCTTCAGGAAATGCTGCCTCTTGAATTATTACTAAGGGAAACATGCTGATGCTTCTTTCTTAAGCATTTGGGCACCTTGTGACTGGAGGGTTCACACTTACAATACCAATACAAAATCCAACATCCAGGTCCCATGCCATGTCTGATTAATAACTTCTCTAATAATCCACACAACCATCAAAACTAGCCAAGTCATTGCTCAAAAAACCTCAGCCTGTGTTCACTGAATTCTGGGTTTTAATCATGATCACTCCATGTAGGTTACCCTGATGCTTTCCTGAAAGGCCCACTGCTTTATAGCACTGAAACTGCTGCTATGTTTACATTTATAGTTTATTACAGGTTTTGATATATCACCCTATCACATCCTTTCAGGGCGGCGTACAATAAAACTATATAAATATAAGTCTGATAAAGGAGTGAGAGAGGAAAAGGAAATGGTAAGATTACAATACTTAGCGAAAGGAACGAGGAAAGGGAGGGGTAGCAGAGCCTGTCCCAGTCACAAGTCATCTATTTGGTTGATTGCAAGCTAGTTGAAACTAGTGGGCTTTAAGATTTTTCTTAATTTTTTAAAAATAATTCTTCTCTGAGGTACAATGATGGTGTTTCAGAGGTGAGGGGTTAGAAAGTAAAAGGAGTAGTTCAAGTTTCCCCAATGTCTTTTTGGGAGTGAGATGCAGTCAACCCCTGGGCCATATTTAAGACTTTTTCTCTATCCCCCCACCCCAAGATGTGAATGCTGCACTTGTAGCATTTTTATCCCCCGATGACCCAAGGAGTAGTCACCCAATAAGAGAATTGAACCCAGGTCAAGCAGTATGAGGAAGAGTTATGTGGAGCTGGTCTTACATACTGTACCACCACACTTACGTTTTTAGTCGTTTCTTGGCCTCTCTTGGTTTGCCAACAGTAATCATTTCTGACAGTTCTGGAAGAGCTTCCACCAGTGGTTGCATGTCTCCCACTACTGGTGTGGCTTTCCGCTTTGCCTGGGCTTTCTCTTCCTGATGGGCGAGCTTCAAAGCATCTATTTCTGGGTCAAACAAAAGACACATGACTAGCTAGCATTTTGATGCCCAATGGAGCAAATGGCACAGAAACATCCTGCTGTTTTCCTGTGGAAAATGACTTAGCAGCAGAGCAATCCTGCACTTCTCTTTCTCTAATTGTGTTTTCAGATACTAATGGAAGTTCTTGAAGCTGTTAAAATGTGTATCTGGTAAAAAGAGTCACTTTGCAGTAATCAGAGATGTGCGGACATTTGAACTGCATCAGTCAAGAAAACAAGGGGGCAGAGCAGGGTTGCTGACACAGCCTCTTCTGCATCACATCATCAAGAATCAAGTTATAACAACTAAGGTTCAATTCATAATTGTCAACACCAGCATCAACTCAGCCATTTAAAACCTGGAAAGAGTCCATGAATAATAGTTACTTAAGAGGGTTGAATGAATATCTTTTATGCTAGTCTGACTTCAAAAAGAAACTACTGAGGGGCTGATAAGGTAAATATGCTCATTGTTAGCCTATAATGAGGAATTTTATGGAAACATCTCCAAGGCAAAAAGATACATTATTAAAAACTTTTTCAAGCCCTATAAAAGAAACTGCTGAAATGGTGAACATAAGATTTACCAAAGCTCCATGAAACCCAGCATCCTGTTTCCAAAAGAGTGCCAATCTAGGTCAAAAGTGCTTGACAGGTAGATTTGATGCTTCTGATCCCAGGGATAAGTAGTGGATTTTCCCCAGTTCACTTTAATGATTTATTGATTTTTCCTCCAGGAACTTGTCCAAACCTTTCTTAAACCCATCTACAACATCTTCTGGCAAGGAATTCCAGAGCCTAATTACATCTTAAGTGAAAAAATATTTTCTCTGATTAGTCTTTAATGTAGTGGAGTAGCCGCCTAATGGTTAGAGTAGCAGGCTAGAACCAGGGAGTCCAAGGTTCAAATCCCACTGCTACCCCTTGTGATCTTCGGCAAGTCACTTAATCCTGCATTACCCCAAGTACAAATTTAAGATTGTAATCCCTCCGGGGACAGGAAAATATCTACAGTACCTGAGTAACTCACTTTGAACTTATGAGAAAAGGCATGAGCTAAATACAATTCCCTTTCCCTTACTCAGTAGCTGCATAGTGTCTCCCCTAGTCTTTGAACTTTCTGAAGTAGTAAAAAACCAATTCATGTTTACTTGTTCCACTCTACTCATTTTATACACCTGTATAATATCTACTACTACTACTACTAATTTGTATAAACTTTAAAGCCCTAGGGCCTGATATTCAAAGGCATTTACATGGTTTACAGACCTGTAAACAGTGTAAATGCTGAGAGAGATATTCAGCGGTAGTAACATGGTTAGCGCTGCTGAATATACCCAAATAATGCTGCTACACGCCCTGATGCTAACCGTGTAACATTGGGGTGTGTCATGGGCGTTCTGGGGCAAAGCGAAGGCGGCACCTGTTGCTAACCGGGCAGCACCAATATTAAACCACTGCCTGGTTAGCAACCTGAGGGTAAAGATAGGCATGGGAAAAGCTGACCTCTCTCTACCCATGGGCGCTAACCAGGCAGTGACTCAATATTGGCATTGCCGGTTAGTTTGTGTCGTGCGGCAGACCTAGATATTCAATGCTGGTGGCTGGATATGGCCCTGGCATTGAATATCCGGGGTTAAGGCTCAGCAGCGACAGCTATGCGCTTTAGAGATGCCTAACCATTGCAGATGAATATCAGGCCCCTAATCTTTTAAACGTTTCCTTGTCGGGTATCCTTTGATCTCCCTTATTTTGGTCACCCTTCTCTGTACTTTATGCAATTCCACTCTATTTTGCAGCAATATAAAACTTAGTAACAAATAATGCCATACAAGCAACATGCACATACCACATATTAAAAAACTGACAAAAATACATAAAAATATAAAAAACAAGCAACAAACAGTCAAAGGCAACAAGCTACCTTTTATTGCCGTAGATTAGTTAGCATTATTTTATTTTTTATTTAACATTTCTTATATACCACCTTTCATGATATCAAGGTGGTTTACATTGAACAAACTGAAATTACATTGAACAGGGCATTATAACTTGGAGACAACTATTTTACAGAGAACATGGGCAATGGAGGGTTAGGTGACTTGCCCAAGACCACAAGGAGCACCTGTGGGACTAGAAACCCCAGTCCTTCCAGCCCAAGGTTGCTGCCCTTTAGTGGGATTTGAACTACCAACCTTCCGGCCTGAGGTAACTTGTCCCAACCACTAGGCCACTCCTCCCTCATTATTTTATAAAAGACGCATGTACACACAGTATATATACACATATTTACACCTGAAGGTCAATATTCAAAGCCAGTGGCAAACATTTATTTTAAATGCTAGCCAGGGTGTTTAAAAAAAAAAAAAAAAGATATATTCAGCACTACTAGACATGGATAGTGCTAGACGCCAACAGCCACATGCACAGTGATCAGAGTGAATTTTTGGTGGCATTATCCATATAGTATCGCTAAAAATTCACAGACAAGGGATATATATTTGTAGAGACTACTTGGAATTTGCTGCACTGAAAGCATTGCACCATCCAGTGTTCCTACCAGTGCTGAGTAGAAGTAGAAAGAAAGGCATACACTTTTCTAAAAGCTGGGGAACTTCTGCTGCCAGTCAAATTCAAACTGGAAGGGGTGCCTCTAGTCAGGGAAAGCTCACTTCCTATAAAAAAAACTCAATTCAGGGGGGAGTATTTTTGGCCCCCAAGCCTTTGTACGTACCAAGTAATGTTCAATAGGTGGCTGCCCTACAGGGGCAAGTGCCTCTGCCACCCCTTACCAGAGGCAAACACCATGCAATGGAAGAAGATACGAATCATCCTGACCATCTCTGTCTTTATAAGGAATTACATAAAGCATACCAGTTTCAAGTCCATTCGGCAAAAAAGGATTTCTATTCACATCAGATAGCTACTGCTGCTTATTCTACTCGTAAGCTCTATTCTATTTTAGACTCTGTCTGAATGCTCCACAATGTCCCAGGATCATGTCCAGTCTTCTCTCCCATCTCCCTCAGCTCTGGCTGTCTTCTTTATAGACAAGATGCAACCTCTTAGGGCCAATTTTCATGACTGTCCTCCGCCCCTTTCTCCTTCTGGCTCACTATCCTTGGATTCTGTGAATCTTTCACTAGACCCATAGCTTACACTGTCTCAAACCTGATCCTCTTTCTCACAAATCTCTGCCACTGAACTTCTTAAGGTGCTAAATTCCTCCCATAAGACAACTTCGGTTACTGACCCAATCCCTTCTCCTTGGCTTTCTGCTCCCTCAATAGCATTGCTCCCATTTATTTTGTCCGTGG
Source organism: Ichthyophis bannanicus (assembly GCA_033557465.1). Classification (NCBI taxonomy): domain Eukaryota; kingdom Metazoa; phylum Chordata; class Amphibia; order Gymnophiona; family Ichthyophiidae; genus Ichthyophis; species Ichthyophis bannanicus. Next base: position 604,794,767 of record CM066036.1, on the reverse strand, counting down.
ATCAATAGCAGCTTATCCCATGGTGTCTTTTCCCTCTTGTGGAAACATACTATTGTCAGGCCCATACTTAAAAATCCCTCTGCTGACCTCTCTGACATTTCCCAATATTGTCCAGTGTCTATCGTACCTTTCATCTCCAAACTGTTGGAAAAATTGTCTTTGCCTTCAGCTCACCTCCCACTTATCTACTCATGCTTTTCACCCTTGACAGTCAGGTTTCCATCAGGGCCATAGTATGGAAACTATCCTATTTCTTATTAGCAAGCTTCCTCAACCTCATGATTGGGGGAATATTTCGGTGGTGGTTTCTCTTGATTTTTCAGCTGTTTTTGATCTCGATCATGTCACCCTTCTTTCTCATCTTCGGGATTTGGGTTTAAGTGGTGTGGTGCTTAGGTAGTTCCATTCTTACCTTTCCCAATGTACTTTTTTCAGTGGACACAGGGATTTCTACTTCTGTTTTCCCTTCCCTGTGGTGTTCTACAGAGTTCTAGCCCCTCTGTTTAATATCTTTTTGGTCCCTTTAGCTCTCACTAGTCAGCAGCACGTCATCTCTTTACACTTTTATGCGGATGATATTTTAATTCTTTATACAAACTCCCTCACTCCAGATTTCACCCCTTTTAATGATTGTCTGTTTAGCATCTCAGTGGCTCTGAATAACTTTCTTAGTCTGAATCCTGCCAAATCCTCTACTCTCTGGATCACGTTTGGCAGTCCCTCACCTTCCTTAGCTCTTTTGCTTCCTAGTAGTCTTATCCCTTTGGTCGAATCTATGCGTTACTTGGGGGCTATCCTTGACTTCTCCCTATCCTTTCATTCACACATTACTTCAGTTGTTCGCCATTCATTCTCTTTTTGTCGGATTTGTGCTGTTCGTCCCTTTCTTTTCCCTTGCTAACTACTCTGCTTCTTTCCCTGGTAATTTCTAAACTAGATTATTGTAATATCTACTTAGGTCTTTCTCAATCCCAGATGCAAATATTACAATTTATACAAAATACAGCAGTATGTATCCTTTCCTATGCACCCCGGTTCAAGCACATCACCCCTCTTTGTTGCATCATCACTGGCTCACCATTAAATTCCGTTCACAATTTAAGCTTCTTACAATAGTTTATCGAACCCTTTATGCTGGTATCCCTCAGTATCTCTCTGATTTGTTACTTCCCCTATTCAACTCACTACCTCCTCCGTAATACTCATATCCATCATTTACATCAAGCAAGACTAGTCTACCCGTTCGTCTGCCTTTTATTTCCTGGCCCCTGCATTATGGAACTCACTTCCCTCTACTATCCAAATGGACTTTCATTTTCCTCCTTCAAAACCCTGTTAAAAACACATTTGTTTAACATTGCTTATGATTTTCCCATTACTTGATTTATTGAGTCTCCTTTTGTCTATTTTCTGTTTGTAGTATGAATAATGTTATTCTTTCCTATTTTAATGGAGTTCTTTTCTTATTTCTTGTTTTCTTGTATATTTAGACTTGTTTGTACACTGCTCTGTTGAGACCCCTTGAAGGGCAGTTTATCAAATATAATAAACCATAACCAAGAAAATAGAGAGGGTTAGAGCCACTGCAGCTAGCAGAAAAGCTCAGCCTGAAGTAAGGCCCCTGACAAGTGCCTGCAACAGTCCACCGGGCATGAGGACAGAGAAACAGCCAAATCACAGAAGAGAAGATACTAGTATCAACTTCTTCCAAAGGTTCTAGTGCAAAGGGAAATGTGAGGTTTGAGCCACTGAGCAACAAGTACTCAGGAAAGAGACCGAGCCAGGGAAAAAGAGAACCAAAGAAGTGATGCAATTAACTGGTCAAGTATGCACATATCAAGTGGTGCCTAAGGAAAAGAGGCAGAACTAAATGTCCTCAACTAGAAGGACTGGGACAACAAAAGATGCTCCAATCCACTGCTAAAAAGAGAATACTTAAATGCTGCCAAATGTTAACAATGATTATGTTTTCTCAGTGACCCTACTACTATTAAACATTTATATAGTGCTACAAGGAAAATGCAGCACTGTACAGATACATATAAAAACGGTTCCTACTCCTCAGAGCTTACAATCTAATGAAGAGAGACAGTACAATAGAACCTTCTAGAACCTTCCCTAGCCCTATCCCCTTATATCCTCTCTCTTTTCAACACAAGTCTATCCTCTGGTTCTTTTCCCTCCACTTGGAAGCATGCAATAGTCCGCCCCATCTTGAAATCTCACTCCTCTGATCCTTCCATTCTTTCTAACTGGCGCCCCGTTTCAAACCTATCCTTTCTGTCAAAACTCCTCGAGAAATTGGTTTTCTCTCAACTTTCCTCCCATCTTGAACTTTCTCTCTCTCTTCACCCCCGTCAATCAGGTTTCCGCCCTGGCTATAGCACTGAATCTGTCCTTCTTTCCCTTCTCAATGATCTTCACATTGCTCACGACCGCGGTCTTATCACCTTGGCTGTTTCTCTCGATCTATCTGCGGCTTTTGACTTAGTGGATCATCACACCCTTCTTTTCCATCTTCAGGAAGCCGGTCTTTCGGGTATGGTTCTCCGGTGGTTTCACTCATTTCTATCCTGTCGCTCCTTTTCTGTTGTCACTGCGTCTTCCTCTTCTGCCCTTACCCCCTATCCTGTGGTGTTCCCCAAGGGTCTGTTCTCGCCCCACTTCTCTTCAATATTTTTCTAGCCCCTCTTGCTCTTTTAGTCCAACAGTTTAGCATTTCTGCATATTATTATGCAGATGACATCATTCTTCTCCACCACACTGATTCCTTTCCCCTGATATTTCCCCTCTTAACCTCTGTCTCACTGCTGTGATGTCCTGGTTCTCTTCTAATTTTCTACATGTTAACCCGGCGAAATCCTTTGCAATCTGGTTCACTTTTGGCAGCCCCTCCCCTACCTGTGCTCCTTCTCTGTCCTCCCAGCCTATCCCCCTGGTCTCATCACTCCGATACTTAGGTGTTGTTCTTGACTCTGCCCTTACTTTCAAAGACCACATCTCCTCAATTGTTCAGCGCTCTTCTTCTCTCTCCGACAACTCAGAGCAGTCCGTCCCTTCCTCTCTACTCCTGCCCTAACCACCCTCCTGCTTACCCTTGTACTGTCTCATCTTGATTATTGTAATGTCTCTTTTGCCGGCCTACCCAAGTCCCAATTGTTTCATCTCCAACGCATCCAAAATGCTGCCATCCATCTGTTGACCCATGCATCACGCTTCGATCACGTTACACCCCTTCTCTATCAGCATCACTGGTTACCCATCTCATTCCGCATTCAGTATAAACTTCTAATCTTTGCACACAGAGTAATCCATACTGGCACTCCTCTCTACCTGGCGAATCAGATACAATTCCATACCTCTCACCGTCTCCTCCGCTCCGTACACATCAATCGCATGGTCCTTCCCTCCCCCGCACAAGCTCGTTTAGAACAAACCCGCTCCTCTGCTTTCTATTTCTTGGTTCCGAGCCTCTGGAACTCGCTCCCCCCCTCCCTCCGTGCAGAAGACGCATATCAAACATTCAAAGCCCAGCTCAAAACCCACCTTTTCTGCCTTGCGTTTGATCCTCCTCCCTAGCCTACCCTCCCCCCTCCTCTCTACTATGTTCTCTTATGAAATGTATGTCCCCCCCTTCCCTTCCTCTCTTGATAGTACACGAGCATTACTATTTTCTGTTTAATTTTATTCTCCGTTCTCAGCTCCTCTTTTCTTTCTCTCCTCTCCTTTTCTTATAATTGAAGGCGTTCTTTTCTTTTTCTGCAGCCAAGTGCTTGTTTTAATTAACTTGCCCGATTTTAATTATTGTAAACCGCTCAGATGCCTACGGTATTGAGCGGTATAACAAGTTTTAATAAATCTAAATCTAAATCTAACAAGGGTACAAACAGAAAAAGGTAAGGAGAAACAAGGAGAACAAGGGATTAGGATCCAAAAGTAGCCTCAAAAAGATGAGCCTTTAACGGATTTAAAAAGAGGGAGAGAAGAAAACTGACAGATTCAGGTAGTTTGTTCCAGGCATAGGGAGAAGCAAGATGAAAGGATTGAAGTCTGGAGTTGGCAATGGAAGAGAAGGACATAGAGAGAAGCCAGAGAAAGAGAAGAGTTCACAAGGAGAGGTATAGGAAGAAAGGAGGGAGGAAAGGTAGTGAGGAGAGTAGAATGAATGCATTTATAGGTTAGAAGGAGAAGTTTGAATTGGATACAGAAACGGAAGGGGAGTCAATGAAGTGATTTAAGAAGATGAGTTATATGAGTGTATCGGGGCTGGCGGAAGATTAGGCGCACAGCAGAGTTCTGAATAAATTGAAAGGGAGAGAGATGGAGGCCAACAAGGAAGAGGTTGCAATAGTTGAGACGGGAGGAGACTAAAGAGTGGATATGTTTTAAGTAAATCCTTGGTTCAGAACACAAACCTCTGGTCTGGACTCCATTTATTGAGAAGGGTGAAAGTGTGCGTCAAGTGCCTAAAATTAAATATTGGTTGCTAAGGATAATCCAGGCTGGAGGATCCAAGATGGACACAACTTGGCTGAGCTGCGATGTTTTGTCACAAACCTCTTACCATACTGTATTTCTGGTTTTCAGTTTTCTTCTACGATGGTGTTTTACCACGATTTATGATGAAAAAGAAAAGAGAAAACTTTTTTTGTCAGAGGCCCACCAGTCTTCCATATTCCCGTTCCTCGTGAAATGGGATTCTTTGGGGGACAACCCTGGAACTCCGGGTGTGGCTAAAGCTGCAACAGACCTTTCACCCAGAATGACTCCAGTCCCCAGTCCTGAATTGCTACAGGCAGCTAAGCTGCTTCGAACTGGGAGCAGCACACTGGAGATTTTGCAGAGCTCCCCTCCTTCAGTACTTGGGCTAACTGGTTGTTCCGAGTCAGAAGAAGAACTTATTTTGCTCACTCAATCATGTGAAGAGGAGAAGTCTTGTTTTTTGGTGTCTCGACAGCTTTCACTTCAGGGGAAAACTTCATGTCCACAGGATTTTTCTGCTGATCCTGGTAGGTCCTCTGGTCTTCTTCAGGAAGTACTGTTCCCATTCATCCTTCTGCTACTATTCTGGGCAAGAAATCACCTCTCTAACTTCACAAAATAGAATCTTACCATTGAATACGAAGCCTTTAAGTGGTCTAGCTTTGGGGAAAATGGAAAGGGTTTCGCTTTTGTCCAAGGAAACATCTTTGAACGCCATTGTTCGTTCTATGCCAGTAGACATTGAATCCAACCAGAATAAAGGTTCTACTTTAATTACCTTGGAAGTTCTTTCCCAGCAAGGCCATTTTTTTTGTCTCTGCAAAATACTCTGTTCAGTTGATTTTGCAAGCCTTTGCTTGGCTGGAGTCAGTTGTTGTTGTTAAGTGCCGTCGAGTCGGAGTCGACTCATGGCGACCCTCTGGATAGCTATCCTAAATTGTGTTCGGTCTTCAGTCAGGCGGCTCATTGTTGACAGACTGGTACCCGTAGCTGCTGTTATTGTATCGATCCATCTCATTGCTGGCCTTCCTCTTTTGCGTTGACCTTCTATCTTGCCAAGCATAATGTCTTTCTCTAATGATCTCTCTCTTCGCATGATGTGTCCAAAGTATGAAAGTCGAAGTCTTGTCATCTGAGCTTCTAAAGAAAGCTTAGATTTGATCTCCTCTAGTACCGACTGGTTTGTTCTTCGGGCAGTCCATGGTATACACAGTATTCGCCGCCAGCACCATAATTCAAAGGCATCAATTTTCTTCCTGTCTATCTTTTTCACTGTCCAGCTTTCACATCCATATGATGTTATTGAAAATACCATGGCTTGAACAAGTCGAATCTTTGTATGGAGAGAGACATCTCTGCTCTTGAGAATCTTATCTAGGTCTTTCATAGCCATTCTGCCAAGAGCAATGCGTCGTCTGATTTCTTGACTGCTTGTTGCTTCTTTATTGATAGTTGATCCTAGTAGGTTAAAGTTGTTCACAATTTCAATTTCTTCTCCTTCAACGATGAACCTGTTGATTATGCCAGTTGTCATGATCTTTTTGTCTTCTTTACATTAAGGTGCAGGCCCATTTTGAGACTATGTTCTTTGATTGTGAGAAGCAAATGTTTCAGATCATCTTCACTTCCAGCCAGTAATGTGGTATCATCAGCATAGCGAAGGTTGTTGATGAGTCTTCCACCAATCTTCACACCTCTGTTGTCTTCATACAATCCTGCTTCTCTGATGATTTGTTCTGCATATAAATTAAACAGGTAGGGGGAAAGTATGCAGCCTTGTCTTACACCTTTGCTTATTTTAAACCATTCTGTTTCTCCTTGTTCCGTTCGAACTGTTGCTTCTTGATCAATGTACAGAGTCAGTGGTGCTTACAAAAATTGAGTTGCAGCATAATGCTGTTAAGTTTGCGTAGAGAATCAAATATTGTAAGAAATCAGTAGAACAAGTAGAAAAAAAAGATGGTGGCACTTGAATCTGCTGTCTCTGCTGTACAGGAAAATTACTATGACGTTGCCAAGGCTATGTCTCATTGATTAGAAAATATTGAAAATATGGCCAGGAGGAAGACAGACTACCTAATCTTCCTATGGTGGCTACAATTACTCCTAAGGACATGTTTTGTAGCTATTTAAAGGAGACTTTGGAGGGCCCTGGACTCTGCTATTCCACCTGTTGTGTATGCTATTTACCTACTAGGATTTTGCCTGCAAAAGGCTCTAAGTTATTTAATGTTAATGCCCAGAAGAGTTGGAGGGGGGTCGAAAATTTCTTTAAATGATTCCTTAGCATCATTGCCTGCGGATTTAGAATGTGCTACTTTGTTACTTTTCTTATTGAGTCTGATGAGGATTGGTTGTTTAAAATTTTCTTTTCTAAATAAGATTGTAAATTTATTGGTCAAATTGTGCGAATATATCCCGACTTAGCATGAGAAACCCAAAATCATAGGATAAAGTTTCTTGCAGTTAGATCTCAGGTCTTAGGGCTAGGGGCCACGTTTATAGTTCAATATCCTTGTAGATGCAGGGTGTCCTACCAGGGCCAAGTCTTTTTTTTTTTTTACTAAACCAGAACAACTGTCTGATTTTGTAAGTGCTCAGTCACAAGATTTGGAAATGGATGAAGATGATTGTTTGTCTAATCCAGTTTAGTTTTCTGATATTTAATGTAGTTGTAACCTGGCTTAAGGAACAAGTAGTTTGCTTAGTTGTTATTTTTCTATTACTTAGTTTTTAATTTTCTTCTTGGATCTTTGATTGTTGATATATATTTTCTGATTTGTCTTTATTTTGTACCATTGGATTTTCAACTCAGGATTAATAAAATATGAAATGTCCCCCCCCCCAAAAAAAATTGTTTGCCACTAAGTCATAATTCCTCCCCTCAAATCCGAACCCTGATATTTTCAGACCAAGAGTGAACCTCTGGCTAAAAGCTCTTGGATCTGGTGCACTTCCCTTGTGTGCCTAGCAATTACATAGCCTGGTCCACAGAGAAAGGGGGGGGGGGTTACATATGTTTAGTCATAGCCACTAAACATACAAATCCCTTTGGCTTAGATCTTTAGGTTGATCATTCAGGAAGAATCCCCTAAAGAAATCTCAACATAAACTGATCAGACTAGCATTTGAATGAGTACCCTTCAAAACAGAGCACCTCCATGCTGTTTGTGATCTAAGGAGACAAACACTAGGTCCTGCAACTATTGAAAGAGCCCCAAAGACATGGCCCTTAAACATACAGTTGTGGATTGTGTGTGAAGATTTTGTGTTATAAGAGCAGTGGTTGGTTGGGTATTTAGTACAGCTCTTACACAGCTATTTAGTTAGTGTGACCTTAAACATACAGACCATCTAAATGGAAATTGGAATCATCCAAAATCAACAGAAATTTTCAGCTCAGTGCCAGCATTAGTTCTTTTAAGTTACCCAAATTATATTGATCCAACCTTGGAAGTCAAAGTGGTAATCTATCTGTTGGACTGGGACCCAAGTTTCATGTTCAAATCATCTTTAATAGTAAAGTCAAGCACAAACTATGTACAACCAATCACCATCCCTGCAAACAGCAAATGCAAACATGGTTTATGGTTTATGCATTTGATATACCGCCCTTTACTTACACGAGATGATATAGGTGTCCAAATATAGTCAGAGTGTAACATAAGGAGTACAAAGGTCGTAAAACAGCAGCAACCAAATATACCAGTTTTTAATGTTTTTTTTGCCTATACATCCCCACACCTCCTCCCCCAACCAAAAAGCAAGTTTTAAAAGCCAACATTCAAAGCCAATTATAGAGAACTGCAAATGTACCAGAGAGAGATCGCATCAAGAAATGTCACCCACTCTTTCCACCACTTTTCCATGTCTAACTTGATTCACTAGATGGCAATGTGATGAACATAATTGTGACAAAGCTACTCTGTATTTGAACTTTCATCTAGGGGTAAATCATTAATAACCACCAACTTATTCTGAACTGATCTTGTATAGAAAAGCAAACATGGCAGAACTTCTCTTATCAGCTGCTCCATTCCTAACTCAGTATTTGTGGCATTTTAGCAGAAATAACACATTTTTTAAATTAGAGAGGGTTGAAACCAGGGCACCTGGTCTCCCAGACTTCCTCAATTTATAGCAACACCATCCTTGAAGTCTTGTAATAGGCCAGTAATCTACAATACTGGATACCAATTCTTAAACACATTGCTCCAATAACCTAATGTTTCTCAAGCCAGTCCTGGTGTACCCCTAGACAGTCTGGCTTTCACGGTTATACACAATGAACATGCATGACAGAGTTGCATGCATTGCCTCCATTGCCTGCCAGTACTGCGGGATTACCGCTAGGGGTCAGTGGCACCATTTTGAAAGTGATTTCAATATGCCGGATGTGGATTGGCACATCCCTGTTGCAGTGCCATCTAGAAGTAAAGAGATCCTGGATTCTCTACAGAGAGAACTATTCAGGCAACTAGTAACAGAACCCACACGTGAAAAATAGTAGGCAAAAATGAAAGGGGATAATTTAAGGGCAACGAACTTTTTCGTTAGACAGGTAAATAAATGTAAAAGGAAAAGGAGTCCGCTATGGTTCTCAAAAGAAATAGCTGAAAAGGTGAAGAAAAAGAGGGAGGTCTTCATGAAATATAAGAGATCACAGAGAGGAAGACAGGCATCTATATTTGGAAAAACTTAGGGAAACTAGCAAAGTAGTCAGGAAAACAAAGATGCAAAAAATAGAAGAAATACCCAATGCAATAAAATGCAGGGACAAGACGTTTTTCAGATATGTTAGTGAGAGGAGGAAGGGAAAAAGTGGTATTGTCAGACTCAAGGGTGAAGACTAGGAATATATAGAAACTGAGATGGATAAAACAGAATTGCTTAACAAATCTTTATTTTCTGGGTTCACAGATGAAGGGCCAGGAACAGGACCTCAGAAAACACCCACAATTGGGAGCAGAAGTAATGGAGGATCTCAAACTATTTTCAAAAGACTGTTCATGAGGAACTAGCTAAACAAAAGATAGACAAAGCAATGGGTCCAAATGGGATACATCCAATACTACTGAGGGAACTTGGGAACATTCTAGCGGCTCCACTGTGACCTTTTCAATGCTTCTTTGGAGTCAGGAGTGGTGTCAGAGGACTGAAAAAAGGCACATGCGGTCCCTTTACAGAAAAGCAGATGTAAGGATGACATTGGGAACTACAGGCCAGTTAGTCTAACCTCTGTGGTTAGTAAATTATTGGAAAGGCTACTAAAAGAGAGAACAATAAGGTTTCTGGAGTCCAATGGATTGCAGGATCCAAGACAGCATGGATTCACCAGAGGCAGATCTTGTCCGACAAATCTGATAGATTTCTTTAACTGGGTGACCAGGGAGGTGGACTGAAGGACAGCACTAGTTGTGGTGTTCTAAGATTTCAGTAAAACCTTTGATATTGTTCCGAACAGGCAACTTATAAACAAACTGAGCACCCTAAGGATGGATCCTAAAGTTACTTATTGGGTTAGAAATTGGTTGAGTGAGAGGCGACAAAGGATACAGATAAATGGTGCCCACTCTGAGGAGGAGGTGGTTACCAGTGGTGTGCCGCAGGAATCTGTCCTTGGTCCGATTCTTTTTAACATCTTTGTTAATGATATTGCGGAAGGGCTGTCGGGTAAGCTTTGCTTGTTTGCGGATGATACCAAAATCTGCAGTAGAGTAGACACTCAGGAAGGATGGACCCTAAAGTGACTGACTGACTGGGTTAGAAATTGTTTGAGTGGGAGGTGACAAAGAGTACAGGTAAATGGAGCTCACTCTGAGGAGAAGGATTTTACCAGTAGTGTGCTGTAGGGATCTGTCTTTGGTCCTATTATTTTTAACATTTTTGTGAGTGATATTGTAAATGGGCTGTCAGGGAAGGTTTGCCTCTTTGCGGATGATACCAAAATCTGTAATAGAGTAGACACCCAGGAAGGAGTAGATAACATGAGGAGGGATCTAGCTAAGCTTGAAGAAAGGTCCAGAATTTGGCAGTTGAAATTTAATGCTAACAAATGTGGGGTCATGCACTTGGCTGCAAAAATCCAAAGGAGCGGTACAGTGTAGGGGTACTTCTGTCAATGAAAGAAGAGCGGGACCTGGGTGTAATTGTGTCTGACCATTTTAAAGTAGCAAAACAGGTAGAAAAGATGACTGAGAAAGCCAGAAGTATGCTTGGGTGTATAGGGAGAGGAATGGCCAGCACAAAAAAAGGAGGTGATAATGCCTCTGTATAAGTCTCTTGGGCGACCTCATTTGGAATATTGTGTGCAATTCCAGAGACCGCACTTTCAAAAGGATATAAATAGGTTGGAGTTGGTGCAGAGGGTGGCTATTAAAATGGTTAGTGGTCTTCATTATGAAGCATGAAGACAGACTTAAATATCTTAATATGTATACTTTACAGGAAAGGAGGGATAGGGGAGATATGATGGAGACATTTAAATACCTCCATGGCATAAGTATGGTTCGTAAACCCTAGGGTACTCTATGTTTTTTTTTTTATTGGAGGCGTTGGCCCTCTGTCTCTTTGTGTTTTAGAGTTCCTGGTTTCTTCCTTTTCCCTGTGTGGTCTGGTTCGTTAGTATACCCCCCTTACTTTTCGAGGGTATAGAGGTTATTAGTGGGGATGTTGGGGAAGGGGGAGGGGGGTTGGAGTATGGAGGGAGTGGGTAGGGCGCTTTTAGGAGATTCTTGGGGAATAGGGTGGGGGAGGGGGGAAGAAGGGGGAAAAAACCCCCCAAAACAAAACAAAAAAACCCCCAGGCTTTGTTGATATCATGTTTTCTGATTGTGGTTTATGCATTGGTTTTCTTATTTCTGTTTTTTGTATGTAGCATATTTGGCTATCACTTGTTGTACTTGTATGCTGCCTTTAAATAAAAAAAAAATACCTCCATGGCATAAATGTACAATTGAAGGCAAGCTCTGCTATGATGGGACATAGGATGAGGGCGAAAGGGGATAGACTCAGGAATAATATGCGGAAATATTTCTTTACGGAAAGAGTCGTAGATGCATGGAATAGTCTCCCAGTGGAGGTGGTAGAGACGAGGATATTATCTGAATTCAAAACAGCATGGGACAAACACAGAGGGTCTCTAAAGGAAAAAAGGGAAGTATTGTAATTGATATGGAAGGGCAGACTAGATAGGCCAATGTGGTCTTTCTGCCATCATGTTTCTATATTTTGAAGTGCTTCCTCGTGCTGAGCAGAAGCAAATGGACCTTGCTCCTGGCTCCTACTATACACCTAATGAGATCTGTACCCCCAGGGGTGCCTGCTGGGGGGTTACAGTCTTCCTGTTTGCTTGGGGAGCCTTTGGGGAGAGGGAGGTTTCTGTCTTGGGTGGGAGGGAGGGAGTTGGGATCAGATGGATGCCAGTGGCGGTTGTTCATATAAACTCAGGGACAGCTTGGGGGGGGGGGGGGGGCGGTGCTTGCTGTCAGGGATATGGTGGAGGGCTGGACCTGTGAGTCTGCACCAGTATGCCATCTGTGCTGGTGTAGCAATCTTAGGAGGCTGCTCCCACATCTAGGTAGGGGGATCTTCCATGTTTTCTTTAACATGTGCAGCTCCCTGAAACCACTGCTTATGCCAGGTACCTGTGCAGCTATTTTACAAGAGGCTCTACATTTGGCAGAACATCTTGTAAAATACTGTCCTAATTCTCCATGTCCTAGGATGGATGTGGGAATTCCCTATGTCCTTTTTAAATGGCACATAACATCTGACATTCCGGTAGGGCATTTGCCTTGAATGCAGAATAAATACCAAATCCAAAGAGGCCACCCACTGAGCTAGCAATTACCTGGCATATAAAAAGAAGTGTAATACAGCAAATCTCCCACACAGCAAAGCACAGAAGTCACTTTATAAAGCTAGATATCCAGCAGCCTTAATCCATCCTCCATATAATCTTTAGTTAAGACTTTAAAAGAGCTTGGGTTTTCTGCTGTTCCACAAGAATTTAGTAAGCAGTTTATTGTACTTAAGGAACTTTCTTTTATGCATAACAATTGGAAATTGCTGTATCATGTAAATCAGCAGGAAAATTCAGTAATTTTGAACAAATATATTTTACTACTTAATGATAAAGACCAATTCTCCCACGTTCCTAAGTGTTGTTTTGTTTTGCCTAAGAGGAGATTCATAGAAACGTAGAAACATGACGGCAGAAAAACACCATATCACCTATCTAGTCTGCCCTTCCCTATCAACTACTATAGTCCCTTTTATCCCTTTAGAGATTTTCTGTTTCTCCCCCACAATTTCTTGAATTCAGGTGGAGGCCAACTCTAATTTGTGCGTCCCTGGGTCATCCGAACATCCAGATGGCCCAGGGATGCATCCGATGGCTAGATGCCCCCGTGGGAGCAGAATTATGGCATAAGGCCGGGACATCCAGGACATGCCCCCATTCAGGAACCCCAGACATCCCGGCATTTACCAGACTAGTCCAGCCTGACTCCTGCATAAAGCAGCGGTGGTATGGTGTCATGTTGCCATGCCACAGTGGCTCCATGCAGGAGCTGCAATCACTGGTCGGCACAAATTCTCCTTTTCCCGCAGCCCGACCCCCGATCTGGCCTGCCATGGCCAGGGTTGGGCTGCAGGGTACCCCATTCACCTGCCTTTTGTTGCCCAGCCCAGCATCCCCTGAGGTCCAGGGGGACTTATTCCATGCATCTAGCACTTTTTCCGTAAGGAAATATTTCCACATATTTGAGTCTATCCCCTTTCACCTTCATCCTATGCTCCCTCATTACAGAGCTTTCTTTCAATTGAAAGAGGATCTCCTCCTGTGCATTTATGCCATGGAAGTATTTAAACATCTAACACAAGGAGCAAGAGTGATGATGACACAATGGCTTTTATTGGTAATCCCCAATGCGTTTCGGCAGATTGCCTTCCTCAGGGGGTTAAAATGACTTACAAACATATAGTAAAAACATATTAAAACCATAGCAAACACTTTATAAAAAAGAAACAGTCAAACAGAAACCAATTGAAGCTAACCGGGCATGGTGTTAAAAATTAGCATTTCCATATCTTGTGACACTCAAATTCAATAAATAAATAAATAAATTATTAAAAGAATATAAATAATTAAAAACATATAGAATAAATACATACAAAATATTAATGAGCATAACCATACTCAATAACTATAAGTGCATTATGTGATCAACAACACAGTATAGACATAAGACAGTTGCACAATAGTAATGAAGACGTTTAAAAACACAGGGCAGAAGGAGACATAAAACCAATAAGTAGATAAGGAAAACTTAAGACTAGGCCATGTCAGAGAACATTCAAAAAAAGGGGGGGATAAATAATGAAAAAGGAAAGGAAAATAAATATAATCATGATCAATACTCACTCAACAAATACCATCAGCAGGTCATCAAATAATGAAGTTAAAAAAGGGGCAAACAGCCAGAATCTCAACTGTAAAATATCCTGATAAAAATACAATAAAAAGAGATGACATGTCTCAAAACAAGCTTAGAACTGTGGGAAATAAAGTAGGTGTTTAAACCATACTATATAATAGAGGATTATGTAATAGTGAATTAACGCAGTGCTATCGCTACGATGTTGGAAAACAACATAGGATAGATTGCTGTCATAACCATATTGGAAATACTACATAAAAGCTATAAAGGACTAGGACATTCATGAGGTAAAAATGTATAAATAAGGACTTAAAACTAATGTTAATAATCAGATCAAAGAAGATACTCACTATACCAGAGGGAATGTTTAAAATATGTATGTGATCCTGTGATGGAGATTATAGCGCCGTCGCAGCTATATGTTAGAAAACTGAATATCTGGGGAGAGGAAAAGTTATAAAGGGGATATAAATGTTGGAACTAGCATTTGCTCAGGGAGAGAAGCCATACAGAGAACCAACACTTAATACAACTAAAATAGAGCACTGTATGGAGGGAAATGTTAGTTAAACCTTGGCTCAACGAGTCATGTCCCCACCGGTATTAAAAAATGGCACAAAACAATAAAGCCATACATCAATTGTGAGGTTAATGTAGAATTTCAAAAATAACTGCTGAAAACCGGACAGTAGTTCAGAAAAACCGCTTCTAGAAATCTAAAAATAATAGCGGATCAAACCGTGTAGCCACAAGTGTGTTAAAACAGCAAGAAGTCAGTTGTAACATCTGATGAAAAGGTGATAGCATTAAATTGCAGAATCGGATGCTAAAACTGATACCTATTTAAAAGGAGGAGCCATACAAAGACCCACCCGTTTTTATACGAAATAGAACTGCTCAAATTGTACAAGTAAAAAGGAAAGGAAAGAATTACTCTCTGAGCCTCGACGGGACAAACCAGGAACCCAATGGTGTATAAGAACACCATATAGAAACATAGAAACATGATGACAGAAAAAGACCACAAGGCCCATCTAGTCTGTCCTTCCATAACAACAACTACAACAGTCCACTTTCTACCTTTAGAGATCCTCTGTGTTGGTCCCATGCTTTTTTGAATTCAGTTACTGTCCTCATCTCTACCACCTCCACTGGGAGACTATTCCATGGATCCACTACTCTTTCCGTAAAGAAATATTTCCGCATATCACTCCTGAATCTATCTCCCTTCACCCTCATCCCATGTCCCCTCGTAGCAGAACTTGCTTTCAATTGAAAGAGGCTCTCTCCCTGAACATTTATGCCACGGAGGTATTTAAACATCTCAATCATATCACCTCTATCCCGCCTTTCCTCTAAGGTGTACATATTAAGATCCTTAAGTCTGTCCTCATATGCTTTATAATGAAGCCCATTAATCATTTTAGTAGCAACCCTCTGCACCGACTCCATCCTGTTCACATCCTTTTGAAGGTGCGGTCTCCAGAATTGCACACCATACTCCAAATGAGGTCGCACCAAAGACTTATACAGAGGTATTATCACCTCCTTTTTTCTGCTAGCCATTCCTCTCCGTATGCACCCAAGCATCCTTCTAGCTTTTGCCGTCGCCTTTTCTACCTGTTTAGCTACTTTAAGATCATCAGACACAACCATGCCTAGGTCCCGCTCTTCTTTAGTGGACAAAAGTACTTCACCTCCTATACTGTATTGCTCCCTTGGATTGCTGCAGCCCAAATGCATGACCTTACATTTTTTAACATTAAATCGCAGCTGCCAAATTCTAGACCCTTCTTCAAGCTTAGCTAGATCCCTCCTCATGTTATCCACACCTTCCTGGGTGTCTACTCTATTACAGATTTTAGTATCATCCGCAAAGAGGCAAACCTTACCCGACAGCCCTTCCGCTATATCACTAACAAAGATGTTAAAAAGAATCGGACCAAGGACAGATCCCTGGGGCACACCACTGGTAACATCCTTCTCCTCAGAGTGAGCTCCATTTACTTGTACTCTTTGTCGCCTCCCACCCAACCAATTTCTAAGCCAAGCAGTAACTTTAGGGTCCATCCCTAGGGTGCCCAGTTTGTTTATAAGTCGCCTGTGAGGAACAGTGTCAAAGGCTTTACTGAAATCTAAATACACCACATCTAGAGCTCTCCCTCGGTCCAACTCCCTGGTCACCCAGTCAAAGAAATCGATCAGATTTGTCTGACAAGACCTGCCTCTGGTGAATCCATGCTGCCTCGGATCCTGTAATCCGCCGGACTCCAGAAACCTCACTATTTTCTCTTTCAGCAGCGTTTCCAATAATTTACTCACCACTGAAGTTAAACTAACCGGCCTGTAGTTTTCAACCACATCCTTACTTCCGCTTTTGTGTAAAGGCACCACACATGAGCCTCTCTCCAGTCCTTTGGCACCACTCCCGACTCCAACGAGGCATTGAAAAGGTCAGTCAGTGGAGTTGCTAGAACGTCCCCAAGTTCCCTCAGTATTCTAGGGTGTATCCCATCCGGTCCCATCGCTTTGTCTACTTTAAGTTGAGCTAGTTTCTCACGAACACAGTCTTCTGAAAATTGTTCAAGATGTCCCTCGCTTCTGTTCTTATTTGTGGGTGTTTTCTGAGGTCCTGCTCCTGGTTCTTCATCTGTGAACACAGAACAAAAATATTTGTTAAGCAATTCCGCTTTATCCTTATCAGCTTCTACATATTCCCCCCCTGCACCCTTGAGTCTGACAATACCACTTTTGCCCTTCCTCTTCTCACTAATATATCTGAAAAATGTCTTATCCCCCCATTTTATTGCATTGGCTATTTCCTCCTCCTTTTGAATCTTTGCCTTCTTGACTACTTTGCTAGCTTCTCTAAGTTTTTCCAAATACAGATGCCTGTCTTCCTCTCTCTGTGATCTCTTGTATTTCATGAAGGCCTCCCTCTTTTTCTTCACTTTTTCAGCTACTTCCTTCGAAAACCATAGCGGTCTCCTGTTCCTTTTGCCTTTATTTACCATTTTAACAAAAAGGTTGGTTGCCTTTAAAATACCCCCTTTCAGTTTTGCCCATTGTTTTTCTACATCCCCCAGCTGTTCCCATCCCACTAACGACTCCCTGAGGTATTGGCCCATCTTCGCAAAGTTAGTCTTCCTAAAGTCTAAGATCTTCACCTTGGAATGGATTCTAACAGCCCTAGTCCTAATACTGAACCACACCATCTGGTGATCACTGGATGCAAAATGATCTCCCACTACAACATCAGAAACACTCTCACCATTGGTAAGCACCAAGTCCAGTATGGCCCCTTCACGTGTGGGGTCTTTTACCAATTGCCTGAATAGTTCTCCCTGTAGAGAATCCAGGATCTCCTTACTTCTAGATGATACTGCAGCAGGAATGTGCCAATCAACATCTGGCATATTGAAATCTCCTAGTAGTAGCACTTCCCCTTTCCTAGCAATGCTGCGTATGTCTTCAATTAACTCTCTGTCCACCTCTTCCTCTTGTGAGGGAGGTCTGTATATCACACCAATGCAAATAGATTTCTCTTTCCCTCTTTCTAGTTTAACCCACAATGCCTCCTCTCTCCCTTTTAAGCTCTGTAATTCCAAAGCTTTAATAGTAGTTTTTACATATAGTGCCACTCCTCCTCCCCTTCTTCCTACCCTGTCCTTTCTGAATAAAGTATATGTTTAAAGTAACTATGAAAGATATGTCACGATGTTTAGATTAGATAAATAATATATCACATAACCCAGTTGAAAAAGCGAACCAAGGAGCTGAAGAAGTAAATAAACTTGACCTAGCAGAGTGACCTTCAGGGAAGCACGAACTCCAATAAAATGTTGTAAAAGCTTGGCTGATAGTGAAACTAGATTTTTGTAGACGCTGAGAAGCGCGCCAAAGGAAGGGGGCGTGGCCAAGATCAAATTACAGGACAGAAAAAAACACACCTCAGAGGCAATGTGTGTGCAGTAGGAACGAATCCTAGCATTGTCTATAGAGGCTGAGAGATGGACATTGTGTGTTAGACTGAACTGATGGTGTGAGGTAGTTACAAGGACACCTATCTGATAAACGTAATCCTAAATGAAAGAGAATGAAATACTTTTGGACTCCATGCAAATAAAAGATTTTTTAACACTCTGTTTATGAATTCAAAGCAAAATGAATTGATTAAATGTATCTAAAGGTAATGTAGCAATACGAGTGTAATCACAAGAACACTGATAGATCTATTTCTTGATTCAGTCCATTAGGTTCTAAACTGTTCAATTCATATATATATATCGTTGTTCTAATTTCAACAGTACTTTATTGATGTCTCCTCCTCTCCAGTTCGGCGTTACTGCTCTCAAGACTAAAAATTTCAGGTCACTAATAGTGTGATTCTTTTCTTTCCAGTGAGCCACCAGTGGTTTTTCTGGAATTCCTCTCTGTATGCAACTCCTATGCTCTATTATTCTAGTGCGTACCTGTCTTTTGGTCTTGCCTACATAGATTAAATTACATGGGCACACTATTAAATAGATCACGTGTTCTGTTTTACAATTAGAAAAAGTCTGTATATAGACCTTGTGATGTGAAACAGGGTGAACAAACACCTCCTTAGTTGTAATGACATGGGTACAGAGCAACTGCCGCACTTGAAGTGGCCTTTTAATTTCAGAATTGGTTTGCGAAACGGGAGGGTAGATGGTACTAATATGTTGGAAAGATTCGGATTGCGTTTATGCGCTACCATGACCACCTTATTTGCAAAGGGCAATAAAGGTGTAAGTAGATCCCATTGCTGCTTTAAAATATTGGTAATCTCTTTAGTATAGTTGGTGAAGGTCAGAGAACATACAATTCTGTCTTGTTTTTGGACGTTCCTTTTTTTGTAATAGTAGCCCCCTATCTGTAGTACTAGCCCTGTGATAGGCATCCTTAATGCAGCGCTTAGGATATCCACGTTGTTGGAATCTATATTTCATATCAGCAGCGTGTTTCTCAAAGTCTTTGTCCATGGTGCAAAGTCTCCTAACCCTGAGGAACTGGCCAACAGGTAAGTTGTTCTTTAAGGACGCATTGTGAAAACTATCATATTGTAAAAGTGTATTTCTGTCTGTAGGTTTGCGATATAGTTCTGTAAGAAATCCTGTTTCTCCTTTTTTTATCTTGATGTCCAAATACGCTATTTGATCACTACTGAACGTACCCTCAAATTGAAGGTTTGGATCTAGTGTGTTGAGCCAATCAAAAAAATCAAATAGCATGGGTTCAGTGCCGTCCCATATCACCAAGATATCATCAATATATCTTCTCCAAAGACGAATATTGGATTGAAATGGATGAAACTTAAGGTACTTCTTCTCAAAGTCTGCCACGTATAAATTGGCTATATTCGGGGCCATGGAGGACCCCATGGCCACACATTTAATTTGTTTGTAGAAGATCCCCTTAAATGCAAAATAGTTTTCAGTCATTGCTATGGAGGCCAGTTGTGTCAGAAAAAATGTTGGTGTACGAATAGGTTTAGTTCTCTGAATAAGGGTGTCAGCCAGAATCTCTAACGCCGCTTTTTGAGGAATGTTAGTATACAGAGAGTTGATATCTAAAGTTACTAATAATAATCTATCATGGTAATTTGGGAAATCCTGTAAGATTTTAATGTGTGTAGAATCTTGAACATAAGAATCTATCTTAATGACAAAGGGTCTTAGAAAAACATCAAGGAATTTAGATATGGGTTCGAGGAGCGATCCGATAGCGGAAACTATCGGGCGTCCTGGTGGATCACGGAGGGACTTGTGGATTTTGGGAATCATATATATTGTAGGGATAACTGGATGAGAGACCGTCAAAAAGGCTTTTTCTTTGAGTGTTAAATAACCTGCTTCATGTCCTATATATAGAGGTGTGTCAATCCGTTGTTGTATGAGTTGCGTAGGATCATCATAACTTTTTTGGTAAAATTGGGTGTCATTGAGTTGGCGCAAAACTTCAGTGACATAGGATGTGCGGTTTTGTATAACTAGAGCTCCACCCTTGTCTGCTGGCTTAATTATTATGGAATTATTGTCACGAAGGTCCTGCATAGCAGATTTCTCCTCCTTTGAAAAATTATGGAAAACTCTACTTTTTTTCTGATATAACTGTTCGATTTTAGTTGATACAACACTTTCATATGCTAGAAGTAGCGGGTTAGTATTAGACGGAGGTATCCAAGAAGATGGCTTTTTAATCACCGATGGATCTGTTGTACTATCTTGTATGTTGTGAAAATAGTCCATGATCCTAGTTTTCGGAAAAATTTAAATAATTCATCTCGGGTTGTAAATTTGTCATGTCTTCTGGTAGGAACAAATGACAGTCCTTTTTCTAAAACACGCATCTCTACACTAGTGAGAGTGTGATCGGAGAGGTTAATAATACCACTCAGAGGTCCCAGTCCAGCCGTCTCTTTGACATCAAGCCGTGGCCTCTCCCCCTCCCACGTTGTGGGTACGACTGATAATCCCTGTAATCGGCTCGTGACTTGTATTGCTGCTGAAATTGGTCCCGACCTCCTCCCTTCCATAGGGAGTCCATCTGAAAACCCCGGCGGGGGCTTGTGGGCTGCCGACGGGCAGGTTGAGGGGCTCCTGAAAAAAGCAAGCCTGAGGGATCAATTGAAGCATCACCCGATTGATGTCTGCTTCTCTTATGGCTTCTCTCCTGATTAGGGGAGATAGAAGGAGACCTGCCTCTAGATCTATCTTGATTCCTGGAGCGGTTCCTAGGTTGGGGCCTTGGAGATAGGGGAGGTCTCCTATATGAAGTGTTTCTTTGTCTGTTTTTAAAATCGGTTCCATCATGGGTCCAATAATAAACTGTATTAAGTTTGTAGTCCTCCTCATCTCTTTTGAATTTATTGATTTTGATATCCTTAATTTCTTTCTTATATTCCATGGTATTTTTATCAAACTTCTTTTTCTCTGCCTCAAATTGGGCATCTTGTTTTTTCAATTTATCTACAGAGGAATCTATTAAAGGTTTTAAAACTTCTGCCCTGCGTCTAGATGTATTGATAATTAAAATCATTAAATCCAGGGAACATTTATTAAGGATTTTGATCCAATCTGACAAACTTTTTATCGTCCCTAAACATGCCCGGAGCTTTTTGCACTCTAAATCCTCTAGGTATAATTTTCTTACGACAATATTCTAACAAGGAAGCAGCATGAAGATCCTCTCTAATGTAGCGCTGTGTCATGCGAATAAGATTCCCCCATTCTTCTTCCAGATCAGGCGTGGCTTCTTCTTCAGTAAAGAAGGGGTCCTCAGGTAATAAGGATCGCAGTTCATCCTCCTTAAAACTCAGGACATCCCTCCAGGGGGAAAACATGGCTCAAACCAGGGGTCAGGCACAAACAGAGCAGCAGTTCTTGCAGGTCCAAACAGGAGGAGCAAGAGTGATGACACAATGGCTTTTATTGGTAATCCCCAACGTGTTTCGGCAGATTGCCTTCCTCAGGGGGTTAAAATGACTTACAAACATATAGTAAACAGTCAAACAGAAACAAATTAAAGCTAACCGGGCATGGTGTTAAAAATTATGGTTATGACAGCAATCTATCCTATGTTGTTTTCCAACATCGTAGCGATAGCACTGCGTTAATTCACTATTACATAATCCTCTATTATATAGTATGGTTTAAACACCCACTTTATTTCCCACAGTTCTAAGCTTGTATTGAGACATGTCATCTCTTTTTATTGTATTTTTATCAGGATATTTTACAGTTGAGATTCTGGCTGTTTGCCCCTTTTTTAACTTCATTATTTGATGACCTGCTGATGGTATTTGTTGAGTGAGTAATGGTCATGATTATATTTATTTTCCTTTCCTTTTTCATTATTTATCCCCCCCTTTTTTTGAATGTTCTCTGACATGGCCTAGTCTTAAGTTTTCCTTATCTACTTATTGGTTTTATGTCTCCTTCTGCCCTGCGTTTTTAAACGTCTTCATTACTATTGTGCAACTATCTTATGTCTACACTGTGTTGTTGTTGATCACATAATGCACTTATAGTTATTGAGTATGGTTATGCTCATTAATATTTTGTATGTATTTATTCTATATGTTTTTAATTATTTATATTCTTTTAATTATTTATTTATTTATTGAATTTGAGTGTCACAAGATATGGATATGCTAATTTTTAACACCATGCCCAGTTAGCTTCAATTGGCTTCTGTTTGACTGTTTCTTTTTTACAAAAAGTGTTTGCTATGGTTTTAATATGTTGTTTTTACTATATGTTTGTAAGTCATTTTAACCCCCTGAGGAAGGCAATCTGCCGAAACGCGTTGGGGATTACCAATAAAAGCCATTGTGTCATCATCACTCTTGCTTCTTGTGTTTCCTGTTTGGACCTGCAAGAGCTGCTGCTCTGTTTGTGCCTGAGTATTTAAACATCTGTCATATCTGCTCTATCCTGCCTTTCCTCTAAAGCAGTGGTTCTCAACCCAGTCCTCTGGGACCCCCAGACTAGTCAGGTTTTCAGAGTATGCACAATGAATATGCATGAGATAGATCTGCATACAATGGGAACAGTGCATGTGGATCTCTCAGGCATATTCATTGTGGATATCCTGAAAACCCGACTGGCCTGTGGGTCCCAGAGGACTGGGTTTAGAACCACTGCTCTAAAGTACACTTTTTATTTATTTTTATTTTATTTAATGCTTTTATATACCACGCTCTTTAAAATCAGTGCGGTTTACAGACATTTTGTACAGAGTAGGAAGAGCCTGCTCTGCACTTACATCGAACGGGTAATGCAACTTGGATTTTAGAACTGGGGTAACTATATACAGTCTAAGCAGGATGTCACTGTGCCGTTGTAGTGACATGGCTTATCCTAAGAACTATGTATAGGGATGTAATTTATTTACAGGGTTGTCTGCTATTTACAGTTAGGTCGTAGGGGTGTGGCGGGTAAGGACGTGTTGTTGGCCTGGGAGTAGTGTAGGAGAAAAAGGTGGTGCTTTAGTGCCTTTCTGAATTGGGCAAGGTCGGTGATTGCGCGGATGGTAGCCGGGAGTTCATTCCAGCAAGTAGGTGCGTAGAACATGAAAGCTCTGTTCTTTGTTGCCCAAGTGCATTTTGTTACTTCACTGGGGGTTATTAGTGTGTTGGTGACGAAGGACCTTCTTGCTCTGGTTGCAGGTGTGAGGTGGATAAGGTCAGTCAAGGAGGTAGAGGTTATTTTGTTGATGACTTTGAATGTTATCAGCACTACTTTGTAGGTGAGCCGGCAGTAGATTGGTAGCCAGTGCAGGTCTTTTAGGATTGGAGTGATGTGGTCTCTTCTAGAGGCCCCGTGTAGGAAGCGGGCAGCAGCGTTCATTGCTAACTGTAGTGGGTTAAGTATGTTCTTAGAGAGTCCCTGAAGGATCACATTGGCGTAGTCAAAGTGGGGGGTTACAAGTGCCTGGAAAACTGTTTGGAAGTCTTCTGGTTGCAGCAAGGGTCGGAGGTGTCAAATTATCTGCATCTTAGGCAACACCATCAAGAAAGTCTATCATATGTGAGCTTTCAAGTCGAGGTGCTGGTCTAGTGTGACTCCTAGGTAGCGGATGGTGGATCTACTCGGGAGTTCGGCGTCTCTCGTCTTTAATGTTGCCAGTGGGGAGAAGGTATGATTCCTCGTGATGAATAGCGCATCTGTCTTGCTGAAGTTTATCCTGAGACTCTGTGAGTGGAGCCAGTCAGTGACAGCATCAAAGCATTTTACTAGTGATGAGAAGTCTGGTTGGTCGATAGTGAATGGGGTGAAGAGTAGTATGTCATCTGCATAAATCAAGCAGGAGATGTTGAAGGAGCGGATGATGCACATATGGGCTTCAAATATATATTGAATAATAGGGCAGATAGCGAGGTACCCTGGGAATCGTACCTGCTGCCATCTATCTGTTAGATACGATTTGCACCAGCTCCAGGCTGAACCCTGGATTCCCTTTTCCTGTAGACGTATCAGGAGCTGTTCGTGGTTGACGGAGTCAAAAGCCGCGGAGATGTCCAAAAAGATCAGGGCATATCCTCGTCTGTTGTCAATCCCTGTGATTAATGTGTTGAGAAGAGTGGCAAGAAGTGTTTCGACGCCATGTGATTCCCTGAAGCCATGTTGGCATGGATCGATGGGGGCAGTGGAGTCGATGTGGTCTTGGATTTACCGTTGTACGACCTTCTCAATTATCTTGGCTAGAAGCGGGATGCTTGATATTGGTTGATAGGATTCTACCTTCTTGGGGTTCAGTTTGTTGTTCTTCAGAAGAGGCCGTATTGACGTCTGTTTGAGGCATGCTGGGAAGATTCCTGTGGAAAAGGACAGCTCCATGATCTTGGCTAGAATTGAACTGAGTTCATTGCACAAAGATCTTATCCAGAATGCTGGACAGGAGTCGTTTGGGGTAGTGGTGGAGTTGATGGCTGCAATGATGTCCTCAATGCTTCTGGCCGATGGTGTTGTGAGACAGTTGAGCGGCTTTAGTTGGTATGGGTTGTGACTAGGAATGGATTTCGTGGCTGCACTGATGTCGCTGGATTTGGCTAGTATGTAATCTGCGTATTCCTGAGGGTGTAACATGGTTGATTGGGTGGGCGAAGGTTCTTTCATCAGGGTCTTCACTATGTTGAAGAGGTCGTGAGGTTTGTTTAGGGAGCGGTGCAGGAGTTCAGAGTGGTATTCTTTCATTTTCACTGAGAGTGAGTCTCTGTGTGAGTTCAGGTGGGAGGTGTAGGCTGCCTGGTCAGCTGGGGACCGGGAGCGTCACCATCTTCTTTCTAGTTTCCTAAGGAGAAGAAGAAGTGAGGTCCGTAGCTCCGTGGAGAATCATCGTGCTGATTTCCTACCTCTTGGTGGCTTATCTGGGGCAGGTGGCTTGTCTGGGGCAGGTAGGCATGCAAAGGATCTCAGGCTGTTATTCCATGTGGCCATCATTTCCTCCAGGTTAGGCGAAGCCAGCTTGAGGTTTGGAAGGACTTCATTGAGGATCACCTCTTTGTCGAAGGGTCTGAAATGTCCTGTAGGTGCCGATGAGTTCTCGGCAGGTTGCTGTCTTGATGCATGGGTATCTGGAATTTGATTAGGTTGTGGTCTGACCATGGGACTGGGGTGATGGCTAAGTCAAAGTTGTAGTTCAGACTTATGTCTGGTCGTGGGATGAAGACGAGGTCTAGTGTATTTCCTTTCCGGTGGGTGGGTGCCTCAACTATCTGTTCATAGCCAAGGTCATTGAGTGCTTCAAGGCAGGCTTTGGAATGGGTGTTTTGAAGAGCTGGTAGGTTAAAGTCTCCCAATATCCAGTTTGGCCTGTGTGTGTTCTTGGGGTTGCAGGCAAGGTTGATTATGGTTGCAAGGTCTTCAGGGGAGGAGGATGGGGATCTGTAGATTAAGTTGATGGTGCTGTGGTTGTTGGTTATGGTGATTGTATCAAGGTGTGTTGAGCTGATGAAGTTGATCAGTTGATATTGGAGCTCTGTTTTTAATAGGATGAATGCGCCAACTCCTCTGCGGTTAGCTCTGTGGCAAGTGTGGATTGAAAAGCTGGGGGGATGAGTTGGTTGATAAGGACTGAATCTGAGTCGGTGAGCAATGATTCAGTGACCAAAAGGATGTCTATCTCAAGGTGTGTTATAAGGTCGGTGATGGCTGGTCATTTCCTGCAGACTGATCGTGCATTTATGAGGGCACACTTCAGGTTGCGTGGGCTTTGGGGCTGTGCCACTTTGGATTTTGCGGTGTGTTGGAGTGGTATGTAGATTAAGTGTGGGTGAGAGTCTTGAAAGGATTCTGATGGTGTACTGCGTGTGCTGCCGTGATATCTCCTTCCTTTATGTCTGTTCCCGTATGTCTTATAACGAAGACCACTGACCATTTTGGTAGCCACCCTCTGCATAAATTCCATCCTCTTTACATTCTTTTGAAGGTGTGGTCTCCAGAATTGCACACAGTACTCCATATGAGGTCTCACCAAAGACTTATACAAAGCTAGTATCGCCTCCTTTTTTCCTGCTGGCCATTCCTCTCCCTATACACCCATACATCCTTCTGGTTTTGCCATCACCTTTTCTACCTGTTTAGCTACTTTAAGATCAGCAGAAACAATCATGCCCAGGTCCCACTCTTCTTTCGTGGATAGAAGTACATATCCCCTATACTGTACCACTCCCTTTGATTTTTGCATCCCAAAAGCATGACCCTGCATTTTTTAGCATTAAATCTCAGCTGCCAAATTCTTGACCATTCTTCAAGCTTAGCTAGATCTCTCCTCATTTTATCTACTCCTTCCTGGGTGTCTACTCTATTGCAGATTTTGGTATCATCCGCAAAGAGGCAAACCTTCCCTGACAGCCCATTTACAATATCACTAACAAAAATGTTAAAAATAATAGGACCAAAGACAAATCCCTATGGCACACCACTGGCAAAATCCTTCTCCTCAGAGTGAGCTCCATTTACCTGTACTCTTTGTCACCCCCCACACAAACAATTTCTAACCCAGTCAGTCAGTCACTTTAGGGTCCATCCCTAGTATGCTCAATTTAGTAATAATTCACCTGTGGATAACGGTATCAAGGACTTTACTGAAACCTAAGTACACCATATTTAGGGCTCTCCCTTTGTCCAACTCTGGTCACCCAATCAAAGAAATCGATCGGATTTGTCTGACAAGGTCTGACAAGATCTGCCTCTAGTAAACCCATCCTGCCTCGGATACTGCAATCCATTGGACTCCAGAAACCTTACTAGCCCCTGTTTTAGCAACGTTTCCATTAATTTACTCACCACTGAGGTCAGACTAACTGGCCTAAAGTTCTCAATCTCATCCTTACTTCTACTTTTGTGTAAAGGGACTACATCTGCCCTTCTGCAGTCCTCTGGGACCACTCCAGACTCTAAAGAAACATTGGAAAGGTCAGACAGTGGAGCCACTAGAACTTACCCAAGTTCCTTCAATACTCTTGGATGTATCTCAAGCGGCCCCATTGCTTTGTCTACTTTTAATTTAGTTAGTTCCTCATGAACACAGTTTTCTGAAAATTGTTCAAGATCTCCTTCACTTCTGTTCCTATTTCTGGGTGTTTTCTGAAGTCCTGCTCCTGCCCCTTCATCTGTGAACATAGAACAAAAATATTTGTTAAGCAATTCCACTTTATTCTCATCAGCTTCTACATATTCCTCCCCTTCATCCTTGAATCTGATAATATCACTTTTGCTCTTCCTCCTCTCGCCAACATATCTAAAAAAGTCTTGTCCTCCCATTTTATTGCATTAGCTATTTCTTCTATTTGTATCTTAGATTTCCTGACAACTTCCCTAGCTTCTCTAAGTATTTCCAAATATTGATGCTTGTCTTCCTCTTTCTGTGATCTTTTGTATTTTATGAAGGCCACCCTCTTTTTCTTCACCTTTTCTGCTACTTCTTTTGAGAACTATAGTGGCCTCCTTTTCCTTTTACGTTTATTTACTTTTCTAACAAAAAGCTTTTTGCCCTTAAAATATCCCCGTTCAGTTTTGCACATTGCTTTTCCATATCCCCCAGCTGTTCACATCCCGCTAATGACTTCTTGAGGTATTGTCCCATTTTGGCAAAGTTAGTTTCCTAAAGTCTAAGGCTCTAGTTTTGAATGGATTTCATCAGCCCGAGTCCTAATTCTGAACCACACCATCTGATGATGGATATGAGATGATCTCCCACTATAACATCAGAAACACTTTCCCCATTAGTAAGCACCAGGTCTAGTATGGCCACTTCACATGTGGGTTCTCTTACCAGTTGCCAGAATAGCTCTCCCTGTAGAGAATCCAAGATCGCCTTATTTCTAGAGGACACTGCAGCCAGAATGTGCCAATTGACAGCCGGCATATTGAAAGCACCCATCAGTAGCATTTCTTCTTTCATGGCAATACTGTGTATGTCTTCTATTAAATCTGTCCACTTCTACCTGTGAAGGAGATCTATATCTCACACCAGTGCAAATAGATTTCCTGTTCCCTCTTTCTAGTTTAATCCATAGTGCCTCCTTGTTCCCTTGTAAGCCCTGTAAATTCTGTAGCTTTATTATTTTTTTTACATATAGTGCCACTCCTTCTCCCCTTAATCTTATCCTGTCCTTCCTCAATAGAGTATAGCCCCATATATTTATATCCCAGTCATGGTTGTCTGTGAACACCACTAAATCCAAGCCAGCCTCTTCTATTAAAGTCAACATCTGCAATCTTATTTCCCATACTTTGGTCATTTATGCACACTGCTTTCCAGGTGTTGCCCGTTTTACCCATTTCTACAGAGGTATTTAATGTTTTACTTACCTGAGGACTTTCTTCACCCATCCCAATTGAATCTAGTTTAAAGCCCTCTTCAGTAGGTTAGCCAGTCTGCTGCAGAAGACACTCTGACCTTTCTTGGATAGGTGGATGCCATCTCTGCTCTGCAACCTTTGGGAAATCATCCCATTGTCCAGAAAACCAAAACACTCTCAATGACACCAACCACACAGCCTTGCATTCATCTCCATGATGCAAGCTTCTCTGCCTTGGCCTTTACCCTTAACAGGGAGGATTGAAGGGAACACCATCTGAACACCTATATGCTTCATCCTCTGTCCCAGAGCCATTAAGTCACTCTTGATACACTCTGAGGAATACCTAGCAGTATCATTTGTGCCAACATTGATGAGCAATATCAGAAAATAATCAGTAGGCTTGAGAAGTTTGCAAACTCTCCATAACATCTCAGATTTCTGCACCTGGCAGACAGCACACTTTTCTGGACATCCTCTAGTCAGCAGATGGATGTCTCAGTACTCCTCAGAAGAGAGAGTCACCAACCACCACTAGTTTTCACTTCCTTGTAGTCACTGATTCTGCAATTTTAGGGAGCTTGAGCTCTGTTTTTTCCCTTTCCTAGGATGTTTTCACCTCCAACACACTTCCAGGGCTGCTTACTGGTTCTTCAATTTGAGAGCTGGAGGAGTTGGATTGTTAATTCTGCATTGTCTGGTGACTCATGTCCAACTCTCTTCATTTTGTAGTGTACCATCTTCACCTCTGTCAGAGAGCTTGGATGCTTCAAGTGAGCATCTCATCGATGTACGTCTCACTGTCATAAATACTTCTCAGACTCACCACCCTCTTCTCTGAGCTCCTCCAAATGTTTCATGAGGGATTCAGCTTGCAGGCATCTTGCACATGGAACCAGTTCTTGACTGGCATTGGGCTGTCTGGACAGAGGTAGAAGCTGTTAACGTGGGCTACAGCTTTGGCAATTTGATTTTTCCCAGCCAACGTTCAATTTTTGGCACTTTGGTGGAAGTAAACTAGAGAGATCTACCAAAGTCCCGAACTTTTCCTCAGCTGTCCTTTAAGACAAAAAGCATTAAACCACTTTTTTTGTGTGTTCTAATAGCGCTGTTCTGTGTATCAGAGTGTAGTCCTGCTTGCTTGTTAAATACTTATTACTTTACATAAGAAATTTTGATGTTGTGTCTGAGGTATACAGATTACTGTGATCCCTTTGTAAAATTACTTATAAGAAATATCCTCAACATCCACTCTTTATCTGACAATAGAGCAAATGTAATAAGTAAAGTGGAAGACTCCTGAGAGTTAATCCCAGAATTCTCTATCAGATCCGTGATATTCAAACCTTCCCCTTGACCCAAGCCAATCCCTAGGTCCCCACCAGTTATTCTCTTCCCCTTAGGGAGGTAATAGATCTTAACCAAAGGGGGCATTAAATCAGGAGATACCCCCAGTATTTCACGTAGATATTCCTGAAACATATCTCTTGGAGAAACAGAAGGAACCCTGGGAAAATTTACAATACGCAAATTATGTGCCCGAGAAAGATTATCCAAATGTTCCATTCTATATTGTACTGACAGAAAATTCTTCTTAAAGACATCAACTTGATCCTCCACATTAACAACTCTATTTTGTAAGCCCCCCACAGTCACAGTAACTTCTGAAAGTCTCCTTTCTAAGTCCGTAACAGAGATCGTCACAGATTTCACCTGAGAAGCCAAAGAGGAAAACTGAGGGAGTAAAGCTTCACCCAAAGAGGCTATAGCGTTCCATATTGTTTCTAAAGTAAAGTCAGTAGGACGATGTAATGTAAAAGTCAACCCTGAGTCGGGATGCAAACCTTCAGCCTCCATAGGCACCAGCAGGTCGACTCGTCCCGCAGAGACAGCTGTTCCCTCTGCCGAGGCACCTCCGATTCTCGCCGAGATTGGTAAGGAAACACTCACGCCACCAGATTGCTGATCGCGCTCCACCAGCCCTCCCTCTCCTGGCCCTCGTGAAGATTCACCGTCTCCTGTCGTCGCAGAAGAGAGCACTTCCAGGAAGCCTTCCGGCAATAGGGAGCTGCGTGGGACCTTCGGCGCAGGACTCAACACGGGGGAGAAGGATATCGCCGAAGCAGACGCCGAACCACCCGATTCCGGCGAAACCGCAGCTCGGCGCTCTCCACCCGCTTTAACTGAATTCGGAGCGGAACGCTGTAAGTAAGCGTCGATAGGGCCAGTTACTGCAGTAACAGGCGTCGAGGCACCCAGGGGCAGTGAGGGCAACGGCCCCGTTTTGCCTTTACGTTTCCTGCCCATAGAAGAAAAACGTCCTCACACCGCTAAGACTGCTGCCGCCATCTTGAAAGGGCCCCCCATGAGCAGACACCCAAAAAAGACGCAGGGAGTTTCTCCTGCTTCGTTCTGGAGTTTTACAGCTGGGAGGGCTTTTCTTTCTTAAGCACCCTTGTAAATGCCTGGTGAGATACCAGGCGGTTTCCTATATTTTTTATGAGCCCTCTCAGCTGGTAGCCTTTATTAGTGCTAAGCGGCCAGACTCTATAAGTGATCCTCCTTAGCTCACAATATGAATTGTTCTGAATTTGACTGCTGCCTTGTTTCTTACGCATTTGGTATAGTTTAATGTTAATAAGAGTTCCCCTTGTATGGTGGGCTAGTGGGGTTGGCATTTTATGTATATTTTCTTTATGGCATGGACTTGTAGTAGAGCCGTGTATAATTTCTATTTTGATATTTGTTCTGTTTTCTTTTTGTCAACCTGTTTCCGCAGGAAAGAACTATGTTTTCTTTCTTGATTATATTATAAAATTTCATAAATAAAAAATTTAAAAAAAAAAAAAATTACTTATAAGGAGGAGCAGCCTATGGATGGCAGCCAGAAGGCATTAGTGGGTGCAGCATGTTTGCAGAATGGAAAAGAGGAAAGCTAAGGCTAGTAAAAAGCCCTCTGGAGCCCCTGCAGCTGTTACCTCTGTTGCCTCTCAGGGTCTACTTGATCTGTTCCTGGTTTGTGCACCTCTGCATGCTTGTATAAGTCCAGAGACCCAGAGCCCCATAGACTGCTTGACAGAGCTGGGACACTTGTCGAGCAGTTCGGGGCCAGACATCTTGTCTCTGGAGCAGCAGTGTGCAGTGAAGACTGTGGTGCTGGAACCTTCCTGCCTTATGAGTGGGACGCAGTCAGTTGTTGCCACTGGTGAATCGGCAGTCGCAGGAGGGACATCTTCAGGTCAGTCAGGAGGGGGTGAAGTTACTCTTCCAGGTCATCGCTCCAGCAGTCTTGCACATGTTTGTACTGTTGAGGACTTGGTAGTAGACTAGAATGTCTTTTCCTCATCGGTAATGGCGTTACAGGTTTCAGAGTCCAGTTCTGGAGCAGCGGGAGTTCTTCCTGCCTTCACTTTCCAGCATCTGGCAGTTTTCACATTGGAGACAATCTGGTCTGCTATCTTGCAGCTTGGTGAGCTGCTTACACAGCAGATTCAAACTTTGGTGGCACAAGTTCAAACACAACTTCTCTTTGACAACATATGGAGGACATTGTTAGTGTGCAGAATTCCACTTCTCTTGCTCAAGATTCTGTGGGAACTTTGTGTAAAGATGCCATAGCCATGAAGTCCAGAGGAGAACAATTGGAGAACTTTGCTAGATATCAGAATTTGAGGATCACAAATTTTCCTAAGTCTTCAGTTATTAACGCTAAAGAGATGTTTAAGCAGTATTTGGTGGAGGTGTTTGGGGTTCCAAGTGAGCCCCATCCCTCTATTTCAAAGTTATATTATATTCCTTCTGGACATAGGTCTTCGGGATCTAGGGTCATATAGGGTGTGCAACAAGCCAACTCCCTAGACATCTCTGCAATATTACAGTCATCTGGGAATGAGGCTTACACCCCAACCATCCTATTGGTAACAGTCACGTTATCTTCTGACAGATTATTTTTAAAAAATGTTCTTCTAGAAGAGATCTGTTTTGTTTAAAGGGATTATGGCTTGGGTTTTCCCAAATTTGTGTTGAGAAACCCAGAGGAGAAGAATTTCTTCTACTCCAGTTGGATGTCCAACAACTGGGGGGGGGGGGGGGGGGGGGGGTCAATTTTTTCTGAAATTCTGTACTGTTAAATTGCAGTTTCCTATATATTTTTTGATCTGGCCCAGCTGCTGGCATTTCTGAATTCCGATAGGATAGCTATTACTGATGAGGTTTCAGCTGCTGAAATGTAATTATATTCAAGTCTGTATGCTTTCTGACATTTTTTCCTTCAATATTAGTAATTAATATTTCATTTCCTTGCTTCTCCTCCACTTGTGGGCTTTAAGTAAGGGGCTGTTTGGATGATTGTCATCTTGAGAAATATATTTATATTTTTCCTCATGTGTTCTATATTATTGTACAGCTTTTTTTTTCCTATTGAGTGTATTATGTATGTTTGATAGCAATTATAAAACTTAGATATATAAAATTAAAAAAAATGAAAACCTAATCAAAGTTCCTGCAAGAATATCAAATTGTTTACTTTTAGTAGATATTCAGATGTGGAACTATTTGCTTCCTAGATTTTCCCTACAATCCAATAAAACATTGGTCAACATTGAAATCGTTACTGACTTTAAAAGGCCCTAATCTGTAGTATCTTGGTGAACTGAACACGAATATAACATTAAAAGATTTTATTGACTCTCATTCTGAAGATATTGCATGTAGTTCATTTTTGACGTTTCATCATGTAAATTTATCCAGTAGGACATCAACATCATCCCAAATAAGCCTTGAATGATGTAATATTGCATCACATTGTATAATACCAGCATGCACACATCATCCAGAGTTGATTGCATCATTTTCTGATGCAATGCAATACTACTGCCAGACGGCTGCTGAAGCCATCTGACGTCAGCAGTATACTATACGTAGTCGGAAAGGAAAGTAATCTGGTATTCTGTTCCGATATTGAAAGCCTCATGAATGCCTTAAAAATCACTCATGACCCACAAGACTGGAGACTATTTATAGACTCTTCGAAACTGAGTCTGAAGGCTGTGCTTTTGAACAATGGAAACCGTCTTCCATCTATTCCAGTAGCACATGCCGTCCACATGAAAGAGACATACGATAACTTAAAGCATCTACTGACTTCCATTAACTATAACAAGCACAGCTGGCACCTCTGTTGTTACTTGAAGGTAGTTGCCCTTTTAAAGGGACTTCAGCAGGGATATATAAAATACATGTGTTTCTTATGCGAATGGGATAGCCGAGCAAGGGATTGGCACTACTTGCGGAAGGAATGGAATCACAGATAAAATGTAACAGTTGGAGAGAAGAATATCCAGCACCCAGCTCTGGTTGAGGCTCACAAAATCCTGCTACCACCCTTTCACATCAAATTAGGTTTGATGAAAAACTTTGTGAAAGCCATAGACCGCACTTCGCCAGCTTTCCGATACCTGCATGAAAAATTCCCTCGACTCAGCAAAGCAAAGATTAAAGAGGGAGTTTTTGTGGGTCCTCAGATTCAAGAGCTCTTCAAAGATGACCAGTTCAACAACTTGCTGCAGGGTGATGCGAAATAAGCATGGAATGCTTTTTGCCTAGTGTCAACAAACTTTCTCGGGAATGTTAGGGCAGAAAACTACAAGGAACTAGTAGAAGACATGCTGATGCAGTATCAGAAACTTGGCTGCAATATGTCTCTAAAGATCCATTTCCTTGACTCCCATCTCGATTTCTTTCCTGACAACTGTGGTATGGTTAGTGATGAACAGGGCGAACGTTTTCCCGATGATATCGCAACGATGGAGCAAAGATACCAGGGAAAATGGTCCACTACAATGCTGGCTGACTACTGCTGGACACTTCCCAGAGAAGCTCCCGAATAGCTGTACAAGAGACAGACGAAAAAATCTAAGTAGTCGTCTATGACTTGGTTTTTTACAGGTATTAACCGAAGGCCTATTATATTTACTATTGACATGCATTTTGTGATGTAAACATTAGTTCTTGTAGATTACAAAAAAACTAAAGCCAGCTTTGCAATTTCACTGTCATATTCATGTTCAGCATATAAAAATTGACAAGAAATGACTATTTTTATTTCAGTAACATGACTTTTGTAAAGATTTGTTGACCAGTGAAATCTGTTCTCTTTGTCAACAAGCTAATTGGGGAGTAGCCCTATATAGTAAGAATTTTCACATTGGATGGGTGGGAAGCTGGGGTGGGGTGGGGTGGGGTGGGAAGGGAGGGATCTAACATCTGAGGAAATCAATGACTTCAAAGAGCTTGACCACATATCTTTGAACTTGAAGGCTAGAGGAGAAGAAAAGTCTTGCAGCAGAAAAAAAAAAGCTTTGCCTAAGAACACACAAAATTCCCCCTTTCACAATAGAACTACAAATTACTAGGCAATGCAGCAGAAAAACATTTTCTATTAAAAATGAAAAAAAATCCTCCTTTAAGAACTCTCATGCAGAGAGTTTGTATTCACGAACAGTATCATCCTGCTTACAATGCAGATCATCTAAGATTATTATAATCAAATTTTAAATAGATTTCTATGGATCTGGATACCCAAGTGCTAGAATTGGTCCTGGGCCCAATGAAGCAGAAAGGCACCATGCCAGAAATGTTGGAATTCCTTCCTTTCCTGCATCTAGAGCCAATGACATTTATATTTATCTTTAAGCCAGAAACCTCCCCAAAAGTTGAAATAACTTTCAATGAGGCTGCCAATGAAGATTGCAGAGATGTAAAATGTAATAAAGATCATCGGCAAATGCAATAAGCTTAAATTTCCTCCCTTCCTCTCTATAGTAGCCCTCCACGATCTTAGGATCATACTTAAGTCTAAGTAGCAATAGTTTCAAGGTTAGAATAAATAGACATGGGGAAGGGAGGCAGCTCTGTCACTTATCCTGCTTAAGTTAAAACAAATCTGATAGTTTACCATTTATCCATACATGAGACAGCGGGGTCACTATAAAAAATGTTTATTCACTTAAATGTGTCTTCCATAAAGCCAAATTTTTAACATGCAAAGAATATGCAAGACTGACTCACTCTGTCAAATACCTTTTTGGCATCAAAGCTGACTAATATTAATGGGGTTCTATTTTCTTGCAGAATCTTCAGGGCTGCCACAATTTACATATGTTAATTGTAGCTGTATAGCCCTCCACAAAACCCACTTGTTCCACATATATTAACGTGTGCTGGAATGGGAAGTAAAAGACACTGACATTCTAAGAAACTGTAATCTGTGAGTGCCTCCCAGTTGCTTTGCTGTGCGCCAAACTAAATATTTCATCTGCACTACTTGCACATTAAACTGTGCATTGTTGCTTACATCAAGATCCCTATGGGTGTTAATGCCACCACCTGTGTGCTGGAATAGGAAGTAAAAGACACTGATGTCCTAAGGTGTCTCACCTCAGCCACTGTGCTAAAAGAGTGTGCCTAAGGGGCACACCCCTTTGTGGGCCTCTTGAGGGATATCAGGTCATCTTAACTTTATCGTCAAGGTTCTCAACCTTATTGATATTAAATAATGTTAAAATGGTCCATTTTAAAAAAAAGATAGCCATGGCTTTGATTTCAGGGGCAGACAAACTGATTACTTCAGCTTAGGATAGCAAAACTAGAGTCTTTGCCTATTTCTATAATTATGGAAAAAAAGCATTTACTGTATACAGAATTATCTAAAAGGCACAACAGTTTGTTATATTGCAAAGGTACCTATGTGATTTTTTAAAAATGAGGGTATTGTTGATAGATTTGTAGTGAATAATGTATCAATACTGAAAAATTATTAATGCTCAGTCATCAAAAAGCAAGATTGATATAAATAGGGATTTAATAATAGAGAAGGACTATGATATATCTGTTGTTACTGAATCTTGACTTAATCCCACTGATGTGGTACGTTTATCACAAATTTGTCCAAGTATGAAATGTTTGGTTAGAAAGTGAGGGAGTCATTTTTCTTTTTAGTGAAAAAAAATCATTGAAAATGAAATAGAAAATGTGCTTTCAGTCAGAATATTCTGAGTGTATTTTGATTGCTAATGATGTTTGTTCATTATGCTTAGTATATGTTCCTCCACATAGGGCCACAGTAGATTTTCCACAGCTGATAGAGTGGTTAGCTACATCCTCTTATAATCTTACTAAGTTTTTGACCTCTGGGAATTCAATTTACACTTGGGAGTGTTGAGATACTTCTGGCTTAGATTTTAATGCTTTAATAGGTTCCTCGGATTTCCAGCAAGTGATTTCTTCAGCTACTCATATGGGACATATATTGAATGGCTTATTTGTGCCTATTAGTGCTAATTTTATAATGAAAGTAGGGCACTCAATAGTATCATTTATGCTTTGGACAGATAATGCATTAATAGAATTTAAGCTACAGATCAATGTCTCTAGGATGCAAGCTGATTAATGCTCTCAATGGCAACAGTGACTGTTTAATCAGGAGGCTTTTAAACTAGAGTATGCCTCACATGATTTAGTTGATGCATCTTTATCGGTTCAGCAAATGGTGGCTAAATCAAATCTGATGGTCAATTATAATGCGATTTTGACATCTGGGAATTGTTGAAAAGAAAAGCATCAGTTAATGAAAAATAGAATGCCTTGGTTTACTTCCGATTTACAGCAGGAAAAGTGGAAATTAAGGAGATGTAAGCAAAAATGTAGGGCATCAGATACTGTTCATGACAAATGAAAATTTATAAAACTATTCTTAATGCAAAACACCCAATATTATATGGGAAAAAATTGAGGCCCCATTGAACAGGATTGCAGAATTATTTTGGTATGGTTAAAAAAAAAAAAAAAAAGTAGTAAATTCCAATAGCAAAAACTGAAGAAAATGTGCACTCTTCTGATAGTTTTTCCGCCTTTTTTCAGGAGAAGTATAAACTACTAGCTTCCTACACAATATTAGAGGTATCGACTTGCAAAGATTTCATTGAAGAGATTAAATTATTATTGATCAATGTTTCTGGGGTGAGTTTGAATTGACCAATGTGGATATGTTGTGTAATTCAGAAGATGATCACCACCACATGTTTTGTTAGATAAGGTATCAACTGTAAATTTGCAATTAATCTAGCAAGATATTGCACTGCTTTTATGTAAATTTAGTGAATGTCTCCTTTAGGGAGGAGGTGGTTCCCACCTCCTCAAAAAAGACAATAATTAGACCTATTTTGAAAAAGGCATATCTAGCTCCATTATGCACATTATAGATCAATTTCAAATATACCTTATTTAGCCAAGGTAATGGAACAGATAATATGGATACAATTAGATGATTTTATGCCGCAGTGGCATATTTTAAGTTGAAGCCAGCATGGTTTTCAAAGACATCATAGCACAGAGACATTACTTGAATCCCTGATAGATTTGTTGAAAGGATTAGAAACACAATTTAATGCCTACTTATTGTTGCTTCTTTATTTAACTGTAGCTTTCAATAGTGTGAATCGTTCTATTTTATTGAAACAACTTTTTAAAATGGGAATTAGGGGTATGGTATATAGCTGGTTTATCTCCTAGTCTGAAGAGTGTCAATGTGTGGAATACACAGGCTCTAGTGAGTCCCCCCCGCTCCCCCCGCCCATTCCTTATCCCTCATTAACTTAGCATAACCAATTCTGATGCCCTTGCCCCACCATAGAAAAGACCCTATCATGCTCTTGTAGAGCCATCCTTCCTGTCCCCGCATCCATACAGGCAACATCTGGAGGGGATATAACAACTGTGGGAGTATGACTATCTTGACCAATGCCACTCTCCCCAAAAACGGATAGGGATAGGCCTCTCCTGTGAGCACATAGAGCCTCATATTCTCTAACTTGTCCCCCATGTTACCTTGATAAACCTTCCATGGGTCCGAGTAAAGGTATAGCCCTAGATATCAGAGGTATTCCTCTGCTCACACCAAGGGGAAATCCCCATTCCCTTTGCAAGCACAGGGCTGCGAGGCCAGCATAGATTTGGATTTTCCCCAATTAATTTGCAGTCCTGAAAAGGTCCCAAATCTGGTGATAGTATCCATCACTCTGCCAACATCCTGATTGGCATTGTTAAGAAACAGTAGCATATTATCAGTATAAATATAGATCTTGTATACCGCTCGCCCCCATCTGGCTACCATCCCACTCAGAAATCTGGTGGACCCACATTGCCAAGGGAACAAAGGTGAGCAAAAAGAGCATGGGGACAGCTGGCACTCCTGTCGCGTACCTCTCAAGTTGAAATGCCTCAGACAGTCCATCATTCACCAGAATTTGTGCTGTGGGCTTATTATACAGCACCTTCACCCAGATCCAGGAACGTGTCCCTAATGCCAAATTTCTCCACCATCCAAAATAGGTAATCCCAGAAGACATTATCGAATGCCTTTTTGGTGTCCAAACTCATAATGATCTCATCCCCCTCACACCCCCGGCTTGCATATAGAACAGCAGAATGTTGATGGATGCAAAGCGCCCCAGCACAAACCTCGCTTGATCCGGATGCGCCAATCCCAGCAGAACCTGACCCAAACGTTTGACCAATATAGCCGCCCATAGCTTGATATCCTGGTTCAACAGGGAAATAGGTCTGTAAGACCCCACCAGTCTAGGGTTTTGTCATCCCCCTAAGTCACCCTCTCTCCAGGGTCATGGAACATTGCGCTAGAAATGGCACTACTGCTCTTTCACCCAGAATCTTGTAAAATTCCACACCTAAACCATCGGGCCCCGGTGCCTTCGCCAGTATAAGATACTTTATGGCCAACATCACCTGCGCCCTGGTAAAGAGGGCATTCAGGACACAGTTCTTCTTACCCAACCGGGGGTACCTCTAGGCCCTGAAAAAATCTCCCCACCTTCCTCATCCTGAGGCCCAGTGTCGTATAACAGGCTGCAGTACTGATGGAACTGCTGCTGCTGCACCCTCCACCCCCAGAGTCTCTTATTCTAGTGAGGACACTCTTCTTCGCTGAGCTCACTAACTTAGCCAAAAAATCCTGCTTTTATTAACCCAGCAGTGGAGCTGATATTTATAGAGCCTAATGTCCCCCTCTGCCCACTGGTTTAGTAAATCAGAAGAGCAAAAGAACATAAGATATGCCATACTGGGTCAGACCAAGGTCCATCAAGCCCAATATCCTGCTTCCAACAGTAGCCAATCCAGGTCAAATGTACCTAGCAGATTCCCAAAGACACACAGGTTCCACAATGCTTGTATTGGGGCAAGCACTGGATTTCCTGGCTCACTTTAATAATGGTTTATGGACCTTTACTCCAGGAACTTGTCCAAACCTTTCTTAAGCCCAGCTTCACTAACAGCTTTTACTACATCCTCCAGTAACAAATTCCAGAGTGATTATGCATTGAGTGAAAAAATATTTTCTCTTAGTAATCTTAAACAAGTTACACTGTAGCGTCTTTGCATGTTCCCTATTCTATCTACTTTTTGATGGCATAAACAATAGATTTACATTTACCTTTTCTATTCCATTCATTAATTTATAGACCTCTATTATATCTCCCCTCAGCTGGTCTCTTTTCCAGGTTGAAGAGCCCTAAACTTTTAAGCCTCTCCTTATAGGGGTATCCTTCCATCTTTTACCATTTTGGTGGCTCTTCTCTGTACTTTTCTTATTCCACTATATCCTTTTTAAGATACGGTGACCAGAATAGATGGAACAAGGGGCTATACTGTGTGGATAAACTACTTCTCGCTATCAAAGAGAAAAGGATCCTAAATGAAAAATTCAGGCATTATGTAGACAGGCATTTAAAGTAGGGAAAGGGAGTGATGGATGGAGAAACGTTCAGGATGTCACTCCCTGCAAAAACATAAAAACATTGAAAACAGCCACACTATTAACCCACACACAAATGGCAGGCGGAAAGAGGCATGCAGAACAAAATCCATGCAAAATACAGGCAAGCCAGTCAACAAATGCTGGAAAGCAATCAGTACAAATGCTCACAGCCTAGCCAACAATGTTCCTGATCTAGAAGACCTAATGGTGAACACTGTGGCCATTACAAAAACATGGCTTAATGAGTCGCATGAATGGGATATAGCCATAGCTGGCTATGATTTATTTAGAAGACAGAAAAGGCAGCAGAGGATGAGGAGTAGTCCTATATGTTAAAAACAATATTAAAGCAGCTGAAATGCAGGGGACATGGGGAAAAGAAGCACTGTGGATTG
Source organism: Ichthyophis bannanicus (assembly GCA_033557465.1). Lineage (NCBI taxonomy): Eukaryota > Metazoa > Chordata > Amphibia > Gymnophiona > Ichthyophiidae > Ichthyophis > Ichthyophis bannanicus. The sequence goes on along the minus strand of CM066036.1, from coordinate 604,754,282 downwards.
TGTTGGAAAGAGGAGATGGCACTATCATCCATACTAGTGTAGTCTACAGGCCTCAAACTCAAACCGAAGAAATGGATAGACTTCATTATTGATATTGCAAAGGTGGCCATGAAGGGGGAAGTGATCATGCTGGATGACTTTAATCTACCCAATGTGGATAGGAGTATTCCTTCTGCAAATCTGGAAAGAAGTAAAAAAATTGTGGATACTTTCCAAGATGCATTGCTAAGACAAATGGTGATGGAACTGACCAGGGAAAGTTTGATGCTGGATTTAGTACTCACCAACAGAGATAGCGTGTCGAATGTCCGGGTGGGTGCCCATGCAAGCAGCAGTGATCATCACATAGCGAGGTTTGAGATAAAAATCAAGGCAGAGTCCAATCACAGTAAGCTCAAAGTTCTAGACTTAAAAACGCTGACTTCAGTAAAATGGCCAAGTGCCTGAAGGAGGAGTTGGCAGGGTGGGAGGGGGTAAGGAAAGTGGAATTGCAGTGGGTTAAACTAAAGGAGGCAATAAAAGGGGCAGATACCTATGTAAGGAAAGTAAATAAAATCAAGAGAAAAAAGGAAACGTATTTGGTCCTCCAAAGAAATAGCTGCACAAATTAAGACAAAAAACACAGCCTTCACAAAATTCTGAAGTTTGCAAACAGAGGAACACAGAATAGAATAAAGGATAAAGCTAAAAAAGAAACACAAAGAAATGAGGATAACAAAATCAAAGGCAGAAGAAAAGATGGCTAAAGATCTGAAGCATGGAGACAAAACTTTTTTCAGGTATATTCGAGAGAAGAGGAAGATCAGCAAGACTCAAAAGTGCCAAGAATCCATTCATGGAAAGACATTGAAAAAGCAAAAATGCTAAACAAATACTTCTTTTCTGTTTTTACTGATCACGTCAAACAAATCTGATTGAGTTCTTTGAATGGGTGACCAGAGAACTAAATCAAGGGCATGTGATGGATGTGATCTACTTAGATTTCAGCAAAGCCTTTGATACTGTTCCAGAAGGACCTTGGTGTGATTGTTTCTGAGGATCTCAAGGTGGCAAAACAGTGCGACAAAGCGGTAGCCAAAGCCAGAAGGATGCTGGGTTGTATACAGAAAGGAATTATCAGCAGAAAGGAGGAGGTACTAACGCCACTGTACAAGTCACTGGTGAGGCCTCACTTGGAATACTGTGTTCAGTTTTGGAGACCATATCTCGCAAAGGATATAAAAAGACTGGAAACAGTTCAGAGGAATGTGACCAAAATGATTTGGAGCCTGTGCCAGAAGACGTATGAGAAGAGACTTGAAGACCTAAATATGTACATGCTAGAGAAGAAGAGGGACAGGGGAGATATGATACAGACCTTTAAATACTTAAAGAGTACTAATGAACAGAAACCTTTTTCAGAGACGGGGAAGCAGTAAAGCGTAGTTACTCATCTGTAACAGGTGTTCTCAGGGACAGCAGGAATCAGTCCTCAGATATGGGTGACTGATGTCGACAGAACCCTCGCGAAAACATCTCCCCAGTTTTCAAAGAAAGCCTTTGGGAGATGCCACCATGAATGCTGCTGTCCCTGGAGAACACCTGTTACAGGTGAGTAACTACACTTTTTCCAGCAACAAACAGGAAGTCAGTCCTCACATATAGGACTCCCTAGCTGCAGGTTACTGATAACCTGTAGAAAAGGCATGGCCCAGCCATGATCAACCACAAGCAAGTCTGAGGACAGACTCCAAGGACCCCAGTGTCCAGGGAGAACCATAGCTCCGGTAGCCTGAACAAGAAGGGTCGGAGGGCGGGAGTTGCCTAAACCCTGAACAGATTAAGGAGTACGGCCTGGTCAAAGGCACTTTCACATTGGGACTCCCTCTCCAGGCAGTAGTGAGCCGCAAAGGTGTGAACGGAATAGGCTCGCAACAGAAGTTGCCATCATCCGAACATTATGCACCGTGACTCGGCACTCCAGTGGTAGCCCAGCTTGGTAGTGGGCGAGCGCAATACAATCCGCCACCCAGATGGACGGAGTCCGCTTGATAACAGCCTCCCCTGGTCGACTGGGGTCATAAGAAACAAAACTGAGGCTTTGCAGTGGATCCGAGTACTCTGCAGATAGAAGGTCAAGTCCCTTTTGCAGTCCAGAGTATGGAAAATGGCCGATTCCTTGTCAGCGTGGGGCCATGGAAAGAAGGTGGAAATCACCACCTCCTGGTTGAGATGGAAGGCAGATACCAACTTCAGAAGGAATTTCGGGTGGGTGTGAAGCACGACCCTGTTCTTGTAGAACCTGGTGTATGGTGGCTTGGCCACCATGGCCTGAAGCTCTCTGACCCCGCAGGCAGAGGTGAGCATTACTGGGAAGGTAACCTTCGAAGAAAGGTACCGCAAATGGCAAGTAGCCAAGGGTTCGAAGGGCGGCTTGGTAAGCTGTGTTAGGACCATGTTGAGATCCCATTCCACCGAAGGCGAGCGGATAGGAGGTTTGGAGAGCAGCAAGCCCCGCATGAAACAGGTGATGAGGGGCTGAGCAGAGAAGGGCCTTCCCTCTATGGAGTGATGATGCGCGCTCAGGTGTCCCCTCATGAAGTTGGACTCAAGTCCGGTCTGCAAGAGGTGGAACAAGTACCAGAGCACCATATGCACATGGCAGGACAACGGGTCAATTCTGTTGCTTTGCGCACCATACAGAAAACCTGCACCACTTGAAGGCATAGGCTCCTCTCATGAAATTCTCACGAGAAGCCAGGAGGACTTCCTCCACCTTCCTGGAAAGGTTGAAGGGACATCGAGACCTGTCCCAGAGCCTGCCCATGGCCTGAGTCCACTGTAAGCGGAGGCACCACTGAGCTTCCCACATGTGGAGGCAGCCATTGGGGACCACCTGGACTGTGGAGGCCATGTGTCCGAGCAGGTGAAACATGGACCATGCCAACATGATGTGATGGTGCTGCACCTCGGCTGCCAGGGCTCTGAGGCAATCTGTCCTATCCAGGAGGAGGAAGACCCTGGCTCAGAGGGTATCCAAGCAAGCCTCTATGAATTCCAGGTTCTGTGTTGGAGTGAGGCGGGATTTGGGGTGGTTTAACACGAAACCCAGATGTTGTAGGACCATGATGATGTGGGCCATGGCCTGTCACACTTCTGAGGCCGTGGCCCCATTTACCAGCTAGTCATCTGGGTATGGGAAGACAAAGGCCCTTTAGAGATAGAAGTAGGCAGCCACCACTGCCAGGCATTTAGTGAAGACTCTTGGTGCGGAAGCTAGGCCGAAGGAAAGTACCCTGAAATGGTAATGGTCGCCTCCGACCACAGACCTCACATACTCATCTATCTCATTTGTGGCTGAGATAGATGAGTATGTAAGTATAAGCATCCTTCAGGTCTAAAGAGCGTAGCTAATCTTCCTGCTGGAGGTAGAGCAGCAATGTTCCAAGGGAGAGCATCTTGAACTTCTCCTGCACCAGGAACTTGTTCAGGTTTCTCAGGTTGAGGATGGGCCTTAGATCTCCTGTTCTTTTTTGGGACTAAAAAGTACCTGGAGTAGAACCCCTTTACCCTTAAGTGGGGTGGTACTGGCTCGACAGCCTTGTCCCTGAGGAGGTCTGCAAGTTCCTGCAGCAGCAGGGCCCGGTGCAGAAGGGCTGAGGAGACTCCCATAGGAAGAAGGGAGGGGGCGTCTTGTGCAGGTGGAAGAGGCAACCCTCCCTAAACACCTGGAGTGCCCAGGTGTTGGTGGTGATGGAAGCCCACTGATGGGCAAAAAGAGCCAGGCGCCCTCCTGTTGGTAGCTGATCCCCAACGAGCAGAGAGGATATGCTTTGAGAGTCAAAACCCTGACCCAGTCTGGGCTGGAGCCTGGGGCCCTTGGGCTTACGTGGGCCCTGGCCTGTCCCCTTGCCCTGGTGACCCTGCTGAGGAGTCTGAGTGGCTGGGTATAGGGGATAGCCTTGATAGGACTTGCCCTTCCTAGGGAAGGAAGGTCTTTTCCTAGATGGTTTCTTCCTGGGAAGAGTGGAGGTCTTCCTGGGAAGAGTGGAGGTCTTCCTGGGAAGAGTGGAGGTCTTCCACGAGAACAGAATCCTAGTGACATACTTGGTCTCTATCTTGGCCACCTTGACCTCCATCAGCTTGCCGTCTCTTGAACCCACTATTCGAGGTCCAATGCTGGAACTAGACCTGGCGCCAGGCGCCAATGCCCATGGCGGCTACCCTCGCACTGGACTCGAAGCTGTCCTAGGCCACTCGAGACAAGTACTTTGCAGAAGTTCCTGACCGACTTCGTGAGGGTCTGGAAGTGCTGGAGGCTGGCCCCATTAAGGCCTGCTGTGAAGTTTTAGAGTTCCTTAGTGAGGTCTTGCCTATATATAGCTGATAAGCCTGTATGCGGCATGCCAGCATTGAGCCCTGGTAAATCTACGCCCGAGGGCATTGAGTGCATGTGACTCCCTGCCCAGAAGCACCAATGGGTGAGTCTTCAGGCTCTTTTGTTGGCTCATGGCCAACTCGACCACCATAGTGGTGTGAGGGAGTTGCGCCTTTCTGAAGCCCGGTCCCTGCTGGATCTGATACACTGTGTCCAGGCATCGGCTCATGATCGACACCGATGCCTGTGCCTCCCACACCTGGAGAAGAAACCGACCAAGGATGGGAGGAACAGGAACCATAAGGGCCTCCTTGGGTGGTGACTCATATGGGAGGATTTTGAGTTCCTCTATAAGAGAGTCCTCCTCTGACTCCGTGGTGAGGAAGAGAGCCTTGCCATGTTCCGGAGAAACTCGAGGAATGACGTGTCCTTTGGAGGGGACGGCACCTCGAGGTTGGCGGAGACAGGTCAGAGGGGAGGTCACAGTGTGCCCGTGTCTCCTAGGAGATCTCAACATCAGACTCCCAGTTGGAGTAGTCTGAAGACTCGAGGCCCAACAGATCCAGAGGCATTGTTGGCTCTGGTCTTTGGTGTCTTTGGGCTGAGGCTTGGCCGTAGACAGAGGCACTCGCCTGAGAAGACCGCGCTCCTCAGGACTGGGATCAAGACCCTTGCCAAGGATGTTCTCGAGGCATGTGGCTCTTGAGGATCATTTCGGCAGCCCGAGGAATCCTTGGCACTGAGATCCCTGTGGTCTCTGTGTGAGCATCAGTGGGGCCAGGCATCAATGCCTGCTGCGAGGCAAGGAATGCAGAAACACTGTGTTCCAATGCCATCATCCTGGCTTCCCACTCAGGGGTCGCAGCCTTTGACACAGACACCGGGGTGACCGGGTCGGGTGTTGAGGAGAGGGTGTCCTCAATAGGCAGGCCTCAAGAGTCCGGGACCAGTCACCGGTGGCCTCGATGTCTGTCCTGGGTTCCTTTGCGGGTCTCTCCCACTCCAACACCTCGGATGCCTGTGGCCCTCGAGGACATCTTTTTACGCCCCCACTCTGGGGACCCTTGATCAGAGTGTCTGCGTGCCAGCTCAGAAACCGCAGGGGCTTTACGCGAATCCGAGGATCTGTGCAGGGCTACCAGGGATACTGGGGTCAGGTCTGCCCTGTGGAAAAGGTTGCTCTGCTTCTGCCGACAACTTTGGATGGCCTTGGTAGACATATTTTTATACAGGGAGTACTCCTCTGGGTCGTGGTCAGCACCCAGACACCGGCGGCAACAATCATGTGTGTGTTTTGGTGAGGGACATGTTTTTAGAGCACCGATCACACTTCTTGAATCCGGTGATCATTGGGGCAAAAAGAGCCCCAGCAAAGTCGAAGATCCTTGATGCGGCCAGTGGTTGAAAAAGGTGCAAGCAGCACTGGATGGAAAAGAACCTAACAAAAAGGATTTGAGGCCCAATGGAGGAAAGGTCCATAAACCATTATTAAAAAGGGACCCAGGATATCAATGCTTGACCCAATGCAAGCATTGTGGAACCTGTGTCTATTGGGGAAACTGCTAGGTACATATCACCTAGACTGGCCACTGTTTGAAACAGGATACTGGGCTTGATGGACCTTGGTCTGACTCAGTATGGCATATCTTATGTTCTTATGCCAGGGCATTGGGGCTCGAAGGCGAGAAAAGAACTGGCGCTAGCTGGAAAAAGGCACATGAGTGCACTGGAAATCAACTTTTTTCCGGGGAAGAAAGACTAATGTCTGTAGGGCTCTTCAGAAAAAGGGAAACTGAGTAAGATGGCACCCTTGGGCGGGAAGGAGGCCACACATGCCTGGTGGCATCTCTCAAAGGCTTTTTTGAAAGCTGGGGGTGATGCTTCCAAAAGGGCTCCATCAGCGTCGATATCACCTGTATGTGAGGACTAATTTCCTGTTTGTTCCTGGAGAAAACTAAAGGGCATAACATGAGACTGCAAGTGGGTAAACCGAAGGGCAATGTCAGGAAATATTTTCACTGAAAGGGTGGTGGATGCTTGGAATGCCCTGCTGATGGAAGTGGTGGAAGCAAATACAGTGACAGAATTCAAAATGGCATGGGACAGACAATCGATTTTATCCTGTTGCTATAAAGGGATCTAAGTAAACTTAACCACCTCTTATATCTCAACAAATAGGGGTGATCTGCATGAAGAGGTGGGTACACCCCTAAACAAAGGCATGGGGAGGGGTGACCTGCACGAAGCGGCAAGTGCACCTACTCTTGCCACCTTGCTGGGCAGACTAGATGGGCAATGCTGGTCTTTATCTGCCATTATATACTATGTTATTATATTAGAATTGCACACAATATTCAAGGTGCAGTCGCACCATGGAACAATACAGAGGCATTGTAATACAGTATCTTCTCTTATACTCCATTCCTTTCTTTATTATTCCTAGCATTCTATTTGCCTTCTTGGCTGCTGGTGCACACTGGGTGGAGGGTTTCAATGTGTTATCCACGATGACACCTAAATCTTTTTCCTGGGTGGTGGTTCCTAATGTGGAACCTTGCATAGTGTAACCATAGTTTGGGTTGTTCTTTCCTAGATGCATAACTATTTTCAAGGTCATGAATTTTATCCAGAAGAGTTTGCAGGCCCTCCTGCAGGGTGACCACACCGGCCTTCAAAGCTTCCAAGGTTTGCTCCTGCCACCCCACACAGTCATCCAATTGCTGAATTCTTGCTGTTTGTGCCACCAGACTGTGCTTTAAATTGTCTATGGAGCTTTGCAGCCTGATCAGTTTGTCCGCCAATGCTGAGGTAATATTCCGTGTTAGCTCCTGCACCACCTCACTGTGCAGTGTAACAATCGGGGCCCCCCCGATTCTGTCGCCATTTTGCTTTCTTGTGCCTGTTCTTTGCACGCTTTAGGCATCTTTATCGGCATGCTCCCTGGAGGTCTCAACCCTCCACCTACTCTATGGATGCCTCAGGCTGGTTGGTAAACAGTGGCTGAAATCGTCCAGTGATAAAACAGCATTTTTTTTGCCAAAGTATATAGTGATGGAGCAGAGCTCAGCTCATCAGCATTCACTCAGGCAGCCGTCATCACATGACCCCCGCCCATCTCTTCGGATCCCCAAGCTAATTGAACACTAGGAACACAGAATGAAAATGTGTCCATTGCAATTAATTTTCAAAACTGGGCAGCTCCGTAACTGTTGAGGAACATCTCTTCACCAGAGCATCAGAACACATGGTCTAGGCTTTTCTCATTTGACCTCGGAAGCTCATGCCTCAATAAATTGTTTAGTCTATAAGGTGTCACTTGCCTCTGTCATATTTAGCCAGTTAGCATATTTTAAGCTAACCAGCTAAATATGTTCAGCAACTCTGTCCACACAAAAGGCTGGCTTACATCTAACTGTAGATCCTTAAGATTCTATCCTGGTGAGATGGTAGAGACCATTAGTGACTCTTCTAATTTGCGTAATTGTAGCCTTATGCCACCCAGTTTTTCCAGAACTTGAGGGCTCTCCTCATCAGTGAGGTAAATAACAGGAGATCTCAACTTAGATAAAAAAAGTGAATGGTACTGATAACTAAGCCTAAAGGCAGTTTCCTATCTTTGGATGGCTAAGCCACTGCAATGGGAATTTCTTGTCTGACTGGCTAAGCCGCAGAATCAGATAGAGTGTAATGATAGGAGTTGTTTTGACCCACTGCACCTCACAACATAATATTACATAGGTACGCTAAGCGAGGAAAAGAGAAGTGAAAGGTTTCCACTGGTCTGGACGTGATGAAGAGTCAGCAATTGACCTTGAGAGTTGAGGCAAAGAGAACTAGGGTTCAACTAAAGCCTACTGCTTCATCCGAGTCCAGAACTAGAGGTAAACCAGGAGTTGATTAGATACAGTTCCTATACCCCCTAAGCAGAGGGCTCAGCTCTCTTTTTTCCCCTTTTACCTCTTCTTTGGCTTCTAGACACATGATCTGATTGCAGATGCTCCTCCCTTGAACCCTGGGTGCTCCTGAATTCCACTCTAGCAACTACTGCTCAGTTGACCCCTAGCCCTCTTTGTCTCAACTCCCAAGGTCAAATGTTACCTCTTATTCATCATTTACAGACCAGTCTGCATCGGAGAGGGGCAGAAGTGGCAGATAGTAAAAGATTCAAACTGCGGTGCAACGCTGGAGCCCTGAAGTAAGCATTTTGTGGATTTCTAGACACTGCTACTGAATTGGAAGCACTGGCAATGAGCATCTCCTGAGGGCTGGCACTCTAAGCAACCACTTAGTTCATTTAATGATAGCGTCAGCCCTGCAAGTATGCTATTTTACTGATTTTTAAGCATTTACAGATTTTAGTAAGCTTATATTAGGTCAGAACAAAACCTGGACTGGATTATGAGTTTTGCCAGTGAAGGTAAGCGGCTGAGTAAGTGATGCCCGAGGCCAACATACTCCCAGCCCTAGTTGGTCCTCTCTCAGAACCTAAACAGAGCAGTACTGCCACCCCCTGAAATACATGCTCCAGGTTTCCCACACTGAATGAAAACCCACAGATAAGGGGTGGGGGGGGGGGGTGGTTACATAACCTAACGGATTAAATGTGTGGCTGAATAGAAACTAACTAGCTAAATGTAGTTGAATGGCTAGACTAACTAGTTAAAATCAACTCATTTGTTTTGTCTGCTCTGATGCTGAATAATAGCCATTAAGTATTGTGCCATACACAATATTAATCAAAAGAATTGTTGGAAATGTCAGGAACAAAAAATTCCCAACAGAAATGTGAAGAAATCCAAATGATGCAAACTGCCACAACACATTAGAAAACTAATTAAGCAACTCTGAAGCACAAGCTTATAAGGCATACTGAGAAGGCATGAGACCGAACACACTGTGATTAAACTCCAGCTCAGTACATCATAATCCTATCTTCACTCCTCGACTAACAAAACAATAACAAAATACAAAAAATATCTTCTTGGCATTTTGCTATGTGCTAATGTTTTGGATTATTTACTGGTATGTTATATGTTATTAATTAATATTAATGTTTGGATGATTTACTGGTTCCTTGCAAAGTTATATGGGTTTCTTGGGAGTTATATGGGAGGAGTGGCCTAGTGGTTGGGGTAAGATACCTCAGGCCAGAAGGTCGGGGGTTCAAATCCCACTAGAGGACAGCAACCTTGGGCCGGAAGGACTGGGGTTTCCAGTCCCACAGGTGCTCCTTGTGGTCTTGGGCAAGCCACTTAACCCTCCATTGCCCATGTTCCCTGTAAAATAGTTATCTCCAAGTCATAATGCCCTGTTCAATGTAATTTCAGTTTGTTCAATGTAAACCGCCTTGATATCATGAAAGGCGGTATATAAGAAATGTAAAATAAATAAATAAAATAAATATGTGATTCATGTTCTATGTAAAGTTATGTTCTGTTATATGTAAACGGTATTGAACATTGGAAACGTGGTATAAAAACTTCTCAAATAAATAAATACACATCACGACCACAGCACTTGCATTCTATGAAAATAAGATCTAGCAGCTCTTAATGGGAAGCAGCCACTCATCTCACACACCACTCATCTCTTGCTGAATTACTGAAGCAGACAACAAAGATGTCATTTCTAAAGAAACAAAGCAATGTGTAGGCACCTTATTCTTTCAAGAAGAGGCTGTTGCTTTCATTAGCCAGGACTTCAGTCAACCCTTAGGCTCTAGTGATTAGAGGTATGACCCCAAAACTACCAACAAATGAGCAACCAATTACAGAAAGGACGGGGAAAGCCCACAAGCACAAGTTTCTTTGAGTCCTTAGTCCAGGAAATGGTTCCACATTTCTATAAGGAGCAATCTACAGCTTTTTTTGGGGTGGGGGATGAAGGAGGGGGGACATCAGTGAGAAGGATATGACCTCTGTGACCAATTTCTTTAGCTGGAGCAAAGGAACACCAGGCATGAACCATAACATAAGGTTATCTGATTATTTGCAGGCAAATCTGGGACACTTATCCAAAGTGTGTGAGGTGGATGGGGGTGGGGGGTCACCTTAGTTCCAGTTTTGAGCAAAAAAGTGTGGAGGAGGGAGGAGTTATTACTCTGCCCTCCATCCATCCCATGACAGCAACAATATCACTTCCAAGCAGACAAAACGACAGAGAAATACAAACAGTGATGCATTTACCTCATACTCTGCAAAATATAAAGATAATATATATAATACATTTTAAAAACTGACATTTAAATCACTGAATTGGAATTTTTTTAACCCCTTCTGTCCCCATTGCTGGAATTGGGGTCGGAAAACTGACAAACAGGTAGGAGCCAGGAACACAGCTCTAAAATCAGGGACATCTAGTAACCGTACCAAAACCAGCTTTCTCCCTCTGATTCCATGTTTGCCCTCTAGGGCCCATGATTGTTGTTAGCTAAGCCAAATACCAGGAGTTCTAGCAGAGTGTGCAGCTATAGGAAGAGGCAGGATCTGTTGCCCATAAGCCTAGCACTTTCCTCTGCACCTTCCCCAGTTATGTTGTCTTCTAGGCCTCTTACCTTTTTCAATATTTTGAGGGTTGAAAATGTGACAACCTTGGGCGTGGTGCTGTTCTGTATGTATTGTTAATAGTTGTGCCTTGTGAGAAAGAAACCACGAGTGTCTTGAAAAGCCAGGGCCAGCCTGTCCACTGTGCGAGAATGTTGTTCGCAGGGGGCCCCGCGCAAACTTCATTCCGCACGTGTTCCATTTAAAGGTCCGGCTTCAGAGGGAGCCTGGGAGAACCGAAGCCACGGCTCACCTCTGCACAGCACCAGAGTGAAGAGTAGTGTGTTTTTTCACTCCGGTAGCTGTATTCTCGTGAAGCACGCTGAGGGCCAAGAAACAGGAAATGCCCTTTAACCTTTCCCGGCACTCAGCATGCTGCACAGCTCAGAGACGCACGGGGCTCTTTGAGGGGGAGGGAGGGGCTAGGATAGGACTGGAAATGAGCCGATGGTCGGCTAGGATAAGACTGGAAATGGGCTATTGGGTGGCTAGGATAAGACTGGAAATGGCTATGACTGCTATGGAAAAAGTTCTTCCTGGTTGCTGCACTGTTCTTGGAAGTCACCTTCCATGGTGCATAGCTAGCAGGATATTGAGGTCACTGTGATTTAGAAAGTAGGCAGTCCTCTCTGAGTGGTCAGCCTTTGATTTAGTACTGTGCACGTGAAACCAATAGACTGTACTTTTCAGATAATTGCGCATGCCAGCATGAGAATGGATTGCATAGCCCCTTCACATTGTGCCATCAGCTAGAAAGGAGTAAAAGTTGCTGATATGGTGCTATCAATATAGGAAGAAATCAGAAAAGAAAGACTTTCAAGCCTTGAGCTCATTACTAAAGCATGTGGAACATTTGCTATGTTCCAGAAAACAGGTCATTGAGGAGAAACCTTTGGTTTGTGTGCTGTAAGAGTATTAGTATAAAGGGATATCATCTCTTTTTGATCACATTGGGAATGACATTGCTACACTGTGAAAGTGTTTTTATGAAAAGTTGAAATCCACGATGTGCTGTGATGATAGCAGAAAAGCAGCCAAAATGGCACCTTTTCAGACACGGTTTCAGATACTTTTTTTTACTATGCTATGCACATAGAAAAGTATAAAGTAAGTGAACAGATGGCATGGCTCGGCTCCCATGATAGCAGACGTGCAGCACTGGGTCAGTAAAATGGACTCGACTGTTAATTTACATGCAGGATTTTTTGGCTCGGTGACATTTACTGTGGCGAGGAGAGCACATTTCGCTCTTCCCCTTGCAAGTGTTGCTGCTATGAAACAAGCATTTTTTGTGCCTTATTCGTGGTCTGAAGCTTAGACAAGTCAACCACCAGGACCAGATGTATTCATGCTGTTCTGAAATTCCATGGCGACATGTATCTCTGTTGCACTTCTTTGGCCCCACCTTCACCACACTCCCGTGCTAAATGGACATGCTCGTGCCGGGAATGTCTATATACCCAGCTTTCTAAAATGGGTCTACGGACGTTCCTGCGATTTGCATGTCTGGATGCAATGTTTTCAGAAGTCCAAATCACGAACAGAGCTTCTAAAATTACCCTCAGATGTTTTCCTCTGCCCTAAATGATTCTCCAGAAAGACCCTTTTACAAGGATTGCTATCACTCAAATCTAAATAGCTGCATTAGCTGCCAATGGGAGGCACAAAACAACATGGGTAAATATACACCCTAGGACTTCCTGAACTTGATTTTAGGGATTTTAAAATTGCTTTTGGGCTCACCTTCCAAAACGAAGAGAGCTCAGCAGTATATACCTGAATCATACCATAGTCCCCAGGATCAAGACAGGTGCTATTCAAAGACTGACCAATCTCGACTGGAAATCAGACTAAATGTAATGAGATCCATATTCAGCTGCATAGTGAGTGTATAATTTGAAATGCCTAATTTAGAGGGGAATTTACTATTGTGCATCAAAAGAATCATGCATATTTTTGTGCCAAATGATTCACATTTAATAGAAAAAATCATGCATTATTTGCCATTAATGCACAATTTTTTTTAGCACAACACAAGTAGCAATGAAATGCAATGTACTTTCAGTCATACCTTGCAACGAAAATCCAGGGGTTGCTGGGTCATCAGGAGTCAACATTGACTTAAAGGCAATTTTTAAAAAAAAGTGCATCCATATACCTTACTGTAAAATTACCCTCCACACACATGTTTTAATTGTCATTTGACCGGATAAACGAGTTATTGAAAAAAATTGCTACCATCCCTGCACATAAAAATAAGAGTCTGACAGCCACATACACTATCAGCACAATTACTTTACTTTTACTGAAGCTTCTACTTGCTGCCCCCAAGAAGCTACCTCCTAGTCTGCTAATAATTACACCAGCACTGCTCCCCACACCCCCAATCCAAGATGCCTCCTCATACTCTCTCCTCCTTGTCTCCCAAATCTTGAGCCCACCGTTTCTGACGCTGCCTCCATGACCTCCAGGCTTTCTCTGCCTCCTTCATGCCTTAGTGGGCCACAACACCTTCAGACGTGGCCTGCGCAGCCCTCAGCCTCCTCCCTCCATCCAGTCTGCATGTGGTGTTTGTCTTTTGAAAGTCTAACATATACTTCCAGTTGAATACTTCTGCTTCAACACTTACCAAGGAATTGAGTAAATTACTGTGATCAATTGTGTGGAAAATTATCTGGGCATATAATTGCATAATTCCATGGGAGTGTAATGTTGGAATTACATAGAAACATGACGGCAGAAAAAGACCACATGGCCTATCTAGTCATATCAATTACTACAATAGCCCCGCTCTTTTTCTTTAGAGATCTTCTGTGTTTGTCTCATGCTTTTTTGAATTCAGATACTGTCCTCATCCCTACCACTTCTACTGGGAGACTATTCCATGCATCTATCACTCTTTCCATAAAGAAATTTTCCCGCATATTACTCCTGAGTCTATCCCCTTTCACCCTCATCCTATGTCCCCTCGTAGCAGAGCTTGCTTTCAATCGGAAGAGGCTCTCCTCCTGTGCATTTATGCCAAGGAGATATTTAAAGATCTCTATCATATCACCTCTATCCGCCTTTCCTCTGAAATATACATATTAAGATCCTTAAGACTGTTCTCATAGGCTTTATAATGAAGACCACTAATCATTTTAGTAGCAACCCTCTGCATTGACTCCAACCTGTTTATATGCTTTTGAAGGTCTGAACTGCATACAATACTCCAAATGAGATCACACCAAAGACCTATACAGAAGCACTATCACCTCCTTTTTTTCTGCTGGCCATTCCTCTCCCTATGCACCCAAATATCCTTCTAGTTTTTGCCATCACGTTTTCTACCCATTCAGCTACTTTAAGATTGTCAGACACAATCATGACCAGGTCTCATTCTTCTTTTGTGGACAGTACTTCCCCTCCCCTACACTATACTGCTCCATTGGATTTTTTCAGCCCAACTGCATGACCCTGCATTTTTAACATTAAATCTCAGCTGCCAAATTCTAGCCAATTCTTCAAGCTTAGCTAGATCCCTCCTCATGTTATCTATTCCTATCTCTGTGTCTACTCTATTGCAGATTTTGGTATCATCCACAAAGACAAACCTTTCCAGACAGCCCTTCCGCAATATCACTAACAAAGATGTTAAAAAGTATCAAACCAAGGACAGATTCCTGCGGCACACCACTGGTAGCCTCCTTTTCCTCAGAGTGAGCTCCATTTACCTGTACCCTTTGTCGCCTCCCCCTCAACCAGTTTCTAACCCAATCAATAGCTCTAGGGTCCATCCCTAGGGTGCTCAGTTTGTTGGTAAGTTGCCTGTGTGGAATGGTGTCAAAGGCTTTACTGAAATCCAAGTACACCACATCTAGGGCTCTCCCTCAGTCCAACTCCCTGGTCACCCAGTCAAAGAAATCAATCAGATTTGTCAGACAAGACCTGCTTCTGGTGAATCCATGCTGCCTCCGATCCTGTAATCGATTGGACTCCAGAAACATCACTATTTTCTTTTTGAGCAGCATTTCCAATAATTTACTTACCACCAAGGTTAAACTAACCAGCCTGTAGTTTTCAACCACATCTTTATTTCCGCTTTTGTGTAAAGGGACTACGTGTCTCTCCAGTCCTCTGGCACCACTCCTGACGCCAAAGAGGCATTGAAAAGGTCAGTCAGTAGAGCCGTTAGAACATCCCCAAGTTCCTTCATATTCTCAGATGTATCCCATCCGGTCCCATCGCTTTGTCTACTTTTAGTTTAGCTAGTTCCTCACGAACACAGTCTTCTGAAAATCGTTTGAGATCCCTGTTTCTTCTGTTCCTATTTGTGGTGTTTTCTGAAGTCCTACTCCTGGCCCTTCACCTGTGAACGCAGAGCATTAATTTTGTTAAGCAATTCAGCTTTATCCTCATCAGCTTCTATATATTCCTCCTCTTCTCTTAAGTCTGACAATACCATGTTTGCCCTTCCTCTTTTCACTAACATCTCTGAAAAATGTCTTATTCCCCCCATTTTATTGCATTGGCTATTTTCTCTTTTAGTATCTTTGCTTTCCTGACTACTTTGCTAGCTTCTCTAAGTTTTTCCAAATATAGATGCCTGTCTTGTGCTCTGTGATCTCTTGTATTTCATGAGGACCTCTCTCCTCTTTTTCACCTTTTCAGTTACTTCTTTTGAGAACCATAGCGGCCTCCTTTGCCTTTTACCTTTTTTTACCTTTCTAACAAAAACATTGGTTGCCCTTAAAATATCCCCTTTGAGTTTTGCCCACTGTTTTTCTACATCCCTCAGCTGTTCCCATCCCGCTAACGATTCTGAGCTACTGTCTCATCTTGGCAAAGTTAGTTTTCCTAAAGTCTAAGACCCTTGCTTTTGAACGGATTTTTATCAGTCCTAGTCCTATATACCAGCTGGTGGTCACTGGATGCGAGATGATCTTACACTATAACATCAGAAACACTTTTCCCATCGGTAAGCACCAAGTCCAGTATGGCCCCTTTAGGTGTAGGTTCTGTTACCAGTTGCCTAAATAGTTCTCCCTGTAGAGAATCCAGGATCTTCTTACTTCTAGATGACACCATAGCAGGGTTGTTCTAATCAACAACCGGCATATTGACATCACCTATCAGAAGCACTTCCCCTTTCCTAGCAATGCTGCATATGTCTTCTATTAAATCTCTGCACACTTCTCTCTGTGAAGTAGGTCTGTATATTATGCCAATGCAAATGGATTTCTCTTTCCCTCTTTCTAGTTTAATCCACAGTGCCTTCTCTCTCCCTTTTAACCAGGTGCCACTGGAGTGGTTGCATCTTCATCCTCGCCACAGGCAGGACTAAGTCGTTGCTGCCATGTGTCCCAAGAGGCGCAGGAGGGACCTGCGGAGGAGTTCTCTGCAGTGGCTGTGCTGGTTACAAGGGAGGTGATAGCAAGTAGTCTGCGTTCCGGGAGATAGGCTTTTGACTTCCGGGTGTCGATTACCGCTCCTATGAATTCCAGTCGCTGGGAGGGCTGCAGTTGTGACTTGTCGTAGTTGATGACGAAGCCCAGGGAGGAAATCATGGCAGTTGCCCTCTCCAGGGATTCTTGTAGCTCTTGAGCTGAGGGTGCCGTGAGGAGCCAGTCGTCCAGGTAGGGAAAGACAGATCTTTTGCTTGGAGGTATGCTGCAGCAACGGCTACGCACTTTGTGAAGGCTCGGGGTGCCAACGACAGTCCAAAGGGGAGGACTCTGTATTGGTACTGGTGCCCCAGCACGTGGAAGTGAAGGTACTTCCTGTGCAACTTGTGGATGAGGATGTGGGTGTAGGCTTCCTGCAGATCCAGGGACGCCAACCAGTCGCCGGCTTAAACAAGTGGAAGGAAGGGGTTGAGGGAGTACATCCCGAACTTCTCCCTGATGAATTTGTTCAGTCTGCATAGATCTAGGATGGGACACATCCCGGCTGACCTTTCTGGAATGAGGAAGTATCTGGAGTAAAATCCAGAGTTGATCTTGGTAGGTGGTACCTCCTCTATGGCGTGGGATGCGAGGAGGTGTATCAGTTCTGTCGCCATGGGAAGTTGTAGGTGTAGAGGGGTTTCGCTGGATGGTCTGGTGTGCTGGCAAGGTGGTGCAAAAAACCATATGCGGTATCCCTCGTCAATGACGTGCAGGACCCAGGAGTCGGAGGAGATAGTCTCCCACTCCTGTAGAAATTGTGACAGGCGGCCCCCTATCCGGGTGGGCGCATGTAAGGACCCGTCAAAAGGAGGAGCCTCCTTTTCCCGTTGGTGCATTGGTGCCCTTCTTCTGTTTGCGGTCCCTCTGGGGCTGGCACTGCTGGGAGGATCCGTGTAAGATTTGGCTTTGTATCTGGGACCTTGCCACTTTCGGTTGGAAGGGTATCTTCTGTTGGAACTTTAGTAGGGCTTCCACTGGTAATTGCCCTTTTGAGGGCCACTACGGCACTCAAAGCTGTCCTCCGCCAGGGTTTGCAGGGTAGTGCCATGTTCCTTCATGTCGTTTACGGTGTCAGTGACCTTTTCCCCGAAGAGCGACGAGCCTGAACAGGGGCGTCAGCAATCCTGTCGTGGATGTCATCGTGCAGGCCGGATGCTCTTAGCCATGCCACCGCCTGACGGAGATTGCCGTGCCTGCAGTCCTCACAGACGTGTCGAAGGAGTTAAAGGCTGTGCTAGCCAGGTGTTTGTTGCATTCTGACATGTCTGTGAGCGAGTTCGAAATCGACGCTTGTGCCTCCGTCGGAAGGGACGTGATCGCGTTTTTGATGTTCGCCATGCAGGCGTCCTGGAAAAGGACATGCTGGAACTGGTGTGCTGCGATCCTGGCACTGAGCATGGCTCCTTGGAAGACTTTCTTGCCTAGGTCATCGAGGAGCTTCTGGTCCCGACCAGGTGGGTTGTTGGCGTGGGTGCGCGAGGACTTTATTCTCTTCAAAGCTGAGGAGACAACGATGGATTGGTGTGCCAGCTGTGGTTTCGTGAACCCTGGTATAGGCTGGACCTGGTATTTGGAGTCCAATCTTCTGGAGAATGGGCGACCAGAGGCAGGGGTCTGCCATATTTTCAGATGGTCATCTCGCAGCTTGCGGTGTATTGGTAGCGCAAAGGAGGGATTAGGAGAGGTGAGGTACTTCAGAACCTTCGGATCAGGCTCGTCTGTTGCGTCCGCAGTTGTCAGGGCTAGAGTGTTCGCAACCCTCTGCAAGAACTTGGGATAGGCAAGGTCCTCCGGAGGGGGCTGGGGGCCTTCCAGTTCCGGGGACTGTCTGTTCTCGGAGGTGGTATGGTCGTTGGATGCAGAGCCGACAACGGCTTCAATGTCCTGCTCCTCGGCGGTGCTATCCGGAGACAGATTGACCGGAGTTCCCTGTGGCAGCGTGGGCTGCGGAGCGTGGTCTGGGTCCGGTGTGCCTCGTGGGGGGGATCTGGAGCGTGACTTGGCTGCAAAAAAACAGCTGAGGTGTTGGAGCTGTAGAGATGGGGGCGTTCTGTTGTAGCAGTTGGGTGAGCAGTTTCAGGATGGCAGAGGAGTTAGAGTCAGCGGCGTGGCTGCAGGATCTCCCTTGTCTGCTCTTGCTGCAGGATTTTTCTTGACTGCTTCTGCTGGTGCTAGAAGAATTGGAGCATTTGCTGTGTTTTTTGTAGTGCCGGGAAGCGTGGTGGTGCTCTGCGTGTTGTCTCTTGCGCCGAGGTGGTCTGGGACTGGAGGTGATGCTGCTTAAGGAGTCCCTGTCGGTTCTGCACTTCCTGCCCCGATCTCTGTGATGACTGCTGCATCTGTAGCCCCGACTGTTGCTGCTCCCATGAGACCGGCGCCGATGCGCTGTCTCGCTGTCGGTGCCGTGGGGGCTTGAAATCAGCTGTGCGGGTACTGAGAAGAGGAACCGAGGCATGGGCAGAGCTTGAAACGTCGGCGTGATGACGTCGTCTGGAGCTGTTTCCCGGGCTGCCTCTTTCCTGGCCAATCAGGCGTCAGTGGGCGGAGTTGGAGGACTTGTTGGAGGACTTCCCAACGGCGCCATAATTGGGAGCTGCATGGCTGGGTCTGCAAACTGCAGAGTCAGAGGCTGGCATTGTCCAGAGGTTGGCAGTGCCCCAGGTGGAAGGCAGAGACAAAACCAGGGCCGTTGGAAGAGCCGGAGCCGCGGAGGCGATCGCAGCAGCCTGGCTGAGGATGGAGGCCCCATCGGGCGCATCCTGAGCCGGAGCAGCATTGGAGGAGGCTGAGTTACCTGAGGGGTTCGAGGAGGCCAGGTAATCTTTTAAGACATGCCGTCTAGAATTGCGGGCCCTCAGGGACATGCGGCTGCAGTGGGGGCAGTCCTCCACGCTGTGGCTGGTACCCAAACAGCAGACGCAAAGGTCGTGGGTGTCAGAGCTGCTCATCTTCTTGTTGCAGCGTGGGCACTTTTTAAACCCCGGCTTCGGCATGATTCTTGATGTTGTAGAATCATTGAGAATGTTTGATGTTGTAGAATCGTTGAGAGGAGAGCAGGGTCCGTCTTGCTGGCAAGACGGAAGGAAGAAGACTGGCCGGGCCGGTGAGGTGGGCTACCTGGGCATGCTCAGAAAGGTCTCTGAGCTCTGGAGAGCACTTCCGTATGGCGCCCCCCGAAGGACGTCACCAGGTGTGGCTAACGCAATCCTGCTGGTCCATGGAGAAATGGACTATGAGCTGCATGAAGACAGCAAATCAAGGGCAGTTTGGTTTCAGGTCATATTAGCAGCTTCAGGACAGTTGAAAAGTGACTGCTTAAAGAGAAGTAGCTTTGAAAATCTCAGCATTCTTCAACTTTGTAAAACAAGTATGTAGGAAATTGTGGCCAAGAATGCGATTCCTTATTTTTTTTGTTTTTGAAATGATTAGCTGATTACTTGGAGTCAGAAACTGCCATCCAGAGGCGGAGTAGTAGATGAAGCTGTAGTACTATTAAGAAGTAAAACCACAAAGCTGGATTCCCATTCTGGTAGGCTGATCTTTCACCTCTTCTAAAATAGAACACAGAAATATGATGACAGAAAAAGACCACATGGCCTATCTAGTCTGTCCTTCCATATCAACAACTACAACAGTCCCCTTTTTACCTTTAGAGATCCTCTGTTTGTCCCATGCTTTTTTGAATTCAGTTACTGTCCTCATCTCTACCACCTCCACTGGGAGACTATTCCATGGATCCACTACTTTTTCCGTTAAGAAATATTTCCGCATATCACTCCTGAATCTATCTCCCTTCACCCTCATCCCATGTCCCCTCGTAGCAGAACTTGCTTTCAATTGAAAGAGGCTCTCTCCCTGAACATTTATGCCACGGAGGTATTTAAACATCTCAATCATATCACCTCTATCCCCCCTTTCCTCTAAGGTGTACATATTAAGATCCTTCAGTCTGTCCTCATATGCTTTATAATGAAGTTTGCCTTAGAAGATATTAAGTAAATAAAACATTGTTTTTCAACTTTCCTTTTAGAAATTTTCAAGCAAAGTGGTTATTAAAATCTGTGTATGCTGTATCTTCCTGGTCAATGATTTGGAAGTTAAGAGCATGTGGGGAAAGTCTAGTTACTAAACCATCAGCATGGAAGTACTTAGATGCCCAAGAGGGACACAAATATCTGAAAAACAGCTGGTACATTACTTTAAGTGTTACTGTCCTTCCTTCCTCAGTCTTCTAAATGCTCACTAATCACTGGCAAGTAGTAAATCTGATGTTGCAAAGATGAACCAAAAACCCAAACATTTCTGGGCATTGTCCTTCCTAAGATAAAGTGTGCTGCTCAGTTGCAAAGCGGAACTATCAGAAAACCATCTGGAAACACAGACTGGAGATGCACACAATGAGACACAAGAGAAAAGTCTTATCGCTTCTGAAACATTGTGCTGGATTTCAATGGAGGGGGAAGGGGGCTATTAATTTATTTTTTTTACATTTTATTTTTGTTGTCATATGAGGATACAGGCATCTCAAAAATGTAACAAAACTACCACCAAAAAAGAAAGACAATGAATAAAACATTCTTAAAAACCCCTGCTGCCTACTTGTGTCCATAATTCTGCTTACTCACTACATAAGGCTGTCAATCCTCACTGGCTTTACTTTATACTTTGAATTTAAAGGGCCCAATATTCGGAGTGATTAACGCGGCTAGCAGGCCAGCTAGCCACGTTAATTGCAGCAACCAGGATTTTCAGTGGCATTAACTCATTTAGTGCCATTGAATATCCCCAGGTGTTGCCACTGAGCACCCAGATGCTAGATAGCTAGCTAACAGGGCGTTTCACGGGCAGAGCGGAGGCACCCCCAGGGGATAACCAGGAGGTGCCTGAAGTGGTGGCTTTAAATAGTGTTCGGTAGCTCCAGGTGATGAGGCTTGCGGGCGGAGCTTGGCGCTTTGCAATTATGTCATGTGCTGCAATCGGAGGCTCACCTTTGTGTAGCTGCCCTTAGGACTCTTATTGGTGAAATGTGCAGCATTGGATTCCAGGTGCTGTCCAAGTGTTTGGTGGGTCAATTGGGCGTCCGATGTCGGTGCAGAGTGTATGTAGCGCAAGAGAGTTCCTGCCTGCAGTTAACACCTTTAAATAGTGTTCGGTGGCACCGGGTGATGAAGCCTGCGGGCGGAGCTTGGCACTTAAATATCACTTTATTAACTGTCCATCAAATAAAGTTTTAAGTGGTTTACAAAACATTAAATAGTATAAAAAAATTATACAAGCATAGTTAAATATTACATAACTCTAAAGCAATCAATAAATAAAGTAAATGCAAAGACACAAACACAATCCTTTCAGAACTACTCATTACTACTTAATAGGACTATGACAAATAGCTTCTACACCGTTCGGCAAACATAAACCAACAACGATTCAAAGATAATCTGGCATCAGATTTCATAAATAAGGACCTATACTAATAACTACTACTACTACTACTTCTTATTTGTACACAGGGCCGGCCCGTCCATTGAGCAAGAATGTTCTTTGCACAGGGCCCCGCGTTTCAGGGGGCCCCGCGCAAAGAACATTCTGCTTTTTTTTTTAAAATTATATAAAAAATAAAAAAAAGCTGGCTCTGGCTGCTGCCGCGGCCTCCGCGGCAAAATGGAGTGTCCCGCGGGGCCCCCTCTCCTCGCTGAGCCTCTCTGCAAGGGCTTTCAGATTCGCGAAGGGAGAGTGTCTCCCTCGCGTCTCTGTTAAGCCCGCAGGGGCTAATGGGAAATTTCCCATCTGTCCCTTTAGACGCGAGGGGCTGATGGGAAATTTCCCATTAGCCCCTGTGGGCTTAACAGAGACGCGAGGGAGACACTCTTCCTTCGCAAATCTGAAAGCCCTTGCAGAGAGGCTCAGCGAGGAGAGGGGGCCCCGCGGGACATTCCATTCTGCTGCTGCCGTGGCGGCAGCGGCAGCAGCCAGAGCCAGGTTTTTTTTTTAATTTTAAATTTGCCATAAGCCGATATGGGGGGGGGGGCTGTTAAGGCTGGGCTGGGCTGGGCTGGGGGGGTGTTAAGACTGGTAATGGGCGGGGGGGGGGGGTAAAGACAGGGAATTGATGGGGGGGGTAAGACTGGTAATGGGCTGTGGGCTGATGGGGGCTCTCTGGACATGGGGTGATGGGGGTTAGGACTGGTAATGGGCTGGGGGGGGTTAAGACTGGTAATGGGCTGTGGGCTTATGGGGTTTTTCTGGAAATGGGGTGATGGGGGGGTTAGTACTGGTAATGGGCTATGGGGGTATTAGGACTGATAATGGGCTATGGGGGGGGGCTAGGACAGGACATGGGCTGATGGGGAGGGGTTAGGACTTGAGGTGGACTGATGTGGTTAGGACTGGTAATGGGCTGTGGGCTGATGGGGGGGGGGTTAGGACTGGCAGTGGGCTATGGGGGGCTGACTGGAAATGGGCTGATGGGGTTAAGACTGGAAGTGGGCTGATGGGGGGTTAGGACTGGTAATGGGTTATAGGGGGGCTTAAACTGAAAATGGGGTGATGGGGGGTTAGGACTGGTACTGGAAATGGGCTGTTGGGGGGCATGAATTGAAATGGACTCATGGAGGGGCTAGAACTGGAAGTAGGCTCATGGGGGGGCTTGGACTGGAATTGGGCTGAGTGGAGGGGAGCTAGGATTTGACATGGGCTGATGGTGGGGCTAGGAAATGACTAGAAATGGGCTGATGGGGGGCTAGGATTGGAAATGAGCTGATGAAGGGACTCAGACTGAAAATGGACGGGGGAGCTAGGACCGGAAATGGGTTGATGGGGGGTAGGACTGGAAATGGGCTGATGCAGGGACTAGAAGGGAATGGATGCTGGGTGAGACTGGAACTAGAAGGGAGCTGATGTTGGGGGAGGATTAGAATGGGATGGGGCTAGGAGAGTAAAATGGAGAGGGGAAAAATATTTTGTGTGGGAGGGATGAAAAATCTACAATTGGCCGGTTATTGGGAGAGTAAGTGGGGATTGAGGATGGAGGGGTAAAATTTGTGTGGATGAAATAGGAATGAGGAAAGAGCAAAAGGAGAAAGATTAGTATGTTAAAGCAGATGTAGAGAGAGAATGGAAAAAAAAACTAGAAGAGAGAAGAAAGAACAAATGGACAGCAGACGATGGAGAGTTAGCAGAAAACATGAAGAAACCAGAAGAAAGTGGCTGGAGCAATTGCAACTGAAAAAAAATGTACAAAAGGTAGAAAGATCTCTTTATTTTGAATTTATTAACTGGAATATGAAAGCTCTGGGAAATGTGCATCATTAACGTCTGCGCTTTGTTTGGTACAAGAGGAAATTAATTTATAGTTTTATTTCTACAGTGGTGTTGTACATTCCAAGTTTGGCTTTTGGGGTTCCCAGTTTAATTATTGCCTTCCTCTTTCTAAATTGTGATTCCTTGTTTGATGATGGTCTAAGTTCTGCATGTGTAACTGAGCTGAGGTATTCTGTTTATGTAATTCCTATTTGACATTGCCACTTGTTCTCTTTCCCCAGTATTCTCTGAAATGTATTGGTTTAATATTTGCAGTGTTGCCTTTTGATAGGTAGGGTATGGTGCTTTGTGAGTCCTGGTAATGCTGTCAGGATATGGCGGGTTTGCTATGGGTTCTAAATGGGCAGCGTTTGTAGTAGTTCCTAATGTGCCTGGCGGTTGGCACTGGATTATAGTAGTGTAGAAATCTTTTAGTCTTTCTTTATCCATACCCTCATTAAGAGACATGTTTACTAAAAGTTAGTGTATGGTAACATTATGCAAATATTTATGCAAATAAGGCCACTTATGCAAATGAGGCCCCGCACCGAGTCTCCGCACATGGCCCCGCACCCCCACTTGGGCCGCCCCTGTTTGTACAGCACTATGAAAAGCCCTCTTTGGAGTTTCAACAAGAGAGATCTGTGACAAGAGTGTAGAGAACAATTGATGCTGGAATATTGTGGAGTCAAACTGTTTATTGCCTTAAACACAAATAAAGGAACCTGTTTACTAAGCCTCACGCTAGTAATGTAGGTTTAGTTTGTGTTACTAGCATGGGCCCTCACTTGGTTTGCAGCTTGTCGTGCTGTGAGAGCTTATGTGCATCAGTGATGCTGAGAGCTAAGCTATTAATATCGTAACTACTGGCAGGGTCTCCCAAGATGGGCAGGTCTCAACTGAGGTGCCAGACCAAGACAAGCCATCCAACTGGACAGCAGCCCAATGGGATGGTGTTGGAGGCGGAAAATCACATTTCTGTAACAATGGCAACACTCGAATTACTTGCGCGGAAGACAAGCTTGGCAATCTACCTCTGTAGCTTGCCATGAAAACCCAATGGATAGTCACAACAAAACAAATTGCAGGTCGGAAGACACTCAACTGGCTACTGGGACATGGAACGTACGAAGCATGAACCAAAGGAAGTTGGAGAAGTACAATAATCTAGATGTAAAAACAGTGTGTCAATTATCACCAAATCATTTTCTGAAAGATAAGATGATAAATTTCTAGTCAATCTTAACTGAAAACATCAATTTCGCTGAAGAAAAAGAATGCAATGATGGAATCGAATCATTAATGGTACCCAATATTTTTACTTCTAAATGAAGAGAAAGAAGCTTATCATGAAAAGCAATTGTAGGACATATAACCTGTAGGTTTAGAAATCTAAACCACTTCATGTTTTTGTTCACTGAATTTTATTTTATTTGACCTCATCCAATTTTTAGTCATTACCATACAAGGGCCTCCAGCCTTTTCACCTAGATACTAGCTCAATATAGTGCTGGATATCATCATTTACTTTATGATCAGGAACCACTGGTGCTGAAAGAAGTCAAAGCAGCATTGAAAGCATTATCAAAGAACAAAGCATTGGGCATTCCTATTGAAGTACTACAGCAATTGGATGCGGCTGTTACCATACTTATAAGGGTCTGCCAGGAAATTTGGAAGACAACATCATGACCAACTGACTAGCAAAGATCTGCATTTATCATTTGTAGAAATTATTGCACAATTGCTGATCCCAGATGCCAGCAAGATTCTATTCAAGATCTACCACCTTACCTGGAACGAGAACTGCCTGAAGTGCAAGCAGGGTTAGGAAAGGGTGAGAAACAAGAAACGTGGATGTGAGATGGATCCTTGAAAAGACAAAAGAACACCAAAAGGATATCTATGTGTATTTTATTTACTACAGCAAGGCTTTTGACTCTGTAAAACATGAGGAACTCTGGGCCACATTAAGAAGCATCAGAACACCTGATAATTCTCTTGAACAACTTTTATATTGATCAAGAAGCAACAGTTCTAAAGGAATAAGGAGAAACAGAATGGTTTAAAAATCCGCAAAGATGTACGACAAGGCTGCCTACCTATTTAATTTATATGCAGAACAAAATCATCGGAGAAGCAGGACTGTATGAAGACAAACAAGGTGTGAAGGTTAGTGTTAGACTCATCAACAACCTATGCTGATGATACCACAATGGAATACTCCCCAGCCTCTGCTTTAAGAAGGACATGGGTATAAGAGTCTGCAACTGCAGGAGGCAGTCAAGTTTCCTCAATTGCCACCTGCTTCTGCTGAGAACCACAGGGAGAGGGAGTTTTCAGAGTTTCCTCAGCCATAACTTGGCGGCAGCATCAGTCGAAAAATTGTGGAACCAAAGCCATCACCTAGCTACTACTACCATTGCCATCGACTTCGAAGAGATCCTGATCAAGTCAAACAGAAGATCAGCCAGATAAGTGATTCCAGATTCCAAACTCATAGCCTCTGAGCTATCCGGCAGCTGCTGGACCCAATGTAGCAGGACTCAGGCCATACAGCCTGCACACAGCACTGCTTGACAGCCTATGGCAGAAGCTATAAAGCCATTTTCAAGGAGGTCCTCTCCCTTTCTATCATGAGACTCCTTGAGCGAAGCACCCCCTTTCACCAGGATGGTCGTGCACTTTGTCACCACTGTGATCAGGGTGTCCAGCTGAGGCGTCCACAAAGCTGATCAGCTTACAATGGGGCAGAGAGTACAGCCAAAACAGGACCTTAGGGCCTCTAAGATGCAGCTCAGGAATCTCCCAGTAGGAAAATACCAGCTGCTGCATAGGCTCAGAGAGGAAAAAATCCAGGAGAACATAAGATATGCCATACTGGGTTAGACCAAAAGGTCCATTGACCTTGGCATCCTGTTTCTAACCATGACCAATCCAGGTCACAAGTATCTGTCAGGTTCCCAAGGTACGAACCAATTAACAATATAAGTATGCTTCTGCACATCTCGATCCAATGTGTTAAAAAAACAAACTTTATAGGAAGGAAGACCCAAGAGAGTTATAAAGGCCACATTGTGTGCCATATCACTCATATCATCATTGGTAAAAGAAAAAAAACTTTCATTAATCCATCAAAAATTTGAACTTTAAAAATTAGTGCTTCATTTTTAATCAATTTTCAACTTGGTTCAATAAACACACATTCATTATACATTTAGATTCATAAACGCCCCATTTCCCCTTCCCTGCATTAATTATCAATTGCTCTCCAACACTGTCAATGTTTTGCAATTATGCTGCATCAGGGAGAACTCCTCAAATACTAAAAAACATGAACACGAACATATATGAAACAGTATCCCCATTATACTCAAAACCCTTCCCACACTAAAACATTCACCTGACTATACAAAGCAAACTGCCTAAATAATTAACACATACCTAGCACCTTGTGCATTGAACCAAAAGTATTCACTACCATAAGCTCTTCCTCCCTCACTGTTAAAATGGCTAGACATGTACTCACTCAACACATCACACATACCTCATCCTGCTGAGGTTACAATGTCTTGTCCTTTAAAACCTCTCACCTCATAGAACACACACCCAGATCTTATTACAAACCTTAATGTAGACTGCATCATCTACTCAATGTATAATACAAAAATATTGATCCAGTCACACATATCCCAACAAGCAGCTCATTCCTCAACTCTGGCAAACATGGCTACCACACCAGACAGAAACTGTGCATGTGCAGTAAACTTCACAAACCACACATACACAGCTTAGAATGGATTGTAGTGGGCTCATTGGGACTTCAGTGGTAGTGGGGATCGGAAAAGAGTCTATGAGATCTGCCTACTAAACCGCATTAGCTGTTACTGTGGGGCTAACACGGAAATACCTCCCGGCGGTAGCAGCTAACTCGAGGAAAATGCAGACATTGTGGAGCATTTCCATGATTTTTGCACTAAAGAAGAGCGGGACCTAGGCGTGGTTGTGTCTGATGACCTTAAAGTGGCTAAACAGGTAGAAAAGGCGATGGCAAAAGCTAGAAGGATGCTTGGGTGCATACGGAGAGGAATGGCTAGCAGAAAAAAAGGTGGTGATAGTGCCTCTTTATAAGTCTTTGGTGCAACCTCATTTGGAGTATAGTGTGCAATTCTGGAGACCGCACCTTCAAAAGGATATAAACAGGATGGAGTCAGTACAGAGGGTGGCTACTAAAATGGTTAGTGGTCTTCATTATAAAGCATATGAGGACAGACTTAAGGATCTTAATATATACACCTTAGAGGAAAGGCGGGATTAGAGGCGATATGATTGAGATGTTTAAATACCTCCGTGGCATAAATGTACAGGGGGAGAGCCTCTTTCAATTGAAAGCAAGTTCTGCTACGAGGGGACATGGGATGAGGGTGAAGGGGGATAGATTCAGGAGTGATATGCGGAAATATCTCTTTATGGAAAGAGTGGTGGATCCGTGGAATAGTCTCCCAGTGGAGGTGGTAGAGATGAGGACAGTATCTGAATTCAAAAAAGCATGGGACAAACACAGAGGATCTCTAAAGGAAAAAAGGGGACTGTTGTAGTTGTTTATATGGAAGGACAGACTAGATAGGCCATGTGGTCTTTTTCTGTTGTCATATTTCTATGTTTCTATGTGGTAGCTACTCTGACTTGCAGGCTTCACGAATGCAGCTACTGCCAAATGAATGGGTGTCGATAATTGCATTTGAGAAGCTGTCCCCTGTGGTATCTGCAGGGGAAATGCTGGGCATGCTCCCTGCAGAAACTGCGGGCCTTTCGCAGCTAAAGCGCTGCTTTTGCAGCTATTGCCCTGCTTTAGCTGCAAAAGGCTAATGCGGTTTGGTAGACCCCTTTAAGTCTGAGGTTGGATCAAGGGGGCCTCAGAGTCATTGTAACTGATTCTGTGACTCTGAAGGACATGAAGGGAAAGACTTTTCCATGTCTCTTCCACTACTCTGCCTGTATCTTCTGAAGTTTCCTTAAAAGAAATTTGGTCCATAGCAACTAGGACAAACTTATTTCTGGCTGTCTAGGACAGTTAATTTTTCTGAGCAACTGCTACCAAGTTAAAAGTTCATGAAACAGAGATTAAAGATTGTGAAAAACATATTTAAGCCGAAGAAGTTCAGATCTCATGTTTAGAGGGGGTTGGGGCATCTATTTGTGAGGATAACAAATGGAGTTTCTTAGTAGTAGTGGGGATCGGGGTTTGAAACTGTAACTTAAGTTAGGAAACTTTACAAAACTTGTCTGTATAAACTCCTACTGATAAGCCTAATAAATGTTGTTTAAGCACTTATACACAGGAATACTTGCTCCCCCTACAATTGATGTAGCTGAAGGGGATAAGATACTTTGGGATTGTTGATAGTATATATCTGTTACTCTGAAATAAGAAGAAAAGTCTCAAGGGCCAGGTATTCTCTTGTGGTGTCATTGGATCTCTCTTGTGCTTTTTCCTAGGTCAACCACTCCCTTCTTTCATGTCTTCACTCCACTGGACTCTGCGGCATGGTTCTTTGCTAGTTCTATTCTTTCCTTTCTGAGTGTTCCTACTCTGTTTCTTCCAAGATTCCACTTCCACTCCTCTACCTCTCACCTGTAGTGTCCCACAGGGTTCTGTCTTGCCGCCTCTTTTCAATATTTTCCTAGCTCCCCTCACCACCATTATCCAGCAGCAGGGTGTCTCTATGTATTACTACTTGTAGAACACTGTGAGAACATCAACTAGATAACCTACCCCCAGAGAAGTCTCTTATTCCAAGTTCAACAATAACTTCTAAATGGCCCCTCCTATCACTGCCTTAGTCAGCTGCTTCCTCTTCCTCTTAGGGTGGCTTGGTGAATCCCTTGCCCTACCCCCACTCAGCACACCAAATTCCAATACTTCAGAGCCATGAGAAAAGATGGGCAGAAGCTCCATATCCTCACCTAAAAGGGGATACCCACACACGCCAATCTCACTTATTACACATAGCTCTCCAGCATTCCAAGAAATCTAAACAAAAGGAACCCCCACAATCACTAAATTGTGCCCTCATAAATGCTCGGTCAATCCATAAGAAATGGCCAGTTATCGCTGATTTAATATCATCCCATAATCTGGATATACTCATGATAACTGAAACCTGGTTATCGGACGCGGATAACGTAATCCTCAATCAACTCTTACCCACCAACTTCTCCATACACTCCCGACATGGAGTGAGCAAGAGAGGAGGAGGGGCTCTCATACTGACCAAGGCGGACCTTCATTTCCATACAATAGACTCTACAAGTGCAAACAACCTAGATATCCTATCCATCGCGAATGATCAATGCTCTATCAACTTGCTATATAGAGCACCCTCACCCTCCACTGATGAGCTTCCCAACATACTAGACCTAGCGGCCAACACTCGCAAACCCAGCATACCAAATTGGATACTAGGAGATTTTAATCTCCCGTCATTGCACTCCAGCCATGCCTCGGCCCTCCTAGAAGCGATTGATGAGCTGGGATACAGGCAAATAATCAAAAAACCTACACATACAAAGGGGAACATCCTTGACATGATTTTTGCCCCTCTGACAGCGTTGGAATCAAGCAAAGAACTTGTGACATCTGACCTCAGTACCCTGGTCAGACCACAAGCTAATCAACTTTATTATTCCCATCAACAACAATATATCACACAACAATAGTATGCCGAGCAACTACACTAAGACTACATCTCGGAGATTCAGAGCTTTCAATAAAGAGTTCATACTGGCAGAGACCCGTCCTCTCTACAACGATACTACTCTCAACCTGGAAAACCTGATCGCCTCGTGGAATAACCACCTCAGCTCTATTGCGCAACAACCAAATGCTAATATCTCAAAGAAAAGAAAGCCTTCACCATGGTTCTCTCCAGATTTGCGGGTCTCCCTCATACACCTACGAAAACTTGAAAAACGATGGCGTCGATCTCACTCCACAGAGGACCAGACAGCTTACAAAATACATCTTTCAGCGCATAGAGAAGCGGTCTTAGCAAAAATGAAGCAATTCCACACTGACACACTCAAAAGATCACTAAATAAACCACGTGATCTTTTCAATTTAGTCAAATCTTTATCGAAAGAACCATCACCAGGACAGCCTGATGAGATTCACCCACAGGTTTTCGCCGACCATATGCAATCTAAACTACTACAAACGGACAAAATCACAACAATCACTGCACAAGACACCACCTGCCTAATGTACCTTTCTATGTTCTCCACACCATCCAAGAAACACGTTGAAGATACCATCGCTACCCTCAATACCACCACTGCACAAACCGACCCCTGCCCCGCCTTTTGGATAAAAGATTTACGCAGTGAACTCAGCCCATTAATCACAAGAATGATGAACCTATCTTTCTCAACTGGATCTTTCCCCTCAGCGCTCAAGCAAACATCCATTAGACCTCTTTTGAAAAACCCTAAGCTCGACCCAAGTAAAGTTGAATCTTACAGACCCATAGCTAGTATATCCCTCCTAGCTAAGATAATTGAGAAAGAAGCACAAAGACAAATACAAGATCACATCGATACCGCCTCCCCACTAGACCATTGTCAACATGGCTTCAGGGAGTACCACGGCGTTGAAACCCTCCTTACCACCCTTTTCAACAATATTATCACAGGTATCGACAACATCCGCCAAGGTTTCGTGCTTATCTTCTTAGACATCGCTGCAGCTTTCGACTCGGCACACCACGGTCTACTCTTAGGGCGACTAAAAGAAAAGGGCATCAACGGCATCGCTCTTGATTGGTGCAGATCATACCTTGATGGAAGATGGCAGCATGTAAAATCCGGAGCAGCAGCATCTGAACCTTTCCAAAGACTTACCTCAAGGGTCTTCTTTATCATCACTCATGTTCAACATCTACATACAACCCATCTGCAATATCATCAGGTCATTCAAGGTTGACTGTCTAATATACGCCGATGACATTCTGCTCTTCATGCCATTCTCCACAGTGCAATTGGACCTCTCCCCACTGATTGAATGTTTTGATGCAGTGTCCGAATGGCTTCTGTCTCAAAACCTCCGTATTCAACACAAGAAAACGGAGGTGCTCTTTATCACGAGAGACCAGAGTTTTACCCTGCCACCCCATATAAAAGTGAAAGAAGCCGAGCTCCAAACAAAATCCACAATTCAATACTTAGGGGTCACCATGGATCAACATCTGGACATGAAGCTACACATATCCAACACAGTAAGAGCCATATACTTCAAAATCCGGACACTCGGACACCTTCGCTCCTTACTAGACCCAGACGACTTCCGGACAGTATATCAAGCCCTAATCTTACCTCACTTCGACTTTGCCAATGCTATTCTTCAAGGTCTCCCACAGTCTACATTGAATCCTCTACAACTTGTCATGAATGCCGCTGCCAGAGTCCTCTATGGAGCATCGAGGAGTGACCATGTAACGCCTATATTAATGCAGCTCCACTGGCTCCCCATACATTGAAGACTTCTGTTCAAGACCTTGTTACTCTCATTCAAAGCCATTAATGGCATCACTTTCTCTTCACTAATAGACCTCATTCAGTCCATTCCGCCCAACAGAATTAGGAGAACCACATCCTCAAATGCTCTAGTAATCCCAAAGGCATCAACAAAATGCACACTAACAACATCAAACAGGGCCTTCAGCCTTTATGCCCCAAAATGTTGGAATACATTACCACCAGAGATTCGTGCAGTCACCGATCTAGCACAATTTAGAAAGGCACTCAAATACCACTTATTCCTCCATTATTACCAGGTTAGCTAGACACCAACTTAACTACACCTCCTCCATATTTGACTACCTTTGTAAGATAATATCCTAATCCGTAGCACAAAGTATACTGTACATATGTAAATAGTTCCAGTTCATATTTCCCTATGTTATCCAAGTTGCCTTTCCTGTTCTCTGTAAAACCAAACAGCTTGATGTTATGGTCCTTTGTTTTATGTAAACCGCGCTGATGCTAAATAGTGCGGTATATAAGAGATTGTAATAAAATAAATAATAAATAAATACACGAATGACATCCTGCAGCTAGAAAAAGAAACAGCAGTTGAGGGGGAGATGGAGCTTAGAGATCTGGAACTGCAGGAGAGTGTGATGAATATAGAACAGGTCAACAAATCAACTGTTAAAAGGAGGAAGAAAGGGAGGAGAAAAAACCCAGAGGTGGAGGAATTCAAGACTAAACTCCTAGTTCACATGGAAAGAAATGAATATGCTGCTTTCCAGGCAAGGGAAAGATCCCCCAAGTTAAATGTAACACCTAAGGTTAGAAGTGTTAAGATGAACAAGGCCATATCCAGTATAAAGGGACCATTTTTAACATCACCAAAATAAACCAAATACAATATTGTGCATCTAAAATTATTACTGCAAGAATACTACCAACTAAAGTACAGGGCCAGAAGAGAGAGAGAGAATAATAACAGTTTCTCCTTGGAAAAAGCGCACTGAAGGAAAAATACAATCATTGCGTGTGGAGGTATCCTTGATAGGCAAGTATCAAAAAGGATTAGATTATCAAAGATATTGAGGAAGATCCAAGATATCAAGCTGAAGCATGCTACATTAACAGAAAACCTGTAATTTACATGTTTCAACAATAAATTCAAAATAGCAGCACAAGCGCAAAACCTGTGAAAATATGAAGAAAACAGAAAAGAAAGATATCAAAATAAACTATTTAGAGAGAATCTAAAACCATTTCTACAGGGAATTGGGAAAGAGCATTAATATAGCAAGAGTGCCAACAACAAATGCTGAAACAAACCTTCTGGAGAAAACTATACGAGGACCCTATAGACCGCAATCAAGAGCAGAATGGTTACCCTGCATACAGGAGTACTTAAAGGCGAAATTCGACTTACAAGCTAATTGTTGTTCCTTGAGGAACTCCAGTCCAGTCCCGAATCTCTAGGGTTGAGCACTTCTTCCAGCAGCTTGGAGACTGAGCACGTCATCCTTTTGATGACCCCGATATAAATAGGTTACTGGAGCGGAGGGGCGGTCCCTTGGCTATTGGCAAAGCACACTCACAGGAGCAACAAATAAGTAGATAACTTGTATCATAAATCCAAACACTCTACCAACCTTAAGTTATACTAACTCTTAGAAATACTAACTCTTAGTGGAGAAGGAACACCCCCTCCCCCTCCTCCGGCTCTGCTGAAACTTACCAGAGTTCCACTCGGAGCCTCCCTCATCCCCGGTTAAGGAGCAGAAGTTCTACGCTTCCCCCCAGCTCCAATTCCCCGGCGAATTGCCGACTCCGAAAGTCCGGTATTCGTAAACAACTGTGCTTCATGCCTTGGCTCAAAATGACATGAGGGAAGGATCCGGGACTGGACTGGAGTTCCTCAAGGAACAACAATTAGCAGGTAAGTCAAATTTCACCTTCCTAATTGTCCCTCCAGTCCAGTCCCGAGCCTCTGGGGATGTAACAGAGCAGTAAAAATCAACGGAAGGGACCTGCCAGACCGGCCTGAAGCACTGTTGATCCAAAACAGGCATCTCCTGCCGCCTGGACATCCAGCTGGTAATGCTTGACAAAGGAATGCAACGACAACCAAGTAGCCGCTTTACAAATCTCAAAGGGCGGCACCAAGCTACACTCTGTTTACAAGGCCGCCTGAGCCCTGGTCAAATGAGCCCTCAGCCCCACAGGAATGGGCTTACCTTTCAAAATGTATGCTGACACTACAGCCTCTCTGATCCACCTGGAAATGGAAGCTTTTGCCTCCGTTTCTTCCTTCCGCGGACACAAAGCAAAACGAACAGCTGATCCGACTTGCGGTAATGAACTGTCCTCTTCAAGTACCTCCTCAGGGCTTGTCTAACATCCAGGAGATGCAACCGCTCTCCGGCCGCGTCCTTCTCGCTGCCTACAAAGACCAATAAGGAAATTGCCTGATTCATATGAAACATCGACACCACCTTGGGCAAAAAGGAGGGAACCGGCCTCAATACCACCACCTCCTCCAAGAACACCAGGAAAGGTCCCCAGCATGACAAAGCCTGTAGTTCCAAAATCCGATGAGTGAAGCATATGGCCATGAGAAAGACTGTCTTGACTAAGATCCTTGAGCGAAGCTCTGCTCAGAGGCTCAAAATGTTCTCATAGTAACACCTCCAGAAACAAATTGAGGTCCCACGTCGGCACTGTCACCCTACTCGGTGGCCGTAAAGACGACACAGCCTTTATGAACCTTATGTCTGGGTGTGTTCCCAGTGCTACCCCTTGGACTTTTCTTCTATAACAGGAAATGGCCGCCAACTGAACCCCTCAAGGAGCTAGCCGCCAGGCCCTTCTCAAAACCATCCTGCAGAAAAGTCAGAATCTGTGGTACCGACGCTCTAGATGGTTGAAACTGTTTGTCTGCACTCCATGCCTCGAATATGTGCCAGATGCGGACATATGCCAGCGAGGTAGACCTGCGCCTGGCCTTCAAGAAGGTAGAAACCACTCCTGCTGAATATCCCTTCTTTATCAGCTGCGCCCTTCCAAGAGCCAAGCCGTAAGCGAGAATCAATCCACCTGCGGCATGCACACCAGACCCTGCAATAAGAGGTCCTCTCGTATGGGCAGTCACCACGGGCAATCCTCCTGGAGCCGAACGAGGTCCGCGTACCATGGCCTCCTCAGCCAATCCGGCACAATTAGAATCACCAGACCTCGGTGGGCTTCTGTCCTCTGCACTATCCGCCCTATTAGGACCTATGGCGGGAAAAAAGAAATCCTTCCTCGGGCCACCGCTGTATTAGGGCGTCTAGGCCCTCTGACATTCTCTCCAGTCGCCTGCTGAAGAAACGGCCCACTTTTGCTGACTTGAAGGTCGCCATCAGGTCCATAATGAGCACGCCCTAGCGGCGTACCACCAGGGAGAACACCTCCAGATTGAGTACCCATTCTCCGGGATCCACTCGGACCAGACTTAGAAAGTCCGCCCTTACATTGTCAACCCTGCCATGTGCACCACTGACAGGGCTAGGAGGTTTCCCTCGGCCCAACCTTACAGTCAATTGGCATCATCCTCCAATGACACACTGCTTGTGCCCCCCCTGGCGATTGATGTAGGCCACTGTGGTTGAGTTGTCCGAAAGCAACCGAACCGCCTTCCTCTGCAGCCAAGGATGAAAGCTCTGGAGTGCCAAGATTACCACTCATCTCCAGCTTATTGATAGAGCAATTCTTCTCCAGCTCGTTCCACTGCCCCTGGGCTAAGCGCCTTCACAATGGGCTCCCCAGCCAGACAGACTGGCATCCACGACGGCGACTCCAGAGGCATCACCTTCTCCAGGCACCCTGGGTGCAGCCACCATTGGAGGGCCTGCCTCGTTTCCGGCGGGCAGGAGAGCCTCTGTGAGAGAGAGTGAGTCTGGTGCGACCACCTTCAGAGCAGGGTCCTCTGCAACGGCCTTATGTGCGCCCTTGCCCATGGCACTAGCTCGAGCGTGGCTGCCATGGTCCCTAGGAGCTGCAGATAATGCCAGGCTGTGTGTGTGTGGGGGGGGGGGGGGGAATTGCCCTGGCCAGAAACTGGCATACTAGCTTGCGAAATCCCCGCACCCGCAGCACCAGGAGAAAAAAAAACTTTCCCCTCGCGCATATCGAACCATGCCCCAGGTACTCAAGGTCCTGTGACAGGGACAATCGACTTTTGCCCATATTGACAATTCATCCTAGACTCTGAAGAAACTGTACCACCCAGGCCATGGCTGCCAGACTTTCATCCCTTGACTTTGCTCGAATCGACCAGTCATCGAGGTAGGGATGAACCAGTATCCCCTCCTTACACAACACTGCCGCCGCCACCACCACCACAACTTTGGACTGGTTACGGTGCCACGCACCTTCACCAAAGGTTAATGCCCGGAATTGAAAATGGCCCATAGGTACTGCAAATCTGAGGAACTGATGATCTTGTTGAATCGGAATGTGTAGGTAAGCCTCCGACAGGTCCAGGGAAGTAAGGAATTCTCTCTTTCTGACCGCCACTATAACCAATTGCAGAGTCTCCATGTAAAATGAGCCACCTGCAGACAGCGTACCCACTTGAGATCTAGGATCGGGCGAAAGGACCCTTCTTTCTTTGGCACCACAAAATAAATGGAGTACCGACCACAGCCATACTGGTCTGGAGGCACAGGCACCACAGCCTTGAGCTGCAGCAGCCTCTTCAAAGTCTGCTGTACCACTTCAAATTTGGCCCGCGCCTTGCAGGGAGACTGAACGAAGGAGCTAACTAACGGGCATTGGAGTTCTAGGGTGTAACCATCCCGAATGACCTCCAAGACCCACTGGTCTGACGTGATTTGGACCCAGGAAGGGTAAAACTCCTGCTGACCCCCCTACGGGCTCCACCTCCACCTGGGCCCCTCTCGTTTCATTGCAATTTCTTGAGGCTCGAGGTTGAGGGGCCAGCAAACCCTCTGCCTGCTCCCCAAAAATGCCAAAACCCCTGGTTCCTGGAGGGAAACTTCCCCCTCTGAAACTGACTGAAATGAGGGGAACGGAAACATCGAAATTCCCGTTGCTGACCCTTGGGCACCGTAGAAGCAGAGCCCTGCTTATGTTTATCTTCAATATTTATAGTGAAAAATGCTCCAGTATAACAGTTCCGTGGAATTCAAAACAAAATGTGTGTGGCAATCATTTATCATACCACCAGAGGGTCTCAGACTTGTCAGCGCAACAGTCAAACAGTATAAAAATACCATCAATAGCGCTCTTAGCATCAATGATTGCTCTGGGGTTTATTTTCTCAGCAAATCCTCCACCAGACTTATATATCTATAAAGATCCACACAAATACAAATGCTTATCTTTTTGATGTTCCCCAACGCCACCTCAGGTGCCCATTTCAGCGTTTCACTCTAAACAGAGTTTCTTCAGGGGGTCTGTAAATTCAAACAGCATTCTTTTAGACACAATTTCTCACGACATTCTATCTTCCATATCAAACTTGTTAAGCCTAAGGATACACATACCAACTTCCAGCATTTGAACCTGATGCTGCCCGCGTTCTGATATCCAGCTTCTTCTTAATAACTTTTGTAAAACGCCGTGCATGCGGTTTAAACTCTCATCCCTAGTATTTAAACGTTACAATGACGTCATCCCTTGACGTCCACCATTGATAAAATCTCTCTAAAACCTTTTGAGATAAATAAAGTACACACGTTGCATCAATATTCAAATGTGATAAAAGTAAACGTCCATGTGCACAATCTTCAAATACACATCCCCCAGTCAATGGTGGCATTTAAACCTGTCGGTAGCAAGGTCTTCACCTCAAAAATCCAACGCTGTTCTCTCAACAATAATGTTTGTTCCAATGTTTTACCATACATAGCCTTCTTCACCTGCTCAATGGCAAAACAATGCAAATCGTTAAAATCATGAGAGCAATCAAGACAGTGTTGTGTCTAAAAGAATGATGTTTGAATTTACAGACCCCCTGAAGAAACTCTGTTTAGAGTGAAACGCTGAAATGGGTGCCTGAGGTGGCGTTGGGGAACATCAAAAAGATAAGCATTTGTATTTGTGTGGATCTTTATAGATATATAAGTCTGGTGGAGGATTTGCTGAGAAAATAAACCCCAGATCAATCATTGATACTAAGAGCGCTATTGACGGTATTTTTATACTGTTTGACTGTTGTGCTGACAAGTCTGAGACCCTCTGGTGGTATGATAAATGATTGCCACACACATTTTTTTTTGAATTCCACGGAACTGTTATACTGGAGCATTTTTCACTATAAATATTGGTTATATACCGTGCTCTGATAAAGACCGTCTAATAGAGTTGTATGTTTATCTTCAGGCAGCCGACTGCCTTAGATTCTCCTAGATCCTTTACCAATTTGTCGAGGTCCTCCCCGAAGAGCAGCTTACCCCTAAAGGGAAGCTTACTCAGCTGGGCTTTGGACGAGCTGTCTGCAGCCCTGTTATGTAACCAGAGGTAGCGCTGAGCTGCTACCACCGAAACCATACTCTTTGATAGGCCCCGAATATGATTGTAGTGAATATCTGCCAAGTACACAGCCCCTGACTCCAGCCTGGCCGCTTCTTCTGCCTGTTCCCTAGCCGGTTCTCCCTGAATCCGCTGGGACCAACAAAGACAGGCTCTAGCCACCCAAGCCCCACAAATGGAGGCTTGAAGAGAGAGGGCATTTAACATCAAATACCTGCTTCAACAAGATGTCCAACTTCCTATCCTGGCCATCCTTGAGAGCCACACTACCTTCCGAGACCGCAGCATCCACTTTAGGAGGCCGAAAAAACTTGCGGTCCTGATCGGACAAGGGATAGAGCTGAGCCAAAGCCCTGGACCCTTTGAGTCCCGTTTCCAGAGTATCCCATTCTCCCTCATTTCCCGAACTACTCTTTGCACTGGAAATACCCTTTGCACCTTCCTCATGGCCTGTAAGAAAGGATCCTCCAACGTGTCCTCTTGTGCCGGCAGACCGGAAGGCATGTTGAGAGTCTTAAGGGATTTGGCAATGAGTGCCGGCAATTCCTCCCTTCGGAGTACCCGAACCACCCTTGCCTGCTCTTCCAGTTCTGGGAGCTCACCTTCCTCCAAGTCCTCTTCCACATCCATCTGTGTGTCGCGGTCTTCAAGTTCTATTCCTTCTGACCCCAGAGACTGCTCTGGACCCTCTTCCAAGAGCCTTGACATCTTTGTAGGGACTATACCCGGAATCCACCTCCACGAAGGTTCTCAGACGCTTTCCTCCATGGGACTCGCCCTCGGCCCCTGCTGACGCAAGCAGAAGGCCTGATGGAGCAGCAGTACAAATTCGGGGGAAAACCCCGTCGGCACCCCTACTTGCGCTAGAGCCGGGGGGGGGGGGGGGGGGGAGGAACCAGAAGAACCGGCTGCAGGTTCTTGGGACATCAAGGGACGAGAAATGGGATCCAGCAGGGCAACCCTCTGCACGGACACCTTGTGCCCTTCCAATCCCTCTTCCAAGGCCTGCTCCATAGAGTCTGCCTCTGTGCACACCCTCTGCAAACGCCAGCCTCTGACAGTGCCCCACATCAAGTACCACAAACCAAGCACTGGGGCCTGGATGGCATACCAACAGGCAGGCTATGAACCCTCTGAAATTTACCAAACCAGACAGATACTGCCCTGAACAGGCAAAAATCCCCCAAGTCCACAGGCTCCGAATTTAAAATTTTCTTCCCTTTGGCTTTTTTTTTACCCTCTGAAAAAAGGACTCATCAGGGCTGCAGACCCGAGAGGAGAATCAAAAAACAGCACCAGCAGCGCAACAGGATGCAACAGTGCTTTACCCGTGCTGAAAAGCTTCTCCCACGTGTCTGCCACATTGTCGGGCCTGCCCCAACGGCTCCTGAAGCAAGTTCAAAGTACCGCAAAAAAACTAGCCGCTCTCCTACACTTCCCCCCGCAGCGCTGTCCAATACTGGACCCCCAAAGAAGCCTTACCGCCACTGCTGCTGGTGAAATACCCGAGACTGTGTGCTGCATGACTGTCTTTCTCTCCCTTTTCCCCCCGCGCTCAGCTGAAATAGTGGCTTCAGCACTGGGGGACGCTCCAGAACCTTTTGCTCCTCCGCGAGCCTCCTTGCTTGTCCCACTGGCTTCTCACCCAAAATCATGAGTTCGGGAGCAGCGCAACAAACCATCGGAACCACGGCAAGCTCTTCACCGGGTGAAAAGGGGGGGGGGGAAAATCACCTCTCCGCGACTGTCTCTCTCTTTTTTTTTTATGACTACCGGACAAAATCCTAACTCTACCTAAACTCTCCTTAGTTGCCCCTCTAGTGAGTCCAGAACCTCTCAGGCTCACCACTCCTCCAGCTGCTTGGAGACAGACTACTGGAGTGGAGAGGCGGTCTCTTGGCTATTGATATCGGGGTCATCAAAAGGATGACGTGCTCAGTCTCCAAGCTCCTGGAGGTGCTCAACCCCAGAGGTTCGGGACTGGACTGGAGGGACGATAATGAAAAAAAAGCATATATCAAACCTATGGAATGGTCTGCAGTAACAATGAAAGAGCTGAAAAGCAGGTTAAAATGAGCCTCAAACTCGAAAAGCCCTGGCTTAGATGGAGTAACCATCTTTTGGCTCAAACCATTAACATCACTCCACCCTGGCGAACCGCAAAAATCAATTGTTCAAGCAGCCA
This sequence comes from Ichthyophis bannanicus, assembly GCA_033557465.1. Classification (NCBI taxonomy): domain Eukaryota; kingdom Metazoa; phylum Chordata; class Amphibia; order Gymnophiona; family Ichthyophiidae; genus Ichthyophis; species Ichthyophis bannanicus. The sequence goes on along the minus strand of CM066036.1, from coordinate 604,713,419 downwards.
AACTTACCACCACAATGGCTTACTACAGGAAGAACATTTCTCCTTCCAAAGGGGGACCCAAGAAACATTGCCAAAAGTTAAAAACCAATAACTTATCTACCTACAATCTATAAGCCATTCACTGCAATAGATGCACACAGAATATATGATCATGTGGAGTCCAATACCATCATGGCAATAGAGCAAAAGGGCAATAAGAGGGGAGCGTATGGAACCAAAGACCACTTAATGTTGAATAAGGCCATCATGGCCAGCGCTAAGAAAAGCAGAAATCTCAGTATAGCATGCATTGATTATATGAAAGCTTTTAACAGTATCCCACACCCTTGGATAATAAAGTGCCTTGACATGTATAAAATAAATCGTGGTTTGGCAAGTACATTAAGTTCACCATGACAATGTGGCAAACCACATTCTCTTTGAAATATGAAGATGGTAGTACATTATTCCTAACATTAAGATCCAGCGAGGAATATTTTGAGGAGATTCTCTGTTGTCCCTTCTGTTTTGTGTGGCGCTTAATTCAATGAGTATTCTCATCAATCCTTTGGGATACGGATTTAGCCTGAATCCTTAAGAAGGTAACAACCCAGAAACATCCTTTTTGTTATTTGTAGATGATCTAAAGCTCTACAGTTCCAGCATCCAACAATTAGCAGAGCAACTCTGTTGTGAAAAGCTTTTCTGATGACATCAGGCCTTGACAAATGTGCTAAGACAGCTTTTTAAAGAGGAAATTTGAATAAAATGGAAACCATCTCCCTGGCTGAGGGCTGTGACATCAAGGACCTTTAACAGGAATGCATATATAAGTATCTCGGAGCAGAGGAACAACACAAGCAGAAATTACTGAGAAAGAAGATCAGTAAAGAATACCACAGGAGGTTAAAATCATTAGTGCTTTAACATCACGGAATAAGATACAAGCCATCAATCAGCTGGCAGTTTCTGTACTCTTACAGTTTTGGGACTGTGGACTGGCCTCAAAGATCTTGAAAAACTGGATGCAAAACAAGAAAACTCCTGTATGCCCATGAAGTAATTTACAAGAATCAGTGTATGCCAATATCATACATCCCTAGAAAAGAAGGAGGCTAAGCCTCAGAGATTGAGTATACATACAGAGGTACTATCACAGGCCTTCAGGCCTACCTGACTGCATCATTGGATCCAAATATGCAAAAAGTGCCAAAATATGAAAATAAATGTCCAGAATCTGTCTCCATCATCAAACTTGGACAAGCGTTCTGACGACTAGAAGGAATGAGTGAGAATCCACAAGCATATACAGGGAAGGAAGTAACAATTTGCAAAACAAAATAAAAAAACTCTTCAAAGAATTAGAACAAATGAGGAAAATAAGTTGCAAATGCAATGATACAGTGGGAAATTCAGAGTGTTACTCCAGGAACCCTCTGTCAATCAAGAATGAACACATGAATGGTTAAGGAGAGATGAACTGAAACCAAAGGATGAGGTTGATAGTTGCAGCCCAGGACAGCAGCCTACAGATGAGATGGTTTACAGCGAGCATTACAAAAACTGGCAAAACAGACATATGTCTGTCTATTCTATGGGAAACAGCTGGAAACAGTAACCCACTTCATAGATGGCTGTGAAGTTCTGATGGCAGAAAATTTTTATATAGAAAGGCACAATAAAGTAGCGTGCCTCATCTACTGGAAACTCAAACACTACAACATAACTGTGCCTGCAAAACATTGGGATCATGACCTTAAAAGAATTACAGAAAATGAAGAGGTTATGATCACCTGAGATACTCCCATTCTGACTGATAAAAAGTCGGATGCAAGGAAGCCGGATATAGTGGTAAAGGAGAAAAACACCAGAATGGCATTGATCATATTGTAGAGATGTCAGTTCCAAGTGACTACTCTGTGAATCGCGTTGAGGAAGAAAATACTCAAGTATCAAGAAATGCAGTTGGAGACCAAACTCATCCATTTGGAGAAATTGCCCCCCCCCCCCCCCCCACAAAAAACAACGCGTGTCTGACAGTTCTCGATAGGAAGATTGAAGAATGGTGTGTGGGTACGGCAAGGCTCACAAAGGTTCTGCATAGGGCAGGACAGTCGAGATTCAAGGATAGCTAGGTCTTCTGTCTGTAACAGTCAACTTCCTTTCAGGTTAAGCTCTCCAATGGCCACCAGTTCTTTGCTGCCCAAACCCAGAACCCACAACCCATGATGAAAATCAGGAACTAGTAAAACTCCAAAGGAGACAGGCATGATGAGCACAGGCACTCGCCCAAAAAAAGCAAAGTGGGAGTAAAACCAAGGCACAACCATAAATTGTTACAGGATCTAGGAATGACCAACAAGGTGAAACATGATCATACATGTAGCAGGAATCCAAAGCGCAAGACAAAACTGAGGTGCAAATCAGCTCTGGCAAATCTTAGTCAGAAACAAGATTTCCCTTGAAAGAAAATAGCATGCACAGAGCAGGCTAAGGCTGCCAATCAACCGAGTGGAATCTACCGGCACTTCCAGGCTAGAAGTCAAATGTTCATCAGGGTAAGGTTCCTCTAGGAATGAAGCCACCTGCACCTGGTAACAGAACCTCACAATATATATATATACACACATACAAATACAAAGGCAGAGAAACTATAGGTCCGATATTCAGCGGTAGCAGCAGCTTGTGTGATTACAGCACCTAGCCATCACTGCTGAACATTAAACCCAGATATTCAGTGCCGGGGCATTGAATATCTGGGTTTGTCACTCTTGCCGATCGCAAAGCAGTCAGTGATTATATTCAGCCACTGCCTGGTTAGCGACATGCGGTGGAAGTTACGCCAGGGTTTCCCGTGCCTGGCTTTCATTGCATATCACAAACCAGACAGTGGCTCAGTATTGTCGCTGACCAGGTTTTGATCGGCTCTGCCTCTGCATCACCCCAGAACTGTGTTAGTGCCTCTGAATATTCCGCTTAGGGTCAGCCTTTGATTAATCGGGCCCCAAATATTTATATTGCCTGACAATAGAAAGAGGGAACTCTTCTAATGAAAAAACGCTCTTGCTCAAGGGCGAAAAAGACGACACGGGTCTCAAACTACATTACAGCAGAAAGAGGCCCATACAAAGTGCAATATCTTACATGTAAAACAGTATAGAGGCATAGGTTATCTTGCTCAACACTTAAACTCCATATGCACCTTCAGTTAAATTCCTAGCCATGTGCAAAAACCCTACAAACTTCTTTTAAAAATAAGGGTCCCATATTTCCCTGTTCCTAGCTCATAAGAATATAAGATCTGCCATACTGGATCAGAACAAAGGTCCATCAAGCCCAGTATCCCGTTTCTAACAGTGGCCAATCCAGGCCACAAATACCTGTCAGGCTTCCAAAAGGTAGACAGATTCCATGCTGCTTATCCCAGGGGTAAGCAATGGATTTCGCTGGTCCTCTTTAATGGTTTATGGACTTTTCCTCCAGGAACTTGACCAAACCTCGTTTAAATCCAACTACACAAACAGCTTTTCCTACATCCTCCAACAACTAAATCTGGAGTTTGATTACACGTTGAGTGAAAAAATATTTTCTTGAATTAGTCTTAAATGCGCTATATTGTAGTTTTATTGCGTGTCCCTCAGTCTTTCTGCTTTTTGAAGGAACAAACAACCAATCTACATTTACCGTTTCTACTCCATTCATTAAGTGGCATTTTACAAATGATGAACAAGTGCAATCTGGGGCGTCCAAGCCAGAACATCTGAAAAAAAAGCACAAGTCCAAGTTCAGGCATGATTTCACAAATGTTGACGTGCCCAATATGAATGTCTACGAGAATCTCTACATAGACATCCCCAGAATAGTATTCAGGAAGGTGGATGTCTAGTTATAGCCTAATGTTTAGAGTAGTGGGCTAGGACCAGAAAAGTTAGTGATCGAATCCCACTGCTTCTTTCATTGTGATTGCGCTGAACATGGTGATGTGCCATCTTCTCTACACCCTCTGGATGTTTTGCGGCCAAAACAAGCACTTTCCTGATGCCTATTCGTGCCTTATAATCTTAGATGCAACATTTCTGAGATCAGGCAGTGATGTCCAGGTTCTTGGAAACACCCCAGCCATGCCTTCACCACACCCCCCATTCGACAGACCCAGCTTCTAAAATGCCTCTGGAGATGTGTCTGTGCTTTGGATGTCTCTGTGCCTGTTTTCAGATGTTAAAAGTCTGAATAGGGCTTTTAAAATAACCCCTATTTTATAGACCTCTGTCTCCCTCCTCAGCTGTTTCTTTTCTAAGCTGAAGAACCTTTCCTTGTAGGATGGAATAAAAATAAACGTAGGATGGAAGAAATGTAAATAACTTCTAAATGGAGCAAGGTAACCTGCTTGGAGCGGCACGTAGAACTCTACAATTCTGGCACTCTACTGGGCAGACTAGATGGACCATGCTGGTCTTTATCTGTCATCACTTACAATACTACTATGTTAGGGGTATCCGTCCATCCCCTTTATCATTTTGGTCGCTCCTCTCTGTTCCTTTTCTACTCTATTCTGCTATACAGGAACAGTGAAACATCTTTCTGGCTGGAGGGGCCAAACAAGTCAATCTCCAGCCCTGCCCACAAACTCCCCATTTACTGATGCTGTGTTGCACAAAATATTGGTGGGGCCTTGGCCCTTGTGATTTACTCCATTTTGCTGCTGTCTTTTTTTTTTTTTTTTTTAAAGATATGGCGACCAGAACTGCACACAATATTCAAGGTGCGGTCGCACCATGGAACGATAGAGGCATTATAATATTCCTGGTTTTATTCTCCATTCCTTTCCTTATGATTCCTAGCATTCTATTTGCTTTCTTGGCCACTTCTGCATACTGAGCAGAGTTTCAATATATCATTCAAGACAACACCTAGGCCACCTAATGCTGGCTTTACTTTAACCACGGAAGCTAACCAGGCAGCAGCGATATTGAGTCACTGCCTGGTTAACTTCTGGGTTCTGCGGCCAAACCAGATATTCAATGCTGGTGGCTGGATATGGCCCCGGCATTGAATAGCCAGGGTTAAACTTCAGCGGCGATGGCTAGCTGCTTTACAAGTGCTAGCCACCACCGCGGAATATCTGCCCCCTCCCTCATTCATTTTTTTAAAAGAAATGAACAATCAAAAACGTGAACAAATGAGCTGCTTGGTGGAGCTACAATGACATGAAGAAGAAAAAAAACACGTCAAGATGTGGCAGATGACCAAAGAAACATGGAAAGGGTTTTTTCAAAGGAAGGCTGAAAGGCAAAAATCAAAGGCAGCAGCCGAGCCATGAAAAAAAGAGATAGCAGAATGCTTGATGTCTCCAGCAGACAGAAGAAAGTTGAGGGAAGCTGTGAGACTGGCAGCACGGGAATTCTTGTGTATGTGCACTAAAGACTTTAAAGCCTTTCTAGAAAGTTCATTCATTTGCTATCTAACACAGTGACATAGCCCACTCGTCTTCAGATCATTAGCATATCTTGGCTTAAGTTCATTACTGTCATGGTATGTGCAAAACTAGCTCATTTGGAGGCACTGCCCCCCAAAATAGCGATAGAGAAGCTTCCCAGCCTTCCTCCTGCTTTGAGAGGGAGTAAATGTATTTGTAGATAGACGCCTCACATAGCTGCATATCTAGGAGGATGGTTAGAGGCAAAAAAAAAAAGAGAGAGATCAATAATAGCAAGTGTAAGTGATTTTTGCCATTTAGATTGATCAAATAATATTCTTCGAGCCTTTCAACATTTTTGACTATGTTGTATGTTGCAAATTTTAGCTCTCTCTCAATAGTTGCTTATATGCCCTTTAAAAATGGAAAAGGTACTCGCAGAGATCCGTACCTGTTTTTCTGCAGGTATTTTCGGTCCTGTACATAGCATGTTTATTAAAGATTGCGCCATTAGTACATGACTGGGCCACGAAATCTGCAGGATGCTCGTACCATCTTCAGGAAGCCTATCTTTCCCTTAATCCCCCTGCCTTTGGTGCACTGCAAATGTGCAGCACTATGGGTAAGTGTGATGGAATGTATAGGAGACTCCCCACCCCTCCTGCATAAACCCTGCTGAGAGCAATTAAGGAATTACAGCTGGGGGAACATAAGATATGCCATACTGGGTCAGACCAAGGTCCATCAAGCCCAGTATCTTGTTTCCAACAGTGGCCAATCTAGGTCATATGTACCTAGCAGTTTCCCCAAAAGACACAGGTTCTGCAATGCTTGTACTAGGTCAAGCATTGATATCCTGGGTCCCTTCTTAATAATGGTTTATGGACCTTTCCTCCAGGAACTTGTCCAAACCTTTTTTAAACCCAGCTACACTAACAGCCTTTACTACATCCTCCGGTAAAAAATTCCAGAGTTTGATTACACGTTGAGTGAAAAAATATTTTCTTTTATTAGTCTTAAATAGTTTACCCTGTAGCTTCATTGCATGTCCCCTAGTCTTCCTATATTCTGATAATGTAAACAGTCGATCTATGTTTACCCGTTCCACTCCATTCATTAATTTATAGACTTCTATCATATCTTCCCCTCAGCCGTCTCTTTTCCAGGTTAAAGAGCCCTAACCTTTTTAGCCTTTCTTCATAGGAGTATCCTTCCATCCCCTTTACCATTTTGGTGGCTCTTCTCTGAACCTTTTCTAATAACGCTATATCCTTTTTAAGATACGGCGACCAGAATTGCACACAATATTCAAGGTGCGGTCTCACCATGGAACGATATAGAGGCATTATAATATCTTTTGTTTTATTTTCCATTCCTTTCCTTATGATACCTAGCATTCTATTTGCTCTCTTGGCTGCCGCTGCACACTGGGCCGAGGGTTTTAACATGTTATCCACAATGACGCCTAAATCTTTTTCCTGGGTGGTGGTTCCTAATGTGGAACCTTGCATCGTGTAACCATAGGTTTGGGTTGTTCTTCCCTAGGTGCATAACTTTGCACTTGTCCACATTAAATTTCATCTGCCATTTTGATGCCCAGTCTTCCAATTTAGCAAGATCCTCTTGCAATTTTCCACAATCCTCTTGGGTTTTAACAACTTTAAATAGTTTTGTGTCATCTGCAAATTTGATAACCTCACTCATTATCCCACTTTCCAGATCATTTATGAATATGTCACAAAGCAGCGGACCCAGCACAAATCTCTGGGGTACACCACTATTCACCTTTCTCCATTGGTAAAATTGGCCATTTAGCCCAACCCTCTGCTTTCTATCTTTTAACCAGTTCCTGATCCACAGTAGTACACTGCCTCCTATCCCATGACTCTTTAGTTTTGCCAAAAGTCTCTGATGAGGGACCTTGTCAAAGGCTTTCTGAAAGTCCAGATACACTATATCAACCGACTCACCTTTGTCCACCTGTTTATTCACACTTTCAAAAAAACATAACAGATTAGTAAGACAAGATCTTCCTTGTCTAAAGCCATGTTGGCTGTCTCCCATTAGGCCATGACTATCTACATGCTGAGTAATTTTATTCTTTATGATGGTTTCTACCATTTTTCCCGGTACTGACGTGAGGCTCACCGGTCTGTAGTTTCCCGGATCACCCCTCGAATTCTTTTTAAAAATTGGTGTTACATTGGCAATCCGCCAATCTTCAGGTATTAAAGATGATTTTAATGATAGTTCACAGATTACTAATAGCAGGTCTGCAATCTCATATTTCAGTTCTTTCAACACCCTTGGATGTATACCATCCGGCCCAGGTGATTTGCTACTCTTCAGTTTATCTAATAGTTGTAATACATCTTCCCGATGTATCGATATTTCCTTCAATTCTTCCGCACCTTTAAATACCACTTCAGTCATGGGTAACATCCCTACATCTTCCTCAGTAAAGACCGAAGCAAAGAATTCATTCACTCTCTCCGCTATCGCCTTGTCGCCTCTTAGTGCCCCTTTAACTCCTCTATCATCTAATGGTCCAACTGACTCTCACAGGTTTTTTGCTACGAATGTACTTGAAAAAAATCTTTATTTCGCGTTTTTGCTTCCGCAGCAAGCTTCTTCTCAAATTCTCTCTTTGCCTTCTTTATCAATGCCTTGCATTTGACCTGCCAGTGCTTGTGCTGTTTCCAGGTTTCATCGTTTGGCTCTTTTTTCCATTTCCTGAAAGATGCTTTCTTGGAAACAGCCTCTCTGACCTCACCTTTAAACCATGCTGGCAGTTTTTTGGACTTCCTTCCACTTTTCTTGAAGCGTGGAATACAGCTGGTCTGGGCTTCCAAGATAGTATTTTTCAACAACACCCAAGCTTGATGTAAGTCTTTAACCTTTGCAACTGCTCCTTTTAGTTTTTTCTTAACTATTTTCCTCATTTTATCATAGTCTCCCTCGAAAGTTAAAAGGTAGTACTGTGGATTTCCTTACTATCCCTCCTCCACTAATTAAATCAAAGGCGATCATGCTATGATCACTATTGCCAAGTGGCCCCAACACCCTTATCTCTTGCACTAGATCTGGGGTTCCAATAAGGACTAGGTCTTCCCCTCTCGTCGGTTCATGGACCAGCTGCTCCAAGAAGCAGTCATTTATGTCATCTAGGAACTTTATCTCCCTAGCATGTACTGCCATGACACTGACCCAGTCGATACCGAGGTAATTGAAATTGCCCATTATTATTACCGCACTGTAACTTTTGTTAGCTTCCTTGATTTCTTTGAGCATTTCATCATCCATTTGTTCATTCTGGCCAGGCGGTCGATAGTAAACCCCCACCGCCATCGCCTTCCCCCTTTTACATGGGATTTCAATCCATAGAGATACTACAGCAAATTTTGTTTCCTGCAAAACTTTAATCCTTTCTGACTCAATGCCCTCTCTAACAGAGCGCAACCCCTCCACCAATTTGATCAGCTCTAACATTATGATATAGTTTGTACCCAGGTATCACAGTGTCCCACTGGTTGTCCTCCTTCCACCATGTCTCTGATATTCCAATCACATCTAACCTCTCATTTAGTGCTATATATTCTAACTCTCCCATCTTATTTTTTAGACTTCTAGCATTTGCATACAAGCATTTTAGAGACTGTATTTTATTCATATTAATTTGGCTATTGGTAGACATGGGTAATTTGGGATCTTTAAGCTCTGTCTGCTCCATACTTGAGGGCATTTGGGCTACTTTACTCTTTTTTGGGACCTCTCTGCTTTTGGTAGTATCCTTCAAGGATACATTCTTCTGAACCATCTGCTCTTGGGCGACTGTCAGCTTTCCTCTATTATCTAGTTTAAAAGCTGCTCTATCTCCTTTTTAAAGGTTAATGCCAGCAGCCTGGTTCCATCCCGATTAAGGTGAAGCCCATCCCTTCGGAAGAGCCCCTCCTTTCCCCAGAATGTACCCCAGTTCCTAACAAATCCAAACCCCTCATCTCTGCACCATTGTCTCATCCACGCATTGACTCCGGAGCTCTGCCTGCCTTTTGGGTCCTGCACGTGGAACAGGAAGCATTTCGGAGAACGCTACCCTGGAAGTTCTGGATTTCAACTTCCTACCTAAAAGCCTAAATTTAGCCTCCAGAACCTACCTACCACATTTTCCTATGTCATTGGTACCGACATGTACCAAGACAGCAGACTCCTCCCCAGCACTATCTAAGACCTTATCTAGGTGGCGCGTGAGATCCGCAACCTTTGCACCAGGCAGGCATGTTGCCAGGCGATCCTCACGTCCACCAGCCACCCAGCTATCTACATGCCTAATGATCGAATCACCAACTATAACGGCTGTCCTAACCCTTCCCTCATGGGCACATGGCCCTGGAGAAACCTCCTCGGTGTGAGAGTGTTTTACATCACCTGGAGGACAGGTCCTAGTTACAGGATCACTTCCTGCCACACCGGGGTGATGCTCTCCTATCACGTGACCTCTCTCCTCCATGGCAACAGGGATGCTGCCAGACTGGAGGTGGGACTTCAGGACTATATCCCTGTAAGTCTCGTCTATGTACCTCTCTGTCTTTCTTATGTTTTCCAAGTCTGCTACTCTAGCCTCTAGAGAACGGACTTGTTCCCTGAGAGCAAAGAGCTCCTTGCACCTAGTGCACACGTAAGACCTCTCACCAACTGGGAGAAAATCATACATGTGGCACTCAATGCAAAAGACTGGAAAGCCCCCATCCCGCTGCTGGACTACTGTCTGCATCTTAGTTTTAAGTTTTTGTTTAGATCTTTAAGTTCTTTACTTGCTAAAGGTTGCTATGGATATTTATACCAATAAAACTGTACCTAATATGTTTAATATACCTTGTTCACCTGAAGCTTAATTAATCTCAGGTCCTTAGTGTATGTCTGATTTGGGTAACAAGCTTCATCTGAGAGCACCTCCTGTCTTTTAAGATGTGTAAGTACCTATAAAGCTACGATTATCCCAGGGGTGGGTGGGTGTGGGGAGGGAGGGAGGGAGGGAAATAACACTTATTAAAAGAGTGCTGCTACACAGTACCCTGTCCTGTGCTGCTGAGGTAAGCTATATTCTTATTTGATTTAAATTATAGTTCTCTGCTGCTGCTAGGTTCTAACTTATTATGAAATTTAAACTACAATCTCTCTGCTGGGTTCTAAATTTAACCAGAAAGCTCTTCTGTGTTTTAAATTTAAACTAAAAATACTTTGCTGATACTAGGCCCTGAGTGACTATTAAATTAAAACTATAAGCTCTCTGCTGGCTATGAAATGTAACCAGAAAGTTCTCTTCTGTGTTTTAAATGTAAACTTAAACTGCTGCTACTAGGCCCTGACTGATTTAACAAAAAATAGTGGGTTCAGATTAAATAGCTTTAATAGAAAGAATTCCTTTCAGAAAATTCCCAGAAGTATATACTCACAATTGCAGATCTCTCTCCAGAAGTAACAGTCCCTTTTTCTAGTCCTTCAAGACTGGTTTATCTTTTCCAGGGGTTAGTGGGCTGGACATAGGCTAGATCATTTATGTTAATTGGGGATTCCTGTATTTAAGAGGTTTTCTCCAGTTTTGTTTTCTTCAGTTATTTACGTGTGGCTTTTTTTCCCTGAAACATGGGCTTACGATCCTTGTTTTCTTTGTACGAGCTGACTATTATGATGGATTATATTGTATTTCTGTATCTATTGTTTTTTATTTGATAATTCTGTATTATCAGTAAAATCTCATAAATAAAAAATTTAAAAAGAGAAAAAGGGGACGACTTCCGGTGGCAATGAGCTGGTAAGACGTGTGTTTGGCCAGCTCCGGGGGCTACCCCTATAATCGGCAAAATAACCCCGTTCAGCGGTACCTTAAGATCTTCAGAGTTTGTGTGTCGATCCACGGGCATTGCACCGGAGCGGCGTTCCCGCTTTGAGCACAGCGGCGCGGCTACATGGCCTCCAAGATTACCCGCAAGGAGAAGGGCAAGCCGCCGGAGGGAAAGATGGCGGAAGACGCGCCGGCGAGCCCTACTGCCGGCATACCCCAGCTGACGGTGGCTGAAGTGAGTGCGGCTGTGGTGGCTGCCCTGGATGATCGCTTTCGGTCACTGGCTGAGCAAATCTCGCAGGTCAATCGGAGCGTCGGGGAATTTACGAACCGCATGGACCAGGTGGAGACAAGGGTCTCCGATATCGAGGATTCCCAGCGCACACTACAGGAGCGTGTGACGGCCCTGGAGGGCTTAGTTCGGCAACAACACGACAAACTCGACGATCTCGAGAATCGAGGTCGTCGTAAGAATTTAAGATTTGTCGGCATCCCTGAGAGTGTTGGGGACCGTGCGCTGGCTGGGCACTTAGTATCCTGAATCACCCAGACTTTCTCAGAGACTGTTGCCGGCCCGATAAAACTTGAAAGGGTGCACAGACTGGGCCTGCGGAGGGAAGGAGCCCGGCGGCCACGTGCAGTCATCGCGCGGTTTTTGGAGTTCAGGCAGAAGGAGGAAGTTCTGCGGGCAGCCCGCTCTCGGCGGAGGGGCTCTGACGGTGAGGACCCGATCTTGGTATTCCAAGATTATTCTGCTCTTGTGAGTCAGCAGCGGTGGGCCTTTTCACCTATCTGTGGGCAGCTGGCAAACCGAGATGTGCGTTTTGCGCTTTTATATCCTGCCAAACTTTGCGTGGAACATCAAGGTGGAGTGAGGTTCCTGGCCACTCCGGAGGAGGCCCGGACATTCCTGGAGCAGCTTGGTGGAGGTGCACCTCCATGAAGATGGGTAGCTGTGCAGCTGGGGTGATGTTTTTGGACTGCTTGTGGGCAGACGGTGTGGGTGGCGGGTGTTTATAAGGCACACTGTATTACTGCTAATTTTGTTGCTATTAATGATACCACTATTGCTCGCCGTCTCATACTTCATTACTATTATGTTTTATGTTCCTTAATTTTTGCTGCGTACTATACTCTTTCCTCAGGGCTATGTTTCCAACCAGGGGTTGGGCAATGGTGGTGGTTTGTTTTGTTGCCTGTCTCCGCCTCTATGTTTCTTAGTCTTTTTGCTTTTGTCTCTTATTCCTTCCTTATCCTTCTCCATTCTCTCTTTTGAGGGGAAAGGGAATTGAGGGCTCGGGGCTGGTTTATTGCTAACCCTATTTTCCGACTGGTATACGGCACTCTCCGGGGGGTGGCATGGCCGTTTTGGGCTGGCCCTTCCCCAAGGGGGTGATACAGTTGGTCACTGGGGCCGTCTTGCCGGCCTCTGGATCCCCACCAACATGTGCCGTGCATCTTAAATATGGTGGGCCTTGCTGCCGGCATCGGCCTTGTCTGCCATACCCCTCTCGCATGCAAGGGGGTGGGAACATCTGGGGCGAACTGGCTGTTAACCGCTATAGTGTTGGCTGCTTGCTGTTTGCTGTTTACTGCTGGGTGGGGTCTGCCTTTTTCTCTTTAAGGGTTTTTTCTTTTTTTTTTCTGGGTTCTGTTTTTACTGTTCCTTGTGGGGGTGGGCTAGTCTCTCTCCTTCTGTTATCATATCCTGCCTTGGTGCAAGGCTGGGGGAAGCAGGGAATGATGTTTCTTGGGAGGGGGGGAATGAGAGGGGTTTTTTGAATAGGGCGGGGTGACCCTGAATGCCACTGGAATGGGGTCCTGGGTGGAAGGGGGCCCGGAGGGGCCGTTGAGGGTGCTGTGGTGGGTTGGGGAGGGGTGGGTGGGGGGGCAGGGATGGGTAGAGATTGGCTGGGGGGGCATGGGGGGGAGGGAAGGTGGGGAGGACCGAATGGGGAAGGGATGGGGGGGATTGGCTTCAGGTGGTTCCACTGCTGCTCAGTTCAGTGGGAGAGGTGGGAGCCCTAGGCTGGGGGGGCTGTTGCTTCGCTATGGGAAATTTTTTCCTGCTTAGTTTGCACGGATGGCCCTTTGCCTATGGGTAAGCGAGTGCAGGTGGCTTCTTGGAATGTATGCGGTTTGGGCTCCCCTATCAAGCGCTATAGAGTGCTGCAACAACTGCGCTCTAAAAGGGTCGACATAGCTATGTTACAGGAGACACACCAGTCTTTGGAAGAGCTCCACAAGCTAAGTAAAGGGTGGGTGAGTAAGGTGTATGGAGCTGTGGCTGTTGGGAAGAAGCGAGGGGTAGCTATCCTTATAGCCAAATCAGTGGGATGGGTGGAGGTTGACCCGGAGGGACGCTATGTTTTTGTATGGGGAATGTTTGATGGCTTGCGCGTGGTGTTGGGGTCGGTGTATGCGCCTAATGGATACGAAGCTCGCTTCTACCAGCAAGTGTCTCGGGTGGTGTCGGCGCTGGGGGATTACTACTTGTTCTTGGGGGGTGACTTTAATTCTGTAATGGATGAGGCCATGGATCGTTCGATGATGCTGGGCCCCAGGGACAGGCGTAGTGCTCGGTGTGTTCGGGGATGGTGTGATGGATATGATCTTTTGGATGTGTGGCGGGTTATGCACCCTGGTGACCGTGAGTACACTCATATGTCCCGGGCCCATGGGACGTGGTCGAGAATTGATTACTTTCTAATTTCCGCTGGCTTATTTCGCCTGGTGGACCGCGTAGATATTGGCCCGCTGGTTCTCTCGGATCACGCCATGGTGGTTCTGGGGATCCAGTGTTCTGCGCAAGGACGGGGGTGGAATTGGCGGTATCCTTTAGACCTCGGGGCTGATACCGGTTTTGTACAGTTTCTGCGCGGGAAATGGGAAGAATATGCCCAACACAATGCTCCCCATAGCGATAACCCGGCCCTCTTCTGGGAGACGGGGAAGGCCGTGCTATGCAGTGAGATTATTAGCCACCAGAGTCGACGGCGGAAAGCCATTAATCATCAAATCTTGCAGTTAGAAAAAGAGCTGGCTAAGGCCCGCAGTTGGCATGCCAGATGCCATAGCAGGGAGGCTAAAGCTAAACTGAAGGAACTACAACTGGAATTGGAGGCTGTGCTATGCCAGCGCACCCGGAAGTCTTTGCTATATCAGATTCCGGCTCTACCGGCATGGAAATCGGGCCGGTAAACTCCTGGCCTCGTTGGTACGGGCAGATGGGGGACCTCGGCAGATAGGGGCGCTACGGCATGCCGATGGCACTTTGAAGACTAAGGCGGAGGAGATTGAACAGGTATTTTGTGACTACTATCAAACCCTATATGCCCGCGAAGGTCCTGGCTTGGGTGGCAGAGGGGAGGAGTTTGTGCGGTCCAGTAAGCTGCCAAGACTGGCTGAGGATCAGTTGGCGATTTTGAACGCGCCTATCTCCCCCCAGGAGGTGCAGTCCGCGATTCGGGGCTTAAAGAGGGGACGGGCGCCCGGACTGGATGGGTATAGAGGTGAATTCTATAAAATTTTAGCGGACAAGGTGGTGATCCCTCTTTCCGAGTACTATGCAGATTTGATCAGTCAGGGCGTGTTCCCCTATGAAGCCAATAAGGCTCTTGTTACCGTATTGCCTAAGCCGGGCCGGGACCCACTCTTGCCGAGCTCTTACCGGCCCATTTCACTACTGAATGTTGATATTAAGATTCTAGCCAAGATCATGGCCGAGCGGTTGGCAGGGTTTCTTCCCGGTTTAATTCAAGCGGACCAAGTTGGCTTCGTTAGAGGTCGGCACGCTGCTTATAGTTTGCAGAGGGTGTTAGCCTCTATGTGCGCCAGTCGAAGGGACGACAAGCGATCGATGTTGATAAGTTTTGACGCTGAAAAAGCCTTTGACAGGGTGGATTGGGGCTTCATGTACCAGGTGCTGGACGCGGTGGGGATTACCGGTTTTTTCGTGGCAGCGGTACGGTTGTTGTATGCAGATCCTAGGGGAGCGATCCTAGTTAATGGATGTATGTCACCGGAATTTCCGATTCAGAAAGGCATTCGTCAGGGGTGTCCTCTTTCGCCTCTTCTGTTCGTCCTGACCTTAGAACCCCTTCTGTGTCATATTCGGTCTTCCCCGACTTTTCGAGGGATTTCAGTAGGGAAGGTCGATTTTCGGGTTGCCGCCTTTGCGGATGATCTCTTGCTGCACCTTGAGAACCCTGAGGCTGGCTTACCTGCCCTCCTTCAGCTGTTTTCCCGCTATGGGGAATTCTCCGGATTTCGTTTAAATTTGGATAAATCTGAGGCATTACCGCTTGACACCGCTATTCCTCGGGAGTGGTCCGGTCCTTTTCCCCTCAAGTGGGCGGGAGATCGGATTAAATACTTGGGTGTCTATCTGCCCCGGGATCTGCGCGCTCTCTACCGCCTGAATGTCACTTTGTTACTGCAGCACCTAACTACTAGGGTACAGAAATGGAGGGACCTGCCTTTGTCGCTGGGAGGCCGTATTGCCCTCTATAAAATGGTACTGTTTCCTAAATGGTTATACACGTTACAGACTCTACCGTTGCTCTTGCAACGGTCTGATCTCTTGCTAATGGACAAACAGATTAACATACTGTTGTGGCGGGGTCGGCGCCCTCGGGTTCGTCTGGCGGTGTTGCAGAGACCGTGGGACGCGGGTGGTATGGGACTTCCTGACCTTAGATTATACAATCGGGCGTGTCTGCTGCGGCATGTTGGGGACTGGATCTGGGGGTTGGGGGAATATACTCCCCTGGAACTGCTCGGTGCTCTCGTCGCCCCGCTACATGTTCGCTATATCTTGCATCTGCGACGGGCGACCGGCCTAGATCCTTTGATATGGACTGCGCTGCTTTGTCCGGTGGTGCGAACCTGGCGGTATCTGTGCGGCAAACTGGGACTATCGGCGTTTTATTCACCCTACCTCCCAATCAGGGGCAACCCCGACTTTTTACCGGGTCTCATGGAAGCCAATTATGTACGATGGGAGCGACTGGGAATCTCCACTATTGAGCGGCTGCTGGCTGGTGATGGCACTCTTGAGCCCTGGGACCGTCTTAGTGTTTTTTATGGGTGGACTAGTAACGATGTGTTTCCATATGCTCAGATTCAAAGTTATCTTAACACGCTCCCGGGGGCATCTTTACATGGTGACATTTGTTCTCGGATGGAGGAACTATTGCTGGGGGGAGAGTCCGCGCGGAGGTCTCCAGTTTGCATCGGGCGCTGTTGAGCCTGGCGACTCCTGGGGCTGAGGAGGATTTGGCGGCGGCGTGGTCCCATGATCTGGGGGTGTCAGTAGTTGGTGAAGGAGTATCGCAAGCCCTGGCGCAAATCCCTTTGATGTTCGCCTCGGTAGACCATCGGGACATGCAGTACCGGCTGGTCCATCGCTTATATTTTGCACCTAATCGGGCATGGCGGGCGGGGGTGGCCTCTACGAGTAGCTGCCCACGCTGTGGTACTGGCGATGCTACGCTGGGACATATGTTTTGGCACTGCACGGTGGTGCAGCATTTTTGGAAGGCGGTTGTCGATTATCTGGACAATTGTTTGGGAGTCGCGCTGGCGAGGAGTCCCACGCCTTTAGTGTTGGATGTTTGGTCTGGGATTGATGTAGGCCCCTTGGGTCAGACAGAATGGGCATGGGCACGTCGGGTGTTGGTGGTGGCTCGTATGACTATCTTACGGAGCTGGCTGGACCCTGGGGGTCCATTGGTTGGACAATGGCAGACACGCCTGCATACCCAAATGTGGATGGAGAGACTTCATGCCCGACATCATCTCAAACGATGGGAAGTATTTAGGGTGGGCTGGGGACCCCACTTGCGGCGGCTCCCGCCTCGCGTACGGAACAGGATATTGGATGGGAGGGGAGGATGAGGGTTACTTTTGGGCAGTGATAGTGATTTTGGTTGCTCAATACTTTGGGGGGGAGGGTGGGACTGGGAGGGGTTGGGGGGCTGCAGGGGGGGGGAGTGGGGGGAGGGTATTTTGGGGGGTCTCTGGCACTGTTGGTGTGATGTGGCGATTCTAAATGGGTAGCGGTTCTGCCACTTCGCCTCGCCCAGGCCCTCGATTCAACTAGTATGGTCTGCTGGGACAGGGGTGAGGCAGGCCCTGCCTGTGGGTCGGGGGGCTGGATTGATTCTGCTTACCTCTTAATTTTGTCTATATCCTCAATCTTCATGTCCTCTACTCCTCAGTTGGGGGGGGGGGTGTTGCGACCTCTACTGTTACCGTTAGCGAATTTCATTTTCATTATCCAGGTTTGTAGCTCTGAGAGGCCATCTGACTGGACCTCGCAGTTTACATTGTTCTGCAACTACTGTTTACTCTCTTTATGGTGTTCTCTTTTGCTTGAAAATGAATAAAAATGATTTTCACTAAAAAGAGAAAAAGGGAAAAAAGACAAGAAAAGCAACACAGTTTGCACCTCCTGCAAGCGCAATGTTTGCAAAGAACATTCAGAAATTGTCTGTGTCTCATGCAAATGACTGTAGTACTTTACTGTGTTCATCAAGTGCATGCAAAAACTGCTTTCATGGCAACTCTTCTTAATGTAATTTTATGATAAAGCATTAAATTTCAAAACATTTAACCTTCATATAATAATTCAGGATAATATTTTGTCTGTTTAGTTTAAATTTTTCATGGTTAACAATTAAAATTCGTCGTGGGGTCATTTATGACCCCAACGGTATTCAGTGTGTGCAAAAAATCTCGGTAATTCCAGGGTTAATCAGTCATGAGAACAGTTCTATATAGGATTACTATTCTGAGATATGAGTAAGTAGTGAGACAGTGAATGGATTCAACTGGAATTTATTTATTTTACATTCTTGGAATGAACAATGGAAGACAGAAGAGACTAGTGAGTAATAGATATGCATAATGTGGTAGGGCATATGCTGATTAGCTTCCTTTGTGGTCACTTTTTTTCCATGTATAGAACTGTAGCTATTTATAATTCAATTTTGGAAGATAGTTGATGACAGCTGTGAACTTTGGGTCAACTTATTGTCATGTAGAAGACCCTTCTGAGCCTATGGAGATAGAGAGAGAAGAGAATTACGTTTCAGAAACTGACAGGCAGTCAGAGCACATGGCTCAATGTTTTCAAGGAAAAGGTAAACAAAAAGAGTCATGAGCTGAACAGGCACGCCCATGCTGTAACGTATCCCCAAGCTCAGGAGTTAATGAGAAACACCTGGTTGGGGGAGGGGCAGAGCTAAGCCCTGAGAAGCAGGATTATAAAAAGTGGTCATTAGATTTGACCAGGGGAATGGGAAGGAGGAGGAAGAGAAGGAGCTGGAGTTCCAAGGAAGCTCTGAGGGAGAGACGCCAGGACAAGAGCAAAGACAAAGGCAAGGGATCCGGCAGGGGATCAAGCAAGGGAGCACGCTGACCAAAAGGAGTCAAGGAGGAGTAAGGACCCAGAAAGCCAAAGCCCAAAAGCCAGGTGTGAGCAGCACTGGGCCGGTGCCGTCCAGTAAAGGCAGGAGGAAGGAGAAACCTCCTGAGAGGCTGGCTTGGGAAAACTCAGAGGCTCCAGGGAGAGAGACATACTGGCATGAGAATATTTATACGTCTGAGGCAGAAGCTGATAAGCTAAAAGGCAAGAAAACACAACCGGTGTTTGGAACCCTTTCTGACCCAGCAGAACAGAGAATTCCTTCCTCTTTAAAGCAAAAAGGTAGGCTTCACAACTTGTCCAGGTTTGAACCTAGCTTTAAAATATTTCCTTGTAGTTGCCAGGAAGTATTAGGCTCCCCAAGCAGCAACTCCAGTATATATGGTACTTTACAGCCCTGCTCGTTAGAGTGCTACAAAGGGAAGCCACGTGAAGGCAGAGAAGTTTGTTTTAAAACGCCGTATAGCAGCTTGCAGACACACCCAGCTGACGCTGACTTAGAAGAGATGCAGATAGACTCTGATATCAATGACGTAGCAGATAATCAGATGGATTGCACTTTGTCTCTTGCTGACCATATTGAATCTCTCTGCTGAGCCATATATTAAGAAGGCTGGGAAAGCAGCAGAAGAAAAGGGAACATTTTCTTTTGTTATGAGAAGCTGTTTACTTTTGTTTGTACTGAGCACTGCACGTTTTAAAGCCTGAAGCTAAAGAGGCTGGTTACCTTAGTTCCTGAATGTATTCCTCACGCCAATTATATGGCAACTGTCCTAAGTTTTCCACATGCACTTAATACTCTTGGAAAAGGAAATAAATCCTTGTCATTTGCCTGAAACCACTCGACTACAATTTCTTCTTTTCTCAGAGGGTAAAAGGGACTACTATTCCCATAAGGCTTTGTAGGAGCAAATGCCATGCCATACTCCCTGAATTAGAATCCCCAGGCAAACCAACCCTCCGTGCCCTAGGCGCTGGGTTGGCCCCCAGGTGACATTATTCATAAACAGTTTCCCAGAACTAGCCAATTTTTTGTTACTGCAGCAATGTTGATTATCCTTCTCTCCTTTTATTCATTTCCCTATCAAGATGGTATCAAGGAGTCAAGATACACAGCTTTCAGTACTGGCATGTTGGGAACCAAGAAGTTTAGAAGCAATGTGTCATTTGACAAAATAAAAGACAAACGCTTAAGTCATCTTCATAAGACAAATCAGGAATTTTAAGTAACAGGACCAGCACCGCACCTTGCCCTGTGCAAGTGGTGCAGCTGCACAGGGCGCAAAGAAATAGGGGCACATTGGGGGCTGCCAGCCTCTATTCCCCCCACCAACGCTTTTAGTGTTGCCTTGGCAGTGACAGTAGCGACATCTAATTGGAAAAAAAAAATCCTTGGGTCTTCCCGATTCTGGGCTTGCATGTTGCCCTGAACTCTCCCTCCTCTGACGTATGCTCACATCAGAGGAGGAAGGGCCAGATCAGCCATTCAAGCAAGGAGTTGCAAAGAGCCACGTTTGAAAGGCTGGTCTGGTCCCCTCCCTCCTCTGACATGAGGATGTGTCAAAGGGAGGGAGGGATCAGGTCGATATGTAAGCCTGGAGTTGGAAAGACCGGCTTTTTTTTTTTCCAATTAGATGTTGCTGCTGCCGCCAAGGCAATACTAAAAGCGGCAGCGGCTGGGCAAGGACAGGCAGCATGGGAGAGAGCCGGCTGGATATGGGGTAAGATGGGGAGATGCATGGGGCAAATAAACCTGGGATGGGGGGGGGAGGGGTGCACTAGATATGCAAGTCGCACAAGGCGCATTTTATGGCTTGGTATGGCAGGACCCCAGGAATTGTTTCTCTATGCTTAAAATTAGGAAAATTCTGGAGCCCTTGCCCTACCGTGAGCAATGAGTGTTGTCATAGGATGGAGGATGGGCCAGCATGTCCATCACTGAAAAGTGGGTGTATCCTTGCAAGATCTAGAGCAGTGGTTCTCAATCTGTGGGTCGCGACCCCCACGGGGGTCGCCTCAGGATATACCAGGGGTCACCTGACAAATCCCGGGAATTATTTATTTTCTAATTTATTATTCTAGTTTTATCGCAAAGCCTAAAATGCCAAATACTTTGAATTTAATCAATTTATATATTACTTAGGCTATCCTTACTTACTTTTACCTGTTCGCCAGAAACGATGCACCTCGAGACGTTATTTAGATCACTTCCGGTTTTGTAATGGCGGACATGGGTCCTACTAAAATTAAATTTTCTATGTAATATTATATAAACACCAGCGACTCCATTGAAAATGAATGACAGAGAAGAATACCAAGAAAAGAAAATATTGCGATGACTTTTTAAGGTATGGTTTCACCTCCATATTTTCAGCAGGGATTGAGAAACTACAATGTGTTATTTGTAACGAAGTTCTATCAGCGGAATCCATGAAGCCAAACAAACTGAAACTGCATTTTGACAGTAAGCATCCAACCTTTGTAGGCAAGGATATTTGGTATACAGATTTGATATTGGCAGAAAGTTCCACCAGTAAAACATAGCCGCTGTTGAAGCTTCATATATGGTGGCTCTCAGAATCGCCAAAGCCAAGAAAGCTCACACCATTGCCGAGGAAAGCGTAGTTACTCACCTGTAACAGGTGTTCTCCAGGGACAGCAGGAATCAGTCCTCACATGTGTGACGTCGGCGCCGACGGAGCCCTCGTGCGGAGCAATTTCCCCAGCTTTCAAAGAAAGCCTTTGGGAATGCCTTGCGCATGCGCAGGCCCCTTCCCGCACAAGGATGCCATCTTGCTCAGTCAGATGACATAGCTAAAAAGATGGCAAAAAAATAATAAAAAGCAATAGGACTGCAGCTCCAGGGGAGGAGGGAGGGTCGTGAGGACTGATTCCTGCTGTCCCTGGAGAACACCTGTTACAGGTGAGCAACTACGCTTTCTCCAAGAACAAGCAAGAAGTCAGTCCTCACATATGGGACTCCCTAGCTACAGGCTACCGAGAACCTATAGCTGAAAAAAGGGCTCCCTCTAGGCAAGCCGCAACAGCAGCAAGAGAACTTTCTCCAAGAATGCATCCCCACGGTAGCCTCACAACAGAAGGCCGGAGGGTCGGAGTTGCCTAAAGCTCGAATAGATTCCGGAGTACCGCCCGACCAAAAACGCTGTCTCGTCGGGACTCCATGTCTAGGCAGTAATGGGCCACAAATGTCTGGCTTGAAGACCAAGTTGCGGCCCGGCAGATGTCTGCCAACGGAACAGAGAAGTGATTAGCTACTAATGCGGCCTTAGCCCTGACACAGTGGGCCGTAATACGACCCTGCAGCTGAAGGTCAGCTGCCCTGTACGCCCAGGCAATGCAGTCTCCCACCCAGGTGGATAACGTGTGCTTGGAGACCAGTAGACCCAGTTTACTAGGGTCATAAGAGACGAAGAGCTGAGAAGCCCTCCGATGTCCCCGCGTACACTCCAGGTAGAAGGCGAGCACCCTCTTACAATCCAGGGTATGCAGAACTGCCTCTGCTCTGTTGGTATGTGGCCTGGGAAAGAAGGTGGGAAGAACCACCTCTTGGTTGAGGTGAAACGAGGAAACCACTTTTGGGGTGCGTGCGGAGCACTACCCTGTTCTTGTAGAACCGTGTGTATGGCCTATCGGACACTAGAGCCTGCAGCTCACTCACACGTCTAGCCGACATGAGTGCTACCAGGAAGAGCACCTTCCAGGAGAGGAAGCACAGATGGCAACTTGCCATTGGCTCGAAAGGGGGGGCAAGTAAGTTGCTGCAAGACCACGTTGAGATCCCACTTTGTCGCCGGAAGGCGGATTGGAGGTTTCAGAAGGAGCAGGCCCCGGAGAAACCTGGCTACCAAGGGGTGAGCCGAGAGAGGCTGACTGTCTATCGGTGCATGGTTAGCCAACAAGGCACTCAGTTGGACCCCGACTGAGTTAGACTTGAGGCCTAGCTCCGAGAGATGAAGTAGGTACTGTAACACCTTGGGAATCTGAGATGAGAAGGATTCTACAGTATGTTGGCGACACCACACTTGGAACCTGCGCCATTTACATGCATAGGATTTTCTGGTGGATGGCCTCCTGGAGGCTACCACCACTTCTTCTACCCCTTCGGGTAAGAGAAAAGGTGCAATGCCTACCCTCTCAGCAGCCAGGCCATCAAATTGAGGGATCTGGGATTGGGGTGCACTGTCTGCCAAGCAGTTCTCCTGGCTCAGTAGGTAAACTGCATGGAGACACATGTTGTGTTGAACTGCGAAGGAACAGAGATCCAGAGACTCACGGCTAAGGATCCGCGAACCTGTACCACCCTGTTTGTTCACATAGAACATAGCTACCTGGTTGTCCGCCTGTACTTGGACAGACTGGTTGGAGGACAGGAGCAAAAGCTTTTAGAGCTAAGCGAATGGCCTGGAGTTCCAATAGGTTGATCTGGAGTGTGGCCTCCTGAGGAGTCCACTGACCTTGAGTGCAAAAGCCCTGACAATGGGCTCCCCAACCCATCAAGGAGGCATCCGTGGTCAGCACTCTGGTATGCACGGGAAGCTGGAACGGTACCCCCCGCAGGAGGTTCCCTGATTGTGACCACCACTGCAGGGACCGAACTAGGGGTTTGGATACTGCCACTCTGTCAGACAGGCGTCCCGTGGCCTGTAACCACTGGTCCCGCAGGGTCCACTGAGCTGTCCGCATGTGCATGCGTGCGAAAGGAGTAACATGAATCGTGGAGGCTATGTGGCCGAGCAGGCGTAAGAACCTCCGTGCTGACACCTGGGGTACTTGACTCACCATGCCCACCTGAGACAGCAGGCGGTCTGCCCTGTCCAGTGGCAAGTAGGCCCTCACCTGTATGCCCCTATGAATTTTAAGTTCTGGGTGGGGAGCAAAGAGGACTTTGCATGATTGATGACGAACCCCAGATGCTGAAGCAGAGCTATTGTGCGAGCTGTGGCGTGGTGCGCCTCCTGAGCTGACTGGCCCCTTATGAGCCAGTCGTCTAGGTAAGGGAACACAAAGATCCCCTGGCTCCTGAGGAAGGCCGCTACCACAGCTAGGCACTTGGTGAAAACCCTTGGAGCGGAAGCTAGACCAAAGGGAAGCACTTTGTATTGGAAGTGGTTTCCTCTGACCATAAACCTGAAGTATTGTCTGTGGTCTGGATGTAAGATTGTGTGTGTAAGCATCCTTTAGGTCCAAGGAGCATAGCCAGTCTCCCTGCTGGAGGTAAGGCAGAAGTATCCCAAGTGAAAGCACCTTGAACTTTTCCTTTACCAAGAACTTGTTTAGATCTCGCAGGTCTAGGATGGGGCGAAGGCCTCCTTGTCTTTTCGGTATCAGGAAATACCTGGAGTAAAAGCCTTTCCCCTGCAGGTGGTGGGGCACCGGTTCCACCGCCTGATCCTTGAGAAGACGAGCCAATTCCTGCAAGAGGAGGTTCCTGTGCAAGAGGGGTCCGAGATGCTCTCCTGGGAAATAGGAGGTAGGTACTTGGCTGAAATGGAGCAGATAGCCGTCTTGGACTATCCTTAGAACCCAAGTATCGGATGTAATGGCTGGCCACCTGTGGGCGTATAGGGACAGCCAACCTCCTGTGCAGGGCGAAACCACTGGTGGGAGAGGAGCTATGCAGAGGGAGTCAAAAACCCCCTCCCTGCTGGGCAGGAGCAGGAGCTGGAGGCTTGGGGGTTTGAGGCTTACGAGGGCCATTCCCCCGTCCCCTGGCCTGCTGACCTGCTGGGGAGCTGGGGAGGCCTGGTAAGTGGGATCGTTTCTGTAAGCCTGTCCCTTCCTCGGGTAAAAGGGCTTTTCCCCCCCCCCGAGGCCTTCTTCCTGTGAGAAGGAGATGTCTTCTTCGACAGCCTTGTCCGGGTCAAGTACTTGGACTCGAGTTCAGCAGCCTTCTCAGTCACAAGAGGTTCTCCTCGGCAGGGGACATCTACCAATTTGTCCTGTACCCATGGCTCGAGGTCAGATGACATGAGCCAAGCCAAGCTACCCATGCCGAAGCCTCGAAGCCGTCGTAGGCTGCTCGAGCCATAAACTTTGAGCACTCTCTGATCCTGGTGGACAGGGTCTTGAAGCACTGCAAGGGTTCCTTGGAGAGGCCAGCAGAGAACCTGGCAATCTCCTTTGCCAGGTCTCTTAAGTACATGCCCATGTACAGCTGGTAGGTCTGGACACAGCATGACAGCATCGAGCCCTGGAAGCACTTTCTGCCAAGGGCATCCAGGTTTTGGGCCTCCCGGCCGGGAGGCACCAAGGAGTGTGTCTTTTGGCTCTTGAGCCTTTGCATGGCCGATTCCACAACCATGGAGTTGTGCGGCAGCTGCACCTTTTGGAACCCGGGGCTCTTATGGACTCGATAAATGGAATCGACCCGTTTGCTGAAGACTGGCACTGAGGCCGGGGACTCCCAGATGCGGAGCATCAACCGTTCCAGCATCAGAGGCACCAGTACAGTAAGGGCCTCCTTCAGAGGAGAGTCATACTGGAGGGCATCAAGCTCCTTGGCTCGAGGCTCCTCCTCAGCATCTGCAGGGAAAGCCAAAGCCTTGGCCATATCCCTCACAAAGTCCGAGAACCTGGTGTCCTCCAGGGGTGACAGTCCGGTGGGTATCGGGCGAGTCTTCCTCCTCCGTCTCCCAAGCTGAGCCCTCCGAGGAGGACTCTATGGGCTCCGACTTCGAGGGCTTTGAGCGTGTCTGTCCCGATGCCGATGGCCCCGGCGTTGATGACCTTGGTCCCGAACGGGAGGTCGAGGGAGACCTCGGCCGAGGATCGACTCGAGCCTGCATAGACTCGAGGATCAGCTCTGCCTCCGGGTTCGAGTTCGACATCGAGGTCCCAGTGGTCGGGGCGGATGCACGGGTGAGACCGGCTATCAGCGCCCGCTGCTGGTCCATGAAGGCAGACACTGCTCTCCAAGGCCGCCAACCTGAGACCCAGCTCAGAAGGCTCCGCAGGCCCCTGCTCGGTTCCCGCCGCCGGGACCGCCACCAGTTCTCCCAGAGGGGATTCCACAAGGACAACAGGCGTTACCTTGCCCGACGCAACTCTGTATGAGATATTTTAGCAGGCCTCTCCGACTCGGCGAAGCCGGGGTGGCGTTCGGCACTCCGTGACCTGGAACCCGAGGGCCCCGGCCGATCGGAGTCCTCCAGAGACGCAGCCCACGTGGGTTTCTTCCTCTTACAGTGCTCCCGGGTGGGAGACCCCCTTTCAGAAGACCCCCCAACGGTGCTCGAGACGTCGAGGCTTCTGACGAGGTCCTGGCCCGGACGGATCTAGACTCAGAGAAAATATAGTCTTGCGCTGGTGCTGCCTGCTCCTCAGCGCTTTGAAGGACATCTTGCCACACGGACCGCAGACCACCGGGTCATGGTCGGGTCCGAGGCAGCAGTCATGGGCGTCGGTGAGGGACATACGTTTTTTACACCAATCACACTTCTTCAACCCGCTGGCAGCCATCGGGGGAAAGAGGGCCCCTGCGAGGTCGAAAGACCGGACTGCCAGTTAAATGAAAAAGAGCGCGAACGCTAGTCACTAAGGACAAAAATGAAAAAGTTAATCAGACTGGATACTGGTGTTCCGAGCCGATGCGGGAAGGGGAACCGGTGTCGAACCAGTATCAAAAATGGTAGAAATAGTAAAACAACAATTAACTTTTTCCCGAGGAAAATGGGACGATGTCTGTCGGGCTCTGCGGAAAAAAGACGACTGAGCAAGATGGCACCCTTGTGCGGGAAGGGGACCGCGCATGCGCGAGGCATTCCAAAAGGCTTCTTTGAAAGCTGGGGAAATTGCTCCGCACGAGGGCTCCGTCAGCGCTGACGTCACCCATATGTGAGGACTGACTTCCTGCTTGTTCCTGGAGAATTGCTGTTACCAGCAACAAAAGATATTGTTCGAGTCGTGCTTGGAGATGAATTTGTACTGAAATTGAGTCCAATTTCCTTGTCTAACGACACCGTCAGTAGATAAATAGCAGATGTGTCTGCTGATATCCTTGACCAAGCAATCTAGAAAATGAAATCCGCTCCACTTGGACTATTTAGCATCCAGCTTGATGAATCCACAGATGTTTCAAACTATTCTCAGTTACTGGTTTACATGAGAAATATTAATGATGGCGAGTTCCTTTTTTGCAAGCCGCTTGAAATGACAACTGCTCATCATGTGTTTGAAATATTTTGTTCATTCCTGCAAAAACACGATATCCCCATCACCAAGGTTTGTGGTGTTTGCACCGAAGGAGCTCCAGCTATGCTAGGATGTCAGTCAGGATTTCAACGTTTGGTGTTCAATGAGTCGCCGAAAGCCATCGGAACTCACTGTATGATTCATAGACCAGTTTTAGCAATGAAGACGCTGCCACAAGAGCTGCAAGAAGTTATGACAAATGTAGTAAGCGCCATTAATTTCGTAAAAGCAAGTGCTTTAAACAGTCAACGGTTTACAAAACTTTGTAATGATTTGGATGCATCCAATAATGTTTTTACTATACACTGAGGTGAGATGGTTATCAAAAGGAAAGGTTTTAAAGCATGTCTTTGATCTTCGCGATGAACTTAAAACGTTTAAGCAAAAAGCAAAACCACAATTTGAAGCACTTTTCAGTGACAAAAAGCTGCTGCTGAAAATTGCTTACTTGGTTGACATATTTGCAATATTGAACAAATTAAATTTATCACTGTAAGGACCAGACGCAACGTGCCTAGATTTGTCCGAAAAGATCCAAGCGTTTCAAATGAAACCGGCTTTGGCAGAAAAAGTTAGCTGAAAATAGAACGTACATGTTGCTCAACTTATCCGCTTTCTTTGAAGAAAACGAGATTGAACTTGACACAAGAAATGTAATTATAATTTCTGTCAAACAGCACTTAGAAATGCTGGAAGAAGAAATTTCAGCGTATTTTCCAAATTTACCTGGCACACCATTTGCACTTGCCAGAAGTCCGTTCACAGTTAAAGTTGAGGATGTTCCTGAGATTGCACAAAAAGAGTTCATTGAACTCATTACCAGCGATGCAGCGAAAAATGATTTTTCTTCAATGTCAGTAATTAAATTCTGGTTCAAGTATTTTCAATTGTATCCTGGGCTGTTTGAGATTGTGTTACGTCTACTTCTTCCAGCAACATATCTGTGTGAAACCGGCTTCTCAAGCTTGTTGCTTATCAAGAGTAAATACTGAAATAGACTTGCTGCAGAAGATGATCTTCGTTGTGCTCTCACAAAGACTGAGCTGATAATTTCACATCTGGCGAGAAGGAAACAAGCACAACCTTCGCACTGATAGCGTAGGCCTACTTTTTAGGTTTGACAACGCTAACATTTTTGTCCTTCGTTAGTCTTTTTGAATAAAAGCATACTAAAACCGTGGACTACAAAATCATAATTTCGTAATCAAATATTGTTACTTGTTATTGTGATTAATTATTGTGGTTTAAATAAGTAAATTTTATAAATAAAAACATATTGCAAAGGCCTATAATATATTAATAATTCAAAAAATGATTACAGCGACAATGCGTTAACGGTAAAGGAAGAGAGACGCATTTAATTTTATCATTGGGGGTTGTCACAAGTTGACCAATAGTAAAAGGGGCCGCAGTACAAAAAAAGGTTGGGAATCACTGATCTAGAGGGAACTATTCAAGTCCCTGTATATTGTGGTTGAGGTTTCTTCTCTTGGGCATGGGATTAGCAGATGTGAACCAGCAGCATTGAACTGCCTTGCTTCATGTCCAGCTGAGATTTGTACAGGGGGAAGAGCTGTCCTAGACCAATTTAGTCTAACCAAAGGATGGAATTTGAAGAGATGCAGACCTAAGAGAGAAGTACCAGTGTGATTTTTGCGTATTCCTCAAGAGCGGAGTGGGACCAACACGGTGCATCCCATCTTAACCTCTTGGAAGTCAAGTCTGAACATGAAGGACCAAATCCTGGTACACCTCTAGCACTCAGAGGAGTGTTGAGATGAAGTGTTTTAAAAGATTTCTAAGAATTTTGTCTTTTGGAGAGAAGTAATTTTCGTATCTTCCCTATAGCGGTAAGATTGAGGAGTGTTTTGGGATTGGGGTTTTTTTTTTGGAAGTCTAGTGGCACTGATGCTGAATGAACTTAACTAAATTCAGGGACGGTACTGCATTTTCCTGTGATTTTACTGGAAAGCACAGTTACTTACCTGTAACAGGTGATCTCTGGGAACAGCAGGAATAAGTCTTCACATTTGGGTACGTCGATACCGATGGAATCTGCGCGGGAACGCTTCCCAGCGTCCAATCAAAGAGCTTTTGGAAGCATCCCACCACGCCTGCGTGCTGCCTTCCCGCCTTTCCCAACTGCCTCTCCTCAGTTAAGTTTTAAAGCTGAGACAAAGAGAGAGAGAGGAAAGGAAAGACAGATAGAGATACAACTCCTGGGGAGGTGGGTGGGTTGTGAAGACTTATTCCTGCTGTTCCCAGAGATCAGCTGTTACAGGGTAAGTAACTGTGCTATCTCCAGGAACAAGCAGGAATGAGTCTTCACATATGGGGACTCCCAAGCTGAGATGCCTGGAGTCCCAGCATGTCATAGGATGGAACATGCTATCCCCCACAACACCAGGCATCCTGAGGATGGAGGGTAGGAGTTGAAGAAAGAAAGGTGCTGTGGAACAGCTAACCTAGCATAGGATTGCAGACAAGGAGTCCATGTGTGGATGATAATTGTCATCAATGATATTGTAAAGAAAAAATATTGCAATATGGACCACCCCTAACAGGACTTCAGAGAAGTATGGAGGTTCATGGGGTCTACTGGGGAACCCAGTAGAGGAACCTCGAGAAGGACCTCACTGTAGTGGAGGTAGTAAACCTGTAGGAAAAGCAATGGAGGTCAGAATCCTGAAAGGTAACAGGTAACCCCAAAAGGAAAAACTGGAGTAGTACAAAAACGGTGGGCCTTCAGCGGAAGGCTTTATGATAAAAGCCGAACTCTTTTGGGGGCAGAATGGCTCACTCTTAGGAACAAAAGAGAAAGGCTAACCGATTTGGACAAACAGGCCCAGTCCTTGTGGGAAGAAAGGGTATGGGAACCCCTTGTATCCCAAAGAAAGGACAAACGCCGGAGGCGTTAGAGCCTGCGAAGAGCTGAAGATCCGCAATGTCTCTCCTAACTGAAGTCAGCTGGGAGAGATATTGGAACATGGAGAGCTTCAGAGGTACCTAACCTTAAGGTTATGGTAGGTGTTAACTACCACCAAAGTGGTTGTGAGTGTAGGACCCCAAAAACATGCTGGATAGCATAAGTATGGGTAAAGCCCATCTGTCAGAATCATATAGCTATATGAGCCTCGACAGTCAGGTAGATAAGCAGAATACATATCTACCGATAGTAAAATATCTCAAGAGATATATAATATATGTATGTATGTGTGTGTATATATATGTACTGTCAGACGGCTGCCTAGGGTGAGAACTTACACAATCTTGACGATGCATATATTCATATGATTCTTGCAAGGTATTGTGGGTATTGTAGTTCATTCACTCCCAAACACAGCTGATGACAATAATTTGAGTTGTGAAACCAAGTGGTAAGATCAATAAAATACTTCTTTTATTGATGGGGTTTAATTCACCCAGCACATGTATGCTTGATAGCACTATAAATGAGGTTACTTGCTTGCAGTGTTTAAATGGATAACAAAAAGTCACAAAGTAAACTAGAAAACAACCTTCAGCTTGTCAGGCAATTAGCTAATGTTTTCTTAGCAAATAATTACCAAATACAAAGGCACAAAGAAAAGAATAAACTTTGCTGGTTAGGTTAACTTCTGCTTATTTTCCATGCAGATCTAGCAGTGATTTTTCCTTTGCTCACACACACAATCAGGTGCAGCCCTAATTACTATCAATGGACCAGCTGAAAGCCTTTAGCTGGCTGGCTGCTACTGTGTGAACCCAAATCCTGCTTTAAGAGCTGTTTGCAGTGGAAATAAAAAACAAAGTTAGGTTTCTTTGTGATGGCTGATGTGTTTGCTCATAGAAAACTAGCAATAGCATTTAGATAGAGAACAGTCCATATAAACTGTATTTTCATCTGCTGTATCAATTATCATAGGGTCAATATCATACATTGGCACAGATGAGTCTTTCATTAAGGCACTATCATGAGAATGCTTATTCCCTTGCTGCCATTCTCTATTATAGATAGGGTCTGGATCAGTGTTCATACCTGAGCCTCTCCTGCTATCATTATTCCTCTCTGTATAGCCTGGCCAATATGTAATCCAATTCTGATGTCCAGCCTTCCAATCTTGATCCCTGGACGCTGGATCTTCTCTCACATACCTTCTGGCCTTGGTCTGAAAGTCCCTTCCACATGCAGTCTTCTCTCTTCCAGGTAGCCACTGGTGATTCCTATCTCTGCCACTCCATTCCTCTGGCTGAATCCAGTCCAATGGACTCTGCTGGCTTTTGGAATACCTCCCAGTATGAGTACTGCCTTGGAATCTCCCAGACCTTCCAATGGCCTTTCTTCTCTTCCTTCCAGAGAGTTTCCTTCTCTCTCTATCTGCTTGGCTTGGCTTCTGTTTCTCCAGGTGATACTGGTGCTTGTAGCCGTTGCTGTCTCTGTATCTCTTCCTCCCTCTGTAGCCGTTATCTGAAGAATAAGCTCTATTCTTATCCTGTTCTAATGTGTGCTGCTCCCTAACACAGCGCAGCTGTGTTGAATCAGGCCCTGCCCTTTGAGATGAGTGCTTAGGGATTACCTCATAGCTCTCTTGATTGCACACACATTCTCTCACTTCAGCCCCTCTCATGGCTGCTGGAAACCTGGTGCATTCTGGGACTGGTAGTCTTTTATGTGAAAACTGTTTTCTTGCTTCTACCAGAACTGACAGGTTGCTTGTTCAGAGTCACATCATCTTTTCTAGAGCTCCTACCTGAGCTATGATAAGCTTCCTTATCACAGTACACACATATACATATATCTATATGATATATATATATATACATATATATATCATATAGATATATGAGAATATATCTATAGTGAGATATGAAGGGCATAAAATACACACAAATGACAGACAGACATCTGTAAGATGTGTGCTATAGGTATGAATATATAGGCCTCTATATGGAAGTCTGCAGTGAAGCAGACAGATATGCCTACAAAAAGGTATTCACATAGGAAAAATGTGGAGAGGAAAGATTCATCTAACAAGAAGGTGGAACCTACTTGAGAAGATATATAGAGAATCAATTCCCACTGGTTATGGCTACAGGGATGCTAGGTAGTAGAATAACCAGGATGGTTACGTGACAAGCAGAGGATGATATCAGTCTGCAGCCAGCAAGTCCCGAGTATTGTAGAGCTCTAGCATGGTAAGTGAACAGAAGACGCATAGGAATGAGATACCATGCTGACCTGCTTAAGGGCAAAAAGGTATCATGCATTCTTACCATGAGGACGAGCTGAAAGGAGAAAACATATTCCCGACTGGAAATACTATGGACCAAAGCAGGGAATTAGCAACTCCTTAAGCTTTCACATAAGAGGAGGCCTATGTCCTTTATATTAAAAAGGAGAACTTTTCTAGTCATAGGAGACATGACTGAAAAAGCCTTTTTCAACCCTCTAGTATAGCTGTTGGAGAAAAAAAAACCCATGCTCTCTAGCAAGGGCCCATAGTGGAGAGCTTCTCTGTAGAATTGCAGAGAGCATGATGCAGGAGAATGAGGAGATAGAACTGGCTGCAGGAGAGTCAGTACCTATGTCAACTATGCTGCCAAACCCAGGGGAATGGAGATGGCAGAAAGAGAAGATAATCCAACAAGCTTGTAGTGAAAAATTTCCAAGACAGATGACAGCACTGACTTGGAGTCACTACTAAGAGCAGGCAGAATGTTAGTGGAGGACAATCTGGTTGATGGTGGACAAGAACCAGTGGTCCAAACATTAAGGCTCCTGCATTGGCAGCTGCTTGCCATACAGCAGAAAGAATGGTACTGTTTAAAAACAGAAAAAACAGACAAAGCAAGAGTAAAAAAACTCTGGACGTGTCTGATGAAACTGCTTCAAAGCAAGATTGAAAAAGAGGAGTCAACTCAGAGAAGAGAACTCCGCACTGGAAAAGAAAGAAAACTAGAGAGGCTGAAGAAAAAGCCCTCCAGTGAAGCAATACCACTCTTACAGAGGAAAAAACCTGGTTAAAGGGTAAGGAGAATGGAGCTGAAGAAAACTTACAAAGTAGTAAGGTTATAGAAAGGAAAAAGACATGCTGGCACAGGAAACTATCGTTTGATAGTGAATAGACCTCTTTCCCTAGCAGGAAGAAGAGGAGAACCCCGTGACCTAGAAGCATGAGCATCCTGACAGCTCATAGAACATAGAAAGAAATGGATGTCTTTCGGGAAGAGATAGCACAGTTACTTACCTGTAACAGGTGATCTCTGGGAACAGCAGGAATAAGTCTTCACATATGGGTACGTCGGTACGACGGAGCCTGCGCGGGAACGCTCCCCAGCTTCCCAAAAAAGGAAAGCTTTTGGGAGCATCCCACAGCGCCTGCGCGCTGCCTTCTCGCCTTTCCTAACCACCTCTCCCCAGTTCGAGTTTTAAAGCTGAGACAAAGAGAGAGAGGAAAGGAAAAATAGATA
This sequence comes from Ichthyophis bannanicus, assembly GCA_033557465.1. NCBI lineage: Eukaryota > Metazoa > Chordata > Amphibia > Gymnophiona > Ichthyophiidae > Ichthyophis > Ichthyophis bannanicus. Next base: position 604,680,092 of record CM066036.1, on the reverse strand, counting down.
GAGAGATACAACTCCTAGGGGAGGTGGGTGGGTTGTGAAGACTTATTCCTGCTGTTCCCAGAGATCACCTGTTACAGGTAAGTAACTGTGCTATCTCCAGGAACAAGCAGGAATGAGTCTTCACATATGGGGACTCCCTAGCTAGAGATGCCTGGGAGATCCCCAAGGTTATGAGACCCTGTGAAGGGCTCTATCTCCTCCTATGGATCTCAGGCATCCATTCAGGGAAGGAGGGCAGGAGTTGATCAAGCATGGAACAGGTGTTTGAGAACAGCCTGACCAAACAAGGCATCCCGGCGGGAGTCCTTGTCCAAACAGTAATGGGCTGTGAAGGTATGAACCGAGGCCCAGGTGGCTGCTCGACAGATCTGGTCGATGGACACAGAATTTAGATGAGCCATAGAGGTGGCCATGGCCCTCACATTATGAGCTGTGACATGGCCTTCCAGAGAAAGGTTCTTACTCTGGTAGGCGAAAGAAATACACTGAGCAATCCAATTGGACAGTGTCCTCTTAGAGACTGGAAGTCCCAAATGAGAAGGATCAAAGGCAACAAAGAGTTGAGAAGACCTTCTATGTTGCTGTGTTCTTTGTAAGTAAAAAGCAAGAGCTCTCTTACTATCCAGGGTATGAAGATTCCTCTCTGCACTTGATACATGAAGACCTGGAAAAGAGACAGGTAAATACACCTCTTAAGATGAAAAGGTGAAACCACTTTAGGCATAAAGTGTGGATTGGTCCTAAGGACTACCTTATCATGATGGAACCTTGTATAAGGTGGATTAGCCACTAAGGCCTGCAGTTCACTGATGCGGCGAGCTGAGGTGACTGCAATGAGGAAAATAACCTTCCAGGAAAGAAATTTCAAGGAGGTGGTGGCTAAGGGTTCAAAAGGTGGCTTCATAAGCTGACCAAGAACCAGATTTGAATCCCATGCCACCGGAGGAGGCCTAATGGGAGGTTTAGTTAAAGTTAGGCCTCTCATGAATCTTGCAATAAGAGGATGAGAGGAAATAGGCTGTCCATTAATAGGCTTAAGGGATGCTGCAATAGCACTCAAATGGACCCTTACTGAATTTGTCTTAAGGCCTGCATTGGAGAGATGCAGGAGATATTCCAATAAAGAATCCAAAGGTAGTGCTAGAGGGTCAAGCCCCTTCTCAGCACACCAAATGGAAAATCTTTTCCATTTAAAAGCATAGGACCGTCTAGTAGAAGGTTTTCTGGAAGCATGGAGAATATCCTTCACCTGCTGAGAAAGATTCCATCCTTGAAGGTCTAGGCCTTCAGCAACCAAGCTCTGAGGTGAAGGGACTTGGGGTTTGGATGCCACAAAGTCCCCTCCTCCTGGGACAGAAGGTCTGGAACAGCTCTCGTCTAGGGAGGGAGCTTGAGAGAGATGCAGAAGTAGTGGGTACCACACTTGGCGTGGCCAGCGTGGAGCTATGAGGATCATGGATCCTTGATCCCTCTGGAGCTTGAATAGAGTCTTGGGAATTAAAGGAATGGGTGGAAAGGCATACAGGAAGTCTTGACCCCAGTGAAGGAGGAAGGCATCTTTGGCCTGAACTCCGAGACACGGAATTCTGGAACAGAACCGGGGAAGTTTGGCATTCCACGGACTTGCAAAGAGGTCTATGTCCGGGGTTCCCCACTCTTGAAAGATTCTGAGTACTTGGTCCATGTGCAGGGACCATTTGTGTGGAAGCAGAACTCGACTGAATCTGTCTGCCCAAGAGTTTTGGATTCCTGGGAGGTATACGGCCAGGAGATGGATTTGATGCTCTCTGGCGAAGGCCCACAATCTTAAAGCTTCGTTGCAAAGCGACAGAGCCAGTTCCTCCTTGCTTGTTTATGTAAAACATGGCTACCTGATTGTCCGTATGAATGAGGACTGTCTTGTAGCTGAGCAGGGTATGAAAAACCTTGAGAGCTAGAAAAACTGCTCTGAGCTCCAAGTGGTTGATATGCAGAGAGGTCTCCTGTGGAGTGGAGAGGTCCTGTAGATGAGCTCCCCAACCTGTTTGGGAGGCATCTGTTGTGAGGGTTGCCTGGGGCAACAACTGTTGGAAGGGGGACCCCAGCAACAGATTTTGGGTGGACATCCACCACTGGAGAGACCAAAAGAGGGGTTTGGAGGTTGCTATTTGGTCTGAGAGAGCTCCTGATGCTTGAGTCCACTGGGTGGACAAAGTCTATTGAGCTGCTCTCATGTGAAGGCGAGCATAGGGTACCACATGCACTGTGGATGCCATGTGGCCTAGCAGTTGTAGCATCTCCTGGGCAGTTAAATGGCTCTTTGACTGAATTTGGGAGGCTAACTGCACTAGGCGTAGGCAACGGGCCTGAGGAAGATAGGCCCTTGCAGTGGTAGTATCCAGCCAGGCCCCTATGAACTCTAGGGACTGAGTAGGGGTGAGCTGGGACTTTGGGAGGTTTACCACAAGTCCCAGATACTGCAGAATGTGCCTTGTGCAGTCCAGGGAAGTCTGGGCCTCTGACTGAGATGGAGCTCGGATGAGCCAGTCGTCCAGGTATGGGAATACAAATATTCCCAGAATGTGTAGAAATGCAGCTACCACTGCCATGCATTTGGTGAACACTCTTGGAGCAGAGGCCAGACCGAAAGGAAGCACCCTGTATTGGTAATGCTTTCCTTGGAAAATAAAACAGAGGAACCTTCTGTGAGATGGATGGATGAGGACATGTGTGTACGCATCCTTGAGATCTAGAGAACAAAGCCAATCCTGACTCTGAAGGTATGGAAGGAGAGTGCCTAGAGAAAGCATCTTGAATTTCTCCTTGCACAGAAATTTGTTCAATTCTCTGAGATCTAATATGGGTCTGTAGCCCCCTGTTTTCTTTGGGATCAGAAAGTAGGGGGGAGTAAAACCCTGACCCTTGTTGAAGAGGCGGCACTTCTTCTATTGCCCCTTGGACAAGAAGGACAGCCACCTCCTGACTAGAAGGTCGAGGAGAGATGCTGGAGAATTGAAATGTCTCACCATAGTGTGAGGAGGAAGGTTTGAGAAATGAAGCTTGTAGCCCTCCCTTATGATGGAGAGGGTCCACTGCTCTGTTGTAATTTGCTCCCATCTGGGAGCAAAATGAACTAACCTTCCTGGAATGGGGAGAGGCTCTGGCTGTTTCAGAGCCAGAAAGGCTAAGTTCTCTAACAGCAAGTCAAAAACCCTGAGGAGGCTGGGTCTGCTGAGTTGCAGCAGCCCCTGTAGGCTTAGGCCTGGCCTGTTTAGGTTGCTGACGCTTAGCAGCAAAACGACCTGTAGATGATTGTTGGCCAGAAGTAGGATGGAATCTGCCTTTCTTGAAAAAAGACTTTTTGAAAGTTTTTTTCTTGGCAGGGATGGAGGTTGACTTGGAAAGTCTATCCAAAGCAGAATTTTCTGCATCCATTTGAACTGGGGAGAGGCGGTTAGGAAAGGCGGGAAGGCAGCGCGCAGGTGCTGTGGGATGCTCCCAAAAGCTTTCCTTTTTTGGGAAGCTGCGGAGCGTTCCCGTGCAGGCTCCGTCAGTACCGACGTACCCATATGTGAAGACTCATTCCTGCTTGTTTTGGAGATCCATGTTTAGGATTTAGAATGACAGTAGTGGATTGCCTCTATTGAGAAGAAGCAACTGCAGATTCTAATCCCAAGAGTCACAAGCATCTGATGGACTGATCAGAAACCCTGTGGTTGCTGGGTTTGATGAACCTGGCGAGAGGTTGAACTCTGCAGACCAGGACGATGCTGCCCCTGTTTGGGAACATCTGTATGATGGGCAGATGATGCATAAAACCTTCTTCTCCTATGGGAAGAAAGTTTGGCAGGACATTTCCTACCTACTGGGACAGAAGAAGGTGCAGAACAGCCCCTAGGAACAGGTAAGTCAGTGGACAAATGAGTAACCTGACGTAAAGACTCCTTGTTGAAAAGATTGTCTCCAGTGCAAGGAGTATGTCCCAGTCTGTGCTGTGCCCATTTGTCCAAGTCTGAAGCTTGGAGCCAGGCTCTACGTCGTGCCCCTATAGTTATAGCAGAAGTCCTGCTAACAGACTCAAAAGAGTCTAGGGAAGCACGAGTAAGAAACCAAGAGATATTCTGGAGATGCTTGAGCAGTGAAGAATAGTCTGCACTCTTGGATTCTGGAAGGGAAGGAGTCAAAAGATGTAATTGCTTTGTGACCTCCTCAAGAGAGAGACTCATATAGAAAATATATATGAGAGAATCCTTGCAGAAAGCATAGATGTCTGGAAGGTTTGACGTCCAAAGGCATCTAGTGTCTTAGACTCACGACCTGGCGGATAAGAAGAGTGCTTTTTTCTTACTCTTTACCCTCCGCATTGCTGATTCCACTTCTATGGAATGATGAGGAAGTTGAGTCTTTTGAAACCCTGGAGAGGGGGGCACCTGATATAAGAGATCAGTTGCTCTGGAAGGTGGGGGTACCCTTAAAGGTGTTTCCCACATTCCTAGAAGGAGATCCTGCAAGGAATGATGCAAAGGAAGCATTATGTTCTCCTTTGCTTTGGTAGAAACAGAGCCTTGTGCAGGATCATGTCCTGGGATAGGAATGGCAAGAGATCTTGCTATATCCAGGAGGAAACTCTGAAAAAAGGGATCCCCAACAGGACTCTCCCTTGGACAGGTTAGATCTGAAGAACTAGCCTGAGCACCGACAGAGCTATCCAGATATATAGGAATAGAAGATCCTGCAGAGTACAGTGTGGAATGCTTAAAGGATGGTCGCCGGTACTGGCTGTCAGAAGCAGCGACCGTCATTACCACATTGTCCATGCCAGGTATCAACTCCAAGCTTGGTATAGAAGGGAGCGCTCCTGTTGAAAAGAGCATGGCAGGAGTTGGCCACGATGCTACTGTGGATACCGGTACCGATGCCAATACCGGTACCGATGTCGGAGTCGAGCCCGACAGAGACATCGGAGCAGTCATCAGTGACCGTTCAATCGGTACTGAGGTAACCGAAAACCTCCGGGCACTATCCTCGGTACCGAGCCACTGGTATCGATCAGTGTCGATACCAAAGCGTATTGGTACCCAGTCGCCTAGACTAGAGATCGATTCCAAACTTGGCATCGAGGGAAGCTCAATCGGCCTCGAGGGAACCGAGTGTTGCGGATCCGAATCATCAGAACCGAGCCTTCGGTACCGCCGAGAACCGGTACTAAGGCGAGTCGGTACGCAGTCCTCCAGACTGGAGATCGATTTGAGACTCGGCATCGAAAGAAGCGAGGCTATCGATGCACGTCTGGAGGGTACCGACGTCGGTGGTAGTATCGGTGCTGGTACCGATAATGGAAAGTCAGTCTGGAGCGTATCCACCGGTCCCGAAGGCACCGAGGACGCCAGATGACCATCCATGGTGAGGAGTGTCTCATCCAACACCAGTGTCGATGCCGGGGTATCGGTACCGCACGAAGCAGCTGCCACCACCGGATATGGCTCAGGTATGTTCTGTGAGGGGTGAACCCCAGAAACAACCTGAAACCCCTGAAAGGCTTTGGAGACCGAAGACTCCCGCCGGGGTTGTAAAGCCAGTGGGCCCTCGAGGGCAAGTCCGGAGCTGTCTACATGTTGTGCATGAGACCTACCACTCAAGGGCTAGCTAGTCTTAACAGACTGTTTGTGGGTTACTTGATCCTGTGTGGAAGAAGAAGGGGACGGTGCCCCGAAGTTGGAGGGAAACTGTATCGAGGGAACCTCGATGTTGAAAACCTCTTCTCACCAAACTGTTGTCAGGACCCAAGCAGGTTAGACACCGACTTCGAGGGTCTAAAAATAAAGTTGTACCGCCACAGTCTGAACATTTCTTGGAGAAAGTGGCTGGCGGTTCCATGAAGGAAAAGAAGAGGCCTAAAGGCCTAAGAAACCGCGGGACACTATGAAGAAAAAATATCCCGTGAAAAAGGAAGATTTTACAAGAAAAGAAAACACCGGCGGTACCGGTGGTGTCAGGAAGACAGCCGCGACCACAAGAAAACTAAAGAAATAAAACAAGAATTTTCTGCGGCGACAGGAGGACGTCCTGCCGGCTCTGCGGAAAACGAAAACTGAGAGGCGAGGCAGTTGGGAAGCGTTCCCGCGCAGATCCCGTCGGTACCGACATACCCATATGTGAAGACTCATTCCTGCTTGTTCCTGGAGATAGTGTTTTTTCCTGTGAAAGTTGTCTTGCAGGACATTGCAGAGCAGTCTGGGGTAGCCCATCCTGAACTCTGAAAAAAAGAAGCAAGGGAGGAGGGGATTTTCCACTGAGGATCCCAGAGAAGGATGTGAGAGAAAGACATTGAGAAAAGACGTGCCTAGGACCATATTACTGAGAGCAAGACTTAAGACTAACTTATTTCTCTATGTTTTCCTTTTTCAGTCGGTGGGGTGGGGGGTCCTAATAAAGATGTTTTATTAAAATAATTTCTTTGAGTTTTTCTAGTGTATTTGGATTTTCTTGTCAGTCAGCCAGTGAGAGCCTTGGGTGTCTGCCTTCCCAGTCCAGCTTTGGGTTTTTCCCATTTTTTTGGCTCATCTTGTGAGGCAAACTCTCACCCCACTGAGAAAAGCTACATAACATTTTGGTTCTGGAATGAAGCTTCATCTGTATCCAGTACTGCAGCACTGAAATTGGATATTTAATTTTCAAATAAAATTGCTGATACACCTTATGAACACCTCTCAGGCTCTATTTTTTGTTTTGGTATTGAATGGCTATGGTCACATGACCAGAACAGTCAGCACCTCTAATTTTTCACCAGAGGTATTATTTTTTATTAAGTATTATGCATTAATATAATTTGAGATTTGCATTTATTTCACTGTAAATACTAATGTGTCCACACATGCACAGACACACAAGCATTTATGCATACACATTCAAGCATGCACAGACACACATACAAGCACACACACAAGTAATGTAGATAAGGACAGATGTGTGCATGCACACACACACACAAACACTAAGCTGATGGAAAGAATTCCATGAGCCATGCTCTACATGCTTTCCCCACTTGCAGAAAGGCATGTAATTATTATTACTATTCATTGCATTTAGATACCACACATCATAAAAACATCTGTGTGGTTTACAAAAGTCAGAGTCTAAAGATTAGATTATAAAGCCTCTTTAGGATCTTTGGGTATTTTAAGCTGCTAGTTTGAATATGTAATGGCATGACATCTTTGGCATGTTTCCTCTCTTACTTCTTCCCCTACCCCCCTCCCCAGACCACAAAGACATTCCAAGTTTCCCCAGCTGAATGGCGAAAGGAATCCTCTTCCAAGTCTAAACCCTTCAACACTATTATAATAGCCACTGGAAACATTAAGGAAGAATATGAGCAGCAGCCCATCTGCAATGCTTGAAGACAACTGTTGCAAAGGATTTGATGAACCTCTGAGCCTAACCACCACAAGACAATTCAGCTCAGTACCTGAGGCCACCCCAATGATATCACTTATATAAGATCAGTTGCTTACTCTGCAGCCATCTCTCCCGTCTCAGCTTCATTTTTTCTCTCTTTGGCAAAAGTAGTTTCTCCCCCACTCCTGAAAAATAAAAATATGACTTAAGTGTTTGCACATTGCACATAGTTCTAAAGCACTAAAGATAAGTCACAGTTAATGCTTCTAAAAAGAAATAGCCCCTTGCAACTCCTTGAGTGTTGCTTTTGAAGCTCACACTGGGAATAGCTAAACACACCCTTTATGAAGTTTTTTCAGTCAATCATTTTCCTCTTCATCCTTTAGGCTTCCGGCTCACCCAGATGCAGGGCTAGAATCTAGAGCCATCACAACTAAACAGATTTTTTTCCCCGTCTATGTTTTATATTTCATCCCAACTTATTTTAGTCCAGTCATTTCAGTGAAAGCCCTCAACCAAGGTCATGCATCCGAGCTCCTTCCAGAACACTGCAATTATGGGCCCTATATCCAGCCACTAGATATCACTGTTGCACAAGGACTATGACTTTCTCCACACCAGGGGCTGCAGAGTTGCCAAGTTATCCAATGCTAAGAAAGATACTTTTGGGCAAACATGGTTTTGAGCTTATATCCTAAATGAGCGTGGTAATTATAGCTCCCAGCTCAACCCATTGAGATTAATACTGCAGTTCCCATAAAGCATCAGGCTGGGGATGCTAGAAATTGAGGAATGGCTTAAAATCTCTGTCCTGGAACTAACTCATTTGGCAGCTCAAGAGACTGAATGCTTTCTCTACAAAATTCCCACTCCCAACCAACTCAGGGACTGGATGTCCTGGTTTGGTAATTGAAGCAAGGTCCATCCAGATTACACTGTGCATTATCACGGATCCACCAGGCCTGTCATAAATAAGTTTCTTCTTTTAATACATTTCGACCATGACAACCATCCATATCCAAGACAGAACTTATCAAGTTTTCTGTATCCATTTTAAGCCAAGGAATCACACTGCTCTGCATTTCACGTAAAATGAAAATTGGATTAATAGTGTAAGTCGTTATCGACCAGCTTCAAATAAACTAGAGATAGCTGCCATCGGTATTCCTTCCAGGACTCAGATATACTAGGCACTGCCATATTTGCAAGTACAATAAATGGCATCCCTTGCAATGTGGAGACATAGGGAGAGTAAGGAGTTTGTACTTAGCTCACAATAGAAGGGCACTTACAACCAAACTGCTTAAAACTTCATCCATCGCACCTTTGTCTCTGGTCCCTATAAAATGATATCATTTTAAGAAACTCCCTTGTGAAAAACAGATCAGTATCGAACTTCCCTTACTTTCACAGACAATCAGCATGCTTTTAGTCACCATCTTATTTGGACTTCTGACATCATCATGACCACATGTTATGTACGATGATAAGTTATATTGTGAACCACTTTGATTGAAGGATAAGGTGGTATATAACTGATTAAATAAATTTAGCTAAAATCACATCAGAAAACACCATCTTGACCAGTACTATTTTTGATTTTTCTTTTGTTTTTATTTAAATCAAGCTGCATCTAAAGGATAGAAATTTCTATCCAATGCATACACAAACTATAAGAAAAACAATATATAACAAAATCAGTAGAATAACGTGGTGATGCCTATACATAAGTAATGCTGACATTTAATACATACACATACATCTGTAATTTCTATAAATATAACCCAAAGCACGCAGAAACCCCCCACTAATAACACAGGTACACTACCAAAAAACTGCCTCCAGTTTTGCAACTGATTCCTATAGATTTTGGGGTGCTGAATCCAGGAAAAATAGCCAAAATGTTCCATCACGTCACGTTTTCTTGCAAAATTAGATTTCTTACCCATATAAGGAATGTTCACATAATTTCTTTTTAGCCGACTGCAGTTTATAGAGGTTGTAATGGTTAACTAACTAGAAACACTCCCTCATGATATTTTAGAGTGTTTTGTATTCATTTTATACATTGACAGGACAATTGGGAGGCGGGGGGCTAAATCCAGTACTCGCGCTGGCGCATGTTCTTTCCTGTTCGCCTCGCCTCGTTCGCTCGCTCAAACACGGTGGTTGCGACATGAACGTTCCTGTCAAATTTCAGTTTCTTGCAAGTTCATTATTACCTTTTGTTTGCTCAGTCGTAATCCAGCTTTATTCCGAAGTGGTTCACTACAGTTGTAGTTTGCAGTGCTGTGCATTTGTGATGGCTCACAGAGCCAGAGGTTGCGTCAACTCTCCGGACAGTTTTTGTTTTATTTGTGGGGAATATACCGTGAAAAAGCGGCAGAGGAACATTTCTGCATTTATTAAAAAAGTATATTTCGCCTATTTCGGTTTGAAGTTAGGCGATCAAGACAAACCGTGGGCTCCTCACAAAGTGTGCAAGACATGTGAGGAAGATCTACGCTTATGGATGAAAGGTAAAAAACAAGCATTTCGTTTCGGAATACCTATGATGTGGCGTGAACAAAGAGACCACAGCAGTGACTGCTATTTTTGCTCTTGCATTGTGAAGGGATACAACTTAAAAAATAAGAACGTAATAAGTTACCCCAACCTTCCCTCAGCAATTAGGCCTATGCCTCATAGCAACGAAGTACCTGTGCCTGAACCACCAAAATCTTTGGATCATATTTGTGTGGACGGTTCTGATCATGATGAGACTCATCAGATGGCTTTTCCCGATGAGTCCAGTACTTCCGAGTTTGAAACTGAACCAGATCCGAAACCTGAACTTTTCTCTCAAGCTGAATTGAATGATTTCGTCCGGGATTTAGGACTCCCAAAAGATGCTGCCCAACTGCTAGGTTCTCGGCTTAAACAGAAAAATCTATTTTCACCAGGAACAACTTTTTATTGGTACCGCAACCGCGAGACACAATTTTTGAAGTATTTCAGCAAAGAGGAAGATTTGGTATTTTGCAACGATATATACGGAGTGATGGAAAAGTTTAAACTCAAGTATGATCCTGCTGAATGGCGGCTGTTCATGGATTCATCAAAAGACAGCATAAAAGGTGTTCTTCTTCATAATGGCAACACATTCGCTTCAGTTCCTATTGCTCACTCTGTTATTCTCCAAGAAAAATACGAGAATTTGGCCCTGATTCTTCAGAAGATTCGTTATGATGAGCATAAGTGGATGATTTGTGGAGACTTTAAAATTCTATCCATGCTATTAGGGCAGCAATCCGGTTTCACCAAATATCCCTGCTTCCTTCGCTTGTGTGATAGCCGGGCCTGCGACCTACACTGGGGGAAAAAAGACTGGCCAATTCGGGAGTATTTGAGACCCGGTGAGAAAAATGTTCTTCATGAGAGCTTGGTACCTCGTGATAAAATTCTATTCTTGGGGAACAGGCGGGATGAGAACTATAAGGATATTGTTGCCAGGATGCTCAATGCCTTCAAAGAACAAGGCTGTAACATGAGCCTGAAAGTCCATTTCTTGCACTCCCATGTGAACTACTTTCCTGAAAACTTGGGGGCGTACAGTGAAGAACAAGGTGAAAGGTTTCACCAGGACATCAAGGACGCAGAGAGAAGGTACCAAGGAAGATGGAACACCACTATGATGGCTGATTTCTGCTGGTTGCTGCTGCGGGAAACCCCAGATGAAAAATACGCCAAGCAGCGCACCAAGAGAAGCATTCGGGGGAAGAAGAAACGGGCCCACCAGGAGATTGATTGACCCAAGAATGACTTTAAAATCTAAACTGTGTTGACAAATATCGTGTTTTTACTAAACTTTGAAATAAAAATTTGCTAGTTATTACCACAGTGTCGGATCTCATTTATTAGAATTTTATTTTCACACCATCGGGTGTTTGTCTTCATGTATTGCAATGGTGCGGTTTGCGTTTTCTATTCTTACATACATACCTGTACAACATTTTTTGCACATTTCTTTGCTTTGCTTTGTGTCTAACCTCGCTCTTATATGCTCAATGTTTGTGCACATGTATGTGGCTGTTTTAAGTGCAGACAATTTTGCTACCATCACAGTGTGTTTTGTTGACATTACTCTATTCTTATGTGCTGCCTTGTTACAATTTTCTTTATTCTTATTTGAATAACTACTAAACAATTAGTATAAAGAATTCATCCAATAAACTTTTCTCGATCTCACTCAATCTGAAACGTTCACCTCAAACTGCTAACCCAATGTAGCAAAAAATCTGTACGTGATGGAGCAAATTGGTTACCAGATTTGGATTCAGCGCACCAAAAAACGTAAAAATCAATCGAAACAGAGGCAGTTTAAATACCCAAGTATTTGAACCGATCTCCCGCCCATTTTAGGGGAAAAGGACCTGACCAATCCCGAGAAATAGCGGTATCGAGCGGTAATGCCTCAGATTTATCCAAATTTAAACGAAATCCGGAAAATTCCCCGTAGCGATGAAACAGCTGAAGTAGGGCAGGTAAGCCGTCCTCTGGATTCTCGATGTGCATCAAGAGATCGTCCGCGAAGGCGGCAACCCGAAAGTTGGCCTTGCCTACTGAAATCCCCCGAAAAGCCGGGGAGGTCCTAATATGACACAATAGGGGTTCTAATGTCAGGACAAACAGAAGAGGCGAAAGAGGACACCCCTGCCTAGTTCCTTTCTGAATCCGAAATTCCGGTGACATACGTCCATTAACTAAGATCGCTCCCCTAGGATCAGCATATAGCAACCGTACCGCTGCAACGAAAAAGCCTTTAATCCCCACCACGTCCAACACCTGGTACATGAAGCCCCAATCCACCCTGTCAAAGGCTTTCTCAGCGTCAAAACTTATCAACATCGATCGCTTGTTATCCCTACGACTGGCACACAGAGGCTAGCACCCTCTGCAAGCTGTAAGCCGCGTGCCGACCTCTTACAAAGCCAACCTGGTCCGTTTGAATTAAACTTGGCAGGAAACCCGCTAGCCGCTCTGCCATGATCTTGGCTAGAATCTTAATATCAACATTCAATAAAGAAATGGGCCGGTAAGAGCTTGGCAAAAGTGGGTCCCTTCCCGGCTTAGGCAAGACGGTAACAAGGGCCTTATTCGCCTCTCATAGGGGAACAAGCCCCGACGGATCAAATCCTCATATTACTCGGAAAGAGGGATCACCACCTTGTCCGCTAAGATTTTATAGAATTCGCCTCTATAACCATCTAAGCCGGGCGCCCGGCCCCTCTTTAAGCCCCGAATCGCGGACTATACCTCCTGGGGGGAAATGGGCGCGTTCAGAACCGCCAGCTGATCCTCAGCCAGTCTGGGTAAATTGCTGGACCGCACAAACTCCTCCCCTCCCCCTCCCGAGCCAGAGCCTTCCCGAGCATATAGAGTTTGATAATATTCACAGAACACCTGTTCAATCTCCTCCGCCTTAGTCTTCAAAGTACCATCGGCATGCCGTAGCGCCCCTACCTGCCGAGGCCCCCCCATCTGCCCGGACCAACGAAGCCAAGAGTTTACCTGCCCGATTCCCATGCCGGTAGAGCCGGAATCTATGATATAGCAAAGACTTCCGGATGCGCTGGCAGAGCACAACCTCCAATTCTAGTTGTAGTTCCTTTAGCCTCCCTACTATGGCAGCGTGCATGCCAACTGCGGGCCTTAGCCAGCTCCTTTTCTAACTGCAAGATCTGATTGTTAATTGCTTTCCGCCGTCGACTTTGATAACTAATAATCTCACCGCGTAGTACGGCCTTCCCCGCCTCCCAAAAGAGGGCCGGGTTATCGCTATGTGGAGCATTGTGCAGGGCATATTCCTCCCATTTCCCTCGCAGAAACTGCACAAAACCTGTATCACCCCCGAGATCTAAGGGATACTGCCAGTTCCACCCCCGTCCTTGCTCAGGATACTGGATCCCCAGGAGCACCATGGCATGATCCGAGAGAACCGGCGGGCCAATATCTACTCGGTCCACCAACCGAAACAATCCAGCAGAAAGTAGGAAGTAGTCAATTCTCGACCACGTCCCGTGAGCCCGGGACATATGAGTGTACTCACGGTCGCCTGGGTGCATAACCGCCACACATCCAAAAGGTCATACCCGTCACACCAGCCCCGAATGCACCGAGCACTACGCCGATCCCTGGAGCCCGACAGTGCAGAACGATCCATGGCCTCGTCCATTACAGAGTTAAAGTCACCCCCCAGTACCAAATGATAGTTCCCCAGAGCTGACACCACCCGAGACACTTGCTGGTAGAAGCGAGCTTCATAACTATTTGGCGCATACACTGACCCCAACACCACCCGCAGGCCAGCTAACGTTCCCCATACAAAAACATAGCGTCCCTCAGGGTCAACCTCCACTCTCTCCTCCACCCACCCCACTGATTTTGCAATAAGGATAACCACCCCTCGCTTTTTCCCAACAGCCGCGGCTCCATACACCTTACTCACCCACCCCTTACTTAACTTACTCTGCTCTTCCGAGGATTGGTGCGTCTCCTGTAACATGGCTATATCGACCCTTTTAGAGCGCAGTTGTTGCAGCACTCTATATCGCTTGATAGGGGAGCCCAAGCCACAAACATTCCAAGAAGCCAGTTGCACACGCTTACCCATATTCAGAGGGCCACCCGTGCAAACTAAGCAGGAAAAGATCTCCCATAGCGAAGCAGCAGCCCCCCCAGCCTAGGGCTCCCACCTCTCCCACATCGTCCCAGCTCCGCCACCAATACCAAGAACTGAGCAGCAGCGATGCCACCTGTGTCCAGTCCCCCCCTCCCCAGCCACCCATCCCCAGCTTCCCTCCCCCCCATCCCCCCCCCAGCAAGTCTCTGCCTTTCCCCTACCCCCCACCCAACCCTCCCCAGCCCACCACATCTCCCTCCACGGCCCCTCCGGGCCTCCTTCCACCCAGGACCCCATTCCAGTGGCATTCAGGGTCACCCCTCCCTATATCCAATACCCCTCACGTTCCCCCCCCCCAAAAAGCGACATACACTGCCACCCCCATTCCTGCAACAAGGCAGGATAATAAGACAGTTGGGGAGAGATTAGCCCAACCCCACAAGAAACAGTGAAAACAGAACCCAAAAGAAAACCCTCAGAAAAGAGAAAAACAGACCCCAACCAGCAGTAAGCATCAAACAGCCAGAGCTATAACAGCTAACAGCCAGCTCTCCCTGGAGGGTCCCACCCATTTGCAAGCAAAAGGGACAGAGACAGTCAAGGCCGGTGCCGGCAGTGAGGCCTACCAAATGGAACACACACATCACAGGCATGAGGAAACCAAAAATCCGCCATGGCGGCCTCAGCTACCGATGCAGTCACCCCTTTGGGGAAGGGCCAGCCCAAGGCGGTCAGGCCACCCCCCAGGAGAGTGCCATATAGCAACCAGAAAAAATAAGAACAATAATAATCCATCCCGGAACCCACGGTCCCCCCTCCCCTCACCCGCCAGCCCGCACAATAAAACAGTACAGGATTCAGAGTCAGCCAGACCACGAGAGAGGAAAAACACAAAAAATCAAAAGATCAAAAGAAAAAATCAAAAGAGAGAATGGAGAAGGATAAGGAGGAATTAAGAAACAAAAGCGAAGAAAAGCGAAGAGGTGGAGACAGGCAACAAGGCAAACCGCCACCATTGCTCAACCCCAGCACGGAGACATGTCCATGAGGAAATGGCAAATTACACAACGAGAATTAAAGAAAATGAGGCATAATAGCCATTAAGTAGTGTATAGTGAGCAATAGTGGTAGCAATAACAGCAGCAATAGTAACAATAGTACTTCGCCCCATATAAACGCCCTCCACCCACGCCTTCTGCCCACAGGCAGTCCAAAGCTTCACCCCAACCGCACAGCTACCCATCTTCATGGAGGTGCACCTCCACCAAGCTACTCCAAGAATGTCCGGGCTTCCTCCGGAGTGGCCAGAAACCTCACTCCACCCTGGTGCTCCACACGAAGTTTGGCAGGATATAGCAATGCAAATCGCACATCTCAGTTTGCTAGCTGCCCACAGATAGGTGAAAAGGCCCGCCGCTGCTGACTCACAAAAACAGAGTAGTCTTGGAACACCAAGATCTGGTCATCACCGTCGGGTCGCCTCCTCCGAGAGCGGGCCGCCCGCAAAACTTCCTCCTTCTGCCTGTACTCCAAAAACCGCGCAATGACTGCACGTGGCTCCTTCCCTCTGCAGGCCCAATCTGTGCACCCTCTCAAGCTTTATCGGGCCTGCAACGGTGTCCGGGAAAGTCTGGGTGATCCAGGATTCTAAGTGCCCAGCCAGCGCGCGGTCCCCCACACTCTCAGGGATGCCGACAAACCATAAGTTCTTACGGCGACCCCGATTCTTGAGGTCGTCGAGTTTGTCATGCTGTTGTTGGACCAGACCCTCCAAGGCCGTCACACGCTCCTGCAATGTTCGTTGGGAGTCTTCGACATCCGAGACCCTTGTCTCCACTTGGTCCATGCGGCCCGTAAAGTCTCCGACGCTCCGATTGACCTGAGAGATTTGCTCAGCCAGTGACCGAAATCGGTCATCCAGGGCAGCCACCACAGCCGCACTCACTTCAGCTACCGTCAGTTGTGGTAGGCCGGCAACAGGGCTCGCCGGTGCATCTTCCGCCATCTTTCCCTCCGGCGGCCTGCCCTTCTCTTTGCAGGTAATTTTGGAGGCCATAGAGCCGCGCCGCTGAGCTCAAAGCTAGAATGCCGCTCCTATGCGGTATCCGCGGGTCGTCGCAAAAACTCCAAGGAGCTTGGTGCACCGCTTAACGGGGTTATATCGCCAAATATTGGGGTTTCCCCCCGGAGCTGGCCAACACACGTCTTACCAGCTCATTGCCACCGGAAGTCCCTTGCGGTAAGTTTTAAATGACTTATTTCCTCCTTCCTGGCGGCATTTCTGGCATGCCTGTTCTTTGAAAAGATAGAGATTAAGTTATTTTGGTTTTTTGATCATTGGGTGATTTCTGGATTAACAATTATATACTATTTTATATGCTTTTCCAAGTGTTCTCATGGATAGATTGAGTTTTCAACTGTGCATGCAAAACCAATTTCAAGTGGATAGACAATAAGTTGTTTTATATATCTTTTATACAAAAATCAGCCTTTGGTTGGGCTTTTAATGTACCATAATGTTTTTATGCTGTTTTTAGCAGTCCTCTTCTTTGGGTTCTTAGATGCTTTTATTAGCTGTTTTTAATTTTTATTAACAATGACTATATGCTACCCACAAGCATTAATATGTTTTTAATAGTTCTTCAATGGGTATGAATGTACAAGCATTGTTCATTTATAATGTAAATTTTATGTTTATGTATATGCTTTTAATACGTTTGTATTGGGCATTTTTAATTGCTCCATATTCTGAAGGTGATATTTGTTTTTTTTACTATGCCTTATTTTTTATTTATATATTCATTTCTGGTGTTTAGGTTTGCAGTTACATACCCTCTGATGAAGGTGTGAGGAGGCAAAACACTGCTAGTGGAGGGATGTAACTAATAAAATCTCATTCCATGTTGAGAGGGTGTGAAGGACTCCTTGCTTATTTCATGTCTCTCAGTGTCTCCAACAGACAGAAGAAAATTGAAGGAAACCATGAGAGCATAGCATGAAATGGGCCCTGAAATAAATACCGCACATTAACAGTGTTAAAACACAATATTGGAGTCTAACCCGGCCGTCACAACGTTGCTTTCTCCCGATGTGGGGAAAGTGTATGTTAGAGAGGGAGTCTCTGCCGGTGATAAGGTTCTGTTTTCCCCTGAGCTTTCCGGGGAGGATCTGAGTGAGAGATCGTCGGCGGCTGTTTTGGAGGTGGCTTCTGGGGAAGGAAGATTATTCCCCCAATCTGTATCGACTCCCTTAGGGGATCTCCCTCCTTTGGCTCGACCTAAGGTTTTTACCTTAGAATCAAGTTGGGAGGCTATTGCTACTTTATCTATGGCTATCAATTCACAGATTTCCTTGTTATCGTCCCGGGTCCAGGAGAACACAGCCGGCATTCAGAAGAATGCTCTTGATCTTGAAGTGGTTTCTTCGGTGTGTAACCAGATGAAGGTTCAAATTACTGATCTTGGCTCAGTTGGAACACGCTGCTGCTATGTCTTCGGCTATATCTAAGGAAAATGGGACTATTAATTATAAGCTAGAAGTGTTGGAGAATGCTTCTAGGGCTGCTAATCTGCATATCCTCAATTTTCCACAGGTACCTGGTGTTACAGCTTTGGACATGTTTAAAAGATATACGCATGAAGTCTTAAAGGTCCTGACAGAACTGTTTCCGCCTTTAAGTAAGGTGTATTATCTACCCTGTGGTAAGAAGAGTACTGAGAGTCCAAAGGCTATATCTGGTGTGGACTTTAACATTTTGAATGTGTCTGCCTTTCTCAAGGACCCTGGGGGGAGGGGGGAACTTGTATCCCCTCAACATTATTTGTTCAATGTGCATTGATTTCTGATAAAGATTGGTTTCTAAAACTGTTTTTTAAAAAACGTTTGGAAACATTTTATGGTCTTACAATATCTATGCTTCCTGATTTAACCAAGGAGACCCAAAAGAGGAGGAAACAATTCTTACTTTATAAGTCGGGAGTTTCCCAGATAGGGGGTACTTTCTTCCTAAGATTTCCATGTAGATGTGTAGTAATTATTAAGGCTGTTAAATATGTTTTTTCAGATCCGCATGATTTGAGTGCCTTTATTAATGCTAGGCTCTTATCTATTACACCTCCAGAGTGATGTCATAATTTGTGATAACTTTCTCTAGAATATTGTAAGTCTGGGGTATTTTGACGTTGTCTGTTACTTAAGTAATGTTTCTCTATATTCTTATATCTCCCAGAGCACTCCTACTCTGGCAGATTTTCTTTGCCTCCTTCCCTCATATGTGGACTATATGGAGTGGTAATTGATTTGTTTGCCGCTGGGTTTTCTTTTTTGTATTTTCTATTATGTACTCCATTTGCTTGTAGCAAGATTATGTTCTTGTGGTTTTTTGTTATAAAAGTGTATAAATAAATAAATAAAAAAACCCACAATATCAGTAAATGACCCCTTAAATATTGTACTGTAAATTTATTGAACAAAGTCAATGAAAGCGCACACAGACCTGCATGGCCATATTTCGGCGATGTCACGCCTTCCTCAGGGGGGTCACAGTGCATGAATACACTGAATACTTTTCATTGCAATAAATTCGAAATCAGAAAGGTCAAAGAAAACAAACTGACAAAAAAAAACCTGCATGATATCACCGAAAAATGGTCGTGTATGGTCTTCGTGCCATTTCCTTGATTTTTTTTCAATAGTGTATTCCATTACCTGTTTTGTGTTGTACCTTGTGTTGGCAGTGAGTAGCCTTTATTCTTGGCACAGTTGACAACTTGAAAAATACACAACTAGAATGTGACACAATGGCCCGCTTCCCCTTGCCTCCTTTCAAAGACTCAGACATGTCTGTATTAGGGACTTGACTGAAACAGCCACAGTAAAGTGTCTCTCAGTAGGATAGCAGGGAATGTGTGGGCTAGTAGGGACAGGGATATGAATAGTGACCAATGGTGTAAGTTAAGTGTATATGCAAGGGGGGGTGTATATCAGTAGTTCGATGTGTATATTTATCGCCACAGGGAGAGTTAGCATAGTTACTCACCTATAACAGGTGTTCTCCAGGGACAGCAGGAATCAGTCCTTACATATGGGTGACATCCGGCGCCGATGGACTCTGCACGGAGCATTTACACAGCTTTCAAAGAAAGCCTTTGGAAATGCTAACATGCAAGGGTGCCATCTTGTTCAGTCAGATGACATAGCAAAAAGAAACTTAAAACAATGTAAGAAGGCAACTCCAAGGGAAGGAGAGAGGGTTTTGAGGACTGATTCCTGCTGTTCCTGGAGAATAAAAACTACACTTTCTCCAGGAAGAAGCAGGAAGTCAGTCCTCACATATGAGACTCCCTAGCTCCAGGCTGCCAAGGACCGAACCACAACAACACCAATGACGACCCGACAGGTTGCAGAAGGTGAGTCCCTACAAAGAGACTCTGCAAGACCCTCGCATCCAGCGACAACTTTACTCCAGTAGCCTGAACACAGAAGGGTCGGAGGGCAGGAGTCGCCTATACCCTGAGAATATTGTGGACTACTGCCTGCCCAAAGGCACTGTCCATCCGGGACTCACTCTCCAAGCAGTAATGAGCTACAAATGTATGAATCGAAGACCATGTGGCAGCACTGCAGATTTTAGTCACTGGCATTGAGCAGAGGTTGGCTATCAGTGTGGTCATAGCACACACACAATGTACAGTTATCCAGTGCTCAAGGGAGAGGCCAGCTCAATTGTAGGCAAGGGCAATGCAGTCCGCCACCCAAGTGGACAGAGTATGTTTTGTTACCGGGAGCCCCAGCCTACTAGGGTCATATGACACAAAGAGCTGAGGAGTTTTATGATGTCCGCTCTAGATAGAAAGATCTGGCATGCTTACATTCTAGTGTGTGCAGTATGAGTTCCTCCCTGCCGGTGTGACCATGGGAAGAAGGTGGAAAGGACCACCTCCTGGTTGAGATGGAAGGGAGATACCACCTTGAGGAGCACCACCCTGTTCTTCTAGAACCTTGTATAGGGTGGATCTGCCACCAAGGCCTGGAGTTTGCTCACTCTTCGAACAGACGTGAGGGCCACAGAAAAACCACTTTCCAGGATAGGTATCATAAGTAGCAAGTGGCCAGGGGCTCAAACAGCCTGGTGAGTTAGGAAAGCACCACATTCAAGTCCCATTCCTCTGCAGGAGGGTCAGAGAGGGGACTTTGATAGCAAGAGACCCCGCAGGAACCTGGCGACCAGGGTCTGGTTTGAGAGGAGCTGTCCCTCTATAGGGTGATGGTGCGTGGCTATGGTGCTCAAATGTACCCTCACCAAAATTTGACTTCAGATCGGTGTGCGAGACGTGCAGTAGGTACTAACGTAGTTACATAGTAAATGACAGCAGATAAAGACCAGCATGGTCCATCCAGTCTGCCCAGCAATATGGCAAGAGTAGGTGCACCTGACGCTCTGTGCAGGTCACCCCTCCCCATGTCTTTGTTTAGGGGTGGACCCACCACCACTCCATGTAGGACACCCCTATTTGTTGAGAAGTTAGCTGGTTCAGTTTATTTTGGTTTTATCCTGTTGCTGTAAAGGGATCCGCTGTGCTTGTCCCATGCTGTTTTGAATTCCGTCACCGTGTTTGCCCCACCACTTCCATCGGGAGAGCATTCCAAGCATCCACCACCCTTTCAGTGAGAAAATTTTCCTGACATTGCCTTTCAATTTTCCACCTTGCAGCTTCATGTTATGCCCTCTAGTTTTGCAGCTTCCCCGTCTTTGGAAGAGGTTTGTTTGTTCATCGTTCCTCTAAGTATTTAAAGGTCTGAATCATATCTCCCCTATCCCTCCTCTCCTCCAAAGTGTACATATTTAGGTCTTCAAGTCTCTTCTCATAAGGTTTTTTATGCAGGCTCCAAATCATTTTGGTTGCCTTCCTCTGAACACTTTCCAGTCTTTTTACATCTTTTGCAAGATATGGTCTCCAAAACTGAACACAGTATTCCAGGTGACGCCTCACCGGCGACCTATACAGTGGCATAAGTACCTCTTCCTTTCTGCTTGTAATCCCTCTTTGTATACAGCCCAACATCCTCCTGGCTTTTGCCACCGCCTTGTCGCACTGTTTTGCCACCTTGAGATCATCAGAGATAATCACACCAAGGTCTTTTTCCTGAACCATGCACACCAACCTCTCGCCCCTATCGCGTACATTTCCCTTGGATTTCTGCTACCTAAGTGCATGACACTACACTTTTTCGCATTAAATCATAATTGACAAGCATTAGACCATTCTTCCAGCTTTTGTAGATCTTTCCTCATGTTATCCACTCCCTCGGGGGAGTCCACTCTGTTGCAAATTTTTGTGTCATCTGCAAAAAGACACTTTTCCATTCAGTCCTTCAGCAATATCACTCACAAATACATTGAACAGTGCCGGGCCCAGGACCGAACCCTGGGGCACCCTGCTAATCACCTTCCCCTCATCCGAGTGAGCTCCATGTACCATCACCCTCTGTCGTCTGTCAGTCAACCAATTTCTACTCCAGTTTACTATCTTGGTACCCATCCCCAAGTTACTGAGTTTATTGACAAGCCTCCTATGAGAAACAGTATCAAAGGCTTTGCTGAAATCCAGGTAGATGACATCCATCACTTGCCCCTGATCTAGTTCCTTGGTCACCCAGTCAAAGAACTCAATCAGATTAGTTTGGCAAGACCGTCCTTCAGTAAAACCATGTTGCCTCGGATCTTGCAACCTGTTGGCTTTGAGAAAGTTCATTATTCGCTCTTTCAGGAGCGCCTCCATTACTTTTCCCACCACCAAGGTAAGGCTCACGGGTCTGTAGTTTACACTTCTTCCCTGTCACCACTTTTGTGTAGAGGTAAGACATCAGCCATTTTCCAGTCCTGAGGAACCTTTCCTGTTTCCAAGGATCTGTTGAATACATCCTTTAACGGCCCTGATAGAACTTCTCTGAGCTCTTTCAGTATCCTGGGATGTATCCCATCCGGTCCCATGGCTTTGCCCACTTTCAATTTAGCAAGTTGTTCCAACACCTCATCTTCTGTGAATGGTGTGGTATCTACTTCGTTCCCATTTTTATATTTGGGAGTCCCAGCTGGTCCATCTCCAGGATTTTATTTAGTAAAAACAGAGCAGAAGTATTTGTTTAGCAATTTCGCTTTTTCTATGTCACTTTCCACGAGTCTTTTCCCAGCACTTCTGAGTCCTGCAATTCCAACTCTGATCTTCTTCCTTTCCCGAATATACTTGAAGAAAGTTTTGTCGCCACACTTAACATCTTTAGCCATCTTTTCCTCTGCCTTTGATTTTGCTATCCTTATTTCTCTTTTTGACTCTGAGTTTGATCCAGTATTCATTTCTGTGTTCTTCTGTTTGCAAGCTTTTGCATTTTGCGAAAGCTGTGTTTTTTGCCTTTATTTGAGCAGCCACTTCTTTGGAAAACCAAATAGGTTTCCTTCTCCTCTTGTTTTTGTTTACTTTAATTTATTTGTCTGTTGCCCCTTTTATTGCCACCTTTAGTTTATCCCATTGCAATTTCACTTCCTTTATCTCCTTCCACCCTGTCATCTCCTTTAGGTACTTGGCCATTTTATTGAAGTCAGTGTTTTTTTGAAGTTTAGGACTTTGAGCTTGCTAAGTTTGGCCTGTACCCTGGCTTTTATCTCAAACCACACTGTGTAATGATCGCTGTTGCTCACAGGGGTACTCATGCAGACATTTGACACGCGATCACCGTTGGTGAGCACTAAATCCAGCGTTGCGCTTTCCCTGGTTGGTTCCATGACCATTTGTCTAAGTGATGCATCCTGGAGAGCATCTACAATTTTTTTGCTTCTTTCCAGATGTGCAGGAGTAATCCAATCCACATCAGATAGATCAAAGTCACCCAAAATGATTACTTCCCCCTTTGTGGCTATCTTGACAATATCTTTAATCAAATCGTTATCTCTCTCTTCAATTTGAGTCGGAGGTCTGTAGACTACAGCAGCATGGATGACAGTGCCATCTCTTCTTTCCAACGCAATCCAGAGCGCTTCTTCTTTTCCCCATGCCCCCTGCATTTCAGTAGCTTTAAAATTGCTTTTGACATACAAGGCCACTCCTCCTCCTTTTCCATTTTCTCTGTCTCTTCTGAATAGATTATAGCCAGTTATGGATACATCCCAATCATGCGATTCATTGAACCATGTTTCTGTAATGGCCACAATGTCCAAATCCATTTCAACCATTAGGGCTTCCAGGTCCAGAACTTTGTTGGCTAAGCTTAGAGCATTTGTGCTCATTGCTTTCCAGCATTTACCTGGCTAGTGTGTATTTTGCATTGATTTTGTTCTGCCCACATCTTCCCACTTGTTTGTGATGTGTGTTTAAGTGTGGCTGTTTCTGATATTATTCTGCTTTTGCAGAGGGTGGCGTGCCGGTCTTGACCTTCCACATCCGTCACCCTCTTTTCCTAGTTTAAATGCATATCCACATAGTGCCTGAATTTTTCACTTAAGATTCTTTTCCCTGCGACAGAGAGATGTAGTCCATCAGCACCGTATAGTCTCTTGTTGGTCCATCTGTTTCCCCAGTCGCCAATAAATCTGAATCCTTCTTGTTTGCACCAGGTCTGGAGCCATGTATTAAAGCTGTTAATGCGATGCAGCCTTTTTGTCCCCTTACCAAGAACAGGCAGAACCTCTGAGAATGCAACAGTGTTCACAATGGGCTTGAGTTTCTCTCCCAGAGGATGGAAGTCCTTTTGGACTGTAGAGGCACTGTTTCTAGCCAGGTCATTTGTGCCCAAGTAGATAACATCATCAAGTTTGGAGTGTTCACTTTTTTGTGCTAAGTACTTCAACAATTTGGTTTGTATTCCTGCTGGCTGTCGAGCCTGGTAGGCACATGACTATCTTCTCTCCTTTGAGCTGTGTTCCCAAGTTGGTGCCTTTGATGATGGAATCCCCAAGTAGTAGTAGTTTTCTGTTTGGTGAGGTTTTCTTCATATTTGGTGCTTTAGCAGGAAATTGGGCAGTGTCTGACTCATTTAAGGACTCTTCAGTTTCATTGGATTGAGCATCCTCATTAGCCAAGGCAGAGAAGGCATTATGCAGGGATATCTCTTGATGTATAGGATGTCTCAGCATTACAGGTCGCAATCTTCCAGAACCCACTGTGATCCATTTGTTCCTGGGGTGTTTGATTCTTTGTGGGAGCGGTGGTGGACTTTGTTCAGTTTGTATCCTAGAAGAGGTGCGTTTCATTGCAGCTATTTCTTCCCTCAGTAGAGTCACTTCTTTATGCATGACAGCTAGGTTTTTCCTTAGTAGAGTCAGTTCGTCATACATGACAGCTGACCTGAGGCACATAGGACAAGCTCTTAGGCTCCAAATGATTCGTTTTGAAATGAAAGTACTGCAGTTATTGCACTGACTACACGACATGTTGGTTAAGCAGTCCCAGAAGAGGAAGAAGAAGAAGAAAGGATGAAGATGTGGACTTTTAACCCAAGTAAGAAAGGGTCGATGCACTTATGTGACTACTATAAAGGCAATGTAGCCCCTGGGGTGGGTGGGGCGAGGGGTAGGGTGGGCAGGAACCTAAGTGCCTCTGGCCAGTAGGCTGTTCCTGAACCGTGGGCACACACTGCTATCTGACGTAAGTCTATACAAGGAAAGCAGTCCAGATGCCCCCAAGCTTAGTCTAAAACTACAGTTAACAGCTACAGTGGTGTGCAAAAGTCTGGAATCACTTGTAAATTTGACGTGTTTTCAACTTCGTGACCTTATATCTTAATTTCTTTTTCCTCCCAGTGGCTTTTTCTGTGTATCTCATGATAAGTGATAGATTTGGCTATTAAGGCCAACTTTTAGTATTGGTTTGGCCCTTATTTTCTGAGTTTGTTCCCCATAGCTGTCCTGTTGATAGATTTGCTATGAAAATCGCGTAATGTACATCGTTGGCCAACGATATATTACTGTAAGTATGTTTTGAAATATTATGGACACACGCCAGGTTTTTTTCAAATTAATGTATGTGGCCTTGAAAAAGGCCGTTTTTATGTGTCAGTGATGGCTCAGTATTTGATGGGCCACCCTTTGTTCTTCATCACCTGACTGGACCTTGTCGGCATTGAATGAACCAGTCTGACAAGGTGATCGTTGGTGACAATGCAGTTCAAAGCTGCAATGAGTGACTCAATCAGCTCATGCTTTGATGTCAGATGCCTCTTGGATATTTCCAAGGCCACCTTGTGCCACAGGTTCTCGATTGGATTCAGATCTGGAGACTGGGCAGGCCAGTCCATTGACTTGATGTTGTTCCGCTGCTTCCAGCTGATCACCTGTCTGGAGCGATGGCAGGGTTCATTGTCATCTTGGAACAGGAACTGGCCAGGAAACAGCTGGTGTGCTGATGGCACCATGCACTTTTGCAGTATGGTGATGTACTTGGCCCTGCTGACCATTCCATCGATGATGTGAAGATGTCCAACACCACTGGCAGCCATGCAGCCCCAGACCATGACCTTCAAAGGATGCTTCACAGTGAGGTTGAGACACTCAGGCTTGAATTCCTCTCCAGGAAATCTCCTCACATAGGTGTGGGGCCTGGTTACCAAACAGGCAGAAGATGCTTTCATCGCTGAATAGCACCTTTTCCCACATTTCAGTCGACCAGGTTGAGTGCTTTCTCGTCCACATGATCCGGTTGCGCGTTTGTATGTCAGTCATCAGTGGATTATTCCATGCTTTGCAGCCCTGGAGACCAAACTGCAGGCACTGGCAATGAACTGTTGATGAGCTGACAATGACCTCACTCTTGTCTGACCACTCTCGAAGTAGCTGAGGGGAGGTCAACTTGTGATTAGTCAGTGAAATGTGTCGTAGTGCGCAGTCCTGGCATGATGTTGATGCACGTGGATGACCTGAACGAGGCTTATCCACCACTGAACCCGTTTCTTTCTTCTTCTGTATAATCTTAATAGCGTTCTGACTGCAGCCAACTTTCCTGGCTGTCTGATGGCTTGAAAATCCTTCCTCGCTCATAAAGGACACAAGAACACGCTCCTCCAACGTCAGTGTCTGAGTCATCTTCATGGTCGATCCAGAAAGCGTATGAAATTCAAAAATTCCACGCTTTTTTATAGCTGCACTGTTGGCTAGATATCTGCATTGTGATTGGTTAGTGAAACCAGCCTCCTGATTGGTCAGAAATAACGTGCATATTGAATAATCTCGATCCAGTTTTAACGCAGGATTCACAAAAATCGCAGTAGCTATCTCCCAGTGTCTGTAAAGTATTTAAATTGGAAGCAAGGAATGCAAAAAAGTCAACTCTAATAGCCAAATGTATCCCTTTTAACGTGGTAGAAAGATGAATATGCTGGGCTAATGCAAAATTTAAAAAAAAAAAAAAAAAAGTTAGAAAGTACGAAAAATGCAAAACTCACAAGTGATTCCAGACTTTTGCATACCACTGTATAATAGTGATCCCCCAAAAATCAACAGTTTACAATTGATAGGTTTAAACCAGCAGAGAAAATAGAAAAATCTACTCTTAGCGTAATGGAGGCTCCTCAGCTTCTGCAAAACTGGCTCAGGCCAGGTATGCAATGCTCCAAATCAGCACCTCCCTGGGAATAGGGTTTCCCCAAACAGTTCAGCAGGGGTAGAAGCCCAGTTAACTCTGCCACACACACTGCTATCTGATGTAAGTCTATACAAGGAAAGCAGTCCAGATGCCCCCAAGCTTAGTCTAAAATCACAGTTAACAGCTATAATAGTGATCCCCCCAAAAATCAATGGTTACAATTGATAGGTTTAAGCCAACAGAGAAAATAGAAAAACGTGCTCTTAGCGTAATGGAGGCTCCTCAGCTTCTGTACGAGTTGCATGCGGCAGGAGAAGAGATTCTCTTCTCTGCACACCAGATGGAGAATCTTCTCCATTTGAAGGCATACACCCGCCTGGTGGAAGGTTTCAGGAGGCCAGCAGGATCTCCTCAACTTCCACCAAGAGATCGAAAGGGGCCAGGGCTACCCTTGCAGCAGCCACACTGTCAACATTTGTGACCCCATGTTGGGGTGCAAGAGGGAGCCCTCCTCCTGGGACATGAGGTCCAGGTTCCGACCCAGTGGGACTAGGAGTGCCAATGACAAGGAGAGCAGCAGAGGGAACCAGGATTGCCGGGGACATCTGGGGTTGATCAGAATCACTGATGCCTGCTTGCTCTGGACCTTGAAGAGGTCTTGGCTACTAGGGGAGTTGGTGGAAAGGTATAAAGGAGGCCCTCTGACCACTGGATCAGGAAGGCATCTGCCGCCACTCTCCCTGGATGCAGCTGGCATGAGCAGAAGGGGGTAGCTGCGTGTTGTCTGAGGAGGTAAACAGATCCATCATGGGCCTGCCCCAGAGGCGGAAGAGTCTTTGCACCACCCTAGGGTTCAGATGCCATTTGTGCAGGTGCAGGACTCTGTTGAGCGTGTCTGCTAAGCAACTGTCCTGACCCAGGAAGTATACCACTAGCAGGAGCATTCTGTGGTGCAGTGATGGATAGCAGAGCCAACGCCTCTGACAGAGGGAGTGCAAACTCGTGCCCCCCTGCTTATTTACATAAAACATGACGACCTGATTGTCTAGACCAAAACAGGTTGGTTGCACAGCAGGTGGCAGAATGCTCGCAGGGCCAGGAAGATAGCCCTGAGTTCTGGGAGGTTGTCTGTAAGAGTGACTCCTCCTGAGACCAGGTGAGTTGAGTGTGGAGTTCTCCACAGTGCGCCCCCCAACCCAGGAGCGAGGCATCCATGGTCAGGACCCTCTGTGGTGTAGGTGCTTGAGAATGTGTAGGTGGCATAGGGACTGCACCAGTTGAGGGAGTCCGCCAGTTGGCAGGTGACCCTGACTGTCGCGCAACCCACCCATGGCCTGCGTCCTCTGGGAGCAGAGGCATCCTGGGCTGCCCGCATATGCAAGTGGGCTAGGGGTGTGATATGGACAATTGAGGCCATGTGGCCTAGTAGGCAGAGAAGGAGGCAAGCCGATACAGACTGGTGAATCTGCACCTCTTCTGCCAGTTGTTACAAGGCGATGTGCCCTCTCCTTTGGTAGGAAGGCCTTGACCTGTAGTGTGTCCAGCTGGGCCCCTATGAATTCCAGGTTTTGGGCTAGAGAGAGGTGGGATTTGGGGAAGTTGATGATGAATCCCAGGGTGCTGCAGGAGGCAGATTGTTTGCCCTGTGACCTGGCTGGCCTCGGGGGCCATGCTGCCTCTGATGAGCTAGCCATCCAAGCAGTGGAAGATGAAGGTCCCTTGCAGGCACATATAGGTGGCCACGACCGCCAGGCACTTTGTGAAGACTCTTGGTGAGGAAGCCAGGCTGAATGGAAGTACCTTGTACTGATAGTGGTCTCCTCCCACCACAAACCTTAAGTATTGTCTGTGGGAGGGGTGGATCGGGATGTGGGTATATGCATCCTTCAGGTCTAAGGAGTACAGCCAATCTCCCTGGTGGAGGTAAGACAGCAGTGTTCCAAGGGACAGCATCTTTAACTGCTCCCTCACCAGAAACTTCTTTAGGTTTTGCAGGTCCAGAATGGGCCTGAGGCCCCCCAGTTATTTTGGGGACAAGAAAATACCTGAAGTAGAAACCCTTTCCTCACAGATGTCTGGGTACAGCTCTACTGCCCTGCCCTTGAGCAGGCCTGCGAGCTCTGAGATGAGCAAAGTCTGGTAAAGGAGAGGCCGCATTGGTTCTCCTGGGAAGAACCCTGGGGGTGTTTCTTGGAACTGGAGGAGAAAGCCCTCATTTACCACCTGAAGGACCCACTGGTCAGTGGTGACCCTGACCCATCTGTGGGCGAAACGTGCCAGATAGCCACCTGTGGGCTGGGTAGGGTCTCACGGAGGGGAGGAGGTCTGCCCGGGAAGTCAAAAGCTCCCCCCATATTGGGTGGGAGCTGTGGACTGAGGATACAGAGCCTTTGGCTTTCTGAGCACGTGGCCCTGATTCTTAGACTGATGGCCCTGCTGTTGCTGCCCCAAGAAGGGCTGGTAATGGCCTTTGTGAAAAGACCCCTTCTTCCCCCTCGGGAAAGGTGGTCTTTTACCCGATGGTTTCTTTTGGGGAGGGTCGAGGTCTTCCTTGAAAGCCTCTGCCTGTTCATAACATCAGCCTCAATATTGGCCACCTTGTCAGCCATGGGTTTGCCAAATACGTTTTTCCTGGTGCAGGGGAAATCCAGAAATTTTTCTTGCATCCATTGCTTGAGGTCAAAAGTTTGCAATCAGGCCTGGCACTGGGCCCCGAAGCCTGCTGCTGCTACCCAGGCTGCAGACAAAGCCGTCGTAGGCAGCATGGGACAGGAACTTTGAGCAGTCCCCGATCCTGGATGTCAGGGCTTGGAACCTCTGGAGTGGTTTCCCGGCAAGGCCTGCAGAGAAGCCTGCCAGTTCTTGGATGAGGCCTGCATAGAAGCCTGCCAGTTCTTGGATGAGGCCCTTGAGATACATGCCTATGATAGTTCATAGGCCTGTATCCGACAGCCCAACATGGAGCCCTGGAAGCACTTGCATCCAAGGTGTCTAGGACTGGGGCCTCCATGCCCAGGGCAACAGAATAGTTCTGACTTTTGAGCTTCTGCATCAAGGACTCCATGACTATGGAGCTATGTGGAAGTTGAGATTTTTGGAAGCCAGGGCTCTTCTTGATGCGATAAATGGCATCAAGGCGTTGGCTGACTATCGGCACCAAGGCTGGGGTCTCCCAAATCCACAGGAGCAGTCGCTCGAGAATGGGCTAGACGGGCACCATAAGAGTCTCCTTTGGCAGGGACTCATACTGGAAGATTTCCAGTTCTTCGGTGTGCAGGTCCTTCTCTGATTCGGTTGGGACAGAGAGGGCCTGGGCCACGTCCTGGACGAAGTTGTGGAAGGCC
This sequence comes from Ichthyophis bannanicus, assembly GCA_033557465.1. Lineage (NCBI taxonomy): Eukaryota > Metazoa > Chordata > Amphibia > Gymnophiona > Ichthyophiidae > Ichthyophis > Ichthyophis bannanicus. The sequence continues at coordinate 604,650,138 of CM066036.1, read as the reverse complement.
ACGTCCTCGGGGGGGGGGGGGGGAGAATGGCACTGCGGCTCTGGGGGAGACAACTCAAAAGAGATGTCTCGGTGTCAAGAAGTCTCGAGCGAGGCCTCAATGTCTGTTTCCCAGTCATAGCTGGGGGGCATCGAGGACTCTGAGGCTGGGGATTCCCACGCCTCAAGGCCAGCCCCGAGGAACCAGGTTCAGACTCCCAGAAACTAGCCAGGGAGGACTGGACTCCCAAGGATTAGGACAGTGACCTCGAGTGGTGCCAAGGATTTGCCCGAGGCTGGTGGCGCTCAGGGCCCGGTTCAACTCTCCCGTAGTCAGGGGCTCGGTTGTCAGGGCAGATTATGCGGACAAGCCAGACATAATCGCCTGCAGCAGGTCCAGGATGGCAGAGATATTCTTCTCCAGAGCCACCATTCTGCTCTCGATGCCAGAAGCAACTGTTGGCATGGGCACCAAGGACCTCTGGCCCGACATCGGCACTCTAGAGAGTTCATCCTCGACAAGGACCACAGCCTCGAGGAGCTCCACATGGTCACTACCAGCAGAGAACTCCTCCTTAGAGACCTTCAGGGGGCACTGCACAGAGTCACCCGAGTTCTGCAGCGGGCCTTTCCAGGTTTCACTGGTGGAGCCTCGACTGGTTTTGAGAGCTTTTTCTTTTTCTTCCCGGGGACAGCGTCTTTATGGAGGAGCTGCAGCGGGACTCTGAAGATGCCCAGGCCTCGCAAGAGGTGCTCAGCTTGGGGCTCAGCATCAGGGAAGCTGGTGCTGAGTCGGACTGCAGGAACATCCTTTCCTGCAACTCTAACCCTTTCTTGTTGGTTTTCGGAGTCATGACCTGGCACAGGTCGCAGGTGGCACTGTCGTGGTCCAGGCTGAGGCAACACAAGTAGCAGTTGTGGTTGTCTATAACAGACATGATCTGACTGCATAGGTCACATGTTTTGAACCCATTGGGAGACATGGTGGGAGACACCCGGACGGGGTCAATGACCCCCAGGCGAAAAAAGGGCACGAACTCCAGTCGAGGCAAACCTCGTCAAAAAAGAAGGAAGAGAGCTGAGAAGAGCACCGGGGATGGCACCGGCTCAAGGCGGGAAGAGATACCGGTACGCAAACCAGGAAAACCCCCCACACTTTTAGGATAATTTTTAGAGAATTTTTCTGGGGAAACAGGAAAAGCATCCACTGGGCTCTGCGGAAAAAAGGAGGCTGAGCAAGATGGCACCTTAGGCAGGAAGAGGACCATGCAAGCGTGGTAGAATTCCCAAAGGCTTTTTTAAAAGCTGGGGAAATGCTCCGCACGGGCTCCGTCAGCGCAGGTCATCCATATGTGAGGACTGACTTCCTGCTTGTTCCTGGAGAAAGCATAGTTACTCACCTGTAGCAGGTGATCTCCGGGAACAGCAGGAATTTAGTCTTCACATATGGGTATCATCAGTACCGAAGGAGCCTGTGCGGGAACACTCCCTAGCGTCCAATAGGAAAGCTTTTGGGAGCATCCCACAGCGCCTGCATGCTGCCTTCCCGCCTTTCCCAAATGTCCCTCTCCAGTTGAGTTTATAGCTGAGACAAAGAGAGAGAGGGAGAGAGGGAAAGAGAGAGAGATACAACCCCTAGGGGAGGTGGGTGGGTTGTGAAGACTAAATTCCTGCTGTTCCTGGAGATCACCTGTTACAGGTGAGTAACTATGCTATCTCCAGGAACAAGCAGGAATGTAGTCTTCACATATGGGGACACCCTAGCTTTAGATGCCAGGGAGAAGGCACCAGAAGTTGTGTGCCCCTGTGAAAAGGCTCCACTTCCTCCCATGGAACTCTGGCATCCTACCAGGGATGGTGGGTAGGAGTTGATTAAGTATGGAACAGGTGTTGAAGAACAGCCTGGCCAAACAAGGCATCCCGGCGGGAGTCCTTGTCTAAGCAGTAATGGGCTGTGAGGGTATGAACCGAAGCCCAAGTAGCTGCTCGACTGATGTCGATAGACACAGAGTGAAGATGAGCCATAGAGGCTGCCATGGCTCTCACACTGTGAGGTATGACATGGCCTTCAAGAGGAAGGTTCTTACTCTCATAGGCAAAAGATATACACTGTGCAATCCAGCAGGACAGTGTTCTTTTGGAGACTGGAAGTCCCAAATGACTAGGATCAAAAGCAACAAAGAGTTGAGAGGACTTTCTATGTTGCTGTGTCCTTTGCAAGTAAAAGGCCAAAGCCCTTTTATAGTCCAAAGAATGAAGATTCCTTTCTGCATTTGAGGCGTGAGGCCTTGGGAACAATACAGGAAGGTAAACCGCTTGGTTTAAATGAAAAGGTGACACCACCTTTGGCATAAAGTGTGGATGAGTCCTAAGGACTACCTTATGATGGAACCTTGTATAAGGCGGATCAGCCACCAACGCTTGCAATTCACTGATGCGACGTGCTGATGTGATTGCAATAAGAAAGATGACCTTCCAGGAAAGGAATTTCAAAGAGGTAGTGGCTAATGGTTCAAACTGTGGTTTCATGAGCTGCCCAAGAACCAGATTTAAGTCCCATGCCACCGGTGGTGGCTTAATGGGAGGCTTAGTTAAAGAAGGCCTCTCATAAATCTTGCTATGAGAGGATAAGAGGAAATAGGTTGTCCATTTATAGGCTTGAAAGAAGCTGCAATAGCACTCAAATGAACTCTCACTGAATTGGTCCTCCAGTAATGATTCCAGAGGTATCGCAAGAGGGTTAAGACCCTTCTGCGAGCACCATATGGTAAACCTTTTCCACTTAAATGCATAAGAGCGTCTTGTTGAAGGCTTCCTGGAAGCATAAAGGATATCCTTTACCTGCTGGGAAAGGCTAAGACCGTGAAGTTCTAGGCTTTCAGCAACCAGGCCCTGAGATGCAGAGACTGAGGATTGGGATGACAGCATCCCCTCCTCTTGAGAAAGGAGATTTGGAGAAGATCCTAACTCTAGAGGCGGAGCTTGAGAGAGATGTAGGAGCAGAGGGTACCACATTTGCCTTGGCCAACGTGGAGCTATGAGAATCATATGACTTGTCTCTCTGAAGCTTGAACAGGGTTTTGGGAATTAGGGGAATGGTTGGAAAGGCATACTGGAAGCCCTGACCCCAATGGAGGAGGAAAGCATCCCTGGCCTGACAACCCTGAGCCGGAATTCTGGAACAGAACCGGGGAAGTTTGGCATTCAGTGGACTTGCAAAGAGGTTTATGTCTGGGGTTCCCCAAATTTGAAAAGTTCTGGCCACCTGGTCTGCATGGAGAGACCATTCGTGTGGAAGCAGAACTTGACTGAGTCTGTCTGCCCAAGAGTTTTGAATGCCTGAAAGATACACCACAAGGAGATGAATCTGATGCTCTCTGGCGAGGGCCCATAGTCGCAAAGCTTCGTTGCACAGCGACAGAGCCTGTTCCACCCTGCTTGTTCACATAGAACATGGCTACTTGATTGGCCATTTGAACTAGGACTGCCTTGTAGCTGAGCTGGGTGTGGAATACTCGAAGAGCAAGGAAGATCGCTCTGAGTTCCAAGAGATTGATGTGTAGATAGGCCTCCTGTGGAGTCCAGGTACCCTGGGTAGAGAGGCCTTGCAGGTGGTCTCCCCAACCCACCTGTGAGGCATCTGTTGTTAGAGTGGCTTGGGGTGGGGGTTGCTGAAAAGGAGACCCCACCAAAAGGTTTTGGGGTGACTGCCACCATTGGAGGGACAAAATAAGGCGATCTGAGTTTGCTATTTTGTCTGACAGGCAACCTGACGCCTGAATCCACTAAGTGGAAAAAATCCAATGGGCTGCCCTCATATGGAGGTGAGCATAAGGAACCACATGCATGGTGGTTGCCATGTGGCCTAGCAACTATAACATTTCCCGAGCAGTGAGGTGAGGTTTTAGCACTGCTTGGGAAGCTAACTGCACAATGCGAAGGCAGCGGGGCTGTGGAAGTAGGCCCTTGTCTATCTGGTATCCAGCAGAGCTCCTATAAACTCTAGGGACTGAGTGGGAGCAAGGTTGGATTTTGGGAAGTTTATGACAAGTCCCAAATACTGAAGGATGCGCATTGTGCGAGAGAGAGCAACCCTGGCCTTTGGCTCTGAAGGGGTTCGAATGAGCCAGTCGTCTAAGTAAGGGAAGACAAATATTCCCAAGGTGCGGAGAAATGCTGCCACCACAGCCATGCATTTTGTGAACACCCTTGGTGCAGAGGCCAGGCCAAAAGAAAGAACCCTGTATTGGTAGTGCTTCCCTTGAAACAGAAAGCGAAGGAACTTTCAGTGAGTTGGATGGATGAGAACATGAGAGTACGCATCCTTGAGATCTAGAGAACAAAGCCAATCCTGACTCTGAAGGTATGGCAGCAGAGTTCCTAGAGAAATCATTTTGAACTTCTCTTTGAACAGGAATTTGTTCAATTCTCTGAAGTCTAAAATGGGTCTGTGTCCTCCTGTTTTCTTTGGAATAAGGTAATAGGGGGCGTAAAACCCTGTACCCTGTTGGGGAATGGGTACCTCTTCTATTGCCCCTTGGGCAAGCAGCACAGTGACCTCTTGACCTAACTGGTCATCGAGAGAGGTCTGAGAATTGAACTGTCTTACCATTGTAGGAGGGGGCATGCTGAGGAAATGAAGCTTGTACCCCTCTCTTACAATAGACAAAGTCCAATTTTCTGCTGTTATCTGACCCCATCTGGGGGCAAAATGACATAACCTTCCTGGGATGGTGGAGGGTTCTGGGCCACTCAGGGGCAGGAAGGCAAAGCTCTCTAGACAGGAGTCAAAGCCCCTGTAGAGGCTAAGTCTGCTGAGCCAGTTGAGGCTTAGCTGTTTTTGTCTTTCTTTGCCTAGGTTGTTGCTGCTGTCCCTTTAGGGCAGACTGACCTAAAACTATGCCCCTGTTGGGTATAGGAGGGATAAAACGTCTTCTTACTGAAGAATGGTTTTAGAGTATTTTTTCCTTGCAGGATCAGCTGTAGATTTAGACAATCTCCTGTGCAAGGAATATTCCCTAGTTTATCCTGTACACAAATTTCCAAGTCAGATGCCTGGAGCCAGGCAATCCTACGTGCACCTATGGCAATGGCAGAGGTTCTGCTTATGCACTCCCGCGATTCACAAACTTGGAAACATCCCGAGCATGTTTGACAAGGGCGAGGTAATCTTGCCTCTTATCAGGAAGGAGAGGGCTCATAAGCTCTAAATCTCCTGTGACCTCCTTAAGGAACAGATTAATATTAATAAAATACAGTCTCTAAAATGCTTGTATGCAAATGCTAGAAGTCTAAACAATAAGATGGGAGAGTTAGAATATATAGCACTAAATGAGAGGTTAGATATGATTGCAATCTCAGAGACATGGTGGAAGGAGGATAACCAGTGGGACACTGATACCTGGATACAAACTATATCATAATGTTAGAACTGATCAAATTGGTGGAGGGGTTGCATTCTATGTTAGAGAGGGCATTGAGTCAGAAAGGATTAAAGTTTTGCAGGAAACAAAATTTGCTGTAGAATCTCTATGGATTGAAATTCCATGTATGAAGGGGAAGGTGATGGCAGTGGGGGTGTACTATCGACCGCCTGGCCAGAATGAACAAATGGATGATGAAATGCTCAAAGAAATCAAGGAAGCTAACAAAAGTCACAGCAGAGTAATAATAATGGGTGATTTCAATTACCCCGGTATCGACTGAGTCAGTGGCACGGCAGGACATGCTAGGGAGATAAAGTTTCTAGATGAAATAAATGACTGCTTCTTGGAGCAGCTGGTACATGAACCGACCAGAGGGGAAGCCATACTGGACCTAGTCCTTAGTTGAACACCAGATCTGGTGCAAGAAATAAAGGTGTTGGGACCACTTGGCAATAGTGATCATAGCATGATCGTGTTTGATTTAATTAGTGGAAGAGGGATAGTAAAGAAATCCACAGTACTACCTTTTAACTTTCGAAAGGGAGACAATGATAAAATGAGGAATATAGTTAAGAAAAAACTAAAAGGAGCGGTTGCAAAGGTTAAAGACTTACATCAAGCTTGGGTGTTTAAAAATACTATCCTGGAAGCCCAGACCAGCTGTATTCCATGTATTAAGAAAAGTGGAAGAAAGTCCAAAAAACTGCCAGCATGGTTTAAAGGTGAGATCAGAGAGGCTGTTGCTGCCAAAAAAGCATCTTTCAGGAAATGGAAAAAAGAGCCAAACGACGAAAACAGGAAACAGCACAAGCACTGGCAAGTTAAATGCAAAGCATTGATAAGGCAGGCAAAGCGAGAATTTGAGAAGGAACTTGCTACGGAAGCAAAAACACGAAATAAAGACTTTTTCAAGTACATTCGTAGCAAAAGGCCTGTGAGAGAGTAAAAGGGGCAATAAGAGGAGACAAGGCTATAGCAGAGAGACTGAATGAATTCTTTGCTTCGGTCTTTACTGAGAAAGATGTAGGGATGTTACCCAAGACTGAAGTGGTATTTAAAGGTGATACTGCAGAGGAATTGAAAGCAATATCGCTACACCGGGAAGATGTATTACAACTATTTGATAAACTGAATCACCTGGACCGGATGGTATACATCCAAGAGTGTTGAAAGAACTGAAATATGAGATTGCAGATCTGCTATTAGTAATCTGTGAACTTTCATTAAAATCATCTGTAATACCTGAAGATTGGAGGATCGCCAATGTAATGCTAATTTTTAAAAAGGGTTCCAGGGGTGATCCGGGAAATTACAGACCGGTGAGCCTGACGTCAGTACCGGGGAAAATGGTAGAAACCATCATAAAGAACAAAATTACACAGCATGTAGATCGTCATGGCCTAATGGGAGACAGCCAACATGGCTTTAGACAAGGAAGATCTTGTCTTACTAATCTGATATGTTTTTTTGAAGGTGTGAATAAACAGGTAGACAAAGGTGAGTCAGTTGATATAGTGTATCTGGACTTTCAGAAAGCCTTTGACAAGGCTCCTCATCAGAGACTTTTGGCAAAACTAAAAAGTCATGAGATAGGAGGCAGTGTACTATTGTGGATCGGGAACTGGTTAAAAGATAGAAAGCAGAAGGTTGGGCTAAATGGTCAATTTTCCCAATGGAAAAAAGGTGAATAGTGGAGTACCCCAGGGATCTGTACTGGGTCCGCTACTTTTTGACATTCATAAATGACCTGGAAAAGGGAATAACTAGTGAGGTTATCAAATTTGCAGACACAAAACTGTTTAAAGTTGTTAAAACCCAAGAGGACTGTGGAAAACTGCAGGAGGATCTGGATAAATTGGAGGACTGGGTATCCAAATGGCAGATGAAATTTAATGTGGACAAGTGCAAAGTTATGCACCTAGGAAATCCTGAAAAGGACATATCCTCTGGTGGAGACATCCTATGCTGAGGAGAAGAGGAATACTTAGGAAGAAGTACCCTGGTATCGGCAGAGCTTTCAGAGTCTTCAGATTCATCCAAGGATTCGAAATATCTCCGATCCGGGTGATCGTGCAAGGCACATTACCGGTACCGACCGAAGTCGGCATCAGAGTGGTCCGGTACCGACTTGTCAAAGCTGGATAGACACGCATGACTCAGTCCCAGCAGAATACCTGCCGATGTCGATGCAGTCGGTGCCGGTACCGGTTGAATTGTCTGAAGCGGTTTCAGGGGCATCGAGGCCGTGAGAAGAGCCGCCAGACTGTGTTCAATAGCCAAGAAGCTCTGGTCTATTGACACTGCCGATGCTTGGGTATCGGTACCAGATGAAGCAGCCGGTACCCCAGAGCATGGCACCAGTAGTTCTGCCGAGATTAAAGCCTCGAGAACATCCTGGAGCCACGTTAGTGCTTTGGAAGCCGAAGCCTCCCGCTGGGCAATTTTGCCGGTGAAAGTCCCTCAATGGCAATGCCAGAGGCATCTCGCTGTCTAGAAGGAGATCTACCCTTTGAGGACTAGCTAGATTTATGTTTAGTTACCTGAGATCCATGGGAGGAAGACGAAGCCCTGGAAGACGTCGATGCCACGGAGACTGCATCGGAGGGAAAAAGGGTACTAAGTTTAGCAGCTCGGTTTTGCCGGCCCCTTTTCGACATCATCCCACAGGCAACACACTCTGAAATAGAGTGGTCAGGACCTAAACATTTGAGGCACCACTCATGGGTGTCTGTGACGGAGATGGTACCGCCACACTTATAACACATTTTAAACCCGAAGCGGGTTTTTCCATTCTGAAGGAAAAGTTGGGCCTAGTGCCCAAAATGGTGCGTGGCACCTGAAGAGAAAATTACTGGAAAGACTCCATAATAAAGTTTTTTGTTTTTTTTTAAGAAGAAAAGAAAGAACCACCGGCAGTACCGGTGTAGCGTTGAGGGAAGGCAGACGCAACCACAAAAAAGAATAGAAGGGATTTTTTTCTGCGGTGACAGGATGTTCGACCTGTCGGCTCCGTGGAAAACAAAAAACTGGAGAGGGACAGTTGGGAAAGGAGGGAATGCAGCATGCAGGCGCTGTGGGATGCTCCCAAAAGATTTCCTATTGGACGCTGGGGAGCATTCCCGTGCAGGCTCCGTCGGTACCGACGATACCCATATGTGAAGACTACATTCCTGCTTGTTCCTGGAGATTAGCTTTTATCTGTGAGAATGTGACATCATGGGATAGGGTGGGGTGTGCAAGGGTCTCAAGTGTGCATGTCCTAGGTGTGTGAGTGTCAGGATACATGGGTGAGGGCTGTGTCAGATATGTTTCTGCATCTTGGAGGGATGAGTGCTGTGAGGGTATGTCAGATGCAGGCGATGGTGTTTCAGAGGCATGTGGGTATTTGTGTGCTGGGGGTAGGGGCAGGATGTGGCTGCTGGGTATGTAGGATTCGTTTTCCCTTGCATTAATGCCTGTCCCTCCCATTCGTTTTTGCACTGTCCTCCTATTCTTGCCAACCATTCTTGCACCCTCTTCACTCCTTCACTGCTACCTCCTTGTATTCTATGAATTCCCCCACCCCTTCCCCTAGCTCATTTTTGTATTCCTTGCCTTCTTGCTGCAAGCAGATATTAGGTCCCCTTCGTTATGTTACAGCATTGAATTCAGTAGCTGCAACAGCAGCTCCGCACTAGCTGTTCATCTTATGTCGGGAGGTGGCTCCTCCAGCTTTCTGCCGCCTGCTCTTTTTTTTCATTGTGTAGCAGGGCCTGGCCTCTTGGTTAGCCGTAGCTCCTCCAGATGACCTCCGCTGGCTCTTTGGGTGGCATGGCCTGCCTCCCTTCCACCCGCAGCTCCTCTAGGTCTTCCCTGTGGCTCCCCCTCCCCCCCCATCAGCTGGCTTTTTTGCCCCCTATTGGTAGCAAGGGCCTGGCCTCCTTGCCACCCGCAGTTCCTCCAGGTCTTCCTCTGCTAGGCTTTTTCTTTCTTCAGGTACTGGGGCCTTACCTCTCCATCACTCATAACGTCTTTGGCACCCCCCACAGCTTTGATGTGAGGCTGTATGTATCTATTTGAACATGCACAAACAAAAGAGATGTATGAATCCTCCCCAACGGACACTATCACATAAGCAAAATGTACCTCAGCAAAGGATTCTAGGTGGTATCAAACACAACTGGCTTGCACTTCTTTACCCAAGTGAGTTTTTCTGTAGCAGTAATACATCCAGTTTTCTGTAGCCATCCATACCAAAGTGGTGGGCATTTATTTTTCCAATTTCTCGTTAAGACTACTCTTGTAACAAACCAACCAAAACTGAAGTAATCTTTAGCCTCCTGGGGGCATCACCTTATATTCAGTATTGTATTTTTCCCCAGCAAGAACAATGACATAGATCAGGATATATTCAATCTTGGTGAGAGAATTATGTATTTTAGCCCATTTTTTTTTATAAAGGCAATACTTTTTTTTGTTGTTGGTTACACAAATTTCCAACTAAATAAGCAGCTTTAGAATTTTAGTTGTGTAATTGAAAATTTTCACTCATTAAGAAACAGACTCCCCTCCCTCCCAAAAAAACAAACACAGCTCTTTCCTTTTATTAGGGCACAAATAAGGCATAAGTACTGCACATTTCTTAGCAACTTCTGCAAAGATTATGCTTTGAGTGTCAATCATCCCCATGAAAAGACTAAAAGTAAAGGGTTTCCTGGTTGTAATTTTGTGGCGCTTCCTGTGGCTGTAACGTGGTGACTTGATACCAGGGAAAAAAACTGAAAGGGCAACTCGGAATCATCTACCCTGCAATGCACTGCACTTTTGCCAGTTCTCATTTGCTCTAGCATAAAAATATCACATCAGAAAACAGATCAATCGAGGGAGGGGTCACGTGATGACACCTAGCTGAATGGACACCCGAGTGCTCTTCTCCCAAAGACCTGAAATAATCTTAAAATATTGGTTCCCCCAAGAGAAGGATTCAGAAACCGTTAAGAACAGGAACTGCCACTGCTGCAGTGGACATGGCCTCACTGGGTTGCCATGCTTCACTGTTTGGCGGCCTAACACCGCTTATCTTAATGACTTTGTTTTTGATTTGACATGACTGTCTCAGTGAAAGTACTTTGGCATGTGCACCAAAATCAGTTGGTTAAAGCCCTGGAGGTATGGAGAGTCTCTGGATATGGTGACTGTTCAACATATGGGCCCATTGAGAATCCTTGCTAATTTTCACGGACAGCAAGGGAACACAAAATGAGGAACCATGCATTCTGGCTGAGCATTAACTGGTGTACCCTCCAGAGGCAATTGTGTAATTGCTGCGTAGGTGGCCTACACTAATGGGAGACAGACCCCAACCAAGAATTTGGAGCAAAGAGGGTCACAATTGGAACAAACTGAGCGCAGAAGCCCAAAACCCAGTCGGAGCGTGGAAATTAACAATCGCAGAGTCTACAAAGGCTGATGCTAGCCTGGTGGCACTCATTGGGAGCACAATTTACTAGTAAAGGAAAATGAATGACTACTTAGATTTGGCAGAGGACCATGCTAAAGCCATTGGCAAACATGTGTTGGGGATAAACTGATTGCTCCAGGCTGATTGGGCTCGTAGACCAACTAATAACTTATAAAAAATAAAAAAAAAATACCAATGAGATGCTTTCCAGTCTGAGATGGATCCTTATAGCTGAGGGGGTTTACTGTTTGTACTAATTGTGCTTTAATGGTTTTTCTGCCTCATACAGGGGGGAATTACTGAATATTATTAACTTCATTTTCACTGGAGGCAGTGTAGGGAGGGGGGCAATGGATGAAGGAGCTATTGGGTCTGTTTCAGGAAAACAGGGGTGATGGGTGGGAGAGGGTAGAAGGGAGTAGGATGAATGAGGGGGTAAGCATCAGTGAGGTTAGATGATTTGAAGTGTGTACGACAAACTGTGAATGTGCTGAGAATAATTGGTGGGAAAGAAATGCAAATATGCGAGGGGGGTGGGATGCTCCTAAATATATCAGAATTGGGGACTTGGAGACATGCTGGGAGGTCCTAAAAGCATGTGCAGTGAGGTCAAGTGAAAAATGCAATAGTATGGGTCATTGGGAGAAGTACGGGTGTTACACTTAATGCTGATAGGTTACACGCACCAGTTAAGCATACCAAAGTGCTACAATATCTTCAACAGAGCAGGGCAGACTTGGTCTTTCTACAAGAAACAAACCTAACTGCAATAAAGCATAGGAAACTTAAGAACGATTAGGTGGGAGATCTAAGTTTCTCTTTTCATGTGTGTTAGAGTGGCAGTACTAAGACAGGAAGATCTTGTTTACAACCCATAAGATCATAACAGATGAGGGAGGTTGATATGTCCTTCTGGTGGGGAAGCTACAAGGGATTAAAGCTGTATTGTATAATATTTACACCCCCACTATATTTAATCAAATTCTTTTTTGTCCTGGTTGCAAAAATATTAGTGTTTCAGGATTTCAATACAATGGTGGAACCAGGACTGCAAAATCCCTAGACCTCCACAGAAAGGTTATAAAAATAAAGGACTTAATTTTCTGATGTCTGAATTAAGACTTCTGTGAGACTGAGGTTCTTCCACGCATCCAGAAGTGGATTTTTCTTTTTACTCTAGTGCTCACAAAACATACACAAGGTTGTATTATATTTTGATATCTGAGACAATGTTTTGAGTTGAAAGCAGTCGATATGGAGCCCCCCATAATGTTGGATCACTCAGTGGTTACTGCCTGCTTTCAGTGGGGAGGGGGACGAGATTTTTCATATGGAAAATGAATCCAGCATTGTATAAAGACAGGGCTTTCGACATTTGTTTGAGGAAGGCGTGGAAGGAATACCTGCAGGACAGCCAGCATCCAGCAACTCCAACAATACAGGCAGCAAGATATACATAATTTGTGCTTAAAAAGATGGAGGTGAAGAGAGATAACTGACTTACGAAAAGACAGGGCTCTTCTGAGTATACATTTTTACAAATATAATTACATGTGGGGAAACAAAGCAGGAAAATTGTTGGCCAACTTGGTGAAACTCAGATCTGCTAAGAGCATAATAAACAGATGAAAGATAGGGAGGGGCGGATGTACCAGAGTATAGAGTCGATTGCTGAAATATTTTTGCACTATTACCAGTCATTGTACAATACGGGTCCTAATAATGAAGCAGCGAGACACAATTTTTCAGAATCTCAAAATATCTCAAGTGTCTGAAATATAGCCATCAACCTTAAATAAACCTCTAACAGCTTCTGAAATACAGGCCACAATTAAGCATTTGAAAACTCCTAAGACAACAAGCCCTGATAGCCTAGATGGAGAATTCTATAAAACACAGTAAGAACTGGTGCTGCATGCGCTGGCCAAAGCAGAAAGAGAATTAATAAAGAAAGGAGATGTGAACTACACAATCATGCACATATTGTAGTAATATCAAAACAAGGTAAGGATCAGGCAAGTGGGATTCTACCATCCTATTTCACTGTTGAACCAGGATATCAATTATTGCCATGATTTTGGCAGGCAGGTTGGAGAAGGTTCTACCTTACTTAACACATAAGGGCCAGATAGGGTTTTGTACTGGGGAGGTAAGCATCCACTAACCTATTGAGGGCCCTAGCCATGTTATTTTATTTATTTATTTATTTATTTTAGCTGTATTTATATCCCGCTTTTCACCGGGTCAAAGCGGTCAATTGGGGGATACATTTAACACGAGGGGATATGAGACATATATGCTAATACTTACAGGGAACATGGGCAATGGAGGGTTAAGTGGCTTGCCCAAGACCACAAGGAGTGCCTACAGGACTAGAAATCCCAGTCCCTCCGGGCTGAGATTGCTGTCCCCAGGTGGGACTTGAACCCCCGGTCCTCCGGCCTGAAGTACCTTGTCCTAACCACTAGGCCACTCCTCCCCCATGCTCTAGAGAACGGAAGAGGTGGAGGAGGGAGAGCTGCTAGTCAGCTTAGACGCAGAAAAAGTGTTGGATAAAATATCATGGAAATACATGTTTTGGGTATTAAAGAAATATGGAATACTGGTGTGTTCGGCAATTGGATTTCTTGGTTATACTGTAATCCAATGGCTCAAATTTTAGTAAAGAGGTTGACCGAAAATCTGTAATTAAAAAGGGGGACTACGTAGGGATGCCCACTTTGGCCAATGCTCTTCCTATTAACATTAGGTCCTATGGCTGCTACGAATCGTCAGGATAGGGGGATAACAGTAATCAGAGTGGGAAAAAAAGGAGTTTAAGGTTGGCTTGTTTGCAGACGATATGCTCTTATATGTCAGTAAGGCCAGCATCAGCATGGATAATGAAATGCTCAAAGAAATCAGGGAAGCTAAAAAAAATTACAGCACAATAATAATAATAATAATGGGCGATTTTAATTACCCCAGTATCGACTGCATCAGTATCACGGCAGGACATGCAAGAAAGATTAAGTTTCTAGATTAAATAAATGACTGCTTCTTGGAGCAGCTGGTTCATGAACCGACCAGAGAGGAAGCCATTTGGGACCTAGTCCTTAGTGAAACACAAGATCTGGTGCAAGAGATAAGGGTGTTGGGGCCACTTGACAATAGTGATCATAACATGATTGCATTTGATTTAATAAATGGAGGACGGATGGTAAGGAACTCCACAGCACTACTTTTTAACTTTCAAAAGGGAGACTATAATAAAATGAGGAAAATAGTTAAGAAAAAAACTAAAAGGAGCAGTTGCAAAGGTTAAAGATTTACATCAAGCATGGGTGTTTAAAAATACTATTTTGAAAGCCCACACCAGCTGTATTCCACACTTTAAGAAAAGTGGAAGGAAGTCTAAAAAAACCTGTCAGCATGGTTTAAAGGTGAGGTCAGAGAGGCTGTTGCCAAAAAAGCATCTTTCAGGAAATGGAAAAAGGAGCCAAATGACGAAAACTGTAAACATAAGTACTAGCAAGTTAGGTGCAAAACATTGATGAGGCAGGAAAGAGAATTTGAGAAGAGGTTTGCTGTGGAAGCAAAAACGTGTAATAAAGACTTTTTCCAAATATATTCGTAGCAAAAAACCTGAGAGTCAGTTGGACCATTAGATGATAGAGGGGTAAAAGGGGCACTAAGAGGGGACAAGGCCATAGCAGAGACACTGAATGAATTCTTTGTTTTGGTCTTTACTGAGGAAGATGTACGGATGTTACCCATGACTGAAATGGTATTTAAAGGTGATGCCGCAGACGAATTGAAAGTAGTATCGATACAACAGGAAGATGCATTACAACTATTTGAAAAACTAAAGAGTAGCAAATCACCTGGACCGGATGGTATACATCCAAGGGTGTTGAAAGAACTGAAATATGAGATTGCAGACCTAGTAATCTGTGAACTATCATTAAAATAATCTGTAATACCTGAAGATTGGAGGATGGCCTATGTAACGCCAATTTTTAAAAAGGGTTCCAGGGGATCTGGGAAACTACAGACCAGTGAAGCCTGACATCAGTACCGGGAAAAATGGTAGAAATCATTATAAAGAACAAAATTACTGAACATATAGCCATGGCCTAATGGGAGACAGTCAACATAGCTTTAGCCAAGGAAAGTCTTGTCTTACTAATCTGTTATGTTTTTTTGAAGGTGTGAATAAACAGGTAGACAAAGGTGAGTTGGTTGATACAGTGTATCTGGATTTTCAGAAAGCCTTTGACAAGGTCCCTCATGAGAGACTCTTGGCGAAATTAAAGAGTCATGGGATAGAAGACAATGTACTATTGTGGATCAGAACTGGTTAAAAGAGAAAGCAGAAGGTAGTGCTAAATAGCCAATTTTCCCATGGAGAAAGGTGAATAGTGGAGTACCCTAGGGATCTGTGCTGAGTTCGCTGCTTTTTAACATATTCGTAAATGACCTGAAAATGGGAGTAACGAGTGAGGTAATCAAATATGCAGATGATACAAAATTATTCAAAGTTGTTAAAACCCAAGAGGACCTTGATAAGCTGGAAGACTAAATTCCATCTGCCATTTGGATGCCCAATGTGAACAACTGCAAAGTTATGCACCTAAGAAAGAACAACCCAAACTATGGTTACACGATGCAAGGTTCCACATTAGGAACCACCACCCAGGAAAGAGATTTAGGCGTCATCATGGATAACATGTTGAAACCCTCCGTCCAGTGTGCAGTGGCAGCCAAGAGAGCAAATAGAACGCTAGGAATCATAAGGAAAGGAATGGAGAATAAAACAAAAGATATAATGCCTCTATCGTTCCATGGTGCGACCGCACCTTGAATATTGTGTGCAATTCTCCTCACCGTATCTTATAAAGGATATAGCATTATTAGAAAAGGTACAGAGAAGAGCCACCAAAATGGTAAAGGGAATGGAATACCCCTATGAAGAGAATCTAAAAAGGTTAGGGCTCTTTAACCTGGAAAAGAGACGGCTGAGGGGAGATATGATAGAGGTCTATAAATTAATGGAGTGGAACGGGTAAACGTAGATTGATTTACACCAAACTACAGAAACACTAGGGGACATGCAATGAAGCTATTTAAGACAAATAAGAAAAAATATTTTTTCACTCGTGTAAACTCTGGAATTCATTACGTGAGGATGTAGTAAAAGCTATTAGTGTAGCTGGATTTAAAATAGGTTTGGACAAGTTCCTTGAGGAAAGATCCATAAACCATTATTAAAGGGGACCCGGGAAATCCACTGCTTGCCCCAATACAAGTACTATGGAACCTGTGACCTTTGGGGAAACTGCTTGGTACTTGTGACCTAAATTGGGCACTGTTGGAAACAGGATACTGGGCTTGATGGACCTTGGTCTGACCCAGTATGGCATTCTTATGTTCTTAATCTGAAAAATACTTTGGCAACTTTGCTGGCTTGAAAATTACTTATGGGGAATCGGAAGCCATGACTCTCTAGAACAGCGGTTCTCAACCTATGGGACGCGACCCCCATGGGGGTTGCCTCAGGATTTACCAGGGATCGCCTTTTTTTTTTTTTTTTTTTTTTTTTTAACAGCACCGGGCAGGCTCAGCACAGCTCGTTACTATTGTGAAGAGCGTTGTTCCCTTCACTTCAGCAGCTGAATTGTAATGAAGATCGCAAGCACGCCAGAGGTCAAAGGACACTTCCTGTGTCCCAGCTCTCAGCGCGCCTGTGATCTTCATTACAATACAGCTGCCGAAGTGAAGGGAACAATGCTCTTCACTTCGGCAGCTGTAACGAGCTGTGCTGAGCCTGCCGGGTGCCATTAAAGAAGGCAACCCCTGGTAAATCTTTTGTTTGCATTTATTGGACACCACACCAGATGAGAGCCTGAAATAGCTTATAAATCCATCCTATTGAGTGAAGCCTGCCGCGGGGCTCTTCGGGGAGGAAGGCTTGGGCTTGAAATGGGCTGTGGAAGGGTCTAAAATTGGAATTGGGCTGGGGGGCTATAATTGGAAATGGGCTGAATGGGGGGGAGACTACGATTGGAAATGGGCTAAGTGAGGGAGGGGCTAGGAGTGGAAATGGGTCGAGTGGGGGGGTGCAAATGAGCTGATGAGGAGGGCTAGGACAGCAAATGGGCTTTTGGGGGGGGGGGTAGGATTGGAAATGGACTGATGTAGTTCTGGAATAGGATTGGAAATGTCCGATGGGGGGGCTACTTTTAGAAATGGCTGATGGGGCAGCTCGGACTGGAAATGAGCTGATGGGGAGGCTCGGACTGGAAATGGACTGAGTGTGGGGGAGCTTGGACTGGAAATGGGCTGAAGCTCCTCCACACTCGGCCCAATTTTATTTATTATTTATTTATTTACTTACATTCTCTTATATACCGCGCTATTCTGCATCAGTGCGGTTTATATTGAACAAACTGAAATTATATTGAACAGGGCATTATAACTTGGAGATAACTATTTTACAGGGAACATGGGCTCGCCCAAGACCACAAGGAGCACCTGTGGGACTAGAAACTCCAGTCCTTCCGGTCCAAGGTTGCTGTCCTCTAGTGGGATTTGAACCCCCGCCCTTCCGGCCTGAAGTACCTCGCCCCAACCACTAGGCCACTCCAAGCTCCAATTTCCAGTTCAAGCCCCCCCCCATCAACTCGCTGAAATAGGATTAGAATTGGTTTATGGGGGAGCTAGTATTGGAAATGGCTGATGTGGGGCCTAGGATTGCAAATGAGCTGATGGGGGCTGGAAATGGGCTGATGGGGGGGTAGAATAGGACTGGAAATGAGCTGATTGGGAGGGCTAGGACTGGAAATGGGCTGATGCGGGAGGTGGGAGAATGCAATTAGAAGGGAGCTGATTTTGGGGGAGGACTAGAAGGGGAAAGGGCTGGGGAATGAGGATGGAGGGGGAAAATATATTTTGTGTGGGAGGGAAGAAAAATCTACAAATTGCTGGGTATTAACAGAGTAAGTGGGGATTGAGGATGGAAGGGTGAAATTTGAGTGGATGATAAAGGAATAAAAAAGAAATTGGGGAAAGAGCAAAAGGGGAAAGATCACTATGTTAAAGCAGATATAGAACATAGAATGGAAAAAATCTAGAAGAGAGAAGAAAGAACAAATGGACAGCAGATAATGGAGAATTAGCAGAAGACAGAAGAGACTAGAAGAAAGTGACTGGAGCAATTGCTATTGACAAATAAAATGGCCAAACAAAAGGTAGAAAAATAAGTAAATTTTATAAATAAAATACTGCAAAGGTCTATAATATATTACTTTAACAAACGATTACAGCAACAATGCGTTACCGGTAAAGGAAGAGAGACGCATTTGATTTTATCATTGGGGGTCATCACAAGTTGACCAATGGTAAAAGGGGTCGTGGTACAAAAAAGGTTGAGAACCACTGCTCTAGAATGATGCTAGCCCTGCCTGGGTGAATGGGTTTCCTCTGACCTGGTCTATGAAGTATCTAGGGATATATTTGCATAAAAGCTCAGCTATAATGTATCAGCAGAATATTAGGCAAAAAATAGATTACATCTAAAGCTTGGGTACTAAATGGAGAGATATGCCACTCTCTGTACAAATAAGTTATTTTTTTTTAAATGGCTCAAACTGTTCAATATCAAAACAACTCAAACAGCCATTGCGCAGTATTATTTTCCATCACTGTGCACGCAATCTTTGTTGTTTAGACGGACTTATGTCGTAACAGTCCATTCTTAGAATAGATGGATGTATGAGTTTTGCCAAAGAGCTATGATTAAACACTAGAAAGGGAATCTGCTGGCATTCTTGGTTGCAGGGTTGCCAGGATTTAGAACAGCTCTGCAATTGGGGAAAACGCTGCTATTCCACGGAAACAAAAGATATGGATGTTTCCCATGCCAGAAGGGCAGGGGCAGTAGAAACACTTTCTTTCCTTGTTCCAGTATGTTAATGAAGAGTTCATGACCAAAGACCGGTGTTACTCTTGACACATCTTGACGGTGCCATTCAAAGCAGTCAGTATGAGCATAAAAAATCGAGTCCAAGCTGTACAACACAGTCCTTCTGCATCAACAACGAAGATGCTGCTCTACTTTTGGCAGGGACAGTGTTAGACATGCATGGGCCTAGTGCAGAAACTTGCGAAGGGGCCCCAAAGCCCACCTGCAGTTCATGCCTCCGTCAGCTTGAGGAAGACTTGGGGCTCAGGCCAATTGCCCTGTTTGCCACCCCCTGTTTATCCTTCATTCTGAGAAAGCACATCTTTCTCAAGCATGGTAATACTCACATTTATATGGTCTACTATAGTTTCAGAGATCAGGAAGCAATTAAAAAGTAAGTTTAGTACTGAAAAACAGTTTCGCATTCTCCACACCAGCTTTCATGAGGTATGTGTTAGCAGTAAATTTGAGAGAATGAGATCATACTCAACATACCCTGGTGAGGTTCATTACTGTTATGATATGCACACAACTAACTCATTTGGAGACACTGCCCCATATGAAAAATCATATTAGATCACTTAAATACTTTAATAGAAATACAGAAATAGAGATGAATGAATATAAAGAAAAAAATAAGTTCATCCAATATAAAGCTGTTACCTAAATAAATTTCTTGATCAGCTTGCTAACACCGCCTAAACTCAGATCTTTCTGTTCTGAATATGAAAAGGGCATGTAAATCCCAAAGGGAGGGTTAGCTCCTTAAAGCTAGTCAAGAAACATATGAAGCTCGTCCACTAAAAAGGCATCACCTTATTGTTTTTGTTCACTTTTGTTAACCTTTGTTTCTGTACTGAATACTCGACATGATTTGAAAATTATTTCCAGGGTCGGCCCCCAGAGTTGGTTCAAGGTATTGGCACCCTAGGCAAGACTTAAGCCTTATGACGCCCCCCACCCCACCCCAACCCCAGCTGTCAGAATCCTTTGTTTTTCTTCGAATGCCCTGCTCTTTGCTTGTCCCTCGTCCCTGAAGCTGCCACTCTAGGCAACCACCTAATTTGCCTGGTGGTTGGGCCGGCTCTAGTTATTTCTCATTATCTTCTCAGGATTAGTTGGAGCATACATGCAAAACATCATAAAAATTTACACTGAAGATGTTCACTACCCAGCAAGTTTAGATTTGGCTCAGCCTTTTCAGTAGCAGCTCGTGGTAAGTTATAGTCAGCTACAGTAAGTATTTCTCTGTCCCCAGAGGGCTTACAATCTAAGTCTGTACCTGAGGCAATGGAGGGTTAAGTGATTTGCCCAAGATCACAAAGAGCATCAGTGGGATTTGAACCCCGGCTTCCCTTGTTCTTACCCAGGGCTCTAACCATTAGGCTACTCTTCTGCTCATTCATTTTGAAAATTTATTTTTTATTTTATTTATTTATTTAACAATTCTTATATACCGCGCTATTTGTTATCATATGCCTCTGCAAGCATACCAGACATGACTTCGATCTGGGTCATGTTCTGCAAGTGTAGCTCAGCTCCTATTTTATCTGTGTAAGAGGTCTAGAACAAAAAGAGGGCTTCCATGCATCCAGGGGCATTTCAACCCCTTATAGGCAAACATTCAAGAATGGGCGCCACCCCCAGGAGCAGCAAAGTCCGTGACCCTGTTCCTATCTTCTGCTCCCTCAGGCCGCTTGATGTAAGAGAAGTGAGCGGCACGTTAGTGAACAGACCAGATGCAGGAAGTCGGTGGTCTGTTCACAAAAGCTCCACTCATGTCTCTTGCAAGTGACCTGAGGGAGCAGAAAGTACCGTGTTTCCCCAAAAATAAGACCGGGTCTTATATTTATTTTTGCTCCAAAAGATGCACTAGGGCTTATTTTCAGGGTAGGGCTTATGTTTTTTTAATCATATACAACAATCCACACGTGGATTTAAAAGCTGAGCAGGGCCTTTTCCTCGCGCCAAAATGCTCAAGCCGAGCCCACAGCAAGCAATGTCGCCTAAAAGAGCTGCCCGGCGCTTTACAACACGCAGCTCCTGTAGCTCAAAATGGCCACCGCCATCGGAGTGTGCCAGAAAAAACAGGCGCCAAAAGCAGTGCAGGATACAAGGCTTGGGGGATGGCTTCCACTCCTCCGACGCCCAAGAATTTTATAGCCGCCAAAAGACCCAAAATAACTAGCCTTTGCCAAACTTACGGGTCTTCAATGGGCTCTAGCCCGTGGTACTGCTTTAAGCAGAGCAGCACCATCGGCGAGCCTCTCATCCTTGTGCCCCCACCGTCTGATACTGCCGCGGCTCTTCTCTAGGCAGTAAATGCCCCTGTGATCCGGTTCCAGGGCTCTCCCCTGTGCTGTCTAGGAGGAAGAGATCTGACAAGAGAGCCTGCAGTCCGAGACGAGACAGGCAGAGAACGGCACTAACACAAAGCTTTGCTGATTCCTTGAGGGCTCTTCCCTAATTAATGATTTTTTTTTTAAAGGGGCAGCCCCAAATGAATTGAAAGGAACTCCACAGCCCCTTGGAGAGAATGCATTCCCCTACCTCAAGAACACACACAGGCAGCCCTCCTCCATGATCTGCACTAGGGCTTATTTTCAGGGTAGGGCTTACTTTCGGGGAAACACGGTAGGAACAGGGTTGCTTTTACCTATTTATTTATTTAACAGGTTTTCTATACCGCCTTTTCCTTAAATCAAAGCGGTTACCAAGACACAAGAAGGGAGAACAGAGGCAGGGAGGCATACACTGACTAAACTATACAGTGAAGGTAAAATTGGGATACATAACATCAAGGAACTGTTACAGATAAACACGTTACATGCAAGCTATAATAAAGACTTGTTAGGTGTCTGTGCCATAGTGCTCAATGAAGAGTACAAACTTCAGTTGTTTTCTGAACTCCTTTAAATCATCTATGGATCGCACATCGGGAGGGAGAGAGTTCCAGATAAGTGGGGCCGATAAGGAAATTGCCCTTTGTGTAGTACATTTACACGCTTTTCTGAAGCTACTTGGGGTGCTGAGAGTGTTTGATGTAGTTTTTCTTCTTGGCCTGTTATTCTGGAGTAAGAGATTATGAAGGCTAAAAGCAGAGCACTTGTGTCTGATCTTGAATATATTAATTACCATCTTATATTTGACGCGCTGGCTTATTGGAAGCCAGTGGAGCTCTTTGAGAGTAGGGGTGATGTGATCTTGAGATGTTGAGCCAGCAATTATTCTGGCTGCTGTATTCTGAGCCATCTGAAGAGGCTTAAGTGAGTGTTTTGATAGTCCGTAGTAAATAGGATTACAAAAGTCCAGAATAGGAGTTATTAAGGCTTGGCAGACTGACCGGAAGTGGTCATATGAGAGTAAGGGCTTGAGGCGTCTAATCACTTTCATTCTATAGTATGCACTCCTCACAGTCTTTCTGATATGTGACTGGAGGGTTAGTCCTTTATCGAGGGTAATTCCAAGATATCTAACTTCGTCCTTGACTGGTATTGTAATATTGTTGTATTTAATGAAAGGTGGGGGGTTGAAGTCGGTGTTTCGAGTGACAATAAGTGCCTCTGTCTTATTGTAGTTTATGGCAAGGTTATTGAGTGTGAGCCAGGAAGACATGTTGTCAAGGCAATTTATAATCTTGCTGTAGTCGGGGCCGATGAGATCAATCGGTGTATAAATCATAATGTCATCTGCATAAATCGTGTAACTTATTTGATGGGCTGCCATAATTTGACAAATTGGCTGGATAAAAATGTTGAACAGAAGGGAAGAAAGCGCAGATCCCTGTGGTACTCCTTGCTTGATATTTGTAGGTTGTGAAGTGTTGGTTCCAATTTTAACCTGGAACTGCCTGTTTGTTAAGTAAGAGTTAAACCAACTAAGGCAGCTGGGCCTTCTATTTTAAAATACTGGGGACATGATAGTACTCACAATTGAATGAGATTACTAATACTAACCTTGGGTCAATCATATGGGGCAATCATTTTGGAAATGCCCTTGCTGAATGAAGTCCAGATTATAAAGTATTAAACTGATCTTGAGTTTGCTGACATTTTGAATGAATCTATCTAAACGTTTGCATATGCAATTCCCTTTTACCTTCTCCCTTTATGTCCTAGCTCAGGTTCCATGCTTTCAACTTGAATACTATGTATAGTTCTGGTCAACATATCTTAAAAAGGATAAAGCAGAATTACAAAAAGGTACAGAGAAGAGCCATCAACATGGTAAAGGGGTTGAAAGGATACCCCTATGATGAAAGGCTTAAAAGGTTAGGGCTCTTCAACTTGGAAGAGACATGGCTGAGGGGAGATATGATAGAGGTCTAAATTAATGAATGAGTAGAATGGGCAAATGTATTCCATCAAAAAGTAGAAAGACTAGGGGACACACAATGAAGCTATAATGTACGCTATTTAAGATTCATAAGAGAAAATATTTTTTCACTCTATGTGCAATCAAACTCTAGAATTCGTTACTGGAAGATGTAGTAAAAGCTGTTATTGTAGCTAGGTTTAAAAAAAAAAAAAGATTTGGACAAATTCCTGGAGGAAAGGTCCATAAACCATTATTAAAGTGGACCCAGGAAATCCACTGCTTACCCCAGGACAAACATTGTGGAACCTATGTGCCTTGTTGGGAATCTGCTAGGTCAGCGATGGCGAACCTATGGCACGCGTGCCAGCTGTGGCACGCGAAGGCCTTGCAGCTGGCACGCGGGAAGGTCCGCAAGTAAAATTTAAAAAAAAGCTGTCTTCTCCCGCTGCCGGGGCCGCGGCGGCAGAATCGAGTGTGCCGCGGGGCCCCCCCTGCCCAGCACAGCCTGCCCTCCCCCTCTATCCGCTCTCTCGTTGCAGCTCACAGTGACATGCGCCGGCTTTCAGAGAGCGAGGGAAGAGTTTCTCCCTCGCTGCTCTGTTAAGCCCGCGGGGGCTGATGGGAAGTTCCTATCAGCCCCCGCGGGCTTAACAGAGCTGCGAAAGGGAAACTAATCCCTTCGCGCTCTGAAAGCCGACGCGTGTCACTGTGAGCTGCGACGAGAGAGCGGATAGAGGGGGAGGGAAGGCTGTGCTGGGCAGGGGGGGCCCCGCGGCACACTCGATTCTGCCGCCGCGGCCCCGGCAGCGGGAGAAGACAGCTTTTAAAAAAAAAAATTCCCTCGGCTGGGCTGGGCTGGGCTAGGAGTGCTGATGGGCTATGGGGGGCTGGGGGGGGTTAGGAGTGCTGATGGGCTGGGGGGGTTAGGAGTGCTGATGGGCTATGGGGGCTGGGGGGGGTTAGGAGTGCTGATGGGCTATGGGGGGGGTTAGGAGTTGAAAGGGGAAAGGGGGGGGCTAGGACAGGAAATGGGAGGATATGGGCGGGTTAGGACTTGAGGTGGGTTGATGGGGTTAGGACTGGTAATGGGCTGTGGGCTGTTGGGGGGGTTAGAACTGGTAATGGGCTATGGGGGGGTTAAGACTGGTAATGGGCTGTTGGCTCAAGGGGGATGACTGGTAATGCGCAATGCGGGGGTTAGGACTGATAATGGGCTATGGGGGGCTAGGACAGGAAATGGGCTGATAGGGAGGGGTTAGGACTTGAGGTGGGCTGATGGGGTTAGGACTGGTAATGGGCTGTGGGCTGATGGGGGGGTTAGGACTGGCAATGGGCTATGGGGGGCTGACTGGAAATGGGTTGATGGGGTTAGGACTGGAAGTGGGTTGATGGGGGGGGGCTAGGACTGGTATTGGGTTGGGGGGTTGCTAGGACTGGAAATGGGCTGATGGGGGGCTAGGACTGGAAATGGGCTGATGCAGGGACTAGAAGGGAATGGATGCTGGGTGAGGCTGGAACTAGAAGGGAGCTGATGTTGGGGGAGGATTAGAATGGGATGGGGCTGGGAGAGTAAAATAGAGAGGGGAAAAATATTGTGTGGGAGGGATAAAAAATCTACAATTGGCCGGGTATTGGGAGAGTAAGTGGGGATTGAGGATGGAGGGGTAAAATTTGAGTGGATGAAATAGGAATGAGGAAAGAGCAAAAGGAGAAAGATTAGTATGTTAAAGCGGATGTAGAGAGAGAGAGAATGGAAAAAAAAACTAGAAGAGAGAAGAAAGGACAAATGGACAGCAGATGATGGAGAGTTAGCAGAAAACATGAAGAAACCAGAAGAAAGTGGCTGGAGCAATTGCAACTGAAAAAAAATGCACAAAAGGTAGAAAGATATCTCTTTGACAAGTTATCAGCATGCATGCAACAACAAACATCACATTAATTTTTTTCATGTATAGATTCTTTGGGAATACACACCGAGTCCTGACACAGTTAACAGTTTTAAGAAGTTTATTTTTTTTTACTCAGGATACATTTGACATGTTATGTGAATAATACATTTAAAATATATTGTGTAACTGAATCAAATTCTTCCTAAATTCATTAAATTGAATGAAATCATTAAAACATTATAAATTGCCAATAAATTGAAATGAAAACCAAAGGATTGTGAATCAAATTGATTCTCTGACAATACAAAGATTCCAACCTTTACAAATGATGTTACATAGTTCAGGCAACTTTATAAAGAGTTTTTAGATACTAAAATCTTGTTGTTAAGGTTTAATTGACGTGCTGGCACTTTGAGGAAATTCTTTGGTTTTGTGCGGCAGTTTGGGCACTCGGGCTCAAAAAGGTTAGCCATCACTGTGCTAGGTACTTATGACCTGGATTGACCACTGTTGGAAACAGGATACTGGGCTTGATGAATCTTGGTCTGGCCCAGCATGGTATTTCTTATGTTCTTATGTATGGACCATACTGGTCTTTATCTGCTGTCATTTACTATGTTACTATGTTATGTTCACCTCAGTTTTTTTGAGGCAGGTACTGAAAAAATAGGATATCAAGCAAAAAAAATGTTTTTAGGTGGAACCAAACACAGAGTTCTTTAATGAGTATTCTTTTTCTTTGGAAAGCAGACTAAAAATCCACCGAGATATTCTTGTTGTAGATTGGGCTGGTAAGCTGAGAGGCAGAACTGCAATTCATGGAATGCTCCAACACAGGGTGGCAGTGTAGATGTTAACAGGGATCCTGATGTAGTTGCATCAGGAACAAAAAATGTAGAGGGGAGAGCCATGGAAGGGCAGCAACAGTAAGACAGAAGTGAGAGAACCTTAAGAACATAAGATATGCCATACTGGGTCAGACCAAGGTCCATCAAGCCCAGTATCCTGTTTCCAACAGTGGCCAATCTAGGTCATACGTACCTAGCAGTTTCCCCAAAAGACACAGGTTCTGCAATGCTTGTACTAGGTCAAGCATTGATATCCTGGGTCTCTTCTTAATAATGGTTTATGGACCTTTCCTCCAGGAACTTGTCCAAACCTTTTTTAAACCCAGCTACACTAACAGCCTTTACTACATCCTCCGGTAACAAATTCCAGAGTTTGATTACACGTTGAGTGAAAAAATATTTTCTATTAGTCTTAAATAGTTTACCCTGTAGCTTCATTACGTGTCCCCTAGTCTTCCTATATTCTGATAACGTAAACAGTCGATCTACGTTTACCCGTTCCACACCGTTCATTAATTTATAGACTTCTATCATATCTCCCCTCAGCCATCTCTTTTCCAGGTTAAAGAGCCCTAACCTTTTTAGCCTTTCTTCATAGGAGTATCCTTCCATCCCCTTTACCATTTTGGTGGCTCTTCTCTGAACCTTTTCTAATAACGCTATATCCTTTTTAAGATATGGCGACCAGAATTGCACACAATATTCAAGGTGCGGTCTCACCATGGAACGATATAGAGGCATTATAATATCTTTTGTTTTATTTTCCATTCCTTTCCTTATGATACCTAGCATTCTATTTGCTCTCTTGGCTGCCGCTGCACACTGGGCCAAGGGTTTTAACATGTTATCCACAATGACGCCTAAATCTTTTTCCTGGGTGGTGGTTCCTAATGTGGAACCTTGCATCGTGTAACCATAGTTTGAGTTGTTCTTCTCTAGGTGCATAACTTTGCATTTGTCCACATTAAATTCCATCTGCCATTTTGATGCCCAGTCTTCCAATTTATCAAGATCCTCTTGCAATTTTCCACAATCCTCTTGGGTTTTAACAACTTTAAATAGTTTTGTGTCATCTGCAAATTTGATAACCTCACTCGTTATTCCACTTTCCAGGTGTAGGGGTTAAGTGCGAGGTTAAGTGTTAGATAAGTGTCAAGGGATTATTTTAAGGGTTAAGGGATTACAATGTTCCTGGTTCATAATCACTCAATGGCTACCACGAATCTCAAAAAATTCTAAACAACAGCCAGGCTGCTATATCATGTGGGCAACACTTGGGCCAGTACAAGAAGTAACCCAGCACAGGAAAAACCATATAAGGAAGTATCATGAGCCCAGCAGGTGTAGGTCTGAACTGGAAAGTCCAGACATAGGCCTACAGGGGCAATGTGCAAAGGAGCACGTACACGGGAAACCATAAGCTGGCAATGTATATGCTAGGCCTTAGCCCTGAAGAAAGCAGGTGGCTGGACGACAGTTGGTAAGTATAAGAGAGAGGGGGGCCAAGGGGATTTTGCAACAGGAACTAAGGGGGAAAAACAAGGCAATAATAGGAAATAAGAAGGGAGGGGGTAGAGGACACAGGAGGGATAGATCTGGGGACTGTATGCATAAACAGAAGCAAGGAAAGGTATATATGTAGCAAGCTTTTTATATTCTGGGGAGGAGATATTCTGGAGATACCTAGTGCTCGATAGAACTCTCTTCCCCACACACTTGCCTGTATTGGTCATCAGTTATCTAATAAACAGAGACTCTGATTGCACCTGTACTGACTTTTGGATCTGATCATTACAGGAAACTAGTAATAATTAGGTTGTGGTCTATTTTGTGAGTAGCAGGGCCTCACAAACTTGTGCCGAAACCCGGGACTAAATCCCTGGAATTCTGGGATACGGGTGGGTCTTTATGACCAGAATATAAGTTTAAAGATTTGAATTTTCCCCTCAAGAAAAAGGAGGGAGGTACATTTGGATGAGAAGAAGCGGTATCAAAACCGAGAAGAAGTGAGTGACTGATTCCCTAGGAAGACGACTGTTGTGACGACAACGTCGTGAGTATACTTATTTTTGACCAAGCTTGGTAAGTGTTTAACTTTTGTTTTGTTATATTGATAAAGTGTAAGGATATTTTGCTGCTATTAGCCAGGACTGAATGAGGTGTGTTTGAGACTGTACGTATCAGCAGATACAAAGCGTGTGTGTGTTCTTACTCACGGTTCCATACCTCCGCGAGGAGATTGGCTGGGTCTGAACGAAGCGAATTTTTGTCTGAAAGGTGTCCTGGATATTTCGTGCACCGACCTTCCTCTGTAGATAAAGAGGTGGGATATCAAGATCCTTAAATAAAAGGTTGCACGTAGGAATCATGTCTCTGTTTAGGAGAAAGAAAAATTGCAATCAGGACATAATGGTGAATCAGGTTTCCCCAATGACTCTGGTCGAACGAATGATGAGAGATAATACCATATTAGGAAAGGAAATTTTGAAAGTTTGCCTTAAATGGGCAAAATGGAGCGCTGCTCCTGGGACATCTCTCAGCTGGCCACCGGAGGGGTCTTTTGACGGTTGTTGTTTAGCAAAAATTAGGGATTATGTTTTGTCTCATAAGACCAATACTAGTCAGTTAAAACATCTGCAATACATTTCCATGTGGATGAAACAGGCAAACCCAGGTACCCTCAGTAGTGATGCCCCTCCTCCCTATTGTACGACGGAGAGTCATACCATGGCAGCAATAGGGTACTCAGACCCCCCCATGCCCAAGAAGGAACAATCAGAGAAAAAAACTTAATGATAGACAGGTGATAGAAAAACAAAAAGAGAACATCAAGAATAAAAATCAGTCAGAGCCTTCAGCCCCGTATGCTGAGACCTCCTTATATAAGCCACTATATAGGGAGATGGAAGATATAGTTTACCGAAAGGACCCCCAGCCATGGAGGAGATCCCGGTCTGCATCCCCCCGCCGAGAACGACATACAGGATGGGTCCAAGTAATGGTCAAGTTACATTTGACTCCTGATACAGGTTCTGAGGACCCAGGTCCATGCGAAAAGTCAGTCTTGGGGGCTATGGGCGGAGATCCCCATCCCTCTACTCACACACTTCATGAGGGAGTTCAGGTCTCAGAGGATAAACCCTCAGGGGGTATCCTACGTAAGGTACAGTCTACTCCCTCTGTTCCTGGTTCCACTGGTTGCGATAAATCCTCCAGTGGAACACGTAGAACACCAGATCAATGGAATCTAAGCTACCATGGTAACCGACCACATGAAAGTTTATATGATATTAGGACCCGAACGACCCAGGCACATGACTACCACATATTGTCTGTACAGAACACTAAAGAACCAGTTCAGCCTAAGAAAACCCCTGTAGAGTTTGTCTTTTATGAGGAGGGGGGTGAAGGATTTTATGTATATCATTGGAGTTCCAACCTACATGGATGGACCTCTGCATGTGCCCCACAAATGAAAATTTGGCCAGAACAAGGATCACTGGACACCAGAGATTTAAACCTAGCTCATAGGTGTATTCGTGGAGGGGAAGGGGACCCACAATGGGACTATAAGTACATGGAAGCAGGATTGAGGGTATGGGAAAAATATGAGGGACAAGATCCCAATAACCCAAAGTTACCGGGTTATATGATGTTTCCTGTGAGACATGCTCCCCAAGGACAGGAGATATATATCCCCTGGAGTTTTACCGATATGACCAACCTGTCAGAACAACTCCTTCCCCTAAATCAAGGTGCAGGGGCATGGATACAGAAGTTTGAACGATTGACCGCAGGTTATACCTTAGCAACTGGTGATGTGAAAGCATTGTTGGCCCGGATTTTGGGTAATAATGCTGCCAATCAGGTGTTTAACAATGCAAATATAGATGGGGTGTTGGTCCACCAACCAGAATACGATGGGGCTTTGTTTAACCCCTATCGTAATTTGGTTTGGGATTCACTAAGAGACATATACCCTACCCAAAGAAGTATGGGACCCCTTACATTGATGCAGTTTAAGGTAGGGGAATATATTAGTGCTTACTTGGCAAAGTTCCAAGACCTGTGGGAAGCTCAAATGGGTGTACCCCATAATGCTCCCCATATGGCTCTTATGTTCTTACAGACTCTGTGTAACACTTTACCCCTGTCCATCCAGCTGAAACTCAAAAACATAGTCGCGCTGGAGTCAGAGCCATGGCAAAAGCAACAGGCACATATTTTTCATTTTATCAGACAAGCTGAAGAAGAATTAACCAGACCAGAAAGAGACAGGAAAGCTGCACAAGCCCATCTGTTTAACTTACAGTTGAAAGAAATAGGTCAGGGGAAGAAGGAAGGACTGGTCAATAGATCTCCTGCCGACGAAAAATTAAAGCTCTTCGGCAGCAGGTTAAAGAGGCAAAGCAGCAAGCTAAAGACACACGGAAACAATTTGAGGCATGTATGGAATGCTTGGATGATTCCTCCAGTGGTAGTAGTTCGGATAGTGATTTTGAGGAAGCACCCAGACCAATGATACGTGCTTTGAATGTACAAGGGCGTGGTCAGCCCTTCGGTCAGGAACCACGGCCCTTGTCCAGGCGAAAACAGGACAGAGAGGGATTTTTGCTGTTGGCAATGTGGTGAAAAGGGACACTTGCAACGGGCCTGCCGTGCCCCTCCGCCAAGAGGGCGGAGAGAGTATAACCAAGGTCCACCGCCGCCTGCAAGGCCACGACAATATCCTACCTGGCAGCCTCCAAATAGGGCAGGCTATGGCAATAGGGGAGATGGACAATGACTAGGTATCTATAATATGCAGGTGATGTTAGGAACAGACGAGCCCCACATAAAATTAACATTGAATGGCCAAGGGATGAAATTTCTAATTGATACTGGAGCCACATTGTCTGTTCTGAATACCATGCCCATAGGTGGCACTCTTGGCAGGGACAGTGTAATGACTACTGGGTTTGATGGTAAGTCAGTAAAGACCCCTGTAACCAATCCAATTTGCGTGGAAGGGCCAAAATTTGATCTCTATCACAATTTTCTGTATGCCTCTCACTGTCCTATAAATTTGATGGGGCGAGATTTAATTGTTAAGGCCCAAGTTACCCTAGTGGCAGGAGAATTCCAATCTGCAGGAATAAGTGAAATTGGTACGTACCTCCTTAGCCCTTATGGCCGAGTACGGGGTACCCCGGTCCACATACGACTAAAACCAGGGAAAGAGGGTCCGAAATTACCACAATACTCTTACAGCAGGCAGCTATAGAGGGTGCACGAGAAGAAATTAATCAGCTCAAACTACATGGCATTATAGAGCACAGTACCTCTTCATATAATACCCCTCTCTTTCCGGTCAGTAAACCCAATGGCAAATGGCGAATTGTCCATGACCTACGGGCACTGAACCAAGTTGTGGAAACCCAGTTTCCTGCATTTGCCAATCCGGCCACCACATTAAATACTGTACAGCTGTACAAGTATTTTACAGTATTGGATTTAAAAAATGCCTTCTTTAGCGTTGAAATTGCTATTGATTCCAGGCCCCTACTAGCTTTTCTTTTCGATCAAGTACATTACCAATGGACGCGACTACCACAGGGATATGTCGACAGTCCTAGTATCTTTTCCCAGATTCTCTCACAAGATTTGCAGGAGTTCAATTCACATCTCCCTGGAGAAATGTGTTTGTTACAATATGTAGATGACATCTTGCTGTCTGGATCTGATTATGAGCAAATGCAGAAGTACACACAGGAACTAATACAGGAACTGCAGGACAAAGGGTACAAGCTGAACGCAGAGAAAGCACAGCTGGTGCAGACAACAGTTACTTTTCTGGTGTTTCAGTTAAGCCAGGGTTCCATTCAGGTGGGGGAAAAAACCGTTGAACATGCTTTACAACTACCTGTACCAGAGACAGTAAGGGAATTGAGATCTGTTTTAGGCACACTTAATTTCTGCAGGAATTGGATCCCAGCTTTTAGCTCTCGGACCCTTTGTTTCCGCCCTTACTTGAAGGGTGGTGTAAAGAATTCTGACAGAATCACTTTGGATCCTTGTCATGTAAGTGTGCTCCAGTCCATTATGGAAGATTTAAAGTGTCTTCCAGCCTTACATCTGCCAAATCATCACAAACCCTTTCAACTTATTGTGGTGACTGGTTCCCAGGCTTGGGCAACCATACTATTTCAGGATAGGG
The DNA here is from genome assembly GCA_033557465.1 of Ichthyophis bannanicus. Lineage (NCBI taxonomy): Eukaryota > Metazoa > Chordata > Amphibia > Gymnophiona > Ichthyophiidae > Ichthyophis > Ichthyophis bannanicus. Next base: position 604,618,102 of record CM066036.1, on the reverse strand, counting down.
TTTCCACTTTATCATTCTTGTCTGGTACTTTCGGATGTACTGAACTCCCACTACCGGACCTTGAAAAATTAGTCATTGCAGTAGCAGCAGCAATAGAGAAAGTCCTGTCTATTTTCACCCCCACTACCATGATTCTCTATCAGTCCATTGAACTGAAGGCTATTCTAAAAAAAAAGACACCTTACATTTGTCCCCAACTAAGCTGCAGCATGCTTGTGTGTCTATCCTGAATAGTGGGCTGATCTTTCGTCCCCTCACCGCTTCCACCTGTCCACTCAGTTGGCTACAGACAGCAGTAGACGTTTACACCCCAGTACATGAGTCATCCTATGAGGAAGTTCTATCCTTTATGGTATTACCCTCTAACATGCCACCAGTGTGTGAAATTTGGTTTACAGACGGATCAGCACAGAAGGGTGCTGTGGGCTTTGCTGCTGTGCTGGTGACCCCTGATGGAGAGTCTGAGCATCGCTTGCAGTATGCCCTGGACTCGGATCAGAGATATTCTGCACAGGCAGCTGAACTGTGTGCCATATTAGCAGTCTTAGAAGAACGTCCGGCAACGCCCTTGATTTTCTATACTGATTCACAGTATGTTCAAAGGTTGTGTGGGGAATTTCTTCAGATTTGGTTACAGCGAGGATTTGTCAATTCATCCAGTAGTCAGCTAGTTCACAAATCATTGATTTTGTACCTCTATGACCTACTATTACAACGCTGTCAGAAATCTATTCTAACTTCTTGTAATTGGGTCCCTGGCCATTCCCGCCATTATGGTTTTTGCATTTTGGCAATGCCCTGGCAGATGAAGCAGCTAAACAAGTCAAAGATACTGTCCCCATTTTAGTTACTACACGGGCAAAAACTTATCCCTTACCTTCACTTCAAGATTATCAACAGAATCTTGCACAGGATGAAGTGCAGAAATGGAAATTGTTAGGGTGCTCTGAGCATAAGTAGTTATGGGTCCACCCTTCTGGGAAAGTTTGTATTTCCTTTTGGTCCTTGCAACAATTGTGTTCTCTGCTGCATTCTGTCAGTCATGCATCAGCTTCCAGCGTGTCTGCCGAAATTTCTGAGATTTTCTGGCATCCACGTCTCAAGCTCAGAATACAAGAGTGGTGCCAAAAATGTCCCCAGTGTTTGGAAAACTCTCCAGTGAAGGGCAAGCATATTTTGCAAGGTCACCTCCCGGTAGTTCAGGGTCCGTTCATTTCCTGGTATGTTGACTTCACAGATATGCAGGTTCTTGCAGATGGATACAGATTCCTTCTTATCTGCGTCTATCCATTCTCCAAATGGGTCGAGGCTTTCCCTTGCAAACAAGAGAAGGCTTCAGAAGTTTTCAAGTGCTTTTCTCAGCACCTGTTTCCTCGCTTTGGCATACCACGAACTGTTTATTCTGATAATGACTCTCATTTCCGGAATCAGTTAATACATCTTTTCTCCACAGCTGTGAGCCTAAACTGGAAGTATGTTTCTGTCTATCGCCCCACCTCCAATGGCCTCATCGAACGAACCAATGGCCTGCTCAAGACTGCCCTGCGTTTGATACAATCAGACAAAAATATCTCCTGGTTGCAGGCCCTGCCTCTGGCACTGTTTCAACTCAGAAATCGCCCACTGAAGAACATTGCTCTGACTCCTCATGAAATTTGTACAGGACGACGATTGCTGCTATACAATCTCTCTGATACTTCTATTTCTTTACCAGATTCTCTGTCTCCTTATATTGCAGGTCTGCGCCTAGCTTTGGCAGAGATTTCCCGACGCTGTGCCATTCGTGACCAACATCCTCATTCCCCAAAGGATACCTTGATTCCAATTGGAACCGCTGTCTATCGCAGAAATCCTCATCGGAGTTCCTGGCAACATATTCAGGACCCCAGATCGTTTCTGCCTCAACTCCATTTGCGGTCTTGCTGGACGCTAGTCAAACCTGGACTCATATAGCCCATCTCTGGGTACCCTGAACTTTAATATTTGGACATTTAAGTGCCTTTTTTCACACCATGCCTCACCTTGCTTATAAGTATGGTTTTCTATATTTTGCTATGTTACTGTCCATTTTTATTGGGTGGTTTCTTTACTTTATCTCTTTCCGCCCCCACCCTTTTCATTCTGCTCCCCCTTCGCCCCTGTCCTCTCCTTCGCCGAACCGCTCCCATAGGTCTGCCTTCCCCCTCACTAATACTTGGAAAACAACCGTCCGAGGTGGTTGACCTTCTGAATATTAGTGACTGCATCATATGCACCCCGTTACCCCAAGGTGGTAATTATGCTCCTGTTCGTGTGCTCCCTGTCCCGTTTGAAGAATTTGTAGGTGCCAACCCTTGCTGGAATAACCCCCACCTTATTAGGGGTTGTGTAGAGCATGGCCCCATTTACTGTAATGATACCTGGGCGGCCCATCAGGCTGCTTCCTTTCCTGTTCGTGTCTCTGTGCCCCCTATGGTGTTCTATTACTGTCTTATTACCAACTCCTCTGTTTCCTTTGCTGACACCTGCAATGTTTCCTGGAATGTCCAAACGAATAAGTTTCACTTTTTGCACGGTACCATGTGCCCTTTCTGGTATGGCCGTAATATGTCTAGGGAACATTGGTACCACACTCAAGTCCGTAGAAATCTTGTCAACTCCACCCACTGGAGCCCGCGGGTTAAAGCACACTCTCGGGTATGGGGTCCTGACTGTTGGACTTCGGCTTTTAATGTCGGTCCTATTAACGTTTCTCTGTAATATTGATTGCATTTTCTTGGACTGAATAGTAAGCTCTGCCCCCAAGGGCCGACAAAGGAAGACACCTTTATGATACAAAATCTCGATCAGAAGCGACACTGCTCGTTGCAGGGATGCCACCAAAGGGGAACAACCCTTTGTGTGCCCCAGCATGAGCTAATTTCCAGCGCTAACCTTGCAAGTTAATTCGCCCATCATTATTTAGTTTTTCTTAACCCCGTTTATGTTTTCAAGGATACAGGATTTCTGGTGCTTCAAGAAAATAGGCTTTAAGTATTGCGAGTCATCACTATGTTCTCTCCAATTTCAGCTGGAACAGTGCATATCCCTCTTAACCACTCACACCTATTAATTAGACCTATCTGCAATCATCAGAAATAATCTTCTCAGTTTAATGTATTAATAAATATGATCCATCAGTGAACCTGTTGTCACCCTATTTCATTAATGTTGATTGGTTAAGCTAAAAATACAAGTGGAGGGTAATTTTATAACAGAGTGCCATGAGTAGATGTCTACATAGGTGCCTGCATAGGCACTATTTTATAAAGACAAGTGGGTGCCTACTTTTCTTTATGTTTCTGGCAGAGATCTTAAATGTAGGCATGATCACACATACCTGCTCGTGAGCATGTGCGAACGAATGTATGCACTTTATACACAGGCACATAGGTGTGAATTCCACCTGCATCACACCCCAGCTATGTTTACTGGAAAAGTATGCATCTTCCTGCCAAAGAGTATACTTTTATGTTTGTCAGTCGATCGGTCGGTCGGTATTTTATAACAGGTCATTTACATGCATTATGACAAAACTACCTCAGCAGAGAATAGAGAGAAACTTAATGCTGCACTTACTAAGAAACCTGATAAGGCCAAACCTCGTGAAATGTTTATCACTCTTCAAAATCTGACACAAGCTGTGGAGGAAAAGCAGTCTACGGTTCCAATTATCTTTGAAGAACTGGCTAAATTTTTTAATTGCGCAGCTCAAAAAAATAATAGAACACCCAGTGATAAAATTATGTCAGAGACTGAAGGCATTAACAGTGTGATACTTCTATGGAAAGTTTTCTGTGGGAACGCAGGAAAGGTGGTAAAATTGTTAACCTGTATGTCTAATTGTATCTCTGCTCTAGATCCAGTTACTAATGTTATCATGAAGAGTTGTAAAGAGGCAACAACAAAAATCTCTGTTAAGTGGATAAATATGTTACTAGAAAAAAATATATCTTCCCTTCCCCCTGTCCTTGTTAAAAAGAGCTGTATTGCACCCTGTACTAAAAGAAACCAGCTGTGAACCAAAAGATTAGTAATCATTGACCATATCTCCCCTTTTATGCAAAGGTTACAGAGTAGACAGGATTAGCGCAATTTCAGAAACTTCTTTACGATTATTAGAAGATTTTTGGTTTAAGGTTCATACTGGATTTGGGACAGACGTTGCTTGCTTCAACTTTTGACATTTGGTTTATGGTTTTAGGCACTCGATATACCGCCCTTTATGTGTGTATCAGAGCGGTTTACAGATATATTCTAACAGGCACTTTTTGCATGAGTCTGAAGTGTGGGACGTTATTGTTGGCTTTTTAGAAGTTTCAGCTGCATTTGATTCCATTTCCCACCAAATCTCAGTAGACCAACCATTAGCGCCAAGATATTAAAGTGGCTCTATTTTTATCTAATTGGAAAAAAAAAAAAAAGTTCATGTAAGTGATGACTCCTTAAACTGGTATGATTTACTCGAGAGTGTCCAACAAGGGTCAGCTCTTTCCGCCATCCTATTTAATATTTACATGAATCCATTATGTGACCTTTAGAAAATCCTAAAGGTACAATACAATGATGACATGATGTATTTTTATGAGCTCTGCTGGGGATTTGCATGGTACACTAATGTAAATTATTTTATTAGCTCTGTTTCAAGCTAGCTTTTAGCAAAAGATTTGCATGTAAACTTGAAAAAGATTGAGTTGTTGGTGATTCAACATGACCCGAATCCTAATGATCCTACCGAGCTAGAAGTGCAAAATCAGTTGTTGCCAATTGTCCAACATGCTGTGCTGTGCCTAAGATTGCAAGTTACACTGGCCTAACCTTTGGACCCTACTTGCACAAGCTGTATGGAAATCATTTTTCAATTTAAGACTTCTTCATAGGGGGACACCCTTAGTTGGGATTAAATTATTTCAGAACAGTTTTTCAGCATTCGGTGCTGGTGCCTTTGGATTATTGCAATTCAATTTATCTTGGCCATCCATCCTCCTCAATTAGCTTCAGATGATACAAAATGTAGCTGTTCAATTCCTGATTGGGGAAAAAAGGTATGAACAAAATACCTGTATTATAGTTGCTGCACTGGTTACTAAATCAAGTGGCATATTCATTTGAAGATACTGTTGCGAATTTAAAACATTAACAGTACCTTTATTGTTTTATCAACTGACTCACTTATCAAGATCACAAGATTAATGGCAACTAGATGTCGCTTCACTGATAAGTGTGCAAGCGGTAGGGACATGTAGTAGGATGTTTGACCAGACTGTAAGCTCTAAAGAGCAGGGATTGTCTTTTACGTGTGTCTGTGCAGCGCTGCGTACGTCTTGTAGCGCCATACAAATGCTTAGTAATAGTAGTAGATGTTTTCAATAACAGGTCCCAATCTTTGGAATTTTTTTTTACCTACCAATATTAGGGTAAAAACAGATCTTTTAAATTGTAGGGAGCCAGTAAAGAACCACTCAGGTGTCTGATAATGTTAGAATTAAATTTACTTGGTCTATAAGACTTGTTACCAATGTACGTTAACTATTAGTGTGGCGTTTAGCACATGCTAAGTGCACCACAGCATAGGCACCCTATGCTAACCATGTACTAGAGATGGGCAGGTTGTGGGCAGAGTATGGGCATAAAAGGCACTTCATAGTCAATGCAGGTGTTTTGAGCGGTGGTGGTAGCTGTTAGTGTGGGTGTATGTGATGCTACCTCAATGGGTGGCAGTAAGTGCACTGATGCACGGGATAACATGGTGTTAATACACACCACGCTAACGGCAAAGGGATGGCTGCACATTTCCCCAAAAGTTAGCATGGGTGCCTGCACTAACTTTTGGCCCCCACTGAATGGCTATTTGCACATTCTTTACTAAACGTGCCCCACTGTTACTAATTTTATTAATTTTAATTTAATAGTCTGTTTTTATTTTATTAATAACTTATAATTGCTGTAATGTATAATTGTTTTTTTAGTTTTATGTGTATGTTTTGTTTTATTTTATTTCAAAAGTTGTTTTGAATATCCACCTAGAACCATAAAGAGGTTGGTAGAATGCAAATGTTTTTAAAGAAAGATATAATAATGTGGTTGGTATGGGGTATGAGAGCACTGTGTGTTTTCACAAGGAATTAAAGGGACCGTATTCAATTCACATAGTTGATACAAATATGATAAAAGAGCAGGTAATATAATGCAGCCTGAGAGATGTGATCGCACCATCTATCCACTTGGCCTATGTAGAAGCAGTAGAGAAAAATTAGTCTTTAGACAGTTTGTTGTAGAGCCAACAAAAAAACTTTGTAATATAAGAAAGGCTCTCTAAAGCATGTTTCCCTTAATTTGGTCCCTGGGCTCACAACCAGATGTGATTTTCAGAACATGTTGTGACTCTTTTACAAATGGGGCACTTTTACTAGAGGTTTGCATGCCTTACGTGCCATTATTCCCATAGAAATTAAGGGCTGTGGGCACTTAACATGTGTTAACTTTCATTAATGTGCATTAAAACCTTTATTAAAAGGGCCTCAATGTGTATAATTTTAATCATGCATATATGTTCTCTCTCAACATTGTTAAAACATTTTAAGATAGTTATAAAAACATGAGCGAGTCTAGAGAGCACAAAGACTTTGGAGGTCCCTTTAAAAACAAAGTATAGCAGCCCTGTCCACAACACTAGGTTAAATTTTTAGCATTGTTCTAAATTGCTCTTACAGTCCTATATACTTATTCGTCATCTTACTTGCAAAACAAAAATCCAGATTTCTAAAAGAAAACTTTGGAAAGGAAAAGCTCATCTGGCAAAGTTCTAGTCATAACAGAGCAATTCATTTTAATAAACAGCCACAAAGCAGTCAGAGGGGATGGAAAAGTGGAAGGTGCTGGCAATCTCTCAGTTAGGCAGCAATCCAGTGATTCTTGGCAGCCATCCTGAATTTATCACTGCAGAACTAAGATAATTGGGGAGAAAGCCACAAAATGGCCTTGGAGATAGACATCCTGAACTTTGTGCCTTTCTATTTACGCATACCCTTATTAAATCTCACACTCCAGTTATTCCGCTCTTTTGGCCTGATCATTTAAGGAGGCCAGATGCAGATTACAAGAGCAACATAGATTGAACAGGAAACCCACATTCTCTCTCTCTCCATACCTCCTCTCCCCAGATTGTTCAATCGTGTGACCTTCTGATTAGTCTTATAAAGGAAGTACTCAGAGTCCCTGGGTAATTCAGTGAGGTTACTTACCTGTAACAGGGGTTCTCCATGGACAGCAGGATAAGTCAGCCACACATGGGTGATGTCGTCCAATGGAGCCATGGATAGAATTGTTCTCTAACAGCCCAGAAGACAGAAGACTCTTCTGGGCATGTGCCAGGCACCCCACCGTAGTGCCCATCCCCTTCCCACCTCAGTCCATTCTCCAGCTGTAGGCAGGTTCATCCTAGAGGGGAGGTGGGTGGGTTTGGTGGCTGACTTATCCTGCTGTCCACAGAGAACCCCTGTTACAGGTAAGTAACCTCACTTTCCTTGGACAAGCAGGATGAGTCAGTCACACATGGGTGACTCCCCAGGTGAGGGCTGTGAAGGAATATGTTTCTGGCATAGTTTTGTTCACCCTTCACAGCCCATGTGATGCTGTGGTAGGATGAAGCTGTCAAATTAGATCAGGTAACCAGTGGTGATGTTTATGTGGCACAACAGTGCCAAACATCACTTGACCTGACAGGTAGTGAGCTGGTGAGTAAAAATGTCCTAATTCTACAGAAAGATGGCAGTTTGCTTGGTGCATCCATAGCAGCCAATTGGGGTTGGACACCAAGGTTGCATAATTAGGATAACTGGATGACTGTGTTCTGGACATCAGGGGGAGTGCCTTCCAGGGGCTGGGACAAGAATGCACCTTGTGCTGGGTTGTGTTTTTTTTTATGACCCAGAGATCCGGGTGGGAAGATTTAGTCCTATTGATTCACATGTGGCCCCAACTCAGGCAGGACAGTTTTAAGCTCACTAGCGAAATAAGGAACCACTTGATATTTTGGAGACTACGTGTTCCATCTGAGACGGGTGCATGTGTCTTGACATGGTCCTCCTGGGAAGAAGTGTGCCTGGCTTGAGATATGAGGAATCACAGTGGTCCATCTGGTGTGGGTGGGGGAGCCCTGGATTGATGCAGGAGCAGGTTTCCCCATAAAAGGGGGCCATCTCTCTTATCTTCACTCTCAGACATTTACCCATTGCAAAACTCTTCCCCCTTTTGTGAAAAAGGTGTGAAAAGTATGGGGAGGAGAACAGCAGATGGATCTCTGTTCTGCCAGGGATTTTGCAAGGCAGGCCAGATGAAAATGAAGGCATATAGATGTGGGAAGAGGCCAACCTCTGAAGTGGGCCTTGCTGTTGTGTCCATTCGATGGAAGTTCAGGGCAGTAAGATATTAATGGACTGTTGATCAGGTCCAGGATGGTCTGTCCAGTCATCCCATAAGGTGGGATTTGGGTGTGTACCAGGTGTCTCATGTTGGAGGGCCCTTCTCTATGCCCTTGATTGGAGTTATCCCCCCCCCACTCGACATATCTGGTGGATATGGGGATGTAGTCCTTTACAGATCGTGATTGATGGAGGTGGTATGCCTATAATGGGGATAAGCAGTCTGGGAGGGAGAACTGGATTTAGTTCTGAGTTATTTATTTAGTTAGTCAGTCTTTTATACCGGTTTCCGGTGATCAATGTGATTTACAGAGAACAGAACATATTACAAAGAACAATTTTACATATAACATGTTAACATTATAATGAGGGAAACTAGGGATAAACTAGAACAGTGTTACAGTCCACTCTCAGGAGAGCTTACAATTTTAATCTATACTTGAGACCATGTACGGTTAAGTGACTTGCTGAAGGTCACACAAAGGGCAGCACTGGAATTTGAACGCTGGCTCCTCGGGTTTTCAGCCGGCTGCTCTATTAGATTGCTCCTCCCGCAGTGAAAGGCAGAGTAGAAGTTGAAAAAACTGGCCACTGACCTCAGGAGTGTTACCAAAGCAGGATGGTAAAAGGGAAAAGAGGCCCTGAAGGTTCCATAAGGCAGTCGGGGTGACTCAGCTATGGGTTTGTTCGGAAAACCCTGATGAGGTGGTTTTTTGTTTGTTTTTTAGGGAATGCAGCAGTGCAACCCATGGTTGCTGCGGTCATTCCACACCCTGATGAGGTGGTTTTTTGTTTGTTTTTTAGGGAATGCAGCAGTGCAACCCATGGTTGCTGCGGTCATTCCACAGGTACACTGTGGACCCAGTCTGATAGGCATGGACGTTCTGGGCCATATTCCGAAGGACTGCCATGATACTGTGCTGCTGGAAAGGGACAGAGTACTATGCGGCATAATTTAACATCCTGGATGGGGGAAATGCAGTCTTCTCTGTTCATGATTCCTTGAGGTGGGAGGGTAAGGGAAAAAGGCCTGGGAGGATCTCTTCTGTAAAAGGGGGCCTTTTATTACCAGGGTTTCTCATTGCATGGACTGAGATAAGTGCTGGTTCCAAGCGGATTCCTGTATGAAATCCCCATTGAGGAATTTGTAGGGATTGATGGTCAAAGTAGCAGCCCTGAGATTTGGACCTGATTTGATGGCTCTCAACCCACTGTTCTGACCATTAGGCTACTCTTTCCCCCCGATTGGTTTTCAGAGATTGACCATTCTAGATATGAATTGAAGCACTGCTCAGAGAGGGTAGGCATGAGATTTACACAGAGTAGGACTGGTGGGTTAACCCCAGTGTTGGCAAAAGTTTTTTTTTTTTGTTTTTTTTTTTATACAGTGCAGCGCTCAGAGCCCTCCTGTGGAAAGATGTATTAGAGCTAGGAGTTACAACTATGGCTGCATCCCGATCAACTGGGTCAGGGAAGGGCTAAACAAGCTAAAGTGTATGTGGTAGCTAATTATTTTTTCTTTATCGCAAAGGTAGAATGTTTTGTGATGTCAGTTCATTATTTTTTGTTCCAGCTACCCATTCACAGCTAGCTCTCTGAAGCCACTGGCCTCATCAGGTGTTAGATCCCTCTCTCCACCCCAGCTCCCACCCACCCCAAACATTCTTGCTTTATACGGCAACTCCCCAATTAGCTACACACTGTTAGAACCCACTTAAGAGGTTAACTTCTTTTTCTCTTAAAGGACAGCTGAGGAAGAAACAGGGACTTAGGTAGGATTCTCTCTTTTACTTCAACAGTTAGAAAAACTCCCCCAACTAAACAGCTGGGAAAGCCTAGTTACTCACCTGTAACAGGTGTTCTCCAGGGACAGCAGGAATCAGTCCTCACATATAGGTGATGTTGACACTGACTGAGCCCCCATGGAAGCATCCCCCTAACTTTCAAAGAAAGCCTTTGGGAGATGCCACCATACATAAGTGGTGCCCTTCCCGCCTAAAGGTGACATCTTGCTCAGTCAGATGACAGCTAAAAGACGGCAAAAATAAAAGATGGTAAAGAAGCAACTCCAAGGGAAGGAGGGAGGGTTGTGAGGACTGATTCCTGCTGTCCCCGGAGAACACCCGTTACAGATGAGTAACTATGCTTTCTCCAGGAACAAGCAGGAAGTCAGTCCTCACATATGGGACACCCTAGCTACAAGCTACCACAAGCCCATAGGGAAAAACATGGTTGCCCACAAGAGGAGATGTGAGCAGCAGCAATTGAGTCCGCAGATACAGACTGCTATAGGACCCGTGTGTCCAATGGAAACCAATGCTCTGGGAGCCTGAACACAGAAGGGTAAGAGGGTAAGAGTTGCCTAGACCCCCAAAAAGATTAGAGAATGGCCTGGCCGAAGGTGCTGTCCCATTGGGACTCCCTCTCCAGGCAGTAATGAGCTGCAGAGTTATGGACTGAAGACCAGGTGGTGGCCCAGCAGATGTCCAGCATCGGGATGGAGTGCAGGTTTGCCACAGAGGCTGCCATGGCTCTGACATTGTGTGCCATTTGGTCACCGCTTTCCCCGAGCCAACTGAGGTCATAGGAAACAAAAAGCTGAGAAGCCTTCAGGTGGCCCTGGATTACGCTGCATGTAGAAAGACAGGGCCCCTCTTACAGGCCAAGGCATGAAGGACAGTCTTCACCCTGCTGGAGTGAGGCCTTGGGAAGAAGGTGGGCATCTCCATCTCCTGGTTGAGGTGAAAGGAAGATACCACCTTCGGAAGGAATATGGAGTGTGCATAGCATGACCCTATCCTTCTAGAACCTAGTATATGGCATCTCTTGGAGCTCGCTGACCCTGTGAGCGGAGGCGAGTGCCACCAGGAACATGACCTTCTATGAGAGGTATCTCAGGTGGCAGGTAGCCAGAGGTTCAAATGGTGGGTGAGTGAACTGCACCAATACTACGTTGAGGTCTCATTCCGTCGCCAGAGGGCAGACGTGGGGGTTTGGATAGCAGAAGTCCTCTCAAGAAGCTGGTCACCAGAGACTGGACCGAGTGGGGCTTGCCTTCAACAGGGAGGTGGATGCGCCACCAGGGCACTGAGGTGCACTCTAACAGTTTGATTTGAGCCTGAGTTGCGAGAGATGAAGGAGGTACTGCAGCACCAGCTGCACCGGGCAGAAGAATGGATTCACCTGTTGCTCTGCATACCAGACAGAGAATCTGTGCCATTTAAAGGCATAAGTTCTCCAGGTAAAGGCCTTACGGGAGGCCAGCAGGATCTCTTCCATTTCTCCTGAGAGGTTGAAAGGGGCTAATGTCACCCTTTCAGCAGCTATGCAGTCAGTGATAGGGATCCTATGTTAGGGTGCAGCCTTCCTCCTGGGTCAAGAGCCCCAGCGTGCTCCCCAGTGGGATCGGAATCTGACCATCTGGGCCACCGTGGAGCCACCAGGATCACTGAGGCTTTGTCATGCAGAGCCTTGAAGAGTTTTGGCAATCAGCGGTATGGATGGGAAGGCATACGTATCTGCCGCCACCCGGAACAGATGGGGCTGCTGGGAACAGAAGCGGGGCAACTGGTAGTTTTCCGGGCTGGCAAAGAGGTCCACCCATGGGATTCTCCAGAGCTGGAAGAGCCGGGTGGCTACTCTGAGGTCCAGCTGCCACTCACACGGCTGGAGGACCCTGCTCAGTTTGTCCGCAAGGATGTTGTCCTGGCCTGGTAGTATACCACCCATAGGAGTATTCCCTGTTGAACTGTGTAGGAGCAGTGTGTTATCGCTTTGCGGCAGAGGGTGAGAGACCCTGTGCCCCCCTGGTTGTTCACACAGAACATAGCCACCTGATTGTCTGTTTGAATTGGCACCAACTGGAACCTCAGGCGATGACAGAACACTCGGAGGGCTAGATATATTACCTGAAGTTCCAGGAGGATGATCTGCTGGTTGCCCTTGGCTTGCGACCAGCTGCCCTGGGTGCATTCTTCACAGTGGGCTCCCCGTGAAGACCCCCTAGAGGGCTTGGGGTTTGGAAGGGCATACTTGCCTGAAGGAGTTGGGGATTTTGCCACCAAGGCAGAGATTCCACCAATTGGTGGGTCACAGACTCTGTCCTGGAGGCGGCCGGTGGCTTGTGTCCACTGATCTTGAAGGCACATCTGGGCAACTCACATGTGCAGACAGGCATCTGGGGTGACATGGACTGTGGAGGCCATGTGTCTGAGTAAGCACAGTAGCAGCCGAGCCGATACTGAGGGATGGTGTTGTAAGTCTACAGACAGTGCCCTGAGACGGTCGGCCAGCCTTGCCCTTATGAACTCCAGAAATTGTGTCTGGAGGAGGTGGGATTTGGGGTAGTTTATCATGAACCTCAGATATTGCAGGACCTGGATGGTGTGTTCTGTGGCCTGCTGCACCTCTGTGGCCATGCCTTCTTTTAAGAGCCAGGTCCAGGTAAGGGAAGACAAATATCCCCTGGGGACGGAGGAAGGCGGCCACTACTGCCAGGCATTTGGTGAAGACTCTAGGGGTGGAGGCCAGGCCAAAGGGTAGTACCCTATATTGGTAGTGGCCGCCCCCCACTATGAAGTGAAGATACTGCCTGTGGCTGGGGTGAATGAGGATGTGGGTGTAGGCATCCTTCATATCCAAGGAGCATAGCCAGTCTCCCTGCTGGAGATAAGGCAGCAGTGTTCTAAGTGAGAGCATCTTGAATGTCTCTCACCAGGAACTTGTTCAGGTTACACAGGTCCAGGATGAGCCTTAGGTCCCCTGTTTTTTGACACAAGGAAATACCTAGAGCAGAACCCCTTGCCCCTGAGATGCTGGGATACTGGTTCTACTGCTTTGTCCTCGACAAGGCCTGCGAGTTTCTTCAATAAGAGATCCCAGTGAGGGGAGACCTGGAAGGCACTCCCGGAAGAAAGGAGGTAGTGTCTGAGCCAGATGGAGGAGGTAGCCCTCCCTGACCATCCGGAGTGCCCGGGAATCGGTGGTGATGGCTGGCCATCTGTGGGCGTACAGGATTAGACGTCACCCTGTGGGCTGCTGTCCTCCTTGGGATAGAAAGGTTATGCCTAAGGAGTCAAAAGCTCCCCCCTGGCTGGGCTGGAGCCGACGCTTGGGGCTTGGGAGCCTTCTGCTTACGAGGGCCTTACCCTTGTTCCTTGGCTTGCTGACCCTGCTGGGGAGGCCTGACATTGTGGGTAGTTTTTGTAAGCAGCCCCTTTTCTCAGGTAAAAGGGCTTTTTATCTGGGCCCTTCTGGGCCATGTATCCCTCTGAGCATATCAAAAGTAAGTTCATGGCTCTGAAACAGAGTGTGAAGCAGAAAGGTGCGCAGGTGGTGTTCACTTCAATCCTAACAGTTGAGGGTAAAGACCGAAGCGGAGAAGCTCGCATCCTGGAGATGAATGCATGGCTGCATGGATGATGTCATTGAGAGCGTTTTGGTTTCCTGGATCATGGGATGATGTTCCAAGGGCTGCAGAGCAGAGATGGTGTCCATCTGTCCAAAAAGGTTTGAAGTGTCTTCAGTAGCAGACTGGCTAACCTACTGAAGAGAGCTTTAAACTAGATTTGTTGGGGGGTGGACTCTAAAGTAACCAATTGGGTTAGAAATTGGTTGAGAGGAAGGCACCAAAAGGTACAGCTAAATGGAGCTCACTCTGAGGAGAAGGAGGCTACCAGTAGTATGCCCCAGGGATCTGTCCTGGGTCCGATTCTTTTAAACATTTTTGTTAGTGATTTTGAGGAAGGGCTGTCGGGTAAGGTTTGCCTCTGCAAATGATACCAAAATCTGCAATAGAGTAGACACCCAGGAAGAAGATAACATGAGGAGGGTGCAGGCCTCCTCCTGGGTCAAGAGCCCCAGAGAGCTCCCCAGCTCCTAAGCTTGAAAAATGGTCTAGAATTTGGCAGCTGAGATTTAATGCTAAAAAATGCAAAGTCATGCATTTGGGTTGCAAAAATCCAAGGGAGCGGTACAGTGTAGGGGGGGTAAAGTACTTCTGTCCATAAAAGAAGAGCGGGACATGGGTATCATTGTGTCTGATGATCTTAAAAGTAGCTAAACAGGTAGAAAAGGTGATGGCGAAAGCTAGGAGGATGCTTGGATGCATAATGAGAGGAATGGCAGAAAAAAAAAAAAAAAAAGAGGCAATAGTGCCTCTGAATAAGTCTTTGATGAGACCTCATTTGGAGTATTGTGTGCAATTCTGGAGACCACACATTCAAAAGGACAAACAGATTAGTCAGTGCAGAGGGTGGCTACTAAAATGGCTAGTGGTCTTCATTATAAAGCATATGAGGACAGACTTAAGGATCTTAATATGTACACCTTAGAGGAAAGGCAGGTGATATGAGCGAGACGTTTAAATATCTCCGTGCAGGGGCGGCTCAAGGCAGCCTGCTGCCTGAGGCGAAGAATGAGATGGCGCCCCCCACCCACCCACCATCTTAGAGGGGGCGGGGCTTTTTCAGAAATCCAATCAGAGACTGAACCAAACCAAAAAGGCGATTAGATTATATGAAGGAAATGCAAGATGTTTGCACACAGGGCCATATCGAACTGCAATTGTGCCTTTTGTGACTTCCAACTCGGATGCACACCCCCCTCTCCCCCATACCTCCGTCCAGCGCTGCCTGCTCTTTCCCTGCTGCTGCCGCCCTCTGTTTTTTTTCACAGCGGCGCCAGCAGCAGGAAAAGAGCAGGCAGCGCTGGACGGAGGTATAGGGAGGAGGAGAGGGGGCATGCGTCCGATCTGAAAGGCGCCGGCACTCTAAGCAGATCTGTCCCTCCCTGCTCTGACATCGTGTCGGAGGGAGGGAGGGACCAGACCTGCTTAAAGTGCTGCGAAAAGGCTTGGGGGTGCATTTTAACTGCCTGCTATTGTCCTGCCAACGGTGGCAGGGCAACAGCAGAGAGCCAAAATGCGCCCCCCAAGCCTTTGCGCCCTGTGCGGCTGCACTGCTTGCACAGGGCTAGGTACGGTCCTGTTTGCACAACAAGGAACTAAAAGACAGCAAGAATCAATAGCACAGTTTATAAAACTAAATTATAACCCTTTTTTTTTTTTGTTAAAAACTGCATTATGGTTCTCGCTTTTTCTTTTTCAACATATATTTAGCATCCACAGTAGGTGCAGAGCAGAACCAGGACATTCATCCACGGAACTCAATATTTAAAAAAAAAAAAAAAAAAACACAGATTCTGATCATCTCACTAACAACCACTATTCTCCAGTACCAGGCATATTGTGAGCTAATAAAAAAACCCTACAACAAAAAGCAAACCTACTATACCATACCAGCACAAACTTTCAAAAGTCACATAAGAAGCCCATCCAAAAAAAGCGTCACTGTAAATACTACAGTGGGCCCTGAAACATCCATACACCTATTTGAAAAGCTGAACAAGTTAAATTACTACAGTATAGTATAGATCTTTATATACAAACTGCATGTTAACAGAACACCTGACCTCAGTCACAAACGCACAACATCGACCCTCACCAAGTACAGAATAAGTAAAAATAAAAATATGTAGACAAAATTTAAACCGAAACCCCAAGAAGCCAGAGTCCACATGCAGTGCAACATCAGATAAATAAGAGATGCAGTTTCCCGATACTGTGTAAAATATAAAAATAGCACAAAGTCCAATCACCAAAATTAAATAAAATTATTTTTTCTACCTTTGTTGTCTGACCATTTTATTCTCTGATCACGCTGGTCCCGATCTGAGGCTTCTGCTTTCCTGTCTTCTCTTAGTTCTCTTTCTGTGGTCTATGGTCCATCTGCCATTTCTTATCTCTTCTTTTTTCTTCACTTCCTACCATCAGCCCATTTCCAGTTCCAGTAACCCTCCCCAGTATCAGTCCCCTTTCCAGTCCTCCCCTCCCAGTACCTTGCAATGTCAACCACCTTGCATTCCCATGACTGCCACTGGTGTCCATTCCCTTCCAGTCTCCCTCCTTTTCTACTGTCCAGCCCCTTCTAGTCCAAATACCATCCCAGATATCAACTCAGGTGCACTCTCAGTACCACCCCCCAGTCAGCTCCCTTCCAGCCACCCTACCCTCTGTCCATCTCCCTTCCAGTGTCATTCACAT
Source organism: Ichthyophis bannanicus (assembly GCA_033557465.1). Taxonomy (NCBI): domain Eukaryota; kingdom Metazoa; phylum Chordata; class Amphibia; order Gymnophiona; family Ichthyophiidae; genus Ichthyophis; species Ichthyophis bannanicus. Next base: position 604,601,560 of record CM066036.1, on the reverse strand, counting down.
GTCAGCTCCCTTCCAGCCTCCTCCCTATTACCCAGCCACCTACCACTCCCATCCCCAAGTGTCAGCTCCCCTCCAATCCCCCTTTGGTACATCCCAGGTGTCAGCTCCTTTCCAGCCCCCTCCTTCCCTTCCTGCCCCCTCCTTCCCCTGGCAGACCCTCACAGTATCCGCTCCCTTCCAGTCCTATTCTATCACCCCCCCCCCCCCCGCATCAGCCCATTTGTAGCCCTAGCACCTAGTTTTCTTCCAGGGCCAGCAGCACTCTCCTCCCCTCACCTATTAGCCCATTTCCTGTCACATCCCATTTCTAGTCCTAGCCCCCCAATCAGCCCATTACCAGTCCTAACCCCCCATAGCCCATTACCAGTTCTAACCCCCCCTCCGATCAGCCCATTTCCAGTTCTACCCTCCCCCCTGATAGAACATTACCAGTCCTAGCCCCCCTCCTGATCAGTCCATTTCCAGTCCTAACCCCCCATAGCCCATGACCAGTTCTAACCCCCCCCCAATCAGCCCATTTCCAGTTCTACCCCCCCCCAATCAGCCCATTTCCAGTTCTACCCCCCCCCCCAATCAGCCCAGATCCAGTTCTACCCCCCCCCCAATCAGCCCAGATCCAGTTCTACCCCCCCCCCCCAATCAGCCCAGATCCAGTTCTAACACCCTCCCCCCCAAGCCAGGGAAATTGAAAAAATAATAAACCTTCGGCATAAGAAGCAGCTGCCGCTGCCATTGCTGCTCCAGCGGTGGCAGCAGCAGAATGAGGAGGCCTGCGGCCGCTCCCCCACTCCGGAGAGCCTGCTGGTTTCCCCTCTTCGCCGGCTCCATTTTGCAGAGCCGCGGCGAAGGAACAGTGTTTCCCTTTCGTGTGGCTCTGTTAAAGCTGCATCATAGAGATTTGGGCCCGGCAATCAAAGCAGCACTGCTCCACCCATTGTAGCAGCAGATGTTTGTGCCAGGGCTCAGCATGGCCCACCGCAGCCCACCATCTGCCTTGTGGGGAGGGGGGGGTCTGCTTTTGCATCAGGAAGCCTCCAGTGCCAGAGGGTGATTTGGAGCGTGGCACAGTGGTCATGGGGTAAAAGCCACACTACCATCCAGCAAGCAACAATGGTCAGGCAGGGCTAAGAGCCTGGATCGGCACCAGGAGCTTCCTATTCCTGTTGCAGGGCTCCATTAGCAGCCCATCAGTAGTGGGGAGACCTCTGCAGGTCATGCTAGCTGGGCTGGCCTGCCTGCATTGCCTGAAGCCAGTCAGGGTCCTCATGAGAAGGTCGCCTTAGCACTCTCCTCCATCTGAAGTTCTTCCATTAAATCAAAGCTGCTCACCAGGGTGTGGCAGGCCAAATGAATGATAATTGGGCAGAGAGCTCCTGGAGGAGAGCCCTTCCAGTGTGGGCGAGATTCCTCTTGCACTCTTTGACCAGCCAACCCAAGGACGAAGGGATAAAACAAGAAGGTTGTTGTTGTTGTTGTTAAGTGCCGTCGAGTCGGAGTCGACACATGGCGACCCTCTGGATAGCTATCCTAAATGGTCTTCAGTCAGGCGGCTCATTGTTGACAGACTGGTACCCGTAGCTGCTGTTATTGTATCGATCCATCTCATTGCTGGCCTTCCTCTTTTGCATTGACCTATCTTGCCAAGCATGTCGTCTTTCTCTAACGATCTCTCTCTTCGCATGATGTGTCCAAAGTATGAAAGTTGAAGTCTTGTCATCTGAGCTTCTAAAGAAAGCTTAGGTTTGATCTCTTCTAGTACCGACTGGTTTGTTCCTCGGGCAGTCCATGGTATACACAGTATTCACCGCCAGCACCATAATTCAAAGGCATCAATTTTCTTCCTGTCTGTCTTTTTCACTGTCCAGCTTTCACATCCATATGATGTTATTGAAAATACCATGGCTTGAACAAGTCGAATCTTTGTATGGATAGACACATCTCTGCTCTTGAGAATCTTATCTAGGTCTTTCATAGCCATTCTGCCAAGAGTAATGTGTCGTTTGATTTCTTGACTGCTTGTTGCTTCTTTATTGATAGTTGATCCAGGTAGGTTAAAGTTGTTCACAATTTCAATTTCTTCTCCTTCAACGATGAATCTGTTGATTATGCCAGTTGTCATGATCTTTGTCTTCTTTACATTAAGGTGCAGGCCCATTTTGAGACTATGTTCTTTGATTGTGAGAAGCAAATGTTTCAGATCATCTTCACTTTCAGTCAGTAATGTGGTATCATCAGCATAGCGAAGGTTGTTGATGAGTCTTCCAATCTTCACACCTCTGTTGTCTTCATACAAACCTGCTTCTCTGATGATTTGTTCTGCATATAAATTAGACAGGTAGGGGGAAAGTATGCAGCCTTGTCTTACACCTTTGCTTATTTTAAACCATTCTGTTTCTCCTTGTTCCGTTCAAACTGTTGCTTCTTGATCAATGTACAGATTGCGCAAGAGAACGATCAGGTGTTCTGGTATACCCATGCTTCTTAATGTGGCCCAGAGTTTCTCATGGTTTACACAGTCAAAAGCCTTGCTATAGTCGATAAAGCACAAATAGATATCCCTTTGGTATTCTTTAGTCTTTTCAAGGATCCATCTCACATCCGCAATGATGTCTCTCGCTCCTCGCCCTTTCCTGAACCCTGCTTGCACTTCAGGTAGTTCTTGTTCCAGGTATGGTTGTAGTCTCTTTTGAATAATCTTCAGTAGAATCTTGCTGGCATGTGGGATCAGAGCGATTGTTCGATAATTTCCACTGTCAGTTGGATCACCTTTCTTTAGTATTGGTATAAACACAGATCTTTTCCAGTCAGTTGGCCATGATGTTGTCTTCCATATTTCTTGGCAGAGCCTTGTAAGTATGGTAACAGCTGCATCAGAAACTTCTATAGGAATGCTATCGATGCCTGGTGTTTTGTTCTTTGATAAGGCTTTCAATGCTGCTTCAACTTCCTCTTTCATCACCAATGGTTCCCGATCATAAGGTACAGGTTGAAACAGCTGTTGGTCCACTTGATCTTTATCATATAAAAACTCTGTATATTCCTTCCACCTTTTCTTGATCTTCTCAGCATCATTCAACATAGAACCTTGAGCATCTTGTAACATTCCAATTCGAGGCTGGAACTTTTTCTTTAACTCTCGTAGCTTTAGGAAAGCCGATCTTGTTCTTCCTCTAATAGTTTCTGCTTCTATTTCCTTGTAAGTGTCATTGTAGTACTTTTCCTTGTCTTGTCTTGCTGCATGTTGGAAATCTTTGTTGAGTTCTGAGATTGTCTTTCTTTCTCCTCTGGCTTTAGCTTCTCTGCGTTTCTGGGCAATTTTCAGAGTTTCTTCCGTCATCCATTTTGGCCGTGTTTGCTTTTTCACCTTTTGTAGAGACTTCTCGCTTTCTTCCAACACAACCTTCTTGATGTCATTCCATAACTCTTCCGGAGCTCTGTCATTTGTATCTAAAGCAGCAAATCGATTTTGCAGGCAGTCTTTAAATTCCAGTGGTATATTATCAAGGTCATATTTTGCTGCATTCATGAGTGGTTTGCTCTTTTTCAACTTTAGCCTGAGTTTGCATACTAGTAGTTGATGATCTGTACCACAGTCAGCTCCAGGTTTTGTCTTTGTTGATGTTAAAGAGCTTTTCCATCGTTGACTTCCACAGATGTAGTCAATTTGATTTTTATACAATCCATTGGGTGAAGTCCATGTGTACAGTCGCTGCTTGTGTTGCTGGAAGAAGGTGTTTGAGATGAATAGATCATTGATCTTGCAGAATTCTATCAGTCTTTTTCCAGCTTCATTTCTGTTGCCAAGTCCATATTTTCCAACTACTTTGCCTTCTTTGTTGCCAACGTTTACGTTCCAGTCACCCATGACTATCAGGATATCTTGTTTGCATGTTCTGTCAATTTCAGCTTGTACTTGTTCATAGAACTCTTCAATTTCATTCTCTTCTGCAGCTGTTGTTGGGGCATATACTTGAATTATAGTTGTGTTGATAGGCAATCCTCGTAGACGAATAGAGATTAAGCGTTCGCCGACTGCATTGTATTTCATTACAGTTCTTGCAAGTTTCTTCTTTATTATAAATGCAACACCATTTCTTCGTTGTCTTTCATTTCCAGCATAGTAGACCATATGATCTCTGATGCAAAGTGCCCGATGCCAGTCCATTTCAGTTTACTGACACCCAACAGATCAAGTTGTACACGTTCCATTTCATTCTTGACCACCTCCAACTTCCCTTGGTTCATGCTTCGTACATTTCATGTTCCAATGTGTAAGACATCTTTACAGCTTCTGACTCATTTCATGTGCAGCTACATCAGCAGTCAGACTTCCCGAGGGCTTTGATCCAACCACATCATAAACGCTGGCTTTACTCTTAAGTCTTCAGCTCTTCCCCAGTAGCTAGTTGAGTGCCTTCCGACCTGGGGGGTCTCATCTTCCAGCACCATAGCACAATTTGTTTTGTTGTAACTATCCATTGGGTTTTCATGGCAAGATAGAGAAGTAGATTGCCAGGCCTTTCTTCTGCGCAGTTTAAGTTTGGTGTTGTTGCCGTTGTCACAAAAATGTGATCCTCCGCCGTCAACACTATCCCATTCTGCTGCTGCCCAGATGGGTGGTTTGTCTTGGTCTGGCACCTCAGCTGAGACCTGTCCATCTTGGGAGACCCTGCCAGTAGTTAAACTACCAATAGTTTAGCTCTCAGCATCACTGATGCACGCAAGCCCTCACAGCACGACAAGCTGCAAACCAAGTGAAGGACAAACAAGGAAATTAAAAATTAAAACATGGAGAGCAGGAGGATCTATCCACATTGCCAGGCTGATATAGAACAGACTGAGGTGGGAAGGGGGTGAGCACTGTGGTGGGATAGCTTGCAATGTCCAGAAGAGTCGTCCGACTCATCTAGACTGTTGGAAAGCAATTCCATTCATGGTGACATTGAATGACGTTGTCCACATGCTGCTGACTCATCCTGCTTTTCCATGAAGAAAAGGTACTTCTGCAAAAGCAGTATCTGATGGCCTGCTCAAGAATGGCAGTCCATCTTATCTGAACAGATTTTGAGGGTGTCTGACAAGGATGGTGGGTAAAACAAACAAAGATTGAATTCCATTGCACAACAGTGACATGTACAGTACAAGCTGAGCTTACACCTATACTGGTTTAGAAGGAAGCACTGATGTGTGGCCTATAGCCAAAGAATGGTTGCTGTGATGGCTAGGTTAAATTGTGAGGGGTGTGGAGGCAAGGCTGAATCCAAGCATGGGTAAACTTTAAAAAATAATTTAACGAACCGATTCTGAAATTAATCCAATTTGAAAGGTCAACAGTCAGCAATGTTTGCTTTTCACATGTCTTGACAACAGAATATTTCTGTAGGTATGCTTAAAGTTAACTTGCCAAAATAGCCCTTCTCTTGGGTGACTGAAGGCTAAAGAAGATTGAGTAGGTCTATGAAAATCCAGGATGTAATTAGAGCATCCATTTTTAGCATTAAGGAAAAGATTATGATTCATCATTTTTGCAACGAAGATGAAGTGCTATTACCATAGTTACATTTCTGTTTGGGGAAGCCTGATGCCTCAGAGGCAACACTGCACTGTCATACAGACTATTCCAATTCTGTTCCTGAGTCCAGTTCAGCTTTTGCTGTGGACCTGCTGGGACTGGGAAGGTTTAGCCTGGGTAAAATATCAAGAATTGCCACACCAAAATGTTTTATTAGCATTTATAAACAGGATCAATTTGGTTAGTGTTCGTATGCCAAATCACTCATGCATTTGTCCTGATCATCCCCATTCAAGGCTAAAGGGATAGCTATTTTCACAGCATAAAAGTAAGGCTTGCCATCAGTTTTAATCAATCCTGTTTGAAAATTACAAGCAGGCATCTGTAATAAAGGAAACAGCACTATGAGATATCGAATGTGTCAAAAATACCCCCATAAAATCCAAAATAAAAAAATCTCATGAGCCCAGAGCATTAAACACAACAAAAGGTCAGGCTAACAAGCCAAGAGCACAATAAAAATGTTTACAAAACTGATTTTTTTTTTTTTAAACGTTTATTTTCATTTTACAACAAGCAAAAAGAAACACACCAAAGGAGACAAATGCAAGCATACAATAAGGAAAAGCAACCCCAAGTACCCCCCACCCCTATGCTTCTTCTCTAAGCTGATAAGTATCATCATATAAGCGCTTACAAACAACAGTAATTGTACATCAAAACAAACCGAAATAGTATCTGCGATACAGAATGATCATGTGACAGAGATTTACACAGATTTAAACAGTCAGATGAGAGCATTTAGCGGTTTGAACATAGTCGTTGAGCATCTTCCATTTAGACAAGTGGTGGGGGGTCTGAACGGGAGAAGCTAACATACGAGGTATTTGCTCATATTTACTGTAGAGACAGACATGATTCCACCATTCATTGGGGCTCAGATGGGAGCAATTGTCCAGTATTTCGTAATTAGGGAATAGCTATGCCCCAAAAAACCAAGCACGGGGATGTTCACCTTGCGTAGTGACATGTAATGAGAAAGATATGGCAGCATGATCTGAAATATGGAGAGGATGAATCCTAGCCGTGTCCACTTGGGATATCAGTGCTTTGGAGATAAGAAAAAAAAAAATCTATTCTAGATTGTGAGTGATGGGGGGCTGAGAAAAAGATGAACTCTAAGTCGGTGGGGGAAGCAGCCTCCATATATCTACTAACACAAGATCTTTCATCAGAGCTGTAAGGGTATCAAGACTCTTGGGTGGACCACTCGTTCTAGGCGGCTCTATCTATCAAAGGATCAAGTACTTGGTTGAAATCGCCGCCAAGTATCAATGGAGTATTGGCAGAGGCCTATGCCAACTGCACAATACTTGCATAGTAAGCAGGGTTATCCACATTCGGAGCATAAATACAAATACACGTGAAGTCACTATCTCCAACCTTAAGGTGTACACGAGCCCATCTACCCTCCTTATCAGAGCTAGTATCCATTACAGTAGCTTGCAAAGACGTCTTAACCAAGAAGGCTACCCCACGGGAGAGTAGGCAGCCACCATGTAAGGCTGAGCAGTAAGTTTCAGTGTTTCAGCGGAGTTTAAATGCGTTTCCTGAAGAAACACTAAATCAGCATGCTCATGATTAAGATAGCTAAGGAGTTTCTTTCTTTTGATTGGACTATTGATGCCTTTTACGTTCAGCGATAAGAGCTTACATAAGGCCATTCAGAAGAGTTAAAAATTCTGAAAAAGAACATAACGCACATAATTTCACAATGTCCCTCATATTAACTGTATATGGCTGTACACATGACATGATAGAAAATAAACTAATGAAAAACAATGAAGCGCCCCATATAAAAAAAATAAGCACCGAAGTGCATTAGAGAAGAAGCAGAACCCCAGAAATTACTGGCGACCATATGTCTGCGGGGAGAAACCCCAGAGAAGGCCTAAATTGAAACATATAACCTATATAGCTGTGCATGTTCCGAATCCAACCGAGGTGCACATCATGGAGGGATAGGAGACCAAGAAAGTTATATATAGACAGAAAGAAAAGTCCAGGCAGTCTCTGTTCCAGGCTGTGATCACCGCGTCGGGCCATTCAAAATGGCGGGCAGATCAGGCGGATTACAGATCCAAGTTGTTGGATTAGCGCATCTGGTCTGCTTCTTTGGAATCTAAAAATGTTGCTAGTAGATCAGGATCTTCGAATGTTCTAGTTTGGCTATGGAGAGTCACTCTGAGCTTCGCTGGATACAATAGGCCAAAGCGAGCCTGTAGCTGTTGAAGTCTAGGGCGAAAAGCAAGGAGTCTCTTCCGACGGTCAACTGTGGGCTTTGCCAAGTCAGGGAAGAAGGAGACTTTATGACTTTCAAACTCCAGATGATGATTCGCCCGGGCAGCATTTAGAATTTGCTCAACTTGCTGATATCTCAGTAATCGAAAGATGATAGGCCGGGGGGTCGTCCCATTGAGCGCCATGTTGGTAGGAACACGATGTGCTCGGTCAATTTCCAGATCTCTGTGAAAAGTGATCTTCAGCAAGGAGGGAAGAGTTTTGACCAGGAATTCTCTTATATCTCCTGCTTCCGCCCCCTCCGGTACTCCAATGAGCCTGACATTGTTGCGACGGGCTCGATTATTGCTATCCTCTAACTCTTTTTGAAGATTCTGTATCTGACGCTCAGCCTTGTCCAGTTTCTCCAAGCGCACCGCGTGCGAGTCGAGGACCCCCGCCATGTTGTCCTGCCGTAGTGAAAGACCTTCAAGCCGGTCCTGAAGCATACCGAAGTCTTCTCGCATGGCTCGGAGCGCTTCTCCGTTGGACTGTACCAGTTCCTTCACACCGCGTATTTCCTCCAAGATCTCCCGTTGCATTTCTGGGTTTTCCCGAAATGGAACTATCTTTTGTGGGGAAGACAACTCTGTTTTGGAGCGTTTTCCGTGTGAAGAAGAGGGAGACCCGAAGTCTAAGCGCGCTGGTTTGTGGGCCGCCATCCCCCCCGAGGTACCCCGGTAAGTTCGGAGCAAAATATTAAGTTTATGTAGGTATTAAGTCAGGATTCTGAGTAGGCCTCTCGGGAGCTTCAGCGCAAAGCGTCTAACCCGCTGGACATCAGGCTCCGCCCCCCCCTACAAAACTGATTTTATTTTCAGACTGTTTGTTGCTCGAGCAGCTACGACCCTTCTAAAGTTTCCTTTGATATTTAAAGACTATGAAGATCACCACAAAAGGTGCAAACAATACCAACTGTAACAAAAATTACTTAAAGGAAACGATAAACTTAGCGTTTTCTTCAATGTCCATTCATCTATGACTTGAGAAGTACCAACTCAGGATGAGTTTGCTTTCTAACTACTAGGATCTGGAGAGCCAGTACAGTTGGTACTTCTTAATTCAAGGAGAAATGGACATTGAAGAGAAAGCTGACCTTTTGTTGTATGTGACAAATACCCCCACGGCATCAGAAGAGAGAGAAAAACAGAAAGTCACTTTTAGAAGGGCAAAGTGGCACACAGAATGGAACATTCGCTCCAGTGGAATGTAAGAGGAAGGCAGCATCAATACTGGAGGGAAAAACCCACAGCAAATTACTACTACTACTACTACTGAGCATTTATATAGCGCTACAAGTCGTATGCAGCGCTGGACAAACAAGTAAGAGACAGTCCCTGCTCATCAGAGCTTACAATCTAGTCAAGACAAACACAGAAGGTGTAGGCAGGGATAAAGCAAGGGAAGGAGAAGATCAGGAGAGTCAAGATCCAAAAGCAGCAGCGAAGAGGCGAGTTTTCAGCCTGGATTTGAAGAGGGTAAGGGAAGGTGCCTGGTGTACAGACACAGGTAGATTGTTCTAGGCGTACGGTGCAGCAAGGTGAAAGGAGCGAAGTCTGGAGTTAGCAGTGGGAGAGAAGGGCACAGATAGGAGCAGTTTGCCAGAAGAGCGGAGTTCCTGAGGGGGGTTGTAAGGAGAAATAAGAGAAGATAGGTACTGAGGAGCCGCAGAGTGAATGCATTTATAGGTCAGGAGGAGAAGTTTGAACTGGATGCAGAAAAGGATAGGGAGCCAATGAAATAACTTGAGAAGAGGAGTAATATGGGCATGACGAAGCTGGCGGAAGACTAGTTACGCAGCAGAGTGTTGAACAGATTGAAGGGGAGAGAGATGATTCAAAGGGAGACCAGCAAGGAGTAGATTACAGTAGTCAAGACGGGAGGTAATTAAGGCGTGGATAAGCATTTTAGTAGTGTGTTCAGAAAGGGGCGGATTTTGCTAATGTTGTAGAGAAAGAAATGACAGGTCTTAGCTACGAGCTGCATGTGTGTGGAGAAAGAGAGGAGTCAAAGACAACCCCCAGATTGCGGGCCGAGGAAACAGGAAGGAGTACAGAGTTATCCACAGAGATTGAGAAGGGAGGAAGAGGAGGGGAGATTTTAGGGGGAAAGATAGGAAGTTCAGTCTTGGCCATGTTCAATTTCAAGCGGCAGCGAGACATCCAGACAGCAATGTCAGAAAGGCAGGCAGAGATCCGGGTCTGGACTGCTGTGGAGATTTCAGGCGTAGAGAAGTAGATCTGGGAGTCATCGGCATACAGATGGTACTGGAAGCCATGGGAAGAGATAAGCGCACCAAGGGACTGGGTATAGAGAGAGAAAAGGAGCGAACCCAAGACAGATCCTTGGGGGACACCAACTGGGAGCAGGGTAGCAGAGGAGGAGCCACCAGAACACACACAGAAGGAGCGATGGGAGAGATAGGAGGAGAATCAGGATAGTACAGAGCCCTTAAAACCAAGCGAGGACAGGGTATCGAGGAGAAGGTTGTGGTCCACAGTGTCAAAAGCAGCAGAGGGGTCAAGAAAGATGAGGACAGAGTAAAGGCCCTTGGATTTTGCCAGGAAACAAGTCAATGGAGACTTTGGCAAGAGCTGTTTCAGTAGAGTGTAGAGCAGGGGTCTCAAACACGCGGCCCGCGAGACAACTTTGTGCGGCCCGCGACGGAGGAAAACAAAAAAAACCCCAAAACCCTGGCTTCTGCTGATGCCGTTGCCGCCGTGGCAGCGGCAGAATCAATTGTCAAATTCAAAAAAAAACCTGACTTCTGCTGCTCAAGCAGCTGTCCTGCGGCCCCTTCCCCTCTGCCCGGAGATCCGACTCTGCTCTATCAGCGGCGTGCTTTTCAAGCTGCGACGAGAGTATTTCCCTCTCGCGCGGTTTAAGCCTATTCACTTTTCAAGCCGCGCGAGAGGGGAATACTCTCTTCGCGGCTTGAAAAGCACGCCGCTGATAGAGCAGAGTCGGATCTCTGGGCAGAGGGGAAGGGGCCGCAGGACAGCTGATTTTGCTGCTTGAGCAGCAGAAGTCAGTGTTTTTTTAATTTGACAATTGATTCTGCCGCTGCCACGGCGGCAACGGCAGCAGCAGAAGCCAGGGTTTTGGGGTTTTTTTTGTTTCCCTCCTTCGCTGGCCGGTAATGAGCTATGGAGGGGCTGACTGAAATGGGGTAATGGGGGATAGGACTGGAAGTGGGCTATTGGCAGGGGGGGGTTATGACTGGTAATGGGCTGGGGGGGTTATAACTGGTAATGGGCTATGGTGGGGGCTACGACTGGAAATGGGCAGATGGGGGTTAGGACTGGAAGTGGGCTATTGGCAGGGGGGGGTTATGCCTGGTAATGGGCTGGGGGGGATATACCTGGTACTGGGCTATGGTGGGGGCTAGGACTGGAAATGGGCAGATGGGGGTTAGAACTGGAAGTGGGCTATTGGCAGGGGGGGGGTTATGACTGGTAATGGGCTATGGTGGGGGCTAGGACTGGAAATGGGCAGATGGGGGTAAGGAATGGAGTAGGGCAGAATGGGGGGTAAGGACTAGTAATGGCCTATGAGGGGAGGTAAGACTGAAAATGGGGTGATGGGGGGGTAAGACTGGAAGTGCGCTATGGGGAGGTTAGGACTGGTAATGGGCTATGGGGGGTCTAGGACTGGTAATGGGCTGGGGGTGTTGCTAGGACTGGAAATGGGCTGAGTGGAAGGGGGGCTTGAACTGCAAATGGCTGATGGGGAGGGGGGCTTGGAATGGAAATGGGCTGTGAGGGGAGGGAGCTAGGATTGGAAATGGGCTGATGGGGGCTAGGATTGGAAATGGGCTGATGGTGAGGCTAGGATAGGACTGGAAATGGACTGATGCAGGGACTAGAAAGGAGCAGATGCTGGGTGGGGCTGGAACTAGAAGGGAGCTGATGTTGGGGGAGGATTAGAATGGGATGGAGCTGGGAAAGTGAAATGGAGAGGGGAAAAACATTTTGTCTGGCAGAGAAGACAAATCTACAATTGGCCAGGTATTGGGAGAGTAAGTGGGGATTGAGGATGGAGGGGTAAAATTTGAGTGGATGAAATAGGAATGAGGAAAGAGCAAAAGGAGAAAGATTAGTATGTTAAAGCAGATGTAGAGAGAGAGAATGGAAAAAAAACTAGAAGAGAGAAGAAAGGACAAATGGACAGCAGACGATGGAGATAGCAGAAGACACGAAGAAACCAGAAGTGGCTGGAGCAATTGCAACTGAAAAAAAATGCACAAAAGGTAGAAAAATATCTCTTTATTTTGAATTTATTAACTGGCATATGTCAGCTCTGGGAAATGTGCATCATTAATGTCTGTGCTTTAGTACAAGAAATTAATTTATAGTTTTATTTCTACAGTGCTGAGGTATTCTGTGTAATTCCTATTTGACATTGCTACTTGTTCTCTTTTCCCAGTAGGTCATGTATTGTTCTCTGAAATGTATTGATTTAATATTTGCAGTGTTGCCTTTTGATAGGTAGGGTCTGGTGCTTTGTGAGTCCTGGTAGTGCTGTTATGATACGGGGGGTTTGCTATGGGTTCCAAATGGGCAGTGTTAGTAGTAGTTCCTAATGTGCCTGGCGGTTGGCACTGGATTATAGTAATATAGAAATTTTCTAGTCTTTCTTTATCCATGCACTCATTATGCAACATTATGCAAATATTTATGCAAATGAGGCCCCGTGTCTTATGCGGCCCCCGGGTTACTTTACAAGTCCTCATTCGGCCCTCAAAGCAATTTGAGTTTGAGACCCCTGGTGTAGAGGATGAAAGCCAGACTGTAAGAGATCCATGAGGGCATGAGAGGAGAGGAAGTCAAGGCACCAGCGGTGAACCGCACGTTCAAGTAGTTTAGAAATGAAGGGAAGGAGAGAGATGGGTCAATAATTAGAAGGACAGGTGGGATTGAGTAAGGGTTTCTTGAGGAGAGGTGTGACCACAGCATGTTTGAAGTCTGCAGGGACTGTTGCAGTGGAGAGTGATAGGTTGAGAATATGAGAGATAGAAGGGACAACAGTGGTGAAGATGGGGCTTAGGAGATGAGCGGGGATAGGATCAGAGGAGCAGGTGGCGAGTTTGGAGGAAGAAAGAAGGTGTGCAGTTTCCTCTTCAGAGATCACTGGAAAGGAGGAGAGGGTAGCAGTGGTGGGGGGGGGGGGAGAGTTGGGAGTGAAGAGGGGGAGGAGGGGAAGTGGTTGATTTTGTGGGGAATTGGAGGGTGATCTTGTGGATTTTGTCATGGAAATAGTCAGCCAGAGTTTGGGCAGAAAGGGAGGGAGGGATCGGAGGCGGGGGCACTTTTAGGAGAGAGTTGAGAGTAGTAAAGAGACGGCGAGGATCAGAGGCAAGAGTTAGTCAGATGGACATAGTAGTCTTGTCTGGCAAGGGCTATGGCTGATTGGAAAGAGACAAGCATAAATTTGAAGTGTAAGAAGCCGGCAGGGGTGCGGAATTTGAGCCAAGCACGCTAAGCATAACAGGCACAGGTACGTAGCTAGCAGGTGGTGAGTGAAAGCCAGGGCTGGGGTGCAGAACGTCTTACAGGACGTGGGATGGGCGGAGCGAGAGTATCCAGAGCCGAGGAGAGTGCAGCATTATAAGAAGTTACTGCCTCGTCAACAGACTTGGATGACAAACACAGTGGATCCCCTTTATAACAGGATAAAATCAAAATAAACATAACTATCTCTTTTTTCTAAACAAATAGGAGTGACCTACAGAGAGTGGTGGGTACACCCCTAAACAAAGGCATGGGGAGGGGTGACCTGCACGGAATGGCAGGTGTACCTACTCTTCCCGCCTTGCTGGGCAGACTAGATGGACCATACTGGTCTTTATGTGCTCTCATATACTATGTGGACCACAAGGCACGGAGGGAAAAAACGGCAGCAATAGTGATGTAGCAGGAGTAGCATCAATATTGCAGCGGCAGCAACTGTCAGAGGTAAAGGAGCTAAAGGCACCCACTGGAAAACAGATAGCAGGCCACAAAGTGTTTGTGTAGGCAGGAGCTACGCCGGCAGCAGCACTAGCTACAGTACAGCGGAGCTAGGGATCATGAGAGGTGGTCCAACCGCAACAAGGCAGACAGACAGGAGCAGCACAGCACAGACACAGGCATCAGGTTTGGCATTTGGGACTAAAGGTATCCACAGGTGATGGGCAGCAACCTGTAAAGACTGCAGTTCAAACTGTGAAGAACACAGCAACACTGAAGGCATAATGTGGGGTGCAACTGTGCTTTAATGGAATTCTACATGCATTGCTCCTTCCAGTCACAGGAAATTTGAGGGAAACCAAGCAAGGGAGATTTGTCTTTAGAAAATTAGCTTTTCCATTAACTCTGGTTCTAGCCGTGAAAGGTGGGGACCCACTGAATCATCTGCTATGGAGAATATACTTTTACTGGGCATGCTGGGCAGCCTTGGCTAGGTCAGGCCAGACTTCCAACATGTGCCCAGTATGCCAAGGGATCTGCTGCCATGACTTCAATAAACTCTCTAAGGCAGTGTCTCATTGAAATTCGTGTGGGAGTCCGACTTGTGGCAGGATGGTCTTTTCTGTTTGGCACTGTAGCTAGGGCTTCTGTCACCAAATATTTCCCTAAGCTGGGACAGATGGGGAAGTGGTAGTTGAGAGGATCCTTGCCAAATATCCACCATCACTCTGCCTCTGGCGTGCTTTTTCCTCCACCCCAGCCACCATCTTCTCCTTCCAGTAAGTCAGTGTGTTGCACTGCAGAGCAATAGCTCCTTTCACCCTTGAGTGATAACACTAGCTAATATCTAAGCATTCTCCATCATGGAAGATTTCAACTTTTTTTTCCACTTCAACATGCAAGAAGTCCAACCAGTGCAAAAACTGCGTAATCAAATTATGAAATGCATTGCTGGAAGATGTAGTAAAAGCTGTTAGTGTAGCTGGGTTTAAAAGATGTTGACAGGTTCCCGGAGGAAAGTCTATAAACCATTATTAAATGTGGATTGGGGGAATCCACTGCTTACCCCTAGGATAAGCAGCATGGAATCTGTGTACCTGACACAGATTGGCCAAATTTGGCAACAGGATACTGGGCTTTATGGTCTTTGGTCTGATCTAGTATGGCATCTCTTATGTTCTTGTTATGTTATTGGCCAGATTCACAGTGCACATGTACTGGGCACCAGTATGAACTGCAATCTGCAGCCCTGGCCATAGATTAATCACAGAGACTGGTTCAGATGAGAAGAGGATTAAAAATAGTGTGGGGGAGGGGAGGAAAGAAGGGGGAAGCCCTGGCAAACACAAGGCCCTTGGATTTTGCCTTGAAGGACTAGAAAAAGGCTGCACACTGGGCCAAGGGTTTTAACATGGTATCCCACAATGACGCCTAAATCTTTTTCCTGGGTGGTGGTTCCTAATGTGGAACCTTGCATCGTGTAACCATAGTTTGGGTTGTTCTTCCCTAGGTGCATAACCTTGCACTTGTCCACATTAAATTTCATCTGCCATTTTGATGCCCAGTCTTCCAATTTATCAAGATCCTCTTGCAGTTTTCCACAATCCTCTTGGGTTTTAACAACTTTAAATAGTTTTGTGTCATCTGCAAATTTGATAACATCACTCATTATCCCACTTTCCAGATCATTTATGAATATGTCAAAAAGCAGCGGACCCAGCACAGATCCCTGGGGTACACCACTATTCACCTTTCTCCATTGGGAAAATTGGCCATTTAGCCCTACCCTCTGCTTTCTATCTTTTAACCAGTTTCTGATCCACAATAGTACACTGCCTCCTATCCCATGACTCTTTAGTTTTGCCAAAAGTCTCTGATGAGGGACCTTGTTAAAGGCTTTCTGAAAGTCCAGATACACAATATCAACCGACTCACCTTTGTCCACCTGATTATTCACTCCTTCAAAAAAACATAACAGATTAGTAAGACAAGATCTTCCTTGTCTAAAGCCATGTTGGCTGTCTCCCATTAGGTCATGACTATCTACATGCTGAGTAATTTTATTCTTTATGATGGTTTCTACCATTTTTCCCGGTACTGATGTCAGGCTCACCGGTCTGTAGTTTCCCGGATCACCCCTGGAACCCTTTTTAAAAATTGGTGTTACATTGGCGATCCTCCAATCTTCAGGTATTAGAGATGATTTTAATGATAGTTCACAGATTACTAATAGCAGGTCTGCAATCTCATATTTCAGTTCTTTCAACACCCTTGGATGTATACCATCCGGCCCAGGTGATTTGCCACTCTTCAGTTTATCTAATAGTTGTAATACATCTTCCCGATGTATCGATATTTCCTTCAATTCTTCGGCACCTTTAAATACCACTTCAGTCATGGGTAACATCCCTACATCTTCCTCAGTAAAGACTGAAGCAAAGAATTCATTCAGTCTCTCCGCTATCGCCTTGTCGCCTCTTAGTGCTCCTTTAACCCCTTTATCATCTAATGGACCAACTGACTCTCTCACAGGTTTTTTGCTACGAATGTACTTGAAAAGGTCTTTACTTTGCGTTTTTGCTTCCGCAGCAAGCTTCTTCTCAAATTCTCCCTTTGCCTGCCTTATCAATGCCTTGCATTTGACTTGCCAGTGCTTGTGTTTCCAGGTTTCGTCGTTTGGCTCTTTTTTCCATTTCCTGAAAGATGCTTTTTTGGCAACAGCCTCTCTGACCTCACCTTTAAACCATGCTGGCAGTTTTTTGGACTTCCTTCCACTTTTCTTAAAGCGTGGAATACAGTTGGTCTGGGCTTCCAAGATAGTATTTTTCAACAACAGCCAAGCCTGATGTACGTCTTTAACCTTTGCAACTGCTCCTTTTAGTTTTTTCTTAACTGTTTTCCTCATTTTATCATAGTCTCCCTTTCGAAAGTTAAAAGGTAGTACTGTGGATTTCCTTACTATCCCTCCTCCACTACTTAAATCAAAGGCGATCATGCTATGATCACTATTGCCAAGTGGCCCCAACAACCTTATCTCTTGCACTAGATCTGGTGTTCCAGTAAGGACTAGGTCTAATATGGCTTCCCCTCTGGTCGGTTCATGAACCAGCTGCTCCAAGAAGCAGTCATTTATTTCATCTAGGAACTTTATCTCCCTAGCATGTCCTGACGTGACACTGACCCAGTCGATACCGGGGTAGTTGAAATCACCCATTATTATTACTGTGCTGTAACCTTTATTAGCTTCCTTTATTTCTTCGAGCATTTCATCATCCATTTGGTCATTCTGGCCAGGCGCTCGATAGTACACCCCCACTGCCATTGCCTTCCCCCTTTTACATGGAATTTCAATCCATATAGATTCTACAGCAGATTTTGCTTCCTGCAAAACTTTAATCCTTTCTGACTCAATGCCCTCTCTAACAGAGAGCAACCCCTCCACCAATTTGATCAGCTCTATCATTTCGATATAGTTTGTACCCAGGTATCACAGTGTCCCACTGGTTGTCCTCCTTCCACCATGTCTCTGATATTCCAATCGTATCTAACTTTTCATTTAATGCTATATATTCTAACTCTCCCATCTTATTTTTTAGACTTCTAGCATTTGCATACAAACATTTTAGAGAATGTATTTTATTCATATTAATTTGGCTATTGTTAGACATGGGTAATTTGGGATCTTTAAGCTGTCTGCTCCATACTTGAGGGCATTTGGGCTACTTTACTCTTTTGTGGAACCTCTCTGCTTTTGGTAGTATCCTTCAAAGATACATTCTTCCGAACCATCCGCTCTTGGGCGACTGTCGGTTTTCCCCTAATATTTAGTTTAAAAGCTGCTCTCTCTCCTTTTTAAAGGTTAATGCCAGCAGCCTGGTTCCATCCCGGTTAAGGTGAAGCCCATCCCTTCGGAAGAGCCCCTCCATTCCCCAGAATGTTCCCCAGTTCCTAACAAATCCAAAACCCTCATCTCTGCACCATTGTCTCATCCACGCATTGAGACTCCGGAGCTCTGCCTGCCTTTTGGGTCCTGCGCGTGGAACAAGAAGCATTTCGGAGAATGCTACACTGGAAGTTCTGGATTTCAACTTCCTACCTAAAAGCCTAAATTTAGCCTCCAGAACCTCCCTACCACATTTTCCTATGTCATTGGTACCGACATGTACCAAGACAGCAGACTCCTCCCCAGCACTATCTAAGACCTTATCTAGGTGGAGCATGAGGTCCGCTACCTTCGCACCAGGCAGGCATGTTACCAGGCGATCCTCACGTCCACCAGCCACCCAGCTATCTACATGCCTAATGATCGAATCACCAACTATAACGGCTGTCCTAATCCTTCCCTCATGGGCACATGGCCCTGGAGAAACGTCCTCGGTGTGAGAGAGTTTTACATCACCTGGAGGACAGGTCCTAGTTACAGGATCACTTCCTGCCACACCAAGGTGATGCTCTCCTGTCACGTGACACCTCTCCTCCATGGCAACAGGGATGCTGCCAGACTGGAGGTGGGACTTCAGGACTATATCCCTGTAGGTCTCATCTATGTACCTCTCTGTCTGTCTTATGCTTTCCAAGTCTGCTACTTTAGCCTCTAGAGAACGGACTCGTTCCCTGAGAGCAAAGAGCTCCTTGCACCTAGTGTACACGTAAGACCTCTCAACAACTGGGAGAAAATTATACATTTGACACTCAATGCAAAAGACTGGAAAGCCCCCATCCCGCTGCTGGACTGCTGTCTGCATCTTAGTTTTAAGTTTGTGTTTAGATCTAAGTTCTTTACTTACTAAGGGTTGCTATGGATATTTATACTTATAAAACTGTATCTAATACGTGTAATATACTTTGTTCACCTGAAGCTTAACTAATCTCAGGTCCTTAGTGTATGACTGATTTAGGTAATGAGCTTCACCTGAGAGCACCTCCTGTCTTTTAAGGTGTGTAAGTACCTATAAAGCTACAATTATCCCGGGGGGGAGGGAGGGATGGAAATAACACTTATTAAAAGAGGGCTGCTACACAGTACCCTGTCTTGTGCTGCTGAGGTAAGCTATATTCTGATTTGATTTAAATTATAGCTCTTAGCTGCTGCTAGGCTCTAACTTCTTATGAAATTTAAACTACAAGCTCTCTGCTGGGTTCCAAATGTAACCAGAAAGCTCTCTTCTGTGTTTTAAATTTAAACTTAAACTGCTGCTACTAGGCCCCGACTGATTTAACAAAAAATAGTGGGTTCACAGATTAATTAGCTTTAATACAAAGAATTCCTTTTAGAAAATTACCAGAAGTATATACTCACAGTTGCAGATCTCTCTCCAGAAGGACTAGAAAAAGGGACTGTTACTTCTGTTACACGATGCAAGGTTCCACATTAGGAACCACCACCCAGGAAAAAGATTTAGGCTTCATTGTGGATACCATGTTAAAACCCTCGGCCCAGTGTGCAGCGGCGGCCAAGAAAGCAAATAGAATGCTAGGTATGATAAGGAAAGGAATGGAAAATAAAACAAAAGATATTATAATGCCTCTGTATCGTTCCATGGTGAGACCGCACCTTGAATATTGTGTGCAGTTCTGGTCGCCGTATCTTAAAAAGGATATAGCGATTTTAGAAAAGGTTCAGAGAAGAGCCACCAAAATGGTAAAGGGATGGAAGGATACTCCTATGAAGAAAGGCTTAAAAGGTTAGGGCTCTTTAACCTGGAAAAGAGACGGCTGAGGGGAGATATGATAGAAGTCTATAAATTAATGAACGGAGTGGAAAGGGTAAACGTAGATTGATTGTTTACCTTATCAGAATATAAAAAGACTAGGGGACATGCAATGAAGCTACAGGGTAAACTATTTAAGACTAATAAAAGAAAATATTTTTTCACTCAATGTGTAATCAAACTCTGGAATTTGTTACCGGAGGATGTAGTAAAGGCTGTTAGTGTAGCTGGGTTTAAAAAAGGTTTGGACAAGTTCCTGGAGGAAAGGTCCATAAACCATTATTAAGAAGGGACCCAGGATATCAATGCTTGAACCAATACAAGCATTGTGGAACCTGTGTCCCTTGGGGAAACTGCTAGGTACATATGACCTAGATTGGCCACTGTTGGAAACAGAATACTGGGCTTGATGGACCTTGGTCTGACCCAGTATGGCATATCTTATGTTCTTATGTTCTTAAGGCCTCATTGTGCTGTATTGTTCAATAGAAGCAGTCTCAAACAATGACTGCACAAAGCATTGTTTGGACTTGCGCATTCACAGATTGATGTAAAAAGGTTGTGTGGTTCTCCTCAGGTTTGTCGCCCTGCTTGCCATCTCTTCTGACAGCTCTGGCTGGCAATACATATGCTTTGCTCTTCAAGCGTATCATAAATTAGATTCAGGTAAACAAGTTGAGGATTATAACAGGTATGGGAGACATACTGACAGGACCCAAGAGGATAACTTGTCAGGGATCCTGGACAACCATGATTCTACAGCCATGGAAAGAGGCAAAAATAGAGGTCTTCCTGCAGAATTCCCATATCCTTGCAGGATTGCTGGAGAATGGGGAGTGGCAGGAGTGTTGGCATCTCAGTCAACAGTGGCATCAGCAGCAATTAATTTCTTGTTTCCCCCTCCTCCCCGCACTGATCAGTCTTGTAAGGACGACAACGGCAGCAGGCTGTATTCCTCCCCCTCTGCTTCCAGGCCTGACTGTCATACTTTGACTTGGATAGCCCTATAGTGCCCTGAACAATTCATAGTGTGACACGCTGCTCAAGGGCACTGCAAACCTTGCTCTGTGATGTCCAGTGTGATGGTATGATAGTGTAGAGGAATGGCAGGTTTTGGCTGTCATGGTCACCACTCCAAAACACAGGTCATGGGAAATTCAGTATGTTGACCTATTACACTATTCATAACAGTTGCTGTAATGAATTCTCATGGGCAATTTTAACCAGCTCCATTTCCTATCAAAAGCTGAATAATTGACCTCCCAAGCCAAAATAAGCAATATAAAAATAAAGTCAAAGGATAAGCAAAAAGCCCCTGTCCTACCGTTGAAAACAGATGGCAGGAATCCTGAGAGAGGTGTATGCATATAACATCTAAAATGAAAGAAAATGTGGAGGACTCTGCCACTTATGCTGAAAGTAGAATGATCAGGTAAAGAGGATTTGATGCATTCATATGTCAATAGGAACCACAGATGATCTTTGGTGATATAGTTGTAGGAGTTAACCAAATAAAAAATAGCAGGAGTTTCAGAAACAAGATCAATTCAGGTCAAGCAATACGTAAAAGCAGGAGGACTTAGGTACAGTGCTATTAATATCTAGATGCTTGGGTGGAAAAATCTGGTGTGCCAGAATTCCTAAAATTCAACATTTGGTGCTAGCCAGGGGGGTCAAGAGAGGCAGCTGCAGCCTGGAGTTATCCTCTGCTGCAGTTCTGCAAAAAGCAGAGGTTGAAGGGAGGGGAAAAGAAAGAAAGAGTAGGGAAGGGCTGGAGAAGAGACTGGAAGCAGAGAAGGAAATAAGGAACAAAGAAAACCAAAAAGAGCAAAAATGAATCAGCAATGAAAAAAAGTTATGAGGAAATTTTCCTAGCTCCTGAAAGCTTTTGGATAGTCACCAAGTTTTCTAAATTATTTTTCAACCTATGTATGCTAACAAACTCACCCTGTTTCTATGAATGTGTACTTAAGGCACCTCCTGTATCCCAATCCATTGCTGAGAAGTGTTTGGAAAGAGGAAGGGCAGAGTTTTTGTTGAAGATTAATTTTAGAAGATAAAAATTTAAAAATGCTATAAAAAAGGTTTATACAACACACACTATAAGAACAGCCAAAATATGGTGCATGCTAAATTTCTTTAATCCTTTGATCAGTGTGAAGCTGGAGATTCGTTCATTGGCCTGGGGAAGGAACAGACTGTAAACATACAAGACCAGAGACGTGAGTGCAGAGCAAAGGAATTCCCTTTCAGCAGGGCTGGCCCGTCCACTAAGTGGCAGACCTCTGAGCAGTACAGCACCCGTAGCAAATCATGTGCTTCGGCACACATGGCCTGCTGTCCCCTTATGCTGAGCCGTGCTGCCACCACCCACTGCCACTGATAATGGTGACAGGGTCGGTTCAGCAGCAGTGGCCTACAGCAAGCCATGTGCTTCGGCACACATGTTAGAGGGGGGTCAGAAGCAGGAGGGAGGCTGCTGAGCCGAGCCAAGCTGCCTCCCTGTACCCGCCACCAGAAATCTGCATCAGAAGCCATGTGGCTCAGTGGGGGGGGGGGCAAGAGCAGTGCAGCACGGCCAGAGCATCTGCCTGGGGTGACCGAAACCCTTGGCCCAACCCTGCCTTCCGAAGGGATGAGAGCATAGCAATAAGTGGGAGAGGGCAGGGATCCTTTCTTTCAACCTTTGAGAACACAGGAAATACAAGCTCAGGATTTTCTTCCCTATAGCATATCTAGAGAATGAAGGCAAAATCTTACAAATACCACTTTCTGCGGGATTCCAAATGTTTCATGTTGAATAAATAAGAACATGGTTGCAAGAAAATATTTGTAAAACATGGAGAAATTTTCTTTCCTTGAATCCTGCTAGACAAATCTAGACGAGTGGGTTATGCTTGGTATATCTACTGGTGCAGCACAGAGAGGCTAGTACGACACTTCTCAAGCAGTAAGCAAGACTGAAAAACTCACAAAAAGAAACTATGAACGTTACTAACCAATTGATAATCAGATCAAACATTTGGAGAAGTATTTGGCAGTCTTACTATAATTAGCTCTGCAGACACTGATCCTGACAATGCAACAAGTGGCATGAGGGCACTTAGACCTGTAGGAGAAGTCTTCCAGGGTGGGTCCTGGATTAGTCTAGCAAGATTCAGGGAAGGAAAATTATTAGGTATGTACATTTTTCCTTCCTTATCACCAGCTAGACCAGTCCAAACAAGTGGGACATACCCAAGCAGTGAGGACCCAGGTTGGGAGGAAGATGACACTGTGGTCATAATTGCTCTGTCAAAGACATCATCTGCACTGACTCACCATGCAACCAGTAGTGCTTCGCAAAGATGCTCAGAGATGAGCCTTACAGATGCCCTATGGATGCACCAAGGCAGGCTCTGCCCAGTAGGAGGCTTGTGTCTAGCAAGTTGAGTTCTGACCCTCTGGCATTTGCTTCCTAACCAGAAGATATGATGAACCTATAGCCTCTTTAATCGACTGGGCAAATGAGGAATTGGCTGCCACCTATCCTTTCGGTAGACCACTGAAGAGGATAACTCTCCTCACATCCAGCAGACACATAAAGGGGTCTTAAGATGAAAAGGGGACAGCACCTCTGGGAGAAGAGACTGCACAGTTCTCAAGGACATTGAAGCCATCAAGATAACTAAAACGGGCTCCCAGAGGACAAGGCCTGCAGTTCTGACATCCAACCGGTCGACAATAATTAGCAGAAAATTCACATTATGCCTCAAGCGAGAGAAGCCTTACAAATGGGCTCAAAGGGATCTGCTTTACACCCTTAAGGGAACATCAGTGTGTATGGCCAAGGACACACCTTGAATACACCAATAGCATGCTAGCATCTAAAACTTGAGAAAGTTCAGAGTTAAACCAAAGTCCAAACCAGACTAAGAAAAGACAACCCAGCAATTAAGTTCACATTCCTGGCCTCTAGAACTCAAGAGGAACACCATCTCTTGAAAACTTTCCACACCCTCATATAAACTGAGGAAGTAGAGAAGGGTATCCACTACCATACCCAAATAGCCTCTCTTAGCTATCATATCTCAAGGGTCAGGCAATAAATGAGAAGGGACAGGGTCCTCCATCAGCAAGGGGCCTTGTCGAAGAAGGCCCTGCTCTTGAGATAATTAGAACAAGGACCACATCAACAGGCTCAGGAGATACCCCCCTACGTTTGGACTGTGTGGCCAATCTGGGGATATCAGAATCAAGCCTAGATGAGACCAAATCCTACACAGAAGACTGCAGAGGAAGGGCCATGGAGGGGCCATACTTGAAACTGTGTATCCAAGCTCATTGCACATGGGTCCTTCCTTCACCTAAAAAAAGTTCTCTACAGTGCCATTCTCACAAGTGCCCATAAGGTTGAATACTGGGAAGTACCACTCTTGCACTATGAGGTGGAATATGTGAGGGACTCATCTCCCACTCACCAAAATCCACTGTGTTTTTATTCAAGATGTCTGCTTGCATATTCTAGACCCTTGCTATATGGGCTGTTGACACAGTAATCCTGTTCTTCCGCCTAACTGCACAGTTCTGCCACCTTACGAGCCACTCTGGTGCTGCAAGTTCCACCCTACTTGTTGATGTATGCCACCACTGTGGAATTGCCCAAAAATACATGGACCACTCTGCCCACTAAAAGGAGCTGAAACATCTCTAGAGCAAGGCAGATTGCCCTAGCCTCCAACTGGTTAATTGGCCAGGTGGTCTCCTGTGGGGACCAATAACCCTGGATCATCTGACCTAGACAGTGAGCTTCCCAGCCATTGAAGCTGGCATCCGTGGCAACCACCACCCAACCTGGTGCTTTCAGAGGCATCCTGACCATCAGCAATCAGCACACCAACTGTTCCTTGATCTCCAGAAGAAGAGGAAGAATCTGATCTAACAGTTGAGAGCAGGGGGACCAGAGAAACAGCAGATGCCTTGGCAGAAGGTGCATGTGCACTGTGTCTCAAGGGACCAGCCTAGCATTGACGCCATGAACCCTAGGGGTTGGAGGCAGTCCTTGGCCCAGGGAGCTGGAAGAGCACAAAATTCCCTGAATTGATTCTGCAGCTTCAGAGACCTCTCTGGCATGAGGAAAACTCAACCCAGGAGGATCTTGAACCAGGCTCCAAGATATTCCAAGTTCTGGGATCCCAAACCTCAGTCATTTGAACCATTGAATCACCAAATCAACAGGGCTATGTCCTCTCCTCCTTCAAGGAGTCTGACTGAATCATCTGGTCATCCAAGTAAAGGTGAACCCTGATGCCTTGTTTGCACAGGAATGCTGCTGCTACCACCACCATCATGACCTGCCCAAAATTGGAAATGGTGACCCAGGACACAGAAGAATCATGGCAACAATCACTGTTTGCTTCCACCCCTCCAATGCCCAATGCCAACTTCCTGCTGCAAACAGGAAGTTGGCATCGGGCGTTGAAGATGGGGTAGACGTAAACAGCCCTGCAGCGCCAAAGTTTAAAGGTAAGTGTCATGGAGCTGTTTGCAGCCACAGCCACTTGTTCCAGGGAGGGCCGGCGGCAGCAGCAATGGGCGCTGGAGGGGGAGGGAAGGTGCAAGAAATGAGGTTCTCCTAGGGAGCCTCATTTCCTTACATCGTCCCTGCACCTGAGGTGTCACTATCACACACAGGGCAAAAACAGCCTGCCATGAAGTTGACCTGACCGGAGTTACAAGAGGCACAGCATCGGGCACCCATCCTGGCAGAGCTCCATGTGGGATAAGGGAGGGAGGGCAAAGAAAAAAAGCCTGCTCAAGAAAAAAGAAGGCCCCAGCGAAAAGGGTATACCTACCACCTGCTGAAACCTGAGAAGGGAAGACCCGTCACCTAAGAGGAAAATATTTATATATATTTTTAATTACATTGGCACTCTAAACTGCCTTAATAAAGCAAACACAACTAATAGGACTGAATAGAGACTTTAAAAAAAAAAAGAAAAGAAAAAAGCTCAGCCAAGCAAATATTGATGTCAGCAAGAGGGAACGGGGGGGGGGGGGGGGGCCGAGGCCTGAACTTACCACTTCCCTCAAGGAGCTAGGGATGCTAACTGGCTCCAGATGCTCCCTACAACCTTGATCCAGTCCTGGGTTCACCCAGGGCTGGCCCATCCACTAGGCAAGCTAGGCGGGCAGTTTTGTGCCATTACTTTGTTGCCCCTGGCAGGCCATGTGGTTAGGCACATGACCTGCGGCTTCTGATCCCCTTCTGATGCAATTTACAGTTGCAGGGGGATCAGAAGCAGCAGGCCATGTCTGCTGAAGCACATGGCCTGCCCCGTGCAACAAAGCAGTGGCACAAAGCCATTACTTATAAAATACTGCCACTGCCACTGCCCGCCTACCCCTCCCCCTCCCCAAGAAGGAATCTGTGGCAGCGGAGGGCAGTGACGTGGGTCTGCTCAGCTTGGTGTGCAAGGGGGGGGGGGGTGGCTAGGGGTGGCCAGGTTTCTGCCTTGGGTGGCAGAAGCCCTTGGGCCGGTCTTGGGTTTACGCCACTGCATGCAGGACTTGCAGTCTTGCTCTTCTTATGGCGTGTAATAAAGAAATCAGAGCTACATTATGTGTCCTTGCATGCAATAGCATAAACCCCAGGACTAGCTCAAGCCTGTCGGGTACATCTGAAGTTAGTTGGCAACCCTACAAGGGGCCCCATGGGGCACTCCTGTCCACTTTCCATCCTACCACACACTAGGAACCCAAGGGTAGCAATGTTCGGCATGGTGCCCACAGCTTGCCCTAGGAGACAGGGGCATACCCAAGTTCCAAGCAACATTGGGCCTGTTAGTCTCAATCACACAGACCATAGCACCATGGTGTGGGCAGGAGAGATAGGGCTATCTGTACTGCTGACCAGTCCAAACACCTTGTCACTGGCTGCAGGCAGACAAAACTGACTTCTCTCAGTGCTATCCTGGGCTAATGGTTAACCTGTGCTATTTGTAACGAAGGGGTCTGCCGATAGCGGCTTCCATGCAAAATCGGAACCGGGGTCCCATTGAATAAAACTGGGCCGTGGTTCCGATTTCGCACAGGAGCTGCTAGTGCCGCTTAGTAAACAGACCCCTAGGTCCCACCGAATAACAGTGGACCTAGTTACAAATAGCCCAGGTTAACAGTTAACCTGATTTAGTAAAAATACCCCTACGTTTTCTCATGGCATCTGAGTAAAGATGCAAGAAAACAGACTTTTGGCTTTCCCTAGGTTTCTTCCTCAAGAGACATGGAAGATGTTTTTTATGACAGCTCACAAACTGTGGCATGCCTTACCAGCAGAACCTCTAAGACTTTCGACTCATCTCATAAGACTACTTGCCCATCGGATCAGATCCCCTCTCATTGGCTCTCAGAACACTCACTTGCCCTTTTCCCATACCTGCTTTGCATGATCAATTCAAGACTCTCCTCAGGTTCTTTTCCACTGTCTGGAAAATGTGATAGTCTCTCCCATACTTAAGAAACCATTCTTGGATCCTGCTGTCCTTGCTCACTAGTGCCCCGTATCTAACCTTCCCTTCCTGTCCAAGATCCTGGAGAAATTGGTCTTCACACAACTATCTACACATCTTGATTCCACTTCCACTCTCCACCCCCACCAATCTGGATTCAGAACCAGTCATAACAGAAACCATTCTCCTTTCTTTCTTGAACGAGATCCATTTGGCTCATGAATATAACCTTTCCCTTGCAGTATCTTTAGACCTATCATCTACCTTCGACCTTGTTGACCATCCTACGCTCCTCTCCCATCTACATGATTATGGGGTACATGGGACAGTTCACCAATGGTTCAGGTCATTTCTCTCCTTCCGCTCCTTTTCTGTTCAAGTCCTCCATCTCCCTCCCACTTATCTCCCATGCAGGGTTCCCCAGAGTTCTGTACTGGTCCCTCTTCACTTTAACCTTTTCCTTGCCCCCTCACATTGGTTATTCAGCAGTGTGGGATATCGGTGTACTATTATGCTGATGACATTCTATTATTTCATACCAGTCCCCTTCTTGATCTCACTCCCCTTAATTCCTGTCTCACCTGCATCTTTGCGGTTGTCCACTAATTATTTACATCTTAACCCATCTAAATCCACAGCCATGTGGCTCACTTTTGGTGCCCCTTGCTATGCAGTAGCCCCCCATTTTGTCCGGAACATGTATACCTCTCACCGCATCCCTTTGCTGTGTCACCCTTGACTCTGTCCTCTCTTTCAAGTCAGCATATCACTTCACCTGTGCACCGCTCTTTTGTCACACTCCGTCCTGTTCTCCCCCTGCCATCGCCGACTACACTCATGGTGTCACTTCTCTTGTCCCGTCTGGATTACTGCAATGTTGTCCTAGCAGGCCTACCACAATATCAGCTTCATCGATTGCAACTAATTCAAAAAACAGCAGTATGACTCATTACCCATTCTTCTTGCACAGACCATGTAACTCCTTATTCGCTTACATTGGCTTCCACTTGAATTCCGGTACACCTATAAGATACTTATCACCGTACACAGAGTAACACACACTGGTATTCCACAATATTTCGCCGGCCTCATTCACATGCACACCCTTCCCCAGGTCCTCCATATGATCCACAATGATCACCTGGTTCTTCCATCACCTGCACATCTTGAACAAATCTGTCACTCTGCTTTCTTTTTCCTTGGACCAGTGCTCTGAAATTCACTTTCAGCTCCTCTGTTCTGAACATTCCTTCTCAAACTTCAAAGCTATGCTAAAACCCATCTTTTCCACCTTGCATTTGACCTCCCTCCCTCTGACCCAATTACATGTCCCTCCTACCTATTAGGGCTTTTCATCCTATGCATGTTTCTTTGTTCTTACTTGTGTGTTCTGTCCTCTGCTTTTCTGTAAAAAAAATTAGTGTTCTTTTCTGTTATAACTGCAGCCATTTATTGTAAACCGCTCTGACACTATTGCTTGAGCAGTCAACCAAGTGATGAAATAAAGAAAGATAAAGAGTTACAAACTACTTCTGAAATCTTGCTGTGTCAAAGGAAACTAAAAGTGCATTTATATAAGCAAGCCTTCACTACTTTTTCTACTGTTCAAAGCCTCTAGGATTTAAATGTCATTGACATCTTTATTAATTTTCTTTATTTATTTTTTATTTGTATTTAGCTCACACCTTTTTCTCATCTTAAACTGGCAGTAGTAGATTTATATAGCAGTTCTATATCTAGTCAATATTTTGGCGATGGTTTTTCTATTTTATGTTTTATATGTATTTGTTTATTTTATTGTTATCTGCCTGTCAAAAAGCATAGAATATAAACTCTTAAATAAATAGAAACCTTTGACATCTTCCTCTCATACAATCAAATTAAGCACTTGTAGATATAGGGCCAGATTCTGTGACAGATTAATATGAAAAAAAAAATAAACCTCTATAATGCCTGTATGCAAATGCTAGAAGTCTAAAAAATAAGATGGGAGAGCTGGAATATATAGCACTAAATAAAAGGTTAGACATTATTGGCATATCAGAGACCTGGCGGAAGGAGGACAACCAATGGGACACTGATAGCTGGGGACAAACTATATCACAATGGGTAGATCAAATTGGTGGAGGAGTTGCGTGCTATGTTAGATAGGTCTGAGTCACATAGCATTAACGTTTTGCAGGAAATAAAATACGCTGTAGAATCTGTATGGATAGAAATTCCATGGAAAAAGGGGAAGGCAATGGCAATGAGGGAATACTACCGACTGCCTGGACAGAATAGATCAAATGCTGAAAGAAACCACGGAAGCTAACAAAAGTTACAACACAGTAATAACAGGTGACTTCAATTACACCTGTATCGACTGGGTTGGTGTCACAGCAGGACATGCTAGAGAAAGTTTCTAGATGAAATAAATGACTGCTTCTTGGAGCAGCTAGTTCATGAATTGATGAGAGGAAGCTATTCTGGACCTAGTACTTAGTGATACACAGGATCTGGTGAAAGTGATAAGGGTTTTGGGGCCACTTGGCAATAGTGATCATAGTATGATCACATTTGATTTAATAAATGGAAGAAAGATAGCAAGAAAATCTAAAGTACTACCTTTTAACTTTCAAAAGGGAGACTATTTATTTAGCAATGCTTATATACTGCTTTTCACTGGGAAAACGTGGTGTACATTCAGGTACAGTATCTATTTCCCTTGTCCCCGAAGGGCTCATAATAGTTAAGAAAAAAAACAAAAGGAACAGCTGCAAGTGTTAAATATTTACATCAAGCATGGGCATTGTTTAAAAGTACTATCTTGGAAGTCCAGAACAGATATATTCCACGCTTTAAGCAAAGTGGAAGGAAGGCCAAAAAACTGACAGCATGGTTGAAAGGCAGGGTCAGAGGCTGTTGCCAAAAAGGCATCTTTGAAGAAATGGAAAATGGAGCCTTATTTATTTTTATTTAACAGTTTTTTTATACCGCTTTATCATTTCAATCAAAGCGGTTTACATTGTAACTTAAACTTGGTAATGTACATTAAACGGGGACATTGACAACTTGGATTTTGACAAAAATAGGAAACATAAGCATTGGAAAGTTAGATTCAAGGCATTGATAAGGCAGACAAAGAAAGAATTTGAAAAGAAGCTTGCCATGGAAGCAAAAATGCATAATAAAAATTATTTCAAGTACATTTGTAGCAAAAAAATCTGAGTGTCAGTTGGACCACTGGATGATAGAGGGGTAAAAGAGGCACTAATTGAGGAAAAGGCCACAGTGGAGAGACTGAATGAATTCTTTGCTTCAGTCTTTACTAAGAAGATGTAGGCAAGCTGCCCATGCCTGAAATGGTGTATAAAGGTGATGATCTGAAGAATTGAAAGAAATAGCGATAAACCGGGAAGATGTATTACAACCATTTGATAAGCTGAAGAGTAACAAATCACCTGGACCGGATGGTATACATCCAAGGGTGTTGAAAGAACTGAAATATGAGATTGCAGACCTACTACTAGTAATCTGAACCATCATTAAAATCATCCTTTAGTACCGGATGATTGGAGAATGGCCAATGTAACTAATTTGTAAAAAGGGTTCCAGGAGCGATCTGGGAAACTACAGACCAGTGAGCCCGACATCAGTAATGGGCAAAACGGTAGAAATCATTAAAGAATAAAATTACTGTGCATGTAGATAATCATGATTTAATGGGAGAAAGCCAACATGGATTTAGCCAAGCTAAAGTCTTGTTTTACTAATCTGTTATATTTTTTTTGAAGGTGTGAACAAACAGATAGATCAAGGTAAGCCTGTTGATATAGTGAATCTGGATTTTCAGAAAGCCTTTGACAAGGTCCCTCATGAGAGATTCTTGTCATAATTAAAAAGACACAGGATAGCAGAAAGTGTACTATTGTGGATCAGAACTGGTTAAAAGATAGAAAGCAAAGAGTAGGGTGAAATGGCCAATTTTCTCAATGGAGAAAGGTGAATAGTGGAGTACCCTAGAGATCTGTGCTGGGCCCACCACTTTTTAACATATTCATAAATGATCTGGAAATAGGAATAATGAGCAAGGTGATCAGATTTGCAAATGACACAAAATTATTCAAAGTTGTTAAAACACAAGAGGACTGGAAAAATTGCAAGAGGACCTTGATAAATTCAAAGACTGGACATCCAACTGGCAGATGAAATTTAACGTGGACAAGTACAAAACTATGGTTACACAATGCAAGGTACCACCTTAGAAACCACCACCCTGTTATCCAAGTTTGATCACCTGTTCGATGTAAAACCAAACAGCATGTTGTTATGGTCGTTGTGTTATAATGTAAACCGCGCTGATGCCAAATAGCGCGGTATATAAGAGATTGTAATAAATAAATAAATAAATAAATAAAATAAATAAAGATTTAATCGCCATCATGGATAATACGTTGAAACCCTCCACCAGTGGCCAGTGTGCGGCGGTGGCCAGGAAAGCAAATAGAATGCTAGGAATCATAAGGAAAGGCATGAAGAATAAAACAAAGGATATTATAATGCTTCTGTTTCATTCCACAGTGAAACTGCACCTTGAATATTGTGTGCAATTCTGGTCACCTTATCTTAAAAGGATATAGCAGAATTTTAAAAAAGTACAGAGAACAGCGACAAAAATGGTAAAGGGGATGGAAAGATACCCCATGAAGAGGCTTAAAAGGTTGGGGGCTCTTCAACTTGGAAAAAAAAAAGACAGCTAAGGGTGGATGGATATGATAGGTCTATAAATTAATGAATGGAGTGGAATGGGTAAACACAGATTGGTTGTTCATGCCATCAAAAAGTAGAAAGACTAGAGGACGCGCAATGAAGCTACAATTTATGGCTAATAAGAGAAAATATTTTTTACTCAATGCTTAATCAAACTCTGGAATTCATTACCGGAGGATGTAGTAAAAGCTGTTAGTGTAGCTGGGTTTAAAAAAAGGTTTGGACAAGGTCCTGGAGAAAAGGTCCATGAATCATTATTAAAGAGGACCCGGGAAATCCACTGCTTACCCCGGGATGAGCATTGTGGAACCTTGTGTGTTTTTGGGAAAAACTGCCAGGTACTTGTGATCTGGATTAGCCACTGTTGGAAACTGGATACTGGGCTTGATGGACCTTGGTCTGACCCAGTATGGGATTTTTTTATGTTCCTGTGTTCTTAACTCTGAGATTGAGTGGAGTTCTTTATTTTGAGTGCACATCTTGGCAACTAAGTAAAATAAAATACTTAAGTCGCCACCCTTTTAATTAAAGCCAGATAGTCGGTGGCGAAGATACCCAGTTTCCGCCACTGAATATCCAGGCTGTTTGGCTATTAATGTTCCTATCTGGTTAGTAGCGATATTCAGCCACTAACTGGAAGCACAAAGCAGT
Source organism: Ichthyophis bannanicus (assembly GCA_033557465.1). Taxonomy (NCBI): domain Eukaryota; kingdom Metazoa; phylum Chordata; class Amphibia; order Gymnophiona; family Ichthyophiidae; genus Ichthyophis; species Ichthyophis bannanicus. The sequence goes on along the minus strand of CM066036.1, from coordinate 604,569,159 downwards.
TAAAGTTAGGAAAGCCTTTCACCTATCCTAACTTAAACCACTTAAGTTATTTGGTTAGCATTGAATATTGCTGCTAACCAGACAGCGATGGTCACCGCCCCTGCTCTAAATATTGCAGTAACCATGTTTTGGCCAGTTGGCAGGTCTGTCAATCAGCTAAAACGCTTTGAATACGCCCCCCCCCCCCCCCTTTATCCTAGCAATTACTCCTGCAAGTTATGAATCCGCACGGCTAAGTATTAGGTGCCGTTTTCTGTATGGAATGGATCCCTTATCCCTGGAGATTAATTTTAAGAATTAATTTAATTTTAGGAATGAGTAGGGTCTAGCACTTGACAGCATTTGGAGTGGTTCTGTGACACTTGATAGGTGATATCATTGGGAGGAAGCAGAAATACGATTGTCTATGAAAAACAGATTTAAGGAAGAGCATGCAACATGGGCTGATGTGGATAAAAAGAGAAGTCATCCAAAACAGTGTTTGGTTGTAGTTTGAAAGTTATCGCAGTACTTGATTGTGTGGGACCTAACCCGGGAAGGTGCATTAAAAAGGCATATAAACAATGAAAAGGAGAGACAAACTGCTGACGAATTGTTAAAAACAAAAACAAAACAACAAACAAAAAAAACCCCCAATCAGCGAAATAAGTTGAAAATTAAAAAAGGTTTTAGACACGGGGGTTGATATTTTCATATAAGAAAGCGTAGTTACTCACCTGTAACAGGTGTTCTCCAGGAGCAGCAGGAATCAGTCCTCACTTATGGGTGACGTCGGCGCCGACGGAGCCCTCGCGGAGCAATTTTCCCCAGCTTTCAAAGAAAGCCTTTGGGAATTGCAGCGCGCATGCGCGGTCGTCTTCCCGCCCGAAGGTGCCATCTTAGCCAGTCAGATGACATAGCTAAAAAAGACAGCATAAAAATTTGCAAAAGAACATAAGCAGACGATTGCAACTCCAAGGGGAGGAGGGAGGGTAGTGAGGACTGATTCCTGCTGCTCCTGGAGAACACCTGTTACAGGTGAGTAACTACGCTTTCTCCAGGACCAAGCAGGAAGTCAGTCCTCACTTATGGGACTCCCAAGCTCAAGGCTACCGGAGACCCTAAGCACAAAAATGAGCTCCCTCTAGCTCAGCAGCACAGAAGGAAAGAATCTTCGCTGAATTATCACCCACCGGTAGCCCACATCCGGGATGGAGGGTAGGAGTTGCTCAGACCTCAAAGAGATTACGGAGGACTGCCTGTCCGAAAGCACTGTCCCTACGGGACTCCCTCTCGAGACAGTAATGGACCGCAAAAGTCTGGCTCGAAGACCAAGTAGCGGCCCGGCAGATGTCTGCCAGCGGAACAGAGCGGAGGTAAGCCACTGACGTGGCCTTTGCCCGAACACAATGAGCCGTGACTCGACTTTCTAAGGCGAGTCCGGCTGCCCCATAAGCCCAAGAGATACAGTCCGCAACCCAGATGGACAGAGTACGCTTGGAGACCGGGAGTCCCAATTTATTGGGGTCAAAAGACACAAAAAGCTGAGCAGCTTTACGGTGCTCCCGCGTACGGTCAAGGTAGAAGTTCAATGCCCTTCTACAGTCCAGGGTATGGAGGACCGTCTCGGCTCGGCTGGAGTGTGGTCTGGGAAAGAAGGTTGGAAGTACCACCTCCTGATTGATGTGAAAAGGGGAGACCACTTTAGGCAGAAACTTAGGGTGAGTCCGTAGGACTACCCTATTCTTGTAGAACCGAGTGTAGGGGGGATCAGACACGAGGGCCTGCAACTCACTTACGCGCCTAGCGGAAGTGAGGGCTACCAAGAACAGTGTTTTCCAAGACAGAAAACGGAGAGAGAACATGTAGCCATGGGTTCAAAAGGCGGACAGGTGATCCGCTGCAAAACCACATTCAGGTCCCAGTTCGGCGCTGGCGGGCGCAGAGGTGGTTTAAGTAGAAGGAGACCTCGGAGAAACCTCGCTACGAGAGGGTCGCTGGAGAGAGGTCTACCGTCCACCGGCACATGATGTGCCGAAAGAGCACTGAGGTGAACTTTGACGGAGTTGGACTTAAGTCCTAGATTAGAGAGGTGTAGCAAGTACTGCAAGATCACCGACACCGGGCAGGAGAAGGGATCCTGAGACTGTTCGGTACACCAGACTGCAAAGCGACGCCATTTAAGGGCGTAGCATTTGCGGGTAGAAGGCCGTCGCGAAGCCAAGACGACCTCCTCCACCTCCGCCGGCAGGAGAAGGGGAGCAAGGACTACCCTCTCAGCAGCCAGGCCATGAGGTTGAGAGACCTGAGGTTGGGGTGCAGTAGGGACCCCTGATCCTGGGTGAGGAGATCCAGTTGCGCCCCCAGAGGGATTGGATCCTCCACCGCCAGTTGCAGCAGGAGCGGAAACCACGGCTGCCTGGGCCAGCGAGGGGCCACCAGGATCATGAAGGCTTTGTCTCGGAGAACCTTGAAAAGAGTCCGAGAGACTAACAGAATGGGAGGGAAAGCGTACAGAAGGCTCCCCGACCATGAGATCAGAAAGGCGTCCGCCGCAACCCGAAGGGGGTGAGGCTGACGAGAGCAGAAGCGAGGAAGCTGCCGGTTGCGAGGACTGGCAAAGAGATCCACCGTGGGGAGGCCCCACCTGAGGAAGAGCTTCTGGACGATCAAGGGATCCAGACGCCACTCGTGCGGCTGGAGGACCCTGCTGAGTTTGTCCGCCAGGCAATTTTCTGGGCCCGGGAGATAAACTGCCTTGAGGAGAATGCCGTGACTGACGGCCCAAGAGCAGAGCTTCTGTGCCTCCCGGCAGAGGAGGAAGGAGCCCGTGCCCCCCTGCTTGTTCACGTAGAACATGGCAACTTGATTGTCCGTCTGGACAAGGACGGACTGTTGGGAGGTCAGGTGGGAGAAGGCCTTGAGAGCTAGGCGGATCGCCCTGAGCTCCAGGAAGTTGATCTGCTGAGCAGACTCCCACTTGGTCCAGAGGCCCTGAGTACGTGCCTCTTGGCAATGGGCTCCCCAGCCCAGGAGGGATGCATCGGTGGTCAGCACCCGGGTCGGCTGAGGTGACTGGAAAGGCATTCCTAATACCAGGTTCGGCTGCCGGAGCCACCACCGGATAGACGAGACCAGCGGCTCGGAGACGCGCACCAGGTCTGCTAGGCCGCCTGTGGCTTGTCGCCACTGCCGGCGGAGACACCATTGAGCAGACCGCATATTCAGGCGGGCATTGGGGGTCACATGGACGGTGGAAGCCATATGGCCGAGCAGTCTCAGGAAGCGCCTGGCGGAGACCAGGGGCTGGCTGCGAAAGCGGTCGGCTAGGTCCATGAGCCGCTGAGCCCTGTCGAGCGGTAGGTACGCTCGCGCCTGAGGGGTGTGCAGCCTTGCGCCGATGAACTCGAGATCCTGTGAGGGGAGCAAAGTGGACTTTGCGAAGTTTATGACAAAGCCCAAGTGCTGCAGCAGAGTCACCGTGCGGCACGTGGCGTGGGTGACCTCCTGAGCGGACGCTGCTCTGATGAGCCAGTCGTCGAGGTACGGAAAGACAAAGAGGCCGCGAAGCCGGAGATGGGCCGCCACGACCGCGAGGCATTTTGTGAAGACTCGCGGTGCGGAGGACAGGCCAAAGGGCAGTACTTTGTACTGGTAATGATTTCCTGCCACCACAAACCTTAGGTATTGGCGGTGGCTTGGGTGGATGAGGATGTGCGTGTAGGCATCCTTTAGATCCAAGGAGCATAGCCAATCTCCCTGCTGGAGGTAGGGCAGAAGGATTCCAAGGGTAAGCATTTTGAACTTCTCCCGCACAAGGAACTTGTTGAGGTTGCGCAAGTCCAGGATGGGTCTGAGGCCCCCTTTTCTCTTTGGTATCAGAAAATACCTTGAATAGAAGCCTTGACCTCTCAGGTGGTGTGGCACCGGTTCCACCGCCTGTTCCTGCAGAAGACCTGCGAACTCCTGAAGGAGCAACTCCCTGTGCAGAGGGGGGCGCGGAGGCTCTCCCGGAAAATAGGAGGGAGGGACCTGGTGGAAGTGGAGAAGGTAGCCCTCTCGCACGACCTGAAGCACCCAGGCATCTGCGGTGATGCTGGACCACCTGTGGGCGAAGTGAACCAGCCGGCCTCCGGTGCTGGGGGGAACCAGCGGGGGGGGAGAGGCTATGCTGAGCGAGTCAAAAAACCCCCACCCTGCTGAGCAGGGGCTGGTGGTGCAGGCTTGGGGGCTTGCTGCCTACGGGACCCGTTACCCCGTCCCTTGGCCTGCTGGCCCTGTTGGGGAGCTGCAGGGGTCTGATAATGGGGGTATGGTTTGTAGGCAGCTGCCTTCCTCGGGTAAAAGGACTTTTTTCCCGAGCCCTTCTTTTTCTGGGAAGGGGCGGAGGTCTTCCTAGAAAGCCTGGTCCTGGTGAGAGTCTCAGTCTCAATTTGTGCAGCCTTTTCCGCCATGGGCTTGCCAAAGAGGTTTTCGCCTCGGCAGGGGACATCGACCAACTTGTCCTGTACCCAGGGCTCAAGGTCGGAGGACTGAAGCCAAGCCTGTCGGCGGGCACCGATGCCGGCTGCGGCCACTCGAGCCGAGGCTTCAAAGCCATCATAGGCTGCTCGGGACATGAACTTTGAGCATTCCCGAATACCCGTGGACAAGGCTAGGAACCTCCGCAAGGGCTCCTCGGAGAGACCAGCGGAGAATCCGGCTAGCTCTTTAGCCAGATCCCGGAGATACATGCCCATGTATAGCTGGTAAGTCTGGACACGACAGGCGAGCATAGAGCCCTGGAAGCACTTCTTGCCAAGGCCATCCAGGTTACGGGCCTCCCTTCCAGGAGGCACCGAGGAGTGCATCTTCTGGCTCTTAAGACGATGCATGGCCGATTCCACTACCATGGAATGGTGTGGCAGCTGTGCCTTTTGAAAGCCAGGGCTCTTGCGGACTCGATAGATAGAATCGACCCGCTTGCTCAGGACCGGCGAGGAGGCCGGACTCTCCCACATGCGGAAGAGTAGTCGTTCCAGCATAGGAGGAACCGGCACAGTAAAGTGTTCCCTCGCGGGAGAGTCATACTGGAGGGCGTCGAGCTCTTCGGCTCGAGGCTCCTCCTCGGGATCCGCAGGGAAGGCCAAAGCCTTGGCCATATCCCTAACGAAGTCCGAGAACCGGGCATCCTCCGGGGGGGACTGCTTCCGAGGCTCGGACTCCGGAGAGTCCGATGGGACACACCGAGTCCGGAAAGAATCAGGTGACTCTTCCTCCTCAGACTCCCAGACCGACTCCGACGAGGACTCGGTGGGGTCGGCCCGGGCAGGGTGCGGCGCCAGCCGCCCCGACGCCGAGGGAGTCGGCGTCGGCGACCTCGGTCCCGAACGGGAGGCCGAGGGCGACCTCGACCGAGGATCGACTCGAGTTCTCATCGACTCGAGGATCGGCTCGGTCTCCAGGGTCGACTTGGACGTCGACGTCCCGGCGGTCGGGGCAGCGACGCCAGCGAAGCCAGCGAGCAGTGCCCGCTGCTGGTCCATGAAGGCAGACAGTCTGCTCTCCAAGGCCGTCAACCTGAGTCCGAGCTCAGGTGACCCAGCAGCCCCCGACTCGGGCCCCGACGGCGTCGGGCCCGACGTCGGCTGTCGCGGAGGCGAGTCCAGAAGGACTACAGGACTTACCCGGGCAGGCATCTCCGACTCCAGGCGAGGTCGCTTCGGGAGGTGCTCCTTCTCCAAGGACCCGGGGCGGCTGTCGGGGCTATGCGACCTGGCCCTCGCGGAGCCAGGAGCGTCCACCGACGCCGCCCTCGCGGGTTTTTCCTTCCGACGATGGTCCCCGGAGGGAGAACCCCGGTCGGAGGAGCTCCGGCGACGGTCCGAGCTGGAGCCTTTCGACACGGAGGCCTCCGACGAGGTCCGGGTACGGCTGGGGTCAGCGAAGATTCTCTCGCGCTGATGCCGCCGACTTCTCAACGCCTTCGAGGACAGTTTGCTGCAGGGCCCACAGATCAGTTCCTCATGATCCGGGCCCAGGCAGCGGAGGCAAAAGTCGTGTGTGTCGGTTAGTGACATATTTCGGTCACACCGACCACACCGCTTAAAGCCACTGGCAGCCATCGGGGGAAAAAGGGCCCCTGCGAGGTCAGAGGACCGGGCTGCCAGGGAAAACGAAAACGAAAGCTGACTAAGTCAGAAAAACCGAAAAAACGGAAGAGGACTCGAGACCGGCGTCGCGAGTCCGGGCGGGAAAACGATCGGCGTCGAACCGAAAGAAAAAAGTATAAAATAAAGAGGAAAATCAACTTTTTCGCGGGGACAAGACGGGGACGTCTGGAGGGCTCCGCGGAAAAAAGAAGACTGGCTAAGATGGCACCTTCGGGCGGGAAGACGACCGCGCATGCGCGCTGCAATTCCCAAAGGCTTTCTTTGAAAGCTGGGGAAAATTGCTCCGCGAGGGCTCCGTCGGCGCCGACGTCACCCATAAGTGAGGACTGACTTCCTGCTTGGTCCTGGAGAAAGGACTAGTAACTGTTCCCATAGGTTAGAATGAAGCCACTATGGGATTAAGTGCTAACAGTCACACAAAGTATTTTGATCTTAATTTGATTGTGACAGGTTCTGATATTAAAAAATAACTTGTCATGAAAATCTGTCAGAAGATTTTCCTGGTCCCATCCCCCAGGGGCTAAATAATTTCAGTTCCTGCACACTCTGCATTTTGGCAGCTCTCCTCCGACATTTTCAGGGCGTTGAGTCTGTACCAAGATAATTACAAATTGAGTGGAACTTAGATGCATTTGAAGGAATTACTGTGGTGGCAATTGGCCCCCTCTGTAGAGATAGAAAGTAAGCTTACCAGACATCCCCGATTTTCAGGGCTCACTTTGTTGACTCCTGTCCTCTATTCCAGTAATGGGGACAGAAGTGCTCTTTTGGAGGGCAGCAGTAATAAAACAGGCACTTAAATGCCCTCAGTGTGACAGGTGGCTTGGCACTTTTCAGCGCATGTGCGCACTCAAGGCCTGCCATGTCACACCCCCTCCAATAGGATGATTTTGTCAGAGGGGACGGGATGCAAAAGGTCTTGTGTGCATGCACATGCAAAGTGTCCATGTCATGCACACAGACTGTTAGAGCAGGAGCACAGCCGAGTAGAGGAGGTACAGACATAGGAGCAGATAAGAAGAAGAAAGGCTGCAAGAGGACAGGAATATATGTTCTGCCCAGCCCATGGGAGAAAGGGGAAGAAGAAACTGAAGGGAGGGATTCTGGATATCTGGGGGAGGGGGTAATGAGATGCTGGACTACTGGGAGAGTAGGTAAGAAAGAGAAGGGGGGATGCTGGACACAGAGCAGTGAGAAGGGAAGAGTACGAAATATGGAGCAGAGAGAAGGGAAGTGGAGAGAAAGGTGAGTTAATGAGAGAGTGGGGAAGGAGAGAGATAGGAAGGGCAGGGGTGAGGAAGATGGAAAGCTGTAGGTAGATGCCGGAAAAAAGGGGGAGAAAGTCCTGAATGATGAGGAGAGGCAAAATTGGTGTAGACAGAGAAGCAGAAAAATAAATCTAAGACGCTGAGAGATCAGAGTCAGAGATGGATACAGGGAAGGAATAGGATAGAAAAGAAATGACAAATGGACAGGACACCCTGGGAACTGTTACTCCCCATTATACATCTTGTACAGCAGCTTTCCCCTGAACTCAAAGTTTGATTACCTGTTCAATGCAATTTCTAAGTCGCAATGTTCTATGTAAACCACTTTGAATGCAAGAAAGGCGTATATAAGACTTGTTAAATAAATAAAATATAAGAGAACAGGCAAAGCAGAAACCAGAATCTAGAACAGAGATGATTAGGAAAAAATGGCCAGACAGCAAAGGTAGAGAAAATCCAACCCATTCTTGTTTTCAATTTAGCAATTGTAATATGTCAGTTTCTGGAATTTACGAATGCCGTTTTTTAAAAAATGTTGCCCAGTACAAGGGACAAATGCATCACCGTTTCTATTTCCTTGGTAATATTGTTGCTATCACGGAACGGAGGGGAAAGAAGAATAATTTCTTCCCTCTCCTACTCCCTTGTTGCATAATCCTGGAACTAAGGTGACCTCCCTCCCCCATAGCTTCGGATAAGTGTCCCAGATTTGCCTACAAAAAAATCTGGTAACCTTATAAAAAGGTCAGGAAGAGAGTTGCGGGTGGCATTTTTTCTGCACAAAAATTAATACCTTTGGGACCATGTGAATATGGTGGTTTGTGCGACACACTATGCCAAAATTTGTCCATCATGCTATTGTTCTGAATTTGATGTTTCCAAATACAGAATATTGATATAAATCATGGAGGCATAATCTTTTGATTTTCAGTTGGCCAGATGGGTAGGGAGGGAGGGAGGGGAAGGGGGAGGAGGGAGGAGCGGAAGTGAGTAATAAGGGATAAGGGAAGTCGATGAGTAGGGAATTTGGGTTGTCAGGGGATTTTTTTTTAACAAAAAAAAGATAAGGCTTTGTTATGACAATTGTTTGAATTGATTCTATACCTCATTATTGTGCAAATATTTTGAAAGTAGATTTTCTTTTTCTGTAATTGTGTTGAAGCCTTTAAAAAAAATAGGATTGGAACCATTTTAGTGTTATGCCATGTACGTCAATTTCCTGAAAGCAGCACAATAAGATACTAGTAGATGTAGATGTATTGGTAGTGACCCCCTCCCACCATGAACCAGAGGTAGCTTTGGTGGCTGGGATGGATAAAGATCTGTGTATAAGCATTCTTCAGGTCTAAGGAGCATAGCCAGTCTCCCTGCTGGAGGTATGGCAGCAGAGATCCAAGGGAGAGCATCTTGAACTTCTCCCTCACCAGGGATTGATTCAGGTCCTGCAGGTTTAGGATGGGCCTGAGGCTCCCCGTTTGGAAACGAGGAAATATCTGGAGTAGATGCCTTTGCCCCAGAGGTGTTTGAGCACTGGCTCTACTGCCTTGTCCTGCGAGCTCTGTGAGGAGAGCCTGGTGAAGGAGAGGCCTGACAGGGTCTCCTGGAAAGTAAGAGGTTGGCGTCTGTTGCAGGGGGAGGAGGTAAACCTCCCTGATAACTTGCTGTATCTAGGAATCAGTGGGCAAATAGAGCAGATTCTCCCCTTTGGACTGTAAGGGACCTCCTGGGGGGAAAGAGGTCAGGCCCAAGGAGTCAAAAACTCCCTCCAGACTGGGCCAGGGCTGGTGCCTGGATTTTGGGGGTCATTTGCTTGCTGGGACCATGCCCTTGCCCCTTGTGCTGCTGGCCTTGTTGCAGGGTATAGAAGGCTTGGAACTATAGGGCATTTCCAAAACCACCTTTTTCCTCGAGAAGAGCTTCTTCCCTGGGCCCTTCTTACAGGGATGCACAGAGGTCTTTTTAGAGAGTCAGGTCCTTGTCAGGAACTCGGTCTATTTCAGCCATTTGTCTGCCATGGATTTCCCAAAGAGATTCTCTCAATACAGGGGGCATCAATGTGTTTGTCCTGAACCCATTGCTCAAGGTCAAATGACTGCAGCCAGGCCTGGCGTCAGGCTCAGATGCCCACAGTGGCTATTCTTGCTGAGGACTCGAAGTTATCATATGCTACTCGGATTAAGAACTTTGAGCACTCCTTGACTGCCAAAACCAGTAACTTGAACCATTGGAGAGGGTCTCTGTCAAGGCCTGCTGAGAAACTGGCGAGCTCCTTCACCAGCTCCTTGAGATACTTGCCAATGTATAATTGATAGGACTGAACTCAGCATGCAAGCATCAAACCCTGAAAGGCCATTCAGCTGAGGGCATCAAGGGTCCAGGCCTCCTTAGCAAGGGGGGGGGGGGGGGAGGCACCAAGGAATCGGTCTTTTGGCTTTTGAGTCTGCACATGGCAGACTTGATGATCACTGAGTTATGTGGAATCTGGGTTTTATGGAACTCGGGGCTTCAGTGGACTCGGTACATGGAATCGAGCCACATGCTTACTATGGGCACTGATGCCAGTGTTTTCCCACATACAGAGGAGGCGGCACTCAAGGATCAGAGGAATGGGCACCATGAGGGCTTCCCTCAGAGGGGCCTTGTACTGGAGAATCTCCAGTTCCTACATGCAGGGGTCTTCCTCCACTTCAGTCTCGACGGCAAGCACCTTAGCCATGTCCCACACAAAGTTCAGGAAGCCGATGACGGGCACCAGGAGAGCTGGGTCCAATGGCACATCTCAGTGTCACCAAGTGTTCAAGTGTCCAGTGACTGCTCATCCTCTGTCTTTCAATCAGACAAAGTCAGAGGAAGAGTCCAAGGCCCCACGGTTCTCTTGGTCAAGGCCCGGGCCCCGAGGCCCACCGCCTCTAGAGGACCTGTGGTTTGAGCCATGGGCACTGACCAGGGAGGACCAGTGCCCTGAGGAGTAGGATTGAGATCTCATCCTCTGCCAATGAGTCTATTGAGACTGGTGGTGCTCGAGGATCGGCTCGACTTCCGGGGAAGTCCTTTATGTCAAGGGTCCAGTTGGGGCAAATGAACCGGAGGAAATGACATGAACGCTCACTGCTGGGCTATGAGGGCAGAGATACTGCACTCTAAGGCACCCATCTCTGTCGCCATGCCAGTTGGCTCGGCATACTTCGACATGGGCACTAAGGGCTTCAAGCCTGGCATCTATTCTGTGAAGGGGGAGTCCTCGACAAGGATGGCCTTGAGTGTCCGAGACTGGTCACTAGCTCCTTCTGGAGCAGCTTGTGAGGCCACTCCTGCTCTGAACCCTCAGATTCACGCCTGGGACTGCGGGGCCTGGAATGGGATTTCCCCGATTTCCCAAACCCGTCCTCCAGGGCAGTCTTCGAGGGTTTTGACTTCTTGTGTTCCACCTCTGGGGATTTTCAATCAGAGGACCCGCTACTGCAGGATTCAGAGGTGGCCCTGGCATTGTGAGCACAGTGTTACAGTTTGCAGGTACTCCTCTCCCAGGCCCTACAGTCACACTGCTTTTAGCAGGAGGTGAAACCTGGGAAAGCAGCACACACAGGCTCCATCTAGGGCCCTGTGTGCCTACCTATGTATGAAGGCAGGATGAGGGCAGTCTGACTGTCAAGAGCAAAAGTGATCATAGCAACTGCAGCAGTAGGAGTGAAAGAAGCAGCAATACAGCGAGAGGACTGCATGGCTGCTGTGAAGAGTGTAGACAGTGGTGAAATTAAACTTATAATTGAGAAAGCATTGTGGGGCTGAGAGGTGGGATAGAGAGGTGGGATAGAGTGGTGGGTGGTTGAAGAGGGGGCCAGAGAGAGATGCCGATGGGTCATGCTGGAGGGAGACAGAAGTTGGTAAGTTAGGTTGAGGGGAAAAGACTAATGGACATAGATGTCTTGGGATGGGCCAAGAAGAGAGCAAAAGTGACTATTGAGGGCAAGTTTGGGATGATAATGAGAATTATTAGTCAAGGCAGGCTGGCGAGAGTGGGGACTTGCTGGGATGAAGCATAGGTAAAAATTGCTGGAGCAAAGCTGAAAAAGAGTGACAGGGTGATTACATTTTGGAGTGCAAGAGCTTAATGAAGACAAACTGGTAAGAGGATGGAGAGCGTGTTTATTCAAGAAGTGTTGCATTTGGGGTAATCATATGTATGGGCAGGAATCTAGGGGATGGATCATATGTATTGGGAGCTCTGAGGGATGTCTTAATTTGGTAAGAGGTGTGAGATGGATAACCAGTACTTAGTCTCCTGAGAACCAAGACAGAAGTACACTGTCAGCACCAATCTGCACAAGTTTACACTTGAAAAAGTTTCCCGTTGCCAAAACTATTTCTCTTTGCATCAACAGCCTTAAAAAAATGTCCTAATTTTCTTAGTTTAACCTAACAATGGGTGATTAATCCTTAATAGATTATTAGAAGTGCTGTGAGCAGAAATCACATAATATTAGCAGATACAGTTGTGGTCAACATTATTGGCACCCTTGAATTTTAAGTATCTTGTGTACAATATCTTGAGAAATAACTGGAAATTTTCCAACTGTATGAAATCTTATTTTAATAGTATGTTCAAAAGTATACAACAAAAAAAGATGCTTGTGCAATTTAGACATAGTAATTTCTGAGGGAAAAAAATATGACCTGGACAGGATTAATGGCACCCTTCACTAATATCTAGTTGCACAATCCTTGGCAGTGATAACAGCCTCCAAATGTTTCTTGTAGCCATCTATAAGTTTCATACTGCTGTCTGCTGGTAGTTTCTCCCACTCTTCAACTGTGATTTGCTTCAGCTCATGAATTTTTCCAGGATTCCTTTTAAACAATGGCAGATTTCAATGTTTTCTAAAGGTTCCTCTATTGGATTGAGATCAGGATTCATTGCTGACCAGTTTAAAACTGTCCATTTTTCCTTTTTAACCATTCTTTTGTACTTCTGTTTTTGGAAGCAGCTTCAAATAGCTTATACTAGAAGTCCCAGCATTCAAAATCAAGTAGCATGCATAGCATCAGTTGAGGATCAGCCAATATATATGGTTGCACCTGATGGCTCTATTGGTCATTATGGCTGCAAGGCCTGTGTTTTTTGCGCACAAATCATAGAAGGGACTAGCTGGCAGGATCCATCTACAGAAAAGGTTCATTTTTCACATTTTACCACTAGTACTATGGATTTTGTGGCCTACATGCTAATTTGTCCCTGCTCTCCAATACATTGGGCGAACTATTCCCTGGTTAAGTTTTGTCTCAGAGAACATCGATCCCGTTTACAAAACAAAGTCATGAGTGCACCCGTTGTGAATCATTGCATATTGACTCATGAGTTTATTGATCTATGCTGGAGAGTTTTGGATTCTGTTCCATTTGATCCAAGAGAGGGGGGGGGGAGGAAATTGAAGAAAAAACTACAGCTGCTAGAACAATCATGAATTTTCAAACTTGCCATGGTTGTTCCAGCAGACTTGAATCAGGAACTAGATTGGTGGAACCTGGTGTGATTGATCGAGCAGATGAACCCATTGGAGGGGTTCTATCAGCCTATGGGAAGTGATGTTATACAGTTAAAAATCGGCAGGGCTATCAAAGAACCATTCGTTCATGAAATTCTGGAACAAGGACTTTCCAATTAAGTGTTTAAACAGAGCCGGAATTATAGTCTGCTCAAAACACAGTGCTGTGTTCACGACATTGGTGGAGGCCTTTTGACTACGCAGCAAGTAGGATTTAAATTTGGTGGCAATTTACACAGTTTGAAATTTGGTGGTGATTTACACAGAAAGCTGGTGATTTACACAGAAAGGGGGTCACCTAGAAGGAGAACATAACCTTGGTGTGGCAGGAAGCGATCCTGTAGCCAGGACCTGTCTTCTAGGGGCTACATTGTCCTCTCATGCTGAGGATGTCTCTTCAGGGGCTTCTAACCCAGGACAGAAGGGCTAGGACAGCAATCTAGTTGGCGATTGAATCATTAGACATATATACAATTGGGTGGCTCGTTTGGCTGATGAGTGTGAGGATCACCTGGTCACTTGCCTGTTTAATATGAAGATAGCTGACCTCTCGTGTAACCTAGATAGCATTTTAGACTGTTTTGGGAAGCAGGTTTCCTGATAGATACTGGTACCAATGACATAAGAAAATGTGGGAAGGTGGTTCTGGAAGCTAAATTTAGGATTTTAGACAGAAAACTGAAGTCCAGAACCTCCAGGATAGCATTCTTAGAAACGATACCTGTTCCATGCCAGGACCAAGAGACAGGCAGAGCCCCAGAGAAGATAGCGCCGGGAGGAAGGTGTATGATTTTTTTTTTTGGATCTGGGCTACTTTCTGAAGAAGGGGGAGTCTATTCCACAAAGATAAGAACCACCTTAACTGAGGGGGTACCAGGCTATGCTCAAAAGAGGGATAGATAGGTTGTGAATTCAAGCAAGCATACCTTGAAATTTCTCTATGCAAAATGTTAGAAGCCAAAAAAATAAGATAGGAGAATTAGAGTATATAGCACTAAATGAAGTGATAGATATAAATGGCATCTTGGAGAGCTGGTGGAAGGAAGACAACAACCAATGAAACACTGTGATATCAGGGCACAGATTATATCGCAATGATTTGTTATTGTTAAGGCACTATATGTTAAAGTCAAATAGAATAAAAGTTCTGCAGGCAATAAAATGTGCCATTGAATTCTTATGGATAGAAATTCTATATACGAAGGGAAAGAAAACAGAGGTAGGGATGGACAGAATGAGCAGAAGTGTTATCAGTTTTAGGGAAGCTTACAAAATCAACAGCATAATGAGGGATTTCAAACACTTCAATATTGATTGGATTAATGTCACATCAAGGCATGCTAGGGAGATCATCCGTAGATGAAATAAATGATTGCTTCACAGAGCAGTTGGTTCAGAAACAAACTAGAGAAAGAGCTATTTAGACTTAGTCCTCTGTGGAACACAGGATTTGGTAAAGGAGCTAACCATGTTGGGACCACTTGGATCTGGTGATCACAGCAAAGGAAATCTACTGTGTGTAATTTTCAAAAGGGAGACTACGATAAATGAGGAAAATGGTCAGAAACTAACTAAAAGAAGCAGTTGCAAAGGTCAAGCAAATGCAATGTGTGCATTTGAGTCAATGCTCACTCCTGGCAACCCAGCACCACCTGGGTTTTCTTGGCAGTGTGACTGGAAGTAGATTGCCAGGCCTTTCTTCCGAGGCAATGGAGGGTTAAGTGACTTGCCCAAGGCCACAAGGAGTGCTAGTGGGACCCAAATCCTGGTCTCTTGGTTACCAAGCCAGTGTTCTAACCATTAGGCTACTCCTCCACTCCTACATCAGGCATAGACATTTAAAAACACAATCTTGGAAACCCAGAACAGACGTATCCCATGCATTAAGAAAGGTGCAAGACGACCAAATGACAGCTTGGTTAAAAGGTAAGGTGAAAGAGGCTATTAAGGTCAAAAAATGACTTTAGAAAATGGAAAAAAAAATGAAGAATTTAATGAAGAAAATAGAAAACAGCATAAGCTTAAATGCAAAGCACCATTCTTAAATCACATGTGGATTGTGAGAAACTGCAGGACCACCTTAGGAGACTGAGCATCCGAAATAGCAGCTGAAATTTAATGTTGACAAGTGCAAAGTGATTATGTAGGGAAGAATAACCCATACTATACGTATATAAAGCTAGGTTCCATGTTAGGAGTTGCCACCTAAGAAAAGGATCAGAGAGTGATCGTAGACATACATTGAAATCTTCTATTCAGTGTATGGCAGCAGCCAGAAAGCAATGTTAGGAATCATTAGGAAAGGAATAGAAAATAAAATAAAGGATACCATAATGCCTCTATATTGAACTGTTGTGCAATCACATTTTAGTACTGTGTGCAATTCTGGTCGCCGCATCTCAACGATATAACGGAATTAGAAAAAAGATACAAAGGGGATAACCAGAATGATAAAGGGGATGGAACGACTCTATGAGGAAAGGCTAAAAAGGTTAGGACTCTTCAGCCAAGAGACGAAACGCTTGAGGGGAGATATCAGATCTATAAAATCCTGGAGTGGAATGGGTAGACACAAATCGACTGTTTACTCTTAAGAAATACAATGACCAGGGGACACGCCATGAAGCTGCAAAGTAGCATATTTAAAACAGATAGGAGAAAATGTTATTTCTCTCAGTGTAATTTGTCTTTGGAAATCATTGCCGGTAGAGGTGGCAAAAGCAATTAGCATGGCTGGGTTGTAAAAAAGGTTTGGACAAACTCCTGGCACAAACGTCTATGAGAACCACAGCTTCTCCTTGGCAATAAGTAGCATGGAACTGGCTACTTTGGGGATTTATCAGGTACTTGTGATCTGAATTGACCACTGCTAGAAACAGGATACTAGGCTTGATAGACCTTTAGTCTGATCCAGTATGCAATTCTTATGTTTTTATGACTAATGTTGCTGCAAGAGACTGCTCAATTTCCACCCTTTATTAAATTGTAGCTTTATAAAAAGTTACCTTGATTTGCATTTTCCCCACATAGAAGGTGGGCTGAACTAATAGACTCCTTAATCCAGTGGGCAATCAAGGATTTGGCTGCTGCCTGTCCCATCCTTAGACTGCTGAAAAGAAAAAAAGATGATCCGTCCTTCTAATGGAAGGAATTAGAAGGAATTAGTAATCTCCAGGTATCTCAATGCCCCCCCACCTCCTCCTCACATCTACAAGACAAAGTGAGGGGCCCACCTGAAGATCCTCCTCTTAGGAGCAGGGGAGGATGATAGCCTGGTTAGGATGAAAGAGCACATTTGTGGAAAGGATAGTCACGGTTTGTATATAAACATTCCATTGAAATGACCCAAAAATGCTTTTATATACCTCCCCTTGAGGGAGGCCTTCTAAATGTGCTCAAAAAGGGGGCCTTTCATCATCTTCAACCACAATAATTCCACTAAGGAACAACCAAATGCAACGGTGAATGATCTGCATCATTCCCTTGAAGAAGCAGATGTCAAGGTGTGCCACCAAGAACATTCGTCACTTACAGCCCCCCCGCCCCCACCCCCCCCCGTGTCTCACCAGGGCTGCTACCTAAATCTTGACAGTTCAGGATCAACCCCTGGTATAAATCGAACTGTAAGAGGGACATAATGGCAACTACATTTGCTTTCCTGGCCTCCAGGACCCGATAGGAACACTACCTGTCAAAGACCCTCCAGACTCTTACACATAGACCAACGAAGTAGATGCTCTTCAGTGTTTAAGAAAGGTGTCCATTACCGCTCCAGAGTATCCCTTCTTGGGCAAAAGCGAGAAGAGTATTGGATCCTCCATCACCAGGGGCCCTTGCCATAGAAAGCCTGCCTCTTGAGGAAGCAAGAGAAAAGGCCCTGTCAACAATCTCAAAAGTTCCGCACACCATGACTTGTGCAGCCAGTCTGCTGCCACTAAAGACTGAATTCTGCACAGATGGCAGCTCACCAAGGGCCACAGGGGGAAGATATACAGAAGCCCTCCTGGGACCACATTTGAAGCAGAGTATCCAAAGCCCACCGACCATGAATCCTTGCAGCTCAAAAACTTCTCCACTTTGGCATTCTTCTGTATAGCCATCAAGCCAAATATTGGAAGGCACCACCTCTTCACTATTAGGTCAAATGCAGGAGGGTTTAATTCCCACTCACTGGGATTCATGATGATCCACCTCAAGAATTTCAGCTGCACATTGTCAACATCTGCCATTCCTGCAAGTGGGACATTCATGGAAGACATGGCAGAGACATGGCATCAGGCTCCGGCCCCCCTGTGTGGGGTCCTAACAGTGATGAAAAATAGGCCCCACCATATCCCCATCACACTCAGGACAAAAGGAGTTCACCCAATAGAAGCCACAGTGCATGTGCCTGGTATCGTGGTGGAGCACCACACAAAGAACAAAATATATAAAAAAGAAAAAAACACTGAAAGCAAAGGTAAAATTGCAGTGAAAAAGGAACCCCAAAATGAATCCCGGCACCTGTCAGGCCAGCCAAGGAAACCCAAGAAGGGCTGCTACTCCTGCAGGTGAGAGAGGCCTGGCAGCCTGTTACAATGGAGGGGGGGTTGTTTGCTTTTTAAATTGAAGTTGCTTTAATTCAAGCAGCAAAAGACAGTCAAACAGAAAAAGTAGCAAAAGGAAAAATACTCAGAAAAATCCAGCAGGCAGGTAGCGGACAGCAAGAGGGAAGGGGCGGGGGGCGGCGCCTGGACCCAAATATACACCCCCCCCCCCCCCAAGGGCCTTGTAGGGTCCTTCTGTCTGTTCTGCAGTCTACTAGCCCTGGAATCTATGGGTAACTGCACTGGGCACAGCAGCTGTTGGTTCGAGTAGACAAGGGCGTACACATTTGGCCTACAGGTCTCAATGACACAGGCCAAATAACTGATCTGGGCCAGGGGAGACAGGCCTATCTGTACCAGTCCAAACAGCTTACCACCTGCTGGAGAAACACAATACTGGCGTCTCTCAATACTGCACAGCGGATATACTAGTGGTGACATCACTGAAAGTTGCTCTTGTCTGCCTCTGCCTGCTGGCTGCATTGAAATAGGAGGATAAGGAAATAGAAATAAACAATATGAGTAACATAAAGAGATGCTATGTATGTGGTCCATCATTCAGAGCATATCCCAAGCTAATATTTGACTCTGAAGAACTCCTTTAACCAAAGACATTTACTCAGCATTCTCGTTTGTATGGAGACGTCTCATCTCAATCAAGTCCATACAAAACTAAAAAAATCAAAAAATGGGAATAGTTATAATTTATGACGAGCCATAGCAACTCCAATATTTGGAT
The DNA here is from genome assembly GCA_033557465.1 of Ichthyophis bannanicus. NCBI lineage: Eukaryota > Metazoa > Chordata > Amphibia > Gymnophiona > Ichthyophiidae > Ichthyophis > Ichthyophis bannanicus. The sequence goes on along the minus strand of CM066036.1, from coordinate 604,550,892 downwards.
ACAATTGTGCATAGATTGTTTGCTCAAGGGGGGAAACATAAGCACCCACTTTTCCCCCTCCCACCATTTGTGTTGAAATGTTGCAAGAACTGACCATCCTTTCAAGAACATATGAGGAACCAACAATGTCAAAGGGAAAATGTGATATTTATCTATTTCTGAGCACTTGCTATACAGTACCACCTACATTTTTGTCAATGTATTTTACAATTTTAAAATAAGTAAAAGTATTTGCAGTTTAAAAATAAGCAAAAGTAGAAATGGAAGTGATGGCTCCTTACTGGAAATCTGAGATAAAGCCTAGACAATGAAATCTCATATGGGCGTGGGCATCCTTGAGACAGAGCATATTTTCTCTCCTTTGTTATTCTTCCTATCCAAGAAAAGTTGGAAAGAATTATACAAAAAGGGGCCAAAAATGTTTGTCTGCCTGGGGGCAAAATAACTCTGAAATTTTAATGGAATTGGATAGAACCTGGAATGTACCCCTTTTATTGTTAAATAGGTTGTGTGTCTTCTGGTTGGCTTTTACGTTCCTTATTGTTTTGTTATCTATAGGGTTTAATGCTAATGGGATTGCAAATCAGATTTATATGCTTTTTAGTTATGGAAGATATGGGTATTCAAATCCTTTTTATAAAACATATTTTGACTGTCAGCCAGTTCTTTGATATAGACTTAAGTAAGGAATGTTAAGTTTGGGACCATGCCTTTGAAAGTAATGGTAAATTCTAGTTCGGCGAGGAATAAGATTAGGGGGCTAACATTGCCTGCTTAGTTGAGTCCTGGCTTCTAGCTACAGACATGGTTTTGATATATCATTTGAAACCTGCTGGGTAGGATATTTTCCATCATCTGTTTATAAGGGAAAAGAGGGGTCGTTTACTTGTTCTGGAAAAATCTAATTTGAAATTTAGGATGATTGCCTTAAGTATAAAAGGCAGCACTGGCCTTTTGTTATTAATAAAGCCGTGGCTATTTGCTGGCTGGGTATACAGCTCATTCACAGGAGATCTTGCAGAGTTAGCAAGTGTTGGGAGCTATTATGAGTGAAAAGGTCAATAATAAAAATTTGGTAATTTTAGGTGATTTTAAACTTGTCGAGTGTTCAGCAGGGGTCTGATTTTTGTGTGGAATCTTTTCAGTTGCTTGGTAATCTTGGGACTATGCCCATGAAAAAACTAAATTTTCTGAAGATTTGCTTTTTGTTCAAGGGACTATAAATGCTGCACTAGTTAGTGAATCTTTAAAAATATTGCCTGTTCCATGGTCAGACCATTTTTTAATAACTTGTCAATTTCTAATGCTATATTATCCGCTCTTGACAGTACAGAATAGTAATGGGATGTTGTGCCATTTTAATTTTTTTGATAAGAAAATATTTTTAGATGCTCTATTAACATCTTTTCATGATGTACAAGTGGTGAAGTACATTTTATTTTCTTTGTGGCTAATTCTACTGTAAAAAGTACTAAATGAATCATCCAGCTTTATTGGTTGCTATGTGCACTGCTATTATCCATTGCCGTGCACAAGGCTAGATTAAAGCTTAGTCAATTGATGCAAATCCTTTGGGTTCAAATGTTTAGGAGGGGTCTGTGCAAGTGCTTAGGACTCAGGAGGTGAGGAATGCCAACTGACTTTATTCATTAATGCATAAATGCCCACAAGGTAGAAGGATGGCTAACGTGTCAGGACATTTTTCTGAGTTTAAAACGTCTATGTGTACGCCTCTTATCCCTCTGTGAATGGGCCTGCCCTGCCTGCTTCCAAGTCCTACTAGCAGCAGAGACTGCTTAGGATTCAGCCAATGGGAAGGCTGTGGAGAGAGAGAGAGAACCGGAAGGCAGCTCTAGTTGCAGGGAGGTGGTGAGCTGGGGCAAATTCCCATGCTGTAGAAGCGATGTTTCTGCATGTGGTGGAGGTCAAAAAAGAAATGAACCTCCCTCAAAAATGCCCCAATACATTTCTATATGGGAGAAGCAGTTCCAACAGCTGCAGCATAATACAGTCATTCACAATATATTATCTAGTGATTAATGGATTGCACCTTTTAAACTGCCCTGGCCTCTCATCACCTCACCCAATCATCAGCTGCTGCACATCTTTTCTTGCCATCTTCTCCTCGCTTTTTAAAATGTAGGAATTACTCCTGCTACACAGCAATATAAAAAAAATATATATATATCCAATCCAACCTTAGGCTGAACCTGACAAATATTTGAGTCCAATTTTGCACAAGTTATGCATTAGGACTTTAATCTGTCCATGGTGATATATGAGAATCAAATCAAAAGAATATACAGAATTATCTGGTTGGTGCCTGCCAAAACACAAAGTTTGCGAGAATAAAATTACTTTAGTTTATTACATAAGCTATACCCCCCCCCCCTTCCTTTCCAGATTTATGTCGTGTTCTGAAGTCCTAGGTAATAAGAATGCTTTTCCAGTTACTGCAGCCAAAAGCTGAAACAAAAATGAACTTGAAGCAAGATTTGTTTTCTCATTCTGCACCACACTATTGCTCTTACATGGAAGATAGATAATATAGCAGCAAACTGAGGAGTCAGATTAGGCTTCAGAAAAGTAACTGGTGAACACTGCATTATTTATAGATATGTTTACTTCTTCTACATGGCCTGGAATAATATCCTTTTGTTTTCTACAGATGATTTTTGCCTGTTGTTGAAACGTCTGTCACTTTCAACCCAGTGAGACACCTAAAAATGATTTAGGACGAGTGCAAATTTGATCTGGGTATAAATATTGGGGGTTGATATTGAGCGGCAGCAGCCAAACACTTTCAAAGTGTATATTCAGCACCAGAGCCTGACTTTCTGGATTCATCGAATAGCGCTGATGCTATCCGGTTAGTACTGATATTCAGCTGCTAACTAGATAAAGTTAGGACAGCCATGGACCTATCCTAACTTTATCTGGTTTAGCTCTCCTGTTAGCAGCTGGATATCGCTGCTGATCGAGTAGCTGAAGACCATCCCAGTTTTAACTGGGCATCTTTTCTGCTGACTGTGGGGGATACTGCCGCTGAACATCAGGATCATGGCGGGTTAGCCAGTTAGCTAGTGCTGGTCCTCGTTGAAGGAGACAGGAGAGCATTTCTGCTTCCAGTCCTGCCGATTCTCCCATGCAAAAAACAGCACAGATTAATCCTAAACACATTAACTAATGACATTTTGCATAGTGAAGCAAGAGATATAGTACTCTCCTGCAGGGCCGGATTTACCTTGATTGAGGCCCTACGCCAACAAAAATTGTGGGCCCCCAGCAGGGGCGGCCCAAGGGGGGTGTGGGCCTCATTTGCACAAGGGGCCTCATTTGCATAAATATTTGCATAATGTTACCATATACTAACTTTTAGTAAACGTGCCTCTTAATGAGTGTATGGATAAAGAAAGACTAAAAGATTTCTACATTACTATAATCCAGTGCCAACTGCCAGACACATTAGGAACTACTACAAACACTGCCCATTTAGAACCCATAGCAAACCCGCCGTATCCTAACAGCACTACCAGGACTCACAAAGCACCATACTCTACCAATCAAAAGGCAACACTGCAAATATTAAACCAATACATTTCAGAGAACAACAATACATGACCTACTGGGGAAAGAGAACAAGTGGCAATGTCAAATAGGAATTATATAAACAGAATGCCTCAACTCAGTTACACATGCAGAACATAGACCATCACCAAACAAGTAATCACATTTTAGAAACAGGAAGACAATAATTAAACTGGGAATCCCAAAAGCCAAACTTGGAATGTACAACACTGTAGAAATAAAACTATACATTAATTTGCTCTTGTACTAAACAAAGCGCAGACGTTAATGATGCACATTTACCAGAGCTGACATATTCCAATTAATAAATTCAAAATAAAGAGATATTTTTCTACCTTTTGTGCATTTTTTTCAGCTGCAATTGCTCCAGCCACTTTCTTCTGGTTTCTTCGTGTCTTCTGCTAACTCTCCATCGTCTGCTGTCCATTTGTCCTTTTTTCTCTCTTCTAGTTTTTTTCCATTCTCTCTCTACATCTGCTTTAACATACTAATCTTTCTCCTTTTGCTCTTTCCTCATTCCTATTTTATCCACTCAAATTTTACCCCTCCATCCTCAATCCCCACTTACTCTCCCAATACCCGGCCAATTGTAGATTTTTTATCCCTCCCACACAAAATATTTTTCCCTTCTCCATTTTACTCTTCCAGCCCCATCCCATTCTAATCCTCCCCCAACATCAGCTCCCTTCTAGTTCCAGCCTCACCCAGCATCCATTCCCTTCTAGTCCCTGCATCAGCCCATTTCCAGTCCTAGCCACCCATCAGCCCATTTCCAGTCCTAGCCCCCCATCAACCCACTTACAGTCCTAACCCCCCATCACCCCATTTTCAGTTTAAGCCCCCCTATAACCCATTACCAGTCCTAACCCATCAGCCCACTTCCAGTCCTAACCCCATCAACCCATTTCCAGTCAGCTCCCCATAGCCCATTGCCAGTCCTAACCCCCCCCCCATCAGCCCACTTCCAGTCCTAACCCCATCAACCCATTTCCAGTCAGTCCCCCATAGCCCATTGCCAGTCCTAACCCCCCCCCCATCAGCCCACAGCCCATTACCAGTCCTAACCCCATCAGCCCACCTCCAGTCTTAACCCCCCCCAGCCCATTTCCAGTCCTAGCCCCCCCATAGCCCATTACCAGACAGCCCCCATCAGCCCACAGCCCATTACCAGTCTTAACCCCCCCCAAAGCCCATTACCAGTTCTAAATTCCCCCAACAGCCCATTATCAGTCCTAACCCCATCAGCCCACCTCCAGTCTTAACCCCCCAGCTCTTTTCCTTGACTTGAGTACAGATTGGCCATTACCAGACAGCCCCCATCAGCCCACAGCCCATTACCAGTCTTAACCCCCCCCAAAGCCCATTACCAGTTCTAACCCCCCCAACAGCCCACAGCCCATTACCAGTCCTAACCTCATCAGCCCACCTCCAGCCTTAATCACCCAACCCATTTCCAGTCCCAGCCCCCCCAATAGCCCATTACCAGTCCTACCCTCCCCCTCCCACTCCCTAAAGTAAAATTTGATTTTAAAAAAAAAACCTGCTGGCTGTCGCCGCGGGGCCCCCTCTGCTGCCGCGGCAGCATGGACTGACCTGCGGGGGCCCCCTCTGCAAGCTCGATCCCTCCGTGCCTCCCTCCGTGCAGGCTGTGAGAGGCGCGAAGGAAGACTGTCTCCCTCGCGTCTCTGTTAAGCCCGCAGGGGCTGATGGGAAATGTCCCATCAGCCCCTGCGGGCTTAACAGAGACGCGAAGGAGACAGTCTGCCTTCGCGTCTCTCACAGCCTGCACGGAGGGAGGGAGGGATCGAGCTTGCTGAGGGGGCCCCCGCGGGTCAGTCCATGCTGCCGCGGCAGCAGAGGGGGCCCCGCGGCGGCAGCCAGCAGGTTTTTTTTTTAATTCTATTTTTTAAAAAAAGCCTAACTTGTTCCTTTTTTGTGGGCCCTTCCCAGCTGTGGGCCCTACGCCATGGCGTACATGGCGTATACGTAAATCCGGCCCTGCTCTCCTGTCCCTTCAACCGTTGCAGTATGTGTGGATGAGGCAGGTAGGGGTACCTGGCCTGATGGTACAGAAGGGTTCAGCCAGCCTCAAGGAGGGAGGGGATATTCTTTTTATGCTACTGAAATTGGAGAGGAGGAGAATGAGGAATAAGGCCCAGAGAGAGGCCTGATGTTTCAGTCTGGGGCAGCAGCAGACATTGTAGCCCACAGGCAGGATGGAACGCATGTGAAAGCAACTCTCCCCACCCCCTTGCCATAGGGCAGCAGAGTACTTCTACTAATCATTTGTATAAGGTACACACAGCACTGTACAAGACATGCAAGAGACAGTCCCTGCTCATAAGAGCCTACTATAGTCTAATCAAGAGAGACAACACAAGTGGGAACTAGGATATATCTAGGGGAATGGTAAGGAAACACATAGGAGGTAAACATGAGACCAGGGGATGGGGGAGGGGGGAGATAAGGATTCAAAAACAGTCTCAAAGTAGTGAGTTTTTAGCCTGGATTTGAACAGGGCCACAGATGAAGCCTGATGTACCAACTCAGACAGTTTGATCCAGGCATAAGTAGCAGCAAGGTATAAAGATCAAACTCTGGAGTTGACAGTGGAAGAGAAGGGCACAGATAGAAAAGCAGAGTTCCTGAGGAGGGATGTAGGGAGAGAGAAGAGAAGAAAGGTAGGTAGGTAGTCTTGCACAGCAGGATACAGAGCAGATCATCTCGGGCTCTCTCCCTCTCCTTTCACTCAGGGACATCTGATTATATTCAGGAAGCTGATTTTCTGCAGGGGGAAAATCCTTCAAGGTCCTTGGTGCATAAATTAAAGAGACTTAGGCTCAGGATTGGGTGCTTCAATTACTTTACTGTAATCAAACTTCGTTCGATCCCATAACAACTGAATAATTCTTCAACAATTACACGATCTTTGATAACATTAGTTATGTTCTTTCCTGAGTTACAATGTAGCCAGTTTAAGACTAGTCAGAGAAAAAAATTTTTTCATTCAATGCATAATCAAATTCGGGAGTTCGTTACTGGAGGATGTAGTAAAAGCTGTTAGTGTAGCTGGGTTTAAAAAAGGTTTGGACAAGTTCCTGGGAAAAAAAGTCCATTAACTATTATTAAAGAGGACCAGCGAAATTCACTGCTTACTCCAGAATAAGCAGCGTGGAATCTGTATACCTTTTTGGGAATCCGATAGGTACTTCTGACTTGGACTGGTACTGTTTGAGACAGGATACTGGGCTTGATGGACATTGGTCTGAGCCAGTATTGCATATCTTATGTTCTTACTTGTGTCTGTGATCCCAATATAAATATTTAACCTTTTCTGTGTCTAATGGCAGATTGCCAGGTGAGCCCAAACCTGGGAACCAGAAGAAAAATAGTCTATTTTCTTCTCAGCTGGATCATTTTTCCTCTAACTCTTCTTGTTCTATATTTATAGAAAAAAACCACTGTACCTGTCTTCAGCCAGTCTATCTTCCCCAGAACTGCAATCTCATTTCAGGCTTAAGAAAGGTCAACTCCTTTACGCTCTCTCTCCATGCTGGTAGAGGAGCGGGTAAAACCTCAGACAGGCTCTCAAATCTTCACAAGTAGACACATTCAAGATACAAGGGCTGATTCCACACACAAAAAATTAAAAAAAAAAAAAAAAAAGACAGGCCCAAAGCAGAGTCTGCACACAGTACAGCAAAATGAGGGACATTTTTATTAAATTGCAGAAGCTGCATAAAACTCTGGTATCTGCAGATATTGCAGAGAGCTTGCACATACCACAGTGACCCACGATCCCTGCATCAGCAGGTAACATGGGTACTCTCACGTTGCCTGATGAAGGATTGTGGGATCCAGGGCAAGATCAAGGGGAGGACAGAGCAAATAATGACTCTGCCCCCCCATCTCCCAATTGCGTCGGGAACTCTCACAATCCTCCCCGGGCCCCTACCTTTCTTACATTTGCTTGTCTCAGATCTGCCAATCCACGGCACTAGCACTAGTAATCTGCTTCCTCTCACCACTACTACCACCACCTCCAGAGAGCACCCAACCCATCAGTGCTGCCATCTAGAGGGTTTGGGGGGCCCTCGGGGCTCTCTCCTTTGCCCTTCAAACATTTAAAATCATTCTGGCTAGCCAGTCAACCTAGCATCCACCCACCCCTACTCCCACCTAGTGCAAAAAAACCATCCCAGCCAGTCAGGCTATGACCCATACCACCTTCCATTGTCCAAAAAAACTCAAGACTAGCCAGTCAGGATTGCTCCCTGGTTCCGCCCCATCCCTTTACTTTGCAAATCACTGATGTCTAGTGGCATGGAGCAGGAGCAGTCCCCTACTACCCCTGCCCCCTTCTCTGGAGGTTTACAAAATGGCACCAGCCTCACAGTGCTGCCTCCTAATGATAAAATGGTGGCATTATCTGCAGCCATAGGGCAACAATTGTTCACGCAAAGGCTGCCTACCATCAGCATGCCTTCTCCCTGCTCCAATCCCACTTACCCCCCCCCCCCACACCCTTTCACACGGAATGGAGATATCACAGAAAATTGCCTGATATATCTGCATTTTGACTGTGCTGTCACTGCAGCATTAACTTTCTCACATTAGTGCCGCAATGACAGCTAATGCGCTTTACTAAACAGCCCCCTGAAACTCACAACCACCCTGAGAAAAGCACACAAAACTAGAAACTACAAAAACCATACCTTGCATCCTGTGCACTGAGATTATACAGAGGGTGGACAGAACCAAAAGCAGCCATCCCCTAGAGAGGGATGTTACAGACAGATGGCATGCTAAGGCTAGAAATGGAATGGTCCGGCACAGAAAGCACAAAGGGCTGGTAATGGTCCTGGACGGATTCCTTACACATGATTGTAACAAGAAGTGATAGACATTATCTGGGTGTTTTATAACATATCAACACCCATTACCACATCAGGTTTAACACTTTATGGGAGATAATGCTTGCATTAAACAGCTTAAGTTATTCCCTTATATGCATGCTAGAAAAGTGGAAGGATTTCAGAGACTATTAAGTAGCCAATGATGCTCTAAGGTGCTGTAACTGCAAACTACCTACAAAAGCATGGCAGAACACAGGATTGTCCCAGGATATGATCACTCAAGGAGAAAGAGGGAGGATTGACTTTCTCATCTTCTTCGATCACCCAGTAAGCATAAATATTTCACCATACTACTGACTGAATAGTGTTTCATGCTGAAATACTATAAGGTCATTTTGTAGAGGTCATCTAGGTCAGAAAAGGGACATCCAAGTCAGGATGTTCAAACTTTGCAAAAGGTTGGCTGAACATGGAGGCTTATGTTAAATAGTATTACACACAAAAAAAATGTGTATAGTGGGAGACATCTTACAAGAACAGCCATTTCACAAAAAAAACCATGTTAACAAAAAAAAAGTAATAAAATAAAAGTAGCATCACTTGGGACTTTGCTCATGTAAGTAGTGGTTTTGAAAATATGCATGCTCAAGGGGAGCCAATTAAGGAACAGAGTCCCTAAACTCAATAAGTGACTCTGAAATTGAAAGAGATAAGAACAATTCTCCCCCCCCCCCCCCACACACACACAAACTACTCCTCCAAACCCCAGGGGCAAATGAACAAATACCTGCTGTAAGTTGCATGTAACTCAGCTATAACTGCCCAAAGAGAAAATTTTAAAATATATATTTTCATTGCAAAATAGGGAACGTATGTACAGCTGGTCCTCCAATTTGGTGGGGCTGAGATACCAGACATTTTGTTCTGCAGCTGGCTTCAGGGGTTATCTGTGCTAAATGCCACTTTCTTCTCTTTGTATGCACAGCGCACTGATAAGGGTCCCCTAGGGATATTCACCACCTCTCCCCTCAACAATCTTCTGAGCAAGGGGAAAAACAACTCAAGAAGTGAAACATGGGAGTCCAGTAGTCCAGCAAATTAGCAAAAACATCCAGACGGGGGCAATGAAAATGATCAGGTACACAGTCCACAACGTTAAATCATGGCAAAAAGTACCAAACCTGCTCCCATGCAGTGGCATCTCTCTCAAGCAAAGTCCCTGGCAGGAAGGATAACGGACCCTCCTCACTTCTCCCCTCTTCTTTCTTTTCCGAGTTGTCAGGTGCCTGTGCGACTCCCTTCTTCTCGTCCTCTCTGCAGACAGCTTTGTGGGATCTTAGCAGGGTTCCCCCCCCCCCTCTTTTTCATTTCCTCTTAATATAATTAATGCACTCAGTACAGTCCGTCCATAGACTCTCAGGCAGACAATAGTCTGTTCTTTGCTTTATTGGGACTTACTCCCGTCTTCTTAAAGTTGCTGTGACCCCTATTCGCATTTGGGCTGTAGGATGCACCCAGGTCTTTGGGTCCTCTACTTGCACTGCAACTCCTTGCCAGTGGCGCAACAGCTCCTTTCCCTCCGACCCCGTAGGGACTGGAATCTGGCAGCTCCTGATACTCCTCTTCCGAGTTCCTTTTACCTTTCCCAGTCCAAGTCAGAACCTAGAACTACTCTTAGCAGGGTTTTTCCAGATTAGATCTTCCCTTGTTAATTTTGATGGACACCACTCATGAGCAGAGACTCAATGTTCCTCATGTTATCCAATGCAAGAGACATTTTGACGTCCTGCTACACTCATATTTTTAAGGTTTGCCCAAATTACGCAAATGCCAACATCCTCCCTTCAGATCTGTGTATGCTGCCTGTATATACAGTATATCTCTTCTAAAATTGCTCCTTATAGGGGTATTTTTAAAGTGCCATTTGCTCTTTGGATGTATGCAAAGAGGCATGCAGGACATCCAAATCTGAACAGAGGCTTTGAGGAGGAAACTTGAATGTCTCCACCTGATCTCAGACGTTCTGGACATCTGGTGTTCTGTCTAAGGTTATACTTGTTCCAAGCACGAACAGGCATCTGAAACGTGATCGTTTTGTCAGGCAAATGCCTGGAGTGTGTGGAGAAGGAGCCACACTAATAACCCATTTATTTTACAGTCTGTCAGCGAACACTGATAGGAAATGGGGGCTCATGCCTTTGTTTTGCTACGCTGCTGGCCACCCTGTTATCCTAGCTTGCATAAGGTGCTGTCCCCACCCCACGCTTTCCTAAAATGGACATCTATGTGGCCACCTGTGGGGACGGCCACATCAGGAAGATCTATGATATTACAATTGTCTCAAGACCTAAATGCCCCTGCACATTCTGCCCTGAATGCCCCCAGACGTCTTTTCTAAAATGCCACTCTATATGAATATGCTTATTTACACATGTAAATGTCCTTTTTTATTTTTTTTCTTAAAGTGAAAGCCTGCTAAAATTGCCTGCCATATATAACACAATATAAGATATAATCCTTAAACTAAGCAAATTGCCTTCTCATTAGTAGGCGTTATATAAATATGTCATGTCTCGATAAGGTTTGCCGTATATTCGTAAATCTTATGAGTTTTTGGCTCATCTTATAAATCACACTCTTCTCCATCTGTTTCCCTCACCATCTCTTTTAAAGTGTCTTTTTTGCATTTTGTCTATTTCTTTTCTTGTTTTTATTTACGTCTCTTCTCTTTGCAAACAATTAACTTTACCCATGAATGTTTTATCATAAACATTTTTCAGCTCTCTCCTCGAGCAGTTGTCCTTTGCTTGCAATAGGAGCAGTAAGAACTGTTATATTCACAACCACTGAAAGGAAAATCACCATTATCATTCATTCACTATTCTGCCCCTTCTACAGCTATGCAGATAGCTAAATAAATAAATCTTGATCAAAAAAGTTCCAGCAGCTTCCAAACATTTATAATGGAGTAACTGAACAAACAAGAACTTACTCTAAGATGAAGCAGAACCAAGGGTAGCTATACAGAGCTTGAATCTATAGAAACACAGAAACATGACGACAGAAAAAGACCATAAGGCCCATCTAGTCTGTCCTTCCATAACAACTACAGCAGTCCACTTTTTACCTTTAGAGATCCTCTGTGTTGGTCCCATGCTTTTTTGAATTCAGTTACTGTCCTCATCTCTACCACCTCCACTGGGAGACTATTCCACGGATCCACTACTCTTTCCGTAAAGAAATATTTCCACATATCACTCCTGAATCTATCCCCCTTCACCCTCATCCCATGTCCCCTCGTAGCAGAACTTGCTTGCAATCGAAAGAGGCTCTCTCCTTGAACATTTATGCCACGGAGGTATTTAAACATCTCAATCATATCACCTCTATCCCGCCTTTCCTCTAAGGTGTACATATTAAGATCCTTAAGTCTGTCCTCATATGCTTTATAATGAAGCCCATTAATCATTTTAGTAGCCACCCTCTGCAACGACTCCATCCTGTTCACATCCTTTTGAAGGTGCGGTCTCCAGAATTGCACACTATACTCCAAATGAGGTCGCACCAAAGACTTATACAGAGGCATTATCACCTCCTTTTTCTGCTAGCCATTCCTCTCCGTATGCACTGCGTTGAGTCTCGCTTTGGAAATTCAATGTGAAAAGGCGATAAGCTCTTGTGGTCCCAACAAGATACCTGCTGCAGCAAGTCCTTGTCTGCAAAGGAGGCTTAGGGCTAGGAACAGTTTTCCCACTATGCCCTACTTCCAGGGCTGATCATTTGGTAAACGAATTACATACTTAGTCAGTATGGGAGTCAATCCAAACAGTGAACAATAGGGATGTATGTCCAGTTTGGATGTACAGCTCCCGTTCTTCATTGGGGGCATATTCTGCCCAGGAAGTTCCTGTATGTACAGAGGCTTTCTGAGGTGAGCTCCAGATGGGGGCAGGAGGGGGCAGAGAGCACACAAACCAGACATACAGGGCTTATTCCGGTGACAGCCTTGTATGTCCGGCTGGGGGGCTGAGGTGGAATAAGTCCCATAGCCAGTAGTGATCGGGCAGGGAAGGACACCAGCTGCAAGGAGCAGCTTCCGCTAAGGCCTCACTGTCTAACCTTGCCATGCTCCAGCATGGCATCCCGGTGCCATGGCAACAGGATGCCACAGCACCAGGGCTTCAGCAGGAGCATAGGCTGGGCTATCCAAGTGCCCCAATTCTGCACACATGGGAATGTCTAGCTCCTGTGGGTGCAGAATTGGGTGCAAATCCAGCCCCAACCAGATTTTGGACATCTGGACAGGCCAGACAACCCCCAATTGGAAATGGACTCCACATGTGCTTGCCATGTTAGTCTGCTTTAATGTAGTTAAAAAAATAAATAAAACACGGAGATACCCAGGGCTGGCTGAACCATTAAACAAACCAGGTGGTCACTTAGGGCAGTAGCTTCTGGTGGCAGTAAAGAGAAGGACATTCAAAGTTAAACAATAGATTCTGACACCCGGGGGGGGGGAGGCTTAGTCTGCCTAGGGCACCAACATCTTGAACCTACTCTGAGGCCAGCCCTGGTGATACCTTTTTATTGGACTAACTTAACCCGTTTTGGACAAGCATGTGTTTTACATACATAAGGTTTCCATACTTACTCAACTATTTACTAATTAATGGTTATAAATTCAATGGAACTATGTTTAGCTATTATCGTTATGTCAAAAAGCGTTATAGATTTTTTTATCTGAGATCTAGTTAAATAGGTATTCTTCTTAGATTACTTTGAGGGTTACAATTTTCTTTTTCAAGTCAAGACCGTATGACAGTCTCAGCGGAAGAGGAAAGGGGAGCAGAAGTGGGAAAGATGGATGTGTGATCAAAGGGTGACCAGGCTGTAAATATTTATTCCATGTTACAGAAAGCCCATATCTTTATCACGTCCTATCTGGTCCAATTGAAAATGTCTTATCTTAATTTCAAAAGTTTTATATTCCTGGACTGATTTGACTCTTCCTTGCGATAAAACCACTGATGCGGTGTTCCAGTCATGTGAGGTGCTCTCCAATAGTTGACATGACAGAAGTAACTAGTTGGTCTGCTTTGTGCTGTGTGATCTTCTGTCTGTGTGAATTGATTTAACATTTTGCTTCTCTCTAAAAAGTAGCATCCCATTTCACATTTTTCGCATTGAATAAATTCAACTACACTAGAGAAAGAAAATGAGTGGGTTCCCCTTATGTTGAATATTTTTTCATGGGCGTAATTGTGGGGGCCTGTGACGTGTTGGCATAATTTGTGCCATTCTCTATTGGGAGCTTGCTTCTCACTAATTTTTGCCTCAGATTCAGTGGGTGTCAAAAGAACAATATTGGAGGAGCAGGAAATACCGCTCTCAGTGATTCATCTTCCTAGATTAGTGGTCTGCCAGGATTTTCAGGTTTGTGTATTTTAGGTAGCGTGTATAAAGTGCCCACAAAATGATAGGTTGGTATGAGAATCTACTACAGTACAGAGAAAAGAAAACCTCAGAGTCCCCTCTGGTAGGGATATACAATCCAGAGCTAAAAAAAACTGAGAAGAATCATAAGAGACTTACAATCAATATTTCAGTTGTCTCTAGTATGTTGCTCATACTGTCCTGACCTGAAGGTGGTGGTTTTAATCTTCGAAAGCTAGTCAAAGAATGCATTAAGTTAGTCCAATATAAAAGTATTACCTTATTTTCCTTTATTTTTTCTAACTATACTTAGTCAGGAAATGAAGACAGAGTACCCCAGTGATAGAAGGGGACTAACCATGAGTGCATCCCTAATCTATTGAAATCAAAGGTTACAGATCTCGGTTATCTAGGTCATAGGATAACAAAAATATATAGAATCTGGAACTGTACAGATAGAATATTCACTGCAATCGGCTCTGCTAGAGGAAAACTTTAGAACAAGACACATGGTTTAAGATGATAAATAGGCGCTTAATTAGGTATTATTTCATAAAGTTCTGCACAGAATCATACTACTGTTTGCCAGAAAGCATTTCAGCACATGCATATTATAACATTGTTCCAGCACAACTTCCCTGTCTATTTTTTTGTGTTGTTTTTACCACTCTTAGCAAAGCCAGAAAAAAAGTTGCAGGTGCGATACACTCGTGACAGAAACAAGACTAAATTCCTCACCAGCAATGACTGCAGACCTTCCCTCAGACAGTGCATTTAAATCCCAGAGTTGAGCTCACTTCTCTGCATTTGTGCTGAATAGCTAATTGTTCACTGCCATAGGTTTAAATATGTAGTGTGCTACAGTCTGCTTGAAGCTTTGCACAGTTAGCAACTGCACATAACTCTTTTCTGCAAAATTGTGCACAAAAGCTGAGCTAATTTGTGGACAAAGCCTAATATTTTTTACTTCACCGGCCCCTGTGAGGATGAGATTCCGTTCTTACAGCTGTAACCCATTGGATATGGTCCCTGACTTCAATTAAATTGCACCCATTAAGCCACCTTTGAGACTATAAATTTTTCCCCCCTTTTTCCTAAAATGCTTACTTATCCTGACTGCACATCTATCAATCTTGACCTGCACTGAATGATCCCCAGAGCAGGGAACGTCTTCTGTGTGTATCTATGCTACCTACATCTTGTAGCACGCTACAAATATTTCCAGAGCTTTTTTTATATTTTTTTTTAAACTTGTCCCCATATAAAAAGTATGCAAAAAAGGAGACCTTACTAATACCTGCCTTTGTTTGGCTAAAACCTTTCTTTTTAAAGAAACAGCAGCACAGAGAAAGTTGAGTAAGGAAGATATTCTAAGGGTTTACAGAGATAAATTGTTTTCTAGACAAGATTTTTGCAGAGACCATCCAGTTAGAAGACAAGAGAACTATGGTATTGTTTAAAAAGATGTTATAGCCAAGGAACAAATCAAATGGGCAAGTTCAAAGGTTCCTTCTATTAAACCAAAGGCAGTGTGAATCACCAAGAGAATTGTTAAAAGATTGCCTTAGAAGCACAGATGTAAGCAGGTCAACCAGAGCTCAGCGATATTCAGTCTTGAAGGACTGCTAAGAGAGGGTATAGTTGAATAGGCAAACTTTCAGTTAGTGTTTATTTCCTGTGCATTCACCCCAGGCACAATTTTTGATTTCTAGGCTTGTAAACTAGTTAAGGGGAAAGGAGGGAAAATTTTCACTTTCGGGTTTAAACTGGTTAATGTCATGAGCAAGTTATTATGCCTTAGGAATAGATTAATTCTAGGTCCTTGCGATTCATTTTGAGGTGAACATTAAAGAAAGTCCCTTAAACTTATTAGGTATTTTTGTATTGGTTCAAGTAGCCATATTCCCCTTTAAATAGCTGAACAGGTGCATACAGCAGTCCAGCAGCAAGCATGGAGTCCTTTGCACAGAGTGTCACATGTATGATTGCACCAAGTGCAGTCATACATGTGACAATCACCCACTGAGAAACAAAGTTCCTCACTCTTAGGGAACAAGTCCAAACTCTGGAGGTTAAAGTAGAAATCTTGAAGGAGCCAAGGCAAACAGACCTACATAGAGGAGACCTTCAGAGACATAGTAGAGAAGGCCCACCTCCAGTCTGGCAGCCTCTTTGCTACCATGGAGGAGAGGGGTCATCTGAAAAGGAGTGCATCCCCTTGGTGTGGCATGAAATAATTCTGTAACTTGGGCCTTTCCTCCAGGTGATGTAGTATTCTCTTGCACCAAAAGTGTTTCTCCAGGTAGATGCAGGCAGGAAAGTTTGCCTATAGCAGTGCTTTATTCCAATTAGCTTTTACTTCTGAGACACAATGATATTACAAGTCTAACTCCTGATGAAGGCTCCTGTAGCCGAAACTTGGTAGAGTTTGCTTCAAAAAAGTAATTTTGTATTTCATGTTCTCCTTCCACTTCCTTGTTCTGTGATTGAAGGCAACAACTTCTGCAATGAAGAACTCAATCTATTCTTTGTACTATAGATAGTGATTCAATCATTAGGCATCACCTGGCAACTTGCCTGCATAGTGCAAAGGTGGCAGATCTCATATACCCCTTAGATAAGGTTTAGTCAGTGCTGGGGAGAAACCTACCATCTTGGGACATGTGGGTAACACAGGAAAATATGGAAGAGGTTCTGGAAGCCAAATTTAAGCTTTTAGATGGAAAGTTGAAATCCAGAACCTCTAATGTAGTATTCCCAGAAATGCTTTGTGTTCCACGTGCAGACCCAAAAGGCAGGCAGAGCTCCAGAGTGTAAATGTATGGATAAGGCCATGGTGCAAGGAAGAGGGTTTTAGATTTGTTAAGAACTGGGTAACATTCTGGGGAAAGGGGAGCTTTTCTGAAAGGATGGGCTCCACCTTAACCAGGTGGAACCAGGCTGTTGGCATTAACATTTAAAAAGGAGATAGAACAGCTTTTAAATTAGATAATGGGGGAAAGCTGGCAGTCTCCCAAGAGCGCATGTTTTGGAATGATATATCTGAGGCTACTAGTGAAATAGGGAAGTTAGAACATCCCGATAGAGAGGTCCCAATAAAGGTAAAAGTAAACCAAATGTCTAAGTAAAGAGCAGACAGAGTTTAAATATTCCAAATTACCCCTGTCAACTGATAACCAGATTGTTAATATAAACAAAAAGCAAAACTTTGAAATGGCTGTATGTACATTCTAGAAGTCTAAAAACTAAGATGGGAGATATAAAGGTCATATAATTATCATCTCAGAGAACAGGTGGAAGGAGGATATCCAATGGGACACTGATACCCAGGTACAAATTATACAGGGTAGATCATATTGGTTGAGGGGTGATGCTACTGTATATGCTAAGAGGGCATGGAGTCAAACAGGGTAAGAGTTTTGAAGGAAACAAAATATACTTTAGAAATTCTATGGATTGCGATTCAGTGTAAAAAGGGGAAGGGAATGGCAGTGAGGGCATACCACTATCTGCATGGCCAGAATGAACAAACAGATGATGAAATGCTAACAGAACTTAGGAAAGCTACAAAATTTACATCACAGTATAATGGGTGATTTCAAGTACCCCAGTATTGAATGGGTCAGTATCCTATCAGGACATGCTATGGTGATAAAGTTTCTAGGTGAAATAAATGACAGCTTCAAGGAACATCTGCTTCAGTAATAGTCAAAAGGGGAAGCTATTTTAGACTGTATGTAGGGAACAGTGTTGGGGCCACTTGGCAATAGTGATAAAATGGGAGGAGGACAGGAAGAAAATCCACTGTACTAGTATTTAATTTTCAAAACAGAGATCATTAAAATAAGAAAAATGGTTAAGAAAAAACTAAAAGGAGTAACTGCAGAAGTTATGAGTTTACATCAGGCTTGGGTGTTTAAAAATACTATCTTGGAAGCCCAGACTAGATGTATTCCTTGCTTTTCATCTATTGTACCTCTCCAAAAAATCACTAAAACCCCCGTGAAACTTTCTCTAACTATTTTTGTTGGATAGCACCGGAAAGGGACAGACTAAAAACTATGTTCACCACTCAGTTTTATCCTATTTAATCATTTTCTCAAACATTTTCTCAAAAGCATTTTTTCAAAATCAAATTTTCAACACTTAGCTGTTTCAAAGAACTGAAGCATGACGTGCACGTTTTGGGTTATACACCCTGTTTCAAGTGCCATCTGTATTTCATGTAGAAAAACAGCCTGGTTCCACCTGGTTAAGGTGGAGCCCATCCTTTCAGAAAAGCTCCCCTTTCCCCAGAATGTTACCCAGTTCTTAACAAATCTAAAACCCTCTTCCTTGCACCATAGCCTTATCCATACATTTACACTCTGGAGCTCTGCCTGCCTTTTGGGTCTGCACGTGGAACACGAAGCATATTTTCTACATGAAATACAGATGGCACTTGAAACAGGGTGTATAACCCGAAACGTGCACGTCATGCTTCAGTTCTTTTAAACAGCTAAGTGTTGAAAATTTGATTTTGAAAAAATGCTTTTGAGAAAATGTTTTTGAGAAAATGATTAAATAGGATAAAACCGAGTGGAGAACATAGTTTTTAGTTTATGTCCCTTTCCGGTGCTATCCAACAAAAATAGTTAGAGAAAGTTTCATGGGGGTTTTAGTGATTTTTTGGAGAGGTACTTATCTTATCACTAATTTGGGGGCTTTTTGTTAGGATATTTCATCTATTGTAGCCAGGGCTGGCCCAAGGGTTTCTGCTGCCCTCTGTTGCTACAGATTCCATCTTGGGGGGAGGCAGGTGACGGCAGAAGTATTTTATAAGCAGCAGCAGGCTATATGCTTCAGCACACATGGCCTGGCACTTAAAACCCCTCTCTCCCGACAGTCAGTTGCATTGAAGGGGAATCAGAAGCAGCAGGTCATGTGCGCTAAAGCACATGGCCTGCTGCAGGCAACAAAACGGCAGCATAAAGCTTCCTACCCAGGCCGGCAGTCCTTGGCAGCCACCTTGCTCACCTAGTGGACAGGCTGGCCCTGATTCTACCTCAAGATTAGGGTGCAGCCAACAATGTCAGTTTTTAAAAAGGTTTCCAGGGGCAGGAAACTACACACTGGTGAGCCTGACAGCAGTGCTAGGCAGAAAGATAGAAACCATTATGAAGAACAAGATTACGGCCATATAGATAATAGTTTATTAGGATAAAGTCAACATGGATTTAGCCAAGGAAAGACGTGTCTCACTAATGCGCTACATTTTTTGAAGGTGTGAATAAACAGGTACATAAAGTTGATATAGTTGAGCCAGGTTATATAGTTTCTATCTGGATTTTCCGAACTCCTTTGTCGATATCCCTCATGAGAAACTCTTAAAGAAATTAAAAGTCATGGGATAGAAGGTTAGAAACTTCCTAATGACTGACCTAATGGTCCCCATGCGGAAATGAGGGACGCAATCTGGTGTTGACTGCCATCAAATCCAGAACAGGTCAGAGGGAACATCCCCTCTTGAGTATCATTAAGTAGATGGAATATCACCCCTGGCCCTGTTCTTGCTCTGCAGAAGACAGATAGAGCCTGTAACTACAGGTGGTGCTGCAGAGTTGCCTCAATCACCATCTGCTTGAGCAGAGTCACAGGGGGACTCCATAAAGGTATCCCATAGAGGCTCTGCAAGCTCCAGCGCATAACCCAATCTGAGAATCTGTAGGACCCAGTGATATGTGTTATGTATTCTTGTCCAGAAAAACAGGTGGAACTGCCTCCCCATCCCCCAGAACTGGCCCCTGCTGAGCCTTAAGAATGCCGAGAGCTCCGAAATGGCTCATAGGACTCATAGGATGAACAGGGATTACCTGGACTCCTAGCAGTCCAAGGGCATCACCATGCTCCACGCAAGGCCCTGAAGGAGTCACTATTAGGCCCAAGGGTATTATCTTTCAGGTGCCTCTGTGGAGAGAGCCTCTCCAAGGTCTTTCACTCACTTCTCCATGTCCTCCTCAAACAGCAACCTACCTTTAAAAGGGGAGTTTGTCGAGTCATAACTTGGAGGAGGTATCAGCCAACCAAATGCAGAACCACAGCTATTACCTAGCCACTATTACTGCTGCCAATGCCTTGGAAGAGCTCCTAATCAAGTCCTACAGAGCATCAGCTATACAAGTGACTCCAGACTCTGATCTTGGAGCCTCCAGGCTGCCAGGCAGCTGCTGAATGCAGCACAACAGAGCTCATGCCACCAAGCCTGCACACAGCACCATTTAATAGCCTATGGTGGAAGACAAAGGAATTCTTAAGGAAAACCTGCATCCTATCAGGAGACTCCTCAGCAGTTCCCCCTTCCACTGGAATGTTAGTGCACTTTGTCACTGCCATGATGAGGGTGTCCAACCAAGGAAGCTCACAAAGTTGATCCAGCTTGCCCCAGGGCAGAGGGTACAGCCAAGACAGGATCTTAAGGCCTCAAAGACCCAGCTGGGATGTCTCCCACTGGAAGACTATGAGCCACCACACAGGCTCAGAAAGCAGAAATTCCAGGATGACAGATAGATACTCTCCAGAATAGGGTTCACTTGCATAGGAGCAGGCTCTACATCCTGTAGAGCCACCTTAGAATCCTGAATAAGGATAGGTCTATTCTGTGAAACAGGCAGATGATGAAAGGATCCTCTACTTCAATTAGGGGAATCTCCCCTTCCTCCTCAGACTCACCTTCAGGAGACAAGGATTCTATTTCTGCAGCCCCAGCAACCCCTATAGCCAATAAGGCTGGGCTCCGGAGGAACAGATGGGGTGAAACTGAAGTGGGGGAACTTAACCCCCTTTGGCCAGCATCAGCATCACTTGAGGGCCCTGGGCTCATCATAGAGGAGGCCTGGGCTTCAAGCCCACAAGACATGGGCTATTAAGAGCCCATGAACTGTTTCAGGAGCTGCTGCTCAAGCCGGTTGAAAAAGTGGCCTGGGGTCACGTAACCTTGGAGGGCCTCCAGGGACCAGCAGAGCTGAGGCTATAGTCACTACCACACTCTTTCCTCTGCAGGGACCAGGAAGTCATTCCAAAATGGTGCCAGCTGGTTGGGGGGGGGGGCAGGAACTAACAGGGAAGGGGCGTGACAAG
Organism: Ichthyophis bannanicus; assembly: GCA_033557465.1. Taxonomy (NCBI): domain Eukaryota; kingdom Metazoa; phylum Chordata; class Amphibia; order Gymnophiona; family Ichthyophiidae; genus Ichthyophis; species Ichthyophis bannanicus. The sequence goes on along the minus strand of CM066036.1, from coordinate 604,529,899 downwards.
GGTTGCAAACACACATCTGACATCACCAGTGCCAGAAAAAAATGCACCCTGCGGCAATCTCACCATGATTGAGACAAAACAGCAGCCACAGTTTTAAACCACTAGAGAGTCACAGGCTGCAATGGGCTGTGCGATTGGGTACTTCAGCAGCAAAGAGAAAAGGGGACTGTGATAAAGATCTACCAAAGAAAACTAAGCTGTGGTGAGAAAGGTATCCCATGAAGGGAATCTCAGAGCCTGACAGGTCGGCCAAGAAACCAGAGATGGCTGCCCCAGCCACCTCCACAGACCCGAGAGGCCTAGCTGCCAAAAACTCACTACACATTTGGAGATGCATTATTGCAAGCGGCTAAGAGCCAAATATAGCCCACTGAAATCAATGGGAGAAAATAAATATTTAGAAAAAACAGAAACAAACCCAGCAAACAGCAGAGAACAAAGGGGCCTGGGCCTGTGGGGTGATCCTGTCCACTCTGTCCCTTCAGTACTGGAACCTATGGGTAACCATGAAGGAAACAGTAGAGCTATCAGCTCACGAAGACAGGCATATCTGAATTCAGTCATATAACCTATGCAAGTGAAACCACAAATAATATCCCACACAAAAAGTCACTCACTATATCCCTATATTAAACATCATATTCATGCTTCCATGGTAAACACTTCTCCAAAAAGTAGATTTTTTGTCGGATCGTCTGTCTTGAGGATGTAAAACATGCTCATGTAACAGACCCTCCTTTTATTCAACTTTTTTTTAAAAGGTCAGCACGACCACATTATGCCTGAGGCTACAACCGGCCCATCAGGACCAGCCCCTGCATACAAATAATGCTTTATGCACAAAACTTCACACTTCACGTTCAGATAAGTTCTGTAACCTATAGAATGTCTATTGCATGGGGATAGTATCACTTAGCTGAGCCAGGAGAAGGTCTTGCAAAACAGCAATGAACAGCAATGTCCAGGCTAACACCGAAGGCACCCTGCCATGATGAAACTCAGCTAAAGCCGACAAACTAGATATCCAAAAGGCTTGCCAAGTTTCGCCTGTAATCTCCCAAACAGGCCCGCTATTGCCTATCCCTCCAAGACATTCCAGTATCTGTTGGGTAATCATGCGACACAAAACTGTTGTGTTTCAAGCCCACCGTCGAAATGGCTCTTTTTCAAGCAGAACCTACCCAACTTCCTGTTCCGTTCAAACACGAATGACGTCACTTTTCAACGTCTGGTGTTGCGTGATTTGGATCGGCTAGCTGAGTCTCCACAACGGCATTTCTCTAATCTCTCAGGCCCCCTTCATAAAGCTTTGAGGGAGTTAAATTCAGATCCCCATTTGGTGGTCCGGCGCGCAGACAAGGGAGGGGTAGTTGTGGTACAGGACATTGTCAGATACCATGCTTTGGTTACAGCTCATTTGGGGAATTTAAAGTATTATAGGAGGTTATCATCGGATCTGGGTCCTCAATTGCAGTTTGATATTAAGGAGTATACTACTATGGCATTACAACGAGCCTGGATCACTAGGAAGGAATATACCTTCCTTAATCCTAAATTCCCTAAAATTCCAGTCCTGTATATGGTACCCAAAATTCATAAATCCCTGGAAAGTTTTCCTGGAGACATCGGGAAAGATACTCACCCTCCGTCCTAGCGCTTGGTGCCACTTTTTTTCTTAAATTTCCGTGTAAATGTTTAGTTACCTTTCAGGGCACCAAGTTTGTTTTTCTGGAGACTACGGCGTTAGAATCTTTCCTTCAATCCAGGGTTCCCTGATTTCCTAAGATGTTAATTGATATGGCAGTAGTTTAGTATGAAAAAGAGTTTTGTATTTTTTGGATGGCTGCTTTTCCTTTTTTTACATGCTTCCCTTGATGTGGACTTATTGCTGATGACCGGGGATGTTGTTTTGTTTTTTGTTTTGTTTTCCTTAGTATTGATTACCTTTTGTTCTTGGTACATTTGTATTTTCTTGAAGTTTCTCAATAAATGAAATTGAAATGAAAATAAATAACAATTAAATAAATAAATCCCTGGAAAACCCGCTGGGCCGTCCCATTGTTTCCTGTCGGGACTCCATACTTGAGCCACTGTATTTTTTGCGATAGATTTTTTCAGCCGTTGACGGTGGGCATCAAGTCGTATATTAGGAATTATCATCATTTTTTGTCTACCATTCGTGAAGTTCCAATTTTACCTCATCATTATTTAGTTACCTTGGATGTGGTAGCGTTATACACGAATATCGACCAGATTAAAGCTGCCAAAATCGAATAGACTTCACCGCTGTCAGTGCCCTCACGTCTACCGAAGAGTTGTGTTACAACTATTGTCTTGGGTGCTGAATGAAAATTATTTCCTGTATGATCGGACATTTTATCATCAATGTTTTGGCATAGCTATGGGGGCTACTGTGGCCCCCTCGGTAGCGGCCCTCTACATGTCTCATTTTGAGGACACTTATCTTTATACGGCAGACCAGTTTAAACCAGTTTTGGTGTGGAAACGCTTTTTGGATGACGTGTTTTTTATCTGGAGTGGATCCGTCGAGGGCTTACAGCAATTTTTGCTTTGGTTGAATTCCTTGCATGTACACATCAAATTTGAAGCTAAATTCCATCTTTCCCAAATAGAATTTTTAGATGTGCTTTTGTATAAGGGTGACGGGATGCTTCAGTCTACATTATATCGTAAACCCGTCCAACGGAACACTTTGTTGCAATACACAAGTTTTCATCCCCGTTCTCTTCGACGGGCTCTCCCCATTGGCCAATTTCTTCATATCCGGCGATTGTGTTCTACCAGGACGGAATATAAGATTCATGCTGCGAACTTGAGGAGCCGATTGCAGGCTCGAGGGTACCCTGCCGCTTTGATAGATCGGGCATATAAACGTGCACTTAATCACCCTGAATGGTGGGAGGGTTCCCAATCTCAGGAGAATGAGTCAGTGCAACCTTTTGTGGGGATACTACCTTATATGCCTTGTACGGTGCAGGTGTCTCAGATTCTTCGCACTCATTGGCATATTTTGTCTGAACATTTTTGTTTTCAGGCACCCTTGCAGTTAGCTTATCGTCGAGGGGCCAATATTGCGGATTGAGTGGCCCATGTTACCACAGGCCATATCGGGGGGTCACCATGCTTGTGGATTATGTGACATGTGCTCTTCCACACTTGAGGGTACTGAATGGGAAGATCCCCATACTCTGATACGGTACACACGGCGCCATGTCACTGATTGCACTTCAACATATGTTGTTTATTTAATTATATGTCCCTGTAAGCTCTTTTATGTGGGAATGACAACTCGGCTGATTCGCAAGCGATTGCAAGAACATAGATCGCGAATTAACACTGTAGCACAGAATGCTCCGATGGTTCAACACTATGTCTCATTCCCACACTTTTGAATAGTTACGATGGACGATCCTGGACGCGGTTCCCCCGCTACCGCGTGGAGGAGATCGTCAGGCGTTGTTGCATCAAAGAGCAACGTTGGATCTACACACTTCGCGTTCATTCCAAATGGAATAACCGTGTGGAGATCGAATGGTGGTCTTTGACGTGAGCTTCAGTTTTTGTGTTACAGCCACCATCATAGGTTCCTATACTTTTCTACTAAGTAGAGATGACATCATTCGTGTTTGAACGGAACAGGAAGTTGGGTAGGTTCTGCTTGAAAAAGAGCCATTTCGACGGTGGGCTTGAAACAACAGTTTTGTGTCGCATGATTACCCAACAGATACTGGAATGTCTTGGAGGGATAGGCAATAGCAGGCCTATTTGGGAGATTACAGGCGAAACTTGGCAAGCCTTTTGGATATCTAGTTTGTCGGCTTTAGCCGAGTTTCATCATGGCGGGGTGCCTTCGGTGTTAGCCTGGACATTGCTGTTCATTGCTGTTTTGCAAGACCTTCTCCTGGCTCAGCTAAGTGATACTATCCCCATGCAATAGACATTCTATAGGTTACAGAACTTATCTGAACGTGAAGTGTGAAGTTTTGTGCATAAAGCACTATTTGTATGCAGGGGCTGGTCCTGATGGGCCGGTTGTAGCCTCAGGCATAATGTGGTCGTGCTGACCTTTTAAAAAAAAGTTGAATAAAAGGAGGGTCTGTTACATGAGCATTTTTTACATCCTCAAGACAGACGATCCGACAAAAAATCTACTTTTTGGAGAAGTGTTTACCATGGAAGCATGAATATGATGTTTAATATAGGGATATAGTCAGTGACCTTTTGTGTGGGATATCTGAATTCAGAGCCAACATTGGACCTACAAATCTCAAATCGCACAGGCCACAGGATTGTGGTCAGGGAAAACTGACACGTCTGCTCTGCTGCACCAGTCCATAAACCTTGCCATCTGCTGGAGGCAGACAATACTGACTTCTCTCAGTGCTGCACCAGAGGATAACAGAGTGATATCCCTGAAAGTTGCTCTAGTCTGTTACTACATTCTGGCTGAGAAGCATAACCCCACTCGTCTGGACTGGTCTAGCAGGACGATAAAGAAACATACTTTTCAGAGACCAACAGCCCCAACATGGTCTCTATGGAGTAATATTCTCCTCATTTCTATGGCATGTTAACTTAATACATGACTTCAATTTGAAAAAAAAAATTAAAATTAAACTAATAAAATTGTCTATGGAGTAAACTTATGAACAAAAAGCCAGACACACCAGTACAACACAGACTTCAGAATAAGATCTGTGAAAATACATTTACTGTCTGTCTTCATACAACAGATGAAGGTGATTGATGAATGTATTGCTAAAATATTTTATCAATTCACCAAGTGCCAGAAAACATTTTGGATATTATTCCCTATTGACTGTCATTTAGATAGCTGCTCTAGTATACAGTCCTAGTCACAGCCTTGATAGTAAGGTACTATGGATACACTTCAACATTTGCTGTGAAAGCACACATAATGAGAAATGAAATGTTTTGCCTCCATAATAAATAGTTTCAGCTCCCAATCAATACTGTAGATACCTGCTTAGGTGGTAAAGAACAGAGAGGAAACTTGATTAGTTTATTAGAATGCCTTCCTTCTCTATCACCCTATGCTTAGAGGCACCAGAGCGGTTCACGATGTGCTTAAAAATAGCAAAGGTGAGTAAAGCAGCAGCTGCCCACGGGCAGGAGGTGGTGAGAAAAAGTGGTAGCAAAGAGATCTTAATGTAGAATAGATGCTAGGAATCTCTAATTTAAGGCACAACTAAGTAGGAAGGGCGCAGGGGTAAACTCCATCTGTTTTCACTCTGCAGCTACCAAAAAAGCCTGAAAATGTATCACTGGTATGATTCTTTATAAAGATGCTCATCACACAAAGAATAATCGAGCAGGAATTCATATTTCTGCATGGGAACTGTATTAAAGTAATTTAATCTTATTGGCTGATAAAGATTTATACATTCAATGGCCTAGTATTAAATGGATTGCAAAGGCCTTGATACTTTAAAACCAGCAAAACCCCCTAAACCCAACCCCACAAAAATCCACTCTTGAAAAACTTAGGGGTATGTTTACTAAACAGTTTTAACGTGCGCCCGGCGATAGTGTGCAGGCTGCCATAAAAGGAGTGGGCGTGTCTGTCTTAAAGTAGCAAAACGGGATTATCGCGCGATAACGTGCGCTGCGCACATTATCCGGCGAGACGCCGCTAAGCACCTTAACGCGTGGTAATCTTAAGTAGGCGCGCAGAAATGCAAACACAGAAACAGAGGTGTAGCACAATGGTTAATACACTGACTGGGGGATCGAACTCATGACCCCTGTACCATCAGTGTACCTAATCCATAAGGCTGGCTGAGGCAGTAGCTTTTACGTGTAAGTATTGATTTTTGAGGCATTTTATTTGTAGTTTAATTAGTGCTGCCAGCAAACACACCCTCACGTGCCGTAACCTAAGGTGCCGCATAAGGCACCCTATAAGGCACTCCATAGGGCACATTATAAAGTGTACTGTCCGCCAAGGCACCCTATAATGTCCCCTATAGGGCACCCTATAAGGTGCTTTAGAGGACACCTGATAAGGCGCTTTATAGGGCGCCTTACAAGGTGCCTTATGGGGCGCCTTATGGTTACAGTACACTGAGGGTGTTTTTGCTGGCAGCACTAATGTATATTAAAAATAGACAATGCCTTGGACAGCCTTATCAAATAACCCCACCATGGGTTTGAACCCACGACCTCTGGCCCCACAGGCAGTGAAGTAACCAGTGGGCTACAGCTCTATAGCTGCCAACAAACCCCTGGCTGGCTGCAGAAGGACTGCACGTCACCACACAAACTGTCTGCTGTGGTTACCAGGATAGGGTTAACCCACCCATACCCATGATGCACTGCACATGCAAATCAGCAGTCTACAGATGGGCACAAGATGGGGTATGCACCCCCACAGCACCTCAGCCTGGTAGGGGGAACCGACTGTGTGTGGTACTGGCACAGAGTAGCTACAGACCGTCACATTGTGCGGGTACTGTGCTCACCCCTGAGGGTGAGGTGGGGCGCCCAGCACCAGGTCCACAGCACCTTTCATGGCTGAAATACGCCATGCTGCAGGTCCCCATCAGTGCTACTGTGTGTGATAAGTAGTTCCTGCAGACACACCTAGGATACATCTGTGTCCTTCTGTATTTCTCAGTCATGTTTAGCCCTTATGGGCTATGATGCACCCAGAATAGTGCATATCCTATGTTGGTGCCATGGTTACATGATATAGGTGAAGGGGGGGTGTTTGGACCCATAGGCGGAATATGTATCACCACACAACCCACCCTCTGGGGCTCAGGGTGGGAAACAGGATCGCTCACCAACAGATCCACATTCTACCTCCCTGCAATGGTGACAGTAGAGGGGACCATCAACCCCAGTCCTGCTGGGGAACAGACACCCTACAGGGCAGGCAATGCAGAGTTGTACACATCCATAAAGCAATAGCAGACAGACAGTAGGCCTGGAAATACACAGCTGCCCCCCACCACTATCTGACATTCTCCAGCAGCAAGCCTCCAGCCGCTGCACCCTGCAAGGTGTTCCAGCAAGACACATACTAGCTGCAGACAGTCTGCTAGCTAGTCCATAGTGCATGTTCCTAGAGGAGATGCATGTACCCAGAACTGGGATGTCAGCATACACACCAAGCAGATAAGTCAGTGATTGGGCCCCAAAAGAGAACCCATAAATATCACGAGAGAAATGCTATATAGCATTATGGGGGAACCTAGCCATGCCGTGGTCACTGCTCAGTCAGGGTGAGAGTGACCTCCCAGCAGGACATGCTGTGGCCACCCTGTCCGTGCAGGTGGTGGCCGGCCACTTCAGTGTCCGAGCCATTGCCCTATGCTATGTACAGATGAATCCAGGCCAGGCCAGGCCACCCTATCCTGGCTATTCCCACGGTACCTTGCTCCTCATTATGCACATTGGCAGGCCAATACTGGCAACAGTGCTAGCAGTGTGGGCTGTGGAGGGTGTTTGCAGCCACCACACACTGGATAGACAGACACACACTCCCACACCTAAGCCAGCATTGTGCAACTATAGAGGTGTTTGGCAGCCCTGGCCACCACACCAGTCCTGGGCACAGTGCAGGCATGGCTATGGTACGCAATACTGTTGGGGTCACCCCCCAGGGTGGTAAACACTGTCAGACACAAGACCTGTAGCACACTCCAGACATCAGAAAGGTTGCTATGATGCAGCACACTCAGAAAATTGTACGTAACTTCAGAAGTGCTATCTGCCAGTAATCATAGCAACCTTCTGATATATGTATACCGTATTCCCAAGTTTAGGGTGGCATTGCTAAGGTATGCAAGTGCTCGTATTGGGAGATGCACGCAGGGCCCAACATCCTGCCTCTCCAGGAGGCATTGGATAATGGAGCCTGTGGGTGCGGGTGTGTCTGCCCCTGTTGGCCGCTGCTTTAGGGCAGAGGTTCCTGACTCCAGTCCTGGTGGGCCAGACACTGTTCGGGTTTTCATGCTGTCCCTCATTAACCAATTGGCTCAGAGAGGGTATCCCGATAAGGTGATTAGGTCTGCCTACCGCCGGGCCATTTATACCCATCGTGACTGGTTGTTGGATGAGTCTTATCAATCACAAGGCTCCTTTTCTGGTGAGTCTGAATACATAGTGGGGGTACTGCCTTATACTACTTTGAGTACGTCTATTGTGGCTATACTTCGTAAACATTGGTCCATTTTAGGATTACACCAGTGTTTTCAGAAGCCCCTTCGAATTGCTTTTTCCAGGGGACCTAACTTGCAAAACAAATTGGTTCGATCTGCAACTTTGATTGATCGTCCTACACCTCCTGACCATAATGTTCGTGGCCATTCTATATGTTCGACTTGCACATTTTGTGCTTCTTCACTCACTGGAGTAGATTGGATTCACCCCAATACGGGTCAAGTCTTTACAAGACGATGGGCGACTTCTTGCGACTCTGCCTATGTCATTTATGTTTTGCACTGTACCTGCCCCTTGATCTACATTGGTAGAACCTCACGAAAAATTAAAATCAGACTTAGTGAACATGCGTCTAGAGTTCAGCAACAGGTGCTATCGGCGCCAATTGTGGAGCATTGTATGGCTCACCATCATCAGTTTGGGGAGGATGTTTCTTGGACTGTGTTGGATTATATTCCATCGAATCCCCGGGGTGGGAATCGGCTAGCCTTACTGCAAAGACGAGAGCAACAATTGATTTTCGAAATGAATGCTGTCCGACGGGTTTGAATAAAGAAATGGATTGGTCTAGCTTGCTGTAACGTCATCTATGACGCCAAGGGATTCCCCGGTGTCAGTGGGGTCTCCCATTTGGTTGATTGGTGCTTCCGATGGATTGACAGATGACATCAGCCAATATGTGTGCTTCACCTTCTATTTCCAGTGTTTGATGCTTTCTATGGTCTATTTCAAAGCGGGTTACTAGCGGGACTGTGAACACTTGATACAGGGCTTAGGGCCCGAAACGTGCGCGTCGTGGATATGCTGCCTTTGACCGCTATTGTACAAGGAGATCGCATATGATGGATATGATTAATATTTCACTGGGACATCTACTAGTTAAGTACAGAGTTTACTTTGTTGATTAAAAAGGAACAGGCTGTCTGGTGCGGCTGGGTTTCCTTTTCAGTCGCCTCCAGCCTGCTCCAACAAAAAGAATTAGATAGAGGTATTATAATTTAGATTTGGGTTTGGTTCTTTTCTCTAATAGTCCCTCATGAATATGCATGAGATACATCTGCATACCATGGGGCGGCGCATAGAAATGCAGTACAGGCATCTTTATTACAGACAGCATGGAACCTGAATGGTGTTTGGCCCTCCAGGACTGTATTTGGGAGACTCTGCTCTAGGTAATACACATGTTTATGGTGTCTGTGCTCTGTAGGGTAAAATATAGGTGTTTTGGGCATGTTTACGTCATCTGCAATAAAGGTTCTGTCTGTATTAGCACGTTTTAGTAGTGGGTAAAATATGGGGACTGGGTTGGCAGGAACCACAGCTGGGATTTGAACATGTGACCTTCTGCTTCTGAACACACTGGCTGTGTGCACTGCACCACTGTGTTGCCACAGAGACAGTGCATTCCCTGGAGATACCATGACTGTTTGTCAGACAGAGCCTGTCTGTTGCAGTGCATGGCACCCACCTAAACAGGGCTAGGCCACGGTCTGCTCTGGGCAGCTGCCACTGCCCCCTCCACCACCAGTATCCCTCTGCCACTATGCTGACATGCCCTTCTGCTGGTGGTGCTGGTGAAACGCAGTCTCAGGCCATCCAGTGTGTGGGCAGGCGGCTGCCTATGGTGCGGGTTCTGGGGTAGGGGTGCCTGCATAGCTGTCCATGCTTCCCCCCAGCACCGCATGCCAATGTTCCGTGCCCTTCGGGGTACCTGCTGGGTACTATCCCGTGACACTGTGGGGAGCACACTCATGCCCATGTTGGGCCCTCAGCAGTTGCCATCTGCTAGTTAAGTACTGTTAACTCTACTGTTTCAGCATTCCTATGGGCCAGCTAGGCATCACCCTAGTTCGCACTGTGGCCCAGCTGCACCACAGCATGTGCCGCCTGCAGCCCTCTGTGTCCCCTTTTCCAGCATCTGTCCAGTTGCCCGTTCCGACATGTCCGCCCTGCTGTTGTGGAACATGTGCATGCCATAGGAAACCTGGCCAATGGAGTCGGAAACCCTGCTCAGCGCAATTACACTGTGGGCTCATTCACCTTGTATGGGGACGGAGCATAGACCCTTCCAAAATTCATATCTTTTTTTGGAGCTTTTTTGGGAGTGTTTTTTGATGTTTCCCATTGATATCACTATTGGCCAGCTTGGTTATTTTATTTTTACATTTTCTTCTGTACATTTTCAAAGTTTATTTGCCCTTTTGTTCCGTGCACATGTCTCACACTTATCACTTTTTGTAGGTTTCCCTGGTTTTGCTGTACATTGCTGACGGAAATGGTTTCTTTTCCCTTTAAATCAGCTCTAACGCCAGGGTTTCACTGGCGTTAGTTTTGAGCCTCGTATTTCACAGCATTAGTGTGTGGGGAGCCTTTCCCCTCCCACTCTCCACCCATTGACCCCTTCTCTCCGCCCCTGGGGAGCCTTCCTCCGCCCTCCAGGAGCCTTTCTCTGCCTTCAGTGCTCGCTTGTGCCGCTGCGCACGTTATCGCGTGCTAAGGTACCTTATCGCCCAGTAAGGCGCCTTCATCGGGCGATAAGGTACCTTATCACGCGATAACATCGAAAAGCGCACGTTAAGACTGTTTAGTAAACATACCCCTTAGTAAATGCAGCATTAACTAGTATATTAAAATACATTTTATAAATCAAGCATTTAATTCCTTTTATTTGGATTTAACTCACACCTTTTCAGTAGCAAATCAAGGCACATTACCTTCAGGTAGAGTCAGATTTTCCTTTCCCCAGAGGGCATAATCTAATTTTGTACCTGAGACAACAGAGGGCAACGTGACCTGCCCAAGGTCACAAGCAGCAGCGACAGCAGGATATGAATCCTGGCTTCCCTGGTTGTCATCCCCCTGCTGTAATCCCTAGGCTAGTCCTTCATGGACAGTACTTGGGCAATCGAGTATCTAAGCTGTTAAGACACATAGGTGCATATAGTGTGTGCATTGTACAGTGGTATATGCATCTGTGTGCCTTTATAAAAGAACCCCAAGGAAATAGGTGTATACATTTACACCTGCTCCAAGGCACTCGTAAAAGTGTGCATATGTGGCTTTAAGCATTGGTGCATGTGCAGATCTGCAAATCATGTAAATGCTGCTAAGTGGGATATGGTTAGTGCCGCTGAATATCCGTGGGTGTGCCGCTGCATGCCCCGATGCTAACCGGTTAGCACCGAGGCATTCCAGGGAAAGCACCCAGCCATAACTGGGTAGCCAGGGCTGGTCCATCCACTAGGCAAATTACGCAGTCACCTAAGCGTGGCAGACCCTGATGGGCGGTATAGCTACCCCATACCTCATGAAGTATCGTGGCGGGCTTTAAAAACACACGCATGCAGCTATGGCCTGCCGCTCCTGCCCCCTCCAACAGGAAGTTGCAGAGGAGGGGGACAAGAGCAGCAGGCCATGAGCAGGCCCATGCACAAGCACTTTAAGGTCTGATGCAGCACTGAAGCAGCAGTTCATCTTCCGCTTTAGTAGAATAAGGTGGATACTGGGAGTGCATTGGTGGGCTGCTCCCAAGAATATCGTGAGGGGAAGAAATGATAGGGACAACTCCTAGGCTCGGGTCCACTTATGGCACCGCAGCTGCAGAAGGCTCCACAAAATGCAGATGCGAACAGTATTCCTAACAGGTGTGTAGAGGACCAGTCCATCAGAGCCTCTTCCATCACCAGAGAAAACTCCCCATCCCCTGTGTATTCAACCAAGAGACAGGAAAAAAAAATCACTTCTGCCTTCTAGGATCCCCCTCAAGTGGATCATTCTAGTCTCAGAGGGATGGTTAAGGCTTGACAGGGGCACTGAACCCTCTTTAGACACATGGGAAGATGCTAAAGGGCCCCAAGTCCTCTGTAGGTTAGGTCAAGACCCCAGGCCTATGAGGGGGGGCCCTTGAGCTCTGTAAGGAACTGCTGCTCAAGGCCCACTGAAAGGGTGGCTCAGGGCCCTGGGGAACCCTCAAGGTTTGCAGACTTGAGTTTGTGGCCGCCCCACTACGCTTTCCCTCCACAGGGACCATGTGCCCATCTAAGATGGCTGCCAGCTGGTAAATCAGGGGAAGACACAGCAGAGGCACCAAAAGTGGCATCAGGTCCCAAATATGCCACAAGAATATGCCCTCAAGGCTTTTCCAACACTTTCAGGCAAAAACACACCTGCGGTAGGAAAACCCACAGAGGGCTCGCAGGCTGCATCGAGTCCTGCTCAGCACTCAAGTGGCAAGACAGAACCATGAGGAGAAAACTATGAAAACAGAAGAGTACAGCAAAAAAGAAACCTTTGAACAGTAAAGGAATTAATTTTATTATTTATTTATTTTATTAACATTTCTTATATACCGCACTATTTGCCATCAGCGCGGTTTACATGGAACAGAAACATCCGACAACTTACATATGTCTGGTCATTACATTTAACAGGAAATGGAACTTGGAGAACAGGGTAAACTATATACATAGGAAGTGTAATGGGATAGGATACTGTTTGGTGGGAGGGCTACCCCACTGCCCACACAGACCTGGGAAAGCCCGGAGGCCTTAGAGAGCTTTTTTTTTGGAAGCTGTTGATTCAAGCAACAAAAAAGAGCCCATTAAAAAATAGGGAAAAACATAACAAAAACAAAAGATAAAGAAAGGACAGCGAGTGAGAAGTAAGACCTAGTCTGAACTTACCAAACACCCTCAAGGGTCCATGGGGTCTTGCTGTTTGCTCTCCAGCCCAGTAATGCTGGAACCCATAAGTAGCAGTGCTGGACACAGGGTGGCTGTCGACTTGTGAAGACAAGGGCAAAGCCAAGCTTCATGCCTACACGTCTCAATATCACAGGCCACCAAGGCCATGATATGGGCCAGGGGAGACTAGTGTAGATGCACTGCTGCACCATCCACATATCTTGCCACCTTCTGGAGGCAGAGAAATACTGGCTTTTCTATGCTCTTTGATTTGTCAATTTTCCCTATTAAATCTTCCAGATTCACTGACATTTGACTCAGTGCCTCCAAACCTTAACCATTAAATACCATTTCTGGCATGGATTTAGTTTTTTGCATCTTCCTCATAAAGACTGAAGCAAAGATTTCATTTAGGGGCATGATTACTAAACTACTAGGGTAGCATGGGGTTAGCAAACCGTTTAGGCATTGTGCTAAGTAGCAGCATGGAGCCCCACACTAAAAACCCCATACTACTGATAGTACGCATTGGGAAATGGACTGGGTGGGACAAGATCATTCCTGGCTCATCATGGCTAGTGCAGGTGTTAGTGGCTTGTATTAAGCACATTTGATGCCGTAGTGTGGGTGCAACTAACACAACCTCAATGGATGGCATTAGTTGCATCAACAGCTCATCTACACAGTACTGTGTGGCTTGTCTTCTTTAACTATAGGGAGGCAGATGTACACACCACCTGCATTTCGTGATAAACCCTACAGTGGTAACATGGTCCACACAGTTAGTAAACATGCCTCTATCTCTTCGCTATGGACTTATCCTCAAGTGCCCCTTCACCTCTCAATCTACTAATAGTCCAGCTGACTCTCTTCGATACTTCTTGCTTCAAATGTACCTAAAGAGGTATTGATTATGAGGTTTTGTATCAACAGCAAGTAAATTCTCTTTTTGCATGCTTCATCAATGCTTTGTATCTAATCTGCTAGTGTTTATGCTGCTAGCTATATTCCTCATTTGGATCCATTTTCTATTTTTTTTTAAGATGTTCTTTTGTCTATATCAGACACTTTCCCCTCAGTTTTTAACCATGTCGGCAGTCGCTTGGTGTTCTTGCCACTTTATAAGGCATGTTTACTAATGGGTAGCATGGGATTAGTGTGTGGTTTCAGCATGGTGAAGAAAGAAGAAATTAGACCTTACCTGCTAATTGTCTTTCCTTGAGTTCTCTCCAGGCCAGTCCAGGAACTGTAGGGTGTTGTCAATCCACTCCAGCAGCTGAGGACTGAATTCTCAAGTCTTTCTGACAGGCTAAGCTCCTCCTAATGTGAGAGACTCAGTCTACTATTGTCAAAGCAGCATAGAAACGACACTCTACTAACAGCCGAACACCTACGCAACTGTAGCACTATCAACTTAAACAAAACCTTAAATATCAAACTGCAATTTATTGAACACTATGATGTCTTGTTACTGCATTCCTGTTTGTTCTTGTTTTTTTTTTTTTTGTGTGCTAACCGGGAGCCCCCTAGTCAGACCCCCTGCGCCAACTCCCCGAAACCTAACTATGTCCACCCAATCGGGCACGGAGACATCGGACAACAGAAGCACCACATACCTGAGCGAGCCATCATACACTCGTGAAGCGATTGCCAAAAACAGCGAGCCATAGATTGAAGCTTGAATCTGAAAACGGGTGGGCCCTGGACTGGCCCGGAGAGAACTCAAGGAAAGACAATTAGCAGGTAAGGTCTAATTTCTTCTTCGTCTTCATCTCTCCGGGCCAGTCCAGGAACTCAATATCGGGGGGGGGGGGGGGGGCCCGCTAAACCCGCTACTATGACCGCGGCTCCCACCTTTGTGTCACTCCTCACCTGAACATCTAGCCTGTAATGCTTTGCAAATGTACGAAGGGATGACCATGTAGCCACTCTACAAATATCCTCTGGAGGAATTAAAGCGAACTCTGCCCAAGAAGACGCTTGGGCCCGCGTGGAATGCGCCCGAAGGCCTTCAGGAACAGTCTGTCCAACTGATTGATAAGCGCGAACAATCGCTAGCTTCACCCAGCAAGCAATCGAAGCCTTGGATGCCGCTTCTCCTTTTCGCGGCCCCCCGAAAAGCACAAATAATCTGTCTGTTTTCCTAAACGCTCTCGTCTTCCGCAAATAGTGATGGAGCACTCTGCCCATATCTAGGCTACGCAAGGAAGCATCCCCTTCACTGCCCTGCAACGTAGGAAGGGAAATTGGTTGGTTCATGTGAAAACCAGAGACCACTTTTGGCAGAAAAGCTGGCACCGGGCGCAATACGACCTTCTCCACAGAAAACTGAAGGTAGGGTTCCCTTCACAATAGCACCTGCAGATCCAATATGCGTCTAGCGGAACACAAGGCTACTAAGAACGCCGTCCGCAAAGAGTTCTCTGAGAGAATCCGCTGGCTGAAAAGAAGGCAGTTTTAGCGCCTCGAGAACCAGGTTCAAGTCCCAAGCTGGCACCACCGACCTCACTGGAGGGCGTACATTTTTAACCGCCCTGAAGAACCTGAGAACATCCGGGTGCTGAGATAAGCCTGTTCCCTGAACTCTCCCCCAGAACGTGGAGAGCGCCGCCACCTGAACCCTCAGAGAACTGAGAGCCAGACCCTTCTCCAGGCCGCTCTGCCGGAAGGACAGAACGTGGGGTACCATAGAAAAGAAAGGCCGAATGCCCCCCTGGACACACCACCTTTCGAAAATGCACCAAATGCGAACATAGGCCAAAGACGTAGACTTCCGTCTGGACTTCAGCAGAGTGGCTACCACGGCAGACGAGTAACTCCTACGTTTCAGCCGCTCCCTTTTACTAGCCAAGCCGTAAGCGAGAAGCGATTCACCTGAGCCATCAGAATCGGACCCTGGTGCAACAGATTGGACCAACTGGGCAACCTCCAAGGAGTGTCCACCAGCAGTCACCGCAGATCTGCATACCAGGGTCTCCTTGGCCAATCTGGAGCAATGAGAAGTACCCTGCCCGCGTGTCGAGCTATCCGCCGAACCACCCCAGCAATCATAGGCCATGGAGGAAACAGAGTAGACCTGACGTCGGCCAAGGCTGCGCCAAGCCATCCAGCCCTTCGGACATGGGTTCTCTGCACCTGCTGAAAAACCGAGCCGCCTTTGCATTGGCAAACGTGGCCATAAGATCCATGACCAGCTGCCCCCAACGCAGTACAATGTCGTGAAAAACCGCTGCATTCAGCTCCCATTCTCCTGCATCCACCACATTGCGGCTGAGGTAATCGGCCTGCAGATTTTCCTTTCCTGCCACATGGGCCGCTGACAATGCGACAACATGAGACTCTGCCCACTGCATTAGCAACAGACTCTCCTCCAGCAACGTCGCACTGCCCGTACCTCTTTGCCGATTGATGTAAGAGACTGACTGCATTGTCGGAAAAAATTCACACCGCCTTTCCCGCTACCAGTGTCTGGAAACTCTGAAGAGCCATGCGAACCGCTCTCATCTCCAACCGATTGATGGACCAGTCGCGCACTTCCGGCGGCCAGGCTCCTTGTGCTATTCGCGACAAACCATGTGCTCCCCAGCCTGCTAGACTGGCATCCGTTGTCACCAGGACCCAATCCGGGTATTCTAGAGGCACCCCTGCTGACAAATTCTTGATGTCTAGCCACCATTGCAAGCTGATCCTTACCGAGTCTGGCACCTCTAACCGCCGACTCATCAAGTGAGTCTGAGGAGACCATCTGGAAAGCAAGGCCTGCTGAAGAGGACACATGTGCGCCCTGGCCCATGGGACCAAATCCAACGTCACTGCCATGGAGCCCAGCAGCTGTAAATAGCGCCACGCCGGAGCCTGTGTGCGTATGAACGCTGCTACCTGCCCCAAAATCTTCTGAATCCGGTCCTCCGGTAAAAACACCTCCCCCACAGCCGTATCGAACAACGCTCCGAGATACACTAGATGCTGCACTGGCTCCAAATGACCTTTGGCCTGGTTTACCACCCAGCCAAGCTGCTCCAACAATTCCACGACCCTCGCCGTCGCCTTGACTGAGTCCTGCTTTGACGACGCACGAATCAGCCAGTCGTCTAGGTAGGGATGGACTAAGACGCCTTCCTTTCGCAGGGCAGCCGCCGCCACCACCACCATCACCTTTGTGAATGTGCGTGGAGCCGTCGCCAGGCCGAATGGAAGCACTCGAAACTGAAAATGCCCCATGGGCACCGCAAAACGCAGAAACGTCTGATGTCCCTGTCTGATCGGAATGTGAAGATAAGCCTCCGTGAGATCTATGGAAGAAAGCACCTCGCCCGGACGCACGGAACGAATTACGGACCGCAGCGTTTCCATACGGAAATGCGGCACCCTTAAACAACGGTTTACATGCTTGAGGTCCAGAATAGGCCGAAAAGAGCCCTCCTTTTTATTTATTTATTTATTTATTTAACAGTATTTCTAAACCGCCTTATCTTAATAATCAAGGTGGTATCACAGCAAGCAATCAGGTAAAGTGTGTGTGTTGTACATGCAGTGAGGATAAAACTTAGTTGTGTGAGGGATGTGTTGGGTGCTTGATTTGTTTGAGCTATATACAGGGTGGGCTATTTACAGTGGTGCTAGAATCATATTTTATATATATTCAGTTGTTTGGGAGGATTGGAGTGCTGTTATCCATTCTCTTAGGTTATGTGATGTGACCATAGTGCTCTATGAACAGCATGGTTTTCAGTTGTTTTCTGAAGTCTTTGAGGTCTGGAGTTGCCCTTAGATCGTCCGGTAGATTGTTCCATATTGTTGGAGCAGCCATGGAGAGAGCTCTGTCTGTTGTGGGAACTACAAAGTAAATGGAGTACCGACCTAACCCAAATTGGTCCGGTGGCACGGGGACCACCGCTCGCAGACGTAGTAAGCGCTGGAGAGTGGAGTGAACCGCAAGTTTCTTCTCCTGCGACCCGCACAGAGACACCACGAATGCATCCGGCAAAAATTGCGCGAACTCGTGTGCATAGCCGTCGCAGATAATCTCCAGCACCCACTGATCCAACGTTATCTTGGCCCAAACCGAGAGAAAATCCCACAGGCGGCCGCCTACGGGAATCTCTGCCTGGATCAACCTCCCATCATTGCGACTTCTTGGAGGAGCCCGGTTGGGTACCAAAGTATCCCCTGCCAAAACCTCCAAGAAGTCGCAATGATGGGAGGTTGATCCAGGCAGAGATTCCCGTAGGCGGCCGCCTGTGGGATTTTCTCTCCGTTTGGGCCAAGATAACGTTGGATCAGTGGGTGCTGGAGATTATCTGCGACGGCTATGCACTGGAATGAGCCCGCAGCCCCGCCGGAACCTGCTTCCCTTTCAGGATGTAGGCGGAGGCAATCGCTTCTCTAATCCACCTGGAGATGGAAGCCTTGGCCGCCGCCTCCCCTCTGTGTGGACCTCCGAACTGGACGAATAGCCGGTCAGATTTCCGGAACGGAGCTGTTCAGGAGAGGTACCGCTTTAAGGCCCTCTGGACGTCCAGCAGGCGGAGCCTGCTATCCTTACCTACCAGACCCTCGGCTGGGAAGGCTGGGAGTGTGACTGTCTGGTTTATATGAAAGGGAGAGATGACCTTGAGTAGGAAAGAGGGCACCGTGCGTAGGACCACCTTGTCCTTAAGGAAGGACAGGAAGGGGGGTTTGGCGGACAGCGCTTGCAACTCGGAGACCCGCCTGGCCGAGCAGATCGCGACCAGGAAGACTGTCTTCAGGGTTAAGTCCTTCAAGGAAGCCCTCTTTACTGGTTCAAAGAGTTCCCCTATCAGTGCATTTAGCACCAGGTTGAGATCCCAGGGAGGGATGACTGACCTCCGCTGTGGACGCAGACGTCTGACTGCTCTTAGGAACCTGGAGACGTCTGTGTGAGCCCCTAGCGGCTTGCTGCGGACCTTCCCCCTATAGCAAGCGATAGCGGCTAGCTGGACTCGTAATGAACTGTGCGCCAAACCCTTGTCAAAACCTGCTTGCAAAAATTCCAGGATTTCCGGGACTGAGGCCGAAAGGGGCTTCCTTCGGCGCTCCGCGCACCATGCCTCGAAAATGCGCCAAACCCTAACATAGGAGAGACAGGTCGAGCGCTTCTTTGCATTCAACAGCGTTGAAATTACTGCACCCGAATATCCTCACTTCAGGAGCCGCGCCCTTTCAAGAGCCAGGCCGTAAGCGAGAACCGATCCACATGAGGCATCCGCACCGAGCCTTGTCTGAGCAGGTCCCTCCTGCAAGGCAGTCGCCAAGGCTGGTCGGCCAACAGCCTCACCAGGTCCGCGTACCAGGGGCGGCGAGGCCAATCCGGAGCTATGAGAATTACAAGACCCTGGTGGGACTCCACTCGTTGCAGAACCTTTCCGATCAGAGCCCAGGGAGGGAATACATAGAGAAGGCCCTCCGCCGGCCACTTCTGAGATAGGGCATCTAGACCTTTGGACATTCTCTCCTTCCATCGACTGAAGAATCGGTCCACCTTGGCTGAGGAAAATCTCGCCATGAGATCCATTACTGGGAGCCCCCAACGGGCCACTATTTGGTCGAAGGTCGATTGCTCCAGTTCCCACTCTCCGTGGTCTATCCTGTGCCTGCTGAGGTAATCGGCCGTGACATTGTCCGTGCCTGCCATGTGCTGAGCTGAAAGTGCTTCCAGGCGGATCTCCGCCCATTGGAGAACTTCCGCCTCCTTCTCCAAGGCGGGGCTGCTGGTGCCGCCCTGGTGATTGATGTAAACTACCGTGGTTACGTTGTCGGAGAGAACGCGGATTGCCTTTCTTTGCACCAGGGACTCGAGCGCCCTGAGCGCTAGGGTGACGGCCCGCAATTCCAGCCTCTTTATGGGCCATTGAGATTCTAACGGAGACCAGCGACCCTGGACAAACTGGTCCTCGCAGTGTGCTCCCCAGCCTGCCAGGCTGGCATCCGTCGTCAAAAGCACCCACGGATGGGGCTCGAGAGGCATCCCACGTTCCAGGTTTCTTGGGCACTGCCACCAGCGAAGGGCTCGTCTGGTCCGCGGGGCACAGGGTAACTGCGTTGACAGGGGATGGAGTTGGGGAGACCACCGCCGCAAAAGAGTTCGCTGTAATGGACGCATGTGGGCCCTGGCCCAAGGTACTACCTCTATTGCTGCCGCCATTGTGCCCAGGACCTGAAGATAATGCCATGCTGAGGGGGATCGCCTGCTTAGGAACCGTGTGACCAGTAGTCTTAGATCCCTGGCCCGAGTTCGGGACAAGAACACTCTGCCCTTGCCGGTGGCGAATCTTGCGCCGAGATACTCGAGATCCTGGGAAGGAGTCATTCTGCTCTTTGCTCGGTTGATGATCCGCCCCAACTCTTCTAGGAGATGAACGACTGTCAGTCGCCGCGCGACTTTCCTCCTCCGACTTTGCCCGGATCAGCCAATCGTCCAGGTACGGGTGAACCAAAATTCCCTCCTTCTGGAGGAAGGCCGCTACGACCACCATCACCTTGGTGAATGTCCGAGGGGCCGTCGCTAGGCCGAAGGGAAGGGCCTGGAATTGAAAGTGGCCCGCTGGCACCGCGAATCTTAGGAACTGTTGATGGGATTTCCTGACCGGGATATGCAAGTAGGCCTCTGTCAAGTCGAGGGACGTCAGGAACTCCCCGCCCCTTACGGCTGCGATGACTGACCGTAGGGTCTCCATCCGGAAATGTGGTACCTTGAGACAGCGATTGACCTGTTTTAAGTCCAGGATTGGCCGGAAGGCGCCTTCCTTCTTTGGCACGACGAAGTAAATCGAGTATCGACCCGAGCCGCACTGGTCTGGAGGTCCTGGAATCACCGCCCCGAGTGCAATTAACCGGGCGAGAGTTGACTCCACCGCTGACTTTTGTCGAGGTACCGCAGGGGGACTAAACAAATGCTGGCGGTATCTGCTTTGAAAATTCGAGAGCGTAGCCCTCTGATCACCTCCAGTACCCACTGATCCGACGTGACCCGGGACCAGGCGGGAAGAAACTGCCTTAAACGTCCTCCCACAGGCAGCTCTTCCCCCTGGGCCCCCGCGGCTTCATTGTTGTTTTCTAAGGCTCGAGGAGGAGGAGGAGGCGGCTGTTCCAAAACTGCGACCTGCTCCCCGAAACCCTCGAAAACCCTGACCCCTAGAGGGGAAACGTCCCCTGGAAAAAGAGCTGGATCTGGCGGGGCGATACCTCGGGGAGTCCCTAGGCTGGGTACGCGCCGGGGGCAGGGGACGGCCTTGTTTTGGTCTATCTTCCAGGAGTCTGCCTCCCTTGGACTCGCCAAGATCCTTTACCAGCTTCTCTAAATCCTCGCCGAATAGCAGTCTCCCCTTAAAGGGGAGTCGGCTCAGGCGTGCCTTCGAGGAGGTATCCGCTGCCCAGTTCCGTAACCACAGATATCGCCTGGCTGCCACCACTGAAGCCATGTTCTTTGCCAGGCTTTTGATGAGGTCATACTGGCTATCCGCCAAGTAGGCTGTTCCGGATTCCAATCTGGTCGCGTTGGTCCGCGCCTCGCCTGCAGAGCTCTCGTCTGTCTGAAGCTGTTGTGACCACCTTAAACAGGCCCTCGCTACCCAAGCTCCGGTGACCGAGGCCTGCAAGGTGAGGGCGCTTACATCAAATGCTTGCTTCAGGAGAGTATCCAACTTTGTCTTGAGGCTGTACTACCCTCAACTGGGATAGTGGTCTTCTTAGTGACTGCTGACACCGCCGCATCCACCCTGGGAGACTTCAGCAGCTCCTTGTCTGTCTCTGGAAGAGGATATAGACGAAGCATGGACCGGACCCCCCTTAGACTTGACTCCGGTTGGTCCCATTCTTCCTGGATCATGTCGCACCACCCTATGCACAGGAAAGACCTTCTGGGATCTCCTAATGGCTTGGATCAAAGGATCCTCCAACGCTTCCTCCTCTGCCGGCGTATCCGAGGCAATATTGAGGGCTTTCAGAGATTCGTTAATCAACGCCGGGAGCTCCTCCCGACGAAAGACTCTAACTATCCTGGACTGGTCTTCCTCTGGGATCTCCCCTTCTTCCAGCTCCTCTTCATCCTCGAAGTCCTTGTCAGAGGGCGTCTCCTCTGGAGACCCCTTGAGAGGAGCTCCTCTTCCGTTATCCGGGGGCGCTTCGGTGGAATGCTGGAATCCGGATTGCTCGCCCTCGGGGGCCTGGCTGGCTTGGCTTCCAACGCCAGACCAGCCTCTCCTCCTGCCCCTGAACTCTGCTTACGTAAGCAATAGGCCTTGTGAAGTAAGAGGATGAAATCCGGAGAGAAGAAGTCCCCGGCCCCACCTTCCCCCACAGGGAGGGGGGAGGGGGGGAGGGAAGGAGTGGGTAAGTCAGAGGACGTTGAAGGGGGGACTTGTGACCCCCCCTCCCCTACTAGGAGTTTGTCTGACCCCTGAGGGGTGGGCCATGCTTAAATTGATCTCCTGTTCCGCTGAGGCCGCCACTGCGGTACAGCTCCTGCAGATTCCTGTCCCTGCGGATGTACCCCTGCGTATTCCACAGGAAAGGCAGCGAGACTTGGTTGACATGACCTAGAGCTGAAGACTTTCTATTGCAAGCCCTCCAGGCCCGAACGGGAGGGTCTCCCCTCACTGTGGAGATAGCTCGCTCTCTGGCAGATGACCCAAAGTTTCCCCCAGAGAGGGGAAACTAACAGCCTATTAGCCTTGCGGCAAAAACAAATTAAAGTAGAGTCTACCCGAATTTAAATAATACAAAATTTAAACTGGATACTAGAAATAAAAACTTAAAATGCAAACAAGAGATAAAATAAATTACATCCCTTTGCTCAATTAGGAGTACTTGCGGTTTTCCAAGGCTGTGCTGGGTTCAGGGCCGACTCAGCGATGCCCACCCGTTGGCTCTACACGTGGTAGGCCTCACCACGTGGAGCCTGAATGGGGGACCCTGAGACTCTCCTCCGGAAGACGCCTGAGTCTCCTGCTGCCCTCTGGAGTCAAAAGCTTCTACTCTCCTTGTGGATCACTGCACAAACGCTGCCCCGCGGTCCCCGAAGAGACCGGTTCTCGCCGCTGCGTCCTTCCGTTCCCGGACGGGTCTGGTGGTGCACATGGGCTAGCGACGCTGCCTCCAGCGCTCAGTTTCCGGTAGGGCTTTGGCGCGAGGCAGAGCAGATGTGGGAGAAGTAGGCGCAGGATCTGGGTTCTCCGCAGCAGAGAAGGACAGAAGGGTCCTCCTCGATGCTGCGAGCAGCGGCTCTCCTCCGAAGCCCGATCCGGTGGGGAGGGGGGGGAGGGAGGGAGAAGAAGAGAGCAGGAGCAATTAAAGGGGCAGAGCCCTAGAAATTAAACTTAAGTAGCAATAAAGGAGAAACAAATATATATAAATAAAACACCAATGAAATCAAAGAAATCAATGAAATAAAGGTAAAGTAGGACTCCAGTAAGCCCTAGGCTTACGGAACCCTCCAGCTGCTTGGAGGCTGAGATTACTGGAGTTGGTGGGTGGTCTCAGTGGTATATATACCGCCCCACCTCCAAAAAGGTTGGGCTCAGCCTCCAAGCTGCTGGAAGGGTTACGCAACCCAGAAGTAAGGGACTGGACTGGAGTGACGATAAGGAACTTTACTTTTATCTTGCCCTAGCTTAAGGCAGTAGGCTTTGTGGAGTGATAAAATAAAATCTGCTGAAAAAACGGATTCTATGCTCCCCTGAACTGCTGGCTGCTGTTCCTGTACAGCCGGCTCCTTGGAAACAGATCTTTTTGTCTTAGCCCTCCTCTTCTCCGGCTTCTCATGGAGCGTGGGAGAAACTGCCGCTCTCTCTAAGATGGCCGCTGTTCCCGCCTTTTCCCCGCTCGAGGGGGTCACTACCTTCAACTTCTCTTCCATGCGGCTAACTCCCAATCTGGCCGTTCGACTCCCCCGTCGCACACCAGACCGGCAGCCACCACAGCTCGACCGACCGCGCAAAGTAAACCCGAGCGCACAAGCCGCCAACACCGGCAGCCCGCACTGACAGAACTACTGGCCTTACTGCACCACCGACCACGTGGCTGACTGCCGCAAACGAGGCCAGACTTCAAGAAGTGGAGTGGAGGAGTAGCCTAGTGGTTGGGGCAAGGTACTTCAGGCCGGAAGGTCGGGGGTTCAAATCCCACTAGAGGACAGCAACCTTGGGCCGGAAGGACTGGGGTTTCTAGTCTCACAGGTGCTCCTTGTGGTCTTGGGCAAGCCACTTAACCCTCCATAGCCCATGTTCCCTGTAAAATAGTTATCTCCGTTATAGTGCCCTGTTCAATGTAATTTCAGTTTGTTCAATGTAAACCGCACTGATGCAGAATAGCGCGGTATATAAGAGAATATAAATAAATAAAGAAAGCCAAGAACCGCTCACCTGCACTTCCACCCCGTACTGCTTCTTCACGCTGCTAGCGCTAGAGGCAGAT
Organism: Ichthyophis bannanicus; assembly: GCA_033557465.1. Lineage (NCBI taxonomy): Eukaryota > Metazoa > Chordata > Amphibia > Gymnophiona > Ichthyophiidae > Ichthyophis > Ichthyophis bannanicus. The sequence continues at coordinate 604,505,576 of CM066036.1, read as the reverse complement.
CGGGTTTCTGGCACTGATGGGGCTGAACTCTGGGGCTCCCAGCTTCCCCCTTTATCATCGGATCCACATGCTGCAGCTAGCAAGGCAGGCTCTGCCCCGGCAACGTTAGCAAGCAGGCTTGTCTGTAGCGGGGTTTTTAGCTTTTGTTTTATTACTGCCCACTGCCAGTCTGCCAGTTCCTGATAAGGGGACCCTGCTAGGGCTCTCAGGCACCAATTTCAACCACAAAAAGAGTATACTCTACCATCGTCTCCGTCTCTCCAGGAGCCTGTCATAATCCGGTTCTATCCAGCTGCTGAGGACTGATAGACTGAGTCTCTCACACTAGAAGGAGGAGCTTAGCCTGTCAGAAGACTTGAGAATTCAGTCCTCAGCTGCTGGAGAGGATTGACAACACCCTACAGTTCCTGGACTGGCCCGGAGAGACGAAGAGGAAAGTAGCACAGGGCCCTGCACCAAAAACCCCAAGCTACCCTTGTAGCATGCATCGGAATGGCAACTGCATGGGATGAGGGCAGACAGCATTGTGGCATTAGCTGCTCCCACAGCCAGTTTGCCACATTGAAGCATGATACTCCTGCAATGTCCCCCATGCCCCTGCAGTTAGCTTGAGGCCCCACGCTAATAATGCAGCCCTCACGTGCATTACCTGCATGGGACTCTAAACATGCCCATATATGAAATTTGCCCTGCCCTTACAGACATAAGTCCTAATTGAAATAGGAAACTAATGAAAAAATAGCAAGATAAATATAATACACTAATTGATATTATTTTGAACGTTTTTTTTCCCTCTAGGATTCCTTACGTTGCTCTGGAAACTAGCCTTTAAACAACAATCCTGGAGAGTTGGCAATAGAAAAAGACATCCAGGAAGATGCTAGTTAGCTCAACAGGAAGACAGGATCAAGGTGACAAATCTAAGACAACCCAGTCAAAACTTGGCAATCTTTTCAAGCAGGTCAAAAATTTGCTCACAGATGCAGTATGTTTCAATAGGAATGAATACCAATGCTTTTTGTCAGTCTTTACATTCTTGTACATTTTTTCCAAATTCTGTTTAAAAAAAACATAAGTCAAAATGAATTACGCTGAGATTGTTTTGCTGATCTACTCAATATGCTCTACACTTTCCATGAGAAAGAACAATTATAGAAATAGTCTACATGCCTAAATCAAATCACCAACCGAAAGACACTTTTTTTTATAATTTATATTGTATTAATTTTTTACATTACAATCCAGAAAAAAGCCCATCTGAATAGGCAATACAGCATAATATAACAAAATATAAGAAAAAAAGGAACACAAAGCGGAAATAAACAGTACATTGATTAGACCACAATATACCCCACAATAAGATCCAAGACAAAAAAATATCATATTTAGGTATAAATACCCCTTCATAAAGAAAAATACATAATCATTTGAGCACTGTGGCTGACTACTGCAGTGTTTCAATATCTGATGTTTTGAATACTGACCCCCAGTATATTTAGAGGACGAGAATATGTTATACCATCTACTGTGTTAGTAATACAAAATGAAAGTCAAAAGGTGGCAGCAGATGGCGAGGTATATACCTGACCCAAGTCCAATTCCACTCCTGCCATAAATATACTATATTTGACTACAATAATTGGAGTAATTTTCAACAGTAACATGCAAAAGACCTTTCATAATGAACACAAGCAATGTTTTTATCCTTTTGAATAGCTGATGCTTATGTTCAGTAATGTACAATATATCCAGTGATTACGAAGGATCGCTTTAACAAAACTCACTTAAACAGGGTCAGATGACATTAAATCCTCAAAATCTCTTTGGCTCTGTGAGGTCATATTTGTGCTTAAAGGCATATGAGCGAGCGCAAATGCCTGTGTCAAATGTCCTGCTTGCTCAGTCCAAGATCTCATGGCTTATTTATAAACTAAAGATCCAAGGCAAGCTATGCAGAGTAGTGAGGGAATTTTATCCAACTGAGTTTGTTTAGTCTACACTGGGTTTACCGTGGGTCCGACATGCATTGTTGGTTCTTAGAATGGTGTATGATATATTATACTTAATACTTTGACAACAATGTTGTGGAAAAGAGCTCCTAATTCCTTCAATGGATTTTGAATGACTTAAGTAATGTACTGCCCCACATTCCTATTTTTTAAACTATAATTTGGACATATTTCTTTTATGCCCACCCCATATTCTAAAATAATATGGATGGGTGGCAATGCCGCATGATTAAGGCACTAAGTATTTTGCACATTTTGGGACTTTACTGGAAAGAAATGGGCAAGCAGAATGAGAAATTATTAAAAAGATAACTCTGGAGGAGGGAGGGGAGGAAGCAGGACCACACCAAACTAGAGACGTGCCCTGTGCATCTAACGAATCTGGTACCCTGCTCTGCCCGGTCACGTTCAGTAACTCACTCTTTGAGCTTTCTAGAAGCCCCATGATGATATCAGCTGCCCCCTTCTGTGCTTGCATCCTGTGTGACCGCACCATTCACATAGCCCTTAGTACGGCCCTGGGAGGAAGGGCCTGGGGTGGAACCCGTTGGCGTTGTGAGCCTTAAGGCAGCATTTGGCAGCTGCTCTGCTCTCCGTTGCCTCAAATATTTTACCTTTCAACAGACCATCCAAAAGGAAAGTGCAGATCTGTGACCCAGAAGCTTCTACTCCAACAATGAGTCAGCAGAGTTTGGACACCTTCCTCATTCAGCATCTTGGAGAATAAGAGGACAGTTGCTCTGCTATTGTAGCAGGCAGAGGAGTGCTGGTTCAGTTCAGAAAGGTGTTTTTTTCCTTACAGATCTACCACCCTGGCATGGCAACTTAGTTCCTAGTCTGGCTGAAAAACCTCAAGGGCTCTGGAAACGAATTAAGGCAGCTAGTGGACAAAATACCTCCTTCGCCGAAACCTCTGCTAGGTAGTCTTAATACTATCCGGACAACTCTGGCAAGACTTAACTTGTCCTTAACAAAATGTTCCGCTGATGTTTCCTTAAGATATGCTCAAGAATCAGTTTCTGGAGAATTAAAGAGTAGAATCGAAGCAATAGAAAAAAAAATTAAAGGCCTTTAAGGAGGTGAATGCTACTTTAATACAAGATAAAGCTACATCCAGGGCCAGCCCAAGGAAAAGTGCTGTCCTAGGCCAACCAGCAGCCCTGTGCCCCTTGCCACCCTCCAGGCAGTTCAAAGCTTTACCGTCCCTGCCCCTTGTAGTTCAGCATCTCTCTCCTTTCTAATCCCCCCCATAGTTCAGCATCTCTTCCCCCACCTCACCTCCTGTAGTTCAGCATTTTTCCCCTTGTTTTCTGCTCCCTCAGACCTTCCGGGCATGGCTTCTTCCTTCCTTACATTTATGAGTATTAGTACTGACAAAAAAATTAACCCACCTACCCCCTCTGATATGCACTTTCTGCTCCCTTGCGGATGGGAGCAACAAGGGCTTCCAGATCACTTCAACGTGAGGCTCCGTGGTGGATTCATTTTCTTTTTTCGTTCCGACACCAACAAAATCAAAGCAGGAAGGGCTGTAGCCCAAAGTTTGAAAAGACAGATTATTTTTAGGGGGTGGGGGGGGGGGGGGGAGGGAAGAGAAGACATTCCATCTAGCAGAGCTGGCTGCCTCTCCTCTAGCGCTGTGCTGAATGCTGTAGCTATTGCCCCCGTCCCTAAAATTATGCCACCCTAGGCAATGTATGCATGATTTCTGGGGTATTAACAAGGAAGATGTGGGCCCTGAAACGAACATAGTAAATATCTAAGAGATTGGCAGGGGAAGAAGCAAGAACCTAGCCCAAGGGGAAGGGCAGGAAGGTTTCTTATTGGGAGTATAAATCCTCTGCCATTTGGAGAACAAGCATGCTTTGTGAGAGCCTTCTTTTGAAGAGGTCAAATCATCTCAAACAGTGACAAAGAGAAGTAAAAATGTTAGGGATATGGAGGCAGCAAGCCTCAGGGGGTTGTCTTCCTTTCAGAAAAGCTACTGTCACTACCTGTGGTCTCAGGTCTCTGTTTCTGCCAAGCTGGCATAAAAAAACTGTTGACCTATCAAGGACCAATATTAAGAATTCTAGAAACAAAATCATACAGGAGGAGGAAGGAGAGAGCTTACAGTCGGCTGAGAATCTTGAGGAGAATCTGCATGAAATGATCCCTGGGCTAAATTCATGCTACTGCAGAGGAAGGACCTTGAACCAGTTAACATAGCTAAGGACCTTAATTTTATTTTAAATTAGTTACAGCATTTATAATCCGCTTTACCATCCAAGGACGTACAAAGCAGCATACAGAACCGTTACAAAACATAAAAACAAACCACAACCACCTTATCTAAAAATATTTCCTCCATAACCAAATCTTTAAATATTTAAGAAATTGGACATAGTTCACAAGATCCGTAATCTCAGATAGTAAATTACTGTATTCCAGTTTTGGCACTGCACCCGAATAGAATCTCTCTCTAACTCTTACTTGTCAAAAAAGAGGAGACAGAAGGCAGCACCAATGCACGATGGGTTGTGGAACAAAGATATCACTGAAGAGCAGATAGTCAACTTATTTGATAAATAAACTGGACCGATCTTATGAATGGCTTTAAAGCAAGAAATAAAACCTTAAACTCGTGCTTCTATTGGTAACCAATGGAGGTTAAATAGTAGAGACGTAACTCTTTCCCTATACAGTAGATACTGTACATTATTTTAGTGGCAATATTTTGAATGCATTGCAATTTATGTACTAACTGGGTATTCCCACAAAAATAGATTACAATAGTCCAGATGACTCAAGACTTTCGGACCGAATCACTGTCCGAAAATCTTGTGGTCTTAATTGTCTGAATAAGTTCAACTTACACCATGCTTTATTTTGCAAATATGATTCAAAAGACAAATTGGAATCAATGATATCCCCTATGAGGTACAGTCTGGGAGTTATTGACTTTATATCCTAAAAGCTGAACAAATTTAATATCTGGGATCTGAACCTTCTCTACCCATAAAATTTCAGCCTTCTCTACCCATAAAATTTCAGCCTTCCCTAAATTCAGCTTTTGTTTATTTATAATCAGCCGATTCCTCAGGCCACACAAGCCCTGTCCCAATTGGTCCAGCAATTCTTGAAAAGATTTCTTCATTGGCATAAAAAAATTGATCATTTGCACACACACACACGCATATATACACAGGGAAAACCTCAATTTCCTAATATACTGTGCTTGAGTAAAATAAATATTAAACGGTAACAGGAACAATGGAGACCCCCTGAGGTGCACCAGCTGTACAGTCTAAAGCCTTTGACATCTTTCCATTAAACTCCACTTTAAAAGACCTGTTTGTCAAAAAGAAGGCAAATCATTTTAAGGCTACATCAGCAACACCCATCGACTGAAACCTTGCCAATAACCGATTATAGGAGACAGATTTCTCTTTAGCTTTTGATACAAACAAAACTAGAAAACCACATCCTATGTCCTTCCATCTTTGCAACTCATCCAAAGGAGCCATTACCACAGTTTCAGTACTAAAAACAGACAGATAATCTAAGCCTCCTATCTCTTCCATATAAGCCTGTAATTGAGACGTCACAATAGATTCCAGTATTTTAGCAATACATGGCAGAATAGACACCGGCCAATAAAAAAAAAAAAAATCTTGCTTGGCAGTAGACTAAATTAAGTGGTGAAATCAAGGCCTGCTTTAACACGGGAGGAAAAACATCCTGCTGCAGAGATTGGGCTATCATCGATCTCAGATATAGAAAGAATTTCTCCAGAAGCAACCACAAAAACTTACTGGACAAGGGTCCACAGGACTGTACTCCACCATGAAATGATTAAGTAACTTCTGCAAGTGACTGGGTAGCACAAACAATTGCAGTAACCTCTTCTTTCAAAGTAGCCCCTCCTCTTCTACAACTTCCACTTTCCCAATGTCTTTCTGAATAGCCTCAATTTTATCTACAAAAGATTGAGCTAGATCTTCACTACCTAATCTTAGATTGAACCCTATCTCGTATACTCCCTCCTGATAACTCCTTAGAAATGGAAAACAAATCCTTCCGAATCCTTTGAATCCAAAATTCCATTGGTAAAATGATCTCTTCAACTTGCGTAATAACAGTCTATATCTCTTAAATGTTTTTCCCATAACTGTCCCCTTTGCGTTGTTCACCATTTCCTTTCTAATCGGCAAACTTCCAAATATAACTGTTTAGCTTCTGGGAAGAAAGGAAAAAGGATTCTTCTACTTTTCCTTTTAATTTTAGGAGTAGCTACTTCCAAAGCATTACCTAGCACTTCATTCCAGGTTCCTAACTTCTGCTCTAGACTATCATTTTGCAAAAGCAAAGCTTTTACCAAGAAATCGGAAAATTTTCCATTCACCTCCCTCAGGGACCTTCCAACTACATCCTGGTCCTCCTGACATTGTCTTTCAACCCCCTCTACACTAAAACGTATCAAATAGTCTGACCATATAATTGTCAATGCTAAAAATATCCTTAACCTTAAACTGTCTAAATAGGTTAGAAACCAAAATAAGATCCAAAACATGCCCCTTAATATGTGTTGGAAAATCTATTAATAAATTCCATTCTAAATACCTAATCAAAGTAGTACAATCCTGTGCATAAGGTTCATCAAATTTATCCATATGGTAATTAAAATCTCCTATAACCATACTCTTATTTCACTGACAGATTAGCCATTCTAGAAACCTTTCATGAGTCACATCCATTCTCCCTGGTGGAAAAAATATTAAGAACATTAAAGTCTTATTATCAGAAGAATCTACCAATAAGGCCTCTATTCCCTCTTTTGCAATTTTAACTCAGATTTAAAAAGAACTCCAACCCCCTACCCATCTTTCCTCCCAGACTAGGTTGATGCAGCATATCAAAGCCAGCCAGCACTAATCCCTGTACATAAAAACCATCCACTTCTTGTAACCAAGTTTCAATTATGAAGAGCACATCTAAGTGGTTATCAACCACTGTCTCTTATAGTAAAACGCTTATTGATTGGAAATCTCGCCTTCACCTAGCCATATCTTACTTTCCACCTCATAACACTACCTTCTGATGGTTTCCTGCAAATTCATTGCAAGTCCCCCCTAGCCTTTCTATATTTTGCCACATATCATTAACTAGGTGCAGGAGGAGATGAAGCTAGGAAATCTGGAAGTGTAGGAGAGCAAGGTAAACAAAGGGTAAGCCAGAAATCTACTGAAGAGGGAGAAAAAAGGGAGGAGAAAGACCTAGCAGTGGAGGAATTAAAGGTTGAGCTTTTAGTCAGAGTGAAAAAAGATAAATATGCTAGGTTCCAGGCAAGGGAAAGACTACCCAAATTAGATTTAATTCCTAAAGTTAACAGTATAACAAATAAGATGAACAAGGCCATAGCCTGTATAAAAGGAAGCATTTAGTGACATCACAGAAACAAATCAAAAACAATATTGTGCAGCTAAAATTACTGAAAGTTCTAGCCAAAAGAATGCAGGGCCAGAGGGGGGAAAAATGAATTCCTCCTCATCCTCTTTGGAAAAATGTACACTGAAGGAAAAATAAAACATTGTATGCAAAGGTATCCTTGAAAGACAGGTATCTAAAAGGATTAAGATCAGATATGTTGAGGAAGATCCAAAACATGATACATTAACAGTAGGAGACCTTAAATTCATATGCTCGAATAATAAATTGAAAATAGTAGCAGACATGCAAAAAATTCAAAGAGATATGAAGAGAACAGAAAAGAGAGGTTTCAAAATAAATTATTCAGAGAGCCCAAATCAGTTCTACTGGGAATTAAAGAGCAGAGCATTAGTATGGTAAAAACGCAACTAAACTAACCTGAAACAGAAAACTTCTAGAGAACACTGTAAATAAAGCACAATCAAGCAGAATGGTTACCCTGTATATGGAGGGATTTAGAAAACGCAAACGGCAAAGCAATGGAATGGCCTGAAGTAACAAAAGAGCTGAAAAGCGGGTTAAAGAGAGCCCTGGTTCCACAAGACCTGGTAAACTGGCAAAATCAATTGATCAAGCAGCTAAACTTACCACCACAATGGCATATATAACAGGAAAAATCATTCTCCTTCCGAAACAGGATCCAAGTAAAGTTTCCAAAATTACACTTGTCTATGGACAATCTAGAAGTTGTTCACTGCAATAGATGCCTACAGAATGTACGATTGTATTGATTGTAAAAACAATGGTAAAAGAACAGAAGGGCGATAAGAAGAGAATGTTTGAAACCAAAGACCAGTTAATATTGAATAAGACCATTATAGTCAGTACTCAGGGCTGTCCCATCCATTGTGCGAGAATGTTGCCTGCACATGGCCCCGTATCTGACTGGCAGCAGAGGGAGCTGGGGAGGCCCAAAGCCCCAGCTCACCTCTGATCAGCCGTGGGAGTAAAGAGTGGCGCTTGCCTTCTCTCCCGTGGCTGTGATTAAAAGGAGCCCACTGGCACGCTGAGTGACAGTCCCTCTGATCTCCTGGCACTGTCCAAAGATTACCTGAAGCAATGCTGTTCCAGTTACCAACAATTAGTGGAACATCTCTGCAGTGAAAAGCTTCCGAGATGACATCAAGATGACTTTTGGACTTAAGCAAAACTGAAAACATCTCCCTGACTGAAAGCTGACATCAAGAAACTTGAACAGGAAGGCATATATAAATAACTAGTAGAGGAAACAACAATCAAGCAAAAACTGAAATCAGTAAAGACTATTACAGGAGATGAAATTAGTTATTGAAAAGTGCTTTAAGGTTACAAACTAAGATACAAACCATTAATCAGCTGGCAATTCCTGTACTCTCATACAGCTTTGGGACTGTAGACTGGCCTCAAAGATCTTGAGAAACTGGATGTACGAACAAGACGACTCTTCCATGCCCATGAGGTAATTTAGAAGAGACAGTGTATGCTGAGACTGTACAACACTAGAACTGAAGGACTGGGTCTCCAAGAAATCAATTATTCATACAGAGCTATTATTGTAGGTCTCCAGGCCTACTCAGCATCATGAGATCCTAACGCGCAAAAAAGTAAAGTAAAGTAAACATACAGAAAGTGTTCCAATTGTTAAACCTGAACAAGTATTCCAAAGAATAGAAGGAACGAACACCAGGAGGCGACTTCCTTTGGCATGATGCAACTGCACTATTATACAGTGCCAGTCTTAACAGCATACATATTTCACAAAACTAAAATAATTAAATAAAGTGTTGCATATCAGTCTTAGTGCTTTGTCTGTCTTAAATAGCAATATCTGTTGCCTTAAATAACACGTCCAGTAAAAGCAACAAAAAAAAAAAATGCCAGACATTCCTAAAGTATTAAGACATAACATCCTTTAAATTGTAACAAAAACTTCTCCTAAAAACAAGGAGATTATTTCTCTTTATAAACTATGAAATCAGATATGGAACACCATCCCCTCCCTGATCATTTATATTCCTGTCATTGGATGGCAAGTCCAAGGTAACAGACAATAAGAAGGTGCAAGGAAAGAATCACAAGATAAATAAGCATGATGAGAAGACAACAGACATGTCTGCATGGAAGTCCCGGTCCTCTTTACAAGCTATAAATCTTGCTAACCACATCTGCAGCACTGATATGCCCCTTAAGAAAGGCAGTACACCAGCATGAATGTGTGTCCAATTTAGGAAATCTTGAGTCCTAGTGCTGACAGTATTAACGCTATACTGTTGCCTGTTAAATAGGTTCAAACACCAGTGTATATTTGAAATGTCATCAATATCCAAAAAATATATTCAAGAGACACAAATTTAGTGTACACTGGGAAACTACTAAGATGTCTGCTGTTGCAAGGCCACAAACCCATATGGGGAAATGCCTCAATTAAACCTGGAGCCCGCATTCTATCCCCAAACAGGGGGAAGAGAACAATGTAGAACTTAGTATGATTTCTAATATATATGGTTTCATATTATCGATCTGCTGAAGAGGGAAAAATCCTAGATGACCACCAGCAGCCGAAACATTCAATGGCGATGCAAAAAGAATTTTTAGCATCTGGGGAAGATCTATATTAGCTGAGCCAGATTCATAACAGCGAACACTGGAAATGCAGATACAATTTTGACCCTATTTTATGCACACAGAACACATTTGCTGGGCCCAGTACTATAACAGCAGCACCATACTGGAACAGAAAAATATTTATCTTGTACCAAATGATCTATTTTTGCATCTATTCACCTTCGAAAGTAAACTGGACATTGTTCTCCAAAGTATGCGAAATTGACAGATATTCTGATAGAGTATCTGAGAATGTGGATTGATTTACAAAGAAGAGATGGACCTTGTAAATGTGGCAGACTATATCCTATCTTCGCACCTTTGCCAGCTGTTTTAGAGACACAAGCAAAAGTTATCAAATGAGCCATTTATACAGGACACCATCTCTGTTGACACGTGCCTGTTTTCAAACACTATCCAGCAGTAGTAGAAATTGAAGTTATGTGTTCCCCAAGCAACAATAAAAGGGGGCCCAGAGTGGGGGAAGTCTACTACAGAAGATACAGGAACAGCAGCAAGTAGTACCTGTCTTCCTCAGGGCCCCCCGCCGCAGGGACCACTTGGGCAGAATTTGCACCACTGCTGCCCAGGAAAAAGATCTTGGAAAAATGAGTTGGATGTGTCAAAACAGCAAATAATGATGGTTAATTAACAACTATCTCTAATGATCCAGAGAAGCCAAATACGTATTGACATCTTTGGCGACCAAACGGCTCAGAGAAAAGTAGCCAAGGTGTTAGCACTAGCAGCCACAAATATAAATCTTATCCAACTGGAAGCTGAAATAGGCAAAAGGATAGGGCAAGATGAATGCGCTGAACAAAGAAAACACTACAGTCTTCAGGCCCAACAATGTTTGCTCAATATGTTCAATACTTGTATGACCTGGGTCACTAAAAGAATGGATTTAGGTCCAGTTTTCCATGGGTCCCAGCCTTATAATGGCAGGTTATCCTCCATGGGATTGTGTCTGGAAGTGTAATGTTTCTGGTTGGGGGGGGGGGGGGGGGGGCGGAAATGGCACACTAAATAGCAGGAAACCACGACGCAGTGCCAAAATGTTAGTAAGTGCTGTATCATGGTTTGTGGGCTATTGACACCGCAGCAAGCCCTGGAGAGGGGTGGCAGTGGCAGCAAAGGGTGCCCTCTGATGGCCAGCACACTAGGCGATTGCCTGGTGGTAGCGCTGGGCCTGCATCTTCCATTTATTCTCCATATCCTTGCCCTCCCTCCCCATCACCTCAGGTCTGCAGAAGGAATTGTCCCTTATTCAGCTGCCTTTCTGCCCTGTTTCTCGCTCATATTACATCAACCCTCTTCCTAGTTCCAACATACCTTCATTTCCCTGTCCCATTGCCCAAAGGCTGTCAATTACCATCTCCACCCTCTCCCTTTCCTTGCCCCATATCCAGTTCTACTGCTGCTGACTCAACTTGTGAACATCAAAAACATTAAGAGGCTGTACACTTACAATCTGGCTTTGGCCATGGAGAACAAGAAGAGAGCCTCTAGGTTTTTCACACCATCTTTTGACCTTTTCCACCCATCAGTGCATATCTTGCATTGTTACTTTAGCCTAGGAGTTTAATTTCACATACAAATTCATTATTGAGTTTAATTTTAATTGTAAATTTATTTTTGCTATTGTAACCCAGAGGGGAAACCCCCCCCCCCCAAATCTGGGGTCCAAGGGCTGCCAATGGCAATAGGAGGCAGCCAGTCTGTTTCTTTTTCTTCTCCCACGACTGTGGGAAAAGACACAGCTGCGTTTGTTTGTTTTTAACAAAGAAACAAATAAAAAGAAAGTCGTTGGGAGAGCTGCAAAAACGGGCCTGGGTAGGCCGCACTCCAAAGGCTGGTTCCGGGGCCTGTCCAGAGGATCAAGAAATGTGGGGGCTGGCGCATGTGATCGGGAACAGCCACAGGTTTGGCGGCTGTCTCCAATCACATGAGGCAGTCTGAGGCATCGGGGGGGGGGGGGGGGCGGGGAGATGGACTGCAGTGGCCTGTGGCTCCTTGATGTTGGTTGGGGGGGGGGGGGTCACAGGTATCCACGATCCTCCCTGATGTAAGGGGAGAAGACCCGTGGCTGGTGGCAAACACTCCGAGGCCCTTAGACAAGGCCTGAAGTGACCTTAAATGGCAGGGGGGGGGGGGGGGCCTTGGAATTGGGGCCGATAAGCTCAAATAATAAAGTGGGCCACTGAGAGGCCCTGAAATGAAAAAGGCTGGCAGTCTTGAAGTGACACCTCAGGGCTGATGGAAAACCCCGGAGGTGGAAAGGCTGCCCCTGAAGTGTCGGCATTAGAGCTGGAAATTAAATAATTAAATAAAAGAGCAAAGGTTCAGGGGAAATGACAAGGAAGAGACCCCAGGGTTAATCAAAAATAAAATTAATTAATAATCTTGAAGGGCATGAACAGCTTTTACTTTAGAGCTTACTAGCCCACTCATTAAAAGAAATTGGGCCAGTTTTGGCCTACCAGAGATCAGGCTTATAGCAAGCCTGATTCGAAAGTCTGAGCTGACCTTAAAGAGGCAGTAGCCTTAAACGGACAAAAACGGACAAAATTGTTTTATCCAAGTTCTCTGACCTGTTCTATGTAAAACCAAACAGTTTTGTTGTTCTGGTCTGTTATACTGTGAACCGCACTGATGCTGAATAGAGCGGTATATAAGAGCCTGTAATAAATAAATAATTTTAAAAAATAAAATGAAAATAAAAAGTTTTAAAGAGGCAAGAAAGTAGAAAAAAAAGTTGGCGAGTCTTAACTATGTTTTATTGTACTGTATTTTATAGCTTAAATTTTAAAGAAGAGCAGTTTGAAAATTCAGGGGCGGAGCCTACTCCCATTTTTAAAAAGTACATTTTTTTGTCGTTTTAAAAGTCTTAATAGGCTGACTAGGTGTCCTTGAGATCTAATGACCTGGAAAAAGTGTTTGATTTGTGAATTTAAGCATTTAAAAAGTTGTAATTTCAGTGAGTAGTACAGAGAAGTGTGGTTTAAACGTTTTATAAAATGACATAATTCAAGTGCTGAGACTCTGGGGATTTATTAATATTTAATAAAAATATGGTTTTATGTATTAAAATACCAGGATGCAAAGGGAGGAGTGGAGGGATATCTAAAAGTTATTTTTACAAGGCAGCCCAGCTCTTTGAAAGAAGCTGACACAGGGAAAACGGACATTTCAAGTATAGCTCTTGCAGAAACATCTTGATTAATATCTCTTGGGACTGGCGATTGTGTGTTTAGGCTTTATTTTGGGATTTAATGACAATGAAGGATTTTATTTAATTTAGAACGGGTTTATTTGGTGATGTCAGCAGTAGTAGAAACATGAATGGAATGCAAGTGATGAGGGTTTGAGATGGTCAGTTGCAGCTTGTACTTGGATGAGTGAGGAAGTATGTTTGAGGCTGGCTGTGTGGAGGCCTCAAAAAGTATGGGTATTTGAAGGATTGGTGACTGAAAAAGAAGTTTGAGAGAGTTTAAGTGAAGTGAATGAGAGGTTAATGATTTGTGGGTTGTTTGGTAGGGACACAGAGTGAGTGTTGAAGGAAAGGTGTTTTAAGAATAAGTGAAGTCTCAAGCGAGTCCAAACAATAGCACATAAAATAAACCCTAAGAATAAGTGAGAGAAAAAGAAATTGAACGAACACAATATATATTGTGTTCGCTGGGAACGCTCCCCAGTGTCCAATAGGAAAGCCTTTGGGAGCACTCCATTGTGCCTGCACATCTGCCTTCACAACTCCTCTCCGCAGTTGAGTTTGTAGCTGAGAAAGAGGAAAAAAATAGAATACCCTACAACTCCTAGGGGAGGAGGGCATGTTGCGAAGACTGATTCCTGCTGTTCTCAGAGATCACCTGTTATAGGTGAGTAACTACGCTATCTCCAGGAACAAGCAGAAAAGCAGTCTTCACATATGGGACTAACTAGCTCATAGGAAACAGGCTGTATGAGGGAGAGTGGAGTGATCCCCTAGTAGAAATGCAGGAGCCAAAACAGAGTGAAACATTCAAGGGCCACTGGACTCTGTTTCATGAGGGATGATTCTGCAAAGGTAGTCTGGTTTAAGTCCCAAAAAGGTGCTGGAGAACAGCCTGGCCAGAGGCAGCATCCCGGCATGAATCTCTGTGGAGGCAATAATGGCTGTGAAGGTGTGTACTGAGGATCAGGTGGCTGCTTGATAGATCAATGCTTATTGAACGGACATTACAGTAGCTACTGAAGTTGCCTTTGCCCATATGTTATGAGCAGTAATAATATGACCCTTTGAGTCCTGCCTGAGCATAGGCAAAAAAGAGATGCAGTCTGCTATCCATATGGCTAGGATATGCTTGGTCACTGGGAGACCAAGGTGACTAGGATTGAAGGAAATGAACAGTTGAAAAAACCTCCTGTGATCTTTGGTCCTGTTTAAATAAGCCAGCACTCGCTTGCAATCCAGAGTGTGCAGAGCTGCTTCAGCAAGAGACATGTGTGGTCTAAGGAAGAAAAATTGGCAGGATAACCAACTGGTTCCAATGAAACAGAGAAAACACCTTTCGAAGGAGGTGTGGATGCATACAGAGAACTAGCTCGTCATGGTTATTATTTGTAAAATAGGTCTGATATATCTGACCAGTGTTATATTGTTTCAATGTAAACTGCACAGATGACAAATAGCGCGGTATAAAAGAAATCTTAAATAAATAAATGGTGGAAATGAGTATAGACACGATCCGCTACAAGGGCTTGCAGTTCACTGACTAGGCGAGTCGAAGTGAGACCAATGATGAAAATTAACTTCCAAGAGAGGAACTTTAGTGAAGTGGCTGCTAAAGATTTCAAGGGTGGCTTAAGAAGTTGAGCCAAACCAACATTGAGATCCCAGGTCATGCGGGGGGGGGGGGCGGCGCACAGTGAAGGCATTGCCATCGTACTCAATAAATGTTAGAGTCACTCCCCAGGGTGGTAAACACTGTCAGAAACTAAAACACTCCACAGATATCAGAAAGGTTGCTATGATGAATCTGTCACTAAATTGTGTTTAACTTAGGATTTGTTATCTGACTTTAATCATAGCAACCTTTTGATATATGTGGAACGTATTTCCAAGTTTAAGACTGCATTGCTAAGGTATGCAGGTGCTAGTATTGGTAGATGCTGCTCCGCGCAGGGCCCAACAACCTGACTCTCCATGAGCTGTTGGATAGTGGAGCCTGTGGGCGTGGGTGTGGGTGTTTGTGGCCCTGTTGGCCTATGCTCTAGGGCAGAGGTTCCCAACTCCGGTCCTGGTGGACCAAACACGGTTCAGGTTTTCATGCTGTCCCTAATGAATATGCATGAGATACATTTTCATACAATGGGGGTGGTGCATACAAATGCATCTCAAGCATATTTTAGGGATAGCATAACACCTGAATGGTGTTTGGCCCTCCAGGACTGCAGTTGGGAACCTCTGCTCTAGGGACTGCACATGTTTATGGTGTATGTGCTCTGTAGGGTAAAATATAGGTGTTTATGGCGTGTATTTTATCTGCAATAAAGATTCCTTCTTTATTACGATGGTTTAGTACTGGGTAAAATATAGGGACATGTTCTGCAGGAGCCACAGCTGGGACTTGAACCTGTGACCTTCTGCCCCTGAACTCACTGGCTGTGTGTATTGCACCAAGCTGTTGCCACAGAGGCAGGTCATTCCCTGAGGATACCATTACTGTTCGTCAGACAGACCTTGTCTTTTGCAGTGCACAGCACCCACCTAAACAGGGCTTGGCCTTGGTCTGCTGTGGGCAGATGCCACTGCCCCCTCCACCACCAGCACCCCTCTGCCACCATGCTGACATGCCCTTGTGCCGGTGGTGCGCAGTCCCAGGCCATCCAGTGTGCCGGTAGGCGGCTGCCTATGGTATGTGATATGGGGTAGGGGTACCTGCATAGACATCCACGCTTCCCCCTGACACCGTCTGCCAATGTTATGTGCCCTTTGGGGTACATGCTGGGTACTGTCCCCTGGGACACTGTGGGACACACACTCGTGGCCATGTTTGCCCTTGGTCAGTTCCTGTCTGGCTGGTTTTCCGTTTCTACATTCCTGTGTGTCATCTAGGCATCTGCCTAGTCCACACTGTGCCCCAGATGCCCCACTGCATGTCCCGCCTGCAGCCCCCTGTACCCCATTTGCAGCCTCAGCAAGAGGCTCAGGATGGAGCACAGTCTGGAGCAGCAGTTTGAATAGCTGTGGGAAAAGGAACCTGGAACAGGACAGCTTCCACGTGCAGCCAACTCAAAGAGACAGAATCCAAAGGAGTTTCACTCAAAGGGATCGAGTCCAGAGAGGCCAAACATTGGGATAGAGTCCATAGCAAAGCAAACAGAAGAAGCAGTCTGCCGGATAAAAGCAACTCTCCTAGCCCAAGTAAGTTCATTGTATCAAACCAGCAAGGAACGAGGGGAAGTACCTACTACAGAGATACCTTTGCTAAGAACCACAAAGGGTGGAAATCCATACCGGGTTTGCCTGATATCCCTGAAAGCAGAGCACTGCATAGAACAGCTTGTCTGCCTGAGAAAGCACGTTACAAGGAGAGCTCTGGGTGTGGCAGCTTAGAGAAGCCAAGGTATGCAAAATCCTTAATTCTGAGAGAGAGTTTTACTGATGAAAACCCTGTTCAAAGAGTTAAACTTTATAAGGGGAGAAGTAGTAAAACTGACCTTTTAAAAGCATTTCCCCAAAGCTTAGTAAGAGAGTTTTATGGGAAGCAAAAGAATCCCTGTGAGGAGTTAACAGGGAGTGAAAATTATCATTCATCTGAGGAGGGCAGTGACCCTGAGTCAATGGACTCTGAATATGAAAACAGTATTCCCATTCCTCAGGAGGAGCCGATGGAATGTAATCTTTGTTCAGCAGCTAGCATGAATTCCCTGCAGGATTTCTAGAGAGAAAAGAACTCTGCTGATGGTGAAGTTTGTAACCATTTCTCTGCTGATATATTAATTTGTTTTGATTTAAAAGAAGCCTTAGCCCAGACTTACACTTAACTGTGAAACCTACAACAGTTGATTGTTTGAAATGTTGGTGGAACCTCTTTGTTAAAGAGAAGGACTGTATTTACTTTCTTTGTGTCTTACTGGACCTTAGCGTTGACCGGGGAAATAAAGCCTTGTTACTCTACACTTTGGCTTGAATCGTTCTTCATAAGGAGCTCTGTACTACAAGGACCAGAATCCTCTAGGCCCTTTAGGTCAATCACTCCTTAAAAATTAATTAAATGTGCCAGATGCCCTTACTCCAACCAACCACTAGGGGCACCTGGTGACACACATCAGTGACCCAACCTTCTGAGTTAGGCTCAGAGTGGAAGTATAAGTACTGAGTCTGCCTGGATCTCTCTCCTGCCCAGAGGGGATCGGGAGCTCCTTTGGGAGCCATGATGCACTGATGCTTGTCTAGACTTCGAGGTCATATCAGACCCCGAAACGCTAGAGAAGTATATATGCCAGGCAGACACAAGTGACAGGGCCCTTCGATGCCCCTATGTCAATGCCTCTCCCGCAAACAGGGCATGCATCTCTAGGACTGGCTATATGGTAGCTGATGTAGATGCAGCCAACATAGTGGCCCTGGCATGCTGCACTTCATGTGGTCCTCGAGCACTTGCTGAAGGCGTTTCTCCATGGCTGCCAATTCCGAAGGCTGCAGAGCCTGAGCAACTTTGATATACTTGGTATCTGTACAGGGGTATCGGTGGTTGGGTCTCGGCTGTCGGTAGGCTGTCTGTGCCCCTCCAGTGTCCTGGATGAGCTCTCCTCCCTTCCGGGCACAGTCTATGGGCACTTACACAGACCCCCATCGTTCGATGCCATAACTCAATGGGCTCAGATGCTGATGCACCAGTGTCTTCGCTCACTGCGATCACCCCTCAGTATCTAAGACCAGACCGAATCCTTCCTCTTCTTCTGGTGGAGATCTATTAATGGTTGATGCTCCCAGGCACTATAGGTGCTTGGTTCCAATTGAGCTGATGTCAATGCACTGCCAGCATCTGATGTAGCCTTGGAAGCCATTGAGACTGGTGCCATCGATGCCAAAGGCAATGGATTGGACTTCTGAGTGCCACAAAAAGGGTTTCACACTGCTTCTCACTACCTTTGAGTTCTTTTTTTTGTCATCTACAAACACAAATTAGAAGAGGCGGCCTAATCGGGACCCAGGCACTGAAGGCACCAGTTGTGCGGTCCATAGTGAATATGGTCTTAGCACACTGAGAACACTTCAACACACTAGAAAGTTTCTGGGACATATCTGGAAAAATAGTTGTGACAAAGTCAGAGCTCAGTGTTGGGGCACAGCCCAATCAGGATACTGCAATCGGGAGCCAAGGAACCACAGCAAGAGTTAAAATAGCGATCAAAGGAGAAAAAAGGGGGGAAAAAAAACAGCCCGCAAATAGCAAAAAAACCCCACAGGGGAGAGAAAGTTTACACCAAGCAGACTGACTGGAACATGCCCATGGAGCTCTGCAGAAAACAAAAGAGTGCTTCAAGATGGCACTGTGGCAGTAGGCAGTAAGGAGGTGCACTAGCATGGTGGAAAAAGGTTTGTTCATTAATACCCTTTAAGTATTTAAAGGTCTGAAACATAGAAAAATGACAGAAAGAGTGAATAGTGGACTCTCTCAAAACCAACAAGTTGCACGATCCAAGGCAACATGGTTTTACCAAAGGATGATCTTGCCAAACCAATCTGATTGAGTTCTTTGACTGGGTGACCAGAGAACTAGATCAGGGGCATGTGATGGATGTCATCTACCTGGATTTCAGCAAAGCCGTTGATACTGTTCCTCACAGGAGGCTTATCTAACTCAATAGTTTTGGGATGTGTCCCACAGTGGTGAACTGGATCAGAAATTGGTTGAGTGACAGATGTCAGAAGGTAATGGTAAATGGAGCTCACTCGGATGAAAGAAGGGTGATTAGCTGGGTTCCCCAGGATTTGGTCCTGGGACTGGCATTGTTCAATGTATTTGTGAGTGATATTGCTGAAGGCTGAATGGAAAGGTCTGTCTTTTTGCAGATGACACGAAAATTTGCAACAGAGTGGACGCCCCTGAGGGAGTGAACAACATGAGGAAAGATCTACAAAAGCTGGAAGAATGGTATAATGCTTGGCAGTTAGATTTAATGAGAAGAAGTGCAGTGTCATGCACTTGGGAAGCAGAAATCCAAGGGAAATGTATGTGATAAGGGGCAAGAGGTTGGTGTTCACGGACCAGAAGGACCTTGGTGTGATTATTTCTACAGATCTCAAGGTGGCAAAACAGTGCGACAAGGTAGTGGAAAAAAACAGGAGGATGTTGGGCTGCATACAAAGAGGAATTACCAGCAGAAAGGAAGAGGTATTAATGCCACTGTATAAGTCACTGGTGAGGCCTCACGTAGAATACTTTGTTCAGTTTGAGACCATATCTCACAAAGGATGTAAAAAGATTGGAAACGGTTCAGAGGAAGGTGACCAAAATAATTTGGAGCCTGCGTCAGAAGCCTTATGAGAAGAGACTTGAAGACCTAAATATGTACACTCTGGAGGAGAGAAGGGATAGGGGAGATATGATTCAGACCTTTAAATACTTAGAGAATTAATGAACAAACCTCTTTCAAAGATGGGGAAGCTGTAACACAAGAGGGTATAACATGAAGCTGCAAGGGGGTAAATTGAAAGGCAATGTCAGGAAATACTTTTTCACTAAAAAGGTGGTGGATGCTTGGAATGCTCTCCCGATGACCCACTTCAGAAGGCACCAATGTTCTCTCATATGAGCTTCAGTTTCCTGGGCTCTACGTTATGGCTACAACTATCAGGGAGCTTCTAATTATGCAGTTCCCACCATTATTTAGAAAACTAGTCCTTAAGAATGGGATTGCCCAACTGAGAGGGGGAGACGCGAAGCTGTAAAAACCTTAGACTGGCTAGCCCTCTAAGCGGCAGGCATTTGGAATGTACATCATCATAAGCATCCAAACTTCCTTTTTTAATGTATTGCTGACCCAACACTTAATATAGCAGGATGTAAAAAGCTTCAAATAGCAGTGGGCATAGACTTCAACTCTTTTTTTTTTTTTTTGAAGAGACTCACACTTTCAAATACATAAATTCCCTGAGCATCCATGAAGCTGTACACCCCCACAGACTCGTAACACTGCTTGAATCCCAAGTGTATCTGCTGGCAGGTGCTCAAGTTAAGGTCTTCATTCCCTACTTTTGTAGGGCCCGATTAACAGCATTAGCAATCTATAGCTTTTTTTCCCCTTCAATAATGAGCACAATGAGATCCCTTTACGAATGTAAACATATATAATACAGTTTCTACAGCATCTGGACTGAGATGCCACCAGCCTTTAACTGAAGCCGAATCGTCAGAAGGTTAGCATAGTCATATCTTAGCCACAACTTCATTATTTGTACAGCGCTTGGTATGGGAGACTCCTTTGGCAAGTGCCTCCTTAAACAGAGGCACTTAATGCTCTTGGAAAATTCAGCTCTCATTTCTGTCCCTTAGTACCTTCACTTGGCCATTGTGGGAAGTCAGGACCTGCCAGCTCATTTGGTCTGCATTTTTCTTTGCTATGCTGACGTATGTGTGTGGCCCTTTGGGTCATGTTTTGAAGCTTTTCTGTAGACTCCAGGTTGTTGGGGAATATATATATATATATTTTTATTTTTATTTTTTTTTTTGTTGAGTGAGTGAATTTGCTCCTCTTCTGCTGAGCAGATGAACTAAACTAAGGGGGAGGAACAATAGCTATGCACGAAGGGACAATGGAGCATGCCCAGAGAGTTTTCTTAGCTCTTCTGGGCTCTGGGAGGGCAAATCTGAATTGGTGCCATCAAGAAGACAACACCCATGTGTGGCCGATTGTAATTGAATTGCCCATGCAAATGCCAGTGAAATGTGGAGGCTGTTCACCAGTTTGTATTTCACTATATGGGCTCCATATCTCTACTGGTCTTACCTCATATCTTTCCATGTTTTCACTTAATTTTTTATTAAACTTTTAAAATATACAAAGTCACTAAAGAATGAGATGCAATCCAATCCATATCTCACTAGGAGAGTTTAAGTATATACCAAGATTCTTTAACAGAATGGAACATCAAGATATTTATATACCTGGGAAATCAGACAAATATTCAAACCGACAAGCAATTACCATCCCTTAAGGCCATACAAATGTCAGATGCTTTTAAGTAGAAAAACTCCATTAAATATCTGGATCAATCAGCACCACTTCCTTCCCATTAGGGGGAAGGGGGAACATCTAAAATGGAGGATTAAACCCTGTGAAGCTTCCAATTGAGTTTAACATTCAATCCAGCAAAAGGAGACCATAGCTTAAAGCCAGCCCAACTTTCCTCTCAAAGCCATGTCACTCTCATACCTCATTAACTCTCCCCACACACGCATCCATTCACTTTGGTGTCTTCCATTTTCAGGCAATAGCCATGTTTACAACCAACAGATGATTCAAAATTGGACATCATAGGCAGGGTTTCTTTTGAATATTCTTTGCCAGTGTGTCCAGTATTAACACAAAGAGGAAGAGTCTTGTATCCTACCTTATGCCTGCTTAACTAAAGAGCTTGCTGTTCAAGTACCTCATGAGAGATTCATGAGAAATTAAAGTGTCATGGGATAGAAGGCAATGTCCTACTGGAAACCGGTTCAAAGATGTAGGGTTACATGGTCAGTTCTCAATGGAGAAAGGTGAATAGTGAAATAGCTCAAGGATCTGTACTGGAACTGATGCTTAACATTTATAAATGATCTGGAAATTGGAACAAGTGAGGTGATCAAATCTGTAGATAACACCAAATTATTCAAAGTTATTAAATCACCTCAGGATTGTGATAAATCTCAAGAGGACCTTGGTGAGACTGTGCATCCAAAATGCAAATTAAATTTAAATGGGACAGGTCTAAAGTGATGCATTAGGAAAAAGCACCCCAAAACCACAGCTATACAATGCAAGATTCCACATATCAAGGATAGGTTTATAAGGAAGTGCTTACATTAAGAAAGTAGGCATCTACATTTCTATATAAAATGCTAGCATAAGTGGCAGAAATCAAGCCTTACAGGTGCAGACATTTACAACCGATCCAGAGCTAGTGTTTATGCCCATGCCCATATTTTGCCTATATGCATTTAAATCAGTCTTTTATATCTGTGCACCCATTCTACCCAAAGTCTGTCCCTATACATGCTCACCAGAAAAGTACGCACCATCAAATCAAAATGCAAACTTTTATATTGGGCACTATTTTATAAAGAGGCAATTTATGTAAGTGTCTAAAATAGCCCCACTTAGGCACCTACTATAAGCAACCACCCAGGAAAAGGATCTAGGCATTATCATTGAAATTCCCTGTTCAGTGTGCAATGGCAGCCAAGAAAGTAAAGTATTTAGGAAAAGAATGAAGAATAACACAATATAATACCCACCAAATCTAAAATGTTATAGTGGAATTAAAGAAGGTACAAAGAAGAGTGACCATAATGACAAAAGGAAAAGAATGATATCCTAGTGAGGAAAGGCTAAAAGGTTTAGACTATTCATCTTGGAGAATAGATGGCTGAAGGAATATATCACGTGTATAAAAATCACAACTGAAGTCGAAAAGGTAAACTTGGATGGTTTAATCTTTCAAAAAGTATAAGAGACTATCAGATATGCCATGAACTTGAGAAGTACATTTATTAAAACAAAATAGAACATATTTTTTACTCAATGTATAAAGCAGCTCTGGAATTCCTTGCCTGAGGATGTGGTAAAAGCAATTAGCATAGCTGTGTTTAAAAACTGTTTGTACAAATTCCTGAAGAAATAGTCTATAAACCATTAAGGCAAACTTGGGGAAATCCACTGCTTATCCCTGGGGGTAAAAAGCATGGAATCTACATTTTGGGATCCTGCCAGGTGTTTGGGACCTGGTTTGGTCACTGTTGGAAACAGGATACTGGCCTTCATAGGCCTTCGGATTGATTCTGCATGGCAATTCTAAATGTTCATATGTAACTTTCACCTAGATCAAACTTCCATAAAATATAGTTTTTTGTGATATATGAAACAAATTTCATGGTAACAGACCAAAAACAAAACATAATGCTAGCTGCCAAGTGTTAGAAACTGGTCTTCACAGAGCAGTGTTAAGGTTTGTCATGATGCCCACGCTTCTGAACAAGCACCTCAAAAGCAAAGCAGTGACAGGGATAGGAAAGCATACATTTTGACTTCTTTTCCTTTGAAATGTAAATTTTTATTCAAGGACGTACACATTTTATGAAAAAAAATGCCAATGCCATGTACATAACAAAATAAGAACAAATTATACCATTTAAAATGCTAAGAGAAACACACAAGAAATGAAGACAAAGCATCTCTAAAACAAATCTCTAGTGCATCTTTTCTAAAGTCACAAAAATTGTACAATAATTTTTCTGAAGCATCTTCAAGTCATGTCAACTTGATTTCTTGTAATAGCCTCATTTGGCAGCCTTTAAACAGGATCGCTGCACTTCAAGGAATATCTTAGAATGTGCGAGGCTGAAGGACAGATTTCTTCACATTTATGATTGTTCAGCATTATGCACTCTTCCTAAATGAAGCATTTCCTCTCTTCACCTGCCATCACATCCTTGAAAAGCTCTGACCTGCTTGCCACTTAAGTAAAACAGATACTGCAACAGAAGCCAGAAGACATGCTCTTAAAATAGTAGCATACCGTAATGTAGAACTATTAAGATTATATATATTAAAAAAAAAAATTATGCAAAGTTCATGGGTCCAGAACTGCTTTGGTGCCATTTTTCAGTTTGAAGAGCATTAACAAAAAAACATGAAAAGAGATTAACACAGTTACACGACACCTCATTTGGGTCTTAAAGTCAACAAAATGACAGCATGTGATGGTTTTGAAGGCCACAGACTTATACTGCTCATTCTGCATAAATCTACTAAAGTGACAAAAATTGCTCAGCTAAAGAAAACGTTCAGCCAGAAATATGTTTCCTAAATTTAAAGGCCTATTTAGTAAACTGCAGTAAAATGGCAATTTTGTGCACCATTTTACAAGTTTCTTTAAGAGATTTACTGAACTGTGGTGAAGTGTGCAAGGCGTTAGCCATGAAAGTGTACAATTTGGTGGCATTCTGTCCCACTGTCAAAAGCATAAGCACCCGGCAATTATTAAAGCCCTAGAGCCAGATAGACCCCCCACTTTCCTGCCCCACAGATCACCACCACCAGCCCAGGAAGGCCCATCTCCAGTTCATAACCAAGCTTCTCCCCAGTATAGGGCAAGACATTGTTTCCACCCCCTATCCTTACAAGGGGAAATGCGGTCTATCAGTACATTGTTTTATGAACTTATTCACCGATAGCAGGTGTTCCCGGTAGGCAGCAGGATAAGTGCTCACATATGGGATTCCATAGCTACCTGCTCAGGGCCAGCCCCAGAATTGCTTCAAGGTGTTGGCATCCCCTTTAGCTGTCAAAATCTATTGTTTAGCTTTGAATGCCCTGCTCTTAGCCACCCCCAGAAGTTGCTGCCCTAGGTGACCACCTAGTTTGCCCAATGGTCAGGCTGGCCCTGTACCAAATACAGGCTAACAGTGTTGCAACAAGCAAACACTAAATAGCAGAAAGCATAGTTACTCACAACAGGTGTTCTCTGGAGACAGCAGGAATCAGTCCTCACATATGGGTGATGTCAGTGCCAAAAGAGCCCTGCATGGAAGCATCTTCCCCAGCTTTCAAAGGGCAGGAAGGGGATCATACATGCATGGTGCATCTCCCAAAGGCTCCATCAGTGCAGTCACCCATACAAGAGGGCACCCATACATGAGGGCTAATGTTTTTATGTATAAAACAGACTATTGTACAAAGTTCACTGATGTTTTATGTAAAAAACAGATCTGTTACACTGTTTAACTTGTTATTTGTAAACCGCACCTGATCTTTTGGAAGGTTGTGGTATATAAGCGATTGTTAAATAAAATAAAAATAAAAATAAATAAAATTCCTGCTGTCCCCAGAGAACACCCATTATAGGTGAATAACTATGCTTTCTTCAAGAACAAGCAGGAAGTCAGTCCTCACATATGGGACTCCCTAGCTACAGGCTACCGAAAACCTGTAGAAAAAAACATGGCAAGCCATGAGCAGCAGCTAGCACGTCTGAAGGACAGACTCTGGAAGGACCCCAGTATCTAGGGAGAAACCTCACTTCGGTAGCTTGAACACAGAAGGGTAGGAGTTGCCTAGACCCTGAGATATTACGGAGTACGGACTGGCTGAAGGTGCTGTACTGCAGTAGTGAGCTGCAAAAGATGTAGACTGAAGATCAGGTGGTGGCCCAGCAGATGTCTGCTACTGGGAGAGAGCACAAAGTTCACCACTAAAGATGCCATGGCCCAGAGATTGTGCACCATGACGTGGTGCTCCAGCTGGAGCTTGGCCTACTTGTAGATGAAGACGATGCAGTCCGCCACCCAGGTAGACAAGGTCTGCTTGGTCACTGCCTCCCCAGCTGACAGGTGTCTTAGAAGATGAAAAGCTAGGAGGCTTTGCAGTGGCCCTGGGTATGCTGCAGATAAAAAGGACAGGACCCTCTTACAGTCTAGACCATGCAGGATGGTCTGCGCCCTGTTGGCATGAGGCTGTGGAAAGAAGGTGGGGAGCGCCACCTCCTGATTGAGGTGAAAACAAAGATACCACCTTCGGAAGGAATTTGGGATGTGTACATAGCATGACCCTGTTATTGTAGAACCTGGTCTGAGACGTGATGCCGAGGCAAGCGAACTCAGAGGTGGGAAAGGAACCGGTCGCAGCTGGAGAAAAAACACACACTATAGGATGAAATTTAACTGCTTTTCCAGGGGGATCAGACACGTCCGGTGGGTTCCACGGAAAAAAAGGAGACTGAGCAAGATGGCACCCTTGGGTGGGAAGGGGACCATGCATGTGTGGTGCATCTCCCAAAGGCTTTCTTTGAAAGCTGGGGAGATGCTTCCGTGCAGGGCTCCGTCAGCACAGACATCGCCCATATGTGAGGGCTGATTTCCTGCATGTTCCTGGAGAACTTTGTTTTGTTGTTTAAAGTTCAAACAAGCTTTAAATAGATAATGCATCAAGAAGGCAGCTAGAAACAATGGTCCTAGTGTGTATGGAGCTGGATTCTAATCCCCAAACAGGTTTTGAAGTACAGACTGGCTGAATCTGCTGTTGTGTTGGGAGTTCCTTTCCAAACAGTAGGGATGTGCATGCATCAGAGGTTTAAGTTGCAGCTTTGTGACTCTTCTATAGAGGCTCAACACAAATGAGCCACTGATGCAGCCATTGCTTGGTCATTAGGAGCCATGACATGCCCCTCAAGGATCTGCCTGAGCATAAAAGTGAAAGAGATGCAATCTGCTAGCCAAATCAGGAGCATACATTTGACAACATAAGAACATAAGATATACCATACTAGGTCAGACCACGGTCCATCAAGCCCAGTATCCCGTTTCCAACAGTGGCCACAAGTACCTAGCAGTTTCCTCAAAAGACAGGTTCCACAATGCTTGTATTGGGTCAAGCAGTGGATATCCCGGGTCCCCTTTAATAATGGTTTATAGACCTTTCATCCAGGAACTTGTCCAAACCATCCTCCAGTAACAAATTCCAGAGTTTGATTACATGTTGAACGAAAAAATATTTTCTCTTATTAGTCTTAAATAGGTTACCTTGTAGCTTCATTGCACGTCCCCTAGTTTTTCTATATTTTGATGGCATAAACAATCTACGTTTACCCATTCCACTCCATTCGTTAATTTATAGACCTCTATCATATCTCCCCTTAGTCATCTCTCTTCCTGGTTGAAGAGCCAATGGCAGCCCCAACCTATTAGGGTGAAAAGAACAAAAAGCTGGGTGAATTTTCTATGAGCGCCACAAGGCAAGCAGATTCAGACAGACAAATGTAGATGCTATTTTCAGCAGTTTTTGTATGGGACACGAGAATGGGTCTAGAGCCTGATCTTCACACCAGATGGCAAATCACCTCCATTTATAATTATATGACTTCCCTGTGGAATCTCTTCCATAAGCCAGAGTAGCAGGTGACACCCAAAGACAGAGACTCAAAGCAGAAAGCTAGCCCCTCAGCATACAAGCTGTAAGGGCAAGGGACATTTTGTTAGGGTGCAGCAAAGCCCCTAGTCCTGTGCAATCAGAGTTGGTGAGTCGCCTAGGCAAACCAGATCATTGAAGAACCATGGTTGTCTGAGCTATTAAGGGGCTATGAGCATCATGCTGCCTCTTATCTGAATTTTCACTATCAGAGGAATAGGAGGATACACATACAGAATACCCTTTTCCTCTAATGGAAAAGGAAAACATCAGGGGCCAAGTTGCTGTGTCCCAACCCTGGAACAGAACTGACATACCTCTCTTTTCTGGGTAATGAACAAATCTATTGATGGGGTGGCCCCACTCAAAAATGGACTGACACACTGTAGTTCAAGGTCCACTTGTAAGGTTGAGCCACATCCTTCAACCTGTCCACTAGGGTAGTGTTTCGCAACCCAGTCCTTGGGAATCCCCAGACAAGTCAGGTTTTCAGGATATCCAAAATGAATATGCATGAGAAAGATCTGCATACAATGGACGCAGTGCATGCATATCTCGCATGCATATTCATTGTCGATATCCTGAAAACCTGACTGGCCTGGGGGTACCCAAGGACTGGGCTGGGAAACACTGCGCTAGGGCACTGTTCTCAAACAGGTATATGGCTCTGAACGTCATCCCTTGAGAGATGGCAAAGTTCCACATCCTGACTTTCCCAACACAGAAGGTAGGACCCTGTTCCTCCCTATATAAACTGCTTTCAGTTTCGGGAAGCTTATCAGATACAGACTCGTCTGGATGGACCAGAGTTCTTTGGTGTGAAATTTAAAAAACCTATACCAAATGCTTAAAATTTGCACTGAGTTTCCTCAAAATCCCGGGCATGAGACAGAGGGATCTCTAAGAAAGTGCTCAAGAATAATGTAGA
Organism: Ichthyophis bannanicus; assembly: GCA_033557465.1. Taxonomy (NCBI): domain Eukaryota; kingdom Metazoa; phylum Chordata; class Amphibia; order Gymnophiona; family Ichthyophiidae; genus Ichthyophis; species Ichthyophis bannanicus. Next base: position 604,477,427 of record CM066036.1, on the reverse strand, counting down.
ATCCGCTCCCCCTGCTAGACTTTTTTTTTTTTTTTTTTTTTTAATTTGTCAACTGGTGCCAGGCTGAGGTAAAATAGTACTATAAATAGGTAAGAATGATATTTCAAGAGAACCATATCTAGATTTTTCAGCATTTCTAGAATCATCTCCTCTCTATGGCTCTTCAACACTGTTGGTATCCTTGGGGTTTGATCAGGACCTTCACCTAATAATGCCTCTATACTTTCATAAAATGTAATTTTTATTTTTAGAACATAGATAAACAGGGGTGGCCTGTGGGTGATGTGAGGCCTTGTGCAGATTCATAGTGGCACCTTGTTAGCATATATCAGTAGTGTATCAAAAGTAAGGCAGAAACACAGGACCATGTGTCAAACACCCAGTCCTTCAATGGTAGGACTTGCCCTGTAGATAAGCATTTGCATTTAGCTCATGACAAGTTACCTACTATACCTGAATGTATTTCCTTGTCCCTGGCGTGCTTACAATCTAAAAGACCTCGATGCAGAATCCCTGTGCTAGAGCACACTGCTAAAGCTCTAGCATAGGATTCCCTGATGTAAATTTAAAATAACAAAGTCTGTGGCATAAATTCCACCTAATTAGGCCCCGCAATATGGGGGAAGGGCAGGCGGAGAGGCATCCAGGCAGAAGACAGCTCACACAGCAGTGGTAATGCAGAGCAGCAAACTTACTTTAACAGGTTTGGTGCTCTGCCTCTACTCCTAGGCTTGCAATAAGCCCAGTGGCTGTTACCTACTGGGCCAAAGCCTCAACAGCTGCATCGTGAGACACTGACCTGGTAGATAAGTTCCTACCAGGCCTGGCTGCTGTTAAGAGTGGCGGCAGTGCAGCACACCTGTTAAAATAAGTTTGCCACAATGAGAATGGGGAAGGGTGGAGGTGAGGCTGGGCACTGCTGTGATAATGGAGGCCGCTCATTACACCACAGACAACAGCTTTGCTCAGCAATGCTGTAAGCAAACAGCATGCAAATGAGCTGTGCACAAAAGTCAGATCTAAACAAAGAGCAAGTCAGGCACATTCACACAGGGGTCTGCATTAGCAGCACCTATAATTGTGCACACAAAACCCTCCCAAAAGTCTGGCTCTTACGCTGGAATGCTATCTGGTGCACACAGCACTATTACCCTGCATAGCAAGTTCTGCTCATCATAATATCTGTGTTCTTAGACAGACGTTCTGTGCACAGGAGAACCTGTGCAGAATAATGTTTATGCATCAGATAGCATGTCATCACATGAGCTTAACATTATTCCAGCATACTTCCCCCCTGTTTTTTTTGGGGGGGGGTTTGTTTTTTTGTTTTTGTTTTTTTGTTTTGTTTTTAAAAAGGAGTGCACTCACCCTTTCACCCACTGAGGCAAAATTACAAAATAATCCTCAGTAAACACGAGTGTGATATTTCAAACACGAGAATGATATTTTAAGTGGATTCAGTACTCAACTTAACTCAAGGTCCATGAGTCTAAGCAGGGTCTCGCCCTCATTTCTTCCAAAGTAAACAGCAGTGTTGTGTCTCCAACATTGGACAACATGAGCTAATACAATAGCCTGATGATGTAGAACGTCGTGGACCTCAAGATTCAGGGAGTCCTTTAGTGCTTAACTTCTCACTTCTCAAAGTCATTCCAGATGTACACGAATATCCCATGAAGACATATCATTGTACACAACGTCGTTTTTCAAACCGTGAAACTCCTGGTCCTTCTTCATGCACCTACGTCTAACTACTACCCAATATCCTAATCTATTTTGAACTCAGCCTCGTTTCCTTTCCCAAAGAAAAACAGGCTATCATTGGCTGTCAGAGCTGTTCAATCAAGCTCCACCAATCTAAAGCAAGATTCAGGCCAACAGGTGCTACTGATCGTAAGCGGTAAATCCAAAATTGTTCTCTAAACTAACTGTTGCAAACGATCTCCCCCACGTATATGTAAAGGAATAAAATCTATAATTCGCCATCTAAGGTCCTGAAACGTGTGATCAAGATCCTGGCAATGCTGGGCCAACAGGGCTGATAGTACTTTGTTATTTATTTGAGATCTGTGCTCCAAAGGTTTTTTCATAGGGTGGGGTGTGCGGCCAACATAATTCTTATGACAGGGACAAGATTAAATAAATAAAATAAATAAAATGTTTCTTTTATACCGCACTATTTAACATCAGTGCGGTTTACAGGTAACACATTTGTGCAGTGCAGGCAGGTCTGCACTGGACTTACAATAAAACAGGGTTCTTTATACAGAGCTAACAGGGAAACTATGTATAGTTTGGCTGTCACAGGCTATATGGGCAGCTCAGCATTATTTACAGGTCTAACAACGTAACTATGTACATTCTAGCTGTCTGTCGCAGGGTGTGTGGACAGCTCATCATTATCTATGGTTAGGGTCAGCTATACACAGGGGTGGTGATTTCGAGGGGGTGGGGCTTTCGAAGGCAGGGCTGAAGGTGTGTAAGGTGGCTACGCTGGGGGTGCTGGCTTGGGTCTGGAGTGTGGGTGGCTGTGAGATGTCATCTGGTTCAGTATAATACTGGAGAAACAGATGATGCTTCAGTGCCTTTCTAAACTGGGAGAGGTTATTGCTGGCCCGGATGGCCGGTCGCAGGGCGTTCCAACAGGAAGGTGCATAGAGTGCGAAGGCTCTGTTTCTCGTGGCCCGAGATCATTTGGTGATCGCCTTCGGGAGTATCAGAGTATTGGTGGCAGCTGATCTCCTTACCCTGTTGAGGGGGGGTGGTCTGGACGAGCTCCATGAGGGAGGTGGAAGAGCACTTGTTGATGGCTTTATATGTCATCGTTAAGATCTTGAAGGAGATCCTGCAGTGTACCGGGAGCCAGTGCAGATGTTTCAAAACTGGGGTGATATGGTCCCTCCTGGAAGCTCCATGCAGGATTCTGGCAGCTGCATTCATTGCGAGCTGCAGGGGGTTAAGCGAGCTTTTCGGGAGGCCGTGCAGTATTTCATTAGCATAGTCAAATTGTGGCATTACTAGTGCTTGATAGACTGTCCGGAAGTCTTCTGGGTCTAGCAGCTGTCACAGGTGGCGAAGCAACCGAATTTTGTGGTAGATCGCTTTTACCATACTGCCTATCTGGGCCTTCATGTTGATTTGTTGGTCCAGTGTAACCCCTTGGTAGCGTACCGTGGGCTTGCTGAGGAGTTCTGCATCATGTACCTTCAGTGAGGAGGGCGGAGTGAATGCAGGGTTCCTGCTGATGAAGAGGACCTCCATCTTCTTGAAATTTATTTTGAGCTTCTGCGTGTGTAGCCAATCTGTGACTGCATCGAAGCAAGTGGACAGCGGGGAGAGGTCAGGATGCTCCATCGAGATTGGCGTGTATAGCAAAACGTCATCAGCATAGATTAGACAATTGATGTTGAAGGATCGGATGAGGGCGCAGATGGGTTGCATGTAAACGTTGAACAGTAGGGCTGAGTGTGAAGATCCTTGTGGCACGCCCTTCTCTTGCAGGAAAGGTGTGGAGGTAGAGGGGCCGGAACGGACATGCTGCCATCTGTCAGTCAGGTATGATGCACACCAGTCCAGTGCTGTGCCGTGGACTCCCTTCTCCCTGAGGCATGATAGGAGTAGCTCGTGGCTGATGGAGTCGAAGGAGCAGCAATGTCCATGAAGATAAGGGCAAAACCTTGTCTAATGTTGTCCAATCCTATGGTTAATGTACTGAATAAGGTGGCCAGCAGTGTCTCTACGCTGTGTGCCTCCCAGAATCCATGCTGGCAGGAGTCAAGGGGTGCATTGGTCTCGATGTGATGGTGCAGTTGGTGTTGGACGATCTTTTCAATAATTTTTGCTAGGAGTGGGATGCTTGAGATTGGTCTATAAGATAATATTGTGATAAGGAAGCTTATCAGGACCTAGAGGAGAGGGGTAAAAAGAAGGAATTTACCTTAATAAAGAGACCCATTTTAAAAGGTCCAGGACATAAAACTCCATTTGTTCCTAGAAAGGTAATTCCTGGCTACAATGAGGAACAGAGTGCCCCTAGTGGTGGAAAGGATAGGGAATACAGGCCCAGGGTAAGGAACCCTTATGTCACTGCATCCCCTAATCACACAGCTGCCACGAGGGAGTTTGATCTTTCTCACCTGAGAGGGGAGAGGGTGGAGCAGGAGCCAGAGGGGTTTAAGTATCTCCAGGAACAAGCAGGAATAAGTCATCACCTATGGGTACGTCGGTACCGACGGAGCCCGCGCGGGAAAGCTCCCCAGCTTTTCAGATTAAAAGCTTTTGGGGCCTCCCACTGCACATGCGCGCTGCCTTCCCGCCTTCCTGACCAGCTCTCGTCAGTTTTCTTTTTTTCCGCGGAGCCAGCGGGTCGTGTTCCTGTCACCGCTGAAGAAATTGTTAATCTTATTGTTTTCTTTAGACCGCGTACCTGCCTTCCCCATTCTGAAACCGGTACTGCCGGTCTCTTTCTTTCTTTTGAAAAAAAAATATATATATATTTTTTCTTTTCTTCAGCACAGCTTGGTACTTTGTTAGGCCTTCAGGCCTACACAAATTCTCCTCATGGAGAAGCCAGTTCCTGGTTTTAAAAAGTGTACCAAGTGCAGTGCTGTCATTCCTCTTACAGACACCCATGAATGGTGTCTTAAATGTTTAGGACCTGACCATTCCATACCGGACTGCCCATCCTGCTCCCAGATGTCGAAACGTGGATTGCAGAACCGGGCCAACAAGTTCCATGTGCTGTTTCCTTCAGAAGCATCACAGTCATCCAGGTCTTCCTCTCCGGATGGATCTCAGGTAACCAAAACTCCAGTGGGCAAATCCTCTAAAAGCAAATCTCTTTCTAAAGATCGAGAGGCTCTCAATTCTGAGTTCGAGGATTCTGCCCAGGCCAAAAAACCCCGGCGGGAGGTTCCGGCCTCCAAAGCAATCATGGGGTCACAGGTTGACATCGATGGCGCGGCCTCGACAGATCACCTGTTGTACTGCTCTGGGGTACCGGCCCATACCGGTACCGACATCCAGGCAGCAGTGGCGTCTATGGGCAATACTGTCCAAGTCATGCAGCAGGCCATTCTGGCTTTTATTAATGCTGCTACGCCCTCGGTACCGCAGCCAGCGGTACCGGGTCCGGTTCCGGTTCCGGTAATGGCTTCCATACCGGAACCGAGGCCATCGTCTTCCAAACGCAGATCGGTTCCGCATGCCGGATCCGGGCTTTTGCCCGGTACCGATCCCATACCCGGTACGCCCGATGTCGATACCGAACGGTATGCGTATCGTGCGTTGGAAGCACATAAAATCCTCTGAAGAAGCAGAGTATCCTCTAACTCCTCTGATGATTCTGATGAGTTCTCCCTTGATCTTCCTGAGGAGCCTTCTTCTCCTAACAGGAGAATGTCTCCACCAGAGGATTTGTCCTTTCAGGACTTTATCATAGAAATGGCTAAAGGTCTTTCTATTGCTTCATCCTCTGAAAAGGAACCCAGATCAAAGAAACTGGATATTTTAGGATACTCTAAGTCTCCTAAAGAGGCGGTCACCCTGCCTATCCATGAAATCCTTCAAGAACACTTGATGGACTTATGGGAGGCTCCTCTAACATTGTCTCCTTCTCGCAGGTTGGACACCATGTACCGTGTCCCCCCTTCTCCTGGTTTCCAAAAAACCCAGTTGCCTCACCATTCTATTGTGGTGAAGTCTGCAATGAAGAAGATAAAGAGTACCAAAAGGCACTCTTCTACTCCTCCAGGGCGAGAATGTAAGACTCTAGACTCTTTTGGCAGGAAAATTTTCCAGGCTACTATGCTTATAGCCAGGATTAATTCCTATAGTCTTTACATGGGCATGTTTCTCAGTGAAATCGCTCTAAAAGTTCGGCATTTTGCCCCCTTTATCCCTGAGGATAAGAGGGAGCAGTTCATTTCCTTAGTGAAACACCTTTTGGATATTTCAAAGTTGCCAACAGGGCAGCTTTTGATTCCTTTGAGGGTGCTGGTAGGGCTTCGGGCATTGCTATAGCAGCCCGACGTCTTGCTTGGCTCCAGGCTTCTGATCTAGAACCTTGGGTCCTAGATGGCTTACGAAATCTGCCCTGTACAGGTGAGAACTTATTTGGTGAGGAGTGGCAAATTAAGGCCACTCAAATGGATGCAGAAAATGCCACCTTAGATAGACTTTCTAAGTCTACCTCCACTCCTGCCAAGAAGAAGTCTTTTAAAAGACCTTATTACAAGAAGTCCAGATTTGCCACAAATACTGGCCAACAATCCTCTCAGCCTCGTTTTGCTGCTCAACGTCAGCAACCTAAACAGGCAAGGTCAAAGCCTGCGGCGTCTGCTACGCCTCAGCAGGCTCCACCCCCTCAGGGGTTTTGACTTGCCCCTAGAGAACTTAACATTTCTGGCTCTAGAACAACCAGAGCCCCTCACCATACCCGGAAGGTTAGCTCACTTTGCTCCCAGATGGGAGCAAATTACATCAGAGCAATGGACCCTCTCTATCATCAGAGAGGGTTACAAACTCCATTTTTCTGACCTTCCTCCTTATACTATGGTGAGGCAGTTCAATTCTCCCCCATCTCTCCTGGCCCTCTTGGGTCAGGAAGTCTCCTCCCTCCTTGCCCAGGGGGCAATAGAGGAGGTCCCTCTTCTTCAACAGGGGACGGGATTCTACTCCCCTTATTTTCTAATACCAAAGAAGACAGAGGGCTTCAGACCAATTCTGGATCTGAGAGAATTGAACAAATTTCTTTTCAAGGAGAAATTCAAAATGCTTTCTCTGGGCATTCTCCTTCCATACCTTCAGAGTCAGGATTGGCTTTGTTCTCTAGACCTAAAGGATGCGTATACACACATACTCATCCACCCATCCCACAGAAAATACCTTCGATTTCTGTTTCAGGGAAAACATTTCCAGTACAGAGTACTCCCCTTCGGTCTAGCCTCTGCTCCAAGAGTGTTCACCAAATGCATGGCAGTCGTAGCTGCCTTTCTAAGAGGCCTGGGAATTTTCATATTCCCATACCTGGACGACTGGCTCATCCGAGCTTCCTCTCAGTCCCAGGCCCAAATTTCCCTGGACCGCACAAGGCGTCTTCTGCAGTATCTAGGACTGGTAGTAAACCTTCCCAAGTCTCAACTAATCCCTACTCAGTCTCTCGAGTTCATAGGGGCCCAGTTAGACACCATCACTGCAAGGGCCTACCTGCCTCAGGTCAGGGCACAACGCCTGCTGAGTTTGGCCTGCCAAGCTCAGTCCAGCAGTCATCTGACAGCCCGGGAAATGCTGCGACTTCTGGGCCACATGGCCTCCACGGTACATGTGGTGCCCTACGCTCGTCTGCATATGAGAGCAGCTCAATGGACCTTGGCCACCCAGTGGACTCAAGCATCTGGAGCGCTCTCCGACCAAATACTCACCTCAAGCCGTCTATTTTGGTCCCTCCAATGGTGGACATCCACCAAGAATCTGTTGTTGGGGGCCCCCTTCCAACCTTTGTTGCCCCAAGCAACCCTCACAACAGATGCCTCCCAGACAGGGTGGGGAGCTCATCTTCAGAACCTCTCCACTCAGGGCACTTGGTCTCCACAGGAGGCCACCCTTCATATCAACCTCCTGGAACTGCGAGCAATTTACCTTGCCCTCAAGGTCTTCTATACCCTCCTTGTCAACCTGACTGTCCTAGTTCAGACAGACAATCAGGTAGCCATGTTCTATATAAACAAACAAGGAGGGACAGGCTCTCTGTCGCTTTGCAACGAAGCTCTCAGATTATGGGCCTTCGCCAGAGAGCATCAAATTCACCTTCTTGCAGTGTATCTTCCAGGAGTTCAAAACTCTCGTGCAGACAGACTCAGTCGAGTTCTGCTTCCACACGAATGGTCCCTACATATGGACCAGATACGCAGAATCTTTCAGGAATGGGGGACCCCGGACATAGACCTCTTTGCAAGTCCGTGGAATGCCAAACTTCCCCGGTTCTGTTCCAGAACTCAGTGTCAGGGAGCTCAGGCCCACGATGCCTTCCTCCTGCATTGGGGTCAGGAATTCCTCTATGCCTTTCCACCCATTCCTCTAATATCCAAGACTCTGTTCAAGCTCCAGAGGGATCACGGGACTATGATCCTCATAGCTCCCCGCTGGCCACGCCAGGTGTGGTTCCCTCTACTTCTGCATCTCTCCCAGGGATCCTCCCTGGACCTGGGAGCTGCGCCAGACCTTCTGTCTCAGGAGGAGGGGACTTTGTGGCACCCAAACCCCAAATCCCTACATCTCAGAGCTTGGTTACTGAAGGCCTAAGTCTTCAAGACTTTAATCTTTCTCAACCTGTGACAGATATCCTTCATGCCTCTAGGAAACCTTCCACGAGGCGTTCTTATGCTTTCAAATGGAAACGTTTTTCCATTTGGTGTGCTCAGCAGGGTCTTGACCCTCTAGCACTTCCTTTGAATTCCCTCTTGGACTATCTCCTGCATCTTTCAAATGCAGGCCTTAAGACAAATTCAGTAAGGGTCCATTTGAGTGCTATTGCAGCATCCTTAAAACCTATAAATGGACAACCTGTCTCCTCTCATCCTCTTGTTGCACGTTTCATGAGAGGCCTGACTAACTAAACCTCCCATCCGACCTCCTCCGGTAGCATGGGATTTGAACCTAGTTCTAGGTCAGCTTATGAAGCCACCTTTTGAGCCTTTGGACTCTACCTCCTTCAAATTTCTTTCCTGGAAGGTTGTTTTCCTTATTGCAGTCACTTCGGCTCGCCGCATCAGTGAACTGCAGGCTTTAGTGGCTCATCCACCTTATACTAGGTTTCATCATGATAAGGTGGTCCTTAGGACCAATCCCCACTTTATGCCCAAAGTGGTCTCGCCTTTTCATCTTAATCAAGAGGTATATCTACCTGTCTTTTTCCCGGCTCCTCATGCATCCAGTGCAGAGAGGAACCTTCATACTCTGGATTGTAAAAGAGCTCTTGCCTTTTACCTCAACAGGACTCAACCACATCGAAAGTCTTCCCAACTTTTCGTGGCTTTTGATCCTTCTCATTTGGGACTTCCAGTCACCAAGCGTACACTTTCCAATTGGATCGCTCAGTGTATTTCTTTTGCTTACCAGAGTATGAACATTTCTCTGGAGGGCCATGTCACAGCTCACAATGTGAGAGCCATGGCCACTTCTATGGCTCATCTTCACTCTGTGTCCATAGATCAGATCTGTCGAGCAGCCACTTGGGCCTCGGTTCATACCTTCACAGCCCATTACTGCTTGGACAAGGACTCCCGCCGGGATGCCTTGTTTGGTCAGGCTGTCCTCAAACACCTGTTCCATACTTAAACAACTCCTGCCCACCTTCCCTGGATGGATGCCTGAGATCCATGCGAAGATGGTTTACCCTTGGAAGGGGATCTCCCAGGCATCTTAGCTAGGGAGTCCCCATAGGTGATGACTTATTCCTGCTTGTTCCTGGAGATAGCACAGTTACTTACCTGTAACAGGTGATCTCTGGGAACAGCAGGAATTAGTCATCACAACCCACCCACCTCCCCTAGGAGTTGTATCTCTATCTATCTATCTTCCTGTCCTCTCTCTCTATTGTCTTGACGGACTGGAAAGGGGGGCTGTTACTTCTGGAGAGAAATCTGAAATTGTGAGTATATACTTCTGGGAATTTTTCTGAAAGGAATTGTTTTTCTTTTAAAGCTAATTAATCTGTGAACCCACTATTTTTTTTTTTTTTTTTTTTTGTTAAATCAGTCAGGGCCTAGTAGCAACAGTTTAAGATTCAATTTAAAAACACAGAAGAGAACTTTCTGGTTACCTTTCATACCCAGTAGACAGCTGTAGTTTAAATTTCATAGTCACTCAGGGCCTAGCATCAGCAAAGTACTTTTAGTTTCAAATTAAAACACAGAAGAGAGCTTTCTGGTTAAATTTAGAATCCAGCAGAGAGCTTGTAGTTTAAATTTCATAATAGGTTAGAGCCTAGTAGCAGCAAAGAGCTATAATTTAAATCAAATCAGAATATAGTTTTCCTCAGCAGCACAGGACAAGGTACTGTGTAGCAGCCCTTTTTTAATAAGTGTTATATCCCTCCCTCCCTCCCCACACCCACCCTCCCCTGGGAAAATCACAGCTTTATAGGTACTTGCACAACTTAAAAGACAGGAGGTGCTCTCAGGTGAAGCTCATTACCCAAATCAGTCATACACCAAGGACCTGAGATTAATTAAGCTTCAGGTGAACAAGGTATATTAAACTTCTTAGGTACAGTTTTAGTGGTATAAATATCCATTGCACCCTTTAGTACATATAGAACTTGAAGATCTAAACACAAACTTAAAACTAAGATGCAGACAGCAGTCCAGCAGCGGGATGTGGGCTTTCCAGTCTTTTGCATTGAGTGTCACATGTATGATTTTCTCCCAGCTGGTGAGAGGTCTTACGTGTGCACTAGGTGCAAGGAGCTCTCTGCTCTCAGGGAACAAGTCCGTTCTCTAGAGGCTAGAGTAGCAGACTTGGAAAACATAAGACAGACAGAGAGGTACATAGACGAGACCTACAGGGATATGGTCCTGAAGTCCCACCTCCAGTCTGGCAGCATCCCTGTTGCCATGGAGGAGAGAGGTCACGTAACAGGAGAGCATCACCCTGGTGTGGCAGGAAGTGATCCTGTAACTAGGACCTGTCCTCCAGGTGATGTAAACCCCTCTCGCACCGAGGAGGTTTCTCCAGGGCCAAGTGCCCATGCGGGAAGGGTTAGGACAGCAGTTATAGTTGGTGATTCGATCATTAGGCATGTAGATAGCTGGGTGGCTGGTGGACGTGAGGATCGCCTGGTAACATGCCTGCCTGGTGCGAAGGTAGCGGACCTCACACGCCACCTAGATAAGGTCTTAGATAGTGCTGGGGAGGAGTCTGCTGTCTTGGTACATGTTGGTACCAATGACATAGGAAAATGTGGTAGGGAGGTTCTGGAAGCTAAATTTAGGCTTTTAGGTAGGAAGTTGAAATCCAGAACTTCCAGGGTAGCGTTCTCCGAAATGCTTCCCGTTCCACGCGCAGGACCCAATAGGCAGGCAGAGCTCCGGAGTCTCAATGCGTGGATGAGACAATGGTGCAGAGATGAGGGGTTCGGATTTGTTAGGAACTGGGGAACATTCTGGGGAAAGGAGGGGCTCTTCCGAAGGGATGGGCTTCACCTTAACCGGGATGGAACCAGGCTGCTGGCATTAACCTTTAAAAAGGAGATAGAGCAGCTTTTAAACTAGATAATAGGGGAAAGCCGACAGTCGCCCAAGAGCGCATGGTTCGGAAGAATGTATCCTTGAAGGATACTACAAAAAGCAGAGAGGTTCCAAAAAAGAGTAAAGTAGCCCAAATGCCCTCGAGTATGGAGCAGACAGAACTTAAAGATCCCAAATTACCCATGTCTACCAATAGCCAAATTAATATGAATAAAATACAGTCTCTAAAATGCTTGTATGCAAATGCTAGAAGTCTACAAAACAAGATGGGAGAGTTAGAATATATAGCACTAAACGAGAGGTTAGATATGATTGGAATATCAGAGACATGGTGGAAGGAGGACAACCAGTGGGACACTGTGATACCTGGGTACAAACTATATCGAAATGATAGAGCTGATCAAATTGGTGGAGGGGTTGCGCTCTATGTTAGAGAGGGCATTGAATCAGAAAGGATTAAAGTTTTGCAAGAAACAAAATTTGCTGTAGAATCTCTATGGATTGAAATTCCATGTAAAAAGGGGAAGGCGATGGCAGTGGGGGTGTACTATCGTCCGCCTGGCCAGAATGAACAAATGGATGATGAAATGCTCAAAGAAATCAGGGAAGCTAGCAGGAGTTACAGTGCAGTAATAATAATGGGTGATTTCAATTACCCCGGCATCGACTGGGTCAGTGTCACAACAAGACATGCTAGGGAGATAAAGTTCCTAGATGAAATAAATGACTGCTTCTTGGAGCAGCTGGTTCATGAACCGACCAGAGGGGAAGCAATATTAGACCTAGTCCTTAGTGGAACACCAGATGTAGTGCAAGAGATAAGGGTGTTGGGGCCACTTGGCAATAGTGATCATAGCATGATCGCCTTTGATTTAATTAGTGGAGGAGGGATAGTAAGGAAATCCACAGTACTACCCCTTAACTTTCGAAAGGGAGACTATGATAGAATGAGGAAAACAGTTAAGAAAAAACTAAAAGGAGCAGTTGCAAAGGTTAAAGACGTACATCAAGCTTGGGTGTTGTTGAAAAATACTATCTTGGAAGCCCAGACCAGCTGTATTCCACGCTTTAAGAAAAGTGGAAGGAAGTCCAAAAAATTGCCAGCATGGTTTAAAGCTGAGGTCAGAGAGGCTGTTGCCAAAAAAGCATCTTTCAAGAAATGGAAAAAAGAGCCAAATGATGAAACCTGGAAACAGCACAAGCACTGGCAAGTCAAATGCAAGGCATTGATAAGGCAGGCAAAGAAAGAATTTGAGAAGAAGCTTGCTGCGGAAGCAAAAACGCGAAATAAAGACCTTTTCAAGTACATTCGTAGCAAAAAACCCGTGAGAGAGTCAGTTGGTCCATTAGATGATAAAGGGGTTAAAGGAGCACTAAGAGGCAACAAGGCGATAGTGGAGAGACTGAATGAATTCTTTGCTTCGGTCTTTACTGAGGAAGATGTAGGGATGTTACCTACGACTGAAGTGGTATTTAAAGGTGTGGAAGAATTGAAGGAAATATCGATACATCGGGAAGATGTCCTACAACTATTAGATAAACTGAAGAGTAGCAAATCACCTGGGCCGGATGGTATACATCCAAGGGTGTTGAAAGAACTGAAATTTGAGATTGCAGACCTGCTATCAGTAATCTGTGAACTATCATTAAAATCATCTCTAATACCTGAGGATTGGAGGATCGCCAATGTAACACCAATTTTTAAAAAGGGTTCGAGGGGTGATCCGGGAAACTACAGACCGGTGAGCCTGACATCAGTACCGGGAAAAATGGTAGAAACCATCATAAAGAGTAAAATTACTCAGCATATAGATAGTCATGACCTAATGGGAGACAGCCAACATGGCTTTAGACAAGGAAGATCTTGTCTTACTAATCTGTTATGTTTTTTTTGAAGGAGTGAATAAACAGGTGGACAAAGGTGAGTCGGTTGATATTGTGTATCTGGACTTTCAGAAAGCCTTTGACAAGGTCCCTCATGAGAGACTTTTGGCAAAACTAAAGAGTCATGGGATAGGAGGCAGTGTACTACTGTGGATCAGGAACTGGTTAAAAGATAGAAAGCAGAGGGTAGGGCTAAATGGCCAATTTTCCCAATGGAGAAAGGTGAATAGTGGTGTACCCCAGGGATCTGTGCTGGGTCCGCTGCTTTTGACATATTCATAAATGACCTGGAAAGTGGAATAACGAGTGAGGTTATCAAATTTGCTGATGACACAAAACTATTTAAAGTTGTTAAAACCCAGGAGGATTGTGGAAAATTGCAAGAGGATCTTGATAAATTGGAAGACTGGGCATCAAAATGGCAGATGAAATTTAATGTGGAGAAGTGCAAGGTTATGCACCTAGGGAAGAACAACCCAAACTATGGTTACACGATGCAAGGTTCCACATTAGGAACCACCACCCAAGAAAAAGATTTAGGCGTCCTTGTGGATACCATGTTAAAACCCTCGGCCCAGTGTGCAGCGGCGGCCAAGAGAGCAAATAGAATGCTAGGTATGATAAGGAAAGGAATGGAAAATAAAACAAAAGATATTATAATGCCTCTATATCGTTCCATGGTGAGACCGCACCTTGAATATTGTGTGCAATTCTGGTCGCCATATCTTAAAAAGGATATAGCAATTTTAGAAAAGGTTCAGAGAAGAGCCACCAAAATGGTAAAGGGGATGGAAGGCTACTCCTATGAAGAAAGGCTAAAAAGGTTGGGGCTCTTTAACCTGGAAAAGAGACGGCTGAGGGGAGATATGATAGAAGTCTATAAATTAATGAACGGAGTGGAACGGGTAAACGTAGATCGATTGTTTACCTTATCAGAATATAGAAAGACTAGGGGACATGCAATGAAGCTACAGGGTAAACTATTTAAGACTAATAAAAGAAAATATTTTTTCACTCAACGTGTAATCAAACTCTGGAATTTGTTACCGGAGGATGTAGTAAAGGCTGTTAGTGTAGCTGGGTTTAAAAAAGGTTTGGACAAGTTACTGGAGGAAAGGTCCATAAACCATTATTAAGAAGGGACCCAGGATATCAATGCTTGAACCAATACAAGCATTGTGGAACCTGTGTCCCTTGGGGAAACTGCTAGGTACGTATGACCTAGATTGGCCACTGTTGGAAACAGAATACTGGGCTTGATGGACCTTGGTCTGACCCAGTATGGCATATCTTATGTTCTTATGTTCTTATGTCTCAGCTTTAAACTCGAACTGACGAGAGCTGGTCAGGAAGGCGGGAAGGCAGCGCGCATGTGCAGTGGGAGGCCCCAAAAGCTTTTAATCTGAAAAGCTGGGGAGCTTTCCCGCGCGGGCTCCGTCGGTACCGACGTACCCATAGGTGATGACTAATTCCTGCTGTTCCCAGAGATCACCTGTTACAGGTAAGTAACTGTGCTTTAGCTCAGTTAGGTCAGAGAGACCAGGTGAGAGACCAACAGAGACCAGGTCAGAGAGCAGCCAGAGGACGATGAAGAGGGACAAGCAGGACACATGGAGAGGAATTGGAAGGACTCCTGAGACCAGAGAGTGCGGTAACTGCTAACCAGAGGGAAAGAGAGCAGAAGTTTTGCCTACTCAAGGAATGGAGCAGTGAGAGCCAGAGGCACTAATTGGAGAACAGGACGTGCTAGATGGTGGCCAGAGCATGTAAGGAGTGAAGCTACTACAGGCTTTGATCAAGGTATGAGTCCCAGAAGCTTAGCTAATAAGTGGCAAATACGTATTGCTCGAGACAGCTTTAACCCTAATAGAAAGCAGTCAAGTAAGCTATCTGAATCTGAGCTGGAGAGTGAACCCATGGAATTGGGGGAGCCAAATTTAACTTGTAAAGAAGGAGTCTCATACATGGACTGCTCTGCATGCCAGTCTGCCAATTAAAGAATGGTTGCTAGTGATGTCAACCGTAAAGAGAAGTCTCCAGTGTCCAAAGCCTTGAGAGCTGTGTTTGCTTGTTAAAGTTCTAAGCTCAGGAAAAGTGTTACGCAGTGAAAAGCTGAAGCTTCCTGATTGTCTTTTGAGAAACAGCTATGAGCAGTGCAGAGCTCCTTTGATGCCATTTCAACTGAAGGAAGTTAAGAAATGCTTTTGGTTTGTCTAACTGCTCAGAAAACCTGAAAAAGAGTTTTATTGCTTCTATGAATTGGACTAGCTGAGTTTAAGCATACAAGATAGCCAGGTATTTGCTCTGGACTGGAAAGGAAAAGAAACCTGGTTTAAAAGTTTGTCTGTCTGTTTTGATCTTCATGGCAAGCTCTGCTGAAGGCAGGTGTTGCTAATTAAGGCTGAGGGAAGCTGTTTTGTTTCAGTTCAAGTTATCCTGTTATAAGTTGCAAGAATTCCTGGATGAAAATATCTTTAAAAGGTGGATCTGTGAACTTAGTGTGTCCTATTTTGTGCTAATGAATAAATTGCACTCACTCAAACCCAACTACAAAGAAGGTGTTTTTTTTCATCTGAGCCCAAGTGATATCTAACTGAACTACCTTTCCCAGAATGCATGTAAAGGCATCCAGTTAGAAAAAGGCCAGAAGTTGTAGCACCACAGTGACAAAAACAAATCCACGCCCCCCATACCAAGGTAAGGGGCTAAGGGCGTGACAATATGTATACCACATGAGTACTAGTACATGTGGTGTGATATTGGTTCGTGATTTTTATCCCTATGTCAACATCCTCCCAGTCGAGACCGTCCATTGTGGAGGCACAAAAATCATTCACCACATTTAAAGTGACCCCTCATTGTCTTGTCAAAATTGTCTAAAGGAGAGTGAATTAGTAAATCTGCCATATTTCGTCCATGCTGGAAAGCAAACATTAATGGCTTCCTGAAACAAGGGTGCAAGATAACATTTCCCAATTTTTTTTATTATATTCATAACCCGTATCATATTAGGCATGTAAGGGAGAACCCCTACATCAGATGACTGTTGTGGCAATTGCTCTTGATGTTGCAGGGGCTCCTCAGGCCACCATTCCAGAAGGTTAAACCGTGCTCTTGCTTAAACTGAGATTACGTGAAAGGGGTTACCCAGTGAATATTATTAAGAAAGCATATAGGAGAGCATAGTTTAACCATATGGGGGGCTAGGACTGGAAATGGGCTGACAAGGGGGCTAGGATTGGAAATTGGCTGATGGGGGAGCTTGGAATGGAAATGAGCTAATGGGGGGCTGGAATGGAACTGGAAAAAAAGCATATGGGGGGCTAGGACTGGAAATGGGCTGATATGGGGGCCTGGGACTAGAAGGAAGCAGATGTTGGATGGGTCTAGAACAGGGGTCTCAAACTCAAATTGCTTTGAGGGCCAAATGAGGACTTGTAAAGTAACCCGGGGGCCGCATAAGACGCGGGGCCTCATTTGCATAAGGGGCATCATTTGCATAAATATTTGCATAATGTTACCATACACTAACTTTTAGTAAACATGCCTCTTTAATGAGTATGGATAAAGAAAGACTAAAAGATTTAGAAACAAGACAATAATTAAACTGGGAACCCCAAAAGCCAAACTTGGAATGTACGACAACACTGTAGAAATAAAAATATAAATTAATTTCCTCTTGTACTAAACAAAGCGCAAACATTAATGATGCACATTTCCCAGAGTTGACATATTCCAGTTAATAAATTCAAAATAAAGAGATATTTTTCTACCTTTTGTGCATTTTTTTCAGTTGCAATTGTTCCAGCCACTTTCTTCTGGTTTCTTCATGTCTTCTGCTAACTCTCCATCGTCTGCTGTCCATTTGCCCTTTCTTCTCTCCTAGTTTTTTTTCCATTCTCTCTCTACATCTGCTTTAACATACTAATCTTTCTCCTTTTTCTCTTTCCTCATTCCTATTTCATCCACTCAAATTTTACCCCTCCATCCTCAATCCCCACTTACTCTCCCAATACCTGGCCAATTGTAGATTTGTCTTCTCTCCCAGACAAAATATTTTTCCCCTCTCCATTTCACTTTCCCAGCTCCATCCCATTCTAATCCTCCCCCAACATCAGCTCCCTTCTAGTTCCAGCCCCACCCAGCATCCGCTCCCTTCTAGTCCCCCCATTAGTCCATTTCCAGTCCTATCCTAGCCTCACCATCAGCCCATTTCCAATCCTAGCCCCCCATCAGCCCATTTCCAATCCTAGCTCCCTCCCCTCACAGCCCCGTTCCATTCCATGCCCCCTCCCCCTCAGCCAGTTGCAGTTCAAGCCCCCCTGCCAATCAGCCCATTTCCAGTCCTAGCAACCCCCCCCAGCCCATTACCAGTCCTAGACCCCCCATAGCCCATTACCAGTCCTAACCTCCCCATAGCGCACTTCCAGTTTTACCCCCATCACCCCATTTTCAGTCTTACCCCCCCATAGCCCATTACCAGTCATAACCCCCCTGCCAATAGCCCACTTCCAGCCCTAACCCCCATTACCCCATTTCAGTCAGCCCTTCCATAGCTCATTACCAGTCCTAACTGCCCCCATCAGCCCACCTGCAGTGCTTCCTAACCCCCACCTGCCCATTTCCAGTCCTAGCCCCCATCATAGCCCATTACCAGTCATAACCCCCTGCCAATAGCCCATCTCCAGTCATAACCCCCCCCTGCCAATAGCCCATTTCCATTCATCGCCCCCCCCTGCCAATAGCCCCCCCCCTGCCATAACCCCCCCCTGCCAATAGCCCATTTCCAGTCATAACCCCCCCCCCCTGCCAATAGCCCATTTCCAGTCCTACACCCCCCCCCCCGGTAAATTAAAATAAAACCTGGCTTCTGCTGCTCAAGCAGCAAAATCAGCTGTCCTGCGGCCCCTTCCCCTGTGCCCGGAGATCCGAGTCTGCTCTATCAGCGGCGTGCTTTTCAAGCCGCGAGGAGAGTATTCCCCTCTCGCGCGGCTTGAAACCGCGCGAGAGGGGAATACTCTCTTCGCGGCTTGAAAAGCACGCCGCTGATAGAGCAGACTCGGATCTCCGGGCACAGGGGAAGGGGCCACAGGACAGCTGATTTTGCTGCTTGAGCAGCAGAAGTCAGTTTTTTTTTAAATTTGACAATTGCTTCTGCCGCTGCCACGGCGGCAACGGCAGAAGCCAGGGTTTGGGGTTTTTTTTGTTTTCCTCCGTCGCGGGCCGCACAAAGTTGTCTCGCGGGCCGCATGCGGCCCGCGGGCCGCGTGTTTGAGACCCCTGGTCTAGAACTATAAGGGAGCTGATTTTGGGGGAGGACTAGAAAGGGTTGGGGATGGGGAATGAGAATGGAGAGAGGAAAAGATATTGTGTGGGAGGGAAAAAAAAGTCTACATTGGGCTGGGTATTGGGAGAGTAAGTGGGTATTTAGAATGGAAGGGTGAAATTTGAGTGGATGATAAAGGAATAAGGAAAGAAAAGGCGGAAAGTGCAAAAGGGGAAAGATCAGTTTGTTAGAGCAGATATAGAAAGAGAATGGAAAAAATCTAAAAGAAGAAAGGACAAATGGATAGCTCGCAGAAGACATGAAGAAACCAGAAGAAAGTCACTGGAGCAATTACAGCTGAAAAATAAAATCCCAAACAAAAGGTAGAAAACTACTTTTTATTTTGAATTTATTAACTGGAATATGTCAGGTCTGGGAAGTGCGTATTGCTAACATCTTTGCGTTTTTGCTTAGTGCAAGCAGAAATTAATTTATAGTTTTATTTCTCCAGTGTTGTACATTTCATGTTTGGCTTTTGGGGTTCCAAGTTTAATCATCATCTTCCTATTTCTAAATTGTGATCCCTTGTTCTTTGTGTGGTGACAGTCTATGTTCTGCATGTGTAACCAAGTTGAGGTATTCTGTTCATATTGTTTCTATTTGACAGTCCCCACTTGTTCTTTCCCCGTGAGATGTATTGATATTCTCTGAGATGTACTGATTAATATCTGCAGTGTTGCCTTTTGATAGGTAGGGTTTGGTGCTTTGTGAGTCCTGATAGTGCTGTTATGATACGGTGGATTTGCTATGGGTTCTAAATGATCAGTGTTTGTAGTACTTCCTAATGGGCCTGGTGGTTGTCACTGCAATATAGTAATGTAGAAATCTGTTAGTCTTTCTTTATTCAGACACTCATTAAGAGGCATGTTTACTAAAAGCGCATGTTAACATTATGCAAATATTTACACAAATTAGGTTTCTTATGCAAATGAGGCCTCACAATTAATCTCCACACATGGCCCTGCAACCCCCTTGGGCCACCCCTGAGTTCAGCCACTTGCGCAATATGCTCACGTTCGTTCCCTTTCTGGATTCTGCACATATAATAGCATAGAAAATGGTGTACAGACACTGCCTAATCAACAGGGCACTTTGCTGCATTGAACGTCAACTTTGTACTTGAGGCAATGGAGGATGACGTGACTTATTCAAGATTACAAGCAGCAGCACTGAGATTTGAGCCCCAGCTATCCTGGTTCTCAGCTTGCTGCTCTAACCACTACTACTCATTTATATGGCGCTATAAGATGTATGCAGCGCTGTAAGGATACATATTAAAGATGGTGTCTGCTCAGAGCTTACAATCTAATCAAGACAGACAATACAATAGATGAGAATAAGGGTACGGAGACACAAGGAGAACAAGGGATAAAAATCCAAAAGCAGTTAAAGAGATGAGCCTTCAGCATGGATTTGAAGAGGAGGAGAGATGAAGCCTGATGTACAGACACGAGCAGTTTGATCTAGCAATAAGGAGCAGCAAAATGAAAGGAATGAAGTCTGGAGGTGGCAGTGGAAGAAAAGGGCAGCGAGAAGCAGGCCACTGCAGAAGTGGAGTTCATGAGGAGGGGTGTAGAGGGAGAGGAGAGAGGAAAGATAGCGAGGAGCATATATCGGGGCTGACAGAATGCCTGTAAATATCCAAATTTTATGTCTAAAGAGGAAAGGAGGCAACTGTTTCTTGCTATGTATCAGGAAACTTGGTGTTTTGGTGCTTCCTTTTTCTTTAAGCACCTTTATAAAGGTTTGGTATTTTCAAGTAAATTATATTTTATTTATTTAACAATAATTTTTATACCGCAATTTCCAAGGATCAATTGCGGTTTACATGGAACAGTTTTGAGATGTACAAACAGGTACATGCTCAATTACATGGGACAGAAAATAACTATGAACATAATGATAAAACCATCATCTGAACATTTGTTTGTGTGTAACAGGGATAACAGTAGAACTATATACAATTTTGTCTAGTTGCGAGTCATATGCTAAGTTATTCATTTGGTCCTGTGTGCCGAAGTGTATGTTGAAAAGTTGTGTTTTGAGATACTTTCTAAATGTTAGTAGGTCACTTATTTGTTGAAGGTGATCAGGGAGGTTATTCCAGAGGACTGGTGCAATGTGTGAGGCGGCCTTGTTTGTCGTCTTTTTTGCTTTCCTGAAGTCTGTTGGTAAGGCGAGTTTGTTTTTATTCATGGTGCGTTGTATTCGATTGTTGTTTTCTCCAACTATGAGGGTTGTTAGATGTGAGTGGGCAATGTCATGAATAAGTTTCAATGTTGTTACAAGTATTTTGTAAGATATACGGCAATGTATAGGTAGCCAATGGAGGGCATACAGTGTGGGTGTGATGTGTTCCATGGCATTGATGTTACTGGTTATTCGGGCTGTCACATTTTAGACTATTTGTAGTCATCTTAGGCCTTGTTTGGTCACGCCATGAAGGATGGAGTTTGCAAAGTCAAAGTGAGGGGTAATCATGGCTTGGATTATGGATCTAAAATCATGCGGTTGGAGAAACAGATGAAGTTGCTTGAGGAGTCTGATTTTATTTTTAAAAATTTCTTGTTTGTTTTATGTGGGAGCTGAAGCTGAGGGAGCAATCAATTATGATGCCTAGGTATTTCACTTCATTTCTGATTTGAATATTGATGTTGATTGTGATCGAGTTTGGGGGGGAGAAGTTTTGGTTTCTGGTGACAAATATTGCCTCTGTTTTTGAGTAGTTAATATAGAGGTTGTGGCTCTTAAACCATGTTGTAATTTCTGTGAAACAGGCTGTCAGAAGGTTCATAGAGGGGTTCAGGATATTCCAGGGAGATATATCATTATGTCGTCTGCGTAAATATGATAATTTACGCAGAAACGTCTAAGGATAGTGCAGATGGGTTGTAAATATATATTAAAGAGTAATGCAGAAAGGGCAAATCCCTGGGGAGACCTTGTTGTTTAAATTTGTCAGATGTTTGTTGCTCAATTCTGACTTCTTGGGTTCTATCCGATAGATATAATCGAAACCATTTCAAAACCGTATCTGTGATTCCCAGCTGTTGTAGGTGTGTTAGCATTGTTTGATGGATGACACTATCGAAGGCTGCTGTGATATCAAAGATTAGAAGGAAAACATTTATGTTGTCAATTTCTTTAGCAAAGGTGTCAGTTAAAATTGTGAGGAGCGTTTCCACTCCGTGGTGGTGATGTCTAAATCCGTATTGCATAGGCGTTGATATGGTCTTGCAGTTGGATCTGTACTGTTTTTTCCGTAAGTTTAGCCAAGAGTGGTAGACTGGAGATTGGCCTATAAGATGTTGGGGAGCTTTTATCGCTCCCCAACATCTTATAGGCGGATTTGTGCATGTTTTAGGGGAGCTGGTAGGTAGCCATTTTGAAGTGACAAGTTTACCATGGGTAGGTTGAATAAAGAGAGATCAGGGGTGGATGCTTTTATCCAGTGTACTGGACATGAGACTAGGTATGATGTAGTTGTGTTTAGTTTGGATAAGGTGTGTTTCAACATGTCTACATTCTACCCCATAAATAAAGACCATTGCGTTATATGTGGGGATGGGATTGAGCTTTGTGTTATCATTGGGGATGAAATTTGTTTTAGTTTATTCTCCTAGTAGGTGGCAAGGGTTTGGGGTGAGATAACCTGATCAGTAGGGTTTTTTGTTGGCAGTATTGTCAGTTAGTGATTTAATGATTTTAAAAAGCTCTTGGGCGGTTGAGAGCTTTTGTTAGTTGACTAGAGTAGCAATTTTTTTGGCGTTGCTTATATGTTCTCTGAATATTGTCAGAGTGTTTAGGTAATTGTCTTGGAGTGTTTTAGTTTTAGCTAGATGCAATTCACGTTCAGCTTTGCATAGCTCTGTCCTGAGTTGTTTTATTTCTAGGTTGTACCATGGAGCATTTTTTCTGTTTAGACTTTTTGTGGGTTGTTTTATATTGTGAGTTGAGGTGGCTGTGGTGGTTATGGTGGCGTTCCATACTGAGAGGGCTTTGCCAAGATCTGTTGGATCTAATAGTGGGTATGGTATGATGTGATTCAAAAATTCTTCCTTGTTAAATTGTTTGAATCTGTTAATTTGATGAGAGAGTGTGAAGGTTTGTTCGTGGCAGAGTCAATTAGTGGTATTTGAGATTTTATTAGATGGTGGTCTGACCAAGGGATGGGTTGTATTTCTAAGGTTGTGGGGTCATATGCGTTGTTTAGTTGTTTGGGTAAAAAGATGAGATCTAGTGTGTTTCCTTTATGATGTGTGTTTTCATTTATGATGATTTGTATATAAGTCCAACTCTTCAGTGGTTTTTATGAATGCTTCCGTTTGTGAATCAGAGGTAGAAGGTAGGTTTAGGTCTCCGAGTAGTATTAGGTGTATTGCTTCAGTGGCTGTACCTAGGAGTTCTATCAATGTGTCCAGGTTATCAGGGCTTGAGTCTGGTGGTCTGTATATTAAGCATATTTGGAGTTGTTTTATGTTTATAGTGAGGATGTCTAAGTTTTCAATGTTATAGGACACTGATAGTGATGCTTTGAGGGATTCTTTTATAATTATGAGCACGCCACCTCCTCTTTTTACCGATCTATGAGTATGGAAAATTTCATAGCCTGGGCTTCTCAGCTGGTTGACTGTGACAGTATCAGTTTCAGTTAGCCAGGTTTCTGAGATGCAGATCATGTCAGGAGAGTGTTCAGATATTAGGTCTTAGAAAATTGGGATTTTCTCTCATGGATCTTGCATTGACAAGATAGCATGTTAGTTGTGGTGTATGTATGTGGTATGATATTTGTATCAGTTAACTGGGTTGGGCTTATGTTTATGTTTAACAGTCTATTTGGTTTTGCTTTGTGGTAGTTGCCTATGTTGTGAAAGATGGAGATGTGGAGGTATCTGTTTGGGTTGTATATTGAAGGTATGTTGTAGGTATTTGATGGGTTTAGACTATGAATTAACATACATGTAGATATTACAATGTAGAGGAGCATTAGCAGTCTTGTTGTGAATTGATTCATGGTTGTCATCTTTGGGTTGGGTAAGAGTCTTTGTGATTATGTAAATGAGTTGTGGTTATGGAGGAGTGTAGATTGAGTTTTTAGGATGGTGTGTGAGATCGGCGAGTGGGTGTTTTGGATGGGGTGTGAGTTTGGTGTTTCATGCAAAGCAAATCTTAGATCAATCTGTGGTTTTTCCTATGTACAAGCATAAATGATGTTTCATAGCATACAAACATAAAACTGGTTATTGTGTTTATACGGTACAATTATAATAGCTGAAGTTGTATGAGTATACAACATTGAGCGATAAGTCTCTTGATAGAGGTGGTAATTTTACTTACTAGGCGCTGGTATCTTATAGATGCTGCCTTTCCATTCTTACGTTGCCGCTTTTGTGAGAAGGTTTTATTTTAAGTCTCGCTGCTGCCTATGGGCTAAGCCAAAGTGCCGATAATGCAGAGCCTTGGAGGGATTCCCCTGTTATTTTGTCCCATGTTTGTTCAGGGATTCTGTAGCATTTCCGCTGGGATGGTTTGTTCCAAGGGGGATAAGTCTATATTCGCCTCTGTGCCCCGCTTAAGGGCCACACTCAAGGGCACTCTGGTGAGGCCCTCAGGTGCAGGCCCACCAGGCGATGGTGCTTCCTTTTAGCCTCTGATGAAGGCCCCGATTGGGCAGGAGGCAGCAGGTACGGCAGGCTCATTCCATATATACCATCTGGTCCAGGCGAACTCCTGAACTCCTCTTTTTCCTCATTATAAAAAGCTTGCTATTTGCCGTAGTGCCAGAAATGCTGATTGTGTGTTTTTAGGATTGAGCATGTCCCATGCTTAGATCTTTTCCTTTCTGTATTTTAATTCACTTTTCCATTTTTTACCTCAGACTCTTGCCTTTTTTTTTTACAGGTCTAATTGATCGAGTCAAGTATTTTGGGTTTACATTTCTTTATTTTTGGGTTTATATTTCTTTATTTTTGGTTTGTGCTTGGACTACCATTTGCAAGCATTTGCAGTCTTTTTTCTGGAACAAGTAATTACTCGTTAATTGACAATATTGACATAGGAAGAGTACACTAGGGGGATTCTATCATCCACTGGGCCAGAGTGAACAAATAAATGCCAACAGAAGTAAGGGAAGCTAACAGAAAAATAGCAATGATTCAATTACCCCAATACTGAGTCAGTAAATGTCACATCAGGACACGCTAGGGGGTAAAGTTTCTAGATGAAATAAAAGGACCGTTTCATGAAGCAGCTGGTCTAAGAATCAACAAGAGGGGTAAGCTATTTTAGACCTTGTATTTAGTGGAACTGGAGAGAAAAAAAAAGCACTAAGGAAGGCTACTGCTTTAGCATTTAACTTTCAAAAAAAAAAAAAAAAGAGAGACACTGATAAAAAGAGGAAAACTGAAAAAGCCTAGATGACAGACGTAAAAGCACTGATCAGAGGCAAAAGTAATTTGAGAAAAAGCTTGCTGTCATGACAAAACGCAAAATTTTCAGATCCATTTGAGAAGCCTGTGAGGTAAGTGGCTGAACCGTTAATTGATAGAGGAGTAAGTGTGGTACTCAAGGAGGACAAGGCCATATATGAACAACTAATTGAATTCTTTGCTTCGGTGTCCACTGAGGATCTTAGGGAGATATCCATGCCAGAAATGTAGTGGAGCTGGAAATGTTTCATGGGTTCTAGTTAGAGGAACGTAATCAAATCTTAAACTAGGATGTTTAATGCTCCTAAATACACACACACATCCATCTATGTGTGTGTGTGTGTGGAGATTTTATATTTTTATCTCTCTCTCTATATATCTCTATATATCTATATCTATATCTATATACACATATATACATACACACACACACACACATATATACATACACACACACACACACACACACAATATATATATATACACATAAGTAAGGCCGCGTGGCACAGTCCGCTGTTAACAGGGGAGTGGCCGTGGCGTACCAGCGTGTGCACATGACAGAGCATGTTGGGAGGCAGCCTGCAGGCCCAAGGCGTCTTTCAAATTGATTGGCTCCCGCCGCGTGAATGAAGGCGGAGGGAGCCAATCACAAGGGAGGAGGGAGCCCAAGGAGGGGGGGTGAGTGCGGCGCACGGTCTGCAGGTCCCGGCTTTGGCGTGGGGCAGCAGAGGAGAGCTCGCGGCACGGATCTGTGGAGGCGTTCTGGTGGCTGAAGCCAGAGAGAAGAATCCTGTCTGGAGGAAAATCCAGCGAGAAGGAGGAGGGAGCTTGCGGCAGCCGTCTGGGGGCGCTCCGGTGGCTGAATCCAGCGTGGGCAGAATCCAGCGAGCTTAACGGTTCAGCGGAGGCATTGGGTTTGGCAGCGTCGGTTGAGGGCCTGCGATTAGGAGCCTGCGGGGTCGACAGCAGAGGCTGGCCTCGTGGTGGGGCTCACGTCGGGAGACTTCTCCAGCAGGCAAGTTTGGGTAATTGGAGACAGAGGCAATGTCTCCGCACCGGGGTCTTGCCATCCGGGGAGCGGGTGCTGCCCGTCGGGCGGGGGGGGGGGGGGTGCAGCGTGGGGTTTCTAAAGACAGGGGATCCGCATGGGCTAGTAGGACCAGAAGAGGGAGAAGGTGGTCTCGCTCTGTGACAGTGCATGTGCGGGTGGGTTTGGGGGGGAGGGGGGGGAGAGCAGGCACGAAGTGGCGTGTCCTCTCCAGCGCAGAGGAGGGGTCGGGCTAGGGCCTGTGGGCAGACTTGGGGGCATGGGTTGATGAAAGACAATGGGGAGAGGGAGCAGGAGGCGGGGGTTAGGGGGGTATTCAGGGGGACCGAGAGCAGGCCGGAGGTGAGCATAGGGGCAGAGAGTGCTGGCGCTCCCTGGTATAATTCCTGGGGGCAGACAGTGGGGCAAGGCCTAGGGCAGGGAGCGGTTCAGTCAGGGGTAGCAGCCTATCTGTTGGCACAGGGGGGCGTGGGAGCATTGGTTGGGGGGAGGTCAGGGTTCTTCAGGGGCAGGGTGGATGGGGGCTTGCCCATGGGCTGCAACTGTCCCCCCCCCCCTCTGTTTTTTCTCTCTGCAGGCACCTATGGTTTCACAGTGGACGAGAGATCATCGGATATGAGGAGAGTGGGACGTCGGGATCAACATATACAAGGTGTTCTGCGGGAATGACCAATGTGGGGAGTGAAGGATTGCGGGACATGGGGGTGCAGGAGCCACCTGCTGCAACCAGTACGGCGGGGCGGTGACAGCCGTGAGAGGTGAGTTGACTGTGGATCAAGGGGAGGGGCTGGAGAAGGGGAGGGGCTCGCAGGACATTGTGGGGGGGAAGTGCATAAGAAAAAGCGTCATGCGTGTCGGCGGCGGCGTAGCTCTGAGTCTTCCTTGTCGTCTTTGGGGTCAGTTTCTTCTTCTTCCGGGGCAGAGCGGGTCGTGGGTTTGGGGGGTCCGGGCATGCCGGCGAATTCAGGCGCAGGCGGGACGTCCCCTCTGCTATCCACATTTTCAGAGTTGTGGGAGAGCATACCGAGGAAACCTAGACGTTGGATTCGGAAGAAGCGATATATAGACATTTTCCGGTTGTTGGAAGGGAGCAGGTGGTCTGGAGAAAGCAAGAAGAGGAAAGAGGACGAGAAGGCGGGTAGGGTCAAGAAAGTGTCTAGGAATGTCGTCAATTGGATGCAAGCATTTTTGAGGTTGGCCATTGTGTGGCGGCGGCAGTCTCCTGAGGATTATGGGACATTGCTGGCATATGCTGACTATCTTGGAGGCGGCACAGACACATGAAGGTTGGGCATCACTCAGTTATGATGAAAATTTTAGGGATAAGATGGAGGAGAACAAAGGGGTTTCTTGGGGGATGCAGGACATTAATTTATGGCTAACCCAGATGTCGTCTAGGACAGGAGAGGGTGTTGGGGGGCAAGGGGGGGCGATTACGGCAGCAGGTTGGAGTCGTTCCTTTTGGGCGGGGGGGACTGGTGCTGCAGCAAAGGTCTGGGGGGGGGGAGTGGATCGGATGACGTCTGTTGGAGATTCAATAAGTCCTCGTGTCCATTCCCTGATTGCAAGTTCTGACTTACATGCTCCGTTTGTGGTGGTGGGCATGCCGCAAGTAAATGTGTTAAGAAAGGGGCTTTTGGGGCGGCCTCACCAGCCCCCAAGCAGTAAGGACTGGATGGGCCTGGCTTCACCGCCGATTCGGCTGGAAGCCTTAAGGCCATGGCTTCGCCATTACCCGAAGAGGAGAGATAATAAGGTTTTGGAGTTGGGTTTTACGGAGGGTTTTGTGATCCCAGTAGAGGGGAGAGTATCGGTGTCGGCTCTCCCTCTGTGGGGTGGTGGGCACACATTGTGCAGGATAAATTGCGGAAGGAGTTGGCGTTGGGTAGGATCACGGGGCATTTTACTGAACCATCCTTTCCCGATTTTGTAGTTTCCCCTTTGGGAATTATACCAAAAAAAAGAGCCGGGAAAGTTTTGTTTAATCCATAACTTATTTTCCTGTGGGAGCGTCCGAAAAGGATCACATCCCTAGGGAATGGTGCACGGTGCGGTATCCTTCTTTTGATTTGGCAGTAGAGCTGGTTAGGGGATGTGGGACCGGCTGTCTGATTGCAAAAGTTGACATTGAGTCCGCGTTTTGTTTGTTGCCGGTTCATCCATCATTTCACTTGCTGGGTTTTTGTTTTGAGGGGAAAAGTTATTTTAACAAATGCAGTATCGTGCGCATATTTTGAAAAGTTTAGTACTTTTCTGCATTGGGCGCTAGTTCGGAAAGTTGGTTGTGTGAATGTAGTACATTATCTGGATGATTTCCCGTTTGTGGGACAGGCACAGTCTGTAGTGTGCTGGGAGTTGCTGGAGGGTTTCATGGAATTGTCCAACTTATAGGGTGTACCGTTAGCGAAAGGGAAGACAGAAGGCCCGGATACCAGGATTACATTCTTGGGGGTGGAGCGGGATTCAAGGGCAATGGTGGCTCATTTGCCACCGGAGAAGGAAGTGAAGTTGAGGGTGTTAGTGGCCAATGTCTTAGCGTCCAGCAAGATAAATTTGAGGGAGATGCAGGCCTTGATAGGTTCACTGAATTTTGCGTGCAGGGTTATCCCGATGGATAGGGTGTTCTTACAGAGTTTAGCATTAGCTACAGCGGGTGTGAGGAAACCCCATCACTGGATTAGGGTGCCCAGGAGCATCTGGGCAGATTTGGGAGTGTGGGATAGATTTTTGATGGATTTCAATGGGACTTCGGTCTTGGAGGCTGCGATATCCACTGTAGAATTACAACTCTTTACAGATGCAGCTAGTGGGGCAGGTTTGGGTATATACTTTGGGGGGGGCTTGGTACACTGGGGGCTGGACGCAGGAATGGAGGGATGCAGGTTTAACCAGCAATGTAGAGTTTCTGGAGCTCTTTCCCATTTTGGTGGTACTCAAGTTGTGGCCGGACAGGCTTTGCAACTGCAAGCTCATTTGGTGGTGCGATAATGCAGCGGTAGTTAGCGTGATTAACCATTACGTGCTGCGGAGTCGGCAGGTTGCGGCCTTGATGAGGGAAGTGGTGATAGCCTTTTTGCGTTTGAATGTGTTACTGAGGGCGTGGCATATTCTGGGCAGCACTAACAAGATTGCTGATGCGCTCTCTCGTTTCAAGTGGGATCTATTTCGGAAGTTGGCACCAGTGGCGGACGCCGAGGGCAAGACGGTCCTGGAGCGATAATGGCAGCTTGGCCTCCAGAAATGTTGAGTCTACTGAGGAGTTTGGTGTCAGAGGCGACATGGTTAGCGTATCAGCACAGCCTCGAAATAATTTGGGAGTTTCTCAGGTCACGAGGATGGCAGACGGGGCGGGTTTCAGACCAACTGATGGGGCAATACGTGATTGATGCAAAGGCAAGAGGGGCTTCAAGAGCGTTGGTGCAAACACATTTGGCAGGCTTTGCCTTCGAGAGTGGTGGGCTGGGGCTCCCCTGCCTGGGGGTTTCTGACTCGCAGGCTGCTGCAAGGGTGGGGGTGTACTCAACCAACGCCTCGAGATAGCAGGCGGCCGATTACGCATGAGTTGCTTGTGAGAATTTGCACGGTGTTACCGGCTGTGATATGGTCGCCCTATGAAGCCACTTTGTTCAAGGCAGTTTTTTGCTTAGTCTTTTTCGGGGCTTTCCGAGTGGGCGAGTTAGTGGCGACCTCGGGGGGGGGGGGAAGGGTCTATTGCAGCATATGAGCTTGGGGGAGAGACAGATGCAGAAGATACTTCTTGCGAGATCCAAGATGGATCAGTTGGGTAAAGTGGTGGTGGTGATGTTGAGGGAAATTCCGGGTGGGCCAACTTGCCTGGTGGCAGCTTTGAGGGCCTTTGAGGTTGCGGCTGGAGGGAGGGGGAGAGGGCTTGCTGTTCCTGCATGAGGATAGGGCCCCTTTGACGTGCTTCCAGGTGTCAGCGTTGCTGCGTTTGGGGCTACGTCAAGTGGGGGAGGATCCATGTCAATTTGCCCCACATTCGTTGCGCAATGGGGCAGCAACTACTGCGGTGGGGGCGGGTTTACCAGTGCAGGAGATAAAGCGCATTGGCCATTGGAGTTCACAGAGTTTTCAAAGATATATTCGGTCATAAAGGGGTGGGGAGGACATCGGCAAGGTTTAACGAGTATGTTTTCTTTCAGATGAGGGACAGAGGCTGCTCGGCTGCTGGCTCCTCGGCCACTCGTTTGTGTATTGGGCTAGCCAACGGGCTGTGGTGCGGCCGATGGGGCCTAATCTCAGACTAAACACCACATGGGTGACCGTTCTATGGCTGGGCGAGAGGGGTCTGCGTTGGACTCAGCTGTTGCCTTTGCTGTGGCACCATGGACGTGCGAAGATGCAGCCTTCCTTGCTGCTGCTACATTTGGGTGGCAACAACCTAGGAGCTTGGACGTGTAAAACAGTTGATACGAGCAGCAAAGAGTGATCTTGCCGAAGTTCTACAAATGTTTCAGGATGTTTTGTTATTATGGTCGGACATTATTCCAAGGCCAGCCTGTGGGGCTCAACGACGGTGGTCACGGGGATTGACAAAAATTAATTGTCAGACTGGTCGATGGGTGTGTGAGCATGGGGGATATCAAATCCTGTACTCCTGGGTGGACATTGGGTGTGCGGGTTTATATTGGCAAGATGGGGTTCATTTATCCCCAGTGGGAATGGATTTGTTGCTCAATGACTGACAGGAGGCCTTGGAATATGTGCTTCACCGGGCGTTTTAGTTGGTCGCAGCTGGGCTTTTGGGGGGGTGGCACGTGGACATGGATGTCGCCCATGCCGGTGGCAGGATCCCGAAGGTTTCCAGGGTCTGGAGCTGTAGGTAATGCTTTGGGCGGGGGCGGGGTGACTCCGACCCAGACAACCCTGGTTGGCCTTTGCTAATCATATGGCGAGGCCAGAGAAGGGTGGGTACTTAAACTAGCCGTTGGCCTGTCCACGACGGAGGCGGAGATGTCACCTTGCTAATCACATGGCTGGTGAGGCATTGCTCCGCTGGTTTAGATTGTTATGAGGTTATGTTGGAATATGAGTTGAATAATGTTGGAAGGTTAATAAAGCTGTGACCAGTTAATACCCAAGCTGAGTTTTGTGTGGTTTGTGAAACGGGAAGGAAAGAAAAAGGGTGATGGGGTGGAGGTGGTTAGGGGGAGCCCCAGAGTCAAGCGTACCTCTGTTGTGTATACATACACACACACACAATGTATGTTTATAAATGATCTGGAAATGGAACACTGGGGGGGGGGGGGGTAATGATCACATCTGCAAAACACAAAATTATTCAAAGTTGTTAAATCACAAACCTTTTGTGAAACTGCAGGATGACCTTGTGAGACGATTGGGCTTGCAGATTGCATCACTTTGCACTTATCCACATTAAAATTCCATTTGCTGACAGGGAAACAGCCTAAACTACAGAATGCTAGATTCCACATTGGGAGTTACCATCCAGTAAAATAGATTTAGATATCACTGTGGACAATCTAAAACCCTGTGCTCAGTATGTTGCAGGGGCCATTAAAGTGAATAGATTATGACTTATTAGAAAAATAAAGAATAAAAATTACTATGAGAAAATCTCACTTTTTACTGTTATGTTGACCAATCAGCCCTTAGTTAAGAGGACGTCACTGACATAGTTCCAGAGTTGAGGATTCAGATGACTAATTAGTTTCTCACATCTCTGCACAAAGAATAAGTGGAGTGAGTGTTTCCACTTATGCTTACACAGGGACTATAAGAGGGGAGAACCCAAAAGGTTCCAGCATAAGAGTATATCTACTAAAGGGCATTAGGCTTTTGTAGTTAATACCAGGCATTCATGCAAAAAGCCCTGCATTGGCTGCAAAAGTTGCACAATCTGTTGGGGGTGTGCCCGGCTTTTCCCCAGCAGATACTGTGGTGAAGACACTGGGACCATGGCACGGCAGCATCACCATTGCAGCTCACACCACCCTTGAGATGGTGTTAGTTCCATCCACGATGTCTGCAACACATGCAGCTACTGCACACTATCCATGCCAATGATCACACAATACAGGCATGCCCACTCTCCATCCACTTGTGCTGCTAACACACACAGTATGCAGATACTGTGGAAACTTAACTGCGATAACACGAAAACAGCTAGCGCCTTTTAGTAAACCTACTTCAGTGTTGTATGAGTTTGGGGTGAGGGAAGCAGGAGTAGATTAGCAAAAGACAAATGTCTGCCACATTCGACAAGCTAAGCCAACCATTTTCTGTCAAACAGATCATTTTGTCATTCAACACTTAAACGTTAGAAAATTTCCCTTAAAACATGTCCCTTTACATGGTTTCAAAATGCAGAAGTTTAATTCTTTGCATTTTTAAAACCATTTTTTTAAATTATGGTAGTTAATTGTAGTAAAATGAAGTTTCATTTATAAATGTCTTAATATTTTATTTATTAGAGCAAATTATAAAACATTAAATGCAACATTAAAGCATAGTTACTCACCTGTAACAGGTGTTCTACAGGGACAGCAGGAATCAGTCCTCACTTATGGGTGACATTGGCACAGACCGTGCCCATGCGGAGCAATTCCCCAGCTTTCAAAGAAAGCCTTTGGGATTACTGCCACGCATGCGTGGTCCTCTTCCCGCCCAAAGGTGCCATCTTGCTCAGTCAGGTCCCTTAGCTCGAGCCTTACCAGATGGCAAGGAAAAGAAAAACCTAGCAACTCATCAGGGGAGGTGGAAGGGTAGTGAGGACTGATTCCTGCTGTCCCTGGAGAACACCTGTTACAGGTGACAGTCCTCACTTATGGCTACCGAACCTGTAACCAAAAAGTGCTTCTGCAAGGCCATGAGCAGAAGCCGATGCCCGGAGGAGCTTGAGTCCTCAGGGCGAAGCCCTCAGTAGCCATGAAGAAGGGTCAGAGGGCAGGAGTTGTTTATACCCTGGACAGGTTACGGAGTACAGCCTGGCCGAAGGCGCTGTCGCAGCAGGACTCCCTCTCCAGGCAGTAGTGGGCAGCAAAAGTATTCGTGGAAGATCAGGTTGCCGCCCGGCAGATGTCCATCAGGGGCATGGAGCACAGCGAGGCCACCAAGGCCGCTTTGGCCCAGATCCCATGTGCGGCGACTCGACGATCCGGTGGGACACCTGCCTTCACATGGGCAAAAGCAATGCAGTCTGCCACCCAAACTGAGAGGGTGCACTTGGTGACTGCCTGCCCCGGTCTATTGTGCTCATATGTCATGAAAAGCCGGTCAGACTTGCGACGAGTCTGGGTATGCTGCAAATAAAAAGCGAGGGACCATTTGCAGTTGAGGGTGTGGAGAGCTGTTGACGCCTAGTCGGCATGGGGCCTTGGGAAGAAGGTCGGCAGGACTATATCTTGGTTGAGATGGGAAGTCAGTAACGACCTTGGGCAGGAATTTAGGGTGGGTACGTAGGACTACCCTATTCCGATAAAACCTGGTGTAAGGGGTGCCAGCAATGAGAACCTGGAGCTCACTGACTTGGCAGGCCAAGGTCAGCGCCGCCAGGAAAGGACACCTTCCAGGACAGGTGCCTGGGCGAGCATGTCACCATCGGCTTGAAGGGTGAACGGGTGAGCTTTTTAAGTACCACATTCAGGTCCCATTCTGCTGGGGGGAAGGCAGATGGATAGCTTGGAAAGCAGAAGACCCCGCATGAAGCAGGAGACTCAACAGCTGCCCCGAGAGGGGTTTTCCCTCGATGGGGAAGTGATTAGCCGAAATAGGGCTCAAATGAACCCTGACGGAGTTAGACTTCAGCCCTTCTCTTGAGAGATGGAAGAGGTACTGGAGAACCCATTGAACGGGGCATGAGAAGGGGTTGATCTGGCACTCCGAGCATCAGATGGAGAAGTGTTTCCACTTAAAGGCATAGGCTCGCCTAGTGGAGTCCTCCTGAGGCGAGGAGGATTGCCTCGACCTCCTCCGGAAGGGCCAGAGAGGCTAGGGAGACCTGTTCAGCTGCCAAGGTGAAAGGGATAGGGAGGTTAGGTTCGGGTGCAGCACCCAACCCTCCTCCTGCATCAGCAGACCCTGAGCAAAGCCCAGGGGAACTGGAGGCTCTGCCGATATGCGGAGTGGGAACCAAAGCTGCTGAGGCCACAAAGGGGCCACGAGAATCAGTGATGCCCTGTCCTGCTGAGCCTTGAAAAGGGTCCTCGCAATGAGGGGGAAAGGAGGGAATGCATAGAGAAGGCTGGGAGGACCAGTCCAGGAGAAATGCATCGGGGCCCTCCCTGCTCGGGTGCAGCACCGGCCCGCAGAAGCAGGGGAGCTGCATGTTCTGGGAGCTGGCGAAGAGGTCTATCGCCGACATCCTCTAACAAAAGCATCAGCCAGTCTGCTACTCTGGGATCCAGCCGCCATTTGCGGAGGCAAAGGATCCTGCTGAGTCTGTCCGCCAGGCCATTCTCCTAACCTGGGGAGGTACACTGCTCTGAGGGACATCCCCTGTCGGACAGTGAAAAAGCAGATGAGGACCGCTTCCTGGCAAAGGGAGTGTGATCCTATGCCTCCCTCTCTGCTGATGTAAAACAAACATTGCTACACAGTTGGTCTTCACTAGAACTGACCTTCCGTTTAGGTGGTCCTTGAAGGCCCTCAGGGCCCACCAAATCGCCCGGAGCTCAAGCAGGTTTATCTGCTGTTGAGACTCCGAGTAACCATTGCCCCTGCGTGCAGAGGCCCACACTGGGCTCCCCACTCTAACAGGGAGGCGTCTGTCATCAACACTGCCTCGTGCTGCGGTGCCTGAAAGGACAACCCCCGCAAGAGGCTGCAGGGATTTTTCCACCAGCGCAGGGACAAACGGAGGCCGGGAAGGACCCTGACAGGGTCCCTGAGGTGTCCAAGGGACCGACTCCATTGGGCCCCGAGACTGTACATGGGGGACCACATGTACAGTCAAGGCCATGTGGCCCAGGAGACTACCATAGTCCGAGCGGTGACCTGGGAAGTGCTTTGGACTCGAGCTGCCAGAGGCTGAAGCTGGGTGGAGCGATCCACCGGTAAGAAAGTGGTCACCTGCTGAGTGTTGAGACGTGCCCCGATAAACTCGAGAGCCTGCACTGGTTTGAGGTGAGACTTCGGGTAGTTAACCAAGAACCCCAAGCTCTCCAGGAGGACAGCGCACGACATCGCTCGTCGAGCCCCCTCGACCGAGGAGCCTGTAATGAGCCAATCGTCGAGGTAGGGGGAAGACCGGCACCCCCTGATGCCGAAGGTACGTGGCGACCACATCGAGGCACTTTGTCTTCATGGGGCAGACATGAGGCCGAAGGGGAGCATCCTGTACTGGAAGTGCTCTCCCTGCACCTTGAAAACACAGATACTGCCTGTGTTGGGGGTGGATTAAGATGTGGGCGTAAGCATCCTTTAGATCCAAGGAGCATAGCCAGTCACCCTGCCGGAGGAAGAGCAGCAGAACACCAAGAGATAACATCTTGAATTTCTCCCACACCAGAAATTTGTTTAGCCTGCGGAGGTTGAGGATGGGCTGCAGAGCCCCCATCTTTTTCAGGACGAGGAAGTACCGGGAATAGAAGCCCTGACCTCAAAGGTGGGGAGAGACCTTAGACTGCCCGCTGGGCGAAGAGAGAGTGTAATTCCGCCTGCAGCAGAAGCTGGTGTGTGGTGAGTCGAGGAAGCTCCGCCTGGGAGAAAGGAGGTGGAAGCCTGTCAAAGTGAAGGCGATAGCCATCTCAGATGACTTGGAGGACCCAAGTGTCCGAGGTGATGGAAGCCTATGATGGGGCGAAGCGGGACAGGTCCCGCCATTGGCTGCTGCGTCACCAGAGAGCAAAGGGCTATGCCGATGGCATCAAAACCCCTGAGTGGGTTGTGGGGGAGCCAGCATTTGGATCTTTGGGTCCTTTGGTTTACGATGGCCCTGGCCAGATTTACCCTGCGCTGGAGTGGTTGGTGTGGGGGCAGATGGATATGGTGGATAGCCCCGATACTGGAGACCCTTTCTAGGAAAGAAGGGCTTCTTGGCCAGCTGTTTCTTCTGAGGCAGGGTGGAAGTTTTATGGGAAAGATGGGTTCTAGTGACGAACTTCATTTCAATTTCTGCAGCCTTCTTCTCCATTGGTTTGCCGAAGACCTGCTCACCAAGACAGGGAACATCCAGGAGCTTCTCTTGCACCCAATGCTCCAAATCCAAGGATTGGAGCATGCCTGATGGCAGGCCCCAATGCCTGAGGCTACTACCCGAGCCAATGTCTCAAAGTCATCATAGGAGGCTCGGGAGAGGAACCTATCGAGGGGGTCTCCCTCGATACCCGTGGAGAAACCCCCGAGTTCCTTAGGAATATACCAATGTGACTTGGCTATGTACAGTTGATATGCCTGGATGCGACAAGAGCATGAAGCCTTGGTAGGCCTTACGGACCAGGGCATCAAAGGCTCTTGACTCTCGGCTGGGTGGCACAGACGAGTGTGATTTCGGGCTCTTTTGCTTCATGGCCGATTCCACTACCATCGAGGTGTGTGGAAGTTGGGTCTTTCGGAAGCCTGGCCCATATTGTACTTTGCACATTGTGTCCAGGCACTTGCTTATGATGGGGACAGAGACTGGACCCTCCCACATACAGAGCAGCAGCTGAGATAGAATTGGAGGCACAGGCAGTGAGGGACTCCCTGGGCAGGGACTCATACTGAAGAATATCGAGTTCTTGAACACAAGAACACAAGATATGCCACACTGGGTCAGACCAAGGTCCATCAAGCCCAGTATCCCATTTCCAACAGTGGCTAATCTAGGTCATAAGTACCCAGCAGACACGAGGGTCCTCTTCAGCCTGGGTGACCAGGCTAAGGGCTCGTGCCATGTCCCAGAAGAACACCAGGAAGGAGATGTCTTCAGGTGGTGAGCGCTGCTGGAAGGCAGGCGGTGAGGGGTCAGACAGAAGATCCCGGTGGGTACAGGCTTCCAGGGAGGTGTCCCATCAGACTCCCACTCCGAGAAATCAGTCGAGGAGTCCGAGCTGGGCCAATTGCCCTGTTCAGTGGCGGGTGGTCTGGTGCTAGAGGCCCTGGACAATCTCGCATCCAAGGAACGGGAGGGCAAGTGAGACCGACGTCAAGGATCCTCACGAGGCCTGTGGCTCTCGGGGGTTTCGTGAACGGATTTGGGTGTCCCACGCGAGGGACCCGTGGGTCTTAAGACATGAATCAGCAAATCTGGCTGTATGCCCCTGCTGAGAAACAATGAATGCAGAAACACTGCATTCTAGCACCAGCATACGGGACTCCCATGCAGGCATGGGGCCTTGTGACGCTGATCCCGAGGTCATCGGATCAGGTGTCAAGGAGGAGAGGGGGTCCTCACCAGGACAACCCCCAGGAGACCGGGTGCCTTTGCCGGAGGCCTCTGCTTCCATGCGGGGTACTTTGCAGTGCCGCTCCTTGTCCAACTCTTGGGAACACCAAAGGGGGCTCGCGCTTGTCAGGGGCCCAGGACAGCGACTTCGAGGCCTTCTTTTTGCATCGCTCCACCTCAGGGGATCCCTGATTGGAGTGCCGCTGAGAACGTGGGGCCATAGGTGGGGATCCCACCGGAGTGGAGACGATCGAGGGCGCCACCAGGGACTCTGAGGCAGCCTTTCGGAAAATGTCTTCGGACTTCTGCTTACGATTGAGCAGGGTCTTAGAGGACATTTTCTTGCAGAGCGAACAGAATTCTGGATCATGGTCGGCTCTGAGGCACCGCAGACAACTGTCATGAGTGTCCGTAACATGTTCCTAGAGCATCTATCGCATTTTTTGAATCCGGTGGCCATGGGAGCAAAAATGACCCCTGCGAGGTCGAAGACCCATGAGGCCAACAGTTGGTGAAAAGGGCGCGAAGCCTGTAAGAAAAAAGGAAAAGGAGTATTCCCAATAGCTGTAAAAATAGAGCGGGGAAGGACGGGTAGAGGACTGGTGCAACCAGAAAATAGAAGAGCCTGTTAAGGCAAAGAAAAACTTTTTCTGAGGGACGAGGACATGCTTCCGAAGGGCTCCGTGGAAAAAGGGAGACTGAGCAAGATGGCACCTTTGAGTGGGAAGGGGACCAAGCATGCGTGGCAGCAATCCCAAAGGCTTTCTTTGAAAGCTGGGAAATTGCTCCGTGCGGGCACCGTCAGTGTCGACGTCACCCATAAGTGAGGACTGACTTCCTGCTTGTTCCTGGAGGATACAATATTAAAAAATAAATAAATCACAAATTGTTCTCTCTCGCTTTGGGCTTTGTGACAATGAGTAATAAGTTCTTCAAAATAGTTTCCCTTTCCCCTACCCCCAATAATATTTTTTCAAACCAGCATTCTTGGATATGATTTTTATTTTTTGTTACTGGTCTTCTGGTGCAGAACTCTAAATATTGAGGGACCAGGCAGGAGGTACCCCCAGACAGAGGGGGTACATTTTAAAAAAATAAAAGAAAAAAAAGAAAGCCACCCCATTCTTTGTACAGCCCATTTTACATGGGAAAAAATTGATTTTATATAATTGTGTATCCATGTACATGGACTGGAGTAGCAGCCTAGTGGTTAGAGCAACGGCTTAGTACCCAGAAGATCAAGGGTTTGATTCTTACTGGCATTCCTTGTGACTTTACCCTCCACGGCCTTGGAAGAAAAAGGCCTGGCAATCTAGTTCCGATTTATTTATTTACATTTCTTATATACCACACTATTTGCGATCAGTACAGTTTACATAGAACAAACAAAATCCGACAATAAACAAATGTCTGATCATTACATTGAACAGGAAATGTAACTTGGAGAACAGGTTAAACTATATACATATGCAGATGAAATGAGAGCGGATATTGTTGGGTGTTGTACATACTTGGGGACGCACTATTCTAGGGTAGCTGGGGTTCAGGGCAGTCAGTGAGATATTTGATAAAGAGAAAATGTTTCAGGGCCTTCCTGAACTGGCTCAAGTTGGGGATTGCTCTGATATGTGGTGGTAGGGAGTTCCAGAGACTTGGGGCGCAGAGTCTGAAGGCTCTGTTAGATGTTGTTTTGGTGCAGTTTGTCGTATCTTTCGGTATCGATAGCATATTGGACTCTGCGGTTCTCCTTAGCCTGTTGGGTGCAAGTGGTTGTATGAGGTCAGATAGTGAAGAGGAGGAGAGCCCCTTGGTGGCCTTGAAAGTCATCACCAAGGTCTTAAAACTGATCCTGGCTTGAATGGGGAGCCAGTGCAGCTCTATCAAGAAAGCCCAGAGGCAGCTGGGTCACTAGGAGTCAGCACTGACTGGGTGGCACAAAAAAATAAAAATTTCCATGTACATGCAAAATATGCACAGAAAGCACACCTACCTTCATGAAGTCTGCATTTTGAATAACTTCTGTTATAAAGACGGCATATAAGAAAAGCTTTTAAATAAGGGGGGCGGAGCCTGCGACGGTGCAAGATGGCCGCTTGATCCTTTCTCTCCCCGGAATCCTGCTGCTTATCCTGCCCCTCCGTGCAGAATTTTCGGATTAGGAGTGCTAGTGGTAGCAACTTTACAATAATGACTTCCAGCAAACCCTCTAGGCTCGATTTTAATGCGCCTGCGGTCTCAGGAACCAAGCGACTGAAAGCCGAACCTCCTTCCCCGCAGAAGGCCGCCGGCCCGAGGGATGCAACAGAGGGCCTTGCAGAGCTTTTGGCCGAAATCAGGGCAG
This sequence comes from Ichthyophis bannanicus, assembly GCA_033557465.1. Lineage (NCBI taxonomy): Eukaryota > Metazoa > Chordata > Amphibia > Gymnophiona > Ichthyophiidae > Ichthyophis > Ichthyophis bannanicus. The sequence goes on along the minus strand of CM066036.1, from coordinate 604,437,807 downwards.
TGCGAGAGTTGGTCACTGCCAATGGGGAAACCCTGAGCGGGGTGCAAGCAGACGTGGCTGAGCTCAAAGATATGAAAGCGCAGCTTGCCACGCTGTCTGAAAAAATGGATGGCCTTTCTACCAGAGTGGAGGTACACGAGGAGAGGCTGAGGGAGATTGCAGCAAACTCTAAGCGCATCTCTGCTTTGGAGAGGAGCCTCGAAGATCTTAATAACCGGACCCGACGGAATAATATCCGTTTGGTGGGGATGCCTGAAGGGGCGGAAGGCCGCGACATATTGGGCTTCCTGGGTAAAACCATCCCGAATCTGCTGAGACTGGAGTTTGGTCAGCCCTTTGAAATAGAGAGGGCTCACCGTGTACCTGCACATCAAGACCCGCATTCCTCGAGGCCACGCCCGATCATTCTGAAACTCCTGCGTTTTCAACAAGTGGCTCAGATCATGGCGGCTGCTCGGGGTTTGGCGCCGCTGAAATTCGAAGGAGCAAACATCGCTTTCTTCCAAGACTTTAATAAGTCCACGGTGATCCGTCGCAAGCAATTACTAGCGCTGAGGCCGCGTTTGCAATCCCTGCAAGCCCGATATGGGCTGTTTGCCCCTGCCAGACTCCGGGTCACACTTCATAACCAAACTCGGTCCTTTGAGGACCCCAAGACCCTGTTGGCCTTTATTGAGGAACATGAAGCTGCAGTAATGCGTTGAGGAGGCTTCTGCTATTACTGGTGGTGTCCTTTTATATCTCTGGCCCGGGGTTGGGATCGCAGGAGTGGTCCTTTCCCTTTGGAACTTGTGTGATTGCGGGTGGCTGTTATGGGTGCTTGGTGAGTGATGTGTGTGTGGAATGTCTGGGCTGCGTGGTGTCACTTATTTTGGATGTCGGGGGGACGGCTGTTATATATATATATATATTTCTTGCTTTCTGCTGGGGTTTGCTGTTTTTGATGGGAGTGTGTTTCATCCTGATACTTGTGTAAGGGGGGAGGGGGTGCTATTGGGCGCTACTTTATGTGGGGAGGTGGGTTTCAGAGGGCAATCTTGAGAGTTCGGTGGTTCACCCAGGGGAGTTGGGGTGGGTTGGTTTGGGGGGGGAGGGTGTCTCCATTGCAAGGGGTTGGGGCTACTATTCAGAGCGGGGGATTGCGAGGTATGGCTAAAGCCCAGGTTGTTTATGTATATGCTTATATAATGTGTTATGGGTTCCCTTAAGGTCCTCTCTTTGAATGTTAAAGGGGTCAATAATCCTATCAAACGAAAAAAAATTTTGTTATATTGTACCAAGCAGAATGCCGACGTTGTCCTCCTCCAGGAGACTCATTTGTCCTCTACCGAGGCAATGAAAATGGGCGCAGGGCATTACATGGTTGTGGTACACGCTGCAGCACTAGGTAAAAAAAATGGGGTCATAACTTTGGTGCGGAAAACCCTACAACCGAAGGTTGAGTTGAGCTTAGCAGACCCTTCTGGGCGGTGGGCAGTTGCGGTATTGCACCTTAAAGGGGAGACATTAGCTGTGTTGAATGTCTATGGGCCCAATTGCGATGATGTCTCCTTTTTCCAAAACCTAGCCTCGGTGGCCTATGACTTTAGGTCCCTCCCTATGATTCTGGGTGGCGATTTCAACTTGGTGCTGGACCCATTGTTAGACCGGCAACCGTTCCGATCACATAAGGCGGGTAGGGCGGTCTCTGTCCTTTTGTCTCTGATGCAGGACTTGGGGCTCTCTGATGTATGGCGTACGCTGCACCCTAGAGATAAGGAATTTACTTTTTACTCCCTTCCGCACCAGTCGCATTCTCGTATTGATTTTCTCCTCCTTTCCCGTTCCTTAGTTGAGTCGACGTCAGAGGCGGGTATCTGTTCTACAACGGTGTCGGACCATGCGGCGGTCTTTGTGCTGTTCATGTTTGGGCACTCGGCTCCCCGGAAGTTTGGTTGGTTTTTCCCTAGGGATTTGCTGGGTGATCCGGCCTTTTGTGCTTTGATTCGGTCGGAGATCCGAACGTATTTCGAAAAGAACCTTCCTTCTGAAACGGCCGGCTGGGCCTGGTGGGAGGCCTTTAAGGCCTCTATCCGAGCTCAGGTCACTAGTTACCTTATCCATCGATCTAAGCAGAGGAAGGCTGAACTGGCTACACTTGAGGAGCAAATCTCTGCAGGGGAGCGACTATTGCGGTTGAAAGTGGAGCCTTGTGTGCTCTTGCGCCTACAGAAACTGCGTTATCAATACAATATGCTCTTAAGTGCGGAAGTTCGTAAATCCCAACATGTGCAGGAGACGCGATATCACGTTGAGCAAAATAAGGCTGGCAGACTGTTGGCCTCTGTGCTTAGTCCTCCTAGGGCGAAAGCTAACATAGCGGCTTTGAGGTCTGAATCACAAGGTATACTTACGCGAAGCAGTGAGATTGGGGAGAGATTCCGGTCCTTTTATCAGGACTTATATACATCGGCGGGAGAGTGTGCGGATTCTGTCTACCAGAATTTTTTTAGAGAAGCTGCCCCATCCCGTCCTTCGTCCACAACAGGTGGATGACCTGGGTCTGCCCATTGCAGGGGTTGAAGTGCAAGCGGTCCTACGAGATGCGAAGGCTGGCAAGGCGGTAGGTCCGGACGGCCTCCCCGTCGAATTTTATCAGGTTTTCCAGGAGGAGTTAGTTCCCCAGATGACCTGTTTTTTTCAGATGTTAGTGGAACAGGCTCCGCGGACTGGAAGTTTCAACTCGGCTACTGTGGTGGTGCTCCCTAAGGAAGGGAGGGACCCCCTGGACGTAGGTAGTTATCGGCCCATCTCGCTTTTAAATGCCGATTATAAGATTCTCGCTGGGATTCTGGCCCGTCGTCTCTCAAAGGTAGTCTCAGGGTTAATACATCCCGATCAATGTGGGTTTCTCCCGGGAAGATCGACAGCGGACAATGCGCGTCTTTTGGTAGACCTATTCGCTTTGGCCCAGACTCAGGATCAGCCCATGGTGGGGCTCTCTCTGGATGCCGAAAAGGCTTTTGATAGGCTGGAATGGGCCTTTATGTATCGGGTCCTGCATTGGTTTGGTTTTGGGGCATCGTTTATCAACCTAATTAAAATATATGTGACCCCACAGGCGCGAATTTTAGCGAATGGAATTCTGTCTACCCCTTTCGATTTACAACGTGGGACCAGGCAGGGGTGCCCTCTCTCGCCACTTCTATTCAATTTGGCCCTTGAACCTTTGGCTATAGCTATTCGACATTCTGAGAAGATTCAGGGTATCCAGGTGGGGGACTTACAGATAAAACTTTCAGCCTATGCTGATGACCTCTTGCTTTTTGTCCAGCCTGATCATGTGTGCGAAGTGCTTCGGGTTATGGATGCTTATTCAGAAATGTCGGGCTATAAGATTAATTGGGGGAAGTCCGTCGCGTTCCCCATGAATGGGGTGACTTTCTCCTCCGCGTTAGGGGAGCACCCCTTTGTGTGGTCATCGGGACCCATCAAATATTTAGGTGTTAAATACTGCTTTTCGATGGAGGAGACGCTTTCCACTAACTGTCAGACGATTGGGGAAATACTGCGCACTTTTTCGACCAGATGGTCCCCCTTATATTTATCATGGTGGGGCAGGATGGAGGCCATTAAGATGGTCCTGTCTCCCAAGATAAATTACTTTCTCGCAATGCTCCCCGTAGAATTGCCACTTCGGACATACAAGAACTGGGAGCGGCAACTGGTGCATTTCCTGTGGGCGGAGAAGCCCCCTAGAATAGCGACTGCTAAACTTAAAGTGAGTAGAGATCTGGGAGGGGTGAACTTCCCTGACTTTAGGGCGTATCATCAGGCTTTTCTGTTAAAGCAAGGAGCACAGTGGTGTTCAAGGGTCCCTTCTGAGTTTAGTCCCATTTGGTTAGAGGTGGAAAAGAGACTTGTTCCTGGTGTCCCTCCTCAGCTCTTACTAGTGATGAAATTCCCGACAACGCTCTTGCTTTCTCCTACTTTCTCTGCCACGCAATGGGCCTCTTCGGGCCTTGCAGGGATACTTTCATCTGAGAACCCTGTGTCTACAGAGTTTCCTATCTGGTATAATCCTAGACTAAAGATTGGCGGTAGGATGGTTTCTTGGCGGCTCTGGCAGGAAAGAGGCATTTGGACTCTGGGCCATCTTACGCATCCCCAGGGTTGGAAATCCTGGGAGGCACTTGCCCGGGAATTTGATCTCCCGGATCGGTGCCGGTTTCAATGGGTCCAGCTACAAAGTTGCCTTAAGCAGGCTAAGATTACGGGGGATAGCCTGGCGGAGGAATGGGGGCTCCAACGGGTGCTCGCAACTTGTTCTGAAGGGTCTGGGACAGTGTCTAAATTATACGCTATTCTCAGAGGTGTGTGGTCGGCTTCGTTAGATGGCCTAAAACGGAGTTGGGAGGCGGAGGTGGGTCTTTCAATTCCGCCACATCTATGGACTACCCTCTGGTCTAGGACTAACAGGGTCTCTAGTGCTGCAGCGATTACTCAATCTTTATTCTTTCTTTCCCATAGGGCTTTTCTGACGCCCAGCCGTCTTTCCCGATGGGCTCCTGGAGTAGAGGCACGTTGTTGGTCGTGTTCAGCCTCTCTCGGCACTTTGAAACATATGTTATATGATTGCCCAAGAGTGCAAGAATTCTGGCGGGAGGTATGGGATAGGATTCAACGCATTCTCTCCTTCTGTGCACCTCTAGCGTGGGATCTGGTCTTCCTTCGATCTGCCAGCCCGATGCTTCCCATACCTAAAGAGAAACGTTTTTTGTTTAATTTTTTGGTTGCGGTTGCTTTTAAGTTGATTTTGATTCATTGGAAGGATGCGGATCAGTTGGAGAGCAACCACTGGTGGAACTTAGTTTCTCTTTATGCTAGCTATGAGAGGGCATGGGCGTGTGGCCAACGCTGGAGTGGCCGGAGGGAGAATGCAGTATCTTTCCTGGACTCCGGTAACAAATGGGAATGCTTGGATGTCTATGCGAGAGCGGCTGTTGTATCTTACAGGGGTTAGTGTCCTTTGGGCACTCTCCTGGATCTGTTGGTTGAGGGGCATTTTAAGGGCTTTATGCCAAAGCTGTGGGGGGTTTGTTCATGCAATATCTAGCTCTGTACAATCCGTGCTGTTGGTTGGGTCAATGGAGACTGGGTGGGTGGGTAGGGAGGGGCAGGGTTCTGTTTTGTTGTGTTATTGTTGTTTTGTTTTGGAAAACCTAAATAAAAATAAAAAAAAAAAAAAAAAAAAAAAAAAAAAAAGCTTTTAAATAAAACATCCAGGCATAATTTGTGAAAAGCAGAGGTGCAATTCTGATGTGTGTATTTTAAATAAAAGAACTACATGCATCATGTATACCCATGAGTTGACACCTTTTCTGAAGCAGGTGTCAAAATTGTGCATCAGCACTTTGCATTATTGGGGCTGAATTTGAGAGCATATTTAAAAAAACCAAACACATATGTGCCTATGCCACCTTCAAAGAACCCCCCCCCCCCCCCACACACACACACACACACAAATGGGTGCCTTTATAACAAGGCATTTATATGAAAAGTCTAAAACCTCAAGCCTCAAATGAAAAAAATCTTCAGTACATCTGGTCAAAATCCTCCATAAACTGAATTTCCAACAAAAACGTCTCTATAAAAGTTCACCACGATTACCTTCTGTTCCCTCTAAATTCCCCCAAAACTGAAACTAGTTAAGTTTTAAAAACAAAAAAAGACAGAAAGACAAAGAATATGAAGATTTTTTTTTTATTGAACAATACATTTAATGAGCTTTCCAAAGCTAAAACCTTCTTCAGGTCAGGAGTCTGAGAAACAAAAAAGTTCTTTTCAGTTCGACAATCATGTTGACTTTGTCTTATAGTACGAGGTGGGGGGGGGGGGCGATAAGTCTCTGGCCTAACAAAACAAAGCTACGGGCACACTTCAGTTTCGGTGGTCCAAATGATCTCTGCAGTTTTGTTTTATCAGACCCACCTCATTACTCCATGGTATTTTCTAACAAGTCTCCTCCTACAATTTAGCCACTCTCCCCAAATAAGAGAGCTCCTCTATAAAGAAGTTACTTCATTTTATTTGCACCAAAATGTCTTAGTGCAGTGCTTCTCAACCCTCTGCTCAGGGTCAGTGCAAGAGTATTTAGCATGCTAGGCAAGCCTTCAATCGTGCACCTCCGTCAACAATTAATTTTTGATAAACATCAGTTTAAATAACAAAATGCTCTATTAGACATTTCACATGAAAAGGAGAATATGATATTGACCGACATACTTACCTGGTAATTGTTCTGCCTTGAGGGATGACAGTTTAGTCCTCCACCTCTGGGTTGTGCACCTCCTCCTGCAGCTTGGAGACTGGCATGTCAGAAAAACATGACATCACTGGATATAGCCTGCTGCTCTCTCCCAGCATCCCCAGTGAACTATTGACAAAGCACACTTAAAAGGAGCAACAAATAAGTAGCTAATAAAACCAACATTTTACGTGAACGCATAACAACCACTTTAAACAATCTTGTGATCTTGGAAGGACGGCTTTCTTCTTGTGCCCTCGCCTTCCGCCTGCGCTAAGACCAGATCAGAAAGAATCAGAAGCGGCAAATAGTTTTAGACAAAAAAAAAAAACATGTAACTACCGGTAATCTCATCCTTTGGCCAGCTGAACCCCCCCCCCCCCCACACACACACACACTTAGCTCCATACTACCCCGGGTGGGAATGAGGACTAAACTGTCGTCTCTCAAGGAAAAACAATTACCAGGTAAGTGTAATTACCATTTCCTTATCGGTCCTCCAGTTTAGTTCTCCACCTCTGGGATGTAACAGCAGTACTGATCGGGAGGGACCCTTCCAGCCAGCTCGCAATACCGCTGCCCCAAATGCAGCATCCTTTGCTGCCAAGACAGCTAAGTGGTAGTGTTTACTAAAAGTGTGAAGAGAGGCCCAAGTGGCTGCCCTACAAAATTTCCACAGGCGACACTAAATTGTGTTCCGCCCAAGAAGTCGCTTATGCCCTAGTCGAATGAGCTCACAAACCAGCAGGCACCTGTCGACCCGACAACAGATAAGCCGAAGCAATCGCCTCCCTAATCCACTGAGAAATGGAGGCTTTCGCCACCGCCTCCCCCTTATGGACTCCACCGAACAAGACAAACAGTCGGTCGGATTTGCGAAACGTCTGAGACCTTCAAATACCGACGCAACACTCGCTTTATGTCCAACCGACGCGATGCCTTCTAGCAACCCCAGCACCGGAAGAGAAACCATCTGGTTCAAATAAAACGGAGAGACCACTTTGGGCAAAAAGGAGGGGACCGGATGGAGCACAACCTTCTCCTTAGAAAATGACAGAAAAGGTTCTCTACACGATAAACGCCTGTAACTCCGAAATTCGCCTCGCTGAGCAAATGGCCATCAAAAACACCGTCTTCAAGGTTAAATCCTTCACGGATGCCTGCTGTAAGGGTTCAAAAGGCTCCCTAGCCAGGGCTGCCAAAACCAAGTTGAGATCCTATGGAGGGACTACAATCCTACACGAAGGCCGTAACCTCGTCACTGCCCTGAGAAAAACGCAACACATCTGCATGTGCCCCTAAGGCTACACCCTGCACTTTGTCTCTATAGCAAGCCAGCACAGCTAATTGAACCCTCAAGGAACTGGCCGCCAAGCACTTTTCGAAACAGTCCTGCAAAAAACTCAAAATCACTGCAACGGATGCGGTCGCAGCTCGCACTTGCTTCCTTGAACACCAATCCTCAAATATGCACCAAATGCGAACATATATCAGTGACGTAGACGATTTCTGAGCTTTAAGTCGCAATAACTGCTCCTGAATAACCTCTTTTCTTTAAACATGCCCTTTCAATGGCCAAACTGTAAGCGAGAACTGATCCACTTGAGGCATCCGCAACAGCCCTTGAAGTAACAGATTGATGCTGGCAATCTCCACGGATCCCCATCAAGAAGACGCATGAGGTCGGCATATCACGGATGCCGTGGCCAGTCCGGAGCTATCAATAACACTCTTCCCAGATGGGTCTTGATCCGCTGTACCACCCGACCTATGAGGGCCGACGGAGGGAATACATAGAGGAGACCCGACATCGGCCAGCGTTGCAGCAGGGCGTCGATCCCTTCCGACATCCTTTCTCGATGCCTGCTGAAGAATAGACTGGCTTTTGCTGAGTGGAAGGTCACCATGAGATCCGTAATTGACAGCCCCCATCTGTGCACCACTTGCGCAAAGACCTCCAGATGCAATTCCCATTCGCCGGCATCCACCTGGACTCTGCTGAGAAAATCCACCGTCACATCGTCCTTCCCGGCAATGTGCACTGCCGAAAATCGCCAGCAGCCGAAGCTCAACCCACGCAAAGAATTCCTCTGCTTCCCTTTCCATGGCTGTACTTCGTGTACCACCTTGCCGATTGATGTATGCTACCGTTGGAGTTGTCCAACAGCACCCTTACCGCACGACCCTGCACCGTCCCCTCGAATGCTTGCAACGCTAACGCTAACGCTCTGAGTTCCAATCTGTTAACTGACCAAGTGCTCTCTCGAACGGACCAGAGACCTTGCGTAAAGAGCTCCTCGCAATGTGCTCCCCAACCCGCGAGACTCGCATCCGTCAACAATGGTATCCATGCCGGCTGCTCCAGGGGCATCCCAGCCTTCAACGATTCCTGAAGAAGCCACCATTTCAATGCTTGTCACACCCCGAGAAGACAGGCCAGACATCTGCTCAGCGGATCCGCATGATGAGACCAAACGATGAAGCAATGACCGCTGCAACGGCCGCATATGAGCCCTGGCCCAGGGCACCACCTCCAAGGATGCTGCCATCATACCCAACACCTGGAGATAATTCCAGGCCGATGGAACCGAAGTAGCCCTGAAATGGCGCACTGCTTGCTGCAGGGCTTGGACCTGCCAATCGGGCAGAAACACAATTCCCCTCAGAGTGTCAAATTGTACCCCGAGATACTCGAGGCTCTGGGACAGAGTAAGATGACTTTTGCTTTCATTGACTACCCATCCCAGCTTCTCCAAGAATTTTACCACCTTGGCTATAACTTGCACACTTTCGGCTCTGGACTTTGGTTCATCCCTAACTACTTTCCTTTTGCAATGCCACCACCATGATCTTGGTGAACTTCGCGGTGCCGTTGCGAGACCGAAGGGCAACACCTGAAACTGATAGTGACCCCACGGCAGAGCAAAACGTAGAAACTTTTGATGCCCCACTCTGATCGGCACATGTAAATATGCCTCCGTGAGATTGAGGAATGTCAACTCCTCCCCTTGATGAACCGCCACAAATGATGGACCACAACGTTTCCATTCTGAAAATGCAGTACTCTAAGGCAGCGGTTCACCCCTTTTAGATCTAAAATCGGACGAAGCGACCCATCCTTCTTTGGTACCATGAAATAGATTATCGACCCTTGCCGTAATCTTCCATGGGCACCGGGATGACTGCACCCAAGCGCAACAGCCGATTTAGCATGCAATTGACTGCCCACACCTTCTGCTGCCCCCTGCAGGGCGACTGCACAAATGAATCCAGCATGGGCCGCGTGAACTCCAGTGCATAGTCCTCCCGGATAATCTCCAACACCCACTGGTCGGACGTTATTTGGACCCAGGCAGGAAGGAAATCCCGAAGTCGCCCGCCTATCAGTAAGCTTCCTGCCAGAGTCCCCCCTCACGTCATTGTGACTTTCGAGTGGCTGAGGAGGCTGTCGCTGCAAAACCTCTACCCGCTTCTCAAAACCCTTGGCCCCGAGGGGCAAATCTTCCTCTTTGGAATCAGCCCAATTGAGAAGTCCGAAAACCTTCAAAAATCCCTAAAGGTACCTCAGAAATATGATGCAGACTTCCCCTGTTTGGGCTTATCTTCCAGCAACCTTTAGGCTCCCCTAAATCCTTCACCAACTTGTCGAGATCCTCTCTGAACAACCACCTTCCTTTGAAAGGGAGCTTACCGAGCTGTGCCTTAGAACCGTCTGCCGCCCAATTCCGCAACCACAAGGATCTGCAAGAGGCCACCAGCGACGTGATACTGTTAGCCAGGGCTCTAATTAAGTCATAATGTACATCTGACAGATGGACCGGCTGGAGTCAGGTTCGGCCTAGCTCTCCCAGACCTTTTTGCTCCAACGAAGACGACTGCCTCAAACGTTGGGACCAATGAAGGCAAGCTTGTGCCACCCACGCCCCACATAAGGAGGCTTGTAATGACACTGCGTTGGCTTCAAAAACTTGCTTCAGCAAACCATCCAACTTTCTATCCTGTGCATCCTTCAAGGACGAGCTGCCTTCTACCAGAATAGTAGTCTTCTTGGTCACCGCTGATACCGCTGCATCAAATCTGTGGTGACCGAAACCTCTCCTTGTCTTTATCCGCCAACATATACAGCCTATTCATAATGCAAACACTGCTGAGCCCTGCCTCTGGCTGATCCCACTCATCTTGTATAATTCTGTCAACTATCTTGTGAACGGGAAACACCACCTGCGTTTGTCACATTGCTGAATAATTACGTCCTCACCATTGTTGTCTTCCACAGGCTGCTCCGTGGCAAGCTTAAGCGTCTGAAGGGACTCGGTGATAAGGGCTGTCAATTCTTCCCTGCAGAACACCCGAATAATTTTTGCCTGATCCTCTGGCTCAGGGATCTCTCCTTCCTCCAGCTCTTCCTCTCCACCTTCCAGCTCAACGTCATTCTCCTTGGACTCATGCCCCTCCAAATCAGAAATCGAGGGCTCTTGAGTCCTTGCTCGCTTTGGTAGATGCGAAGAACTGGCAGACAGCTCAGCCGAAACCGGCTGCTGCAGCGTCAGATAGGGACAAGTCCTCTGGCACCTTTCCTTGCCGCCGCAAGCAGAACACCTGATGCATAATTAACACAAAATCAGGACAAAAATCCACAGGCTGTGGTCCCGTAGTCAAAGAACCGCCCACCAGACCAGTAGGCGTCTCGAGCCTAACCGCTGGCAAAAGGAGCCTGCAACTCCTCCACGTCCAGCCCAGCCGAGGCCCCTTGACAATCCTGACCTACCTTAGTTTCCATTTGCTGTACAGCCCCAGCAAATGCCAGAGTCGACGATAGCCCCTCTACGGGTACCGAACACTACACATTGCGGGCGAGAGGTCATTACCACCGTAGCAGGCTTATACCTCTGTCTCTTATTTTTCTATTTTTTTTAATCAAATTATGCTCTAATTATCTGATTCTCTTATATTTATTTATTTATTTTAAATGTCAATGTAGTCAAGAACCCAGAGCCAGACCAAGAATGAGAAGGCTCTGCCCCCAGATCCTGGTAGCCAAACCAACCATTAAGCAAAACACTCACCACCAGATAACTACCACAGAAAAGGCAAAGAAACCATAAAGTAATGCATCAACAATGAAAGAAATAAGCACACAAAAAATTGAAGTGGCTGCGCCCGATGGGAATGGAGTTCCACGGTATGCAGCTGCCTGAAAGAAAACACCACGCTGCAAATATGGCCGCCGCTGCCTGCAAGAGGCAGAAAAAAAGGCACCAAAACCGCCGAGCCCTGCACGGAGTCTCTGCCGCTGTCCCCCTTCACCAACCACCAGCCTCTTTCTCCTCTACTTACAGACGGTCCAAACCGCGTGCTCCCAGCAACATGGCACTTCAAACCCCGTGGCTCCGCTTCGCTTGTGAGCGGGGAGCTGACGGGCAGACTTCAGGGACTGAATTTAGCCCTGACTGAAGACTCGCGGCAGCTTTGTGCCGCTGGAAAGCCAACAGGCTCCTCGTGTTGCTCAGCTCTCCCCCATACCTATCAAGGGGGAGAGATCGTTGCCAGAGAAACTGAAGAGAAAACAAAAGAGAAAACGCAAGTGCAGAGGGGGAAGCAGGGCCAGGCACAGGAGGCAGCACTCTTCCAAAGACTTTTTTTTTTTTTTTTTTTTTTTTTAAAGACAGTTCCCAAAAAAAAAAAATAGAAACAAATATGAAGTAGGGACAAAGCTACCCCCAAAAAATAAGAGAACCCAACTGCTCCTTATCTGCTCTCAAGTGAGCCCAGCACCTAGGCTCACTACGTCCTCCTGCTGCATGGAGACTGGACACACTGGGGATGCTGGGAGAGCGCAGCAGGCTATATCCAGTGATGTTACGTTTTTGTGACATGCCAGTCTTCAAGCTGCAGGAGAAGGTGCACAACCCAGAGGTGGAGGACTAAACTGGAGGACCGATAAGGAACCTCATTTATTCACCACCTATCTGGTCTGGTTTTAGGCATTCAACAAATCCAATGGAAGAACATTACCTTTTTTGCTTAAAAGTACAACACGGAACATGCTAAAGTGATGCAAACCATAAAACTAAAGAAAAAAATTCACTGTAAAACAAAACAAATACAATACAAGACAAATTCAAACCAAACCCAGAGAAAATACTGTGCTACTGTTTTAAACAGGCTACACACGGACTTTAGAATGTGTCTTTCTGGGCTTTCAGTTTAGCAACAGTCAAGGTTTTGTGCAATTTCATGTTCTACTGACAACCTAGTAAGCCCAACAAGCTTTTCTGGTATCATTGAGGTAGTTTAGAATAGCTTCTCTCATCACTGGCCACAGAAACAGTGAAGATTAAGAGGATAGAGAAAGCAATGTGTTGAGGGTACTATTAATTTTTTTTTTTTTTTTTTATTTATGTAATTTTCAAAATTTTACAAGCAAAGATAACTTGTACGGAAAAGGACCTTTTACAGTCCACAAGTCCACTATACAACAGGCAAGATGGGTCACAAAACAAAGGAAAATTATTTCCAAGCAATACAAACAGGATAAAACAAACGCAAAGAGATTAGTGCAGAATATTCTAACCGTTGGACACCTAATCAAGGGGCCCACCAGGGGGCAAAGAGGGAGGAGTAACCACTAAGTTTACGCTAGTTTTTGAATTTATAAAGGTGACTAATTGAGAGGGCTCAAAGAAAATATATCTGTTACCAGATAATTTTACAAGACATTTACATGGAAATCGTAAAATAAAATAAACCCCCCAACTGAATAACCGCCGCACGATACATAAGAAACTGCTTCCTTCTTTTGAGTCGCTCGAGACATCGGGAAACATTCTAATCTGCGAGTCCAAGAACTTCTTACTGGAAGACCTAAAAAATAATTTCAGGAGGCAGTCTATCAACTTCAAGGGCAAAGGTCACCAAAAGCGTAGCGGTCATCCCCACCGCAGTAGGGGACCGTTCCAAAAAAAGTAGAGATCTCCAAACTGTCCGAGGACATTAACAGGTTTTCTCCTTCGCCCTTCGCTCCAATCTTTGTAGTTGGCAGATAGAAGGCTTTGGAAATTGGGGGAATTGCTTCTACTGAAACCTTCAAAACAGTCACAAGAAACTGCTTGAAAAGTTCCAAAGGTAAAACCGACGGAACTTTTGGAAAGTTCAAAACGAAGGTTACGAGACTTAGCAGTATTCTCAAGAAATTCCAGCCTCCTATGCACAGCCGAAACATCCTTCACCAAAGATTGGGAAACATCCTTTACCTGCACTAAGGACCCTTCAAAAGCGGCCACTTTGGCATTTATTTCGGTACTAAATGATTCAAAAACTTGCAATTGTTGCCCAAAAAGCTGAAATTGTTGGGAAATAGACTGGAGCTGAGATGTTACATTGAAATGCATAGCTGAAAAGGCTTCCCACAAAGAATCAAAAGAAACTACCTTGGGCTTTTCCAGAGGAAGTCCTTGACCACCAGCAGCAACTTGAGAGGAAAAAACTTGAACGCTCAAAGAGGAATCCACAGGAGAAGGCGGAAACCGCGGGGCTTTCTCCTCCACAGCCCCACCACATCAGCAGCCCAATCCTTAGTTGCAGTCTGCCAGTTTTGGAGGTACCCCAGCCGGGCAGCTTCCTGAGATTTCTCAGAAGGGCTGACCACCCCTCCTTCCACTATTACAGGGTCCTCCTGCATAATCACAGCTTCGGGCTGTAAGGGCGGTATACGGAGCTCCGGGCTCAACGATGCCTCCAGTCTCATGGCGTTCCAGGACCTTCCATCCGCCCCCAAGGGCACCTAGCGAGTGCACCGGAGCTACAGCACCTCTCTACACGGTCTCCAGAAATGAATCCATGGGACCGCAAACCGCCAGTTTCTCCACTCCTGAGTCCTCCGCCGTCGCCAGCTTTGCGTTTCCTGCCGTTATATGGCATCGAACAGTTCCACAAAACAAGGTAAAAGAGATAGCCAAAAGCAACAGGACTCGGAGCCTCACTGGCGTGCGTCCGTTACCGTCGCCATCTTGCCCACCTCGAGCCTATTAATCCTTTTAAATATTGTGTCCAAAGTGATTGATGTGGTTAGCAGATCTAACCAGGTTAATCTCCTTGGCTAGGATATTCAGTGGCACTAACATGGTTAGTACTGTTGAATACCCACAGGTGCTGACACTGCACACCCCAATGCTAACCAGTTAGCATCAGGGCATTCTGGAGGTGGAGTGGGAAACAGCACCCAGGGACTGTCTAAGCAATTCAGTTTGGCTTTTGGAAAGTCCATAATACTGAAATGCTTGTAGGATTAATTTCAGATATGAATTTTATTATTGCCAATGGGCACACTGCAGTTTTATTACAATTAGATTTAACTGCAGCTTTTGATTTAGCCAATTATGACATCCTTTTGGTCATCTTGGCCTAGTTTGGGGATTTCTGGCACAGTCCACAATTGGTTTTCAGGATTTTTAAGAAATAGGGCATATCGTGTTCGGATTGGCACAGATTATTCTGAGACATGGCAGGCAAATTGTGGGGACTCCCGCTGTCCAATTCTTTTTAATGTCTTGATTTCTTTAGGCTGTTTTTTAACCAGGCAGATTTTAAAGTTTACTCTTATGTAGATGACATCTCTATATTAAACAGCCTGTGAAGAAAAGGTTATTATGCATTTTTAGATAATATCTTACAATTGTTGGGAAGCTGGGCCAGAATTTTACATTTTCAACTGAATGTGGACAAAACTAAAGGTTATTTTCCTTAATAATAAACTATGCCCTATTTTACTGATAGAAGCACGGCAACGGCTGAACCTCTGTATTGAGCTGATTCTTCAGGTACTGGGGGGTCTTGATAGATGAAAATCTCACCACCCATGTCAGTTCAGTGGTTTCCAAGTCATTTTTTCACATGCATCAACTGTGCAGACTTCTCTTAATGCAAGAACAGAGCTTTGTACTATGGTAATATACTATTCATAAATAGTTTGAAACAGATGCAACAGTTAGAATTATGTCAGAACACCGCTGTCCAACTTATTTTTGGAGTCTCTAGGTATGCAGCATCGATACCTTTACTTTGTGAGCTGTTTGTTTTAAGTTCTATACAATCATGTATACATTTTTTTTTATGATTCCGTTCCTACACGATTTTGTTATTTACTTCCGCTTTTAGTGGTCAAATCCAAATATTTTCAGTCCTGCGCTTTTCTATTTCCATCGAGCAGAAGAGTTAGTTCAAAGACAAGATTTGCATATACCATTCCATATAAGGCAGCTGAACTTTGGGCCAAATTGCCTTTGGAAATCAAAGGGTCCTCTTCTGTTGCTCTTTTGGAAGACTTTAAAGTCCTGGTTATTTTATTCTTAATTTTTTTTCTTATACCTCCTGCTAATTCTCGTTTTTGTAATTCTCAGTTTTGTTGTAAACCGAACCAAACCACTGTTTTTGGGACAGTAGCAGTATAAAAAGCCTAGCTACTCACCTGTAGTAGGTGTTCTCCATGAACTGCAAGAATAAGTCTTCACGTATTGGTGATGGACCTGCACAAAATGTTCCCCAGCTACCAAAGGAAGCTTTTGGAGCTATACTGTGCATGTGCACCTCTGCCTTTATGCCTGCCACAATGCCATCTTCTTCAGTACAACAACATAGCAGGAGACAAAAAGGCAACTCCCCAGGGAGGTGGGTTGTGAGGACTTATTCCTGTTATTCACAGAGAACACTGCTATAGGTAGCTATGCTTTCTCTGTGAGCAAGCAGGAAAAAAAAAAAAAGTCCTCACTTATGTGATTCCCAGGCTACTAGAACCCAAGGAGACTAACAGCCCAACTGGGCAATGAGAACTAGAGAAAGTCAAGACGACCAGAGAGGTAGTCCTAATAGGAACTCATCTGATGCAGTATCTTCAGTAGACATTGACCTGAGGGGGATTTTGAGTAGGTAGCTTGGACGGACAGAAGGGCCAGTGGGTAGGAGTTGACTCTAAGACCCAAATAGATGCCAGATCATGACTTGGCCAAAACTGCTGTCTCTGTCTTTGGTCCATACCTTCGTAGCCTATTACTGTCTGGATGGGGATTCCCATGTCATGGCCCTGCAGATTTCCTCTGTAGAAACAGAACGGAGGTTGGCTACCAATGCAGCCATCACTCAGACATTGTGAGCAATGACATGACCTCAAGGCTCAACCCAGCTTGAGAGTACACATAAGCGATACAGTCAGCTAGCTAGATATAGTCTATAGTTGTGGTGGATCAGGATGTGTATACACGCATCCTTTAGATCCAAAGAGCATAAACAATTGTCATGCATAAGGTATGAAAGTAGCATCCCCAGCAAAACTATTAACTTTTCACGCAGCAGGAACCAGAATTGGGGACCAGAAAATACCTGGAGTAGAAGCCTTGCCCAACTTGAGTCAGAGCGATTGGCTTGATGAAGAAGTTAGCCAGGAGGATGCTGAGTCCATGGGGTACTCCCTGGGATTGTATGGAGGTAGCAGCTGGATAAAGTGCAGCTGACATCAGCTCTGGATGATCTGCAGCATCTAGGTGTCCAAGGTGATGAGAGGCCACTGGTGTGCCTTCAGGGTCTTCTCCCTCTGCTGTGGGAGGGGGATCTGTGCCTTAGGCCGTGCCTATGACAGAGACAGGTAATACCGGCATGGGCATGGTTAGAAGGCCTTTTTAGCCTGGTGTTTCAAAGAAGACTGCAGATCCCACGTGGAAGAGAGTCTGGAGAAGCTCACCTGCTCCTTCGAACTCCTCCGCCTTTTCCTCCAAGGGCTTGGCAGAGGACGTTTGTGATCTTGTCCTGGACCCACTACTCCAGGTCCAAAGATTGCAGCCATGCCATCTGGTGGGCAGAGATTCCCATGGCCGCCACTCTGCCCATGGACTCAAAGGCATTGTAGGGACCCCACACCATGAACTTCAAGCAATCCTTACCATGAGACACCAGGCTATGAAAGGACTCATGATGGTCCGCTGGAACAAGGGGCAGCAAAGTCTGCAGGTCCAACATGACATCTTTGAGGAACATGTTCATGTAGGTTTGGTAGGCCAGTATTCTGGCGATCAGCACGGAGCCCTGGAAACATTTCCTCCCAAAAGAGTTCAGAGTACAAGTCTTGTGGCTCAATGGCACTGAAGAGTGAATCTTGGCACTCTTAGTTTGCTTCAAAGCAGATGCCATCACAATGGAATTCAGGAAATTGAGGCTTCTCAAACCCTAAGGCGTTCTGGACCAGGTACAGGGAAAAATCGAGCCAATGGCTAATGGAAAGCGTAAGTGGTGCCTCCCATAGTGGCAGCAGTAACCTTTGCAGGACATGGTGCATGGGAACCATCACCACTTCCCTGGGAGCCGAGGGGTACTGGAGAAGTTCGTTCCTCCTCCGATTCCAGGGAAAAAAGTGATGGTCAAGGCCATTTCCCAAACAAAGTCCTGGAAGAATATGTCCTCCGTGGGGACGTTTGTGCCATTCAGGTGGAGGCAACAGGTTGGACAGAAGGTCCACTGACCTGACGTCTGATGGGATCAATTCTGCTTCGGTCTAACAATCTCATATGGATTCAGAGAGGAAGTCAAAATAGTGTAGAGTGTCCTCTTCCCATGGCTTTGCAGTCTGGGAGAGGGTGGATGCCGATGGCGATGCCCTTGAACCGACATACTGGATAGGGATATGCTCTGGCAGATGGAATAGATACTGATCTCACACCTGATGCCCCTCTGGTAGGTAGGGCATGGATCTCCAGGAATGGCTGGAGGGAGTGCCGTGATGACGCTCTGTACCACAAAGCCTGCATTCTGCACGGCTTCCACAGCCACCGAGTACCCTTCAAAAGCTTGAAGGCCTTCCTCCAGAACCAACCACCTACAAGGGGTCCAATGCTGCAGCCATGGACACCAGCCCCGACACTTTATGAGATGACACTATGATAATAGGCACATCAGGAGACATCCAGCTGTCCCCCCTGGGTGCTGGGGAGTCTACTCTGCTGTCCAAGTCGATACCTCCTGCTGGAGAAACTTGGCCAGCTGCTCCCTCCCATCACTTTCCACATCTTGTCGCGTAAGACTGCGATGATGCTGCACCCAGAACACCAGTGTTTGCCCTTCAATGTCACTGGAGTGTCAGTGGAGAGAGTCTCCTCTCACTGCTGGGGCCCCTCTGCTCTGACTGATGTCAGACGCTTGCTACCCGTCCTTATTAGGTGGTCGCCTAGGGCGTGTGGTGCAAGCTGCCTTTGTAAAGAAAACTCTGTAGCTGTGTTTAAGGCAAAATTATAATGAGGATTTATTCCCTTTCCCGTGCGGATTTCTGTTTTTTTCATACAGCAAACAAAGGATTAAAGAAACTGTTTATTCACAGCAAAATAACCAAAAGTCACCTTCTTTCAAAAACAGGTATAACAATGCTCTTACTTCCTTGATTAACATAAAGAGGTAATCTCATCCGAGATACAGAGCGTGCAATCCATTGGGCTATAATCAATGTCCTGATTAGTGCTCTCTCATTGCATCTGCTCAGCGTCTAAACTTGTAAGTGGTAACACCTTCCACATCTATCATTCACAGAACTCTCTAGAGGCAGCAGCTCTTGGGGCAAGGAACCGTTCTGTATAAGGGAAGTCCTGGGGACCTGTACTGGAGCCTCTCTCTCTGAGGCTTCTCCCCTTCTTCCACCAAGGGTTTTCCTTCCAGCAATTAGCCTTTGCTTTTCTAACCGAGCCCACCTCTTGCCCTCTGGAGAAATTAGTGTACTTAGCTTTGTTTCTTGGATAACCAGCTTTCACTCTTTCCTCTCTCAACCAGGCACCTTTACTTGGGCTGTAGCCTGCTTTGCCATGAGAGTTCCTCTGAGCACTTGTCTGGTCTGGGCTGTGGTAAGCTTCAGGAAAGGCTTCCCTTCTGCTGTTCCTTACTGCAGGGACACACCCAATGCTTCCTGGTCCCAGCAAGCTCTCCTGCTCGTGAGCTATGCCCTCCAGCTGCTTACTCACTCTCCTTGGGACGATGCCCCCTCTGGCTTGGGAGACCTGTGCATGAGCACCTCCCTTGCCTGCTTCTCTCTTGTCTCCCAATGCACCTCCCGTGGCACCTCCCCCTACTGGGATTTCCCAGCCACTTTTATTCTCCTGGCTCCTGCACGTTGTACGTGCTTCCTGGCCCAGGTGGACGTGATTAGTTTCCTGGCTTTCTACTGCATCACAGCCAGTGTAGGGAAAGTTTGTTCTACTATTTTCTGGAACCTTACAACCTGAATATGCTTTCTGGCTTTCTGCTGAGTCACACCCAGTGCAGGGAAAGCTTGTTCCACCATTCTCTGGCTTCTCATAACCTGAACCTGCTTTCTGCCCTTGTGACTGCAAGGTAAGCTCTTCCTTTTTTCCTGTACCCAGGGATTCTGTGCTGGCCACTGTATCACACTGAGCACACAACTCCTTTACCTTGGATGCCTCAGGTAGGGTTGCCAACTTTTTCACAGAGAAAAACCCGACACCTGTGGCTCGCCATGCTCCACCCATTCTCCGCCCCCAGCCCCACCCCCAGCCCCACCCACAAAAATTACCGAGGATTCAGTCACCCCCCCCTCCCCTCAGTGCTGGTTCACTCACTCACCCCCCCTCCCCTGCTGGTTCACTCACACCATCACCCCACCCCCCCCCCTTGCTGGTTCACTGACACCATCACCCCACCCCCCCCCCCTTGCTGGTTCACTGACACCATCACCCCCCTCCCCCTCTGCCCAAGCCGCTGCTTCTGCTTTGTACAGAGCAGCGGCTGCAATACACTTACTTTGAAAAGTAAAGACAAACTGTGTAAGGAGCCCTCCGGTCATCGCAGAGCCTGAGGAAGTGATGTCATGGGGGTGGGCTCCTCACAGGTTGTCTTTCCTTTTCAAATTAACTTTATTGCAGCTAAAGTTAATTTGAAAAGGAAAGACAACCTGTGAGGAGCCCGCCCCCATGACATCACTTCTTTGGGCTCTGCAATGACCGGAGGGCTCCTCACACAGTTTGTCTTTAGTTTTCAATGTAAGTGTATTGCAGCCACTGCTCTGTACAAAGCAGAAGCAGCGGCTGCACTGCTATGGGGAATCGCGTTCGCGTTCACGCCGCGGACTTCGGCACAAAAGACGTTTTTTTGCTCTGGCCGCTCCCGATCTTGCGGCCAGAGCAAAAAACCGGCTTTTCAATGGCCGGTTTTACATCTGTGCCGGCAGCCGGCCTGGCCATGGAAAAACCGGCCAGGCCGGCTGAAAACCAGCCGGTTGGCAACCCTAGCCTCAGGACGTTTTGCAGGTGTGGAGGAGGGGGTTGGGACCGAGGATGCTGAATCAGATGAGCCGAAAAAGGGACTCCTCCTGCTTTTTCTGTCCTTTGAGCCCTCAACACATCTGCAAACAGAGCTTGCAGGATACTTGCTGATCAGGTCCAAGCTATCGCAAGCACCAATTATGTCAGTTGTGGCAGAAATTATCTTGCCACATTTGCTGCATTTCTTAAAGCCACTAGCTGGCTTAGACATGCCGAAAAATACAGTCTCTACAAAATTAAAATTTTAGAGTTGCCTAAAAGGGGAAAACAAATAGCTTACCGATGACCGGCAGAAAAGAACTAGAGACTCAGGAACACATCCTAGGGGCTCTGCAGAAAGACTGGAGAAAATGGCACCATGGCAAGTGGGAAGGCAGGCGTGCATGCACACTGTACCTCCCAAAAGTTTCCTTTAGAAGCTGGGGAGCATTCCATGCGGTGCTCCATCAGGGACGTCACCCATACGTGAGGACGTATACGTGCCAAAGTTAAATCGGACATCAGCTGAATATTGCTGCTGTCCAGTTAGTTCCTGACTGACCCAGATATTCAATGCCAGATTTAGGGTTCAGCAGTGATCGATACCGCCACTGAATATTGGGCCTTTATAGTTTGCACACAAAGTTCAGTACACCTTGTGGCAATTTACACTATGCAACTCATATTGCAAATAGCTTGCAAATCACTGCATATATCTGTAAAATCAATATTTTTAGAATTCCCATATTGTAAAACTTGCTCTAGTTTCCAACAATGTTTCAGAATTTCTATGTACTATTCTGCAAACTGAATATTATAGAAGGCAAAAACAGAACAAATTTCTTCAACTGATGTATTGCTTTGTCAAGGACAGCAAAATATGATGTTCTCTGAATATCACCACTGCATTCTAAATAGAAGTAGTTTACAAAGCAGATGATGCGCCTTTCTTCTCAGCAAGCTCATGGGCATCTACAGTACCAGTGTTTTTTGCAAATCCTGAATCAGTCCTGCAATACACAAGAAACCCTCTTGGTTCTTCTCAGTTGTTCAATAGCATTTATGCCAAATTCCTTCACCTGAAGCTGTTTGCTAGTCATATTGATCTCAAAAAGAATGACGTGCCACACAAGAGAAACCACAAACTTGAAATCAGAAATGCTTTTGCAAGGGCTTGTGCTTCTACTTGTGAGGCATTGAAAGATGATCCTGTTAAAGTTGTCTCATCAGCAATTTCAATTAAAGCATCATAGACATCACCTAACTGATAGAGAAGAGATTTCAAGGCATGAATTAGACTCAGTCTTGTTTCATTCAATGGCTTTACTGTAAATATTAGGCACACGGCACATCAGAACTTTCAACAATGGTTTCAAGCTGAGAAACAAACATAAGCATGTTGTACTAAGTCAAAGCAAGCCATTGCCTCCAAGCAACACTTGGCAGAACCACTAACAACCAAATTCAAAGAATGTGCACCGCAAGGAACAAATAAAGCTTGCAGATTAACATCCAGAATTCTTTGCTGCACACCATTTTCATTCCTCTTCATATTGCTTCTGTTATAACCTTAACCACTTATGTTTGATAGGCAAGGACAAGGACATCTTACAACTGATGAAGGACAGTGTGTCATATGAACATCCGATGTATCCTGGAATGGCACAAATCTTAGGAAACATTCCTTTATGCTTAGTGTCTAATAATTTTCAGCATCTGAAGCTATGTTCATAAAACAAAGGATCACAGCCATTTGCTCAACGTGGCCTACATCTGGTATACAAATCTAAAATGGATTGAAAAGTATTTGGTAACATGAGCAGATGTCACAATGCTATCAAAGAGAGAAATTCTACCAGCACTGAAAGCTGTTCTGAACTACCTCCACCTGCTGGCTGGGGATGCAGTCGTCTAGCAGGATAAGCAATACAATGATCCATAAAACAACCCATAAAACAAAACCTAATTCCTTTACCATTTTCACTTCAGTCTGTTACAAAATTTACATGCGACCAGCAAGTAAACGTTTTGGTAACCTCTGCTTTAGCTGAAGATTATACACCTGCTGGAAGAATTCCAACCCCAGGAGCCTCTATTGCTGTGATTTAAATTTGCATATTTCCAAGTTTGCCCAGCTAATCTAACTGGATACAATGCTGATATTTGAGCCTTTTATTTAGTTTTGGATTTCATTCATGTTTTTTCGGCAGGTGCTAAAGACTAGTTACATTCAGGTGCACTAGGGAGTTCCCTGTCTCTGGAGGGCATAACAATTTTTTTTGTGCCTTTGACAATAGAGAGCTAAGTGACTTGCCCAAGGTCACAAAAATCAGCAGTGGCATTTGAACATGGCCTACCCAACTGTCAATACAATTTTAAAATTGCCATTGTCCAGTTACACTGGCAGTACACAGTTTAATGAATTTCTTCAAAAAGGTGCTTAATTTTTTTGTAAGCTGTATTAACACTTGAAATATTACAGCTTAAAATACACCACTGTAGACTGAAAAGTGACCACCATTAGAAGTAGGAAAATCAATTACATGAAACAAAAGAACCACTATTCAGGTTAAAATTACAAAAACTACACAACCCTGTAACTGCATAGATGCTATGGTTTTCTTGAAAACGTTGTCTTGTATAAATAGCATTAATATTAAGGAACGGGGGGGAGGGGGAGAAAATTGGTGAAGGAAGGAAAAGGCTGGCCAGTAGGTGTTGAAGTACTTCAGGGAATGATTAATGGAATATTGCATTACTTCAGCACTAATGGAACTAGGAAAAAAAAATCATCAATTACTAATTGACTTTCCCGTTAATGACATCAAACTAGCAGGCTTAAAGTTTCATTAAGATCAACATTTGATACTGAACCACAGTTGTGAAGATGGAACAATGCATTTGTACTGTCCATATTACTACAAATATATAGAGCCACATGCCTTTTTGTACAGATTTGTTTTGCTTCTATAGTCTGCTTAGTCAGCAAACCAGTAGAAGTTCTTAAATCTGTTTTGGATCTGCCTGTGGTTCAAAAAAATGTATCAAAATTTAAGTTAATGCATTACATTAAAATAAAGTAAAACCATAGAATATGGTCCTTTCCCTGGTATCCCAAATTCAGAATGACTAAGGAGTATGTTTACTAAAAGATTTAACACGTTAAACGTCATTAATGAGTGTTAGTGCCCACAACCCTTTGATTTCTATGGATGCAATGTCACTTAACCTGCATTGACTTCAATGCACGTTATCCTTAATCTTATGCAAGATCTAGATCACAGGGTCCTGACAAATTAAACCCTTCAACTATCCAACAGCTGGCTAAAAACCTATGACTTCAGTTTTTCCTAAAAACTAAGTAGCTCAACTCATATCAAAAGAGTCCCAGACCAAAGGAACTTGTCCTCTAACAGAATATTTTGACATGGATGCTTGGGGCTGCCATTGCCAACCATAAGTGTTAAAACTTGAGGACTCTCATAAGAACATATTAGTTACCGTACCATGCAAGATACTTAAGCCATATACCTCTAAGATTTAAAAAAACGTTACAATGCTAATGTCTTATGTAGAAAGTCCATGTGTGACAACATTGAGGCCTGCATAATCTGCCTCAAGTCCTATGGGCAGACAAAAGTTTTCATTGGCAAATCTATCAGACAAATTGTTAAAGGATTCTTTAACGGTTTACCTGACCTTCCTTAGTAAGAAGAGAATCTATGCAGACTTCTAGTCTCTTAAACTTATTCTACAACAGTTCCCACAATATTTGGGCCACTTCTTGAAGCCAACCTCCTCTTACCTTAAAATAATCATAGCAGGGTTAATTCTCAGATTTGTCATGTACTATCCTTTGAAAAAAAAAATGTAATCTAGCAAGAAGTATCCTGTAGGTACTTTTCACAAGGGTTTTAGATTGGAACATAGATATAAGTGTAATGCATTAGACTTAACGCTTTAATTACCTTTTCCAGGAGTTCTAGCAAGTGTAGGGGATAGTAAAGAACACTACAGAACTCTACAGCCCACAGGCCAGCTAGAGATGCTACCATCTTAATGGGTGCCCTCTCCCTAAGAAAGGAGAAAAACCAAGCCAATGTATTCTCCCTGATCGCTAAATTGGCTAATCTAACAGCAAGATATGATTGGCTTTTAATCTAGCCACAGAGAAAAATCAAGCTGAATCAGATATTCTTGTCACAATCCAATGGGCCAGGTTTTCAGGATATGCCTAATATGCATGACAGATTTGCATACAACAAACAGTAGGAATGCAAATCTTACACACATTCAAATGTGCAATATGGTACACAACAGAGTTAAAAAGATATTAAGCGCAGACTGACAACTGGAGCAAAAATGGTGCCGCTCAAAAGTTACATAAAACATCTCCAAGCTACAAGAACACCATGACACCTTAAAGAGCAAAAAGAAATACCATGCAAAGCTTATCATGAGCTCTCTAAACTTCCCTAGAGAACTATTTGATATAGTAAAACTTCTAGTTTAGAATTTAATATACTGCCATATCAGAACAGCAAAGCTGTTTACAATAAAACAATGTATAAGACAGGAAAGGAACTCCACTGTAAAGTAAGACCGACCATTCAAAACCAGATAAGACCAAAGAGTGGTAGAAAGAGGTAAAAGTCAGGCCATCATACTATCCAAGAGTGGGGAATACCTCCTGAAAGAGATGAGTTTTGAGCGATGCTTTGAATCTGAGATAAGAGGATTCCAATCAGCGATCAGGGGAGTGAGAAGGTCATTCCAGAGTTTTGGTGCAAGGAATTAGAAGGCCAATTATATCTTGCAGCTTTCATATCTTGCTTATGTAGCAGAGGGGAGGTGTAGGCAATTGGTCACTACACACTAAAGAACTTTGAGGAATGTGAAGAATGAATGAGGAAAGATAGGCAGAGAGTCTAGCATGAAGGGCTTTTGTGGGTTAGGTTCAGAATTATATATTGGATTCTGAAAGAAATATGAAGCCAGTGCTGGCTCATTAAAAGAAGGGAAATATGGTAAAACCTGGAAGCACAAGAATACAACTTGTACAGAACTCTGCAGTCTAATCTCTTGATTTCATAATCAGAAAAAAAAAACCTGTTGCAATAATCCAAATGAGTAACAAGACTAAGGAGAACTGCTGCAAGAGCAGACAGGGGGCTAAAAAGGAATGAATGGATTGGATTTGGTGAAGAGAAAAAAAAAAGGAATGACTAAGCATTCCTACTTTTTTGCCAAATCTGATGATGATCATGAAGAACCAAACAGGGTCAAGAGTAACATCCAAGTACTTGAAGGTAGAGGCCAAGGTAATGGGGTATCAGAGCAGGGAGCAATTGTGGGCGATCTAGAGGATGGGGACAACCAAATTGCGGCTATTTTTTGGATATTAAGTAAGAGATGATCGTGTAACCAGAGTGCCACAGCAGAAGGACAAGCATTTAGAGAGGAAAGATCAGGAGCCGAAAAATTTGTATGAAGAATGAGCAGGATGTCATCCGCATAAGCAGCAGAGGTACTGAACTGCTGTATCGAGAGAGCAAGTGGAGCCAGAAAAGTATTGAAGCGAAGGGATGTGAGCACAGAACCCTGCAAAATATCACAAACAAGAGCGAGAAGAGGTGGTCAGGGAATTGAAAGAGACTGCAAAAAGAATGATCAGGCAGAAAAAGGAAAGGAAACATCGGAGAACAGTCCCATGAATGCTGATGTCAGATGCGAGAGAAGAATGGCATGACTGACCAGTCAAAGGCCGAGGAGAGTGAAAAAGAGAAGGGACAACCCCTTATGCCCACAAGCACTGGCTGACTATTTTGAAAGGAAGTTGTATAAGAACCAACAAAGCACCAATAATACCAAACAAGCTCACTAACCACTCTTGGCAGTTCTTCGACTGTCTCTCCTGAACACTTGGAGAACAATCTCAAACTCACTACATCCCCACCAGATGCCTAGTCAGCTAGATCAAAATAGCCAAACTGAACTAAATTGAGTAATCCTGGTCTCTATGCAGGATTATATGCCCACTGATCTCAAAAGTGCATCAGTGCATCCAATATTAAAAAAGCACTTCATTAGACACAAAGAACCCAAAGCCAACCTTCCATGGCAAAACCAATTGAAAACGTAATGTGTATGCATATACACACACAATTGACAAATGCTTCAATATTTGTTGTTTTGAGCAAACGGCTATATCCAAGCCTAAATATTTATGTGATTTGTTGTACTCTTACAATAATAGTTTGGAAAAAAGTGGTAAAATGCACAGGTTTTCAAAACTATGGGGTGTGTTTACTAAACAGCGTTAGCTGTTAGCATGGCAGATCGTGCATGCTGTCTGGCTGCTATAGCAGCTAATGGGGGGGGGGGGACTGCAACTAATGCAGCAGTTTTTCAGCCTGCGTGGGTGCAGCTAACCTTAATAAGTGGAGCTAGCTACATCCACAATGCTACCTGATGTTCATTACACTCTGTACATTATCTACAGGGGACATGCTGTGCACACTCCCAACAGTTAACATACAGCTTTTGCAGCTAATGTGGCAATACCTGCACTTTTTGGCAGGTTAGCTGCAAAGCCTAAAGCAAACAAGCCCCCCTCTCAGCCTTTCCTTCAAACAGCAGCTCCACTTTAGTCACAGCAGCCCTTTCAGGCTGGAACTTTTATCGTTACTATTTCTTTTGCCAGTTTTCCACATCAGACTGTATGTGATTGCCAGAACAAGTTAATAGAACTGTGTGAAATACTAAGCAAGTTTCTTTCTTCCTGCGGGTAGAGTAGATGTTCCTCTTTACCTGGAACATAGACTATTGCTGCAGAAGGAGATCCACTGCTTAACTACTACAGATTTAAGTACCCATCCAATGAGATGCCCAACTTCCCAAAATCAATAACTCACATGCTAAAAAAATATGGTTTACAAGCCTAAGACATGCTTTCAGTGGACTATGGTAAGCCCTCTATTTATTGAGAAAAAGTTCCAATTTTGCACCATATGCACAGCCAATTTACTAAAACTATCAGTTTATTAGAATACTAGGTTAGTATGAACCAATGGTCTCAGTTTAAAATTATGCAACACAGGGTAACTTGCCCCGCAGCTGCAAACTCCGATAACATCAGCGACCACATCAGCGACCATAAACTGGGTTCAAAACATTATTGGCCAAACATTTTGAAGCTGTAAATTTAAATCAGAACTTATCTGAATATTGAAATCTTTTCTTTTTCAAATCGCAAACATTGAACGTGCTGTAGTCTCCCAATGATTAAATACCGTTCCCAACGCCACCTCTAAGGTACCATTTGCTACATGTTTCAATTCTTCAGAGGGTATATATTGAATGAAACTAGCACTGTCTTCGTTGTATCAAACATGAGACAGGGAGCGTGTTACAATGAAGCTCTCCGGCTTTCACAAAAAACGCTTGTAACACGCTCCCTGTCTCATGCTTGATACAATTGTTTGATACAATGAAGACAGTGCTAGTTTCATTCAATATATACCCCCTGAAGAAGAATTGAAACGTGTAGCAAATGGTACCTTAGAGGTGGCGTTGGGGACGGTATTTAATCATTGGGAGACTACAGCACGTTCAATGTTTGCGATTTGAAAAAGAAAAGAAGATTTCAATATTCAGATAAGTTCTGATTTAAATTTACAGCTTCAAAATGTTTGGCCAATAATGTTTTGAACCCAGTTTATGGTCGCTGATGTTATCGGAGTTTGCAGCTGCGGGGCAAGTTACCCTGTGTTGCATAATTTTAAACTGAGACCATTGGTTCATACTAACCTAGTATTCTAATAAACTGATAGTTTTAGTAAATTGGCTGTGCATATGGTGCAAAATTGGAACTTTTTCTCAATAAATAGAGGGCTTACCATAGTCCAGTAGTATCTATCCCTCTATAAAGTAGACTGACAGTCTGTATTGTAAGACATGCTTTCAGACATTCTGAATTGGTCCCTGAATATACACCCAACAGAACGAGAACAGGACCTGGTTTAGACACTAGAGGATTTAAACAGGACATAGGTAGGTCAAATCTCAAATAAAAGGTAGGTAAAAAAAAAAACCCACCACACCAACCCAAAAGTCTTCCATTACTCAACTTGCCCCAAACATATGCAGACATACCAGATACACACAGATTTCAAAATTATTCCCTAGCTGCGATATGCTCCATTTTAAGTTATTCAGATGTAACCTCATTTTCTTGGAAAGTGGAATAACGAGTGAGGTTATCAAATTTGCAGATGACACAAAACTATTTAAAGTTGTTAAAACCCAAGAGGATTGTGGAAACTTGCAAGAGGATCTTGATAAATTGGAAGACTGGGCATCAAAATGGCAAATGAAATTTAATGTGGACAAGTGCAAGGTTATGCACCTAGGGAAGAACAACCCAAACTATGGTTACACGATGCAGGGTTCCACATTAGGAACTACCACCCAGGAAAAAGATTTAGGCGTCATTGTGGATACCATGTTAAAACCCTCGGCCCAGTGTGCAGCAGCGGCCAAGAGAGCAAATAGATTGCTAGGTATCATAAGGAAAGGAATGGAAAATAAAACAAAAGATATTATAATGCCTCTATATCATTCCATGGTGAGACCGCACCTTGAATATTGTGTGCAATTCTGGTCGCCGTATCTTAAAAAGGATATAGCGATTTTAGAAAAGGTTCAGAGAAGAGCCACCAAAATGGTAAAGGGGATGGAAGGATACTCCTATGAAGAAAGGCTAATAAGGTTAGGGCTCTTTAACCTGGAAGAGAGACGGCTGAGGGGAGATATGATAGAAGTCTATAAATTAATGAACGGAGTGGAACGGGTAAACGTAGATTGATTGTTTACCTTATCAGAATATAGAAAGACTAGGGGACATGCAATGAAGCTACAGGGTAAACTATTTAAGACTAATAAAAGAAAATATTTTACACTCAACGCGTAATCAAAGAATTTGTTACCGGAGGATGTAGTAAAGGCTGTTAGTGTAGCTGGGTTTAAAAAAGATTTGGACAAGTTCCTGGAGGAAAGGTCCATAAACCATTATTAAGAAGGGACCCAGGATATCAATGCTTGAACCAATAAAGCATTGTGGAACCTGTGTCCCTTGGGGAAACTGCTAGGTACATATGACCTAGATTGGCCACTGTTGGAAACAGAATACTGGGTTTGATGGACCTTGGTCTGACCCGGTATGGCATCTCTTATGTTCTTTGTTAACTATACTGTGAAAAGAAAAAACTGTATGACTCAGTCATTAGTTGCTATGTATACAGGGCTGGTGCTACCACTAGGCAAACTAGGTCAGTCACCTAGGGTCTACAGCACTGGCACCATTCCTCAAACCATGATGCAGCGCTCACTAACTCCAGTGGTGCATCGCGGTTTCCTCCCAGGCATAGTGTACTTTTTCTGTCCCCCCTTCAGAACCATAAGTGGCGTCAGGAGTGGCAACAGATTGTTAACAAGAGGAACCACGACACAGCGCCCGAGTGTTTGTAAGTGCTGCATCCTGCTTTACAGGGTATTGCTGCCACTGCAGGTCCCAGAGAGGGGCAGCAGTGATGGCAATGGGGCAGGGGATGGCAGGATGGAGGGCCTGCATAGGGCGCCTCCAATCCTTGCACCAGCTCTATATGTAGCCTGGCAACTAATATCTATTGTCATGAGCAGGACTAAAGCATCGCCAGACTAGGAACATGCCTAGGGTCAGTTTTAGGGGGAGGGGCTGGCATGTGTGATCGGGACTTGGGAGGTTAGGATTGCCCACTGTCTAGATTTTACAGAATTCTAATGCCCAGATGCCAGAAGGATGCTAAATAGGTTTGCGCATTTTTTAGTTTAAATCCTCCCTGCAGTGTGGATGGGCCTGATCTGCCTGCTTACAGTAACTGCAGCTATTCCCACTTGCATTGCATCTGCTAGAGACTTTGGGAAGGATCTAGCCAATATAAAGGCTGTGGGGGCATGGGAACATAAGATATGCCATACTGGGTCAGACCAAGGTCCATCAAGCCCAGTATCCCATTTCCAACAGTGGCCAATCCAGGTCACAAGTACCTGACAAGTTCCCAAAAAGACACACAGGTTCCACAATGCTTGTTTTGGGGCAAGCGGTGGATTTCCCAGGTTCTCTTTAATAATTGTTTATGGACCTTTACTCCAGGAACTTGTCCGAACCTTTTTTAAACCCAGCTACACTAACAGCTTTTACTACATCCTCCGGTAACAAATTCTTTGATTACGCGTTGAGTGTAAAATATTTTCTTTTTTTTTTTTTTTATTTAACAGGTTAAATTGTAGCTTCATTGCATGTCCTAGTCTTCCTACGTTTTAATGGCATAAACAATCGATCTACATTTACTCCATTACTTTATAGACCTCTCTTCCAGCTTGAAGCGTGCTAACCTTTTAAACCTCTCCTCACAGGGGTATCCTTCCATCCCCTTTACCATTTTGGTGGCTTTTCTCTGCAGAGCAGTGGCATGCTGCTCTAATGCTTGCTTTCATCTCTCTATGCAAACAAAAGATGTCTGCCACCTTATCTAGGAGGGCAGTAGAAAAAATAAAGATGAAAGCCAATAAGACCCAAAGGAACAAGAAACGCCAACTGAAATGGGGTGAAAACAAGAGGATTGGGGATGGTACAGCACAGTTTCAGATCACTTCCAGTACAAATCAATATAGCTGAGGAAACAGGAGGCATATAAAGGGACGAAATTCAGGTGCTGCCTAATCAAACGAGGAGGCACTCCCTGGAAGAATTTTAGCCACATTTTTAGCAATTTCTTAAAATTGATGTCAACTCTAAGCAGATTGCAAGGGAGGAGAGCATGCCAGAGACTCTGAATAAATACCTATTCAAAGCAGGCAGTGGTATAGTTGTTGACTATACAGTAAGTTTTCAGATTAAAGCTCAATTCAAAATAGCCTGAAACTCTGGACCCAGCTGGAAGTGTGTAAAAATTGTTGGCATTAAAGGTTTTACATTGCAATGGGCCACAGGTATTAGGGGTGTTCATCCTGGGAGGCCCATGCAAAATCTACACAATTGCTTCAATATATGGAGAGAAAAAAAACTAGCTGGCACAAACTCAGGCACTTCATTAAAGGGGTCATTTTACCCAAATCACTGCACATTATAGATGTTACTTTTAGCTATTACTAGTAATGAGATTTTAATGAAAAAAGAAAAGCTGCGATTTGTTTGGACAGAGAAAAAGCTCAGATTATATCTTGCAATAGGTTGATGCTCCTTTTACATTAGTCCAGTTAACATTTTCGTATGTCAAAAGAGATATCATATAGCATGTTTGCTTCAGCATATAAAGGAGATTAGCCCAGTGAGTTGTTTAAAAATATTTATATGCCTCCAATCATTATTTCTTAGTGGATTATATCTTATTGTATGGAATAAAACAGACCTACAAAGAAAATAAAAAATAAAGGTAGTAAAGATAGCACAGTTACTTACCTGTAACAGGTGATCTCTGGGAACAGCAGGAATAAGTCTTCACATATGGGTATGTCGGTACCCACGGAGTCTGCGCAGGAACGCTTCCCAGCGTCCAATCAGAAAGCTTTTGGAAGCATCCCAACACGCCTGCGTGCTGCCTTCCCTCCTTCCCAACTGCCTCTCCTCAGTTAAGTTTTAAAGCTGAGACAAAGAGAGAGAGCAAGGAAGGGAAAGATAGAGATAGAGAAATGCAACTCCTAGGGGAGGTGGGTGGGTTGTGAAGACTTATTCCTGCTGTTCCCAGAGATCACCTGTTACAGGTAAGTAACTGTGCTATCTCCAGGAACAAGCAGGAATGAGTCTTCACATATGGGGGACTCCCAAGCTTAGATGCCCGGGAGTCCTAGCATGTTGCAAGTCTAGAACAAGCCATGCTATTCCTCAGGACCTCAGGCATCCTGGGGATGGAGGGTAGGAGTTGAATACAGAAAAGGAGCTGTGGAACAGCTGGCTAGAACAGGGCTTCAAAAGTGGAAGACCCTGTATCGAGGGCATTTAGTAGTAAAATATTGTAATCTGGGCCTCCCTTGTTGGCATTGCACAAGTGCACTGAGCTACATATGGATCTGATAGAAGAGACAGTGAATGTGCTCAAGGGGTACCTCATTGGGAAGTAGAGGTAATAAAGTAGAACAAAAACAAGTGGAGGTCAAAACCCTTCAAGGTGAGAAATAGCCCCAGGGGAAAACTGGGGTAGTATAAGAGGTAGAGCTTCAGCAGAGACGCAGAAGGTACTATTAAAGGAAGCTTAAGCTGTTTTGGTCCAAAAACGGTACAAATGTAGGACCAAGAGAAAAAATGAGTCTGACCCAACTGGACTGGGGTTGGAATCAGTCCATGTAGGGGAGAAAGGGTATGGAGACCCTTGTATCTGATAAGAAAGTAAGGACAGACTCAGGAGCGCTAAGCTTTAGAGCAACTGAAG
This sequence comes from Ichthyophis bannanicus, assembly GCA_033557465.1. Taxonomy (NCBI): domain Eukaryota; kingdom Metazoa; phylum Chordata; class Amphibia; order Gymnophiona; family Ichthyophiidae; genus Ichthyophis; species Ichthyophis bannanicus. The sequence continues at coordinate 604,404,769 of CM066036.1, read as the reverse complement.
CTCCGCAATGTCTTTCCTAAATGGGGTCAATTAGGAAAGAAAATGGTACATGGAGAGCTTCAGGAGTACCTAACCTGAAAAGGTTATGGTAAGGAAAAAGTTTGTTAATTACCACAGGAAGTGGTTATAGGTGTAACCCCCTAAGTATGCTGGCACAGCATTGATAGGGGTAGTGCCCATCTATCAGGATCATATAGGAATGTAAGGATATCTGAACCTAACAGACAGATAGATAGATAAGTAGATGGATACAGATCTCTCTCTATATCTATCTATATATTTAAATATATACACATATAGGGTATATATGCATATATAAAGATATGTATGGGCAGAAGACACACAGATAGACATAGATAAGTAGATAGATAGATGGATGAATAGGCAGGCATATAGACGCATGTCTCCAGGTATATGGATGGAGAGATGTCCATAGAACCCCATCCCCCCTAGGGATATAGGGAGAGAGGAAGATTCATCTGACAGCAAGTAGGTTGATACCTGCTTAAACAGATAAATAGAGAAGCCTTTTTTTTTCCTGGTTATGACTGGCAGAGTCAGAGGAAAGGTCTCTGACAAGAAGGCTGAATTCTGTGCAGAATTTGAGCTCTTGAATAACCAGGATGGCCTACGTGAAAATTGCAGAGGATAACTTCAGTCTGCAGACAGGAAGTCCAGATATCGCCAGAATTGTAGTATGGAGAATGGATAGAGGACGCCTCTGGAGCACTGTTCCCTCTAAGCTGTGCGCGTGTGCGCGCACACACCTCGCCGAGCAAGAGCACATAGTTTACAACAGAGCGCACAAAAATTACGGTTCTGATTCTGATAGAAAACACAGACGTCTTAAAATTTAGAAGTTGTGATTGTAATTACTAGAAATTTTCTGCTTCATTTAGTAATAGTCTATTTTCATTTAATTTAATTAAAATCAATGTGGTGTACATACTGTATTCTGACGTGTAGTCAAATTTTAAAGTATGTAACCCCGAGTGTCGTTATGTGGCACACAAAAATTTAACCTTTCTTCAAAAGCTGCACAGCTGATATTTTATGCGCACACAGCCTACAGAAATTTAGAGGGAACATTGCTCTGGAGGAAGATACCCTAGTGATCCGCCTATGAGGGCAAGATGGGTATTAGGTGTCCTCTAGCTGCCATTGAAGAAATTTATCTCTGACGAGAAGATCCAAGGAGATATGGGTCAAGCCAGGGAAATGGCCCTCCTTTAGGCTTTCACGTTATGAAAGGCCTGAGGCTGATGCCTCAAAAGAGATTTAAGATGAGATGGAAAGGGTAGGGAATACCTGCCGGACATGGAGCATGACTGGGGGACCCCCCCCCCCCAACCATCTGGGGTTATCTGCTAGGCAAGATACTAATGCTCTCTAGCAAGGGCCCATAGTGCAAAGCTACTCTGTAGAGATGCAGGGAGCATGCTGCAGATTGGTTAGAAGAAAAAACTGGCTGTGGAAAGCCAGCAGGTAACCAGCTATTCTGCCAAGGACAAGGGGGCGAAGAATAGAAGTTAACCAATAGGGTTTCCCAAACAAAGGTTGATAACCTGTTTGGGACTTAGCACTGAGGCTAGGAGGATTGCTAGTGGAGGGGAAGCCCTGGTTGTGTAGTGAACAAAACCAGTGGCTTAACCACTAGGAATTGCTGTATCTGCAGCAACTACCAGGGCAGCGTGGAGAAAATTTCTCTTCCCTCTTCCTTTTTTAGATTAGGAAGTCCTACCATGTCTGTTTTTCCCATTGTCTGATGAGCTGTCCTAAGGTAACAAGGGGGAAGACAACTCCAGAAGGGAGAATCCCCCAGTAGAACAGGTAGAGGACTATAGGGGCTTACCCATGTAAAAGAGCCACTCTTACAAACTAAACGGTGTAGTAAGAGGGAGGTAAGACAGAGTTGCAAGAGACCGACTATGGAGGAAGTCTGACAAGTGAGATGATACATGCCAATACAGGGAAACAACTGTCTATTGATAGTTGTTACCTCTCGTTCCTCCAAGAGGAAGAGGAAAATCTGTTAAGTATGGGCATGATCATCATAAAGACTCTTAGAGAAAAGATGTCTCATGAAGAGATATCTAGGTAGGTTAGGATAAATTTAGTGCAGATACTGCAAATGAAAAGAAGCAGACTGCCACCCTAACCACCAACCAAGAGGGACAATGATCTGTTTGAAACCCTGCGACTGCTGGGTTTGTTGACCCTGTTGAGCTTGTGGATTCTTCAGACCAGGGCGATGTTTTCCCTGTTTGGGAACATCTGTATGATGGGCAGATGGAGAAAACCTTCTCCCCCTAGGGGAAGAAAGTTTGGTAGGACATTTCCTACCTACTGGGAAAGGAGAAGGTGTAGAACAGCCTCTGGAAACAGGAAAATCAGTGGACAACTGAGTAACCTGGAGTAAAGACTCCTTGTTGAAGAGATTTTCTCCAGTGCAAGGAGTATTTCCCAGTCTTTCTTGTGCCCATTTGTCCAAGTCTGAAGCTTGGAGCCAGGCTCTACGTCGTGCCCCTATAGCTATAGCAGAAGTCCTGCTAACAGACTCAAAGGAGTCTAGGGAAGCACGAGTAAGAAACCTAGAGATATTTTGAATATGACTAACCAGTGAGGAATAGTCTGTACTCTTGGGCTCTTGAAGAAAAGGAGTCAAAAGATAATTTCTTTGTGACCTCCTCAAGAGATAGACCCATATAAAAAAATATGAGAGAATTCTTGCTGAAAGCATGGATGTCTGGAAGGTTTGACGTCCAAAGGCATCTAGTGTCTTAGACTCACGACCTGGCGGACAAGAAGAGTGCTTTTTATTACTCTTCACCCGCCTCATTGCTGATTCTATCACAATGGAATGATGAGGAAGTTGAGTCTTTTGAAACCCTGGAGAGGGGAGCACCTGATATAGAAGATCAGTTGCTCTGGAAGGTGGGGGTACCTTTAAAGGAGCTTCCAACATTCGTAGAAGGAGATCCTGCAAGGAAGGATGCAAAGGAAGCATTATGTTCTCCTTTGCTTTGCTAGGAACAGAGGGATTCTGTATTCCTTTGTGTAGGATCCTGTCCAGGAATAGGAATGGCAAGTGATTTTGCCATATCCAGGAAGAAAGTCCGAAAAGAAGGATCCCCAGAGGGAACTTCCTTTGGATAGGCTAGATCTGATGAAGAACTAGCGATGGCACCGAGGGATCTATCCAAATATATAGGAATAGAAGATCCTGAATGGTGCAGTATGGGATCCTTAGAGGATGGTCGCTGGTACTGCAGGTCAGGACCAGCAACAGTCGGTAACACATCGTCCATGCTAGGGATCGATTCCAAACTCGGCATCGAGGGAAGCGAGCCTGACGAGAGAAGCATGGAAGGCACCGACAGCAATGGTAATATGGATATCGGTACCGACTTCGGAACTGTATCTGATACCGGTGGATGAAGGCCAGCTGGTGGCAACTAACGGTATCGGAGGAACCGAGAGATGCGGATCCGAATTATCGGAATCGAGCCTTCGGTACAGACTGGAGTCGATACCAAGGCGAGTCGGTACCCAGTCCTCCAGACTGGAGATCGATTCCAGACTCGGCATCGAAGGAAGAGAGTCTATCGATGCACGTCTGGAGGGTACCGACGTCGGTACTAGTATCGGTGCCGGTACGGATACTGGAAGGTCAGTCTGGAGTGTATCCAGCGGTCCCGCAGGTACCGAGGACGCCAGACGACGATCCCTGGTGAGGAATGTTTCATCCAACACCAGTGCCGATGCCGGGGTATCGGTACCGCTCGAAGCGGATGCCACCACCGGGCATGGCTCAGGTATGTTCTGTGAGGGGTGAACCTCAGGAACAACCTTAAACCCCACACAGGCTTTGGAGGCAGAAGACTCCCACCGGGGTTTTGAAGCCAGTGGATTCCTTGAGGACAAAGCCATAGGCATCTCTATGCTGTGCATGAGAACTGCCGCTCGAGGACTGGCTAGTCTTAACAGACTGTTTTTGGGTTACCTGATCCTGTGTATGGTCGGTGCCCTGAAATTGGAGGGGGACCGCGTGTCGAGGGAAACTCGATGTTGAAAACTTCTCACAATACTATTGCCTGAGGGCTCCGGAGGAAAATGGTCATGACCCAAGCAGGTTAGACACCAATTGTAAGTGTCTAAAAATAAAGTTGTACCGCCACAGTTTGTACATTTCTTGGGGGAAAGTAGCTGGCGGTTCTATGAAGGAAAATGGAGAGGCCTAGAAGGCCTGAGAAACCGTGAGACACTAAGGAAGAAAAAAATATTACTTAAAAAGGAAAAATTTTACAAGAAAAGAAAAAAGAAACAACGGCGGCGTCGGGAAAGGCAGCCGCGACCACAAGAAAACTAAAAAATAAAAGAAGAATTTTCTGCAGCGACAGTGTGGTAGGCTATGGCCTAGCATGGCCTGCTACTATGAAAGGCCTGTAAGTTAGGCCTGGATCCTAACTCCCATTATAGCTAGAAAAGAACTAAAAATCTGTGGAAAATGAGCAAACTGTTTTAAAATGCTTAATAAGAAGTTTTCATGAATTCATAATTCTTCTATTATTCTCTTGTGTGTGAAAGAACAGAAATGTTTCAGTATATGCATTCCAGAAGCCAAAGTTAACCTTGCAGTAGAAAAGTAACGAGATTCAGAACTGTACCATTGTTCAAGCAATCCTAAAGGAGGGGGCCGGTTGCTAGGCTCCGGAGGGATTTCTAATTGGACAAATGAAGGGAATGTATAACCAATAAAAAGTTTGTATGTATCGAGTTGGAACCAACAGAAAGTTTTCATGTATCAAACTGAAAAGGAGGTATAAATGGTTATGTCTCTGTATAAACTTCTGCTCAGTTCCTTTTGAAGCTTTGACTGATTGGACCTTGTGCACAATAAACTGACTTGGACCCTGTCAATCGACTCCTGGACTTATTCATTGATTGCACTTTGCCACAGCAACAGGAGGACGTCCTGCGGGCTCCGCGGAAAAACGAAAAACTGAGGAGAGGCAGTTGGGAAGGCGGGAAGGCAGCACGCAGGTGTGTTGGGATGCTTCCAAAAGCTTTCTGATTGGACGCTGGGAAGTGTTCCCGCGCAGACTCCGTCGGTACCGACGTACCCATATGTGAAAACTCATTCCTGCTTGTTCCTGGAGATAAACATACGACTACAGGGCATTAGAGGTGGTAGACTATGGCCTGTAAACTAGATCCTAACCCCCACCTGAGAGTAGTATTGAAAGGAACCAAAAGTTTAGAAATCTGCTTTAAACTGCTTTTTGGAAGTCCCTTTCCTTCCCCCATGAAGTTTGTATAAGTTTGTTCTGTCCTTGCATTCTCTGAGCTAGAAATGTCCTTGAAGTAGAAATGTAGCCATGTCTAAGACTATGCCTTTGTTAGAATAAGCCAGAAAGGGGGAACAAGGAGCCAGGCCCAGAGAGGGTCCCCGATTGGACAGGTGCAGGGGGCGTTGGGACCAATAGAAAGTCTGCTTGTATCAAACTGTGAAATTGTATATAATGAATCTGCTGTAGTTTTTCATTGCTCAGTCCCTTTTAGTCTGTTCTGAGCCTGTGCACATTAAATGGTTTGGATCCTGCAACTGACTCCTGGTATTTGTTGCATGCTTATCAGCTGCTACAGCAGAAGAATAGTTGCTTAAATCTGTCTCCTTAAAAGATCTACATAGAAACATGTCAGCAGAAAAAGACCATATGGCCTATCTAGTCTGCAAAGGCAGTCTGGTGGCTCAGTGGTATTGCTGCGCACAACTATGCAGGAAATCTGAATTCCATTCCCGAGGATGGATTTTGCTCCCTGGGCTGACGGGAATACTATTGAGTCAGGGTTCAGAGCCTCTGGATGAAGGAATGATAGTCTAGTGGTCAGACTTCAAGTCCATGCTAGCTAAGTTCTAGCTAGAATTCAGTTTGTCACTTTTGGCCAAGGCCTGGTGCTGCAATGACTGCACAGTTGGGAAAGATATTAAAAAAATAAAGTAGGGGGGAAAATCCCTAGATGACCGTGCAAAGCTCATGGGACCATTGCCCAATAAGAAGTCGACTATGACTGAGCTGCAAACAGAAAAAGAGGACATTGTCGGGCCATAAAAAGAGCGCGTTTGTACTTTAGCAAAAGTGCAATGCTCCATATCAAAATATTTTGTTTAAAATACATTTGATAGACTTGCACAACACAAAAAACTATTTATAATTTGAGTGGAGGAGCAGTATAGTGGTTAGAGCACTGGCTTGGTAACCTTCTGGCCTTGGGCAAGTCACTAAACCCTCCATTGCCTCGGAAGGCAGACCTGGTAATCTACTTCCGGCTGCACTGCCAAGAACACCCAGGAGCTGCTGGCTCGCAGGCACACATTGAATTTACTACTTATTTGTATAGCACCACAAGGAGTACACAGTGCTTTACAGAGACATGTAAGAGACAGTCCCTGCTCTTAGAGCTTACAGTCTAGTCAAGACAGACAACACAACAACTGGTGACTAGAATACATCTAGCAGAATGGTAAGGAAGCATAGGAGGTGGACAGGAGACTAGGGAGATCAGGATCCAAAAGCAATCTCAAAGTAGTCAAGTTTTTAGCCTGGATTTCAACAGGGCCACAGATGGAGCCTGACATACTAACTCAGGTAGTTGGTTCCAGGCATAAGGAGCAGCAAGGTCAAATTTTTGTGCCTTCCTGCAAGTAAGGCAAACTCAAGGCCAGTGCACGGCTTAGGCAAGCCTTTCTACTTTATGCCCTCCCTCCCCAAATCACCAATCCTGCAAAAATGTGTAATTGGACATCACTATTTAATATTAAACTTTGTTTTGTATGTATGTTTGCCCGCTCTCCCCTACAGGCATTGTGCAGATTGCTCTGTGTGTGGCTGTGTATTGTTTTGCTTTGACTGCTGCTCGCCTTTGCTGCCCTCAAGAAGGTTCTGCCCTAGGCAACTGCCTAGCTTTCCTGGTGGTTATGCTAGCCCTGCATAAACCCCATGATTGAGAGATGGCAAAAACTTTTGTAACCTATCAAAATCATCACTAACCCTTCCACAGTGATATCACCTGATCCTTAAGTTAAGTAGCTAGCTATACTGCAGATCGATGTGAACATAACAGAGCATGCTGATAACAGAATTATTTTAAAATCCCGTGTAAGATATATATCTAAAATACAAAGGGAAGGGGGTGGGGGCCAAGATGGTGCTGGAGAGATGCAAGGTGGGTTCTCTTTGAACTACTGATCAAGCCAGCTCCACATGGTTGAGCAATGGAGAATAGGGAGAAAACTCAGTCAGACATACGTCTTAGCTCAGGAGTCACCTGAAACAACCAAGAACAATGTAGGGTCCGCCTGACATTACTGTCTGCGACGGCTGTGAAATGCTTGGCAAGTTGTGCTGCTGAGTAGAGAAGTGAAGGGGCATTCAGCCCCCTGCAAGTAGAGATGCCGTGCTGGCTGACACACAGAGCTTTGGTGATTTCAGCAAGTTTGAAGAGTTCCTATTAGTGATCTCATTCTCAGTGGAGCATGAGTGCAAAGGTATGGCTCTAAGTATATTTGAGGCGGGAGAAAAAGGTACTCCTATAATGAAATCGTAGCAATTTTGTTATACATTCAATTTCTTCTGTATGGGCTGCAAGCCTTAAATTTATTCAAGGCTGTGGGGTATCACACGATGATGGCAGCCCAAGTGGATACTCAAGAGCTGAACTTCGCTCCTAACCCTAAAAAAAAAAAAAAAAAAGAAGAGCAAAAGAACTGCTATAGAGATGGTAGAAGGACCCCCTGACACCCCCATTTCCCCAGTCGTACCTAATCTGGGCAGTGTACTGGCAAAGACCAGGACCCACTCTGAACAGGGTATGCCAGCAAAAATGGTCCACACCCCAACAGACTGCAATGGGGGATTAAAGATGTTGACTGAGCAGAGAGTGACGGCTCCTGCACTCCCAGATGAAACAGTCAGAGAAATCACAGCAGCTCTGGATGATCGGCTGACAAACCTCCAGACCACCACTGATGACCTCAAAGGTACGTTTTTATAGGGGCCACTTGAGGCGACTGAACACCATTGAGTAACAGGTACAGCAACAGGAGTCCAGGAAAATGTGAATAGCAGCATTAGAGTGCAGTAAACAGCAGCTCCTTGAAAAGCTAGACAATCAGGAAAATAGAGGTAGTAGGATCATCATCCGACTGGTTGGGCTTCTGGAGACAATCACTGAGCGTAAACTCTGGACAGTAGTGGAACGAACTCTAGGACTGCCTGGGGCAGCGGAACACATGGTGGCTGAACGGGTCCACAGACTGGGCCACAAGAGAAAAATGGAGGGAGACTCTGCCTGGTGATTGCCAGGATTCTTAACTTCGCAGAGAAGCACCAGTTAATGGGGCTATATAGGAATAACCGCAGCCTGGAATACAAAGGACACAAAATTTTGCTCTTTAACGGCTACTCGGCCAAAGTGGCAGAGTAGAAGAGACCTAGCACCACATTAGTTGGAAACTGTAAGGCAAATCAGATGCCCCGTTTTTGCCAGTTCTGAACAAAGTGTGAGTGACTCACAACAATGTAACCACAAACCTGGAATCAGAAGGGGCGATAAAAAAACACCTTCATGGACCAATTACCCCAAGGGAGAGGAGACAACCCAGAGAAATAAGAAGCAGGAGAAAGGAAGTTCTGTTGGTTTGAGTTAACTGTGCCCGTTTGGTGCTTTATGGTTCACATTAGAAAGCAGAGGAGAACATTGAGGAAAAACTCAGACTCAATAACAGACTGTCTCAGTGACTGAATTAAGAGACCCCGTGGAGAACACAGAAGCGGCAGGATCTGCAAAAGAAGAGGAGAACCAGCCCTGATGATGGAGAACGCTGGGAGTACTGGGCCAAGTTGGGTGAGCGCACAGCTCTGCACTACAGGAAGGGGTATTTGACTGTTGGATGTTAAGGGTACGTGCGTGAGAAGGAATGAATGTGGGATGAATGAGGAATGGTGGGGAGGGTAAGACTCCGTTAGCCTAAACGTTATTTGGGAGGGAGGCAGTATGGAGAGTAAAGAAAAGGAGGAAAGGGGAAGATAGAGAGGGGACAAGAGGGGGGGGGCGCTCCACACCACAAACATCCACATATGGGCAGAAACATGGGCAATGGTCCTCTGCTGGGAGACACTGGTCGCCCGCAAGAGAAAAAAAAAAATACATGGCACGGAACACACAGGAGGTGCTCAGGTATTGGATAGCTCAAAACCAACCATTTTAACTTTTAAATGTGGCAGGCATACTCTCACCAATAAAAAGGACAAAGATATTAAATTATCTCTGTAAGGAACGAGCAGACATATTTCTTCAAGAAACCCATTTAATGGAAAAGGAACACAAAAAGCTGCGTGCGGGCTGGGTGGGAGAGATGGGAGGGGCCTTATATAATGGTAGACAATGAGGAGTGGTCACACCACTATATATAAATGTGGAGTTTGTATATCACCGCAGAATAGCAGACCCAGAAGGGAGACTTCACATAATGACAGGGGAAATGGGGTGGGGGGGGGGGCAGAAGGTTGAGCTATGCAATATTCACACACCCAACACATCATCATGGCTTCTTTACTAAAGTGATGGGATTTGAGGGATACTGACTGTTTGTTGGGGAGATTTCAAATCTTTGACATACTATGAAGGACTGTAACCCCCCCCCCCCCCCCCCAAGAACACACGTAACAAAGGCCAAGAAAAAAGGGCTTAATTTCCTGCTAGAGGAACTGGGTTTAGACATGTAGAGGACTTTGTACCCAGGAGAGTTGGATTTCACTCACTACTCTACACACCATCGCAGAAGAGACGTTTTCAGGCGGCTTTGAATTTGGGGAAAACTGTTTCAAGTTGTAGGGTGGTGGGAAAGGAGTTCCATAGGGAAGGACCCAGAAAGAAAAATGCAGAGTGTCCCACCTATAGCCCTGCTAAGTTGTTTTTCCAAGATACATGTCTAATTGCCAAAATTAATGAACAGGCCAGACACACTGCTGCCTCTTGAAATGTGGAAAATTTAACTGCATTGCAAAGTGACTGCAAAAAAGGTTTGCCAAAGGAATGGCAAGAGAAGCTATGCATCAATGTAACCCTTTTTGGGAACTTCAGGAAAAGAGGGGAATATCAGAGGCCTGGACAATCTAATGCAGTCCTGAGTGTTCTTCAGATGGGGCGGGAAGGGAAGCAACTTGCTACTAGCACAATAGCGATCAGTTTGTACAGTGTGTAGCCCTGCATACCCAGCCAGACAGGCTTCCCAGTAAAGTCTACAGAACACTTACAATATAGAACAGAATAAAACCCAACACACACATCCATGGGGGGAGGAATAGACCTGACTGGAGCCAGGGAACCAACTGAGTTTTGACTTTTCCTAAACCTCATTTTATGAATTGGTAGAAAATGACTGTTCACAAACAGCTAAAGCAGGGGAAGCTGCTAGGTACATATGACCTAGATTGGCCACTGTTGGAAACAGAATACTGGGCTTGATGGACCTTGGTCTGACTCAGTATGGCATATCTTATGTTCTTATGTTCTAATAATGTGGAAGAAGGAACCATATGTAAAACAGAATCTATATGTTTTTAACACCTTTCCACTCGGCTGTCCCATCCCATGGGACATTTAAATTTTCCCATTCCAATCGCTTGTCCCACCCTGTGGACATATGACCAACATGCTAGTTTATGGCCCAAAATACAACATGACTGGTTACTGAAGAATGTGTATGTTATATCCGTTATAATTCGGGCAGTTTCTTGTTAAAATTTATTCCGATCTGGCATGAGCATGAACACAGAAAATATATTCAAGTGCAAAGATTTAAAGAATTCATCTCGAGGAAAAAATGTCATGAGCTAAAATATGGCTCGCAATGGAGTTTGAAAGACACCGCCCAACAGAAAACCAGATCCTGCAAGGACTGCTATCCCTTCAGGTCCCAAACAAACTGCAGGGCAACCATAGCCACAGCCCATGTGTTCTCCAGAAACGTCCTTGTCGTTTGCATATAGTCCAGCCAGAAGTTCCTACAGTTTAAAGTCTATTGGGGTCACGCCTACACACTATTTCAGGGTATGTCCCTGTACACAAAATTCTTATCAAAATATTGTATGCTATTAAATGACTAAGAATGAAAGATCATCAAGCTCTGTCTTGATATCATACAAGATAAACACTGCTTTAACAATTTCAAGGCGGCTCCCCTGTGCCAGTCTGCCGAGGAGACCTCTGTTTTGCTGAGAGACTGAATAATTGATAACTTGGTTTTGGCTGTAGGTTCTATGATAATTAATCTAATTGATTTCAGCACTATTCGCTTGACCTTTATATCTGTTGAGTAATTTGACCTTCAGACAAACAGCTGCCAATGCTGCATTGAGGATCCAGAGGCCTTATCTGGTTTCTTTACACAGTCAGGGTCGATAACACCACTGTTTACTGAGGCATCTTTCTTACTGCTCTGTGCTTGAAGAGCAGGGACCACCATCATTCCTTACCATAACAGTTCAACATAATGTGCCCTGCCCCATGCAGATGACCAAATTCATCCAAATTGTCGTTTTCGACTAACCGGTATTTTAGATTACTAAAGTACTCATGCTCAGTATCAGATCTGTGTTCCGCGTTTCCAAGTGCATATGCTAATGCAGGGTAAGGTTACACAGTTCCATGTGAAACTCACAAGCTAACCCGCTCACGTTCTGGCTCGATTTGGTTTCTTCCATTGTTCTTAAGTAGCATAACCACCTGTGTGTGATGAAGTTAAAATTACATAAGCATGCCAAATAAGGAAGGACCAGAACATTTATTTTTTTAAATTAAAGAACTGTCAGATGGAGAGAAAGGATTTAGAATGAATTAATTAGAATATGAAAAAATAGGGGTGTGGTCTTAATTGACATCTTATCATGACACCATTTAGGCACAGCTGATGCAATACATAACTGTTGGTCACAGGACAACATTAAGTACAGAAGGAACATGAACCTTCAAGTTAAGAAAAACAAACTGCCAACAGTCGAAATCCCTGTTTTCTCTAAGTAAAACAGACCCAACTACTGCAGAATTTGGATACTACCTTGCATAAGACATGTGAAGACTAGGCTTCTGAACAGTTCATCTAAAGAAAAAGATTTAAGTTAGTCTATGCCTTAGTGACTACCACACTAGACTTGCAAATGCTTTATCAGGTTGCCAGCTTAAAACGTGCCTTCATAACTTGCAAATTATTCAGAATATAGAAGCATTTAGTGTGACTGGAGATGGGGGGGGAGGGGAGGGGGGACAGCAGACAGGGTGTATGGTTCCATTGTTGAAGTCTTTGCCCCAGGTTCCTACTGGAGGCCCCGTTACAATTTAACATTTTAACCATGGCACTAAGGTAGCCTATTTGAGTAATAGGATTAGATATGTTATGTTCTTTCTAGCCAACTCCTTCTAGAAGTTTGCTTGCAGGGGTGTCAATTGAAAGCATCTCGTTTTGCGCAGGTGTTGCAAGAAAGACTGTCTGTGCGTCCTTTGGGGACCACATAAACCAAACTGACATGGAGATTGCAACTAAAGGCCTCAGGCCTGGTAACTGCACAAAAATTGAAAGCTGCTTGCATTTGCAGAACATGACTGTTCATTGTTCCGATGTTCTCAGTCATGGAATCTTCACAATGCTGCAGTGTTACAGCCATGTGGAACCAACTTTTGAAAAACAAGCTTCACCCTCTGTATCCATCTCTCGTCACGTATGGCATCCTGCAACTGAGAAGAGAATCTCCAGTTCATCCACAGATGAGTTTGGACTGGCCAGAGTATGGCACATCTGCTTAGATGAGGAGTTGACAAAGGACAAGTTTTAACCAGAAGGAAAGAAAGCTTTTCGACTTTCTCCGTCTTTGATCTGACCCTTGTGTCCCAGACTGTTTGCCATTACCTTTATGGCAAAGCCGTAAGATTTATTACTAGCACTGTTTGAACCAAGCCTTGCACAGACCTACCTTCTTGTAAGCCACCAGAGTTTGACCCCCAGGCCAGTTTGCAATGCTGTGCTTGAGCCTGGCAGAATAGCCATTTCCTTCTCGACTACAGAGAAATGCAGCTACCTCCTTGGACTGGGAACTGATGCCCTCTTCAACCCTAGCAAATTGCATGGCTGGTTATTCTTTATTTATTTTGGCATCTTGGGGTCTGAGAAGCCTTCTCTTATTCCAAATTCAAGTCAGATTTTATGACATAATGGTCCTTAGGTGGTAATGTTTTGATATAAACGTTTAGGAACTTATAAATTAGTAGTTTTATTCATTGTTTCATAGGCGTTTTGCTTGCTACAGTGATAATTGCTGCTAAGATATTGTATATGACTACCTTATTTTTTAAGTGACAGCACATTCAGTGATATTTATTATAGAAAAAAATAGAGTCTACTACTGCAGATATAGGTTCTAAACTTTGAAAATAATGTCTATACACATTAAGCCTTCCTTCTAGCTTCCAGACAGCAGAATCATAAAAAAAAAAAAGCGAGACTGTTGTCAATCCTAACCTCTCAAGTGTTGAGCACCGACAGTGCCCTCCTAAAAGCTTTAAAGTTATAGGCAAGGAGTATACCAAGGGTCATCTAGCCTTGCCCATAACAGCAGATTAGTTGCTATGTGTACTGCCAGCTACTAAGAAAGCAGTACAATTCAGTCAGTAGCTTTCACCATAGAAAAACAGCAAAGAGAATGAAATGGCAGTGTGTGTGGGGGGTGGGGGGGGGTTCATAAGGTTACCAAATTTCTGATTTGCAAATCTGGGATGCCAGGGGTAGGGTTAGGCAGTATATTCCCACACCCCCTGTAACTTTCTAACATAAGTTATAATGTACTAAAAGCACCTTGGAAATACTGTCAAACCACCATCTCCTATTTGCTTCACCTGCCCTCCCCCACCCCCAAACCATGTCCTGGGCCGACCCTCTTGCTTACCCAACTCCTCAATCCAGCGCATTGCTTCAGCAGGCAGCAAAAACCCCACAAAAACGCCATGGTGCTGTCAGCTTGTAAAGCTACAGCCACAGAAAAAAGAAAAATGCTCCTGCAATTGTGTAAATCAGCTGCAAGGAGAGGAAGTGACTGACGCTAGAGATGAGGAGGCAGGTTGGGACTGCAGCAAGTTGGTGGGGAAGAGGGGGGCCACGGACAACTAGGACTAGATGGAAGTTGATATTGGGAGGGGGTTATTGGGACCAGAAAGAGGATGACACTGGGATTGGGAGGGAACTGGAAAGAGGCAGACACTGAGGGGGGATACTGATGCTGAGTGGAACTGGGTCAATGCAATGGGTAATGGAAAAGAACTGGGACACAGATGCTGGGAGTCAGGGTGGGGAATGGAGGCAGAAGCTGGAAGAGTAAAAAGGGAGCGGGAACAGATGTGTGTTTGGAGGGAGGAAGAAACAAATAGTAATACATGGGGGGAAACGGAGGGGAAGTATAAGAATGAATGCTGGGATAATGAGGAAAAGGAATGGTTCATTTATATTGGAGAAGAAAGCAGATGGGTAAGTGCTTGGAAAGGGGCAAATACTGGGGGACACAGGGATGCAGGTGAGTGGGGACTTAAGACTCTAAAAATGGGTAGGAGATGAGACAGATTAAAACTGGCCAAATAAGAGTGTACGTGGGGACCGAGAGACTGGATAAGGTGGAAGAGTGGGGGACTTGAGGATAGCTGAAGGGAGAGTGGGGATCAAAACTGACCAGCGATGACAATAGGGACTAGATATTGGGTAAGAGTTAGGCTGTAAGATAGACTGCCTAAATATGGGAAGGGATAAGGGTATGAAGGACCTGGAGGGTTTGGGGAGGCGTTGAGAGGCAGTTTAAGGAGGAGGACGACAGAGGTGTATGGGGTGAGAAATAAAGGAAAGGGACAGGCCTTTGAAGATGAGAGAGGATAGAAATGGGGGAGTTGAAAAGGGAACTAAAAGCCTAGATAGGAGGTAAGATGTAAGAAAGGGATTGGATATAGTGAGGGGATGAGAGACATAAGAAAGTAGATGAGGCTGGAGAAAGGATAAATACAGACTAGAAAGTGGGGATGAATGATGGGGTAATAGAAGGCTGAGGAAGGAACGAGATGGATAATAGGTGGACTGGGGAGGCAAGAGTAGGACTTGGAAAGTTGGTAAGTAGTGAAAGATGAAAGGAGGGAGGCTAAAGACTAAAGGGCAGAGACCAAAATGAAATCTAGCTATAGCTTAGGCTAAAGAGAGATGAGAGGCAAAATAAGCCAGAAGAACCAGAGATTTAAGAAAGGGAAAATGACAAAAGTGAAAAAATAGAAAATGGAAGTGAGATTCTAGAAAAGGATGTAAAACAAAAAAAAAAACCCACACACCAGGAAATGGTAAAGAGACCAGGGCCAACCCAGTTGGAAAAATAAAATGATGATCAGACAGAGAATAAAATATATCAGCTTTTGAAAAGTGCATTTCTTATTCAGTACAGGAAGGGGTTTCCATTTCATTATTGGTCTGAATATTTGTTCCTAATTTGCAGTTTGTTATTCTTTACAAGATGAGGTTATGATCTATTTTCCTTGTGCAGCTGAAGTGAGGGATTCTGTTAACATGCTGGTCCTGTGTAGGAATCTGTAGCAGTCTGGCTTGTTCTTTCCCCACTTGAGGAGTGCTGACGTATTGGAATATTTGCACTGGCTTTTCATAGGTTGGGTTAGTGGTGTTTGATTTTTGCACTTGGTGGTGGTGTGGTATGGCCAACTTTTGAGTGTTTATTTGCAGGATTTACTGTTACTATACAAATGTCTTGAAGTAGAAGGGAGTTTGTGTTACTGATGCAACACCAGACTTTAAACAAAATCCATGCAGAGATGTAAAATGAAACAGTACTTCTGCTCTGCATCTGTTGGGAGTTTATTGGTTAGTCTTGGCATGAATAATTATACACTACCGGCTCATCCATGCAGTTTTAAAAACATATACCTAATATCAGACAATTTTAAATAGCTAAAACCACCAGATTCCTGTATATTTGTGGGCTATGGTAGGGGAGGAGCAAGAGCAGGCCAGAAAATTAGATCGCAAAGATATCCACCACTATTTAGTTAAATTAAGCATTTAGTTCAGTCCTGCTGAATAGCAGGCCTAAATTAAACAGATAGTATGGCGACTACTGGCAATATCCATATATTCAACACTGCTATCTATACAGACAGTGGTGCTGAATATACAGATTAAGTTAAATGGCAGCACAATGATCATACCGGATGAAGGTTTACCCCCTATTTGTGCAGCTCATACCATAAGAGTGGTCCCAAGGGAGCGGTAGGGTGGGGTACAAAAGCAAGTGTTTGCTCAGGGCACTACAACCCCTAGGGCCGACTCTAGGGGTAATGCAGCGTGCAGTTTGGTGGGGGAACTGAGGGGTGGAACGATTTGTGGGGTAGTGTGGCATGTCCAGAGTGGGGTTGTCGCGATGAGCTAGTTTTTGCAAGTTGGAGCAGTTTGCAGGATGGTGGGAAATTGAGGAAGTATAGCTTTTGGCAGTGAGCCAGTTTGCAAGATGGAGAAAGTTTTCAGATTTTATTTGTGGCAGTACATGTGGGCTGACAGGGCAGTTGGGAGGAGGTAGTTTAAGGGGTTGAGAGAGTAGAGTAGAGAACAGGAAGAGACACTGAAAGAAGCAATTCCCCATACTATTTTCACAGTATGAAAATGTCTGTACTACAGAAACTGGCACTTGCCCTCCCATAGGAATGCACTGGTCTTATTTTGGAGGGGGGGGGTCTATTTCTCTGGAACCCCCCCTCCAAAATAGTTAATTTACTACAACTACTAATCATTTATTCTTGAGACAAGGGCATTAAACCCCTCTTGTATAATTTTCCAACTTCTGTTGGGCTGGAAAGAATAAAAATGATAAAGTTTTCCGATATACATATTAGCTGGTTTTCCATGTCGTGGAAGTACGTACAGAAATGTCTCCTTCTGAAAAACTGTACATTGTGGTTGACCGTGTACATTTGTGCGTGGGCGAGTTTCCTCCAGGAGACAGAGGATGCACCTAGAAAGATTTTTATAAAAACCTCTCATGCATAGGAACATGACGGCAGATAAAGACCATATGACCTATCCAGTCTACCATTCCATACCAACTGTGCAGCTCTACAGTCCTTTATTACAACTCTTGAGATATTCTGCATTTGTCCCATGCTTTCTTGAATTCAGATAGTGTGTTTCTATTACCTCCACTGGGAGACTATTCCATCCATCTACCACTCTTTCTGTAAAGAAATATTTCCGCGAGTTACTCCCGAGTCTCTCCTTTCACCTTCATAATATGCCCTCTCATTGCAGAGCTTTCTTTCAATTGAAAGGGGCTTTCCTCCTGTTCATTTATGCCATGGAGGTATTTAAACATCTCTAACATCTACTCTCTCCCGTCTTTCTTCCAAAGTATACATAGTGAGATTTTTAAAGTCCGTCCCCATATGCCTTATGTTGAAGCCCACCGATGATTTTGACAGCCATCTTTTCGTAGCAGACTCCATCCTGTTTATCTTTGAAGGTGTGGTTTCCAGAATTACAAACAGTACTTTAAATAGGTCTCAGATTTAAACAGAAATACCATCACCTCCTCCTTCCTACTGGACATTCCTCTTTCTATGCAACCAAGCATCCTTTTGACTTTTCTACCTGTTTAGTCATCCTAAGAACATCAGAAACAATCAACCCTAGATCCCACTTTTCATGGATAGAAATACTTCACCCATTACACTGTACCACACTGCTGGATTTTTGCAGCCCAAATGCATGATCCTGAATTTTTTTTTTTAATGCTCAAGTCTCACCTGTCAAATTAGACCATACAAGCTTTGCCAGATCCCTCCTCTTATCTACACCTTCCTGGGTATCTCTCTATTGCAGATTTTGGTAATACCCACAGAGGCAAACCTTACTTGACAGCCCTTCTGCAATATCACTTACAAAAAATGTTAAAAAGAATTAAACCAAAGACAGATCCTTGCGGCACACCACTGGTAAGCATCCTTCTCAGAGTGAGCTCCATTTACCTGTACTTTGTTGCCTCCCATTCAACCAATTTCTAATCCAGTCAGTCTCTAAGGTCCATCTCTTGAGTGCTCTATAAGTCGCTTGTGCAGAACAAGGTCAAAGGCTTTACTAAAATCTATGTATGCCAAATCTAAAGTTCTCCCTCAATCCAACTCTGGTCCGACAAGATCTGCCTTTAGTAAAACCATGCTGCCTTGAATCCTGGAATCCACTGAACTCCAGAAATCTCACTATCCCCTGTTTTAGAGCATTTCCATTCGTTTACTCACGACAGAGGTCATGTAGTTCTCAACCTCATCTTTTTTCCACTTCAGTGTAAAGGGACCACATGCACCCTTCTCCAGTCTTCTGGGACCATGCCCACTGTAAAGAAGCACTAAAAAAAGGTCAGATAGTGGAGCTGCTAGAACTTCCCTAAGTTCCTTTAATACTCTGATGTGTTCCATCTGGCCCCACTACTTTAGCTAGCGCCTTGTGAACACAGCCTTCTGAAAAGTGTTTAAGGTCGCCTCACTTCTGTTGCTATTTGTCAGCATTTTCCCCCGAGGTCCTGCTCCTGGTCCTTTAACTGAGCACAGAATAGAAATATTTGTTAGGCAAATCTGCTTTATCCTCAGCTACGAGTACTACATATTGCTCCCCTTCATCCGTCAGTCTGACAATACTACACTTGCACTTCCTCCTCTCACTAACATACCTGAAAAAAGGTTTTGTCCTCTATTTTTAATTCCATTTGTATCTTTACTTTCCTAACTACTTTCCTAGCTTTTAGCGTTTCCATCGATGCTTGTATTCCATTTTTCTGTTCTCTTGTATTTTATCAAAACCAGTCTCTTTTCCATCTTTTCAGCTACTTGCATCATGGTAACAGTTAAAGTGGTTATGATACATTTGAAAAATGATTCTAATACTGACATCAATGTCTGGCAGAGCATACTGATAAACAGAATCCATGTTGAGCTGTAAAACAGGAAGCTACAGCAGTGGAAAAATGGGGGGGGGAATGCATAAACACAAAAAACATAGGCTGTGATTATTTCCACGAGTCTTCAGCTGTCCTGAATGAACCTGCTCTTGGCTGATCTCTGAAGCTAAGCAGAGTAGGGCCTGGTTAGTACTTGGATGGGAGTCTAGTACCATGGAATACCAGGAGCTGTAAATTCGCTTGCATGGAAGACCTGGCTATCTACTTCCAGTTGCATCTCGCCAAGGAAATCCAGGGGCTAGGTCGCTGAAAGTCAGCATTGACATGAGGACACATTGTACTGCTAAGTTTCTGCACCAGTATAACAAGGATGACCATGGCACTGGACAAAATTGAATATGTACCAGCTGCCACCATTTCTTTGTTTGTGTGCAAGAGCTGTAAACTCAAATAAAATATTTGATCTTAAAAGCTTGCATCATGGCTTGAACTTAAGAAATTCCATTGGTTTAGAGTGAAATTATCTATATATTATTTCTAAAATAAAGTGTAGTTACTCATCTGTAACAGGGATAGCAGGAATCAGTCCTCACATATGGGTGACATCAGTGCCAACGGAGCCCTCATGCGGAGCAATCCCCCAGCTTTCAAAGAAAACCTTTGGGATTGCATCGTGCTTGCACAGTCCACTTCCCGCCCAAGGGTGCCATCTTGCTCAGTCAGATGACATAGCTAAAAAGACGGCAAAAATGAGAAAAAATTAAACGACTGCAACTCCAGGGGAGGAAGGAGGGTCGTAAGGACTGATTCTTGCTGTCCCTGGAGAACACTTGTTACAGGTGAGTAACTATGCTTTCTCCAGGAACAAGCTTGCAGAGACGCCGCTTCACAGACACACCACCTCCCTCTTCAGCTCCTGCCCAATCGGGGCAGTGGGAGCCCGCTGAAAGCAGCAGCCGGCAGCAGTTAAAAGCGGCATCCCAGCAGGGCGGGCCCGCGCCTGAGGGCGTCGCCAGAGGACCCTTTGGCGTGGCCCTTAGGCGAGGCACGAAGGGGAGCAGAAGGAAACAACCAAAGGAAACAGCAGCGCCGACAGCTTCACAGCAGAACCCAACAAGGAGCAGACCGAGGCGAAGGACGTCAGAACTGCATGTAGACCTTTCACAGAACATCACATCAAACCGACATGATCACAACATTGTTTCTACCAATCAGCCTCCTCCTCACACATTTCCTACCACCAAACTCACTTCCACTACACACACCCTAACTCACCATGGCACCCACCAACCACCTGGTCATACATAGAACCTCAGTGCACTCAGTCTGCCACACACAACACATCAATGACAAAAAGAAAAAATACACACAAATCAAAGGAAACACAAAACAAAGCCCACAAAGCCTACAACCATAGAGCTCATAAACGCAAGATCCATATGCAACAAGATACATACAATAGCAGACCACATAGAAGACCAGCAGCCAGACATACTTTGCATAACAGAGACCTGGCTCAATCCAACCGACAATGTTCTACTCAATCAATTGGTACCAGACACATACACAGCATTCAACTGCCCACGCACCCACAAACGTGGAGGAAGAGTCTTAATTGCAAAGAAGAACCTAAAGTTCAAAACTCAGAGCTCCACTGACACACCTCAAGGTAACACACTCAGCATCATGAACAAACACGTGGCACTCTGCCTAACCTACAGAGCACCCAGGGCCTCACCCGATGAACTAGCCTCAACACTGGAAGCAGTATGCGCCATCACCGCAACTAACAAGCCCACGCTACTGCTTGGAGACTTCAACCTCAAGTCCGCCAACAACAAAGATGCAGAAGCTTTCCTCCAAGCAATGACCTCACTTCAATTCACCCAAATCATCGACACCCCAACGCACGGACACGGCTCTACCCCAGACCTCATCTTCGCAACCAGCTACCTAACATCAAGAGGTCTAATATCAACATCTACCATCACCCCAGTTCCATGGTCAGACCACTACATAATCAAGATAAAGTTGCAACTACAAAAGGACAATCTCAACGAACAAACGGACAACACACCCACACAAAGGCGATTCAAGAACTTCGACAGACGCTTTCCTACAGGACACGACACAACTGACCACAGAAACAGACGACCTGGAGACTCAAATCACCAACTGGAACGCCCTATCCAACGCCGCCACAGCAACAGTTGCCAGACCAAAGAAACACCGTCAGAACAAGAGACAACACAAGCCTTGGTATTCCACAACCATACGACAAGAAAAAAAGAGAACTCAGAAAGATTGAACGGAGATGGAGAAAATCCAAGGCTGCCGAAACCCAGCAGATATACCTAACAAAGCAAAAATACAGTGAACACATCAACCAATCAAAGAAAGAATACCATATGAACATGATAAATACCTCCATAAACAAACCCAGAGAGCTATTCGAAATAGTGAAAATCCTCACAAAAGGAGCAAAGGACAGAGGAGGAAGTACAAATAGACCCACAAAAATTTGCCGATCATATCAAGGAAAAATTTCACTCCACAGAACCAACACCACCAAACACATCAACTCAGCCTGACTCACACCCTAAGACCTGGGACACATTCTGCTCACCCTCAGCAGAACAGCTCTCCCACATCATCTCAGCAATCAAAACAAGCACCACTCCTATGGACCCTTGCCCAGTGTCATGATCAAAGCCACCAAATCAAGCTTCATCCACTTCATACACATGGTGCACAACTCCCTCAACCAAGGACTCATGCCAGATCAACTAAAGCTAGCCACAGTACGACCAATACCAAAGAAAACAACCCTCGACAAAAGCAACCCAGCAGCATACCGACCAATATACAGCATACCCTTTCTAGCAAAAATCATAGAAAAATCAGTACAACTACAGGAACACATCGACTACCACGCCCCTCTAGATGACAAACACCACGGATTTCGCCCCAACCATGGAATCGAAACACTACTGATCTACCTCTTTGACAACATCCTCCGAACCATAGACAACACCAAAAAAGGTATCCTAATGATCTTCATTGACATCTCTTCAGCATTCGACACAGTAGACCACCAAACTCTCCTGGAAAGACTAAAGAAAATTGGGCTTCACAGTACCACATTAAAATGGTTCAATTCATACCTAAATGACAGGCAGATACAGGTCAAGGTAGGCCACAACACCTCTCAACCCATAAAAGTCCTCCAATGAGTGCCTCAAGGGTCCGCCCTCTCGGCGCTTCTGTTCAACATATACATCCAGCCAATATGCGACATCCTGAAAGCAAACAGCATCCAATACACAATCTATGCAGACGACATGATGATATACACGCCTCTCAATTGACAACCCAGACTACTCTAAAATAACAGACTGCCTAACACAAATGACAAGATGGTGTAAAGACAACAACCTCGCTATCAACTACAGCAAGACGGAGGCACTAATAATCACTCGCAACCCAGACTTCATCCACCCACCGGACATCAGAGTACAAAACACAACCATACCAATGAAATCGGAAGTCAAATACCTCGGAGTGACCCTGGACAACGAACTGAATCTCAAGACACACGTAAGCAAAACAATCAAAAATGCCTACCACAGGATGAGAATCATCAGAAGACTTAAACCCCTCCTCACCACTGAACACTTCTGTACCGTATGCCAAGCTCTAATTACTCCCCTACTGGACTTCTGCAACCCCATTTACCTTGGGCTAGCAAAACAAACACTCAGACCACTACAACTAGCACAAAACACTGCAGCCCGCATAATATCTGGTTCAACAAGACATGAACACATTACTCCAGTACTGAAAGACCTACACTGGCTCCCAATCAGTTCACGCATCAAATACAAAACAATCAAACATATTCAAGATCAAACACCACACATCAGCCAACAGCCTGCACACCCTCATCCAACCAGACACCAGTACTCGCCCAAGAAGAAAAGGAACCTCCAGAGTCAACACCCCGAATGACTACAGAAAAACACGCAAGGACACCACAGAAAGAGCCCTCTCCCTGGCTGCCCCAACAATATGGAACTCCCTCCCAGACGAACTGCGATCGACAATGGATCTCAAAGACTTTCGCAAACAGCTGAAGACAACGCTGTTCATTAAACACTACGGACATGTCATTTAATCGTACCAACGGGAACCACCAACTTACCTCTACAAACCCTGACCAGAAAAATGTACAACGGCACATGATATATCTTAAACCCCAATTGTATAGAACAATGTATTATAGCTCATGCTGTACCATAGCTCACAATGTACATAGTTCAACCTAATCTAATACACTAAACCTCTTACACGCAACTCATGACATTTTTTCACTGCATGAAATACCCTTCCACTACTTTTGATTGTATTGCTGTGACACCGCCTTGATTGTAGGATAAGGCGGTATAGAAATACTGTTAAATAAATAAATAAAAAGCAGGAAGTTAGTCCTCACATATGCGACTCCCTAGCTAAAGGCTATCGAGAACCCAAAGATGAAAATGGCTCCCACTAGAAGAGCCGCAGCAGCAGTGATAGGATTTTTCTCCGAGAACACAAACCCTACGGTAGCCTGACACCAAAGGGTTGGAGGGTAGGAGTTGCCTAAACCTCGAATAGGTTATGGAGTACCGCCTGACCGAAAACACTGTCCCACCAGGACTCTCTCTCTAGGCAGTACTGGGCTGCAAATGTCTGGCTTGAAGACCAAGTTGCAGCCCAGCAGATGTCTGCCAACAGAACAGAACGTTGGTTAGCCACTGATGCAGCCTTAGCCCTGACAGAGTGGGCCATGATAACGTGCGCTTGGAGACAGGTAGACCCAGTTTACTAGGGTCATAAGAGAGATGAAGAGCTGGGAAGCTCTCCGATGTCCCCGCGTATGCTCCAGGTAAAAGGTGAGCGCCCTCTTACAGTCCAGAGTGTGCAGAACCGCTTCTGCGCTGCCGGTATGTGGCCTGGGGAAGAAGGTTGGAAGAACCACCTCTTGGTTAAGGTGAAACGAGGAAACCACTTTTGGGAAGAACTTGGGGCGAGTACATAGGACCACCCTGTTTTTGTAAAACCGTGTATACGGTCTGTCCGATACTGAAGCTTGCAGCTCGCTCCCACGTTGAACAGATGTGAGTGCTACCAGAAAGAATGCTTTCCAGGAAAGGAAGCAGAGAGGACAGGTGGACATTGGTTCAAAAGGTGGGCAAGTAAGCCGCTGCAAGACCACATTTAAGTCCCACTCTGTAGCCGGTGGGCGAATTGGAGGCTTCAAGAGGAGGCGGCCTCTGAGGAATCGAGATACCAAAGGGTGAGCTGAAAGAGGTTGCCCATCCACTGGAAAGTGGTGAACTGATAGTGCACTCAGGTGGACCCTGACAGAGCTAGACTTGAGGCCTAACTCTGAGAGGTGGAGCAAGTACTGCAATACCTGAGGTACTTGACAAGTGAACAGGTTCTTCTTATTCTGAGTACACCCTTCAAATCTACGCCACTTGAACGCGTAGGTTTTTCTAGTGGATTGCCTCCTAGAGACCAGCAACACCTCCTCAACCTCCTTGGGAAGAAGTAGAGGAGCAAGTACTACCCTCTCAGCAACCAGGCCATTAAGTTGACAGATCTGAGATTGGGGTGTACCAAGGAACCCTGTTCCTGGGTCAAGAGGTTGGGCTGCACCCCCAGTGGGAGTGGAGTTTTGACCACCAGTTGAAGGAGAAGGAACCAAGGCTGTCTGGGCCATCTGGGGCTACCAGGATGACCAGGGCCTTGTCCCGAAGAATCTTGAACAGAGTGCATGCCACCAGGGGCGTGGGTGGGAACGCATAGAGAAGGCCCTGCACCCACGACAGCAGGCAAGCATCTGGCGCCACGCTCAGAGGATGCGGCTGCCTCGAGCAGAACCGGGGCAACTGATGGTTTTCTGGACTGGCAAAGAGATCCATGGATGGGAGACCCCAACGGTTGAAGATCTGCTGGGCTACATCCCGGTTCAATTGCCATTCGTGAGGCTGAAGAATCCTGCTCAACTTGTCGGCCAGGAGGTTCTCCTAACCGGGCAGAAAAACTGCCCTTAGGGACATGTGATGTGCCACTGCAAAAGAGCAGAGGTCCAGAGTTTCCTGGCATAGGATGTGAGATCCTGTGCCCCCGTTTGTTATGCAGAACATCGCTACCTGATTGTCTGTCTGTATCAGCACTGACTGACGTGCAAGAAGATGACAGAAGGCTTGAAGAGCTAGGCAGATGGCTCGAAGCTCTAGAAGACTGATCTGAAGTGCGGCCTCTCACAAGGACCACAGACCCCGAGTGCATGAACCCTGGCAATGGGCACCCCAGCCCAGCAAGGAGACATCTGTTGTCAGCACTCTGGTGTGAGAGGGAGGTTGGAATGGTACTCCCTGAAGCAAGGGGGGGGTGAAGCCACCATTAGCTTGGAAATCGCTACTGTCTCTAAGGCGGCCAGTGGCTTGCGTCCACTGCTCTGAGACTCCATTGAGCTGTGCACATGTGGAATCGAGCATATGGAGTCACATGCATAGGAAGACCCTTGGAGACTTGAGGTTTGTGCTGGACCTGCTGTACAAAGTCCAACAACCGCCTCGCCCTGTCCAGCGGTAGCTACGCCCTTGCCTGAAGTGTGTCCAGTCATGCCCCTATGAACTCCAAGTTCTGAGTGTGGAGTAAAATGGACTTTTCATGATTTATCACAAATCCTAGGTGCTGGAGCAGGGTGACTGTGCGAGCAGCGGCCTGCTGTGCCTCCTGTGCCGATTGGCCCCTGATGAGCCAGTCGTCCAGGTATGGAAAGACAAAGATTCCCTGGCTTCTGAGGAAGGCCGCCACCACTGCTAGGCATTTGGTAAATACTCTGGGAGCAGAAGCTAGGCCAAAGGGAAGCACCTTGTACTGGAAGTGGTTTCCTCTGAGCACAAACCTGAGGTATTGTCTGTGGTCTGAGTGTATGAGGATGTGAGTATACACATCCTTTAAATCTAAGGAGCATAGCCAGTCTCCCTGGTGGAGGTAAGACAGTAGGATCCCAAGGGAAAGCATCTTGAACTTTTCCCTCACCAGGAACTTGTTCAGATTCCGCAAGTCCAGGATGGGGCGTAGGCCGCCTTTTCTTTTTGGTATGAGAAAATACCTGGAGTAGAAGCCTTGCCCTTGCAGGTGGTGGGGCGCCGGTTCCACTGCCTCATCCTTTAGCAGACCTGTCAACTCCTGCAGGAGGAGGTTCCTGTGAAGAGGGGGCCTGAGAGGGGGACATGCAATGAAGCTACAGGGTAAACTATTTAAGACTAATAAAAGAAAATATTTTTTCACTCAACGTGTAATCAAACTCTGGAATTTGTTACCGGAGGATGTAGTAAAGGCTGTTAGTGTAGCTGGGTTTAAAAAAGGTTTGGACAAGTTCCTGGAGGAAAGGTCCATAAACCATTATTAAGAAGGGACCCAGGATATCAATGCTTGAACCAATACAAGCATTGTGGAACCTGTGTCCCTTGGGGAAACTGCTAGGTACATATGACCTAGATTGGCCACTGTTGGAAACAGAATACTGGGCTTGATGGACCTTGGTCTGACCCAGTATGGCATATCTTATGTTCTTATGTTCTCTCCAGGGAAAAAGGAGGTGGGTACCTGGTTGAAATGAAGTAAATAGCCCTGCTGGACTACTTTCAAAACCCAGGCGTCGTTAGTAATGGCTGGCCACCTGTGAGCGTACAGGGCCAGCCTTCCTCCTGTGCAGGGCCAAACCACTGGTGGGAGAAGAGCTATGCACTGGGAGTCAAAAACCCCCTCCCGGCTGGGTAGGAGCTGGAGCCTTGGGGGTCTTTGGCTTATGTGGGCCATGCCCCTGTCCCCTAGCCTGCTGCCCCTTCTGGGGAGCTGGGGTGGCCTGGTAAGTGGGGTAGTTTCTGTAAGCCGTACCCTTCCTCGGGAAAAAGGGCTTTCCCCCCGAGGCCGCCTTCTTGTGAGAAGGTGCAGATGTCTTCTTCGACAACCTTGTCCGGGTCAGGTACTCGGACTCCATTTCTGCAGCTTTTTCAGTCATGGGCTTGCCGAAGAGGTTGTCTCCTTGGCACAGGACATCGACCAACTTGTCCTGAACCCATGGCTCCAGGTCCGATGACATGAGCCAGGCCTGATGGCGTGCAATGATGCCAGCTGCGGCTACCCGGGCCGAAGCCTCAAAGCCATCGTAAGCTGCTCGAGACATGAACTTCAAGCACTCTCGGATTCCCGTGGACAAGGCTTTGAAGCACTGCAAGGGTTCCTCGGATAGGCCAGCCGAGAACCTGGCTATCTCCTTTGCCAGGTCCCGCAAGTACATGCCCATGTACAGCTGGTAAGTTTGGACACAGCATGACAGCATCGAGCCCTGGTAGCACTTTCTGCCGAGGGCATCCAGGTTCCAGGCCTCCCGGCTGGGAGGCACAGAGGAGTGCGTCTTTTGGCTTTTCAGCCGTTGTATGGCCAATTCCACAACCATGGAGTTGTGTGGCAGCTGTGCTTTCTGGAACCCAGGACTCTTGTGGACTCGATAGATGGAATCGACCCACTTGCTGAGCACCGGCATTGAGGCCGCTGACTCCCACATGCGGAGCATCAGCCGTTCCAACATTGGAGGCACGGGTACAATAAGGGCCTCCTTCGGGGGAGAGTCATACTGGAGGGCATCGAGCTCCTCGGCTCGAGGCTCCTCCTCGGCATCCGCAGGGAATGCCAAAGCCTTGGCCATGTCCCTGATGAAGTTCGAGAACCGAGTGTCCTCCAGAGGGGACCTATTCCGAGGCTCCGAACCCGCAGAGTCCAAAAGGGATATACTGGGTTCGGTAGGTGTCTGGGGAGTCTTCCTCCTCCGTCTCCCACTCAGAGTCCACCGAGGAGGACTCGATGGGCTCTGGCCTCGAGGGCTTCGAGCCTGACCACCCCGATGCCGAGGGCACCGGCGTCGACGACCTCGATCCCGAACGGGAGGTCGAGGAGGACCTTGGCTGAGGATCGACTCGAGACCTGATTGACTCTAGGATCGGCTCGGCCTCCGGTGTCGACTTCGACGAAGTCCCGGCGGTTGAGGCGGATGGGCTGGTGAGACCAGCCGTCAGTGCCCACTGCTGCTCCATGAAGGCAGCCATGCTGCTGTCCAGGGCCGCCAACCTGAGACGAAGCTCAGAAGGCTCCGTAGCTCCCGGGCCTGACGCCGGCTCTCCCAAAGGAGAGTCCGAGGACAACAGAAGTTACCTTGTCTGACGTCTCCGGCTCCTTGCGAGGTTGCTTAGCTGGCCGCTCCGACTCCGAGGACCCACGTCAGCAGTCTGGGCTCCGTGGCCCGGAACCCGAGCACCCAAGCCAATCAGAGGCATCCAGCGACGATGCCCTCACGAGTTTCTTTTCTCCGGTGTTCTCTGGAGGGAGACCCCCGCTCAGAAGACCCACGATGGTGCTCGGGCTCCAATTCCCGAGATGTCGAGGCTTTTGACGAGGTCTGGGCCTGGGTGGATGCAGATTCAGGAAAAATCCTGTCACACTGATGCTGCCTGCTCTTCAAAGATTTCGAAGACATCTTACCACACGGCCCACAGACCACCAGGTCATGGTCAGGGCCGAGGCATCGGAGGCAGCAGTTGTGTGTGTCGGAGAGAGACGACATCAACTTCTTACACTGATCACACTTTTTAAACCCGCTGGCAGCCATCGGGGGAAAAAGGGCCCCTGCGAGGTCAAACAACCGGGCTGCCAGTGAAAAATAAAAAGAAGCGCAAAATGCTAGTCATAAAGGACAAAAACGAAAAATATGACCAGACTCGATACTGGTGTACTGAGTTGAAGGCGGGAAGGGGAACCCGTGTCGAACCGGGAAGCTGAAAAAAATAAAATCAACTTTTCTATTTTTTTCCATGGTGAAAACAGGACCACGGCCGTTGGGCACTGCGGAAAAAAAAGACGACTGAGCAAGATGGCACCCTTGGGCGGGAAGAGGACTGCGCATGCGCGATGCAATCCCAAAGGCTTTCTTTGAAAGCTGGGGAATTGCTCTGCATGAGGGCTCCGTCGGCGCCAACGTCACCCTTATGAGGACAGACGTCCTGCTTGTTCCTGGAGAAGTATAGCACCAATTCATCTTATCTACAGCAGTCAGCAAAACGGAATGATCTGAAATTCACCAGCAAATATTTAAAAAAAAAAAACATATGGGGGGGGGAATAAAAAGGGAAAGTCTGGTTAGAAACCACAACACAATAATCCTTCATTTGATTATCCACTAAAAATCCCTACTGAAATCTTTCAAACCTTTGTATCCACAGAAATAAAGTTAATTTGCTTCTTCATACAGTTGTATGCTATATTTACTGCGCTGAATGGAGCGCTACAGTTGTCCAAGTCGGCTGACCTGGCACTGAAAAAGATTTATCCCTACTTTCCTAAGTGGACAAATATGGTAAAAGCATGCCACCCTATTTGTTTAGAACAGACATGCTTTAACTGTCTATAAATCAAGGTTAAATACTAACTTAATAGATGCTGTCATCATTAGTTTAAGCAATATTTAGAGGAATGTACATCTTGTACATGTCTGAAAGCCTTGAGTGGCTATAGCTGACCTCATGCTTACTGAAACTTTACAGTCTAATTTTCAAAATATTAGCCTAAAAATGTCACTGATATTTAGAAGTATGGCAAAATTAGACCTTACCTGCTAATTGTGTTTCGAGTCCCTCCAGTCCAGTATGTGTGTGGGTTATCTCCTGCCACCAGCAGCTAAGGACTGAGCATGTCAGAATTCTGTTGTCAGAGTACAAGAGCTCCCTCTTTAGCTCCAGAATCCAGTATCCAATTGACAAAGCAGACTATGAGAGAGAGGCAGAAAAACAATCCCTCCACGAGAGTGGGAAAAAACACCAGCATGAGGCAACAGAAGTAGCTATAGTCTAGTGGCACATTTCAGAGAGAAGCTATGTACCGAGAGAGTGCTGACTGGTTAGTACTTGCTAGGATGCCCATCCTTGATGGGGAAGGCCTCAAATTAATCACTGTATTTCTTTGCATAAATCTTCCCCATTGAAACAGCCAGACTCATTCCATTCTTCAGCCCCAAGAAACAGAAAAATACCAAAGTTTCCAACCAGGGAAGGTCTTGGATTAGAGTGGAGGGACCCAAGGAAAGACAATTAGCAGGTAAGATCTAATTTCACCTTCCTTATCCCTCCAGTCCAGTCTAGTATGTGTGGAATGTACCAGAGCAGTAACTAAACCTGGGAGGGACTGGTGAGTCCAGCTTGAAGCACCAAAGCCCAAAAACGCGTATCTGTAAAGGCTTGCAGATGCAAACATTAATGCTGGGTAAAAAACCATTGGAGAAAGACATCATGCTTGGCAAGGTAGAAGGTCAACGCAAAAAGAAGGCCAGCAATGAGATAGATCGATACAATGGCAGCTATGGGTGCCACTCTGTCAACAATAAGCTGCCTACTGAAGACCAAATACAGTTTAGGGCAACTATCCAGAGGGTTGCCATTGAGTCAGACTCGACAGCACTTAAAAACAGCCTATCCAACTTCGGAAATGATTCTGTCCATTTAAGATACTGACACAAAACCCTGTGTAAGTCCAGCCTATGAAGCTGACAATCCTCGGACTCCAAGGCTGAAAAGGCTGGGAGAGAAACTGATCAATTCAGATGAAAATGGGAAGTCACCTTAGGCAGAAAAGCCATCAACCTCAAAATTTTCTTTGGAAATAATCAGAAATGGTTCCCTGCAAGAAAGGGCCTGAAGTTCTGAAATATGACAGTTAGAACATATAGCTACTAAAATGACTGTCTTCAGAGTAAGCTCCTTCAATGACGCCCTGGCCAGCAGATCAAAACAGTGCATCTGTCAGGGTCGATAGCACCAAGTTGAGGTCCCAAAGAGGGACCACCAGACAATGGCAGGAGAACTTGCTTCACCATCCTGAGGAACTCGACTACATCCAGCTGTCCTGCTAAGGAACACCCCTGCATGTGCCCTCTGTAGCAGGAGAGCGCCACCACTTGTACCTTTAAGGAGTTGAGGGCCAACTCCTTTTCTAGTCCTTCCTGCAGCAAATATATCCAGCAGAGAGGATGAAAAAGGCTGAATACCTTTGGAACACCAGGCCTCAAACACTTGCCACTCACGTAAGCTAGTGTAGAACTCTTTCTGGCCTTCAACAGGGTAGAAATCACCAATGCAGAATAGCCTCTATGCCTCAGCCTCGTCCACTCAAGAGCAAAGCTGTACGTGAGAATTAATCCACCTGGGGCATCAGTACCGGACCCTGTGAGAACAGATAGACCATGGCATCTCTCCAACAGGGTCAAGTGATCAGGAGCCAGATCAGGTCTGCATACCACTGAGGCTAGTCTGGAGCAATGAGAATCACTGGCCTGCTGTGAGCCTCTATGCACTGTAGAAGTTGACAGATGAGCACTCACAATGGGAACACATACAGGAGACTGTCCGACAGCCACTTCTGCATGAGGGCATCCAGTCCTTCGGAGATGTGCTCCCTGCATCTGCTAAAGAATCTGTCACCTTGGCATTGGACACAGAAGTCATCAGATCCATGATCAGTTCACCCCAGCAGAGTGATGTCATGAAAAACAGCTGCATTCAGCTCCCATTCACCTGGATCCAACCAATGACGACCGAGAATCTACATGGACATTCTCCTTGCCTGCCACCTGGGTTGCGGAAAGGGTAGTTAGATTATCCTCGGTCCACAGCAGTAAAGGCTAAATCTCCTCCACTAGCATTACATTAACATGACCACAGTGGCATACATCAATCGGCAGGGAGCATAGGCAGAGTACACTCTTACTGTCCTCCAAGCTATTAGAGTGTGGAAGAAATGGACAGACAGAAAAACCACCCTCATCTCCAGATGACTGATGGACCAGGCACTGTCCTCCAGGGACCACTGCCCCCATATGACTTGCAACTTACAATGCGCTTCCCCATTCCTTGAGGCTGGCATCTGTCATCACCAGAATGCAGTCTGGAAGCTAAAACTCCTACTGTCAGATGACTTGGCTGCCGCACTCTGTCCTCTGGATATACCAATTTCTGTGACAACAGCTGGAATTGCAGAAACCAGTGAGAAAACAGTGCATGATGTAGGGGGTCTCATGTGAGTTGGCAGACAATTCATTAGACTGTTTCCTTTTTAGGCAGACAATAAGCCTTATACAGAGACAAAATGAAATAGAGTGAAAAAAAATGGCTCAGAAAGTTCAAAAACCCCTTCTGCCTCTGGCCACGGTGCTGAAACCTGCCTCATAGGCAAGCTTGCCTTTTTACCTGCTGTCCCTTTCACTGAAGGGGAAATGGCCAGCTGTTCTTAAATGAGAGTACAACACTAAGGAAGCAACAAATCATGCAGAGCAAAGAACAACCAGTCCAAGGCGTGATAGAATGGAAAGACAGAGTCCTTTATTGAGCCTTTGACCGTCCGACACAGGCCGTGTTTTGTCACCCTTTGTCAGGGGCTAGCCAGGCAAAAAACTAAAAACATAAATAAGAACATAAGATATGCCATACTGGGTCAGACCAAGGTCCATCAAGCCCAGTATTCTGTTTCCAACAGTGGCCAATCTAGGTCATATGTACCTAGCAGTTTCCCCAAGAGACACAAGTTCCACAATGCTTGTACTGGGTCAAGCATTGATATCTTCGGTCACTTCTTAATAATGGTTTATGGACCGTTCCTCCAGGAACTTGTCCAAACCTTTTTTAAACCCAGCTACAGTAACAGCCTTTACTACATCCTCCGGTAACAAATTCCAGAGTTTGATTACACGTTGAGTGAAAAAATATTTTCTATTAGTCTTAAATAGTTTACCCTGTAGCTTCATTGCATGTCCCCTAGTCTTTCTATATTCTGATAACGTAAACAATCAATCTACGTTTACCCGTTCCACTCCGTTCATTAATTTATAGACTTCTATCATATCTCCCCTCAGCCGTCTCTTTTCCAGGTTAAAGAGCCCTAACCTTTTTAGCCTCTTCATAGGAGTATCCTTCCATCCCCTTTACCATTTTGGTGGCTCTTCTGAGCCTTTTCTAAAATCGCTATATCCTTTTTAAAATACGGCGACCAGAATTGCACACAATATTCAAGGTGCGGTCTCACCATGGAACGATACAGAGGCATTATAATATCTTTTGTTTTATTTTCCATTCCTTTCCTTATCATACCGAGCATTCTATTTGCTCTCTTGGCCGCCGCTGCACACTGGGCCGAGGGTTTTAACATGGTATCCACAATGACGCCTAAATCTTTTTCCTGGGTGGTGGTTCCTAATGTGGAACCTTGCATCGTGTAACCATAGTTTGGGTTGTTCTTCCCTAGGTGCATAACCTTGCACTTGTCCACATTAAATTTCATCTGCCATTTTGATGCCCAGTCTTCCAATTTATCAAGATCCTCTTGCAATTTTTCACAATCCTCTTGGGTTTTAACAACTTTAAATAGTTTTGTGTCATCTGCAAATTTGATCACCTCACTCGTTATTCCACTTTCCATGTCATTTATGATTATGTCAAAAAGCAGCAGACCCAGAACAGATCCCTGGGGTACACCACTATTCACCTTTCTCCATTGGGAAAATTGGCCATTTAGCCCTACCCTCTGCTTTCTATCTTTTAACCAGTTCCTGATCCACAATAGTACACTGCCTCCTATCCCATGACTCTTTAGTTTTGCCAAAAGTCTCTGATGAGGGACCTTGTCAAAGGCTTTCTGAAAGTCCAGATACACAATATCAAACGACTCACCTTTGTCCACCTGTTTATTCACTCCTTCAAAAAAACATAACAGATTAGTAAGACAAGATCTTCCTTGTCTAAAGCCATGTCGGCTGTCTCCCATTAGGTTGTGACTATCTACATGCTGCGTAATTTTATTCTTTATGATGGTTTCTACCATTTTTCCTGGTACTGACATCAGGCTCACTGGTCTGTAGTTTCCCGGATCACCCCTGGAACCTTTTTAAAAATTGGTGTTACATTGGCAATCCTCCAATCTTCAGGTATTAGAGATGATTTTAATGATAGTTCACAGATTTCTGATAGCAGGTCTGCAATCTCATATTTCAGTTCTTTCAACACCCTTGGATGTATACCATCCGGCCCAGGTGATTTGCTACTCTTCAGTTTATCTAATAGTTGTAAGACATCTTCCCGATGTATCGATATTTCCTTCAATTCTTCCGCACCTTTAAATACCACTTCAGTCATGGGTAACATCCCTACATCTTCCTCAGTAAAGACCGAAGCAAAGAATTCATTCAGTCTCTCCGCTATCGCCTTGTCGCCTCTTAGTGCTCCTTTAACCCCTTTATCATCTAATGGACCAACTGACTCACACGTTTACTACGAATGTACTTGAAAAGGTCTTTATTTCGCGTTTTTGCTTCCGCAGCAAGCTTCTTCTCAAATTCTCTTTGCCTGCCTTATCAATGCCTTGCATTTGACTTGCCAGTGCTTGTGCTGTTTCCAGGTTTCGTCGTTTGGCTCTTTTTTCCATTTCCTTATACAAACACTTCAAATTTTTATAAAAGAACAGACAGCAAATCATTAGATAAATACAATAAATTCAACAAAATGGTATCATAAAACAAATACATAAACCAATATCATCATATAAAACCAAATAAATCTAGTGTGCTCGGGACCTGATACATATATAAAATGTATATGAACACATGGAATCAAACATACGTTAATAATCCAAGAGTGAACTAAGGAAACCACTGGAACTTGTAGAAAAATGCCCCAAAGTGTACTTTTAGATGACTAGGAACATGAATGTATTAAAACGCTGTTCACTCTTGGATTATTAACATATGTTTGATTCCATGTGTTCATACACACTATACACTTTTTTTTATTGTCATTTGCCCACATGTCCTTGTCTCAATACTTTGTGTTTCTACAGCCTTTGAATACAACTGCAATTTTTTAATTACCTAGGAAAGTTTACTATGGTGTATTTTCCTATGGGTGGGTGCTTTTACACTTTTTTCAGCATCTTTCCTGTTAGTTCTTTGCACTTCACGTATTCTTCTTCTTCTGCAATTTGTTTATGTTCCCGTTTTTAAAAACAACTCCTTCTCCACATGAGTTTCTTTACAAGTCCTGCCGGACGGGTTATCCCCGCCCCTTTTTACTTTGTTTCATAAGCGCATGTGCCGGCGTTTTTTAGTCCGCTGTGGGTCTACAGAGTATAGACGGCAGCTCTTACAAGGTAACTTCTCCCTTGCAATTGTTAGATTTTATATATTCACGTTATTATTACACAATTTTATTGCCTAAATTCTCGGATTGGGTATCTCTAATTTTTCTACGTGATATGATGATTTTTAAGTCGGAGTTACTCTAATGCATGCAGTATATGCGGTTTTGGTCCCGATCAGCTATAAATTCATTTTTTGTCAAACTTTGCGGAAAATTTTTGGATTTTGTGTTCTTTTTTTTAAACATTGTGCCCTTATAGGCACATTCATGTTTAATAGCGTTATGACATACTTTTTAGTTTTAAATTGTGTAAGTAACATTTTCTGGTGATACACACTTATTACTTTTTCTCTCTCCTTTAATGTAATAGAATTGTCTCAGAAGTCTGCGTTCATCTTTTTTTATACAAGTAGTCCATGTGCAATAAACTCAGTAGTGTTTTAAGCTTTTTTATGATACTTTGTCTCATTTCCTGAGTTTTGCATTATAAAGCTACGCATCACAAAGTTTATTGCTGCATCATGCATTTTGACAGTATTTTGAATCTATCATCTATCCTGCAAGATTTAATGCTCATTTTAAGTTCCTTTGTCCTTTATCGTTTTGCTTACTGACTCACTCCTGCTGTAATACAAGTATAATCTCTTGCACTGTTCGTTGCCACATCAATGTGTTTTGGTATACATTTTAAGTCCACTCTATGTTAGATCCTGCCTCTTCCTCTCTCTCTCTCTCACCTTTTTGATTCATTCATTTATTTATATATTTATGCCAAAAGCCATTTCAATATGCATTTGTATTTAATCTAACTATTTATGTTTTTTAGTGTGAATGTTTACCTAGACAGTTTCATAACAGCATGATGTAAGGTTTTTTTTTTAACGGCCTTCAACAGAGGTTAGTATTTATATGCATATATTTATAAGTATCTATATAGTCACACATTTTTATATATGTATCAGGTCATGAGCACACTAGTTTTATAGGGCGGTCAAAGGCTCAATAAAGGACTGTCTTTCCATTCTATCATGCCTTGGACTGGTTGTTCAGCTGTTCTTAAATGGCCACAGTTCTCGCCAAAACCACAGGAACTGCCAGCACCGATAAATGCAGCGGTAGCCTCTAACTCAGCATTCATGCTCACAATGCTCGAATTTCACTCTAACAATCTGCCCAGCCAACTGCAGACACGGCAAAGATCCTGCCGATTCAAACAGCATTTCCTCCACATGCTACTCACAAAGAAGCCAACCGCATACAGATTTCCCTGGGAGCAGGCCCAATGAAAACACCTCAGATCTGAACTGGACACCACTCCCTAATGGCCTGTCCTTGGTGGTCTCACAACAGACTGAATCTGGATGAAAACCTAGACCTGTAGATAATCAACGTCAAGTAAAGATGCCTACCATGTCAGGATCAACAATGTCAGCCCCCTGGTGATGGTTTCCCCCTCCCTCCTTAATTGTAAGCTGATTTATGTATCCCCCCTCCTTTTTGTTATTGTAAACCGCTTTGACCTGGTGAAAAGTGGTATATAAGTGCAGCTAAATAAATAAAATAAGAAGGAGAGATGATTCACCAAGTACACTCACCACTAGCCACTGCTTGAAAAAGCTCAACAAGGATAAGCCGATTGCAGGGAGAAACCTTACACATTTTTTGAGAGACAGGACCCTTGGTTGAGCAGAGCAGTTGCAATCAATAAGAACACCCAAACAATCTTACCTCACAGATCTTTGGTCTGTCTGTGTGTGGGGGGGGGGGGGGGGGAGGGACCTGGACTACCAGGTGATTTACCCTGGGCTACACCTGACCCACTCAAGGATCCAGGCGACAAGAAGGCAGACCCTGCAACACTGCCAGCCCTCATTCACACACCCCACTGTATGAGGTGAAATCCAGCATCAAAACAATACATCTGTGGCATCCTACACTTTTTCCTTCCAAAGTTCCCTTTTTAAAATCGCCTTTGTTTTTTTTATTTGGGGGGGGGGGGGGTGGGGTTTGTTTGTGTTTTTTTTTTTTTTACTAGGCCCAAGTCCTTTTAGTGGAGTCCACCATGCAACAGATGCTCCCTCAGCTGCTGAGGACAGATACTGGATTCTGGAGCTGAAGAGGGAGCTCTTGTACTGTGACATCAGAATTCCAACATGCTGGTGTTCCTCAGCTGCTGGAGGAGGGAGATAACCCACACATACTGGACTTGACTGGAGGGACAATATGGAATTCAACACATTTCAAACTGTAGACGTACTAGAGATAGACCATAGCCCTCCAGTGCTCCCCCAAAATCACTATATACCACCACAGGCAAACTGTCTTGGAATGCTCTGAAATTCTCTGATAATACCCCTATAGCCCTGGAAAGCCAATGAAGTGACCCACTCAAGCCTGGAGAAGAGGAAAGACTCTGGTCAGCTGAGCTCGCCATGCAAAAAAAGTGAGTAATGCTCAGGCTGAATCCTATTGGATACATTCCTCCAATTCATGGAGCTGGCAAGGGCACTAGTGTCACCTGAATATGCTGTCTGGGATGGGAAGTTGATATAAAAAGTGAAAATTAAAATATATATTGAAAAAAAAAAAAAAAAGAAATAGCACACGTGGTACCTGGGCGGTAGGGGCCAATATGTAGAGCTCTAAGCACAATTAAAAAGTACTTCAATAAATCTGAAGGGAAATCAAATTATTTTTCTATGATCTAGATCATCCAAAGATACTTTTCTACTAATTGTAACAGTGGCTTCAGTAGATTTTAAGTTCCTATTCTAATTTTATTATACTTCAAACAAGCATTTCCACTCGATAGACTCAAAGATGCTGGTTCATGTAAATAGGACCCTTATTGTGACAGCAAATATATTGCAGTGTATAATTGCACATCTATGTTAAAATGAATAGGAAAGTTCTAGGAAAACACCCAAACACAGCATTACTGTGCATTAGCTATGCCTATTG
Organism: Ichthyophis bannanicus; assembly: GCA_033557465.1. NCBI lineage: Eukaryota > Metazoa > Chordata > Amphibia > Gymnophiona > Ichthyophiidae > Ichthyophis > Ichthyophis bannanicus. The sequence continues at coordinate 604,366,485 of CM066036.1, read as the reverse complement.
AAGTGGTGTTAACTGCTCTGTTATCCGCCACGTTAACTACCTCTAGATTAATTTAAGATGCAGTCCCTACCTATTCAGTACCTCATTCCGAGTTAGCTGTTAACATGGCAGATTAAGGTGTGCTAAATGTTAATGTGGCATCTGTGATAATATGCATAAATTGCTGAGTTAACAGCTAACAGCTTAATAAGCAGGGCCCCCAAAAGCTATTTCTACCATCCTAGCACTTTGAGGTATCATTCAGCAGACTGCCATCCAGCATGCAACATGTCAAATAGGGTGGGCATGTAAAAAGCTTGAGAATCCCTCATGGACTCTGCAGAGGGTTGAAGCCAAGCAGTTTATTACAGACAATAAAAAAGTTACTACTTTTTTTTCTTCTAAGATTTTTTTCCTTGGCCTGGCAAGCTTGTGTTGCATTAACTCCCTCATGCTCCTTCGTTTCCAGCTCTAATCAGAGCCAGGCTCTTCAAGACCACTCGTTTACAACTACCTTACCCTGAGACATGAGACTCTGGAATTCCAACCAGGCCCACCCTCCCCACAAAGTACTGCACAGCCCTGTCACTCAGACATCTAGACTGGTCCCCAGTGCTTGATATTTTCACACATTACACCACTAGGCAACATTTCAATCTTGCTCATGTTGACTGGAGAAGTGCTGGATATGGTCTTAGAAAACCTACTGATCCAAATCCAGCAATGCAGTCTATTAAAAGGTGCATACTAATCCCTTCCTTTCCATGGATAATTAGGAAATCAAACCTGCCAATTTGATTTGTGGAACAGGAGCAAAGCAATAAAGCAATATGGGATGCCCACACAGAAAAAAAAAAAAGAAAAAAAGAAAAAAGTGTCTCTGCAGTCCAAGCTAAAACATATTTTCTAACTTGTAAGATAAGATGAAGGACCTGACACTTCCAAAACAGGTTTACAAAAGGAAACAGAATATGGGGAACTCTAGCATGGTTATATGCTAGAGTTCAGCAAGAGAGTCATCAACACCTTCCTCCCACTACCTTTCAACCCCTCAAAACACATACTTTACCAATGGGTACTACAGGGCTCAACAAATCTCAAGCGCCAGGTTCACATGACAAAATAGAGCCTGGGCCCAGGGCTCAGTTCATGTAGTCCGGTGCCATCTGCCGATGGGATCCCATCTCTTGCAGACAGGACTGCAAAAGGCTGTAATTGCAGCAGACTGGCGGAGTCTGCCCACAGGTGAGAGACTCCCACAGGTAGCCAGTTTCAGTTTCAGCCACGATCACAGCCCTTCTACCTGTAGGAGATAGGATCCCTGCAAGTAGAAGGGTTTAGAAGGGTTGAAAAAGGCTGCAACTGTGGCAAAAGTGTTTCCAGAGCATGCATAAATTGTATTTTATTTTTTTTAAAGGCTAGAGGAAAGGAGGCTAAAGAAATTTAGAGGCAGCAGGTTTGATTTAATGGAGTGAGGGGGATGGTGGGCACAGGGTGAATGAAAAGGAGGAAGGAGAATGGGGGGGGGGGGGGAGTCTGGGAAGGGAAACAAATGGGGATGGGGAAAGGACTAGTGTGATAGTTGGATGGTGAAAAGATGTGAAGTAAGAGGGCACAATGTGTATGTGTAAAAAGGTGCATCCCTATACCACCACCCCACCTCTGCATCACCCCCACCCTGCCCCCAACACACACCCCTTAAAAGGGTCCATGGGGGTGGTGGGAGAGAGCAGATGAGTAGTACGGCCACTGCCTTCTGTTGGCACTGTGCAGTGGTCCATTAAAAGCTTTTAGAATGTTCAAGAATTTGATAGCTGAGATTTAATGTTAAAAATTGCAGGGTCATGCATTTGGGCTGCAAAAATCCAAAGGAGCAGGATAGTAGAAGGGGCGAAGTACTTTTGTCCACAAAAGAACAGCAGGAACTGGGCATGATTAAGATCATCAGAAACAAAGTGGCCAAACAGGTAGGAGACAGTGAAACCAGAAGGATGCTTGGGTGCATAGTGAGAGGAATGGCCAGCAGAAGATCAGAGATGATAGTGCTGCTGTATAAGTCTCTGGTGCGACCTCATTTGGAGTATTGTGTGCAACTCCAGAGACCGGCAGCTATTCAAAAGGATATAAAACAGGATGGAGTCTGTGCAGAGGGTGGCTACTAAAATGGTTGGTGTTCTTCCTTATAAAGCATTTTTTATTTTATTTACTTACATCTCTTATATACCGCACTATTCAACATCAGCGCGGTTTACATCGAACAAAACATTTCAGTACACAAAAATGTCTGAGTTACATTAAACAGGGTTAATAACTTGGATAACAGGGTAAGTTTGAATCACAGGTAAATAACTTTGATTGCAGTGTAAACTATTTACATCTTTAAATTAGGGCACAGTTGAGAAGTAATGGACAGTTAAGCCTTGAACTTACTAAGTGGGGAATTCAGGATCACTGGGTGATTCGGAGTTTCTATAACTAACAGAGATGGGTCGTGATTCTGCACTCACTGGGAAGTATATAAGGAATAGGTAATGTTTGAGGGCCTTTCTGAATTGCAGTAGGTTGGTGATTGCTCTAATATCAGGTGGCAACATATTCCAAAGCTTTGGGGCACGGAGACTGAAAGCCCTATTTGCTGTTGATGTGGTGCATTTTGTAAGTTCACGGGGAACCAATAGCATATTTAATGCAATTGATCTTCTTGATCTATTAGGGGATATGGGCTTGATGAGCTCAGTTAAAGAGGTGGAGGAGAGACTGTTTACCGCTTTGAATGTAAGTAGTAATGTCTTGAAAATGATCCTGGCCTGTATAGGAAGCCAGTGTTACTGCTTTAGAAGGGGTGATACATGCTCACTCCTCGATGCTCCATAGAGAACCCTCGCAGCGCTATTCATTGCAAGCTGTAGGGGGATTCAAAGTGGATTGAGGGAGGCCTAGCAATACGACATTAGCATAGTCAAAGTGTGGCATGATCAGAGCCTGGTAGATGGTACGGAAATCTTCGGGTTCAAGTAGTGAACGAAGATGTCTTAGTGACCGGATTTTGTAGTATATGGATCTTACAATGTTAGCTATATGCGCCTTCATATCTAGGTTTTGATCGAGTGTAACACCCAGATAACATATTTGTTGTTTTGATTGTAGCTCAGCATCTTTCACCTTAAGGAATCGTGGAGGGCTGAAATTCGGGTTCTTCGACATAAAAAGCACCTCTGTCTTCTTATGTTGAATCCTGAGGTTTTGTGATAAGAGCCATTCCGATATGGCGTCAAAACAGTTGCTCAGAGGGGACAGGTCCAAATTGTCTATGTTGAAAGGCATATAAAGCAGGACATCATCCGCATATATCATGCAACCTACACTGAAAGACCGGATGATCTTGCAAATAGGCTGCATATAAATATTGAACAAAGCAGAGAGAGAGGAACCTTGTGGTACCCCTTGCCATTGGTGGAATGAATCAGACATCGCTCCCCCAGCACGAACATGTTGCCATCTTTCGGATAAGTACGATCTGCACCACTCAAGGGCAGTTCCGCCGACTCCTTTCTCCTTTAGCCGTAATAGGAGGAGGTCATGGCTCAGAGTCAAAAGCAGCAGCTATGTCCAGGAACACAAGTGCAAAACCCTGTCAGATGTTGTTGATCCCAGAAATTATGGTATTGAGGAGAGCTGTAAGGAGTGTCTCTACACCATGTAACTCTGAAGCCATGTTGGCAAGGATCCAATGGAGCAGTGGTATCAATGTGGTCCTGCAATTGACATTGTACCTCCTTTTCTATTAATTTCGCGAGAAAAGGAATACTTGAGATGGGTCTGTAGGAGTCTACCTTTTGAGGATCTAACTTACAGTTTTTCAGGAGTGGTCTGATGGAAGTTTGCTTGAGGGCAGAGGGTAATGTACCGGAGTTGAAAGACAGCTTTATTATTTTAGTTATTATTGGGCTGAATTCACAATGCAGTTCCCTTATCCAGAAGGCTGGGCAAGGGTCCGTCTGAGCAGTTGTGGAATTGAGAGACATGATCAGATCTTCTATTTGCTTCTTGGTAGGGGTAGAAAAACAGGTTAGTGCTGTTTGGCAATCTTTATCTGTGGGGGTTAATTTTAATGGAGGTTATTTGTTTGTGTAAGCTTGGATTGTAGGTAGACTGCGAAGTCTTGAGGATGGATCTCGCATTGTTTTTCAGGGGCTGGTCTTTAGATAATGTCTTGACTAGATTAAACAAGTCATGAGGTTTGTTTAGTGCACGCCTCAAGGTGTCTGTGTGGTACCGCTTCATTTTCTCTGAGATGGCCTTGCGGTGGATGGATAGCTGATTGAGGTAGGCTGCCTGATCTACCGTTGAGCGAGACCGACGCCAGCGCTTCTCAAGGTTCCGTAGTTGGGATAGCGATAGTCTCAGATCATCTGTGTACCATGGTGCAGAAGCTCTTATTCTAGGCGGCCTGTTGAGTGCTGGTCGTATTGCAATCGAATTAAGACTGGTGTTCCAACATGTGATTAGATCTTCTATTTCTAGGGAGGACTTGTTACGAAGTGAGCATGTTCCAGCAAGAATGCGATCTCTGTTGAAAGGAAGAAAGAAAACTCCTAGCCAGAGATTTGGGGTTGTTATCCGGAGCATTGTTGGTCATTGAATGTCTGTTGTGCATAGGAATTTGGAAAAAGATGAGTTTATGATCTGACCACGGTACATCAGTAATAGATATCGCAGCAGTGTAAGATTGGATGTTTAAGGACTGTGGGGCAAAGATAAGATCAAGGGTGTTTCCCTTTACATGGGTAGGTTCATGGATTAATTGTTGGTATCCCAGGGATTCAAGCGCTTCGAGGAAGGCAGAAGAGTGACTATCTTGGAGAGCTGGCAGGTTAAAATCCCCCATAATCCAAGTTGGGATATTAGGATTCTGAATGTTGGATGCCAGATCTATAATGGCTGGAAGGACGTCTGGGGAGGCTGAAGGTGCTCTGTATAGAAGGTTTATCGTGCATAATTTGTTGGAGATAGAGACTAACTTGAGGTGGTCGGATCTAGGGGTATCTATAAGCTGGAACTGAAGGTCTGATCTGGAGACATATGGGGACAGACTTAAAGACAGGGCCAGCCTGTCCACTAGGCAAACTAGGCGGTTGCCCAGGGCAACAGACCCTGATGGGAGGCATCACTACCCCAACTCCCTGGGAAGCGGCAGCTGAACATTACTTCAGCACTGTGGCAGGCTTGAACACCTGCGAACATGCGCACAGTTCCAGTCTGCCATTCCTGTACATTCTCCAAAATATTTGTATCAGGGGAGGGGGAAAGGAGTGACAGGGCATGAGCACACGTGTCGAGCCTTAGTGCTCGCATGCAGCGTGGAAGTGCCAGTTCAGTCACTGCTGCTTCAGCGCAAAGGGGGCTTGATGGAGGCCGTCTTTTGGGAGGGGCAACAGCACAGAGGGTCTACCTAAGGTAGCAGAAACCCTTGTGTCACTGCTGTTGCTTAAAGATCTTAATATGTATACGTTAACGGAAAGGCAGGATAGAGTAGATATGATAGAGACTTAAATTCCTCCATGTCAAATGCACAGGAGGAGCGCCTCTTTCGATTGAAAGCAAGCTCTGCAAGATATTATACATAACATACCTAAAATGCAAGGGTACCAATGTTGACCACAACTGTACAGGCCATATTGTGTAGCAAAGCAGGAATTGTTTAACATTCAACACTTTCCCCAGACTTCTGAATTTCTTTTAAAGTAAACAGGCCTCATAGGCAGTTTCCTTAATGCATAGCTACAGACTCTAGAGCAGTTCTCAACCTTCCCCCCACATTGAGAAACACCAGACTGACAATACTCACATGCATGGTACACCACACACATGAGTTTTGCAAAACTTTGATTTGGATGTCCAGTGCTTGGATTAGATGCCTGTGAAGAGAAAATTCCTTTCCACTGGATAGCGGTACTATGAAAATTAGGGGGTATGTTTACTAAACAGCAGTAAGGGAGCAATCTTCTCCATGCAGTAACGGCAGCGATAAGGAATTACTGTGCGGTAAGTGTTCTGGGTGTGTTAGAGACGTTCCAGTGTTAAGGGGTGATAGTGGACACTTACCGTGCGGTAATGGGACATGCTGCGGGAAGGTGTCTGGCAGCACCTTAACGCAGGAAAGCCACTGAAACGCTGAAAGGGGGCAGGGAAGCCATTGGAGAAGGTATGGATGCAAGCACAATTGGTAGCTGATGGAGTTGACTCACATGATGGCCGGCAATGTGGCCTATGCTGTTGACTAGGTGAGATAGGCAGCTGCCTAGTGATGGTCAGTGTAGGTGTTGGCTGTGTCATGGGTGGGTGGTGGTGGCAGCAGCAGAGGGGATGCAGCAGCGGGGGACACTGACAGGCATGCAGTCCTAGATGCTCCTGAAAGCATACACCGTGCCGTAAGCTACATTAGTGTCTGAGCTGTGGACAGGTATCCAGATGTACTGTCAGTGTGTGGCATGCCATAGGCCAGGACAGTGTCTGGTTGGAAGCAGCATGTTCCTGATGTGGGCAGCAAAGTGAGGATTGTCCATGAGTGCTCATGTGCAGCAGTCACAAGAGAGGTGTGAATGATATGGCTAACTACTGCAAATGACTCCTGATGGCCATGGTATGATGGGTGCAGGGCTGTGCCACGGAATTTCCAAGCAGAGAGTGCAATGCGTGTGGTGGGTGGATGTATAGGATCATACAGGACAAAAGCATTTGGTGTGTATGAACCAAAAGTAGCAGTGCCATGGGCTACATGAAGCACCATTTGTACGGGTGGGACTGGTGCTGACAGTGGCATGATAGAAAGGGATAAGTTGAACCCATTTGCCCCATGTGAAGTAATGATGGCAGGGAATGGCTATGCAATGAATGTTAGGTGCCTGAACGTATGAGATATCCTCTTTACGTAAAGCTGGGAGGTCACAATCACTGTTCCCTCTAAGCTGTGCGCGTGTGCGCGCGCACACACCTCACCGAGCAAGCGCACATACTTTACAACAGAGCGCACAAAAATTATGGTTCTGATTCTGATAGAAAACACAGACATCTTAAAATTTAAAAGTTCTTATGTATTTACAGTTTTCACAAGTTCTACAATGTTTTCTAGTGCAATCAATGTGGTGTACATACTGTATTCTGATGTGTAGTCAAATTTTAAAGTATATAACTCAGAGTGTCGTTATGTGGGGCACAAAAATTTAACCTTCCTTCAAAAGCTGCACAGCTGATATTTTATGCGCACACAGCCTACAGAAAATTAGAGGGAACATTGGTCACAATGATGGCAAAACAGAAAACACATCCATACCAGTTGACCCAGACATCTGTTGTATATACCTCACTGACCCACTGCAATGTGCCGTGGCAGAGACACTAAAGAATGATTGTCTGCAGGTCACAGCAGAGCCAGGACTTTGCAAGTGCACCCAGGCACAAAAACGAACAAATAGGAATCAAACCCTGGACCTTTGACCATGGAGACATTGCACCATCCAGTAGGCTACACCTCTACACATCTCTGGGCAGATGTATAGAGCCTGCAGATCTCTGATCAAACTGTTTGCTATCTGTGCCAGTATAGGTTGGGCCCTCCACTACCCATGAGGCACTGCACATGCAGAACAGAGGTCTGCAGCTGAAGAACCAATGGAGAATGCACTGGCTGCGTGTGCTACAGCACATAACAGCAAGCCATGCTGCAGAGCACTTTCAGCTATCACCCTAAGGGTGAGGAGGAGTGCTCAGCACCTGGTCCACTGAACCTGCACTGATAGAGATGATGATCTCTGCTGGCTGTGCTGTAGGTCCACATCACTGCTAGTGTGTGGCAGGTATTGTCTGCAGTGCGTTATGCTTTTCTCCTTGTTTTCTGCATGCTGAGGGTAACAGTGATAGCAACAGCTCAGTCCTGTGTTCTGCCCATATTGGACACTAACCCTCCGATAACAGTGCAGGTTAGTGGCCAGTATCAATATGCTGCTGCCATGGACAGCCACTGCAGTGGGGCTTTATAAGCTAGCATTGGGCTACTGCTACAATCCTGCCCGAACCCCATTGAGTAGGCCATAAATGACTGCTGCCCCAACCATTGAGGACTAACAATTGACTGCCCCTGCTGCCCTTCACTGGGCTGTGTCAGCCAAGCACAAACCAACTAGTTGGTCTATTGGTCAGCATGCACGTCATGTGCATCATGTGACCACAAGCACTCTGCATTGGGATACTCAGCATTGACACCCAGTTGTTTGCTCAGTGATTGGCTCCATTGATGTGGATGCATTCTGTGTCTGGGGATGCCAGACATAATAGTTCTATGTGGATACATGCCATGCCATGGTAATGTTTTGGTCAGAGTGAGTGCCACCTAGGCAATGCACATGGCAGAGGGGCACAATGGCATCTCTGCCAGTGATCCTACCATTGTGGCAGACACACCCAGGCCAATTTGCACTGTTTCAGGTGATACCCACAATCCTCTGCCTCGTCTTATTCACATTTTCCAAACAGGTTGGGAACAACTCTGACAATGTGAAACAAAAAGCAGTGCAAAAAGCCACAGGACAAAGGGGAGCCATACACACACACACACACACACACACCGCAAAAGTGGAGATGGTTGGCATTCCTGCTTGATAACTCCTGTCTCAATGTCAGCACAAGGAATGATAATATTTGCAGGCACTATTACCATATCTTGGCTTCACCACATGTTACCATGTGCTATTAGCCTCCAACCAGCTGTGGATAGTAGAGCCTGTCAATGCTGCTGGTGGGCGTTTCCACCCTTGCTGGCCATCTCTTTGGGCATTGCACATGCTGGAGCTATACTTACACTGTCAGATAAACCTTGTCCACAGGAAGATGCAATACAGAAACCCCAACAGGGACAGGAACCGGTGACCCGCCACACATACACACCAACTGTGTGTGTTGCATCAATGCTGCCTTATGGGGATAACAGCTCCTGTTGCTGAGAGGCTTCCAGTCAGCTGGCCTTTGGCATATGTTGCAATGCGTATGGCGCACATGACCAGGACAAGGTTTCTGTATGCTGCAGGCTGGTGCCAATTCCCATGCCACCACCAACACCACACCATGCAGACATGCCCATGCACCGTCAGTGGTGGTGGTTGCAGTCCCAGCATGTTAAACCATGTGGGTTTGGCGGGTGCCTTAGGCACAGGGGCACACATGTATGGCCATGCAGCCCCCCCACCAGCTGCCCATGCAGGGGCCCCATCACTGCCTCCCACTGATACATCTTGGGGGGAGGATGGCAGCTACTGCTGTGGTATTTCTCCGGGCACCTGCATTTTCCAGCTACCTCAAGGACTATAGCATCTGGCACTATCGGCCTCTTCCCCCACAGCTGGGTTCTGCGGCAGTGGGAGGGGGCGGAGGAGGCATACTGGATCTCTGCCTGGAGTGCCAGGACCCTTGGACCGCCCCATGTGGCACATTGCCTTTCCGCAGCAGTAGCAGGACTGTGTGCTGCCACTGAAACCATGACTAACATCACAGATGGTAAAATACCCCTTTGTGGAGAGGCTAAAAAGGTTGGGGCTCATCAACCTGGGGAAGAGATGGTTGATGGGAGATATGATAGAGGTCTATAGATTACCTGTTCCACTCTGGTCAAACATAGGTTGCTTTTTTATGCCAGACTGTGGACAGACTAGGGGACCTGCAATGTGGCTATAGTGAAACCCATTTGAGTCTTCTAGGTGAAAATATTTTTTCAGTCAATGAGTAATCAAACCCTGCAATCTATTATCAGAGGATATGGTAAAAGTCGTCAGTGTAGCTGAGTTTTAAAAAGTTTGGACGAGTTCCCTAAACCATTACTAAAGAGGATCCGGGCTATGCACTGCTTGCCCATTACAGCTATTGGGGATTGTGTGCGCCTTTTGGGGAAACTGCTAGGTACTTGTGGCCTAGATTGGCCGCTTTTGGACACAGGATACTGGGCATGATGGACCTTGGTTTGACACAGTTTGGCCTATTTTGAAGTCATGTTCCTATGTGCCATCTAGGCAGCTGTCTGGTCTCCTTTGTGCACCAGCAGTCCCAACTGCATGACCCATGTGCCACCTCATTTGCCCCCATTTGCCCCAATATAGTGCCCTTTTATACTTGGGCACTGTGCTGTTGCTGCTAATGGAACACTACTATTACTTTTGGGCTCCCTGTCTGTGCATCACATTGCAGACGTAAAATAGGCTCTCTCTCCTCAAAAAACACCCTTTCTGCGAGGTTTTGAATTACGTTAGGGTTCCTGCCGTTAAGGTGCCTGTGTTCAAGGAGCAGGCCTTGTTCCCATCCACACCCCGCCCATTGAGCCCCACTCTGCCCCGTGCATGCCTTCTCTCCACCCACAGGTGCCATTAGCATGTGCAAAAAAACACTTTAGCGTGCACTAAGTGTGCAGATACGCAGTTAGCGCACGCTAACACTTGCTCCTTTACCATGTTTTAGTAAACATACCCCTGGGTGTGCCTTTTTTTTTTTTTTTTTTTTAAAGGATGTGTAGTTTGATAGGATATGTATCTTATATTTAATTTTTAAAAAATAATGTTATAAGACATGTGTTTTTAAATATTTTCATTAAAAGAATTTGTGATACTGATGCCATGTTTTTTGAGCTTTGCTTGAAGCATTGGATTGGCTATTTTGGATAGCGATAATTTTTCTACCACTTTGGTGCTTCATTACTACTACTACTGAGCATTTGTATAGCGCTACAAGATATACGCAGCGCTGCACAGACATGTAAAATACTGTCCCTGCTCATCAGAGCTTACAATTTAGTCAAGATAGATAAGAGTAGCTGTAGACACAGGATACATCTGGGGAGAATGGTAAGGAAACAAAGGAGACCAGGTGAGACAAAATCCAAAAGCAGCAGCCAACAGGTGAGTTTTCAACCTGGATTTGAAAAGGGCCAGAGAAGGCGCTTGATGTACAGGCTCCGGTAGTTTGTTCCAGGCATAAGGAGCAGCAAGGTGAAAGGAGAGAAGTCTGGAGTTAATAGAAAAGGGCACAGATAGAAGTGATTTGCCAGAAGAGTGGAGTTCACGAGAAGGGGTGTAGGGAGAGATGAGAGGAAAGGTAGTGAGGAGTTGCAGAGTGAATGCACTTCTAGGTCAGTAGAAGTTTGAATTGGATAGGGAGCCAATGAAGTGGCTTAAGAGGGGTAATGTGAGCATGACCAGGCTGGCAGCAGATTAGCTGTGCTGTAGAGTGTAGCGATTGAAGGGGAGAGAGATGATTCAGAGGGAGACCAGCAAGGAGGAAGTTACAATAGTCTAGATGGGAAGTGACTAAAAAGCAGATAAGTATCTTAGTAGTCTGTTCAGAAAGGAATGGGCAAATTTTGTTGCTGTTATAGAGAAAGAAACAGTAGGTTTCAGCTATCAGTTGTATGTGTGTGGAGAGAGAGAGAGAAGTCAAGGAAGACCCCAAGGTTGCGAGCTGAGGAGACAGGGGGAGTAGAGAGTTATCCACAGATACTGAGAAAGAAGGAATGGGAGGGGGGGAGGAGGAACGAAGCTCAGTTTTGGTCATGTTCAATTTCAAGTAGTGGCGAGACATCCAAATCGGCAATATCAAAGTCAGGCAGAGATCCTGGCCTGGATTGCCAGAGAGATTTCAGGTGTAGAGAGGTAGGTGTCTGCGAGTCATCAGCATAAAGATGGTACTGAAAGCCATGGAAAGATGAGTGCACCAAGGGACTGGGTATAGAGAGAAAATGAGTGGATCCAAGACAGATCCTTGGGATACACCAACAGAATGGGATAGTATCAGAGGAGGATTCACCAGAACAAACACTAAAGGAGCGATGGGAGAGATAGTAAGAAAACAAGGATAGCACAGAGCCCTTAAAACCAAGCGAAGACAAGGTATTGAGAAGGTTGTAGTCCTTGTCAAAAGCAGCAGAAAGGTCAAGAAGGATGAGCATCGAGTAAAGGCCCTTGGATTTTGCCAGGAACAAGTCTCTGGAGACTTTGGTAAGAGACGTTTCAGTAGAATGTAAAAGACGAAAGTCAGATTGTAAAGGATCCAGAAGGGCTTGAGAGGAGAAAAAGGCGAGGCAACAGCAGTGAACCACACAATCAAGTAGTTTAGAAATAAAGGAGGGAGATGGATCGATAGGACAGGTAGGGTTTCTTGAGGAGAGGTGTAATCACAGCATATTGAAGGTTGCAGTGGAGAGTAATAGGTTGAGAATATGAGAGATGGAAGGGACAACAGTGGAGCAGATGGGGCTTAGGAGACAGGTGGAAATAGGATCAGAGGAGCAGGTAGTGAGTTTGGTGGAAGAAAGTGTGCGGTTTCCTCCTCAGAAGATCAAAGAAAAGGAAGAAAGGGTAGCAGAAGTAGGGAGAAGTTGGGAGTGAAGAGGGGAGGAGGGTAAGTTGCTGACTTTGTGGGAAATTTGAGTTTGATCTTGTGGATTTTGCCATGGAAATAGTCACCCAGGGCTTGGGCAGAAAGGGAAAGAAGAGTAGCGAGGCGGAGGCACCTTGAGGAAAGAGTTGAGAGTTGTAAAGAGACAGCGAGGGTCGGAGGCAAGAGTCAGATGGACATATAATAGTCTTGTTTGGCAAATGCTATGGCTGACTGGAAAGAGACAAGCATGAATTTGAAGTGTAGAAAGTCCACAAGCATGTAGGATTTAAGCCAAGCATGCTCAACTTAACGGGCACAGGAACAGATAGCAAGCAGTGGAAGACAGCCAGGGCTGGAGTATAGTACACCTCACAGGACATGGCGTGGGTAGAGCAAGAGCATCCAAAGCAAAGAAGAGTGCAGATTTATAGAAAGCTACTGCCTCAGACTCACATGAGGTAGTGGAGGAAAGAGCCAAAGGGCAAGGTTGAGACGGTGGGTGATTTAGAGTGAAGCTTAGCAGGTACAGAAGTTTGAGGGTAAGCAATTCAAGAAGAATACAAGGTCAAGGCACTGGCTGTGCTGGTGAATGGGGGCAGTAGAGGTAAGGGAAAGGAGCTTTAAAGCATAAAAAGGTCAGAGGGTATAGCAACATGACTATTAAAATCCCTGAGAATAAAAGGGGGGGGGGAGAGGAATCCAGAAAGAAGGAAAGCCATAAGTCAGTGAGAAAGGTAGAGGTGGGCTTGTCAGGAGGGGGGGGGGGTCAACAAACAGCTAACTGGAGAGGTAATGAAGTAAAAAGGCAGATGGAGTGGACTGCAAAGGAGTGAGACTGAGGCAGCAAGAGGGGTTGAAAAGGACAGGAAGGAGAGAGTAGAAGCCTAACACTCCACAGCCAATGGGATGAGGCGTGTGGGAGAATTGATAGCCAACATGACAGAGCAGCGACTGGTGCTGAGTCTTCTAGGAGGAGCCACATCTCAGAGCAAGAACACAGAGCATTAGAGATAAAGAGATCATGAGTAAAGGCAAGTTTCTTTGAGAGGGAGCATGTGTTCCACAAGGCACATGAGAAAGAGGGATATGGATAAGATTTGAGGTGTTGTGTGAAGATCTGTTTTGGGAGTGTGACAAATGTCTGGGGGGGGGGGCCAGGTTTGGGGTTGATATATGCGGATGAGAGGAGGAGTACAGGGCAGAGAGGAGGCAACATGCGGTAACGAGGGTGAGGTTGTTTTCGAGAGGAGATAGCTGAATGAGAGGAAGAAAGTGGTAAAGCTCAGGAGTTGATGACAGGGTAGAGGACAAGATGGTGGGGAAGGGAGGATGGTAAAGGGGAGATAAGGGGAGGCTCGAAAGAGCTGGTAGGAGGGGGAGACAATTAGGGAGGAAGAGAAATAGGAAGAGAAAGTGATGAGGAGCCATAAAAGAGAGATGGAGAAGAACAGAGGTCAGAAGAAATAAGGATAGGTGGGAGATAAATATCACAGGGGATTAGGTGCACCTGTGAATAATTGTGGTAATTAGCAGAAGATGGCTATAAGAGTGAATTCCAGGAGGTGAGTGGGAGGGATAGAAGAAGTTGAGGATATGTAGGAGACAGGTACGACTAGAGAAAAATGAACAAGCTTACAGATGATATATTTTATCATTATTAGTGTGCTATTTATCAATGGACACACAGGACTCACAAGCTGGCAGGTAAGTGTGTCCAAACTGGCAGCAAAGCAGCTTCTCGTTGCTGAGGCAGAGAAAATCAGCACACATGGCCTGCCACTTCTGATACAACACCCCCCCCCCCCAACAGGAAGTTGAATCAGAGGTGGATCAAAAGCAGCAGGCTATTTGTGCCCAAGCACATGACCTGCCGTGAGCACCAAAGTGGTGGCACAAAGCGGCCACTTTTAAAATGCTGCCATTGCCAGTCCCTCGAGAAGGCTGAATCTGGTGGCGGTGGCAGCAGGAGGTAGTGGCTCAGCATGGGAGTGACATGGGGGCAGCAGCAGAAACCCTTGGGTGGCCCTGCATGGAAGTCACCATACAAAAAGACAGTCAGATGAGTAACAGCAACAAGCTCTCTCCATCACCATGAACACTCAAATACAGAACTTGAAGAAAAAACAAAAAAAATCTCCGCACAATGCACATGAAGCAAACCTATCATGCCATAATAGCAAACAGCAAGAACCCTATGTATGAATAGGCAGCACTATAACATTATATTCAGCCTTAGAACACCAGTACACGTAACTCCTGGTAAAACAAGTGGATCTATGACAGATTTCTACAAAGAAACACATTTAGAATGTATATTACATCTGAATGAGGCGTGGCAGACTCAAATACTTAAGGAACAACAAATTAGAAAGAAATATGAAGATGAAAATTGAAGTGGGAGCCCCAAAGACACTGGAGAAAAACACAAATGTGTTTCATCTTGTACTAAATAAAATACAAACACATCCATGATACATATTTTCGAAAGCAAACATCAGTTAAGAAAGTCAAAATAAAAAAAAAACGTCTGCCTTTGTTTGAGCAGGTTATTCTGTCAATCATGTTGGTCCCATTCTCTACTGCTTACTTCATCTAACTCTTTCTAGTGTCTGCTATCCATTTGTTTCTCCTCGTCTTTTTTCATTTTCTTCCCCGATACAAGTGTCTGATACTAAAACTTCACCCTCACTCCTTTTTAAAATTGTCACCTACCTATCAATTTTCCAGCTTCTTTCACCTCCTGCCCAGTCCATCTCCCCTAGCTCTACAATTTTTCCTGCTTCACTCCTTCTCCCAACTTCTTCCCTTCTTTCATCCACTCTCCGTTAACCATATTTCTAACCTCTGTAAACACTTTCCTCACTCATCTTCTGCATCCCACTACCCCAAGAAAACATCTTCCCCTCTCCCTTTCATCTCCCACAAGTACAGCATTTTCTCCCTCCTTCCCCACCACTCCAATACATTATCTGCCTTCTTCCCCACCTCATCCTAGTACAGCATCTGCCCTCTCCTTCCTGACCCTCACCCCTCCAAAAACCCAACCACAACAATGCAGTCATCTATCTTCTCCTAGGCTGAGGAAGCCACAGCCTTCTTTACATTTATTCAAAAGATTGGTCTCCCTCCCTCGTGGCAGCCTGAAGCACTTAAAGCGATTTCGCAGCACACTGGAACTGAAAGCATATGTTATCTCCTGCTGCTTTGACCCTGAGAAGTTAAAAAGCTTTCAGTAAATGATGGCTGCAGCCACAGTGTGTGGCTGTGTCCTCTGCTGTGCTTCCCATTACCACTGATGCTGTTGCCTTTCTGAAACTGATGTCTTGCTTACACCAGCCCCACAAGACTTCCCGGTGCTTTGCAAGAGCAGTGAAGAAAGCATAGTTACTCACCTGTAACAGGTGTTCTCCAGGGACAGCAGGAATCAGTCCTCATTTATGGGTGACGGAGCCCGCGTGGAGCGATTCCCCAGCTTTCAAAGAAGGCCTTTGGGATTGCTACCATGCATGTGTGGTCCTCTTCCCGCCCAAGGGTGCCATCTTGCTCAGTCAGGTCCCTTAGCTCGAGCCTTACCAACCAGATGGCAAGGGAAGGATAAAAATCCAGCAACTCATCAGGGGAGCTGGGAGGGTAGTGAGGACCAATTCCTGCTGTCCCTGGAGAACATCTGTTACAGGTGAGTAACTATGCTTTCTCCAGGAACAAGCAGGAAGTCAGTCCTCACTTATGGGACTCCCCACCTACAGGCTACCAAACCTGTAACCAAAAAATGCCTCCACGAGGTGGTAGGCAGAAGTCGATGCCTGAAGGAGCCAGAGTCCTCGGGTCCCCAGGGTGAAACCCTCGGTAGCCGTCGAGAAGGGTCGGAGGGCAGAAGTTGCTTATACCCTGAACAGATTACAGAGTACAGCCTGGCTGAAGGCACTGTCCCAGTGGGACTCCCTCTCCAGGCAGTAATGGGAAGTGAAGGTATTTGCCGAACCCCAGGTCACAGCCCGACAGATAACTGCCAGAGGCACTGAGTGCGGCGAAGCCACCGAGGCCGCCTTGGCACAGATGCTGTGGGCAGTGACCCTCCGATCCAGCGGGGTACCCGCCTTCGCGGGAGCAAAGGCGATGCAGTCTGCCACCCAGACAGAGAGTGTGCATTTCGTGACTGCCTGCCTCAAGTGATTGGGATCATAGGACAGATCTGACCAGACTTATGATGAGGCTGTGTGGGCTGTAGATAGAAGGCAAGAGCCCTCTTGCAGTCAAGTGTATGCAGAACTGCCGATGCCTGGTCGGCATGGGGTCTCGTGAAGAAGGTTGGCAAGACTACCTCCTGATTGATATGGAAATCAGATACCACCTTTGGCAGGAACTTGGGGTGGGTACAGATGACCACCCTGTTCCTATAGAACCTGGTGTAAGGGGCATCAGCCATGAGGGCCTGAAGCTCACTAAGTCGATGAGCCGAGGTGAAAGCCACCAGGAAGATTATCACCTTCCAGGATAGGTGCCGAAGCGAGCATGTCGCCATTGGCTTGAAAGGTGGATATGTAAGCTGTATAAGCACTACATTCAGGTCCCACTCCACTGGGGGAGGCCGGATGGGAGGTCGAGAAAGCAAGAGACCCCGCATAAAGCAGGAGACCAGGAGCTGGTCAGAAAGGTTTACCCTCGATGGGAAGGCGATTCGCCAAGATGGCACTCAAGTGCACCCTGATGGGAGTTCGACTTTAACCCTTCCTTCAAGAGGTGGAGGTACTGGAGGACCCATCGGGTAGGACAAGAAAAAAAAAAAAACGGGTTGATCTGGAGCATGGCACACCAGATTGAGAAGTGCTGCAACTTGAAGGCACACGCCTGTCTGGTCAAGTCCTTCCTCGATGCGAAGAGGACCTCCTCGACCTCCTCCAAAAGATCCAGCGGGGCTAAGGATACCCGTTTAGCTGCCAGGCTGTGAGGAATAACTAGGCCAGGTTCAAGTGGAGCACCCAACCCCCCTCCTGCGTTTGACCTGGTGCACAGCCCAGGGGAACTGGGGCCTCATAAGAGCTGCAGCAGGAGCAGGAACCATGGCTGGTCGGGGCCACAAAGGAATGATGAGGATCACCGACACCTGATCCCGCTGAACTTTGTGGAGGGTCCTCGCGATGAGAGGCATGAGAGGGAACACTTAAGAGACCGGAGGTCCAACTCAAGAGGAACGCATCCAGAACCTCCCTGCTCGGGTGCGGAATCGGACCGCAGAAGTGGGGAAGCTGCGCATTCATCAGGCTGGCGAACAGGTCCATGGTCGGGGTCCCCCACCGTTGGAACAAGAGGCCAGCCACCTCTGGGTCCAACCACCACTTGTGAGGGCGGAGGATCCTGCTGAGCTTGTCTGCGAAGACACACTCATGGCCCGGAAGGTAGACCGCCTGTAAGGTAATCCCCCGATGGAAGGCAAAGGAGCAAAGGAGGACCGCCTCTCGGCAGAAGAGGCAGGAGCCTGTGCAACCCTCCTTGTTGATGTAAAAAACATTGCTACTCAGTTGTTGGTCTGCACGTGTACAGATTTCCTTTTCAGATGGTCCTCAAAGGCTTTCAGAGCCCGGCAGACTGCCCAAAGCTTGAGAAGTTTATTTGCTGTTGGGACTCTTCAGCTCACTGTCCCTGAGTGCACAGCACACTGCAGTGGGCTCCCCACCCCATCAGGGAAGCGTCCATCGTCAGGACGAGCTCATGCAGCGGAGTTTGGAAGGGCAGCCCCTGGAGATGTTTGTGGAGGTCCTGCCACCAGTTCAGAGACCTGCGAAGGTTGTGGGAGACCTGAATGGGGTCTCTGAGGTGACCAGAGGCCAGGCTCCACTGAGCACTGAGGCACCACTGGGTCATCCACATGTGCACGTGGGCGTGGGGGGTGACATGGATGGTAGAGGCCATGTGCCCCAAAAGGTGCAGCATAGTATGTGCCGTGACCAGAGTGCTGCTCTGGACCTGAGCTGCCAGGACTCTGAGGCGGGCCACTCGGTCCGCTGGCAGGAAGGCGGTTACTCGCTAGGTGTTGAGGTGCGCGCCGATGAACTCCAAGGCCTGTACCGGTTTGAGGTGGGAATTGGGGTAGACCAGGAACCCCAGACCTTCGAGAAGGTGAATCATGCAGGATGCCGTCAATCAAGATTCTCCGGCCGAGGACCCTGTGACGAGCCAGTCGTCAAGATAAGGGAAGACTGGGACCCCTTGACACCAGAGGGAGGCGGCAGCTGCCGAGAGACACTTCGTGAAGACCTGTGGGGCGGACACGAGTCCGAAGGGGAGCACTCTGTATTGGTAATGTTCCCCTTACGCCCACATCTTGATTCACCCCCAGCACTGGCAATATCTGCACTGGCTGCCTGGATGGTGTCAGAGCGTTTTGGTTTCCTAGACCATGGGATGCTGTTCCAAGGGTTGCAGAGCAGAGATGGCATCCATCTGTCCAAGAAAGGTCAACGCATCTTCGGTAGTAGACTGGCTAATCTACTGAAGAAGGCTTTAAACTAGATTTGTTGGGGATGGGTGAAGAAAGCCCCCAGGTAAGTGAAAGCCCCCAGGTAGGTGATACATTAAATACCTTTATGGAAATGGGTAACAGGGGTAACATATGGAAAGCAGTGTGTATTAATGCCCGTAGCATGGGAAATAAGCTTTGGTGGGAGTGCTGACTTGGATTTAGTGGCAGTTACAGAAACATGGTTCACAGAAAACCATGACTGGGATGTAACTATACCTGGCTATACTTTATTCAGAAAGGACAGGGTAGGAAGAAGGGGAGGAGGAGGAGTGGCACTATATGTAAAAACTACTATTAAAGCTTTGAAATTACAGAGCTTAAGAGGGAGAGAGGAGGCATTGTGGGTTAAACTAGAAAGAGGGAAAGAGAAATCTATTTGCATTGGTGTGATATACAGATCTCCCTCACAAGAGGAAGAGGTGGACAGAGTTAATTGAAGACATGGGCAGCATTGCTAGGAAAGGGGAAGTGCTACTGATAGGAGATTTCAATATGCCAGATGTTGATTGGCACATTCCTGCTGCAGTATCATCTAGAAGTAAGGAGATCCTGGATTCTCTACAGGAAGAACTATTCAGGCAATTGGTAACAGACCCCACATGTGAAGGGGCCATACTGGACTTTGTGCTTACCAATGGTGAAAGTGTTTCTGATGTTGTAGTGGGAGATCATTTTTCATCCAGTGATCACCAGATGGTGTGGTTCAGTATTAGGACTAGGGCTGTTAGAATCCATTCCAAGGTGAGGATCTTAGACTTTAGGAAGACTAACTTTGTGAAGATGGGCCAATACCTCAGGGAATCGTTAGTGGGATGGGAACAGCTGGGGGATGTAGAAAAACAGTGGGCAAAACTGAAAGGGGGTATTTTAAGGGCAAACAACCTTTTTGTTAAAATTTAGGCAAAAGGAAATAAAGGCAAAAGGAACAGGAGACCGCAATGGTTTTTGAAGGAAGTAGCTGAAAAAGTGAAGAAAAAGAGGGAGGCCTTCATGAAATACAAGAGATCACAGAGAGAGGAAGACAGGCATCTGTATTTGGAAAAACTTAGAGAAGCTAGCAAAGTAGTCAAGAAGGCAAAGATTCAAAAGGAGGAGGAAATAGCCAATGCAATAAAATGGGGGGATAAGACATTTTTTAGATATATTAGTGAGAAGAGGAAGGGCAAAAGTGGTATTGTCAGACTCAAGGGTGCAGGGGGGAATATGTAGAAGCTGATAAGGATAAAGCAGAATTGCTTAAATATGTTTGTTCTGTGTTCACAGATGAAGAACCAGGAGCAGGACCTCAGAAAACACCCACAAATAAGAACAGAAGCGAGGGACATCTTGAACAATTTTCAGAAGACTGTGTTCGTGAGAAACTAGCTCAACTTAAAGTAGACAAAGCGATGGGACCGGATGGGATACACCCTAGAATACTGAGGGAACTTGGGGACGTTCTAGCAACTCCACTGACTGACCTTTTCAATGCCTCGGAATCGGGAGTGGTGCTAAAGGACTGGAGAGGCGCTCATGTGGTGCCTTTACACAAAAGCGGAAGTAAGGATGTGGTTGAAAACTACAGGCCGGTTAGTTTAACTTCGGTGGTGAGTAAATTATTGGAAACGCTGCTGAAAGAGAAAATAGTGAGGTTTCTGGAGTCCAGCGGATTACAGGATCCGAGGCAGCATGGATTCACCAGAGGCAGGTCTTGTCAGACAAATCTGATTGATTTCTTTGACTGGGTGACCAGGGAGTTGGACCGAGGGAGAGCTCTAGATGTGGTGTATTCAGATTTCAGTAAACCCTTTGACACTGTTCCTCACAGGCGACTTATAAACAAACTGAGCACTCTAGGGATGGACCCTAAAGTTACTGCTTGGGTTAGAAATTGGTTGGGTGGGAGGCGACAAACAGTACAAGTAAATGGAGCTCACTCTGAGGAGAAGGATGTTACCAGTGGTGTGCCCCAGGGATCTGTCCTTGGTCCGATTCTTTTTAACGTCTTTGTTAGTGATATAGCGGAAGGGCTGTCAGGTAAGGTTTGCCTCTTTGCAGATGATACCAAAATCTGCAATAGAGTAGACACCCAGGAAGGTGTAGATAACATGAGGAGGGATCTAGCTAAGCTTGAAGAATGGTCTAGAATTTGGCAACTGGGATTTCATGTTAAAAAATGTAAGGTCATGCATTTGGGCTGCAGCAATCCAAGGGAGCAATACAGTATAGGAGGTGAAGTACTTTTGTCCACTAAAGAAGAGCGGGACCTAGGCGTGGTTGTGTCTGATGATCTTAAAGTAGCTAAACAGGTAGAAAAGGCGACGGCAAAAGCTAGAAGGATGCTTGGGTGCATACGGAGAGGAATGGCTAGCAGAAAAAAGGAGGTGATAATGCCTCTGTATAAGTCTTTGGTGTGACCTCATTTGGAGTATGGTGTGCAATTCTGGAGACCGCACCTTCAAAAGGATGTGAACAGGATGGAGTCGGTGCAGAGGGTTGTTACTAAAATGATTAATGGGCTTCATTATAAAGCATATGAGGACAGACTTAAGGATCTTAATATGTACACCTTAGAGGAAAGGCGGGATAGAGGTGATATGATTGAGATGTTTAAATACCTCCGTGGCATAAATGTTCAGGGAGAGAGCCTCTTTCAATTGAAAGCAAGTTCTGCTACGAGGGGACATGGGATGAGGGTCAAGGGAGATGGATTCAGGAGTGATATGCGGAAATATTTCTTTACAGAAAGAGTAGTGGATCCATGGAATAGTCTCCCAGTGGAGGTGGTAGAGATGAGGACAGTAACTGAATTCAAAAAAGCATGGGACCAACACAGAGGATCGCTAAAGGTAAAAAGTGGACTGTTGTAGTTATGGAAGGACAGATTAGATAGGCCATGTGGTCTGTCTGTCATCATGTTTCTATGTTTCTAAGTGTCCCCGAGATCCAAGGAGCATAGCCAAATTGCTCTGCTGGAGGAAGGGCAGCAGGATGCCAAGCGATAGCATTTTGAACTTCTCCCATATCAAGAACTTGTTTAACTGGAGGTCAAGAATAGGCCGTAGACCCCCTATCTTTTTTGGAACGAGGAAGTACCGGGAATAGAAGCCCTGACCCCAAAGGTGCCTTGGTACCCTCTCGACTGCCCGCTGGGTGAGGAGGTTGTCCAGCTCCTGCTGCAGCTATATCTGGTGCGCAGGAAGTCGAGAAAGCTCCACTGGGGAGAAGGGTGGGGGTAGCCTATCCAGGTGGAGACGGTAACCATCTCGGACCATCCGGAGGACCCAGGTGTCTGATGTGACAGACGCCCACTGAGGAGTGAAGAGAAACAGGCATCCCCCCCCCCACTGGCTGTGAAGCTGCTGAGGGGCGAAAGGGTTTTTGATGCCAGCAGCATAGACTGAGCAGGTTGAGGTGGCACCGGGGTTTGTGCTTTGGGCCCTTTTGGCTTACGGTGTGTGGGGGGCCTTCCCCTGCAACGCTGTGGCTGGAGCAGAAGTGAGTGGGTTGGATAGGCCTTTCCTCGCGAAGAACGGCTTCTTAGCCTGTGGTTTCTTCCGAGGAAGGGAGGAGGTCTTGCATGAGAGACTGGTTCGGGTTACGAACTCAGTCTATCTCGGCGGCCTTGTCCTCTTTGGGCTTATCAAAAAGTTGCTCACTGAGGCAGGGGATGTCCAGGAGCTTCTCCTGGACCCACTGCTCTAGTCCGAGAAATGGAGCCATGCCTGATGCTGAGCCCCGATGCCAGCAGCCGCCACACGGGCCAAGGATTCAAATTCATTGTATGTGGCGTGGGAGATGTACTTGGAGCACTCTGTGGCTGACCGCAGGAGGGTCTGGAATCTCAGGAGGGGCTTGCCCTCGAGGCCTGCAGCAAACCCCCCCAAGCTCCTTGGCAAGGTCACATAGGAACATGCCCATGTACAATTGGTAAGCTTGAATATGGCATGCAAGCATGGACCCTTGGTAAACCTTGCATCCCAGAATGTCAAGGGCTCTCGACTCCCTGCCTGGTGGGACTGAGGATTGAGACTTTGGGCTCTTTTGCTTCCACACCGCTGACTCCACCACCATGGATGTGTGGGGAAGCTGGGTCTTCATGAACCCGGGACCATGTTGGACCCTGTACATCATGTTGAGGTGCTTACTCACAATGGGAACCAAGGCAGGTGTTTCCCACATGCGGAGAAGCTTGGACAGAATGGGAGGAACTAGTACAGTGAGACTCCTGGAGGTGGGGGGGGGGGGGGATCCTCTTCGGCCTGGGTGGCCAGGTTAAGGGTCCGCACCATATCCCTCAAAACACCAAAAAGAAGTTGTCTTCAGGTGGCAAATGCTGCTGAAAGGCAGACGGGGACAGGTCTCTGGGGAAGTATTCCCATCTGACTCCCAACCCGAGATCCGAGGAGGAATCAGATTCAGGTAGGTTGCCCCATCCAGATACTCATTTTGAGCCGGAGATCCTGGGAGATTCATCCCTGAGGAACGGGAAGGCAAGCGAGACCGGTGCAGAGGACCCTCACGAAGCCCGTGGCTCTCAGGGGTTTCCAGGGCGGGTTGATATCCCTCTCAAGGGAGTCTCAGTCTCTCGGCGCAAACCAGCTGAACTGGGTATGAACGCCTGCTGGGCAGCTAAGAACGCAGAAACGCTGTGCTCTAATGCCAGCATATGGGATCCCCATGCAGGCACGGGGCCCTGTCACAGACAGTGGGGTTACTGAGTCGGGCATTGAGGAGGACAGGGAGGTCCTCGCTGGGATGGCCCTCAGGAGACTGCGCCATCGCTGGAGGCCTCTGTATGAGGTATCTGTCGTGGCCGCTCCTTGTCCGACTCCCGGGAGTTCTATGGGGGGGTTGAGCGCGGGAGCACTTGTCTGGGGCCCCGCCAACAGCGACTTCAAGGTCTTCTTATGCCGCTCCCCTTTTGGGGATACCTGGTTGGAGTGCCACCTGGAGTGTGGGGCTGAGGAAGGGGATCTCACCAGTGGAGAGATGTTTGGGGGTTCCACCAGGGATTCCGTGGTGGCCTTAAGGAAAATGTCATCGGACTTTTGTTTATGACTCAGCAGGGCCTTGGAGAACATTTTCTTACAGAGCGAGCAGAGCTCTGGATCATGGTCAGCCCTGAGACACTGCAGACAGCAGTCATGGGTGTCTGTAGGCAACATGTTCTTGGAGCACCTGTCATGTTTTTTAAACCGGTGGCCATTGGGGCGAAGGTCGAAGACCCACACAGCCAGCGGTTGGGAGAAAAAAGTTTTTTAAAAAGGCTGTGAAGCCCACAAAAGGGAAAAATGCTACAAAAACAATGACCCCCTTGCTCAAAGAAAGAAAGAGCAGGGGAAGGACAGGTAGAGGACCGGTGCAACTGGAAAAATAGCAGGCCAGAGGCTGAAAAAAAAAAAAAAAAACACGACACTTTTTCTGAGGGACGAGGACATGCGTCCAAAAGGGCTCCACAGAAAAATGGGAGACTGAGCAAGATGGCATCCTTGGGCAGGAAGAGGACCATGTCTGGGTGGCAGCAATCTCAAAGGCTTTTTTTTGAAAGCTGGGGAATTGCTCCGTGCAGGCTCCGTCGGGGCCGATGTCACCCATAAGTGAGGACAGACTTCCTGCTTGTTCCTGAAGAACTGCTGCTTTGGAGAAATGGTCTGACCAGTTTTGTGGTGGTACCAACCCATTTCCACTTTACAGTGATGGATCGGATAGCGTCCCAAGGGATATTCAAACATAGAATTTCCTTATGGGCTTTTCTCTCAATCTGAATAACTTTATTCTAGAGTATGACGACATCACCATGTTCAGCATTGTAAGACTCTTGCTTCACCTTTTCTTCATTCAACAGTAACAGCTCAGTTCGTCATCCAGGAGTATTTGAAATCAGCTCAGCTACTGTTATTGGACAAGTAAGTTCCAATTCACTGTGAGCCTTAAGGCAATTTTTTGCCAACTGAATTGTTTCGTTTGCCATGATAAATGGTGTGAAGAATTATGCAGACCGATTTCTTATTCTTAAGGTAATATTCAAAAAGTAATTAAGTCTTTCAAGTACAAAAGTGAAGAGTGTGTTGTGTTGAATAGTAAAAGAAACTCCTACCTTGATACATTTGAAATTACATTTTCTAAACAGCAGAAAGTGAAAAACGTACAATGGTATGAAGACTTGCAAGGCACTGACTGTTTTGCAGAGCCAGCAATGCAGAAAGTCCTAGAACCTGTAATTGCAGGCATTTCTCTCTGCTTAGGATGCATCCTGTTTTGCATCGCATTTGGTTGTCTTCCAGTTACCCTGTTGCTTAAAAATATTGCATTTTAAAACCACCTAAACCTATTGTGGAAGGTGGCAACAGATCAAGATACGAAAACAAAACAAGCAAAAAATGGTAGAGTTCATGTTGTATGCTCATCCCACATATATCATTGTTTGTATGCCTGCCATAGTATTCAGAACATTTTCCAGAGTAACCAACCCCTGGGTGTGGATGGAGAGGAGGATGCTGCAAAATGATTTTAGAATCTTTTAAGGAGATGCCAAAAGGCATTTCAGAGACACATCACCTCAGAGAATCAATGAAAAACAAACAAAGCAAAAAAGAATAATAAAAGCCCTTAGGACTAATATAAGCAGCAGCAACTGGATTTGCACAGAAAGAAGGCTCCTGAAGAGAAAGGACCAGAAGGCATGGAAAAGTAGCCTGGCAAAGCCTATGAGATGTTAATGGAGGGAACATGTCAAATGCAGGAAAAGCAGAAAAGTAATGCAATGTAGCCTTTCAACAAAATGTGGATTTTAATAAATAGCACAATTTGCAGATAAAGCATAGTTACTCACCTGTAACAGGTGTTCTCCAGGAGCAGCAGGAATCAGTCCTCACTTATGGGTGACGTCGGCGCCGACGGAGCCCTCGCGGAGCAATTTTCCCCAGCTTTCAAAGAAAGCCTTTGGGAATTGCAGCGCGCATGCGCGGTCCTCTTCCCGCCCAAGGGTGCCATCTTAGCCAGTCAGATGACATAGCTAAAAAAGACAGCATAAAAAATTTGCAAAAAAACTAAAGCAGACGATTGCAACTCCAAGGGGAGGAGGGAGGGTTGTGAGGACTGATTCCTGCTGCTCCTGGAGAACACCTGTTACAGGTGAGTAACTACGCTTTCTCCAGGACCAAGCAGAAGTCAGTCCTCACTTATGGGACTCCCAAGCTTAAGGCTACCGGAGACCCTAAGCACAAAAATGAGCTCCCTCTAGCTCAGCAGCACAGAAGGAAAGAATCTTCGCTGAATTATTACCCACCGGTAGCCCACATCCGGGATGGAGGGTAGGAGTTGCTCAGACCTCAAAGAGATTACGGAGGACTGCCTGTCCGAAAGCACTGTCCCTGCGGGACTCCCTCTCGAGACAGTAATGGACCGCAAAAGTCTGGCTCGAAGACCAAGTAGCGGCCCGGCAGATGTCTGCCAGCGGAACAGAGCGGAGGTAAGCCACTGACGTGGCCTTTGCCCGAACGCAATGAGCCGTGACTCGACCTTCCAAGGAGAGTCCGGCTGCCCCATAAGCCCAAGTGATACAGTCCGCAACCCAGATGGACAGTGTATGCTTGGAGACCGGGAGCCCCAATTTATTGGGGTCAAAAGATACAAAAAGCTGAGCAGCTTTACGGTGCTCCCGCGTACGGTCAAGGTAGAAGTTCAAAGCCCTTCTACAGTCCAGGGTATGGAGGACCGTTTCAGCTCGGCTGGAGTGTGGTCTGGGAAAGAAGGTTGGAAGTACCACCTCCTGATTGATATGAAAAGGGGAGACCACTTTTGGAAGAAATTTTGGGTGAGTCCGTAGGACTACCCTATTTTTGTAGAACCGAGTGTAAGGGGGATCAGACACGAGGGCCTGCAATTCACTTACGCGTCTAGCGGAAGTGAGGGCTATCAAGAACAGTGTTTTCCAAGAAAGAAAACGGAGAGAACAGGTAGCCATAGGTTCAAAAGGCGGACAGGTGATCCGCTGTAAAACCACATTCAGGTCCCAGTCAGGCGCTGGCGGGCGCAGAGGTGGTTTAAGTAGAAGGAGACCTCTGAGAAACCTCGCTACGAGAGGGTCGTTGGAGAGAGGTCTGCCGTCCACCGGCACATGATGTGCTGAAAGAGCACTGAGGTGAACCTTGACGGAGTTGGACTTAAGTCCCAGATTAGAGAGGTAAAGCAAGTACTGCAAGACCACCCACACCGGGCAGGAGAAGGGATCCTGAGACTGTCGGGTACACCAAACGGAAAAACGACGCCATTTAAGGGCGTAGCATTTGCGGGTAGAAGGTCGTCGCGAAGCTAGGACGACCTCCTCCACCTCTGCCGGCAGGAGAAGGGGAGCGAGGACTACCCTCTCAGCAGCCAGGCCATGAGGTTGAGACCTGAGGTTGGGGTGTAGCAGAGACCCCTGATCCTGAGTGAGGAGATCCGGTTGTAACCCCAGAGGGAATGGATCCTCCACCGCTAATTGCAGCAGGAGCGGAAACCACGGCTGTCTGGGCCAGTGAGGGGCCACCAGGATCATGAAGGCTTTGTCCCGGAGAACCTTGAAAAGAGTCCGAGAGACCAGCGGGATGGGAGGGAAAGCGTAGAGAAGGCTCCCCGACCATGACAGTAGAAAAGCGTCCGCCGCAACCCGAAGGGGGTGTGGCTGACGAGAGCAGAAGCGAGGAAGTTGCCGGTTGTGAGGACTGGCAAAGAGATCCACCGTGGGGAGGCCCCACTTTAGAAAGAGCTTCTGAACTACCAAGGGATCCAGACGCCACTCGTGCGGCTGGAGGATCCTGCTGAGTTTGTCCGCCAGGTAATTCTCTTGGCCCGGGAGATAAACTGCCTTGAGGAGAATGCCGTGACTGACGGCCCAAGAGCAGAGCTTCTGTGCCTCCCGGCAGAGGAGGAAGGAGCCCGTGCCCCCCTGCTTGTTCACGTAGAACATGGCAACTTGATTGTCCGTCTGGACAAGGACGGACTGGTGAGAAGTCAGGTGGGAGAAGGCCTTGAGAGCCAGGCGGATCGCCCTGAGCTCCAGGAAGTTGATCTGCTGAGCAGACTCCCACGTGGTCCAGAGGCCCTGAGTACGTGCCCCTTGGCAATGCGCTCCCCAGCCCAGGAGGGATGCATCTGTTGTCAGCACCCGGGCCGGCTGAGGTGACTGGAAAGGCATTCCGAATATCAGGTTCGGCTGCTGAAGCCACCACCGGAGAGACGAGATCAGCGGCTCGGAGACGCGCACTAGGTCTGCTAGGCCGCCTGTGGCTTGTCGCCACTGCTGGCGGAGACACCATTGAGCAGGCCGCATATTCAGGCGGGCATTGGGGGTCACATGGACGGTGGAAGCCATATGGCCGAGTAGTCTCAGGAAGCGCCTGGCGGAGACCAGGGGTTGGCTGTGAAAACGGTCGGCTAGGTCCATGAGCTGTTGAGCCCTGTCGAGCGGTAGGTACGCTCGTGCCTGAGGAGTGTGCAGCCTTGCGCCGATTAACTCGAGATCCTGTGAGGGGAGCAAAGTGGACTTTGCGAAGTTTATAACAAAGCCCAAGTACTGCAGAAGAGTCACCGTGCGGCGTGTGGCGTTGGTGACCTCCGGAGCGGACGCTGCTCTGATGAGCCAGTCGTCGAGGTACGGAAAGACATAGAGGCCGAGAAGCCGGAGATGGGCCGCCACCACCGCGAGACATTTTGTGAAGACCCGCGGTGCGGAGGACAGGCCAAAGGGCAGTACTCTGTACTGGTAATGATTTCCTGCCACCACAAACCTTAGGTATTGGCGGTGGCTTGGGTGGATGAGGATGTGCGTGTAGGCATCCTTTAGATCCAAGGAGCATAGCCAATCTCCCTGCTGGAGGTAGGGCAGAAGGATTCCAAGGGTAAGCATTTTGAACTTCTCTCGCACAAGGAACTTGTTGAGGTTGCGCAAGTCCAGGATGGGTCTGAGGCCTCCTGTTCTTTGGTATTAGAAAATACCTGGAATAAAAGCCTTGACCTTTTAGGTGGTGGGGCACCGGTTCCACCGCCTGTTCCTGTAGAAGACCTGCTAACTCCTGAAGGAGTAATTCCCTGTGCAGAGGGGGTTGTGGAGGTTCTCCCGGAAAATAGGAGGGAGGGACCTGGTGGAAGTGGAGAAGATAGCCTTCTCGCACGACTTGAAGCACCCAGGCATCTGAGGTGATGCTGGACCACCTGTGGGCGAAGTGAACCAGCCGGCCTCCGGCGCTGGGAGGAACCAGCGGGGGGGGAGAGGCTATGCTTAAGGAGTCAAAAACCCCCACCCTGCTGAGCAGGGGCTGGTGGTGCAGGCTTGGGGGCTTGCTGCCTACGGGACCCGTTGCCCCGTCCCTTGGCCTGCTGGCCCTGTTGGGGAGCTGCAGGGGCCTGATAATGGGGGTATTGTTTGTAGGCAGCCGCCTTCCTCGGGTAAAAGGACTTTTTTCCCGAGCCCTTCTTTTTCTGGGAAGGGGCGGAGGTCTTCCTAGAAAGCCTGGTCCTGGTGAGAGTCTCCGTCTCAATTTGTGCAGCCTTTTCAGCCATGGGCTTGCCAAAGAGGTTTTCGCCTCGGCAGGGGACATCGACCAACTTGTCCTGCACCCAGGGCTCAAGGTCAGACGACTGAAGCCAAGCCTGTCGGCGGGCACCGATGCCGGCTGCGGCCACTCGAGCCGATGCTTCAAAGCCATCATAGGCTGCTCGGGACATGAATTTTGAGCATTCCCGAATGCCAGTGGACAAGGCCAGGAACCTCCGCAAGGGTTCCTCAGACAAACCAGCGGAGAATCCGGCTAGCTCTTTAGCCAGGTCTCGGAGATACATGCCCATGTATAGCTGGTAGGTCTGGACACGACACGCAAGCATAGAGCCCTGGAAACACTTCTTACCAAGGCCATCCAGGTTACGGGCCTCCCTGCCAGGAGGCACCGAGGAGTGCATCTTCTGGCTCTTAAGACGATGCATGGCCGATTCCACTACCATGGAATGGTGTGGTAGCTGTGCTTTTTGGAAGCCAGGGCTCTTGCGGACTCGATAGATAGAATCGACCCGCTTGCTCAGGACCGGCGAGGTGGCCGGACTCTCCCACATGCGGAAGAGCAGTCGTTCCAGCATAGGAGGAACCGGTACAGTAAAGTGTTCCCTTGCGGGAGAGTCATACTGGAGGGCGTCGAGCTCTTCGGCTCGAGGCTCCTCCTCGGGGTCCGCAGGGAAGGCCAAAGCCTTGGCCATATCCCTGACGAAGTCCGAGAACCGAGCATCCTCCGGGGGGGACTGCTTCCGAGGTTCGGACTCCGGTGAGTCCGAGGGGACACACCGAGTCCGGAAAGAATCAGGCGACTCTTCCTCTTCAGACTCCCAGACCGACTCCGACGAGGACTCGGTGGGGTCGGCCCGGGCAGGGCGCGGCGCCTGCCGCCCCGACACCGAGGGAGTCGGCGTCGGCAACCTCGGTCCCGAACGGGAGGCCGAGGGTGACCTCGACCGAGGATCGACTCGAGTTCGCATCGACTCGAGGATCGGCTCGGTCTCCGGGGTCGACTTGGACGTCGACGTCCCGGCAGTCGGGGCAGCGACGCCAGCGAAGCCAGCGAGCAGTGCCCGCTGCTGGTCCATGAAGGCAGACAGTCTGCTCTCCAAGGCCGTCAACCTGAGTCCGAGCTCAGGTGACCCAGCAGCCCCCGACTCGGGCCCGACGTCGGCTGTCGCGGAGGCGAGTCCAGGAGGACCACAGGACTTACCCGAGCAGGCAGCTCCGACTCCAGGCGAGGTCGCTTCGGGAGGTGCTCCTTCTCCAAGGACCCGGGGCGGCTATCGGGGCTATGCGACCTGGCCCTCGCGGAGCCAGGAGCGTCCACCGACGCCGCCCTCGCGGGTTTCACCTTACGTCGATGGTCCCCGGAGGGAGAACCCCTGTCGGAGGAACTCCGGCGACGGTCCGAGCTGGAACCTTTGGACGCGGAGGCCTCCGACGAGGTCCGGGTACGGCTGGGGTCAGCGAAGATCCTATCCCGCTGATGCCGCCGACTTCTCAACGCTTTGGAGGACATTTTGCCGCAGGGCCCACAGATCATTTCTTCATGATCCGGGCCCAGGCAGCGGAGGCAAAAGTCGTGTGTGTCAGTTAGTGACATATTTCGGTCACACTGACCACACCGCTTGAAACCACTGGCAGCCATCGGGGGAAAAAGGGCCCCGGCGAGGTCAAAGGACCGGGCTGCCAGGGAAAAACCGAAAACGAAAACTGACTAAGTCAGAAAAACCGAAAAGAAGAAGAGGACTCGTGACCGGCGTCGCGAGTCCGGGTGGGAAAAAGACCGGCGTCGAACCGAAGGAAAAAGAATAAAAGTATGAAGAAATATCGACTTTTTCGCGGGGACAAGACGGGGACGTCTGTAGGGCTCCGCGGAAAAAAGAAGACTGGCTAAGATGGCACCCTTGGGCGGGAAGAGGACCGCGCATGCGCGCTGCAATTCCCAAAGGCTTTCTTTGAAAGCTGGGGAAAATTGCTCCGCGAGGGCTCCGTCGGCGCCGACGTCACCCATAAGTGAGGACTGACTTCCTGCTTGGTCCTGGAGAACAGTTACTACATCAAAGAGCATTTGCTTGCTCCCATAATAAAAATAGAGCCAGCCAAATTTAGTTTTTAAATTTGTATTTTAGTTCAAGCCTTTTCAGTAGTAGCTCAAGGTGAGTTATGATCAGATACAGTAGGTACAGTATTTCCTTGTCCCCAAAAGGCTTACTATGTAACAGGCCGATGCAGAAAACTAGCATGGCCTTCAAGCACAGCTAATACCATGTTTAAGCACTTACTGCTATTGTCAAATTCTGGGCACCTGCACCTGTACAGGCAGGGAACAGAATAGGCCTCTCTGAATACATCACAAGGTCATAAAAAAGGACTTCCTAGACATTGACTAGCCCTTCTGGCTAATATTCCTCCACTAGTACCAATGTGCTATTCCCTTCCTTCCTTTCCCCAGCTCCCAGCCTTCCCCCCTTCATTTAAGGGAAATCCTTTCATGTTAAGTGTTCTTGTCCTGTCAGTCTCCTTTTCTTACCTTTCCTATTTTAACTGGAGTTCTTTTCAGCTCTCTCTAAATTTTAATTGTAAATCACTTTGTATGCATCAATGGCAGTATTTCAAGTTTTAATAAGAGATCCTAATACATTATCTTGAGGCAATCTATTCCACCATAGAGGGGTCAGTACCTAGATCATCCTATCACTATTCCATTGCAGCTGGACTTTCATGAATCATTGGCTCGCAAGGTAAGGCCTCTTTCAGGCAATTTGAGATCACCTGTGAATATTTTAGACCTAGCCCTACCCTCTGGTTATGTATCTTAAAATTGAACTCTGAAGTGCACAGGAGCCAGTGCAACCGCCATAACATTAGAAGCATATATTTCTGCAAAGGCCCTGCCACTTACATTTTATTTATTTATTTTATTTATAGTCTCTTATATACCGCACTATTCAGCATCAGCGCGGTTTACAATAAACAAGGAGTTACACAATTCAACGGTACTTTGTGTACATCCGCCTACACAAGGCCCTCACATACATGTTTAACAAAGACAAGGCTAGGGCCAAGCCCTGGGAAAAAAAAATTTAAAAACCCACACAAAACCAAAAACCCCACATCCCATACTGCAGAGCGCTCTACTGGAATAAGACATTTTGAGATCATATTTGAATTTCTGCTCCAAAGCCACCAGCTGCATGGAAAGATGGAGAGTTCTTGCCCTCCCATTCTCTAGGAACCCTGGCCTTAGAACCCAAAAGAAAACTGCTTTAATACTAAAAGCTCCTAGCTCTCTAGTATCCTGATCCTAATTACATAAGCCTCTTATTTTCTTTAACTAAAACTGTTATGCAACTTAACAGCCTTGTCTTTGATTGTATTTTATTATTTTATTCATGAATATGTTGCAGTGCAGGTTCTAAATGAAGGCTAGTGCATATCCCCCAATTATTATGCAAAAAGAACTAAATATTATCTGAGAGGGAAATTAAGACCAAAAAAGCAGCCAAGACTTAAATTCTTATCAACTCACCACTGGGGAACTAACTTCTTGTTTCATGAAAATCAGGCCCAGCATATGACGCCCCCATGGATCTCCCAGGGCATTTTCTCCAAATGGGTTAGTTTTGCACATACCAAAAACGGTCATGAGCCTCACATCTAAGCCAGGGTATGTGGAGTATGATCTCAGTCTCTCAAAATTTCACTGCTAATGTCGGACATAGTATTTGCATAGTGTCAAAGAGCCTCCTTTTGGTTTTAGTACGATGTAATACTTATGGGCAAATGTTCAAGGTGTGATTGGAAATTAGTCTTAAGCCTGTGGCACCCAATATGATGGGAAATACCAAGAAATGCAGTCGAGACCAAGAAAATGTGGCAGAAAGATAGTTACTTTAAGATCTTCTCCCTTTCAACAATTCACAACATGGTCGCTTGGGCCTGACCCCTTTATAATCAATGATCCTCTGGTATTCTTCTCCTTTACCATTAAGTCCAGCTTCCTTGCATCCAGCTTTAAAAAAATAAAAAAATGGTCGGAACAGGATATCCCAGGTGATTGTATCTTCTTCATTCTCTAATTCTTAGTGTCATGATTCTAGTGTTTTTCAGGCACAGTGATGCTATAGTGTTTATAGAGTTTCCAATGGAGTAGACATGCTACTTTGTGCCTTTCTGAATAGAAATTTTCTGCCGGCTATGAGGGGTGTCACTGTTCCCAGCTCTCTTACACAATCTACATAATGTCCGTTTTGCCAGTTTTTTCCGTGCTTACTGTAAACCATCTTGTCTAATTTGCTGTCCTGGGCTGCAACTACCAACCTTTCATCCTTCAGTTTGTTCACCTCTCCTTAACCATTCATGTGTCCAGACAAAGGGTTCCTGAAGTAACACTTTGTATTTCTCACTGTATTTGTGCATTTGCCACTTGTTTTTCCTTGTTTGCTGATCTAATTCTTTGAAGAATTTTTCCTCTTGTTTTGTAAATTCTGTTAATTCCTTCCATGTGTGCGCTTGTGGATTCTCACGCATGTCTACTAGTTATCACAACACTTGTCCAAGTTTGATGAAGATATGAACGATTCTGGATATTTACTATTTCAGCACTTTGTGTGTATTCGGATCCAATGATGCTGTTAGGTAGGCCCAGAGAGCAAATCCATGTCAAATTATATCCACTACTAAATTTCTGATCCAAAAGGTTGAGTAATTGCTTAATGGATTTCAAGATGCATTTTAAAGCAATCAAAAAGTTTGAAATCTAGCGTCACCTCCCCAATCATTTTTAAGAACTGCTTTAACAAAAATTTCCGAGCATCTATAAACCAACAAAATACCCAAGTCTTGCCCTCACTATCATTCTTACGATTTAAGACAATTTCCGAACTTTCCCCAAGAGGCTCCCAAACTGATCTAGCCTCTCCTTACATACAATCCATTGCCGCCATCCCCTCCCCATCTACCTGTTCTGCAAGTTCCCAGCCATCCAAAACACTATGGACAACTTTTACGGAACTCAATCTCCCTCCCACGACCATATTTATGTCGTGCAAAACATCTCCCAATTCCCACTTGAAACTTCAGAGTAGTTCTGCTTTGTTCTTTATTGAAGATGCATTTAGCAATACCAATCTTTGTCATACCCAATACTCTGGACCTCAGATCATGTTCCCAAGCAACCAGTCTCAGCTCTTTACATAATCTCTTCTGTAGCTCAACTTCCACCCTCTCTACCCCATGCCTATTGTTACCCATCAATGCATCAATATTGCCATTTATGAGCACACTGATCAAAACTGACACCCCTGTTGAGGGCTTTGTACTCCACTGCAGTTTCCCCCCCATACTTGCCTCCTTCGCCCAAATATCACATGAATTGATAATTCACTCCTTACCCCATCCTAGGCCCTTTATCCAACATGTACCCCTCCCCCCTATTCACATAACAGAAATCAAAACAAGCTACACACATTTAACAACTTTCAAACTCATACATGACATAGCACCATCATACCTCAACACCCTCAACATTCTACCCCCATCCAGAAATAGAAGTTGTAATGCAAACACCTTATACATACCAAACAGCCTCAGATCAGCCAAAGCATACACAACTAATCGAGCTTTCACTTACACAGCACCTACTTTGTGGAACCAACTGCCTGCGGACCTAAGGTCAACGTCTGACTTGAAAGACTTTAGAAAAAAGCTAAAAAAACGCACCTCTTTCAAGAACTATTCAACCTGACCTAAACAATAAATAGAGACAAAAGAACCATTCCTCAATGTATAATATCACTAACCTATGAACTATCACAAGCCCAAGCATAAGGCTCTTCTCACATAAAAGTGTACATATGTATAAATGTTTATTCTTATGTTGAAATTACTCTGTAAATTCTAATGATTCTCGCATGAAAATCAAATGTAAGTTTAATTTCATCACAGTTGTAACCTTACCGAAATCTAAATGTAAATGTACCAATTCCTACCATATTTAGCTATGTTTGATGTGTAATGTTATCCGCTTCTGATCGCTGGAAGTAGAGGTATACAAATGCAAATAAACAAACCTACAGTTGCTTGGCCAGCATCTTCCAGTCAGAGACACCAAGAGGAGAGCATAGCCCTTTGCTGTGCCCCTTCGCCAGCATGCCTGCAGTATATTTCACTTCCTGGCACACATTGCATTTTGTAGAGGTGTGAGCTTATGACATTGGTGGGGGATCAGGGGCGGCTCTATAATGAGGCCAAGTGAGGTGGTGGCCTCAAGCAGCAACCTTTTGGGGGGGGTGGCAAAAAAATGCCCCCAAAAAGGCTGCCTCACTCGGCCTTCAAAATCTAAACAAAAGGGAAAAAAAAAAAAAAAACAACCACACCCCCCGATCGGAGAAGCTGCTGCTACTGCAACAGAATGAAGTGCCCCGTGGCCCCCTGCCTCCTTGGAAGAGCTCTTTTCCCAGCACAGCTTTGCAGAGCCGCAAAGGGAAAGCATTTCCCTTTCCCACGGCTCTGTTAAAGTTGAGCCTGCCGGTGCTGATGGGGAAACAGACATTTCCTGCGCGAGACAGGCACTGGAAAAAGAATAGCAGGGCTCTTCTGGGGAGGCAGGGAGCCACAGGGCCTTCATTCTGCCACTGAAGCAATGGCAGCATCTGACCAGGGTTTTTTTTTTAAGTTTAAATTTCCCTGCATATCAGCTAAGGTGGTCTGGGGCTGGGCGGGGGGGGGGGGGGGGGGGGGCGAGGACGGGAAATGGGCTGATGGGGGGTTAAGAATGGAACTAGGCTGATCGAGAGGGGTGCTAGGACTAGTAATGGGTTGATGGGGAGGGGAGAAGAGTGATACTGGCCCTGGGAAAAAAAAAACCTAGGAGCTAGGGCTACAAATGGGCTGATGCAGGGAACAGAATAGGACTGGAAGGAAGCGGATACTGAGAGGGTCTACCAGGGGAAGGGGCAGGAAGAGAGCTGACACTTTGGGATTGGAGTTGTAGGTGGCTGGGTAATGGGGAAGAGGCTGGAAGGGAGCCGATGTGCGAATGGCACTGGAAGGGGGATGGACAGAGGTTAGGGCGACTGGAAAGGAGCTGACGGGGGGGGGGGGTGTCACAGTGGACCTGAGCTGATACCTGGGATGGTATTTTGACTAGAAGGGGCTGGACAGTGGGGAAGGAGGGGGACGGGAAGGGAATGGACACCAGTGGCAGTCGGGGGAATGCAAGGCGATTGACATTGGAAGGTACTGGGAGGGGAGGACTAGAATGGGGGCCCGATACTGGGGAGGGTTACTGGAACTGGGCTGATGGAAGGAAGTGAAGAAAACAAAAAAATAGATAAGAAATGACAGATGGACCATAGACCACAGAAAAAGAGCTAAGAGAAGACAGGAAAGCAGATGCCTCAGTTCGGGACCAGCATGATCAGAGAATAAAATGGTCAGACAACAAAAGGTAGAAAAAATAAATTTTATTTAATTTTAGTGATTGGACTTTGTGCTATCTTTATATTTTACACAGTATTGGGGAACTGCATCTCTTATTTATCTGATGTTGCATTGTATGCAGAGTCTGGCTTCTTGGTGTTCCAGTTTAAAAATTGTCTACATATTTTTATTTTTGATTGTAAGTCACTTATTCTGTACTTTGTGAAGGTCTGTGTTCCGAGTGTGACTGAGGCCAGGTGTTCTGTTAAGATCTATATTGTACTGTAGTAATTTGACTTCAGCTTTTCAAATAGGTGTATGGATGTTCCAGGACCCACTGTAGTATTTACAGTGACTTTTGAATGGGCTCCTTATGTGAGTTTTGGAAGTTGGTGCAGCTATGGTATGGTATGGTAGATTTGCTCTTTGTTGTAGGGTTTTGTATTCATTCACAGTATGCCTGGCACTGGAGAATTTTTGTTGTTGGTGAGATGATCAGCATCAGATTTTAAGATATTGAGTTCTGTGGGTGAAAGTCCTGGTTCTGCTCTGCACCCACTGTGGATGCAAAAAAATATGTTGAAAAAGAAAAAGCAAGAACCATAACGCAGTTTATAACAAAATAAAAATGAGTTATAATTTAGTTTTATAAACTGTGCTGTTGGTTCTTGCTGTCTTTTAGTTCCTTGGTGTGCAAACATCTTGCATTTCCTCCATATAATCTAAATCAGCTTTTTGCTTTGGTTCAGTCCCCGATTGGAGCTCTGAAAAAGCCCCACCCCCCTCTACAGATGGGGGGGGGGGCACCATCTCATCCTTCACCTCAGGCAGCAGATTGCCTTGAGCCACCCCTTTGTGGGATGAATCTTACCATACTCCACTGAATAGAAGCCAAGTGCACAGTGGATTAGAAAAAACAAGCAAAGACGCATGCACAGACAGCAAGCAGGTAATTAGTCCTCAATCCGCATTTTATACATCAGCTAAGCAGCTCATGACATCCAAAAAGCTCCCATTTAAAAAAAATTCTATGGCAGGAAAAACATGGCCTGTCAATTGCTCGGCAAAGATGAAACAGCTTGTACTTTCACACATCTTTGTTTCTTCTTATGGGGCCCGTGAGCAAAGCACTTCTAGGTTTAACCCCTGTATTTTTGCTTAGCTATTTATCTCTTCGGTTCCACCACCTATATCTCCATAGACAGACACACACACAAATACATTTTATGTTTTTCATACAGCTGTCTGTGGTCAATATCAAATAGTGTGCTGAAACCTAGGACGTAAAGAGCAACCATTGTTTTTTTATCCATCGATTTAAGTTTGTCCTTCATAGGCTACACCAAACTACTCAAGAACATTTTGGCTCTTATCCTTCTACCCTTCCCAAACCAAACAAGCCCTGATGTACTATATACACATTTTGTTTGTATGATGATTATTTTCTTCTTGGAATAGTTTGTTCCATACCCGTCTATAGTAATTATTGTATATGGCCTGGCAAAAGTCTGATCTGCAAATATGACAGAGTCTTGGCATCATGCAACACCACCATTTAACATTTAATGCAGCAACTATTCAAGAACAAGAATGACAGGGGAGACTGAGCTGCTCATGGGAGATAAAGGCACCTGTATCTTCACTCCCCTCTTATTTCCCTGTTGTCAGGGAGTACTCAAGCGGCAGGATTGCTCATCGTTACCAGTTCTACTCCATCAATGCTTCAGTGACACTTTCAGGAGGGAAGAGAGGAAACAGAGGTTAAGAGATCTCTACAACTGCTGCGCCACAAATGTAGTTCACTTAGAAAATGCAAGAGGAAAAAAGAACAGAACAAAGCCCAATCCTTCATTTATTGTTTACCACCAGAGACCAGCAGAAAATCAATATTGCTTCCTACCGAAGTGGCATGACAAGTTTAAGACAAAGCTTGTATGCCACTGAAATTTAGTTTCCCTCTAAATTTTTGTTTATCATAAAATCAGTATTACAGTTCACACAACTATATGAAGGTAAGCTACTTAGTGTGCTGGATACCATAACTGCACACAAACTGCTCCTAATCTGTATACCACATCCTAAAACAGGCAAAAAAGGGCTAATGGGCTCATTACTTCCTGTGCAGGACTGCTAGGCCCACCTATAAGCCAAATAATTCAGCTGGCATTCTGTGCAATTTAAAAAACAAAAAACCCACATATATACAGGTCTATAGGATTATTTTAAAGCCAAGAATGTATTATATTTAGTGATCCATGAAAATTAAAGCTGAAACAATGGAGACCCAATAGGCCGTAAATCCTCCAAAGTCAAGTCATTGAGTCCTCTTAATTAGTTTTTCTGCTCCTCAGTTTTAGTGTGTGAAGTCCAAACAAAATCTACTGGTCTTTCATAGGGGGAAAAAACCAAAATGTTTTCATGAGGGAAAACAGCTTCACCCCAATCTGTCGGGATCACCTCTTACCTAATCTAAGTATTATACTGTTTAGCCACCTTTTCACACAACTTGAAGCTATTTACAATAAAGTACCAAGTAGCATGCCTATCACAAGAAAAACCCAAACCATACATCAATTTAAAAGGTATACTAAATATAACTCGCTTTAATATGTGAGCATTTCTCTATAAACTCTCAACCTCCCATATTAAACCCAAAATATCCTTACCAGTTTCCCCACATGACCATATCATCTTGGAACTCCCTCCCCAAAATCTTTTCTTCTTTAACAGGGATTTTTATACAGTTTTATCATTTTTAGTTAAATTAGTTTACATTGTAACTTAAAACTTAGTAATATACATTAAACAGGGGCATTGATAACCGATTCTTGTAGTATGTCAACCCTTTACACAGATTATCTGCTAGTATAATATCCCCAGTATAGTCCAATCATGCCCTACAATAATTAGCAAAAATATCTTTGTCAGATCTATTGCTATGAGGAAAAATTCCTCAAGACACACAGGATAAAAATAAAATGGATCTATTTTTTAAAAAAAATTCCACAAAACAAGATTAATGCACCCTTCTTCAAAATACAACATATCACCACTTCTCTACAGTCCATGCAAGTAGAGGGTCCCAACTCAAGGAGTTCGATATGCAATGATCCTCTTAATCAGGCACATGATTATTTAGATAGCAGGGGAAAAAAATCAGAAGAAATCAACAAAATAAAAAGATAATCAAATTGGCTTTAAGGGTTAATCATTCAGAGACTTAGCAAATTCAAATTAACTTCACATTTATTCGTTTTTTTAACCTACATTTTCCCAAAAGCACATAGAAAATACATGAATTTTTACCTTTCTATCTCAAAATGTCATTACAAGAAGTGTATTCTCATGAAAATTACCACCTTGTATAAAGTGAACTGGGGGGGGGTAAATATTTAGCCATCATATTTTAGAGGGAACGGGACCTTGGGTCTAAGAGATATTTCTGAAGTGGATATGTGCCCATCTGCTCAAAACAAGAGAAAATGAGAGGCAAGGTCAAATTACATTGTATAGAACCTTTAATCTCAAATATCCTCAACGGCCTGAAATCCAGTACTGGCGGTTATCAACTGATTATTCAGAAATGATTTTGTTTCTGTACATTTAGCAATAAATTCATGTTAACTTGCATTTAGCTTGAAGACTTAACGCACTGGGGCCAAAAATGATCCAAACCAAATAGCCTTAAAGCTTTCATCTGGACCTGGTGGACTTTTCAGTTCAGTACCTATGGATACTATCTGGAGTCATCCAATGTTCCCTCTAATTTTCTGTAGGCTGTGTGCGCATAAAATATCAGCTGTGCAGCTTTTGAAGGAAGGTTAAATTTTTGTGCGCCACATAACGACACTCGGAGTTATATACTTTAAAATTTGACTACACGTCAGAATACACTATGTACACCAAATTGATTGCACTAGAAAATATTGTAGAACTTGTGAAAACCATAAATTTATTTATATTCTTATATACCGCGCTATTCTGCATCAGTGCGGTTTACATTGAACAAACTGAAATTACATTGAACAGGGCATTATAACGTGGAGATAACTATTTTACAGGGAACATACACAACAACTTTTCAATTTTAAGAACGTCTGTGTTTTCTATCAGAATCAGAACTGTAATTTTTGTGCGCTCTGTTGTAAAGTATGTGCGCTCACTCGGCGAGGTGTGCGCACGCACGCACAGCTTAGAGGGAACAGTGGAGTCATCCATTCAAATTAGACCACTAATTCAAAGACAGAGGAACACTATGTAAGATTATAGCAATTAACTACCTAATATGTTGCTAACCTATTTAAATGAATTTCAACAATTTAATACTACAATATACTCAGATA
Organism: Ichthyophis bannanicus; assembly: GCA_033557465.1. NCBI lineage: Eukaryota > Metazoa > Chordata > Amphibia > Gymnophiona > Ichthyophiidae > Ichthyophis > Ichthyophis bannanicus. The sequence continues at coordinate 604,325,294 of CM066036.1, read as the reverse complement.
TGCTGCTCTTCGGGTTAAGAAATAAAATAACCTGTCTTTTTTTTTCACATGCTTATCACTGATATAAATATTCTAGCTGCAACAGACAACTGAAGTACACCAAATCTTAATGAAAATCTTACCTTTGGAATCCCTACAAAGCTACTGACCTATGTGTTGCTACCAGAACAGATTGGGTTCTCTATTCTACGTATCAGTTACCCCAACTGAGCTTCTATGTATCAGTTACCCCAGCTGATATTATTTTCTCTCAGTTACCACAACTGATGCTTATGCTATGAATTTGGTTCCGTCTCCCTGAATCCTGTTTCTCAGTACAAGCGCTTGGGAACAGCAAATAATCACACACTATCAGTATGATATAAGCTGCTCGGTTTTATTCAGGATATACATTAGCTTATATAGCCAAAAGATGTACCAAATATGCCATAACCAAATACATCATAGAAAGTTACAGACAGATGCCAGGTTGAATTATATTTGAGCAAGAGGTCATCTTTGCACAGCTGTTTGCAGAGTTAAAAGGTTATCGTTACAGAGCCTCCAAAAAGGGGATCTAAAAGAAAAGGAATTAACATATCTTGTCTCAATTGTTCTCTCCATACAATGTGTGTGTATTGCCTTTGCAAGGCTAAGCTAAAAAGGCTTTTTCATAAGAAATATTATCAGTTGGGGTAATTGATACATAGAATAGAGAACCCAATCTGTTCTGGTAGCAACACTATGTAATGCATCACTTGAAATGGAATCAAACTGCTAGAACACAGTGGTATAACAGGTAGAAACATTTCATCTACTAAATGAATAGAGCTACGTTTCAACCAATAGATATTGAAATGAACCTGGAATTATTTTCTTAATTTAATGCACCCCTTCCAGTATATTGCAAAAGACAAAAAAAAAAAAAAAAACTCACCACATTGCAAAAAAGAAATTATGTAAACACAATATTCAGGTCTGCACCAAACTTAACCAGAAAAAAAAAGAAGTGTATACAAATCAACATCCTTTTAGTCTATATAGTATATTCCAGAAAAAGCAGCACAAATAAGGCATCTGAAATGCTGTGTGCCTGAATTAAGGATGATTAGATCCTCATTCATATGTAAGGGATATAAAATTCTGTCAACTTAACAACTTATTAACCTGATGGGTTGAGCTATCAAAAGCATTTTGTAGCAACATTATTTTTGCCCCCTAGTGTTTACATTTTCCAAAAGGATTACACTTTAATGCAACAAATCCAGAACAAAAAATAAATAGTTTAGATAAAACGTCCAGCCTGGAAGCGAGAATTAAAATGATTGAAAGTTCAGTTCTAGGAACAATATGGACTATTTAAATTACACCAGAATAAATCAAATCGTGATTCTATTTATTCTCCTAGTTCAAGCACAGAAACATCACTATCTGTATACACAACACAAATTAGGTGATTTAAAACCATTTTCTCATGTAAAAACATAACATTTGTCATACTGGGTTAGACCAAACATCCAACAAACCCAGTATCCAGTTTCCAACAGTGGCCAATCTAAGTCACAAATCTGTCAGGTTCCCAAAAGGTATACAGATTCCATGCTGCTTAACCCAGTTTATGGGCTTTTCCTCCAGGAATTTGTGCAAATCTTTTAGACCCAGCTATACTAAGTTGACGTTTTGCTTACCAGATAATGTCCTTTCCTTGAGTCCTGCTAAAAAAGCCCAGACAAGTGGGTTGTGTCCCTCTACCAGCAAATGGACACAGAGGAAGCTTTCAGAGGTTTCTTCTGACATCATGCCATATATCAGCCAGAACTCTGAGGGAGCCTATCAAAGCATATCGTTAAGGAACTTCAGAATTCACATCACTTCAGTGAAGGTATTTTATTTATTTACATTTTCTTATATACCGCGCTATTTTCCATCAGTGCGGTTTACATGGAACATTTTACATACACATTTCAAATGACTTGATTTGTGTTTACAAATAACAGGAATAGGAACTTGGAAAGAAACAGGGGTAACTATTTACATCTGTACAATGTGAATTGATTGGACATTTGCGTAGATTTGCCTAGCTGGATGGTGAGTGATCAGTGGTGCTGTCATCCGGGTAATGTTTCATGGCTTTTCTGAACTGGGTTAGATTGGTGATATCACGGATACTGTGTGGAAGGGTGTTCCAGCATTTAGGTGTGGCGAGCTTAAAAGCCCTATTCGTTGTGCTTTGGCAACACTTGGTCGTTTTTTGGGACTACTAGTTTATTGGCGGCATGAGATCTTCTAGATCTATTTGGGGGGGGGGGGTTATCAGTATGAGATAGTATAAGGAAGATGGGGCGAGTCCGTTTATGATCTTGAAGGTCATTAGTATGGTCTTGAATGTGATCCTGCCTTTTATAGGGAGCCAGTGTAATTGTTTCAGGATAGATGTTATGTGTTCCCTCATGGCAGCGCCCTGGAGAACTAGTGCTGCTGAGTTCATTGCTAGCTGTAATGGAAGCAAAGTGGATTGTGGTAGACCATGGAGTATTGCGTTGGCATAGTCGATATGTGGTAAGACCAGAGCTTGACACACTGTCCGGAAGTCATCTGGTTCAAGTAGGGAGCGTAGGTGTCTGAGGGATCGGATTTTATGGTATACAGCTCTTGCTACATTGCTTATATGGGTCTTCATGTCTAGTCGCTGGTCAAGTGTGACTCCCAGGTATCTCTGATGGAGGGTTTGGTCAGAAGTTCTGCATCTTGGACCTTCAAGTAAGGAGGAGTGATGAAATTTGGGTTCCTTGTGATGAAAAGGACTTCGGTTTTCTTACGTTGTATCCGAAGTCTTTGCATTTGGAGCCAGCTGAATACTGCATCGAAACTGTCAGTGGGGAAAAGGTCAGGGTTCTCAGTAGTGAATGGCATATATAGGAGATCATCATCAGCGTACAACAGACAGCTCACCTTGAAGGACCGGATGATCTCGCAGATATGTTTTAATATATATATGCAACCTGAGTGCAGAGAGAGATGATCCTTGTGGGACCCCTTGACTCTGGTGGAAAGGTTCTGATGTTGTTTCTCCTGATATTACGTGTTGCCATCTATCGGAGAGATACGACTTGCACCATTTAAGTGCAGAGTCACATATCCCATTCTCCTGAAGGCGGTGTAGGACTGAGTCGAACACGGCTGCAATGTCTAAGAAGATGAGCACATATCCCTGGCGTATGTTATCAATTCCTGTTATTATGGTACTGAAGAGGATGGTGAGGAGAGTCTCCATGCCGTGAGCAGCTCTAAAACTGTGCCGACATGAATCAAGTGGGGCAGAAGCATCAATATGTTCTTGGATTTGTGTTTGAACTTTTTTCAATGATTTTCGCCAAGAGTGGGATGCTTGATATCGGCCTATATGAGTCTGGCTTCTTAGGGTCAAGCTTACTGTTCTTTAGTAGTGGCTTGATAGAGGTACGTTTGAGGGATTGGGGAAAGGTCCCATTTGTGAAGGAGCAGTCCATTAGCTTGGATAGAAAAGGGCTGACAGTCGATCGTAGCTCTTTTATCCAGAACACCGGGCAAGGGTCGGTTTGTGCAGTGGTTGTGTTGATTCCAGTGATTATATCTTCAATTTGTTTTTTTAGATGGCTTGGAAAGAATGGACAGTGGTGCTAGTGATCCTGGTTTGATTGGAGTGTTGGGAGTAGTGAACTTATTGATCTGGTACAGCTTCGTTTGTAAGAGGTCAGCGAAGACTTGAGGATGGATCAGGCTAGGTTTCTCAGGTGCTGGCTCTTTTGTTAGGTTCTTTACCAGGGTGAATAGGTCGTGTGGTTTGTTTAGGGACCGCTTTAGTGCGTCTGTGTGGAATCTTTTTATGCTCTCGGATATTGCTTGGCGGTGTTTTTCCAGTTGCACATTGTATGCTTTTAGATCATCCGTGCAGTGGGTTCTGCGCCAGCGTCTTTCCATTTTTCTTAGGCAGGTTAATGACGCTCTAAGTTCAGCGGAGTACCAGGCTGCAGAGGTTCTTTTCTTAGTTGGATTGTTTGATGGTGGTCGCAGAGCAATAGCAGTGAACTTTTCATTCCAGGCAGATAACAGCTCATCAGGGTCGATCGATGTCAAGTCAAGGAGTGAGCGAGTTTGGTCGAGGATCACGTCTTTGTCAAACGCATGGAACTTACGTGGTGCTGCTTTTGTGGTATTGTTGGACTTAACGGGATTGTTCTGGGGTTTGTTTTGCAGTAATATTTGAAAAATGATTAACCTGTGGTTGGACCAGGGGACTGCAGTGTTGGAGAGTATAGTAGTGTTTACCAGATTTTACCAGAATAACCATAACTATGCACAGAATCAGCTTCAACAGAAGGTTTGTCAGAATGGTATGAGTTCGAAAGGCCAATCAGAGAAAATAGATCAAACAGAACAGGGTGCTGAACTAGTCCAGGAGGAATCAAGGAAAAGACATTATCTGGTAAGTAAAATGTCACCTTCCATATTGTCCTGCTAGACTAGTCCAGAGAAGTGGCACATACCAAAGCTACAATGCCACCAGGCAGAAGACACTGCCTTTGGTTCAGGTCTTGAAAGCTGCTGAGTCTGCTCGAGGTTGGACATCAAGTGTTAGTGCTTGACGAAAGTTGAAAGGGATGCCCACACTGCCACCCAACAAAATGTCATTGGGAGAGGGGTACCAAGCTGTTCTTCTTACAAGGATGCTTGCGCCCGAGTGGAATGTGCATACAAACTTTCCAGAACTGGTCGGTCCCGCAACGGGGGAAGGGGGAAGCAGCAGATGACCCCTTTTGCATCCAGAGAAGAGAGAGTGCTGAGACGTTAGGCCTGATCATCCTCCTTCAGGGCAAAATCTACCGCTGATAGCAATGAAGATAAGGCCAAAGCATTCGCTTCTCCCTGTTGTGAAGGGAGAGACCGGCTAAGGGTGAGACTGAAGTCTCCATGCAAGCTGAGCAGACACCAGAATCCAGCAATAAGACTCTGCTTTCCCAGACTACACAGTGCCTCTTCAAAGGCAACATAGGAACCTCCACTGCCACCAGCATTCAGGCAACACAGTCTGAATGTATGCTAAGTCAGCACATCACGCCACACATCAAGTCTGTGTGGACAGGGCTGTGCATGCTAGCACCATGTGGAGCAGAGATATGCATGCAGAAATGGCAGACAACCAAATGCCACACAAAGGCCACACAAATAAAGTCACCATGTACTACTGGCATGCGCCAGGGAAGTTGTAGAATGGGAGAGTTAAAAGCACAGGAAGCACAAACTATGTGCACAGGCAGTTAGGCAAGGCAGGAATCCCCAGTGCTGAATCAAACTGATGCCCCGATCAGCCCCAAACCAGATTTAGCACCCCAGCAATGGACAAAGTTGGGAGCCCCCACAGGCAAGACTGACAGGTTTAGCCTTTGTTACCCACTCCATGGGGAGCCCCAAGCAAGTAAAAACCATGCTGGGCTCAGTGCTACTCCCTTGTCAGACGTGCAGTCACATACCTCTGAAGAGCCTTCTTCAAATCTTCAGGAAAGCATGAGGGAGGGAGGGTGGGGGCAAGGAGGCTATGTGATACTTGGAGCCCTTTCAAAAGGGCTCTGGCGGGCCCGCACCTGAGGGCCTCGCCAGAGGGCCCTTTGGCGGGGCCCTTAGGCAGAGGACCTTAGGCAGAGGCCATCACAACATAAGAATCAGCGTGAAAGTCACCCATCGCGGAAGAACTGTAGATCATCTCTACTCAACAACGCACCCACATAGACGTGTCTGTGCATCCTCGACATAACGAATGAACTCAGGTTGAGCTCCCACAGCTGGTCGAGCTCGCTAACCCGACAATATCCGATGATCAACTACCATCCAGCAACTAAGAAGGTAACCAAAGACCTACACAAAGCCCAGTGAACTGACCCCCCGAGAAGTTATCTAACTCTATGGCATTCCTTTAGCAGCTGATGATTTTCTCACTAGTCAAGTAATTGTAGATTAGTCCTTTAGCTCAATCTATGCATCTTTGTCTGTGCCTCTTAGCCTTGGTCCGGGTCTTAGAACCTTGGCCCTGGTCTGTCTCATTAACGTAAACTTGGTATCCTAAAACTTAGACATTGTATCTTATTTTGCATCATAAATATCTCTGATATTGTATCCCAAATATCTGTAACACCAACAAGCTAGGTGCTATTCTGGTAGCACCAAACCTACCAGATATCAATACTCAGGGCCTCGGACGAAGCCTCAGAATGTCTCTCTTAAGGTATGGTCTTATGTCGTATTGTTTCCTAACTTTTGCATTGTCTTTAACTGATGCTCTCTACAACCAAATCCTTCTCTTCTACTCGCCCTACATATGGTGCCCAGTGTTTTACTATTCCCCACTCACTGTGTCTACTCGCATACCACAGTTTCACCAACACTGCCCACATAGAAACCTTACATCCTCTCCACCAGAGGCCCCCCAGCACGGCCCTCACCAAGAGCCCCGCGAAACAAGTGAATTCACACAAGGCTAAGAATAAGCCAAGAAAGAATCTGCCTATTGTCAGACGGCTGCCTGGGTGAGAATCTTCACATTCTTGGCAAGTGCATATATCTATATGATTTGCAAGGTATTGTGGGCAATGTAGTTCATTCACACCAGACACAGCTGCTGACAATAATTTAGTTGTGCTCTTGGGTAAAGCCAATAAGATATTTGTTTATGGGGTTATTTCTCCCAACACAGATATGCTTGGTAGCACATAAATAAGGTAACTTGCTTTCAGTGTTAACTTGAAAAAAACAAAGTCAAAATCAGGAAAACAACAAATGAAAAGCCACAAAGCAAGAAAAACTGTTCTTTTCAGGTTAACTTCTGATTACTTCCCACATAGATTCAAAAGTGATTCTCTCCTAGCTCACAAGCAATTAGGTAAGGCTTAATTGCTAGCAGTTATCCAGCTGAAACCCCTTAGCTGGCTTGCTTTCTACTGTGTGGGTCAAATCCTGCTTCAGGAGCTTTTCTGAGTAGATTAAAGAACAAATTTGTATTTCTTTGTGATGGTTGTGTACTTTATAACAGAAAGTTACCAATGGAGTTTAGACAGAGAACAGTTCATATAAATAGGATCCTCATCTGCTATTATTCCCCCTTGTTCAACAAGCATGGGTTCAATATCATGGATTGGCACAGATGAATCTCTCAATGGAGCATGTTCAGGAGAATACTTGTTTCCCTGCTGTCTTTCAAGGTTATAGCTAGGGCATAGATCAGTGTTCATACCTGAGCTTCCATTGCTGCTAGAGTTCCTCTCTATATAGCCTGGCCAGTATGTAGTCCAGTTCTTATGTCCAGCCTTCCAATCCAGATCCCTGGACACTGGATCTCTCTTCACATACCTTCTGGCACAGGTCTTAGGGTCCCTTCCACGTGCAGCCGTCTCCCTCACAGGTAGCCTCTGGTGATTCCTAGCTCTGCAGCACCATTCCTCTGGCTTTCCCCAGTCCAATGGTGTATGCTGGCCTTTGGAATACCTCCCAGTATATGTACTGCTTTGGACTCTTCTAGACCTCTCAAAGGCTTTCTCTTCCTTCTTCCAAAGGGTCTCTTTCCCTCTCTGTCCGTCCGGTTTGGCTTCTGCTTCTGATGATCCTTCAGATGAAACTGATGACCAAACTCAAGCTGATTCTCAGGATACTGAGGACAATTCTCTGGAAATCCAAGGTGATCATGAAGATGGTCATCTGTAGAATAAACTATACCTTTATTCTGCCCAGATGAGTGCTCCTCCCTAACACAGCGCAGCTGTGCTGAATCAGGCCCTGCCCTTTGAGATGAGTGCTTAGGGATTACCTCATAGCCCTCCTGATTGAACACACGTTTCCCCACTTCAGCTCCTCTAATGGCTGTTGGAAACCTGGTGCATTCTGGGACTGGTAGTCTCTTATGGGAAAATTCTGTTTTCTTATTTCTACCAGAACTGACAGGTTGCTTGTTCAGAGTCACTTCACCTTTTCTATAGCTCCTTCCTGAGCTATGATAAGCTTCCTTATCACACTATTCAACCTAGCACCCCTCCACAATCCCAACTCTCATGCATACTAATAAACGCAAGATCCATAAGGAACAAGACCCACATTATACACATTACCGACAAAAAACCTGACCTCCTGTGCATCACTGAAACGTGGCTCTCCAACACCGACGCTGCTACAGTGAACCAGATAAACAAACCGGGATATGTATTATTCAACTGTCCACGCACTCACAAAAAGGGAGGAGGAGTCCTAATCCTTGCAAAGTCAGCTCTCGGATTGACAAACACTTCAAAAGTCACTACCCAAGGAATTGATATTCTCAGAGTGGAGAACAGGACCTTGGCGATATGCCTTTTGTATAGATCACCTACACAGCACCATGAAGACCTCGCTGATGCATTGGAAATCATCTCTTCCACTGCAGCCAAGAAATACCAAATAACTCTGGGTGACTTTAATCTTAACTCAGTCCCACTCATACAGGCTACCTCCTTCTTAGAAGCCATGGACCAGCTTGGGTATAAGCAAGTGATACAAGTGGAGACCCATAATAAAGGGCACTCTCTGGACTTGATATTCCTACCTAAAATACCACTGCAAACAGAGGGAAAGCAACCCAAAACTTGTGTAACCCAAGTACCATGGTCCGATCATTACCAAATACACCTCACTCTATATCTATGCTCCACAACAGACAAGATCAAATCTGGATCAGCTGAACAACATCGAAGAAGGTTCCAGCAATTTAACAAGGAAGCGCTAATAAACTCTTGAAGAACACATAACCCACAACACAGACATCGAGGACCTAATTCAACAATGGACCTCTTCAATAGAAGCCAACTCAGAGCCAAGATGGAAGGCATTAGCCAGACCGACAAAGAAAAACTGAACCATGGTACACACCACTGCTGCACAAAATGAAGAAGGAATTAAGAAAATTGGAGAGAAAATGGAGACGGTCTAAAAATGATCCGCACAAGTTGGAATACATGGCACTCCTAGCCAAATACAAGCATGAGATTAACCTTGCTAAAAAAGCGCACCACACCAACTTACTCAACAAGGCCATCAATCGACCCAGAGAGCTGTTTGAACTAGTTAGGGGACTCACAAACCCCTTACCCGAACAGGACTGCAATGGCAAAACTACGGCCCAAGAATTGGCTGATCATTATGCTACCAAACTAAATCCCTCTCGACAACCCCTGGGCATTTCCACAAATCAGCCAAACAGCGAGGAAACAAGCAATAATCCGAAAGAAAGTTGGTCTACATTCCAGACAATTGATGAGAAGCTCATCATCCATACCATCTCAAACTTAAATACAACAACTTCTCTCCTGGATCCTTGTCCAGCAGAATGGATCAAAGCTACGAAACAAGAAGCTGCACATATTATAACGCATATAGCGAATCAATCACTGCAGCAAGGTATCATGCCTGCTCATCTGAAAAGATCACTAATCAGGCCTATACTAAAAAACAAGGCACTCAAAGAAGATCCAACCTCATACCGTCCGATATCAAGTATATCCTTTCTTGCAAAGATTATCGAGAAAGTGACCCAACAGCAACTGCAGGACCACCTAGATGACAACAAAATCCTCGACCATCAGTACAGGTTCAGACCACACCATGGAGTAGAAACCCTGCTAATAGCACTCTGACATCAAGGGCCTGGAAAACAAAAACAAGATGTTCATACTCATATTCATAGATATCTCAGCAGCATTTGACACAGTTCATCAAATTCTCCTGCACAGACTCGCATCCATAGGTATAACAGGAACCCCATTAAAGTGGTTCGAGTCATACCTAACGAACCGAATGCAGCAGGTACGCTACAACAACGAACAAGCAGAGCCTTTTCCCCCCCAAACACAAGGAATACCTCAAGGCTCAGCCATCTCCTCCCTCCTATTCAACGTTTACATACAACCAGTATGCATGATCTTCCAAAAGTTCAATATCAGCTACCACTTGTATGCGGACGATATTATGATTTACACTCAACTTGATGTAAACAATCCCAATTATAACCAATTAGAAGAATGCCTACTCGAAATGCAAAACTGGCTCCATCTCAACAATATGTCGATTAACCACAAGACGACTGAAGTAATGTTCATTTCAGGGAAACAAGACTTTGATCCTCCTGCAACCATCACCCTGAACAATAACTCCTATCACTCTAAAAAAAGAGATAAAATATCTAGGTGTACTGATTGATGATAACTTAAAAATGGACAAACACCTCCGGTCAAACAGAGCAATATTTCACAAGCTGAGGGTTCTTCAACCTATACGCAGCATCATTGACCATTCTGACTTCAGAACAGTAGCTCAGGCACTCATTCCCCACCTTGACTACTGTAATGCCATCCTTCAGGGTCTACCGAAAAAAAACACTAAACATCTTACAAATGGCACAAAATGTTTCAGCCAGGATCATCATGAACAAGAGCCTAGTAGATCAAATTACACCAGTCTTGATTGAGCTACACTGGCTACCCATCCCGGCACGAATAATATACAAAGTGCTAATAACAACATTCAAAATCATCCACATAGTATCCCCCTCATTCCTTTCTAGCCTCATCACCACTCAACCTCTCAACAGAAGCAGACGGACCACGAACCTGAACACCCTCTGAATACCAAGCAGCATAAGAGTAGTCAACGTACGGACAAGCAATCGGGCTTTCACTTACTCGGCTCCCATGCTCTGGAACCACCTGCCTCATGAGATACGCCAGATCAACGACCTAAAGGACTTCAGGAAAAAGCTTAAGACCCATCTTTTCCAATCCCATTACGGCATCACCTAGACAGATCATTGATGCAGTCATGTATATATGTGAATATGTGAATATCTGACCCCTCCTTGAGACCCCTAACTGTGTGCTGTGCTGTGCTTTCCCTTTTGAAATAATAGTATATTTCATCAAAATTTCTATCATGATTTGTCAATTTCACACCTGTAATCAAGCCGCTACTGATCACTGGAAGTAGCGGCATACAAATGTATGCTAAATAAATAAATAAAATAAATAAACCTCTTTTTTCAATCTTTGGCCTGCTCAACATATCCTTAAAAAGATAAGGGCAGGGAGTTGAACCAATTTCCTTCCTCCTATGGCATCTGAAAAAAGAACCCATTTTAAGGGTAACCATAGTAGAACCTTCTGCATCATGCTCCAATGAGAAATCCATTAAAAAAGGAGACTGCTCACGAGCAAAATCAATCTTTCCTTCCAAGTCTTCCTTAGATTCTATCAGATTTTCAAAGAATTGAAAATACTGCATTCACCATCTGCTGAAAACAGAATTACTGAAGGCTCCTTTCTAGAGGTTCTGACTGATATGGCAAGTCATAAGCCTCTGGAAGCTTCTTCTTACCCCCTACCAGCAGATGTGGAGTCAACACAAGCTACTTGTCTGGACTGGTCTAGCAAGACAATATGGAAGATCTTTTACTACCACCTCTGGCAACAAGATTGCAGAATTTTATTATGCATTGACTGGATACCCAAGGACCAGGCCAAACACAAGGGTGTAGTATATGCAGAAAAGCTTTATTTGGGTCCCCAAATAAAGCTTTTCTGCATATACTACACCCTTGTGTTTGGCCTGGTCCTTGGGTATCCGCTTCTGTCTCAATTGTTATTTTGCGGATTCCCCCTTCTCCTCCTCTTGGTTATGCACCGAGTGGAAAAATATCTAACAATCATTCTTAAAACATGCTGCATTATAGCTTCAGTGCATGTCCCTTAGTCTTTCTACTTTTTGAAGAAGGAGTAAAAGACGTAGACTTTGATACTTTGGAGAAATCATGCAAAGAGATCATTAAGTGAAAGACAGTATGCTTGGCAAAGTTGAAGGTCAACACAAAAGAGGAAGGCAAGCAATGAGATGAATCAATACAATAAAAGCAGCTATGGATGCCACTATCAACAATGAGCTGCCTGACTGAAGACTGAATACATTTTAGGACAACTATCCAGAGGGGTGCCATGAGTCAACACCAACTTGACGACATACAACAGGACTATTATAAAAATTAATTCATGACAAAGTGCACATGGTGCAAATAGGCATGTATTTGTAGAGTAGGTGTGCTCAAGGTATAAGTCTGGTGAAGCATGGATAGAGTTGTGGTTTACACATATATTTTACCATGTAATCTAAGTTCAACAATTTTATACACTTCCAAACATGGGCATTACCACTCTGCCTCCTATCCACAGGGACAGATTATAAGATTAGACCCCTACCCCCAATTCACCGGCATGTGTTACTTCTGCACCCACCTTCTCCTTCTAACAGCAATAATAGTGCATAAACACCACCACCAAATAAAGTGTCAATTAGTATAGAAGAAAAAAATAAGGGGACAACTGTATGCCTATATACAGATCATTTCTAACCTTAACACTACCAGACATCTCTACCATAGAATTTTGACTCCATTCATATTATCCAGCATCCACTGAGAAAGGCAACCAGACAATTTCTCTACCCTTCCCCTATTATAAGGAGTTATACTAGAAGATGTGGCCAATGTAACACCAGCGTAACACCAATTTTTAAAAAGGGTTCCAGGGGTGATCCAGGAAACTACAGACCGGTGAGCCTGACATCAGTACCGGGAAAAATGGTAGAAACCATCATAAAGAATAAAATCACTCAGCATGTAGATAGTCATGGCCTAATGGGAGACAGCCAACATGGCTTTAGACAAGGAAGATCTTGTCTTACTAATCTGTTATGTTTTTTTGAAGGTGTGAATAAACAGGTGGACAAAGATGAGTCGGTTGATATAGTGTATCTGGACTTTCAGCATGCCTTTGACAAGGTCCCTCAGAGTTTTGGCAAAACTAAAAAGAGTCATGGGATAGGAGGCAGTGTACTACTGTGGATCAGGAACTGGTTAAAACATAGAAAGCAGAGGGTAGGCCTAAATGGCCAATTTTCCCAATGGAGAAAGGTGACTAGTGGTGTACCCCAGGGAACTGTGCTGGGTCCGCTGCTTGACATATTCATTAATGACCTGGAAAGTGGAACAAGTGAGGTTATCAAATTTGCAGAAGACACAAAACTATTTAAAGTTGTTAAAACCCAAGAGGATTGTGGAAAGTTGCAAGAGGATCTTGATAAATTAGAAGACTGGGCATCAAAATGGCAGATGAAATTTAATGTGGACAAGTGCAAAGTTATGCACCTAGGGAAAAACAACCCAAACTATGGTTACACGATGCAAGGTTCCACATTAGGAACCACCACCCAGGAAAAAGATTTAGGCGTCATTGTGGATAACATGTTAAAACCCTCGGCCCAGTGTGCAGCAGCGGCCAAGAGAGCAAATAGAATGCTAGGTATCATAAGGAAAGGAATGGAAAATAAAACAAAAGATATTATAATGCCTCTATATCGTTCCATGGTGAGACCGCACCTTGAATATTGTGTGCAATTCTGGTCGCCGTATCTTAAAAAGGGATATAGCGTTATTAGAAAAGGTTCAGAGAAGAGCCACCAAAATGGTAAAGAGGATGGAAGAATACTCCTATGAAGAAAGGCTAAAAAGGTTAGGGCTCTTTAACCTGGAAAAGAGACGGCTGAGGGGAGATATGATAGAAGTCTATAAATTAATGAACGGAGTGGAATGGGTAAACGTAGATCGATTGTTTACGTTATCAGAATATAGAAAGACTAGGTGACATGCAATGAAGCTACAGGGTAAACTATTTAAGACTAATAAAAGAAAATATTTTTTCACTCAACGTGTAATCAAACTCTGGAATTTGTTACCGGAGGATGTAGTAAAGGCTGTTGGTGTAGCTGGGTTTAAAAAAAAGTTTGGACAAGTTCCTGGAGGAAAGGTCCATAAACCATTATTAAGAAGGGAGCCAGGATATCAATGCTTGACCCAGTACAAGCATTGTGGATCCTGTGTCTTTTGGGGAAACTGCTAGGTACATATGACCTAGATTGGCCACTGTTGGAAACAGGATACTGGGCTTGATGGACCTTGGTCTGACCCAGTATGGCATATCTTATGTTCTTAAGTGTACCAGCTGAGTTATAAATTAGCCTTTTTTATAGCAATAAGGTTCAGGACCAACATTTTGCTATCTCAACCTGATTGACTCCTATATACTGTACATCACCACTTTTCCCAAACTTTTCTTTCATTCCATTTGGCAACCTCTGCAATAGGAAAACTTGAGGTGGCAATCAGGAATGGGCTGTCCACTAGTTGACTGCCTAGAGCGGCACACCCTGGTAGGTAACCCGACTTGGTTTTGAAAGTGGCAGCACAAAGCCACCACTTTCAAAATGATATTTGGCTGCAACTGTCCCATAATCCATCTCTCTCATCTTGTTGCACAGCAGCTCAAAATGTGATTTGGGATGCTGCCACAAGATGGAAAGCTAGAGGTGGTGGTGGCAGGAGGGACTGCACTGTGGGGGCTTCTGCCTGGGGCAGAAGAAACTGTTGGGCTGCCCCTGGTTGCAGTGACACCTTACAACCATTTTACAGTCTTCTCCCTCAACCATTTGCTCACCCATGTCTAACACCCACATCAGATCACACTCCCACTAAATGTGGAGAAATGTCCAACTGGCCACATCCCCTCCATCATTCTTTCCCAACTAACTTATAATAATATGAAATCTATCAGGAGTGCTATACCACCAGTAAGTCAGCTTATACCAGTTTTCCACAATCCTTGAAAATGTAGATTAAATTTTGCCATATTTTGAAATATCCCCTCCCAGACATGTTGATGCCACGCTACCCCATCCCAGCCCTCAAATCCTGTTCCCATTGTGCCACCTGTTAACAATTTTGCCCCTCTCCCACCCCCTTATGCACTCATACAGTATAGAGACTAGTCCTTCACCACCCACCCTCATTTTCAGCAACACTTTAAACATTGGATTGTTCCCTCCCCATGTCTGTCACTAAACCCACCTGGTGGACCACATGTCTAACTTGCAGGAAGACTAAGAAACCAGAGTTAGAAAGTCCATGTTTCCATTAACCTTTCAAAGGTCCTCATTCCCCCACCTCACCCAACACCTTTTCCCCTATACCTTCAATCTTTCCCTGCATCCTGCCTCTAAGATCCCCAAAAGTGCTCAAAGATGTCCATTACTACCCCCCCCCCCTTGTTGTTCCAGCAGACCTTCCTAACCCCATTCCACATCCTTAAACTCAATGCTGTGCAAGTAAACATTCTTAACCCAGACAAGTCCCTTCCTCTCCTCTTCCCACAGCAAGCCCTTTAAAGGATCTTCAGCTTATATTGCTCAGTCCAAACCCAATGCTTTGGAACCACCCTCCACCATTCAACAATGGCTCACAAATGGGCTGCATGATAAATATCTTTGAAAGTCAGGACCCCTAGCCCCTGTTCCTCTTCCTGCTAAGAGTTTTGTGCTACCCTTGGAGGTTTCCCATTCCAAATAAAATTTCATCACCCTCTTCTCCAGTTTCCTGAGCTCCTTCTGTGGGATCCCCAGTGGTAGCATTCGACATAGAAACTGAAAGTGTGGCAATGCCATCTTTACAAAGACGATATACCTCATATATGACAGATGTAGCCCAGGGCTTGACAAACCCTAGGTGCCAGGCAAGGCTGGCATGACCCACTGTGCACTCACACAGGGCAGCAGTCATAGGATGAATGGCAACAAACAATGAACAGCAGAGATGCAGAATAAAAAGCAGCTCGGGGGCTTTGGAACCCATGTGCAGCAAGTTTGATGCGTCCCTGCCCCTCAATAACAGTAAGCTGCATCAGAGGAGCTTGGGACGTGTCAGACATGCAGCACATCCATGGGCTCCAAAGCCCCCATGCTGCTTTATTACTCTTAAAAATTTGTAAAAGCAGAAAGTAGGCATAGTTAAAGAGGGGAGGCAAAACCAGGTGGGAGCCATGGCATCAAAGGAGACTGGCTCTGTTACTGTATTCAGATCAGCAGGAAGTGGACACTCTTCATCAGGAGAGGTGGCGCAGGCTGAGCTGGGATGACAGATCCCAGAATTGATGACCTGCTACCTTTATAAGCTCACCCATACATAAACCTTATAGACCAAACCAATTTATTGAGGCATGAGCTTTTGACGACGAGAGTTCTTTGATGTGGATTCTTATCCTTGAATGTTCATACCTCAATAAATTGGTTAATGTAAAAAGGTGCCACCTGCCTCTCATTTTTGTTACTCTAGACTAACATGGCTACTCTCTCAGAATTTAACATGTTTGGACAAAAGATAGGCTTGTGAAGGTCTCCAGTGGAATCGGTGAGGGTAGGGATTGGGGGGGGGGGGGGGGCAGCACAGTAATCATGCTCATGGGGCAGCAAAAAAGGTAGCACTGGACCTGGTGCCAGGGAAACAGGGTTGGGAGGTAGGAAGAAGAATGCAAGGGTTGCAGGATGAGGATAGAAAGGCAGGGGAAGTAAAGGGTTGTGTATATGCTAAAGGTGTATCCCACCCCAGCATCCCCCACCCCCCACACACAAACACACCCTACAGATGTGGCATAAATGCTTCATGATATGGTGAGAAAAGAAGGAGTAGTGGGGTCACTGCCTTCTCTGGAACTGTGTAGTGGCCCATTAAGAGCCTGATTGTGTTTTTCCCATTTTCTAAGGGCAAAAAGCTGTCTTAGTAAATCAAGCCCTAAAACCTTAAAAATTAACAATACACCCTTTTAGGGGGCAGAGGGCGTGCACTGTGACCTAAGTTTCAGCAGCTGTCTCCTAGATTCCCAAGAAATTTGTCAAGGCCCAATATAGCCTTTGCTACCTTTTCAAAGTCTTCCCCCATTTTCTTAAACAATAGACGATAGTTTTGTTTATAGACGCCCACTTTCCCTTTACGCACTCCCAGTACATTAAAATCTTCTTTGCTTCTCTGAACAGAAAATGTCTGCGCCACCCCTTCTATTTCCACCCCCCCCCCCCCCAAGATAGTAAATCAGAGTTGCTCAACCTAAGTGAGTTTTAAATCCCAATACTACCCCATACTTAGCCATTTCCTCCATAATGATCTTCAAGGATTTTATCATATGCTATTGGTATCCCATATCACCTGTGAACATGGTTTGAAAATCCCCCCTCCTCCCCAATCACCCTGATCTCCCAATTTCTCTATTCACTTATCCTAGCCACAAAGGGTTCAACTACCACCCAAACAATGGTGATGGCAAGCAATCCTGTTGGATCCCCCTACACAAGGGGAAGGCCTTAGAATACCCTCTTGACTGACTTCTACAGTAGACTTCTGGTACAACGCCTGTATCCATCCCAAAAACGCTGACCTGAAACCAAATTGTTGCAGCATTCCCTTCAAATATCTGCACGGCTCCACCCTATCAAAGGCCTTCTCTGTGTCTATAGCCAATAATTCCACACTTCCGCTTTCAAATTTACCACCCGCCTAACGTTGTCCCCAGACTGCCTATGTAACCTGTTGGTTAAAATAAATAGATTACTCGTTTGGTGCCCCAGGAGGGGTGCAGGGCTTCACCCAGGACCTAGAAAAGAGCACTAGAGCCTCAGATAAATCAAGAGTGTAATCCTGGATTTACGGGCTTTAAAAAGCCTATTTTAATGCTTAAAATGAAGTTTAATTTAAAAACCAAGTCCCTGCCCCATAGGAAAGCATTGAGTGTGCTGGCGGGGGGGGGGGGGGGGGGGGGGGGAGTGCAGGTCTCTTTAGTGATCAGTCTTTTCAGGAGGGCAGCTGCAGAGACTGATGCAGGGAGGCAGTATTTAAATTTCCTGCTTCAGAGGCTTACAAGAACAGCACAGAAAACAAAGAAAATTCTAAGGTGTTGTGAAAAAATAAAATCTGGAGATCTGAGGAGTTTTTGCCTTTTCCAGAGCAGTGCTGGGGTACTATTTGCAGTTCTAGCAGTAGAAGACCACTAAACCGCTCATCTTGGGAGGACTGAATGAAAATGAAAGAAGCAATTGGTGGCTAGAAAAGAGGGAAGGAGGTCTGTGTGTGCTTTGACAGTTTAAGGTAACTGGAAATTGGGTTAAAAAGGTTTAACTTTAGTCATTGGTCTGCTTATTGATGCCTGCTTAGAGAGAATTGGAAGAGAGTTAAACAGACTTAAGTTTTATTAATTGTGCCCTGTGTTTGAAGCACAGATTTGCTGGCACAAACTGTATTGGAAGGAAAGGATTTGCTCAAACAGCTCAGAGCAGAACCTTCTGACTGAGTTTATTTTAAAAGTTCTGATTTTGGATAGAACTAAGCATGTATAAGGAACAGAGGGGAGCTTTAAGAATTTTTCTGAAGTAGTGAAAAGCTGAGCATAAGGAATTGGCTCAGCTTTTGTCTGTTGGGAAATACAATCAATCAAAACCACGAAAAAGGATTCCTTGGAGCTGGATTTGAGAAGAAACGGAGAAATGTTACCTGCTTTATAAATTGGAAAATTTCTAAGGAATACTGGATTAAGCTTCAAGGAGCTAAATGTTCTGAAAGCTAAGATTGTAACAATGCTTCTTAGAGGAAAAAAAATTAAATCCTGTGCAGAGCTGGTAGTTCTGCTGAGCATGGCAGTTTGGAGTCCTGAGCAAGGGGAAGAGAGGAAATTGTCTCTTTGAAACAGCATGAGAAATTAGAAAGGAAAGCTGTATTGAGCTCCTCTAAAGAACCTACGATTACTGGAAGTTGAAACTGTAGAGAAGCACTTTGGAAACATATGTTTGATCATGTGAAGTGATCCGAGTAAGTTTGTTGCTTCTAATCAATGGGAGTGTCCCCATTTGCCCAACTTGGGGTTAAATGAAGAGCAATGACGTTTAGAGGAGCTCTTCTGCTTGATTGTGATTTTTCGCTTGAGAAAGAGCTATGAAAGCACGATGGCCTGAAACATGGTGCCATGTTGCGAGGAGTTTCCATGTGATGCGTTTTGTGGAGCCGTCGCCAATGAGTGAGGCTACACACAGACCTCAAGACAGCGAGTGGTGGAACAGACTAAAACAGCTCCGCCTACTGATCCATCTACAAGACTTCAAATCAGTCATACAATCTATCACCCCTCACTTTGACTTTGCAAACTCCATCCTACAGGGACTACCAAAACAAACCCTCAGAAGGCTCCAGCTAGCTCAAAATGTGGTAGCTAGATCAGTCCTAAACATAAGAATCACAGAACACATCACACCCATATAATCAGAATTACACTGGCTACCGATACATAGCCATATAAGTTACAAAATACTGGTTACCACCTTTAAAATAATCCACAACATAGCACTATCTTTCCTGAATAACCTAATCACTTTTGAGACCTTAAAAAAGAACCCAAAGAAGTAAAAATAAACAAACTTGAAACCCCAAAGGACTTCAGAAATGCCAAAATATTAATTAAAAAAAGCATTCTCCCATGCTGCACCAACACTTTGGAACAAGCTCCCTGAAGACAGAACAAAATGACATCAAAACTTTCCGCAAAAACTTTAAAAAACCCCCACATTCCTCTTTACCGCCCGCAGTCAGGTGCTGACACTCAAGCCGACATCACAACAAGTCAAACATCAAATCACCTAGCAAGTCAATTTGTGAGTCAAATATACAACTGAAATTTACTTGCAGCGGACTGTTAGAGCACATAATACATCTATGCTCAATGCTCATCCATTGTAAATAGTTATCAGTATACCTACTCTGTTATGTTTGTATCTCATCTATTGTAAATAGTTATTTTGTTCCATGTAACTGAATAAGACCATGTTTATTGTACTTTTCAGAACATTGCTACTTGTAAACCGCACTTGATCACTCGGAAAGTGCGGTAGAAATTTTTTTTTTTTTTAAATTTAACACACACACACACAGGCAGAATAAGCCTCTCCTGCGTTTGAGTGGATTTTTATTTATTTTTATTTATTACAAGTTCTTATATACCGCACTATTCGGCATCAGCGCGGTTTACATTATAACATAAAGACCATAACAAGCTGTTTGGTTTACATCGAACAGGAGTACAAACTTGGAGAACCGGGGTAAACTATATACAAGAGATAATTACATAGAACAGAATAGAGTCTTAATAATATCAAGAACGGCATGGTGTGTTCATGAGTGGGTCACTTCCTCTGACGGTTTGACAACAGATAAGTGTACTGAGAGCTCGCTGAGTGTGGGTTCTCAGATTTTGCGTGGCAATTGCGTTTGCTGGTAATAAAAGAAGGGTTTGCTGCAAGGGTGGAATTTTTTTTCTGATAAATTACAATATCATATACTTCAAATATCTAATGTATCTGTTTTGGATCGACGAACAGAGTTTGTAATATTGGTGAGGTGCCATGAAAATCTTGGCATGCTGTGGTGTCCATGATTTGCAGATGTTGAAGCTGAAGTAGTTGTTAGGATGTAACTTTGTGGCATGTATAAATAATCCAGGGTGGCTGAACTTAATTTGTCATGCCCCACCTACATGGGAATGTTGCCTTTTGGTGATTCTATATTCATTGTGATGAGGAGAGATCAAGTGGTAGTTGCCTGGCGTTCTTATTCAGAAAAGCTGTGGTGTCTGATATGAAGCAGTTTGCCTTGTATACTAGGGATTTAAGAATCCCCTCTATAAATCCAGATATTTCCTCTGATATTGATCTGCCAGGATTTCCAGGTTTGTGAATTTTAGATAGCATGTAGAATGAACTAAGGAGGATGAGTTTGAAAAAGTGTTACAATTTTTCCAATTGTTTTGTGTACTCCTGTGTTGGTTCCTGTCAGTTTCCTGCATCCTTTGAAAGCCACCTGCATCCTTCAATATACATAATCATTGCAGAGTCTTTCATTGGCAGGTTTACTCTATGTAAATTTTATGTGTATATATCTTATAGTTTCCCCGTTATTCTCCCGTTATGACTGTACCCCTGGTCCATGTAAGCACATTGTGTTATGTAAAAAACATTGTTGCATTGTTCAGTTGTAATGTAAACCGCACTGATCTTAATAGCGCGGTATATAAGAAAAGCAAATAAATAAATAGATGATTAAGTTTTGATTTTTTGTGACAGATTGAGAAAGCAAGATACCCCAGTAATCTATTTACCTAGCGAGACTATGGATGTTTTTTTACAGCACTGAACTATCTGGAAAAGAGAAAAATGTTGCATTTGCAGGTGAAATTATTCAGAACTTAAATCATGAGTGAACAGACTGCAGAATGATCTCAGACTAAGAGACTAAGGGGGTTATTTTAAAAGCATTCGTCACAATTTGGACATCCAAAATCATGCATGCAGACATTCAAATCACAGAGATGTTCCCAGAGCCATTTTACTACTATTACTTTACAGTAAATAGCGCTACAATGTGTACACAGCGCTGTAGAAAAACAGATGGGAAGTGTTTGTTAAAGCTTAGAATGTACTGTGTCTTGATTAGATTGTAACAGAATCAAGGGGTTCAAATAGGGAAAGGAGATAAGGCGAACAAGGAATTAGGATCCAAAAGTAGCCTCAAAGAAGCAAGCTTTTAACATGGATTTGAAAAGGGGGAGAGATGAGATCTGATATATAGATTCAGGAAGTTTGTTCCAGGCATAAGGAGCAGCAAGGTGAAAAGATCAAAGTCTGGAGGTGGCAGTGGAAGAAAAAGGACAGAGAAGAAAGCCAGAAGAGCAGAGTTCACAGGGAAGGGTATAGAGAGAGAGGAAAGGTAATGAGGGGCAGTAGAGTGAATGCATTTATAGGTCAGAAGAAGTTTGAAATGGATACAGAAATGGAAGGGGAGCCAATGAAGTGATTTGAGAAAAGGGGTTATAATGAGTATCAGGCTGGCGGAAGATTAGCCGTGCAGCAGAGTTCCGAACAGATTGAAGAGGAGAGGGAGAGGGAGAGAGAGACCAGCAAGGAGGACGTTGCAAAGTTACAAATGGATTCTAAAGACGTCTCTGGTATGGGGATGGCCAAGTAGGCAGGGGGCATAGTGGAGGTATGTTTGAACTAGGGTGGGGCCGTCTGAGTTCATTGCCCCACCCCAAACACACTGGGGACATCTGTGACCCCCATTCAAGTTTAGACCTGCTCCAAGTACAAATAGGCAGTAGGGAAGTGCTCATTTTCACCGTAAAACATCTAGAGTGTGTAAAGATGGCAGCACTCCACTATCTCCAGTACTCTCCACAACCACAATGACAGCAACAGTGGGTTTCGAACCATGGCTTCCCTGGTCCTAGCCTGCTATTCTAGCTATTAGGCTGTTCCTAAATGTAAAGGATGGAGAATAGACTAGAGCAGCGATGGCGAACCTATGGCACGCGTGCCAGCTGTGGCACGCAAAGGCCTTGCAGCTGGCACGCGGGAAGGTCCGCAAGTAAAATTAAAAAAAAAAAAAAGCTGTCTTCACCCGCTGCCGGGGCCGCCGCAGCAGAATCGAGTGTGCTGCGGGGCCCCCCCCTGCCCAGCACAGCCTGCCCTCCTGCTCTATCCGCTCTCTCGTCGCAGCTCACAGTGACACGCGCCGGCTTTCAGAGAGCGAGGGAAGAGTTTCTCCCTCGCTGCTCTGTTAAGCCCGCGGGGCTGATGGGAAGTTCCCATCAGCCCCGCGGGCTTAACAGAGCCGCGAAAGGGAAACTAATCCCTTCGCGCTCTGAAAGCCGGCGCGTGTCACTGTGAGCTGAGACGAGAGAGAGCGGATAGAGGGGGCGGGCAGGCGGTGCTGGGCAGGGGGGGCCCTGCGGCACACTCGATTCTGCCGCGGCGGCCCCGGCAGCGGGAGAGAAGACAGCTTTTAAAAAAAAAATTCCCTCGGCTGGGCTGGGGGGGGGGGGGGTTAGGATTGCTGATGGGCTGGGGTGGGCTGGGGGGGGTTAGGATTGCAGAAGGGCTGGGGGGTTTAGGAGATATGATGGGCAATTGGGGGCTGGGGGGGGGTTAGGAGTGATGATGGGCTGGGGGGGGTTAGGAGTTCTGATGGCCTATTGGGGGCTGGGGGGGTTAGGAGTGCTTATGGGCTATGGGGGGCTGGGGGGGGTTAGGAGTGCTGATGGGCTTGGGGGGTTAGGAGTGCTGATGGGCTGGGGGGGGTTAGGAGTTCTGATGGGCTATTGGGGGCTGGGGGGGGTTAGGAGTGCTGATGGGCTATGGGGGGGCTAGGACAGGAAATGTGCTGATGGGGAGGGGTTAGGACTTGAGGTGGGTTGATGGGGCTAGGACTGGTAATGGGCTGTGGGCTGTTGGGGGCTGTCTGGTAATGGGCTATGGGGGGGTTAGGACTGATAATGGGCTGTTGGCTGATGGGGGCTGTCTGGTAATGGGCTATGGGGGGGTTAGGACTGATAATGGGCTGATAGGGAGGGGTTAGGACTTGAGGTGGGCTGATGGGGTTAGGACTGGTAATGGGCTGTGGGCTGATGGGGGGGTTAGGACTGGCAATGGGCTATGGGGGGATGACTGGAAATGGGTTGATGGGGTTAGGACTGGAAGTGGGTTGATGGGGGGGGCTAGGACTGGAAGTGGGTTGATGGGGGGGGCTAGGACTGGAAATGGGCTGATGGGGGCTAGGACTGGAAATGGGCTGATGCAGGGACTAGAAAGGAATGGATGCTGGGTGAGGCTGGAACTAGAAGGGAGCTGATGTTGGGGGAGGATTAGAATGGGATGGGGCTGGGAGAGTAAAATGGAGAGGGGAAAAATATTTTGTGTGGGAGGGATAAAAAATCTACAATTGGCCGGGTATTGGGAGAGTAAGTGGGGATTGAGGATGGAGGGGTAAAATTTGAGTGGATGAAATAGGAATGAGGAAAGAGCAAAAGGAGAAAGATTAGTATGTTAAAGCGGATGTAGAGAGAGAGAATGGAAAATAAAACTAGAAGAGAGAAGAAAGGACAAATGGACAGCAGATGGAGAGTTAGCAGAAAACATGAAGAAACCAGAAGAAAGTGGCTGGAGCAATTGCAACTGAAAAAAAATGCACAAAAGGTAGAAAGATATCTCTTTGACAAGTTATCAGCATGCATGCAACAACAAACATCACATTAATTTTTTTCATGTATAGATTCTTTGGGAATACACACCGAGTCCTGACACAGTTAACAGTTTTAAGAAGTTTATCTTTTTTTTACTCAGGATACATTTGACATGTTATGTGAATAATACATTTAAAATATATTGTGTAACTGAATCAAATTCTTCCTAAATTCATTAAATTGAATGAAATCATTAAAACATTATAAATTGCCAATAAATTGAAATGAAAACCAAAGGATTGTGAATCAAATTGATTCTCTGACAATACAAAGATTCCAACCTTTACAAATGATGTTACATAGTTCAGGCAACTTTATAAAGAGTTTTTAGATACTAAAATCTTGTTGTTAAGGTTTAATTGACGTGCTGGCACTTTGAGGAAATTCTTTGGTTTTGTGCGGCAGTTTGGGCACTCGGGCTCAAAAAGGTTAGCCATCACTGGACTAGAGTATTGATTGGGGTATCTCTCAATGCCTTCATATCAATTTATGGTACAACCACATCTGGAGTAATTTTATGCAGTTCTGGCAGCTGTACCTCAAAAGGATAGCACAGAACAAGAAAAGGTACACAAAAGGGCAACCAAAATGGAAGTAATGATTAATTCCTCTATGAATAAAGGCTCAACAGGTTAGGGCAGTGTTTCCCCAAACTTGCAGTGACCTCATTTGGGGTCCCGACTCCATCAGTGGATTGTTGGGGGGAGGGGAGTCACAGAAACATGGTTATTTCCCCTTCCCTCTGGGCTTTCACTGTGACCTGTGCCAAGTAGCAGCAGTCACCAGTCAGCATGTGGCCTGTGAGCCAGTGAACATTCATAGACCCTTGCCCCCTCCAGCTTCTTGTTAGGCTGGAAACCCATGCTGATCTTAAGCACATATAGCAGACAGACACAAGGGACTCTGTGCTGACTGCTGCTGCTGGTGCCACCACTGTTGCTGCGCCCACCACCTCTGTGCTTTAGATAAGTGGAGGGAGAGGAAGGAGGCTGGAGATATGCTATTTTGACTATCTTGGGGGGGGGTCACATGACTTTTCACTTGTTAAAATAGGATCAATATGGGATAAAAATTTGGAAAGCACTGGTTTAGGAGGTGTTCAGCTTGGAGATTAGTCTAGAAAATTTTAGTTCTGTCATATATCATCAGCCCATTCCACCTCGCTATTTGAAAAAGGTAAAAATCATTTTCAAAAGTCTAAACAATCAAAGAGCACTAAGGAAACTTGAAAGAAAATGGAGAAAATATAAAACAGATAGTAACTTACAGCAATATAGAGTCAAACAGCAGCAGGAAATACAATGATTTGATTGCCAAATCCAAGCAACAATCCTACACTAACACCATTATGAAGGCCATAAATAAACCCAGAGAACTCTTCAACATAGTACAAAGACTCACCAGGGACATGACGCAATTTGACAAACATTGATCCACAGAAATTTGCTGATTTTATAATTAACAAATTCAAACACCTTTCTACAAACCTCCTTACTAGCCATTTTAACAACCACAGGAATCCAAACTACTTGGGAGATCTTTCATACTCCTTCAGTGCTTCAAATCAAGCAAATAATGGACTCTGAATACAACTACTTCTACCACTGACCCTTGCCCAATGGCTTGGATTACAAATACAATGGACCAACTAGCTGAACACATCCGGAGGATAATAGAACTTTCTCTTCATCAAGGATATATGCCAATCTTCCTTAAAACAATCTATTATTCGTCCACTTCTAAAAAAAATATCACATTAGATCAGACAGATCCCTTATCCTTCCATCCAATCTCCAGTCTACCATTGCTTACAAAGATAATTGAAAAAGTTGTTATAAAGCAATTATAAGATCATATTGATTTAAATGCACCTTTGGACATGCATCAACATGGTTTCAAACCTCAACACAATGTTGAAACTCTTCTCTCTTCCTTATTGGATAAGCTTATCAGGGGGTATGGATAATGTTAAAAAAGGATTTCTCCTATCTTTATGGACATATCTGCAGCCTTTGACAGTCTCACATATAAAAATGATACAACGGCTTTATGAAATTGGTCTTCGCAGCAACATGTTGAAATGGTTTTAATCCTATTTTACCAACAGAACTCATAAAATGTTGTGATCAAAAATCATGCTTTAGCATGGCACAAGGAGTACCTCAAGGTTTGTCTTTGTCCTCTAGTCTATTCAATCTGCAACATTCTCAAAACATATAAAATACTATCTCACATCTATGCAGATATTATGGTTTATACTCCAATAAATATTCGAGCACCTGACATCGCCAACATAACTAACTGCTTGGTTGAGATGATTGCATGGCTTAGTGATAACATGTCAAATCAGCTATAACAAAACAGAGGCCATGTTTATAACTAGAGGAAAAAACTGACTTCCCTTCTACTATCTGCATCCGGGACAACTATATTAAAGTTAAAAAAAAAAAAAAAAAAAGGGAGGTAAAATACCTTGGAATCACATTAGATATGAAGTTAAACCTACATTCTCATATTCACAAAACTACTGCTAAAGATTATAAATTGAAACTCATAAGGAGGCTCAGACCAATTTTACATCAAGACCATTTTAGAACTGTATGTCAAGCAATTATCACGCCTATATTAGATTATGGAAATTTGATTTATCATGGTCTCCCTATTCAATCTATTTACCCCCTTCAATTGGTGCAAAATATGGCAGCTAGAATCATTACTAATTCTGCAAAAAGCGATCATGTCACTCCAGTGCTTCAGAGCCTCCAATGGCTGCCTATACGAGCTCGTATAAAATTCAGGCTACATTGAATATTTTTAAAATTTTCAATAATCTCAGCTAATGTCCTTCAAAACCCAATAATTAAAAATACTAGCTTGAGACTGCTTGGAAACAGTATGGACAACAGAATTGCTATTCCATTTGATTTCCATAAAACAAATCAGGCAACATCCAGAAGGGCTCCGTCATTATATGCGCCCGAACTATGGAATACTTTACCTGATTGCATGCGGGCAACGAGAGACTTAAGACTTCCGACAAATGCTTAAGACTTTTCTATTTATACAATTTTATGGTCCTACTTAGGATTTAGCATAAACATGTACTTACACAATTTGTATTCCTGTTTTGTGTATTCTTCATATATCCCCCAATACCTTTCCTTGCTTTTACCTATATTTGTATACCTTGTCTTGTAACCACTTTGATTGAAGGATAAGGTGGTATATAAAACTGGTTAAATAAAGGGCACTCCATCTAAATGATAGGCTACAGATTTAACAAATCTGAGTATATTTTTTCCACTCAACACACAAAGTTGTGGCATTTGTTGTCAGATATAGTCAAGGCAGTTATTTTCAAAATCAGGGGGGGCGGGGAAGAGGCATATTGGCAATAGGCCTTTCCTCCCTACACCCCCCCCCCCCATGTCAATGGCATAGCATAGGTAGGAATGAGGGAGGCCTGGTCGCCTCCACTCTTGCTTTAGGCCTACCTAATTTGGTCCTCCCTAGGAGAGGCATAGTTAGGTATGGGCTTGTGCATTAAACCTCACTCAGAAAAGTTACCGATTCCATCTCCAGCTCTCTCTCAGGCAGTCAGCAGAGGACAGAAGCGGGAGGTGATGGCTATTAAGGATAGCTACCCTGAACTACACCCCTTTTCCTGTTCCTCTTTTCTTCTGTTATGTAAGAATAAAGGGGAAGGGGTAAATCTGAAGCAGACAGCAGAACCACCACTCTCAGCCCCTCCCCTCCCTGGTAGCCTCTTCAAATCCAGGCTAAAAACTCACCTCTTCGCTGCTGCCTTTGGATCTTGACCCACCTGAACTCCTTTCTTTCTCCTTGCTTTATATCCCTGCCTACACCTTCTGTGTTTGTCCTGACTAGATTGTAAGCTCTAATGAGCAGGGACTGTCTCTTACATCTCTGTGCAGCGTTGCGTACGACTTGTAGCGCTATATAAATGCGTAGTAGTAGTAGTAGTAGGTAGCAGCCTTACACAAAAGCGGAAGCAAGGATGTGGTTGAAAACTACAGGCCGGTTTAACCTCAGTGGTGAGTAAATTATTGGAAGCGCTGCTAAAAGAGAAATAGTGAGGTTTCTGGAGTCCAACGGATTACCAGATCAAAGGCAGCATGGATTCATCAGAGGCAGGCCTTTGTCAGGCAAATCTGAATAATTTCTAACTGGGTGACCAGGGAGTTGGACAAAGGAGAGCCCTAGATGTGATGTATTTAGATTTCAGTAAAGCCTTTGACACCATTCCACACAAGTGACTTATAAACAAGCAAACTGAGCACCCTGAAATTACTGCTTAGATTAGAAATTGGTTGAGTGGGAGGCAACTAAGGGTACAAGTAAATGGATCTCACTCTGAAGTGGTTACCAGTGGAGTGCTGCAGGGATCTGTCCTTTGTCTGATTCTTAACATCTTTTTTAGTGATATTACGGAAGGGCTGTCGGGTAAGGTTTGTCTTTGTGGCCGATACCAAAATCTGCAATAGAGTAGACACCCAGGAAGGAGTAGATAACATGAGGAGGATCTAAGCTTGAAGAATGGTTGAGAATTTGGCAGTTGATATTTAATGCCCAAAAACTGCTGTCATGCATTTGGGCTGCAGCAATCCAAGGGAGCAATACAGTATACAGGGTGAAGAACTTCTGTCCACAAAAAAGCAGGACCTAGGCATGATTGTGTCTGATGATCTTAAAGTAGCTAAGCAGATAGAAAAAGCAACAGCAAAAGCTAGGAGGATACTTAGGTGCATAGGGAGTGGAATGGCCAGCAGAAGAAAAGGAGGTGATAATGCCTCTGTATAGATCTTGGTGCGACCTTATTTGGAGTATTGTGTGCAATTCTGGAGACTCCACCTTCAAAAGGATATAAAACAGGCTGGTGTCTGTGCAGCGGGTGGCTACTAAAATGGTTAGTGGTCTTCATTATAACGCATATGAGAACAGACTTAAGAATCTTAATATGTATATTTTAGAGGAAATGCAGGATAAAGGAGATATGATTGATACATTTAAATTCCTCTTGTGCATTTATGCCACGGAGGTGAGCCTCTTTCAATTGCAAGCAAGTTCTGCTACGAGGGGACATAGGATGAGGGTGAAAGGGGATAGATTCAGGAGTGATATGCGGAAATATTTCTTTACGGAAAGAATGGTAGATGCATGGGTTAGTCTCCCAGTGGAGGTGGTAGAGATGAGGGCAGTATCTGAATTCAATAAAGCATGGGACAAACACACAGGATCTCTAAAGGAAAAAAAGGGGACTGTCGTAGTAGTTGATTATGGAAGGGCAGTCTAAAGAAGCTATGTGGTCTTTTTCTGCTGTCATGTTTCTATGTTTCTAAGTTTCCACGTTACAATGATGAACCCGATAGTGCCCTCAAGGGATATTTAGCTTTATTTTAAATTTACACCACTCTGAACAACTGATAGTAAAGC
The DNA here is from genome assembly GCA_033557465.1 of Ichthyophis bannanicus. Classification (NCBI taxonomy): domain Eukaryota; kingdom Metazoa; phylum Chordata; class Amphibia; order Gymnophiona; family Ichthyophiidae; genus Ichthyophis; species Ichthyophis bannanicus. Next base: position 604,295,829 of record CM066036.1, on the reverse strand, counting down.
AGGATAGAAATTTATAAAATAATCAAAAACGCCTAACATTCTTATAGCCTTTCCTAATCTGTACCTCTGAATAACTATCCTAGAATATTCCCAGAGCTCAGTTTTGGCATATTCACGGGCCTGCACCTTAACATGAAGGCAAAGATCCTGGCAAAAATCCGTGGCAAAAATCATTTTATCTTTGATGAAGAAATAGAAAAGTTTAACCAGCTTGGATCAGTAATAAAACGACAAGCAATCAAGAAATTGGACGATGCATTGCTCTTGGCAGAATAGCTATGAACGATCTAGACAAGGTTCTCAAAATTGACTTGTCCAAGCAATGGTCTTTAACATTATTATAAGGATGTGAAAGTTGGACAGTGGAGACGACAGAAGGCAGAAAATCAATGCCTCCGAATTATGGTGCCGGCAAAGATTACAGTGTATACCAGGTTTATGTTTATTAAAACGTGATACACTGCCCTTCAGGGAGACAGCAGTTTATAATATCAAATAAATTAAATTAGGAAAAAAAAAGAAAGGAACTCCAATAATATACCAGAAAGAAGTAGAGCGTGTGCGCACACAAACACACACACACGGAGAGGAGAAAGGACAAGGGGGGAGAAGGTAAGGTGCATATATATGCATGGGGAAGAGGAATGCTTGAACAAATCAGTCAGTACTAGAGGAGATCAAACTTAAGCTTTCTTTAGAAGCTCAGGATAAGACTTCCACCTTCCTACTTCAGACACATCATGCAAAGAAAGATCATTTGAGAAAGACATCATGCTTGGCAACGTTGAAGGCCAGCACAAAAGAGGATGGATACAACAGCAGCAGCTATGGCCACCACTCTAATCAACACGCTACCTAACTGAAGGCCAGACAGTTTAGGGAAACTCTCTAGAGGGTTGCCATGAGTTAAGTGCTGTCGAGTCTGTGCTGACAGCAGTAGCTTAAGCTGATTCAAATGCTTCTTGATGAAGAATTAACTACTGTAACTGGATGCAGGAAGACTACATTATAGAGCATAAGGCATTTACAGCAAATCCAAATTAGCACAATTTCCAGTAACAGAATATGATGTCTTATGCAATAAAGGCTTTTTGGTTCATTAATCTTATTTTTTGAACATTCCTGTAATTGTTCTCATGTTGAATGTTAGTATGTTGTATAGATCAATGGAATGAACTCCTACTATAATGCATTTAAATTGTTATTTTTTTAGATGGAATGTGAAAAAAATACAAGAGTAGGAAGACTTAAGTATTGTAAGCACCGTTCACTGCCTGAGAGTCAGCTCTGAGCCAGTTTCAATATTGCTTTTCTTCTGTATAATGAGTGTTTTATCACTACGTGAACAGCAGCCCTTACCCTCTCCAGCACAAGCAGGAACTGACAGCAGGAAAGAAACCTATTTTAACCCTGACGAAAAAACTTAAGTTGCTCTGTGTTATCCATTCAGTTACTGAAAAGTTCTTTTAAAACCAGCTTCCACAAAGTATTCAAGTATCTTGATACGTGTTCATTAGCAGCACAATCATGACCCGACTGCAAGTCTGCTCTCTCCGCCTTAATGTGGGCTAGTGAACTAAGCCTCCCCTCTAGTGGGCTAAAAAAGTATGTCTATTTCCACAAGCTTTTAAAAAAAGCCAGGAATTACAACACAAATGGGAAGAATTCTTTCTTGGCTGCAGACAAAAATCTAAGCCTGCCTTTTATTGCTTTAATCAAAGCTTTACCCACCTAGTTTAAAACCATAGCAGATATGCCTCTCACCCATGCCTGTCATGCAGTGAATCCACTTTATAACAAGTCTGGACTTTGCTTATATTCAAAGAACAGTCACTGGAGGAATTTAACACAAATGCAGAAATTTTGAAGTCAGTGTTTCATTACTAACATTCTTCTACAAAAAGTGAGAAAGTGCTTCAGGTTTACAAGGCAAGTAGAATATTCTGCATCTATATACTTAACAAGCTGCCTTTGAAGAAAGAAAAACCTGCAGACACCATTCACAAAAGTCACACACAAAAAAACCTATAAAAATATCCCTAAATTACAAATTCAACCCCATCCCACGCTCACTCGGGGAAGGCAGGATTGTATCTAACATAGAAACAAGCACCCCTCCCCTCGAGCAACACATGTACATATATAGACACACTCCCACCATACCACACACCCAAAGACTACAACCAAATTTCCTATCCCTGATGGGCTACGTTTTTAGACCCAGATGGATATTTCACTTTTAACTACTGTGAAAGCTACTGATTAAAGGTTTACTCTTGTGGGCAGGGCCAGAATAAGGCACTAGGGTCCTGCTGGACGTGCTCAGGACTCTGGAGGCTAGGACTGATACAACAAGGGATGCCAACCGGTCAGTATTCAGCTGGCCTGGCCAGTTTATATGACCAAGTAGAGAGCTAAAACCAGCCATTGAAAAGCTGGGGGTTTTTTTGCTTTGGATGCCCCCATTCCTGAAGCCAGAGCAAAAACCTAGCTTTTCAATCTCTTGTCCCCCTGCAGCTTCACCCTCTCCTCTGATCCAGCCACGGCTCCTACATCTTACAGGGACATGACCGCAAGAGCAACAATTAAAAAAAAAAAAAAAAAAAAGTTTGTAGCTGCTGTGTAGCCTTCCCAACTGTGCTATTGAACCCAAGCTGCTGCGTCCTGCCCCCCTCTAGTGCAACTTCCTTTTGGGAGCAGGATGCAGCAGCAGGGATTAAATAGCAGAGGCCAAAAGGCTCTGCAGAGGCTGCGCACCTGTTTGTTTTTTTGTTTTGTTTTTTTGAAGTTACATTACTACTGCAGCTGTGGCTCTGTAAGATGCAGGAGCTGCAACCAGATCGGAGGCGAGGATGAGGATTTTTGAAAAATGTTATATCTATTGCAGCTATGGCTCTCACTACCAATAAGGGGCATCCCCTGATTGTTTTCTATCTGAGGCTCTCCTTCCTACCTTGGCCCTTGCTGCTGGAGAAAGCTGAATCAGGAAGTAACCCCCCAGCAACGCTCTGCACTCTGATGACAATTTCCAGGCCAACCTAGTGCTGAATGGTGGAGAATATTCCTTACCGTGCCCCTTTGCTAACTAACCTTTCATGGGTTCCAGATATGTTTTTTTGTGGTACGCTTCTGTGATTGTATGAGTGGTATTTAGCAAGCTTATGATTTTGCAGTATTAGTGATATCTATATTGGCTGAGTTGCTGGAGGGGTAGCTGATGAATTAGTGCGTGAGGAGGCGTAGAGCAAGATGTATATTTCTATCAGCCAGTTCTCATAGTTTAAGGGCATTGAAATTTTAAATGAAGATTGTGTGTTTCCATTAGAAATAGGGTTCCCTTTGCTTACAGCAAAATTTCATTTGCTTAGGAAGGATTTTTCTTTGTTGTCAGTGGCTTCATTGAATGTTCACTTGGTAAAGAATAAGAATGATTTGATATTTATCCATAAGCTCCATTGTCTGTGTAATGGAGACTTGATTGTCTGATAGGATGCCACGAGGTTACAAGCGTTTTCTATAGGACAGAAATAGTAAGAGGGAGTGGCTATTATTTTCCATCAAGATTTGCACTACAGTAGCGTAATGGTTAGAGCACTGGCTTGGTAACCATGAGACCAGGGTTCAATTCCCACTAGCACTCCTTGTAGCCTTGGGCAAGTTACTTGCCTCGGAAGAAAGGACTGGCTATCTACTTCCGGTCACACTGCCAAGAAATCCTTGGGGCTCCTGGGTCACCAGGAGTCAACACCGACTCAAAGGCACACATTGCAATGCCTAAATTCCACTAGCAAGCTGTGCCTTTTTGAGTCCCAGACAGGTCCAAGGCCCTCTGGGGCTTGGGGGGGGGGGGGGTCCAGGGCAATAGCCAGGTTGCATTCCGCCTAATGCCAATCCTGACATCTGCTGTCTTATTTTGTCCAATACAGGGAGAAATGCATTCTATTTCTCTTGCGTTGCACCACATGCAGCATCTGGCTTTCTGAGGTTTTCGTTTTTTTGTCTATATTTATCTTTTTGTTTTGTGCTCATTTATTGGTTGGTGTGTGCATGTGCGTGTGCAATGCTGGGTATTCTGTTAGTATGGCATTTCTGTTTAAGAATGTGCAGCAGTTTGACTTGTTCAGCTTGCACATTGCTCTGCCCATGCCTCCCCCAAAAAATAAATTAGAGAAGGCAACTGGCAGGTTTTTCTTTTTCAAAAAGCTGGCTACAGTTTTTTTTTCTCTTGGTTTTTTTTTTCCAGATTTTTGCTTTAAAATGTCCAAAAGCTAAAATGGCATCTTACACATCTGGACATTTCTGAGTTTAAAATCACTAGCAGCAGAAACTGTGGAAAGGATCCAGCTAATGGCAATGCATTGGGGGTAGAGCACTGGAAGAGGATGAAGCAAGCTGAGGAAGTTCTTGTGCAGTACAAGTGAAGTTTCTGTATGGGAGTGTGGGGGGGGGAGTGTGGAAGAGAAATGACCCCCTGTCCCCCCCCCCCAAAAAAAATGACCAATGTCTATGGGAGAAGCAATTCCATCAAGTGCAGTATGTTTTTGTTGGGTCACCACCAGGAATAGACAGATATTGACTTCATGGCACACCATAACATCTCCTGGGTTTTCTTAGCAAGGTGTGACCGCATGTAGATTGTAGGCTTACTGTGCGGAATGCCTGGCAGACACCTGGTATGCCAAGAGTCTCTCATCCCAGTACTAGGTAAAAGCAATTAAGAAACTGTACCGTTTAACGGTCCCCCCCCCTCAACTCCCCTCCTGATCTGAGACACAGAAAGCTAAACAGAGATAAATACTCAATATGCGCATGTGTGTGCACATACAGTGGAAAGAATCCCATGAGCCATGTTCTGCATGCTTTCTCCACTTGTTCCAATAAATATTCCTGTTCTAAAGGAACTTAGATTTGGTTTTCCATGTATGACTTGGTAACTTGTAGGTTAAATACTGAAAAATAGGAGTCTGTCCAGTGATTTGGACAGACTTACTAGCAATCCCATTTTTGTTCATGGGACTTAAATACGCAAATATGATCAATCAAGACACTTAGCACCCAGAAAGACCTAATTCATCAGGCTGCTACAAACCATTGAGGTCTTGGCAGCCCACATCAACTCTAATATTCTTCAGACTAGAGAGCTAGAATAAGGTCATCTCACCAGGGGCAGCCCAAGGGGGGTGTGGGGCCATGTGTGGAAACTCATTGCATGACCTCATTTGCATAAATTTGCATAATGTTAACATCCACTATCTTAGTAAATATGTCACTTAATGAGTGTCTGGATAAAGAAAGACTACCATATTTCTACATTACTATACTCCAGTGCCAACAGCCAAGCACATTAGGAAATACAAGCAGTCCAACAATGAGCAAACACCTGCAGAGCAGTGGACAGACCAAAGGAGCCGGTGCGTAGATTGGCGGTCAACAAAAAAGCAAAAACACAAACCCTTTGCTGTAAAACCTCAAACCCCTCATTGCAGAGAGTTTTCTTTCAAATGAAAGAGGCTCTCCTGTGCATTTGGGGGGGGTTTACAATAAAGTTTTGTTGACTGCCAATCTACGCACATTAGGAAGTACTACAAACACTGCCCATTTAGAACCCATAGCAAAACCCACCTATCATAATAGCACTTACCAAGACTCAAAGCACCAAACCCTACCTATCAAAAGTCAACATTGCAAATATTAAACCAATACATCTCAGAGAATACCAATACATCTCCTACTGGGGAAAGGGAACAAGTGGCACTGTCAAATAGAAACTACATGAACAGAATACCTCAGCTCGGTTACACATGCAGAACAGACTGTAAAACAAAGAACAAGGGATCACAATTTAGAAATAGGAAGACAAACAGGGAACCCCAAAAGCCAAACTTGGAACGTACAATACTGGAGAAATAAAACCAAGTTAAACTTCCTCTTGTACGAAACAAAAAAAACCCAGACGTTAATGTTGCACATTTCCCCAAGCTGATACATTCGTGTTAATAAAATTCAAAATAAAGAAGTAGTCTTGTACTTTGTGCATTTTATTTTTCAGTTGCAATTGCCCCAGTTGCTTTCTTCTGTTCTTCGTGTCTTCTACTAACTCTCCATTGTCTGCTGTCCATTTGTCCTCTCTCCTCTTCGTTTTTTTTTCCATTCTCTCTCTACATCTTTACATCTGCTTTAACATACTGATCTTTCCCCTTTTGCTGTTTCTTCCATTTCTTCCTTTATTCTTTTCATCCACTCAAATTCCACCCCTCCATCCTCAATCCCCACTTACTCTCCCAATACCCAGTCAATTGTAGATTTTTCTTCCCTACCACACAAAATCTATTTTCCCCTCTCCATTCTCACTCCCCCAGCCCCATCCCCTTCTAGTCCTCCCCCAACATCTGCTCCCTTCTAGTTCCAGCCCCACCCAGTATCCGCTCCTAGTCCCATTCTCCCATCTCCCCGCATCATCCCATTTCCAATCCTAGCTCCCACCCACTCAGCCCATTTCCAGTCCTCGCCCCCCCCCCCCCCGAACCCTTTGGCTGTCCAACTGGTTTTTAGAGCGAGCTGGAAAGGCCCCGGCTCACCTCTAAACAGCCACTGAAGTGAAGAGCGCCTTTTTTTCTTCACTTCAGCAGATATGTTGTAGTATAGGCAGCTGGCGCACTAAGTGCTGGGAAACAGAAGTTCCCTTTGACATCAGGTGCGCCAGCAGCCTATACTAAGCTACAGCTGCTGAAGTGGAGGAAAAAAAAGCGCTCTTCACTTCTGGGCCTCTGGCTCCCTCTCAAGCCAACCCTGCTGGTGCTGAATGCGAGATGTTGGCAAGGGGCCCTGTACAAACGTTCTCGCACTCTTGACAGGCCAGCCCTGCATCTCACTGGCAACAATTAGTACTCCTGCAAAGATGGGTAAATTAGAAGCCTTAATGGCGGTACATCCCCAAGTATTTGAAAAGGAAGGCAGACAGGTTGAAAAAAATATTTAACATGGTTTAGCCTTTAATGACAATAAAATGTAGCCTTTAAAAGTAATATAAAAATTAAATTGTACTACAGTACAAAGTATATTCCACTAAAACTGCATAAGCAATCAGATGTAACGAATTCTTTGACAGACATAGTATTCCGAGAACACAGAATGCACAGTAAATTCAAAAGCAAGATGCTAGCCAGATTATATATATCCGTCTTCATTAGGAAGACTCAAACTTAACAGCAAATTTATAAACCATTTTTGCACCCAACCCTTGGTTTTTATCTAGATACAGAGATCATGCCTAAAAGCAAGAGTGGTGCAAGTAAGTGTATAGGCATGCCCAGGGTGAAGTTGGGCAAGTTAAGATTTATACACTTTTTATTTGAATTTATGCTTTACAACCAAAGCAAAATATATGTAGAAACTGACTGGAAACTAATTCAAAATAAAAAAAATAATTCAGAAAAAAAACTCCACATTGTTTTCTAGTCCCCGTTCTAAGAAAGATTAACCTTTGCATTTGGAAAAAACAAAAGCGTTAGAACATCCTCCCACCCCCATTAGAAAATAGCCCTACACAAAAAGGCATTAAGTCATTTCCTACGACTGTTTACCATCCAGAAAAGTTTCAAGTTGCATGGAAGCTACAACTACTCCTATTTGTTACTATAGGAGTTACTACTCCTATAGTAACAAATAGTCAAATGAAGCCAACTGAAAACAATGTAGAGAACAAAAAACAAAATGGCAGAAAAACAAAATCACAGACAGAACAGTAAGAGAAGGAGGGGGGCTTGGGCCTGGACAGCCAACCCCCCCCCCCGTGTCCCCATGGTATCCTCCTGTCCACTTTCCAGTGTTACACACAAGGTAGCTTTTGGTTTGAGGAGACAGAGGCATACCCAAGCACTAAGTAAATGTTGAGCCTACTAGGCTCAGTTTCCCTAAGCCAGGGGAGAGAAAGACCTGTCTGCACCAGTCCAACCACCTTATCACCCGCTGGAGACAAATCTTGTTTCTCTCAGTATAGCTACTGGTGCAGCACTAAATGATGGAATCACAGAAAGTTGCTCTGGTCTGCCTTTACCTGCTAGCTGGGAAGCATAACCCACTCATCTGGGCTGGTGTAGCAGGATACAGAAATGCCATTATCTCCCTGGGAATCAGCATTTCAAAAAAGTTTCTCTAGATTAAACTGCTTCAACAAAATGCCATTTATTTTATTTAGACAGTTTTTGTATACCGCCTTATCCTTCAATCAAAGCAGTCACAACACAATTGGGGGATACATTTAACACGTGGGGATATGAGACACATACACTAATACTTACAGGGAACATGGGCAATGGAGGGTTATTGCATGCAATGGAGGGTTATTGCATTGAAATCAAGTACAGCAGCAGCTTATTTTCTCTTGTACAGTTACTTTTGTTTTTAAGCTCAAACCAGGCCATTGTGCATCATGTGGCACATCTTCATATAATAGTACATATCCTCAATAGCATCTGGAAATGCATGCAATATCCGAAGGGCAAGTAGGAGAAAGATCTACACTTAAGAAAAGCAATTTTTAGGAAGAAACTAACTTGGGTAACTACAGCACATACACTGGATATGAAATATCAGCATATACTGGACTCCATCTTAGCTAATATTCCAAAATACCTTTTTAAATAAGAACTTAACCAAACCACCGAACAGAAGAGTCCTTTTAACTCACGCTTGTTTTGCAAATACATCCATTACTACAAACTCTTCACAAAGCTTTGGAAGGACCTTTCAAAATGCAAACAAGAACATCCATATCCTCGCTCACCATCTAGGACCTTACCTTTTTTAGTTGAGATGCTGCTTTGGGTGTCTATATCCAGTTTCTGTACCAAAGCTATGGGGTCAATTGTTGTTGCAGCAAAGATGTTAGAAGACAGGAACGTCCAGTCCTGTGCCAAAAGCAAAAGAAAAACCAATGACACAATTTCAGTTTAACTCAAGAGTTCAACCCAGTCCGAGACATACCTAGCCAGTCAAGTTTTCAGAACAACCCTAATGCATATGCACGAGACAAATTTGATTACAATAGAGACAGTGCATGCACATCTCTCATGCAAATTCACTGCAGTTATCCTGAAAATCTGACTAGGTTGAAAACCCCCGATATAAAACTTGATATTTTCTAACACAGTATTTAGATTTCATCTGCATTAGCAGATGCGGACAGATATTCAACCCAATGTATATGCAGATTCATATGGGGAATTTCCAGGCATCACTTTAAAACTTCATCCCAAGTGATGGTTTATGAGAGCTCCATCAATGGTGGCAGCATTGTTGTATGTAGGGAATAAAGAAGCGCTACCTAAGAATTTAACAAATACCATACTGGGTCAGACCAGAAGTGTGCATCAAGCCCAAAATCAACTTCCAAACGCTGGCCAATCCATGTCACATGTACCTGGCAGGAACCAAAAAGCTGGCCGATTCCCAGCAGTGGACTTCTCAAAGTCTTGTTGTTAAGTGCCGTTGAGTCGGAGTCGACTCATGGCGACCCTCTGGATAGCTATCCTAAATTGTGTTCGGTCTTCAGTCAGGCGGCTCATTGTTGACAGACTGGTACCCATAGCTGCTGTTATTGTATCGATCCATCTCATTGCTGGCCTTCCTCTTTTGCGTTGACCTTCTATCTTGCCAAGCATGGTTTTTCTCTAATGATCTCTCTCTTCGCATGATGTGGCCAAAGTATGAAAGTCGAAGTCTTGTCATCTGAGCTTCTAAAGAAAGCTTAGGTTTGATCTCCTCTAGTACCGACTGGTTTGTTCTTCGGGCAGTCCATCGTATACACAGTATTCGCCGCCAGCACCATAATTCAAAGGCATCAATTTTCTTCCTGTCTATCTTTTTCACTGTCCAGTTTTCACATCCATATGATGTTATTGAAAATACCATGGCTTGAACAAATCGAATCTTTGTATGGAGAGAGACATCTCTGCTCTTGAGAATCTTATCTAGATCTTTCATAGCCATTCTGCCAAGAGTAATGCGTTGTTTGATTTCTTGACTGCTTGTTGCTTCTTTGATAGTTGATACAAGTAGGTTAAAGTTGTTCACAATTTCAATTTCTTCTCCTTCAACGATGAACCTGTTGATTATGCCAGTTGTCATGATCTTTGTCAGGATGCCAAGCAGCGAGGAAGTCAGATGCTTGTCTCACCCAGCTTAACGCCGACTTTTTCCTCTTGCCCATGTTACTCGGACAAACACCCGAACTCACGGCTCCATTCTACACTCCTCACGTGCAACGAAGGGGCGCAAAAGGGGCGTGTCCTGCCCCTTGGTTCACGCCCCTTAGACCACGACATGCGGCCGCGTGTAGGAACCGCTGGGCTTTATAGAGCAGGTGGGGTGTCCTCCAGCCCTGGGATCGTCCTCCAAGGTGCCTGCTAGCTGTTCCACAGCTCCAGACCACACGCTGCACAGCTCTGCACGAGACAAATGCGGCAGCTCCCTCAAGCAGCGGCTCACTCTCCCCATCCTGAGATAGTCTTAGAGGATTTCAACTTCTTGTGTTCCACTTCCAGGGATTTCCTTGGAGAACCTGTGGCCATGGGACTCAGAGGCAGCCCGGGCCTCACAGGTACTGGAGGGGGCCCCGGAGGACAATGTCAGAGACACTGGTGCAGAGTCAGACTTGTGAAAGAGCTGTTCCTGCTGCAGCTGACAACTCTTGATGGCCTTTGTGGTCATGGTCATGCAGAGCTCACAGTCAGTCGTCATGCTCCGGCCCAAGGCAGTGAAGGTAGCAGTCATGTGGGTTGGTGCAGGACATCTTACCGCACTGGTCACATTTCTTGAAGCCACTGGAGGCCATCAGGGAAAAAGAGGGCTCCTGCCATCCGGCAGTTGTCCAAGGCCTGTGACAATAAAGGGTGTGAAGTGCCAGTTGAGGAATACCTCAAGGAAAAAAAACAAAAAAAACCCCACAAAGGAGAGAGCCTGAGGAGAAATGCAGAGGCAAGCTGGCTCAGGGCAGGAAAGGAACTGGTACATGTACCAGACAAATCCAAGATAAAACACACTCTCTGGAGGAAACTGGACAGATGTCCAGAGGGCTCTGCGGAAAAGGAGACTGAGGCAAGATGACACCCTTGGGTGGAAGGGGACCACGCATGCATGGTACATCTCCCAAAGGCTCTTTGAAAGCTAGGGAGATGCTTCCTCATGAGCTCTGTCAGTGCCGATGTCACCCATATGTGAGGACTGACTTCCTGCTTGTTCCTGGAGAATAACTTTAAAAAGCATAGATTTATATATTTATATTATGTTTATTTTGTTTACTAATCAAATAAAATTTTAGTTACTCATCCAGGGTCACACAATTTTTCTTCTGCTAAAATAGGGTCACACCGGACAAAAAAAAAAAAAAATGTTTGGTAAGCAATGCGGTAGATGCCTTGTCCAAACCATTCAAGGCTTCATTTCCCATGATGATCAGCCAGCTGGTATGGTGAAAAGTAAGCATTGCAGGGTTGGATGAGCAAGTAGCTGAGATGAGTTTGACTGCTTAACATAAAAAACTGTTCATGAGGCAAGGATGCTTTCTGATGCGTTTGGGAAAGCTAGAGTCTGAAAGACAGTTAGGAAGGAAAATGGGGATGGCTCCAATGGCATTTTATTAAATGGACCAGGTCCCCCTCACTATTCCCTGGAGGCTTATGAAAGTCTCAGTAGATCAGTCATAATTCTTTCAGCCTTCCAATAATCGTGCATTTTTATTTATTTCTTCCACTTTTCAGCGCAATTTTTTTTAAAATTGTTATAATACAGCTGCAGCTGTCTTGATTTTTTTTGTTGGTTTTTTTACCTTTTCATGGCCAATTTTTCTGTGAAAGCTATGTGTATAAATTGAAAAACAAACATGGATAAAGTCAATAGGGGCATATTTAACTGGATTTCTATACCGCTTTATCCTAAAATCAAAGCAGATTACAGTGCATCTTATATGTTTACAAAGAACAAAAAGAAAAATGGAGGGGCATACAGGGGATGTTTTAAGCTAGCTTATATACAAGAACTGCATATGGTGAAATTAGGTCTTACATGCTAATTGTCTTGAGTTCTCTCCAGGCCAGTCCAGGTACAGATGGGTAGCCAGCCCTCTCCAGCAGCTGAGGACTGAAGACAGTCTTGCTGGTGTGGTATAAGAACTCCCCCTACAGCCACTGACTCCAGTCTCCTCCTGACAAAGCAGCTAAACAAATTAAACATTCTAAGAAAAAAAAAAAAAAAAAACCCTCTATTCAACTTACATTATCCCCTCACCGAGAACAGGAAAAACTGGGAACACTCCACCCCCTTTCTTTACCAGAGTACTTAAAAAAGGACCCTCCTGCTCCAACTGCCCCTGCGCACCCAGAACACCCTTTTGCAAGTGATAAGGCCAATAAGAATATCTGTACTGAAGAAAAAATGCCGAGTACTTTCCCGGATGCGCCTCCAAACAACTGGGCCCTGGACTGGCCTGGAAAGAACTCAAGGAAAACCAATTAGCAGGTAAGGCCTAATTTCACCTTCCTTATCTCTCCAGGCCAGGCAAGGTACTGATGGGATGTACCAAAGCAATACCTAAACTTGGGACACAGCAGTCTGTCCTGAAGCACCACAGCTCCAACCACTACATCACCGGCTGCCTGCACATCCAAACTTTAGTGCTTCACAAATGTAAAGAGATGACCAAATTGCGGTCCTACAAAAGTCCACCAGTGGGACTAGACAATGCTCTGCCCAATATGTAGTTTGTGCCCTAGTCTAAAGGGCTCTTAGCACCATGGGCGGAACACACCCATGCCCCATGTATGCTACACAGATCACTTGCCTTACCCAATGAGCAAGAGGATTTGAAGGCAGATGCCCCCCTTGCGAGGGCCTTCAAACAGCACAAACTGGTCTTTCATGTTGACTATTCCCTTCAGGTATCTCTTTAGGACTCTTATGGCGAGATAGAGCTTACGAAGGGAATGATCACTGACACTTGGAAAAGTGGGCAAAGAAATAGATTCATACGAAATCTAGACACTACTTTCGGCAGAAAGGACTGCACCATTTGCAATACCACCTTTTCTTCAGAAAACTGCAGAAAAGGTTCGCTACAGGAGAGTGCCTGAAGATCTGAGATTCTCCATGCCGAGCAAAGCACTACTAGGAAAACAGTTTTCAGAGTAAGATCTCTTAAGGACACCCCCGAGAGCAGCTCAAGAACAGAGCTCCTGCTAAGGCCTCTAGGACCAAGTTCAGATCCCATGGCAGAACCACTGGCCATAAGAGTGGCCTTACAAGCTTCACTGCCCACAGAATCCAAGCTATATCTGGATGAATTGTAAAAGATAGAGGCTGCATTCAGGGTCTATAGCAGGCCAGAGCAGCTACCTGAACCTTCAAGGAGCTAAGAGCCAAGCCTTTTTCCAGACCATGTTGGAGGAACAGCAAAATGTCTGCAAGTGGACTTGCCAGGGGATGAACGTCCTGGGTATTGCACCATCCCTCGAAGATGTGCCAAACCCGGGACATAGGTAAGCCATTGACTGCTTCCTGGAGCCTATCAGTCATAGTGACCGATGCAGAGTAGCCTCTGTGGTGTAACTGCACCCTCTCAAGATCCAAACTGTAAGCAAGAATTGATCCACTTGAGGTATCAGCACAAGTCCCTGTGCCAAAAGATTGATCCTGCTGGGGAGCCTCCAAGGATGCTCAACCAGAAATCGCGCGAGATCAGCATACCATGGCCTGCATGAGCCAATCATCCAAATAAGGATGCACCAAGATTTGCTGCTGTCTCACGGCTGCCGCCATATCACCATAATCTTTGTGAAGGTACAGAGCATGGTGGCCAGCCCAAAGGGCAAGGCCCTGAACTAGAAATGCCCCATGGGTACAGCAAACCGCAAGAACTGCTGGTGTTCCTACCTGATGGGAATGTGGCGATAGGTCTCTGAGATCCAGGGCTGATAGAAATCCCCCCTATCTCACTCCCAAAATGACCGACCTCAGCATTTCCATGCAAAAGTGCAGTACCCTTAGGAATAGGGTCACTTGTTTGAGGTCAAGGATGGGCCGGAAGGATCCCGCCTTTTTGGGTACCTTGAAGTAAATGGAGTATCAACTGGACCCACACTGGTCTCAAGGAACTGGAACGATGGCCTCCAATTGAAGCAAATGCCAAAGAGTGGAACGAACCGCTTCCCTTTTCTCCAGCACCCGGGAAGGTGATTAGAAAAAGGCCTCGGACAGCAGTCTTGCTAACTCCAGTGCATAGCTCTCACAGATTGTCTTCAAAACCCACTGGTCGGTTGTCACTGTGGTCCAGATAGAATACTACTGCTTCAATCAACCTAACGGTTCCATTTGGACTGGCATGGCTTCACTGGGGCTTCTTAGTCAAAGCTGACTGGGAAAGCATAAAATCCCCTACTGAATCCCCATGCTCCCTGAAAGGGTTGCCTTCTAGCTGAGTAGCGACCCCTCTGGTATGGAGGAAAAAACACAACACCTGCATAAATCTTTGGTTTGACCTCTGTGGTCCTTCCCCCTTGCTTTGGGCCCGTCGGGTGATTCTCTGGAAGGCATCCTCCTTTGGAATCACCCAAGTCCTTCACAATTTTATCCAAAGCTTCTCCAAAAAGCAACTTTCCCTTGTATGGGAGCTTGCTCAGTCTGGACTTGGAGGCTGGATCTGCTGCCCAATTATGAAGCCAGAGAAACAATCATGCTATGATCACAGATGCCATTGTCTTGGATGTTATATGTACCAAATCATAAAAAGAGTCTGCCATGTATGCCGCAGCAGACCCCAATTTGGCTCCTTCTGCCCCCATTGGGCTCTCTGGGTCCGTAGGGCCTGCATCCTGGAACCAACAAATAGAGGTCTTCGACATGTAGGCTCCACAGATGGACACCTGCAGAGCCAAGGCACTAGAATTGAATGCCTGCTTAAGGAGCAACGCCCATCTCTTATCCTGCAGGTCCTTGAGAGCCACTCTGCCTTCTACTAGAATGGCAGTCTTCTTGTAGATGCCATGGTATCGGCATTAACCCTTAGGCATACTCAAGAGTCCCATGCCTCCTGCAGAATCGAATATAAAATGGCTCATCGGCCAACTACCTCAAGGTAGCCTCTGGATACTCCCATTTTGACTCAATCATCTTTATCACCCTATGAACTGAGAAACATACATGTGCCCCCCCCCCCCGAACCCCCATAGTAAGGGATCTTCCAGAGGCTCCTCCACCTGTGCAGCCTGGCCAATATTTAGGGCCGAGAGAGAATGGGTGATGAGCAGACCCATCTCTTCATGGTGGAAAACCCGAGAGACATTAGGGTCCTCTCCTGGGGCAATCTCCCCTTCCTCCAATTCTTAGGCCCAGGGGTCCCCCCAGAGGTTGGCCATGTCATCCTCCCCTTCACCTACTGCTTACATCTGCGGAGGATTTTCGCCAGACCTGCTCAGGCTGGTGCCCTCCCACTTTTCTCCACCCAGGAAGGACCTTTGCCCAGATCGCCCCCCTGAAAACAAACAAAAACACCCCACCCTTTTCCAGAGCTCATGGAATCTTGCTGGTGCAGCCTATCCAGTCTGTCTGGGAACTCCTTAGGCAGTATGCCTTATGCAGGGACAAAATGAAATCTGGGGAGAAAAACGGTTCTAAATCCACCTGCAGCACTGACTCCTGTCTGCAGAGCTGGATCCACCTCAGCTGACTTCTCCGCTTTGATTTACTATTTGCCTCTCTCTTTCCTGCCTGAGGGGAAGAAATGGCTGCCTTTGGCAAAATGGCCATGGCCCTGCTGAAACTGCAGGATCTGACGACCTAGTTACTTCACTCCCACAAGCTACACTATCTTCCTCCATACTACCTACAGCAACGCGTTATACAAATACTTGCCCTAACGCATGCAAAAACAGCAGAGCCCTGCTACACCTAAACCATGGCTGCTCCCGCATACCAGGCACATTGTTAGAGCCGAGAGCATGCACACACAATTTCCTGTTGCTGTGTTGCCATCCCAGGGAAGTCCCCTACAGCTGCCAGAAATTGAGGAAGTGCCTTGCAACCCACCCTAGTCTGTGTGGCCTCCCAACAGGAACATGCTAGTTGTGGGGGGGGGGGGGTTTAACCTGGCATCTGCCCACAACACCCAAACTCCTGGCTATCCCGCTGGTGAAGGGACTTTGGGCTTCCAAGTATATCACCCCCGGGCAGTGTCTGGTGCTGTTAGTGCTGGTTCTGGCAGGTTCAGCCTCTGCTGCCCCCTGCATGGAGGAGAGTGCTCCCAGCTTTCTCTGCAGATTCTGATTGAAAAAAGCCCTGCTAGAGCCCATCAGCAAAACTGTCCTGTCTTATTTGGGCCAACACCTTTTTTTATTGTCTTTTCAGGGAATCCACACAAAGTGCTCTTCCTTCAGCTGCTGAGGACTGAAAGACTGGAGTCAGTGGCTGTAGGGGTTGCTCCTATACTACACCAGCAAGACCTTTTTTCAGTCCTCAGCTATTGGAGGGGGCAGACTACCCATATATACCTGTACTGGCCTCGAGAGACAAGGAATATAGTATATATATTTAGTTTAAAGGACCCTTAAAAAAATCATAGTTTGATATCATAGATACCAGTACATGACAACCTGTGCAGAGGCAGAAATCTGCTTTAATGAGGCAAATGGCTTTTCCCGCATTAGTGAATAGGGTTGTAGTTTTGTGATATGAGAATTACAGGGACTATACTCAAAAGGACTTAGCTGGTTAGCAGAACCTACTAACTGGCTAAACCTCAGCAATCCCATAGTCAGTGGCACTATCTACGCCATGTCCGACTATTCTCCCCCCCCCCCCCCCTGACCACAGGAAATATTCAGTGTTAAAGGTGGAGCAGTCTGTGGGTGGAGCAGGGGCAGTTGCTGCCCTTATCTAGTCAGTGGAGATATTGCACCATTAACTGGATAGCTAAACACATAGCACCACTGACTGGACAGGTGCTGCAATTGCCAGTGAAACCAGATATTCCGTGCCGGATATCCAGTTTTGCTTTTAGCATTGGTGACTAGGTGCTTCAATAATGCTTGCAGACACCGAATACGGACTCCTACAAGTCACTGCATGAAATGGGGGTAAACCAGGACTGGACTAACCCTATCAGACAAATCTGGAGCCAGTTGGCAACCCTTGCCTCCCCTCCAGGCTGATAGCTATGGCTGGCTTGACCCTCAGTCTCCCTTCGAGAAGAGATATTATGGGTATATAGGTGCCTACTCCGTGGGTGCTTGCAGGACTAGCCCAACCATTAGGCAAGCTAGATCGCCTAGGGCAGCAAAGAGCAGACATTCAAAGCTAAATAGATTTTGATGGCTGTGGGTGAGGTGGGGGGAGCATAAAGCTTAAGGTTTGCCTAGTGTGCCAACATTTTGAACCAACCCTAGAGTGGGCCTTGAGTGCTTTATCACCCGTCCATAGTACTGAGCTAAAGCTAAATATTTTGTGGTGCCCTTTTCATTTGCAAAATTCAACATGTAGATGTTTCTAACTGTATACCTTGAATGCACTGCAAGAAATACCCTCCCTCAATGGTCTTTAATCTCACACATTGGAGCAGTACATCTCACTCTTTGGAATAGGCCATCCTTACTACTACTAATTTATATAGCACTACAAGGCATATATCGTGCTGTACAGACACACATGAAAGATGGTCCCTGCTCAGAGCTTACAATCTAATCAAGGCAGACAGTACAATAGATAAGAACAAGGGTACAATAGGGAAGGGTAATGAGACAAAAGAACAAGGAAAGATCCAAAAGCAGCCTGAAAGAGGTGAACTTTGAGCATGGCTTTGAAAAGGGGCAGCAAGGTGAAAGGACAAAGTCTGGAGTTGGCAGAGGCAGAGAAGGGCATAGAGAGAAGGCCAGAGGAAGAGCAGAGCAGAGTTTGAGGAAAGACGGTGAGATGCAATAGAATGAATGCATTTAAAAGGTCAGAAGGAGAAGTTTGAATTGGATATGGAAATGGAAGGGCAGTCAATGAAGTGATATGAGAAGAGGGGATATATTTGTGTATATTTGGGTTGGCAGAAGATTAGCCATGCAGCAGAGTTGTGAACAGACTGAAGGACAGAAAAATGACTCAGAGGGAGACCAGCAAGGAGGAGATTTCAATAATTGAGGTGAGAAGTGACTAGAGTGGATAAGTGTTCAGTAGCATGTTCAGAAAAGAACGAGTGAATTTTGTTAATGTTACCAAGAAAGAAACAGCAGGTTTTTGCTATCTGTTGGATATGTGTGGAGAAGGAGGTAGGAGTTGAAGATGACCAAGATTGTGGGCTCAGGAAACAGCGTTATCAGAGAGAGGAAGGGGGTGGAGAAGAATGTTTGGGGGGGGGGGGGGAATACAACATTGTTTTGGTTATATTCAATTTTAAATGGTGGTGAGACATCCAGATAGCGATGTCAGAAAGGCAGGCAGATACATGGGCTTGACCGTTGACGTGTAAGAGAAACAGGTGTAGATAGATTTGAGAATCAGCATAAAAATGATATTGAAAGGTATGGGAGGAGTTGAGAGCAAAGGGATTTGGTATAGAGAGTAAAGGAGAGGGTCTAGAATAAACCTTTGGATACACCAACAGAAAGATTTAGCAGTAGAGGAGGAACCAAAGCAAACAAACACTGAAAGAGCGATGGGAGAGAGATAAGATAACCAGGACAGTACAGAGTCCCTAAAACAAAACTGAGGACAAAGTATTGAAAAGGTGGTGGTCAGTGTCAAAAGCAGCAGAAAAACGTCAAAAAGAATGAAGACTGAGTAAAGGCCTTTGTATTTAGCCAGGAACAAGTCACTGGAGACTGGCAAGGGCTGTTTCAATAGAATGTAAGGGATGAAAGCCAGATTGAAATGGGATTCTGGGAGGGTTTCCTGGGTTTAGGGTTATTCCCAAATAGTGCACTTGTGATTTAACTTGGTTGTGCTCATGGTGTCTTTATGTGGGCTGGTGGAGTGAAGCTCGAGTGTCTGGCAACATGGAGGATCTCTGTTTTTTTGTAATTCACAGATAAATTGTACTTTTCTAATCTCTGCATGAGGACTGTGAAGCAATTTATTAGGGAGGTGTATATAGGCTGCAGGGCAGAGAAGGGTACATACAGCATTATACTGTCAGCATAGATATGGTATAGTACATTGTGTGATTGCATGATTGAGTAGATGGGTTGTATGTAGAAGTTAAAGAGGAGAGAAGATTGTGCCTTAAGGTTCTGCACTCCTTGTTGGAGTTGGAATGAAGCACCAGCAGTTTGTACTGCTTTTGGCACTTATCTAGATAGGAAGTGAACCACTTCAGAATTGTGTTATGTAGACCTATTGCTTGTAAGCAGTGAAGTAATGCGTTGTGGGGCAGTCAGTCAGTCAAAGGCTGCTGTAATGTCCAGAAACAAGCATGAATCCTTGATGAGGTTTTTGAATACCTTGTTAATCTGCCCATGAGAGCTGTTAGGAGGGTTGACACCATGATTTGGCCTGAAGCTATGCTGCTGTCGGTCTAGGGGGGCATGTCTGTTGGATGTGGCCTTAGAGTTACAGCTGAACAACTTTTTAAATCATTTTTGCAGGAAGGGCAGACTGGAGATTGGGTCCAACTTAGTATTTTTGATTACTGGTGATATGGATGCATGCTTAAAGGTCAGTAGGCATGTAGCCTTGTGTAAGAGCTGAATGATTTTAAGTTGGGGGGGCAGAGTTCAGAGCAAGCCATTTGATCCAACTCACTGGGCATGGATGGGGGTAGCAGTGTTAAGGTTTGAGATGATATCCTCTATGTGCTCCAGGGATACGTGGTGGAAGCAGCAAAAAATAGTAGGGGTTAGTGTGTTGCTCTTGATGCTAGTCTTGGTTTGGAAGTGATTGGCTAGTACTTGTGGGAATAGGGCATCGTGCCTAATGTCCTGATTAATATTCTGGACTAGGGCATCAAAGTCTTGAGAATACTGATCTAGGTATGGGAAAACTATTCAGGAACGCTTCCTTTTCCATGTGTTTAAAGTCTTCTTGTGGTAGGTTGTGAGTGGATGTTTGACAGTGGGGCCAGGCCTTGAAGAAAACGAAAGATGATTTTATGGTCAGTCCAGGGGACTGCTAATATTGTGGGGGATGGACAGCGATTGGTTTACAGCATATGATTAGAGATGAAAATGAAGTTAAGCAGTCCTCCCTTCTCATGAGATGGCTAGCCTACAATCCGAGTGCATTCTAGCACTTCCATAGCATCCATAAAGGCCTTTGAGGTCTTTTGTGGAGCTGAGGGTAGATTCAAGTCCCTTAAAATGACTTGTTTGTAGGTTGGTCAGATAGTCTGCAAAAACTTAGTTTGTCAGAGAATGAAGTGGGGGGGGGGGGGGAATCTATAGGTTAGCAAAGTATGAGGTACATGTTTGATATTACGAGCATGTCCAGGCCCTGACCTGATTTGGTACCGATATATTGGAAGTGTAGGTGCTCTTTATCTAAGATGAAGATACCCCCACCTCTATAGTTGGTCCTGGGACAGTTGGAGATTATAGCCTGGTAACAATAGCTGATTCATTAGGATGGCGTCATCTTCCATGAACCAGGACTCCATGACACATATGATAGTGAAGTTGTGGTTGCTAGGAAATCATATAGCAAGGGAACCTTGTGGTGTGCAGAGCAAGTGTTGAGGAAAGCACATTTGGATGAAAAGATGGCTGTTGGATGCTTGAAGTCGAGGCTTAATTCTGAAGAGAGCCCTAGCACCTCTGCTCGTTGCTCTCAGTGCAGTATGAGAAAAAGCATACTGAGGGTTATGGCAAATGATTGGTGTGGAGGTTTGCACAAGGAGTAAATGTTTCCATGTATGTGATTAGCAGTGAAATTTAAGCAATACTTAGCAGGAATGTTAAATTCATGATGACTGTATAGGAATCTATTGGATAATAGACAGTAGAAGGTAATGAGAGGCTCTTATTTGAGGTCTGACCTCCGAGAGTGCAGTATGCTTAGATACCATTTCATCACGGCTAGTACTACATTACTGTGTATGAAGGCAGCATCTGGTTGTAATAAGGAGTTGCATAGGGTGTTGCTTACCTAGTTGCTTAGAGTTGTTTGAGGGAGGTCACCATTTTGGCTGCTGGGGCAGGTTATAGCTTAATTGGGTCTCAGGGGCAGGCAGCAGATTGGAGAATGCAATAAGCAACACTAACTTCCCTTACAGAGAGCTGCTTCCATGTGCATTTGGTGCCGAAGCAAAGGATGAGGATAAGGTTCTATATGGCTAGTTTCTGACTGACAGTCAGAACAGTCTAGGGAAAGGCTCTGCTCCATAGGAAAGAGGGCAACGCCTAAAGGCCCTTCAGCATTGGCACACTTGAAATACTGTGGTTTTTAAGAGTTGGGTTGTGCAGGAAGACACTGGTTGGGGGGCAGGAAGGAGTGTACTTAATAGTGCAGTTTCCTCTTTGATGCAAGGTCAGTGGAGGGGTGCAGAAGCTGCCTAATGGTTAGAACAGTGGGCTAAGAATGAAGGAAGCCCCATTTGAATCCCACTGCTGCTCCTTGCGACCTTGGGCAAGCCACTTAACCCTCCATTGCCTCAGATATGCAGGGCTGGTACCACTGCAGCTGCAGATCTCCAATCTGCTTGGATGCCAAAGTCTGAACCAAAGCTGACCAAACATGATTTCCTGTTACATGGAACTTTTGTTGTGCTTCCTGCCTCAGACCCGACCTTCAAGCAACTGCTTGCCAAGTGATTATACCTGTGCATACAGAAGACTTGTTTCTGATCAATTAGTTTCCTAGGCCAATTAATTGATTGTTCACATGCAAGAAGATCTGCTTCTCCAGTCTTCATCATCCACTAAAGATGCTACTGGCCTATTGCATACCATTATCTTCTCTCATTATGGCTCTTGTGTCTGCAGGATTAACACCTGTTCATTACCTTCTGATTTGCTGAGAACACTTTGGACTGTCTTGTGCCAATCAATGGACCTATGATGAAGACTCTACACAAAGAATTACAGTATACAACAGAACTTGTGCTTTTCTGTGCCTTCTTGTGCCTCCTGCCTACCTTGCTTGTCTTCAAAGACAGATACACACTGTGTGTGCGCAAGGCTGTTCTCCTAAGGACAGACTTAAGACTCAGATACCCCGGTTTTGTGCTTGCACGCGGCTTGCCTTCAAGAGGGCTGTAGCCTGCATTATTTAGGCTAGCCACCTCTTGGACCCCTGTGCAGCGCCAGAGACTGTCTTCGACCCCAGCTCATCCATCTGGCCAAGCTAAGGTACGGTCTTATTTCTTTTTCTCCAGGAGGGTGGTCGTTAGTCAGAAGAATTATGGAAAACTAGTTTAAGTGCAGAGTGAGCTGGTGACCTTTGGTTACTAAAAAGTAATTAGATCTTACCTGCTAATTAATGTTCCTGAAGGAACGACAGTCCAGTCCCTTACTTCTGGGTTGCGCAACCCTTCCAGCAGCTTGGAGGCTGAGCCCAACCTTTTTGGGGATGGAGCGGTATAAATACCACTGGAACCACCCACAGATCCCAGTAATCAAATGAAAAAGCAGACTTAACGAAACTTCAATTGACAACCTACAAAAAATATCACCGCAAACAAAACCTTCCCCAAATAATTAAGAACCAATTTCTCAAAAAAAAAAAAAAATAAAAATAAAAAAAAAAAATAAAAGAGTAGAAGGAGAGTAGGAAGGGCAAGGAAAGGAGGCGGCTCACCTGAGACTGACCGAACCGTCCTTCGCCTGCACCCCTCTACCCAGACCTGGCCCCCATGCTCGGTCTGCAGCTCCGCCCCTGCCTAAGAGGCCGAAATGGCAAAAAAAACGGAAGCCAAATGGGATCAGGGACTGGACTGTCGTTCCTTCAGGAACATTAGCAGGTAAGATCTAATTACTTTCCTTATTGTCACTCCAGTCCAGTCCCTTACTTCTGGGATGTAACAGAGCAGTTCAATCCTGGGTGGGAACCGACATTCCGGACTGAAGAACCGCATGCCCAAACCGAGAATCAGCTGAACTCTGCACGTCCAGTCTGTAGTGTTTGGTAAAGGTATGCAGCGAGGACCAAGTCGCTGCCCTACAGATGTCCAGAGGGGGAACTAGGCTAAATTCTGCCCAAGAGGTAGCCTGTGCCCGAGTTGAGTGAGCGTGCAGTCCCCCTGGGACCTGTTTCCCCTTCAGGATATAGGCGGAAGCAATTGCTTCCCTGATCCACCTGGAGATGGAAGCCTTGGCCGCCGCCTCTCCCTTGTGCGGGCCTCTGAACTGAATGAATAGGCGGTCAGATTTCCGGAAGAACGCCGTGCGGGAGAGGTAACGCTTCAAGGCCCTCTGTATGTCCAGGAGGCGAAGCCTACTATCCCTCCCTTCCTGCCCACCGGCTGTAAAGGATGGGAGAGTAACCGTCTGGTTCACATGAAAGGGAGAGATAACCTTAGGCAAGAAGGAAGGAACAGTCCGCAGGACCACCTTATCCTTGAGAAAGGACAGGAAGGGGGGCTGTGAAGACAGCGCTTGTAATTCCGAGACCCGTCTGGCTGAGCAAATAGCGACCAGGAAAACCGTCTTCAGTGTCAAGTCCTTTAAGGAGGCCCTCTTTACTGGCTCAAACGGTTCCTCGATCAAGGCATTTAGCACTAGGTTGAGATCCCAATGGGGGATGATCGATCTTCGTTGAGGACGCAGTCGTCTAACCGCTCTTAGAAACCTGGACATGTCCGTGTGGGCCCCTAAGGACTTACTGCGGACCTTACCTCTATAGCAAGCGATGACTGCCAGCTGGACTCGTAGGGAACTGTGCGCTAGGCCTTTGTCAAAACCCGCTTGCAAGAATTCCAGCACCTCCGGAACCGAGGCCGCAAGGGGTTTCCTTCGGTGCTGCGCACACCACGCTTCGAAGATACGCCAAACTCTTACATAGGAAAGACAGGTCAAGCGCTTCCTAGCACTCAACAGCATCGAGATTACTGCTCCCGAATAACCCCGCTTCTGGAGTCACGCCCTTTCAATAGCCAGGCCGTAAGCGAGAACCGATCCACGTGGGGCATCCGAACCGGGCCTTGCCTCAGCAGGTCCTTTCTGCAGGGAAGCCGCCAAGGCTGGTCGGCGATCAGCCTCACCAGATCCGCATACCAGGGGCGGCGAGGCCAATCCGGGGCTATGAGAACTATCAAACCTTGGTGAGTCTCCACCCGCTGGAGAACCTTTCCGATAAGGGCCCAAGGAGGGAAAACAGAGGAGACCCTCCAAAGGCCACTTCTGGGACAGAGCATCCAAGCCTTCGGACATTCTTTCCTTCTGCCGACTGAAGAATCGGCTTACCTTGGCGGACGAGAACCACGCCATGAGGTCCATGACCGGGGGACCCCAAACGGGCAACTATTTGGTCGAAGATCTCCTGCTCCAGCTCCCACTCCCCGTGGTCTATCTTGCACCTGCTGAGGTAGTCGGCCGTAATGTTGTCTGTGCCTGCCACGTGCTGTGCTGACAGTGCTTCCAAACGAACCTCCGCCCACTTGAATAGGGCGTCTGCTTCCTTTTCCAAGGCGGGACTGCTGGTGCCGCCCTGGTGGTTGATGTAAGCCACCTCGGTGACATTGTCGGAGAGAACTCGAACTGTTCTTCTTAGCACTAAGGACTCGAGTGCCCTGAGCGCCAGGGCGACGGCCCGTAATTCCAGTCTGTTGATGGGCCATTGAGACTCCAACGGCAACCAGTGACCCTGGACAAACTGGTCCTCGCAATGAGCTCCCCAGCCTGCTAGACTGGCATCCGTCGTCAACAGTAACCACTGTGGGGGCTCGAGGGGCATCCCGCGATCCAGATTCCTTGAGCACCTCCACCAGCGAAGGGCCTGCTTGGTTCAAGGGGCGCAGGGTAACTGCATTGACAAAGGATGATGCCGAGGGGACCAACAACGCAACAGAGCCCTCTGCAAAGGACGCATGTGAGCCCTGGCCCACGGTACTACCTCTATCGCCGCCGCCATGGTTCCCAGTAACTGAAGGTAATGCCACGCTGATGGGTTTCGCCTGCCCAGAAACTGCGTGACCAAGAACCTTAGGTCCCTTGATCTCGTTCTGGACAGGAAAACCTCTGCCTCTGTTGGTGTCGAACCTTGCTCCGAGATACTCGAGTTCCTGGGAGGGAGTCATCCTGCTTTTTACTTGGTTGATGACCCACTCCAATTCCCCTAGAACTCGCACCACTCTGGCCGTCGCCGAGCGACTTTCCTCTTCTGACTTCGCCCGGATCAGCCAATCGTCCAGATAAGGATGCACTAGTATTCCCTCTTTCCGAAGGAATGCCGCTACTACCACCATCACCTTGGTGAAAGTCCTTGGAGCCGTAGCTAGGCCGAAGGGCAGGGCCTGGAATTGAAAGTGACCCCTTGGCACTGCGAATCTCAGGAACTGTTGATGGGACTTTCTGACCGGAATATGCAAATAGGCTTCCGTCAAATCCAATGACGTTAGGAACTCCCCGCCCCTTACGGCTGCTATGACCGATCGTAGAGTTTCCATCCGGAAGTGCAGCACTCAGACAGTGACTGACTTGCTTTAAATCTAGGACTGGGCAAAAGGACCCTTCCTTCTTTGGTACCACAAAGTAAATCGAGTACCGACCCGTGCCGCACTGGTCTGATGGCACTGGTACCACGGCACCGAGCGCTATGAGCAGGGAAAGAGTTGCCTCTATCGCCGCCCTCTTTATAGGAGAACCGCAGGGAGACTGAACGAAGGCCGGAAGTATTTGCTTTGCAAATTCGAGAGCATAGCCCTCTCGGATCACCTCCAGGACCCATTGATCGGACGTGACCCGGGACCAGGCGGGAAGGAACTGCCTTAACCGTCCGCCCACTGGCAGCCCGTCCCCCTGGACCCCCGTCATCTCATTGTTGTTTTCTAGGCCCGAGGAGGAGGAAGAGGCACCAAAACCTCTGCCTGCTCCTCGAAACCCTCTAAGGCTTTGCCCCCTTGAAGGGAAACAGCCCCTGGGAAAGGGGTTCGACCTGGCTGGCCGAAACCTCCGGGGGTCCCTGGGTTGGTTACGCCCCGGGGCTAGGGGGCGCCCTTGCTTCGGCCTGTCTTCCGGAAGCCTGCCTCCCTTAGATTCACCCAGGTCCTTTACCAACTTATCTAAATCCTCACCAAATAGCTTCCCCTTGAAGGGAAGACAACTCAGGCGTGCCTTTGAGGCATCGGCTGCCCAATTACGTAGCCACAAATAGCGCCTAGCTGCCACCACCGAGGCCATGCTCTTAGCTAGGCTCCTGATGAGGTCATACTGACTATCCGCCAAGTAGGCCGCTCCGGATTCCAACTTAGCTGAGTTGGCCTGCGCCTCCTCTGCAGAGCCTTCCGCTGCCTGAAGTTGTGACCACCTCAAACAGGCCCATGCCACCCAAGCCCCCGAAACGGAGGCCTGTAAGGCCAGAGCGCTCACATCAAAGGCTTGCTTCAGAAGCGTGTCCAATTTTCTATCTTGAGAATCCCTCAAGGCTGTGCTGCCCTCGACTGGGATAGTTGTCTTCTTTGTAACTGCTGATACTGCCGCATCTACCCTGGGAGACTTCAGCAGTTCTTTGTCTGACTCTGGAAGAGGATATAGGCGAGTCATAGATCAGACCCCCCTTAAACTTGACTCTGGTTGATCCCATTCTTCCTGGATCATCTGACGCACAACCCTGTGGACCGGAAAAACTTTCTGGGACCTTCTAATGGCCTGGATCAAGGGATCCTCCAACGCCTCCTCCTCTGCTGGGGCGTCTGAGGCTACATTGAGCACTTTCAGGGACTCATTGATTAATGCAGGGAGCTCATCTCGACGAAAAACTCTAATTATACGAGATTGATCCTCTTCAGGGATCTCCCCCTCTTCAAGCTCCTCCTCTTCCTCATCTAAATCCTTGTCAGAGCCCTCCTCCTCCAGGGTGCCCTGAGAAAGGGACATGAGAGGCTCCTCACTCATCAGCCGAGAGCGCTTAAGCGGTATTCCGGAGTCCTGATTGCTCACCCTCATTGGTCTGACTGACCTGCCTTCCGCCGTCGGGCCTGCCTCCCCTGCCCCCAACCCCTGCTTGTGCATACAATAGGCTTTGTGTAGCAGAAGGACGAAATCAGGGGAGAAGAGATCCGACTCCCCCCCCCCCTGCGGGAAGGGGGGAAAGGGGCAGAGGAGGGGTGGGTAAATCTGAGGACATAGGAGGAGGGAATTGAGATCCTCCCTCTCCTTCTAGGGGGTCTCCAGACCCCTGAGAAGCCTGAGCCATGGACAAGTTAATTTCTTGTTCCACGGAAGTAGCCACTGCAGCACAACCCCTGCAGATCCCTGCCTCCGAGGAAGTACCTCTACGGGTGCCACAGGATGGGCACCATGACTTGCCAGTCACGTCCTTGATAAGGGTTACTGGAACCCTGCTTAACCGGACAGGCTTAACCAATTGTACAATTCAGAAGCTAATCAGTATTAAATGTGCTCTCCCCTCTAGCAATTTATTCACAAATCCCCAGAATAAAAAACCCGAAACTAAGCAAATTAAATTAAAGTTAAAGGTTAGAAAATTAAATTAAACTGAAATTAAATCAAAGAAAGCAAAAGGATTAAATCAAGCAAAGCAAAAAAAGAAAAAAAAACGTAGTTTAATCCTTAGTACATGGAAATTACACTAACCTGGTAATTGTAGTTCCTGGAGGGTCCAGCTTAGTCCTCCAACATCGGGTAGTGCCCCTCCTCCTGCAGCCTGGAGACTGGACCAATCAAGTCTTCTGTAGTATATATGCAGACGGAGCTCCCAGAAGCCCCCAGTGTACTAGTAACAAAGCATACTTAACGAAGCAACACATGAGATTAATATACAAAATGACATAATGAAAATGACATAATTAAAGAACAATTTGTTTCCCCCCCCACAAAAATATCCAACTTTCTCCCCAAACGAGGAAGTCAGAACACTGTATTGCACTGGAACCAACGCCCCAGAAATCAAAAAACACAGCTCCATATCAGAAATCTCAGGAGCTGACTGAACACCTGAGAAAGGAAGAGCCATAGCCAAAAACGCGGCTGCAAAAAAGGTTCGAACGGCAAGAGGAACAGTCTTATGATCCACCGTTCGGAAAGCGCGCTGCATTTTTATAACAGATAGTCGGGAGGGAAGGAGGACTAAACTGGACCCTCCAGGAACTACAATTACCAGGTTAGTGTAATTTCCATTTCCTGTTCGGTAATCCAGTTTAGTCCTCCAACATCGGGATGTAACAGAGCAGTTAAGACCGGGCGGGACCTTGCCATCCGGCGCGCAGAACCGCCGAACAAAAGAGGAATCCCGAGCCGCTGACACATCTAAACGATAGTGTGTACTGAAAGCATGCAGAGACGACCAGGTGGCCGCCTTACAGATATCTGCTGGCGGAACTAGGCTATACTCCGCCCAAGCGGTCGCCTAAGCCCTAGTGGAATGATCCAGTAGCCCCTCCGGAACAGACCGCTGCTGCAACAGATACGCAGACGCGAACGCTTCCTTGAGCCATCTTGCAACGGAGGCCTTAGCTGCCACTTCCCCTTTACGTGCACCACCGAAGAGCACGAATAACCGGTCAGTCTTCCGAAAAGATTCGGTAGCCTTCAAATAACGACGAAGTGCACGACCCACATCGAGACGGTGAAGACTTTTGTCTGCCGACCCGACAGAGTGGGAAGAAAGAACTGGAAGAAACACTGCCTGATTCACATGAATAGGGGAAACCACCTTCGGCAAAAAGGAAGGGACCGGGGAAAAAGACAAAAAAGACAAAAAAGGTTCTCGGCAGGACAACACATGTAGATCTGAAATACGCCGTGCCGAACAGATGGCTACAAGAAAAACCGTTTTCAGCGTAAAATCTTTCAGAAACGCCCTACTCAGGGGTTCAAAAGGTTCACGAACCAGGGCCCGCATCACTAGATTCAAGTCCCCCGGAGGAACGAAAATCCTGCGGGAGGGCCGCAAATGAAAAACAGTCGTAAGAAAACGACGTACGTCCGGATAAGAACCGTGGAGACGGCCTAAAACTTTGCCTCGATAACAAGAGATAGCCGCCAACCGGACTTATTTTATTTATTTTATTTATTTATTTTACATTTCTTATATACCGCACTATTTGCGATCAGCGTGGTTTACATAAAACAAACGACGGAAACGGAAACCGTCGCCGCCCGGACTCCACGCCAGGAGCACCAGTCTTCAAAGATCCCCCAAATCCGAACGTAAGTAAGAGAAGTGGACGTTTTCCCCGCCCGCAGTAGGGTAGAAATCACCGCGGGGGGAGTAACCCTTTTTTCAGCCGAGCCCTCTCCATGGCCAAACCGTAAGCGAGAATCGACCCACTTGGGGCATCCGCAAGGGTCCCTGAAAAAGAAGATTCGGCAGCGTGGATAGGAGCCAAGGAATGCCGTCGCTCAGCCGGACCAGATCGGCATACCAGGGCCACCCAGGCCAGTCCGGGGCCACCAGTAACACTCGACCCCGATGGCCCTCGATGCGCTGAACGACCCGGCCAATCAGAACCCACGGAGGAAAGACATAAAGAAGGCCAGACGTTGGCCACGGCTGAATGAGAGCGTCGAGCCCCTCGGACATACGCTCCCTTTGCCTGCTGAAGAAGCGTCCTGTCTCGGCCGATTGAAATGTCGCCATGAGATCCATGAAGGGCGGCCCCCCCCCCCCCCGACGAACTATTTGCGCGTAAACTTGCGGGTTTAGCTCCCACTCTCCGGGGTCCACCCGCACTCTGCAGAGAAAATCGGCCTGAACATTGTCTGCGCCTGCAATAGGCGCTGCCGAGATGGCCGGAAGACGAGACTGCACCCAATTGACCAAGGCCATCGCTTCTGATTCCAGGGCCATGCTGCCGGTGCCCCCTTGGCGATTGATGTAAGCTACGGTGGTCGCAATGGCCGAGAGGACTCGCACCAGCCGGTCGAGAACTAGGGCTTTGAGGCCAAGAGGGCTAGCCGCACCGCCCGCAATTCGAGGCGGTTGATCGACCAAGAAGTCTCCAGGGGAGACCATTCCCCTTGATCGAAGCGGGTCTCACAGTGAGCCCCCCAGCCGGTTAAGCTGGCATCCATTGTGAACGGAACCCAAAGTGGAGGCTCCAGGGAATCCCCCGCGCCAGGTTCTCGGAGGAGAGCCACCACCGGAGTGATCGGCAAACCGCCCTTGGGCAAGTCAATCTCCTGTTCAACGAGTCGAATTGGTTGGACCAACGGCGCAGCAGAGCACTCTGCAGCAGGCGCATGTGGAAGCGTGCCCAGGGCACCACCTCCAAGGTTGCTGCCATCGTACCGAGGAGCTGTAGCTATCACCATGCAGACGGAGCGGGCATCCCCCTGAAGAGTCGGACAAGAGACCGAATGCGGCGCTCCGGCAGGCACACCAAGCCCCGTGCTGTGTCGAGGCTCACTCCCAGATACTCGCGATCCTGAGTCGGGCACAGACAACTCTTGCATTCTTTCACCACCCAGCCGAGGGACCGCAGCAGAGCCACCACCCTGCTCGTGACGTGCACACACTCCTGACTGGACTTTGCCCGAATCCACCAGTCGTCGAGATACGGATGGACCAGGATGCCCTCTGTGCACAAGGCCGCCGCGACCACTACCATCACGTTTGTGAAGGTGCGGGGGGCCGTGGCGAGACCAAACGGCATGGCCGGAATTGGAAGTGGCCCCACGGAAGAGCGAAGTGGAGAAACCGTTGATGAGACGGCCGGATGGGAATGTGTAATGTGGTCTGCAGCGGCTGTGGAAGATCCTGCAGCAGGGGCTCTGAGGAGGGGGGAGATAAGGTGCTGAGGGACCCAGCTAGCAACGCAGTGGGTATGGGGAAAGCCTCCAGGATGCAGCGTGCAGGTGTAACACAAGCAAGCTATTAATGTACCCTTCGGCTGATTACATTTCACATATAATACAGCCAGAGAAAAAAGCATTGTAGAGACTTAAACCACCTTTCCTCTTCTTGTGTGGGGTTTCATTTATTTATTTATTTATTTTTTTGCATTTAAAACAAAAAGCAAGGAAGGCTCAGGGAAACCCAAGACTGTTTAAGAAAAGGATTTTGAAACTCCACGTGCCTCCACAGCATGATTAAGTGTGTGGAAACTGCTGTTTAGAGCTGTTTCCTCTAAAAAGAAACACTGAAGAGAAAAACAAAACAGCCGCTGGCACCGAAAAACTGTCAGGTATTCGCAGAACTGAGAAGGGAACTGTCAGTCATTCACTGTGCTGGCATAGAGAAACTTTCAAGGTCAGGGTAAGGCAAATACAGTGACTGAAAGTAGGGAAATTAGAGTGGGATCCCTCCGCAGCCATTCAGACCTCCATGGTAGGGGCTGAAAGGTGTTTCTGGGGAGGGATGTAGAAGCTCAATCCAGCCATAGGAAAATTACAGTGAGCATGCTTAATTAGGCCGAGCCCAAAACAGTCAGGATCCAAAACACTGACTTAAAACCTCAACCAAATGGTATATTGAATAAGACAGGTACAATAATCAGTAGGACGTACAAAGTAACCCGGCTGCAGTTTGTGGACTAAAAAGTCAAAGTAGGCACTTCCAAACTCAGGGGCAGCCGGTCCGGATACAGCTGAAAGCATCCCAGAGCAGCTGAGGCAAGGAAGAAAAAACAAAAACAGAGTACACAGTTTTCTTACAGAAAATGATACCTGAACTTCCTGGAGGTATTCAAACTCTTGTGGTAAAGACTCAGTGCAGCGTAAAGCCAATGGAGAGCTCCCCCGAAGCCAAGCTCCGGAGTTCCCAAGTTCCTCAGGGGAAGCAAGATGCTGGGGGAAGAGCAGAGCTGATGCCTGAGGTCCCTGTGTTTCTTCTGACAGCCTATGCAGCGTAAACCTGAATAAGGCACAGGGATAACTAAAAAGAAATAACTGCGTCCCGCAGGAACAGGCATTTAACAATATTCCCCATAATAGGTAATGCCTCAGCCAGCCTTCTATGTTGGGCACAGTGGGGAATGGAAGCCATGAGCCCTGCAACCTTCGTCAGTGACTCAGCATTGTACTGTGGCTCTGAATTGCATACTGTTCTCTATCCATGCCTTCTGTACTTTTTATCCATTATGTTCATACATAGGCAGAGAAAAAAGTAACCTCTGCACAACTGACATCTAGCAAGTGTTGTGGAAAGAAGAAAAAAACTGAAACAATATAGCTTTTAGAAGCCAGCAGAGAAGTAATCTGGCTTCCCGCCAAAAACCGAGGCTCATTAGCTATTCAAAATGGCCACCAGCAAAAATAAAACACCAAAAGAGTGAATTAAAACCCCCAAAAGCTAAGGAATTAACTTAAAAAGTCAAAGAAGAAGGTGGGAGGGTTGCAGGCATGAGAGAAATGCCTAAAATCGCTGAAAAATCAATCGAGTTACCACAGAGCTGCAAACAGCAGTGGGAGAAGACATTCCAGGTCTGAAGAAACTGCAGCACAGCTCTTGCAGATGCCAGAGTCAGTCATTGTACCTCTGCGGGACCCACAAATCACACATTGAGGTTTGGCAGCCATGCTAAGGCAACCTGCTTCCAGGGGGAAAGAAGGAAACAGGAACAGGGAAGCCCACAGCAAAGGGACTAACCGTATTCAAATCAGTACAGCTTTAAATTTAAAACTTTTGTTTTCTGTAAAAAAAAAAA
Source organism: Ichthyophis bannanicus (assembly GCA_033557465.1). Classification (NCBI taxonomy): domain Eukaryota; kingdom Metazoa; phylum Chordata; class Amphibia; order Gymnophiona; family Ichthyophiidae; genus Ichthyophis; species Ichthyophis bannanicus. The sequence continues at coordinate 604,263,104 of CM066036.1, read as the reverse complement.
AAAAAAAAAAAAAATACTTCCCAGAATCCTAGGGGTGCCCTGAGCAAAATCGCCAGCAAAAGAAACCCCAAAAATGCCAGGGGAACCCGTGCACAAGTGTTAAAAAGTGCCCTTAAAAAGCACACTTTAGAAATCCAAAATGGCCGCCGCACTTTTCCACCCACAATAAAAAAAGGCGCTAAAATACAAAGGTAACCAAATAATATGTAAAATAAATAAAACGACCCTCTAATACAGGGCAAGCGAAAAAAATCAGGAAAAAGTGCAATTCGGAAGCCAGGGGAGCCGACAGAGCCTCTGACAATGCAAAAAACAACAGAGCTGAAAAGATAAAGCAAGGAAAATTCCTACCAGCTCAGTGAACAGCAAGGAACTCAGCCAACTTCTCCAAGTGACAGGCAATGCTGTAGCAGGTATGGCTCTTCCCCGAACAGTCTTGGGGAGAGCTCAACCCAGGTTTCAGATATTCCCAGGCAGGAAGGCAGGAGCCCAATGCAGGTCTGGCTTTCCCCAGGATGTCCCCTGTGGCAATGCTCCTTTTTTTTTTTTTTTTTTTTTTAAAGATACAGCTACCTAGCAAAGAAATGGTAAATAAAGGACCCAAAATAAAACCCCAAAAGAACTAACTAACTAGTGTTGCTCCTTCAAGTGTCACTTAGTGTGCCCAGAAAGGGCACAGAAGTCTGCAAGCTGCAAGGAGACTGGACACACTGGGGGCTTCTGGGAGCTCCATCTGCATATATACTACAGAAGACTTGATTGGTCCAGGCTGCAGGAGGAGGGGCACTACCCGATGTTGGAGGACTAAACTGGATTACCGAACAGGAATTGCTGTTTAGGGGACTTCTGCCACGATGTACAGGCCCGACTCAGCGATCTCAGGCCGTTGGCTCCACACGAGGAAGGCCGCAACCACATGGAGACCTAAACGGAGGACCGCGAGTCTGATCTGCGACCTGCTTTAAAGCTCCGTAGAAAGAATCGGGGTTGGAAGCCGCATCCCGCTCCGGTCTGTAAGCCGCCTATTGGATGGCACTTGAATCGGGGCTCCGGGGCTCGCCTCCGCGTCCCTCTGCTCTGGGACGGGACCGGCGGAAAGACCAAAGTTGCGGCGTTGCCTCTAGCGCTCAGCCACCAGGAGGGCTTCGGCGCGAGGCAGGGCAGGTCTCCGGAGAAGGAGTGCAGGAGCCGGCAGGATCAGTAGCGAGAGGAGGAGAGCTGTGCCGTCCTCCTCGCTGCTGCAGACAAAAAAACACCTCCGATACCTGGCCCGGCCGGGGGGGGGGGGGGGGGGGAGGAAGGAGGGAGAGAGCAGGCAGGAGGAAATTAAAGGCACAGTAGCAAGAAAACAATAAGTAAATAAGTAAATAAGTTAAATTCAATAAATAAAGAACTGAGAAAGAAACATTTTAAGTAAAAGGAAGACTCCAGTAAGCCCTGGGCTTATGGAACCCTCCAGCTGCTTGGAGGCTGAGAATACTGGGATCTGTGGGTGGTTCCAGTGGTATTTATACCGCTCCATCCCCAAAAAAGGTTGGGCTCAGCCTCCAAGCTGCTGGAAGGGTTGCGCAACCCAGAAGTAAGGGACTGGACTGGAGTGACGATAAGGAATCAGCAATTTATTACTTTGTATAACTAATCATTGCGTTGCTATAACTTGCTCTCTCTTTTCTAATATATCTAACTATATAGGTCTGTATACTTTTCTACCTTGTTACCTAACACAAACATAATATATTTATGTTTATTATGGAAAGCCCCCCCCCCCTCCCCCTGCTCACCACCACCAAGACCATATCAGGACCTTAAATTAGAAGTGCCTTCTGGCATGGGAACATCCACAATGGTACCTCAGCCCTGGTCAACATCAGGGAAGGGAGCAGGAAGGAAAGTACCTCCCTGCTCCCCACCAACAAGACCGCATCAGCACTTTTTAATTAGAAGCATCTTCCGTGGGCTTGCGCCCAAGGGTCTTGCCAGAGGGCCCACTGGCGTGAAAATAGGCAGAGAGACAACACAACCACCAACCCCTGCTTCTCAGGACACCACAGACTCTAAATAGCTGAGACAAACAACCTGAAACTAAACAGATCCATCCGAGGTAAATCACCATCCCCCCCCAGCATAACACAATGCTCCACAAACTCTTAACTCACATTTGACACTGATATTCCTTTTCCTTCCAACACCCCCACAATGAGAACATTCCAATTCTATATCCACCAAGGCTCTCCATTCCAGTCACATGCCTCAAAAGCACAGCATGTAAAATCCCCATGTAGATTGCTGGAGGTTATCACCCAGCAACAGAACTCCCATGTTAGACAAGACAGACCCCACTGTCCAATCAAATGCTCAATTGTAGGCTTACCTTTGAAATAATCCTACTTACATTTAAAGCCCTCAACAAGCTTTCTTCTGCCTCACTCAAGGATCTTGTTCAACTTATACCTCAGAATAGATCCAGAAGATCCTGTTGCTGCTCATACTCTCACTGTCCCCTCTGTGATTATAAGATGCTCTCTTGAGACTAAGAGCCGAGCCTTTATATATTTTATGTACCCACACTTTGGAATGCCCTTCCTGTCCATATTCAGGCTATTTCTGACCTTGCTCTTTTTAGAAAAGCCCTAAAAGCTCACCTATTTCATCAGTACTATTCCCATGCCGGTGACTTTACATCAAATTTATCCTTTATATCTAATATTTGATTTTAACTTATCTGTTATTGATTTCTTAAATTATTTAGTCTGTTTTAAGCAAGTTGTTTTTACCTTATATATGTAAAGTCCAATGTTTGCTCTGCCAGCACTGTGCAATTAATGTTTTATTGTAAACCGCACTGATGCTAAAGAGCGTGGTATAGAAAAGTTATAAATAATCAATGCCCGTTCAATATGTAACATGATTCACACTATAACAGATTTCATGAAACACAGACACTGACCTTGTGTATCACTGAAACCTGGATCTCAACCACTGATAGGCAAACGCCCCCCTCCTCCCAATATAAGCTCTTCAACTGCCCCAGAACAGACAGAAGAGGTGGAGGTGTTATGGCAAAAGAACATTTAAACTTCACTATGATCAAGTCACGCTCCTTACAAATGCTGGACTTCCTCACAATTTCTAATATCACACTATGTGCTTGACATATTGAGCACCTTCCTCGAATTTAGAAGCCTTATCAGACCTGCTAGAAGAAACACACACACACACACACACACACCCCTCTCCCCCCCCCCCCCACACACACACACACCGCATCTAAAAAGCACTTTTTTCTATTTGAAGATTTAAACCTCACATCCATCCCCACTAAACAAGCAAGTGCATTCTCCAATGCCATGGAAGTACTGCAACTACACCAGGTAATCAAAGAGCCTACCCACCACTCTAAAGGAGCAACTCTACCTCGTTTTTGCACCCAGACACCTCCCTGCAACAGATTTCAACACCCAGAAAGACCCTATCCCAAGGTCGAACCACATGATGATCTCCTTCAATCTACCAGCTGGACCCCAGACTCCACACTACCCCCAGAATCAGACCTATACATGCCGCTTTAAAGCATTCAACAAGGAATCCTTCTTAGCCTCCCCACTCCTGGCATCTGACCTACACGACCTGGACATAGTCATCGCCAATGCTGCTACCTTTACACCATGACGCTTGTGATAAGGAAGCTTATCATAGCTCAGGAAGGAGCTATAGAAAAGGTGAAGTGACTCTGAACAAGCAACCTGTCAGTTCTGGTAGAAATAAGAAAACAGAATTTTTCTATAAAAAAGACTACCAGTCCCAGAAAGCACCAGGTTTCCAACAGCCATTAGAGGAGCTGAAGTGAGGAAACGTGTGTTCAATCAGGAGGGCTATGAGGTAATCCCCAAGCACTCATCTCAAAGGGCAGGGCCTGATTCAGCACAGCTGCGCTGTGCTAGGGAGGAGCACTCATCTAAGAAGAATAAAGGTAGAGTTCATTCTACAGAGAATTATCCTTATCCTCAGGATCAGCTTGGAGATCCTCATCTTGGACATCTTCATCATCGGGAGGATCATCAGAAGCAGAAGCCAAACCGGACGGACAGAGAGGCCTTCTCACATATAGCCCCAACTATCTGGAATTCCCTACCAGAGGATCTACGTTCACTAACAGAGATCATGGAATTCCGCAAAAAATTAAAAACTTATCTATTCACTAAACACTACAATACCATGGAAAACCTTGCACTCAACTTAGATAAAGGCTAATCAGGTAACTGACCACTTAAAGCACAAACCTCCCACCTAAATGGACAACACACAGCTCTAACGAAATGACGATCCTATCTCTTATGCCCTAATACCTAAGCATGTATATAGTTGTATCAGTTATGTACTGTCTTATGTATATAGACACTACACTTTGTTAGTTAAATTGTTTTCACATGGTTCCAGTGTAAACTCTTTGTTTAATTTATGATATTTTAAGATGTTCTATGTAAAACAAACTTAGCTTTGTTAATTGTTGTTATTTGTACACCGCAACTGATCTCTGGAAGATGCGGTATAAAAATGAGTGTTAAATAAATAAAGCCTTTGGGAGGTCTAAAGGAGTCCAGAGCAGTACGTATACTGGAAGGCATTCCAAGGGCCAGCATACACCATTGGACTGGGGAAAGCCAGAGGAATGGTGCTGCAGGGCTAAGAATCTCCAGACGGTACCTGTGAGGGAGACGGCTGCACGTGGAAGGGACCCTAAGACCCGTGCCAGAAGGTATGTGAAGAGAGATCCAGTGTCCAGGGATCTGGATTGGAAGGCTGGACATAAGAACTGGACATCATACTGGCCAGGCTATTTAGAGAGGAACTCTAACAGCAATGGAAGCTCAGGTATGAACACTGATCTATGCCCTAGCTATAACCTTGAAAGACAGCAGGGAAACAAGTATTCTCCTGAAAGTGCTCCATTGAGAAATTCCTCTGTGCCAATCCCTGATATTGAACCCATGACTGTTGAAGGGGAAGGAGCGGTCTTAGATACAGGCTGTGAATATATGGATTGCTCTCTGTCTAAACTCCTTTGGTAATTTTCTGTTACAAAGTACAGCAACCATCACAAAGAAATACAAACTTGTTCTTTAATCTACTCAGAAAAGCTCCTGAAGTAGGATTTGAGCCACGCAGTAGAAAGCAAGCCAGCTAAGGGTTTTCATCTGGGTAACTGCTAGCAATTGAGCCTTACCTAATTGCTTGTGAGCTCTGAGGGAATCACTTCTGAATCTATGTGTGAAGATATAAGAAGTTAACCTGAAAAGAAGTTTTTCCCTTCTTTGTGGGTTTTGCTTGTTTGAAACACTGCTAAGAAAATATTAGCTAAAGCCTACAGAAAAGACCAGTTTGTTACCAACCAAGTCTTTATTCTTTTCATTTGATTGCCTGACAAGTTCAACTGTTTTCCTGATTTTGTTTTTCTAAGTTTAACACTGAAAGCAAGTATCCTGTTTTATGTGCTACCAAGCATATCTGTGTTGGGAGAAATAACCCCATAAATATCTTATTGGCTTTACACTCAAGCACAACTAATTATTGTGAGCAGCTGTGTCTGGTGTGAATGGGCTGCATTTCCCACAATCCCTTGCAAATCATATTGATATATGCACTTGCCAAGACTGTGAACATTCTCACCCAGGCAGCTGTCTGACACGCTCTTCCACCTCCCCTAACCTTGCACAATCACCCTGGTTCTCTCCCAAACTCACAAATTAGACAACTAGGGCATAGTAAAAGAAGATAGAAACTAACTCACGGTAGCTCCATCAAGGAGCAATTCTTCAAACAAATTGAATATTGCAACCTTAATGGTTAGCTGTAGAAAAGCAAAACTACTCCAACATTATGAAGTCTCTCAACCATCCAAGAGGACTATTCTCCCTTGTGTCCACACTCAAAAGATCACACATCAACATCTTCTACAGGCACAAACTTGCAACTCAACCCACAGGCCATAGCGGACTTCCTATCCAACAGGCAATCCCCCACAGCACTCCTTGCCAAAGTCACACTACTTACACTGGACAAGCTCCCACAAATACACAACTGGGACTCCTTCAGAATGATATCAAAGCAAGATCTTTTGGACTTTATCAGAATCATCAATACCATGACCTCCCCACTCAACCCATGCCAATGTCCTAGATAAACTCCCATCTGTATTTGCCTCAATACAAAAGATTTTACACACCTCCTTATCTCAAGGATACTTAGCTCCTGCTCTGAAACAAGCCTCAATAAGACACCTAAAGAAATCATCAATGGACCTATCCAACCCAAGCTTATATCACCCTATTGCAAGCATCCCCTTCCTAGCCAAAATAGAAAAGACGGTACAACATCAACTCTAAGTGCATGTTGACACTGATGCACCCTTGGGCCCCCAGCAATACGGTTTTCACCCTCAGCATGGTGTAGATACCCTCTTCGACACCTTAACCCTGGGAGTACCGATGGGGTCAAAAGTGACCCCACTGCAAGTTTCACAATGCGCATCTCGGAAACTAGTTGTTCAAGAATGCAATCTTTTTATGACTTTCCACATGTCAATATTCTCTTTATATTGCGCCATGAGAAGAATTTGTGTCCACTAGCTAACTAGTGATGAACTGCAGCACAGAGTACCAGTGGGGTCATTTTTGACCCCAGTTGCTTATGTCCGGTTTGGATCATGATACAATTTGCAGTTTTGTGAATTTTTTGATCTGACAAAGGTATTTATCATTAATTATGTATCATTTATTTTTTGTACTCTTATGAAAATTACACATTTTCTGTAATTGATATCATACGTTCTCTCATTATTTCCGATGAAATCTAAAGGCTTTCAGATCGTTCATCACGATTATTGTACACCTATAGTAAAACTGCTTTGCGTTTTATTCAACTTTGTTTATTTATTTTAGGTTATTGTTTATGATGTCAAAACAAAAAGTATTCAGCTGCCCAAGTAAGAGAAATATTGCAACAAGATGCTGACAGCGACAGCTCTGAGTCATCTGATGATGCAGCATATTCAGCAAGCTAAGAAGCATATCAGCCAACATCGGGCGATAAATCTGATGACAGTCATGATTCAGATGGCGACAGCAGTTGGTCGCCAAGTGAATGTGAGACTGATGTTGAGCCGGTAACATCGCCTGCAGCAAAGAGTCAAGTTACAGGTCAAGGCAAAGGTTGAGGCTGTGCTGGATGGGGAAGAAGGCAGGAGTCCTTGGTGTCAGTATCATCTGTGAGGAATCTTAGTTGTGGTCGTAAAGGAGCTAAGAGGTCATCAACTATAAGCACAAATGTTGCCATTGAAGCCTATGTATTTAAGGATGTCACATCATGGAACAGGAAACCTATAAAGCAAGGTGCTAGAAGATACGCCAGAGCTAATGTCATGCCTGTACAACAAGGTCCTACAAGGTATGCTGTACAAAATGTTGATGGCCCTCTTGCAGCATTCCACTTGTTCATGAGGAAGAACTTATTGAATGAAATCATGATGTGGACGAGTAAACAAGACATTTATGACGACACCTGGAAAGATTTGACAGACGGAGAATTTCAACGTTTTCTTGGACTTCTGATCCTCTCAGGCGTGTACAAGTCACGAAATGAATCCATAGTTCAGTTGTGGAACCTTGAAGATGGTCGTTCTGTTTTCGGCAAAAATATGGCCCGTAACCGTTTTCAGCAAATTTCTTGTGCTCTCAGATTTGATGATGTAACCAACAGACGTGAACAATGAGGCGTGGATAAGCTTACTCCAGACACGTTTTTGATACCTGGGAAGCAACGCTAAGTGATGCCTTTGTTCCTGGTGAAAATGTTACCGTAGATGAGCAACTGCTTACATTTTGTGGCCGTGTTCCGTTCAGACAATATATTCCCAGCAAATCTTGGAAATATGGCATAAAGCAATGGATGTTGTGTGACAGTGCAACATCATATGTTCTGCGTCTTCAAGTATATACAGGAAGGGAACTCGGACAAAACAGGGAACAGAATCAGGGTGAAAGGGTTGTGCTGCAACTCAGTGAAGGATTGACGCGATCTGGCAGAAATGTTACTGTTGCCAATTTCTTCTGCAGTTTATCCCTGTCATGGAAATTGCTAGAAAAACAAATGACACTTTGGGGGACAATTCGAAAGAACAGAAAAGAATTACCTCCAGAATTTGTAACAGCAAAGGGTCGAGAGGTATTCACTTCACTGTTTGCCTTTTGCGATGACGCCACTCTGGTTTCCTATTGCCCAAAGGAAAAGTGGTTGTTCTTCTGAGCAGTTTGCATGATCAAGAAGAAGTAGATAAACGCCCAGACAAAAAAAAAAAAAAAAAAAAACACGCATGATCTTGGACTATAATTCTAGTAAAGGTAGAGCAGATACGGCAGATAAAATGATGCGCACGTATACCACAAAACGAATGACAAGACGCTGGCCAGTGACAATCTTCTACAACATGTTGGACATCAGTGCTTTGAACGCCTTCATTGTTTGGATGTCACTAAATCCAGAATGGCAGTCCAAGTCAAAGCACAAACGTCGTCTATTCCTCTTGGAATTAGGAAAGCAGCTGCTTCAGAGTAATTGCAGGGAGACTTCTTCCAGCATTGAAGAAGCCACTGATGCTGTTTGCAATGTCGGGATCCCAAAGAAAAAAAGAGCAAGGTGTGCTGTTCCAGAGAAAAAGACAAGAAAAGCAACATAGTTTGCACCTCCTGCAAGTGCAATGTTTGCAAAGAACATTCAGAAATTGTCTGTCTCTCATGCAAATGACTGTAGTACTTTTCTGTGTTCATCAAGTGCATGCAAAAACTGCTTTCATGGCAACTCTTCATGTAATTTTATGATAAAGCATTAAATTTCAAAACATTTAACCTTCATATAATAAATTATTAATTCAGAATAATATTTTGTCTCTTTAGTTTAAATTTTTCATGGTTAACAATTAAAATTTGTTGTGGTGTCATTTATGACCCCAAAGGTATTCAGTGTGTGCAGAAAATCTCGGTAATTCCAGGGTTAATCACGGGTCTTGATAAGTCACATTAAGGCTATGCAATGATATTCCTGGACATTAGTGCTGCCTTTGACGCCATTTCACACCACAACCTACTGATAAGGCTCAGCAACATAGGCTTTCACAGGAGCACAATAGACAGCTACAAGTAAAAATTGGTCCTCTCAAATCCAACTGTTTCAGCTTAAGGTAAGATATACCACAAGGATCAGCCATATCAGCTCTGCTATTAAACATTTACATTCAACCCATTTGCGAACTACTAATAAACTTAAACATGCACTTTCACCTGTACGCCAATAAAATGCTCTACGTGCACTTCCGCATGCTAACTCTGGACTTCTGTCATCTCGGATTGCTTCACAGCAATCATGGACTTCCTTGCAGGACTAAAAACTTAACAGTGAACAGCAGTAAGGCTGAAGCACTACTGGTCACAAGAGACATCTTTCAACCCACCACCTAAGCTCAAACTCCAACACACAGAGATCACAATTTAAAAAAAAAAAAAAAAAAAAAAAAAAAAAAAAAAGGTCAGATATCTTGAAATATCCCTCAATAGTAACCTTAACATGCTCTTACATATCAAGAGGTCAGCCAACACTGCATACCTAAAATTGAAAATCGCTCCAACATTTACGACCACTACTCCAATATAAGGACTACAGAACAGTATTCCAATCCATCATAACACCCACCTTGATTTCAGCAATATACTCTACCACAGATTACCAAAGCGCACGCTATATCCGCTTCAATTAGTGCAAAATACTGCTGCTAGAATCTTAACAGGCACCTCAATATGTCAACATATTACATCCACCCTAAAGAGTTTACACTAGCTACCAATAGCAAATGATAAAATAGCAACTATCTACAAGAGCCTATATAATTTATCAGTTCCCTGCCTTGAAGATCTAATCAGTAGAACACCCAAAACAAGGGCAAGAAGAACAGCGAACTAGAACCTACTTGTCATCCCTCATCTCAAGACAAGATGCACCCAGCACACCAATAGAGCTTTCTCATCCCCAACAATCTGGAACTCACTCCCTGAACCTGTAAGATACACCATCTACTCAGGACCTGAAGACATTAAAGACATTTTTTCATTGAACAATACAGCCCTAATGATATCACATAACCCCATATAAGAAAGCTTCCACCTTCGGCTCCTGCTCCTCTTCTCTCCGGCCCAGCCACTGCTCTCCTGACCGGGACAGAGCACGCCGGAGTCATCTGCCGCCCACAGCCTGCTCTGTCCAATCGGGGCTGAGCAGCCACATTCAAAAGGAAGCGCCGGCAAGTGCACCCATGCCTGGCGGGCCTGCGTCTGAGGGCCTCGCCAGAGGGCACTTGGGCATGGCCCTTAGGCGGGGACCGCACGCTGAGGAACACTCTTCCAAGCTACCAAAGAATCCCAAGGAACAGAGTAGCAACGCCCAACAGAAAACGCAAATAAAACTGATTAAAAAGCAGGTAATGCTGAATTTGATGCATGTATTTACCCCCTTTGATGAGTAAGGGCTTGTAATTAGTTGCGTTGAGGTGTAAGTCCCCATATTTATCTGCTCTGAATGCATGTATCTGTTTTTACCCGCTTTGAGGTATAAGTGCCTGTATTTTACCTGCTTGGAGGTGTAAGACCCGGACCACACACACAAGGTAGACACCAAAATGGCCCTATTAAACATTGTTACAATTGCCCTCTATCTCCTCTATATAGACCAAAGCAGCATTACAGACATATCTACCAATCACAACCAGATACCAGTGCATCAGAACCACAGGAAGAGATGGTCAAATGCCCCCTAACATAGGTCAGAGAAGGATAATCGCACAATTTACCACCACCTCTTACACATTGCCCTACATCACAACAGGAAAGCAAAACATGTTGAGAACCTCCTTCCCCAACTGCTGAGATGCGCACTCATAAATGCCTGCTCAATACGCAAGAAATGGCCCATTGTATCCGACATGATATCCTACCACAACCTGGACATTCTCTTAATCACAGAGACATGGCTCTCCAGTGACGATAACGTCCTCAACCAACTCCTGCCTGCCAACTTCTCAATACATACATGCCACAGGAATGGGAAAGGAGGAGGAGGAGTACTTGCCATCACCAAAACGGACCTCCAGTTCCACCTATGCAATGCAGCCAGCTCTTCACTCCTTGACACCCTCACAATAGCAAATAAGCGATGCTCCATTAACCTCCTATACAGGGCTCCTTCAGCAAACCCAGATGCTCTTGCAACAATAATTGACCTCGCCTCTAATTCCCAAAACCCATGCACATCAAGTTGGGTTCTAGGAGACTTCAATCTACCTTCCCTACAAGAGTCTCACTCATCAGCTTTTCTGGAAGCTCTTGAAGAACTAGGATATAGCCAACTGATCACGGAGCCTACCCACGACAAGGGAGGCATGCTGGACCTGGTATTTGCCCCCCCAGGCATCTGCCACCCTATCCAACATTCCCGAGCTGTCCGTTACTGCAGTTCCTTGGTCAGACCACAAGCTGATAGTTTTCCAAATTCCCCTGCCCAATGGCAATCAGAAGGAAGCAAAGAGACTGAATGGTCCGACCAAAACACCACCACAAAGATTCCAGGCTTTTAATAGAGACCTGATCCTGAGCTCAACTCACCCACTACTCACCTCAACTGCTCACAGTCCTGAGGATCTTGTTTCCAACTGGAATAGGACCCTCGGTTCAATTACACTACTTCCGCCATCTAACAAACCTCCAGGGAAGCGAGCCTCCGCATCTTGGTACTCCGCAGAACTGAAAACCTCACTCGCCCTCCTAAGAAAGCTTGAACGACGCTGGCGAAGTTCCCACTCAACCGAAGATCAAAAAGCTTACAATGATCACCTATCATCACATCGTGAAGCAGTAACAACGAACATGAGACAGTTCCACACTGACACTCTAAAACGTTCTCTGAACAAGCCACATGACCTCTTCGCTCTCATTAACAACTTAACAAAAGAACCAACCTCAACCCAACCAGTTGAGATCCACTCAAGGATTTTCAGATTACTTGCAATCCAAGTTATGTCAGACCAACAACATCTCATCCTCCAACGCCTCTCTCAAGCCAGACCGCAGAGCTCCGCTTTCCATTTTTTCTACACCGACAAAGCAGCACATTGAAGACACCATTGCCGCAATCAACACTACCACGGCTCAAACCGACCCCTGCCCTGCGTTCTGGATCAAAGAACTACGATCCTACTTGAGCCCTTTTATAGCCAGACTCATGGACCAATCCTTTACAACAGGTACATTCCCAAAACCCCTCAAACAGACGTCCATAAGACCACTGCTGAAAAACAACAAGCTTGACCCCAAGAAGGTGGACTCATACAGCCCGATTTCAAGCATACCCCTACTAGCAAAAATAATTGAAAAGGAAGTCCAACGTCAAATTCAGGATCACATAGATGTTTCCGCGCCACTTGACCCATGCCAACATGGCTTTAGAGAGGCCCATGGTGTCGAAACGCTACTCACCACACTCTTCAACAGCATAATTGCAGGAATAGACAACATCCGCCAAGGGTTTGTCCTCATCTTCTTGGACATTGCAGCAGCGTTTTGACTCAGTAAGTCATGAGCTTCTCCTTGACCGTATCCAAGAGAAGGGGATCACAGACAAAGCACAAGACTGGTGCAAGTCCTACCTCTCTGACAGATGGCAGCACATACAATCAGGGTCTACATCGGAGCCTTTCCACCAGAAGCAAGGTGTTCCCCAGGGCTCCTCCGTCTCTGCCCTGATGTTCAACATATACAAGCAGCCCATCTGTAACCTGATCCGTTCCTTCAATGTTAACTGCCTGATATATGCGGACGACGTACTGCTATACATGCCTTTCTCGACTGAGAACCCCGACCTCTCCCCACTGTCAAACTGCTTTAACGCAGTATCCAACTGGCTACAAACTCAGAACCTCAGAATTCAGCATAAGAAAACAGAGGTCCTGTTCATTACAAGGAATCAAAACTTCTCAACGCCACCCTCTCTGTCAACGAAGCAGAACTCCAGTCCAAACCCACAATCATAAGAACATAAGATATGCCATACTGGGTCAGACCAAGGTCCATCAAGCCCAGTATTCTGTTTCCAACAGTGGCCAATCTAGGTCATATGTACCTAGCAGTTTCCCCAAGAGACACAAGTTCCACAATGCTTGTACTGGGTCAAGCATTGATATCTTCGGTCACTTCTTAATAATGGTTTATGGACCTTTCCTCCAGGAACTTGTCCAAACCTTTTTTAAACCCAGCTACACTAACAGCCTTTACTACATCCTCTGGTAACAAATTCCAGAGTTTGATTACACGTTGAGTGAAAAAATATTTTCTATTAGTCTTAAATAGTTTACCCTGTAGCTTCATTGCATGTCCCCTAGTCTTTCTATATTCTGATAAGGCAAACAAATCTATCTACGTTTACCCGTTCCACTCCGTTCATTAATTTATAGACTTCTATCATATCTCCCCTCAGCCGTCTCTTTTCCAGGTTAAAGAGCCCTAACCTTTTTAGCCTTTCATAGGAGTATCCTTCCATCCCCTTTACCATTTTGGTGGCTCTTCTCTGTACCTTTTCTAAAATCGCTATATCCTTTTTAAGATACGGCGACCAGAATTGCACACAATATTCAAGGTGCGGTCTCACCATGGAACGATATAGAGGCATTATAATATCTTGTTTTATTTTCCATTCCTTTCCTTATCACACCTAGCATTCTATTTGCTCTCTTGGCTGCCGCTGCACACTGGGCCGAGGGTTTTAACATGGTATCCACAATGACGCCTAAATCTTTCCTGGGTGGTGGTTCCTAATGTGGAACCTTGCATCGTGTAACCATAGTTTGGGTTGTTCTTCCTTAGGTGCATAACCTTGCACTTGTCCACATTAAATTTCATCTGCCATTTTGATGCCCAGTCTTCCAATTTATCAAGATCCTCTTGCAATTTTTCACAATCCTCTTGGGTTTTAACAACTTTAAATAGTTTTGTGTCATCTGCAAATTTGATAACCTCACTCGTTATTCCACTTTCCAGGTCATTTATGAATATGTCAAAAAGCAGTGGACCCAGCACAGATCCCTGGGGTACACCACTATTCACCTTTCTCCATTGGGAAAATTGGCCATTTAGCCCTACCCTCTGCTTTCTATCTTTTAATTTAATCAAGTACCTGGGAGTCACACTAGATCAGCACCTGGACATGAAGTCGCACATAGGCAACACGGTGAGAGCGGTGTATCACAAGATCCGATCTCTCAGGTACCCAAGATCCTTGCTAACACCAGACGACTTCAGGACAGTCTATCAGGCTCTAATCATACCACATCTTGACTATGCAAACTCAATTCTGCATGGACTCCCTCAAGCTACACTGAGCCCGCTGCAACTAGCAATGAATGCCGCGGCAAGAGTCCTCCATGGAGCATCCAGGAAAGACCACGTTACCCCCATCCTGATGCACCTACACTGGCTCCCAATACGTGGCAGACTCACATACAAAATCTTACTGGTGACATTCAAGGTCATCAACGGGCTCTCACCCACATCACTGGCAGAACTGATCCAGACCACACCACACAATAGATCCAGAAGATCTACAGCAGTTAACATGCTGATAGTCCCGAAAGCAACCACCCTAAGCACATGCGCAACGGTAAACAGAGCCTTCAAATTCTGTGCGCCAAGATGCTGGAATGCCCTACCTCCCAGAATACGAGCAATATCTGACCTAACACAGTTTAGAAAGGCTTTGAAGCACCATCTCTTCCTCCAACATTACCCCCAGATAGCACCCTAATATCCTCTTCCACCACTTCGCTGGCTCTGTTCAGTAAATCCTACCACACAGCCAAACATTACCACGTCCAGCGAGGCGATACCCATTTTGTCATATAGGTGTACATAGTTGACCCCTTGTTATCCAAGTTCTATTACCTTGTTCTATGTAAACACTAATCAGCTATTGAGATGTGTAAGTTGTTGTATGTAAACCACGCTGATGCTGAATAGTGCGGTATATAAGAGACTGTAAATAAATAAACCAGAAGGCATATGTAATTACCCCGTTTGTTAGTGCCACGTTCGTATCACACTTAGTTCTATGTAATGACATCTCCATTGGGTCTGTTCTCTGTAAACTGCTTTGGCTTAACTGATACAGATAGATACTAGGCTTTTTTCATGGCTCGTTGCCAGCAGTCTCACTGAACACTGGGCAGGAAATTAGCAGCCAGTTTCCCCTGAATATAACGGAGCATAACTTATTTCTGTTTGCTGCTAATTCCCACATGTACAAACTCTCTGGGGATAGGAAAATACCTACTGTATCTTTTCTCTCTATACCCAGTCCCTTGGTGCACTCACCTCTTCCCATGGCTTTCAGTACCATCTTTATGCTGATGACTCCCAAACCTACCTACCTACAACTGAAATCTCTCCGGCAATCCAGATCCAGGCCTGCCTTTCCGACATTGCTGCTTGGATGTCTCCGTCGCTTAAAACTGAACATGGCCAAAACTGAGCTTATTTCTCCCCCCCCCCCCTAAAACCTCCTCTCCTCTTCCTCCTTTCTCAGTCTCTGTGGATAAATCTCTACGCCTCCCCGTTTCCTCTGCTTGCAACCTTGGGGTTGTCTAACTCCTCTCTCTCCCCCCTTCTCCACACACATCCATCTGATAACTAAGTCCTGCCATTTCTCTCTCTAACATCAACAAAATCCACCCTTTCCTTTCTGAACACACTACTAAGACACTTACCCACTCCTTAATCACCTCCCATCTTGACAATTGTAACCTACTCCCTGCTAGTCTTCCTTTGAACCATCTCTCTCCCCTTCAATCTGTTCAACATTCTGCTGTGCGGCTAATCTCCCACCAGCCTAATCATGCTCATATTACCCCTCTTCTCAAGTCACTTCATTTCCACATCCAGTTCAAACTTCTCCTACTGACCTATACGTGCATTCACTCTGCAGCTCCTCACTACCTTTCCTCTTCTCTCCCTACACCCCTCCTCGGGAACTCTGCTCTTCTGGCAAATTGCCTCTATCTGTGCCCTTCTCTTTTACTGCTAACTTCAGATTTTGCTCCTTTCACCTTGCTGCACTTTACACCTGGAACAAACTACCCGAGTCTGTACACCAGGCACCATCTCTGACCCGAAAGCAGTAGCGAAGAGGCGAGCTTTTAGCCTGGAATTGAAAAGGATCTTGACTCATCTGATCCCCTTGTGTTTCCTTACCATTGCTCCTAGATGTATCCCCGTCTACACCTACTTTGTCTTGACTAGATTGTAAGCTCTGATGAGCAGGGACTGTCTTATATGTCTGCAGTGCTGCGTACATCTTGTAGCACTAAATAAATGCTTAGTAGTAGTAACAGCAAGGAGCTGACACGTGGGGAGGACACTGGAAGGGGGATGGACAGAAGGTAGGGTGACCAGGAGCAGACACGGGAGGGGGATGGCACTGGGACTGGAAATGAGTTGATACCTGGGATGGTATTTGGACTAGAAGGGGCTGGATAGTGGAGAAGGAGGGGAACTGGAAGGAAATGGACACCAGTGGCAGTCCTTGGAATGCAAGGGAGTTGACATTGGAAGGTACTGGGAGAGGAGGACTGGAAATGGGGATGATACTGGGGAGAGTTACTGGGTCTGGAAATAGGCTGATGGAAGGAAGTGAAGAAAACAAAGAAATGGCAGATAGACAATAGACCATTGAAAGAGAGCCAAGAGAAGACAGGAAAGCAGAAGCTTCAGACTGGGACCAGCATGATCAGAGAATAAAATGGTCAAAGGTAGAAAAAAACAATTTTATTTTCAATTTAGTGATTGGACTTTGCGTTATCCTTATTTTACACAGTATGGGGAACTGCATATCTTATTTATCCGATATTGCATTGCATGTGGAGTGTGGTTTCTTGGGGTTTCAGTTTAATTTGTGTCTAAATATTTTTATTTTTACTTTTACTTTAGGTTGTAGTCACTTATTCTGTACTTGGTGAGGATCTGTGTTCCGAATGTGTGACTTGAGGCCAGGTGTTCTGTTAACATGGAGTTGTATGTAGGTATCTATACCGTACTGTAATAATTTGACTTGTTCAGCTTTTCAAATAGGTGTATGGATGTTCTAGGGCCCACTGCAGTATTCATAGTGCTGTTTTATTTCTGGGTAGGCCCCTTGTTGTAGGCTGCATTGTCTTAAAAAAATAAATAAAACCACACTTCTCTGCTGCAGCTCTCCAATGCGGTCCAGATGCTGCCTGTTCTCCCTCTTCTGCTGATGCCACAGAACCCCAGTAAATACTTGTAACCCAAGATGTAAACATTAGCACTGGAATAGGACTGGACATGGGTTGATGCTGGAGGATATGGGGGGGGGGGGACTGGAAGGGAGATTATACTGGAGGAGGACTGATGCTGAAGGGGGGAGGGCTGGAATTAGAAGTGATGCAGGGAGGTACAGGGACTGGAAGGGAACTGATGCTAGAGACGTTGCCTAGTGGTTAGAGCACTGACATGGTAACCAAGAGACCAAGGTTCAATTCCCACTAGCACTCCTTGTAGTCTTTGGCAAGTCACTTAACTCTCCATTGCCTCAGAAGAAAAGCCTGGCAATCTACTTCTGGTCACAGTGCCAAGAAAACCCAGGAACTGATGAGTCGCCAGGAGTAGGCATTGACTTAAAGGTACACATTGCATTGCCTAAAGCCCACTAGCAAGCTGTGCCTTTTTCAGTCTCAGACAGATATGAGGCCTTCTCTGGCTTGTGGGTCCAGGGCAATTGCCAGGTTGCATCCCTCCTAATACCAATCCGGACATCTGCTGTCTTATTTTGTACAGTATGGGTGAAATGCATTCTATTTCTCTTGTGATGCACCACATGCAGCGTCTGGCTTTCTGAGGTTTTAGTTTAAATTTGTCTATATATTGCTCTTTTTGTTTTGTGCTCCTTTATTGAAGGCCTATCTGTATTGTTTGTGTGTACAACCAATGCTGGGTATTCTGTTAGTATGGAATTTCTGTTTAAGAATGTGCAAACTGAACAAGCAAGATTGCTACACATTGGCCTCTGCAATTATGGGGGGGGGGGCATAGCTAGCCACAGTTAACAGGTTTTTCTTTTTTCAAAAAGTTGATAATCCTAATTCAACTGTACATTTCATGCTTTAAGATCTGTTAGTGATATCTCATGCACCCAATTTAAACTGCATTCTTTCCAAAAGAACAGAAAAATAAGTTTTCTGTACTTGCATGTATAAAATTAAGGCAGCGTAGACCAGTTTTTAAAACTGAATATTGAAGATGCCACAGCAGTTAGCTGTGGTGCTTAAATAAATATCAGCAGGATATTCAACAGCATCTTTAGAGGAGCTGCCACCAACTAGCTGAGCTGAGCAGTGTAGACCAGGTTAACTGCTAGAACTTACCTAGTTAGTTAATGTGATTTGCAGCCAGTGCTTCTCCGGATTGCAATTTAGGCCTGGTGGCCCAAGTTGTTTGGACAAGGGCTGCTGAAAAAAAAACACTAAGCAGGTAAGTACTAGCACTTATCCTGTTAGCATCAGTAACACTCTCTCCACCCATGAACCGCCCCTGCACTAACTGGCTAGCACACCACACCAGCAGTCTGTGGAAATCTCAGTGCATCGTGCTGCTAAAGTGTGGTCTACCCCCGTTTGTGTTAGAGGAGCAGTGTGAATTCAAAAAATTAAGTGTGTCCCCTTGCCAAAATCAGTGTCAAATGCTGGCCAATTTATGTATACAAGTTCCATGCCATAGTAAAAATACAATTATAGGTACAGCACGATCCTATATGTACACTTTTTTCTCAATGCAATGGAACATATATACATAATTCTGAAAACTGAAAATTCCATACACAAGCTGGGGCAGAAAAAAAAAAAAACACACACAAGAGGTGATCCAGACAAGACATGTTCTAACCCGTCATAATTATTTTTCATTCTTTTCTAACTAGAAACCTGAAAGCATAAAACAGCATCTCCAACGTTTATAGTAATCTCTCAGTGAATATTCATCACAGGAATACTTGTAGTGTATTCCTGTTAAGCAGCATTTCCCAACCTTTTCAAGCTGAAGGGCCTACGTTTTAAAATAATTATGCAGCAGGCAGTCTGAACATGGCAGGGAACTCATGACCAAAAATTTTTTTAAAAAAAGCCAGGGAAGTACTGAAAGTCTCAAAGGCTGGAAGGACTCAAATCAGGAAGTTGTTCTGCGATACATGTGCTACACAGAATACAACCCTATGACTGTCCTATATGCTCTTCTAAGTCCCAAACTCTTGTGCATGCCTCTAAGATAATGTGCTCAAGTGTTTGGAAAGCATCTCCTCTGTGTTTAAGGATTTGCTCCTGTGTCTCTTGCTGCTGCTAGGGGCTGAGAGCAGAGTCAGAAGCATCAGTGATAGGTTTTGTTGCACATCTGATCAGGTCTAGAGGCACACCACCGTGCCACAGCACAGTAATTAGTAAATAGCGATGTAAAGAACACCCACAAACTAAACACATTAGTTAGGCTTAAGAGGCATGTTTGCCATCAGTATATGGAGGGGAAAAAAAGTCATTTATATAGAATAATATCTATGGCAGCAGCTAATTTGAAGATTTTTTCCTCCCTAAAAGTGTAATAAAACGTTGAAAAAAAGGGGGGGGGGATCTCAGTTGCAATGACTTACTTTTCGAAATAGCTTTAATTTCGCTTAATAAAACCAGGAAAGCGACATACTACGGGAGGCTGGCCCAATCATCAAGCAATCCAGGCGTTCGCCTACGGCAGCAGCTCGCGGGAGGGGGGGGGGGGGGGGTCTCATGGCAAAGAGCAGGGCATTTAAAAGGTAAAATAGATTTCTGACATCTAATTTAGTAGGAGGGGGGACATAAGAGTTAAGGTTTGTCTACGGGGTGTCAACATTCTGAATCAACTCTGGAGCCAACCCCAACACTACGTATATTCTTATTGCACACTTACAACTTAAGGTGCATGCATGCAATCATAGGCAAAACAAGGTACGGCTCAACCGATGGTTTTTAAACAAACCGCATCAGCAACTAGGGGCCCGATGGGAAGAAATTAGTCTGGTCCCTCCAAATCAAGAAAATGGTTCATTGTCCCTCGTGTAATTTGTAGTTTCTAAATTAAGCGTTCCAACTAGTTAAGACGTCATTGCATCTTAACACATTACAGATAACTTCCATAATTCCGCCTATAACGCCAACATACACCAGCACGCGCCACATCTAAAGCAGGAAGTACAAGCAGAAAGCAATACCGCCCTCCTCTGACGTCACTCACCTTCCCGCCAACCGGCTCCTTCCATCCAGCGGATCCCGGCAGACAGATATCGGCGGCGCCAGCAAAGATTGCTGGAGTTCCCGTGTCCACCAGCGGCCGGACCGCAGCATGATGTAGCCGCTGCCTAGCGCGCTTAATCTTCCCTACCATAGTGACCACGAACAGAAAGAGACCCACCCACGCACGCGCACCCCCCAAATATAAGAACAATACAATCTTTCCTCCCAGCAACACCGACTGCCTTTCAAAGGTTCCGCCTTTTAAGCGCTGTTTGCTGCGGCGTGCACCTTTTACCGTGTGGCTGCTATGAGAAGGAAAAGCATTGAAGATTATGTTACTCCTTCGTAGCCGCTGCTTCTCTAGGTGTATGGACTGCAGAGTTTTACACTTTTCATTGCCCATAAAGTTTAATACGATGGATTGTTAGGTGGTAACAGTCTGGAGAGGCTAATTAGAACATCAACACTAAATGTTTTGTAGCAGCAGATAAGCATGCAATAAATAAAACCAGGAGTCATTTCAAGGATCCAAGCCAGTTTAATGTGCACAGGCTCAAGCAATAAGCAATTTCAAAATGGCTGAGCAATGGTTTCTAGCAAAACAACAACTTTTATACCGTTCTTCTCCATTCTAGACATAGGCAAACTTTTCATTGGTCCCAGTAACCCCTCTCACCCATCTATTGGTCCCGGTACTGATATGGCTACCCAATCGGGACTCTGGTCTGGGCTCAGCACCTGGTTGCCCCCCTTTAGTCCCAATTACAATGGTCAGTGTCTCTAACTTGTTACATCTCTCCTCCAAGGTCGCTGGCTTGCTGGAATATGAGTGAGAGCGGGGCACTGTAACCTTGCTTTTTGCAGAGTTAATTAATTCCATAGAAGCTGTACTCTCTTATCAGTACCAATTAGAGCTGTTTTCTGTCTTTTCTAAGTTTCGTTTCTGCTTAGCTATGTTCAGTTAAGCTGAGTTAAGTTTCAATTCTATGGTGTCATCATTCAGGGGGGTTTTCATTCCTCTGGGCCTAACTACAGGCTTCAGTTACAGGTCAAGCTGCTCAGGCCTGTCTGCTCACTTCAGACACCATGGATCACAGGCCTTCGCCTACCACAGTTTCATAATGAACAATGAGTTCTTATCCATGTAACACCCACTCCAGGTTCTGGGTCGGTGACAATTGGGTATTGCATGAGAAAATGTATTTTTGCTTTCTTAGTGCAATGCACAAGAGCACTGCCTACTTGCAGAAAAGCAGCACAAACAAGTACAAAGCAAGTAGCCTATAAAAACTTTATTGTAAGCTCACAGCCTTCCTGAAAAAGGGCAGAGCAGGCGACTGGAGGCCTTTTTCAGCAAGGCCTCCCACAATCAACCCACCATCTCCTACAAATCGCCCTCCACATTGCAGCCTGCACAATCCAAGGAGCACCCAGAACCGATCACATCTCACCCATACTGAAACAACTCCACTGTCTCCCACTACCCACCAGAATACAATTCAAATCCCTCCTATTAACCTTAAAGCCATCCTCTCCTCAGCCTACCTTCAAACACTGCTACACCCTCAATCTTCAACCAGACCTACAAGGAAATCCACAGTTAACACCCTTGCAATACCAGCCGAGAAACCAAGAAACAACCAACAAGCCTGCCTGAGATCATTTGAACTCTATGCACCATCCCTCGAGAATTCCCTCCCAGACAACCTCAGAAACTCCGCCGAACTCTCTAACTACAGAAAAATACTAAAGACCCACTTGTTTGTAAAGCATTTGCAAATGTTACATAACCCCTTCCCCAATCCTATATGTAAGAAACACACAATCACCTACATGTAAATAATTACAGTTTCTCTGCCTGCTTCAAGTTACTTGTACATAGGGTTGCCAACCGGCCGGTTTTCAGCCGGCCTGGCTGGTTTTTCCATGGCCAGGCCGGCTGCCGGCGCAGAGGTAAAACCAGCCCTTGAAAAGCTGGTTTTTTGCTCTGGCCGCAAGATCGGAAGCAGCCAGAGCAAAAAACCGGCTTTTCTTCCAATCCGCCCACATACCGGAAGGCTTCAGAGGGAGCCGGGGAAGCTCGCGCGAGGCCCCGGCTGTACAACTGCCAGCGTGAAGATCCTTTTCCTTCACGCTGGCGGCTGTTTCTGTGAAGCCGCGATTGCTGGGAAAGGTTAAAAGCAATGCCCTTTAACCTTTCCCAGCATTCGCGGCTTCACAGAAACAACCGCCAGCGTGAAGGAAAAGGATCTTCACGCTGGCAGTTGTACAGCCGGGGCCTCGCGCGGGCTTCTCCGGCTCCCTCTGAAGCCCCTCAGACAGCCGCGGTGCTGGTCGGGGGGGGGGGGGAGAGGCCAAGGACTGCAAGGGCTGTGATGGGGGGGGGGCTAGGACTACAAATGGGCTGGGGGGGAGGAGACCTGGACTGGAAAAGGGCTATGGGGGGGAACCTGGACTGGAAAAGGGCTATGGTGGGGGGGGGGGACTTGGACTGGAAATGTTGCTGTGATGGGTGGGGGGGACCTGGACTGGAAATGGGCTATGAGGGGGGGAACCTGGACTGGAAAAGGGCTATGGGGGGGGGGGGACTTGGACTGGAAATGTTGTTGTGATGGGGGTAGGGTTACCAACTTTTTCACCGAGAAAAACCCGACACCTGTGGCTCGCCATGCTCCACCCATTCTCCGCCCCTAGTCCCACACCTGCCACGCCCCCAGCCCCACCCACAAAAATTACCGAGGATACGTGTAGGCTAACTTCCTTGGTCAGATAATAATTAAACTGGGAACCCCAAAATCCAAACATGAAATGTACAACACTGGAGAAATAAAACTATAAAGTAATTTCCTCTTGCACTAAACAAAAACGCAAAGATGTTATCAATACACACTTCCCAGACCAAACATATTCCAGCTAATAAATTCAAAATAAAAAGTATTTTTCTACCTTCTATTTGGGCGTTTTATTTTTCAGTTGCAATTGCTCCAGTCACTTTCTTCTGGTTTCTTCGTGTCTTCTGCGAGCTATCCATTTGTCCTTTCTTCTCTTTTAGATGTTTTCCATTCTCTCTCTATTTCTGTTTTAACATACTGATTATTTCCCTTTTGCTCTTTCCCCCAATTCTTTCCTTATTCCTTTATCATCCATTTAAATTTCACCCTTCCATTCTCAAGCCCCTCACTCTCCCAATACCCAGCCCATCATAGACTTTTCTTCCACACAAAATATTTTTCCCCTCTCCACTCATTCCCCATCTATTCTAGTCCTCCCCCAAAATCAGTTCCCTTATAGTTCTAGACCCACCCAGCATCCACTCTTCTAATCCCATTCTCCCATGCCCCACATCAGCCCATTTCCAGTCCTATTCCAGCTCTTCATCAGCCCATTTCCAGTGCTAGCCCTCACATCACAGACCATTTCCAGTCCTAGCCCCCCCCCCCCCCAATTACAGGCCATTTCCAGTCCAAGTCCCCCATCACAGCCTATTTCCAGTCCTAGGCCCCCCCCCATCACATCCCATTTGCAGTCGGAGTCCCCCCGCACCATCACAGCCCATTTGCAGTCCTATCCCCCCCCCCCACCATCACAGTCCATTTGCAGTCCTAGCCCCCCTAATCACAGCCTATTTCTAGTCCAAGTTCCCCCTCCCTCCACCATAGCCCATTTCCAGTCCACGTTCCCCCCCCCCATAGCCCTTTTCCAGTCCAGGTCCCCCTCCCCATCACAACCCATTTCCAGTCCATGTCCCCCCCCCATAGCCCTTTTCCAGTCCAGATCCCCCTCCCCATCAAAACCCATTTCCAGTCCATGTCCCCCCCCCCCCACATAGCCCTTTTACAGTCCAGGTCCCCCTCCCCATCACAGCCCATTTCTTTCCAGTCCAATGCCCCCCCATAGCCCTTTTCCAGTCCAGGTCCCCCCCTTCACAACCCATTTCCAGTCCAAGTCCCCCTAATCACAGCCTATTTCCAGTCCAAGTTCCCCCTCCCCATCACAACCCATTTCCAGTCCATGTCCCCCGCCCCCCATAGCCCTTTTCCCGTCCAGGTCCCCTCCCCTCACAGCCCATTTCATTCCAGTCCAATTCCCCCCCCCCCCATAGCCCTTTTCCGGTCCAGTCCCCCCCCCCCATCACAACCCATTTCCAGTCAAATTCCCCCTCCTAGCCCTTTTCCAGTCCAGGCCCCCTCCCCCCATCACAGCCCAGGCAGTCCTTGGCCTCCCCCCCCCCAAAACCGCGGCTGTCTGAGGCTTTAGAGGGAGCCGGGGAAGCCCGCGCGAGGCCCCGGCTCCCTCTGAACAGCCGCCAGCGTGAAGAGCCTTTTCCTTCACGCTGGCGGCTGTTCCTGTGAAGCCGCAAATGCTGGGAAAGGTTAAAGGGCATTGCCTTTAACCTTTCCCACCAATCGCGGCTTCACAGGAACAGCCGCCAGCATGAAGGTAAAGGCTCTTCACGCTGGCAGCTGTTCAGAGGGAGCCGGGGCCTCGCGCGGGCTTCCCCGGCTCCCTCTGAAGCCCTCCGGGTTGGGAGAAAAGCCGTTTTTTTTTGCTCTGGCCGCTACCGATCTTGCGGCCAGAGCAAAAAAACCGGCTTTTCAAGGGCCGGTTTTGCCTCTGCGCCGGCAGCTGGCCTGGCCATGGAAAAACCGGCCAGGCCGGCTGAAAACCGGCCAGTTGGCAACCCTAGATGGGGGGGACCTGGACTGGAAATGGGCTATGGTGGAGGGAGGGGGAACTTGGACTGGAAATAGGCTGTGATTAGGGGGGCTAGGACTGGAAATGGGCTGTGATGGTGGGGGGGGGCCTAGGACTGGAAATAGGCTGTGATGGGGGGGGGGGCTAGGGCTAGAAAGAGGCTGTGATGGGGGACTTGGACTGGAAATGGGCTGTGATTGGGGGGTCTAGGACAGGAAATGGCCTGTGATGTGAGGGCTAGCACTGGAAATGGGCTGATGAAGAGCTGGAATAGTACTGGAAATGGGCTGATGTGGGGCATGGGAGAATGGGACTGGAAGGGAGTGGATGCTGGGTGGGTCTAGAACTATAAGGGAACTGATTTTGGGGGAGGACTAGAATGGATGGGGAATGAGAATGGAAGGGGAAAAGATATTTTGTGTGGAAGAAAAGTCTATGATGGGCTGGGTATTGGGAGAGTAAGAGGGGCTTGAGAATGGAAGGGTGAAATTTAAATGGATGATAAAGGAATAAGGAAAGAATTGGGGGAAAGAGCAAAAGGGAAACAATCAGTATGTTAAAGCAGAAATAGAGAGAGAATGGAAAACATCTAAAAGAGAAGAAAGGACAAATGGATAGCTCGCAGAAGACACGAAGAAACCAGAAGAAAGTGACTGGAGCAATTGCAACTGGAAAATAAAATGCCCAAACAGAAGGTAGAAAAATACTTTTTATTTTGAATTTATTAACTGGAATATGTCTGGTCTGGGAAGTGTGTATTGCTAACATCTTTGCGTTTTTGTTTAGTGCAAGAGGAAACTACTTTATAGTTTTATTTCTCCAGTGTTGTGCATTTCATGTTTGGCTTTTGGGGTTCCCAGTTTAATTATTATCTGACCAAGGAAGTTAGCCTACACGTTTCCTCGGTAATTTTTGTGGGTGGGGCTGGGGCGGGGTGGGGTGGGGCGGGGCAGGGGTGGGACTAGGGGCGGAGAATGGGTGGAGCATGGCGAGCCACAGGTGTCGGGTTTTTCTCGGTGAAAAAGTTGGCAACCCTACTTGTACATAATTTGAAGTTCTATGTAAACCCAGTTAAAAGTTGTTTTCTGTACACCACTTTGACCCCATGAAAAGTGGTATAGAAGTCTAGCTAAATACATAAATAAAATAGGATTATCAGGTGCCCCCAAGTACTGACAATTTGTATAACTGCTGAGGAAGGCCAAGCCGAAACACAGCCGTGTCAAGTTTCTGTATCCTATGTGCAATTCCACAATAAAGATTTTATTTGCTACTTGCTTTGGACTTGGTTGTGTTGTTTTTGCTTTGCTATCCAGAGCTGCCATGTTATCTAATTCCAGGAGGGCAGAGCTGGCCCCAGAGTTGGTTCAAAGTGTTGGCAGTGAGCCTAAGCAACTCTTAAACTGTACATCCCACCCCCTCACTATCAAAATCTATGGTTTAGATTTGAATGCCATGCTCTTTGCCACCACCCCCCCCCCCTTCCCCCAAGAACATGCTGCCCTAAGCAACTGCCTAGTTTGAATAATGGTTGGGCAAGTTCTGCAGGATGGGGACTTTTTTCCCAATTCAGGTTTTGAACTTAACATTCCAAAACAGCGTGATAGTTTTAGTTCCTGATTCTACCCATTGAAATCAATGTTGCAGGTGCAATGATAGTGATGGGGAGCAGGTACCGTCTTTTTACATGTATCTGTGCAGTGCTGCGTATGCCTTGTAGCACTGTATAAAGGGTTAATAGTAGTAGTAGGATGTTAAAAATAGAGGATTGACAGAAAATCTCTCTCCTAATCTGGGTAACTTGACATCTCTGGTTATCATAATAATAAAACAGATTCTTAAATACTGGAGGGCTGCTATATTCCAGGACTCTTCCTCTGCTCTGGGCGCTGAGGGTTTTATCCTTGAGGCCTATTTTACTTTCTTCTCTTTGTTTATTTGCTATCTGTACAATCACAGGCATCACAATAGTGTGAGCCCCAGGGGCCTTGACCTGACCGACTTCAAGAAACGCCTTGGGTCTCCTGTAATTAACACAGGTGTTGGAGATGGGGTTGAGTTGAGCAGCAGTACTAGTACCATTGTCGGCAGCTGCTACATCTCTCCTGCCCACTAACTGCTAATTCAGGCATAGAATTGTTGAGTTCTTGAAAGAGAAAGCCTGTCGCCTGTCACTGCCTATGCACCAGCCATACCCCCAACAAATAACTGCATTAATAGCAGTGCTGGCTTCATGGGGGTGGGGGGCAGTACAAACGTATGCTTCAGCCCCCTAGATTTCTTCTTTAAATGTGACCCTCAAACACAATATTTTCCCAAAGCAGTATGTACACACAGACACTGCAATGTTCAATGTCAACATGAATCACCATCCACAGCCTCTCCCACCCCCCAAATTTGCCAACTCATCCCAGCTCAACTGAACAGGCTGATCCAGTTCTAGTTTTGCTACATGGATTTCTAATTGATTACAAGAAATGAATGAGACAATTAGAACAACAGTAGTATAATGGGTACACTACTTGTCAAACTGATTGACAGGTGAGATAAGGATGGCAGGAGCCAATCAGCGTTCACTTCTGGTGTATGTCCCGCCTTAGGCCACGCCCCCTCCCATAGAAGTGAATGGTGAGTTAGCCCCGCCCACTCCCGCCCCAAAATGTTGACAGGTACCAATCAGCGCCCACTTCCGGTGTATGTCCCGCCTTAGGCCACACCCACTCCCATAGACGTGAATGGTGAGCTAGCCCCGCCCAGCCCCGCCCACTCCCGCCCCAAAATGTTGACAGGTACCAATCAGCGCCCACTTCCGGTGTATGTCCCGCCTTAGGCCACGCCCCCTCCCATAGAAGTGAATGGTAAGTTAGCCCCGCCCCAGGTGTGGCCACCGCCCCCCACTTGACACACCCCTGCCCCCGCCCCAAGGATGACATCATCCAATCAGCGTACACTTCCGGGGGTGTGTCACACCCACGCCACGCCCCACAATATGGCATTAGCCAATCAGCACCCACTTCCGGGTTTGTGCTACGCCCACAGCCTCCCACCTTCCTCCACGCCCCCTGCCTACATCATCGGAAATGACATCACCGGAAACAGTGTGTCATCAGAAGAGGGACTGTCCCTTTTTGCTGACATCAGCGGAAACAGTATGGCTGACTCCAGAAATGATAGAATGGCTGACTCCGGAAATGTGTTTTTGCTTCTGCTTAATGCTGAAAAACAAAAATGCTTTTCTCTCTCTCTCTCTCTCCCACACAGACTCAGTTGTTTTTTTCTCACACAAAAACTGATTCTTAGCACAGAGAGACAGACAGGCTAGAATCTTTTTCTTTCCAAATGCAATTAGCACATCTTTGTTAAAGGGATCAGTGCTGCCTCTCACCCTCAACCACGCCCCTGCCTACATCATCGGAAATGGACTGTCCCTTTTTGCTGACATCAGCGGGGAGCAGTGTGACTGACTCCAGAAATGTGTTTTTGCTTCTGGTTAATGTTTACATCTGCAAAAAAAAAGCAGGAACCCTGGAAAACAAAAAATGCTTTTCTCTCTCCCACTGCCCCAGTTCTTATTTCTCACAAAAGATTCACAGCACAGAGAGACACAGGCTTTTCACTGAGACACAGACAGGATAGAAAGCTTTTCTTTACAAATGTTAAACCTCAATTAACACATCTTTTGTTAGAGAAACCAGGGCTGTCCATGTGATAGAATTTTACTTTTAAGACCTCATGGTTAGAGAGAAGTATTCTGACAGTCCTGTAGAGTTCAGACTGAAATACAGAGAGACCTGAGTTCAAATCCCCCTAATACAGCTATTTTTTTTTGAGAGAGCTGAGTTCAAATCCAAATACTAATACAGCTATTTTTTAGTGGCTTTGAAAAAACCAATGCAGAGAGACAAGCCTGGACATGTCTCTCTAGGGTGTGGTAACACGTGATTGGTTGAAACAAGAGGTCTGTTCTGAGCATGCTCCAGGTGTTCTGAGCATGCTCCTGGTGTAAGGCTGTTTGTGTCCTGTGTGTAAGGGAAACATTTTAACACAGAGATTAAAAAATGACTCTTTTTGGAACACCAAGCAGAATTTCCAGCAGGGCACACAACATTAATTACTAAAACCATTCTGAAGATGTTGGCAAAATAAAAAGAACAGTCAAAGCACGGCAATCATGAAGGAAGCCTTATTGAAGAGCATTTACTATAACCCCAAAGCAGCAGGGAGCTTTGGGGGCATAAATCCTCTACTTCAAGCTGCTAAAAAGCAGGATAAAACAGTCAACAGAAATGATGTAGTTAGATGGGCTACCGGACAAGATGCTTATACTTTACACAGACCTGCTAGGGTCCGTTTGAAAAGAAACAAGACGATCGTGTCAGATGTGGATGCGCAATGGCAGGCTGATTTAGTTGATATGGCAGCCTTGTCCCATTATAACAATGGCTACAAATACATATTAACAGTGGTAGACATCCTGTCAAAATATGCATGGGCTGCAAGTTTAAAATAGAAAACCGGTCATGAAGTTGCTAAAGCCTTTGAAAAAATATTTAATCTAGGTTGTATACCTGAAAAAATTCAGACAGACAAGGGTAAAGAATTTTTAAATAGGTCCCTGAAGAATTTATTAAAACAAAGAGGGGTTCATCATTTTGTAACCAATAACGATGTTAAAGCAGCGGTGGTAGAAAGGTTTAACAGGACTTTGAAATCCAAAATGTGGCGTTATTTTGAGGCAGCCATGAGGTTTAACTGTAGGTAGCCCTTCCCCCAAGCCATGCGGCAAGCCATGAGGTCTAGCTGTAGGTAGCCCTTCCCCCAAGCCATGCGGCAAGCCATGAGGTCTAGCTGTAGGTAGCCCTTCCCCCAAGCCATGAGGTAATCAGCCTGCTAAGAGAAGGCATTGAGATTTCAGTAGACACCCTTCCCCCACTCCAGGTCTGAGCACAATAGCCCCTAGCCCAGAAATCAGCAGACCTGAGCATACCGGTTTGGACAGGTCACCCAGGTACCTTCCCCAGGGGCTGCTGATTGGTGGGCAGGAAATACCTGTGGCAAATGGGATTGTAGAATGAGTTTAAAACTGTACTGTATATAAGGCATTGTAGGCCGTCCCTCGGGGCTCAGACCTTTTGTGGAGGGTACCGGCTCTCTGTCTGATCCTGTGTGCACATTAAAGATCCTGTTTGCATTCCAGCCTGTCTGAGAGTTTTCCTTCTGTGGGTGAGTGATTGAATAAGAGCTTTTCACAGCGTTTGCGATAACATTTTTGGTGCACTGGCCGGGAAACATTTAAAAGAAAAAGCCTCTCTCATCACACCCACAGTGGGAAGACTACTGCTTTTTTGCAGGATCAGGGCCTCCACCTGTCAGGGACCGGCCCCTCCAGGTGATTAACGGTCCTTGGCGCCCCCGGGCCACTTTGTGCTCGGAAGGACACCTTGATTTGTCTGGACAGCCGGTCCCTGCGGCTGAATCCCCGATTGAAAACTGGCTTGATAGACTGGCATCCAAACTACCTGTCTGATCAGAGCTCTGGTGAGTACTGCTACTTTCTGTACTCCGTCTGTAATTCCTAGTAAATTCTAGGAACCTGTAGCGGCCCGATCACCCGCACGAACGGTCCTAGTAGGGACCCCGGGGGGGGGGGGGGGGGTTTCTGAAGCTATCGTTCGTCCAGTAAATCAGAGTCCTTTTTGTGGACCAGTAAGATAACTGCAGCATGAGAAATCAGAGTCCTTTTTGTGGACCAGTAAGATAACTGCAGTATGAGAAATCAGAGTCCTTTTTGTGGACCAGTAAGATAACTGCAGTATGAGAAATCAGAGTCCTTTTTGTGGACCAGTAAGATAACTGCAGTAAAAGGTATTTAAAGTGCAGCGCTGCCACAGATATTGAAGAAAAAAATTGCCTAGGATATTAGTATTACCACTCTTAAGGATCTTTTAAAAGCGCTGCCAAAAACTTCTAAAAGTAACCAAAATATAGCACTTGATAAGTTAAACATACCTGAGATAAAGAATAGATCGCTGCTTCTCTTCTTTCCTTTCTGCTTGTGGGGAGTTTTCTGAAGCGTGACTGCAAGGAGAGTTCTCCATGTGCTCCGATATTAATTTGTGCTGTCTCCATGCTTCCCTTGTGCTCTGATGTTAATTTATGCTGTCTCCATGCTGCCCGATGTGAGTTTCTGTCTCCCCATGCTGCCCGATGTGAATTTCTGTCTCCCCATGCTGCCCGATGTGAATTTCTGTCTCCCCATGCTGCCCGATGTGAATTTCTGGCTTCCCCATGCTGCCCGATGTGAGTTTCTGTCTCCCCATGCTGCCCGATGTGAATTTCTGTCTCCCCATGCTGCCCGATGTGAATTTCTGTCTTCCCCATGCTGCCGCTGTGGTTCCCGCTCCTGATCTGTGCTTCCCCGATGCTGCCATTGTGTTCCCGCTCCTGATCTGTGCTTCCCTGATGCTGCCGTTGTGTTCCCGCTCCTGATCTGTGCTTCCCCATGCTACCCGCTGTTAATGTCTGCTCCCCCATGCTGGTAATTTTCTGCTTTCCCCATGTGAATTTCTGCCCCCGATGTAATTTTCTGCTTTCCCCATGTAAATTTCTGCCCCCGATGTAATTTTCTGCTTTCCCCATGTGAATATCTGCCCCCGATGTAATTTTCTGCTTTCCCCATGTGAATTTCTGCCCCCGATGTAATTTTCTGCTTTCCCCATGTAAATTTCTGCCCCCGATGTAATTTTCTGCTTTCCCCATGTGAATATCTGCCCCCGATGTAATTATCTTCTTTCCCATGTAATTTTCTGCCCCCGATGTAATTTTCTGCTTCCCCCATGTAAATTTCTGCCCCCGATGTAATTTTCTGCTCCCCCCATGTGAATTTCCTGCCTTTCTCTGCTGTCCCGATGCACCGCTGAGCCCCCGCTAGGTTTCCTGCCTTTGATCACCCAGGAGCAGCTGAATTCTGCTGAATCGTTGTCGGGACGCACGTGGAGGCGGCCATCTTGAAAAGACCACGTGTAAGCTACACTGCAATATACTTAAAGCGATCCTGGAGCTCCATCTAGTGGACATTAGCTGTATTTACTACTATTCCTCATGGTTAGTGATTCTGGAGCTCCATCTGGTGGACATTTTAAGAATAGCTAGCTTATATTTTTAACTCTTATCTAAATCAAATCTGAGTGTATATATTATTGTAAATTGCCAGGACCTATATTGTAAAAAAATTTGTGTTTGAATTAAGACTAGATAGGGTCCGTATTGTAAATTGTATTATTTTTCCTGAATTAGGACTAGATAGGGTCTGTATTGTAAATTGTATTATTTTTCCTGGATTAAGTCTAGATAGGATCTGTATTGTAAATTGCATTTTTTCCTTTTTCTCTTACTGTAAATTGCATTTTTCCCCGAATTGAGATTAGGTTAGAAGATCTGATCCACATTGTATACTGTACTTAGTTATTGAACTAGAATTAGAACATGGGGTTAGGAAAGTCAAAAGAAAAAACGCCCCTACAGTGCATGCTTCACAATTTTAAATCTGGGTTTAGAGAGGATTATGGGGTACCTCTCTCCGCCTCCAGATTATCCTTTTTGTGTGAGAGGGAATGGCCAGCCTTAGTTAAGTTATGGCCTCCCCAGGGGTCCACTGACCTGTCCACTGTGTCTTTGCTCCATCAAATTGTTGAAAAAGAGCGCCCTGACCAGTTCCCTTATATTGATTCATGGCTGGCCATATGCCAGCTCAGACCAAGATGGTTCCAGCGCTGTCACGAGGATCAGTGTAGAATAATGGTGGCGGCCAGTGGTCGCCAAAAGGGATGGACACCCGCCTCTATCTACCAGGGGCGGGACCCTCCAGACATTCCTCCACGCCCTCTCCCTCTGCTTCAACCTCATGTCCCATCTGCACCACTGCAGGGTCCGCCGCTAGCTGAAGAGTCAGGAAGACCTCCTCTTGGGGTGGGTGGGGCCAGATTTAGGGAATATTCTGTGGATTCCAGCCCATCGTCTTCAGATTCCCCTCCCACATCCTCCACCCCTCACACTCCTGGTACCACCTCCAGTTCCACCATTTCCTCCCCTGAGAGCACACAGGCTGAGCTTGAATCGTCCACCCCGAGGGCCTACTACCTGCAGTCGCATGATCTCCAAATGCCATTACGACAAGTACAGGGGCTCCCGTACCTTGATGCTGCTGGGCGTGTGACACTGGGACCATCCAGCCTGATTTATGTCCCTATCTCCACTACGGACCTGTTGAACTGGAAAACCCATTATGCTTCCTATACTGAAAAGCCCCAAGAACTGACAGACCTTATGACCAGTAGTATACAAACACACCAGCCTGCCTGGTCGGACACTAGACAACTGCTTCCTACTTTGTTCAGCACAGAAGAATGAGGGCGAGGCCGCGGATACGGGGGGCCGAGGTTTCCCCTGGCCCCCAATCAATGTGCCTACTGCAAAGAGGAGGGACATTGGAAGAATGAATGTCCAAATCGTAACACAAGACAAGGGAGGTGGCCGGGATCCAGATGGAGCAGACCATCCCGAGAACTCAGAGCTGCCCACCGCTGAGATGTGTGAAGGAGACCCTATCTGGATCAGTGTGTCACATTGAAAACGGGCCAGGGTGTCTGCCTAGGAGAATGGGAGGTTTAAATTTTTGAGAGAAACAGAACTTAGGGGCTTGTTTACAAAGCCGCGGTAGTGGTTCGCGATCGCGATCGCAACCGCGGCCCCATTGAAATCAATGGGGCCGCGGCTCCGATTACGATCGCAAACCGCTACCGCGGCTTTGTAAACAAGCCCCTTAGACTTCAGAGAGGGATGGAGCACACTGCGAGGTCCTGAGGAACTGCTGAGAGGCAGGAAAAAAGAACTGTTGGACTGACTGGGGGGTTTTGGGGGCTTCTGTGAACGATTGTATTGTTATCCTTTTAATATTGTTTTCTTAGAAAGTAACTGAAATCTACAAGCCATTTCGGCTTCAACAACTGCAATACCCACACCAGCTCAAGATTTTGCTGTACTATTTTCTCAGAGCTTTCTTTATCACATTATTAAGCACTGCTGCTTTTGACATACTTTCATGTTATGTGTTTTCAATATTATTGACCAGCTGCAAGAAAATGATATTACAATGTATGTTGTCTCTAGGGGAACAGTACCAGAAGCTGCTTTCCTGATGACCCCTATCTGTCTCAATATCTGTCTCAAATGGTTGCTTGTCCATTGCCCTTAGTGGGATTACCTTTGCCCCCATAAACAAGAAAAGAAAAAGAAAAATTGGGACTGAAGGGAAATTGGCTGATAGGTATGTCTAGTATGGCTGCATCCTTGCCTGAGGCTGTAATACATTATGATGGCACGGAAAAAGCATGTGGGCTAAGAAAATGAGTACCCAGAGCCCAGCACAACAAGAGTAAAGCCAGGGGGAACCATACTCTGAACAGAAGTGCACAGAGAATGGACCTAGCTAAGAAACAGGTCAGGCCTGAAAGTGCACAGAAAATGGACCCAGCACAAGAAAAGACATGCCAGGCCTGAACAGGTTAAACAGGCCAAACAAAGCTGGTGATACAAAGTACTCATATGCCCTGAAGATTACAGTGCCAGTGATTAATGAAGCAAAGGGAATGGCAGGGTGCAGCCAGAATGACTCAACACTAGCAAGAATAAAAAGCCATTAATATGCTGATAAGGGGGATCCCAGGGAAAGAGCCTTTGCCCCAAAGGAAAGAAGCCTCTGCAGACTTTTTGCACAAGGCCCTCCTTTGTCCCAAAGGGAAGAGGCCTCTGCAGGCCCTGCAACCTTTTACAGTCAGAACAGCAACTTTTGCACACGGAACAAAAACGTTGTGCAGGAGTTGCTATAGAGGGTATAGGGTATGTGTTGTTTTAAACTCACTGATGCAAGTGTTTCCATTGAACACCCTATCCAAGACCTAAGTGATCTAGTTACCTGTCCATGGGTCCTGGGTGGTTTATGAAGTGGTTCAGTTGGCCAGGGGGACTAAAAATCCCAGTGGTAGGGGTTCTTTTCATTTACTGCTATGTGCCATTCTGCCATGTTATATCCCTATTCTTTACCGCTTCATGACCACCACCCTTGATACCCTGGTAGAACGCAAGGTGGTTACCACTGTCATGGCCCTGTCCCAAATACAGCCCTCAACCGCTTCTAGCGGTTGAGGTCCTACTTAAAAAAGGGGGGAATGAGGCAGCCATGAGGTTTAACTGTAGGTAGCCCTTCCCCCAAGCCATGCGGCAAGCCATGAGGTCTAGCTGTAGGTAGCCCTTCCCCCAAGCCATGCGGCAAGCCATGAGGTCTAGCTGTAGGTAGCCCTTCCCCAAGCCATGAGGTAATCAGCCTGCTAAGAGAAGGCATTGAGATTTCAGTAGACACCCTTCCCCCACTCCAGGTCTGAGCACAATAGCCCCTAGCCCAGAAATCAGCAGACCTGAGCATACCGGTTTGGACAGGTCACCCAGGTACCTTCCCCAGGGGCTGCTGATTGGTGGGCAGGAAATACCTGTGGCAAATTGGATTGTAGAATGAGTTTAAAACTGTACTGTATATAAGGCATTGTAGGCCGTCCCTCGGGGCTCAGACCTTTTGTGGAGGGTACCGGCTCTCTGTCTGATCCTGTGTGCACATTAAAGATCCTGTTTGCATTCCAGCCTGTCTGAGAGTTTTCCTTCTGTGGGTGAGTGATTGAATAAGAGCTTTTCACAGCGTTTGCGATAACATTTTTACTACACACAACACCTTTAGGTACCAAGACGTATTGCAGGCTTTTGTGCACAGTTATAATCATAGTTTTCACAGAACAATAAAGACGAGGCCTGTAGATGTGACACACACAAATTCTCTGCAGATCTGGAAAAGAGTCTACGGTGATAGCATCAAGCGTAAGCATACCGAGAATCCCTTAAAGAAAGGAGATCATGTAAGACTTTCAAAAACTAAAGGAAAATTTGAAAAAGGTTACGAGCAAACGTGGACTGACGAGGTATTTATAATAACGGACATTTTAAACAGGGGCCAGAAAGCAACATACAAGATACAGGATTATGACGGTGAAGCCATACAAGGTTCTTTTTATCCTGAAGAATTGCTAAAAGTCACACCGCAACAGGACAGAATATACCGAATCGAAAAGGTTCTAAAGGTAAAAGGATGTGGCAGGAACAGATTCT
The DNA here is from genome assembly GCA_033557465.1 of Ichthyophis bannanicus. Taxonomy (NCBI): domain Eukaryota; kingdom Metazoa; phylum Chordata; class Amphibia; order Gymnophiona; family Ichthyophiidae; genus Ichthyophis; species Ichthyophis bannanicus. The sequence goes on along the minus strand of CM066036.1, from coordinate 604,226,788 downwards.
ACCTTGTAAAATGGAGGGGATGGCCTGTTAAATTTAACAGTTGGGTTAAAGCATCAGAGATTCAAGACATCTGATTTCTTTCTTTCTTTTGAAGCAGCATTAAAATAAAATTGAAAATGAATGATGGTGGCTTTTATATCACACTGCCTAGCAATGCCTCAGCAGGTGTGTTTTCCCAAAATACCAGCTCTAATTTTACCATACAACTAGCAAGGCCTTTGGACTGACAAGGACAGTGGGAAGTGGGGCTCGTGGAAATACAATACCCCAACACCTGGGAGAATATTAAGGAAGATCATAAGTATGTTGTTGCTTCCGCAGCAGGAAATATACAGCACCTTATAGTCAGGAAAGGACATTACGCGACCATGCAGCGTTTAGTGGAATCCATGAATCAGGACATTAGCAACATCTATAAAACGGCGGCACCACTATTCATTTATGAGCCCCATGCGCGAAGAATCCAAATAAAATCGGAAGATAGGTCTACTATTTATGCGTATGGTGATTTGGCAACCATTTTGGGAATAGAAGCTTACGTTAATACACAGCGTTCCCATTTTCCAGCGGATATCACGGCCAGTTTTAATACCCTCTACCTGTACACAGATATTGTAGAGCACCAGTTAGTAGGTGACCATTTTGTGCCACTGCTGCGCTGTGTTCCAACTAAGGGGGTTAGGGATGAGTTTATCACGTTAACTTATGATAAGCCGCACTATGTCCCTGTGAACAAACAACATATTGATACCATCACATTTGAAATAAAGACGGATCAGGACAGGCACGTCTCATTTCGTTACGGGAAGGTGATCCTTAAGCTTCATCTGCGACCCCGGAGGGTGACTGTTTTTTAAAATGGTTGTGGCTAAAGACTACGGAGACCCCAAAGCATACAGGCATTATTATACAACACAAACCGGCTATGGACTTTCAGGATGTCATGGAGTACCGGTCATGTATGGGGCCGGTGTAGGCGGCGTTTTTTGCAGCCTCTTTAGAAAAGCTATGCCGTTTTTGAGAAGGGGTTTTGAAATTATTAAACCACACGTGAAAGGCGCCGCAAAAAACATAGCCAAGGATGTCATGAGTCATGTCACAATGGCCGTTCTAAATAAAATGAACCAGACTACAGAACAGGCAGGATCAGGACTGGCTGTGATTAGAAGACCTGTTAAAAGAAAGAGAACTGAGTCTCGGGCGTTACCACAAGGACCGCCCAAGCCTTTTAAAAGAAAGAAACCCGTGGGTGACAGGTCTCAGAAGCTTAACCGCCGGTCTAAGAAGAGAAGCACTAGCTCTAGGCAGCGAGATATATTCTAAAAAGCACCATGGCTTTTGTACACCACAGCTCTGAAGAGTGTGTTAAATCGGAACTGGACCTGTTTCAACTAGCACCGACCCAAACAAGTATCGAAAAAAGTATTTATGTGGAAATTCCGCCATTATCGGCTTTGTCGGAAACAGGTCATGGTGAAGACTACATTGATTTAAATAGTACACTTTTACACCTGACCTGTAAAATTGTGGCAGAAGATGGCTCGAACATCGACCTGGCAGCCAAAGTAGCGCTGGTGAACTACCCAATCGCAGCTCTGTTTAGCCAGCTGGATGTTACCCTGGGTGACCAACTCATTAGCCAGAGCAACAACTGCTACCCCTACAGAGCCCTCATAGAGCTGCTTCTCAATTATGGCGAAGGATCCCTCAAATCACAGTTTACAAGCGGACTGTTTTATAAAGATACAGCCGGGCAGCATGAGGTGAGAGAGATAGGATCTCGCAACATCGGCTTTACTGAAAGGGCTCAATTTACGGTCTCTAGCAACAAGGTAGAGCTATTGGGGCATTTACATAGCGATCTATTTTTTCAAGAAAAGCTATTGATTAATGGCGTGGATCTCAAAATCAAATTGACCCGCAACAAAAACTCTTTCTGTTTAATGAGCGGTGATGCCGAAGAAAGTTATAAAATCCTTATCCTAAACGCTGCGCTCTTTGTAAAGAGAGTTAAAGTTTCCCCCGGAGTGCGCCTGGGACATGCGGAAGCTCTGCTGAAAGCTAATGTCAAGTATGCTATTGACCGTGTGGGGCTGAAGGTGTTTAGCATACCAGCCGGTGCCCGTGTGACTAACCAGGAAAATCTCTTTTTGGGACAGCTACCAAAACTCATTGTGCTGGGATTTGTGGATAATGATGCTTTCAGCGGTAATTATGCTAAAAACCCCTTCAATTTTAAACATTATGATATTAATTTTGCCGCTCTATATGTGGATGGTGAACAAGTACCGGGAAACCTCTTCAACCTGACTTTCAAAACGGATGTTGTGTAAGAGAATATATGCAACTGATACAAGCAAGTGGTAAACATCTGAAAGATACAGCGTTGCTGATTGACCGTCAGGAGTTTTACAAAGGTTATACCCTGTTGGCATTTGACCTTTCACCGGATCAGGAGTGTGCAGACCATTACTCGCTGATTAAAACTGGTAACCTGCGGGCTGAAATACGTTTTGCCAGCGCCTTACCCCATACAGTTAACATGATTGTTTATGGGGTTTTTGACAATGTGATAGAAATTAATCATAGAAGGAATGTTCTTTTTGATCATTCGTGAAAATGAACACCCTGCAGATCTTCCGTATTTTAAAGAAGGACCCCTGTGTTGCAGATTTCTTTTTAGATGTGCTACCCAGCGACTGGTTAGTGGATGTACAAATATCAAGGAAGCCAGTGTGTTTGGTGGTAAATACACACCCTCATAACCTACCTGGAGAACACTGGTTAGCCATCTATTGTCATGGCGCAAGGCAGATAGTGCCTATAAAAGTAGAGGAAAATATGCAGGGCAGTTTTAAAACCGGCAGTGCAAAGCACATGGCTAGGGGTTGCTATGAGCAACCAAGCAAAACAAGAGCACCGGCTGTAGGTAAACGCCCAGGAATAGCATTACGTCATAGCTCATCAGAGAAGCAGAAACAGCTGCAGGGATTTGAGCTAACAAGAGTCTCAAAGAATGACGCACTTAAAAAAAGGTCAGTCTTGAGCAAAGCAGACAGGAGCAGAGATACCGACAGAGACGCAAGCAGGGAGTCAGACTCAGTCTCAGATACAGAGAGAGAAAGAGACACTGAGAGGACTCACGGGAAAGGAAAGAGCAGAGCTCATGAGAGCCAGGACTCATACCTGAAAGCTTCTGACGTGGATTCCATCTGCACCTCAGAGGAGTTTGCCCAGGAGGAATTCTCAGAGGTTAGTGTTGGAAAGTTGGGCTGCACTAAGCCAAAGTCCGGTTGGGGACAGAGAGAGATTCCAAGCTGCAAACCACGAGGAGCTGGGCGAGGCAATAACCACGGGAGCAGGTACCTGAGGAGCAAGAACTCTTATCCAAGAGAGATTTCCCACCTAAGAGAAAGACGCATTGTGAGGGGAAGTGAAAGGGAGAAAAGTTTCAACTTCCCGGTTGCAAAACAGACAGGCAGAGCTCAGCCTGAAGAAAGGCATAGTACCTGGAATAGAGGGGCACTGAATTTTACTCCCAATGGTCCTGAAGTGTATGGCCCTCTAAGGGGAGAATCCATAGTACATGGTAACCAGCCTTTCTGCAGTGATAGAGGGGAGAGAAGCTCTGGCCAAGAAGAGAGGAGACTAATAAACACTGATACACATTACAGCCCTGCAGAATATAATAGCCAAGAAGTACACGAGGATATGGAATGTGACTTCTGTGAAGAGAGCTCAGATATTTGCAAAATGGACTGTACATTGGTGTTTTCCGATAGTGTGACCTCTTTTTGTTAAGGCCTAAGTAAAGCCTGCCTAAGAGAAATCTGTGGAGGAACACAGATTTCACCATTCAGCTTTTGTGATTGAAAAAGCCTGTTTTTCCTTTTTGTTTAGTTAACGCTGACAAGAAGTATTTTTGTTGTAATTTGTAGTCCCTCATTTGTGTTATGCCAGTATTATGGTTTAATTTCCTTTGACCTTTGTTGCAAAAGTTCTCCCGGGAAGGGAAAATAAATACCTCTTTAAGCATAGCTACTCGACCACAACTACCTTCTTATTTGATTAGCTATTGGGACTCCAAATCCCAGAGGGCACTACTAAGTCCTTGCTATACAAGAGGAGCCTCACTGAAGCCCCAGGCCTTCCGCCTCAGGGGTAAGTAGGTGAGTGACACTATATATGTGGAGATGGAACAGGGGAATTTTTTGATTCTTATGGACAACCACCTGATAGCTTATTCTTTCCTACCAGCATTATGAGCTTTTTCAACAAGCATTGTAAAACTGTTTTATACCACAACAGACAATTACAGCACCCAATGTCTACGGCTTGTGGATATCACTGTGTATTTTTCTTGCACCACCGCTGTAAAGGGGTGCCTTTTGAAAATATTTTAGAAATGTATTCTGAAGATTTAATGCAAAATGATGATATGGTGTTACATTTTGTAAAACGCAACAAACAAACTTTGTGTAGATCTTTTAGAAATCCGTTCCATAATCAGCAAGTGTGTGTTTCCTATCGTGAATGTTTTGATGCTTCTAAATAAAAAGTAACCCCTCTAAGGAGGTTTTTTGAAAAGAAATCACTGTCTAGTCTTTTATTTTTGTTTTTAAACATTTTATTGAAAATACATTTTTACACACTCAACCACTGGTATCTGTGGGATAATTTACGTTTTTTGTGTGGGAGTAGCTCTTTGCTCTTTATCGGACGCGTGTACATTTTAGTAGCCTTCACAGATGGGTTCTCTTTGAGGCGTGCCAGTACATCTCTGTTGGCTGCATTACCCATTACCATAGAGGGCATATTTAATTCGGCCAGGGTTTGCATGAACTCCTCCCAGCCCCTGGGTATTCTTCGTTGTGAAAGAGCTTGGGGCTGCGTAGCCCCACGAATGAGGTCGAGTAGGTTAGAGCCATTGACAGGGTTTCCCCGGTATACAAATGTTCCATTTCCCTCCCAGGATGCCACATCTTTGTTTTTTAACAGTTTATTAAGCAGCAACTCAGCATTTTTCCTATAGCGCATATTGATGCTGTTTAACACTTCTTGTATTACAGGGTCTGGAGGTATAATATTTTCTAGAGATGCTGCAGTTGATGTCTCATCTTGTGCCTGTAGATACAAGTTTATTTTTTCTTTTTCCATATCCCTCTGTCTGTTAAGCACGAGATAGCGCTGTAGCACTTCTGAGTAACATTTAGCCTTTTCGTGTTCAGACATACCGACGCTTTGCAGGATGTTTTTCATTTCTTCATCTAACTTATGGATGATCGTGGTTCTAATATTTTCATCCCGATCTGGCGGGTTTCTCAAGCGCTCGAGTTGTTGACTAGGGACTATGTACATTTTTTCAGCGTGCTGCATTAGAGGTTTGTCAGAAGCCCCGTTATCAACGGCAATGCAAAACTTAACAGGGGCCCGATAAAGCCACCCGACTGTCTCACCAATTGCTTCTTTTTTTTAATGGGTAGTCTTTTATTGCACAGACTCTTTATGGCATGACGCTTCCCTTTTAAAACCTTTATCTGTTGTTGTGAAAGAGGAATGTTACCTTTTAGGGTGTTGAGAGCGATTTCAACTATAGCTGCTACCAAATCATTAGAAGCTGTATTCAGGATGGCTCTTCTGTGCTGCGGAGAGGCTTGAACCAAAAGTTTTAAAAGGGGCAGGTTTCTCTTTACACGGCGAGACATGTGGTCTGAGACACACAAGCATGTATGAATGGGTTGGTTACATATTCATTTCTTTTTATGTGAGATTTGTGGTTTTTCACAGTATACCGTGGTCCAATCTGGCGGGAGGATATCCGTCCTCAGTCTGTAAGCCTCAGGCGTTGTGTTATTTAAATCCACGACGAGATACCCAAACGGCTTTCTGGTTGCATGTTCGAAGACTTCTAAAAAGAATTTTGATTTTCCAGGGTACATCTGCCTGGCTAGAATGGCAATTCTTAAAGAGCACCATGTATTTGGTATTTAAAGTTATAGTTCGGCTTGCTTTACCTTGGCAGAAAACATTTTGAACAATATATATGATGCTCAGGTTTCTGTGATGCACATACTTGGTAAAGGCTTTCTCTATTTCATCACTTTTACAGGCAGAATCCATTAGGTCATCAACAATAACCAAGTTTACTTTATTGGTTGGAAACATCCGTTCATCATTAAAAGTATCAGGCAAAGTGTCCATAAATGTAATAAAAGGATATTTATTTAACATTTCTTTATACAGAGGTTGCCAGCAACTGTAACACCACACAATATTGTTAGGCATGACAGTCAATACACGACCAGCGTGTTCTAACATCTTTTTAACAAAGAAGCTCTTGCCTGAATTGGATGGCCCCGCTAAAATACAAGAAAAAGGATGTGACCAGCGCACATCCACCACGCTAGTATCCATAGGGTAATGTGCTAAAGCCATCCTCCAACTTCACCCTTTTGTCATACACAACCTTTAGTGTTTTTTTAATCACACCAGTCTCTATTGTCCAACCCTTTTTGTTTCTTATAATACCAGGTTGTTGTACTCCTATCTTTTTCTGGGATAAATCTGCTGTCCCAGGCTTGTAGTCCAAAACTAGATCTTTCAAACTAGTGAAATTGATTTTCTGGCAGTTTTCTATGTTTAACGTAATCCCTTTTACTTTCATACAGGTCTTCCCGCTTGACAGCTTGTAGCCGTATGTTTTAGGCCCCACTGATACAAACTCTGTGATATGTTCATCTGAGGGTATCTCGCTTGTGAGCTCACCTAAATAATCACCCAAAGATGGGTTCCAATCACCCTCTCGACTTAGAAATATCACAGAATCTGTATCATGGTACAGACAGCGCTCTTGCAAACTATCTAGAAGGTTGTACAACTCCAGGCGAGCATACGCCGTTGTAAAACAGGCAATGAAAACGTTGGTGCTACCCGACAATATACACTGGTCTTTTAAGTGCCTCCAAGACACACAGGCTGTTTCATCATCAATAAAATCGCATGATGAAACCTCGAATTCAGGAGAAAACAGATATTTAAAGAGATCATCAGGTTCTTTCACAATGCTTGTGGTAGGCAGGTTTGTTCTTTGACCAAATTTACCCCACAGGGAATTTAAGAAAAGTTTTGCTATTTGACGCTTAGCATGGTTTACATTAATCTGGTCTGCATGCAAACACACCCCCTCTTTTCTAAAGAAATCAGCTATGTACACATTTTGTTTTTCAGTATCATTGCACCATCGAGGGTAGCCAGAAGCCTCTTGTTTTTGACGGAGGTGCATTTTGATGTATTTGGAAAAGAGATGATCAGAGTTTTGCTCGAAATGCCAGATTTCATAGATTTCAACAACCACATACCCTTTTGCAATGGCTGAATTCATCTCCACCGTACACCAAGTCCCCACAAAAGCTCTCTCGTCATCCGTGTGGGCACACATTTCCTGTTGCCGTGTGTCAGCACACGTGTGACACAGTGGAAACATAAGCTTACCGCCCAACCGTACGGGTAACACCGGGAAAAAGAGCTTTCGTGGGGGATATACTTTTGCTTTTATAAAACCAAAGTACTTTGTAGGGGGACCAAATTTGTCATAAATGATTTTTGGATGGCCTATTGGATATTCCTTTGTTTTATTGACAAAAGGGTATAGGCTGGTAAAATCATAGTAGTGTATTTTTTCCCCAGGCCTTGTTTTGTGGTACAGACAAATGGCATTTGTTCTACCCCCGAAAAGGGCATCTCGTGGAATCAGAGGTTGCGGTAATGCGTAGTCAGCCAGGAAATCTGCGCAGCCCCCGTCATTTTCTTTTACCATCCGCTTCCACTCGTGCTCCCATAGACTTATGACCTTGAACCCACGGCTTTCCAGGAATGCAGCTTTTAGCTGTGTTTTGTAATAAAGAAAACCATAGGTCGTGGCTGCTACAGGATTCTGGTCTTTATCGTTATAACAGCTCGGACAGCCGTGGTGAAAACAACCATTAAATTCAAAAGCTGTTTCTACCCCACCGATCACGGCATAGCCATCAAGAAAATAAGCCCCCACCTTTTTTTCGCCACCTTTCAGAGCATGTGTGATCTGTATATTTTCTTTGGCCTCCACATACATCAGCCATTGAATAGAGGGGGTTGTATATCTCTTTGTCTGCCGGTGATAGTTATCTGGTGGGATGAGTGCCACAGTCTTGGGTTCTAAAAACATGAATCTGAACATAGCCATACATACAGATGCAAGGGTTATATATTGGAAAGGGTCTAAACACCTTGTTTGAATTTCTGAGATGTCACCCTGCTCTACAAACACTTCTTTCTCTGTCATTTTCATGATTTCAGCTCGGTAGAGAACACAGGCCTGCCGCAAAATAGATACATCCTGCTGGCAGTAATAAGCCAGCTCTTTTTGCAAATTAAAAGTTTTATGCTGATTGTCCTTGTACCATTGTAAAAATTCATCTTTTTCTTCTGGCAACATGTTACTCACACCGTAATGTTCAACACCCGGCATGGGGCCCACATAATTTTGATTTTCCAGCGTATTAAAAAAGTGTGGAAAGTACCCCTTGCTGCCTGTAAAACCCATGGCTTGTGAAAGTTTGCTAAGTTTCATAGGCAGGAAATTTAGAGAGTCTATAAAACGGATAGTCAGAGGTTCAACGGTAATTTGTAAAAGTTTAGCACCTTGAACCAACAGCCCCGTGTCCATCTTTTCCTTAAGCAGTTGTTTAAGAACAAAATATCCATCATAACCTTTGGAATTATGGGCTATGAAGGTGTAACCTTTAAAATTTTGGCGCTAAAAATCTGTATAAAGGCAGAAATACATTCGAGACCCTTGAATTCCCAGTTTCTTTCATCATTTAAGTCCGTCGCATATATGTAATTAGGGACATGTCAGCCTGTTTCTTGCATACATTCACAATCATAAAAAATATACTTTTCAGATGTTTCAGTTTTACCAATAGGGGTCATAAAACATAAGTGGACGCCATCCCCGGTTAGGGGCTCGCAACATAGTTTACAATGACGGCCCTTGCACTTATGTTTCTTGTCCACATAAGACTCACATTTCTGGCACAGTATCTTAGATAAACACGCCACTTCTTTTTTCAGAGCCAGATCTGCGTGTCTATCTAAACACTCTTTAGAACGACAAAAGAGTTTGCAATTAGGGCATCTCTGTTGTACACCAACATTATTCGCACACGTTAGTGTCAAACAAAGACGGCACCATAATGTGCAATTATGATCGTGACTGTACGGTTTCTGACAGTAACTACAGAAGTTGCGCTCCCCATAGAATTTTTTGACATCGGTTATACCATAGAAATGGTCATCATGTAGCAACAAGAACAGAGTCTTAGGGAACACGGGTCTGTCTGATGTCTTAAAACAAACCCATGAATTTGTGTAAAGCACAACACGTATGTTTATCTTTAAATGCTGCTCAAATATTGCTACATCATCGAGCATGACTTTTCTATGTACCGGCCACCCCAATTCATTATGTAGTTTTTTAGCACCTTCTAACAATTCGACATCTGTCATTTTTACCTGTGACATGAGGGCTGTGAGGCTACCTGCAAAACACAGGCTATTATCAGTGTTGTTCAAGTCTATCAAATACATCCTTTTCTTATGAATAATATGGCTAAATGGTATAGTCTTTAAGACCCTACGAGCACCTCCACCCCGATTTCTTATGACAAGTACAACAACACGGAATATATCACAAACCTGGATTTCTCTGTGACTCTGAAGGAGTTTAGCAATCTGATTTAAGAAATCGTCAGTGTCTAATGCTTCGGGGTTTAACTTTCCAGAATACAAGGAATTGTGAAAAAGAGATGAGTGTAGATGCACCTGTACATAATCACCGGGTGAAACCCTGCTGCTAACCTCATCCAGAATATGTTGAATACCTTGCCGAATGGCGAATTGAGCCTCAGATAATGATGTTACCCTGTCTAAATTAATAAACCGAAATTCCTCTGAATAAATTACACCATTAAACTTGTCCAATTTACGATCCCACCTTTTCACAAACTGAACATAGCTAACTGGTTCTGATTCTGCAGCGGAGCCTAATGCATGATTATTTGCGCTGTCCTCTGAAACACTGTGATCAAAGACACGGCTTTCACCATGCCCTCCGTATTCTGTACCGGCGTATGTAGATTCACCGTCAGAAAAACTTTCGCTGCGTGATCTTTTCCTGTTAGACTTCTCACCCACAGCCTCTGGATTTCTAACATTTTCTCGATCTGAAAAAAAGAAACGTAGGGGCTAATACTTTTTTCTTTTACAGCGACCTTAAAATCTATATGCTGGATAAAACCGGAATACTCACTATTCTGCTTATCTTTTGGTTTTCGGTATGGAGCTGTTTGCTCTTCTGTACCGGCGTGTGTAGATTCACCGTCAGAAAAACTATCACTGTGTGATCTTTTTCTGTTAGACTTCTCTCCCATAGCCGCTGATTTTCTAACATTTTCTTGGTCTGAAAAAGAAAACGTAGGGGCTAATACTTTTACAGAGACCTTAAAATCTAGGTGCTGGATAAAACTGGAATACTCACGATTCTGCTTGTCTTTTGGCTTTCTGTAAGGTACCGTCTGTTGGTTAGACTGGCCATCTTGTTTTGTAGCATCTTCTTGGTCTAAAATAAAAAAGATTAAAGGTTGAGGCTGTCCTCTGTAACACTGTGAGACACATTATAAAGAGCACAGCTGTTGGAAAATTAAAACACCACAGGACATACCTTTTAAATTTCTTTGCTGCCTTCTTTTTGTAAGAGAAAGTTTATTTGTAACCCCCTTTTCCGGCTCCTAATTTTTAAAGACAATCATAAGAGACAGAAACATTACATAGCCAACAATATTTTTAAAAAAAGTAAGACTCATATCTACTCACCATGTCTGAAGAAAAAGTTGCAAACTGTAGAGAGACTGTGTGTTTTTTTCTGGCTGTTGAAATGTACTGCACCTTTTTAAATGAAATTCTTTGATGGGGCTTACAGCACCCAGACTCATTAACTGAAATATCTCTGGATCTCATAATCTTATCATACGACCTGGCTAATTCACAATGCCTTTTTTTTTTCGCAGACAGTACATTGTAATAGATGCTATATATCTGTGTATGTGGCTAATACACATTCCCACCCATTTCCCAGACGTCTTAAGTGGATTTTACTTCTACAACAGAGCTCTGCACATTCTTATCTTATGGCCTATTGTTTAGGACACACCTAGATGCCCAATTTTTAATCCAGACACCCCAATGTAGGTTTAATTAACTAAGCATTCCTAAAACACACCACACATAGGTTCAAAATATTTTATTTCAAATAAAATGTTTTCATCTTGTGAAATTCATTTGAGCATTACAAGTTTAAAAAAAATAAAAGGCATACATATAATTTTTGTTCATCTGTATGTTCAACTAATAGATTCTGGAAATACATACATTTTCATAAAAAGTCAATTTTTACAGAACTTGGTGTTTTTTAAAGAACGATCTATAATCTCTGTCACAGATTAAGCATTCCACTATTTCTATTTCGCCGTCTGCCACAGAATTAAGCAAAATATTGAGCAGTTGTCCTGGATTTCTACTGGTGTTAAAATCTCTGACAAGTTCAAACAAAAAATTCAAATTTTCATAAACTAGGACAGTTGCTTTTATTTTATGACCTGCAATCATGGCAACATTTAAAATAGGTCCTAGACACAACCTGTTACAAGTTTTATGGATTTTCTGTTGTATTTCATTGCGTCGCCACTTTAAACAGTCATGATGTCTTTGGTCTGGAGCATGTATTACACAAGCTGCACAGTCTCTATGCATAATGCCCTGCCAGCATTTCTTGATAATACAGGCCACCGCTGTTTCATTTATCATTTCATTTCATTTATTTAGGCTTGATATACCGCCCAAGACCGAGGTATCAGGGCGGTGTACAATAAAAGGCAGCTGTGGAAAAGCAAAGAGAGAAAGGAATGCCATTGGATAATAGGAAAGAGTAAGAGAGAGAAAGAGAGAAAAATAGAGTAGAGTCTACAGAGCTAAACACAGGGACGTGGGGAGGGAAGGGAGACAGGGGGTGGGAGTTGAATGTGATGTGGGAGTCAAGAGTTGAGTGGCAGTTGGATGTAACGTGAGGGGCATGAATTGGTAGGTTGACTACATTTCAGGGGGAACCTGTAGGTTGTATGCTTGAGAGAAAAGGTGAGTCTTGAGGAGAGTTTTGAAATGGGGGAAGGAGGGTTCAATACGAAGGGTGTGAGGGAGGGAATTCCAGAGGGCAGGGGCCAGAAAAAAGAAGGCAGAGTGGCGGGTAAGTTCGAGGTGGGCCTGGGATGGAGGAGGAAGGAATAGGCGATTGGTATGAGATGAGCGAAGAAGACGGGGAGCGGGCTGGTGGAAGATAAGGTCAGAGAGATACCGAGGAGTGCTGGTGTGAAGAACCCTATGAGTGATAATGATATACTTGTAAATAAGTCTGAATTTGATGGGAAGCCAGTGAAGGGAGAAGAGGCAAGGGGTAATATGATCAAAGGGGGAAGAAGAGGTGAGAAGGCCGGCAGCAGTATTCTGGAGAAGCTGAAGACGACGGAGTTGACAGGAAGGGAGACCAGATAAGATAGAATTGCAGTAGTCTAAGCGGGAAGTTACAAAAGAGAGAACCAAAGTGGTGAGGGATTGAGGGGAAAGAAAAGGACGAAGGGAGCGAATACGGCGCAGATGAAAATGGCAAGTACGAACAAGGGAAGAAATGTGAGGGTGAAAAGAGAGAGAAGAATCCAAGGTAACACCCAGATAGCGGAGGGTAGAGACAACAGGAATGGGAAAGGAAGACATCACAGGGGCTAGACTAGGTGGGGAAGAGGAGAAAGAAAACCAGATGGCAGAGGATTTAGAAGGGTTAACACAGAGGAAATTTTCAGAAAACCAGGAGGCAACAGAGGATAGACAGGTGTTAAGGGCGGAAAGATCAGGGGAAAGGGAGCTGGTATGATGAACAAGAAGGATATCGTCTGCGTAAAAATAGAAAGAAACACCGGATTGCTGAATGAGGAGGGCTAGGGGAGCAAGAAAAATGTTGAAAAGTAGAGGAGCAAGAATAGAACCCTGTGGAACACCACAGTGCAAGGGAAAGGGAGCCGAAGTGGAGGTACCAGAGTGAACAGAGAAAGAACGACGGAAGAGAAAGGAATGAAACCAGTGTAAAACAGTGCCACGAATACCAGAGTCAGACAGACGTGTGAGAAGGGTGCGATGATCGATAACGTCAAAAGCGGCGGAGAGATCTAAAGAAACAGCGATAGACAAGTCACCACGATCGTGAGAACGGTGAAGATCGCTAAGAAGTGCAAGGAGAACAGTTTCAGTGCTATGGCCAGGTCTGAAGCCGGATTGACGGGGGTGAAGATAAAGAGTAGAGTCAAGATGTTGTGAAAGTTGTGTGAAGACTAATTTCTCTAGGACTTTAGAAAGGAAAGGGAGATTTGAAACTGGGCGCCAGTTGGCAGGTAAGCTGGGGTCAAGAGAGGGTTTTTTCAAAAGAGGGCGGACTATGGCATGTTTCCAAGAGTGGGGAAAACTACCGGAGGAAAGACTAGTATTGATTATACCAAGGATATACGGAAGAAGGTGGAGTGAAGGATCAAGGAGCCACGAGGATGGGAGGGGATCAAGGGGACAAGTAGTTTTATGAGAAGAGGAGATCACCTGAAAAAGTTCGGCAGAGGAAACAAAACTAAAAGAACACCAAGTATGAGAGAGAGCATGAGAGGGAGGGGGGGAAGGAATGGAGGAGGAAGGAGAAGGTGAAAGAGGAGGGGAAAGGGGAGGAGGGCACAGGGAAAAGGAGGAACGAAGAGACTGAATTTTATGAACAAAGAAAGAGGCAAGAGCTGTTGGGCTAGAGGCAGTGGAAGAGAGTGCTGATGAGGAGGGACAGGTTGACGAGGAAGACAAGGAGTGAAAGACCCGATACAGGCAACGAGAAGAGTTTGAGGAAGCAGTGATAAGGTCAGAAAAATAGGCCTTCTTAGCTGCAGTGATCATGGTGCGGTACGAATGATGAGCAGAACGAAAAGAAGTCAGGGAAGCAGGGGAAGGATGCCGACGCCAATAGCAGATTTAAATGTGTTTATTTCATCAGGTTTTGTGTAGTCCCTTTGACTGGCTATGACATCAAATGCCTCCCTTTGATATGTACAGAGAAAGCACAAACAGCGTAGATTGGCAGCCTGTATGTGCTCCTGTAGGAGCGGAGATTCATCACTTCCCTACAAAAAAAAACAAAATAATGTCAGTGTGAACTGCCATTTCTTCTATAACATTTTTCTAAATAAAAAAACTTCTCTTACCTCTGCTGATCCTAGGTCTTCCAATAAACAGTTTGTTTCTGCATCTGCAGCGGCGTGATATAATTCTATATCCTCCGGATCCATTGTGTTGTCAGATGTTAAGTCAAGTTCGGTGCCAGAATCGCAGGGTTCTTGAGAGTTGAAAAATATTTGGGCATCTGGATAATCCACAAAAGCTGCTATTTCTTGCTCAGGCTCTGCCAGACTCTCCTGTAGTTCAAATGGATTTTCAATCGGTGGATACCCCTCTGCAACGGCATCATGGTCCTTAAGGAAGTAATTAATGTTGTGTGCCCTGCTGGAAATTCTGCTTGGTGTTCCAAAAAGAGCCATTTTTTAATCTCTGTGTTAAAATGTTTCCCTTACACACAGGACACAAACAGCCTTACACCAGGAGCATGCTCAGAACACCTGGAGCATGCTCAGAACAGACCTCTTGTTTCAACCAATCATGTGTTACCACACCCTAGAGAGACATGTCCAGGCTTGTCTCTCTGTATTGGTTTTTTCAAAGCCACTAAAAAATAGCTGTATTAGTATTTGGATTTGAACTCAGCTCTCTCAAAAAAAAAATAGCTGTATTAGGGGGATTTGAACTCAGGTCTCTCTGTATTTCAGTCTGAACTCTACAGGACTGTCAGAATACTTCTCTCTAACCATGAGGTCTTAAAAGTAAAATTCTATCACATGGACAGCCCTGGTTTCTCTAACAAAAAATGTGTTAATTGAGGTTTAACATTTGTAAAGAAAAGCTTTCTATCCTGTCTGTGTCTCAGTGAAAAGCCTGTGTCTCTCTGTGCTGTGAATCTTTTGTGAGAAATAAGAACTGGGGCATTGGGAGAGAGAAAAGCATTTTTTTCCAGGGTTCCTGCTTTTTTGCAGATGTAAACATTAACCAGAAGCAAAAACACATTTCTGGAGTCAGTCACACTGCTCCCCGCTGATGTCAGCAAAAAGGGACAGTCCATTTCCGATGATGTAGGCAGGGGCGTGGTTGAGGGTGAGAGGCAGCACTGATCCCTTTAACAAAGATGTGCTAATTGCATTTGGAAAGAAAAAGATTCTAGCCTGCCTGTCTCTCTGTGCTAAGAATCAGTTTTTGTGTGAGAAAAAAACAACTGAGTCTGTGTGGGAGAGAGAGAGAGAGAAAAGCATTTTTGTTTTTCAGCATTAAGCAGAAGCAAAAACACATTTCCGGAGTCAGCCATACTATCATTTCCGGAGTCAGCCATACTGTTTCCGCTGATGTCAGCAAAAAGGGACAGTCCATCTTCTGATAACACACTGTTTCCGGTGATGTCATTTCCGATGATGTAGGCAGGGGGCGTGGAGGAGGGTGGGAGGCTGTGGGTGTAGCACAAACCCGGAAGTGGGTGCTGATTGGCTAATGCCATATTGTGGGGCGTGGCGTGGGTGTGACACACCCCCGGAAGTGTACGCTGATTGGATGATGTCATCCTTGGGGCGGGGGCAGGGGTATGTCAAGTGGGGGGCGGTGGCCACACCTGGGGCGGGACTGGGCGGGGCTAACTTACCATTCACTTCTATGGGAGGTGGCGTGGCCTAAGGCGGGACATACACCGGAAGTGGGCGCTGATTGGTACCTGTCAACATTTTGGGGGCGGGAGTGGGTGGGGCTGGGCGGGGCTAGCTCACCATTCACTTCTATGGGAGTGGGCATGGCCTAAGGCGGGACATACACCGGAAGTGGGCGCTGATTGGTACCTGTCAACATTTTGGGGGTGGGAGTGGGCGGGGCTAACTCACCATTCACTTCTATGGGATGGGGCGTGGCCTAAGGCGGGACATACACCGGAAGTGAACGCTGATTGGCTCCTGCCATCCTTATCTCACCTGTCAATCAGTTTGACAAGTAGTGTACCCATTATACTACTAACAACTCCATTTCTGCAAGAAGGCAAAATCACCTGTTCCATTGATGTTGGATGAGTGGGTAATTCTACATCCCTGCATAGTCCCTTCATAGTGCAGCCTCAAAAAGGGAGGGGGCCAAGCCTTCTGGCTCTCTTCCTTCTCCTGTTGCCTAATCAGCCTGTAGCTATCTTCTGTTGCCTCAGTACTATAGACTGGGCCAGATTATCCTATCCTGTGTGCGTCTCCTCACACAGATCCCTCCCTCACCCACTTATCCTGCCCTACCTCACCTCTCACATACTGTTCTCTTCCTCTCACATATCCCTTACCTTTCTTCTCCACCGCTCCTTACCATTCTTCATCCTCCTTTTGACCCCTTTATCTCTTTCCCCATCCCCAGTCCACCATACAGCATTTCCACTCTTTTACTCCTTCCATCTAGGACAGAGAAAGGCATGCATGACTACACAGATGAAAGGTGACTACACAGAAAGAAACTGCTGCATTTTTAAAAAACCATTGTTGCTGTCTCTTGCTGCTGCAGCTGAGAACAGAGGTAGGGGGATAGTGTTGATAGTGCATGGTAGAGCACATGCACCACCAGCTTAGAAAGGCTGTATGCCATGCACTACTACTACAAATCATTTGTATTGCGCTACAAGGCATAAGCAATGTTGAACAGACACATGTAAAAGACGGCCCCTGCCAATCAACTACTCAACAATGTAACATGTAGCCTTCAAAGGCCATTCCCTCTTTTTAATCCCTATCCAAAAGAGGGGCCCAGCTCATCAGAGCTTACAATCTGGTCAAGACGAACAACACAACAGCTGAGGACATGGATATATCAAGGGCAGTGGTTCTTAACCTTGTTGGAAGTACTGAACCCCACCAGTTTCATATGCACATTCACCAAACCCTTCTTTATTGAAAAATAAAATATGATTTTTTTTTCAAATTCAAGACAGGTATATGTTTTACTGGTTCACAAAATGAATCGTGCATTAACATCACTGTGTTCAAAGAACAAAACCAATACAATGCATGAACTCACAACAAATTACATACATAACGTTTCACAAAGACATGACCTTTTTTAATACTACCACACTGAAATGGTTTTAATTTTTAACTTTATGTATTCCAATAATGAACTTATTGTATTTATGCTATTTATTATTTTTAACATTTTAACACACACCCATTACCTAATTTCCATCAGGCTACACCGCTACAATAATAATGAATATTAACTGCAAATCAGTGTGACGTCTGCTGTTGCCTTTGAGAGACCAGTTCAGAAATGCATGGCTTCACCTTGGCAAGTGCCACTCTCATGTCATTTTCACAGCAAAGTCTGTTCCTTTTTTTCGTTTTTATGTCCAGCATCCTCAAAAAGGATTGCTCGCAAAGATATGTTGTAACAAATGATATAACAATTTCCAGGGCTTTCCTAGCAATCACAGGATACGTTACCATTTTTCGACACCAAAACGTTGAGAGCGTTGTTGTTCTGAAGAGTTGCTGTTGAACCTGGCTCTGCTGAATTTCAGTGATTTCGTCGAGGTATTCATCATTGACATCTGCTGTCTCAACACCAAACGTGAACGGCTGTCTCACCCATGCTGGATATGACTCTCTTGTAGGGAAGTATCCGTCGAGAGACTTTGCAAGCTCATCTAAGTGCGTGGCAATTGCTTGCTTCACTTCCGTGGGTACAGAAATGTCTCTGATTCCAGACACATCTTCGATCTTACTTACACAGTCGTCCAGCAGGGGAAAGTTTGCGAAGTTATCGTTCTCTGTTTGTCATTCCATAACGGTAGCTTTTTTTGAAAAGCCTTCATGTTTTCTTCTGCTTTGATGATGTTGACTCCACCACCTTGCATCTGCTGATTGAGATGATTGAGAGATGCGAATATATCAGCCATGTACGCTAAAATGAGAATGAACTTAGAATTTTTGAAGCAATCTGCATGACGATGTTGGTGCTCTTGCAAAAACAGGGCTAATTCCACACGCATGGCAAAAACACGATTCAGCACCTGTCCCCGGGATAACCACCGAACGTTAGAATGGTACAGAAGTACCTCGAATTCAGAGCCCATTTCTTTACACAGCTCACTGAAGATGCGGTGCCTCAGTGCACTATTTCGCACATAGTTCACACATTCCACTACAATTTTTAATGCTTCTGTCATTTCTGGAGGCAAGGTATTTGTTGCCAACGCATGCCTGTGCTGAATACAATGCGTAACAATGATGTGTGGTGCATCGGCTTTCACTAGCGCACCAAAACCAGAATTTCTTCCCAACATGACTGGAGCTCCGTCCGTACAAACTGCAGAAACCATATCCCATGAAAGATTGTTGTCTCTGAAGAAGTCATCCACAAGTTTCTTCACATCGGCTGCCTTAGTTGTTGTTGTAAGAGGCTTACAAAATAAAAAATCTTCCTTTATCATGTCGTCTTTCACATAGCGCACCAATACAGCAAGCTGACTTAGATTAGAAACGTCTGTGGTCTTGTTGAGTTGGAGGCTGAATTTTGCCGGGCTTGAAATCAGATCTGCAACTACTTGAGTCAAGATGTCTTTGCTCATGTCCTCTATTCTGTCGCTGATGGTGTCATTTAAAAGAGGAATTTGGGATAATTTAACTTCGGCCGCTTTTCCCAGCATCAGATTCGCCATCTTCAACACAGCTGGTTTTATGAGTGTTTCACCAATGGTGTGTGGTTTGCCCTGCTTTGCAATCAGGTAAGCAACTTCGTACGATGCTGTGAGGATCGGTTTGTTGATGGGTACAAAGCCGAGAGTAGGCAGAGTAGCCTTTTCATCAAATCTGGCTCTCTTCACCTTGAATTCAGCAAGCGTTGTGTTCTTGTATTCCCCATCTCCATGCAGGTTAAGGAAGTGTTCCTTTAGTTTTGCCGGTACTAGACTAGAATTGCTTAACTTGGCATTGCAAATCATGCAGATAGGACGCTGACTCCCATCACGTTCTGTTATATATACGAATCCATGTTGTACATATTCGTCCGACCACTTTCTTTTTTTGCTCGACACAGTTAGTATGGATTAAAATATTAAGAAAGAAATCACACGACATACCATCACGACAGTCACAAGTCGACTACTGAGTGCACCAAATTCCCTGCAGCACAGATTGTCCAAGCAATGTAGCGTGATCACCTGCAGCCAATGATGGCCAAGTGGGGCGTGTCATCACGAATCATATGAGTCGGGTGCGTGTCTTGTGTCTTGACCTCCGCCGAACCCCTGAGACTGACTCACTGAACCTCTAGGGTTCGATCGAACCCAGGTTAAGAACCACTGATCTAGGGGAATGGTAAGAAAACATAGGAGACTAACCGGATCAGAATCCAAAAGCAGCCTTGAAGATGTGAGTTTTCAGCCTGGATTTGAAAAAGGCCTAGAGATGAAGCCTGATGCACAGACTCAGTTTGTTTCAGGCATAAGGAGCAGCAAGATGGAAGGATCGATGTTGGAAGTAGAAAAGAAGGACACAGATAGAAGGGATCTGCCAGAAGAGTGGAGTTCCCGAGGAGGGGTGTAGGGAGAGATAAGAGAGGAAAGATAGTAATGAGCAGCAGAATGAGTGCACTTATAAGTCAGGAGAAGTTTGAACTGGATACAGAAACAGATAGGGAGCCAACAAAGCGACTTGAGAAGAGGGGTTATATGAGCATATTGAGGCTGGCAGAAGATTAGCCATACAGCTGAGTTTTGAACAGACTGAATGGAAGAGAGATGATTCAGAGAGAGACCAGCAAAGAAGAGGTTGCAATAGTCTAGGCAGGAGGTAACTAAAGAGTGGATAAGTGTCTTAGTCGTGTGTGCAGAAAAGGGACAAATTTTGCCAATGTTATTGAGAAAGAAGCGACAGATTTTAGCTATCTGTTGTATATGTGCAGAGAAAGAGAGAGTAAAGTCAAAGATGACCCCAGTGTTATGAGCTGAGGAAATGGAGGAGTGTAATGTTATCCACAGAAATAGAGGGGGGGGGGGGGAGGTGGGTTTAGTGGGAGATAAGGAGCTCAGTTTTGGCTATGATTAGTTTCCGACGGTGGTGAGATATCCAGGCAACAATGTTGGATAAGCAGACAAAGATCCAGACCTGGATTCCTGGAGAGATTTCAGGCACAGAAAGGTAGATCTGAGAATCATCAGCAAGGGACTGAGTGTAGAGAGAGAAAAGGAGAGGTCCTAAGACAGATCCCTGAGGTACACGAATCGAAAGTGGGATGGTGGTAGAGGAGGAACCACCAGAACATACACTAAAAGTGCGATGGGAGAGATAACAAGAAAACCAGGACAAAACAGAGTCCCTAAACCCAAGCAAGGACAGGATATCAAGGAGAAGGTAGTAATCAACAGTATCAAAGGCAGCAGAAATGTCAAGAAGGATTACAATTGAGTAGAGGCCTTTGGATTTGGTGAGGAACAAGTCACTGGAGACTTTGGCAAGAGCCATTTCTTTGGAATGTAGAAATCAAAAGCCAGATTGCATTAGGTCCAGAAGGTCTTGAGAGGGAAGAAAGTCAAGACAGCAGTGGTGAACTGCTCATTCAGGTAGCTATGAAGCAAAGGAGAGGAGAAAGATAGGTCAATAACTAGAAGGATAAGTAGGATTTAGTAAAGGCTTTTTGAGGAGAGGTGTAACCACAGCATGTTTGAAGGCCACAGGAACAGTTGCAGAGGAAAACGATAGATTAAGGATATGACAGATGGAAGGGATGATGGTGGAAAAGACAGAGCTTAGTAGATGGGTGGGGATGAGATCAGAGGAGCAGGTAGTTAGTTTGGAGGAGGAAAGAAGATTTGAAGTTTCCTCAGTGATTTCAGAAAAGGAAGAAAGGGTGACCAAAGGTGAGGGAAGGCTTTGGGACTGAAGAAGGAGAAGATGAGGTGGACGTGACCAGGTGACTACCTACATTAGTCAGCAAGGGTATGTGATTTAAGCCAAAGGCGTTCAGCTGAGTGGGCACATGAACGTAGGTAGCAGGTTGTTGAGGACAGCCAGGATTGAGGTATGGTATGCCTCACAGGGCATGGAATGGGAGGAGCAAATGCATCCAGAGTAGAGGAAAGTATGGTGTTCTAGGAGGATACTGTCCCATCAATGGACTCAGATGACATAGTGGAGGAAAGAGGTGATAAGATAGCAGTGGAAAGAGCTGAAGATTCCTAAACATGTTGATGGAGATTGGGTGAAACCAAGATGAGGGGTGTTTAATGGTGAAGATTAGCAGATGATGCTCAGATAAGGGCAGAACTGAGGTGGAGAAGTTTGAAGATGAGCAGTTAGAGGAGAAGACAAGGTCAAGACAGTGGCCATGCTTGTGAGTAAGAGCGGTAGAGTACAACTGGAGGTTGAATGAGGAGGTTAGGGAAAGGAGTTTTAAGGCAGAAGGTTCATCAATGTGAATGTCAAAATCCCCAAGAATAAGGGAAGGGGAAGATGGATCCAGAAATGAAGAGATCCAGGAGTCAAAGTCGGTGAGAAAGGTAGAGATGGATTTGGGGCATCGATAAATGACAGCTACCCAGAATGGTAGTGAAGAAAAATAGGAGGATGGCATGGACTTCAAGGAAGCAAAGGAATTAGATAAAGCCAGAAGGAGGGGCTGGAATTGGCAGGAATGAGAGAGTAGGAACCCAATACCACTATCATGGTCAATGGGCCAAGGCATATGGGAAAATAGGTAGCCTTCATGACATAGGGCAGTGACTGAAGCTGAATCTTCAGGGAGAAGCCAAGTTTCAGTAAAAGCCAGGAGATGCAGAGTATTAAAGAGGTCATGAATGAAGGCAAGTTTATTGGAGACAGAAAGTGCATTCCACAATGCTCATGAAAAAAGGAGAGGAGAGGGATGTGAACAAGATTAAAAAGGTTACGCATTGACTTGTCCCGGGAGTGGGAAAAAGTCTAGGTTGCAATGGATGGTCTTTGTTGGCTGTATCAAGGAGAGTATGTGGCTTAGCAAAACCTGGCTCAATGTTATAAGAAAAGTATATTTTACTTTATTCATGTCTTCAGAGCATTGCAGTACTTCACCTAATGTGCTTCTGAGCTACAGACTGAGCTATTCTGTTTCCTTTCCTGTTGTTTTGCACTACTTTGGTATGTCCCACACATCTGGACTGGACTGTAGAGATGATAAGGAAGGTGAAATTAGACTTTACCTGCTAATTTTATTTCCTTGAGTCCCTCCAGTTCAGGACAGTCCTTATATTCTTTTCAGTCATTTCCGGCCTTAGGTGACGGAAAGTGTGGCAAGGCTGTGGAGCCAAACAGTAATTTGAATATCCATCTCAGTCATTTTGGGGCTCTTAGTGTATTGCAAGTCTGTGCTGGTGCATTCTGTTGAAATTATAGTTTTGAGAGTGTTGGATATTTTCACTTTGGAGCATGAAAGCTTCTTTGATAAGTATGCTGTGGTATGTTTGTATGTACTGGATGAGCATTTAATCATCTCTGGTTGTGGAGGTTGCCTTGTTACGGAAATACTGGTGAGTGGAGGTTTGCACAGGACCCTTTATACCGTGACTTCATCAAACCAGTGGTTCTCAGTCTCCATCTGCTGGTAAGCGAGCATAACCCATGCGTATGGACTGGAGGGACTCAAGGAAAGAAAATTAACAGGTAAGGTCTAATTTCACCTTATCAGTATTGCCCCTCTTTCCCAGCACTGCTGAATGCTAATTAAACAGCCCAAACTCTGAGATCTTTTGTATATGTTGTTTATTACTAGTCGTTCTGATCTGGACTTTGGGAGCTGTACATGCAGAGTGCTGACCTATAAAGTTATATACAAAACTTATGGGGCCCGATATTCAACAGCAGCTGCTAGTGCTTCTAAAGTGCTTGGCTGTCGCCGCTGAATCTTAACCCCAGATATTCAATGCCGGGGCCATATCCGGCCACCTGCATTGAATATCCAGGTCTGCCGCATGGTGCCACATGGCATGGAAGATAATCAGGCAGCAGCGATATTGAGCTGCTGCTGCCCAGTTAGCTCTCATGGGTAAAGATAGGCACAGGAAAAGCTGGGTCGTTAACCGGACAGCAGATCAATGTCGCCACTGCTCAGTTAGCGATGGGTGCCGCCTCCGCCCCGGAATGCCCGTGACATGCTCCGATGCCACACGGTTAGCATCAGGGTGTGTAGCGGCAGAACCTGTGGATATTCAGTGGCACTACACCTTCCTCATTATCCCTACAGTCCAGTCCAGATGCGTGGGACGTACCAAAGCAGCACCAAACAACAGACCAGCTGAATATCCCTCTAATTGCCATTTGCATAGTTTACAGATCTGTAAACCATGTATAAATGCTTTTGAATCTCAGGCCCATGTTCCTTACAGAGTTGAGGTTCTACTGAGATATCATTGAAACAAGGGACTTTAGCAATTATTTATTGAAGCTTAGAGTGTGCTGCTGGTTAGAATGGCATCTGACAGTCCCGTTGAGCAATTTATAGCCAGAGATCAATTAGCCTTCCACAGAATTGTTTCTGTCTATAGGCAGGAAGCAGCAAATACCCAACATATAGAGGTATTGAAACAGGTGGTTTCCACTAATGTATAGCAATTAAGTCACTCGCAGAGTAGATATAGACCTTGATGATCTCATAAGGAGAAATAAAATTACCTTGCAAGTATCAGCAAAATGGACTACAATATTATATATCTTGAAGGAAAAATTGTATGCATTGCATGATCAAATATCCCAGGATTTAGAGCATCTGCGAAAGCACGGCAGACAGTTATAGACGGAGTAGTAGCTCTGGACAAAGAAAAAGCTCAGCTAGTGATGCAATAACACTGCCCGAGGGAGATAGTAGCCTTATTAGAGGCATGCTGAGTCAGAGGGCAGGGATTAACAGACCCAGACACAAAACAGACAGAATCTGAGTCAACAATATCAGTGAGGTGAACCGGAGAGAGTGATCAATCAGCTGTTGCAAACCAAACAGGAATTACAACAGCAGGCAAATGTGTTACAGAAACTCAGCCGAGCATGAACGGTTATATAATCAATGCCAGGCATTAAGGACACAGAGTCTAAGACAAGAAGGGCTGATTGACAATCAGCCTGTGGAGATACAGCAATTACAAAAGAGATCAGACCCGTGGAAGGAGCAGGCCTGTTTAAGAGGGGAATTGGGCGACTCTTTCCAGATAAGCATAGACTGGGAGAGAGAGAATTTAACTTAGAGTTCAGAGCTCTGTAAGGTGAAGTGGAGGAATGAAGAATTTGGACGAGAGACAACTAGACAATTGTCACAGAGAAGTAGTTGAGCTCAGAACTATGCAACAGGCTGTAGAGGGAACTGCAAGAAAAAGAAACTCAAGCTTCCAGCCACTGAGAGAAATTAAACCAGAAAGTAGGGATTTATGTTAGAGCAGTGAGCTGGGAAGCTGGGTTCAAATCCCACTGCTACTCCCTGTGACTTTGGGCAAGTCACATAACCCTCCATTGAGTCAGGTAAAAATTTAGGGCCCAATACTCAAAGCAGTTAACGCAGTTAGCAGAGCTGCTGTGTTAATTGTGGTGAATGGGATATTTTATGCCAATAGGTCAATCACAGCGTATTTGGTGATGCATCGTACTTGTGTTAATAATGCAGATAATTTCTGCTATATTTGTGGTGAAGTGACTTTTACATCACAAAAACAGAATATGACTGTGGCGGTTAAGAAAGCCTACAACTTATACTTTGGCTGCAGAATAGGAGATCAGGATAAGAGCAGGGCGCCACACATATGCTGCAATACATGTGCAACAAATCTCAGGCAATGGATGAATGGCAAAAGGCAATTAATGCCTTTTGCAGTTCCAATGATTTGGAGAGAGCCCACGGATCACGTCAGCAATTGCTACTTCTGCATGATTCCTCCAATTCAGAAAGGCATATCCAGAAAGAGTAAGTGGACCGTGCAATATCCAAACATTCCATCTGCAATACGCCCAGTAACTCATGGAGAAGGGTTGCCGATTCCCAAAATGTCAGAATCATTATCATTAGAATCAAGTGAGGAAAAGGAAGAAGTTTGTAGTCATGAACCGTCAACCTCATGTGACCCAGAGTTTCTTCTGGCCTCTGCTAATGAGCCACACCTCATAACGCAAGGTGATTTGAATGACCTTGTCAGGGATTTGGATCTCACGAAGAATAAAGCTGAGCTTTTGGGTTCCAGACTACAGCAGTAGAATCTTCTGGCTGGTGACGTTCAAATTTCTTTTTTCTGGGACCATCAGAAAGACTTGGGGGTATGTTTACTAAACGTGAATAACGCGCGTAGTATGACGTTAATGACCGTAAGTGCAGTGTAACGCACGTAAACACGCGCCAACGACCGGTAACGTCGTACTACGCGCGGTAACCGCGCTTAACGATCGTAAAGCCCCGCGGCGCGTTAAAACAGCGCAGAAGGTGGAGAGTGGGCGGAGAGAAGGGGTCAATGGGCGGAAAGGGGGCGTGGAGAGGCTCCCCCTCACTAACGCGCTGCAATTCTGAGCTCAATTCCAACGCGAAAGAAAACCTGCCGTTAAAGGCAATTAAAGGGAAGAGAAACCATTTCCGTCAGCAATGTACAGAAAAACCGGGGAAACACACAAAACGTGAGCAGTGTGATACATGTGCACTGAACAAAATAGCACATAAAACGTTAAAAATGACCACAGGAAACATTTTAAAAAGCATAATACAGCTGGGCAACAGTGATAGCAATGGGCAACAAGGAACAACACTGCCTGGAAAGCACCAAATAAAAAAGAAATGATGTGTGGAAGGGTCTACGCTTCACAGACCCTTTTAAATATCATTTCATTGTAATGGATTGTCCTGGGAGTGTTGTGTAATGTTTCCCAATGATATCATTGTTGCCCAGCTTGGTTATGGGTGTGTGCCCCTTTTGTGCGGTATTTTCTGAGGTTTATGTGCACCTTTGTCTGCATACAAGGTAAATGAAGCCACAGTAAACCTGTTGCAGAGCAGGGTTTCTGACTCGTCAGGCCGGTTTAACTAACTCCAGGGACTGCACTGTCTCTGTGGCCACAGTGTGGTGCAACAGACACAGCCAGTGCCTGTAAGACCAGCGGGTCACAGGTTCAAATCCCAGCTGGGGCTCCTGCCAACCCAGTCCCCATAGCTTTACCCACCACTAAACAGTGATAGTAATGATACTCCTTTATTGCAGAGAACATACGCATGGCCTATATTTTACCACACCAAACACAGACACCAGAAACAGGCACATTACCTAAAGCAGAGTCCCGCAAATGCAGTCCTGGAGGGCCCCACACCATTCCGGCTTCATGCTGCCTCTAATAAAGATGCCTGTGCTGCATAGCTATGCACCAGCCCCATGGTATGCAGATGTAGCTCATGCATATTTATGAGGGACAGCATGAAAACCCGAACAGTGTTTGGAACACCAGGACTGGAGTTGGGGAACTCTGCCGTAAAGCAGCAGCCAACAGGGCCGCACACCCACCCACAGGCCCCATTGGCCAATGCCTCCTGGAGAGGCAAGACATTGGGCCCTGCCTGTATCTCCCAATACTAGCAGTTGCATACCTTAGCAATGCCACCCTACACCTGGGTATATGGTACAGAGCTATCAAACGTTTCCTATGATAACTGGCAGATATCAATTCCTATGTTAAGCACATTTTGCTCATTGAGCTCCACCATAACAATCATTCTGATATCTGCGGTGTGTGCTGCAGGTCTGGTCTCTGACAGTGTTCACCACCCTGGGGAGTGACCCCCCAACAGCCTTGTGTACCATATCCATGCCTGTACTATGCCCATGACTGGTGTGGTGGGTATGGCTGCTGACCACCTCTATAGTAGCACAATGCTGGCATAGGTGTGGGGGTGGCTGTCTGTCTATCCAGTGTGTGGTGGCTGCAAATACCTTCCACAGTCCACACTGCCAGCAATGTTGCCAGTATTGGGCTGCCAATGTGCATAATGAGGAGCAAGGTACCATGGGTATAGGCCGGACAGGGTGGCCTGGCCAGGGTGCATCTGCACAGGGCATAGGGCAGTGACAGGCACATTATAGTGGCCGGCCACCACCTACACAGACAGGGTGACCTCAGTATGTGCTGCTGAGAGATCACTCTTACCCTGACTGTGCAGTGACCACAGCATGGCTAGGCACCCCCATAGTGCTATCTAGTATTTCTCTCATGTGATATATATGGGTTGCCTTTTGGGGCCCTGTCACTGATTTAACTGTGTATGCTGACATCCCAGTTCTGGGTGCAGGCATCTCCACTGGGCACTAGCAGACTATTTGCAGCTGGTATGTGTTGTGATGGAGTGGCTTGCAGGGTGCAGTGGCTGATGGCTTGCACCAGGGGAATATCAGATAGTGGTGGGGTGCAGCATGCCATATCTAGGCCTAATGTCTGTCTGCTATTGTGTTCTGGATGTGTACAGAGCTGCATTGACTGCTCTGTGGGGTGTGTGTCCCTCAGCAGGACTGGGGTTGATGTTCCCCTCTACGTCCACCTTGCAGGGAGGTAGATGTTGTATCTTTTGATAGGAGACCCTGTTTGCTGCCCTGGGGGAGGGGGTGGTGGTGCATGGGCCCTCCTGGGGGTCCATGGGGCTACACCTGACTGATACAGACAGAAATGTCCAAGGTGTTTCTGCAGAAACTACCTCTCACACTATAATACTGCTGTGGACCTGCACCATGGCCTCTTTCAGCCATGGACGGTGCTGTGGACCTAGTGCTGGGCGCCTCACTGCACCCTCAGGGTGAGCACAGTACCCGCACAATGTGACGGTGTGTAGCTACTCTGTGCCAGTACAACACACGGTTGGTACCCCCTATCAGGCCGAGGTGCTGTGGGGGTGTATTCCCCATGGTGTGTATGTGTGGACAGCTGATTTGCATGTGCAGTGCATCATGGGTGTGACTGGCCCAATCCAACCCTGTGAAACACCAGCACCTGCTCACAGGCTCTGCTAAACCATAGGCCATCACACGTACATCTGTTAGCATAATGCATAGGTGCAGGACACCCTACAAAGTCTGTAATATAAGATGCCCACACTGGTAAAAACACACGTACCCACGCACGTAAACAAACACGTACCCACGCACGAATGTACGCGCGCGGCTACGCACTTACCAATGCACGCACCAACGTACGTGGCTAGGCACACTCCGAGGGTGTTTTTCTGACACCAATACTCAGCGTAACGAAAAACATGCCTCCTCTTTCTTTCTGTAATGTACAGGATGATGCCTGAGACAGCCTTTTGCGTTAGGCACACTGGGGGCTCGAACCCATGCTGCCTGTAACAGAGGTCATTACCGTAACCATTGTGCTACAGCTCTGTTTCAGGGCTTTGTGTCTGTATGTCTTCTTACGATTGACGCGCAGTAACGCGGCACGGTGCCCGGTAATGATCGTTAATTTTTCTAACGCGCGGTAGTGGTAACGATGTACCGCCCATGTCCTTATTTGGGGTTTCTTTCACTACCGCGGCTCCTAACGCGAACTGCACTAACGCGATTTAGTAAACATACCCCTTGGTGTCATTCTTTTTCAAAGAAGGTGATCTTGCTGCATGCAACAATGTAAAAGGTTTAATGGCAGCTCTCAATATCAATTACAATGCAGATGATTGGAGGCTCTTCATTGATTCATCCAAAGCAAGTCTTAAAGCTGTATTGCTGCATAATGGCAACTTGCTACAATCAATTCCTATTGGCCATGCAGCTTTTATGAAAGAGACTTATGACAATATGAAACAACTTTTGAAATGTATAAACTATGATCAACATCTATGGTCAATCTGTGGTGACTTCAAAGTGGTCACCCTCTTGCTTGGTCTTCATGGTGGATACACCAAGTACTGCTGCTTCCTGTGTGAATGGGATAGTCATGCTAGAGATTGTCATTTCATCAAAAGGGACTGGCCACTCCATCAGTCACTGGATCCTGGAAGCAAAAATGTTCTGTTTCCAGCACTTGTAGACAGCAACAAAATTTTGATGCCTTCCTTGCACATCAAGTTGGGACTAATGAAAAACGTTGTCAAGGCGATGGATAAAACTAAACCTGCTTTCAGGTATCTTAGTGGTAAATTTCCTAGACTGAGTGATGCCAAAGTTAAGGAAGGAGTTTTTGTTGGCCCTCAGATTCGTGCACTTCTTCAAGATGACAAATTTCTTTGTTTATTGCATGGAAAGGAAAAGGCTGCATGGATAGCATTTGAATCAGTGACACAAACTTTTCTTGGAAACAACAAAGCAAATAATTACCAAGAGATTGTTCAAGATCTTCTCAAGGCATACAAAAACCTTGGTTGCAACATGTCCTTAAAGATTCATTTTCTACACTCTCATCTAGATTTTTTCCCACAAAATAGCAGAGCAGTAAGCGATGAACATGGAGAACAATTTCATCAAGACATTGCAGCCATGGAAAAGAGGTGTCAGGGTAAATGGAGTCCATCAATGCTTGCAGACTACTGCTGGACAGTGACAAGGGATATTCCATTGCTTCAATACAAGAAACAGATCAGGAAGAGTCGTGAAGCCACTGAATGAGAACAAAAATTGTAGAATGTACTTACAAATGTTCTTAATGAAGGTTAAATTGCAGACATAATGACTCCTCTGTTTCTTCTAAGTACGTTTATGAACTTTATTTTATAAAAACATGCTTGTTATTGTGCAAAGTTTCATTTGTAATAAGATCTTGATTTACATCTAAGGATTAGGCTCGATTTTCACCATACATAGTGGTAAAATGTACATTCTTCATCATATCATAGAAACAGGAGCTGATTGACCAATTTCACTATCATATTTGAATTCAGCGTATCAAATTCATTAAGAAATAGCACATTTAATTTCTGAAGCAAACAATTTTTGAAAATTTGTAGAACAGTGAATTATCTGTGCCATTGTTCTACTAACCTAACCCAAGCACTTGGCATCACTATGTACTGGCAGTAGCTGGGTCTGTGCATATGCTTGATACTTTGTTGGGTTCAGTGAATGGGGGGGGGGGGGGGGTTGTTTGTTGTGGATAAGTGAATAGTGTATGAGTGAGTGAGTAACAAGTGTCCAGATGATACAATATTGCATTGGTTTACGGGTACAATTTAACTATAACATAAAGTGGTTAGCGAGTGGCAAATGGGCTAGCCCGGATATTCAATAACAGGGCAGGATATGACTCCGGCATTGACTATCCTGGTTTAACTTTCAGCAGCAGTGGCTAGCTGTGTTACCAGCGCCAGCCACGGAATTGTAGCCCTTTGGGAACAGGAAAATACGTATGGAATCTAAATGTAACTTGCCTTAAACTCTGAGAAAGGCATGAGCTAAAATACAATTCCCTTTCTCTTGTACCACTTACAGCCTCATGTGGCTGGCGAGATTGAGAGATCATTCATCTGTGAAGCCCATTATCATGTTACCAGCGTTATATCAAATGACTTAATCATCAGCCAGCCTCCAGAAAGGAAGAGGTTTAGTAGGGTTGCTCCCAGCGTGTTCCAGCACGATCCCATTAAATGTATTGAATTAATGACAACATTATTACCTGTGTTTGAGAAAAATAATATGTTAGAACATTTACAAGTATGTACTGTGTTCCAAACTATAGGCACTATCCAGGATGATGAAATGTCTTTAATACCATGGTAATTTACCAATAAATGCCAACCAGAAATAAATGTAGTGCCTGCCAGCTACAAAAGGTACCTTGAATCCTTTCAGCAGGACCTGAACATATTTTATGGGCTACTCCAATGCCATAGCCACCAGGCAGGCAGCCTATAGTGTGATTTGCACAAAGGATCAGTCACCTAGAATTTGCCTATAAATTAAAACAAACTTTCTTGCAATCTGTGTGGGAGATGAACTCTGAACAAGGCAAAGTATAGGATTTTTTTTTTTTAAGAATTATAATCCGCCATCAAGTGCACTTGGTACAGAAGAAAAATGAATCTTTCTCCAGTCTAGTGGAGCATGCAGACAGAATTTTTGAAATCTTTCTAAAAAGCCCTAAAACCGAGGGCAAGCAAAGAAGTCTAAAAAAAGGAGTGATTAGAAGAAAAATGTTTGTTCTGTAAAATCCATCCTGTTCTTAAAGAATAACTTTTAAACTTTTAATTCACAGGTGTGCTTGAGGGTACCTCAAGATAGCGAACAGCCAGACTGTTCTATGGCCCAAGGTGCTAGTAAAGGGGGCAGGCGCCCAAACAAGAAAAAATGGAAGTACAGTAGAGGAGATGAAAGGCTCCATGCTCACGAGCAACAGTTGCTTGATCTGCAGCAAACCCTTCAGAATCTCTCCTCTCGGGGTTCTAACAAGGCTGTCACCTCCTAGAGGGGGTTGTAGCCAATGCAGGCCAACAATGAGGGGCCAAAGGGTAGCCCTGCATCTAGTACTTTGAAAGGGGGGAGGCTATAAACCCCATTCCCTTTTGGGAGATGATGGATGATGCCCTGATTCTGATTTTAGCCACAGAAATGGAAGCCACAGAAAGCCTTCTGAAAATTCCAAAGCCTTAGATCTCCAAAGCAGCAACCCCCCTGATCTCGGTGGTCCTGCTGCTCTGGGAGAGAACATCGCTGCAGCTTCTGACTCAATGTGGAAGCACAAGTACTTCTTGGTTAAACTTAAACCTTAAGAGCAAAGGTACAGTATTCCCATCCAGGTACAAAAATGTTTCCTTGTGATGGCTTAATAGATAAGGATGCCGAGGTTACCCTGATGACTCAGGGTCTCTTCTGGAGACTCACTGCTTCCCTTGAGTGGGGTAAACTAAACTTGAGAGTCACCCTCTGTAATCTTTTCCTGTTAGCATACAGGGGCAGGACATTGAGACTCTAGGGTAGGTCTGGCTTACTATCCAGGTGGGGAAGCCATAGCTGCTGAGTTTCACTGCTGCTTGTTTTTTATTTATTTAGCCACCCCTTCAGCTGAACCTCACAATAACCTCCCTGTTTTGATGACACTATGCCTGATACAGCTTTTCATGAAACTTTTGAAACTCGGAAAAGAAAGGGGGAGTTGTTGATCTGCTCAAAGTTTGTCCTGAGGCAGGCTGCAACTAATAAGCAAAACTCGAGTCGACTACTTTAGAAGATGAGCAGTGTCATTACATTCTGAGGACTGGGCACGACTTAATACCAGCTAAGTTCTTTTGGTGTTTTTGAATTCATTTAAAAATTGATAATAACTAGTTGGTGGCCGATGACTGAAATAGTGGGGGTTTGAATGATAGGTAGTTGCAGCGTTAATTCGCAAATGCAATCCTACCTCCCTTCATTGAGGCCAGCCCTTATTACCTCAGCAGGAGAGTTAGGAAGTTCCTGTCGTTAACAGG
This sequence comes from Ichthyophis bannanicus, assembly GCA_033557465.1. Classification (NCBI taxonomy): domain Eukaryota; kingdom Metazoa; phylum Chordata; class Amphibia; order Gymnophiona; family Ichthyophiidae; genus Ichthyophis; species Ichthyophis bannanicus. Next base: position 604,194,133 of record CM066036.1, on the reverse strand, counting down.
CAGGTACTTCCTGGATTCTCCCAGTCTATTTTTTCTTCCCTACCCTCTTATGGATAGTTTTACAGATATTCCACTTCGACTCTTATTCCGTTTTGAGCTTTATGTAGTGAGTGAGTTGTATTGAGTTGGTTGGTGGCTTTGTTTAGGGTTGTACACACTGCTCCATGCAGGCAATCCCCTGCTCTATTTATTGAAGTATAATAGATATTTAATTTGCTTTTATTTCACCCTCTTGCTATGAAGGGATCCACTGTGTCTGTCCCATGCCGTTTTGAATTCTGTCACTGTATTTGCCCCCACCACCTCCATCGGGAGGGCATTTCAAGCATCCACCACCCTTTCAGTGAAAAAGTATTTCCTAACATTGCCTTTCAATTTACCCCCTTTGCAGCTTCATGTTATGCCCTCTAGTTTTACAGCTTCCCCTTCTTTGAAAAAGGTTTGTTTGTTCTTTAATATCCTTTAAGTATTTAAAAGTCTGTATCATATCTCCCCCGTCCCTCCTCTCCTCTAGGGTATACATATTTAGGTCTTCTTCTCATACATCTTCTGGCGCAGGCTCCAAATCATTTTGGTCGCTTTCCTCTGAACCATTTCAAGTCTTTTTATATCCTTTGAGATATGGTCTCCAAAATTGAACACAATACTCCAAGTGAGACTTTACCAATGACTTGTGCAGAGGTATTAATACCTTTTCCTTTCTGCTGATTATTCCTCTCTGTATGCAGCCCAGCATCCTTCTGGCTTTGGCTACAGCCTTGTTGCATTGTTTCGCCACATTGAGATGCTCAGACACTATCACCCTGAGTTCCCTCTCCTGGTCTGAGCACACCAACCTCTTGCCCCCTATCGCATATAATTCCTTTGGATTTCTGCATCCCAAGTGCATGACTCTGTACTTCTTCGCATTAAATCATACGGTTTTTTTCAATAACAAATAGAAAAGTCATCCAAATTCTTAAACATCCATTAAAATAATTCATCCAACACAGTATTATGTTTTAATACCAATCTGCATAAGTGAAATGGAACCTGTTTATCTCTTATGTTCCATATACAGTATACTTCAATTCAAATGATCCAGACTGTTCTCCACTCATTGATAATCTCTGCAATACAGCTCATTCTTTGCTTTCACTTTACTTTCCTCAGTGTCAGGTTTGCTAGTTTTGTAATATGCCCAAACCCAATGACGTCCTTTCTGAAATATTTTTTTGTCTCGTAACTTGATTCCAGCATAGTTGCCAGTTCAGCTATACCACAAGGTCCTTTTACTTTATTTTATTTTATTTATTTATTTACATTCTCTTATATACTGTGCTATTCTGCATCAGTGCGGTTTACATTGAACAAATTGAAATTACATTGAACAGGGCATTATAACTTGGAGATAACTATTTTACAGGGAACATGGGCTATGGAGGGTTAAGTGGCTTGCCCAAGACCACAAGGAGCACCTGTGGGACTAGAAACCCCAGTCCTTCCGGACCAAGGTTGCTGTCCTCTAGTGGGATTTGAACCCCCGACCTTCCGGCCTGAAGTACCTTGCCCCAACCACTAGGCCACTCCTCCACTTTTATGTTTATATCAAGAGCATTTTAAAAGACTTTTACTTGCATTCATTGTCTCATAATAAGCAAATATCCAGTCATACACTATCGAAATTGTACTCATTCATTTCATCAACCTATCTTGAACATCACCCGACATAACGTCATGTTTCAAACTTTTCCTTATTTTATAAGTTCTGCATCAGGGTTTTCTTATCTCATGGTTGATATTGCCCCAGTCGATGAATGGTTCACCACTGCAACTTCTCGTGAACAGATTCAATTGACTTCCATGCTGGCATTGTCTTCAAAATGGTTCTTTTATGCACTGATCCACTTCCACAATTACATCATCTCTTAAAGATATCCTCCTTATGTTATACAAGTCAGATCACAATAGTGAACACCACTCCACCTCAGAATTTATTTTATTTATTTAACAGGTTTTGGTTTACCGTTTTTCTACCAGTCAAAATGGTGAAAGGTCGACAAAAGATAAATAGTGGTGGGTTATGATGAGTTATAGTGAGTTGAGCTCATGGGGGGAAGGTTGACAAGGTCGAGACTGGCATAGTGTCAGTTGGTTACAATAGGCTTAGGAAAAGGTACAATAGGTATTCAGCTGATCATTCTTCAGGAGTGCTGGTGCGTGCCATAGTGCTCCTGGAAGAGGTGAGTCTTTAGATGTTGACTAAAGGCTTTGCTTGACTGGATGCGTCACAGAGTGGGTGGTAGTGCATGCCATAGTGTAGGGGCATAGAGTGAGAAGGCTCATAGGCGGAAGTAGTGCAAAATAAAGATCTGTTGCTAAGTAAAATGAGAGGGTGGCAGAACTCATTTGCTGTCAGTTTGTGTTCCTGTGTACTACACCCGGGGGAGCTCTGCACAAAAAAAATGTATAATTCTATGCAAAAATTTAAAAGGTTCTGCACACAGTATTTTAAAATTCTGCATGCTTTATTAGTAAATGTTTGCACAGAATTCCCCCATTGTAAAGCCTAATTCCCCTAGACCTGAAATTGCCTCTACCTTTTCCTCCTTAGCTCTCTCGCTCCAATCATAGTTCTTTCCCCAACCCCCAAGCCTTTCTTGTTGCCTCTATTCTCTCTCCCTCTAACTTCTAGCAAGATCCCTACTGCTGTCTGTCCCTAAGGTCTACCCTGATGCACATACCCCCACCTCCCCTCCCCATGCACCATACCTTAGCTGTCCCTTGGCTCTCCTTTCTTCCCAGGCACATATATCCACCTTTCTTTCTCACCACCCCCAGGCATGCACTCATCTCCAGCCCCCGGTCACCTCCTTTCCAACTCACCAGCAGCTCATCTCCAGCCCCCAACCCAACTCACCAGCAGCCTTTCACCTGCCCTCAGCTACCTTTGACTCACCAGCAGCCCTTCACCTATCCCCAGCCACCCTAGACTCACCAGCAGCCCTACTCCTGCTCCCAGCCACCTCCCAACTTACCAGCAGCCCCTCTCCTATCCCCAGCCACCCTAGACTCACCAGCAGCCCTACTCCTGCTCCCAGCCTCCTCCCAACTTACCAGAAGCCCCTCTCCTGCCTCCAGCTACCTCCTGACTCACCAGCAGCCCTTCTCCTACCCCCAACCACCTCCCAACTCATAACATAGACACCCGTGTTCCCCTTTTACAAAGCTGTATTCAAATTTTGCAGTTACAGTGCACTAATGGCCAAAATTAACGTGTGGTAACCAGGGGCGGCCCAAGGGGGGTGCGGGGCCATGTGCGGAGACTCGGTGCGGGGCCTCATTTGCATAAGGGGCCTCATTTGCATAAATATTTGCATAATGTTACCATACACGAACTTTTAGTAAACATGCCTCTTAATGAGTGTATGAATAAAGAAAGACTAAAAGACTTCTACATTACTATAATCCAATACCAACCGCCAGGCACATTAGGAACTACTACAAACACTGCCCATTTAGAACCCATAGCAAACCCGCCGTATCCTAACAGCACTACCAGGACTCATAAAACACCATACCCTAACTATCAAAAGGAAACGCTGCAAATATTAAACCAATACATTTCAGAGAACAACAATACATGACCTACTGGGGAAAGAGAACAAGTGGCAATGTCAAATAGGAATTACATAAACAGAATACCTCAGCTCAGTTACACATGCAGAACATAGACCATCACCAAACAAGGAATCACAATTTAGAAACAGGAAGACAATAATTAAACTGGGAATCCCAAAAGCCAAACTTGGAATGTACAACACTGTAGAAATAAAACTATACATTAATTTGCTCTTGTACTAAACAAAGCGCAGACGTTAATGATGCACATTTCCCAGAGCTGACATATTCCAATTAATAAATTCAAAATAAAGAGATATTTTTCTACCTTTTGTGCATTTTTTTTCAGCTGCAATTGCTCCAGCCACTTTCTTCTGGTTTCTTCGTGTCTTCCGCTAATTCTTCATCGTCTGCTGTCCATTTGTCTTTTCTTCTCTCTTCTAGTTTTTTTCCATTCTCTCTCTACATCTGCTTTAACATACTAATCTTTCTCCTTTTTGCTCTTTCCTCATTCCTATTTCATCCACTCAAATTTTACCCCTCCATCCTCAATCCCCACTTACTCTCCCAATATCCGGACAATTGTAGATTTGTCTTCCCTCCCACACAAAATATTTTTTCCCTCTCCATTTCACTCTCCCAGCTCCATCCCATTCTAATCCTCCCCCAACATCAGCTCCATTCTAGTTCCAGTCCCACCCAGCATCCGCTCCCTTCTAGTCCCCGCATCAGCCCATTTCCAGTGCTAGCCCCCCATAAGCCCATTTCCAGTCCTAGCTCCCCCATCTATTTGCAGTCCCATCCAAGTCCCTCCATCAGCTCATTTCCAATCCCAGCCCCCCATGAGCCCATTTCTAGTCCTTTCCTAGCCCCACCATCAGCCCATGTCAAATCCTAGCTCCCCTCCACTCAGCCCATTTCCAATCCAAGCCCCCCATGAGCCTACTTCCAGTTCTAGCCCCTTCATGAGTCCATTTCAATCCAAACCCCCACCACAGCCCATTTCCAATCTTAGCACCCCCCAACAGCCAATTTCCAGTCCTATTCTAGCCCATCAGCCCATTTCCTGTCGTAGCCCCCCCCTCACCCATTTCCAGTCCTAGCTCCCTCCCCCTCACAACCCATTTCCATTCCAAGCCCCGTCCCCATCAGCTATTTGCAGTTCAAGCCCTCCTTCCACTCAGCCCATTTCCAGTCCTAGCCTCCTCATAGCCCATTACTAGTCCTAACCCCCCATCAGCCCATTACGTCCTAACCCCCCATCACCCTATTTCCAGTCCTAGCCCCCCATCAGCCTATTTCCAGTCTTAGCCCCCCTCCCATATCCAATTTCCAGTCCTACCCCCCCATCAGCCCATTTCCAGTCTTAGACCCCCAAAGCCCATTAACAGTCCTAACCCCCCATCACCCTATTTCCAGTCCTAGCCCCCCCCAACAGCCTATTTCCAGTCTTATCCCCCCCCATCGCCATTTACCAGTCCTACCCCCCCCCCATCAGCCCACTTCCAGTCTTAGCCCCCCCATAGCCCATTACCAGTCCTAACCCCCCCATCAGCCCATTTCCAGTCCTACCCCCCCACTTCCAGCCTTAGCCCCATCCCCATAGTCAATTACCAGTCCTAAAACCCCCCCCATCAGCCCATTTCCAGTCCTACCCCCCCACTTCCAGCCTTAGCCCCCTCCCCATAGCCCATTACCAGTCCAAACCCAACATCAGCCCACTTAGCCCCCCCATAGCCCATTACCAGTCCTAACCCCCCCATCAGCCCCCCCATAGCCCATTACCAGTCCTAACCCCCCCCCCATCAGCCCACTTCCAGTCTTAGCCTCCCCCCCCCCATGGCCCATTACCAGTCCTAACCACCCCACCCCCCTGGCCCATTACCAGTCCTCACCACACCCCACCCATCAGCCCACTTCCATTTTAGCCTCCCCCTCCCATCAGCCTACTTCCAGTTTAGCCTCCACCCCCCCTCCAATAGCCATTACCAGTCCTAACCACCCCCCCCCCTATCATTCCAAATTAAAATAAAAAAAAAACCCAAACCGGCTGCTTCTTCTGCCGCGGCAGCTTCAAGAGCTCTGCCGCGGCAGCATCAAGAGCTCTGCCACGGGGCCCCCCCCTGCCCGGCAGAGCCTCCGTGCATCTTCAGCTCTTCACGTCCAAAACGCGGGCTTCTTTCAGAGCCGCGAGAGTTTCTTTTCTCGCGGCTCTGTTAATCCCGCCGAGGGTGATGGGAAATCCCATCAGCCCCGCGGGATTTAGAGAGCCGCGAGAAAAGAAACTCTCGCGGCTCTGAAAGAAGCCCGCATTTTGGACGTGAAGAGCTGAAGATGCACGGAGGCTCTGCCGGGCAGGGGGGGGGGCCCCGCGGCAGAGCTCTTGATGCTGCCGCGGCAGAGCTCTTGAAGCTGCCGCGGCAGAAGCAGCCGGTTTTTTTTTTTTTTAACTTGGGATGCTTAAGAATGTTTTTTGCGCGGGGCCCCCTGAAACGCGGGGCCCTGTGCAAAAAACATTCTTGCTCAATGGACGGGCCGGCCCTGGTGGTAACTGTAAAGCCTCTGTGTTAACGATTGAGGATGTGCCCAGCACCTTCTCATCCATTTAATGCAAAGAGAATATACTTTGTTACATACTTACTCCCAGGATACCCTCTTCACATAAGAAGAGTGTCATGGCTTCTTACCACCTTGTTTAAGCCACTGCACGTTACACCCTAGTGATTAGGGTTGCCAACTGGCTTCAGATTCTCTCGACATAAGAGATGCAAGACTACAAGTCCCTGCATGCAGAGGGGTAATCCCAGAACTGGATCCAACCTGTCAGGTGAATCTGGAACCCTTTGGCAACCCTATATTAGTGATGCAATTGGTTCTGATTGGTTACTTGCAATTGTTTAAACCAGAGAACTCCCATTCTGCCTTGCCCTTTGATAGATCTCTCCTGAGACTCCCTGGATATGCTGGTCTTGCCTGATCTTGGAAGCCAATAAACCAAAAATACACTCAAAAAACAAAAAAGATTACAATTTGCAAATTGGTTTCAACAAGACTCATACCTAAAACACTATTCAATGTGTTAATGTGTTGATGTAAGAAACACATGAATAACACATAAAAAACATGGGCAAGAGGTCTCAGCTTAACAAGGGCTAGTTTCTAGTGCATTGACGAAACACGCACATCAGTAATCCAAGCCCAATTAACATCAAGGACCTCCTCCACACCTCCCAACCATACAACAGCCACAAAAAAAGTGTCTTACAAATGTATATACAACATTTCACAGCAAATTTCCAACCCCAACGCCTCACAATAAGCGCTTATAAACGTTTCGCTATTATCATAGCTTCTTCAGGGGAAAACTGAAAGGAAAAGAAAAACAAACAATGTTTCAATTAGAAGCCCAACCAACCCCATGCCTAATACAACCCCTACCAAAATACAAAAACCATACTACCTTACCTCAACAAAAATGAAACACGAATGCTGTCAACTAGCTACGAGGCCATCACTACACTCAAAGACAGCCACCCTGCTTCACTCTGGCATACATAACCACCTTACATCAACACATTAACACATTGAATAGTGTTTTAGGTATGAGCCCTGTTGAAACCAATTTGCAAATTGTAATCTTTTTTGTTTTTTGAGTGTATTTTTGGTTTATTGATTTTATACACTTGATAACGTGACCAAAGAGTTTTTGATCTTGGAATCCAAGCAGGTTGGACCCTGATTAGTATGTGGATAGGAAACTATCTGGGTATAGCAGGTGCTATAGACTTCTCTATCAGTTTCAAACCTGATCTACCAATCTCAGCAATGTCTGATCCTTGACTATGATTTTGCCTCCTGATACTGTACTAACCCTGCTTCCTGGTATGGTCTTGGCTTGTCCAATTATGTTCTTGACATTTGTTCCAGTACTTCTCCAGCCTCCTACTATCTGGCAACTGGAATCTAACACTAAGCTCTGTACAATGCTGAATTTGTACTTTAGATCCTGGCAACTCCTGAGTACTAGTGGTCTCAATCCAAGAGGCAAAGAGGCTGTTATAGGTGAACACGCACTACCTAGGCTAAGGGCCTTCTGGTATTCCCCACTGAGTTGTCACCCAGTTGTGACATTTTGAAAAGACCAACATGGAGCCTGAAGATCTTCCTACTACTATGGTCTTCACCACCTTCTGCAATCGACCCTCAAATGATTACTATGATGACACAAGCAATTATGTCAGATGTTTATCTCAGGTTAGACAACAACCAACTGTATCCATTCCTTGTTGGGAGTGGGTGCAGGGATGGGCTCAGGGCAGTCATGGATCTTGTCGGGAGGTGGTGAAGGGAGTTGCAGGGTTTCTTAATCCCGCCACCTGCTTCCTTGTGAGATATTGGGGTCCTCTATCTGGGTTGCTGTTGTCAGGAATCTGTGATGTTCCTGGCTGCAGCACCACATAATCTGTGACACTGGGATGCTTTTTTTAATGTTTATTTTTATAAAATCATTGCTCTTACTGGATGTACAAAATCCGTGTATTTGTTGGCATCCTCCTAGATATTTTACAAAAGGCTCTGTGTTTGGCAGACCCTTTTTAAAATAAGGGGGGGGGGTGAATTGTGCATACCCTTACTTGGATATCTCAATTATCCTCTCCACAACCAATCTAAAACAGGCCTTATAGTATCCTCTGAAGCATAGGCCTTAACATCTCTGACCTTGATTCCTAGCCATAAATCATCTAGACATAAGTACATCATTTTCATTTAATGTAGTCCTCACAAAGACAGGGCCGGAGCAAGGATTTAAGGCATCCTAGGTGATCCTTTCCTACCGTCCCCTTGCTCCTGCCCCATCTCCGCCACTGCCACCCCTCTCTGGGACATGCAACAGTGGCAATGGACCACCCTCTGACCATTAGCGTTCTAGGCGACCACCGAGTCTGCCTAATGGTAATGCCGGCCCTGCACAAGGACAGAAAACTACATTACTCACAAACATATTTAGCACTGTAAAACCTTTAGATTGGAGATAATACTTCCTTTAAAATTTATATATGACCCCTGAGTTAGGGAAAATACAACCTTTCTTAAAACCTTTGATCAGGTCTGCAGGTTGGAAATCAGACTACTCCCCAGATACATGGTGGCACATTCTAATGTGTGCGTCCAGGCTCCTGTGCGCTGGATCAGAATTGGGATGCACAGGGGTAGATCCGATTCTGATCACGCAGTGGCTAGACATGCCCTGTGGGATCAGAATTGGGTCTAGGGTCTGTACATGCAGGCCAGGACTCGATTCCAATCGGCTTGCATGTACAGCGCCATGCCTGGCTAACTCAGTCAGGCTCCTGAATGGAGCCACGGTGCCATGGCGTCCTGTTGCCATGGCACCACAGCTCCATTCAGGAGCCACGATCCCTGGCCACCGACCACAATCTCCTTTCCCCGCAGTCCGACCCCGATCTGGCCTCCCAGGGTCTAGGCTGGGATTATCCTTTATTTTAAAGAAGCAGCATTCAGTGATCAGGCACCATCACTCTGGAATTTACTTCCCCTGGAGTCGTGCCCTGAGAGCTCATATGGGAAATTTAAAAGGGGATTAAAAACATGAGAAGGGATTTTCAAGGCAATTAACACAGTGAGCAGATCTGCTGTGTTCATCACGGCAAGCTGGATATTTAGCGGCACCAACATGGTTATTGCTGCTGAATATCTGTGGTGCTGCCACTAAATGTCCCAAGATGAACCGACTAGCATCAATTTGTTCTGGGTGCGGGTCGGAGGTGGAACCTGGGGATATTCATCTACTAGCCAGTTATCCCTCAATGGTGAAAGTTGCCGTTGAAGCTAACTGGATAGCGGCTGAATATGCCGACCCGGCTATTGAGTGCTGGTGGCTGGCTATGGCCCCAGAATTGAATATCTGGGTTTAAAGTTCAGCAGCAGCAGCTAACTGCTTTATCAGCACTAGCCGCCGCCACTGAATATCCCCCCCCCCCCCCATGGCTTTTCAACTAGGCGTTTAAACAGTTTTAAGGAATCAATGATGTGGGACACAATTAATACTCTCTTGTTTCTCAGTTGAATGATTATCTATGGGTGATCTTGTTGTTTCATACATTCTCCCACCTTTTGTACTGTTTTAATGAATCAGAGTTAATGGTTTTTTTCTTGAACTTTATCCAATCTATTTTGCATTGATCTTTGGCCTTGTAAAACACTGTAATGTACAAATCAAACTGTGGTCTATCAAATTCTGTTAAATAAATACATTTTCCATATTTAAATCATATTTTCCACACCGAAAATGGCTATTATAAAATGGACATATGCATGTACAAGCAAATGTTTGACAAGAAATCTTTTACGTAATCCGCACACAGGCATTCCCAGTGCGGTGTCTGAGTGCAGCTAGGGCGTAGTTCCAATGTACGTGCATATCTCATAAAACACATGTAGCCACCTGGAGGGCAATTATTTTGCGTGCATTTTTACATGCGTATTTCGTGTCTTTCTTATAAAGTCAACAGGCAATGGCAGACAGCTGAAAAGCACCCCTTAAGCCTTTGCGTCCTGTGCGGCCGCACCGCTCGCACAGGGCTGGGTACGGTCCTGCTTACAGTGAACGTACAGGTAATTGTGGGCACGAACGTATAAAATAGAGCTTATCGTGCATGTGGTCATTTGCTTGCAGTCATGCATTTTACAAGAAGCTTTGCATTTGGCAAAGACTTTGTAAAATAGGGGTGGAAATTTTCTACATCCTGACCTGTGCGTCTTAATTCTCCTTTCCACATCCAGCAGGAGCATCGATTTTCAAAGCTGCATGTGGGAAAATAAACTTGGAGCTTTATCTCATATGTGCATGGGAGCAGCTTTTTAAAATTGCTGCTACTCATATGGAGTGGAGGAGTTGCCTACTGGTTAGAGCACTGGCTTAGTAACCAAGCAATCAGGGTTCTATTCCCACTAGCACTCCCTGTGGCCTTGAGCAAGTCACTTAACCCTCCATTGCCTCAGAAGAAAGACCTGGCAATCTACTTCCAGTCACACTGCCAAGAAAACCCAGGAGTGGCTGGGTTGCCAGGAGTCAGCATCAACTTGAAAGTGCACATTGCATTACTACCCATATCCGTGAACAGCCTGATTCCCTTTCACTATCAGCACAAGTTCTCTCTCTTATTAACCCCCATCATCAGCAACCTGCCATCCTTGGTCCTCTGGTGTAAAGTAGACACAATTCCCAGTTACTCCTGTTCATGTCAGCCCCAGGATCCAAAATGGCATCTCTGACTCCTAGCAGCAGGGCGGCACAGGGCCCCACGTTTCAGGGGGCCCCGCACAAACAACATTCAGCATCTGCCGGTAAATTTAAAAAAAAACCCTTGCTGCTGCTGCCGCTGCCGCCGTGGCAGCGGCAGAATCAAGCATCCCGCGGGGCTCCACCTGCCCGGCAGAGTCCTCCATGGGGACTCAGCTCCCTAAGTGCCGGCTTTCAGAGCCGCGAAGGGAGAGAGCTTCTCCCTCCCGGCTCTGTTAAGCCGCTGGCACTGATGGGAAACAGGGTTTCCTGTTTCCCATCAGCCCCATGGGCTTAAACAGAGCAGAGAGAAAGGGAAAGTATCCCTTCACGGCTCTGAAACGTCTGCGCTGTGGGAGCTGATGCCGCATGGAGGACTGTGCCAGGCAGGGGGGCCCCGCGGGACACTCAATTCTGCCACTGCCACAGCAGCAAGTTTTTTTTTTAAACTACCTGGGCTATGGGGGGGGGGCTAAGACTGGAAGTGGGCTGATAGGGGGTTGGACTTGAAATGGGCTATGGGGGGGCTATGACTGGAAGTGGGCTGATGGGGGGGCTCGGACTGGTAATGGGCTATTGGGGGGCTAGGACTGGCAATGGGCTGATGGGGGGCTAGGACTGGTAATGGGCAATGGAGGGGATAGGACTGGAGATGGGCTGATGGGGGGATAGGACTGGTAATGGGCTATAGGGGGGCTAGGATTGGAAATTGGCTGATGGGGGGGGTAGGACTGGCAATAGGCTATGGGGGGGCTAGGACTGGAAATGGGCTGATGGGGGCTAGGACTGGTAATGGGCTATGGGGGGGCTAGGACTGGAAGTGGGCTGATGGGGGGCTAGGACTGGTAATGGGCTATGGGGGGTAGGACTGGAAATGGGATGATGGGGGGTTTAGAACTGATAATGGGCTATGGGGGGTGGGGCTAGGGCTAGTAATGGGTTGGGGGGTTGCTAGGACTGGAAATGGGCTGAGTGGAAGGGGGCGCTTGAACTGCAAATAGCTGATGGGGAGGGGGGCTTGGAATGGAAATGGGCTGTGAGGGGAGGGAGCTAGCACTGGAAATGGGCTAAGTGGGGGGGAGCTAGGACAGGAAATGGGCTGATGGAGGGGCTAGGATAGGACTGGAAAAGAGCTGTGGGGGGTGTTAAGACTGGAAATGGGCTGTGGTGGGGGTTTGGATTGAAATGGACTCTTGAAGGGGCTAGAACTGGAAGTAGGCTCATGGGGGGGTCTTGGATTGGAAATGGGCTGAGTGGAGGGGAGCTAGGATTTGACATTGGCTGATGGTGGGGCTAGGAAAGGACTAGAAATGAGCTGATGGGGGCTGGGATTGAAAATGAGCTGATGGAGGGACTCGGATAGGACTGGAAATGGATGGGGGAGCTAGGACTGGAAATGGGCTGATGGTGTGGCTAGGATAGGATTGGAAATGGGCTGATGCGGGGCTAGGACTGGAAATGGACTGATGCGGGGACTAGAAGGGAACGGATGCTGGGTGGGGCTGGAACTAGAAGGGAGCTGAGGTTGGGGGAGGATTAGAATGGGATGGAGCTGGGAGAGTGAAATCGAGAGGGGGAAAATATTTTGTGTGGGAGGGAAGACAAATCTACAATTGGCCGGGTATTGGGAGAGTAAGTGGGGATTGAGGATGGAGGGGTAAAATTTGAGTGGATGAAATAGGAATGAGGAAAGAGCAAAAGGAGAAAGATTAGTATGTTAAAGCAGATGTAGAGAGAGAATGGAAAAAAAACTAGAAGAGAGAAGAAAGGACAAATGGACAAATGGACAGCAGACGATGGAGAGTTAGCAGAAGACACGAAGAAACCAGAAGAAAGTGGCTGGAGCAATTGCAACTGAAAAAAATGCACAAAAGGTAGAAAAATATCTCTTTATTTTGAATTTATTAACTGAAATCTGTCAGCTCTGGGAAATGTGCATCATTAACGTTTGTGCTTTGTTTAGTACAAGAGGAAATTAATTTATAGTTTTATTTCTACAGTGTTATTGTACATTCCAAGTTTGGCTTTTGGGGTTCCCAGTTTAATTATTGTCTTCCTGTTTCTATATTGTGATTCCTTGTTTGGTGATGGTCTATGTTCTGCATGTGTAACTGAGCTGAGGTATTCTGTTTATGTAATTCCTATATGACATTGCCACTTGTTCTCCTTCCCCAGTAGGTCATGTATTGTTATTCTCTGAAATGTATTGGTTTAATATTTGCAGTGTTGCCTTTTACATAACATAAGAACATAAGATATGCCATATCGGGTCAGACCAAGGTCCATCAAGCCCTGTATCCTGTTTCCAACAGTGGCCAATCTAGGTCATACGTACCTAGCAGTTTCCCCAAAAGACACAGCTTCCACAATGCTTGTACTGGGTCAAGCATTGATATCCTGGGTCCCTTCTTAATAATGGTTTATGGACCTTTCCTCCAGGAACTTGTCCAAACCTTTTTTAAACCCAGCTACACTAACAGCCTTTACTACATCCTCTGGTAACAAATTCCAGAGATTGATTACACGTTGAGTGAAAAAATATTTTCTTTTATTAGTCTTAAATAGTTTACCCTGTAGTTTCATTGCATGTCCCCTAGTCTTTCTGTATTCTGATAACGTAAACAATCGATCTACATTTACCCGTTCCACTCCGTTCATTAATTTATAGACTTCTATCATATCTCCCCTCAGCCATCTCTTTTCCAGGTTAAAGAGCCCTAACCTTTTTAGCCTTTCTTCATAGGAGTATCCTTCCATCCCCTTTACCATTTTGGTGGCTCTTCTCTGAACCTTTTCTAATAACGCTATATCCCTTTTAAGATACGGCGACCAGAATTGCACACAATATTCAAGGTGCGGTCTCACCATGGAACGATACAGAGGCATTATAATATCTTTTGTTTTATTTTCCATTCCTTTCCTTATGATACCTAGCATTCTATTTGCTCTCTTGGCCGCCGCTGCACACTGGGCCAAGGGTTTTAACATGTTATCCACAATGACGCCTACATCTTTTTCCTGGGTGGTGGTTCCTAATGTGGAACTTTGCATCTTGTAACCATAGTTTGGGTTGTTCTTCCCTAGGTGCATAACTTTGCACTTGTCCACATTAAATTTCTTCTGCCATTTTGATACCCAGTCTTCCAATTTATCAAGATCCTCTTGCAATTTTCCACAATCCTCTTGATAGGTAATGGTGCTTTATGAGTCCTGGTAGTGCTGTTACGATATGGCAGGTTTGCTATGGGTGGGCAATGTTTGTAGTAGTTCCCAATGTACCTGGCGGTTGGCACTGGTTTATAGTAATGTCGAAATCTTTTAGTCTTTCTTTATCCATACACTCATTAAGAGACATGTTTACTAAAAGTTAGCGTATGGTACCATTATGCAAATATTTATGCAAATGAGGCTCCTTATGGAAATGAGGCCCCGCACCCAGTCTCCGCACATGGCCCCTCACCCCCTTTGGGCCGCCCCTGCCTAGCAGTAATCTCATGGTGCTGCCACCCAGGGGTCTCTGGTTTATGTGTGTTTAAGAGGACTCACGCAACCATCCCAGAGGGGCTGCTATAGTAAAAATGATTTACATTTCCTCACAACATTAAGGTGCTATGGCCCTGCTGACACGAGCATACCGAACTAAGGAGAATTCCAAAAGGATCCTTACATGTTTTTACAAGCAATTGCCAACCATTCAAAATATATTTAAATCGGGAATAATGTTATCTCCCACAATAGCATGCTTTGATGAAACAGACTGATTTCAGATGTCAAATAAATCAGAATTCCAGCAGGAGTAGCAACAGGAACAGAGTAAATTTTCTTGCTACCTGAAATAATTTCTTTCAAAATCTGTTAATGGAAAAAAAGTTAACTTAAACTCAAACACAGCACTGCCATCTAGTGACCATTTTCAGGTGGCGATTTGTCTCAACGCCTAGAAACAGACCTAACACACACACAAAAAATATATATATATGCCTTCTTATCAGGTTCACTTACATACTGGGTCAGACCAAGGGTCCATCAAGCTCAGTATCCTGTTTCCAACAGTGGCCAATCCAGGTCATTAGTACCAGTCAGGTTCCCAAAAGGTACACAGATTCCATGCTGCTTGTCCAATAGGAACACAGTGGATTTCCCCAGTCTTCTTTCATAATGGTTTATGAACTTTTCTTTCAGAAACTTCTCAAAACTTCTTTTAAATACAGCTACACTAACAGGAAAATTTCTGAAGAAAAATAAGAAATTCTTTAGAAAAAAAGAAAAAAAACCGGCGGTACCGGTGGCGTCGAGGGAAGGCAGACGCGACCACAAAAAACTAAGAATAAAAAGAAGAATTTTCTGTGTTGACAGGAATACGTCCTGCCGGCTCTGCGGAAAATGGAAAACTGATGAGAGGGAAGTGAATAGGCGGGAAGGCAGCGCGCATGCGCGTGGGATGCTCCCAAAAGCTTTCTTTTTGGACGCTGGGGAGCGTTCCCGCGCAGGCTCCGTTGGTACCGACATACCCATATGTGAAGACTCATTCCTGCTTGTTCCTGGAGATATATTTTTTTCACTCAATGAATAATCAAACTCTGGAATTTACTACCAGAGGATGTAGTAAAAGCTGTTTTAGTGTCTGACACTTTCTAGGCCACTAGGCCTCTATCTTTCCATCATGGAAAAGCCAGCCACTACATAGTCTCAAAATGGGCCTGCACCTTAATGTAAAGAAGACAAAGATCATGACAACTGGCATAATCAACAGGTTCATCGTTGAAGGAGAAGAAATTGAAATTGTGAACAACTTTAACCTACTTGGATCAACTATCAATAAAGAAGCAGCAACAAGAAGTCAAGAAATCAAACGACGCATTGCTCTTGGCAGAATGGCTATGAAAGACCTAGATAAGATTTTCAAGAGCAGAGATGTCTCTCTCCATACAAAGATTCGACTTGTTCAAGCCATGGTATTTTCAATAACATCATATGGATGTGAAAGCTGGACAGTGAAAAAGACAGACAGGAAGAAAATTGATGCCTTTGAATTATGGTGCTGGCGGCGAATACTGTGTATACCATGGATTGCCCGAAGAACAAAGCAGTCAGTACTAGAGGAGATCAAACCTAAGCTTTCTCTAGAAGCTCGGATGACTTCGACTTTCATACTTTGGACACATCATGCGAAGAGAGAGATCATTAGAGAAAGACATCATGCTTGGCAAGATAGAAGGTCAACGCAAAAGAGGAAGGCCAGCAATGAGATGGATCGATACAATAACAGGAGCTATGGGTACCAGTCTGTCAACAATAAGCCGCCTGACTGAAGACCGAACACAATTTAGGATAGCTATCCAGAGGGTCGCCATGAGTCGACTCCGACTCGACGGCACTTAACAACAACAACCCTTAAGGAATGCTCAAAGTGTGGCGGTACAGATATGTTTTCAGACACCCACACTTGGTATCTAAAATGTTTGGGTCCTGACCATTCCCCACTGGAGTGTCTTTCCTGCTGGAGCTCAAACAGAAGAAGTCTTCAGAATCGAGCACAACTCGATACCCGGTTCACATCGCACTCGATGTCACCAGCTAGACTATCTCCACAGGATCAGGTAACCAAACAAAAGTCTGTAAAGACTAGCCAGTCCTCGAGTGGTAGATCTCCTTTCCAGTATCGAGAAGGCTCTGGCCTTGCCCTCGAGGACATATTGGCAATAAAGCCCCGGCGGGAGTCTTCGGGCTCCAAAGCATTAACGGGGCTTCAGGTTGGTCCCGGGGTTCTTACCTCGATGAACATACCTGCGCCATGCTCGGTGGTTGTGGCCGTTTCGAGCGGTTCCGACACCCCGGCATCGGCTATGGTGATGGATGAAACACTCCTCACCGATGATCGCAGTCTAGCACTCTTGGTTACTTCGGTATCGTTAGAGTTGCTGCAGACCGATCTTCCAGTATCGGTATCGGCTTCGGTACTGGTACCGGTATCGACACCGGCATCGGTGTCGGTACCGTCCATGCTTACTTCGACAGACTCGCTTCCTTCGATGCCGAGCCTAGAATCGATCTCTAGCATGGATGATTCGGTATCGACTCGTCTCGGTACCGGCCTCGGGCGGTACAGAAGACATTACTTTAAGGAAAATCCGATGCTCCATCCTTTCAGGTCTTCTGATCCCGATGACTGGGATGAATCCATCAGTACCAAGGCTGAATCTTCAACAACTCTAGCCTTTACCCTTCATTTTAGAGGGTCCCCCTCAGGGGAGATTTCTTTTCAAGCTTTTCTGCTTGATATGGCAAAATTACTTGCCATTTCTATACCTGGTAAAGAATCCTTCCCAGGGGATTCAGGGATCCTGCAATCCCCCTGGATTCCAGAGGAGGCAATCATGCTTCCTTTGCAACAGATCTTACAAGATCTACTTTTCAGAATGTGGGAAACTCCTTTAACGGTATCACCACATTCTAAGGGGTATGTTTACTAAACCGCGCAATTGTGCGGGGCGCACTTGAGCGTGCACTAAGGTACCTTAGCGCACACTATTAGTGCATTTTTGTGCCCCGCACACGTGCGCGCTGCACTAACGGGCCCGCACAAGTGCGCGGTGCGCTGATGTGCGATAGAGGCGTGGAAAGGCATTCTGAGGGCGGAGGAAGGCTCCCGAGGGGCGGAGGGACGGGGTCAATGGGTGGAGAGTGGGAGGGGAGAGGCTCCCCGCACAGGAGCGGGGCTGAAATTCAAGCTAAAAAATACTGCGAGTGAAAACCTCGCGTTAGAGCCGATTTAAAGGGAAGAGAAACCATTTCCGTCAGCAATGTACAGCAAAATCGGGGAAACCTGCAAAACGTGAGCAGTGTGATACATGTGCACAGTACAAAAGGGCAAATAAACCTCAAAAATGACCTCGAAAAAAGGGGAAAAAAACATAACCAAGCTGGCCAATAGTGATATCAATGGGCAACATTAAAAAACACTCCCAGGAAAGCTCCAAAAAAAAGAAATGATTTTTGGAAGGGTCTACGGAGCTTTCCTGGGAGTGTTTTTTAATGTTGCCCATTGATATCACTATTGGCCAGCTTGGTTATGTTTATTTCCCCTTTTTTCGAGGTCATTTTTGAGGTTTATTTGCACTTTTGTCCCCATACAAGGTGAATGAGCCCACAGTAAAATTGTGCAGAGCAGGGTTTCTGACTCGTTTGGCCAGGTTTCCTATCTCCAGGGACTGCACTGTCTCTGTGGCCACAGTGTGGTGCAGCAGACACAACCAGTGCCTGCAGGACCAGAGGGTCACAGGTTCAAATCCCAGCTGGGGCTCCTGCCAACCCAGTCCCCATATTTTACCCACCACTAAACAGAGATAGTAAAGACACTCCTTTATTGCAGAGAACATAAGCATGTTTCAAACACCTCTATTTTACCCTACACCGCACACACACCATAACAATGGGCATTACCTACAGCCGAGTCCCCCAAATGCAGTCCTGGAGTGCCACAACTCAATCAGGTCATATGTTGTTTCCAAGATAAGGACATGTCTGCATGTTGGCGGAAGGGTACAGGTGGTGGAGGGGGCAGTGGCTGCAAACCACAGCAGACAGTGGCCTAGCCCTGTGCAGGCTGGCACCGTCCACTGCAACAGACAGGCTCTGTCGGATGTACAGTCATGGACACCCCAGGGAATGCAGCATATCTGTGGCAACACGGTGGTGCAGTGCACAAAGACAGTGTGTGCAAAAACAGAAGGTCACAGGTTCAAAGCCCAACTGGGGCTACTGCCAATCCAGTCCACATATTTTTCCCACAACTAAACCGTGATAGTAAGGACAAACCTTTATTGCTGAGAACATACGCATGGTTAATACGCCTATATTTTACCCCTCCGAGCACAGACACCATAAACAGGCGCATTACCTAGAGCAGAGTCTCCCAAATGCAGTCCTGGAGGGCCACACACCATTCAGGTTCCATGCTGCCTCTAATAAAGATGCCTGTGCTGCATATCTATGCACCACCCCCATGGTATGCAGATGTAGCTCATGCATATCCATGAGGGACAGTATGAAAACCCGAACAGTGTTTGGCACACCAGGACTGGAGTTGGGAACCTCTGCCGTAAAGCAGCAGCCAACAGGGGCAGACACACCCACACCCACAGGCCCCATTGGCCAATGCCTCCTGGAGAGGCAGGACATTGGGCCCTGCGTGCATCTCCCAATACTAGCACTTGCATACCTTAGCAATGCAACCCTACACCTGGGTATACGGTACACAGCTCTCAAACGTTTGCTATGAGTACTGGCAGATAGAAATTCCTACGTTAAGCACAGTTTGCTGATTGAGCTCCATCATAACAATCATTCTGATGTCTGCGGTGTGTGCTTCAGGTCTGGTCTCTGACAGTGTTTACCACCCTGGGGAGTGACCCCCAACAGTATTGCGTATCATATCCATGCCTGTACTGTGCCCAGGACTGGTGTGGTGGGCATGGCTGCTGAACTCCTCTATAGTAGCACAATGCTGGCATAGGTGTCGGAGTGTGTGTCTGTCTATACTGTGTGTGGTGGCTGCAAACACCTTCCACAGCCCACACTGCCAGCACTGTTGCCAGTATTGGCCTGCCAATGTGCATAATGAGGAGCAAGGTACCATGGGTATAGCCCGGACAGGGTGGCCTGGCCAGGATGCATCTGCACAGGGCATAGGGCACTGACTAGGACATTTTAATGCCCGGCCACCACCTACACAGACAGGGTGGCCTCAGTATGTCCTGCTGGGAGATCACTCTCACCCTGACTGTGCAGTGACGACAGCATGGCTAGGCACCCCCATAGTGCGATATGGTATTTCTGTCATGTGATATTTGTGGGTTTCCTTTTGGGGCCCAGTCACTGACTTATCTGCTTGTTGTGTGTGCTGCCTTCCCAGTTCTGGGTGCATGCATTTCCACCAGGAACATGCACTATGGACTAACTAGCAGACTGTTTGCAGCTGGTATGTGTCTTGATGGAGTGCCTTGCAGGGTGCAGCGGCTGAAGGCTTGCTGCAGGAGAATATCAGATAGTGGTGGGGTGCAGCTTAGCATATACAGGCCTAATGTCTGTCTGCTATTGTGTTATGGTTATGTACAGAGCTGCATTGACTGCCCTGAAGGGTGTCTTTTCACCAGCAGGACTGGGGTTGATGGTCCCCTCTACTGCCACCATTGCAGGGAGGTAGAATGTGGATCTGTTGATGGGAGACCCTGTTTACCACCCTCAGCCCTGGAGGAGGAGGGTGGTAATCCTCCTAGGGTTCCATAGGGGCAACACCTGACTGAGACAGACAGATATATCCAAGGTGTTTCAGCAGAAACTACCTATCTTACACATTAACACTGCTTTGTACCTGCATCATGGCCTATTTCTGCCATGGAAGGTGCTGTGGACCTGGTGCTGGGCGCCTCACCGCACCCTCAGGATGAGCACAGTACCCGCACAATGTGACGGTGTGTAGCTACTCTGTGCCAGTAAAACACACGGTCAGTACCCCCTACCAGGCCGAGGTGCTGTGGGGGTGGACATGGTCAGTTCCCCCTACCAGGCCGAGGTGCTGTGGGGGTGCATAACCCATCTTGTGTTTATCTGTGGACAGCTGATTTTCATGTGCAGTGCATCATGGGTACGGGTGTGCTAA
Organism: Ichthyophis bannanicus; assembly: GCA_033557465.1. NCBI lineage: Eukaryota > Metazoa > Chordata > Amphibia > Gymnophiona > Ichthyophiidae > Ichthyophis > Ichthyophis bannanicus. Next base: position 604,173,569 of record CM066036.1, on the reverse strand, counting down.
CCCTATCCTGGTGACCACAGCAGACTGTCTTTGTGGTGACATGCACTCCCTCTGCAGCCAGCCAGGGGCTTGTTAGCAGCTATAGAGCTGTAGCCTAATGGTTACTTCACTGCCTGTGGAGCCAGAGGTCATGGGTAATTAAAATATAAATAAAATGCCTCCTAAAGCAATCTTCCCCATAATAGGTAATGCCTCAACCAGCTGTCTTCATTGGGCACTGTGGGGGATTGAACCCCTGATCCCTGCACCATTGGTAAGTGTCTTAACCATTATGCTGTGACTCTGCTCTGCTACTTGCACATCAGCGCGCCACTTATGCCTCCCGCGCAGCTTTCTCATGCACTAATGTGCGGGGCGCACATGGGCGCCGCGCACCTTAGCGCATATTTAAATCACGGTTTTTCTTTTTCAGAAAGAAACGCCCACTCCTTATATGGCACCCGCACACTAGCGCAGCCCGCACATTACCGGGGTTTTAGTAAACATACCCCTAAGACACTTGACTCCATGTACAAAGTGCCACCTTCTCCAGGTTTTCAAAAGACTCAACTTCCTCATCATTCTATTGTTGTAGAATCAGTAATGAGGCGTATTAGGAGTACAAAGAAGCACTCTTCTTATCTGCCAGGTCGTGAGTCTAGAACTTTAGATGCCTTTGGACGTCGATGCTTCCAGGCATCCATGCTTTCAGCAAGAATTATCTCATATATTTTCTATATGGGATTATCTCTTGAAGAGGTCACAAAGAACTTAAAGTCTTTGAACCCTTTTCTTCAAGAACATAAAAGAGCAGACTTTTCCATATTAGTCAGTCATGCTCAAAATGTCTCTAAATTCCTTAATCGTGCTTCCCTGGACTATTTTGAGTCTATTAGCAGAACTTCTGCTATAGCCATAGGAGCACAACGTATAGCCTGGCTCCAAGCTTCAGACTTGGACAAATGGGTACAAGAAAAGCTGGGAAATACTGCTTGTACTGCTGAAAATCTCTTTAACAAGGATGCTTTATTTCAAGCTAAGCAGTTAAACACTAATAGTGTTATTTTCAGAGGATTGTCAAAACCTTCCTCTACCCCAGCTACTAAAAAAGCTCCTAACAAACTTTATTCTCCTAGGGGGAAAAAGTTGTATTCATCTTCTACCCATCATGCAGATGTTTCCAAAGAAGGGCAACATCATACCAGGCTAAGAAAACCAAAGTCTCAACAGGCTCAGCAAACTCAGCAGTCGCAGGGTTTCTGATTTTATTTCATTAAATCTTTTTTCCTGTTGAGTTTCAGAACCACTGTTTCTTAACTATAGAAGCATTTGTAGTTCTTCTCATCCTTATTAAGAGGTCAGTAATACACTGCCTCAATCCTCTACTTTAGGCATGAAACTCTTGCCAAGGGCAATCCATCCTTTCAGCTCTTACAGCTATTGAGGATAATCATGTCCCACAAGTAACAGTTTTCTCCTCTCCTTTTAATTTAAACAGAGGAGTTACAACTACTTACAAGGTATGCTATGCCCTTCACCTTGGCAGTTGTCCTGTACGAGGATATCTTATACTTTGACTGCAGGGGAGCTTTACCCTTTTCAGAGACTTCCAAATTGTAAATCTTCCCAACTCTGTATTACTTCTATCCCTCTTAGTTGTCATTTTCAATCTAAGAGTGATATTATTTGACTGGAGGGCTTACCTTTTAAGCCATAGGATTGTCTTCAATACCTACTCCAGTAAGTAATTTCCATACAGAGTTTCTCCCCTCTGCAATCTTTCAAATAGTTCTTTTAAGATAGCTTATCAGACCATAATTGAGAGTTAGTCACTTCTAATTCTGTCTGTCGGTCCTTGTCCAATCTATAGGATCTATCCTTTTTTGCTGCCTTAATAACACATAATTCCAAGAGAGGTTCCAATAACCTACTTGGACAATTTATTGTTGCAGGCAACCAGCCTGTCTGCTATTCTTAGCCATCTTTAATTCTTTGGCTCCCACAGAATAGATTGGGTTGCACACTGGTAGTTAAACAACCAGATCTCACCTGAGCAACCTACAACATGCTCTCTGCAATTCTACAAAAAGCTCTGTAACTATGGGCCTTTGCCAGAGAGCGTCAGAGCCATTCCTGGTGGGTAGCTTCCAAATGGTTCAAAGGCTTGCCCAGTCATGCTCCCACATGACCGGTTTTTTACTACCTTTACCATCTTCCTTAAAATTTCCTTTTAGGGAAAATGAACCAGGGCTTAGATCACGTGAAAGCATGAAGAATTGCTTAATTCCCTGAGTTGTTCCACATCTCCAGTGGAATTTCTCCAACAGGGATGCATTCCTTTTTCACTTCAGTCGATCCTTGTGTACCACATTCCTTCTAATCCCCAATACTTCATTGGAGCTTATGCTGAACAAAGAACGCATTATACTCATATTGCCCTCATAGATGGGCAAATATGGTATTCCTTTTATTGCGTCTTTTTCTCCACACTGAAGTTATAGAAGGATCCAGACTTCTCGTCTTAAGACTAGGGTTTTCTCTGCACCCCTTCATGTAGATCTCCATTTCTGGTTATTCAAAGTCTAGAATTTTTAAAGAGATCTAGACCTATCCTTCCGACTAGGAAAATTCCACTGGTTTTCCATGTAACCTTCTTCATAGTTCTTCCACGTATAACCAGTAAGGGGTTGCTCTATCCATATTTGCAAGCACGTCTTACCCCCTCTTGTATTTGAGTGAGTCTCTCTTTATTTATATATATATATATATATATATATATATATTGTCATGCTGCCGCCCCAGAGGCCAAGGTTGGTATGGGCAGGTCAGATGGACATGAGAGTTTTTTATATATTTTGAATTTGGTCCTTCTGTAAGAGGTCTTGGTAATGTTCCCAGGACCTACCGGGGGCCAAAGTTCAAGAGAACACACTAGCCAGAATGTAGGGAAAATAAGGCTTTATTTCCCTTTAAGCACAATGGTTCAAGTTATGGGAGACTACTTCAACAAACTGAAAGAAACCTTGCTTCAGGCAACAAAAAGAAAATATATTCACACTTGCTTTGTTTAACTGTTGCTTCACAGTACTTGGCATAAACAAACTTTACAGGCATTCGTTACTGTTCACTGTTTTATGTTTCATGCACAGACCTTAGGCTACCTGCCTGACAGTAGCTACAGTCCATCGGGGTTTCAGGTGGGTCTTCATTGAATTCCACCTGCATGGGCTGAGTATCAGACAGCTGTGAATCAGTGTCAGTAAACTCTTGAAGAGTGTACTGAGGTTTCTCATATAACACATTTACTAGCTTCCAATGTTCAGCATTCAAGTCAGGGCCGCGCCCATGTGAGTGTTTGTTATGGCAGTTACTTCCCCTTGCAGGCTGCCTTATGTTATACAGTCTTTTTACCAAGGGCTTGTGCCCTGTTTCACCAACAGTTTGATAGGGAGGATATACTCCAGTATCTTGTGTTTCCTGTCTTCTTAACTTATATTGCTTATCAGAATAAAAAGGTATTTTACCTTGTTTAATTGAGTCCCACGGCCTGGTCCTGCTGTAGTTCAGCCTGTCTTGAGCAATAGGCTTTTCACACTCCAGCTGGCCTTCATGCAGAGTCACCCCTCTCTCACATTCACACCTTTTACCATTTGAATAAGGAATATTACCATTTGCAGCAAAGACTTCATCCTTGCTCAGATAATGCTTACTGTGTCTTGCATTTACTGCTGCCGGTTCTTCGCACCAAACTCTGGGGTTTATTTCTCCCCTTGTGCCTTTCTTTCCAGTACCTCTCAACCAAGGACTCCTGGAACTCTGTGGCCTCGGATTCACTATGCCCTCCTGCCAGGAACTCCTTCCTCTCCGGTGCTCTGGACACTCCTTATGGTGCTCTCCTTCTTGGTTCCTTTCCAGAAGCTCTCTGTGGTGTGACTCTCCGTGGTCTGCTTTTCCTTGATAAGCCTCTTCTTGGTATGCCTCCTTTTGGTAGGCCTTCCTTGGTATGCCTCCCCTTGGTCTCTCTCTCCCTGGTCTCCCTCTAACTTGTCCTAGTTCCTCCTTTTCAAGTTCCCAGCCTTTCTTCAGGGGAACTCCCCCTTTTCTCCATTGGCTGTTAGGTTGCATTACCTCATCAGCTCTGAGGTGCAGTTCTCTGGGCCTTGGAAGGTCACTCCTGCTCCCTCTATTGGGCTCCTCATAATATTGCAGCTGATGATAAAATCTTTTTTCAGGATTTAAAACCCTTTTTTCTCCATGAATAGGCTCTGCGGTACCACAATATATATTGTCATGAGGCGTGTGTCAATACAGAGGAGTGTTTATAAAGAAATCCTGTTTCTTTTAAGGAACTAGGTGTGCAATTACCCCCAGGCACAGCTAGAGGGAGCAGGAACAGACATTCGGGAGTTAATGAGCCTGGGAACTCTGATGACTTGCACCTGGAAGTGAACCCGGAAGTCATTCCAAGGAGTTTGCTTTATAAATCAGAACAGAATGCTTGTAGAACAGAGAAGGCTGGGAAGTACCCAGAGGAGGCTGAGAGGCACCAAGAGAAGGCTGAGAAACACCAAGAGAAGGCAGAGAAGACTGAGAGGAACCTGAGAAGGAACAGACTTCACAAGGCTGGGAGCCAGCAGGCCCAAACTGACCCTGCTGCACAAGGGAAGTTTGCTAGAGCCAGCTCTAAGGTGAGAGTGTCTGCCATGCCCTGTTCTTACAGTCTGCCTGAATCCAGAACATAGAGACAGAAGCCAAGAACCAGGGAGAAGGGTTCTGAGAAGAGCTTACAATCTCTGAAGGATTATTATCAAGTTTTACCAGGTCAGAAAGGAAAGCACTTTCATGGTCAGCTGGATTTCTTACCCAGAGAGAGAGGGGAATCCAGGACAAGTTTTACTCAATTGCCCAGAAGCACGGCTATATCCAATGCTGGCAGGCAGAGGCTCTGCTACCAAAGGAAAGTGACTGGAGGAGAAAACACTGTTGGTTTCAACGTGTTCAAATCCAGGTATGAATCACTAACCAATGACTGTGAATACTCTGCTCCTAAAAGCTCTGATAAAACCCGTGCCCCTTGTGTGAGGGAAAAGAAACCAGATTGGTTTAATCAAATTCCTGCAGCCTTGAGAACCCCTGGCTATGGGAAGCCAGACCCCAGAGTCCTAACCTACAAGTCTGGGTCAGACAGGGACAGTGAATATTCCTCTACTGAGTATAGCGAAGGAGATTCTATGGAAATTGAATACCCAAATACTGTTCCCTTATCTCTGCCAGAACTTATGGAATGTGACTTGTGCACAGCCTCAGCTCCAGAGTCTGTGTGCTCTGTATAGTGAAGAAGAATTAATGAAATTTAATGGCTGTTTTCTTGTACTGAATTCCGGTAGTGAAGCCTGCCTTAATTGTGAAGCAACAATTAAGCAACTATTGTAAATACTGGTACCTTTTTGACACAAAGGACTTTCTGTTTTCAATGATTATCTCTTATGTTGAACCTTTGCATTTAACGGGGAATAAAAAGCCTTATTACCCTCCACCTGGTCTCATTAATGAGTGCTCTAGGTAGTTGGAATCTGTGAGGTCACTTCTCTCAACTACGCCGAGTGAACTTACATTCCCTGGGCTGCCTAGTATAATCTTTGCCCGGGGTCACCCAAACATTCTTAAGCCGTAGACGGGGCAGCCCTGCGACAATATATATATATATATATATATATATGCGTGTGTGTGTATATAAATACACATATCTCACTCTGAAAGATTTGTTACTGTCCATATTAATGCTGTTCCAGCATGCCATAGGGTTTAAATGGACAACCAATTTCTATGGTAATCACAAACTACCTTCTTTTACTGTAACCTCTCTGGTTACGTTTCATTTGAAGTTCTCCATGTAAAGTCATCCTAAGTGACATTACTTGGGGAAGACATTCCTGATCTTCAAGAAATTGGAGGCTACACCGCCTACTACAAATGTTCCTTTCTTTCATTTGGATAGAGGGGTCTCAAAGACCCATCCTTTTTCTGCAAACCAGTCAGATTTATCTCCTCTCTTTCCTAGAGTTTTTTTCTGCTCTAAGGACAAAGAGCTTCAAACGTTGGCCTACAGAAGCTTTAGCTTCTCATCCAAAGTCCAACCCCATTAAACTCTCCCAGTTTTTTCTTCTGGGATTAGTTCTAGCCATTTAGGTTTCTGACCTCTGCCTGTATTGCGAAATTTATTTCCTCTACTTCACAGTAAGGTATTCTCTTTGAGGATAATGTACTGTTTCTAGCACCAGACCATTACTCTCAACAAATACTTTTGCAATATTTTTGACTAAGGTCCACATTAGAAATTGCAATCCAATTTTTCACTAACATTTCTATCTACACAAGGACTCCTCTCTAGGCGCCTTGTTTAGTCAAGCTGCTCCACAGCATACCCTTCTCACTTCAACTCCTACCCTCCATCCCTTGGATGCCTCAGGTTTTGGAAAATAGCATGGCCCATCGACTAGATTGGCAACATGCTGGGACCTCCTCCAGGCATCTTAGCTTGGGAGTCCCCATATGTGAAGATTCATTCCTGCTTGTTCCTGGAGATAGCACAGTTACTTACCTGTAACAGGTGATCTCTGGGAACAGCAGGAATAAGTCTTCACAACCCACCCACCTCCCCTAGGAGTTGTCTCTCTTGCTCTCTAATTTGTCTACTTCCCTCCTTCGGTCTCAACTACAAACCCAACTGATGAGAGGGAAGTGAATAGGCGGGAAGGCAGCGCGCATGCGCGTGGGATGCTCCCAAAAGCTTTCTTTTTGGACGCTGGAGAGCATTCCCACACAGGCTCCGTCGGTATCGACGTACCCATATGTGAAGACTTATTCCTGCTGTTCCCAGAGATCACCTGTTACAGGTAAGTAACTGTGCTTTCCTCTGATGAGTCTTAAATGTGGTACATTGTAGCTTTATTACATGTTCCCTAGTCTTTCTACCTTTTGAAGGGATAAACAATCTATCTACATTTCCTGTTCCATTCCATTCATTATTTTATAGACTTCTATCATATCTCCGCTCAGCTGTCTCTTTTCCACGTTGAAAAGCTCTAACCTTTTAAGCCTTTCCTTGTAGGAATATTCTTCCATCACATTTACCATTTTTGTCGGTTTTCTCTGTACCTTTCCTAATTCTGCTATATACTTTTTAAGATATGATGACCAGAATTGCACACAAACTTCAAGGTGTGGTCGCTCCATGGAGTGATACAGAGGCATTATAATATCCTTCATTTTATTCTCCATTCCTTTCTTTATGATTCCTAGCATTTTATTTGCTTTCTTGGCCGCCGCTGCACACTGAGTGGAGAGTTTCAATGTATTATCCACGATGATGTCTAAATCCATTTCCTCGGTGGTGGTTCTTAATGTGGAACCTTGCAACGTGTAACCATAGTTTGTGTTGTTCTTCCCTAAATACTGTCATGGTCCAGGGCAGAATAGACCAGAGGAAATGCAGGAAAATGCTCGGGGGAGTTTTAAAAGGCACACTGAGAAGCACATGGCTAGGGGTTGCCATGAGCAACAAAGGAAAACACAGGCTCATGCTGCAGAAAAACACCCAGAGAGAGCATTACGTAAGGGCTCATTAGTAAGGCAGAAACAGCTGCAGGAAGTTAGCCCAATGGAAGTCTCAAGCTATGACGCAGTTAAAATAGGGCCAGCTTGGAGCACAGAGAAACCAGAAGAGAGGAGGAAGGGAACCAGCAGATACACAGGAAACAGATACACGAGGAGCACAACAGGAAGCTCAGCTAAAGGCAGAGGAAGGGATAGAGAGAGATCCCAGGAGCCATACCGGAGTGTTTCTGAAGAAGAATCTATCTGCTCTGAAGGAGAGTTTGCCTCAGAAGAATTCTCTCAGGTCAGTGTTTTAAACCAGGGCTACAATAAGGAAAAGCCTGGTTGTGAGCTGACGAGAATTGCTTATAGCAAACCGAGGGAGAGAGAGATAGATAACAGGCTTAGCAGTCACACCTCTAAGCAAACAAACCGACGCTGGGCTGGGAAGCACCCTGGTGAATGGAATAGAGGGGCACTGGAATTCCTGTCTAGAGATCTGAGAGGGAAAGATCCTGTGAGGGCAGAAGCCAGCCTCTATGGTAACCAGCCTTTCCTCACTAATAGAAATGAGAGCAACTTCAGCTATGAAGAAAGAGGGTTAAATGATTGCCAGAGAAGTTACAGCCCTGAGCAAGTTTGCACAGAAGAAAGTCCTGAAGATATGGATTATGAATGTTGTGCTGATACTGATAATTGCTCTAGAATGGACTGTACACTAGTTCTTTCAGACGCTATAACCTCTTTTTGTTGAAGTGCCGTTCCCATTGAAATCTGTGCAGGTGGCACTGATTTCAACAGCACAGTTCTTCTGAAAAGTAAGAAAACTGTTTTCCTGTTTTGTTTGTTTAAGCTGAAGAGAAGCATTTTTGTTATCCTTACTGATCCTTTTGTGTTACCAGAAAAATATGGTTTATTTCCTTTTTGTAACATTGATGCAAGAATTCTCCCGGGACGGGAAATAAAACCTCTTGAAAGCTTAGTCACTCGCGCACAACTACTTTCTTATTGACTGGCTATTGGGATACACAAACCCAGGGGACATTATAAAGTCCCTGCTTGAAATAAGAGGACCCCACTGCACATCTCCAGCCTTCCACCACAGGGGCCTGGGGAGTCGGTGACAATACATAACTTTGAACTTGTCCACATTAAATGCCATCTGCCATTTGGATGCTCAGTCTCCTGATTTATCAAGGACTTCTTGCAATTTTTCACAATCCTCTTGTGTTTTAACAACTGAATAATTTTGTGTCATCTGCAAATTTGATCACCTCACTCGTTATTCCCATTTCCAGGTCATTTATAAATATGTTAAAAAGCAGTGGACCCAACAGAGATCCCTGGGGTAATCCACGATTCATCTTTCTCCATTGAGAAAATTGGCCATTTAGCTCTACTCTGTTTTCTATCTTTCAAACAGTTCCTAATCCACAATATTACACTGCCTCCTTTCTCATGGCTTTTTAATTTCCCCAAGAGTCTCTCCACTTTGACCAAGAGAAAAGTGGTATATAAACCTAGCTAAATAAATAAATAAACTAACTTTGTCAAAGGCTTTCTGAAAATTGAGATACACTATATCAACTGGCTCACCTTTATCTACCTATTTATTCACACCTTCAAAAATATATGAAATTGGTGAGACAAGACTTTCCTTGGCTAAATCCATGATGGTCTTCTGCCATTAAACCATGATTATCTACAGTATATGTACAATAATTTTTTTTAAAATGAGTTCTACTATTTTGCCTGGTACTGATGTGAGGCTCACTAGTCTGTAGTTTCCCTAATCACCTCTGGAACCCTTTTAAAAATTGGCATTACATTGGCTACTCACCAAACTTTGGGTACTACAGATGATTTTAATGATTAGATCACAGATTATTAATAGAACTTATACAATCTCATATTTCAGTTCTTTCAGCACCCTGGGATGTATGCTATCCAGTCCAGGTTATTTGCCGCTCTTTAGTCTATCAGTTAGCTGTATTACATCTTCCCAATTTATTAAAAATTATTTCAATTCCTCTGATGCATCACCTTTAAATAGCATTTCTGGCATGGATAAGTTTCCTTCATCTTCTTCAGTAAAGAATGAAGCAACAAATTCATTCAGTCTTTCCACTATGGCTTTGTCCTCTCTCAGTGTACCTTTTACCCCTCCATCATCTAATGGTCCAACTGACTCCCTCACAGGTGATTTGCTATGAATATACTTGAAAACTTTTTTTTATTATGTGCTTTTTCTTCTACTGCAAGTTTCTTTTCAAATTTTCACTTTGCCTGCCTTATCAGTGCCTTGCATTTAACTTGCCAGTATTTATGTTCTTTCCTGTTTTCATCATTTGGCTCTTTTTTCCATTTTCTAAAAGATTCTCTCTTAGCTATAGTAGCCACTCTGAAGTCACCTTGGCCTTCCTTCCGCCTTTTTTAAAGCATGGCATACATCTGGTCTGGGCTTCCAAGATAGTATTTTTAAATAATACCCAGGCCTGGTGTAAACTCTTAACCTTTGCAGTTGCTTCTTTTAGTATTTTTCTTAACCATTTTCCTCATTTTATTATAATCTCCTTTTTGAAAGGTAAATGCTAGCACAATTTCCTTGCTATCCTCTCTCCAGTTATTAAACAAATGTTATCGTGTTATGATCGCTATTGCCAAGCAGCCCCAAAACGTGAGGACTAGGTCTAAAATAGTGTCTCCATGAATTGGGTCCTGAACCAGCTGCTCCATGAAGCAGTCATTTACTTTATCAAGAAACTTTATCTCCCTTGCATGTCCTGATGTGACACTACCCCAGTTAATACCAGGGTAACTGAAATCTCCCATTATTACTATGTTGTAAACTTTGCTAGCTTCCCTAATTTCTGTTAGCATTTCATCAGCTGTCTGTTATTCTGCTCAGGCAGATGGTAATACACCCCTATTGTATTCCCTTCCCCCTTTTTCATGGAATTTCTATCCATAGAGATTATAGAGTGCAATTTGTTTCCTGAACATAAGAACATAAGATATGCAATACTGGGTCAGACCAAGGTCCATCAAGCCCAGTATCCTGTTTCCAAAAGTGGCCAATCTAGGTCATACATACCTAGCAGTTTCCCCAAAAGACACAGGTTCCACAATGCTTGTATTGGGTCAAGCATTGATATCCTGGGTCCCTTCTTAATAATGGTTTATGGACCTTTCCTCCAGGAACTTGTCAAAACCTTTTTTAAACCCAACTACACTAACAGCCTTTACTACATCCTCCGGTAACAAATTCCAGAGTTTGATTACATGTTGAGTGAAAAAATATTTTCTTGTATTAGTCTTAAATAGTTTACCCTGTAACTTCATTGCATGTCCCCTAGTCTTTCTATATCCTGATAACGTAACAATCGATCTACGTTTACCTGTTCCACTCCGTTCATTAATTTATAGATTTCTATCATATCTCCCCTCAGCCGTCTCTTTTCCAGGTTAAAGAGCCCTAACCTTTTTAGCCTTTCTTCATAGGGGTATCCTTCCATCCCCTTTACCAATTTTGTGGCTCTTCTCTGAACCTTTTCTAATAACGCTATATCCTTTTTAAGATACGACGATCAGAATTACACGCAATATTCAAGGTGCGGTCTCACCATGGAACGATATAGAGGCATTACAATATCCTTTGTTTTATTTTCCATTCCTTTCCTTATGATACCTAGCATTCTATTTCCTCTCTTGGCCACTGCTGCACACTGGGCCGAGGGTTTTAACATGCTATCCACAATGACGCCTAAACCTTTTTCCTGGTTGGTGGTTCCTAATGTGGAACCTTGTATCGTGTAACCATAGTTTGGGTTGTTCTTCCCTAGGTGCATAACTTTGCACTTGTCCACATTAAATTTCTTCTGCCATTTTTTTTTATTTTATATTTATACATTTTAACATTGAATCAAGCATCACACTTGTACAGTAAATTAAACCCGTCAATACAGTTTCAAAATTACACCTAAAGAAAATGACAAACATAAGACAAGGTTTTCATTAGTCCCCAAATTTGAGGGAGAAGCTAACGTAATATACAGGGGTCAGGAAACTCCCCTTTAAGAATAAGGCAAAAATGTTTTTTCCAACATGACCAAAAGGAGACAGAGAACCAAGCAATAATTCTATCGATGGGAATTACTACTGAATGGGAGAAGAAGTTACAATGTGAGCACTAATGAAAGAGGACAGATCCTCCGGCTGAAAAAAAACATACTTATGAGATTGATACACAATTATACATTTACACGGATATCTAAGTACAAAAGAAGCGCCCAATCGTGTCACCCCTGGTCACAGAATTAGGAAGGATTTGCGCCTTCTTTGCGTCTCCCTGGACACATCAGGGAAAACCGCAACTTTTTTACCCATAAATAAATTGGCACGCATTTTGAAATAAAGCCTGAGAAGCCAGTCCCTATCCGATGGTAACGCTAATGAAACAATCAATGTAGAAACTGGTAAATCTTCATCCTTAGGCGTTTGAAGCAAGGCTGTCACATCCAAGAAGCTCATATCCGACAGACCAGCTACCTTTTCCCCAGTTCTCTTTCCAGAAGGCAAAAAATAAGCTTTGGTTATTGGGGGAATTAAGTCTGAAGACTGTGATAAGGAAGTTAATCATAGCTCAGGAAGGAGCTATAGGAAAGGTGAAGTGACTCTGAACAAGCAACCTGTCAGTTCTGGTAGAAATAAGAAAACAGAATTTTCCCATAAAAGACTACCAGTCCCAGAATGCACCAGGTTTCCAACAGCCATTAGAGGAGCTGAAGTGGGGAAACGTGTGTTCAATCAGGAGGGCTATGAGGTAATCCCTAAGCACTCATCTCAAAGGGTAGGGCCTGATTCAGCACAGGTGTGCTGTGTTAGGGGGGAGCACTCATCTAAGCAGAATAAAGGTAGAGTTTATTCTACAGAGAATTATCCTCATCTTGATCCTCATCCTCAGAATTATCCTCAGTTTCATCTGGAGGATCATCAGAAGCAGAAGCCAAACCGGACGGACAGAGAGGGAAAGAAACCCTTTGGAAGAAAGAAGAGAAAAGTCTTTGGGAGGACTAGAGGAGTCCGGAGCAGTACGTATACTGGGAGGCATTCCAAGGGCCAGCATACACCATTGGACTGGGGAAAGCCAGAGGAATGGTGCTGCAGAGCTAGGAATCTCCAGACGGTACCTGTGAGGGAGACGGCTGCACGTGGAAGGGACCCTAAGACCCATGCCAGAAGGTATGTGAAGAGAGATCCAGTGTCCAGGGATCTGGATTGGAAGGCTGGACATAAGAACTGGACTACATACTGGCCAGGCTATATAGAGAGGAACTCTAACAGCAATGGAAGCTCAGGTATGAACACTGATCTATGCCTTAGCTATACCCTTGAAAGACAGCAGGGAAGCAAGTATTGTCCTGAAAGTGCTCCATTGAGAAATTCCTCTGTGCCAATACATGATATTGAACACATGATTGTTGAAGAAGGAGGAGAAGTTGCAGATGAAGGCTGTATTTACATGGATTGCTCTCTGTCTAAACTCCTTTGGTAATTTTCTGTTACAAAGTACAGCAACCATCACAAAGAAATACAAACTTATTCTTTAATCTACTCAGAAAAGCTCCTGAGTAGGATTTTTAGCCACGCAGTAGAAAGCAAGCCAGCTAAGGGGTTTCAGCTGGGTAACTGCTAGCAATTGAGCCTTACCTAATTGCTTGTGAGCTCTGAGGGAATCACTTCTGAATCTATGTGGGAAGATATAAGAAGTTAACCTGAAAAGAACAGTTTTTCCCTTCTTTGTGGATTTTGTTTGTTGTTTAATACACTGCTAAGAAAATATTAGCTAAAGCCTACAGAAAAGACCAGTTTGTTACCAATCAGGTCTTTATTCTTTTGCTTTGATTGCCTGACAAGTTCAAATGTTGTTTTTCCTGATTTTGTTTTTCCAAGTTTAACACTGAAAGCAAGTATCCTGTTTTATGTGCTACCAAGCATATCTGTGTTGGGAGAAATAACCCCATAAATAAATATCTTATTGGCTTTACACTTAAGCACAACTAATTATTGTGAGCAGCTGTGTCTGGTGTGAATGGACTGCATTTCCCACAATCCCTTGCAAATCATATTGATATATGCACTTGCCAAGACTGTGAACATTCTCACCCTGGCAGCCGTCTAACAAATGGCGTAGTTTTTCGGATTGCTTTTGCACGAAGGGATTTACTTGCTAAGGATTACAACTAAAGTTCAAGTTTAAAGCTGGAAAAAAAGATTTTCCCTGAACTGCACTTTTGTGGAGAAGTGGATGTTCCAGGTAGCTGTCCCAGGAGGAAAAGACCCTATGCAGAGTTAGATTCATCACTGGCATAAGGTAACAAGTACCTGGGCATGTCTAGTGGTGGATGGGAGTAAGGCACAGGGGTAATTGAAAAAAAAAAGTAGAACCCCCCCCCCCCACCTGTTTGGAAGGTGGTGCACTTTGTTTTTTTTCTTTGTTTTCTTGCAGGGATCAAGATGGATCCAAAGGAACTAGCTCAATGGATGGCAGCCCAGTTTAGCAGGCAACAGGAGCTATCGCAGCAAGCTCAGGACACTGCTATGAAAGCCTTAATGGACCAGCAGAGGCCAGTGCTTGATCTGGTGCAAGCCCTAGTTCAACTGCAGAACCAAAGTGGACCAGATGCAAGACCAGCAGTAAATACTGGTACACCACATGTGGACAGTGTGGGACTCAATCAGGGGATCGGGGCATTTAGTTTTGGGAAGCTAACTCCAGATGATAATGTTGATGATTTTCTAGAGTCTTTTGAAAGAGTGGCACAAGCATTAGCATGGCCAGAGACCCAGTGGGCAGTAAGGCTGGCAGCCTCATTAACTGGAGAGGCGCTTGCAGCTTATAGAGCAATGCCAGCAGCCCAGGCTTTGAATTATAAGGATGTAAAGGCTGCTATTAGAGATCGCCTAGGGTTGTCTATTTCAGAGTATAGGCGAATGTTTAGAGCTACTACATTGAGAGTGGGTGAAACACCCAGGGCTCTGAGTCAGAGAATCAGAGGATTAGCTGTGAAATGGTTGGAGCCTGAGCAAAAGACGGTAGAAATGTTATTAGACATTATTATGCTTGAACAATTTATGTCTGCTGTGCCTAAAGATTTGCACACTTTCCTTATACAGCAAAATTGCCAAAATCTTGGAGAGGCAACCATGCTAGCAGAGAGATTCTTGGAAGCCACGCAGGCTTGCCATAGAATGGGTGGCCCTCTGAAGATTGGTGCTGAGGCAAGCTGTGCTGTATCAGAAAAGAAAATAATTAAAAATGTTTCTGAAAGTAAATGTATTGTGTCAAAGCAGATGACACAGTGGAGTGAAAAGAAATGTTTCAAGTGTGGAAAATGGGGACATTTAAAAAAAGGATGTCAGACACACACTAGCTTAGTGGGTGTGGATTTAAAACAGCCCAAAGAAGGATTTCTTTTGATGGTTGATGTGCAAGGAATTACCACAAATGCTTTGTTAGACTCTGGGGCAGACCAGAGTATGATGTCAAAAAGGCTTTGGAAGAGGATAGAGGCCCAAGAAGGATTTGTGCCTAGAACCCCTGAAAGCCAAGTTCACATCAGATGCATTCATGGTGCTGCAACATCATATCCCACCTATAGGCTAAAGGTTAAGTGCCTGGGGGAACAAGAGGAAGTCCTGTTAGCAGTGGTGCCTAGGCTACCCTTTGATTTGGTTCTAGGAAGAGACTGGCCAAGATTTAAGCAGGGTCTAGTGGAAGGACTAGGAAAGAAGGAGGGAGAAGGTTTAATGGTAATAGCTCCCGGGCCTTTATTTGGAAGTCCTCAGACCCCAGCTAAAAAGATGGTTAAGCGTCCAGAAGAGCAAGCTACCCCAAAGCAGACATTCGTCTTAAAGTACCATAGGGTCACAGAGAAGGCCCAAGCTCCTAAGCGGGCAACCCCTCAAGCTTCTGGGTTTGACCTGTGCAGCATAGAAAATGTGACTGTACGTAGCCAAGGGAGAGCCCTGGTTGACACAGGTCTCCAAGTGGAAATACCTATTGGATGCTATGGGAGAGTAGCCCCAAGGTCCGGATTAGCCCTTAAATATTTCATCGATGTGGGTGCAGGAGTAATTGATCCCGATTACAGGGGCAATATTAAAGTTCTGTTATTTAATTTTGGACAGAATGATTATCACGTGAAGACAGGAGACAGAATTGCCCAATTGATCTGTGAGAGGCTGGGTTTTCCACCTGTGGAGGAGGTCACATCCCTGGAAAATTCTGAGCGTGGAACCAAAGGCTTTGGTTCTACTGATGTCAAAAGGGTTAAAAGCCTAGCTGCCACGTGCCCGAGAGAGGGAGGTGAATGAAGAGAAAGATTTGGGACCCCAGGTATCTGATTGTAAAGAAAAATCAGAGCCCCAAATAGGTGAGGACCTGACAGTGGTACAACAGGAAGAAATTAGGAAAGTGCTTAAAGAATTCCCAGATGTGTTGGCACCCATACCTGGGGAGACACATTTGGTTGCCCATGAAATAATAACTCCACCTGGGAAATTAGTTCGTCAAAGGCCATACCGCTTGCCTGAAGCCAAGAGACAGGAAGTTGTGGCACAAGTCCAGGAGATGTTGGACATGGGAGTAATAGAGGAGTCAAAGAGTCCCTGGAATAGCCCCATAGTCCTGGTGCCGAAGCCTGATGGATCTTTAAGATTTTGTATTGACTTCCGGCAGGTAAACGCAATATCAGTTTTTGATGCATATCCAATGCCAAGAATTGAAGAGCTGTTGGACCAGCTTGGACAAGCTCAATACTTAACCACCCTTGATATGACAAAAGGATATTGGCAAATCCCTCTAACCAGGGAGTCGAAGCCGAAGACTGCATTCAGCACCCCCGTTGGCCTTTTCCAGTTCAAGAGGATGCCTTTCGGACTGCATGGAGCAGCGGCTACCTGCCAAAGGTTAGTGGATCAGGTACTTCGACCCCACCAAAATTTATGCTTTTGCATATATGGATGATGTCATAATCCATAGTAACACCTGGGCGGAGCATCTAAAGAGGATCAGGGCAGTCTTGTGCTCCATGAAGCAAGCGGGAATCACTTTAAACCCGAAGAAGTGTGCCTTTGCAAATAGGGAGGTAAAATACCTGGGACACCTAGTGGGAAGAGGAAAAATTAAACCTCTAATGAGTAAAGTAGATAGCATCAGGAATTTTCCTCCTCCAACAACAAAGAAACAACTAAGAAGTTTCTTGGGACTTATTGGATACTACTGCAGATTTATACCGCAATTTGCAGAGAAAAGTGCAATTTTCACGGATATGCTGCGGAAGAATTGTCCAAACCAGCTAAAGTGGACACCTGAAGATGAAAAAGCATTTTCAGTCCTAAAAGGAAAATTGTGTACAGGACCGGTACTGAAAGGGGTGGACTTCAAGAAACCCTTTCTGGTTCAAACAGATGCATCGGATGTAGGGCTAGGAGCGGTTCTATCCCAGTGTCATGAAGGGGAGGAGCATCCTGTGATGTACCTGAGCAGGAAGTTGTCACCGGCTGAACAAAAGTATTCCACAATAGAAAAAGAATGTTTAGCTATAAAGTGGTCAGTGGAGGCGTTAAGGTTTTACCTTACAGGGAGAAAGTTCCAGTTGGTCACAGACCATGCCCCACTTAAGTGGTTGCAGCAAATGAAGAACCACAATGCCAGGTTGATTTTCAAGTGGAACATCGTGCTGGGAAGTTACACAAGAATGCGGATGCCCTTTCCCGTATTACGGACTGTAGAGAAGATGTTTCACCAGTTACACCAGTCCGTAATAACTTAAGCAGGGGGGTATATGATAAGGAAGCTTATCATAGCTCAGGAAGGAGCTATAGGAAAGGTGAAGTGACTCTGAACAAGCAACCTGTCAGTTCTGGTAGAAATAAGAAAACAGAATTTTCCCATAAAAGACTACCAGTCCCAGAATGCACCAGGTTTCCAACAGCCATTAGAGGAGCTGAAGTGGGGAAACATGTGTTCAATCAGGAGGGCTATGAGGTAATCCCTAAGCACTCATCTCAAAGGGTAGGGCCTGATTCAGCACAGCTGCGCTGTGTTAGGGGGGAGCACTCATCTAAGCAGAATAAAGGTAGAGTTTATTCTACAGAGAATTATCCTCATCTTGATCCTCATCCTCAGAATTATCCTCAGTTTCATCTGGAGGATCATCAGAAGCAGAAGCCAAACCGGACGGACAGAGAGGGAAAGAAACCCTTTGGAAGAAAGAAGAGAAAAGTCTTTGGGAGGACTAGAGGAGTCCGGAGCAGTACGTATACTGGGAGGCATTCCAAGGGCCAGCATACACCATTGGACTGGGGAAAGCCAGAGGAATGGTGCTGCAGAGCTAGGAATCTCCAGACGGTACCTGTGAGGGAGACGGCTGCACGTGGAAGGGACCCTAAGACCCGTGCCAGAAGGTATGTGAAGAGAGATCCAGTGTCCAGGGATCTGGATTGGAAGGCTGGACATAAGAACTGGACTACATACTGGCCAGGCTATATAGAGAGGAACTCTAACAGCAATGGAAGCTCAGGTATGAACACTGATCTATGCCTTAGCTATACCCTTGAAAGACAGCAGGGAAGCAAGTATTGTCCTGAAAGTGCTCCATTGAGAAATTCCTCTGTGCCAATCCATGATATTGAACACATGATTGTTGAAGAAGGAGGAGAAGTTGCAGATGAAGGCTGTATTTACATGGATTGCTCTCTGTCTAAACTCATTTGGTAATTTTCTGTTACAAAGTACAGCAACCATCACAAAGAAATACAAACTTGTTCTTTAATCTACTCAGAAAAGCTCCTGAGTAGGATTTTTAGCCACGCAGTGGAAAGCAAGCCAGCTAATGGGTTTCAGCTGGGTAACTGCTAGCAATTGAGCCTTACCTAATTGCTTGTGAGCTCTGAGGGAATCACTTCTGAATCTATGTGGGAAGATATAAGAAGTTAACCTGAAAAGAACAGTTTTTCCCTTCTTTGTGGATTTTGTTTGTTGTTTAATACACTGCTAAGAAAATATTAGCTAAAGCCTACAGAAAAGACCAGTTTGTTACCAACCAGGTCTTTATTCTTTTGCTTTGATTGCCTGACAAGTTCAAATGTTGTTTTTCCTGATTTTGTTTTTCCAAGTTTAACACTGAAAGCAAGTATCCTGTTTTATGTGCTACCAAGCATATCTGTGTTGGGAGAAATAACCCCATAAATAAATAACTTATTGGCTTTACACTTAAGCACAACTAATTATTGTGAGCAGCTGTGTCTGGTGTGAATGGACTGCATTTCCCACAATCCCTTGCAAATCATATTGATATATGCACTTGCCAAGACTGTGAACATTCTCACCCAGGCAGCCATCTGACAAGACACCTTCAAAGTTTCTTGGAGATATTTCGTAGAGATCCACTGGAGAGACCACAGCAACCATAGGAAAGTTAAGCAAATGAATATTTGAAGATCTAGTAGCATTCTCCACAACCTCGAGCTTCAGCCGCATAGCCATATTTTCTTTAACTAAGGAATCTGTTACAACTGAAACCTGTGATAATTTCTGCTCAACAATAGAAACTTGCGTTTCAACTTCCATAATCTCCCCTTGGAGTTTAGAACAGAAATCTTCAAGCTTCGACACTTGAGAGATGGCCAACACCAATTGCTGGCTCACTACCGTAGCCAATTGAGAAATCGCGTCCCAGATACTGTCCAGAGAAATTACAGAAGGACGCGGCCGGGTAAAACACAATGGCGACTCCAAATCTGTCGGAAAAGGCAGGGGAAGTTCCTCCATACTAGGCTCAGTCATTCCCAAAGTAGCACCTGCACCCTCCGGAGCCTGAACCACCCCCGAGGCACTTGCAGCTATAGCTGTAACTGGCTGCATACCAGAACCAGCCTCGAAGTCCCGCTCACACGCCACTGCTCCCACCAGGTCGGAGGGACTCTCGGCTGCACCTGAAAGAGGAGGTACCGGTACACTCGGAGCCGGAGGCGGAGCACGCCCATCGGGGGAGAGAGTAACATCCAGGGTAGGAAGAGCCGAAGTTCCTTCAGCCGGTACCTCCAAACCCCCTCTAATCTCCCCAATTTTCTGCTTGGTTAGTTGGACGAAGCGGTCCATAGGTCCTGCACTAGCAGAAGGAGAGGGTTTTGCAGAAAAAGGCTCCGCGGGAGGAGCCTTCTGCTTACCCTTCCGTTTAGACATTCCAGCTCAACACTGCACTGGCGCCATCTTGGAAATTAGCCACTCCCCTTCATCTGCCATTTTGATGCCCAGTCTTCCAATTTATCAAGATCCTCTTGCAATTTTCCACAATCCTCTTGGTTTTTAACAACTTTAAATAGTTTTGTGTCATCTGCAAATTTGATAGCCTCACTCGTTATTCCCTTTTCCAGGTCATTTATTAATATGTCAAAAAGCAGCAGACCCAGCACAGATCCCTGGGGTGCACCACTATTCACCTTTCTCCATTGGGAAAATTGGCCATTTAGCCGTACCCTCTGCTTTCTATCTTTTAACCTGTTCCTGATCCACAATAGTACACTGCCTCCTATCTCATGACTCTTTAGTTTTGCCAAAAGTCTCTGATGAGGGACCTTGTCAAAGGCTTCCTGAAAGTCCAAATACACTATATCAACCGACTCATCTTTGCCTACCTGTTTATTCACACCTTCAAAAAAACATAACAGATTAGCAAGACAAGATCTTCCTTGTCTAAAACCATGTTGTCTGTCTCCCATTAAGCTATGACTATCTACATGTTCAGCAATTTTGTTCTTTATGATGGTTTCTACCATTTTTCCCGGTACTGACGTCAGGCTCACCGGTCTGTAGTTTCCCGGATCACCCCTGGAACCCTTTTTAAATATTGGCATTACTTTCGCCATCCTCCAGTCTTCAGGTGTTACAGATGATTTTAATGATAGTTCACAGATTACTAATAACAGGTCTGCAATCTCATATTTCAGTTCTTTCAACACCCTTGGATGTATATCATCTGGCTCAGGGGATTTGCTACTCATCACTTTATCTAATAGTTGTAATACATCTTCCCGATGTATCATTATTTCCATCAATTCTTCCACACCTTTAAATACCACTTCAGTCATGGGTAACATCCGTATATCTTCCTCAGTAAAGACCGAAGCAAAGAATTCATTCAGTCTCTCTGCTATCGCCTTGTCGCCTCTTTAACCCTCTATCATCTAATGGACCAACTGACTCTCTCACAGGTTTTTTGCTACAAATGTACTTGAAAAAGTCTTTTATTGTGTGTTTTTGCTTCTGCAGCAAGGTTCTTCTCAAATTCCCCCTTTGCCTGCCTTATCAATGCCTTGCATTTAACTTGCCAGAGCTTGTGCCATTTCCAGGTTTCGTCGTTTGGCTGTGCTTGACCTTTCTGCTGCCTTTGACACCATTGACCACAGCCTTCACCTCACCACCCTCTCCTCGCTTGGCTTCAAAGACTCCGTACTATCCTCGTTCTCCTCCTACCTCTCCCATCACTCATTCAGTGTATGCTCTGGTGGCTTCTCCTCCTCCCCTACACCGCTCCATGTAGGTGTACCCCAGGGATCTGTCTTGGGCCCCCTCCTCTTCTCTCTCTATACCCAAGGCCTTGGCATGCTTATCTCCTCCCATGGCTTTCAGTACCATCTCTATGCCGATGACTCCCAAATCTACCTCTCTACACCTAATATTTCTCCAGCAATCCAGTCAAAGATCTCTGCCTGTCTTTCAGACATCGCTGCCTAGATGTCTCATCGCCGTTTGAAACTGAACATGGCCAAGACTGAACTCCTTGTCTTTCCACCCAACTCCTCCCCCCCACTTCCCCCTCTCTCAGTCCATGTGGATGGATCTACTATCCTTCCTGTTCTCTCTGCCCACAATCTAGGGGTTATCTTTGACACCTCTCTCTCCTTCTCTGCTCATATCCTGCTTGTAGCTAAGACCTGCCGCTTCTTTCTCTACAACATCAGCAAAATCCGCCCTTCCTCTCTGAACACACTACCAGTGCTTATCCACTCCTTAATCTCCTCGATTACTGCAACCTACTCCTCGCTGGTCTCCCCATGAGCCACCTCCTTCCCCTTCAATCTATACAAAATCACGCTGCTTGACTAATCTTCGCCCAGCCTCGACATGCCCACATTACTCCTCTTCTCAAGTCGCTTCACTGGCTCCCTGTCCAATTCCGCATCCAATTCAAGCTTCTCCTACTGACCTATAAATGCATTCACTCTATGGCCCCTCAATATTTCATCTCTTATCTCTCCCTACGTCCCCTCTCAAAACTTGTGCTCCACTAACAAATTACTTCTATCAGTGCCTTTCACCCACACCACGAACTCCCGACTGCGCTCCTTTCACTTTGCTGCACCATACGCCTGGAACAGCCTACTTGCGTCTGTGCACCAGGCATCCTCCCTGGCCCACATCAAATCCAGGTTGAAGACCCACCTCTTCACTATTGCATTCAGATCCTGACTCCATCCTCATCTTACCCTAACCCCCGTCAACGTTTATGACCAAACTATAGACCTAACTGTACCACACCATACCTTGCGCAGAACTGACTAATGCTCTGTACTGTTCTAAATAGATTGTAAGCTCCAATGAGCATGACTCTGATGTGAGGGACTGTCTCTTGTATGTTGGCTACCTCTTGTAGGTTAGCTGTGTAGCGCTGCGTGCGTGGCGCTTTATAAGTGCTGAATACTAGTAGTAGTAGTAGTAGTAGTAGTAGCTTTATAGGTACTTACACATCTTAAAGGAAAGGAGGTGCTCTCAGGTGCAGCTCATTATTCAAATCAGTCATACACTAAGGACCTGAGATTAATTAAGCTTCAGGTGAACAAGGTATATTAAATGTATTAGGTACAATTTTATTAGTATAAGTATCCATAGCAACCCTTAGTAAGTAAAGAACTTAAAGATCTAAACACAAACTTAAAACTAAGATGCAGACAGCAGTCCAGCAGCAAGATGGAGGCTTTCCAGCCTTTTGCATTGAGTGTCACATGTATGATTTTCTCCCAGTTGGTGATAGGTCTTACGTGTGCATTAGGTACAAGGAGCTCTTTGCTCTCAGGGAACGAGTCTGTTATCTAGAGGCTAGAGTAGCAGACTTGGAAGACATAAGAAAGATAGAGAGGTACCTAGATGAGACCTACAGGGATATAGTCCTGAAGTCCCACCTCCAATCTGGCAGCATCCCTGTTGCCATGGAGGAGAGAGGTCACATGACAGGAGAGCATCACCCTGGTGTGGCAGGAAGTGATCCTGTAACTAGGACCTGTCCTCCAGGTGATGTAAAACCCTCTCGCACCGAGGAAGTTTCTCCAAGGCCATGTGCCCATGAGGGAAGGGTTAGGACAGCCGTTATAGTTGGTGATTTGATCATTAGGCATGTAGATAGCTGGGTGGCTGGTGGACGTGAGGATCGCCTGGTAACATGCCTGCCTGGTGCGAAGGTAGTGGACCTCACGCGCCACCTAGACAAGGTCTTAAATAGTGCTGGGGAGGAGTCTGCTGTCTTGGTACCAATGACATAGGAAAATGTGGTAGGGAGGTTCTGGAGGCTAAATTTAGGCTTTTAGGTAGGAAGTTGAAATCCAGAACTTGCAGGGTAGCGTTCTCCGAAATGCTTCCCGTTCCCGCGCAGGACCCAAAAGGCAGGCAGAGCTCCGGAGTCTCAATGCATGGATGAGACAATAGTGCAAGGATGAGGGTTTTGGATTTGTTAGGAACTGGGGAACAAAAGGGAAGATGACCTTCCGCAAATGATCAAGAACGAAGAGTGCAGCGGAGGGCAAAAAAACAGAGCCTACCTGGGTGATAGGTTAAATTCTTTATTAAGGACCCAACTTAAGAAGTTTCGGCCGAACCCTTCATCAGGGGTCTAAAAAGCAAACACATATAAAATAAGTATAATAATAAAACAAAACCAAAAATGTTACAAAGAACTGTGTTATTAAATAAAAATGTTACCAGAAAGCCACATAGAAGGTGTATAGAACACGTCTATGGGGTGGAGCAACCACTCTTCCCAATCTGGAACACAGTAAAATTACAGGTATGAGTAATACATAAGAAAAAGAAATGTAAAAAGAATCAATTTACACATTAAAATACAATAAAACATACATATATAGAAACATAATAGTTAAAATACTTTTATATATAAAAAAACAAATATAGATAAAACAAACTAAAACCTTATCTGTGAACAGCTAGATATGTGTAAAACAATTGTAATAATAAAACACAGGAAAACATCTATAATGTTTACACATATATGAGAACCATCATGCTCAAAAATGAAGAAACACATGTAATGTAATAGCTAAACAAAAGTTGAAACATAAATAATAAAATCGCTAAGCACTGGAGATAATAAGCAACGTAACAATTTGGCGGCACAACATTGACTATTAAGAACATTATGTATGTAAAAAACATTATGTATATAAAAAATGACATAGAGATACTGAAGTACCATTAGTGGAAATAGTCATCCGTTATATATGTGGTAAATAATCATCCGTTGTGTATGTGAAGAGGGGGGGAAGGGGAAAGGAAGGGGGAGGGAGGGAGGAGGGAGAGGGAAGGGACGGGAAGGGGGAGGGGGAGGAAGAGGGGAAGGAAAGGAGGAAACAAGGGGGTCCATTTGGCAAAAAACATATCACAAAAGAGGTGCAAGATGAAAATAACAATGACATGGACGTTTAACAAGATAATTCACAGGCCATAACTAGAAAAACTATATATGTGTAAAGAAACGATTGTGCTAAACCACAATCAATATGAAAAGAAGAAGAAGAAACACGAGCTTAATTTCAAAAGAGAGGGTGATACTACACATAAGGATTACACCAGTAAAATCAGAAGAAAAAAAACAAAAAACAAAGAGATTACGCAGCACGTATATTGTGCATAACCGAGGGCATAGTAAGCATGGATAAGAAGTCGCCTATATCTGCAAGAGAAGAGTAATATAAACACACATAATGCACTGATAGTGGTAATATGTGCTGTGCATCCTACGTCCCTGCATAGACTATAGGAAGCGAACAAAGAGCCCCGCAACGATACAGAAGTAAGAGGGGGATTAAAGATATGTCTGTATTAATAGTATACATCACAAAAGGACAATGAGCCATAAATAAGCCATCTAAGACAAAACAAAAGAAAATAAAAGGTGCCATAAATAAGGTGTCTAAGATAAAATAAAGATAAATAAAAAATGCCCTTTGTTTAAAAGCATAAATAACGTGGATTGAATAAAGGAACGTGCATAAAAAAACTTAAAAACAATAAATATGAGCGAGCCGTAAAACAAGCCATAAGAAAAACACCATACCTGCACACACCGTGAGAGGCGGGAAAACGCCGCGCAGGAGCAAAAAGCACTATTTAAAGGAGGAGGGAAGGAGAGAAAAGGAGAGGAAAGCTCCTCCTACTGGCGGTTTGCACTATAAAAGCTAGGAACAGCTGTAGAAGACTGAAACACAATCAAATAAAAACAAACAATGTGTAATATGAGTTGCTACTAATAAACAGTGTGTCATTAAAAAATATCAAGATCGCAAAAACAAGTGCCAAGGTATTGACATGAAAATCTATGGATGGCTGCCAAAATGTGAAAACAGAAAGGGTGATAAATAATGAGAAAACTAGATGCATGCAAGCAAAACATGTGAAATAAAAGCATCAACAAAAACTAAAGCACCCACAAAGGTACATTAGAAACAGGGCATAATAAGGCACCCTGTCCTGTGCTTCTGAGGTAAGCTGTGACCAACTTCCTGGGTGATTAACAGTCCTTGCTTGGCTAGGAGTCTTTCAAAATGGCCTTTTGACCTGCCACCTGGCGTTAATACCTATTGAAAACGTTTCACAGATCTCTTGCCCCCTAGGTAGAAGGCCTCTTTGTAAAGGTCTCTAGAAGACTTTATTTGTTGCTCAAAGAATACTGACCCTGTTTTGCCTTTTATGCTAAGTTATATTCTAATTTGATTTAAATTAAAGCTCTGTGCTGCTGCTAGGCTCTGACTTATTATGAAATTTAAACTAGAAGCTCTCTGCTGGGTTCTAAATTTAACCAGAAAGCTCTCTTCTGTGTTTTAAATTTAAACTTAAACTGCTGCTACTAGGCCCTGACTGATTTAACAAATACACTGGGTTCACAGATTAATCAGCTTTAATCCAAAGAAGTCCCTTCAGAAAAATTCCCAGAAGTATATACTCACAATTGCATTTCTCTCTCCAGAAGTAGCAGTCCCCTTTTCTAGTCCTTCAAGAACCATTATCCTATTTGACTCGATGTCCTCTTTAACATATAGAGCCACCCCTCCACCAATGTGATCTACCCTATTATTGCGATATAGTTTGCAGCCTGGTATCATTGCTTGCAGGTTAACATTATTGTTTTGCCTGATCAATCCATTGCTGCCCCATTGCTTGTAGGTTAACATTATTGCTTTGCCTGAATATTCCATTGTTGCCTCATTGCTTGTAGGGCCTCGCAAGAGGGCCCTTTGGCGTGGCCCTTCGGCGGAGACCAAGGCGCTTTAGCGCGATGCACCTATACACCTTGCTGCCTGACCCTAACCAACTTCCTTACGAAGTAAGCACCCCACTACTACTGCTACCCGCAGTCAAATGTCTCCACTGCTACCCATTGCTCCCTCATTACCTCTACCCTTGTACCTGCAACTAATCCTGAATTGTGCTGATCTGGCTACCCATTGCTTGCACTGAACTGATTACCCATTGCTTGCATTGATCTGGTTACCCATTGCTAGCTCCGAACTGGTTACCCCACTGCTTGTACTGAACTGACTACCCATTGCTTTCACTGATCTGGTTACCCATTGCTAGCTCCAAACTGGTTACCCCATTGCTTGCACTGTACTGGCTACCCATTGCTTCCACTAAACCTTGCTGCACTGACCTCAGTCCTTCCACTACCCTTACCTTACCTTACCCTTACCTTACCCTTACTGCAACCCATGTGCATAGTGCGTTATCCCCACTTGTAACCCTACATATACTGCATAGTGTTTAAAATCCTAAAATCCGAAGCCATCTCATCCCTTGCAAGTTAACTCACGCTGCTTAGCTCCCACTCCTCCTCTGCTATGGCCCCACATCACATTGTCCTTCTCTTCCTCATAATCCCCAACTGCATCCCCTCCTACCAACACCCTCACTCCTCTCCCCTCTACTCTCCCTCCACGTTCCTCCCCTCTCCCTCCATTCTGTCTCCTAACTTAGCATCTGCCCTTGAGCTACATCTCCCCCTCCCCCTTATTCTACCAGCCCCTCTCTCGTTAAGGCAACCATACCCTCGCTTCCACCGTACTGCCTCCGCCTTACCCCGCTCTCTACTACTCCTTCTCCTTCTCTCATCAGGTAATATCAACCCCAACCCTGGCCCCCCTCAATTTCTTTCTCATTCTAAGAAGAGCTCCTCATCTAATCTCATCCATATCCCTCTTTTCCCCCTTTCTGCCCTCCCTCACTCATGCCCCAATCTCTCAACCAGAGATATTGACCCCAAAACCAACCCTATCCCCTCTAGAGTTCTGTCTCACTCTAAAAAGAAATCCTCACATGCCCTATCTGATATCATCAATATTCCCCTTCATTCCCCTTTCACCTCCCCTCCCTCATGTCCCTCCTGGAGGGCACACTCATCCAGAGACACCCACTCATACCCTGGTCCCTCTTGGAGGGCACATTCATCCTTAGACACCCACTCATACCCTGGTCCCTCCAGACCTCTGTATTACTCTGGCAATAGATCCTCACGTAACAGCCCCCCTAGACTGCTGCTTCACTGTGAAAGGAAGCCCTCACGTAACTTATCCAACCTTATCCATATCCCTCTCCTTTCCCCCTCTGCTCTCCCGTTCTCATGCGCCCTATGGAATGCATGTGCTCACTCGCTAAAAAACTTCTTTGTACTCATGATCTCTTCATCTCTAATGCACTACACCTTCTTGCCCTAACTGAGACCTGGCTCCTCCCAGACGATACCACATCCGCTGCTTCTCTCTGCCACGGGGGCTACCAGTTCTCCCATACACCTCGTTCCACTGGCCGCGGTGGTGGTGTTGGGCTCCTACTTTCTCCCTCTTGCCAATTCCAACCCCTCTTGCTGCCTCAATCACACTCTTCCCTCTCCTTTGAAGTCCAGTCCATTCGCCTCTTCACACTGCTCCCCCTCCATGTAGCTGTTATCTATCGCCCACCCGACAAATCAAAATCAACCTTCCTTACCGACTTCGACTCCTGGCTTTCCATCTTTCTAGACCCCTCTTCCCCCACTCTTATTCTTGGCGACTTTAACATTCACATTGACAAACCTTCCGATTCCCATGCTTTAAAGCTCCTCACTCTCATTTCCTCGTTTAACCACCAACTTGGCTCCACTGCCCCCACCCACCTGCACAGCCATTGCCTTGACCTGATACTCTTCTCTAACTCTTCTCCCTTAAACTTCCACAACTCAATCCTTCCCTCATCTGACCATCAACTTTTAACCTTCAATCTTCAGCTTCCACTGTCTCAACCCCGTCCCGTCTCCTCCGACCTATTTCAAAACCTTCATAATATTGATCCCTTGACACTCTCCTCCACCATCTCTCCATCTCTTTCCTCCATTTTGTCCTCCAAATCTGTCGACGAGGCAGTAGCCTCTTATAATGCTGCACTATCCTCGGCTCTTGACACTCTTGCCCCGCCCACCCCTCGTCCCGTTAGACGTTCTACTCCTCAGCCCTGGCTTTCATCTACAACTCGCTATTTACGCTTCTGTACCCGTTCTGCTGAACGTGCCTGAACCAAATCCCGCTCCCCTGAAGACCTTCTACACTTCAAATTCATGCTTGACTCCTTCCAGTCAGCCATAGCACTTGCCAAACAAAACTACTTCATTCATCTGACTAACTCCCTAGCCTCTGATCCTCGCCACCTCTTTAATACCCTCAATTTTCTCCTCAAGGTGCCCCCGCCCCCAGTCCCGCCCTCACTTTCTGCCCACACCCTTGCCGACTATTTCCATTACAAAATCCAAAAGATTACCCTCCAATTCCCCACACCCTCATCTACCTCCACTCCTCCCCCATCCTGACTTCCTCTGCTACCCTCTCCTCCTTCCCTACGATCTCTGAAGAGGAAACCACACTTCTTCTTTCCTCCTCCAAACCCACCACCTGTTCCTCTGACCCTATCCCCACCCATCTTCTACACCCCATCTCCCCCACCATTATCCCCTCTATCTCTCATATTCTCAACCTATCACTCTCCACTGCAACCATCCCCATCGACTTCAAACATGCCGTTGTCACACCTCTCCTTAAGAAACCCTCACTCGATCCCACCTGTCCTTCTAATTATCGACCCATCTCCCCCCTTCCCTTCATATCTAAACCTCTAGAACGAGCAGTCCACCGACGCTGCCTCGACTTCCTCACCTCCCAAGCCCTCCTGGACCCACTACAATCTGGCTTCCGTCCCCTACACTCCACCGAAACGGCTCTTAAAAAAGTCTCCAATGACTTGTTCCTCGCTAAATCTAAGGGCCTCTACTCTGTTCTCATCCTTCTCGACCTCTCCGCTGCCTTTGACACTGTTGACCACAATCTTCTCCTCTCCACCCTCTTCTTGCTGGGTTTCAAGGGTTCCATATTATACTGGTTCTCCTCCTCCTACCTCTCCCATTGCTCCTTTAGTGTATGCTCTGGTGGCTCATCCTCCTCTCCCACCCTGCTCCATATTGGTGTTCCCCAGAGATCCGTCTTGGGCCCCCTCCTTTTCTCTCTCTATACCCAATCCCGTGCCGTGCTTATCTCCTCCCATGGCTTTCAGTACTATCTCTATGCTGATGATTCCCAAATCTACCTCTCTACATCTAATATCTCTCCACCAATCCAAACCAAGATCTCTGCCTGCCTTTCTGACATCGCCATCTGGATGTCTCATCGCTGCCTGAAATTGAACATGGCCAAGACTGAACTCCTCCTCTTTCCCCTACCTCTTCTCCTCCTCTTCCCCCTTTCTCAGTCTCCGTGGATGGATCTATGATCCTTCCTGTTACCTCGGCCCGCAATCTAGGGGTCATCTTTGACACCTCTCTCTCCTTCTCCACACATATCCAGCATGTTGCTAAAACCTGCCGCTTCTTTCTCTACAACATTAGCAAAATCCGCCCCTTCCTGTCGGAACACACCACCAAAACGCTTATCCACTCCTTAATCTCCTCTCGCGTCGACTACTGTAACCTACTCCTTGCTGGTCTTCCCGTGAGCCATCTCCTCCCCCTTCAATCCATTCAAAATTATGCTGCTTGACTAATCTTCCGCCAGTCCCACCATGCCCACATTACTCCTCTTCTCAAGTTGCTTCATTGGCTCCCCATCCAATTCCGCATCCAATTCAAACTTCTCCTACTCACCTATAGGTGCATTCACTCTGCGGCCCCTCAATACCTCTCATTTCTTATCTCCCCCCACATCCCAGCTCGGGAACTTTGCTCCGCTAACAAATTACTTCTATCTAGGCCTTTCACTTGTACCGCTAACTCCTGACTTTGCTCCTTTCACCTTGCTGCACTTGTTGCGCCTACTGCCGTCTAGGCGGATGCCTAGGAGTAGTGGGCGTACCTCTTAATGTCCCTTTTCTGTTAGTTGGGTTCCCAGAGCCAAGACTGCTGGGTAGTGTAGTTGTGTAATAAAGAATAGCCGGGGTTATCAAGGCAAACAGGAAAGTATTATTTTTTTCTTCTTAGCCAATGAACATTTCTTTTCAGCAGTTCACAATTACAACAACATAAATTGGATGCTTCTCCGTTGAAAAAGGAAACAAAAACTTCAGAGCAAACTGTTATAGCAAACACAGTAGCACTGTTTCTCAGCTTGTTTAACACAGCAGTAAATCTTTTCCTTCATTAAAGATTTTAGCTTTAGGTTCCTGGCTTGGTTCAGCACAAACCTCTACTTCAGCTGAGCTCTGTACAGCACTTCACTTCTTTTCTACAAGTTGCTAAACATTTGCTTCCTTTCCTTCAAGCTGCTAAACATTTGCTTCCAGGCTGCAAGCATTCAAATCAGTCCTTTGAATCTTCCTGGCTAGCACAAGAACGTTAGCACTTCATTTGCATAATTCTCCAGCAGGTTAAGCACTTAGATAAGCTTCTCGGGTTTTCTATAACTTTAAAACCTTAGAGCTTTCTCACTTCTGGCACACACAGAATGAGCAGTCCATTTCCGAAACTGAGGAAACATTATCTGAAGCACATTCATCTACTTGCATGCCCTCATCATCTAAGTCAATTGGCACCTGGCTGGACTCAGCGTCTGGAACTGCAGGTTTTAGTTTCTGTAACAACTTTAAAACCTTTCCCCACTGGGATTCCTCTCTACACTGAGGGATACTGGAAGGCTTGAGGAGATCCTTATCCTTTATCAAACTTTGTAAGGTTTCCAATGTGCTCACCTTTCTTCTAGCACCCAGTCTCTTCCCAGACTTTGCTGAAGAGGACACACTTCTTACCGGCTCTCCTAAGGACACTCCCATATGTTGCTCATAACCAGCATTTTCCACAGGGCAAACTCTCTCGTCCTCCCAGCCAGCTGTAACCCTCCTACAAGCTGAGCTACCTTCAGAACTAGAGCTTTCTGAATGCTGTGTGCAATAGGGATTCCTCCTGAGACAGCTGCTGGAACCCCTTCCTCTCACAGGGTTCCTCCTGGTTTCCTTACTTCCTGCTTCCTTGCAAGAGTCTCCTCTCTTGGACTCCCCTTCCCTGGTGATCACTCCTTCCCTTGTGTTCTCTTTTCCACTCAGAGTCTCCTCCTCACTCGGGGTCTCTCCCTTCTTCCCTGCTTCCCTGAGCTTATATGAGTGTGAATGCCCTATAGCCTCAAGCTCCACCCCTGGGTAATCCTCGTCACCTCCCCTGGTTACCTTGGAGCTGGGGCGTGGCTCACTATCAACAGCTCTGTGAATGCAGTTTTTTTCTTTAGCTGGAGTTTTAACCCTAAAACTCCCTGAACTATTTCCTTGCTCAGAGGAAAATGACTGTTTTTTCACCATTTTCTCAGGCTCTACTACAGTCTCGCCACCACTCACCCTATGCCTGGAACAGCTTACCTGTGTTTATACATCAGGCACCTCCCTAGCCTTCTTCAAATCCAGGTTAAAAACCCATCTCTTCACTGTCGCATTCAGATCCTGACTTCTATCCCTCATTTTAACCTAACCCCATCATTTTCATGACCGAACTGTAAAACCCATCAAATTGATTAATATTTGTACTGTCTTGACTAGATTGTAAGCTCGGACGAGCAGGGACTGTCTCTTGTATGTATGTCTGTACAGCGCTGTGTGCGTGGCGCTATATAAGTGTTTAGTAGTAGTAGTAGTAGTGTCCCATTGGTTATGCTCCTTCCACCCGCTCTCTGAAATGCCAGTTATATCTAACCTTTAATTCATTCCTATGTATTCTAACTCTTCCATCTTATTTTTTAGACTTTTAGAATTTGCATACAGGCATTTCAAAGTTTGTTTTTTGCTAATATTGACAGTCTGGCTATTTGATGACAGAGTTAAGTTGGAATCTTTCAGCTGTATCTGATTTTTATTTAAAGGCACCTGGGTTACTTTTACCTTTATTGGAACCTCTCTATCGAGATGCCCTGACTTTCGTGTTTTGCTAATATTTTTCAAGGATATATCATTCCAAACCATGCGCTCTTGGGTGACTGTTGACTAGGGGACACGCAATGAAGTTACAATGTAGCACATTTAAGACTAATTGGAGAAAATATTTTTTCACTCAACGTGTAATCAAACTCTGGAATTTGTTACCAGAGGATATAGTAAAGCTGTTAGTGTAGCTGGAATTAAAAAAGGTTTGGACAAGTTCCTGAAGGAATGGTCCATAAACCAATATTAAAGAGAATTGGAGAAATGTTTATGTTTATTAGATTTGATATACCGCCCTTCATATAAAAGCAGAGCGGTGTACAATTGCCAAGAGTCAAAAGAATGGCCAATGGCCAAGAAAAGGAAAGGAATTTACAAGGTGAACAGGACAGTGGAGAGTAGGCCATGCATACCGGACAGGAGAAATGGAAACACTGAGAGGTAGAAGGAAAAGATCACACAGGAGGAGTGGGAAGGTCAAAGGCAGAGAAAAACAAGTCCACTACTTACCCATTGGACAAGCAGCATGGAATCTGTGTACATTTTGGGAACTGCCAGGTACTTGTGACCTGGATTAGCCACCGTTGAAAACAGAATACTGGGCTTGATGGACCTTGGTTGACCCAGTAGGCATTTCTTATGTTCTTATGTTCTTTCCCTCATCATCTAGTTTAAAAGCTGCCCTATCTCCTTTTTAAAGGTTAATGCCAGCAGCCTGATTTCACCCTGGTTAAGGTGGAACCCATCCTTTCAGAAAAGCCTCTTTCCCCAGAATATTTCCCAGTTCCTATCAAATTCAATACACTCTTCCTTGCGCCATTCTCTCATCCACACATTGAGACTCTGGAGCTCTGCTTGCCTCTTGGATTCTGTGCATGCAATGGGAAGCATTTCTGAGAATGCTTCTCTGGAAGTTCTGGATTTCAACTTTCTATCTAAAAGCCTTAATTTGCCTTCCAGAACCTCCCTCCCTCCCACATTTTCCTATGTTATTGGTACCAACATATACCAAGACAGCAGGCTCCTCTCCAGCACTTCTAAAACCTTGTCTAGTTGGTGTGCGAGGTCTGCTACCTTTGCACCAGGCAGGCATGTTATCAGGTGATCCTCACGTCCACCAGTCATTCAGTTATCTACATGCCTAATGATTGAATTGCCAACTATAACAGTCATCCTCACCCTTCCCTCATGGGCACATGGCCCTGGAAACACATCCTCAATTCAAGAGGGTATTCTTAATAGCCCTCTTGCAGCAGACAAGGGAAACTTTCAGTTCACTCTAGACAGCAACAGTCAACTAATCTTTAGTCATAATACATACATCACTAGGGTTGCAAAACTCTCCACAGACAATGACTGGACAATCCTCCCAATCTTAGGACAGGGAAGGGTGGGATTGAGAGTGCAGTAGAAAAGGTCTGCGTCCACTTCCACATTTACATATATTGTTCATTGTTTTATACTTTAGACATTTTTTCTGATATTTCTTATGTGGCTGGTTATATTATTTGGATCTTTTTTTTAAAGGGGTATTTAGTAATTACTGCTGGGAATGGAGAACAGGGCTAGGGCATGGGGAAAGGGAAGGAGTGAAGATCTGTGATCCCTCCTCCTCCGTTCTTATTAGCAGGATTTTAGGAAGATACATTCTTCCAGTAGATAATAAAATTAACATTCCTGTACTTCCAATCAATTTGCTATACTTCCTCCTTGCCAAGTTATCCCCTCTCTCCCCAAACTAGAGCAGCTTCCTCTTTTCCCATTCTCTAGGCTTCATCCCTCAGAGAGTAACACTGCACACATTACTCATGGGGAAATTCTGCGCAGGCACTAGCATGGGTGAACCAGTGAGGCAAGCTCGGGTGCACAAGCTTTAAGGGTGCTTGAGCCTGCCCCACTGTTACCTTTTCCACAGATGCAGGAGCATTTCCATCACATTAACAAACTTCTCCTTTTACAAGCATGCTAACAAACCATAGATTGCTACATAATCATAATGAACCTTGATTATTAAGAAAAACATCCAAATGAGAAACTTCAGTAAAGACCTCCCAGACGTGATCAGGCATTTACAAGGAATCTTTAAGAAAAAAGTGGCACCAAGAGCCAGAACACAAGGCTTTAAAGCAAGAAAAGCCTTGCATCTAAGCTGCGTTTGCCTGGACATGTCTGGGAAGATATTAATTTTGCCCCCCCAGAAAGTATCATCTTTATTCTGAAAACACAAATGCATAATTGTATTCTTATCCATCTCAGAATTAAAAGATACAAGAAAGGTAAACCTAGTAGGAATCAGATCATTTGAAGATTCAATAAAATCAGATACATTCAAGCTATCTACCTGAGGTGGAACCTCCATACCCTGCATAGACCCATTATTCCCCCTAGACGGCCTTTGCAAATAATATAAATTATTTTTAGAAAGTCAGAATCCCTCTTAGTAGCCCAAGACTTCAGACAAATATTTATGAAACAAAATTTGTGGTGATAACAAACAAGTAATAGGAAAATTAAGGCATCTAAGGTTCTTAGCTCTACGATTCTTCTCAAGTAGTTCTTGTTGGGTATGGAGAGTAAAACTATCTTTTAAAAAAGATGTAGTAGCATTCTGTAAGGAAACCAACTGCTGATCCATTTTCAAAGATCGATCCTCCAACAATTTAATCTGAGCGGCATGTTGAGAAAGTTTTAACACAGTTTCTTTAGAAAACTCAGAAATATGAGTAACCACTGCAGTCAAAATAGCTTCAATCCTTGAGGGAACTTGCCATATATCAGACAAAGAAATCTCTTGTTTAAACACTGACGGAACAGGAAAATTTTGCACCCCAACCAGGGCCCTGGAATTTGTATAAGACGTGGCAAAGGTACAGCAGAAATATCAAAAGAAGTCCCTGAGGGTCCTATTGAAGGTAATATAACCTGAGACCGCGACTGTACCTCCAATAGTGGGGAGGAAGTTGCCGGACCCATTGCACCATTGCTAGCATGCAGGGTTGAGTTAAAAATCCCTGTTGTTGAAGAGGAGACCTCAGAGGAGTCCAAGGGCCCAAAAGAGGGCTGCATAAGCCCTTCCAAAGGTCCAGATACAACAACATGCTTGTCCATTAGACCGACAACCTTCACTGATTTAGAAGGGTTTGCCATACTCACATTTGCCCATTCCAGCGTCCCCGCTGCTCTGCTTCACTGTGCACCGAAGGGGTGCCAAAGGGACAAATATGCCCCTTCAGATGCACCCCTTCAGACGTGACCACAATAGCGTGACCTCGATACGGGCCTGGGTTTAAAGGCCCTCCAGATAACGTTGGGGCCTAACGCTGCATGGATGTTCCAGCAGGAAGGCAGTGAACTCACCAACTGCCTGTTCAGCCACCCTCAGTGTACAGTTCGGGGTAGGTAGTCCTTCTCACCAGATAGAGCTCCCCAATTTGAAGGCCCTCCGGATGACATCAGGGCTTAACGCTGCATAAATGTTCCGGCGGGAAGGCAGTAAGCTCACCAACTGCCTGTTCAATCACTTGCGGTGTACAGCTCCAGGTACGTAGTCCTTCTCACCAGATACATCTCCCACCAATTGATGATCCTGCCACAATTTGAAGGCCCTCCAGATGATGTCGGAGCCTAACGCTGCGTGGATGTTCTGGCAGGAAGGCAGTAAGCTCACCAACTGCCTGTTCAATCACCCGTGGTGTACAGTTCCTTGTAGGTAGTCTTTCTCACCAGATACAGCTCCCCGTACCCTTTTTTTTAATAATTTCCCTTTATAGAAATCCCCTAGTCTCTTCTGTCTTTAATAGACTGTAAGCTTTGTCGAGGAGGAACAGTCTCTTAAGTCTATGTGTACAGCACTGCATATGCCTTGTGGTGCTATAGAAATGATAAATAGTAGTATGTTGTGGTAGTACATAGTTTGCATTTCAAAACTATGCATGCTGTTTTTCACAGTACATGTGTCCACAGATAAAATAGGTGAGCATCTCGTTAGATACTTTTTTATGAGCAAGATCAAATCTTTCCATTTAAGGATTGGTATAAAGTCTATGGAAAAAGATACCCACAGACTTTGCACCTGCCTGCAGAATTTTGAAAATTAGCAAAATGCGTGCATATGAATATTTCTGGCCTAGAAAACAAAATCAGTCTCCCTAGTCTAACAGAGGCAAGATCATAGGCAATGATTATATGAACATCTTACATTTCTCTTTATAAAGAATTTTGTTTAAGGCTGTGAGGTTCGGAATGGGCTGAAGACCATTAGTTTCTAGGGGTCTTGGGAAATATTTGGAGTAAATATTCCTACCTCTTTCCTGGCATGAAATATTATGCTTACTTGAAGCAGTGAAGAGATTTCCTTTCTGAGTAAATCCTTATTTGGAATTTAATGAACAGATCTGTCTCTCTCTTTGATTAGGTGGAAACCCACAAGTCAGATGTAACCTGAGATCACTGATCCACAAAAAAGATTAGTTTTCCTCTAACTAAGGACACTACACAGCATGATACCCACCATCTTAACCCACAGGAATATGCAGACTACATAAAATCGAAAAACAACACCCTGACATGCTCCATTGCACCACAAACAGATGACCATGAAACGATAAAGGAGCATCAAACCTGGGAAGACTTCAGTATACCATCAAAACACCAAATTGAGGACATAATGAGTGGCCTCAACACAACAACCTTGCCATCAGACCCATGCCCAGTAGCTTGGATCAAAGCCACTAAAACCCAGCTCTCCCATCACATTCACAAAATCGTTAAAGATTCACTCCAACAAGGATACATGTCGCAAACTCTGAAGTACGTCATGATAAGACCGATACTTAAAGGCAACAACCTCAGCCTCTCTGAACCGAAATCATACCGTCCTATCTCCAGTCTACCTTTCCTTGCAAAAATCATTGAAAAAAACAGTACAACACCAACTACAAGACCATATTGACATCAATGCCCCACTGGACATCCATCAGCACGGTTTTAAACCCCAACACGGAGTTGAAACACTACTTACTTCCTTCTTTGACAATCTCTTAAAAGGCACTGACAACATAAAGAATGGATTCCTGCTTGTATTCATGGACATCTGGGCAGCCTTCGACACCGTGTCACACGCCAGACTACTGCAATGCCTGCAGCAAATAGGATTATGCAAAAATACTCTAAAATGGTTTACTTCTTACTTGGAAAATAGAATGCAACAAGTCAAATGCGCACAAAAGAAATCACCACATTTCCCCGTCACGCAGGGAATACCACAAGGCTCAGCCCTATCATCAATGCTCTTTAATATTTACATCCCGTACAGCCCATATGTAACATATCAAAAGTCACAAGCTCCAATATCACATTTACGCTGACGACATCATGGTGTATGCCCCAGTCAACCTACTAGCACTCAACATCACAACTATAACCAGATGCCTTGAAGATATGAACACCTGGTTCGCAGCCAATAATATGACAGTCAACTACGATAAAACAGAGGCAATGTTCATCACCAGGAACACTACCTTCACTCCACCACAAACCATCAGCATTTTAGATAAGCTTATAGTAGTTAAAGATGAGGTTAAATATCTGGGCATCACAATGGACAGAGCGCTAAACCTAAAATCCCACATCACAAAAACCGCAAACAAGGCCTATCAACGCTTAAGGATCATCAGAAAACTCAAGCCATTATTACGCCAGGATCACTTTCGCACAGTATGCCAAGCACTCATTACACCTCTGCTTGACTACGGAAACTCATTATATCAAGGCCTCCCTCAACAAACTTTACACCCACTCCAAATGGTGCAAAACACTGCGGCACGCATCATTACAGATACTCCAAGATTTGAACATATCACCCGTCTTACAGCAACTACACTGGCTAACCATGATGGCCAGAGCAAAATTCAAAATAATCCTAATTATCTTTAAAATCATCCACCAGCTCTCAGCAGGGGCACTCCAACACATCATACCTGCAACAGACCGAGAAGAACCAATAAAGACAACATGATCGACACACCTGCAGGATTCCACAAGACTAAACAAACAACTTCAAAAAGAGCTCCCTCCTTACTAGCGCCCACACTTTGGAACTCCCTCCCAACAAGCCTGAGAGCATTAGATGACCTAATAGACTTCCAAAAGGACCTCAAAACTTCTCTCTTTATTGAAACTAATCAGCAGACAGAAAACAGTCCCCACCCAAACGGTAATGCATCTATTGCCGATAATTCGATACTCATTCAACCCAAATAGGCATACAAGGTAATGACATAACACCAACTCAATACCCACTCACCCCAAACAGTCACCCCAAACAAACATAATATAACGTTGTTAATTACCTCGTACTGTCTAAATGTTACCCTTATGATAAATGTAACCCTCCTATTGTACCGTCTAGATGTTGTTAAGTTCCCCTAAGTTAAATGTAACCCTCCAATTGTGATGACCACTTTGATTGTAGGATAAGCTGGTATACAAATCTGTTTAAATAAATAAATGGAGTGGAGGAGTGGCCTAGTGGTTGGGGCAAGGTACTTCAGGCCAGAAGGTCAGGGGTTCAAATCCCACTAGAGGACAGCAACCTTGGGCCAGAAGGACTGGGGTTTCTAGTCTCACAGGTGCTCCTTGTGGTCTTGGGCAAGCCACTTAATCCTCCATAGCCCATGTTCCCTGTAAAGTAGTTATCTCCACGTTATAATGCCCTGTTCAATGTAATTTCAGTTTGTTCAATGTAAACCACACTGATGCAGAATAGCACGGTATATAAGAGAATATAATAATAAATATAGGGATTTCCTTTTCCTCCTTGACTAAGACACTGACAAAGATCTCTGTCAAGAGTCAAAACACTTTGGGGCTACGTATCTTTAATCTTTGAGGCTCAGAGGATGAGTCTGTAGCTGGGGAGAAATGGGAGACGAGGTATTATCTTTTGTGGTGAAAGAATTTCCCATTTTGGGAAGCTGCTTAGAATTTCCTAGTCCTTGGAAGATGGTTTCTGTTGCAGTAGAAAGTGTCTATAATGTGGAGCAGTGGTACTTTATAAGTCCCACTGTCTCCTTAACATTACTGCCAAACAATTTATCTCCCATGCATGTAATATTGGCTAATTGGTCATAGACATTTTCCCTTAGACCTTAGGACTTGGGACAAGGCCATTCTACAAGTCCTTATATATAGGGCTGAACCTCCAAGTGCAGTTTCAATGAATTACATACGCTTACCACATTCACCTCCTGCAGGTGATAGACCAAAAAAACTCTCTTTCATCTGTAGGGAGAAAATCTTATTGGTACAAAGATATGCAAGCAGAGAGCATAGTGCTATGGTGTAGTTTTCTGCCAAATAGATCCAAAGTTTGTGGAACCTTTCCTCAAAGAACTGATGAATTGGTTGTTTCTTTTTTTTTAGACTTCTTTAGAGCTGGCTTTATCACTACAGAGTAGTGGGCTGATTCAGTCTTCTCAGACAATGAATTGCTTTTAACCGGTAATTTGCATCCTGCTTTTAACCCTTAGGGCAGAGTGCTTAAAGAATTGGTTCTCTCTCAAAATATTGTTGTGGTCTCTAAGGTTCTCCCAAGGAGAATTCCTAATTGTACTCTTGCCAAAGAATAATCTATTGACCATTCCTCCTTTTTTTCAGAGTCCATCTGGAAGGCAACCATTACACTGTCTTTTCTTTTCTGGCTCCTTTTTTATAGAATGTATTATCACATGACCCCCCTCCCCAAGTTTAAAACTGGTGCAAAAACATGTTTTTTCATTCACGTTTTTAGTGACTGAGACCCAGGTTGGCATGGCCAAAGGTTCTGGAGTTCTACCTCTCTACCTGTCCACTAACATGTCTCTGGTATGCTCTCTCCAGCTATTTTGTCCACTTTTATTTCTCCTTCTTGTTGATTTAAATCCTTTTCTCCTTTATATATACATCACTTTGTTGTACCTATCAAAAGGTAGTCAAAAAAATATGTAAATATATTCAACTAAAGGAAATCAAGCAGGGCCGGATTTACCTATACGCCACCTATGCCGTGGCGTAGGGCCCACAGCTGACAAGGGCCCACAAAAATAGCCGCCTTAAAATTAAATTTAAAAAAAAAAAACGCTGGCTGCCGCGGCGGCAGCATGGACTGTTCCTGCGGGGCCCCCTC
This sequence comes from Ichthyophis bannanicus, assembly GCA_033557465.1. NCBI lineage: Eukaryota > Metazoa > Chordata > Amphibia > Gymnophiona > Ichthyophiidae > Ichthyophis > Ichthyophis bannanicus. The sequence continues at coordinate 604,133,067 of CM066036.1, read as the reverse complement.
TGCTGCCGCGGCAGCATGGACCGACCCGCGGGGCCCCCTCTGCCCGGCTGAATCGTCCGTCCGTCCCTCCCTCCCTCCCTCCGTGCCGGCTTTGAGAGGCGCGAAGGGAGAGTGTCTCCCTCGCGTCTCTGTTAAGCCCGCAGGGGCTGATGGGGGGCTAGGACTGGTATTGGGTTGGGGGGTTGCTAGGACTGGAAATGGGCTGATGGGTGGCTAGGACTGGAAATGGGCTGATGCAGGGACTAGAAGGGAATGGATGCTGGGTGAGGCTGGAACTAGAAGGGAGCTGATGTTGGGGGAGGATTAGAATGGGATGGGGCTGGAAGAGTAAAATGGAGAAGGGAAAAATATTTTGTGTGGGAGGGATAAAAAATCTACAATTGGCCGGGTATTGGGAGAGTAAGTGGGGATTGAGGATGGAGGGGTAAAATTTGAGTGGATGAAATAGGAATGAGGAAAGAGCAAAAGGAGAAAGATTAGTATGTTAAAGCAGATGTAGAGAGAGAATGGAAAAAAACAAGAAGAGAGAAGAAAGGACAAATGGACAGCAGACGATAGAGAGTTAGCAGAAGACACGAAGAAACCAGAAGAAAGTGGCTGGAGCAATTGCAGCTGAAAAAAATGCACAAAAGGTAGAAAAATATCTCTTTATTTTGAATTTATTAATTGGAATATGTCAGCTCTGGTAAATGTGCATCATTAACGTCTGCGCTTTGTTTAGTACAAGAGCAAATTAATGTATAGTTTTATTTCTACAGTGTTGTACATTCCAAGTTTGGCTTTTGGGATTCCCAGTTTAATTATTGTCTTCCTGTTTCTAAATTGTGATTACTTGTTTGGTGATGGTCTATGTTCTGCATGTGTAACTGAGCTGAGGTGTTCTGTTTATATAATTCCTATTTGACATTGCCACTTGTTCTCTTTCCCCAGTAGGTCATGTATTGTTGTTCTCTGAAATGTATTGGTTTAATATTTGCAGTGTTGCCTTTTGATTGGTAGAGTATGGTGCTTTGTGAGTCCTGGTAGTGCTGTTAGGATACGGCGGGTTTGCTATGGGTTCTAAATGGGCAGTGTTTGTAGTAGTTCCTAATGTGTCTGGCAGTTGGCACTAGATTATAGTAATGTAGAAATCTTTTAGTCTTTCTTTATCCATACACTCATTAAGAGGCACATTTACTAAAAGTTAGTATATGGTAACATTATGCAAATATTTATGCAAATGAGGCCTCTTATGCAAATGAGGCCCCGCACCCCCCTTGGGCCGCCCCTGCTGGGGGCCCACAATTTTTGTTGGCGTAGGGCCTCACTCAAGGTAAATCCGGCCCTGCCTGGCAGAGAGCCTTCTTGGGAGTAGCTCCCATACCTTGGAACTCACTCCAGTAGGGACTAACTCTACTTGTAAAAGCATGCGAAAGCCTGGCTCGTCTCTAAAGCCGTTAATGACTGTGGCATCTAACCGGCCAATCACTCATACCACATCAGGGCTAGCTTGCCACACGCCCTCTACTTGAGACCAGTTGCACATACCTTATTTGACTCTACATACTGTAGCATGTACCCTGGCTGACTATTGTATTAGCAGCTCTGGGAGCTATAGATGACAATAATCATGGCTGTGAGTCCTAAGGGATTGTGGAAGGAACTCCTGCAAGGCCCTAGTTTCAGACTGCTGAGTTATCTAGTTCTAGGGGGGAGATTTTAGGGCAGTCCTGGATTTCCGACAACCCAATCCCAATGCATTATGGCATCTGCAGCACTAACTTCAATGGGTAGAATTGGGGACTATAGAGACTACATTTCTTTGGTGACTATTCGGAAATCTCCCTCCTGGCACTGAGTAACTTAGCAGCTCTATACTGTAGAGATGACTCCTCCAAGCCCCAGAATTTTTCAATTTCTTTCACAGCAATTCATTTCGAAAACATAACAATCACTCCAGTAGCTGTAGTTAAAAAATAAGGTGAATTAGTTCATCTGTAAATTCAGAGACACATTTCAGAAGAAAAGAAAAAATCAAAATGGAAAAAATATTAAAAATAGATGCTGAGTCCTTGACTCACAAAGTCTTTTCAACTTTCCTCTCCTGGTTATCCTTTAAGCAAGATCCTCGTCATTAGCCACTCCTCATATCCACTCAGGAGATGATCCTCTGGCAAAGTGTCCTCTCTTCTTCTCTAGGGATCTGCAACAATATTCCACACCCTCTTACAGCTGTGGCTTCCCTGCAGGGCCGGCTCAAGACAATCTGCTTCCTGAGGCGAAGGATGAGATGGCGTCCCCCCCCCCCCCCTCCGTAGAGAGGGGCGGGGCTTTCTCAAAACTCCAGTCAGGGTCTGCACAAAACCAAAAAAAAATGATTAGATTATATGAAGGAAATGCAAGATGTTTGCGCACCAAGGAACTAAAAGAGCAAGAACCACAGCACAGTTTATAAAACTAAATTATAACTCATTTTTATTTTGTTATAAACTGTGTTATGGTTCTTGCTTTTTCTTTTTAAACATATATTTTGCATCCACAGAATATCAACAATGGGTGCAGAGCAGAACCAGAATATTCACTCACATAGCTCAATATCTTTAAAAAAATCTGATTCTTATCATCTCACTAACAACAACAAACATTCTCCAGTACCAGGCATTTTGTGAACTAATACAAGATCCTTCAACAAAGTCACTTAGGATCTATACAGCAAATCTACTATACCATACCAAAACCAATTTGCAAAACTCACATAAGGAGACCATCCAAAAAAAGCATCACTATAAATACTACAGTGGGCCCTGGAACATCCAAACACCTATTTGAGAAGCTGAACAATTCAGATTACTACAGTACAGATCCCTACATACAAACTCCATGTTAACAGAACACCTATTCTTGGTTGCACCCTCATAACACAGACCCTTGCCAAGTACAGAATAAGTGACCACAATTTAAAAATAAAAATACAGTATGCAGATAAAACTTAAACTGCAACCCCAAGAAGCCAGATTCTGCATACAATGCAATACCAGAGAAATAGAAAGAGATGCATTTCCATGTACTGTATAAAATGTAAAGAAAGCACCAAGTCAGATAATTACATTGAAAATAAAATTCTTTTTGAATTTTGTCTCACCATTTTATTCCCCAATCATGTAGGTCCCAGTCTGAGGTTTCTGCTTTCCTCCATCTCCCAGTGATGCAGGGCCACAAGCGGAGACTCACTGCAGCATCATGTGCATAAATATAGTATACTTTATTTTTAAATGTATATACCACCCATCTAAAATCCTAGGTGGCTTTCAAATATACACCTGCAATTTACTAAAACAGATGTTACAATAAAACAAACATAATAATAAAACATTAAATTTGATTAATGAAAAGCCACTTACACAGCCCCCCTAAACAAACCAATTTAAGTTTCTGTACATCAGATTTATTTTGCTATGACCAGATTGTTGATGAGAGGGGAAGATATAAAAAGAGAAACTAATCCTGGTAGCCATGAATTTAAAGGCTGGATTGGATTGTGCTAGAGCTGGAAAATATGGACTTGGCAACAGAAATGAAGCTGGAGAAAGACTGATAGAATTCTGCAAGACCAATGATCTATTCATCTCAAACACCTTCTTCCAGCAACACAAGCGGCGACTGTACACATGGACTTCACCGAATGGATTATATAAAAATCAAATTGACTACATATGCGGAAGTCAACAATGGAAAAGCTCTGTAACATCAACAAAGACAAAACCTGGAACTGACTGTGGTACAGATCATCAACTACTAGTATGCAAACTCAAGCTAAAGTTGAAAAAGAGCAAACCACTCATGAATCAAGCAAAATATGACCTTGAGAATATACCACTGGAATTTAAAGACTGCCTGCAAAATTGATTTGCTGCTTTAGATATAAATGACAGAGTTCCAGAAGAGTTATGGAATGACATCAAGAAGGTTGTGTTGGAAGAAAGCGAGAAGTCTCTACAAAAGGTGAAAAAGCAAAAACGGCCAAAATGGATGACGGAAGAAACTCTGAAAATTGCCCAGAAACGCCGAGAAGCTAAAGCCAGAGGAGAAAGAAAGACAATCGCAGAACTCAACAGAGATTTCCAACGTGCAGCAAGACAGGACAAGGAAAAGTACTACAATGACACTTGCAAGGAAATAGAAGCAGAAACTATTAGAGGAAGAACAAGATCGGCTTTCCTAAAGCTACGAGAGTTAAAGAAAAAGCTCCAGCCTCGAATTGGAATGTTACAAGATGCTCAAGGTTCTATGTTGAATGATGCTGAGAAGATCAAGAAAAGGTGGAAGGAATATACAGAGTTTTTATATGATAAAGATCAAGTGGACCAACAGCCCTTTCAACCTGTACCTTATGATCGGGAACCATTGGTGATGAAAGAAGAAGTTGAAGCAGCATTGAAAGCCTTATCAAAGAACAAAGCACCAGGCATTGATAGCATTCCCATAGAAGTATTGCAGCAATCTGATGCAGCTGTTACCGTACTCACAAGGCTCTGCCAAGAAATATGGAAGACAACATCATGGCCAACTGACTGGAAAAGATCTGTGTTTATACCAATACTAAAGAAAGGTGATCCAACTGACTGTGGAAATTATCGCACAATCGCTCTGATCCCACATGCCAGCAAAATTCTACTGAAGATTATTCAAAAGAGACTACAACCATACCTGGAACAAGAACTACCTGAAGTGCAAGCAGGGTTCAGGAAAGGGCGAGGAACAAGAGACATCATTGCGGATGTGAGATGGATCCTTGAAAAGACTAAAGAATACCAAAAGGGTATCTATTTGTGCTTTATCGACTATAGCAAGGCTTTTGACTGTGTAAACCATGAGAAACTCTGGGCCACATTAAGAAGCATGGGTATACCAGAACACCTGATCGTTCTCTTGCGCAATCGGTATATTGATCAAGAAGCAACAGTTCGAACGGAACAAGGAGAAACAGAATGGTTTAAAATAAGCAAAGGTGTAAGACAAGGCTGCATACTTTCCCCCTACCTGTTTAATTTATATGCAGAACAAATCATCAGAGAAGCAGGATTGTATGAAGACAACAGAGGTGTGAAGATTGGTGGAAGACTCATCAACAACCTTCGCTATGCTGATGATACCACATTACTGGCTGAAAGTGAAGATGATCTGAAACATTTGCTTCTCAAAATCAAAGAACATAGTCTCAAAATGGGCCTGCACTTTAATGTAAAGAAGACAAAGATCATGACAACTGGTATAATCAACAGGTTCATCGTTGAAGGAGAAGAAATTGAAATTGTAAACAACTTTAACTTACTTGGATCAACTATCAATAAAGAAGCAACAAGCAGTCAAGAAATCAGACGACGCATTGCTCTTGGCAGAATGGCTATGAAAGACCTAGATAAGATTCTCAAGAGCAGAGATGTCTCTCTCCATACAAAGATTCGACTTGTTCAAGCCATGGTATTTTCAATAATATCATATGGATGTGAAAGCTGGACAGTGAAAAAGATAGACAGGAAGAAAATTGATGCCTTTGAATTATGGTGCTGGTGGCGAATACTGTGTACACCATGGATTGCCCGAAGAACAAACCAGTCGGTACTAGAGGAGATAAAACCTAAGCTTTCTTTAGAAGCTCAGATGACAAGACTTCGACTTTCATACTTTGGACACATCATGCGAAGAGAGAGATCATTAGAGAAAGACATTATGCTTGGCAAGATAGAAGGTCAACGCAAAAGAGGAAGGCCAGCAATGAGATGGATCGATACAATAACAGCAGCTACGGGTACCAGTCTGTCAACAATGAGCCGCCTGACTGAAGACCGAACACAATTTAGGATAGCTATCCAGAGGGTCGCCATGAGTCGACTCCGACTCGACGGCACTTAACAACAACAACAGAGCTGGAAAGTCTGGAACTCAGCAGCGGTGAAGATATCAGGATACTACACAAAATTCAACTGAGAGATTCCCTTAAAAATTTAAAATTTCCTTGAGTATGAACTGAAAATATTTTAAATTTCAGTCTAGCAGCATAAAGAATGCAAAACATCAAAGTTCAAAGACAATCCATATTTCAGTAACCTCCCCCCCATCCCAACACCCTAAAGTTGACTAAGACTAATAAGAGAAAATTATTTGTTCATGGCTATCAGGATTAGTTTTGTTCATGTTATATCTTCCCTCCTTATCAATCTGCTCATAGCAAAATAAATCTGATGTGCAAACTCTTGCAAAAAATAGGCACCTCTGAAGGTGAGATGGTCCTTCCAACAGAGCTATGGGACTACTTTCTGTGCAATAGTCCTCTGCCTAGCTCAAATCCAAAGGGCCTTCCCTGAGGCCCACTGCCTGTCCCAGAGGTGATACAGTGGCCCACCAAAATGTGGATCTCTACCAACGCCAGTGACAAATTGTCTGATGCTGCTCCCCCCCCCCACCCCACTAACCTGTTCTGCCTCGCTGTTGCCGAGATCCAAAAAATAACAATCCATGCCAAAAACAGCTGTGAACATAAGAACATAATGCTTGTACTAACAGCCTTTACTACATCCTCCGGTAACAAATTCCAGAGTTTGATTACATGTTGAGTGAAGAAATATTTTCTTTTATTAGTTTTAAATAGTTTACCCTGTAGCTTTATTGCATGTCCCCTAGTCTTTCTATATTCTGATAACGTAAACAATCGATCTACATTTACCCGTTCCACTCCGTTCATTAATTTATAGACTTCTATCATATCTCCCCTCAGGCGTCTCTTTTCCAGGTTAAAGAGCCCTAACCTTTTTAGCCTTTCTTCATAGGAGTATCCTTCCATCCCCTTTACCATTTTGGTGGCTCTTCTCTGAACCTTTTCTAATAACACTATATCCTTTTTAAGATACGGCGACCAGAATTGCACACAATATTCAAGGTGCGGTCTCACCATGGAACGATATAGAGGCATTATAATATCTTTTGTTTTATTTTTCATTCCTTTCCTTATCATACCATGCATTCTATTTGCTCTCTTGGCTGCCGCTGCACACTGGGCCGAGGGTTTTAACATGCTATCCACAATGACGCCAAAATCTTTTTCCTGGGTGGTGGTTCCTAATGTGGAACCTTGCATCGTGTAACCATAGCTTGGGTTGTTCTTCCCTAGGTGCATAACTTTGCACTTGTCCACATTAAATTTCATCTGCCATTTTGATGCCCAGTCTTCCAATTTATCAAGATCCTCTTGCAATTTTCCACAATCCTCTTGGGTTTTAACAACTTTAAATAGTTTTGTGTCATCTGCAAATTTGATAACCTCACTCGTTTTTCCACTTTCCAGGTCATTTATGAATATGTCAAAAAGCAGCGGACCCAGCACAGATCCCTGGGGTACACCACTATTCACTTTTCTCTTTTGGGAAAATTGGCCATTTAGCCCAACCCTCTGCTTTCTATCTTTTAACCAGTTCTTGATCTACAGCAGTACACTGCCTCCTATCCCATGACTCTTTAGTTTTGCCTAAAGTCTCTGATGAGGGACCTTGTCAAAGGCTTTCTGAAAGTCCAGATACACTATATCAACCCACTCACCTTTGTCCACCTGTTTATTCACACTTTCAAAAAAACATAACAGATTAGTAAGACAAGATCTTCCTTGTCTAAAACCATGTTGGCTGTCTCCCATTAGGCCATGACTATCTACATGCTGAGTAATTTTAATCTTTATGATGGTTTCTACCATTTTTCCCGGTACTGACATGAGGCTCACCGGTCTGTAGTTTCCCGGATCACCCCTGGAACCCTTTTTAAAAATTGGCGTTACATTGGCGATCCTCCAATCTTTAGGTATTACAGATGATTTTAATGAAAATTCACAGATTACCAATAGCAGGTCTGCAATCTCATATTTCAGTTCTTTCAACACCCTTGGATGCATACCATCCGGCTCAGGTGATTTGCTACTCTTCAGTTTATCTAATAGTTGTAATACATCTTCCCGATGTATCAATATTTCCTTCAATTCTTCTGCACCTTTCAATACCACTTCAGTCATGGGTAACATCCCTACATCTTCCTCAATAAAGACCGAAGCAAAGAATTCATTCAGTCTCTCCGTTATCGCCTTGTCGCCTCTTAGTGCCCCTTTAACTCCTCTATCATCTAATGGACCATCTGACTCACAGTTTTTTTGCTACGAATGTACTTGAAAAAATCTTTATTTCGCGTTTTTGCTTCCGCAGCAAGCTTCTTCTCAAATTCCCCCTTTGCCTGCTTTATCAATGCCTTGCATTTGACTTGCCAGTGCTTGTGCTGTTTCCAGGTTTCGTCGTTTGGCTCTTTTTCCATTTCCTGAAAGATGCTTTTTTGGTAACAACAGTCTCTCTGACCTCCCCTTTAAACCATGCTGGCAGTTTTTTGGACTTCCTTCCACTTTTCTTAAAGCATGGAATACAGCTGATCTGGGCTTTCAAGATAGTATTTTTCAACAACACCCAAGCTTGATGTAAGTCTTTAACCTTTGCAACTGCTCCTTTTAGTTTTTTCTTAACTATTTTCCTCATTTGATCATAGTCTCCCTTTCGAAAGTTTAAAGGTAGTACTCTGGATTTCCTTACTATCCCTTCTCCACTAATTAAATCAAAGGTGATCATGCTATGATCACTATTGCCAAGTGGCCCCAACACCCTTATCTCTTGCACTAGATCTGGTGTTCCACTAAGGACTAGGTCTAATATGGCTTCCCCTCTGGTCGGTTCATGAACCAGCTGCTCCAAGAAGCAGTCATTTATCTCATCTAGGAACTTTATCTCCCTAGCATGTCCTGCCGTGACACTGACCCAGTCGATACCGGGATAATTGAAATCACCCATTATTATTACTGTGCTATAACTTTTGTTAGCTTCCTTGATTTCTTTGAGCATTTCATCATCCATTTGTTCATTCTGGCCAGGCAGTCGATAGTACACCCCCACTGCCATCGCCTTCCCCTTTTTACATTGAATTTCAATCCATAGAGATTCTACAGCAAACTTTGTTTCCTTCAAAACTTTAATCCTTTCTGACTCAATGCTCTTTCTAACATAGAGCGCAACCCCTCCACCAATTTGATCGGCTCTATCATTACGATATAGTTTGTATCCAGGTATCACAGTGTCCCACTGGTTGTCCTCCTTCCACCATGTCTCTGATATCCCAAGCATATCTAACCTCACATTTAGTGCTATATATTCTAACTCTCCCATCTTATTTTTTAGACTTCTAGCATTTGCATACAAGCATTTTAGAGACTGTATTTTATTCATATTAGTTTGGCTGTTGGTAGACATGGGTAATTTGGGATCTTTAAGCTCTGTCTGCTCCATACTCGAGGGCATTTGGGCTACTTTACTCTTTTTTGGAACCTCTCTGCTTTTGGTAGTATCCTTCAAGGATACATTCTTCCGAACTATCCGCTCTTGGGTGACTGTCGGCTTTCCCTTATTATCTAGTTTAAAAGCTGCTGTATCTCCTTTTTAAAGGTTAATGCCAGCAGCCTGGTTCCATCCCGTTAAGGTGAAGCCCATCCCTTCGGAAGAGCCTCTCCTTTCCCCAGAATGTTCCCCAGTTCCTAACAAATCCAAAACCCTCATCTCTGCACCATTGTCTCATCCACGCATTGAGACTCCGGAGCTCTGCCTGCCTTTTGGGTCCTGCACGTGGAATGGGAAGCATTTCGGAGAACGCTACCCTGGAAGTTCTGGATTTCAACTTCCTACCTAAAAGCCTAAATTTAGCCTCCAGAACCTCCCTACCACATTTTCCTATGTCATTGGTACCGACATGTACCAAGACAGCAGACTCCTCCCCAGCACTATCTAAGACCTTATCTAGGTGGCGCGTGAGGTCCGCTGCCTTTGCACCAGGCAGGCATGCTACCAGGCGATCCTCACGTCCACCCGCCACCCAGCTATCTACATGTCTAATGATCGAATCACCAACTATAACTTCTGTGGCAGCAACAGCGCTGAGATGACCTCTCCGATTGCTGGCAAACTGGCAGCAATTTGGCACAGCTCTGGCCTGCCGCTTTTGCTGTGTTGGTGTCAGCGGCAGCAGCAGAAGCAGACCGCCAAAGCTGGGAGTTTGAATTTAAAAAAACAACTAACCAAGCCAAAGTGCTGGAACGTGCCTCATTCCACTCACGTGAGCAGCCCGGCCGGTCCCGTCCCCTCTGATGTCACGTTAGGGGGTGGGACCGGCCGACTGCTCACAAGAGTGGAATGAGGCATGGGCCCGCTCTTTTGCTTAATTGGTTGTCTCTCTCTTTTTTTTTTAAATTCAAACTCCTAGCTTTGGCGATCTGCTTCTGCTGCTGCCACTGACACCAACACAGCAAAAGCACAGGGCAGAGCTGCGCTAAATCGCGGATCTTCTGGGATTTGTGGGGTTTTTTTTATTTGGCAGTGTGAGGCGGCTGGCGCTGGTGATTTGGAGGCATTTTTTGCTGCCTCTAAAAATTTGCCCCCTGAGGCGGCCGCCTCAACCTACCTAATTATAGAACCACCCCTGCTTCCCTGAATCTAAGAGAACTTCTATATGGTATTTTCCCCCATTTCTTCCCAGCTGGTCATAGGCTCCTATGTAGTGTCTCACTCACAGGGTTTCTCTCACAGATAAAAGGATAGATAGCATGGGAGAATTCTCCTTTACCACTAAGATGTCAACCTTCTCTACCACGGTATCTCATTTTCCTCTGTCCCTCTGCTGGATTGGCATTGTAAGGGTCTATCTTGAATAGATCCGAGACTTTAGCTTCTTAAATACCAGCCTGAGGTTTAGATGGAAGAAAAAAAGGTAACCTTGGAACAACTTCCTTTACTCTTGTTTTGGGCCTAATCAGCACCATCCAGGACCTGCTAGCTGGGGAGCTCAGCACCATATCCAGTCAGGTTGGCAGAAAGAAGGTGAGAGAAAGGTAAGTTTCCTTTCAACACTGCTCTGTGGCATCACAACTCTACTCCTGGCTTTCCATGTAGGGAACCAGCAAGAATACTCCTTTCAAGTATATTCTATACCACCTTATTAACCTCCAAAAGGTTCAGGGACCCTCAGTTCATTCCCACCACTCTTCTCGGATCCTCTCCCAGAATGCCAAGCCTGTCCATTCCAGCTCTCTTTATCTCCCTTCCCCTTCTTGTCTGCATGAGTCTTTCACTTTGTCTCCCCAACTAGGCAAGTCTCCTTTTATTTCCCATCACCATCCAGTTGCATCCAGTCTCTCTCTCTCCCCCACCCCCTCCAGGGCAGGCCCTACGCATATGTGAGCATCTTATTGGCACAGGGTTCCATGGTACAGGAGGCACAGTGCCAACCTCATTCTGCACATATTGCCTTTGCCCATTCCAGCTTTTGAAACATCTGAACTTACTGCTGCTATATTGCCTTGCCGGCCCCACCACATCTCGTTCGACTCTGGAACTGGCCCCGGCCCCAGCCCCAGCGCAACTTGTCAGTTTTTTTAACTGTTGCCAAATGTGCTGTCACTGCCCAATGACACCAACGTTCACGTATGTGTCATGTGTCACAAAGAGAAGTCATTAGAGATGTCCAGCTCCACCTACACAGCATGTCTGCAGCTCCATCGGCACATGCTACCAGGGCCGGTCATATGCATGTGTGGTCAACATGCCCTACACTGCTACAAGCTCCTTGCTGCAGTCACCACCACCACTGCTATAGCTGCCGCATTTACTCAGCTACCACATCAGCACTGAGGCGGCAATGACAATTGCCATACAGTGTGGGGCCTCTCTTAGCTCCAGGGCAGTAGCTCCTCTTGCCAGCCAATGCCAGAGAGAAAGAGGCAATGGCGGCGGAGGGAGAAGGGCAGCGCTCCAGAGGCCTACCTCCATGGCCTAGGCACAGCAACCTCGGAGAAGTCAGAGACCAGTTGACTGAGTGAGTCAGGCCAGTGGCACAGAGGAGCCTGCAGCAGCCTTGACGGCAGCCAAACCCTGAAAGGATGTCTATCCCAAACTGAGCAACAACATGATGTAAGTTGAGGGAATGCTGCAGAGGGTGGGTGGGATTGGATAGGGATGGCCCAAGGGTGATGTGGGGGCTACAGAATACAAGAGAGGGGGAGTATGGAAAAGGAGGGGGGATATTAGACATGGGAGAGGTCATAAGGAGAGGGAGGGAGATGCTGGACATAAGGGGACTTATATGGAGATGGACATAGAAATATAGAAACATGCCAGCAGAAAAAAACACATGGCCTATCTTGTCTGCCCTTCCATATCAACTTCAGTAGTCCATAGTCCCCTTTTTTCCTTTAGAAATCTCCTGTGTTTGTTCCAGGCTTTCTTGAATTCAGATACTGTCCTTGTCTCTACTATCTCTACTAGAAGACTGTTCCATATATCTACCACTCTTTTCATAAAGAAATATTTCCACATATTACTCCTGAGTCTATTCCCTTTCACCCTCATCCTATGGCCCCTCATAGCAGAGCTTGCTTTCAATCGAAAGAGGCTCTCCTCTTCTGCATTTATGCCATGGAGGTATTTAAACGTCTTTATATCTCCTTTATCCTGCCTTTCCACTAACATATACATATTAAGATCTTTAAGTCTGTTCTCTTATGCTTTATAACAAAGACCACTGACCATTTTAGCAGTCACCCTCTGCACGACTCCAACTTGTTTATATCCGTTTGAAGGTGTGGTCTCCAGAATTACACTCAATACTCCAAATAAAGTTGTACCACAGACTTATACAGAGGCACTATCATCCCTTTATTCTGCTGGCCATTCTTCTCCCTGTGCACCCAAGCATCGTTCTGGCTTTCATTGTTGCCTTTTCTACCTGTTTAGCCACATTAAGATCAACAAATACAATCCCGCCCAGGTCTCGCTCTTCTTTTGTGGACAGAAGTACTTTGCCCCCCTACATTGTACCGCTCTCTTGGATTTTTGCAGCCAAAATGTATGACCCTGCATTTTTTAGCATTAAATTTCAGCTGCCAAATTTCTGACCATTCTTCAAGCTTAGCTAGATTCCTCCTTATGTTCTCTACATCTTCCTGGATATCTACTCTATTGCAGATTTTGGTATCATCCACAAAGAGGAAAACCTTACCTGACATCCTTTCCGCAATATCACTAACAAAGATGTTAAAAAGAAGTTTACCAAGGACAGATCCCTGCGATACACTACTGGTAACATCCTTCTTCTCAGAGTGAGCTCCATTTACCTGTAACCTTTGTTGCCTCTCACTCAACCAATTTCTAACCCAATCAGTCACTTTAGGGTCCATCCCTAGGGTGCTCGGTTTGTTTATAATTTGCCTGCGTGGAATGATGTCAAAGGCTTTACTGAAATCTAAGTGCACTCTCCAACGGTCCAACTCCCTGGTCGCCCAGTTAGAGAAATCAATCAGATTTGTCTGACAAGACCTGCCTCTGGCAAACCCATGCTGCCTCAGATCCTGCAATATATTGGACTCCAGAAAGTTCGCTATTTTCTGTTTCAGCAGTGTTTCCAATAGTTTACTCACTACAGAGGTACTAACCAGCCAGTAGTTTTCAACCTCATCCTTCTATTTTTGTGTAAAGGGACCACATTTGCTTTTCTCCAGTCCTCTGGGACTGCTCCCAACTCTAAAGAAGCATTGAAAATTTCAATCAGTGGAGCCGCTCGATCATCCCCAAGTTCTTTCAATATTCTCGGATGTCTCCCATCGGGTCCCATTACTTTATCTACTTTTAGTTTAGCTAGTTCCTCTTGAACACAGTCTTCTGAAAATCGTTCAAGATCCCTGTCACTTCTGTCACTTCTGTTTATTTATTATTTATTTATTTATTTATTACAAGTTCTTATATACCGCACTATTCGGCATCAGCACGGTTTACATTATAACATAAAGACCATAACAACAAGCTGTTTGGTTTACATCGAACAGGAGTACAAACTTGTTCCTATTTGTTGTTGTTTTCTGAGGTCCTGCTCCTGACCCTTCATCTGTGAACACAGAACAGAAATATTTGTTAAGCAATTCCGCTTTATCCTAATCAGCTTCTACGTATTCCTCCGCTTCACCCTTGAGTCTCACAATACCACTTTTGCCCTTCCTCCTCTCACTAACATATCCGAACCCCCCACTTCCCCCATTTTATTGCATTGGCTATTTATTTTTCTTTTTGTATCTTTGCTTTCTTCACTACTTTGCTAGCTTCTCTAAGTTTTTCCAAATATAGATGCCTGTTTTTCTCTTTCTATGATCTCTTGTATTTTATGAAGGCCACCCTCTTTTTTCTTCACTTTTTCAGCTTCTTCTTTTGAGAACCATAGTGGTCTCCTTTTCCTTTAACATTTATTTACCTTTCTAACAAAAAGGTTTGTTGCCCTTAAACTATCCCCTTTCAGTTTTGCCCATTGATTTTCTACATCCCCCAGCTGTTCCCATCCCTCTAATGACTCCTTGAAGTATTTTCCTATTTTGGCAAAGTTAGTTTTCCTAAAGTCTAAGACCCTTGCTTTTGAATGGATTTTATCAGCCCTAGTCCTAATACTATACCACACCATCTGGTGATCACTGGTTGTGAGACGATCTCCCACTATGATATCAGAAACACTTACCCCATTGGTGAGCACCAAGTCCAGTATGGCCCCTTCATCTGTCGGTTCTGTTATAGTTGCTGGAATAGTTCTCCCTGTAGAGAATCCAGGATCTCCTTACTTCTAGATGATACTGCAGAAGGGATATGCCAATCAACATCAGGCATATTGAAATCATCTATCGTAGCATTTCTCCTTTCATGGCAATACTGTCTTCTATTAAATCCCTGTCCACTTCTTCTGCCTATGAGGGAGATCTGTATATGACACCAATGCAAATAGATTTCCTATTCCCTCTTTCTAGTTTAACCCAGAGTGCCTCCTCTCTTCTTTTTAAGCCCTGTAATTCTATAGCTTTAATATTATTTTCTACATATAGGTCACCTCCTTCTCCCTTTCTTCCTACCCTGTCCTTCCTGAATAAAGTATAGCCCGGTATAATTACATCCCAGTCATGGTTGTCTGTTAACCATGTCTCTGTAACCACCACTGAATCCAAGTCAGTCTCTTCCATTAAAGCCTCAACATCTGGAATCTTATTTTCCATGCTATGGGCATTTATACACACTGCTTTCCAGATGTTGCTCCTTGTACCAATTTCTACAGAGATATTTAATGTTTCACTTACCTTTATTTATTTATTTAGACAGTTTTTGTATGCCGCCTTATCCTTCAATCAAAGCAGTCATGACACAATTGGGGGATACATTTAACATGCAGGGATATGAGACACATACACTAATACTTACAGGGAACATGGGCTATGGAGGGTTAAGTGGCTTGCCCAAGACCATGAGGAGCATCTGTGGGACTAGAAACCCCAGTCCTTCTGGCCCAAGGTTGCTGTCCTCTAGTCGGATTTGAACCCCTGACCTTCTGGCCTGAAGTACCTTGCCCCAACCACTAGGCTACTCCTCCCTCCACTTACCTGGGGGCTTTCACTTACCTGGGGGCTTTCTTCTCCCATCCCCAACGAATCTTGTTTAAAGCCTTCTTTATTTATTTTATTTTATTTATTTATTTAGTGTACACTTGTATCCCGCTACTTCCAGCGATCAGCAGCGGTTTTCTATACATAAGGGAGAGGCTGTACAGGCCAGAATTATAACATACAGTACAATTGCAGGGATGGGTAATAGGCACATCAAACGGTTACAGATTTACATTTGATTGATTGCGAGGAGACTTTACATATATACCTTTGATTGCTTGCGGAGCGACTTTACATATATACATACTTTACATAATTACAGGACACATTTCTTGCTGTTATGATTAATTTAAGTGGGCATCTTCAGTAGGTTAGCTAGTTTGCTGCGGAAAACACTTCGATCCTTCTTTGACAAATGGATGCCATCTCTGCTCTGCAGCCCTTGGAAGATCATCCCATAGTCCAGGAAACCAAAACACTCTCGATGACACCATCCACCCAGCCATGCACTCATCTCCAGGTTGCGAGTTTCTCTGCCTCAGTCTTTACCCTAAACAGGGAGGATTGAAGAGAACACTACCTGCACACCTATCTGCTTCACCCTCTGTCCTAGAGCCATGAAATCACTTTTGATACATTCAGAGGAATACCTAGTAGTATCATTTGTGTTGACATGGATGAGCAATATCGGATCATAGTCTGTAGGCTTGATGGGTCTCGGCAAATTCTCCAAAACATCTCAGATTTTGGCACCTGGCAGACAGCACACCTCTCAGGACATCAAATCTGGTTGACAGATGGACACCGCAGTACCCCTCAGAAGAGTGTCACCAACTATCACTACCCTTCGCTTCCTTATGGTCACTGATTCTGCAACTTTGGGGTGCTTGAGCTCTGGTTCGTCACTTTCCTGGGATGCTTTCATCTCCTCCACTTCCAGGGCTGCATACTGGTTCTTCAGTTCAAGGGCTAGAAGAGTTGGATTATTGGGAGGCGTGGTCTAGTGGTTAGGACAAGGTACTTCAGGCCAAAGGGCCAGGGGTTCAAATCCCACCTGGGGACAGCAAGGCCAGAGGGACTGGGATTTCTAGTCCTATAGGCACTCCTTGTGGTCTTGGGCAAGCCACTTAACCCTCCATTGCCCATGTTCCCTGTAAGTATTAGCGTATGTGTCTCATATCCCCTCGTGTTAAATATTTCCCCCACTTGACCGCTTTGACCCAGTGAAAAGCAGGATATAAATACAGCTAAATAAATAAATAAAATATTGATTCTGCAGCTCTGCTGACTCGTGTCTAACTCTCTTCATTCTGTAGCCTCCCATATTCACCTCTGTTGGAGAGCTTGAATGTTTCAAGAAGCATCTCATTGATGTACTTCTTGCTGTTTTGAATGCTTCTCAGCCTCGCCACCTCTTCTCTGAACTCCTCCACTTGTTTCATGAGGGCTTCAGCCTAAAGGCATCCTGCATATGGAACCAGTCCTTCAACTGGTATTGGCCTCTCTGGACAGAGGCAGAAGCTATAATGGGGGGTACAGCTTTGGCAATATGATTTTTCCCAGCCATCATTCTGTTGGTGGAGCTTTGGTACCTTGCTTGGAAAGATGGAAAAGAAAATAGTGCTCGATACGGGGGAGATGGAAATAAGGAGGTGGATGGGAGATGCTGGACATGGGGTGGGGTGAGAGGGAATGGAGAAGCTGCACACAGGAGAGATGGCATAGAGCTATCGGATTTAAAAGGCTATAGGGAAATGGAGATGCTAGAAAAGGGAGAAGGACTGGAATACTGGAAGGAGATATTTTGGACACTGTGAGGGGATATGGAGTGAAAGAGGTGGAGATACTGGACAGGGAGAGAGAAAGGGACAATATTGGATTTGGAGATGTTGGACAGTGGGGAAAGAGGAAGGAGAGCTGCTGGAAAACAACAGGGAGGAGGAAAGGGGAGAATTAGTGACAGAGTGGGAAATGAGAGGCCTGTGTAATACTGATTCTGGGTCAACAGGAATCCCTGCATGCCATTTTCTGCATATACCATTTCTAGAAAGCATAGTGGAAGCTTAACCATGGAATATGTATGGTACTGAATAGTGTATTATTCCAAGCAAAAAAGGTGCTAGTATTCATACTTTATGCAGGGCTCTTTCATTAATACCTAGGGACTATGGGTCAGTTTTAGCAGGCAATGAAAAAAGTGCCAGTGCTCAGTACACTAAGTACCCCCTCAAAAAAAGCCCTGGTATTGATGTTGTATCATATTATTGCTATTATTCGAAATTAATTTTCCTATTTCCAGCTTTATCTCACTGTTCAAATTGGGTATTACACTGGTGGTGATTTGATTTTACTATAATCATACTGTTATTGCAAGGCGAGTTGCCTATATGCCTGCTATACACTGACTTGGGTGACTCTCTTCATAATGGTGGCTATTAAATCTCAATTAATTAATTAAAAGATAAATAGAGTGCAGTCTCTCAGATTTCCATGTGAAGTTCCTACAGAACTAGATGTACTAGAACTGCTACAGTATCTTTAGGTTCATTAAGTACTTCAGATTTCCTACCTTTTTTCTTTTTGAGGTGCGTGGGTCTTTTCTCTCGTGTCACCTGGTCAGCTAAAACATTGCCATCTTTTGACTCAGTGGAAGCCGTTTTCCCTAACATGTCCAAGCCTGCCAGTGGCTTTAAAAAGTGTACCCAGTGTGGCAGGACCATCTTGGTGACAGACCGCCATAACTGGTGTCTTCAGTGCCTCGGGCCATACCATGACCCCTCCAATTGCACTCTCTGTCTCCAGATGATGCACTAGGGGTTTTCAGAATTGGGAGAAACAACGGGAATTGCTGATTGGATCTTCGGAGTCATCAGCATCAGCACCGCCATCAACGTCAACATTGATGCCCTCATAGGCTCACCCTGAGGCATCAGCCTCACGTGGGGGCCAGGCCCAATCTGAGCCCAATTAGACTGGAGGCTCTCCTTTGATGAAGAGGGCCACTAGAAGGACCGTACTCCAGCTCCAAAGGCATCAAAGCAGGATGCCAAGCCCAGAGCGAAGGGCCATGAGCATCGGCATTTCAGCCCTCAATGGGACTCTGAAGGCGAAGGCTGCGAGCAGCCTCCCAAGCTGCCCTGGTGGGAGGTATTGCCTCCCAAAGCACTGGAGGGCCGATGGGAAACTCTTGAGCTGTTTACCATCATGGCGTCCTCTCCGAGGAGACCAGCATTGGTGCAAGAGGTTGCTGCGCTGGCTCCGGCATCGGAGACCCTGCTCCTCACACAGTGCATGGAGTCCCTTGAGCGCAGCCTATCTGCATTCCTTAGCCAGCAGGCCACCCGGGAACCAATTACCTTGGTTTCCTCGTCACCATTGATGGCCCCATTCACCACGGTGGCCTCGCCATTGGAGGTGCAACCCGTCTTGGAGGTACATGCCCTCCCCTGAGGTGACAACGGTTCTGGGGGCTGCTCAAGATCCCTCTCGGCACCCCGCTTTTCTCTGCTGGGTGTCTCGGGGTCAGATCATCGAGAGCCTCAGACACCCTCTACCCCTCCTAACCGGCAACAGCGCCAGGAGGAATTGTGTCGGTACTGCGAGTTCCTCTCAGAGTCCGACCCTGACGCTTGGGAGACTGAGGAGGAGGAATCGCCCGAGACCATACGGCATCAGGACATATGCTACAATCCTTCACAAACCTATGAAAGGATAAAGTCCTCACCGGAGGACTTCTTCTTTCAGGAGTTTTGTGAGAGATATAGGGAAGACCTTGCCCTTCACTAAGAGGCTGAAGAACGTTGAGGGCTGAAGAGCTCAAAATCTGCAGATCCTTTTTCGCATGTAGGAAACACCTCTCACGGTGCCCACCATGAGTTGTTGCATTGATTCCTTGTAGAGAGTGATTATTGTAACCTACTTCTTGCTGGTCTCCCTCTGAATCATCTCTGTCCCCTTCAATCTGTTCAACACTCTGCTGTGCAGCTAATCTTCCGCCATCCTCATCATGCTCATATTACCCCTCTTCTCAAATCACTTCATTGGCTCCCTATCTGTCAAACTTCTCCTGATGATCTATAAGTGCATTCATCCTGCAGCTCCTCACTACCTTTCCTCTCTTATCTCTCCCTACACCCTTTCTCAGTAACTATGCTCTTCTGGCTAGTCGCTTCTATCTGTGCCCTTCTCTTCTAACTCCAGACTTCGCTCCTTTCACCTTGCTGCTCCTTATGTCTGGAACAAACTACCCGAGTCTGTATGTCAAGCACCTGTTCTGACCCTTTTCAAATCCAGGCTGAAAACATACCTCTTCACTGCCACTTTTGGATCTTGCCTCACCTACATAGTAACATAGTATATGACGACAGATAAAGACCAGCATGGTCCATCTAGTCTGCCCAGCAAAGTGGCAAGAGTAGGTGCACCTACCACTCCGTGCAGGTCACTCCTCCCCATGCCTTGTTTAGGGGTAACCGTGCAGGTTACCCCTATTTGTTGAGATACAAGAGATAGTTCAGTTTATACAGATTTTATTCCGTTGCTATAAAGGGATTCACTGTATCTGTCCCTTGCCATTTTGAATTCTGTCACTATATTTGCTCCCACCACTTCCATCGGGAGGGCATTCCAAGCATCCACCACCCTTTCAGTAAAAAAGTATTTCCTGACGTTGCCCTTCAGTTTACCCCCTTGCAGCTTCATGTTATGCCCTCTAGTTTTACAGCTCCTCTAGCATGTACATATTTAAGTCTTCAAGTCTCTTCTCATACGTCTTCTGGCCAGGCTCCAAATCATTTTGGTCGCTTTCCTCTGAACCGTTTCATCTTTTTATATCCTTTGCGAGATATGTTCTCCAAAACTGAACACAATATTCCAAATTAGGCCTCACCAGTGACTTGTATAGTGGTATTAGTACCTCCTCCTTTCTGCTGGTAATTCCTTTCAGTATGCAACCGAGCATCTTTCTGGCTTTGGCCACCGCCTTGTCACACTGTTTCGCCACCTTGAAATCCTCAGAAGCAATCACTCAGAGGTCCTTCTCCTCATCTGTGCACACCAACCTCTCACCCCCTATCGCATACAGTTCCCTTGGATTTCTGCATCCCAAGTGCATGACACTGCACTTCTTCACATTAACTCTTAACTGACAAGCATTAGACCATTCTTCCAGCTTTTGTAGTTCTTTCCTCATGTTATCCACTCCCTCAGGGGAATCCACTGTTGCAAATTTTTGTGTCATCTGCAAAAAGACAGACTTTTCCATTCAGTCCTTCAGCAATATCACTCACAAATACATTGAACAGTAATGGTCCCAGGACCAATTCCTGGGGCATGCCGCTAATCACCTTCCTTTCATCTGAGTGAGTTCTGTTAACCATCACCTTCTGTTGTCTGTTAGTCAACCAATTTCTGATCCAGTTCACTACCTTGGGGCCAATTCCCAGGCTGTTCAGTTTATTGATAAGCCTCCTGTGAGGAACAGTATCAAAGGCTTTGCTGAAATTTATTTAAATCACATCCATTGCATGTCCTTGATCTAGTTCTCTGGTCACCCAGTCAAATAACTCAATCAGATTTGATTGGCATGATCGTCCTTTGGTAAAACCTTGTTGCCTCAGATCATGCAACCTATTGGTTTCGAGGAAGTCCACTATTCTCTCTTTCAGGAGCACCTCCATTACTTTTCCCGCCACCAAGTTAAGGCTTACTGGTCTGTAGTTTGTCACCTCTTCCCTATTACCACTTTTGTGAAGAGGTACCACATCAGCCCTTCTTCAGTCCTGTGGAACTTCTCCTATCTCCAAGGATCTATTAAAAACATCCTTTAAAGGCCCTGCAAGAACCTCTATGAGCTCTTTCAGTATCCTGGGATGTATCCCATCCGGTCCCATGGCCTTGTCTACTTTCAGTTTTGCAAGCTGTTCAAACACATCATCTTCTGGGAATGGCATAGTATTTACTCCATTCCCATTTTATATTTGTCAATCACAGGTGTTCCTTCTCCAGGATTTTCTTTAGTAAAAATAGAACAGAAGTATTTGTTTAGCATTTTTGCTTTTTCAATGTCATTTTCCATGAATGCATTCTCGGCACTTTTAAATCTTGTGATTTCACCTCTGATGTTCCTTTTCTCCCAAATAAACCTGAAAAAAGTTGTCTCCACGCTTCAGATCTTTAGCCATCTTTTCTTCTGCCTTTGATTTTACTATCCTTATTTTTCTTTTTGTCTCTTTTAGCTTTATCCTGTAGTCTGTTCTGTGTTCCTGTTTGTGAACTTCTGAATTTTGTGAAAGCTGTGTTTTTTGTCTTAATTTGTGCAACTATTTCTTTGGAGAACCAAATAGGTTTCCTTTACCTCTTGTTTTTATTTACTTTCCTTACATATGTATCTGTTGCCCCTTTTATTGTCTCCTTTAGTTTAGCGCACTGCAATGCCACTTCTTTTACCTCCTCCCATCCTGCCACCTCCTCCTTTGTGTTTCTTTACCATTCCCCCTAGATGTATCCCATGCATATAGCTACTATGTTGTCTTTCTTGACTAAATTGTAAGCTCTGATGAGCAGGGACCATTTTTTACATGTGTCTGTGCAGCGCTGCGCACGTCTTGTAGTGCTATACAAATGTTCAGTCGTAGTAGTAGTAGTAGTAGTGAGCAAAAGCCCTGGCTTTGAGAATCCTCAACTTCCCCACAATTTCATGGTGGTGGAGTCGGCAATGCACAGCATCAAGAACACCAAGATATACACCTCAGTACTCCTGGGCCGGGAGGCACGCACCATGGATGGTTTTGGTAGGAAATGCTACCAAGGCTCGATTGTAGTGGCCCATATCCAGGCCTACCAACTGTACATGGTTATGTACTAAGAGATCTGGCTGCCGAGCTAGCTGGGTTCTCTACTGAGCTGTCTGGAAAGAAGCTCCAGTGGTACCTGGCACTGATCTTAAAAACCAAGGACTGCTCCAAGTTCATGACTCAAGCAGCGTATCATCTTTTTATCTTTATCTTTATTGGTGACTTAATATACCACTCAGGCAAAATGCGTCAGAGCGGTGTACAATATGCAAAGCAGCTGCAGGGAAGAAAGAAAAGAACGCCAAATATATGACAGGAAAGATTAGGAGAAAAGGAGAAAGCTAAAGGGAGAGGAAAGGTAACAGGAAGAATACCTACAGAGAAGTCAGTGGAGGGGGGGGGGAGGGGAAGGAGGTGGGGAAAGATCAAAAGCAAGACAAAAGAGGTAGGTCTTTAAGTGGGTCTTAAAGGTTTTCAGGGAAGGTTCCAGACGGAGGTCCGGGGGAAGCGCATTCCAGAGACGGGGCCCAAGGAAATAAAAGACAGAAGAGCGGGTGGATTCAAGGTGAGCCTGTGACGGGGAATGGTAGGAGCAAACGGTTAGCGTGAATGGAGCGGAGCAAGCGGTGGGGAGTGTGGAGACGGATCTGATCTGCAAGATAAAGAGGGGTACCTGAGTGGATAGATTTGTGAACGAAAGTGAGGACCTTATGTTGAATGCGGAAGGGGACAGGCTTCAAGTCGGTGGCTCGGGTGGCCATCATGGGCATTGGGGCCCGTCGCCTTGTGTGGCTGCAGGCCTCGGACATGGAGCAGTGGGTCCAAGGCAAACTGGCAGATGTCCCTTGCAGGGGCGAAAACCTCTTTGGCAAACCGATGGAGGAGAAGACTGGTGAGCTGGAGAGAAAGCAGCTCACCATGACTCAGCTCTCCAGAGAGACCTCAGACCCTTCCAAACAGAAATCCTCAGGAAGAAGTCCTACTACCCCAAGAAAAAGAAGTCCTACAGCCCCTATAACCCATATCACTCCTACCAGCAGCGACAGCAAGGCCAACAGCAGAAGGGTCAGGGACAGCATCAACAACGCCGTTCTAAGGCCCCAAAGCCCCAACTGGTGCTGCAACCACAGTCAGGGAGTGGATTTTGACTCCTTCTTCAGGGACATGGCCCTTCTTCCCCTCAAAGAAGCTGTTCCATCTTAGGCAAGAGGAAAGCTTATCCACTTCGCCCACAGATGGCCAAGAACAGCAATTGACTCCTCAGCCCTCAAAATAGTCCAGGACTGCTACCTTTTGCACTTCGATCAGCTTCCTCCTCCATTCTTCCCAGGGGAGTACCCACTCGATCCCCACCACCGCAAGTTGCTCCAGCAGGAGATCCACTCCCTCTTAGCTGACCAGGTGGTGGAACCAGTTCTCCCATCTCAAACGGGAAGGGGTTTTTACTCCCGCTACTTCCTGGTTCCTAAGAATACAGGAGGGTTCCAGCCCATTCTGGACCTCTGAAACTTCAACCGGTTTCTGTTGAGGAAAAAGTTCAAGATGGTGTCTGTGGGAATGTTATTACCCTATGGAGAATAAGACAAAGGATATTATAATGCCTCTGTATCATTTTTTGTGTGACTGCACCTTAAATATTGTGTGCAATTCTGATCACCGTATCTTAAAAAGGATTTAGTGGAATTAGAAAAGTTACAGAGAAGAGCCACCAAAATGATTAAGGGGATGGAAACATACCCCTGTGAGGAGAGGCTTAAAAGGTTAGGGCTTTTCAACCCTGAAAAGAGACAGCTGAGGGGAGATATGATAGAGGTCTATAAATTAATGAATGGAGAGGAACAGATAAATGTAGATCAATTGTTTACGCCATCAAAAAGTAGAAAGACTAGGGGACATGTATTGAAGCTACAGTGTAACCTATTTAAGACTAATAAGAGAAAATATTTTTTCACTCAACGCATAATCACACTTTGGAATTCGTTACCGGAGAATGTAGTAAAAGCTGCTAGTGTAGCTGGGTTTAAAAAAGGTTTGGACAAGTTCCTGGAGGAAAGGTCCATAAACCATTATTAAAGAAGACCACTGCTTGCCCCAATACAAGCATTAAGGAACCTGTGTGTCTTTTTGGGAAACTTCTAGCTACTTGTGATCTGGATTTGCCACTGTTGGAAATAGGATACTGGGCTTGATGGACCTTGGTCTGACCCAGTATGGCATTTCTTATGTTATGTTCTTATGTACCTTTGACCTCAAGATTGGTTATGTTCCCTGAATCTCAAGGATGTGTACGCTCACATCTTCATTCACTTCATGCTCAGTGGACATCACTACCAGTACTGAGTATTACCCTTTGGCCTTGCCTCTGCCTCAAGGGTCTTCACCAAGTGCCTGGCGGTAGTAGCTGCTTTTCTCCACACCCAAGGTACCCTTGTCTTCCATTATTTGGATGACCAGATGACCATCGGTCTTGGAGCACCTTGGCTGCATGATCAACTACCCCATATCCCATCTACAGCACTCGCAACACCTTGAGCTCATTGAGGCTCTACTGGATGCTACTCAGGCTCGAGATTTTCTGCCAGAGAACAGAGCCCAGTGCTTGATAGTTCTGTCTCATGAGATTCAGAGTTCCTCCCTTGTCACAGCTCATCAAAGGCCATATGGCCATATGACCTTCACAGTCCATGTGAAACCAATGGCAAGACTCCAGATGTGTCAGGCGCAGTGGACACTCTGAACTCAATGATGCCAAGTGACTGGCCACTTCAGGAATAGAGTCAGAGTAATTCCCTCACTCAAGGAGTCCCTCTTCTGATGGCAGCAGTCCTCTAATTTCCTTGTGGGACTTCCCTTCCAGTCTCTACCTTATCAACGCCTCCAAGATGGCCTATGTACGCATGGACTAGACAGCTCAGGAGAGTTTCCACCAGACCAACCTTTTGGAACTCCACGCTATAGCAAATGCCCTGCAGGGACTTCAGGAACAGCTGTCCAACCAGGTAGTCCTTATTCAGACAGATAACCAGATAGCCATGTTTTGCATCAACAAACAGGGCGGCATTATGTCCTACCTTTTTGTTGTGAAGTTGTCCATCTTTGGAAATTTGCCACATCATATGGCATGGCCCTCAGAACTGTGTATCTGCCAGAGGAACAAAACATCTTTGCAGATCGCCTCAGCAGAATCATACAGCCGCACGAGAGGACTCTTAACAAGAGCATGCTCACTGGCATCTTTCAGCTGTGGGGCATGCCATCGATGGACCTCTTTACCTCCCCCCACAATGCCCAGCTTTCACTGTTCTGTGCCCTGCAGGCACCGGGTTGCACCTGATGCGTTCCTCCTGGACTGGAACAAGGGACTTCGTATGCATACCCACCAACTTCCTTGGTGGCCAAAACCCTCTTCAGGGTGCAAATGGAGTGTGCCACAATGATTTTCATTGCGCCGCATTAGCCCACGCAACCTTGGTTCCCTCTGTTATTCCACCTCTCTCATCGCCAACCCCTGAGGCTTGGATGTGCCTCGGACCTCATCTCTCAGGACAAGAGAACTCTACTGCATCCCCATGTGGCATCTCTGCAATTCGTGGCATGGATGCTGAGCGGATAGCACTCGCAGACCTTCACCTGCCGGAAGATGTAGAGAACGTGCTTCTAGCCTTCCGTAAAGACTGTACACACCATGCCTACGCCTCCAAATAGTGTGAGGGCAGGGCCATTGACCCCTTCTCCTGCTCATTGGAGTCAGTGCTGTCCTACTTGTTACACCTCACTGACTCTGGCCTCAAGTTCAACTCAGAGTGCATCTCAGCGCAGCGGCCGCTTATCACCATCCGGTGGTCGATAAGCTAATTTCAGCTCACCCCTTGGTGGGTTGCTTCTTGAGGGGGTTCCTTCTCTCTCGTCCCCCCATAAAACCTCTGCCAGTGGCATGGGACATCAATGTTGTCCTGGTACAGCTTCTCTCTCGGCTCCTGTCTGCTCAAATTTCTCACCTGGAAAGTCGTCTTGCTAGTGGCACTGACTTCTGCACACACAGGCAGCAAGCTGCAAGCACTAGTGACACATCCATCT
Source organism: Ichthyophis bannanicus (assembly GCA_033557465.1). Lineage (NCBI taxonomy): Eukaryota > Metazoa > Chordata > Amphibia > Gymnophiona > Ichthyophiidae > Ichthyophis > Ichthyophis bannanicus. The sequence goes on along the minus strand of CM066036.1, from coordinate 604,106,685 downwards.
TACACCTGGTTCTATAAGAACAAGGTTGTCCTCAGGACTCACCCTAAATTCCTACCTAAGGTGGTGTCCGCTTTCCACCTAAATCTGTCAGTGGTACTGCCCACTTACTTCCCCAGGCCTCATGTGAACAGAGCCAGCCTAAGCTTCACACCCTGGATTGTAAGAGAGTGCTGTCCTTCTGTCTGGACAGGATAGAAGCCCACTGCCATTCATCCCAGTTATTTGTCTATTTTGACCCCAACAAGCTGGGTATGGCTGTCTCCAAGCAAACCCTTTCTATTTGGTTGGCGGACTGCATCTCTTTCGCTTATGCTCAGGCTGGATTCTCTTTGGTGCGCCACATCATGGCACATAATGTCAGTACCATGGCTGCTTCTGTGGCCAACATGCCCTCAGTCTCCATGGTGGAGGCTGTAGGGTTGCTACGTGGTCCTCTGTCCACACCTTCACAGCCCACTGCTGTTTGGATATGGATTCCCAATGTGACAGCAACTTCATCCAAGCCATACTCTGGCACCTCTTTGGGAAATGAAGCAACTCCTTCCCACTGGCCCTTCTGTCCATCCAGGCTCCCATAGAGTCAACCTGATGTAAATGTCCCTGCAGACGATGACTCTTGGAACCTTTCAATGATTATCTCATGCTGTTTCTCTCAGTTCATTTTTTCTGGTTGCCTCGTTGGGCTTTTTTACAGGTTTTTTTGCTAACCTGTAGCTTAGGAGTCCCATATGTGAGAACTGACTTCCTGCTTGGTCTCAGAGAAAGCGTAGTTACTCACCTGTAACAGGTGTTCTCCGGAATCACAGGAATCAGTCCTCACTATCCTCCCTCCTCCCCATGGAGTTGTTTGCCATTTTTGATTTGATTAAGCTATGTCATCATACTGAGGTAAAGATGGCTCCTTCGGGCACGAAGACCGGCATGCATGAGTGTTTCACCTTCCAAAAGCTTCCTTTGGAAGCAGGGAAGCATTCCTGCGTGGTCTCCATCGGTGATGTCACTTATATGTGAAGACTGATTCCTGCTAATCACGGAGAACACTTGCTACAGGTGAGTAACTATGCTAACTCAACAATCATAATCATCCCAACACCATCTCTCCCCACAAAAATCCTGTAAAAACACATAATTGGACATCATAGTTATACATACAAGGCAAAGTTTAATATTTAATTGTGCATGTGTAATGAAGGGTAATTTCCAAAGGTCATTTACACAGGCAAATGAGCTATTTCAAGTGCCCATCTTCCCTGTGGGTAAAAGAATGTGCTAATAAATTTTTGAGTTTGTGTGGCTCTCAAGATCTGTTTTGCTTTGCTGCTGCTTTCTGACATATCTCCGAAGCTGCTGCCCTAGGTGACTGCCTGGTCTTGCCTAATGGTTGAGTCAGCTCTGAGTAGGATGATGTAATGAGTATACAACCAAATAGGGTCATACATTTTCAGAGGGGCACACTGGAAAGTGGGGTCTGGTCTGCTTATCTTCCCACCCAGAGAGAATGCTGGAGGTTGGCTGAGAGACTCCTGAAGCTCAGGAGAAGACCTGGGTAGAGAGAGAGGAATTAGCTACAAAGGAATGGGGGCCGGAAGATCAGTGCCTTCACAGGCCACAAAGAAAAAGCCTGCAGAGACAAGAAAAGTGTAAGGAGTAGAAGGAAGGAGAATCCAATGACCCCAGTTGGACAGCTACATTGCTGAAGCTTGGAGATGAGACAGAGCAACAGGTAAAAAGAGCAGAAAGGCATCTATCTTCCAAATATATTTTTTGCATGTAACATTGCTTATTGTTTTTTTTATGCACTTTTACTCATTGATTCAGTAAAATCTATTTGGAGTTTCCTCTTATTGGACTGAACTGAATTCTTTGGAGTAAACTAGTGTGACAAATGGATGTGAGACTGGACCAAAAGAAATCTTTCACTAAGAAAAGGCCCTGGTAGCTATCTTTTCCCACATCCAACATGGCCCCAGGGGCAAGCAAGACAAGGTTCACCCCTGCCAACACACAGCAGTCTAGGAGTGCATTTCCCAGACACCCAGGCTTTTACACATTGCTAACATTTAGTTTACATGATCAATGAAAATGTATGAATTCACCCATTAGGCAATTGCTTAATGATCTTCTAGATCTCTGTGAACCTAGAAGGAATGCAGTCATATTTCTAGTACATTTTGTGACTTACATTTTTATTGTGAAAGAACCTCTTTTTGAAAGGGAAGTGAAATATACAGAGGTTTTTCCACTTAAGAGACAACATCCACTTTTGAAATGCTACATATTGAGAGAGTACTGGTTTCATAAAGACAATAACAGTCAGTATTAGGGCAGGAAGAAGATGCCTGTAGTTGGGTAAGACTTAAGAGAAGGGAATTACCATAGTGAGCATGTGAACTAAGAGAAAAAGGTCAGTCAACAAGCACATGAACTGCATACAGAAAGGAGCCAAATTTCCTCATTTGCATGTTTTTAAATAATTGAAGACAATAAATCAGATATGTATGTAGCCACCTCCTGTCCCAGTTGCAGGAGCAAAGGGGGCATGAGTCCCATTTAAGAGGTCTTTTGATGGTTAAATGGACCATTGATGGCATGAACAGAGAGATAATGGACAAAGACACTCTACATCTTGGCTTGAGGTTCTCAATGGCTTGCATTTATTATTGCAGTAGAATAGTTGCAAGTATTTAGAGTAGAAAGGAAACTACATTATATGGGTCCGATTTATTCAGCACTCTGGATATTTAAACATCATGGCAGTGAGCCGTGGCATCTAAATATCCTTTGTATATTCAGTGGCAGTATCCAGAAAGTGAATGCCATTGAATATCTGGATTTGCAGCCACTGTCCAAATCGCCAAACTTACCTGGATAGTGGTCATTTTCAGCTACTATTCCGATAAATTATCCAGATTGCAACTCAGCTTGGGCCACAGACAAGGATGGTGTAAGTTACAACCCTGATAACTTATCCAGGTGGAGACCAAGTCAGAATGGGGCATGTCTGACCCATCTGGAGTCCAAAACCTGTGCGGGCCGGATCTGCACCCATTATGCACCCACGGGAGCTAGATGTCCCATGGAAGCAGAATCAGGTGCAGAGGGCCTCCACGAGCAGGTCTTGCCCCGATTCTAAGGGCCCAGACATTCAGTCTACTCCCCGTCGAACCCGGCTGCAGCGTCTGCATAGAGCCTCAGTGCTGCGGCATCCTGTCGCCATGGCACCGAAACACCATGCACAGCCTCCGTTTCCTCGCCACTGCACTAACCTGCCTTTCCCCACTGCCCGACCCCAGAGGGACTTCCCAAGGCTTCCCAAGGTCGAAAGGAAAAAATGGACAGGCTTTTGGTCCAGTTATGTACATGTGGAGGGTAATTTTATAAGTAGGTGCCCAGTCTGTGAAGGCGTATAGGCACATATGTTGTGTCTGTTTTATCAAGGCAATATGTATAGCTATGTGGCTCTATAGATTAGCTTCTTGTGAAGTGTGCACAGACATTTACATCTGCTCTCCGGAATGCACAAAGGCCTGCCTAATTTGTGAATATACAGGTATATTTGGATATGGGTACTCGAGGTTTAGAGAATGCGTTTTTATTTGATGATCGGCTTTTCTGGCAGTGTAACAGGTCCTGCTCATTCTTTAGATCCGACTCTTGCTCTGATATTTCATTATCGTGACAGCGACAACTTAGGGATTGAAGGTCTGGCAAAATAGCCAGTGCCATGGTCAGATCACTGTTTGATATAGTTTAAATAGTTATGTTTAGGGCAAGAAGTTTGGTGGAGGGGGTTTAAGGAGCATACGCATATGGAGGGATGAAGATCAGGATAAGTTGTTAGAATACCTGAAGGGTTAGGTGAAGAATAGAGTGATGTCAGGATTAGAAGAAGTAGAAGATCAGAATTACTGGTTTAAATGTGCTGTCAATTGCTCTGGAGAAGATGGTTAAGAATTGGGAAAGAACTGATTGGTGATGGCTGCGGCGGAGGGGACAAGGAGAGAGATCGGGTGATGGTTGTGGAGGGGAGCAAGGAGAGAGATTGGCATTGGATGGTAGCTGCAGGGGGGAGCAAGGAGAGAGAGAGAAGCATCCGTTGATGGTTGTGAGGGTGGGGGGGAGGCAAGAAGAGAGACGTAGACATCGAGTAGTAGCTGCGGGGGAGGGGTGGTGGTGCTCACTGTGCTGATCGTGCCCGTGATGGGAGGGTAACGCAGCTGACGCAGACCTGACAAGGCACCTCTGTCCCCACTTCCCCACTACTAAAATCGGGGACAGGAGGCTGTCAAAGAGGTAGGAGTTGGGGACAGAGCCCTGAAATCGGGAACGTCTTGTAATCCCATACATATTGCTGCAGTCTCTCTTAAACTTGTTGCATTACAATATAAATAAACTTTCTTAAATCTTATCTTGGCTTCCTGAAACCTTATATCAACATGTTAGTTCCCTCTTGGCAGGAAATCTAAACTTGGTTCTGTAGTACTGGAAGGGGAGTAAGGCGAGCAACTGTGTGCAATCAACCTGTTCTTCAGAAACTATTATCTTATGCCTTTTACTTTAAGTTGCTGCACTGCTCACAACTTGCTGAATGTCTTCTTGATCTTTACTGAATATTGCAGATTTATAGCTAGTGATGTTAAGAATATACACATTAATATGAAGAGGCCGATATTCAGCACTCACGATATTTAACAAAATACGTTAAATTCTTCTAGCATAATTCACTGAAAAGATCAGAGCAGTACCACTCTCAGCTTCTTCTTAAGTTTTTGCAGAAAACAAACTTGCTAATGAGTGTCAGAGCTTTCTTGTCTAATTTTAAAGTAGCATTTGAAATCATACAATAAAACTTCTCTAATTTAATAGCTTTTAAAATGTGGTTCACTGTCAATGGCCTCTTGAAGAAGTAATGCCTTACACAAGATTTCAAGTAACAACTTAAGAATGCAAACAATCAGATCTATTTTTAAAAACAGGGATGGCTAGTTCAAGGTTATTAGGTACCCCTCAATTAACTTTCAGGTCCTAGGCCCCCTCCTGAAAATCTCATAATTAAACTAAAGCATCATAATACCCTTAACACCACTCTTCCCAGAACGATTCTCTAAAAATGCAGAATTAGATAAGTCAGTTTTTAAATATTAATGAGAGAAATTTCCAAATGCTAGTTATCCAGGTTAAAATAGAAACAAAGAAACAGCAACAGAAAAAGACTACATGGCCTACCCGGTCTGCCCTTCCATATCAACTACAGTACTCCCCTTTTTTTCTTTAAGAGATCTTCTATGTTTGTCCCATGCTTTCTTGAATTCAGATGCAGTCCTCATCTCTACTGCCTCCACTAGGAAACTATTCCACACATCTACCACTGAAATACATTACTCCTGTCTATCCCCTTTCACCCTTCTCCCATGCCCCCTCATAGCAGAGCTTGCTTTTCAATCTAAAGAGGCTCTCCTTTTGTGCATTCATGCCATGGAGGTATTTAAACGTCTCTATCATATTTCCTCTATCCTGGCTTTCCTCTAAAGTATACATATTAAGATCTTTAGGTCCACCCTCATATGCTTTATAACGAAGACCACTAACCATTTTAGTAGCCACCCTCTGCACCGACTCCATCCTGTTTATATCTTTTTTGAAAGTGTGGTTTCCAGAATTGCACACAATATTATTTCAAGTAAGGTCACACCAGAGACTTATACAGAGACACTATCATCTCCTTTTTTCTGCTGGCCATTGCTCTCCTTATGCACCCAAGCATCCTTCTGGCATTCACCATCACCTTTCCTACCTGTTTAGCTACTTTAAGATCATACGAAACAATCATGTCATGGTCCTGCTCTTCTTTTGTGGACAGAAGTACTTCACTCCTTATACTGTACCCATCCATAGGATTTTTGCATCCCAAATGCATGATCCTGCAGTTTTTAGCATTAAATCTCAGCTGCCAAATTTGTGACCATTCTTCATGCTTAGCTAGATCCCTCCTCATGTTATCTTCTCCTTCCTGGGTGACTACTCTATTGCAGATTTTGATATCCTCTGCAAAGATGCAAATCTTATCCGACAGTCCTTCCGCAATATCACTAATAAAAATGTTAAAAAGAATTGGACCAAGGACAGATCCCTACGGCACACCACTGGTAAGATCCTTCTCCTCAAAGTGATTTCCATTTACCTGTAACCTTTGTCGCTCTCACTCAACCAATTTCTAACCCAGTCACTACAGGGTCTATCCCTAGGATGCTCAATTTGTTTATATGTTGCCTGTGCAGAACCGTGTCAAAGGCTTTACTGAAATCTAAGTATAGCACATCTAGGACTCTCCCTTGTTCTAATTCCCTTTTCACTCAATCAAAGAAATCAATCAGATTTGTCTGACAAAACCTGCTTCTGGTAAATCCATGCTGCCTTGGATTCTGAAATCCATTGGACTACAGAAACCTCACTATCCTTTGTTTTAGCAGTGTTTCCAATAATTTACTCACTACAGAGGTTAGACTAACCAGCCTGTACATAGTTCTCCACCTCATCCTTCCGCTTTTGTGTAATGAGATCACATGTGCCTTTCTCCAGTCCTCTGGGACCACTCCCAACTCTATAGAAGCATTGGAAATGTCTGTCAGTGGAGTTACTAGAACGTCACCAAGATCCTTCAATATTCTTGGATGTATCCCATCTAGTCACATTGCTTTGTCTATTTTTAGTTTAGCTAGTTCCTCATAAAAACAGTCTTCTGAAAATCATTCAAGATCCCCTTTACTTCTATTCCTATTTGTGAGTGTTTTCTGAGGGCCTGCTCCTGGCCCTTCATCTGTGAACAAGGAACAAAAATATTTGTTAAGCAATTCCACTTTATCTTCATCATCTTCTACATATTCCTCCCCTTCACCCTTGAGTCTGACAATATCACATTTTAATTTCCTCCTCTCACTAACATATATGAAAAATGTCTTATCCCCTCCATTTTATTGCATTAGCTATTTCTTCTTCTTTTTGTATCTTTGCTTTCCTGACTAGATTCCTAGCTTCTCTAAGTTTTTCCAAATGTTGATGCTTGTCTTCCTCTCTCTGTGATCTCTTGTATTTTAAGAAGGCCACCCTCTTTTTCTTCACCTTTTCAGCTACCTCTTTTAGAACCATAGTGACCTCCTTTTCCTTTTACATTTATTTACCTTTCTAACAAAAAGGTTTGTTGCTCTAAAAATATGCCCTTTCAGTCTTGCTCATTGATTTTCTATAGCACCCAGCTCTTCCCATCCCACTAATGATTCATTGAGGTATATTCCCATCTTAGCAAAGTTAATTTTCCTAAAGTCTAAGATCCTCGCTTTTGAATGGATTTTATCATTCCTAGTTCTAATACTGAACCACGTCATCTGGTCATCAATGGATGTGAGATGATCTCCCACTATGACATCAGAAACATTTTCCCAATTGGTAAGCACAAATCCAGTATGGCTCTTTCACATGTGGATTCTGTTACCAGTTGCCGGAATAGTTCTCGTATATAGAGAATCTAGGATCTCCTTACTCTTAGATGACACCCCAGCAGGGATGTGCCAATCAACATCTGGCATATTGAAATCACCTATCAGTAGCATTTCTTCTTTCATGGCAATACTGTGAATGTCTTCTATTAAATCTCTGTCCACTTCTTCTCCCTGTGAGAGAAATCTGTATATCAAACCAATGCAAATCTATTTCCCTATCCCTCTCTATAGTCCAGAGGCTATCTTAAAATTACCCAGCCTCCCTGCATTGTGTCACACTTCAGCACCCTCTAGTATATATAGGCGGTTGCCTAGGAGGGGTTGACATGTGATGCATAGGGGAATACATATTTATAAACCTTCTAAGTGCTGCAGCCTGGTGTCCGTTGTAGTTGTGGTCCAAGTAAATACAGCAAAGGCTTCCGTGGGTTTAACAATAACTTTATTGCCGCACAGGAGTTTGGTGAACTACTTCCCCAAACACAGACAAAGGATGTTGCTACTCAATTGTGTCAAATAAAAGTCCAAGAATCCCCTGATGCTTCTCAGGTACAAACTCAAAGCAAAACATTCAGCTTTCAAACTTCCTTCAGCTTCAAATACAACAGCTGTTTCTCTCCCTTGGCATTGCTTCCATATACATGCTTTAAACACAGGAAAACTTTCACAGCCTTGTACTTCTCTTCACAGCTGGATTAATTAGGCTTGAGTTTCTCACAGGCAGAATGCTGCCTTTCTCCGTGGAAACTCAGGTTGTAGCAAATAGGCTTTCTCAGCACTTCTATAGGATATCTTTGTACAGCTTTCACTCCTTTTACAGGATACACTTATATAGCTTTCAGTCCTTATAACAAACCCCACAGTCCATAGCTGATCCACTGCTATCACTTTATGGTGCATCAATTTGCATATCCTCCAGCTCTGGGTCTGATATGTCCTTAAGACCTGGGTTAAGGGAGTCTACAGACTGCCACTGCTTAATTAGTGCTTTAAGCTGCTTCCGTTTGTTATCTCTAAAATACCTAGGCACTTGTAAGGATTCCAAATCATCAGCACCTTTTAAAACATCACAAAAAGAGCTCACCTTCCTTCTGGTCTGCCTAGTATATGCTTTCTGGTTGAGAGGCAAATATTTCCCTTGATACTGCTTCACTAGTTCTTTTAACACAGCGTGCTCTTCAGAGTCTAACTCTCGCCCGTGTCTGTGCTGCCTGCAATTAGTAACATGCTGAAAGGCACCTGGGCTATACTCAGAGCTAGAGCTCCTGTCACGTTCTCTGCAGTATGAAAACTTTTGCAGTCTTTTGAATGGGACTTTCTCTCTTCCCAATCTCTCCTTTATAATTCTGGCTTTGAGAGAAGATTCCAGAGAACTACTCCTATCCCTTCCAGGCAAGGTATCTGACCTTTTCCCCTGAGGTTTAAAATAGTCTCTGACCTGTTTTTGTTTGCTGTGCAGCTCACGGTAGTTCCTTCCTGGAAGCTTTTTCAGACGGCATTCCTGAGACCTGGCTGTCTCTCTGCAGTCTGGCCAGCAACTCCCCAAGCACCTTGTGCCAACCGGGTATCGGTTGCTCTTGGCTTTGCTTCTCCTGGTCCCCAGATCTCTCCCTGGATCTGACTCTCCTGGACCTTCCTGGAACTGCTCTCTTTCTCCTTGCTGCTCGTGGAACTCCACGTAGTGTTCTCTCTCTCTTCCTTGTTCGAGTTCCTCTTCTTGTGCTATCTGACTAATAGTTGCTTCCTGGTTATGTGAACAGGGCGGCCCTATCAGGTGTGACTCCGCCCCTTTTCCTCCCACGTCAGCTCCCTGGGTTTGCCTGAAGCTAGGGTGTGGCTCTCTTTCTGCTTCCCTGTGCAGAACAGCTTTTAGGGCTGAATCCTTAACCCTTTCCTGACCTGGTTTACTGACAGCTTCTGAGGACAAAAAGTGTTTTAAACCCCTATTTTTAGGTTCTGCAACGTCTGCCTTGTCACAATTGTTATTTCCCTTTTGATTGTTAGAGGCTTGTGGGTTGGTTTTCTTTTGAACTTATTTTAGGTATGGGGTCTTGAACCCCAAGGTTTGGATTGTTTTACTGTTGATCCTTATTGTTTTATATTATATGATATTGTTTTTATCTATATACAGGACTTTTCTTCTCTTGCACGCCCCTCCAATGCAGCACATGTGACTTTTTCTTGCTCCTCCCCTCCCTGGCCTTCTTTCCTGCCCTCCGTACAACAGCACATCAACTTCCTGAGCCATGTGTTGCCAGCCTCGCGAAACTGGCTCCACACAGCAGAAAAAGCCGATGCACCACAAAGCTCCAATCCTATTGTTGTCAGGGGTATTCTTTTACATCTGGGGCTGGTTTGAAATGGTGTGCCTGTTTCCACCCTTCACCTTTCCTCAAGTGGCAGTCCATCAGAAAAGAGGTGAGATGCGATGCTGTTTCCCTCCTCCCAACAGCCTGGCAGGCAGGATAGCAGATCCAATCATGCACTCGCTTCTCCCACATGGTAGCAGGAGTGGGTTAGAAGCACCCAACCACTGCCCCGCTCTTCTGCCATTCTCACGAGGGAGGTGGAGTGCCCTTGAAACTGTGGTGCGAGGGGGACAGAAAAGAGTGGAATAGTAACACGGGACTGAGAGCTTATAGGGTGGAGGGCAGTAAGGTCAGGGCATGGGAGAGGGAAGGGACTCAAAGGGTGGACAGGAGAGAGTGTTGTAGGGCAGTGTTTCCCAACCCAGTCCTACGGGGCACACCGGCCAGTCAGGTTTTCGGGATATCCCTAATGACTATGCATGAGATATATATGCATTAGAGATATCCTGCCAACCTGACTGGTTTGTGGCCCTCCAGGGCTGGATTTGGAGACCCCTGCCTAACACCTCTGTCATCTAAGATTGTGAGTGGGCAAGGTGCAGATGTCCAAGACATCAAAAAGGTATATAGAATGTGTCACATTCCTCCTCACTTCTCACCACCACCAAAATATTGTCTATTAGACAACATTTTGGTGGTGGTGAGAATCGAGGAGGAATGTGTCACATTCTATATACCCTTTTGATGTCTAGGACATCTGCACCTTGCCCACTCACAATCTTAGATGACAGAGGTGTTAGGCAGGGGTCTCCAAATCCAGCCCTGGAGGGCCACAAACCAGTCAGGTTGGCAGGATATCTCTAATGCATATATATCTCATGCATAGTCATTAGGGATATCCCGAAAACCTGACTGGCCGGTGTGCCCCGTAGGACTGGGTTGGGAAACACTGTTGTAGGGAATCATGAGGTGGGAGGAAGATAAGGATTCAAGAAATAAGGTGGGAAAAAGGACACTTGGGAATTGGTTTGGAGGAGAGCAAAGATGGGAGAATTTAGTGGGGACTTGAGAGAGCAAAGACCTGAGGATGGAGAGGGCACTGTGAACTGAAGAGCACAGGGATTTAGGATTTGGGAAGGGGGTATAAGCGAGGAGTGAGAGATGGGATTTGAGATGTGGCATGGATGTAAGAGATGATGGGAAGGGGATGGAGGGTGGGGAAGAACTGCTGAAAGAGTCAAAGAGGTGGGGAATAGGAAGGCTGAGAAGGGTGCAAGAGGGAGAGGTGGAAACCTGGTCTCTGCACTGCATGCTGCCGTTTCCTGCCTCAGGCTCACACTGTCTCCTGCTAAATTCTTCCACTTCCACACTGTTCATCCCATGCTGTGCCCTCTCTGCTGATGCCCCCCCCCCCATCTCTCCCAACACTGTCCTCTAGCTCCGTGTTCTTGCCTCCCTTCCTTCTCTCCTTTCCTCTTGCCTTCTTAACACTGTCATTCTCTCTCCCTCCCCTCCCGCTCCCTCTTCCCCATCTTCCATTACTCTCCATTGTTCTAAGTGGTCCCCTTCCTCTCTCTTGCCTGATGCTGCTTTCCCTATTATCTCCTTTCCAAAAATGCCCTTTGTCATGATCTCTTCCCCTCTTGCTCTATGATATTTTGCTTTCTCTTTCCTGATGCTGTCTGCCTCCTTCCTCCCTTTCCATCCTCGTGTTGCTACTTCTGCCCATCTCCCTCTTCTCAGTTCGTCTGCCACTGCCTTCCAGCTTTCCCCTTTCACCAGAGAAAAGAGGAAGAGGTGGAAAAAGGGGAGAAGAGGAAAGCGTAAGAGTGACAGAGCAAGATAAAGGGAAAGTGCCAGGAAAAAAGAGGGAGAATGAAATGAAGCTTTCATTGTAGACACAAAGAAGAATCAATCAAAATGGAAAATAGAAAGGAAAATGAATAGCCACACAAAGAAGACAAGAAAATCAGGCAGAAAGAAACAAAGCAGGATGAATAAAGAGAAGCTGAAAAGAAAATACCCGAAACAGCAAAGGTTGGAAAACAATTTTATTTTCTGAAAGATCGTATTAATTAACAAAGAATATTACAACAGTCCAAATGTATTATTGTCTGTGTGTGTCTCATGACTGTGATGTGTTCCTAGGCTGTCCAGGAGTATTTTAGCTGCCATGGGACAGGTGGCATTGATCCTCTGAAACTCTAAGAAGAGCATCTCCACCCTACTCCCCCCAACCCAGCTCCTCAGTAACAAAACTCCAAGACACCACCTTCTTTCCAAGTGTCTCAGGTTTGCCCTCCAAAAAATTTGGTAACCTTACTTGAATCTAATGCTATGTTTGATGCCTCATCTGCCACCTCCCACTCCCTCCCCCCCATTTTTCTTGTTGGCAGGCTCCGTGACTTTTTTTGTGATGCAGGTCCTTGCTGAAGGGGGAAGAGCATGGTGGGATAACTGCATCTACAAGCCCATGGGTACCCCTCCCATCCTGGAAGTGATGCGGCCACCTGAAATTCAACCATGTTTGTGAAGGCTGCACAGCTTTCCTGTTCTTCAATTGCTCTCTGCCCCTCAGATTGCTGACCCCTCCCATCCCAGAAGTGAAGCGGCCGCCTGAAATGTGACCATGTTCCTGAAGGTAATCCTGGAACACCATAAGAGGAGCCTACCTGCGGTGACTTAAACTATCTGTTTTGCTGTCCCTCTCAGTTGCTGTGACTGGTTTCTCTCAACGCTTTGGTTTGTTTTACCTGTTTTTCCAGGCTACACAGATCTCCTGCAGTTCATTTGTTCTCTGCCATTCAGATCGCTGACCTCTCCCATCCCAGAAGTGGCACGGCCGCCTTAAACATGACCGCGTTCCTAAAGGTAATGCTGGAACATAAGAGGAGCCTACCCTGCGAAGTCCCCCATCACGGTGGCAATGTTAATTTTACCAATTTCTCCAGTTTCAGCTCTTCTTTATGCTACCATCAGTTTACCAGTAAGTATTGTATTTTCTATCATTTACTCATTTGTTTTCTGTCTCTAAATCCTATGTCAATACTGGTCTTTTGGGGCAGGCACCCTCTGCACGTTCACCCCTCCCTTCTTACTGGTGTGCCTCAAAACTTGAAACTGGTTCCTACCTTAGCCTTTTTTCCCTCCTTTGCCTAAACCATCTCCCATGGTTTCCTCACTTCACTTGCTGACCCAATCCCCTCATCTTGGATCACCACTCCTTCTCTTGCTCTTCTTCCTCTGATTCCATCTATTCTTAACAATAGCTTGTCTTCTGGTATTTTTCCTTCAGCTTGAAAACATGCCACAGTTCGACTAATTCTGAAGTCTGCATCTTTGAACCCCTCTGTTTCATCTAGCTATCATCCTGTCTCCACACTTCCTTTCCTTTCCAAATTATCCCAAAAACTGTTTTTTTCACAGCTCTCCTCTTATCTGGATTCTATTCATGCTAATCACCCACGTCAATTGGGATTTCGAACTAGACACAGCACTGAAACTGCCCTTCTTTCTTTTCTTAGCGAATTCCACCAAGTACAAACATTTTGGTGGCAGTTTCTCTTGATCTGTCTTCTGCTATTGATCTTGATCATACTATGCTTCTCTCCAGGTTGCACGACGTTGGTCTTTGAGGCACAGTTCTTCAATGGTTCCATTCCTTTCTTTCAACATGGTCTTTCTCAGTTCTGGTTCAAAGATCTTCTTCCTCTTCCATCCCTTTCTCTGCAGTTTGCCACAAGGTTCTGTGTTTGCCCCTCTCTTATTTAATATCTAGCTGATCTCCTTGACATTACTCATACAACAGCATGGAATATCTGCTCATTATTATGCAGATGATATCATATTATATCACACCAGTCCTATTGCTCCTGACCGCTGTCCACTGAACTCTTGTCTGTCCAGTATTTCTACATGGTTTCCTGCCATCTTCCCCCATTTGAATCCCCTCAAATCTGCAGCACTCTGGTTCACTTTTGGCAGTCCCATTCATACCTTGGCCCCTTCTATCTCTGGCACTCCTATTCCACTTGCTAATACTTTCCACTATCTTGGCATCTCTCTCGATTCTGCACTGTCCTTCCAGGTCCATCTCTCTTCTCTCATTTGTCAATGTTTTTTTTTCTCTTTGTCAGATACATGCTGTCTGTCCTTTTCTCTCTACCTCCTCTATGACTACCCTCCTTTTTTTAAATTAAAGTTTTTGCATATAATACAAAATCAAGTACAATACAAATAAAGATATAATCAAGTTATAAATACACTCAAATAGAAATCACATGTAATGGCCCACATCTAGGGAAAGTCAATACACAATAAATCAATGTACTCATATCCAGGAAACTAAGGGACGAGGAAGAAACCCCCACTTATTACTGGGCATAAATGTCTATTAGACTCTTGTATCCAACTCCTTATCAGACAAAAAAAATCTCCAACTGAGAAGAATAAAAAAAAAGAATAAAGTACTACTTTTCCAAGTGACAATGCACTTGCATGGGAAACATAAAAAGAAGGACCTACACTTTAATTTCAGAGCTAAAAACTATTTCCTCTGAAACTGCATAGTTCTGGACATGTCCAGGAATACATTTAGATTCTTACCACAAAATAACATCACCTTGTGCTTAAAGTAAAGTTTCAAAACCTTAGTCTTGTCTTTTACTGAGAAATCTATGATGTTCTATATGAGATACTTAGTGATGATAAGTATGAGAGTGAATCTAAATATGAAGCACATGTTTTGAGCACCAAGTTAAAGAATTTCCAATTCTTGTGCTCCCTCATCTTATGGCATGACCTCTTGAATCCCATCAATCCCATCAGTAAGATCCTACAGAGTACTGGTAAAAACGTCACCGCATTGACAGCTATTGGGAATTTGAAAGCTTTTATTTCTGATTACCGTACTGATTCCAGTTATCAGTCATTGCTTAAATCTGCTCAGCTTCTTTGCTAAGAAGTTGAGGGGGAACCAGAGTTCAAAGTGACTGCTCAAATCCGTCAGAGGAAAAAGACTAAACAGCTCCAATATGAACAAGACGACAAATCGCCACAAACACCCGAGGATAAATTTCATGTAAACTTCTTTTTTACAATTTTGGATACTACAATGACATCCTTCAATGAAAGATTTGAGCAATTACAGCAACACAACAATCAATTTGAATTATCATACAACATAAATAGACTTGCTGAAACTGACCAAGAAAAGCTCCATAGTATTTCAATGATTTGCAATTTCATTTAGAAACATAGAAACATAGAAAAATGATGAAAGAAAAAGAGCACATGGCCTATCTAGTCTGTCCTTCCATATCAACAACTACAGCAGTCCCCTTTTTTCCTTTAGAGATCCTCTGTGTTTGTCCCATGCTTTTTTGAATTCAGATACTGTCCTCATCTCTACCACCTCCACTTGAAAACTATTCCACGGATCCACCACTCTTTCCGTAAAGAAATATTTCTGCATATCACTCCTGAATCTATTCCCCTTCACCCTCATCCCATGTCCCCTCATAGCAGAACTTGCTTTCAATTGAAAGAGGCTCTCCCCCTGTACATTTATGCCACAGAGGTATTTAAACTTCTCAATCATATCACTTCTATCCCGCCTTTCCTCTAAGGTGTACATATTAAGATCCTTAAGTCTGTCTTCACATGCTTTATAATGAAGACCACTAACTATTTTAGTAGCCACCCTCTGTACTGACTCCATCCTGTTTATATCCTTTTGAAGGTGCGGTCTCCAGAATTGCACACTATACTCCAAATGAGGTCGCACCAAAGACTCATACAGAGGCACTATCACTTCCTTTTTTTCTGCTAGCTATTCCTCTCCGTATGCACCCAAGCATCCTTCTAGCTTTTGCCATCGCCTTTTCTGCTTGTTTAGCTACTTTAAGATCATCAGACACAACCACACCTAGGTCCCGCTCTTCTTTAGTGGACAAAAGTACTTCACCCCCTATACTGTATTGCTCCCTTGGATTGCTGCAGCCCAAATGCATGACCTCACATTTTTTAACATTAAATCCCAGCTGCCAAATTCTAGACAATTCTTCAAGCTTAGCTAGATCCCTCCTCATGTTATCTACACCTTCCTGGGTGTCTACTCTATTGCAGATTTTGGTATCATCTGCAAAGAGGCAAACCTTACCCGACAGCCCTTCTGCTATATCACTAACAAATATGTTAAAAAGAATCGGACCAAGGACAGATCCCTGGGGCACACCACTGGTAACATCCTTCTCCTCAGAGTGAGCTCCATTTACCTGACCAGACCATGATAATAAAGACATCAATGCAACCGATGTATATGATGATCTCTGTGCATTTAATGATCTCTGAATTATGCCTGTTCCATAATCCTTATGAAACTCTTTTCATCCATTCAAACAACCTCTCCTCGTTCCCAGATTTGAGCATTGCCCTAAGAATATTCTGACAATTCCTGTTAGTGTGGCAAGTGGTGAGCGATCATTTTCATGGTTAAAAATAATAAAAAATACAATCCAGCATTTCTCAAGAAAAGCTTGTAAACCTTGCCATGGTTGCTATTGAGAGTGATACATGTGCCCAGTTAGATATTATTGAATTAATAGTTAATTTTGTTATCATGAAAGCACGAAAGGTTAAGTGGTTGCAATTTAACTGATGATTCTTGTCAGCATGGCAGGTGGCACATGTTTGTTTTCATAGTTGAAACTAAAACAATTTATTTAAGATTAGGAATTTCTTATGAACGGCTTGTAAATCTTGTCATGTTGCTATTGAGAGGCATATGAAAGATATCAGTGAATTAATTGCTAAATTGATGTAACATTTGTAGAACCTCCTTTTTTTTGATTAAATACATTTATTTTGTTTGCTGATCATATTAAACACTAGAGTATCACAGCCTGTTCATACGATACTAAGTTCTGTTCAGTACTTACTTTTAATCTAGCTATGCATTTGTCCCTTCACTGCAGTTTTCTTACAACATATACAGTAATTTGAAAAAAAATATTACCATGTGAAAAGAGTTTGCAAAGTAGTTTTGGATAAAAGAGGGGAGGGGAAGATAGCAACCATTTATAGCAATGAGGGAGGGAGCACCGAACTATAGGTTGCAGGGGGGCACCAGGAACCCAAGCACCGGCCCTGCCAGTGGACCTTGGTTTGGAAGGTATCAGGCATCCTTCTGGCTTTTATCCACTCCTGGATCCTATGTGGCAGCTCGTAGTCTCTCAGCAGGAGACCTCTGAACCTTTGGGACCCAATGGTCCTTTCTTGGCTGTACCCTGTGCCCCAGGGTGAGCTGAATCAGATTTTTGGGCCCCCATGGGTGGATGCCATGATCACGTCTGTGGCTAAGCTCATGACCATCCTGATAGAGGAGAGCGCTGTGCTCAAGGAACCTCATGATGGGAGAATGGAGACTCTCCTGAAGAATGCCTTTATGGCCTCCACCTTAGGCTGTCAAGCAGTGCTGTGTGTGGGTTTGGTGGCTCCAGCTCTCCTGTGTTGGGTACAGCAGTTGCCGGACATCTTGGAGGTTGCAAGATTGTGGTTGGGACTGCTTATGTGGCTGATGCACTGTATGACTTGATCAGGATCTCTTCTAAGTCCATGATGACAGTAATAGTGGCCAGGCAGTGCTCTGGCTCCACAACTGGTCAGTTCATTTGGCCTCCAAACTGCCTCCAAGCTGTGACTGAGCAAACTCCCCTTTAAGGGCCACTTGCTCTTTGGGGAGGACCTGGAAAAGTTGGTCAAAGACCTTGGAGAAGCACGTCCACGGAGACTCCTGGAAGACCAGCCTAGAGATTCCAGGAGTGTCTGTTGTAGGGCCATGTGGGGAGCCTGGAGATGCCCTATTCTGGACCTACTCCATCTGATTTATACCTTTTTGAAGGTGTAGTTTCTAGAATTAGTTTTTAGAATTCCACTTGAGGTTTCCCCAGAGACCTATAGAAGCACACTATCATTGTTTTTTTTCCTGCTGGTCATTCCTCTGCCTATGCACCCATGACTCCTTCTGGATTATGCCATTGTTTTATCTCTTCAATCACCTTAAGATCACATACAATCACCTCCAGATCCCACCTTTCTTTCATGTACAGGCTCTTTATTATGGAATGCTTTGCTGATTAAATGTTACCTTGAGTGCAACTATTTGACGGTTAGGAAGAAGCTGGGGGGGGGGGGGGCGGCCTAGTATTCAAATAAAGTGTAGCTGCTCACCTGTAACAAGTGTTCTCCAGGGACAGCAGGAATCAGTCCTCACATATGGGTGACATCGGCACCGACGGAGCCCTCAAGGAAGCATCCCCCCAGCTTTCAAAGAAAGCATTTGGGAGATGCCACCACGTATGTGTGGTCCCCTTCCCGCTGGGGGGATGCTTCCGCGAGTGCTCCGTCGGTGCCGGTCACCTATATGCCCAGTATTCTGTTTCCAACAGTGGCCAATCTAGGTCATATGTACCTAGCAGTTTCCCCAAGGGACACAGGTTCCACAATGCTTGTATTAGTTCAAGCATTGATATCCTGGGTCCCTTCTTAATAATGGTCTATGGACCTTTCCTCCAGGAACTTGTCCAAACCTTTTTTAAACCCAGCTACACTAATAGCCTTTACTACATCCTCCGGTAACAAATTCCAGAGTTTGATTACACGTTGAGTGAAAAAATATTTTCTTTTATTAGTCTTAAATAGTTTACCCTGTAGCTTCATTGCATGTCCCCTAGTCTTTCTATATTCTGATAAGGTAAACAATCGATCTACGTTTACCCGTTCCACTCCGTTCATTAATTTATAGACTTCTATCATATCTCCCCTCAGCTATTCAATCCGAAGATATATCTGGCCACTGGCATTGAATATCCGGATTTGCCGCACAGCCGCACATGGTGCAGAAGCTAACCATGCAGTTTAAAAAATTCAGCCGCTGCCCAGTTAGCATTGGCGGTGAAAGTTAGGACAGCTTTTGCTGCGCCTAACTTTCACCGCTGAGGGATAACCGGGCAGCAGCTGAATATCGCCTCTGCACGGTTATCCCCGGGTACCACCTCCGAAATGCTCCTGACATGCCCCAATTCTAAATGGTTAGCATCAGGGGGCACATAGCGGCATTACTCTGGGATATTCAGCGGCACGAACGGTGTTGGTGCCAGTGAATATCCCGCTTAGGGGCATTTATACTGTTTACAGCTCCGTGAAAGTGCCTTTGAATATTGGGGCCCTAAGAAATAATAAACTTCTGGCTTGTTAGTTTTCAAGGGCTTCAGACTAATTAATGAATCTAGTCAAGCATGTAGCATGCCTGTGTCTCTAGGAACTTCCATGCCAATAAGATAAGATAAAGTGTTATAATTCAAAGTTTGCAAATGTTTGTGTAAATCTGTAAGCTTTTCTGTATTTTATAAGCGACATTATCTCAGAAACATTGCAAATAAAGAAAATATATATTAAGGCATTCTTATCAAAAACACAAAATTCACAATCATGCAAACCTTGGCCCGGGAGAGAAGAGCCATGCGGGCCTGGAATGGAGGCAGCGCAGCAAGCAACCCATCTTTAAGGTACGTTTGCCACACAGCCTTCAGAGTGTGGGCCCGGCAGGGATGCATCCTCTCCTGGCCAGCAGCCGGGGCGGGCCACACCCACCACTCTGCCCTTGGTATGCCACTGGTTACATCAATAGCCTCAGTAGTTTCCACAGCCTCCTGTCCTTATTCCTCTGAGCAATTGTCTGAATCCAGTGTTCCACTTCTTGCCAGACAGTGATGGAAGAAAACAAAGCAAGGACATTTCTGTCAAGAGCAAGGGAGCTTGGCTGGAGGCAGTGCATCCAGACTAGGAGATGTCATGGGATCTAAGCAAGCCAGTCTGGATGAGCGGCATAATTGCTCTGACCAAACTAGCACTCCCGCCACCATGAGCCATGAAGGACTCCATGGGGCCTAAAATCTCTGGGTTGCAATAGGGGAAGGAGACTGCTTACCCTTCCATCTCCCTATAAATCTAAAGCCCAACAAAAAATATTCAACAGCAAGACAAATTCCACAGAGAGTAACACATAGATGACTAACACAGTGGCCTCTAATTTTCTTAAAAGTTTTCCAAATATGCCCATTGCTTTTCTATAAGTTACCTTGATCATTCTACACCATCTGTATAGTTTTAGACAGGACCGTACCTAGCTAGAAAACGCCCTGTGTGACTCGCAAACCTGATGCCCCCTTTCACCCAGCTGCCTGCAGGAACTTACTTTTGTCTGGCTTCTAGGAAGCCCAATGATGACATCAGTATCCCTTCCATACTAGCACCCTGTGCGACCGTACCACTAACACAGCCCTTAGTACTGCCCTGGTTTTAGGTTTTAATTACTATTCTAATAAATTTCCAATTATGATCTAAGGAATTTCTCTTGTCAAACTGAAGTTGATATCCAACCCAAGTAAAGTGGTAGCCGTCACTGCTTTAAATTAGACCTGGATATTCAATGCTGAGATCATGTCTGCCAACTGGATATGAGCCTGTTAGCGTCTGAGCATAGGCGTAATAGCCCCTCCCAACATTGCAGACACTAATGGTGATCTGGTATCCCCGCCCCCACTGTCAGAGTAACTTCCTTACCCTTTGTTCCCCCAAAGTAAGAACGCAAGCTACACTGATGTGTCTGAGCAGTGACAGTTTTCAGCCACTGCCTGGTGTGCTAAATCAGCTAAAGTTAGGACAGCTTTATGTCACTTAACGTTAGCCGGTTTAGGTTAACTGGCTAGAAACTGAATATCACCGCTAACTGGCTAACCTATCATGCCACCCCCGCTCCATCCCCAGAACTTCCTGACGCTAGCCACCTAGCGACGGAGCATTTAAACCCGTAGAAGCGGATATTCAGCGACAATGGACAGTTTAGTGACATCGAATCTCCCACTGCATATCTTGCTGAGTATGCCTTCCTCAGTTCTTTCCCCTTCTCATATTTATTTTCTATTTAATCTCTATCAGTGGGGGTGAGTGGTTTAATAATACTCCAGCCTTAGCATTTTATGGTCAAATCATTTTTATTAATGCAAACAACCACACTCCCAGAATGTGGGTACAGTGACACAGCACCAGGATTAAGCAGACATAACTAAACCATTGGATATATTTGACTTTGTCTCCCTCCCCCCCCAATCTCCCCCATCCCCCGAGATTTAGCCATATTATTATCGGTACAAGAGCAATGCCCACATCCAAGAAGTTACAAAGAAAGGAAAAACAAGTGGATACCTGTACTTTTGCATATAAATTCTCCCCCCCCCCCCAAATATAAACTCTCCACAAATCCTTTATTATCCTTTATTACACACCACACTCCCATTGCATTGACACAAGTGAAATAGCTGGGCCCCAAACTCCTAAATCAATTAAATCCATCTGGCTAAACCAATCAATACCCATCTATCCATATCTAGGTGGGCACATGGCCAAAGGTAAAGGCACGAAATAGAATGATAATGAGTGGTGACTGGTGCATAGTGAAGATCAGAGTCAAAAACAAGAGAGACATTCAAGAACATGTGTCCCTCTCAAACCTATCCCTATCCCTTCCCTCCACCTGGTCTTTATGAAGCTGGGTCGTGCCACCACCCCTTGTGGTGTCCCCCAAGTCAAGTGGTCTATGGACAGTGGTTAAGGACCTGACTTCTAGCCCTCAATGGTAAAGATTGAACATAAGGTTCCCATAGTACCATAAACCAATCCCATTGGGGTTGAAGGTCGCGAGCCCTTTCCGGTTCTATGAGTATGAGACTATGAAGCGCATTCCGCCAATGCCAAAAGGAAGTGCCCTCCACCAACAGCCAGACTTGTAAGATAGTTTTCTGCACTACTAGCATGGCTTGTCTAAACCAGTACCTTGAAGGGCCTGGAATATCCTCCAAATACGCACAGATATCCAGTACATTTTTGCCCAGTACCTAGCTATGACACTACAATGCCAGAACATATGGCCTAGGGTAGCGCTAGAGTTCCCACAACGAGGGCAAGCTGCTGATGCCACAAACCACACTCTGCATGCTCTTGTAGGAGCAAAATACAGATGCCTTAGGAGCTTAAATTGCAAGGGGGGGGGGGAATCCAAGATGGCGGCTGAAGGATCGCCTGCTCTGGAAGAATGCTCCGACTTGAGCTGTGTTTGATCTAAACATATTTCTCTGTGCAATTTTCCTGGTGTTTATTGATGGGGAAGAGAAAAGGAAAGACAAGGACCTACCCTGAAATTAGTCTTTCTTTAAAACAACAGCCCATTACAAAGTTTTTTCTTACTGAAGGAGAAATGGATTCTGTGGCGGGTAGTGCTGGAGCTGATCAGAAGGAGGTCTTTTCAGCTTCAGATGTGATTCTGAACCCCGAACAGCAGAACCTCTCCCACTGTTTGGTGAACTGCCGCTCTGGCCACCTCTTTCCCAACGGGTCTGAAGCAGGGCTGTCGATATCTGGGGAGTCAGCAGGTGTAGCTCTGCTGTCAGTGGCATCTGGAGGGGCAGAGGAGTACCCTCTTCCCGCTGAAGGTGCTGGCCTGGGCAGAATGGCAGTCCCAACAGTTCAATCTGCTTCATGGTTAGTAGGAACTCCTTGATCCCCGTCTGGTGACAGTGTCCTACACAAATTGCCAGTGGTAACATTGGACTCCATATGGGCAGCAATTGTGTTGTTGGAAAAATCCATATCTGGGCAACTGAACAAAGTAGAGCAAGTAACCCAGGACCTTCGGAATAAGTTAGAGTTTCAAGATCAATCTCGGTTGAGTCTCATTGCGGAAGTGGGATCTCTTACAGCTCAGGTACAATCTTTGCAGACACAGAGGGGTCCATTCTGAGCTGCGAATAGTAGGCCTGGATGTCCGATCCGGGTGTCCAGACCCTCTAAACGCCTGGCCTGTCATCCTGAAACAGAGCTCCCCGCACATAGATGTTAGTTGTGCAGGGAGCTCTGTTTGTCGGTGGGAGGGGGTGGGCCGGAGGTGGAGCGAGGGCAGGAAGTGGGTGGTGTCATGACCCCAGACACACAGGGCTGATTCCACCGTTGGCCCTATATGTCTGGGGGTGGCCATTTCAACAGGGGACTTATTCCATCTCGGAGGTGGAAAACGTCCCCCTGGAGGGGGAAGATGCTGGTGCTAGGACTGGAATAAGGAGGTAAGTGGTATAGGGGGATCCCCGCTGCCCGATCCTGGCCATGGCAGGCCCGATCGGAGGTCAGGCAGCGGGGAAAGGGGAATCGTGGGTCTGCTAAGGATCGCGGTCTTTGCATGGAGCCATGGTAGCATGGCAACAGGAGTCCATTCCGCCACCACTCCATTCAGGAGTCAGGCCGGGCTAGCCGGGGAAGTGCAGGAGTCTGGCTGGATGGAATCGGGCCACAACCTGCAAGTCCATGGCCAGTAGACCCGATTCTGATCCCGCGGGCACGTCTAGTCCCTGCAGGATCAGACTCTGGTCTACCGCTGCACGCCCTGATTCCAGCCAGCTGGACAGGCATGGACGGGCAGTAGAGAATGACCCCCATAGTGTCTCCTTTACCAGAGACAGCTCTACTATTTATGCCAGGTTGGAAATATTTAAGAATTTTTCAAAAAAAATGAGCTTATGTTTTGTGAATTTTTCTGTTTCCCCAAACATTTCTCCGTCTGAACTATTCAAGAAAGACCTGCTTGAAAATCTGGGGGTGCTGGAGAACGTGCTTTTCCAATTTCTAAGATTTACTATTTACCTATGAAAAAGAGATCTGGTAGTCCTTTACCGAAGATTTGGAGGAAGCATCTTCAGACACCTTGAATTTGACTTAGGTTTTGGAGGGTCCGGAAGAGGAGAATTTGCAAAGGGCAACTTTGTTAGTCACCTACATACTTGAGCCTGACCGGGCTTGGACTCTTAAATTATACTTTAGGAATTCTGATACATTGTTTGAAAGTTTGGGTTTTTGCAGATGTTTCATATGCTACTCAGGTTAAAAGGAGTCTTTTCCTTTCCATGCGTACTGAGGTTCTCTCCTTGGGTTTTTCTTATGTGCTTAGGTTTCTTATTAAATCATCTTTTGTTAGGTATATTTTCTATGACCCTAAGCAATTACATTTGTTTCTAGTCGCTAAGAAGTCTCCTGATTCAATTGTTGTTACGGTGAGGCCATCTTTTGAATGCAAATGTTAAGTTTATCGGGCTATGCTGCTTAACTTTTTTTCTAGAGGGGAAGAGATTTCTTTATTAATAATGATTTATAGTATCATGTGCCTTCTTGCTGGGATTCCCCCAATTGGAAAATGGGCTAACAAGGTTTAGCACAGTGTTTTGATTTTCTCTATGTGAATTTTGCAGAATTTGTTGTGTACTGTAAATTTCATTTATGTTATTGATAATCCATTTCTATCAAGCATCTTTTCTTTGCTTGATGTATTTTTTGTAAATTAGAAATCTAAAATTTAAAAAAAAGGAGCTTAAATTGTATGTCCCATAGCTCCGAGTTAATGTTCCTCTCCAGTATACTCTCCATCACCTGAATAAGACTGTCACCAGTTACCTGGGTATTCAGGTCTCGGTTCCATGTGGCAGCCAATGCAGCTCCGTCCGCCAAGTGGCCCACACTCCAAAACACCTGATGCAGTACTGCAATTCTAGCACAACCTTCTCCCCCAAAAAGCAGCTCTTCAGGCCTCGAGCATATCTGGCTCTGCAGATCTTCAGTCCACAGAATGTGAATGTAACTTCGAGCCTACATATACATAAACACATCCTTAACAGTAAGACCATAACGATTCTGCAAGTCACCAAAGCTCGCCAACGAGCTGTCCTTTTCTACCAGCTGCTCAACCCCCAGGATGCCTTAATCCTGCCTTCGCCATAAAGTGCTCCCCTGTAGCCTGGGAAAGGTAAGTAAGGTGTGCTATGAGCCTGCCAGGACAGCCTTGCACATAACTGCCACCATACTGCTGCACTGGATTGAAAAGAAGGTTGTTCCGAACAGCAGGTAAGTAACGTAGATTGGTCATGTGGAGAACATATTGAAGAATGAATGGTGTGACCAGAGCCCCTTCCATCACGACAGGAGTGTAATCTGGCTATGGGCTATGGCTATGGGTGATACGGGGAGGGGGGGGGGGCGGTTATGGTCACACCGCTCACTCTTTTCAATCCATTGTGGCAGGTATGGTGACAATTATGTACAAGGATGTCCTGGCGTAAATGGCGAAGTATACAAGCCACATTATAACTGGCAATATCTGGGAGACTTATACCCCACCCCTCCTTCCAGGAGCGCTGTAATACTCCAATCTTAGCTAGGGGCTGTTTACCCCTCCACATTAGGATATTCACTTGACGCTCCATCAATCAGAATGAAAAGCATCAGAGAAAGGGGACAGCCCTGCAGGGGGCCCCTCCGAAGGGGAAAAACCTGCATGATAGATCCATTCACCAGCACCGCCCCCCTAGGATCAGAATACAACAAAGGAATGACATCCACAAAGAAACCTGTGATCCTCATAGTTGCCAAAATCAAATATATGGAATCCCAGTGTACTCTGTCAAATGCCTTTTCAGCATCAAAACTGATAAGCATAAAGGGGAGATGGTGCTGGAGACTGAAATGCATAGAGGCCAGAATGTGACACATATTCATCACAATGCTCCAGCCCTGGACAAAACCAACCTGTGACTCATGAATCAGAGTGGGCATATAATGTGCCAGCCTGTCTGCCATTATCTTGACAAGAAGCTTGATATCGACATTGAGCAATGATATTATCTGGTAGGACCCGGACAACAAGGGGTCCCTTCCCGGGTTTGGCAGCACCATGATAATAGACTTGTTAGGTTCATATGGAAACCACTGCTCACATGTCAAGTCCATAAAATATTTTGCCAAGGGACAGGCAACTTTAGCACACATCAATTTATAGAATTCGTTCCAATACCCAACCAGGCCAGGTGCCCGACAAACCCATAGCCCTTTAATACCTTGTTGCACTTCCTGGGGCGCGATGGGCACATTCAAATGCCCTAATTGCACATCAATAAAGTGAGGTAGATTCCTTTCCTTCAGATATGTTCCAGAGTGCTCAGCGTTCCCCAAGTTCACTTTGTAGAGTTGTTGGTAGAATTCCCAAAAAACACCTGCCATATAGCAGGTGACCCTATCCCACACATATTCCAAGCATCCACCACCCTTTCAGTAAAAAGGTATTTCCTGACATTGCCTTTCAATTTACCACCTTGCAGCTTCATGTTATGCCCTCTAGTTTTACAGCTTTCCCATCTCTGGAAAAGGTTTGTTTGTTCTTTAAATACTTAAAGAGAAATACGGAACAAACAAACCTCTTCCAGAGACGGGGAAGCTGTAAAACTAGAGGGCATAACATGAAGCTGCAAGGTGGTAAATTGAAAGGCAATTTCAGGAAATACTTTTTTACTGAAAGGGTGGTGGATACTTGGAATGCCCTCCCGATGGAGGTGGTGGGGACAAACACAGTGACGGATTTCAAAGTGGCCTGGGACAGACACTGTGGATCACTTTACAGCAACAAGATTAAATCAAAATAAACTGAACCATCTAATTTCTCAGCAAATAGGGGTGCCCTACATGGAGCGATGGGAGGAGAAGCGGTGTGTTCACCCCTAAACAAACAAAGAAACAAAGATATGGGGAGGGGTGAAGACATGGGGAGGGGTGCACCTGCTCCTAGTGGGTGCACCACTAAGCAAAGACATGGGTAGGGGTGCACCTACTCCCTAAAAGACATGGGAAGGGGTGCACCTACTCCTGTCATATTGCTGGGCAGACTAGATGGACTATACTGGTCTTTATCTGCCGTCATTTACTATGTTACCTTCTACTCCAGCTTTTGCTGTTTGTAGTTGCCCTCTCCCATCCCTGAGTGCCCAAACGTGATGCTGTTCCCCCCTGTTCGAATTAAAGATGACATCAATTATTCTGCCTTATTTCCAAAATGATAAAGTTTATAATGGTAAAACATAATAGACTTCTATGCCCGCTGATTTAGCAATGAATTTAGTTCAGTCTGCATCGCAAACATATCAGCTTTATTAGCTGTCCCACGTCTTCTCCCCCCAGTCAAAGTCCAACCAGAGCGTCGCATGATCAGAAATGGTCACTGGGCCAATTTCCGCTTTGTTGACATACTCCGGAGAGCAGTAGATATTAAGAAATTATTGATCCGGTACCTTGTACCATGATCCCTGGATATATTCGTATAATCTTTCTTGGTGGGATGTAACACCTGCTAAACATCCAGCAGGTCATGTCCCTCAACATAAACCCCAAATATGGCAAGCTTTGCAGGTGTCACCACTCCTACTCAGTTGTGATTTATTTAGCTTCTCCTCACGAGCACAATTAAAATCCCCTCCAAGGATCAGTGGCACATCCTCCCGAGCTGCCACACAGCTGATAAGGTGTGCATAAAAGTCCGGATCATATATATTAGACGCATAGATATTACCAAGGACCAGTGATTTCCCATGCACCTTAACAGTCGCAAACATGTAGTGACGACCAGGATCCACAACGACCGATTTCCATACAAAGCCTACCCGCTTTTTCAACAAAATAGCTAGTCCTACCATCTTCTCTCCAGAGGAGGCTTCAAATACCCCAACCACCCACCAGCACTTCAGTTTCTCATGTTTAGCATACGTTTGATGGGTTTCTTGTAAAAAGACTGTCAGCCTCCTTGTCTTGAAGGGCTTTAAGAAATTTATGCCATATAGCAGGTGACCCTATCCCACACATATTCTAAGAAGCCAACCTCAGGCCTCTATCCAGTATCTAGGGGGCAAATATCGTCCTATGATGTTGAACATTCAAGATATACGGAACTCTACAGGACCTCATCCAGGAACAAAGCCTGTCAGCGATCCACCCACACCACTCCATAGACCAATGATCCAAGGACAATGCCACACACTAGCATCCCATCATCCCCACCATTCAGCCACTCATTGACCTCTATCATCCACCCTCTACCATGTACCTATTGGTCCAATCCCTTCAGACATCACACATCCTTGGGAACCCCACATACACCCGACAGGCATGCCACAAATTCATCATTCACCATCCCTTTTGCTCCCCCATCGCCCCACCCCACTCCCCCAACGGCCATAGCATTTTTAAAAAACATTTATATCACAGGTACACTAAAAAAATTTTTTTTTAAACTGCCTCTAATGTTTCGATTGATTTTTACATTTTTTGTGCGCTGAATCCAAATCTGGTAACCAATTTGCTCCATCACGTACAGATTTTTTGCTACATTGGGTTAGCAGTTTGAGGTGAACGTTTCAGATTGAGTGCGATCGAGATAATAGTTTCTTGGATGAATTCTTTATACTAATTGTTTAGTAGTTATTCAAATAAGAATAAAGAAAATTGTAACAAGGCAGCACATAAGAATAGAGTAATGTCAACAAAACACACTGTGATGGTAGCAAAATTGTCTGCACTTAAAACAGCCACATACATGTGCACAAACATTGAGCATATAAGAGCGAGGTTAGACACAAAGCAAAGCAAAGAAATGTGCAAAAAATGTTGTACAGGTATGTATGTAAGAATAGGAAACGCAAACCGCACCATTGCAATACATGAAGACAAACACCCGATGGTGTGAAAATAAAATTTTAATAAATGAGATCCGACACTGTGGTAATAACTAGCAAATTTTTATTTCAAAGTTTAGTAAAAACACGATATTTGTCAACACAGTTTAGATTTTAAAGTCATTCTTGGGTCAATCAATCTCCTGGTGGGCCCGTTTCTTCTTCCCCCGAATGCATCTCTTCGTGCGCTGCTTGGCGTATTTTTCATCTGGGGTTTCCCACAGCAGCAACCAGCAGAAATCAGCCATCATAGTGGTGTTCCATCTTCCTTGGTACCTTCTCTCTGCGTCCTTGATGTCCTGGTGAAACCTTTCACCTTGTTCTTCACTGTACGCCCCCAAGTTTTCGGGAAAGTAGTTCACATGGGAGTGCAAGAAATGGACTTTCAGGCTGATGTTACAGCCTTGTTCTTTGAAGGCATTGAGCATCCTGGCAACAATATCCTTATAGTTCTCATCCCGCCTGTTCCCCAAGAATTTGAGAACAACATCCTTGAAGGAATCCCAGGCTTCTTTTTCCTTCTCAGACATCGTTTCAGCGAATGCTCCATCTGAACTGAGTTTCCTTATATCAGGGCCAACAAACACTCCTTCCTTTAGCTTTGCTTCAGAAAGTCGGGGGAACTTTGAGCAAAGGTACCGAAAGCACTCACCATCTTTTGGAAGGGACTTGATGAATTGCTTAATGAGACCCAACTTAATGTGGAGAGGTGGTAATAGAATTTTAGCACGAGGTACCAAGCTCTCATGAAGAACATTTTTCTCACCGGGTCTCAAATACTCCCGAATTGGCCAGTCTTTTTTCCCCCAGTGTAGGTCGCGGGCCCGGCTATCCCACAAGCAAAGGAAGCAGGGATATTTGGTGAAACCGGATTGCTGCCCTAATAGCATGGATAGAATTTTAAAGTCTCCACAAATCATCCACTTATGCTCATCATAACGAATCTTCTGAAGAATCAGGGCCAAATTCTCGTATTTTTCTTGGAGAATAACAGAGTGAGCAATAGGAACTGAAGCGAATGTGTTGCCATTATGAAGAAGAACACCTTTTATGCTGTCTTTTGACGAATCAATGAACAGCCGCCATTCAGCAGGATCATACTTGAGTTTAAACTTTTCCATCACTCCGTATATATCGTTGCAAAATACCAAATCTTCCTCTTTGCTGAAATACTTCAAAAATTGTGTCTCGCGGTTGCAGTACCAATAAAAAGTTGTTCCTGGTGACAATAGATTTTTCTGTTTAAGCCGAGAACCTAGCAGTTGGGCAGCATCTTTTGGGAGTCCTAAATCCCGGACTAAATCATTCAATTCAGCTTGAGAGAAAAGTTCAGGTTTCGGATCTGGTTCAGTTTCAAACTCGGAAGTACTGGACTCATCGGGAAAAGCCATCTGATGAGTCTCATCATGATCAGAACCGTCCACACAAATATGATCCAAAGATTTTGGTGGTTCAGGCACAGGTACTTCGTTGCTATGAGGCATAGGCCTAATTGCTGAGGGAAGGTTGGGGTAACTTATTACGTTCTTATTTTTTAAGTTGTATCCCTTCACAATGCAAGAGCAAAAATGGCAGTCACTGCTGTGGTCTCTTTGTTCACGCCACATCATAGGTATTCCGAAACGAAATGCTTGTTTTTTACCTTTCATCCATAAGCGTAGATCTTCCTCACATGTCTTGCACACTTTGTGAGGAGCCCACGGTTTGTCTTGATCGCCTAACTTCAAACCGAAATAGGCAAAATATACTTTTTTAATAAATGCAGAAATGTTCCTCTGCCGCTTTTTCACGGTATATTCCCCACAAATAAAACAAAAACTGTCCGGAGAGTTGATGCAACCTCTGGCTCTGTGAGCCATCACAAATACACAGCACTGCAAACTACAACTGTAGTGAACCACTTCGGAATAAAGCTGGATTACGACTGAGCAAACAAAAGGTAATAATGAACTTGCAAGAAATTGAAATTTGACAGGAACGTTCATGTCGCAACCACCGTGTTTGAGCGAGCGAACGAGGTGAGGCGAACAGGAAAGAACATGCGCCAGCGCGAGTACTGGATTTAGCCCCCCGCCTCCCAATTGTCCTGTTAATGTATAAAATGAATACAAAACACTCTAAAATATCATGAGGGAGTGTTTCTAGTTAGTTAACCATTACAACCTCTATTTTGGGCCAAGAAAATAAACTGCAGTCGGCTAAAAAGAAATTATGTGAACATTCCTTATATGGGTAAGAAATCTAATTTTGCAAGAAAACATGACGTGATGGAACATTTTGGCTATTTTTCCTGGATTCAGCACCCCAAAATCTATAGGAATCAGTTGCAAAACTGGAGGCAGTTTTTTGGTAGTGTACCTGTGTATTCAATGTTGCTATCCAGATAAGCAGTGGCGCTAAAAAACCTCACTCATTGACCTTCAGTCTCACTCATTGGCCTTCAGTCTCACTCACTGGTGCACTACATCTCATTCTTTGGAATGGGCCACCCTTGGCATCTCTTCAGGTTAATGATTCATGCCTGATGGCATGTGACATTGTATTTCTCTGACTCAGTTTCTACTTCAGATTTCGTAACTATTCACATTGAGTACAACAAATTGTGATTTTATCTCAACTTCCTGGAAAGAAAGGTCTGAAAACAGTCCTCCTTGACAATGGATCTTTTTTAAAGCTGTAATTCTATATCCTCTGTCTCCATACTCTCATAAATCCAATCCAATTAAATCAACTTTATTTGTATCCTGGATTTAAATAGCTTAAGAACTAATTACTGATGCCCTGATAATTTTCAGTCGATTCACTTCAGGTAAGCTATGAGGCCCTCTTTGCAGTTTTATCTTTGGTCTTTGAGATTTTCTTATCTTGGGATTTTAATAATTTGGATTGGCTCTGATACCAGTAATTTGGGGACGGAGCACTTACTGTGGCAAATATTACAGAGCCAGACTTCAGCAATGGTTTTTAAAGTGCTGCAATAGAATAGATCTGCATTTTAAACCCTCCAGGTTTCTAAACATTTGATAGTGCAGGAGAGCAGTTTTAAAATTAGCTGTCCTTAATGTACAGTTTCTTAGGAAGCAATATACAGTACTTTAGGGAAAGATTTCAGTCAAGATCTATTTTGTAGGATGGCTAAAGGAGGAGAAAAACGCTGACTGATGGTGTATATTTTCTAATGAATAAAGGGCTATCTTGAGTTTTAATAATGCTGGATGCTAATGAAAAGGTTATCAATGTTGGCATCGTAGGGGGAGGGTACTGAAGTGGTTTATGTCTTTTTGACAGAGGCCCTTGGAACAAGGAGTCCCCCAAGGGTCATTGTTATCTCCCTGCTTGTTCCATTTCTATATGCTTCTACTCTGATTATGCAAGTGGCGGGTTTTATTTTTACATATATGTTGATGTTCATATCATAATTCCTGTATCAAGAGAGGTGGAAGATATATCAGTGCTGCAAATAAGATGTAACTATTGAGAACCTGGTTCTGGAGTATGTGTTTAAAGCTGAATATTCACAAGCTGAATGTTTGTGGGTATTTATTTATTTATTTTATTTAGCTGTATTTATATCCTGTTTTTCACCGGGTCAAAGCGGTCAATTGGGGGATACATTTAACACGAGGGGATATGAGACACATATGCTAATACTTACAGGGAACATGGGCAATGGAGGGTTAAGTGGCTTGCCCAAGACCACAAGGAGTGCCTATAGGACTAGAAATCTCAGTCCCTCCGGCCTGAGATTGCTGTCCCCAGGTGGGACTTGAACCCCTGGCCCTCTGGCCTGAAGTACCTTGTCCTAACCACTAGATCACTCCTCCCACCATTGATTAAATAGTATCTGATTAAATACTGTTCCAAACAGGGATCAATCATAGGATAGCTGTTAAGGTATTATGCTGGAGTTTAGAGGTATGTCTAGATTCTCAGCTGCACATTGCCAAGATGATAAGATTGTTGTTTTTGTCTACTAAAGTGATATATATCAGACTCAGATTTGACAATGTGACTATAGCCTTGGATTGGAATGTATGGACCACTGTGATGCTTTGCTGCAGTGCTTGCAGTTAGTCTCAAATACAGCAGTAGAACTTATAAAAGGGCTTAGAAGATTGGATCACGTTGCACCAATTTTAAACCACTTGCACTGGTTACCTGTATTTTTAAGGTGGCATATGATATCTTCTTGCTAGTGCATAAGGTGCAGGGGCATTTGGATCAGTTATATTTAGCAGCAAATTCACATTTAGATGTACTAGGTGAGTCCTTTATTATTATTTAGCTCACATCTTTCCAGGAGAAGATCAAGGTGAGTTACATTCAGATACAATGGGTATTTCCCTGCCCCCAAAGGGCTCATACTCTATTTATTTATATTCTCTTGTATACTGTGCTATTCTGCATCAGTGTGGTTTGCATTGAACAAACTGAAATTACATTGAACAGGGCATTATAACTTGGAAATAACTATATTACAGGGAACATGGGCTATGGAGGATTAAGTGGCTTGCCAAAGACCACAAGGAGCACCTGTGGGACTAGAAACCCCAGTCCTTCCAGCTCAAGGTTGCTGTCCTCTAGTGGGATTAGAACCCATGACCTTCTGGCCTGAAGTACCTTGCCCCAACCACTAGGCCACTCCTCCACTCCAGTAAGCTTGTACCTGAGGCAGTAGAGGGTTAAGTGGCTTGCCCAAGGCCAGAAAGAATGTTAGTGGGATTTGAACTCTGGCCTTTCTAGCTCTAGACTGCTGCCTAACCACTAGGCTATGTCTCCTCATTGTATGCCCAAGGGTAAAAATTATTGCCTGTCCAAATCACTTTGATGGTGAAGTACTTCTTAGTCTTCTTTCTCGGTGAAAGCATTGCAGATTTTCCTGCCCAATTGAGGATGGAATCGGGCCTAATGAAATTTAGATAGGGAATGAAGGCACATTTATTTAGGGAAGCTTAAAAGAAGGAGAATGAGGGGGTTTTAAATAACTGTATTTTATTTATTTTACTCTGTTGTATTCACCGCTAAGTGCTTGGCAGAAATGCGTTTTAAAAGTATAAATACAAATCTGTTTCCTTATCTTGCTAAACTAGTCCAGACAAGTGGGTTATGCTCCCTTGCCAGCAGGTGGTGGCAGACTTGAGCACCTTTCAGTGATGTCATCCTCTGGTGAAGCATTGGAAGAAGCCAGTATTTGCCTGCCTCTAGCAGGTGGCAAGGTGTTTGGATTGGTGCAGCAGTGAAGATAGCCCTGTCTCCCCTGGTCCAGACTACAGTCCAGTGGCCAGTATGTCAGAGACCTGTACTTGGTTACGTACAGTCCTGTTTCTTTTTTTCTCCAGCAGCTAGCCTCAGACTGAAGGGGCAACAGAGCTTTCTCTTGTCAGGTTTCAGCCAGCCGGCCATGCTAGTACTGGGGATTCCCTTTTTCCACAACCTTGTTTTTTTCAAACTTTTCTGCAAACCACATAAATGCCACTCAGCAGGATATTCAGCAGCACATACCCACTGGCACATACTCACAGGAAGGTTTAGAAGTATAAATAAAAATCTCTTTCTTATCATCTTGCTAGACCAGTCCAGATAAGTAGGTTATGCTCCCTAGACAGCAGATGGAGGCAGACAAGCAACTTTCAGTGATGTCATCACTAGGTAAATCTGCTGGTGCAGCATTGAGAGGCAGGGCCAGCATTACCCGGTAAGCCAGGTAAGCACGGCAGGGGGGACGCCAGAGTTATGCGGTGCCAAAGCTGCGGCAGTGTTGTATGCCCGCAGTCCGAAGAGGAAAGCAGTGGTGCATGTGCCCATGGGAGCTGCCTGTCCCGAGGGCACATAACAGCACTGCTGGAAGCAATCACAGCCTTTCTCTCCTCTTCGGCCCGTGGGACAGGCTGGTCTTGTCAGCGCATGCAGCACTACTAATCACGGTTTTTCTCTCCTCTTCAGTCTGCGGGACTGATTGCTCCCTAGGGTTGCAAACTTTTCGAAGGAGAGAAACCTGCCACCTGTGGCTACTCGTGCCCCGCCCATGTCTGCTCTGCCCCTGCCCTACCCATGCTCCACCCCTAACAAATAACAGCAGAGAGGGTAGCAGTGCAGGCTTTAGTATCTGCAGGCCATTTCAATGGGGGGGGGGGCGGCGGGGCTAGGGGAGTATAAAAGGTTGCATTCTTCCGCCTCCATTCTGCCACAGTCCCTTCCTCAGACCTCCAAAACACAAATGCTCTCCCATATTGTATTAAATCCAAATATATATTCTGCATCCACAGACTTCCTCACCCCCACCCCTTTCCCACAATCTGTGCAGAGCAGAGCAGAGCTAGGCCACTTCCCCATACAACTAACCATACAAAAAAAAGATCTCAGTAACGGCAATACAAACCCAAGTACCAGGTCTATTGGAAATGAATATAAAAAAAAATCCTTCAGAGTCAAGAGCAAATCTACCATGTCAACACTAACTGCCAAAACACACCCAAGGATCCGATAAGGAAAAGGCAGCACTGTAAATATTGCAGTGCGCCCCAGAACATCAGTAAATCTATTAGGAAAGCTGAATAAGCCAGACTACTACACGTTCTTAAATAGAAATTACATGCTAACAGGATACCCAGCCTTGGTTGCACATGCAGAACACAGATGGACCTTCACCAAATAATAAATAAGTTCCCAAAAGTGAAAATAGAAATATGTACACAAAAGGGAAACTGAAACTTCAAAAAGCCAGACTCTGCATGCAATGCAACAGCAGAGAAGCAGAAAGAGATGCATTATCCCTGTACTGCACAAAACAAAAGATAGCAGATGTTAGGACTGGCGTTAGGAGGAATTCAACTAGGGCAATTGCTTTGGAAACTCACAACAGAGAAGGCCCCCAAACCAGTCTGATGCTGAAGGAACAGCTGGCTAGTAGGATTTAGGAATCCCTTCCAAATCTTTGTCTGGGCTGGGACCCAGTCATGTCTAACACCAGTCCTGGCAGATGTACTGTACATTCCAAAAACTGACATATTCCAATTACCAAATAGAATTTTTTTTCTACCTTTGATGTCAGGTTATTTTTTTTTTTTTTCGGTCCCAGTCTCTGGTGTCTATTTTCCTCTGTCTTCTCTTACCTCTCCTTTCATGGCTCCTATTCATTTGCTATATCTTCTCTCTCCTTCTGTCTTCCCTTAGGTCAGTCTCTTAACACCGATTTCTTCTTTTCAGTTTTCCTCCAATTATTTTTTTGCTTCTCTATCCAAATTTCACGCCTCCTTCTTACCAACCACTTCTCAATTTTAAATTTTTTTTAAACTGTATTTAGCTGCAGCTTTCCATGTTTTCCCTCACCCCGACCTTCCCATTCCCTCTCTCTCTCTCCTTCCTTAGCCTCTTATTTCCCAGTCTTTAGCTAACTGTCCTCCTGTCTCTCCCCCATACCCAGCATCTCTCCTCTATGTCCCTTCCCTATCACCATGTCCATCATCTCCCCTCTGTTTCCTGTCCCTATCCTTCTCCCCTCCCTGCCACCCCCTATCCAAGAATTCCCCTCTATGGCCTATATTTCCCCTGTTCAAAATCTCCCCTCTGTGTCCCTAACCCCTGCCCAACATCTGCCCTTTCTCCCCATCTCCTCCATGTCCAACATCTGCCCTTCATACCCCCATGTCCTGCATCTGCCCTTTCGCCTCTATGCCCCCATCATACCCAGTATCTGCCCTTTTCCCCTATATTCCCCATCTGCCCTTTTCCCCTACCTCCCTTACCCCTCTTTTCCCTTGTCTTACTCCTCTCTCTCTTCTCTTTTCTTTACTGTTAATTTGTAGTTCATTTCAAATCTTTCTTATTGATTTTAATTATTGTAAACTGCTTTTAAATACACTGAAAAGTGATATATTACGTTTTAAATAAACCATAAACCATACTCCTATTCCCCCATGCCCAGCATCTGCCCTCCATACCCCTATGTCTGGCATCCGCCCTTTCTTCCCTATGTCCCCCATCATGCCCCGTATCTGCCTTTTACTCCTATGTCCCCCACCATTTGCCCTTTTTCCCTTATCCCCCCCATGCCTAGCATCTGTTCTCCATCCTACCTCTAGCTATCTTCAGTCCATTGCCCCCTTATTCCATGGCCGGCATTTGCCCTTCTTCCCTCCAGGCCAGCATCTGTCCCCCTGTCCCACCCCCATGTCCAGCATCTTTCCCTTGGTCCCGGTGTCCTGTATCTCTCTCCCTGCCTCCCCTTGTCCAGCATCTGTCTCCCGTATCCAGGGCCGGCCCTAGGCAGAAACCCTGGCCTCGTCACCCCCCCAGCTACTGCTGCTCCCTCCATTTGCTGTCGCCCCCCCCCCCCAGCTGCCACCGATTCCCCCCAGCAGTTGCCGATTCCGTCTTGGGATGGGGAGGTGGGCAGCGGCAGTATTTCAAAAAGCAGTAGCTTTTTGCCGCTGCTTTCTTGCCCGCAGCAGGCCATGTCCTTCAGCACACAAGGCGTCGGAAGGGGATCAAAAGCAGCAGGCCATGTGTGCTGAAGGACATGGTCTGCCGCGGGCAAGAAAGTGGCAGCAAAAAACAGCCACTTTTGGAAATACTGCTGCTGCCGCTGCCCGCCTCCCCCCCTAAATGGAATTGGTGGCAGCTGTGGGGGGGGGGGGGGGAGGAGCCGGCACGGCCGGTCATGTATGCTGCTGCTGCCACCCACCCGGGCCAGCCACCCTAGGTGGCCAGCTAGTGCGCCTAGTGGACAGGCCGGCCCTGGCCGTATCCAGCATCTGTCCCTCTGCAACTCCCTTGTGCAGCATGTCCTCTTGCCCCCTGTGTCCAGCATGTACCCTCCACCTCTGGCCTCCCTCACCCACCAATGCCCAACTGCCACCATAAGCAAAAGTGCAAAGTATCGCTTCCAGTGTGCTTGTCTCTGCTAGCCCCGCCCCCTTTTGGCACATACTTTCGCATCAGAAGGAGGTAGTACCGGCAGAGACAAGCATGCTGGAATTGGGACGCAATGCTTTTGCTTGAGGCTTTTTAAGATGCCACTGCCACCACTGTTGAGAAAGGCAGCAGCAGCTTAAAAGAGGAAATTTTTAAAATCCCAAGGAAAAGTGCTGGGTTCCGATTGCAGTGTGCTTGCCTCTCCCGGTTTTGGCCCTTCTGACACATACTTCGCATCAGAAGGGGGCGGGACCGGTGAGAGACAAGCACGCTGGATTCAGGACCCCGCACGTTTGCTTGGGATTTTTCTTTAAACCGCCACTGCTGCTGCTGTCGTCAGCTGGGGGGAGGTTAGGGGGTGATTTATGTTGCCGCATCACAGATCCAGGAAAAGCAACAGTAGCAGTGATGGCAGCAGGCCAACGCTGTTCCCTCACAAAAAACTGGCATTTGCATAGTCAGTTTTAGCTCTGCCAGCAGCCAGCCTGGCCATATAAAAATTGGCCTGGCTGACTGAAAACCAGCCAGTTGGCAACCCTTGTTGGAAACAGGATACTGGATTTGGTCTGACTGAGTATGGCATATCTTATGTTATGTTCTTCCCTTGTTCTTTCCCCTACACCCAAAGTCCCATCCTTCTGTTTTACTTTCCCCAGTCCCTAAATTTCATTTTTGTTCCCTGCTTCAACTCAAAGCCCCGAATCTCATCCTTATTTGGTAGACTGAGTCTTAGAGGTACATTCTGATATACTGCTAGGGTCGGGTGCTGCTATTTTGCAAGATGGCAGCACCAGAGACAGGAATGAGTTGGTATCACACCTGCCTCTCAGCATGTGGAGGTGTCAGGGGCTCTGGACCACCCTACAGGCTTTCTGGTTGAGGGCCTCTCTGACCTAAGGTGCTCAGGCCAGAAGTGCCTTGATGTGGGGTGCTCGGAACAAGGATGCCTTGGACCGAGGTGCCTATATTGTACAGACTGTACAGTAGAAGACAGACTCCATAGTGAGGGGGTGGACTGGGAAAGAGCAGAGGACTGGCAGAGAGAGGATGGGGGAGAGCATGAACACACCATGGGTATGTGAGTCAGTCCACAACTAAAGTCTGGCACTTTGTGTGTGGGTGGCTATACTGCAGTATCACAATGACAGCATCTTTACAAGGCAAGGCAGAGGGCACACATAGTCTGCAAAAAATTCTAGAATTCTGTAAAAATGTGGTCTGCCCATATAAGTCCAACACAATGGCTTGTTATAGCTGAGTATTTTCAAAATGGTTGGGACACAGCTTTAGAGAATTTGCTTCTGATACCCAAAAAATGCAGATAGAATTCTTAGTTGGTATGCTTTATCCCTCTCCCGGTGCCTTGGGGGTCTTCATGCCACTGTTTCTTTTTTTTTTATTGATTTCACATATTAGGATCCTATTGTCTCAGAAGCTGTATTTGGAATTGGTGAATAATCGTTCCTTTGTGACAGGGGAACAGAACAGAGGAACCTTTAGGCTGCATTCCACTCTCCCTTTCAAAGCAGGGCCTCTAAGGCGTTTCATGTGATCTTTCTGGCAGTGTGACAGACAGTAGGCTTTTGCTGTCAAATTCTTCCATGCAAGACTGTCCTTAGAGGTACTTGGATATCCCTTCATGCACTTCTCTAATGGGCTTCTTTTCCCACAAATCTCCAAGCTAATTTTGTTGTGCTCTTTGTGCAATGCTCAGAGGTCTTCCTGTCACTCTTAGTGCCCTTTGCACCTCTTTTGGTGCTATGGGCTCTTCATGCCACTCTTGATGTTATGGAGTGCTCTTGCCTCTGTGGCAAATGTCTGTCAGCAGTCTGAAGGCACATTTGAAGAAAAATGGATGGGAAATCCCACTGTTAGGAGGTAATTTTATAAAGCATTTTTTGTGCATATATGCCAATATATGTGCATAAAAGACTTTTCGTGAAATTACCCTGGGTCTTGAAGGACTAGAAAAGGGGACTGCTACTTCTGGAGAGAGATCTGCAATTGGAAGTTTTCTGAAGGGACTTTTTCTGATCTGGGAATTTTTCTGAAAGGACTTCTTTGGAAGAAAGCTGATTAATCTGTGAATCCAGTGTATTTGTTAAATCAGTCAGGGCCTAGTAGCAGCAGTTTAAGTTTAAATTTAAAACACAGAAGAGAGCTTTCTGGTTAGATTTCATACCCAGCAGAGAGCTTGTAGTTTAAATTTAATACTCACTCAGAGCCTAGTATCAGCAAAGTACTTTTAGTTTAAATTTAAAACACAGAAGAGAGCTTTCTGATTAAATTTAGAACCCAGCAGAGAGCTTCTAGTTTAAATTTCATAATAAGTCAGAGCTTATCAGCAACAAAGAGCTTAAATTTAAATCAAATCAGAATATAACTTAGCATACAAGGCAATACAGGGTCAGTATTCTTTGAGCAACAAATATAGTCTTCTAGAGACCTTTACAAAGAGGCCTTCTACCTAGGGGGCAAGAGACCTGTGAAACGTTTTCAATAGGTGTTAACGCCAGGTGGCAGGTTAACAGGCCATTTTGAAAGATTCCTTCTATCCAAGCAAGGACTGTTAATCACCCAGGAAGTTGGTCACCGCTTACCTCAAAAGCACAGGACAGGGTACTGTGTAGCAGCCCTCTTTTAATAAGTGTTATTTCCCTCCCTCCCTCCCCAACACCCACCCACCCCTGGGATAATCGTAGCTTTATAGGTACTTACACATCTTAAAGGAAAGGAGGTGCTATCAGGTACAGCTCGTTATCCAAATCAGTCATACACTAAGGACCTGAGATTAATTAAGCTTCAGGTGAGCAAGGTATATTAAACGTATTAGGTACAATTTCATTAGTATAAGTATCCATAGCAACCCTTAGTAAGTAAAGAACTTAAAGATCTAAACACAAGCTTAAAACTAAGATGCAGACAGCAGTCCAGCAGCAAGATGGGGGCTTTCCAGTCTATTGCATTGAGTGTCACATGTATGATTTTCTCCTAGTTGGTGAGAGGTCTTATGTGTGCACTAGGTGCAAGGAGCTCTTTGCTCTCAGGAAACAAGTCCGTTCTCTAGAGGCTAGAGTAGCAGATTTGGAAGACATAAGAAAGATAGAGAGGTACATAGACGAGACCTACAGGGATATAGTCCTGAAGTCCCACCTCCAGTCTAGCAGTATCCCTGTTGCCATGGAGGAGAGAGGTCACGTGACAGGACAGCATCACCCTGGTGTGGCAGGAAGTGATCCTGTAACTAGGACCTGTCCTCCAGGTGATGTAAAACCCTCTCACACCGAGGAAGTTCCTCCAGGGCCATGTGCCCATGAGGGAAGGGTTAGGACAGCCATTATAGTGGGTGATTCGATCATTAGGCATGTAGATAGCTGGGTGGCTGGTTGACGTGAGGATCGCCTGGTAACATGCCTGCCTGGTGCAAAGATAGAGCACCTCATGCGCCACCTAGACAAGGGGAGTCTGCTGTCTTGATACATGTAGGTACCAATGACAAAGGAAAATGTGGTAGGGAGGTTCTGGAGGCTAAATTTAGTCTTTTAGGTAGGAAGTTGAAATCCAGAACTTCCAGGGTAGCATTCTACGAAATGCTTCCCTTTCCACACGCAGGACCCAAAAGGCAGGCAGAGCTCCGGAGTCTCAATGCGTGGATGAGACAATGGTGAAAGGATGAGGGTTTTGGATTTGTTAGGAACTGGGGAACATTCTGGGGAAAGGAGGGGCTCTTCCGAAGGGATGGGCTTCATCTTAACCGGGATGGAACCAGGCTGCTGGCATTAACCTTTAAAAAGGAGATAGAGCAGTTTTTAAACTAGATAATAGGGGAAAGCTGACAGTCGCACAACAGCGCATGGTTCGGAAGAATGTATCCTTGAAGGATACTACCAAAAGCAGACAGGTTCCAAAAAAGAGTCAAGTAGGCCAAATGCCCTCGAGTATGGAGCAGACAGAGCTTAAAGATCCCAATTTACCCATGTCTACCAATAGCCAAATTAATATGAATAAAATACAGTCTCTAAAATGCTTGTATGCAAATGCTAGAAGTCTAAAAAATAAGATGGGAGAGTTAGAATACATAGCACTAAATGAGAGTTTAGATATGATTGGAATCTCAGAGATGTGGTGGAAGGAGGACAACCAGTGGGACACTGTGATACCTGGGTACAAACTATATCGTAATGATATAGCTGATCAAATTGGTGGAGGAGTTGCACTCTATGTTAGAGAGGGCTGTCAGCATACATGACATAGGAGTCATGGCTTTTTCCCCAGACCTTGGATTTCATGCAGCTGTGCTACTCTGGTGATTTCAGTCTCCAAAGGTAATAGGGTAGTTTAACTCTGACCCCCTGTTGATATCAGTCTCGGGGCCTGTTGAGAATGGTCTGCAGCCCCTCCCTGCTAAATCAAGAATAGCAGACCTCAAAGGGAGTGGCTAGAAACAATAGCAGACCTCAAAGGGAGTTGCTAGAGAATTCACTATAAAGGACAGAAACACTTCCTCTCTCTCTCTCTCTTCCACCATTCATCGGACATGAAGGACAGGAGGCTCTGATAATCAATTCTCTTCACCCCTCCCCCGCTCTCTCTCTCTCTTCCACTACACCTTGCCATGAGGCTCTGACCTCTCTCTCTCACACACACATGCACACACAGATTCATTGAGGCACACTGAAGCAGCTCTGTAACAATCACTATATACCTCTGTTCAATACCTATGTAATAAGCCTATTTCTACATAAAAAACCTTTCTCCAAGCCACACCTGTTTGGTTGTCTTATTACAAGCCCTACTGCCTCTGTGAAGTGAAATGAACCCAGGACCTACAGGAGAGTAACCTGACCACATCTAGGTTTGGACTCATAAGGAGACTTGTTTATCTCTAGAACACTAGAGACAGTATTGTGCAGGACAGGGGACTTGCTGGACATAGCAAGGTATTTAATACAGGAGGTATTAGACAAGCTGCCTACTATCATGTAATGGCAGCTGGGACAGGTACCACAGGCTTGCTTCCACCATTTCCAGGCACAAATAATAAATAAAAATAAAAAAGGTGTGGGAGATGTCAGCATACATGACATAGGAGTCATGGCTTTTTCCCCAGACCTTGAATTTCATGCAGCTGTGCTACTCTGGTGATTTCAGTCTCCAAAGGTAATAGGGCAGTTTAACTCTGACCCCCTGTTGATGTCAGTCTCAGGGCCTGTTGAGAATGGTCTGCAGCCCCTCCCTGCTAAATCAAGAATAGCTGACCTCAAAGGGAGTGGCTAGAAACAATAGCAGACCTCAAAGGGAGTTGCTAGAGAATTCACTATAAAGGACAGAAACACTTCCTCTCTCACTCTCTCTTCCACCATTCATCGGACATGAAGGACAGGAGGCTCTGATAATCAATTCTCTTCACCCCTCCCCCGCTCTCTCTCTCTCTCTCTCTCTCTTCCACTACACCTTGCCATGAGGCTCTGACCTCTCTCTCTCACACACACATGCACGCACACACACACACACAGATTCATTGAGGCAAACTGAAGCAGCTCTGTAACAATCACTATGTAATAAGCCTATTTCTACATAAAAAACCTTTCTCCAAGCCACAGCTGTTTGGTTGTCTTATTACAAGCCCTACTGCCTCTGTGAAGTGAAATGAACCCAGGACCTACAGGAGAGTAACCTGACCACATCTTACAAGGGCATTGAGTCAGAAAGGATTAACGTTTTTCAGGAAACAAAATTTGCTGTAGAATCTCTATGGATTGAAATTCCATGTAAAAGGGGGAAGGCGATGGCAGTGGGGGTGTACTATCGACCGCCTCGCCAGAATGAACAAATGGATGATGAAATGCTCAAAGAAATCAAGGAAGCTAACAAACATTACAGCACAGTAATAATAATGGATGATTTCAATTACCACAGTATCGACTGGGTCAGTGTCACAGCAGGACATGCTAGGGAGAAAAGGTTCCTAGATGAAATAAATGACTGCTTCTTGGAGCAGCTGGTTCATGAACCGACCAGAGGGGAAGCCATATTGGACCTAGTCCTTAGTGGAACACCAGATCTGGTGCAAGAGATAAGGGTGTTGGGGCCACTTGACAATAGTGATCATAGCATGATCGCGTTTGATTTAATTAGTGGAGGAGGGATAGTAAGGAAATCCACAGTACTACCTTTTAACTTTCGAAAGGGAGACTATGATAAAATGAGGAAAATAGTTAAGA
Organism: Ichthyophis bannanicus; assembly: GCA_033557465.1. NCBI lineage: Eukaryota > Metazoa > Chordata > Amphibia > Gymnophiona > Ichthyophiidae > Ichthyophis > Ichthyophis bannanicus. Next base: position 604,063,093 of record CM066036.1, on the reverse strand, counting down.
AAAAACTAAAAGGAGCAGTTGCAAAGGTTAAAGACTTACATCAAGCTTGGGTGTTGTTGAAAAATACTATCTTGGAAGCCCAGACCAGCTGTATTCCATGCTTTAAGAAAAGTGGAAGGAAGTCCAAAAAACTGCCAGCATGGTTTAAAGGTGAAGTCAGAGAGGCTGTTATTGCCAAAAAAGTATCTTTCAGGAAATGGAAAAAAGAGCCAAATGACGAAACCTGGAAACAGCACAAGCACTGGCAAGTTAAATGAAAGGCATTGATAAGGCAGGCAAAGGGAGACTTTGAGAAGAAGCTTGCAGCGGAAGCAAAAACGCGTAATAAAGACTTTTTCAAGTACATTCGTAGCAAAAAACCTGTGAGAGAGTCAGTTGGTCCATTAGATGATAGAGGGGTTAAAGGGGCACTAAGAGGCGACAAGGCAATAACAGAGAGACTGAATGAATTCTTTGCTTCAGTCTTTACTGAGGAAGATGTAGGGATGTTACCCATGACTGACATGGTATTTCAAGGTGTGGAAGAATTGAAGGAAATATCGATACATCGGGAAGATGTATTACAACTATTAGATAAACTGAAGAGTAGCAAATCACCTGGGCCGGATGATATACATCCAAGGGTATGGAAAGAAGTGAAATGTGAGATTGCAGACCTGCTATTAGGAATCTGTGAACTATCATTAAAATCATCTGTAATACCTGAAGATTCGAAGATGGCGAACGTAACACCAATTTTTAAAAAGGGTTCCAGGGGTGATCCGGGAAACTACAGACCGGTGAGCCTGACGTCAATACCGGAAAAATGGTAGAAACCATTATAAAGAACAAAATTGCTGAACATGTAGATGGTGTCAGATGCTTGCTATCCTTGTCCTTATTAGGCAGTCGCCTAGGGCATGTGGTGCAAGCTGCCTTTGTAAAGAATACTCTGCAGCCGTGTTTAAGGCAAAATTATAATGAGGATTTATTCCCTTTCCCGTGTGGATTTCTGTTCTTCTCATACAGCAAACAAAGGATTAAACTGTTTCTTCACAGCAAAATAACCAAAATTGCACCTTCTTTCAAAAACAGGTATAACAATGCTCTTGCTTCTTGATTAACATAAAGAGGTAATCTCATCTGATATACAGAGCGTGCATTCCATAGGGCTATAATCAACATCCTGATTAGTGCTCTCCCATTGCATCTGCTCAGTGTCTAAACTTGTAAGTGGGTAACACTTTCCACTGTTATCATTTACAGAACTCTCTTGAGAGGCAGAAGCTCTGGAGGCAAGGAGCCGTTCTGTATAAGGAAAGTCCTGGGGACCTGTACTGGAGCCTATTTCTCTGAGGCTTCCCCCTTTCTTCCACCAAGGGTTATCCTTCCAGCAATTAGCCTTTGCTTTTCTAGCCGAGCCCACCTCTTGCCCTCTGGAGAAATTAGTGTACTTAGCTTTGTTTCTTGGATAAACAGCTTTCACTCCTTCCTCCCTTAACCAGGCACCTTTACTTGGGCTGTAGCCTGCTTTGCCATGAGAGTTCCCCTCAGCACTTGTCTGGTCCGGGCTGTGGTAAGCTTCAGGAAAGGCTTCCCTTCTGCTGTTCCTTACTGCAGGGACACACCCGATGCTTCCTGGTCCCAGCAAGCTCTCCTGCTTGTGACCTACGCCCTCCAGCTGCTTACTCACTCTCCTTGGGACGATGCCCCCTCTGGCTTGGGAGACCTGTGCACGAACACCTCCCTTGCCTTCCAATGCACCTCCCTTGGCACCTCCATTCACTGCTTAGTGCTCCTCCCCCTACTGGGATTTCCCAGCCACTTTTATCCTCCTGGCTCCTGCACATTGTACGTGCTTCCTGGCCCAGGTGGACGTGATTAGTTTCCTGGCTTCGTACTGCGTCACAGCCAGTGTAGGGAAAGTTTGTTCTGCTGTTTTCTGGAACCTTACAACCTGAAAATGCTTTCTGCCTAGGTGACTGTAAGGTAAGCTCTTCCTTTTCTCCTGTATCCATGGGCTCTGTGCTGGCCACTGTATCACAATAGTCATGGCTTAATGGGAGACAGCCAACATGGCTTCAGAAGATCTTGTCTTACTAATCTGTTATGTTTTTTTGAAGGTGTGAATAAACAGGTAGACAAACGTGAGTCGGTTAATATAGTGTATTTGAACTTTCAGAAAGCCTTTGAAAAGGTCCCTCATCAGAGACTTTTGGCAAAACTAAAGAGTCATGGGATAGGAGGCAGTGTACTATTGTGGATCAGGAACTGGTTAAAAGATAGAAGCAGAGGGTAGGGCTAAATGGCCAATTTTCCCAATGGAGAAAGGTATATAGTTATGTACCCCAGGAATCTGTGCTGGGTCCGCTGCTTTTTGACATATTCATAAATGACCTGGAAAAGGGAATAACGACACAAAACTATTTAAAGTTGTTAAAACCCAAGAGGATTGTTGAAAGTTGCAAGAGGATCTTGATAAATTGGAAGACTGGGCATCAAAATGACAGATGAAATTTAATGTGGACAAGTGCAGTTATGCACCTAGGAAAGAACATCCCAAACTATGGTTACACGATGCAAGGATCCACATTGGGAACCACCACCCAGGAAAAAGATTTAGGCATCACTGTGGATAACATGTTAAAACCCTCGGTCCTGTGTGCAGCGGCGGCCAAGAGAGCAAATAGAATGCTAGGTATCATAAAGAAAGGAATGGAAAATAAAACAAAGGATATTATAATGCCTCTATATCGTTCCATGGTGAGACCGCACCTTGAATATTGTGTGCAATTCTGTTCGCCGTATCTTAAAAAGGATATAGCGTTATTAGAAAAGGTTCAGAGAAGAGCCACCAAAATGGTAAAAGGGATGGAAGGATACACCTATAAAGAAAGGCTAAAAAGGTTAGGGCTCTTTAACCTGGAAAAGAGGCGGCTGAGGGGAGATATGATAGAAGTCTATAAATTAATGAACGGAGTGGAACGGGTAAACATAGATCGATTGTTTACGTTATCAGAATATAGAAAGACTAGGGGACATGCAATGAAGCTACAGGGTAAACTATTTAAGACTAATAAAAGAAAATATTTTTTCACTCAACGTGTAATCAAACTCTGGAATTTGTTACCGGAGGATGTAGTAAAGGCTGTTAGTGTAGCTGGGTTTAAAAAAGGTTTGGACAAGTTCCTGGAGGAAAGGTCCATAAACCATTATTAAGAAGGGACCCAGGATATCAATGCTTGACCCAATACAAGCATTGTGGAACCTGTGTCTTTTTGGGAAACTGCTAGGTACTGTCGCGCCCTTCCCCCGCCTAGGCGGCTGCCTGACGAGGTGAAGGGGGAACGAATGTCACTTTCAAGCAACTCCAGAGCAAAGGCTTCTGGGAGTTGTAGTATTTAGAGCAATTGTAGTTGTAATCAAAGGCTGAGCCGAGAGTTGAAAGCAAACGCAGGAATATTTTTATTAGCCTCCCTTAACAACGGGAACTTCAAAAATGAAGCTTGGTAAATCACGTGTACAAAATATCCACAGGAAACTCAGGTAAGAAAAAATGCTTTTGCTTACTTCAGCATACAAAGGTTACTCATTCAAAAATAATGCTTCACTTCTCAGTGCTTTAAACAAACACAAAATGTTCATTGAAACTTCAATGCAAACAACTTTCAGCAAATAAACTTTTCTTCTTTGGTTTCAGAGCTTTAAGTGTTTTAATCAGTAGTCCAGAGACTTCCAGCAGCACTCCGGGGCAAGTCTCACTCAGGGCAACAAGCACACTAATTAAAACTTCTTAGCTCTGTAAAACCACCATGCATATCAGAGAAATGGAATTTTCTTCCAACATATATTTCCACACACTCTTATTTCACTATCAGGGATAACTCACATTCCATAGCCTCCTCTGGCTCACTTAAAAGAATATTTTCGCCGATGTCCATTGACTCACATTCTGAACAGGTCTGTTCTGTGACGTCGTCAGCAAACAGCTGTTCTTTCCCTCGGTGCAGAGAACTACTCTCTCCACTAATTACTTCCTGGTCTTTCAGCATACGTTGAACCAGTTTTAAAATATTTAAACCTTCTTTACTGAGAGGCTTCTTGTAACCCTGCTTCTGGTTAAACTCCTGGAGCTGGCTGTATGGGAACTCTTCCTGAGACCTCTGGCTAAGAACTTTAGCAGCAGTACCTTTTGGAAGTTTCTTTAGCAGTGCTTCCCTGCTCCTTCCCTGGCCATGCTGTTTCCTGGTTAAAGCAGCCTTCTCGTCTCCCTTCCTCCTGCAAGCGTGAAACTCTTGCACTGAATGAGGCTCCCTTTCAGACTCCTCCTCTGAAACCGAGTCAGCTCTCTTCCTCTCGTGTCCTGGCAATCTTTCCAGACCTGGCAACCTCCTTGCCTGTCTTTGCAATCTCCCTCCCTGGCGTGGGGATCCCTGGAATCTCCCTTCCTCCCCTGGGAAGCTCGAGACTTTCTCCAATCTTGCCAATCTCTCTCTCTCTGTTCTCTGGGGCTTATAAACATGTGACTGGCCGGTATTTTTCCACTCCGCCCCCAGCTGTGCTGCATTACCACCCTCAGTTGCTATGGAGCTGGGGCGTGGCTTTTGGACAACAACTTTTGACAGGTTCTTTTTTTCAGCCTTAGCTGCACTTTTAAACTGAGCATTTTTTTCCCTTTCCCTCTGACTAGGGGAAATTGCCTGTACTTTTCCTATCTTTCTAGGGACCTGGCCATCTTCGCCATCACAGTACGTATGACCTAGATTGGCCACTGTTGGAAACAGGATACTGGGCTTGATGGACCTTGGTCTGACCCAGTATGGCATATCTTATGTTCTTATATACCCACGCATAAAAGTAAGCATAGTGCAATGAGGCACATACTTGCACACTATTTTAGAGTAGGTATATTCAGAGGAGGAGTTGGGATGGAGCGTAGGCAGAGTCATGATTTACGTGCATAGAGGGGCATACTTAGTGGCGGCTAGGCAAAATTAAATGCCTAGCCACCACCATTTTAATTCAACTGGATATTGAGTGGCAGAAGATATCCGGTTTCCACCACTACATATCTGGGCTTCCTGGCCAGCAGCACAGCTATCAAGTTAGGCACAATATTCTGCTGCTAACTGGAGAGTGCTAAGCAGTTAAAATGAGGACATCCATCTGTACCACTTAAGCTATCAGATTAGAAACAGAATATCACCGCTAACCGGATAGTGGCTGTTACCGCCCTATTCCGCCCACAGACGTTCCCCATTTTCATCTGATGTAATTTCAGTAGTCTGTGAGGATATTCAGTGGTACTAACCAGTTAGTGCTGCTGAACATTGTAATAAGCAAAGGGCCTGATTCCATCCTGTATGTCCGGGCCCTCTGTGCATCTGGCTGAAACCGGACGCACAGAGGAAGTCATGATTCTGATCCCACAGGGCACGTCTGTCCCCACAGGATCAAAATCGCGAACAGGCCTGTACTTGCAGGCTGGGACTCTGATTCCGTCTGGCCTGCACGTACAGGCCTTCCCCAGCTAACTCTGTCAGGGCAGTTCAATGGAGCCACGGTGCCATGGTGTCTGGTTGCCATGGCACAGCGGCTCCATTGAAGAGCCGTGATCCTTGGCCACCACCTTCAGCATTGATTTCCCTGTAGCCTGATCCCTGATCTGGCCTCTTAAGGCCAGGGTCGAGCTGCAGGGAATGTCCTCGGCCCCCCTGCCTCTTCTGCACCCTGGACCCCCCGTCCCACTTGGAGGTGGAATAAGTTCCCCCTGCATGTCGCAGGCCGCAGACGTACAGGGCCAACATAGGAATTGACCCTGTACGTCCGAGGCCGACGACTGCCCACTGCCTGCCCTAACGCTGACCCCGATCCACCTTTTTCCTGCTCCCGTCTATCTTCCCTGTACAAGACACGAGGAAGGTAGACGGGATCAAGAAAAGGTATGAGTAATCCCCAAAATGTTTTAGACGGTTAGCAGAGCTGCTAACCAGCTAAAACATGAATATGCCACCCATGGTTTATAAAATATATGTACACATGTATATTTTACATATTACAATTTTTGCCTTCTCTGGAACAGGCATTAATGTCCATTGCATATGTTTTATGGTTTATTTGATTTGCTTTATTGCCCTTTGATAAAGACACAGCAGAGCAGTTTACAATTTAAAAACAAGGTAAATACAGAAATTAGAAAAGAATTACAATGGTTGGATGGGACAGGAGCTCAGTCATCCTCATTAAAGTACAGGAGAGATAGAAACAAGAAACAAGTAATAAAAGCAGTCAGAGAGGCTATGTATCAAGGGACCAGTATGTTGTATGCTTGATTAATTAAATGAGTCAGTCTAAATGCACTTTCTGCTAAAAATAGGTACCTGTGTGGGCTTCACATATATTTTATTTTATTTTATTTATTTGAACAGTTTTTATATACCGCTGTTTCCAAGGATCAACAGCGGTTTACATTACAACAAAAGTTATACAGTTAAACAGTTACATAGAACTTTATGAACAATTTGAACAATATTACATTATAACGTGAGTTGAAAAGAACAATATTGATTAATGTAATTACAATATAACAACAATATTTGACTATGTTACAGAAGACTGTATATCGATAATATATTATAATATAACAGGAATAACAACAATATCAGTATTTGAACTATAATACATTTAAACTATATAACAGATATCGTATGTTACATTGATTATATATATATGTGTAAGGAATCATTTTATGATGAGTATCGTTTGCAGTAGAGGATGTCTAATTATAGATATACATTTGGGTAATGTAATAGATTCAGTTATGGTGGTTGGGAAATTATAATTGTTTCCCCATTGTTGTAGTGTTGACAAAATAAATGTGTTTTTAAATCTTTTCTAAATGTTAGTAGGTCTTTAGATTCTCTTAATTGGTCTGGAAGATTGTTCCATAGTATAGGTGCAACAAACGAAAAGGCACTATTACTAGTTGATTGCTTTGATTTTCTTATTAGATCTGGAACTGCTAGTGTGTTAAGGTTTTTTCTCCGTCTTTTCCTAGTTTCTAGGGGACTGTGAAGAAGAGTAGTTAAGTATGATGGGGCTATGTTATTAATTAATTTAAAAGTGGTTAATAGTATTTTGTATTGAATCCTACTGAATATGGGTAGCCAATGTAGTGTGTATAAAATGGGGGTAATGTGGTCAGATAGTTTGGCTTTGAATATAAATCTTGCTGTTACATTTTGGGCCATTTGTAATATTTTGATGTTCTTCTTAGTTATGCCATGTAGTATACTATTACAGAAATCAAAATGTGGGATGACCAAGGCTTGTGTAACGGTTCTAAAGTCTTTATCTTGTAATAGTGGTCTTAGTTGTTGTATAGAGCGCAATTTGTAATATATTGTTTTTGTTAGTTTTCTAATGTGTGTAGTGAAACTGAGAGCTTTGTCTATGATGACTCCTAAATATTTTATTTCTTCTTTGATAGGGAGAGTCGTGTTTAGGATTTTAATGTCAGATGGGGGGGTATATTTCGTGTTTTTTGTCGCAATCATGACTTCAGTTTTTTTGATGTTAATAGATAAGTTGTTTAAACGGAGCCATTCTTCAGCTTCTATTAGGCAATTTGTTAGATTGTTATGGTTTGGGTTGATTATGTTAAATTCTGAGAATAGCATGATGTCATCCGCGTATATATGATATTTAATCTTGTATTTTTTGAATATGGTACATATTGGCTGGAGGTATATGTGCGACCTGCCATCAAATTACAGGATAATTTTATAAACTCGGTGTGTAAAGCACTGATTTTCCTCATAGATGGGTTCTTATAAAATTATGACATGCCTACATGTGGTGCATGCCGGCTCATTCCTGTACCATCGGCCTGCTCTGGTCGGAACATGAGTGATGTCACAACTTACATGCATATTTTATAAAGTATGTGCATCTGTGCACTTTGCATAGTAACATTTACATCTGCTCTTAAGTGGGTGTAATATCTGTGCCCTCAATCTAGGTGTGATTTCTGTAGGATGTGTGCTAGTATTTTAAAAGACACATTGGGGCCCGATTTTCATTTGGGCAGTGCTATGTGTCACAATGGTGCATAGCCCACCCGCTGTCCGTCTAACCCGGATTTTCAAAGCCGGGGTCATATGCAGCCCCGGCCTTGAAAATCCAGTTCTTGCCGCAAAACCCGGAAGCCACAGGAGCTAGCTGGGTAGCAGCGATTTTTGATGCTATCTGCTTAGCCCCTGCGCCTGAAAGATAGGTGAAGAAAAACCTCGCCCATCTTTAAGGCATAGAGGGCTAAGCAGGTAGCATTGATCGCTGTTACCCGGTTAGCCATTTCCTCCACCTTCCCCCCTCTGCCCCAGAATGCCCCCAACACACCCCGATGCTAACCGCATAGCAACTGGGCACATTAGGGACTTATCTGGGATTTTCCAAAGGCATTACCCCACCTACATGGGTAATGCCTTTGTAAAATCCCAGATAAGGCACATACACGGGTAGCTAGGGCAGTTACCCATGTAAATGCCTTCGAAAATGCCGCCCATTGGCATCTATTTGTCTTCCTAAAATAGACTTAAAATAAGGCAAGGAAATGCGTACTTTAAAATGACCCCCGTGAAGTGGCATTTTACAAAGGACATTCAAAAGCAAATCAAATATGGACATCCCTGAACTAGACAGCTGCACCAGTGGCCGCGTAGATGTCCCCACTAGAAAAACTGGGGTCCAGGGATGTCTATCGTATGCTGAATGCAAGCTATTTTGCATGCGGGGATGTGCATTATTTTTATTTATTTATTTATTTAAAAGTATTTATATCCCGTTTTATCCTTGAATCAAAGCGGTTTACACTGCAAACCAATTAATTTGGGGTGGTGCGGGGGTGTCGGCATGCAGTGGTGGTGAAGGTAGTGTTTGTGTGTGTGTGGGTAGGTACAACTTGATTTGGGGTGCAATATATACAGCAGTGAGCAATTTACAGTGGCTTATATACAAGGAATGGACAACAGTAACATTAACAACAGTATTAGTATGCCAAACTGAAATCAAGTGACCTTGTTTCCCTGCCGTTTTTTTTAGCATCAGTAAAAATATAGGTGGTATCAGAGTACCTTCTTCTCTATGTCCTCCTGGTATGTGGATGGCAGAACAAGAGCTTCTCTGTTGACTATTCATACTCTTGAGGAGATAAAAACTTGGATGTGACTCAGGATGTGCAGGGTGTTTCTGAAATCAAACAAGGGTGTCCAAGTACTTGGGAATGCTCCGGACGTCCTCGCACTGGGGACGTCCTTAGAACTACTTTCTAAAAGGGCTCCAGGTACGTGTCTGTGCTTTGGACATCTGTATGTCCATTTTCAGATGTCCAAAGCATGAATAGGCTTTCTAAAATAACCACCTTAGTGTACAAAATTTCTTGCCTCATTGACTTTTCTGGAAGCAAATGAAATGGATGATCTAAATTATTCAGAAGCTGAAAATAACATAAACTGAATTTTTTTCATGTACATCCCTGTCGTTTGCTGAACACATTTTCAGTGACTATTCCCCGTTTTAACAGTAGACCTTCGGTGAAACCCTACTATTTGTCCTTTAGAGGCCAAACATATTTATCTAAAGTATGCTGTAAAAAAATTATTGGGAGGGGGCAGTATTCTCCCAATCAGATCATCTATGACTTGTTATCACAGCAGTGTTTGCTGGTGGAAAAGGTGGCTGTAAAGGGCCCCAAGTTCATATTAACCTGCTTAGTTATACTGCATCCAATCTCGCTTTAATCTCGGAGCATTTGCAATCTCCCGGGCCGATACAGTAGCATGCGTTAGGCTTTGCACACAGGTTAGTTTGGCTTTCGTGCACAATTTTGTGCATTACCAATGCAAAATGAAGTTTTGTGCATGAGTTAACTGTGTGCAAATCCTCAAGCGGACCGCAGTGCACAGCCCATTTAAATCCACGGTCACGAAACAATCAGCTATTCAGCACGTATGCCGTTAAGTGCGCAGAAGGTTGAGGAATTTAACGCAAGATCTGAAGAGATATAACAGAGCTCACTGTTCTGCGGTCAGCACCGTTGAGGAATGTGTGCGCATTTCTTCTCTTTGCCTCCAGCATACAGAACCTGCAACTTTTTTTTGGTTTTGCTGAAGGGGAATGCTCAAAAAAATGGCAGGGGATGAGGCGCTGAGGAGGAGGTGTGCTGGATCACACTGTTGTGTACATCGGTGAAATGCTATTACATACAGAATACTGATGGTTATGAGAGATAGCATTCCACTACATGTACACAAACGCTGATAGAATTATTTTTAGTCAGTGCTGAAATCTTGCTAGCTCGGGCCCGTGAGAGCATGTGTCCGGTGTGCTCTCCATGTTTAGCACAGACATTTTGCGCACAGCTTTTATGTTATGCTCACACTACAGCTGTGTGTTGAAGCTGAGCACACGGTTCTGTATGAAAGGTGTCTGCCTCAGCACAGCCGTTGCCGTGAAATTTCAAAATAGTTTTTCTCGTTTTAAGGAACCACAGTTCCAAACCCATTGTACCCAGAATGACCTCAAACAGGATGTCAGAGGCTGATAAAAAAAATCCCTCTAAGTAGTTGTAGGTGTTTTAACCAACTGCAAAGACACCACGCCTTCAGAAGAGGAACACACAGAAATGATGATTTCAGTAAATACGGAACTGCCAAAACCTCTTCTCTGTTTTTTCATTTTATGCTACAGCTAAATGCCTGATGAAGGCAAGGAACTCCAAAAACTGAGGTAGGACCTGTGCTTTCTTATAATTCCTAACTGCTTTTTACATTTCTGTTCACACGATGCCCGAAGTTCTGACTGGAGGAATACAGGTTCGTTCTGATTTTGCCCCAGGATGTTCTGTGAGATGAATGCTAAGCAAGCTGTGGGCAACTAAGAAAAGCAAAATGAGACCAATAGTCCAAGACGACTCACATATAGAGAAATCTCACCAGCTTACCTATTCTCCAAGGCACTCTTTATTTTCTAATTGCATAGCAATGATTTACTATCTTCTATTGTATTGCTAGGGAAGTTTGTTTTTCTTACTTGAAGAGAGTGAATATGAAGGCTAATGTAACGAAGCATAATAAATATCAGCGCTAAAAATTAGTGCAGATCTTTTAACGCCAGCACTAGGAAATTGCCTTACTGCAGTATGTAGTTAGCTAATGATATGCAAACCAGTCTGGCTTTGAAAATCAGCCTCTAATCCCCAAAATGGGACTGATAGTGTGGTTGTTTCCCTTGTCATTATACTGGCCAAAACGCTCTATTCTAGGTGTTTTTAAATGCATGACTGCCTCAATCAGTTTAATCAGATAAAAAATTGTCCGCTGGCCGAAAGGCTCCCCACCCCGGGCCTCTCTCTCTGACGCTCCAGTTCTCATATTCCCGTCTTCATGTGATACTGTTTGCGCGTATGTTTACCCCTTCTGCTTTAACGTCCTGCTTTTTACGTCCTTGAGCATTTCTTTCTCCTTTCCCCTGGGAAGCGGGAATATTTGGAGATGGTGCTGAAGGCTCTGGGCTATGCTGCAGCTGCTGCTTGGGCTCCTGCAAGCCAGTGACCTTGGCAATGTTAATAAAGTATGAAACTGAAGAGGAAGAAGAAGAAATAGCAGCAGTACAGTTAGCAAGAGAGAGGGAACAAGGGATGGTGGCTACAGGAGCAGAGGGAAGAGGCGTGAAGAATCAATGCAACTAGTAATCTAATTGGAACACAAACTAGGGCTTGCTGGAGACTGGAGAAAGAGGCAGCAGTGGCTTGGATGACTATGTTGATTGAGCCTTGGCCTCCACATAAATTTTACTTCAACTTCACGGTGTAGTAAAGATTCTGGGCTAGGAGGGAAATTAAAAAGTACATTAAAATTTAGCATGTTGTTTTATTTTTTACCATGGAGGAATTCCATATTTAGCTGATTTGCATACATTTGAATGCCAGCTGGATTACTCCTTAGTATGATGGGTTTTACCCTCTAGTGGAAAAAAGATAAGAGGGCAACGCTATTAGTCCTATTGGTAATTCATTCCAGATCTTGGAGGCTGCACCATTTGCTGTTGTTAGACTATGAGGTTGGAAGATTGTGCTCACTAGACGCAATGAGGTTGTGCTTACCATCTTCTTGTAAATTTAAAGTGGCCACCTAAATAGGCTGGAAAATGACCATGTATAATTTGATAAATAAGAGGAGGCCAAAGGACAACACAGACACTCATAGGTGATATAGAGCATAGCAAGGAACAGGTGCACCAAACAGTGGTGGGTTTGAGTAACTTTATTAGGAAACCCCAACACATTTTATTTATTTATTTATTTAAAGTCTTTTCTATACCGCGCTCTTCAAATCAGCTCGGTTTACATATAACAGAAACTTTATCCATGAGTAAGGAGAAACCATACTGGCTGAACGCCTTCTTTAGGGGCTACAAACCTCAAATAAAATCATAAAGATAATACAAAAAGTCATTAGAAACATCAAATACATGGACACAAACAATAAAATGAATAATCAAATAAATAAATAAATACAGATAAGCCTATATAAAACAACCAAATGTTCAACAAATAAGAGCATGTTAAAATCACAGATACAAGCATGTGGAACAGGAAGGCTGTGGACAGGTTACTGAAAAACAAAGGATAATATTAATAACCAATATATACAACAACATGTGGTGGACGAGGAGGTCATATGCTGTTGTTAACACAAAAAATTATTCAAACTATACTAGCACTAAAATACATGTGTGTATATGCGTAGGAGCCAAAAGAGTGACAGCATAAGGCAAGAGGAAAAAGATCTCATGTAGTTTAAACTCATTGTAATGCTGCTAACAAGGGCAAGCGTTAGAGCTGAAATGCATGTAAAAAGTTTGAAAATGAAAGTAGAGGATAGATCAGAAGCTATGGAGATATTCTCAAAACATACTCATTGCTAATGTGAGAAATGCAAGTACCTGCCTTCACCATGGGCCGTGGCACTTTCAAACACCAATCTGGCAGAAGAGGGGAAGGCAAATCTTCTGTTGTTTAAAAAGCAGGGTTCGCGCCAAAAAAGGGTCAAAGTTCAGGGACTCGAAAAATCTTAAAATAGGCATATATGTAAAAAGGCAACCAAATTGCTTTTTGTATGTGATTGATAGAGAATCATTAACAATTTGCGATAAAAATGATACATGCAAAAATGTGATAAACTGTAGGCGCTGTCAATGGATAATACTAATTGGAGGAACTCTGCTAGAGTAAAAAACCTGCAGAGAACTAAGGAGATGTGTGCCAACACTATAGGATATGTTTACTAAGCAGTGGTAGTGGCTTCCGTGCAATATCGGAGCCGCGGACCCATTGAAGTCAATAGGGCTGCATCTCTGATAACGCACGGAAGCCGCTACTGCTGCTTAGTAAACATACCCCTACGTGTAGTATAAATTGTAAATCTTAAAAACATTGGAAGAGGCACATGCGGGGTACAAATAAACTAAGGACACTAATAGTAAAACTTCAAGGTTAAAAAGCCAAATGATACAGGATCAAAAATAAAATTCTGAAAATCATGTATGCCCGTTGTGACGAAAAGGTTAAAAAATGATAATAAGGGGGATCACGTGATGTGGTGAGAGCGAGCGTAAGGAAAATGCTTGTGCTCCGGACTCCTCACCCTCTTACCGGCGTATAAAACCGTGAATAAGCCCCAAGCAGCCCCAAAAAGCTGTGTGCAGCTGGAGAAAAGGAGGGGGAGTGAAACCAAAAGACCATGGAGCATGACGGTCTCAGTCGAAGCGAGCCACTGCAAAAAGGAATGAGCGGCAGAGTCGCACAAGATGGCGGCATCCCCTGCAGCACCTAGCTCTCCAGTCTCGCCGGCAGTGGTGGAGGAGATCTCCGTGGTGGTAGTGGGGGCCTTATCAGCACAATTCGAAGCGCTGAACAACTAAATGGACATGCTACACAGCTCAGTGAGCTTCTTAGGCAACCGAATGCAGGAGATGGAGACTTGGATGGCGCAGACGGAAGAGGGTGTAGACACGCTGTCATACGAGGTAGGGAGACTTCAGGCCGTGCTGAAAACACACGAAGCAAAATTAGATGACCTAGAAAATAGGTCTCGATGCAACAACCTCCATTTTTTGGGCATCTCAGAGAATATACCAGACAGAGACCTGAAGGCCCAGGTGGAATCTCTGGCATTTTCTATATTAGGAGGCAGTGAAGAATATGGACAGATTATCATAGAGCGTGCTCATAGAGTGGGGCCTAAACAGACAAGAAATCAACGACCTCGAGTAGTCCTGGTAAAATTCCTGCAGTTTCCGCAGAAAGAAGCTGTGTTAAGGGTGGCTAGACAAAAGGGGGTGATTGTGAGAGATAACATGAAACTGCGCATCACGCAGGACTACTCAGCAGCCCTAAGCCAGAGGAGACGAGCATATGCGCCTGTCTGCCAGAAACTAGTGGATGCCAAGATTAAATTCACCGGCTCCATATCACCCATGAGGGAATGCACAAGGTACTAGACTCGGCGGCAGAGGTGTCCCAATACATAGAGGGTCTACTACGGCGTGAGACAGCAGACATCAGAGAGCCGGCTAGAACACCATGAGACCAGATCTTGGCAGAACTACAGCAGCCGGGACACTGGATGAGAAATGAGACTGGAATGGACATTATGAAAGACTACACCTGTAGAATCAGGATGTGTGTGTGTGGAACTAGGGTGGAGCAGTTGGAGGTGGTAGAGATGCCTGTTCAGGTATTGTAAAATGAATGGGTCGAGGGGAGGGGAATGTGTATGGCGCTGTGGGGGGAGTAGCCCAGCATGGAAACAACCTGATTTAGGCTTGATTGTTGCAATAATTGGGGGGGAGTCCCTACCTTAGAGGGAGAGAGCAAGAGCCCCCTAGAGAGAGCGGGTCTGAAGGGCGGGAGGGGAGTGGAAGGCAGGGTTGGAGAGAGGCGGAGGGGAGAAAGAGTATATTGGGATAGTTGGGAGGTAGGGGGCAGGGGTAAGGATAAATAGGGGGAGGGGGGATCCGTACACATCATAGGTGATCACTTCAATGGAGGAGAGGTGGGGTGTGTGGAGTAAGAGAGGGGAGTTAGGGATGCAGGGAAGCGGGAATGTGAGGGGGGAGGGAAGGGGGGGAGGGGAAGAGAGGGGTGTGGGAAAAAGGGGGGGCAGGGAGGGGTGAATCGCAGCCTAACAGAGTTAAGTAGGGTTAAACTAGGGAACATACGAGATATGGGGGGGGGGGGGAGGGCTTCAGGCTGGGGAGGTTCCTTCCTTTAAAAATTCATATGCCGAGAAAATTGAATCTTATTGTTGTTTGCTGATGTGAAGATTATCTCATGGAATGTATGTGGAATAGGTAACCTATCAAGCGATATAAAGTGTTGCAGGCCTTGTCTAGATAAAAGTGTGATATTGCTATGTTACAAGAAACCCACCAGAATGCTGAGGAACATGCTAAACTAAAGAGAGACTGGGTTGGGCAAGAATGGGGGGCTCCGGCGAAGGGGAAAAAGGGTGGAGTGTTCATTTTGATAACAAATGGATTAGGTTTGTTAGGGAACGTGAATACATGGACCCGGATGGTAGATACGTGTTGTTGTATGGGATGCTGTAAGGAAAACCTGTTGTGCTGGGTAACCTCTATAGCCCGAATGTGTTGGATCGCACAATGTATGCCCGTTTGGGCTCTCGGGTAGAGTAGCTGCCCGATGTTCCTTTGATTTTGACCGGAGATTTTAATGGGGTGCTGGACACGGAGATGGATTCGTCTGGGGGGGGGGGGGGGCGCGGACAGGGAGCACGTATACAGACTACAAGGGCACTGCAGAGCCTATAGCGTAGATTGGGGGCGGTCGACCCCTGGCATTTGCTGCACCCGAACGAAAGGGACTTCACGCACCAGTCCCGAGCGCATGATATGAGTACCCAAATTGATTATGTGCTGTTCTCGGAAAGACTCTTTACCCATATAGCAGATGCACAAATTGGCCCCTCAGAGATCTCTGATCATGCCTTAATATGGGTGGAGCTGGAGTGGCATGACACAGCCTCGCAGTCAAGAATCTGGTGATTCCCAGTGGATTTGTTTAGAGATGCTGAGTTTCTTATTTACTTAAAATAAAAGTGGCAAGAGTTTGTGGTTTACAATGAGCGTCATCAAGACGACCCTGAGCTATTTTGGGAAAGGGCAAAGGTGGTCTTGTGGGGAGACATTATAGGATATGTGGCATGTAGGCGGAAATTAATTGCGCAGCAGATTGTTAGACTGGAAAAGCAAGCGAGTAGGGATAGAAGACGACAAGCAAACAATCCGTCTGTGGCAAATAGGAAGAAGCTGTGGGAGACCCAAATGGCCCTTAATGAACTGCTCCACCAGAGGGCTAAGAAATCCTTTATGTACTATAAATATCAGCTTTACCGATTTGGGGACAAGCCGGGGAAACTGTTGGCAAGATGCCTCCAGGGCAGTAGAGGTGCTCATGCAGTCGCAGCACTGCGGGATGACCAGGGGAGACTGCAAAAGGAGAATCGGGCAATCACCCAAGTTTTTTGCTCTTTCTATCAAAAGCTATACTCGGGGGAGGGGGAGGGCTCCTTGGCAGCTATGGAAACATACTTGAGAGACGTGCAGATACCTAGGCTAGAGGCAACCCAGAGGGCACAGTTGGATGCACCGATAACTACCGAAGAGGTCTACCAGGTGATTCAAAAGGTGAGCTGTTATAAAGCGCCTGGTCTAGATGGCCTTGGGGCAGAATTTTATAAGCTATTGGGTGACATGGTACCCCCAACTTTGGTAGCGGTATACTACTGCAGGGCCGAGCAGGGGGCGTTTACATGGAGTGTGAATCATGCGCACATTATTTTGATACCCAAACTGGGTAAGGATCATACGCAGGCCGCGTCTTACAGAACCATCTCTTTGCTCAATTTTGATCTGAAGATATTAGCCAAGGTATTGGCGGAGCGTTTGGTCCAGGTCTTAGGGGAGTTGGTGCATGAATCCCAGGTGGGGTTTATGAAAGGACGATACGCAGTGCGGAATCTACATAAGATTTTAGCGTCATTAGAGTGGGTCCAAGAGCGCGGACTGCAGTCGCTTTTGATTAGCTTCGATGCGGAGAAGGCATTTGATCGGGTGAGCTGGCCATACCTGAAATTTATCCTGCTGCAGTATGGTCTCGGGACTCCTATTTGTAAAATGCTAGAACTTCTGTATGTGAGGCCCACAGCGGGAGTGCTTTGTAATGGGGTGATGTCGGATAATTTTTGCCTAAAGAGAGGTATGAGGCAGGGGTGCCCTCTTTCCCCCTTGTTATTTGTGTTGTCATTGGATCATTTGGTGTGGAAGATAGAGTTGACTATGGAAATACGAGGGGTGTGTATTGGTTGATCCAGCTTTAAGATGGCTGCCTTTGCCAACGATATTTTGGTACATTTGCTGTCCCCACAAACATTGCTGCCCAGCCTGCTAGAGGAATATTCTCACTTTGGAAGTTTGGCAGGGCTGCGCATCAACATAGATAAGTCGGAGGCTTTGGATGTGGAGGGAACTCTTAGAGGGAGATGGGACGGAACCTTCCCACTCAAATGGGCAGATGATTCCTTTGTATATCTAGGCATTTTATTGACTAGAGATCCGAAGAAGCTATACAAGAAAAACCTGGAACGGGGTCTTCTTAAAACCTGAGCGCAGCTTCAAGCATGGACCCCTCTTCCGCTGTCCCTGATGGGTAGAGCGGCAGCACTGGAGATGGTAATTCTGCCACATATATTGTACTGGCTGCAGACTCTCCCAGTGTGGTTATGGAAGCGAGACTTAAATTGCATAGATCAAGAAATAAGGTGATTTCTGTGGAAAGAGGCAAGGGCTTGTATCCCACTAAATCGTTTACGGAGAAGGTGGAGAGATAAGAACATAAACATAAGAACATAAGATGGTCAGACCAAGGTCAATCAAGCCCAGTATCCTGTTTCCAACAGTGGCCAATCTAGGTCATACGTACCTAGCAATTTCCCCAAAAGACACAGGTTCTGCAATGCTTGTACTAGGTCAAGCATTGATATCCTGGGTCCCTTCTTAATAATGGTTTATGGACCTTTCCTCCAGGAACTTGTCCAAACCTTTTTTAAACCCAACTACACTAACAGCCTTCACTACATCCTCTGGTAACAAATTCCAGAGTTTGATTACACATTGAGTGAAAAAATATTTTCTTTTATTAGTCTTAAATAGTTTACCCTGTAGCTTTATTGCATGTCCCCTAGTCTTCCTATATTCTGATAACGTAAACAGTTGATCTACGTTTACCCGTTCCACTCCATTCATTAATTTATAGACTTCTATCATATCTCCCCTCAGCCATCTCTTTTCCAGGTTAAAGAGCCCTAACCTTTTTAGCCTTTCTTCATAGGAGTATCCTTCCATCCCCTTTACCATTTTAGTGGCTCTTCTCTGAACCTTTTCTAATAACGCTATATCCTTTTTAAGATACGGCGACAAGAATTGCACACAATATTCAAGGTGCGGTCTCACCATGGAACGGTATAGAGGCATTATAATATCTTTTGTTTTATTTTCCATTCCTTTCCTTATGATACCTAGCATTCTATTTGCTCTCTTGGCCGCCGCTGCACACTGGGCCGAGGGTTTTAACATGTTATCCACAATGACGCCTAAATCTTTTTCCTGGGTGGTGGTTCCTAATGTGGAATCTTGCATCGTGTAACCATAGTTTGAGTTGTTCTTCCCTAGGTGCATAACCTTGCACTTGTCCACATTAAATTTCATCTGCCATTTTGATGCCCAGTCTTCCAATTTATCAAGATCCTCTTGCAATTTTACACAATCCTCTTGGGTTTTAACAACTTTAAATAGTTTTGTGTCATCTGCAAATTTGATAACCTCACTCGTTATTCCACTTTCCAGGTCATTTATGAATATGTCAAAAAGCAGTGGACCCATCACAGATCCCTGGGGTACAACACTATTCACCTTTCTCCATTGGGAAAATTGGCCATTTAGCCCAACCCTCTTCTTTCTATCTTTTAAACAGTTCCTGATCCACAGTAGTACACTGCATCCTATCCCATGACTCTTTAGTTTTGCCAAAGGTCTCTGATGAGGGACCTTGTCAAAGGCTTTCTGAAAGTCCAGATACACTATAGCAACCGACTCACCTTTGTCCACTTGTTTATTCACACTTTCAAAAAAACATTACAGATTAGTATGACAAGATCTTCCTTGTCTAAAGCCATGTTGGCTGTCTCCCATTAGGCCATGACTATCTACATGCTGAGTAATTTTATTCTTTATGATGGTTTCTACCATTTTTCCCGGTACTGACGTGAGGCTCACCGGTCTGTAGTTTCCCGAATCACCCCTCGAACCCTTTTTAAAAATTGGTGTTACATTGGCGATCCGCCAATCTTCAGGTATTAGAAATGATTTTGATGATAGTTCACAGATTACTAATAGCAGGTCTGCAATCTCATATTTCAGTTCTTTCAACACCCTTGGATGTATACCATCCGGCCCAGGTGATTTGCTACTCTTCAGTTTATCTAATAGTTGTAATACATCTTCCCGATGTATCGATATTTCCTTCAATTCTTCCGCACCTCTAAATACCACTTCAGTCATGGGTAACATCCCTACATCTTCCTCAGTAAAGACCGAAGCAAAGAATTCATTCAGTCTCTCCACTATCGCCTTGTCGCCTCTTAGTGCCCCTTTAGCTCCTCTATCATCTAATGGTCCAACTGACTCTCTCACAGGTTTTTTGCTACGAATGTACTTGAAAAAATCTTTATTTCACGTTTTTGCTTCCGCAGCAAGCTTCTTCTCAAATTCTCTCTTTGCCTTCTTTATCAATGCCTTGCATTTGACCTGCCAGTGCTTGTGCTGTTTCCAGGTTTCATCGTTTGGCTCTTTTTTCCATTTCCTGAAAGATGCTTTCTTGTCAACAACAGCCTCTCTGACCTCAACTTTAAACCATGCTGGCAGTTTTTTGGACTTCCTTCCACTTTTCTTAAAGCGTGGAATACAGCTGGTCTGGGCTTCCAAGATAGTATTTTTCAACAACACCCAAGCTTGATGTAAGTCTTTAACCTTTGCAACTGCTCCTTTTAGTTTTTTCTTAACTATTTTCCGCATTTTATCATAGTCTCTCTTTCGAAAGTTAAAAGGTAGTACTGTGGATTTCCTTACTATCCCTCCTCCAATAATTAAATCAAAGGTGATCATGCTATGATCACTATTGCCAAGTGGCCCCAACACCCTTATCTCTTGCACTAGATCTGGTGTTCCACTAAGGACTAGGTCTAATATGGCTTCCCCTCTGGTCGGTTCATGAACCAGCTGCCCAAGAAGCAGTCATTTATGTCATCTAGGAACTTTATCTCCCTAGCATGTACTGCCGTGACACTGACCCAGACGATACCGGGGTAATTGAAATCGCCCATTATTATTACCGCGCTGTAACTTTTGTTAGCTTCCTTGATTTCTTTGAGCATTTCATCATCTATTTGTTCATTCTGGCCAGGCGGTCAATAGTACACCCCCACCACCATTGCCTTCCCCTTTTTACATGGAATTTTAATCCATAGAGATTCTACAGCAAATTTTGTTTCCTGCAAAACTTGAATCCTTTCTGACTCAATGCCCTCTCTAACATAGAGCGCAACCCCTCCACCAATTTGATCAGCTCTATCATTACAATATAGTTTGTACCTAGGTATCATAGTGTCCCACTGGTTGTCGTCCTTCCACCATGTCTCTGATATTCCAATCACATCTAACCTCTCATTTAGTGCTATATATTCTAACTCTCCCATCTTATTTTTTAGACTTCTAGCATTTGCATACAAGCATTTTAGAGACTGTATTTTATTCATATTAATTTGGCTATTGGTAGACATGGGTAATTTGGGATCTTTAATTTCTGTCTGCTCCATACTCGAGGGCATTTGGGCTACTTTACTCTTTTTTGGAACCTCTCTGCTTTTGGTAGTATCCTTCAAGGATACATTCTTCCGAACCATCTGCTCTTGGGCGACTGTCGGCTTTCCCCTATTATCTAGTTTGAAAGCTGCTCTATCTCCTTTTTAAAGGTTAATGCCAGCAGCCTGGTTCTATCCCGGTTAAGGTGAAGCCCATCCCTTTGGAAGAGCCCCTCCTTTCCCCAGAATGTACCCCAGTTCCTAACAAATCCAAACCCCTCATCTCTGCACCATTGTCTCATCCACGCATTGAGACTCTGGAGCTCTGCCTGCCTTTTGGGTCCTGCACGTGGAACGGGAAGCATTTCGGAAAATGCTACCCTGGTAGTTCTGGATTTCAACTTCCTACCTAAAAGCCTAAATTTAGCCTCCAGAACCTCCCCTACCTACGGCTATATGGGTTGGCTTGCCAGGGGCGGCATATTGTAGACTGGCTGGGGAGAACGGAGGTGTACACTCCGCGGACAGTAGAAGAGGCCTTTGTGGCACCGCAGACTTTGACAGCGGTATTGCACCTGGAGGGCCCGAGTTTGCCTAGCAGGGTGACCAGCAGTGTGCTGGTGTCACCCGCGTGTTATACGTGGCAACATTTGAATAGATGTTGGGGTGTGCTACCGGAAGTCTCGAGTTGGTTGCCGCTGCAGGGAAACATATGGTTTACCCCGGGATCCGATGCACCCATGTTTTGGCTCTGGGAGCGGCTGGGGATACGGAACCTTGGGCACGTGGTAGATCAGAAAGGGAAGTGAAAACCCTTTGAGATTCTTTGTAGGGAATATGAGTTGAATAACCAACATTATTTTGTTTATGCTCAGCTATCCCATTATGTTGCTTCACTTCCACGGAGCGGGCTTTCGGTGGAGCGATCGTCAGAGATATTAGAGTTTTTTGCATTGGGAGCAGAATCCCCGCCCACAATTGCAGAGTTGAAGAGACGAATGGACGTGTATGCTCTCCCGCTGGGCTATTCTGCGGAGGAGGTCTCGTGGGCAGGGGACCTGAGTCAGGAGGTGGCGTCGGGCTCCATTAATAGAGCCCTGGGTAGGATCACGGGGTTGGTAGAGGGGGCTAGATGGAGAGAGTTACAGTTCAAGTATATCACTCGGCCATACTTCTCCCCAAGACGAGCCCTGCGGAGTCATCTCAAATCAGGCGGCGGCTACCCAAAGAGTTTTTGTCCTCTAGCAGATTTAGGACATATGTGGTGGGGGTGTCAGAAAATCCGCCAGTACTGGATGCAGATTAGTAATTGTTTGAGTAGGGTACTAAACCAGCAGATTTGTTGGACGGGGTCTTTTGTGGTGTTAGAACAACTTGGGCCACTCCACCCAAAGGGGAGATGGGAGCGATTATTAGTAAGGAAAGCATGTCTGGTGGGTAAAGGCCCATTGCTCCATAGATGGAGAGAGTCCACACCTCCTACTTTCTGGGAATGGTGTAATTGTTTTCATCAGCTGATGCTTTTGGAGAAGAGAGGATCCAGGGGAAAGGTTCAACGCTGGACCTCTTTTCTGATGATTTGGGAGACATATATTCAAACCATAAGGCCAGGTACTCGCAATGAAGTATTGCATGTGAACTAAAGCAGGGCCTCGATAGGGGGCTTGTTGTGTTACTGTTGTATGAGATAATAATTAGATAATATAATTAGGTAAGTTCCCAGGGAGGGTGGATTAGAGGGGAGGGGCTGCGAGGAGGATGGGGGCGGGGTGGGGCAGGAGAGAGGGGGAGGGCTGGAGGAGGGGAATAAAATAATATCAATAATGGATGTACCAAGACAATGACTTGTTCAGGGTCCTGGAGCGGAGGACAAGAGACAGCCCTTTAAAAATTGTTGTTGTGATATGTTGTTGTGCATTAATAAACAGAGTTTCAAAAAAATGATAATAAGGGCTATAAAAGCCAAATGATATGGGATATGTAGTAAAAAGTAAAAAAAGAACCATCTATGTCACTGGTACAAAATAGGTGATACTGAGGACGTCTTAATACAAGCATAAACTGGATCAATTAAAAACGTAAAATAAAATCACTTTGAAAGGGAATATGTGTAAAACCATAGTAAAAATCAAGGTATCCAAAATAAAACCTAGAAACCATGTATACCCGTTGTAGCTAAAAGGTCAAAGGGGCCATATAAAACGGGATTCAAAATAGATTATAAAAAGCATGTATGCCCTTTATGACAAAAAGATTAAAAAATAATGATAAAAGATAAGGGAGTCAAATAAAACAAGGCATGAAATAAAAAGTAAAACTGTCTGTGTCATAGTAAAAAACAAGAGGTTAAGAGCATCTTGATATAACATAAACTAGACCAACTAAAAGCATGAAGAAAATGGGGGGTTGCCATGAAATTTTTTCTTCTTGTCCTTTGTCTCTTTGTTTGTTGTGATTTATTTGACATGAACATAAGATATGCCATACTGGGTCAGACCAAGGTCCATCAAGCCCAGTATCCTGTTTCCAACTGTGGCCAATCTAGGTCACAAGTACCTAGCAGTTTCCCCAAAAGACACAGGACATGTGGTGGAAACATCTTTGAGAACTAAGATCCAGTCACAAAAGCAATATATACCAGAACAAACCTAAAACCAATAATGAAAATATAATAAATAAATAAAGCCCTCATAAAATAATGGGGTTCAAAATGAAAAGATGATGAATTTAGGGATCATGTAGTAAAAAACATATGGTAAAAGTAAAAGCCCAGGATTGGGTATTGGATCAAAAAACAAGCAGAAAGGGGGGGGGGGGGGAGGAAGGTGGGGAAGGAAAGGGGGAAGGGGAGGGTAGTAGGGGGAGGGGGAGGGGAGGGAGAAGAGGGAAAGGAAAGGGGAAGTGGGAAGGAGGGCAGGTAGAAGGGGGAAGGAGGAGGGAGGAGGGGAAGAGGGGAAAAGGGGAGGGAGAAAGGGGGAAGGGGAGGGAAGGGGGAGGAAGGAAGAGGAGAGGGAAGAAGGGAGGAGGGGGAAGGGGGAAGGGGAGAAGGAAGGGTTAGGGGGAAGGGAATAAAAATGTATATAAAAAATGTCTATAAAACTGGAGAATCTGAACTATTCAAAAAACAGACTGAAGTGGAATTTCATAAAAAAACCCCAAAAAATCATGCTCCAAATTTAGACCATGGGAGATGCACCTATTAAGGTTAAATATAAACCTGTGTTCCAAACATATATAAACCTTTGTTCCATATGTAGCAATAATCAGTCTATACCTCCTCCCCTCCAATGTGGTTGTAATACTTTCAGAACCAAAAATTTTAGATCCTCAAGACCATGATGAAGATCAATCCAATGGTCAACTGGTGGTTTATCAGCAAGTTTTCTGCATATATTACTCTTGGGTTCTATGATTCTTTTCTTGATTGAATGCTTGGTATTGTCTACGTAGAACAGCTTGCAGGGAGATGGGATGAGGTATATCACCCATTGGGATTCACAATTGGAGAAATCTTCTAAAAATATCTTTTTATGGGTAATGGGAGGTTTAAAACTTCTTTGGTGACTAAGTAATGTAAATAATCGTGATAGTGCCGCTGAATATCCCATTCACTGCAATTAATGCAGTTAACAGCTCTGCTAATCACGATAATCGCTTTGAATATCAGGCCACTAGTATTCTAAAAAAAATACATCATAAAAATGTATCAGCAAGGTTTTATTCAGTCTTAGTTTATTTATTGAGGTTTTCAAAATACAAACAAAAATAAAACATCAAACCATAATAAAAGAAAAAGCACCACCAAGGGTGATGCATGGCATAGAATATACAAATAACGAGTACTAAAAAGTGCAGGGAAAATATCTTAGGACAGAAAGTCCAATAACAATTGCCATTTCCAAAGGAAATGTGGACAATGATGAGAGCTTTTAGCCATCATGGATTGAAAGCGAAAAGTAAGGCCCACTGAATTCCACTAGAAGTGTACATTCACCAACTTAAAATGTTTCTAAAACTAAAAATGCATTAATCAATAATATACAGGGTATCTAACATTGCAGCTTGCTGATCAGAGAGTTTTCGTACAAGCAGATTGTAAGATAGCAAGCTTATAGCAGAGAACAAGGCATTGGGGCATTCTGGGGAAGGAGCAGGGGCCACACCTAGGGATAACCGAACAGCGTGGATATTCAACCACTGCCTGGTTATCCCTTGGCGGTGAAAGATAGGCACAAGTAAAGACTGTCCTAACATCCGCCGCTGAAAACTGCCATCGGAGAAGAAAGGAAAATACTCCTGTGGCTCTTTACTCCCACAGCTGTGCAAAGATGAGTCAGGGCGCCAGGCATCGGGTCTCACCGGTTCCTTCTTAAGCCGGGTCCGGCGCGTGGGGCCACTTGAGGTGCGGTCCATGTGCGGGCGACATTCTCGCACATGCCTCAGGCCTTGTTGACAGGAAACTCATGGCAAAAATAATGGCGGTTCACTTGGCTCTGATGTTGCCAGGACTGATGCATGAGAGTCAGTTGGGTTTCCTTCGCGGGTGGTATGCCGTTGCCATTGTGAGGAAAATCCTCTTCTCCAAAGACTGGATACATGCTCAGGAAAGGTCTTCTTTGCTAATCAGTCTTGATGCAGAGAAAGCCTTTGTTAGAATGGGCTGGGAGTATCTTTTTGAGGTATTAGAAGTGTACAATTTGGGGCCACATTTCAGTTCCATCTTTTGTATTCTTCCCCAAGGGCTGTGATTTTAGTTAATGGGGGTGTCTCTTCACTATTTGACCTGCAGAGAGGTGCGTGTCACAGATGCCCACTTTTGCTCTTATTGTTCATTCTTTCCTTGGATCCCCTGTTGAGGCTGATCCATCAGAGTCAGGGCATCGAGGGAGTGAATGAGGGCACTAGCACCTTCAAGGTGGCAGCTTTTGCTGATGATCTGCTGGTGCACCTAGTTAACCCCCAAAGGTCTCTGGCATATTTGCTTGATGAGTTCCTGTTATTCAGGTCCTATGCAGGGCTGAAACTTAACATGGATAAATCGGAGGCTCTAGATTTGGGAGGGGATCTCCAAAGGAGGGGAGAAACGGAGTTCCCTCTGAAGTGGGCTGAACGGTCTTTCAGGTATCTTGGAATCTGGTTGCCAAAGGATTTGAAGAGAGTCTATTTTCTTAATGTAGAGAAACTTCTTTCTCAATTGCATGAAAAAATGTGGGATTGGTGGCCCTTATCATTGTCCCTGCTAGGCAGAGTGGGGTGGCCTACAGAATGATTCATTTGGGGCTATATTGCACCTTTATTGGGTTCACGAGTTCTGATCATTGAGAATATGGGGCATCTTTTTTTGGAGATGCCTGGAAGTCCAGAGCTAATGGGGGAAAATAGCTACCTATAAGGTAGCTATTTTCCCCCATAAGCAATCTCCCTGCAGCAGTCGCCCCACAAGCAATCTCCCTGCAGACATTAGCAGACCATTATATGATTAAGCTAAACTCCCTGAATGACCCAATTCTTCAGCCTTCTCTCACTATGACCACTTACACTGAAAAATGGTCAGAGTTCCATCAGGTCTCCCTTGAGCCCCTCAAAAAGATGATCTCAAACATAAACACAGCAACATTCTGCAACGATCCTTGCCCCATAGCCTGGATTAAAGCTGCTTGTGATGAACTAGCCCTCATTATTTTAACGATGGTAAATCTGTCCCTTACCCAAGGTCATGTGCTTAGAGACCTCAAAAAAGCAATAATTCTCCCCACATTAAAGCAAAAAACACTGGACAAAAAATGCCCCTTATCCTACAGATCAATCTCCAGTTTACCATTCCTGGTCAAAATTATAGAGAAAAATGTACATAACCAACTCCAAGACCATATTGAATAGCATGCCCCACTAGATGATCATCAATATGGCTTTAGACCATACAACAGTGTAGAAATGCTTCTGCTGGTTTTATTCAATAATACCATAAAGGGAATTGACAATGCAAATCAGGCATTCATATTAATATTTCTCGATATCGCAGCGGCCTTTGATTCAGTAAACCATAACTTATTACTTCAAAGATTAAAACAAATTGGTTTATATGATACTACACTAAATTGGTTCACATCATATTTAACTGACAGGTCACAAGTTAGAATCGACCACCAATGTTCCAGCACATACATCCAAACAAAGGGTCTCCTGCAAGGATCTGCCCTATCAGCTCTATTGTTTAACATATATATCCAGCCGCTATGTCAAATAATAAAAAAATTCCAAGTAGGATATGCCATTTATGCTGATGACATTATGCTATACCTCCCATTCAACACATCAGGGGCTATACTGAATCCATTATAGAATGCTTCAACGAAATAGCTCAATAGCTGAAATCACATGGTCTTAATATAAACTATAAAAAAACAGATGTTCTCTTCATAACCAGAAATCAAAACTTCACACTACCCACTACCTTAAAAGTAAATGAAGCAACTCTTGAAGATAAAGAAGTGAAGTGCCTGGGAGTAACAATTGACAAAACCCTTAGTTTCAAATCCCATATTAATCTCACCACAAGGGCCATATATAACAAAATTAGAATGTTACAGCACCTGAAACCACTACTGCAAAGTAATGAATTTAGAACGGTACTACAGGCCATGATATTCCCTCTCATAGACTCTTGTAATAGCCTACTACACGGATTACCCAAGCAAACACTACACAGTCTTCAAAAAGCACAACATATAGCTGCCTGCATAATTTACAATTCACCAAAACAAAACACATAACACCAGTACTATATGTGTTCCACTGGTTACCAGTCTATAGCAGAATCAAATACAAAATAATAATGAGTACTTTCAAAATCATCAGAAATAAACTCTCTCATCCATATCACAGTTAATCAGGATCATGACTAATGATCGCCAACGGAGAGGACGAATGACATATACATTAATAATCCCAGCAGACTACTGCAAAACCAAACAAACCAGCAATAGAGCTTTTGAATATTTATCCCCATCATTATTGAACAAATTCCCAGATATATTTAGATCTTTAACCGACTTGGCTACTTTCTTGACTCAACTCAAAAAGCTTTCATTTTCATTGAGCACTTTGGTTGCAATGAAGAAAAGTAGCATTTCTGACCCAACATAAAAAACAAAAAACAGCTCTACACCCTCAAACCCTACCCTTCTCCCTCTCCACCCCTATTCCACACTAAGGGGCTTGTTTACAAAGCCGCGGTAGTGGTTCGCGATCGCGATCGCAGCCGCGGCCCCATTGAAATCAATGGGGCCGCGGCTCCGATTACGATCGCAAACCGCTACCGCAGCTTTGTAAACAAGCCCCTAAGTAACTTAGAGCTGAGAATGATTTAAGTTTACACACCAGAAATCATAATTTCATATGTAAATTGTAAATAAGTTGTCAAATGAGTTATATGTATATCAGTGATTGTAATATATGTATTCATACCTGTTACCTGTAATTGTTTAAAATGTTATAATGTAATACTGTTGTTTACAATGTAAACCGCCCTGATTACACAATAGGGTGGTATATAAGACACACAAATAAATAAGCAAATAAATAAATAAATATGGGGAGTTTCATGTCCCACTGTGATCTTGACCCTGGAGGTAGTGGTGCTAGATGACGCCAAGTTGTTGTGGGTTCGAGGAGCAGGCCTACTTGGTAGTTAAACAATGTATAATGAAGCACTAGAGGGAGGTAGACCCACCTTTTTTTGGGAATGGAGGAATTTGTTCCATGACCCTACGTTAATGGAAAGAATGGCATCTCAGGGTAATTTGAGGTCCAGAGAGAACTTCCTGGACCTATGGGGAGGGGGGTTCTATGTGAACTCATTGCCCTCCAGGGCGTGGAATGAGCTGCTGCATTTTTAAGGGGTG
Organism: Ichthyophis bannanicus; assembly: GCA_033557465.1. Lineage (NCBI taxonomy): Eukaryota > Metazoa > Chordata > Amphibia > Gymnophiona > Ichthyophiidae > Ichthyophis > Ichthyophis bannanicus. Next base: position 604,034,214 of record CM066036.1, on the reverse strand, counting down.
AGAGAGGTGCCACCTTTAGAGGGTAGAGGTCTGATTGGAGAGAATGTGTGGGGTTGGGAAGTATGTGGGGTCCTTCCTCCTGGTTTGTCCTTCTCATGTTACTTAGAGGTGGTCTTGGTATCGTGGGGGTATACTTGCTGTTCCATGTGAGTGGGTTGCCTATAATGATACAATGCTGGGGGGATGGGGATGGGGAGGTAGTGAAACTTTGAATGTAAAATGTAAACTGTGGTTATTTTTTTTGTACATGGCCCCAGGTGACGCATCAGTGTTCCCACACACTGGGGGCGTTGTTTTCTGGTTATATTAATACACATGATTTGAACTAGAAATAGATGTGTACATCAACAGCACACGAGCAGTCATATGGCAGAGGCTGTCTATGCGATAAATATCTGGTTGCACAATCCCAAATGTGGAAGCACAACATTTTCAGTTCCTATAATTACATTAACCCTATCTGTTACAAGTGCCATGCAATTGCTTGGTATTTCATCCTCATCTAGACATGCCTGGATTGGCCTGAAAATAGTCTCCCTGGATGCTTCTTTCATCTCAACCAAATGGGAAAATTTCTATCAAGCTTCACCAGTATCACTGTTTTTTAAAATTAGATTTTGAAATGTATATTCCAAATAAAAACTGCTTGATTTCCCTGACTACCGCTCAATTTTCCAAGCCTTAGTCATCCCACACCTTGACTTTACCAACATTATCCTACTGGGACTCCCACAATCGACTCTTAACCCGTTACGCCTTGCCATGAACGCAGCTGCAAGGGCACTGTCAGGGCTTTCAAGATCAGACCACATAACGCCAGTTCTAAAGAACCTACACTGGCTCCCGCTGCGGGCCAGAATCCACTTCAAGGCTCTTGTCATGCCGTTCAAGGCATGTAAGAATCTTACTCACACACCCATCAGCGATCTCCTCAACAGCACACCAGACAATAGAACTAGGAGATCTACTTTGTTGAATAAACTTGAAGTCCCAAAAGTGTTGGTAAAATGTAAGAAATCAACAGCAAGTAGAGCCTTCTCCATTGCTGCACCTATGGCATGGAACGCCCTCCCAGCAGAAATCCGGGCCAGTTCAAATTTGGCACTATTCCGTAAAGCCCTCAAACATCACCTGTTCCTACAATATTATCCTGACAGCATTCCCAACATTTACAAGGCCCCCACCTCACCTCCCTGCCTAACCCGTCCCTCAGATCATCTTCCTGTAGATAATGGCTAACCACTATCTCTCCCACTGATCTCCTTGACCATCTAGCCAACCCTCTAGACAAAGGTCATATTTATTTATCTGTAAGAGCATTATAATTTTATAATATGTACATAGTTTCTCCCTCGTTTTTACTCCATGTTTACATTCCCTGTTCAATGTAAAAAACTTGATGTAACTTGCTTACATTCTTGTATGTTCTGTTTCAAATGTAAACCGCACTGATTATAATAGCGCGGTATATAAGAAATATAAATAAATAAATAAAATAAAACATGGGAAAATAGCATATCAAAAAGAAATATAATGAAGGCATACAGGAAAATCAAGAAAAATCTCAGTGAAGGCCAACAAGTCTACCTCAAGGGGAGAAAGTGAGACTCAATATCGCCGCTGCCCGGTTAGCGATAGGTGACACCTCTGCTTCACCCCCAGAACCAAGGCTGGCCCTAGGACTAGACAAACAAGGTGGCTGCCAAGGGCGGCACCATTTTAGGGGCAGCCAAACACAAGTCTAATCATTACACAATTAAATAAGGAGCAACCGTATCAATGCATAATTGAATTACCAATTGCCTTGGCAGTACAGAGTGAGTCATCCAGCAGCCACGTGGGAATCACACATGACATCAAACTCACCAGAGGGAATCAGATTATATATCAGGTATCTTGGCCATTCCTATTCAACGTAATGGAAAGAATGGGCTTGGGGGAAGAATTTTTAAGCTGGATAAAGGCGTTATATCGCAACCCGAAAACATGTGTAAGAGTAAATGGTGCTTATTTGGAATTTTTTGGCCAAGAGAGAGGAATGAGACAAGGTTGTCCATTATCCCCGCTACTTTTTGCCGTTTCATTAGAACTGTTTGTGGTAAGAGTGAGAGAAAGGGAGGATATTAAGGGAATAAAAATAGGACGGAGTGAATACAAAATGTTGTTATCTGCAGATATAATTTTAAGCACAGGTAAGTCTCGCATTTCAATTTCACTTTTAATGCGGGAAGTAGAAGAATTTGTCAGACTCTCGGGTTTCACTATTAACTGGACTAAATCAGAAATCTTAAATTTGATTACACACAGAGACACACAGGACAGGCTACAAAAGAAATATCAGTTTAAATGGGCAAAAGAGAGTATTAGATACCTTGGCATTTACATTAGTAACAAGATAGAAGCATTATATAAACTGAATTATCAGAAACTATTTGGGCAGATAGAGAACTGGTTGGATGGTTGGGGCGGGGATATCTGTCATGGTTTGGATGGATTGCTACTATAAAAATGATGTTCTTACAAAGATTCCTATTTCTCTTCCAGACGTTACCAATTAAAATACCACCTAATCAGTTAAAAAGGTTACAAAGAATCGTTAACCATTTCATTTGGCAAAATAGACGAGGGAGAGTAGCTATAGCCATAATGCAAAGAGCTAAAGGAGAGGGAGGGTTAGGGGTGCCTAACTTTAGGAAGTATTATGAGGCAGCACGATTAAAAACGATTTATGAGTGGCATCGAGGAACCCAGAAACAATAGGTTCAAATGGAGGAAGTCTTTTTAAGGGGAGAAAGTCTAACCAAAGTAGTTTGGAGAGGAAGTCTTAGTTTTGAAACTAAAAATCAAAATCCTCTATTGGTGCATAGTTTACAAGTTTGGAAACAAAATAGAAAACGATTAATACAAAATAAAAGGCACACACAGGGTATGCCCTTGGAAGCCTGTTTCGAAAGCCGACAAGGACCAGGGAAGCACATTTTGCATAGATTGGAACAGGCGGGGCTAAAATATATTTCACAAATAGTGAATAAGGAGGGCATTATTGAGTTTGAAAGTATTAAGGATCTATATAGATTAAGGGATAGAGATTACTATGCATATCTACAAGTGAGCCACTTTTTGAAGCATCCTAAGGTGTGGCATGATCTCTGGGAAAATAGGGGGTGGTTTGAAGTGTTGTGTATAGGAAATTCATGGCAAAAAGGAGTCTTGTCCAGAATTTATAAAGGCTTAACGGAGGGTGGGTATAGCAAATTGAGATACATGATAAAATGGGAAGAAGATTTGGAGATAAGATGGTCTGAGAAGGAATGGGATAAAATAATATGAACAGTGGCAAGTATATCCATAGCCACAAGGGTAAAAGAGAATGCTTATAAAATGTTGTTCAGATGGTATTGGACTCCAGTACGTAAAAAAAGAGCTGGAAGGGGGATTAATGATCAATGTTGGAGGGGATGCAATGAGAAAGGGAATTGGTTGCATATGTGGTGGACGTGTAAGTGGATACAAGCCTATTGGATTGAGATTTTGGAGTTGATATATAACATGACAGGATATTGAATACAAAGAAAGCCAGAGATGTGTTTACTACATCAATTAGAGGTAGACATTCCAAAGAGGATTAGTGGCGTGATACATCACTGTATAGTAGCTGCCAGAAGTGAAATAGCACAACATTGGCAGGGGAAATCCATGCCACACAAGGCAGGATTTGTGAAAAGAGTGGCAGAGTTGTGTTTGATGCATAGACTGACGGAGATGCGATGGGGGATGGGGGAAAAGCTGAGTAACAATGGAAGAGTGTGCGTAAGTGGTTGGAAAAATGAAAGGATGAGAGAGTGGGAGCGACAGAGAAAAAGGCAAGAGGGACTTTAAATAAAAATTAACAGGTAGGCCTTATGGTGATTGGGTGAAAGGGGAGAGGATAATAATTCAGGAATGAGTGAGCGGGGAATGAACGTATAGATGACGAGTGGAAGATGAGTGGGGGAGGTGGGGGAGGGGGAGGTGGGAAAGGGGATGATATAAAGAAAATAGATTATATAAATGTTAACATATATGTAAATGTTAAGTGAAGATTGTAGTGATGTGTAATTGATTTCTGTAATACTTAATAAAATGTTCAAATGGGAAAAAAATGGTACTTTTCTCACCTGAATAATATTAACTGCGTGCTGACTGTCCTCTGGGCATTTTCTTTCAAGTTTAAGATAATTAGCACTCTTTCTATGTGTCTTTTGTTTATTCTTTATGGTACTCGCTTTTACTTTAACTTTCTAAGTGAGCAGTGCTAGAGGCTTTTAAAGGGACAGTATTAAAACCTTGTCAAGGAATTACTCTGATGACTGTGGTAATGGGGCATTTTTAAGTATTTAGCTCCATCTATTTCCTTTGAATCTGGGTTAATAGGTGGCTTTGTAAGTAAAACGGTTTCATTTCTTTTTATTTTCCTCTTTCTGTTACATGTCCTCCTTGCTGACTGAATCATGTATTAATTTCAATGTGGAGCTGTGGGCAGTGCCCTTAAGGGGGTATCCCATAACCTGCATGTTAAGGGGGGTATCCCATAACCTGACCTAATTATGAGTTTACCCCCTTAGCCAGTGCTTCTCAAACCTTTTCCTAGTGTGACCCCATTTTTCAAAGGAAAATTCATGTGACCCCAGATACTAATCAAATAAAATTATTACTTAAGACAACATAAATATAAACATATAAACATGTAAATCTGTGCTTTTTAAAGGAATTATTCAATGTATTCAACATGCCTGATACATATGGGCTTCAAAGTTATGATACAGCATCTTGAACATTTGCAGTTTGGGCAGGGCTGATGCTGGACTTGTAGGGGACCCAGGCAGAAACTGATAAGGGGGCCCCACAGCCCACCTGCAGACTATGCCTCCTTCAGCCTGAGGCAGACTTGAGGACCCCGTTGGCATATTGCTTTGTTTGCTACCCCCTAACTCCAGCCCTGAGTGTGTGTGTATATTTATGTGCAGGGGCTGAGTGGGAACAGTGTGTGAGTGTGTGTACAGATGTGAGGGATAAGTGGCCAGGGACAATGTGTGTATATCTGAAGCTGAAAAAAGCACAGCTTGCTAGCGGGCCTCCCAACGTTTTACCCTGAGTTGGTCCCCAGCTCTTTTTTCCAGGGTCACCTATCTACTTGTCATTTCTTCTTTCTCTTGTCTTCACCGTCATCACCTACATCAATCTGTCACTAATCTTTCTTTTCAGTTTTCTTCCTTTTCCTTTTACAATGGGGAATGGAGGAATTTGTTTCATGTCCCACTGTTATCCCACTGTTTACTGCATTTACTCACAGCTTTCCATCACTTTCCATCACTTTCCCTCATCCAGCCCTCCTATTCCCAAGCCTCTTAATGCCCAGTCTTTTACTAACTCTTCCCCTGTGTCCACCATCTTCCCTCATTCCTCTGTCACCTTCCCCATCAGGGTCTCTCTCTTTCTCCCATGTTCATTAGCTCCTTTCTACTACTGCTACTACTACTAATAATTTGTATAGCTCTACCCCTCAACAAATGTCTAGCATCTCTTCTTCTTTCTCCCTAGTTCCCATCCCCCTTACCATTATCTTTTCTGTCTCCCTAGTCCTACCCTTAATGTTCAGACTTACCAGTTGTTGCACCCTCCATGTCCAGCATCTCTTCGCTAGTATACCTCCCATGTCAGACTTCTCCTGTCTGTCTCCCTCCTTCCATTCAATCACCTCTTGTTTCCATAGTTTCCCCCCATGATTGCTATCTCCTGTATTTCCCTAGTCCTCCCCTCCCATGTCCAGTATCTCATCTGTTTCCCAAGTTCCTGCACAGAGGCCCTCATTTCATCCAGGGGCAGCTCTATAATGAGGCGAAGTGAGGCGGCTGCCTCAGGCGGCAAAATCTTGAGGGCGGCAAAAAATGCCCCCAAAACAGCAGCCCCACTTTGCCTTCAAAAAGTAAAAAAAACAAAAAAAACAAAAGCAAGTGCACAAGTTGCTGCCGCTGCCGAGTCCGCTTCATTTGGACGCCCAGTCTCCCAATTTTTCAAGGTTCTCTTGCATTCTTGTTGTATTTTAACAACTTTGAATAATTTTGTGCGAACTGCAAATTTGATCACCTCACTCGTTATTCCCATTTCCAGGTCATTTATAAATTTGATCACCTCACTCATTATTCCCATTTCCAGGTCATTTATAAATTGGTTAAAAAGCAGCAGGCCCAGCACAGATCCCTGAGGTACTCCACTATTCACCTTTCTCCATTGAGAAAACTGGCCATTTAGCCCTGCACTTTGTTTTCTTTTAACCAGTTCCTAATCAACATAGTACACTGCCTCCTATCCCATGACTTTTTAATTTTGCCATGAGTCTCTCATGAGGGACCTTGTCAAAGGCTTTCTGAAAATCCAGATACACTATATAAACTGACTTCCCTTTATCTATCTGTTTATTTGCACCTTCGAAAAAATATAACAGATTAGTGAGACAAGACTTTCCTTGGCTAAATCCATTTTGGCTTCATGCCATTAAGCCATGGTTATCCACATGTTCGGTAATTTTGTTCTTTTTAATGGTTTCTACCATTTTGCCTGGTACAGACATCAAGCTCACCAGTCTAGTTTCCCAGATCACCCCTGGAACCCTTTTTAAAAATTGGTGTTACATTGGTCACTCTCCAATCCTCAAGTACTGCCAATGATTTTAAGAATAGTTCACAGATTACTAAATGTATGTCTGCAATCTCACATTTCAGTTCTTTCAGCACCCTGGGATGTATACCATCTGATCCAGGCGGTTTGCTGCTCTTTAGTTTATCAAAGAGCTGTATTACATTTTCCATATTTATCAAAATTTGTTTCAATTCCTCTGATACATCATCTTTAAATATAATTTCTGACATGAATAAGTTTCCTACATCTTCAGTCAAGACTGAAACAGAAAATTCATTCAGTCTTTCTGCTATGGCTTTGTCCTGTCTATCCCCTCTATCATCTAATGGTCCAACTGCTTTCTCACAGGTGTTTTGCTATGAATGTACTTTAAAAAAAACTTTATTATATGCTTTTGCTTCCACGACTTATTTTCAAATTATCTCTTTGCCTGCTTTATCAATTCCTTGCATTTAACTTGCCATTACTTATATTGTTTCCTGTTTTCATCATGTGGCTCTTTTTCCCATTTTCTGAAGGATTTTCTCTTAGCTATAACAGGCTTTTTGACCTTACCTTTAAGCCATATTGGATATCATTTGGCCTTCCTTCCACCTTTCTTAAAGCATGGAATACATTTAGTCTATGCTTCTAAGACAGTTGCTCCTTTTGCTTTTTTTCTTAACCATTTTCTCATTTCATAATAGTTTCATTTTTGAAAGTTAAATGCTAGTGCAGTGGATTTCCTTATTATCCTCCCTCCATTTATTAAATCAACTGTGATCATGTCATAAACGCTATTGCCAAACGGCCCCAACACCATTACCTCTCGCACTAGAGCCTGCATTTTACTAAGGACTAGGTCTAAAACAGCTTCCCCTCAAGTCCGTTTCTGAACCAGCTGCTCCATGAAGCAGTCAGCTATTTCATCTAGAAACTTTATCTACTTAGAAGGCCTGATGTAACATTAACCCAATCAATATTAGGATCATTGAAATCTCCCATTATTACTTTGTTGCAAACTTTGCAAGCTTCCCCAATTTCTTTTAGCATCTCATACTCTGTCTACTCATGGCCAGGCAGGCGGTAGTATACCCCCACTGCCATTCCCTTCCCCTTTTTGCATAGAATTTCTATCCATAAAGATTGTTTCCTGCAAAACCTTTATCCTGTTTGAATCAATGCCTTCTTTAATATATAGCGCCACCCTTTCACCTATATGATCTACCCTATCATTGCGATATAGTTTGTATCCTGATATTACAGTGTCCCATTGGTTGTCCTCCTTCCAACAGGTCTCTGAGATGCCAATTATATCTAACCTTTCAATCAGTGCTAAATAGGACTTTCAAAGTTTATTTTTTGTTCATATTAACAGTCTGGATGCCAAGGGTAATTTGGAATCTTTCAACTCGATCTGGTTTTTACTTAAAGACACCTGGGTTACTTTTATCTTTATTTAACCTCTCTAACGGGATGCCCTAACATCCATGTTTTGCTAGTATCTTTCAAAGATACATCATTCTGAACCATGCACTCTTGGGCGACTCTCAGCTTTCCCCCATTTTCTACTTTAAAAGCTGCTCTGTCTCTTTTTTAAAGGTTAATGCCAGCAGCCTGGTTTCACCCTGGTTAAAGTGAAGCCCGTCCTTTCAGAAGAGCACCCTCCCCCTTCTCCAGAATGTTGCCCAGATCCTAACAAATCCAAAACCCTCTTCCTTGAACCATCATCTCATCCACACATTGAGACTCCAGAGCTCTGCCTACTTCTTGGGTCCTGTGCGTGGAATGTGAAGCATTTCTGAGAATGCTACCCTAGAAATTCTGGATTTCAACTTTCTAACTAAAAATCGAAATTTAGCTTCCAGAATCTCCCTGTGTTATAGAGTGGCAGGCAGTGACAAAGGGATTATTAAAAATTACCAGGCAGTTAAGGCAAACTAAAACCACTTTTATTATGCTCCGGCTGTCCAGCATGTCATCCCCCAGTTTGTTGACTTCTCAAGGCAGGTTTTCAATGCCCCTCCCCCTCGTCCTCAATGTAAAGTTCAGTCAAAGTTCAGAATAAAGTCCATTCACCCACTTGGGCTTCGGTGTCTGCGAATATAGTTCTCAGCCATGCCCTAAACAATGGCAAGGTTAAATCAGCCTTCCCAGGCAGTTGACCTTCCTTTGCAGAGTGCTGCCCCTGAATTTGTTTCCTCTCAAATCCTAATCTGCCAAAATGATATAATTCCCTCTTTTAACTTTCCTACCTCAGAGCAGGACTCCTTTGCCCAGCCTGGCTCGGAATAGCTTTTTGTCTCCAAGGATCTCTCTCTCTTGCACCCAGCTAGATTCTTAATCCCTCTGTCTGGGTCATGCCTTCCCAGCCCTGAGTTTGGAGCTGTAGATCTTTTCAAGGTGGGCTGCTGACAATCCCTTTGAAGAGGGACAGGTAATTTCTTATATACCCCATCACACTCCCTCCCACACTTTACTGTGTCATTGGTACTAAGTCAGCAGGTTCCTCCCCGGCACTATCTAAAACCTTATCTACATGGCCCATGAGGTCTGCTACCTTTGCACCAGGCAGGCATGTTATCAGGCAAACCTCACATCCACCAGCCACCCAGCAATCTACATGCCTAATAATTGAATCGCCAACTATAATGGCCATCCTAATCCTTCCCTCATAGGCACATGGCCCTGGAGACACATCCTTAGTGTGAGAGGGTATTACATCACTTGGAGGACAGGTCCTAGCTATAGAATCACTTCCTGCCACACTGGTGCTCTCCTTCCATGTAACCTCTCTTCTCCATGGCAGACGAAAGGCTGCCAAACTGGAGGTGGAACCTCTCTACTACATCTCTGTTGGTCTCATTTATATGTCGCTCTGTCTGCTTCATCAGCCCTGAGAGGAACAAGCTCTTTGCATCTAGTGCACACATAAGACCTCTCACCAACTGGGAGAAAATCATACATGTAACATTCAGTGCAAAAGACTGGATAGCCCCCATCTCTCTGCTGGACTGCTTTCTGTATCATAAGATTTAAAGATTTCTTTTAGCTATTTAAAGTTGTTCAGTTGCTTAAAGTTTCTAGTGGAATAGGGATACTTGAACCAATACAATTATACTATACCTAATAAGTACAGTATAAGGGACTTTTAGTTTTCACCCCAAGATGAACTGCAAGGACTTAATGAATCTACCTCTAAGGCCTAATAATTTGCTGATTAAGATAATCAATTAAACCTGAAATTGAGTAAGATCACTTCCTTCTCCTTAACTGGTTTAGGAGGTTATAAATCAAGGACTATGCCTGGAATGGGTGGGAGCCAGGGTGGGTAGAAGGGAAAGAAACACTAACTGAAAGTTGGCTTGTTATAGTAAGCTCTAACTGACTTTAATTTAACACAAGTTGGCTTGTTTTACTATGCCCTAACTGACTTAACAAAAAGTCTGAATTTTAAAATACACAGATTCTATCAGCTTTAACCCAAGAATCCCCTATGCCCCAAGATTTAGAGAATTTCCCAGCAAGTAAATACTTACAAGTGCAGATTTCTTCCCAGCAATAACAGTCCCTCTTGGTAGTCCAGGTTGCAGAAATGTCTCTAGCTTCAGATACCCTGTAATGGTTTATTTATTTATTTGTGTTTTGCTCACAACTTTCTAATAGTAGTTAGTGGTAATATTCAGCGACCACCAGATAGCAAAACCGCATAACGTTAGGACAGCCATTGACCTGTCCTATCTTTATGTGGTTATCTATCTTGTTAATGGACTGAAAATTGCTGTGGTTCTATAGGTGCCAGGACCGCCTTATCTCTGCTTATGGACTGCCCAAGTCCTATCAGGATTGTGCCAAGGCGGTCTGTGGGGATATTTGGCGTCATTTTCCAGCCAGTGCTGCTGAATATCTGACTCAGTGGGGTCTATGCAGGAAGAAGAACCTGCTAACTGCATAAAGCCTTTTGAATATCAAACCCTATGTTCCTAACTTTGAGAGTTATGCTCCTAGATTGGTCTATTTGAAAATTTACTAGGGCTGCGTGCTAAATTTATACTTAGAATTTCACAAAATTTAGCAGCATCAAACAGTGTGTGGCAACAGGGGCAGATTTAGGGTGCTGAATATTCATATCATATGCTAACCGCCAGCAATTCTATGTATCGTGGCAGTATTCAGCTCCTATGTGTATAGCTGGGCAGCTTACTTTAGGACCACCTAGCTTTCTATATGGAGGGAAATTTAATAACATGTTGCTTAGGTTAATTGAGCAGAAAGGCACCTATTTTATGAAGACGCTGCTGTACATATAGGTGGGTGTTACTGCCCATGCTCCTCCCTTAACCCCACCCAGGTTCTATGAGGGCAATTTTATAAGGGGGAGCCTAGTTTAGGCACTTTTAAGGTAGCTATATTGGAAATATGAACATAGGTGGCCAAATACATGTGTTAATTTGAGGCGCTTTCACTTATAGCAGTCTCGGAGTTGGCATAAGAGCCCATGCTTAGATTTATAAAGATCATGTTAATTTTAAGTCATTTTATAATTTGCACATGCACTTTAGTGCTCTGTCCAAGCTGAGCCCATGAGCATACCTGCAGTGAAACTGCATGCCAGTATCAAAGTGCAAATGCCGCTGAAAAACTGCAGCTTGGACTGACAGGAAACGTGCAACTCCTTTTGAAAATCGGGCCCAATGTTTTTATGAGGAAATGGGGTAAAGGCGAAGGGGAACATGGTATATAGATTTGAGCAATAAATAAATAAAGCAAGGATGGAGTATGGAGAGAATTGGTAAAACAAAGGACCTTTAAGTACATTCACTCTGCAGCTCCTCACTGCTTTTCCTCTTGTATCTCTCCGTACACTCCCCTTGGGAACTCTGCTCTTCTGGCAAATTGCTTCTATCTGTGCCCTTCTTGTCTATTGCTAACTCCAGACTTTGCTCCTTTCACCTTGCTGCTCCTTATGTCTGGAACAAACTTTTCAAATCCAGGCTGAAAACTCACCTCTTCACTGCCGCTTTCGGATCTTGACTCACCTGATCTCCCTCGTGTTTCCTTACCATTCTCCCTAGATGTATCCTTGCCTACAGCTCCTGTGCTGTCTGTCTTGACTAGACTGTAAGCTCTGATGAGCAGGGACCGTCTTTTACATGTGTCTGTGCAGCGCTGCGTATGTCTTGTAGCGCTATACTAATGTTCAGTAGTAGTAGTAATCTCTCTGTGTGCCCTTAGGAGAGGATGCATGGGAGAAGCCTTGGGAATTTCCACAGAAACTGTGTGTCTGTAGTTGTAATTAGCTCTTAAACCAGGGTGTGCAAGTTAAGTCCTTGAGGGACGCAAACGGCCAAGTTTTCAGAATATCCCTAATGAATATGCATGAGATAAATTTGCATTCAGTGGCCTGTGGTACGCATGTAGATCTAGCTCATGCATATTCATTAGGGATATCCTGAAAATATGGCCTGTTTGATGCCCTTGAATACTGAACTTGGACACTCCTATTTTAGAGAAACCACATAATATGTATGTATTTATTTATTTATTTGAGCTTCATAAGGCTAAGGGTCCGAAGGGCATGTTTACTAACCTGCACCACCTGGTAGTGAGGGGTTTAGCATACGGTTTGGGGCCATGCGTAAAAGTAGTGCCAAAATTCCCATGCTACCCTGGCAGCGCATGTTAGGGTGGGGACTGGGAGGAAGAGGAGCAGATTACAGGCATTCCTAGCATGTCACAGCTAGCGCAAGTGTCAGTGGCCCATGCTAACCACGCTTGATGCCCTTACTGAGGGTGCGCTTAACACCACCTCAGTAAGTGGTGTTAAATGCACCTACATGCTGCCTTGTGCAATGACATATCTTGGACCCATGCTAATTGCATGGGATGGAAGCACATGCACCCTGAAGTTAGCACTCTCCCCCTACGCTAGTAACATGGCCCACACACGTGCTATCGGCATGGGGCTTAGTAAAGACAACCCAGGGCGATTTACGTAACATATATAAAAGAGAAGATATTATGCATACATAAAACCCCTCGTACTATCATTCTAAAAGCTTCATATACACTTGGCCTTCCCATCTTCAGATGCTGAAGCTGTAAACACATTGGAAATCACTTTTCTCACATGTACCATTAAGACAGACATAACAGATGACTTGAAGTTTTTTTTATCATACTCTTAGAGTGGACACAACGATCTTCAGAGAAGTAGCATAGAGCAGTTTTGCTTGAAGCTGACTTTGTTAGGTGACATAATGTGCAAAGTATCTAGCGGACTATGCACCCGTCCATTTGCAGCAGGCAGGTTGTTGAAAGGATTATGAAGCACCAAAGCTTGTTCGGCTGATTTCCTTGCTTCTATATTGGGTACTCTGAAAACAATGTCTGAATTATTTTACGTCAGACTGTGGGGATAATGTTCTCCATGATCATATTTATTATAAAGCAGCAACGGGTATGCATGATACATCGTAACGTTTAAAGCTGTCAAACATGAATAGCAACACCTTTTAATCTTTAGTTAGTGCAGAACCAATGGTGACGTTTTTTTTAGTGGGAAAAGAACAAAGATTTGCAAGTTTGAAACCACAGAGTTTACCAATAACTGCTGACAGCATCTCAGTTGGGCTTGATACATACTGGCTTCTTTTATCTGCAGGTCAAAGGGTGGGGACTCACAAACAGGATGCAGAGTTTGGTTTAGCAACAAATTTTATCACACGAGTCAACATAGGCTTTCGAACCACAGAGGCTGGAAGGTGAATATGTACCATGGTGTTCTCACAGGATGCTAAAAAGGTCTCCGTGCTGGCATCTTTTCTACAACACATTTGATTTACTTTCATATAAACAGCGATGCCAGGAAATCACTGAAAGGCTCTTCTGTTTAGGAGTCGATATTCAAAAACTCGCTGAGTGGCTAAGATCACCATTTATCTTTACAAGGATCCTAGCAGGATATTCAGCAATACAACCAGCCAGGGAAATCTACTCCCTCAAAATTTAAGCAAGTAGACTCAGCCCTCTCATTTGTGTGGCTAGGGATACCAGGCTGAATTAGAAAGCCTGCCCCAGGAACACCTCACATCTGACCCCCTTTTTACATGCCTAAAGTACAGAAGTACTAATGTGTGTGATTGTATTTGTGTACCGTAATGCTATTAGGGGAAAGTTGACTAAGATGCACTATCAAGGTAGCAGGGGGCTACTCCAGTTTCGGCACTGCACTTTAAAGTAGAGTAGGTCCTCCCTGTCAAAATTCCCATGCTACCCTGGCAGCACACGTTGAGGCAAGGAGTGGGTGGGACAAAGGAGTTCCTGGCGTGACCAGCATGGCCATTAGTCCTCTGCACTAACCGGCTTCTTGCAAGCAGCATGAGTGCAAATAACAGAACCTCAGAAGGTGGGGTTAGTTGCACCCACGACCCATTTGCCATGTAAAAGTGCAGCTTCTCTGTACTAACTGCAGGGGGACAGATGTACACCTCCCCCCTTGCAGTTAGCTAGAAGCCCTAAGCTTGTAACGTGGTCCACACATGCATTACCGGCACGGGGCTTAGTAAACAGACCCCTTAAAGTGTGTAAATTACCACAAGTCCTGTTTTATGCAGTGGGAACTATTTACTAATCACATGCATTTAGGGTTACCAACTTTTTCACCGAGAAAAACCCGACACCTGTGGCTCGCCATGCTCCACCCATTCTCCGCCCCTAGTCCCACCCCTGCCCCGCCCCCAGCCCCACCCACAAAAATTACCGAGGATACGTGTAGGCTAACTTCCTTGGTCAGATAATAATTAAACTGGGAACCCCAAAATCCAAACATGAAATGTACAACACTGGAGAAATAAAACTATAAAGTAATTTCTTCTTGCACTAAACAAAAACGCAAAGATGTTATCAATACACACTTCCCAGACCAAACATATTCCACCTAATAAATTCAAAATAAAAAGTATTTTTCTACCTTCTGTTTGGGCGTTTTATTTTTCAGTTGCAATTGCTCCAGTCACTTTCTTCTGGTTTCTTAGTGTCTTCTGCAAGCTATCCATTTGTCCTTTCTTCTCTTTTAGATGTTTTCCATTCTCTCTCTATTTCTGCTTTAACATACTGATTGTTTCCCTTTTGCTCTTTCCCCCAATTCTTTCCTTATTCCTTTATCATCCATTTAAATTTCACCCTTCCATTCTCAAGCCCCTCACTCTCCCAATACCCAGCCCATCATAGACTTTTCTTCCACACAAAATATTTTTTCCCCTCTCCACTCATTCCCCATCTATTCTAGTCCTCCCCCAAAATCAGTTCCCTTATAGTTCTAGACCCATCCAGCATCCACTCCCTTCTAGTCCCATTCTCCCATGCCCATCAGCCCATTTCCAGTCCTATTCCAGCTCTTCATAAGCCCATTTCCAGTGCTAGCCTTCACATCACAGGCCATTTCCAGTCCTAGCCCCCCCCCCATCACAGCGCACTTCCAGTCCTAGGCCCCCCCCCCATCACATCCCATTTGCAGTCCGAGTCCCCCCGCACCATCACAGCCCATTTGCAGTCCTCCCCCCTCCCCCCACCATCACAGTCCATTTGCAGTCCTAGCCCCCCTAATCACAGCCTATTTCCAGTCCAAGTTCCCCCTCCCTCCACCATAGCCCATTTCCAGTCCAAGTTCCCCACCCCCCATAGCCCTTTTCCAGTCCAGGTCCCCCTCCCCATCACAACCCATTTCCAGTCCATGTCCCCCCCCCCCCACATAGCCCTTTTACAGTCCAGGTCCCCCTCCCCATCACAGCCCATTTCTTTCCAGTCCAATGCCCCCCATAGCCCTTTTCCAGTCCAGGTCCCCCCCCCCCTTCACAACCCATTTCCAGTCCATGTCCCCCTAATCACAGCCTATTTCCAGTCCAAGTTCCCCCTCCCTCCACCATAGCCCATTTCCAGTCCAAGTTCCCCCCCCCCCCATAGCCCTTTTCCAGTCCAGGTCCCCCTCCCCATCACAACCCATTTCCCGTCCATGTCCCCCCCCCCCAGCCCTTTTACAGTCCAGGTCCCCTCCCATCACAGCCCAT
Organism: Ichthyophis bannanicus; assembly: GCA_033557465.1. Lineage (NCBI taxonomy): Eukaryota > Metazoa > Chordata > Amphibia > Gymnophiona > Ichthyophiidae > Ichthyophis > Ichthyophis bannanicus. Next base: position 604,018,489 of record CM066036.1, on the reverse strand, counting down.
TTCTTTCCAGTCCAAGTCCCCCCCCCCCCCATAGCCCTTTTCCGGTCCAGGTCCCCCCCCCCAATCACAACCCATTTCCACTATTATTCCCCCCACCTAGCCCTTTTCCAGTCCAGGCCCCCTCCCCCCATCACAGCCCAGGCAGTCCTTGGCCTCCCCCCACCACCGCGGCTGTCTGAGGCTTTAGAGGGAGCCGGGGAAGCCCGCGCGAGGCCCCGGCTCCCTCTGAACAGCCGCCAGCGTGAAGAGCCTTTACCTTCACGCTGGCGGCTGTTCCTGTGAAGCCGCGAATGCTGGGAAAGGTTAAAGGGCATTGCCTTTAACCTTTTCCACCAATCGCGGCTTCACAGGAACAGCCGCCAGCGTGAAGGTAAAGGCTCTTCACGCTGGCGGCTGTTCAGAGGGAGCCGGGGCCTCGCGCGGGCTTCCCCGGCTCCCTCTGAAGCCCTCCGGGTTGGGAGAAAAGCCGGTTTTTTTGCTCTGGCCGCTCCCGATCTTGCGGCCAGAGCAAAAAAAACGGCTTTTCAAGGGCCGGTTTTGCCTCTGCGCCGGCAGCCGGCCTGGCCATGGAAAAACCGGCCAGGCCGGCTGAAAACCGGCCAGTTGGCAACCCTACATGCATTAACAGCATCAGCACATAGAGCTAGTAATGTGCACTAATAGATTACTATCTGTAGATTTGTGTGAGTTGTGATTCTAACCACATAAATTTATTTCTCATATTTCTATACAATATTCAATCAATATAAGTTGAAGGCGACACAACATATAGCATAAAAGTACAACCATATATAATCAGCAGAATAATATGTTTACGACAATTGTTGCTCTGCCACATTTCATGGTCTATCAGTACGGTCTACAAAAAGAAAATAATGACAAAATTAGTAGGAGAACATTTTAAAGAAAGGAGAAAAAAATTCAAAGACATCCCAAAACAATTCATCATCAGAAACAAAAGCAGGTACTAGACTGGCGCACTTAAAGGTAAAAATATAGACCTTTAATTTATTTACATTCTTGTATATACTGTGCTATTTTGCATCAGTGCAGTTTACATTGAACAAACTGAAATTACATTGAACAGGGCATTATAACTTGGAGATAACTATTTTACAGGGAACATGGGCTATGGAGAGTTAAGTGGCTTGCCCAAGACCACAAGGAGCACCTGTGGGACTAGAAACCCCAATCCTTCCAGCCCAAGGTTGCTGTCCTCTAGTGGGATTTGAATCCCTGACCTTCTGGCCTAAAGTACCTTGCCCCAACCACTAGGCCACTCCTCCATTCATTTTAGTGAGCAAGACTGGCACTATTATTAGGCCTCTCTGGGAAATGCAGCAGAAGCAATAATTTTCAGCTCTGGTGCTGTGGTACCATTTTTACTTCCATCCCCCTCTGATTCCATTTTCTTTTACATGGGGACAGAAGCGACTCTGCCCCCATGCAAACAGGAAGTAGATCTGAAAGGAGCGGAAGCACAACAGCACCGCAGAAACAGAGCTGAAGATAAATCTGGCTCTTCGGTATTGCTGCTGCTGCACACTCCAGAGAGGGGTGGCAGCAATTAATGCGGGGGCTGAAGCGGGGGGGGGGGGGGGGTGCTTGGAGTGAGATGAGATTCACCTAAAGTGCCTCTTATCCTTGCACCGGCCTGTGAGAATTCCAGCTGTAAATGCTGAGGCAAGTTTTTCCACATTAGTGGGCAACAAGGTAAAAAGCAGCATGATGGGTAGAGTTTAAGTGCCCTTGTCTGGGTGGAAGAAGAAGGAGGAGATAATCAGCCTGAAATCTTTTTTTTTTTCTATTTATGGATTTTAACAAATCAGCAACAAAAAGAAACGTTTTACAGAAATACAGCCACAAAAGTAAACGGAGAAAATATACTACAAGGCAGATTTGTCCACTTGGCAATTAGTCCACCGTAAGGGGTGTGTTACATTTATGAAGCAAAATCAAAGAGAAATAAACAAACATATAGGAAATTTAAAGGCAGACAGGTACAGGCACCACCCCAACTTTATTTAATAAACAGGATGCACAACCCTACTAACTTCGAGGGATAGATGGCATAACCACACCGTTTGCAGAAATGAATGCAGTCAAATAGGTGGTATCATAGAAAATATACCTATTGCTTTGATACAAACCAAACATTTACAAGCATACCACAACTGAAAGGCAGCGCCAAGGTATAAAACTTGAGATCTCAACAATAGGAATTGCTTCCACCTCTTCTGGGTAGTGCTGGCCACATCAGTAAACATGCTTAGTTTGCAACTCAGAAATAACACATCCCTAACTTTAGAGAACATTTTTAACAGCCATTCTTGATCTGAATCTAATGCTAATTGCACCGTTCTTATAGACAACTGTGGAACTTCTTCTTCTGACTGCTTTAAAAAATCTGTTACATTGAGTATCAAAACCTACTTCCTATTGCATCTTCTCTAGTCTTGCCACGAGGAATATAATACATTTTTGTTATTGGAGATGCAGAGGACTCAATTACTTTCATAACATCAATAAGATATTTCTTAAAAGACTAATATGGAGAAGCAGTCTTAAATCTAGGAAAGTTAAACAAACGAAGATTTCTATGGCAGTTGGCATTTTCTAAGTTCTCAATTTTCAAATGCAAACTCAGGTTATCCTTCGTTAATGCTGCATTATGAGACTCCAACAATTTAAGCCTTTCCTCTTAACCAGTAGATTTCTCTTGCAGTAGCCTTAGATCAGAATGGCAATGGGCCATTTCCGCAGAAATCTAAGTAGGCTGTTGAGTCAAAGTATGTGCTATGATTGCGCGGTGATTTCTGTAACCCCTGAACATCCTATAAAGATTCAAGGTTAATCTGCAGTTGTTTCAACTCACCACTTAGGACAAAAACAGGCAAATTGCCACTCAGTTCATCCGGAACCATTCCAAAGTTTGTTAGCCGCTACTGCCCCTCTCGTTAACAATCTTCTTTAGGCTGGACCTGTGCCGGAGCCAACTTTATCCGCCCGTCACTTTGCGTATCTCTTGCCATGCCGATTCCAGCTTCCCCTGCCAACTGCCCCAGAGATCGCATCATCAGGAAGTGCAGAATCTACCAGCAGCACACATACTCTGACAGCATCCTTTCGCCCGGGGAAAGTGAAACAGCCTCCAAGGAGTCGGAAGGTATCTTCGTTTGCCCTCCCATCTCATGTGAGGCACCTTTTGAGTTTTGGGAAGGGCTGCTCTGTGGACCGCAAAAAAAGTGATGGAGGTTTGCAGCGACAACAATGTCACACTAACGCCCGGGGCCTTCGACTTCGCAAAGGTAACCCAGGTCTTTGCTTTCCTCTTTCCCATAGCTATTCAGGGCAAAGCATCTCCAGCATGCTTGCTACCTTATTGCCATGCCCCGATTTGGAGGGACTTTTAATGCTCCAGCCTGAAATATTAATAGGTGTACAGGTGTATTTGGTATCAATAAATCTGAAAGTTAATAAGGTCATCTTAAAGGTTAATAGAATGAATTTGAATTTAATCCTATAGGAGATAGGTAACCAATGCTCAGTGATCGGAAGTGGAGTATTGAGAGTTTTGATAACCCCCTTTTTGTGTATCATAGCGCACAATGTACATAGCTCAACATAATCAAACACACAACACAACATACACACAAGTCACGATATATCCTTCACTATCACCCCTTTTGATTGTTTGCTGTGAAACCGCCTTGATTGTAAGAAAAAGCGCTATAGAAATACAGTTAAATAAATAAATAAAATAAATCAGTGAAAACAAGCTGCACTGCTGGGTCCGGGATAATTTAAAGACCTTATTTAGTTATCAAGGGAAGACCATAATAGCGTGAACTGCAGTAATCAAGTTTGCTCATCACAAAAGCATGAATCAGAACACTAATAGCCTCTTTATTTAAATATGACCAGCCAGATCTGAAACATTGAAGAGGACTTTGTAACTTGAGAGATTTGCTGAGCGAATGTGAGATAAGAATCCAAGTAACATCCAGGCATGTGGAGTACAGGTTTAAGTTCAAGAGAGTGACTGGATAGGAACCAACATGGAATTTAGCATAATTACATTTGAAATGATAAGTAAGCCAGGTACTCATCACATCAACACAGCTATTCACTGAAATAAGATTCAGTTTTAGAGGATTTCTTTATGTCACCACCTTTATGTTGTCAGCAAAATAATATCCCCAAACTCCATACAACTGCGGATATTAGCTAAAGGACTAAGAAACAAATAGAACAGGAAAGGCACCAATGTGGATCTCTGTGAGACATCACAACATAAGAACATAAGATATGCCATACTGGGTCAGACCAAGGTCCATCAAGCCCAGTATTCTGTTTCCAACAGTGGCCAATCTAGGTCATACGTACCTAGCAGTTTCCCCAAGAGACACAAGTTCCACAATGCTTGTACTGGGTCAAGCATTGATATCTTCGGTCACTTCTTAATAATGGTTTATGGACCTTTCCTCCAGGAACTTGTCCAAACCTTTTTTAAACCCAGCTACACTAACAGCCTTTACTACATCCTCCGGTAACAAATTCCAGAGTTTGATTACACGTTGAGTGAAAAAATATTTTCTTTTATTAGCTTCATTGCATGTCCCCTAGTCTTTCTATATTCTGATAAGGTAAACAATCGATCTACGTTTACCCGTTCCACTCCGTTCATTAATTTATAGACTTCTATCATATCTCCCCTCAGTCGTCTCTTCTCCAGGTTAAAGAGCCCTAACCTTTTTAGCCTTTCTTCATAGGAGTATCCTTCAATCCCCTTTACCATTTTGGTGGCTCTTCTCTGAACCTTTTCTAAAATCGCTATATCCTTTTTAAGATACGGCGACCAGAATTGCACACAATATTCAAGGTGCGGTCTCACCATGGAACGATATAGAGGCATTATAATATCTTTTGTTTTATTTTCCATTCCTTTCCTTATGATACCTAGCATTCTATTTGCTCTCTTGGCCGCCGCTGCACACTGGGCTGAGGGTTTTAACATGGTATCCACAATGACGCCTAAATCTTTTTCCTGGGTGGTGGTTCCTAATGTGGAACCTTGCATCGTGTAACCATAGTTTGGGTTGTTCTTCCCTAGGTGCATAACCTTGCACTTGTCCACATTAAATTTCATCTGCCATTTTGATGCCCAGTCTTCCAATTTATCAAGATCCTCTTGCAATTTTTCACAATCCTCTTGGGTTTTAACAACTTTAAATAGTTTTGTGTCGTCTGCAAATTTGATAACCTCACTCGTTATTCCACTTTCCAGGTCATTTATGAATATGGCAAAAAGAAGCGGACCCAGCACAGATCCCTGGGGTACGCCACTATTCACCTTTCTCCATTGGGAAAATTGGCCATTTAGCCCTACCCTCTGCTTTCTATCTTTTAACCAGTTTCTGATCCACAATAGTACACTGCCTCCTATCCCATGACTCTTTAGTTTTGCCAAAAGTCTCTGATGAGGGACCTTGTCAAAGGCTTTCTGAAAGTCCAGATACACGATATCAACCGACTCACCTTTGTCCACCTGTTTATTCACTCCTTCAAAAAAACATAACAGATTAGTAAGACAAGATCTTCCTTGTCTAAAGCCATGTTGGCTGTCTCCCATTAGGTTGTGACTATCTACATGCTGAGCAATTTTATTCTTTATGATGGTTTCTACCATTTTTCCTGGTACTGACGTCAGGCTCACCGGTCTGTAGTTTCCCGGATCACCCTTGGAACCCTTTTTAAAAATTGGTGTTACATTGGCGATCCTCCAGTCTTCAGGTATTAGAGATGATTTTAATGATAGTTCACAGATTACTGATAGCAGGTCTGCAATCTCATATTTCAGTTCTTTCAACACCCTTGGATGTATACCATCCGGCCCAGGTGATTTGCTACTCTTCAGTTTATCTAATAGTTGTAAGACATCTTCCCGATGTATCGATATTTCCTTCAATTCTTCCGCACCTTTAAATACCACTTCAGTCATGGGTAACATCCCTACATCTTCCTCAGTAAAGACCGAAGCAAAGAATTCATTCAGTCCCTCCGCTATTGCCTTGTCGCCTCTTAGTGCTCCTTTAACCACTTTATCATCTAATGGACCAACTGATTCTCTCACAGGTTTTTTGCTACGAATGTACTTGAAAAGGTCTTTATTTCGCGTTTTTGCTTCCGCAGCAAGCTTCTTCTCAAATTCTCTCTTTGCCTGCCTTATCAATGCCTTGCATTTGACTTGCCAGTGCTTGTGCTGTTTCCAGGTTTCGTCGTTTGGCTCTTTTTTCCATTTCCTGAAAGATGCTTTTTTGGCAACAACAGCCTCTCTGACCTCACCTTTAAACCATGCTGGCAGTTTTTTGGACTTCCTTCCACTTTTCTTAAAGCGTGGAATACAGCTGGTCTGGGCTTCCAAGATAGTATTTTTCAACAACACCCAAGCTTGATGTACGTCTTTAACCTTCGCAACTGCTCCTTTTAGTTTTTTCTTAACTGTTTTCCTCATTTTATCATAGTCTCCCCTTTCGAAAGTTAAAAGGTAGTACTGTGGATTTCCTTACTATCCCTCCTCCACTAATTAAATCAAAGGCGATCATGCTATGATCACTATTGCCAAGTGGCCCCAACACCCTTATCTCTTGCACTAGATCTGGTGTTCCACTAAGGACTAGGTCTAATATGGCTTCCCCTCTGGTCGGTTCATGAACCAGCTGCTCCAAGAAGCAGTCATTTATTTCATCTAGGAACTTTATCTCCCTAGCATGTCCTGACGTGACACTGACCCAGTCGATACCGGGGTAATTGAAATCACCCATTATTATTACTGCACTGTAACTTTTGTTAGCTTCCTTGATTTCTTCGAGCATTTCATCATCCATTTGGTCATTCTGGCCAGGTGCTCGATAGTACACCCCCACTGCCATCCCCCTTTTATATGGAATTTCAATCCATATAGATTCTACAGCAGATTTTGTTTCCTGCAAAACTTTAATCCTTTCTGAGTCAATGCCCTCTCTAACATAGAGCGCAACCCCTCCACCAATTTGATCAGCTCTATCATTACGATATAGTTTGTACCCAGGTATCACAGTGTCCCACTGGTTGTCCTCCTTCCACCATGTCTCTGATATTCCAATCATATCTAACCTTTCATTTAGTGCTATATATTCTAACTCTCCCATCTTATTCTTTAGACTTCTAGCATTTGCATACAAGCATTTTAGAGAATGTATTTTATTCATGTTAATTTGGCTATTGTTAGACATGGGTAAATTGGGATCTTTAAGCTCTGTCTGCTCCATACTTGAGGGCATTTGGGCTACTTTACTCTTTTGTGAGAGAGGGAAAAGCTGAAGAGGTGAAAAAATTAATAACAACAAAATATCTTCTACTAGTTAAAATAATTTAAACCTGGTAAGTAGAATATCCTTAAAACCCTTGTCCACAAAAGTCAACAAATTTGGTCCACCAAATCCAATGCCATAGAAAGATCAAGAGATACAATAAGGGCTATATTTCCTTTATCGAGATGCCATAGGATCTCACTCGTCAAATACATCTGAACATGTTTGTTCAGTTTTACCAACAAAATAACTAACTGTAAAACATATACCATAACCAATCCATCTGACAATGTTAAATGGGTAGATTTACCTGGCTAAAACTTTAGCTGGGTAAGCCTTTTGAATATCGACCTTTTACTCCAGTGGTATTCCTGTCCAGTCCTCTAGGGCTGCAAACAGGTCAGGTTTCCAGAATATCCGGAATGAATATGCATGAGATAGATTTGCAAGCATACTATCTCATGCATATTTACTTGGGGTATCCTAAAAACTGACCTTTTTTACAGTCCTTGGGGACTGTGTGACTACCACAACCTTACTCATTCAGTGCTAATTACTCACTAAACTCAGGATAGCAAAACCACTCCATTAACATTAACACATTTCCATTTAGACTTTGGGGGAGAGAGTGTGTGATATATTGGGCTGTTTGTTTTCAGCTTTTACCTCACATCTCTCTGGGATTAATATTCTAAGTGATTCCATAGCAAAATTGATTACTGTAAATCCAAGATTCCAATGGAATGGGAGAAAAGAAAGGACTGGGCAAAAATGTCTTTGTATTGATTGTATCTAATCAACCTGTTGCCAAGTAGTTGGGAAGTAGGCATCCAACAGCGGGGAAAGTCAAGCAGATAGCTGTTGCAGAGGCCAGGGTGCACATAAGGCCTTTTAGAACCAGAAATCCAAATCTGGGTAAGTCAACAGATGTCATTCCAGTGACCCATCCAGATGAGAAGAAGGCAGGACTGTTGAAATGTTAATACCAGAACAAAGCTTCACAAAGGAAGCCCCAGTACCCAATAATGCCAGCAAGGAGCCTTTCTAGCTATTAGGTTTAAATACTACAGACATTCGGTGACCCCCTTTTTGGGTCATTGAAGTTCAGATTTCCTGCTGAAAGAGAGTAAGTTACCAGTCAGTTTTCTTTAGTTCTAAATTTAGCCCTTCTGATAGCAGCTGAATATCCCTTTTCTCTAGATAGAGGCCATGCCGACTGTCTCTACAGATTTAAATGCCACAGTCAGCATATAAACAAGTTGCTGACCATAGCGTTTCAACTGTAGGCCTTACAACAATAATAATACAAGATACGCTTTCATTCACAGACAAATACCCCAAGGTGCTATTGCAAGAATGAAAAATGTCTAAAACATTATTCTATACATACCAAAATACACAAAGAATACATTTCAATCATAGAAACATGATGGCAGAAAAAGACTAAATGGCCTATCTCGTCTGCCCTTCTATACCAACTACTATAGTCTTTTTTTCCCTTTAGAGATCTTCTGTGTTGGTCCCAAGCTTTCTTGAATTCAGATACTGTCCTGCTCTCTACTACCTCCCCTGGGAGACTACTCCATGCATCCATCACTCTTTCCGTAAAGAAATATTTCCGCATCTTATTCCTGAGTACATCCCCTTTCACTATCATCCTAAGCCCTTTCGTTGCAGAGCTTGCTTTCAAATGAAAGAGGCTCTCCTCCTGTGCATTTATGCCACGGAGGTATATAAATGTCTCTATTGTATCTCCTCTCTCCTGCCTGTCTGTCCTCATATGCCTTATGATGAAGCCCACTGACCATTTTGATAGCCACCCTCTGCACCTGTTTGTATCCTTTTGAAGGTGCAGTCTCCAGAATTGCACACAATACTCCAAATGAGGTCTCACCAAATACTTCTACAGAGGCACTGTCATCTCCTTTCTTCCTGCTGACCAGAAAGTACTCCATCATCCCCAGTACTTACCACAGTTTCAGTGGCAGCAGCAGTGGGATTTGAACCCTGCCTTCCCTGGTCCTAGCCCACTACCTTATCAGGCTATTCCTAAATCACACAAGCAAATATCAGGCAAAAAATCCCATCAAAATAATAGAATCGTTATCTTTTTGCCTATAAAGAAAAGAAAAATAAGCCCATCACAGTAGTTTAGCAAAAGAATCTAGAATGAGTTACTAAAGACTACATTTTGAAAAAAAGAGTTTTGCAAAGTTGTCTAAATGTGAAATAATGAGCTAACAATCTTTGGCCTGATGTTCGGTTAGCGCAGTGACTGGCTTAAGTTAAATGTTGGCACCAACATTTAACAGTCCGGATATTCAGGGTAACTGTACATAAAAAGCGACCGTGATGAATATTTGGATAGTGTGGTCACTCCGCCAGTTATAATCTGTTTAGTTTAGGCTAGTAGAAGAAAGAACATGTTTCCGAGCCTTGCTGATGATGCAGAGGAAAGATGGAGGCGATTAGCATGTGCATTACGAAGCACTCGGTGAGGGGTATGGAGGATAATAAAGGTTGAAAAGTAGTAGGGTATACCTGTATTTAGGATTTGTGAACTAAGATGAGGATTTTGTCCTGAATATGATAAAGTACTGGTAACCAATGAAACTGAAGTAGGGGTGTGGCATGATCAAACCGAGTAGCATGGGCAAGTAGCCTCACAGCAGTGTTTTGATTGGCCTGTAATCATTTCAATTCGTAATTGGGAAATCCAGCAAAAATGATATTGTAGTAGTCGAGTCGTGACATAACAGGTGAAATAAACAAGTCATCAGTGAAGCAGTAGGGAGTAGGTCTGAGTGCCATGATCTGATTAAGGGAGAGGAATAAGCATTTGATGACAGCACAGATGTGACTGTGGAATGTTAATAAGGAATCAAGTACGACTTCCAAGATATTTCATAGAAGAAACCATTGGTATAGGAGTAGCAGACAGTAGTGGTCAAAGTGGTGGAGTACTTAAAGAACCAGTCAGCCAAATGGCTGAAGTCTTATCTGCATTAAGAATAAGATGTAGTATAGTAAACTGAGAGACTTTAAGAGCATAAGCTTCCCCAGCCTACCAATAATCACACAATCAAAGTCCATGTTATTAATCAAGTTGAGCGTTAAATAATACAGGGACGAGTACTGAGCCTGAATACTGAGACAGGCCCCATGGCTCAGACAACTCTTTCTTCAGCTGAACGTGTGATCTGTGATGCAGAAAAGAATGCAACATTTTTCTCATTCCACCTCCGATACTCAAAGACCACAGCATATCAAGCAGCATCACGTGTTCCACAGTTTCAAAGGCGGAGGAGGAATCATGAGTCTGCGACCTTGATGACCTCATCGTTGATGCGTAGTGCATTGTGAGCCTTGGCTCGGTTCTTGCTGTGGGTTTTGTGTAAGAGATTGTTTTCCAGTGGCTGCTGAAACCAGACCAAAGTGCAGCTCTTTGCCCATGGAGGGATTCATTCCAAGACTTAACTCCTAAACCTATAGCCCGGCTCCTTGACAGAATCCTTGGAATAATCATGGGGACAAATTAGATCCTAATTGCTGGCAGCCTCAGTTATTCTCAGCCCTCAGAACATTCCCAGGTATTTTTTCTATGTCACAGCATGAACTGTGTGGGGTTGCCTAAGAATAAATTCTCAGGGAGAGGAGTTTCACTCAAACACTGTAATGCAGTGCTACTTGCTGAATTTTTTATTGTGGCGTCTATGGCATGAAATTAGTGGAGTATCTTTAGTTTTAATTTGGAATAAATTGGCAGCAGTAGAACCATTATTCCAGGTCTCAGCTTGAACTCATTTCAGGGTCTGAGGTATCGGAACAGTGAAGTGTTCTTTTGTAGAAGAAGAAGCCCTTTAAGAGGGAGCAGTATAACCCAAAGATGGGAAGTTGGATGTTTGTTTGTCTTTCCCTTTCCTGTAAAGAAATCATCTTAGGCTCAGTCTGCTGCAATCGCTGTTCAATCATTTTTATAAAGAACCCCCAGTAATCCATGAGGAGTTTGGAACAAGTTGTAAAGTGCTGGCACAATGGTACATTTCCCCTTTCTAGGTGTAACTCATGGTCCACTGGGGGTGTTTGTTTTGACCTTGCCAACCCCAAAGGGCAGGGCTGGCCCAACCACTAGGTAAGCTAATCAGTCACCTAGGACAGGAACCTCTTGAGGACAGCAAAAGCAGGACATTCAAAGCTAAATAATAGATTTTGAGAGCCAGAGAGGGTGTAAAGCTTGAGGTTCGACTAGGGCTCCAACACTTTGGACCAACTCTAGGACCGGCCCTGCCAAAGGGTACACAAAAAAAGCTGTAAAGGCTCAGCAAAGGAGTTCTGGTGGGTAAGGGAAGGCAGGTACTCCAGGGCCTTGACTGCCTAATCTTACATGGAACAAAAACTCCACACTCAAGAGTCAGACCACTCCAGTGGTTAGTATTTTTAAAGTACTTTTATTAGGTGTAATCCCCAAAAACTAACCTTAGCTGGGCAAAAGGTATAGCACCTAACTAACCACTGCCTGGGGAATTAACTCTCCAATTGCAGAGTTCATTCCCCGTAGTGATCACCGATCAAGCACTGGTCCCGCTGAGTACTGATCCCCTAGTGACTGTGCAGAGAGGATCAACTGGAGCAGCGACGATCACTGTGGGGATCGAGTTAATTATTCTTCCCCATTTGCTAAATGGCTAGGGTAAGGCAAGTTAACTCGGCTTCCCTGGTTAAGGGGTTAAGTGTCCCGATCAGGCCCGGCACGTCCACTAGGTGAGCTAGGCGGCTGCCTAGGGTGGCCAACCCAGGTGTGTGGCGGCAACAGCGACACACATGACTGGCCACACCGCCCCCCTCAGGTGCCACTGCTGCCTCCCCAACTGCCGCCGATTCTGTCTTGGGAGGTCTGCAATCTCATATTTCAGTTCTTTCAATGCCCTTGGATGTATACCATCCAGTCCAGGTGATTTGCTACTCTTCAGTTTATCAAATAGTTGTAATACATCTTCCCTGTGTATCCTGGTGGCCTGCCACTCCTGCCACCTCCAACTTCCTATCAGAGTGGGCAGGAGCAGCAGGATGGAAGTGTGCACTTTAAAGACTGCCAGAGCTTCAAAGAGGTGATTGCGGTGTGTAACACCGAAAATCTGCCCTGTAACTTTAAGACACAAAAAGCTGAAGAGTACGGCACAGACTCTGACAGAAAGGGAGAGAAAAAGCTTCCTAGTTGCTATAGGCAACCAGAGCAGGCTGAGGCACGAGACCTGAAGGCACGCCAGCCAACAGACACTCCCCAACACTGAGGGAAACACTCTGCACATGTGCAGGAAAACGCCCATAACTCTGCATAAGAAAGCAGGCAGGCAAGCAGAGTTAGAGCAGGAACGGGCCACAGTTCAGAAGCAGGCCAGAGAGGAGAATCCTTATTATGCTCGAGTCCAGGAGAGAGAGAATCCAGGAAGAGAGGCTGAATGGGATTCCTGTATGATTTCTGACGAAGGTTTTGAGGACACAGAAGCAGCAAGCATTGTGAAACCTGGCAGGTTAGAGAGAACCTAAAACCCTTCAACAAAAGGTCAGAGTATTTTCAGCCTAACCCTGTGTATTGTGAGGCCTGGATAAGAAGCCAAGAAGGCTGGGAGACAGAACAGGCAGCCATTCTCCAACCGTGAGTTTTAACCACAGAAAACCCTTTGCTAATGAAAGCCAGAAGCTTTTAAGATATGCACATCCTTATGAAAGAGATAGTGAACGGCTTCAGGATATTTGTATGAATGAAGAGCCTGAATGTTTGTATGTAAAGCCTGGCAGAAAACTGACAAGAGCAAGGTTCAACAGAAAGACTGCAAAGCAGTTTTATCAAGGGTCAGGATAATTATCTCCCTGACCAGGAAGAGAGTATTGAAGAGAGGACCAGTCACTGGCTGGAGGAAGATACCAAACTCTCTGCCAGAGGAAGACAAGGCAGTTTTGAGGAGCCCATGTGATTGACCAAAATGAATGTTTATCTTATGAGGAAAAGATTGGGACTGTTCTTTAGTGATTACTGAAGAGACCTCTCTACGCTGAGAGCAGATAAGCCTGATAGAGAGAACAGGTCTTGCACACAGAGGAAAACTGCCCAGGTGTTTTACCTTGATTATATATTTTGGTTTTGTCATTTGATTTGTGAAGCAAGAAGCTACTTTTCTTTAACCATTTGTTTATGCCAGAAGTATGGTTATCTTTTGAGTTTGGAAGTTGTATCATTTTTGAAAATCCAGCAAAACCCCGGGAGGGGAATAAATCCTTGTTTAAACCTGACCCTCGACTTGCAACTACACTTTCTTTTTATAGAAAGGTCAGGGCCAGTAGTGCACTAAGCTAAATAACACTAGTTTAGCCTCTGCTGGTGACAGGTGCCACTCATCAACTCTGGGTGAGAGGCTGGATGTTGAGAGCGGCACAGCGATGGCACGTGGTGCAATTGGGGTGGCACATCGGGACTGTGTAGGGCTGAGCTGCCCACCAGGGTCTGCTGCCCTAGGCGACTGCCTAGTTTGTCTAGTGGACAGGCCGTTTCTGTGAGCATGCAGAGAGAAAGCATCAGGCTTGAGCAGACCGGCATGTCAGAGTCTCGGCTCCCCTCCTATACTGAAGCCCCTTTGGCAGCAGCTGAAGACGTTGAAGAGGTTCCAGCATTGACACCTACACCAGTAAGGCCTCACCATTTTCATTTTCAGTCTCTATGAGAAGGTCTAATTGCCCTTTTCCTTGCAAATTAATGATTTGGCAAAACGTTTGCTGTTCCTACTTCTGTAACGGCACAGTTACAGCATGATGTTTCCGCTGTGAAGCAGTGTGTTATGATCCTTGAGGAAAGAGTGGATGTCTCTCCAAGTTAGAGAGGAGACTTTTGTTCGAGACTCTGATGTCATGCACAGAAAACCCGGAGGCTTTAGAAATCTGTTAACAGGAAGAACTTGCACTTATTAAATTTTCCCCAGATTCCATCAGTTTTACCGGTAGAAACTTTTAAGAAAAATGGCACCATGATCTTGAAGATACCTTCAGAAGCATTTCCCCCTTTGACAAGAGCTATTTATTTGCTTGTTCAGCAATGGAAACCACATATTTTCTGCCACTGAATATCTGGATCTAAATAAAGCGGCAGCAGCTACGTGCTTTTAACTAGCCTAGCCACCACTGTTTAATATGCCCCCTATGTGATAATATGCCCACTCCTGTGATATCTCGAGGAGAAAGCAAAAAAAAAAAAAAGGAATGTAAAATTATGCAAAACCAAATGTGTGTCCTGCATTCATGTTTCACTGTTCTTCACTTACTAAAAATTTTTAATATGCACACAATGGAGATTGAACGGATTCAACAGCATTTAAAAGTTTTCAGTGCATTCTGAAATATCATTGTTTACTTCTGGATCTTACTTTTAACATGGGCCGTATCCGTACCTTAGTGTCTTTAGAAAAAATGCTGGTGTTGCTTGATTCCTTGCTGCTGTGACTTCAGTGCCAAACTACCACCGCTCTCCCTCTGGTCCATCAGACCACCGACCACCAACTGGTGTCGCTGCTCTGGATCCAATTGCATAATCGAATACTACTTGACAAATATATTACTAAATATATCAGCAAGTAAAGATGATCTTACATGCAACCGTATTCCAATGATAGCATCATGGCTACATGTGAGATCATTTCCTCTTACGGAGGAGGGGGGGGGGTGAGGATGCAGAAGATTGCCTGGGCTGCTAGAGGTCACTCACGTGATACTTTGAAGAAGTGAGGAGGTTGCTGCTGCAGACACTGTTGCTGCTCTTTGTTTGCTTGGGTGTACTCCAAATCAGAGACAAAGTAGGACACTGGCAGCATCAGGTGAGGATTCAATCGCTCCTTCATTTAATTCTGCCGCCCCTAAATTTCTGCTGCCCTAGATGGCGGCCTAGTTTGCCTAATGTTAGGGCCAGCCCTGCCCCCATCTTTTATGAACTTCAACAGCTTTCAGTATTTCTTAGTTCTAAGTCATCTGCTGCTCAGACTTAATCTGCCTTAGATTCTGCTCTTGTAACATGTAAGGTGGGTTAGCTCGCTAAGTTTTAGGTGGCTAATCGCCTTTCCATCCCATCCTTATGGGCATTTTCCTTTCATTTGGGGACTTGGCGAGCTTCATTATATTGTGGACTAGATAGAAGCCTATGTAATCCTTTTGATGAATAATTCTTTTTTCCTTTTCTGCTTATTTTCTTGTAGACTTCTTATTTCTGTAACAAGTCTGTTGTTTATTTGCAATAGGATTGTAATAAACTGATAAATATAAAGTAATAGAAAATGAAATTGCAGGTGTCTTTTGCGCATACAGCCGCCCGCATTTATCTGGCACAACAAAACATGATCACATCACACCTATACTGAAAGATCTACACTGGCTTCCAATCATCTCACGCATCAAATACAAAACTATTATAAATATATTCAAGATAAAACATCACACTTCTGCCATAAGCCTACACACACTCATACAACCCGACACAAGCACGTGGCCAAGGAGAAGAGGCACCTCCAATCGTGTAAACACCCCAAAAGACTTCAGCAAGAACCGCAAGGACACCACGCAACGCGCACTCTCCCTGGCTGCCCCAGCCATTTGGAACACCCTCCCAGATGAACTGAGACTAACCACAGACCTCAAGGACTTCCGAAACGCTGAAAACTACTACCCTCTTCATCGAACACTATGGCCATACCAATTGAGCTAACCACCGAGACAGACCTTCAGTCCTCCCTCCTCCACCCTAAGACTGTATAATGCCTGTATAATAGCTCACGATGTATAATAGCGCACCTATATATATATATCACTTTAATCATCTTCCCGCCTCCACTAACACACAACACACACCACTGCATGAAAACACTTCCCCACCCCTTGATTGTTTGCTGTGGCAACCGCTTTGATTGAAGGATAAGGCGGTATATAAATAACATTAATTAAATAAATAAATATAACAAGCAGAGTTATTCATGTAAGTCAACATATATGTATAAGCAGTGAATTTAGAAGAGGCACTGTTTTATATGTATATACGGCTGCATGCAAAGATTTAAGGGATGCATATTGTGGGCAGGCCTTCCAGGTTTGCATGTATTTTATATTTTAGAATGACAATAATGTATACCTTGAAAGTTTTACCTATCAGCATTTATACATACATGCTTAGAATTAGGCTGAATTCCTAACCAACGTGTGTTTTGGACCTGGGGCTTGAAGGCATGCATTAAGGAGGAAATTTGCTCACTTCATCCAAAACCACTTCCCTCAGGACAAAGTTTGACTTAATTAGCTGCTTTTCTATGTCTAAGTTTGCAAAGCCTGCCATATATATATATAAATGACAGTACCAACACATATAACTAGCAAAATCACCACATACAGTTCTCTATGCTGCCATTTATATGTACTAAATATAGGACATCTCTCATTTTATGAATTTCCTTGATAGGGATTCTATTTAAACTCACTCTCTTGCCAATATCTGCAGCTCTTTCTCAAGGCCCACAACTGCTAAAGTTACTGCTGAGAGTGAAATAACTTGAGTTTGTTTACCAGTTCAAAGAAATTGATTTTAGTAGCTAGTCTCCAAACCGGATATATCTACAAGCTAATTCCTTGAGCTAAAGGAGGAATGGACCTCATAGAAATAGATTATACATATAGAGCTACCATCATAGGCCTCCGGGCCTACTTAACCGCATCAATATGGCAGAAAGATACAAAAATATTTCCCATCATAGTGAGCCACAAGCCTAATTAAGAGGAATTTCCAATTACACCTTGATAGGTTGCCTATACATGGTACATGCTAGGAACGTCAAATGGAAGCTCTCTTTGGCACGATGCAATGGCGAGAGCAGTAAATCTGAGAGATAGAGTTCATTCTGAGTGAGGCTCATTACTGTCATGGTATGCAGCAAACTAACCCCTTTGGAGAAATTGCCCCCGAGACAAGAACCATTTCAGTTTGACTCCAGTATGAGCAAAGGTTAACAAGCAAGTTATGTTGTCGTGCAGTCTTTTTGCTGAAATAACGTAATACATTTGTGGCTATATTTCAAGAACTATGCTTCATTAGGTTAATGCAAAATAAGATAAAGGTGATGTTGCCTAAATATACAAGTAAATTACAGGTTGTATGACAATGCTGATGTATTGGTTTGTTTTCAAAACTGTAAAGAATTGTAAGCGAAGGAGGGGGAGTTGCAGAGAAGTGTGAGAACTGAAAGAGCAGAATTTACAGCAATAGAAGGACGATTTCTGGATATGAGGGAAGAAACCAATGTCCCTGCTGAGTCCATTTATGTTTGTTTCAAAGTCTTTGATCATTTTTGCTTCAAGTATCTTATGTTCTTGAGTGTCTTTGAGGTTCCTGATTCTGAGGTCGATGATACAGTGAACTAGCCTAGAAAAATCTGCCCCCCCCCCCCCCAGGAGTTCACTGCGATGTGCTGTCATGTGCCCCTGATAGTCCATTTTTATCTTCAAATTCTGGCCTGTTTGATCAACAGAACACCCTCTTTACCTTTTCTACAAGCGCATCATTCTCCCCCCTCCCCTTTCCTTTTACTTTAGTTTTTTTTCAACTTTGAACAACGACCACCACTGCACCACACATTTCTATTTCAGGCAACATCGTCTCTTGCATATTTTGCATTCTCGATGGGCAGAGCAGAGCTCTTGATAGCTACGCACAAATGTTACTGTAACCTCTAGTATACTTCTTTCTTGACTCACAAACAGAGCTGGAAGCTATGCAGCAGTCAAACAACGCATGGGGCTCCTAGGTTCCTCCGACCACGGGAGACTCATGTAACTGGACCCTTGTTTTCCCTTAGTAGTGCATGTATTTCCTCATTGGGAAGCACATGGAATGACTTAGAGTGAGGCAGTAGGGACTAAACCATTTCTGGAGGGGCCCCCTATAGGAATGACAGTAAATGGTGCAGTCCAACCAGTGGTCAGGGTGCCTATGTGCAGGTTGCTGGGAGTTGGTAGTAGGACACTGGAGAAAAAGCAGCTTGTTGTTTAGATCCAGGGAGCAGTCCCTAGCAGAACGTTGCAGAAGAAGTTCTAGAGAGTTAAGGCAGTGAACCGAACCGGTGCAAGGATACAGGGTGTCCAGTGGAAACCTTCAACCTCCCCTCCCTCCTCCTGCGATGTTGATACATACAGTAATCATGATCATCCCAACACAGCCCCTTTTACAACAATCCTGTAGATATTCATAATTGAACATCACGAGGGAGGGGGAGAGATTCAAAGACATTTAGGTGGTTTGCAAACCTGTAAACCTCCTAAATGCGTCTCAGTATGATATTCAGCAGCTGAATATCCCTGGGTGCGGCCACTAAGCGCCCCAACACTAGCCAGCTAGCGTCAGGGCATTCCAGGGTCAGAGCAGAGATGGTGCCCAGGGATAATCAGCTAACGACGATATTCAGCTGCTAGAAGTGGCGAAAGACCAGCAAAAACAAGGGCACTAAAAACTTTACAAAATATTTAATATCACTCACGCATTAAAATTATAAAATATAATTATAAAATAATTATAAAATTATAAAATTGACAAGCTGTCCGGCTTTTTAAAGGATACGTTTTATCTTGATACGTAAAGGAGGTAATTTCCAATGTAATCTGACATATTGTACAATCGCCACATTTGAAGTGACCCAGATTTACATTTTCCGATACTTGTATTGTAGATCTCAATATCGTCGGATTTAGGATCTCTCCCAGATTTTTATGTCTTTTCCACACACAACGGCTGGAGTTGTCTTCAAGTCCTGGAGTATTTCTAAATATCTCAGGCCTAGATTTCACTGGGGATCCATTGCCTTGAAGCCCAAGTGGAATGGCTGTATATAGGAATGGCCTAGTGGTTGGGGGCAAGGTACTTCAGGCCAGAAGGCTGGGGGCTCAAATCCCACTAGAGGACAGCAACCTTGGGCCAGAAGGACTGGGGTTTCTAGTCCCACAGGTGCTCCTTGTGGTTTTGGGCAAGCCACTTAACCCTCCATAGCCCATGTTCCCCATAAAATAGTTATCTCCAAGTTATAATGCCCTGTTCAATGTAATTTCAGTTTGTTCAATGCAAACCACACTGATGCAGAATAGCACAGTATATAAGAGAATATAAATAAATTACTGTGTTTCTGAAGAATTTTTTGAATCTTGTTACTATATTTGGAATAATGTGTCACTAGATTCACATGATTATCTTCCTTTTGGCATGTCGGTGTAACTGTAAGCAGAGATTCTCTATGATTATATAGTGCTCGCTTTTGTGGATATTCAGCAGCTAGCCAGTTATCTTAAACCAGCCAAAGTTAGGACAGCTGAATGGATGTCCTAACTTTAGCCACTTTTGCAATCTGGCCAGTGGTGGCTGTATATAACCCCAGCATTTAATGTCTAGCTGCTGTAACTGCATTAACTGCTACCACTGGGAATAAGGGAGTCAGAAGTGGTATCTCTCAGCTGTTACAGATGGAGCCTGTGAGCAAGCTGCAGTCCCAGTCTACTGTGTCCTTGCTGGACAAAGAGTCAGAAGGGAAGGGCCCATCCTGAATCCCATGTCTGAGGAGAGTCAAGAGTACCTGCTTTCAGTCATGAAGCTTTTGTCCACTCTGAAAGGACTATAGGAGTAGCTGTCCATTTTGTGCTGACCCTGGAGTCCAGGGAATTCCAAGGAGAAGTAGAGGACAAAACCAGACTGAGGAGGTCAAGTACAAAAGGTTTACTTAAAGAATTAGGAGAGGGTTTGCCCAGAGAAAGGAAAGGCAGAAGAGAAAAGAATCTAAACCCCCCCCCCCTGTCATTTCATTGCACAAAAATCCAAGTTTGCAGTGTTATCTGTGAGCAGGGCTGTACTGAGCATGAATCGCGCCCTGTGCGACTTGCACATTGGACGCTTCCCCCCCCCCCACACCACCATCTAGCCACTTTCTGAATGGGAGTGGGAGAGAAGAGGCGCGCCCGATGTGCAGGTCGCCAGTGCACTAAGCAGATCTGTCCCTCCCTGCTCTGACGCCGTGTCAGAGGACGGAGGGACCAGACCTGCTTAGCATGCTGTGAGAAGGCTTAAGGGGCGCATTTCAGCTGTCTGTCATTGCCTACTGCTGCTGAGAGAAGAAAAAGTGGCAGCGGCAGGCAAAGGCAGACAGCTGAAATGCGCCCCTTAAACCTTTGCACCCTGTGCGGCTGCACCACTCGCACAAGGCTAGGTACGGTCCTGTCTGTGAGTAAGAGGCTATGCCAATGGCAAAAATTCCATCCAAGCAGTCTCTGCAATGTGGGGGGAGTTTCCAGAGAAGGAGAGGGTCCCCCTTGTAGCTGCTTTCATGTTTTCCAAAGTGGATCCACCCTTGGGGCCCTTACTTTGAATTTCAGCCATTGGGCTGTGCTTTTAATTTGAAGAGTGTATAAAATCCAGTGTAACAGGAGGGGCTGTGTCATTTCCTTGCCACTTGTACCTGAGAATGCCAGACCCTCAAAGAGTGGGAGCACTTGGGCTTCAAGGCAATGGATCCCCAGTGAAATCTAGGCCTGAGATATAAGGAGAGTATCCAAGGAGTTTGGATCCTGTTTTCTCATTAGATCCCGTGAAGTGTTCTTGAAGTCATCGTGTAAAAGAAGGAGGAGAGGCAAGAAGGACTGTGGTAAAACTGTTGAAAGAGAGCAGCAGGTGCCTTTGAGGAAAAAGGGAGACTCCCTTTAGTAGTCTTTGAAGAAACATCTTTCCAAAGAGGAACAAAGCCTGAGGGTTCCAGAGGGTCTGAAACATAATTCACAAAGCATTGTCTGTACCATTCTGACGTGACCTGTCCTTTTATTTCTTTTGCTTTTCTGAACTGAGACTGGTCTAGATTGCTGTCAAAGAGGACTAGCTGCACTTGCTAACAGAGAGTGCTGGAGATTAGAGGAGAGGCACAAGAAATCCACAGAGTTAGGACACATGTGCCATAGGGCATAGAGAGTAATGTGTCATCCCCTCCCCACACCTGCACCCTAGTTTCTGCCACAGCGGGACACAAGCTTTCAGTGCCCTTAGACTGTGTTTGTCTGCAGTACTTCCCAGCACAAATTACATAGTCACACTGGGGTAACTGGTGAATTTAGACAGCTTGGCAGATTATATACTCTTTTCTATCACAGTCTATACAGAAAATAAAATCCTGCACAAAGTCAAGAATTATAGTCATAGAAATCTGCAGTAATTAGTGATTCCTCTTCTCCCACCACTATCGGTGTGCTCTTTAGAGATACTTCCAACTGGGAACTCTCTCTGTACTGGTAACAGATTAAAGTCTGCAGTTCTTCCCTTCGGGTCAGAAATTTAGTTCTTCACTTAACCGGAAGCTGATCTGTTCTTTGAGGTATCCCTCTTTTAGGATCCTCTTCAGTCTCACTGGTGGGCTCCTGAGACTATTCTTCAGTATAAGAACTCTTGAAGTACTTTCCCTCCTCGAAACTGGAGAATCCACCTCCTGAAATAGAAAAAAGGTAATCATGTTAGACAAAGACTTTGAATCTAAAGCCCCTCTCACAAATGACCACCTACTATTCTCTCCCACTCAGCACCCTCCTGGACCCCAGGTTTGCTCCCTCCCCTTGAAAGCCTAGGAGTTTCACCCTCTGTGCCCGAGCCACCTTCCCTGAAGGAGACTTAGAAGAAATGAATAGGGAACCTTCTGAACTCCTCTGCTATACAGTAGCTTTTCTCTCTGCAAGATGTCCCCCATGAGGAGTTTCTGTAAAACCACTACTCCTTCTAGATTATATCACTGGTAATGTCTATTGAGATTCTTAGCTATCTGGTCAGTGGCTGAATATCTCCGCTGACCAGATAAATAAATTGCTATCTGGACAAACCAGATATTCAGTGCTACTGGTCAGGATATCTACTGAATATCCGAGCAACAGCTGCTTTAATCATTCTGGGAGCCGCCACTGCTGAATACGCCTTGCTTACACTAAGTTTGGCTGAAAAAAAGGGCATAAACTCAGGAGCCTAACTTGAGAACCTAAATTTAGGAGTTTAGCTGTTTTTAAATATTGGTATCTTTGGGCCCAATATTCAGCAGAGACGGCTAGCACGATTACAGTGCCTAGCTCTCCCCGCTGAACTGTAAACTTAGATATTCAATGCTTTGGGCATATCTGGCCACCGGCGTTGAATATCCGGGTCACCACTTAGCGCCGCACAGCACAGAAGCTAACCGGGCAGCGGCGATATTGAGCCACTGCCCATTTAGATCCCACAGGTAAAAATAGGCCAGTTATTCCCACACCTATCTTTACCCATGGGTCGCTAACTGGGCAGCGGTTCAATATCGCCATTGTCCAGTTAGCAATGGCTGCCGCCTCTGTTCAACTCCGGAATACCCACGACACGCCCGATGTTACATGGGTAGCACCAGGAGATGTAGCAGCGGAACCGTGTTAGTGCCACTGAAGATCCCACCAAGCGGCATTTACACAGTTTATATATCTGTAAACCATGTAAAAGCCTTTGAATATCCCCACCCTTTTTTTAAATGATTTGTGTAATTTAGAATACCTGTTTCTTCTTTTTCTGTATTATTTTGCTCTGCTGGGGAATTCTGTAACATTTTCTGTTGATTGTACTCACTTCTATTAATTTTTGGCATGATCTATAGTTGCCTTTTCTCTTTTCCTTCCTTCTCTGTATAAGTTGTGCTTAGTGACATTTGCCTGTCATTACAGTGTTTCTTTCAAAACGACTTACTAAGTCTGTCTGTGGACTTTGCTTTTGCCTTCTATCCAGTGTAATGAGTTCTATATTAGTTACATGAAAATTCAAATACCCTTTCAATAATTTTCACTTATGATAAAATGTTTTTTAGTTTTTGATTTCCTAATTTTTCAATGTCTGATTTATATACAGGGTTTCATATTATTTATATTTATAGTATTTATATGTATCTTTACATATACGGTTAATGTTCTGGTTTTAATTTTATTGGTTTTTATATATTTATGATGTTTTTATATATTTACATTTTTTGAATGATTTTATATGTGTCATTATTATTACTTTATTTGTATGTATTTTGTTGTTTATGTTCATTTGTATGCAGCACGCCTGAATCCCCTGAGGAAGTGAATATGAAACACGGCCTGTGTCGGGCTCTCAGGCTCTTGAATTATTGAATAAAATATCCTTCTATTTCTGAACCACGTATTATTGACTGGGTGTAAGTTGTGCTTAGTGACATTTGCCTGTCATTACAGTGTTTCTTTCAAAATGGCTTACTAAGTCTGCCTGTGGACTTTGCTTTTGCCTTCTATCCATTCTCAATTCTCCTTCATTTTCTCACCTATCTCCAGTCAAATGTCCCACCATCATATTAAGCCTGGCTTCAACAAGGCTGAATTTTTTTTTTCTTTTCTTTCTTTTTTTTCAGTGGTTTATGACTCTCTATGGAACTTCTCACTATGGGATTTCATGGTTATTGTAGATGTTCATCTAGTTGCATTTCTTACATTTTGCTCACAAACCTCAGCTGTAATGAGATCTTCCTTTCATGTCTTGTGTAGAATCCTCTTCATAAAACACCTATTGGAGGATAAGGATCTCAGCCTCTAATGCACTCTTCCTTAATCAAGTAGACTACTGTAATGCTCTGTGTGTCACTCTAAAGCAGTGGCTCCCAACCTGTGGTCTGTAGACTCCTTGGGGTCTGTGAGATCATTACAGGTGGTCCACAAGAGAGAGGCTGGAAGGGATTGGTTGGTGGGAAGAGAGGGAATTGGCTGGAGAAGGGAGAAAGATATTGAGACTGGTGGGGACTGCCTGGAGGGAGAGAGACAGAAACCTGTGGACACTGGAAGGGGGAAGCAAATAAAGAGGGTTATTGGGGACAAGTTGTCACTGAGGGGAGGGGGTCTAAGAAGGAGGTATGGTTGAATTGGGGCTTCCTAAGCCTTTTGGAGGTCAATAAGGGGGGTCTACACAACCAAAAAGATTAGAAACCTCTGGGATAAAGCACATCTCCCTGAAATGACTCCGATCTTAATTTTGACACACTATGCACATAACACTGGGTATCTAAATATATAGTAAACATTCTCATTCCATATGTCTCTTCTCAGCCTCTATGCTTCCTTCAGAATAACCTGCTGGTTGTTCAACCACCTGCTAGAATTTGGTTAGAAGTGATATGTTTTGCCTCTTCTTCATATTTAGCCTCCTCCCTATAGTAGAACATTCTGCCTGATATATCCTATGTTTAAAATCTGCTCAACAAACCTGTTTTTTATGCAGGCTTTCCATGCCTAAGGGGTCTAGACAATGTAGAGAGTTTGTCTTTACTTGTGTAGGGTTTGGGCACTCTGGCTGTTTGTTTGTAATGATTTCAGACTGTATCACATTGTGTTCCTCTTATTGCCTGATATGATATGCTGTCTCTCTTACTGTATACTATGATATATTATGATACAGTGTATACTGTCTTGCTGTTGTTTCCCTTTTACCTCATTTGTATAGTGCTACCAGGCATGCAGAGCTCTTTAGAGAGACACGTAAGAAACTTGCTCTGTTCCTTGACGTATACAATACAAATTTCATTGAAAATTTAATTGCAGAAAACTGAGAAAAATCACATTCATGGCTACAGTATCAAAACTGGCCAAAAGGTGGAAGTATTCTATTATTAAAACAAATGGTAATGACAGCTTGTGGCCACTTGGAGCACTGCACTCTCCTCAGGCAGATGAATAAGACAAGTTTTCAAGAAATGAGAATTGTGAGAAAAATATAAAATACTCACTGGAATTATTCCTTGCCTTACTTGCACTCTGTGTTTATTTAAAACAAAACCAAACAAGTTTCATTTGCCTCCCACTTCTAGAAACTGAAATGTTGTAAAATGTTGGAGATAAAGCAACATCAAGTGAAAGCAGAAGTAAGTTAATAAGGAACTATGAAAACCCCAACAGGACTAAATATAATTATTTCACTTTTTCAGGAAATGAATATGCATTTTCTCTTGTCGTGGACACCAGCCATGATCCTCCTCATACTAAATTCAGGTAAGCAATTATTAAGCAAGTTGGTTTTTTATGCCACATTAATCAGGATATGCATCATCAGCCTTATGCCTTATGACATGTCTGTTAATAGTTTAACATATTTGAGTTGACTGAAACCCAGGAGCTTCTGGGTCGCCGAGAGTCAGATTGATTCAAAGACACACATTGTATTTGAATGAAAGCCAATAATATAGTTAAGAATCACCTTTTCCCTTTAAATTTTTGATCATGTGGAAATATAAGAAACATAGAGCTTTATATTCCAAAAAGACTTATGAGGATGGTACTGATGCTGACTGCATGAGTCTTTTTTTCTTGAGAATTTCTGGCAGTTATGGGCTCGATTTTCAAAGCGCTAGGTGCGAATTACCCATGTAAAAGAGGGACTTACCTGTGTAATACCGCCTTAACTGCGTAAACCACATAATCAACAAGGTGGCTTAAATCATTGAGGCCCAGCTACCTGCACAGCATTAGGCGCTGAAGCTCGGGGGCAGAACGAGGGCATGTCATCAGGAAACCTGCGTAAAGAGGATTTACGAAACCCGTGTGCGCCTACAATGGACATCACTAACCGCATAGTGTAAAGCAATAGTTTCCAGCGCATATGACCGCTGATGGTGAGCGGCGAACCCGTGTAGTGGTGACAGTAGAGTGAGAGGCGTGTGAGCAGACTTGTAACCAAACTGTGCAGATGCAAAGTGACACTAAATAGACAGACACCATGTAGGCCATGCACATGGTGATCCAGAGATGGTGATGCATCCGTCGTGCCCAGGCACAGTGGAGGAACAGACAGGCAGTACATATCCAGCAGCAAGCAGTAGCTCAGCACCCAAGACGCAGGTACCATGCCCCGCGTGTATACAGGCCCCAGGCCATGCCAGTGGCCATGACGGCGACCACTGCCCTGGAATTGCTCACAACTGGCAGCTTCCAGCATGTGATAGGGGAGACTGTTGGAATCACGCAGTCCACTGCCAGCCACTGCATAGGAATATTCACCAGGGCCCTGCTGCGGAGGATATGCCACCTCATAGCCTTCCCCTGGACACAGCAGATGTGGCAGGAGACCATGCAGGCATTCTATAATGTTGCTGCGTTCCCATCGATGCTTGGATGTATAGACTGCACTACGGCTGGAGCAGAGGACATACCGGAACAAGCATGGATACACATCGATGAACATGTAGGTCATTGTGGATCACATGGACTTAATTGATGTGTGTGCCCACTACCCAGGGACCTGCCACGATGGATTTGTCCTCGCCCAGTCCAGCCTGGGACAGGCAGCAGCCGGGGGTCAGCTTGGAGATGCATGGCTGCTAGGTGAGTGAGCACATGTGTGAGCCCCAGGACAGGCCCGGAATGGATATCTGCTGCAGCCAGATGCTATGGGTAATGTAAACAAGTGGTGAGAGATGTGTACTGTATGTTTTGCAACACATGAGCACTACTGGGGGCAGGATTACTTATAAAGCCCTTATTATGACCTTTAAAGCGATAAACATGATTGCCCCTTCAGCAATCTCAAACCTCCTCAATCACACTCCTAACATTAGATCCAGGAGATCCGTAGCTGCAAATACCCTAGCCACACCATCAGAAGCCACAAAATGCACGCGCACAACCACAGACAGGGCTTTCGCACACTACGCACCCAAATGTTGGAACAACCTACCACCTACCATTAGAGCAATCACAGACCTCAAGCAATTCAGAAAAGCCATAAAACACCACCTGTTCCTTCTACACTTCTACCA
Organism: Ichthyophis bannanicus; assembly: GCA_033557465.1. Lineage (NCBI taxonomy): Eukaryota > Metazoa > Chordata > Amphibia > Gymnophiona > Ichthyophiidae > Ichthyophis > Ichthyophis bannanicus. Next base: position 603,991,278 of record CM066036.1, on the reverse strand, counting down.
ATCCCAGTGCCCATCATCAACCCTCTAATACATTCCAAGCCAGCATAGAAAAATTGTAAATATATTATTTATACAAGATGTTAATAAAATCTCTATTCATTGTATATAATTTCATAACATATATGTACATAGTTTCACCAAGTTGAATCCCAGTTGAATTTTCCTGTTTCATGTAAACCTGTTGCTTGCTGTGAGTATTCTTTTTCATTGTAAACCGCGCTGATGAAAAAGAGCGCGGTATAGAAAAGCTATAAATAAATAAATAAATAAATAAATAAATAAAATACTGCATGCTGTCCATAGCATTCCAAAGACTATACTCACTGCACATCCCAATGCACATACTCACAGCTCACATTGCCCCCACAGGTGATGGTGGATACCCCTTGAGGACCTAGCTGCTGACCCCAGTGCACCACCCCACAAGCCAGCAGAAGTGGTACAATAGCACCCATCAGCAAACCCAGGCAGGCGTAGAGCACGCAATTGGGGTGCTGAAGAGTCGCTTCCAGTACCTCAACCGGAGTGGTGGGCAACTTCTCTATAGCCAGGAGCAAGTATGCCAGATATTCGCAGCATGCTGCATACTCCACAATCTGACATGGATGCGTAGAGTGCCGGACCCAGAGCCAGCAGTTGTGGAGGAGTGGAGGGCTACAGAGGCAGCTGAAGGTGATGGTGCAGAGTCTGGGAGCCAGCAGCAGGCCAGGGCACTGGCCCACCATGCGCGGGTGATACGGGACAGTTTCTGAGGCAACAGCCCCACACCAGCACCAGGGTTGGACACATACAATCACCAATACTGTGCCCAGTACAATGCAATGTGTGCAGAATGATACAATAAGGCACCTATTACCACAAAATGCATCCAGTGTGTACTTTATTTCACCCCATGTGATTCCCCTGCCCCAGGGCTCCACACTGGCCATGGGCACTAGCTAACTCACGCACTGTGATGCAATGGAGCATTGTCAGAGGATGTGCTGGCAGTGTCACCACCCTCCGCAGCAGGGTGGGCAGAAGGGCATGGCTCAGAGCTAGGAGGTACATAAGAACATAAGATATGCCATACTGGGTCAGACCAAGGTCCATCAAGCCCAGTATCCTGTTTCCAACAGTGGCCAATCTAGGTCATACGTACCTAGCAGTTTCCCCAAAAGACACAGGTTCCGCAGTGCTTGTACTGGGTCAAGCATTGATATCCTGGGTCACTTTTTAATAATGGTTTATGGACCTTTCCTCCAGGAACTTCTCCAAACCTTTTTTAAATCCAGCTACACTAACAGCCTTTACTACCTCCTCCGGTAACAAATTCCAGAGTTTGATTACACGTTGAGTGAAAAATATTTTCTTTTATTAGTCTTAAATAGTTTACCCTGTAGCTTCATTGCATGTCCCCTAGTCTTTCTATATTCTGATAACGTAAACAATCGATCTACATTTACCCGTTCCACTCCATTCATTAATTTATAGACTTCTATCATATCTCCCCTCAGCCATCTCTTTTCCAGGTTAAAGAGCCCTAACCTTTTTAGCCTTTCTTCATAGGAGTATCCTTCCATCCCCTTTACCATTTTGGTAGCTCTTCTCTGAACCTTTTCTAATAACTCTATATCGTTTTTAAGATACGGCGACCAGAATTGCACACAATATTCAAGGTGCAGTTTCACCATGGATCGATATAGAGGCATTATAATATCTTTTGTTTTATTTTCCATTCCTTTCCTTATGATACCTAGCATTCTATTTGCTCTCTTGGCTGCCGCTGCACACTGGGCCGAGGGTTTTAACATGTTATCCACAATGACGCCTAAATCTTTTTCCTGGGTGGTGGTTCCTAATGTGGAACCTCGCATTGTGTAACCATAGTTTGGGTTGTTCTTCCCTAGGTGCATAACTTTGCATTTGTCCACATTAAATTTCATCTGCCATTTTGATGCCCAGTCTTCTAATTTATCAAGATCCTCTTGCAATTTTCCACAATCCTCATCGGTTTTAACAACTTTAAATAGTTTTGTGTCATCTGCAAATTTGATAACCTCACTCGTTATTCCACTTTCCAGGTCATTTATGAATATGTCAAAAAGCAGCGGACCCAGCACAGATCCCTGGGGTACCCCACTATTCACCTTTCTCCATTGGGAAAATTGGCCATTTAGCCCAACCCTCTGCTTTCTATCTTTTAACCAGTTCTTGATCCACAGTAGTACACTGCCTCCTATCCCATGACTCTTTAGTTTTGCCAAAAGTCTCTGATGAGGGACCTTGTCAAAGGCTTTCTGAAATTCCAGATACACTGAGCACCCACCCCCTGTGCCTGCATGAGGCCCACCAATCTGCGCAGGGAGCCAGTGATAGATACCTGGTAAGTGGCTAGCTCCCTTATCAGCCTCAGATGCCCCTCCATGTGGTGCTCCATACCCAATCTGTGGTCCCGCCACTCCTCGCGCTCTGCCTACCTAGTCCTGCAGCTTGAAGACAATGCCCTCTGTGCCTGCAACCAAACATGTACCCTCTTGCAGTAGCTCCTGGTCCAGGTCATTGCCTCCTGCACCCACTGGCTCTTCCAGAATGGTGAAATGTAGCTCAGCAAGTGAGGTGTCATCTGTGTCTGGCTCCCCGGCACTGGCGGTCACACTGGTCTGCCCCACTGCCCTGGGTGACAAACCGAACGGCTCTCCTGCATTGGCCATCACACTGGGCTGCTCTGCTGCACTGGCAGGCACACTGGTAATGATGGCTATGCTGCACCCTGACTGGGTACTAGCATCCTCCGTGGTGGATGTTGTGGTGCCTCCCAATGCATCAATCCCAGGCTGGGAGGGTGATATCTCAGGCAGGTCTATGGGAGAGCAAAGGTAGCAGAAGTTAGTGTCATGGCATGCCAGCCTTGCCTATAGGGTGCTACCTGGTCCACCACTGAACTGGCAGATAGTGCACAGCCTGCACTGTACCCAACCCACACAGCACCCAAGGTCCAACAGAAAAACAGGCATTGGCTGGGTGGGTGGAGGCATGGTAGGGACACATATATGGCTATCATGGTCACATCTGGGCTCTGGGGCACTCCTACTCACCCCCCCCCTTTGTGCCTGTGGTGGAGCTGTCAAAGCCGCAACCCCTGAGATGGCAACCTCCTCTAGTACTGCAGCACCTGCTCCTCAAGTGGGGTGAGGCTATGCTGCTGTGCAGGTGGAAGCTTGCTGTTCCTGGCTATCTCCTTCACTGCCTGCATTGCTTCTTCTTGATGTCCTCTCCATCCCAGTTGTGTGGTGTACCGCATTGACCCTGTTGACAATGTCCCACCACGTTGCCTGCTGGGTGCTGGAATCCTCAGCCATGAAGAAGGCAGTATGCTGCTGCAGGATGAGTCCCAGGGCCATAGCAATCTCAGACAGGGTGAAGTTAGCCTTCCTCAAGAGCTTTGCCACTGCCAGTGCTTTGTCAGCCATCATGAAACAGCAGTGTGCTAAGGCGGCGTTCACCTACCTGCATAGGTCCTCTTATGCATACATGGGTAGAGCATGCAGCAGGGCCATGCCCCATCCAAAGGTGAATCTGGTACCCATTTAGGCCCCTGGGCACCAATGTTATGAAAATCTGTGTGACGGTTCACCGCCGTAGGATGCCATAGCTGCACAGTCCTGAGCGATGGCAAGATAGGCATGCAGGGATGTCCAGACAACGATACCTGGGTAGGACACATAACACAGTAGGCGGACATGACAACTGCAGCATGCGCCACCCTGATAGTGTGCCTTCACGGGCCAGGAGGCGTCCTGCATGTGCAGTGCTGCCGGGCTGCGCCAGTACTGCCATGACTGTGTTGCACGAGTATAGCAGGGGGCACTACCTGTGCAGACAGTCACACCCACTGAGGCACTACCTGTGCAGAGTACTGCCTGAAACTGTCTGCTTGGGTTGTGGCCCTCTGCCATACCCACACAGGACAGCGTGCCCACACCCCATGCCCATGGATCTTTGATCTCCCTCCCCTGGACTCCCCTCCCCTGGTCCCCCTCCCCTGGACCCCTCCCTGGATTCCCTCCCCTGGTCTCCATCCCCTGGACCCCTCCCCTGGTCCCCTACAGCCCCCATGCAGACACACCACCCTGCCCCACAAAATGGATGACATGGCGCATACAAAAAACATTTATTAGACAACTGTGGAGGAGTGGAGGAGTGGCCTCGTGGTTGGGGCAAGGTACTTCAGGCCGGAAGGTCGGGGGTTCAAATCCCACTGGAGGACAGCAACCTTGGGCCGGAAGGACTGGGGTTTCTAGTCCCACAGGTGCTCCTTGTGGTCTTGGGCAAGCCACTTAACCCTCCATAGCCCATGTTCCCTGTAAAATAGTTATCTCCAAGTTATAATGCCCTGTTTAATGTAATTTCAGTTTGTTCAATGTAAACCGCACTGATGCAGAATAGCGCGGTATATAAGAGAATGTAAATAAATAAACTGTAACATCTTATGTACAGCACTACCAACAGTGGCAGACAATGCGCAACTGTACATCATTGCAAACTGCCCCAGCCCAGGGCATAACTGACAGGAGGATGCCCTATGGTGCAGGGGGGCCCTGTACCCTGACACAGCTGCTGTGAGGGCTTCTAGGTTCACAGAAATGGTCCATGCTGCAGTATGCACCTCCTCCCTGAGGAGGCACACCTCTGCCACCAGGGCAGTCACGGCGCAGTCACTCTGTGTATGAGGGGGTGGTGGTGCTGAGGGTCTGGGTGTCTCAAAACTTAAACCACTTTATTGCAATATACAAGTTTCCATCCCCGTTCTTTATGACGAGCTCTCCCCACGGGCCAATTTCTCCGTCTTCGGAGATTATGTTCTACTAGAAGGGAATATAAACATCATGCTCATGACTTACGAGATCGATTACTCACAAGGGGATATCCTACGAAATTACTGGATCAGGCATATAAAAGGGCACTTAATAATCATCCTGAATGGTGGGACGACTCTACTTCTGGAGTGGAGCAGCAATCTCGATCTTCTGTGGATACCCACCCTTATGTGGGAGTACTTCCTTATATGCCCTGCACAGCACAAACCACCAGAATTTTACGTTCTCATTGGCACATTTTATCGGAGCATGTTTGTTTTCAGAAGCCCCTACGGATGGCTTATCGTCGAGGGGTCATTATTGCCGATCGGGTAGTTCATACTGCCCAGATGCCAAGTGAACGAATTAGGGGTTACCACTCTGCGTGTGGAACCTGTGATATGTGTGCAACTACTTTGGCAGGGATGGATTGGTTAGATCCTCACACTCAGCTGCGATATTATCGCCGCCACATCACGGATTGCACCTCAGATTATGTGGTGTATTTAATTATTTGTCCCTGTCGGTTATTCTATGTGGGCATGACTACGAGATCTGTTCGTGTGCGGTTACAAGAACATCGGTCACGGATAAATACCAATACCTTGACAGCACCTATGGTTCAACATTGCCTGTCAAATTCACATAGCTTTCCACATTTACAATGGACAATTTTGGAAAGGGTACCTCCGCTTTCACGTGGGGGGGACCGCCGAGCCTATTTACATCGACGTGAACAGTGGTGGATTTTCACCTTGAATACGATAACCCCTTTAGGTATGAACACTGAGATTGAATGGTGGTCTATTAAATGAGTTTTTGGAAGTTAGTTGTTGACGTCATCTTGAGTCCCGGTGCACACTGCTGAAGTCATTATGGGCAAGACCGGAACAGGAACTGGGCCGGGTTTTTGCTTGAAAAAGAGCCAGTACTATGGTAGGCTTGAAACACACTGCTTGTGTCGCATGACAACTCGACCTGGCAAGCGACTACTTCATAGAGGAGAGGCTGGTGGGCCTTTATAGAACAGCTCCCAGGAACATTGCACTATTACAACTGAGGTTTGCGCCAGTGCACTTTAATCGCTGAGGGAGCTGGCTATTATATTTTCTGGATGAGACCAGACACTGAATCCTTCTGGGCCCAGCTAAGTACTTCTATGCTACATAAATCGCTCATTTCAGATTTGTATCTACATTTGAAGATTTTTATTGCATGCATAGTAGCAATTGATTTATGCTGAGACTGGTCCTTTAGGGCTATTCCTAGTCTCTAGCGTATTAGGGTCGACCTGACCTTTTAAATGAAAGTTGATTAAAAAGGAGGATCTGTTCAATGAGTGTGTTACTGCGCCCTCACGACAGATGATCCGACAAAAAAGTAAAGTTTTGTTTGTTAAACACTGTCCGAATCACCTTTGATTTTCATACGGGAACTACTAAGTGATTTTTTATATTTTCGGAGGGTCTGGGTGTGGCATGGCTGAGGTGTTTCCATGGGTGCTGGGGTGGCTGTGGAGGACCCCATCTGTGGGAAGTGGACCATGGCCCTGCTTCATGTCTCACCTGGCCCATGCTGAGCCATGCGGTGGGCAATGGCCTCTTGGTGGGGTAGTGGGTGGATGTGCCTGTGGGCTGCAGGGTTCTGCTGGGGGGTGCAGTTCTGCCTCTGGGCTCCCCATTGGTTGCCTGCCAGTAGTGCCTTGTGCCACGTCGCTGTACCTGGGGCACTTGGTGGATGGTTCCTGAATCTCCCCTGCTACCCCCTCTGATGACACCTCAGCCTCCCTGCCCTGCCTCTGGTCCTCCCATCCCTCCTCCTCCTCCTCTGACCCCTCCTCCCCACCCTGACCCTGGCCCTCCAATCCCTCCTCCTCCTCTGATTCCTCCTCCTCCCCACCTTGCCCCGGCCCTCCAATCCCTCCTCCTCCACCCCACCCTGCCCCTCCGATCCCTCCTCCTCTGACTCCTCCTCCTCCTCACACTGTGCCATGGACTCCTCGCTGCCCCCCTCCTCTGATGTGGTATTCTCCGGTGCAGTGTCACTGGTTGTTGTCGTCTCCTACTCATCACCATTGCCACTGGTGTTACTGCTTGGGTGGTGCAGCCCTGCCCCTCTTGGGTGGCCAGTGTGGTGGGCCAGCAGTCTCCTGGGCACCCCTGGAGCCAGCTGTGGGGAAAGGGGAGGGGGGCTACTGGTACACACAGGCATGGAGCTGGGGTGGGAATGGCACACCTCTGTGGGGCCCACATATGCATTGCTCACCCATCTTCAGCCGACAGGGGCCTGCCTCTCCCACAGTGCACACTGTGTGCTCTCTCCTTTGCCCACCTCCAGCCAGCTCTGTTCCCCCTCACTGTGCTGTGCCCTTCTGGCCCCCTCTGGCAATGGGTGTGCACGGGTGGCAGCATAGGCAGGTGTACTATGTGTCTCTGAGGCCTCTGCTGAGGGTGTGTGCCTCTATACTGCCCTTCTGTGCCATGCCCCAACCAGGTTTGTGCACACCTGCATGTCATGGGTGCCGGCTGGTGCATACACGGGTTGGTGGCATCAGGGGATGGCACAGCTGCCCCCAGCACATTCCTATCATTGCATATAGGGAGTGCCACCACCAGGTGGTCTGCCTGCACCAGTCTGGCAGCCATGGCTGCCACTCCCTGCATCTGCTGGGCACGACTGTGTACCCCATTGACCTTCCTCAGTCACCAGCTGCTCCCTGATCCACTGAAGCTGGTTGGGTCACCTCCGGTGCAGTGTTCAGAAGTGGCATTTGAGAGTCTCCAGTGTATGGTGTACTCCATATTCCCTGTGGGTGAGAGGGGACACACATGTGCTCAGTTGGCTACTACCATATTGCCTGTTGTGCATACCTGTATCCTGCAATGATCTGGTGACATGCCCCTCCTAGGGGCAGGGGGCATACCCATGGGTGACAGGCTGTGGTGGCAGGGACAGATAGGTAACACATGTGTGGTTTCTGCCACCAGTCCCCCCAGACCCCTGCACCAGGGTACAGGGGCTAGGGGGTGTGGTAGGTGTTTGAGGTGTCCAAACTGGCTGCCAGTGTCCCTTGTGGTGCCCATCCATGCCACAGTTCCCTCTACACTGGGTTTTTCCATTGCTGTGCATGCCCTGTGGCATTACTATGGACCACCACCAGGGGGTGCAGCACCCTCGCCACCTGCTGTGTATGGGTATGCCCCTTGCTGCAGGCAATCGGGGCTGGCATCTTTATCAATGCATGGCCCGTCCCCCACCACTTCCTGATAGGTACACATTGGGGCAGCTACCATCATGTGGCTTCGCATCATGCTGTGTCTCCCTGTGCAGACACACAGCTGTGCCTTTCAGGGTGTGTCTGCCTAGCATGGTGCTCAGCCCCTCTACCCCACCTGTTGTGTCCTCCTTACCTGTGCAGCCTCAGGTTTGGGAGATGGCCCCCCCTGGGATAGAGGACCCCCTGGTGCTGCAGCACAGAGTGGATGAAGCTCTCTCTTTCATCTGGACTGAAGTTTGCACTTCTCCTTGCCGCCATGTTGCAGGTGTCTCTCCGCCCAGCCACAGAGGGCTCCTGCACAGGCAGCCAACGGGGCCTGTGTGATGGTGTCATCTATGCACAGGTATGCCAGACGGGAAATACATAGGTATGCTGGATGGACAATACACGGGTTCCTGACCACATTCCATCGTGCTTCTCTGGCTACCGTTGTGGTGATCACATACACTGATATCACCTGTGCCTTGGGTGCAGTGCCCAGGTTACGTGCCCTGCGCTTATCTGTCAATGCTACGGTGGGCGCCTGCCACTGTGCTCACTTTGGGCTGCATTTTCATTGTTTGCCCATTTTGTCGGCGCAAGGCTCATGATCCGAGTACTTTTACTAACTGGGTAACTTTCTACTGGTATGGCAGACCTCGGCACCTTATTGAAAATTGGGCCCTATATGCCTAACTATGTGGAGTGTTCTATCGCAGGTCCAGTGCATAAAGGTTCTGCATATATGGGGAAGCAAGGTTAAGAACAGTCTGTGAGTGGCACTGACCTATATACATTTAACTGCAAAATTAGGCTGCTGAACAGGTAAGTTATCTGTTTCACTTAGACCAGCGAAATCGAAGGCCTGACACAAAGAGATAAGTAGTGGTGCCAGCTGTGTATTCAGCAGCACTACTTACATGGAATTGTACTATTAAATATAGAAACAAAATGTCACCTACAGTGCTTCACTTTATCCAGCAGTCAGCCCCACTCAGGTTCAGGCACATGCTGGGTAATATTGAGCCCACAGTGGTCAGTGGCTGCTGTGAGTAAAGAAAATCCAGATATTCAGCAGCGGTATCCAGATAATGTTTGCTGCTGAATATCCAGCTTTTGTGGTCAGCAGCGGCTATCTGTAGTTTCAGACACAATCTGGATAGCCAATCCTCATTCACTGAGGAATGCTTTTTCCATGTCCTAAGTTATGTGGATATCTATCCACATAGCGGTGCTAAACAAATTGCCACGATCTGGATAAGTGCTGACTCCTCCCTAGTTCTGCCCATGAAAAGCCCTCTTACTATCTGGATAGTGCCCTTGAATATTGGGCTCTCTAGAGCTTATCTTGCCAGCAGGTTCTGCTAACTGGATAAACCCTTTTGAATATTAGCCCCATAGCTGCCAACAAAACAAGAAAACTGAAATAAGGCCAATGGGTGAAATACAACCATGAAACATATATTGATATTTCAAGGAAAATAATTGAGATCTCTGTTAGTGTTGTCTCAGATCTAGTGAAGACATATAGTGGAGAGACATACTTATCATTGACGTAATTTCATTGGAGAACTTCAAACCTGGCACTTTGTTACCATTATGCTTTAAAATACATGCTATGGTCTCCCATGATTCTGTGGCCATGGAGAAGAGTGTGAAATCCAGACCTCCCTATGGAATTCCCCTTCTCTGTGACATCACCATGGAAGAAAAGAGGCCGTAGCAATGGCAATGAGAGAGACCTCATTTCTTTCTTCCAACGTAATCCTGGCTTCTTAGGAAGATTGGCAGCATCGTGTATCAAGTCATATATGCCTCCTTTGCTTCAGGGCTCTGAGCATTGCACTTAGACTGCAGAGCACTACAATACCCCATGCAATTCAAAGCGCGACTCCAGTCAATGCAGCAGAGAGGGAAACTATGACCTGAGAGGTCGTGCTGTTGCTGTGCTCCTATAGCCACTCGTGCATGTGAACGTGAGGGAGGGGATAAGGAAGAACAATAAAATGAGTTGGGGGAAGAGGGTGACAACAGGAGAATGAGAGAAAGAATTGCTGGGTGTGGAGGAAGGGAGAATGAATGGGAGATGGGGCAAGAGAGAGCGAGTGATGGGGATAGAAAGAGGTTGATTGAGGGAGTGGGAGCAAGAAGGAAGGAATGGAGAAAGAATGAGTGAGGGGATCAGAGCAAGAGAGAGAGGAGATGGGGCAAGACAGTAAGTGAGTCAGGGGATCAGAGGGGTGCAGGGAGAGGGGATGGAAAGTGGTGATATATTTGACTGGAAGATGGAAAGAGGGGGTATGAGTGAGCAGAGTGGAGGGAGGGAGAAGGGCTGTAGGGTTTGAAGGAGGGGTTGAAAAGGGTGTGAATAAGAGAAGGGATTGGTTTCAAAAGGAAGGGTATGAATGAATTGTCCCTTCCTATCAGAGGTGGCCCAAGGGTGTGCAGGGCGATGTGCGTAGACTCATTGCAGGGCCTCATTTACATATTCACTGGACCTCATTTGCATAAATGTAATTTATTTTATGTTAAAATGTATATGTTGCCAACTAAAATTTTAGGCAACTTTCAAAGGAGCCCTTCACAACAGCCTCTTGTTTGTTCTGGCAATGACTTAGGGGCATGTTTACTCAATATTAATGTGCATTAAATGAAAATAGAAATAAATGGGTGTTCCTGCACTTAGCGCACATTAACATTTGTGAATGCGCATTAACTTTTAAATATGCCTCTTAATGAGTGTCTGAATACCATTTGCATGGGCAGTGAGGATAAAGAAAGATTACCAGATTTCTACATTACTATACTCCAGTGCCAACTGCTAGAAAGTACTATAAACCAGGGCCATACCAAGCCATAATTGTGCCCTGTGCTTTTTCCACATCTGACGTGCCCCGCCCTGCCAGTTGCTTGCCCCCACCTGCCTCCCTGCCATGCAAACGCTGAGTTGCAAAGACCCACGTTTGAATGACTGGTCCCTCCCTCCTCTGACGTGACCTAATCAGAGAAAGAAAGGAGGGACCCGACCTGCCTACAAACGCGGGTCTGCCGCACTGCTGCTGCCGCCGCCTCCAAGAAAACAAAAGAGTGGAGATGGCAGGGCAATGAAGGTGGACGGGAGGGGGCTAGCAGCCTGACATGCGCTCCTAATCCTTTTGCGCCCTGTGTAGCTGTACTGCTTGCAGAGGGCTAGGTATGGTATTGCTATAAACTCGGCTCATTTAGAACCCATAAAAAACCCACTGTATCATAATAGTACTACCAGGACTCACAAACCACCAAACCCTACCTATCAAAAGGCAACACTGCAAATGTTAAACCAATACATCTCAGAGAATACCAATACATCTCCTACTGGAGACAGAAAACAAGTGGCACTGTCACATAGAAACGGCATGAACAGAATATTGCAGCTCCGTTACACATACAAAACATAGACCATCAGCAAACATAGAACAAGGGACTACAATTTATATATATGAAGACAATAATTAAACTGGGAACCCCAACAGCAAAATTTGGAATGTAGCCCCCCATCAGCCCATTTCCAATCCTAGCCCCCCATCAGCCCATTTCAAGTCTTAGCCCTCCCATCAACCAGTTCCAGTCCTATCCTAACCCCCATCAGCCCATTTCCAATCCAAGACCCACATCAGCCCATTTCCAATCCTAGCCCCCCATCAGTCTTTTCCAGTCCTATCCTAGCCCCTCATCAGCCCATTTCAAGTCCTAGCTCCCCCATAAGCCCATTTCCAGTCCTAGCCCCCTTCAATCAGACCATTTTCAGTCCTAGCCCCCATCAGCCATTTCTAGTCCTATCCTCGCCCCCATCAGCCCATTTCCATTTCCAGCTGTGTCCTCGTGAAACCCGCTGGCATGCCAGAAGTTAATGGGCATTCCCTGTTTGCGCGCTAGTGGGCTTCACAAGAACACAGCTGCTGGAGTGAAGGAAGATGTCACTCTTCACCCTGGCAGCCGTGCAAAGGCGAGCCAGGGCATCGCGCCTCCCCAGCTCCCTCTGAAGCTGGCTCTGGAAACCGAACACCATGTGCGTAATGAAGTTGGCCCGGAGCACCCTGAAGCACGAGGCCCTGTGCGAACAACATTCTCGCACAATGGATGGGCCGGCCCTGCTTCCTATTCTGATCTTGGATCTCCCTCCTGAATGCATTCTTTCTTCTCTCTTTAGCCCTGTTCCCTCCTTCCTCCTCTTTCCCTCTCCTTCCTTTGACCCCTGATTCTTCTTCTTCCTTCCTACCCTCTGCGCCTCCATCACCCTCCTTCTCCTCTTACCTGAGATCACTTCTCCATTTCCCTCCTCTGAAATCCACTCTCCCTCTTCTGAGATTCTCTCTGTACTCAAAACACAGATCCCTCCTGCTATTCTCTATTCCCACTTTCCTTCCCAGCACTGACCAGTAAAATCCCTTTCCCCTAATAAAGAACCAAGAAAGGATATGACTGAAGTTTATAAAATCACCAGTGGGGCGGAATGGCTGTTTGATCTTTCAAATAATGCAGAAATAAGAGGATAATCCATGAAACTAATTTGTAAAAAAGTAATTTTTTTCGTATAGTACATAATTAAATTGTAGAATCTGTTGCAGAGGAAGTGGTGCAGACAACTGGCACAGCAGGGTTCAAAAGAGGTTTGGACAAGATCCTGGAGGAAAAGTCTATAAAAAAATTATTAGCCAGGTAGTCTTGGGAAAGATAGTGCTCCTCCTTGGAAATGAACAATGAGAAACCGATCTATATTTGGGATCTGCTGGTATTTGTGACCTGGACTGGCCATTGTGTGAGATAGGATGCTGGGCTCCATCAATCTTGGTTTGACTTAGAATGGCTCTTCTTATTTTCAAATAAATTAAGTGGAAATAAAAATTCAGAAAATTATAATTTTTATAAACTAAACTAAAAATGTATATTATATGCAAATATCTGAAACTATCATACAAAATTGCCATAGAACTTCGGAAACTGCCAAATAATTTTCTAACCCTTAACATGGGATCTGTTCTCAAGAAAATTGCAGGAAATTGAAGGCTGTGATCATAAGGGTTAAGCAGACCTTAATTTGCCCTCTCAGTTCCTCTGCCTTAAAGTAATTTTTATTGTGGTTTAACCAGAGAATTCTTCATATCTTTTCATCCCTTTTTTTTCTTTTTCAGCTCTTTCCCAAGAATGCCCTAAGTATAAAGTCAACACGTGCCAAGACTGTATCCAGTCAGGTCCTGGGTGTGCCTGGTGCAGGAAACGGGTAAGACTCATTTATCTTATTATTGAAAAGCTGTTGCCTTGTTTTTCCTCATTTGAAACATAAAACAAAGTGTCACATAAGAAATATGGATGGAGGAGAGCATTTTTCAATGATGTCAATACAAAAATAGTCTGTTTTTAAAGAGAAAGCATCCTGAATATACAGATCGGATGAACCTTTCACTAGATGAGCGTTTCTCAAACTGTGCATTGAGGCGCTCATAATCAATCTGTTTTGGAGAGGGATCCGCAATTAATATCCAGAGGAAGGACAATTTTCAAAGCCATTTGCCTGCATAAATTGGTTTTACCCTTCTTAACTTACTAAAGGACATTCCACATTCCATTATAAAGAATAAAATTACTGAACATGTAGATAGCCATGGTTTAATGGGAGAAAGCCAACATGGATTTAGCCAAGGAAAATCTTTCTTACTAATCTGTTATATTTTTTTGAAGGTGTGAAAAAACAGGTAGACAAAGGTGAGCAGGTTGATATAGTGTATCTGGATTTTCAGAAAGTCTTTGAAAAGGTGCCTCATGAGAGACTCTCGGTGAAATTAAAAAGTTATGGGATAGGAGGCAGTGTGCCATTGTGGATCAGGAACTGGTTAAAAGATAGAAAGCAGAGAGTAGGGCTAACTGGCCAATTTTCTCACTAGAGAAAAGTGAATAGTGGTGTACCCCAGGGATCTTTACTGGGCCCGCTGCTTTTTAACATATTCATAAATGACCTGGAAATGGAAATAACAAGTGAGGTGATCAAATTTGCAGATGGCACAAAATTATTCACAGTAGTTAAAACGCAAGAGGATTGTGAAAAATTGCAAGAGGACTTTGAAAAATTGGAAGACTGGATGTCCAAATGGCAGTGAAATTTGAAATTTATCATTTTTACAAGAATGAAGTATATTTACAAAACTTCAAGGAAACATGGGAACAGGGAAGAAATAATAATAACAATATTGAAACCTCAATATTAAAGCAATACAAACAAAGATAAAGAAATATCCCTGGCCCAACTATAGCCCCCAAAAGTGGAGAGGATCCAATGAAATGATTTAACACACAAAAACCAATATAGAAACCATGTGAGCTACCAGCCTGGCCTAACTAGAAAGCAGTGGATCTGAGGTCCCTTCGGAAGGATGCTGAGCGTTCAAAAAAGCCACTAACTCCAAAGGGTCAGAAATATATATGAAACATTTTTAACTCTGATCATACATTTGCAAGGGTATTTAAAAAACAAACAAACCCCCTAATGCCAATACCCCAGACCGCAAAACCAAAAACTCTTTCCTATGTTTTTGTGTCACCTTAGCTAAATCAGGAAATACACGAATGTTAAAACCATGGAATTGAGCATTACGTTTCTTGAAAAACATCCGTAAAAACCATTCTATATCAGATGCTAAAACAAATGTAGCTATCAAAGTGGAAGGAACAATACTATCAGATAAAGATGTCTCTAACATATCAGAAACGTTTAAGACATCTGCTTGAACTCCACCCTCTATTCTCCCACCTGCAGGAACTTTTTTCCCTGAGGGAAGATAGTCAACTTTAAACATAGGAGGATGAGACTCCGAAGGAACCTTTAAAACTTCAACAAGATATTCCTTAAACATTTCTTTAGCCGATATAACTGATGATTTAGGAAAATTTATACATCGCAAATTACAATATCTAGAAGCATTTTCCAACATTTTGTGTCTTTAAAGCCAACATATCTTTCTGATAACATGTAGCAGCATCTTCAGAGCACACAAGTTTCTGCTGCAATTCAGTAACTGATGACTGTAATGTTGTAATCTCCAAGGTATGCTGTTGAAGAACATTTGTGTGTACCTGTGCTTGAGTAGTCAAAATAGCCACCTGGGGAGCAAAAAGTTTCCCAAGTTTAACAATCGCTGACCAAATCGTTTCCAGAGTGAAAGTTTCAGGCCTCTCGAAGGAAAACGACTGACCCACAACAACTGGAGTAAGGGCTTCTGTCGCACGACTCTCCAATCCGACAACCCCAGATGCAGGAGAGATATCCACCATCCTGCTTACTGGCCCCCGCAATACCGGATCCACCAAACCGGGAGGATGGGTAGTCTCAAAGCTTTCTCCAAGCCCCTGCGCAGCCAATCCTCCAGGCACAGAACACTCTACCACCAGGGAAGAGATTCCCTCCTCAAGCTGCGCTGGGCTCCCTCGCCGCAGGGAATCCTTGGGCGGCCACCACTGCTCCGGCGGAGAGATCTCCGGTCCCAAGCCTTCCATTGAGCTACCTTGCCCTAACGGAAGATCAGAGGGACCCAACTCCGTTGCTCCACCTGACCGCCGCAGCGGCGTAACAAAGGAATCAAGCGGGCCCACCACCGGACCCAAGGAAACAGTAGGGGAGGCCGCCGGGCCAACAGAGGATTTCTTGGACCCTTTAGCCTTTCTCTTGCCCATAATAACCCAAAGGCAAAAAAAACACCGCCGCGGAACACACACATCAATCCGCCATCTTGGATCCTCCTGGCAGTGAAATTTAATGTAGAAAAGTGCAAAGTTATACACCTAGGAAATAACAACCCAAACTATGGTTGCACAATACAAGGTAGCACCTTAGAAACCACCGCCCAGGAAAAAGATTTAGGTATCATCGTGAATAATACGTTGAAACCATCCGTCCAGTGTGCAGTGGCGGCCAAGAAAGCAAATAGAATGCTAGGAATCATAAGGAAATGAATGGAGAATAAAACAAAGGATATTATAATGCCTCTGAACTAACACAGTAAAGGCTGGCTTGTTCCACAGGTCCCAGACCTGTGCTTCTGAGGTAATCTGTTAACAATTTCCTGGGTGATTCACACAGCCCTTGGTTTGATAGAGGGAGCCTTTCAAATTGCCCCTTTGACCTTTCACTTGGCTTTAACTCCTATTTAAAATAAATTCTCAGATCTCTTAAAGCAGGGGTGTCCCTAATAAATATTCATGAGATTTATTTGCATCCACTGCCTTCCATGTATGGAAATAGGTCCATGAATATTCATTAGGGACATCATGAAAACCAGGCTGGATTGTGGTGCACAAGGGTTGGAATTGCCCACCCCTCTTAAAAGTTTCTAGAAACAATGCATTTCTTTCAACTCAAAGAATATTTTATCTTATTCTTCCTTCTATGCTAAGCTATACTCTGATTTGATTTAAATTAAAAGCTCTCTGCTGATACTAAGCCCTGACAGATTTAAATTTATACCAAAATCTCTCTGCTGATACTAGACCCTGAATGAGTTTTAAATTTAAACTTAAAGCTCTCTGCTGATACTAGGCCCTGACTGAGTTTTAAATTTAAACTAAGAGTTCTCTGCTGATTTTAAGTTTATACTAAAAGCCCTCTGCTGGTTTTAAAAGTAATCTAAAATCTTAAACTAAAAATTCTCTGCTGTGTTTGAAATATAACCTAAAAACTCTCTGCTGGGTGTTAAATTTAAACTAAAAGCTATCTGCTGATACTAGGCCTTGACTGAGTTAACAAATACACTGGATTGTAAAATACACAGATTTATCAATTTTAGCTCAAAGAATTCCCTTTTCCCCAAGATTTAGAGAATTTCCCAGAAGTCTCTTTTGGTAGTACTTCAAGACTAGAGGACACACAATGAAGCTACAATGCAACCCATTTAAGGCTAACAAGAGAAAATATTTTTTTACTCAAACGTAATCAAACTCTGGAATTAGTTACCGGAGGATGTAGCAAAAGCTGTTAGTGTAGCTGTGTTTAAAAAAGGTTTAGACAAGTTCCTGGAAGAAAGGTCCACAAACCATTATTAAAGAGGACCCAGAAAATCCACTGCTTGCCCCAAGACAAGCATTGTGGAAGCCGTGTGCCTCTTTGGGAACCTGCCAGGTACTTGTGACCTGAATTGGCCACTATTGGAAACAGGATACTGGGCTTGATGGACCTTGGTCTGACCCAGTAAGGCATTTCTTGCAGGGCCAGCCTGACAATTGTGCGAGAATGTTGTTTGCATAGGGCCCTACGTGAGCTTGATTTGTGCAAAATGGACAGCTTCAGAGGTGAACCGGAGAAGCCACGCGAGGCCCCGGCTCATCTTTGCACAGCCACTAACATGAAAATCTCTGTTTTCCCTCATGCTGGCGGCTGTGTTTCTGTGAAGCGCATGAATGCTGGGAAATGCCCTTTAACCTTTCCTGGCATTCT
Organism: Ichthyophis bannanicus; assembly: GCA_033557465.1. NCBI lineage: Eukaryota > Metazoa > Chordata > Amphibia > Gymnophiona > Ichthyophiidae > Ichthyophis > Ichthyophis bannanicus. The sequence continues at coordinate 603,973,724 of CM066036.1, read as the reverse complement.
AGTGTGCTTCACAGTAGCACAGCCACCAGTGTGAGGGAAAATGGCACTTTTCACGCCGGTGGCTGTGCATAAGTAAGCCGGGGCCTCGTGCCGGCTTTCCCAGCTCGCCTCTAAAGCAGCTTAAATAGGCATGGGGCTTTTCGGGGGGGGAGAAGAAGGGGTTTAGAATAGGACAGGAAATGGTCGATGGGGGGCTAGGATTGGAAATGGGCGATGGGAGGAGCTTGGACTGGAAATGGGCCGATGGGGGGCTTGGACTGGAAATGGGCTGATGGGATGGGGAGTTTGGACTTGAAATGGACTGATGGGAGCTGGAATAACACTGGAAATGGCTGATGGATTCTAGGATTGGAAATGGGCTGAGGGGGGAGCTTGGACTGGAAATGGGCTGATGGAGGGCTGGAATGGGATTGGAAATGGCTGATGGGAGGGCTAGGATAGGACTGGAAATGGCTGATGGAGGGGGCTAGGATTGGAAATGGGCTGATGGGGGAGCTTGGACTGGAAATGGGCCAATGGGGGGCTAGGATTGTAAATGGACTGATGGGGGGTGCTAGCACTGGAAATGGGCTGATGCGGGGGAATGGGAGAATGGGACTAGAAGGGAGCGGGTGCTGGGTTGGGCTGGAACTAGAAGGGAGTTAATGTTGGGGGAGGACTAGAAGGGGATGGGGCTGGGGGAGTGAGGATGGAGAGTGGAAAAGATATTTTGTGTGGGAGGGAAGAAAAATCTACGATTGGCCGGGTATTGGGAGAGAAAGAGGGGATTGAGGATGGAAGGGTGAAATTCGAGTGGATGAAAAAGAAAGAAAGAAAGAAATGGAGGAAAGAGCAAAAGGGGAAAGATCAGTATGTTAAAGCAGATGTAGAAAGAGAATGGGAAAAAAACTAGAAGAGAGAAGAAAGGACAAATGGACAGCAGACAATGGAGAGTTAGCAGAAGACATGAAGAAACCAGAAGAAAGTGACTGGAGCAATTGCAACTGAAAAACAAAATGCCCAAACAACAAAAGATAGAAAAATACTTTTTTATTTTGAATTTATTAACTGGAAAATATCAGCTCTGGGAAATGTGCATTGCTAACGTCTTTGCGTTTTTGTTTAGTACAAGAGGAAATTAATTTATAGTTTTATTTTCTCCAGTGTTGTTGTATGTTTCAAATTTGGACTTTGGGGTTCCCAGTTTAATTATTGTCTTTCTATTTCTAAAGTGCGATTCCTTGTTCTTTGTTTGGTGATGGTTTTTGTTCTGCATGTGTAACCAAGCTAAGGTATTTTGTTTATGTAGTTTCTATTTGACGGTTCCACTTGTTCTCTTTCCCCAGTAGAAGCTGTACTGGTATTCTCTGAGATGTACTGGTTTAATATTTGCAGTGTTGCCTTTTGATAGGTAGGGTTTGGTGCTTTGTGGGTCCTCGTAGTGCTGTTACGACTGGTTTGCTATGGGTTCTAAATGGGCAGTGTTTGTAGTACTTCCTAATGAGCCTGGCGATTGGCACTGGAGTATAGTAATGTAGAAACCTGGTTGTCTTTCTTTATCCAGACACTCATTAAGAGGCATGTTTACTAAAAGTTAGTGCACATTAATATTATGCAAATGAGGCCCCATAACGAGTCTTCGCACATTGCCCCGCACCCCCCTTGGGCCGTCCCTGATTTCTTATGTTCTTATGTTCACAGCATACGTACCTTTAGCCATGGGAAAAAGAGGCATCCTGGATGGCATGTTGAGGTCAGGAGAGTAAAGCAACCTGCATGCGTTTTATTTTCAAATGCACTGCTGTTGTTTCTACTACTACTACTAGTAATCATTTGTACACCGCTACAAGGTGTTTGCAGAGCTGTACATGTAGATGTAAAACACAGTCCCTGCTCATCAGACTTTACAATCTAATCAAGGCAAAACATGTGGAGTGCGGACGTCCAGGAAAAAGATAGGCTCAGATCGTACCCAACTCTGCACTACGGAGCTAGATGTTCCCGCGGTTGTAGGATCAGGCACTGAGACGGCCTGGTGTGCCCCTGAATCCCCATGGGAGACATTCTCACAGCTGTATGTCCAGCCCGTCCTATGTTCCTGCTGGTGTGCCGGTGAAGTGGCATCCCATTGCCATGGCACCAGGATGCCCAGCAAGAGTGCCAAAGGCCCTCTAGCCCACACACTCACATTTCCCTGCTGCCTGACCCTTATTGGGGCCTGCCAGAGCCAGGATCAGGTGGAGGGGACCCACCTGCCACAGCTCCTGTGCTGCTGGGGGGCTGCCAGGCCCGATCGCTGTGGTAGAACAAGTGACACGGCTAGACGTCAGATGCAGGACGTACAGGGCCGTGACCTTAATTGGCCTTGTACATCCTGGCACATAGCTCCTCCCTCATGCAGCTTCGTGATTCACATACCTGGATGACCTGCATAGCGAAACTGGGGACTAGTGTGTTGTAAAGTGCACATAAATAGTGGACAAGAGAATGAGGAGCATCAGGATCGAAAAGCGGCTTCATTCAGTGCATGCATTGTACCTTTGTGGGCATGTGCATTGCACTTGCTAATTTTCTAAGGCAAACTGCCCAGGTAGAAAATTTCATACAGTCCACACAGACTTAGACTGGCCTCATATTGCAAACAACACAATCTGTTCCAGATAGCTGCAATGCAAATACATCTTGGAGGCAATCTTGAAAACTACACTGGGTGGGTGCCTCCAGAAAAAATAGAAAATACCAGCTTGTAAGAACCCCTTGTGCCTGCCTATTGTACTGGTAGATGTACTGCTGAATCTTACCACTTCTTCTACTCCCTCTTACCATTTCCAGAGTGCTATCAGACATTTGCAGCTCTGACAGGTATCAGAGAGACAGTTCCGGCTCTACCTATCTTACTGTCTTGTCAAGAGAAACATACATGTCAAACAAGAGATTCTAAGATAATGTATTGTAAAAAAATGGTCAAGATGTAAAAGTAACCTCAAAAAACTAGGGTCTGAATATGGCCAGAGAGGGAGCAAGACTCACTGACTTAGGAAGTCTGTTCCAGGCAAACAGTGCAGTAAAGTTGAAAGGGCGGAGTCGTGAGTTAGCAATGGAAGAGATGGACACAGATGAGAGAAACTTGCCAGATGGAAAGAGTTCATGAAGAAGGACATAGGGCGAGAGAAGAACAAATAAATAATAATGAGCTGCTGGTTGAATGTATTTGTAGGTGTGGAAAAGAAGCTTGAACTATATGTGAAAGCGGATGAGAAGCTAATGCAACGATTTTGAGGTGAGCAGTTACATGGTCATAGCAACACTGAAGAAGGATGTCATGAAGCTACATTTTGAATAGCTCAGTAGTTCCCAAACCTGTCCTGGGGAACCCCCAGCCATTCGGGTTTTCAATATGCACAATGAATATGCATGTCAGAGATGTGCATGCAATGGAGTCAGTGCATGAAAGGGAGCCAGCGTATCCAACTCTATCCTCATGAATAATCATTGTGGATATCTTGCATCAGAGTACAAACTAGTGATGAAATCATTGAAAGTTGTTCTAGTCTGCCTCCAGTTGCTGCCTGGGGAGCATAACCTACTTGCTGGACTGATCTAGCAAGATTCAAGGAAAGGAAATTAGCAGGTATGTAAACTTTCTCTTTTATGGACATCACCAGAAGAATATGTAAGTTTTGCCAACAGATCACTAGAGAATGTACTTGATACTTTGAGGAGCAATTACAAGTGTCCTGGAAGAATGTTTGGCATCCCTAGCCACATGCAGAGAACCAGAACCAGTCCCTGGAAGTGTCCCATGGCCTGGAAGCACCACCCAGTGACATTCCCAGTGGATCTTTTAAACAAGACTGCTGCTGCCGTCAGTGATTGCCCCTTGATGAGTACCTTTGAGAGCATTCAGGAAAGTCCTCTTAGCTGCTTAAGGAGACTGAAATAAAGACTTTATCTGGCAGAAGCTAACACTTGTGGGCCAATACTATTTTTGAGGAGATGGGTTGGTCTGGGTAGGCTTGGAATAAAATGAATATCTAACTTGTGACTTTGACTGATCACTTGAGGCATCTTGGTCTGACTCAGCATGGCCTTTCTTATATTTTTATGTGTTTAACATAAGAACATCCTCCATTGCCCATGTTCCCTGTAAGTATTAGTGTATGTATCTCATATACCCTCGTGTTAAATGTATCCCCCAACCGCTTTGACCTGGTGAAAAGCGGGATATAAATGCAGCTAAATAAATAAATGCCATATTGGGTCAGACCAAGGTCCATCAAGCCCAGTATCCTGTTTCCAACAGTGGCCAATCTAGGTCACAAGTACCTAGCAGTTTCCCCAAAAGACACAGGTTTCACAGTGCTTGTATTGGGGCAAGTAGTGGATATTCTGGGTCCACTTTAATAATTGTTGATGGACCATTCCTCCAGGAACTTGCCCAAACCTTTTTTAAACCTGGCTACGCTAACAGCTTTTACTACATCCTCAGGTAGCAAATTCCAGAGTTTGATTATATGTTGAGTGAAAAAATATTTTCTCTTATTAGTCTTAAATAGGTTACCCTGTATCTTCATTGCATGCCCCCTAGTCTATCTATATTTTGATGGCGTAAACCATCAGTCTACGTTTACCCGTTCCACTCCATTCATTAATTTATAGACCTCTATCATATCGCCCCTCGGCCGTCTCTTTTCCAGTTTGAAGAGCCCTAACCTTTTTAGCCTCTCTTCATAGGAGTATCCTTCCATCCCATTTACCATGTTGGTGGCTCTTCTCTGTACCTTTTCTAATAATGCTATATCCTTTTTAAGATACAGTGACCAGAATTGCATACAATATTCAAGGTGTGGTCACCACAGAACGATACAGAGGCATTATAATATCCTTTGTTTTATTTTCCATTCCTTTCCTTATGATACCTAGCATTCTATTTGCTCTCTTGGCCACCGTTGCACACTGGGCGGAGAGTTTTAACGTGTTATCCACAATGACTCCTAAATCTTTTTCCTGGGTGGTGGTTCCCAATGTGGAACCTTGCATCATGTAGCCATAGTTTGAGTTTTTCTTTCCTAAGTGCGTAATTTTGCACTTGTCCACATTAAATTTCATCTGCCATTCGGATGCCCAGTCTTCCAATTTATCAAGATCCTCTTGCAATTTTCCACAATCCTCATGGGTTTTAACAACTTTGAATAGTTTTGTGTCATCTGCAAATTTGATAACCTCAGTGGTTATTCCCATTTCCAGGTCATTTATGAATATGTTAAAAAGCAGTGGACCCAGCACAGATCCCTGGGGTACTCCAGTATTCACTTTTCTCCATTGGGAAAATTTCCATTTAGCCTTACCCTCGTCTTTCTATCTTTTAAACAGTTCCTAATCCACAATAGTACACTGCCTCCTATCCCATGACTTTTTAATTTTTCTAAAAGTCTCTGATGAGGGACCTTGTCAAAGGCTTTCTGAAAGACCAGATAAACTATATCAACCGACTCACCTTTTTCTACCTGTTTATTCACACCTTAAAAAAACATAACATATTAGTAAGACAAGACCTTCCTTAACTAAAGCCATATTGGCTGTCTCCCATTAAGCCATGACTATCTACATGTTTAGTAATTTTGTTCTTTATGTGGTTTCCACCATTTTTCCCGGTACTGACGTCAGGCTCACCAGTTTGTAGCTTCCCGGATCACCCCTGGAACTCTTTTTAAAAATTGGCGTTACATTGGCCATCCTCCAATCTTCAGGTATTACAGATGATTTTAATGATAGTTCACAGATTACTAATAGTAGGTCTGCAATCTCATATTTCAGTTCTTTCAACACCCTTGGATGCATACCATTTGGTCCAGGTGATTTGCTACTCTTCAGTTTATCAAATAGGCACTCACTATTAATAGAATTTCAAAGATTTGTTTGATGGATTTTCTCTGAGGTATCTGAGAGACACCGATTGAAAACATCATTTGGTATGGCTGAGAAGCCTTTTGAATTAACCTGTGGGAAGAAGAGGAAAAAATAAGGAAAAAATGTTAGAGATTCTCTGTTAGTGAGTATATCTTTAAAGAAAGATTGGAAGAAGAAAGAAAATAGGACTGCATCCTGTTTATAGACTGATTTATTAAATATTAGATTGACAGCGAATAAGGAAATTGCCATTCATGATCAGCATAAAGAATATCAGTTGTAAGTGTTGCATCTAACTGAGATTTGGTGGAGGAGTGCTCCTCAGACACCTTACGCAAGTAGGTAGCTCAAGCTTTACGTAAGTAAGGAGGCATTGCTGTACTATATCAAGATACTTTAACTTTGGAAATGGTGGATGACTGCCAGATTGGTAAAGCAGAGATTTGATCAAACTGAAATAAATAAACTAACAAATGTAGAAGAAACACCAACAAGAGAGCATTTAAAAACTTTCTCCTATATGACCAACTTGCTTCTTTATGTTCTGGAAGTCAGAACTGTGTTTCTCAGGCAAGAAGAAAATTTGAGCGTGGCTTAACAGTGCTACCTTTCCCTCTAGGTCTCTTTAATCATTCACCGTTCCTCAATATCTGTCACAGGAAAGTAGTTCAATCACCCAAGTCCAGTATATAGCTTGTAGACAGCTGGCAACAGTCCTGTTAATCCTTCACAGGCTCTATTGCCCCTGTTCCTCTGAGGGGGCCATGCCCCATTTCTGGTAACTCACTCATACAGTTTCCATATCCACAGGAAACTCATTCACTCTGCTTTTATTCCAGCACCAGGTTCTTCCTACAGGTTGACTGGGTTTCCACTTGCTTCTTACTCAGCAGTCTGTGTCCTCAGTTGCTTACTTTTTACATCACTAAACGGGGTGTGGGAGGAGCTCAAACCCTCTCTCTCCAACAGATTCTATCTCCACGTCCTATCCTTTGTCTGTATGTTACTCACATGATGGCTTGAGTCTTTCTTCTCCCCAGTACGAATTCAAAAAAGCATGGGACAGACACAGAGGAACACAGAGGATCACTACATAGCAAGAGGATGGAATCAAAGTAAACATAAATGACTTCGTAGAGAGGGGTAACCTGCCTGGAGCATCAGGTACAACCTTAAGCAAAGACATGGGTAGGAGGAGGGGGTCCTGCACAGAGCGGCAGGTGCAGCTTTACAACTCCAGCCACCTTATTGGGCAGACTAGATGGACCATGCTGGTCTTCATCTGCCATCATTTACTATGTTACTATGTAAATAGTCCCTACATCTGAAGCTTGCAAAGTTCTTAAAAGACACAGACAAAAAAACAAATAAGAAGCTTCAAATTAAAGCAGTCAAGACGTGATTGAGAACCGAGTCAGTGGGATTAACTGAAAGGGCGACTTTGATATAGAGCTGGAGGGAATGAGGATGTGCAATGGGTGGGACTTGAAGTACTTTCCAAATATTTGCAGCAGTACTGACACCCAGGCTGATCTGCATTTCAACTTAGGTGGCCTTTTACTAAGCTGTCTGCGCAGGTCTGGCACGCATTAAAGGTGCGCATTGGGCATGCATTGACTGGTCCATGACAGTGTGGCTGGATTTCAGAACTAACTGTCCATGCACATTAGGTGCAGAGAGTGAGCGATGAGGGAGACGTGCAGTCAGCGTACCTGTGTTACCTGCACAGTAAGCAAGGATGTCATCTCTGTAGGGAGAGGTAAGTGCATCCGTGCTATGGTCATGATGCAGAGGGCTGCTTATACAGCGTCAACTGCCAGGAACTTGCTTTCCATGTCCCCCGTGGGTAATAAGAACATAAGAACATAAGATATGCCATACTGGGTCAGACCAAGGTCCATCAAGCCCAGTATTCTGTTTCCAACAGTGGCCAATCTAGGTCATACGTATCTAGCAGTTTCCCCAAGGGACACAGGTTCCACAATGCTTGTATTGGTTCAAGCATTGATATCCTGGGTCCCTTCTTAATAATGGTTTATGGACCTTTCCTCCAGGAACTTGCTGTAGTGTTGCTGTAATGCACCATGGATTTGCATGCTATTAGCGTGTTAGGTGCAACACCATAGCTCCCTTTAGTGAAAGGGCCCCTGGTTTTAATATGGTTCTATGCAAGTTTAAAGTCTGCTGGAAACACAGCATTAGGGGGAAGATACTGTTAAATCAGTCAACAACATGCATGTATTACTGGCTAAAAAGGAAACCACACAATAGCAGGAATAAGGAACCTTTAAAGAGAGGTTTGGTGTGAGGGGGCTATTTCTCACTTTCTTTCTTTATGGGTTCATGAAGGGTGCTTTAGATGCCAGCAGATGACACTGAAACCTCTCCTCAGAAAAGCCACTGAAATACATATAAGGGCTGCCTTTAACTTCTGTGAATTACTCCATGCTTGGTTTATTTTTATTTTGCTGACTTTTTGAACTAAAGGAAGTTTGTGAGCTATCTGCATTGTAATCTAAGGGAACGTTGAAGAGCAGATCTCTCTGTTTCTACCCTTAGTCATATACTTATGTTATCATCAAGCACCCTGGCTTTTCTCTTCTCACATTTCCCATACTGTTAGGGTCCCGATTTAAGGATCATGTTAAAATAAGATAAAACATAAGAACTGCCATACCAGATCAGACCAAAGGTTCATCTAGACCAGTGTCCTGTTTCCAACAATGGCTAATCCAGTTTCATAGTCAAAAGTAGCCAGTTCCACGCTATTTATCCCAGGGATAAGTGTAGTTTTTCTTGGGTTAGCTTAAATAATGGCTACTAGCTTTTTCCTCCAGGAAGTTGTCCAAATCTTTTTTGAACCAAAGTACACTATTTGCTTTTACCATACCCGTTGGCAATGAGTTCAAAGGGCTAATTATACACTGAGAGAAAAAATATATTTTCTTCTATCTGCTCTGTCTCCTAGTCCTTGTACTCTTTGAAAGAGTAAACAAATGGTTCGCGTTTACTTGTTCCACTCCACTCAGGATTTTATAGACCTATCCTACTGGGTATCTCCCCTCAGCCATCTCTTCTCCAGGCTGCAGAGCTCTAACCTCTTTAGCATTTCCTCATACGAGAGTCATGCCATCCACTTTCTCATTTTGGACGCCCTTCTCTGAACCTTTTCTATTGCCGCTCTATCTTTTTTAACATGTGGAGATCAAAATTGCACCCAGTACTCAAGGTGTGATCGCACCATAGGGCGTTAAAGAGGTATTGTGATAATCTGCCAGTGAACCGACACCTCCAGCATTTCAAACTGCATATCAGAAAAATGGTGCAACCAACAAATTTCTGAAGTGTTACATTTAAGTCTTGCACAAACATACCACAGTTCCAGCACATTTTTTTCTGTGACTCACTTTGCTTATGTGTTACCCTTGCTTGACTCTTTGAATTAAGTTCTTATTCATTTTTTCATTCAGTACATACTCATCATACTAATTTACACTGCATCTTCCTTCTACCTCTACATCTTATTTTATTTCTGTATTCTCTTTACTCATAATCTCAAACTCTCCTTTCCCGCTCCTTATGTTCTGAGCTTTCGCCTGTCTTAATTCTTTTCCCCCTTCATCTCACTCTAGAATTACTTCCTTCTTTGTTTGCTCTTCCCCTCGGTGTATTAGTAAAGCCCCTATCCCCAAAGGTGTGATAAACATTAACATGCCAAAACATACATTATTTACATCAGGCCCCATTTATTTTTTGTAGCACCCACCTATTCACTAATAATGTGGGTTTTGGCGTGTTATTGCTCAAGGTGCTTTTGTGGCTAGGGGTCCAAAGCCTTATCTCAAAAACACTCTGAGCCTTTCTCAGTACAGAATTTTCCTTAGGCACAAAACGGGGTAAAGTAATTTTTGTACGAGGCCCTTATTCTATTTTGGATTTCTTGTCTACCACTTCTCACGATTCCATATCTGGTTTCATATTTTTTCACTTATGCCTGGATTTTTTTAAACTGCATTTAGCATAAAGGTTGCATTCTGCAGCTGTACATTAGCTTAGGACACAACATAATTGGAAAGACTAAATTTAGCTAAAATCAGAACTGGTTAGAAATCTTGAAAAATACACAGACAGAGAAGGAGCATATTATAATTAAAAAATTATTGTTTTGTAGTATGCACTCTCCATCTGCTGTTTTGCATGGGCTCAATATTAAACGTTTATGGAATCCACTGCAGCCTAAAATTCTGCAGTCTCCCTGGTCTTTTTATTTTGCATCGGATAGCTTGGGGTTTTGCTTCCCCCCCCAAACCCAAACAAAAGAAAATGTCCCCCACCCCCAACACCGCACCCTGAGCACTACCTCACCATCATTGAGTAATCACCATCTCCCACCCCTGTGAGGTACTTCATCTATTCATGCGGCAAATTCTGTCAGGAGAAATCCTCCTCCCCCTAGTAGCAGCCCCGGCCCGGCCCGGCCCCAGAGATAGTTCAAGGTGTTGGCGCCCTAGAAAAACCTTACGTTTTACACCCCTTGACTGTCAACATCTATTGTTTAGCTTTGAATACCCAGCTCTTTACCACCTTCCCCCCCCCCCCAAGAAGCTGCTGCCCTAGGCAACTTCCTAGTTTGCCTGGTGACTGGCCCGGCCCTGACTAGCAATAAATTTCAGAACAAAATTACATCCAACCTACTATGGTTTTGGAGTTGGGCTCTGTCCTGTCATGGGATGTGCAAAACTGACCTATTTGAAGTCATTAGCCTGTGAATGGGATGGAAAGGCACCAGCTGCAGTAGGAACAGGTTAGAGAAGCACTGGCTCTGCGGTCCTGCTGTCCGTTGGGATTGGGCCTCAGGATGAGAAGAAGAGTCCAGGAAGGTGGGAGAAAGAGGAAACAGATAGCATGGGCAGGCAGAAACATGGGAGAAAACAGAGACTGAAACATTTTATTCAGCAGGAATTCAGGAGAATTGAGGGTGCGAGAATAAAGCTTTCTCCCTAAATCTTCGTGGTGATTCTGTCGTATAAAATCTATACCAAATCTTAGTAATGTGACACTACAGTAGAAATGTGGTAGGAAGGGGAAAAAAAGAATACACGCTGCTCAGGATAAAGAAATGCTCGCCTATAACTTAGGCACTAGGACTGAAGATGGTGGTAGCAATAGGAGAAGAAAATATTCCATGGTGCTTTAGTAGACTATGGTGAACTTGTTCATGGACCCACTGCAGCAGGAGACAGTAACATAGTAAATGACGGCAGATAAAGGCCAACATTCAATCTGCCCAGTATTGTACGTCTACTTTGGATTGTTAACTGCTGCTCTGTTCATGTTACGCCCGCTCCGTGCTTTTATTTTGTGTGCAGTTGCTGCTCTTTGCGTGTTACTCCTGCTCAGTGCCTTTTTTTGGAATTGCAAAGGTCATTTAAGTTTTGCTTTGCCCTTTTCTTACTGCTGGGCATGCAGTCTGGGTTGCTCCTGGGGATCTGCCTCCCCTCCCAGGTAAATTAAAACCTTTTTTCTTGTTTACAATAGAATGTGCAAAAATAACCCATTTGGAGACTTGGCCTTGCAAAAACATTGCTAAGTGCTTAAGAGAATTAGGGCTCAGGCCTTTAGAGCCCCACTAAAGCACTAATCACAATCATCTCTCCCCAAGACTGATCTCTCCCCAAGACTGATCCTGATAATTGGATATCATAAATATTACATTTGCTTTGGGTTTAAAAATCTATTGTGTCTAAAACAGTCTGAATGTTGTCCACTTACAGCTATCTATTTAGATAAAGTCAATGCCTTGCACCCTCAACTGATTGCTCTTTGGCCACAACATGCCACTGAGCAGACCTTGGTTGGTTGGACAGACTTTGTTCATGTAAATTTGGATGAGGATAGTGAGGTTCCCTTAGTTTCATTAAATACGTCTGTGGCATTAGCTTTTCAATACGCTTTAGGATCTTGACCTGGAAGTAACTGTGCTTAATCGGTTCTGCTCTTTTCTCAGGAAGAGGGCTTTTCGTGTTTACAGGCAAAACTGTTTTTCTGTTTCATATCCTCTCCATTGCAGAGCTTCATAGAGTCAGTTCTAGCCCCTCTCCTTTCTAACATCTTCCTAGCACTACTCTCTTCACACATTAGGTTTCATCGCATTTCTGTGTGCTGATGATATTCAGTTGTTGACTGTATTAGATCCATATAATCCTCAGGTGAATAACGATATCACAACCAAGCTGGAACCCATGGCAGACTGGTTAACCAAGAATAGATCCTGGATATTATCCTAGATAGCCAATTAACCCTCAATTCACAGGTTTCCAGTTTTTGAAAAAATCTTCTATGCACTTAGATTAATATGCTCTATTCCTGGACTAATAACACGTACTTGGTCTGGGGAGGCATCCTTCTCGTCCCACTGCCATCCTGGAAAATAGTGGCACCTGATTTCTAGTGGTACGTTGGGGCCAAATTAAAGATTGCCTCTCTTATTGGAAATCATCATGGGTAAGGTTAGCATGGAAAATCGACAGTAAACTGCCGTGCTAAAGGATAGCACAACTTATCACATCAGTCTCTCATTGGGATTTGGTCTTAATTCTAGAGGCACTGATGGCCCTCAGATGACATCACACCAGCTATTTGTAGATAATTTCTGTATAGCTCCTTTGTTATTATTTGGCAGAACAACCCAAGTAGAGGAGAGTTTCTTAGATGACATAAGAATGACTTTTGGGTTGGACAAAATGTACAAAGGCAACCTTGCATAAAGAGAAACTAAGGCCAACTGAAAACATCTCTTTATTACTTCTACTACTATTCATTTGTATAGCACAACAAGGCATATGACTACTGTACATATACACATCAAAGACAGTCCCTGCACTATCGAGCTTACAATCTATACAATATAACTAATCCCACTAACCTAGTAGTTTCCTCCACTTATGAACCACACAAAAGAAAAAGAGGAACCTAGCAATTCTACAAAATTTTGTTGGAACGCACGCCTGGAAGGAAGGAAGAAAAACCTCCCCTTCTCGTAGCGTGTTGCTCCGTTTTTATCTTAAAGTAAAATTTAGGGATTTACCCCTAATAAAGGATCGAGGGACCACCACCCTCAATACCAACCAGTAGTTAGTGAGTTGCAAAAAGAGTACTTAGCTTGAGGTTGTTCTTTTCTGACAAATGTCTCAGGTATCCCCCGATGGTAAAACTGACAAGGTCTGCACTGCTATTATTGAACATTCACATTCACAGCCGTCCAAGCATTGCAGGGTGGGCACAGCTATTAGACCAGTCGGCGTCACTAGACATTATTCCATGAATGGAACGCAGAAGCCGCTATCCAAAATGGACTCCTCCATACAGATGCTGGAGAAACCCAAGAATCCCCTCAAGCCAGTTCCCAATAAACAGCTTCACATGAGCATAACTGGTAACCAAACGTTGTAGTGTTTTGAGCCTCCGTTATTCCTGGCCCTTCTTCAAACTCTATCGCTCGCCATCTTAAATCTTGAAAACTATGGTTATGCTCCTGGCAATGAGGTACTAGTGGGGCTGTGATAATTCGAGAGCGATGTTCCTGAAGTCGTTTCTTTATATTCCGGGATGTCTTCCCCACATAAATCAGAGAGCATGGACAAGTTATTATATAAACTACAAAGGACGTCAAACAGGTTGAAGCAAATTTATTTTTATACCGGCGATGGGACGAAGGATGTTCCCAGGAGGTCCCTTCAAGCGTAGAAGCACAAAAGTCACACTGCAAACAGCCAAAATGTCCAATAGGGAGATCCCCCATCAATGGTTGAGATTGTCTTCCATGATGTACTATCCAATCAGCAATGTTTCTACCCCGTTGGAGTTTTTTTGGATAGACACAATCGATTCCTTAAATGAGTTTTTTTGTATGGATAAACTCTTTATCAGAAGCCCTCCAATTTACACCTGTTGTTAATAGGAGTGTAATCGATTTCTTAGACATCCGTCTGATTAATGAGGGGCCATCTATAAGATCTACTCTATATCGGAAAAGCGTTCAGCGAAATACACTGCTACATTATCATAGCTACCACCCTGGCCCCCTGAGACGGGGTCTACCTATAGGCCAGTTCATTAGATTATGCCGTTTGTGTTCCACTTTGGAAGATTTTAAGTTACAAGCCACACATTTGAAGCAACGCTTGTTGGACCACGGTTACCCTCGATCCATCATTAACCGTGCTTATCATCGAGCTCGTTTCAACCATAATGAATGGTGGGAGACCCCGACACCGGTGCCAGCTGTTTCTTTGTCTGAATCTGATTCCCCTTTTGTAGGAGTATTACCATATATGCCTGGCACATCTGATGTTATGAAAATTATTAAATCCCATTGGTCAGTTTTATCGATTCACCCTGCATTTATGAAGTCATTGATGATTGGACTCCAACGGGGTAGAAACATTGCTGATTGTCTTCCATGATGTACTATCCAATCTCAACCATTGATGGGGGATCTCCCTATTGGACATTTTGGCTGTTTGCAGTTATTTGAATTAGCATCTGAATGTGATCCATGCCTATTGGCTACCAACCGGTCATGTGATTACTATCCGAATTTAAAGGGCAGTGTTGGGTGGTAACACCAAAGAGCGATAGAGTTTGAAGAAGGGTCGGGAATAACGGAGGCTCGAAACACTACAACGTTAGGTTACCTGTTATGCTCATGTGAAGCTGTTTATTGGGAACTGGCTTGAGGGGATTCTCGGGTTTCTCCAGCATCTGTATGGAGGAGTCCATTTTGGATAGCGGCTTCTGCGTTCCATTCATGGAATAATGTCTAGTGACGCCGACTGGTCTAATAGCTGTGCCCACCCTGCAATGCTTGGACGGCTGTGAATGTGAATGTTCAATAATAGCAGTGCAGACCTTGTCGGTTTTACCATCGGGGGATACCTGAGACATTTGTCAGAAAAGAACAACCTCAAGCTAAGTACTCTTTTTGCAACTCACTAACTACTGGTTGGTATTGAGGGTGGTGGTCCCTCGATCCTTTATTAGGGGTAAATCCCTAAATTTTACTTTAAGATAAAAACGGAGCAACACGCTACGAGGAGGGGAGGTTTTTCTTCCTTCCTTCCAGGCGTGCGTTCCAACAAAAATTTGTAGAATTGCTAGGTTCCTCTTTTTTTTTTGTGTGGTACAATCTATACAAGACAAACACAACAGGGGACAAGAGAGTGTTTTAACACCCATGGGTGATCAACAGGAAAGTAAAGGGTCAGGATCCAAAAGCAGCTTCAAAGAGATGGGCTTTTAGCCTGGATTTGAATAGGACCAGAAATGGGGCCTGGCACACCAACTCAGGCAGCCTGTTCCAAGCATATGGTGCAGCAAGGTGGAATGAATATAATTTAGAGTAGGCAATGGCATCTCCTGCTCAAGTTCTTTTATAGTACAGTCTTGTCAGAGAACATGTAGCCTTTAATAAATTAGCACCAAAGACTTGTCAGACTTCAGATTGCATGCCCATCAGCCCGAAACAGTTAGTCTCTTCTTTTATACACAAGATTTATTTATTTATTTATTGAACGGTTTTATATACCGCCTTTCAGAAAAATCAAAGCGGTTTACATAGAACAAAACTTGAACATTACATTGAAACTTATTCAAACAATTGAAATTACAGTGAACATTAAATTGTATATAATAAAAATGGTAATTTGAGGGTTACAATGCTCAGTAAATGCTGATTAGGTATATAGATAGTTTAAACATATATACAGATTTAAATATTTACAAATCTACTTTACAAGATCTTAGCATTTGTAAATATATTTTTAAATATATAATATCTTAGCATTTGTAAATATATTTACAAGGTCTTAGCATTTCATGGTGAGGAAGAGGTGACAGCTCATCACTTCTCTCCCCTTCCACTACTGTCACCAGAACATCATCCTGACAACCCTCCAGGAATCTGTTCCAGCTCTTTTCAGTCATTGTTATCTTAACACAAGTCCACCTTACTAAACTTACTAACTCCACCTTACTAACGCCACTCAGTTTATTAAACAAACACTCTGGCTGATATTGTTCCTTCTCTCTAACTAAAGATGTATTAGGATTATTTTGCTCCTACAATTCTGGCCTTAAATCAATGACAGCCTCTCCAATGGCCTTGTCCCCTCCAACTGAAAACAGTCTGTTGTCCGTCCATTACTAAAATAGTACAAGTTGGATTTGTCTTTGCCTCTCAGCTATCATCTCATCTTTAATCTTCTTTTCTTAGCCAAATTACTGGAAAAGACTGTTTACAAACAAGCATCCTGCTTTTGGGAAAGCAACGACTCCTTCCATCCCAGTAAGGTTTCTGCCCATAACATAGTAGTGATACTGCTCTCATTGGACTTTTAAATATAATTGTGACCCATTTAGACAACCTCAAAGATGTAATGATAATTCATCTGGATCTCAGCTCTGCCTTCATGTCATAGATCTCTCTCTCCTTCTTGACTGTTTGAGAATTTCTGGTATCACCTCTCTTGCCCTAAACTGGTTCCATTTGTATCTTTTCAACCGTACCTTCCAAGTTTCAGTTGATGGCCATCTGTCCGCTTCTTTCTCTCATCTTTTGGTGTCCCGCAGGGATCTATTCTTTCCAACCTCTTTATTTCACTACTTGCCACACTCATTTAAGTTGTAAACATTAGCACTTATGTCTTTGCGGATGATATCCAATTGATTATCGCACATGACACCTGGGATCTTTCTTTCCAAGCAACAATAGATATAAAACTCAATTCTGATGCATCATGGCTACAAGCATATAAACCCCCCCCCCCTGCATTCCTATACGCATGCCTCGTATAATCTGGGAGTCCTCTAGTCTCCTAATCAATGGGTCTAAGGACAGGACGAATAGCAGAGGAGATAGAGTGTATCCCTGTTGTGTACCTCTACCCAAAGAAAATGCCTCCGATAGCACCCCATTACAGAGCACTCCTGCTGTTGGCTCAGTATATAGGCTCTCAACCATTTTGCAAAAGGAAGGCCCAAGCCCGTAGTAGGGCAGCAAGGCTTTCAAATAATGCCAGTTAACCCGATCGAACGCTTTCTCCGCATCAAAACTAATGAGCAGTGACTGCAAGTTGCAGTCCCGCACCCATTCCAGTGATGCCACTATTTTCTGTAAATTACGCACCGCATACCGCCCTTTCACAAACCCAACTTGTGAGTCATGCACCAGCTGGCCTAACACCTCGGCCAACAGGTCTGCCAAAATTTTTGCCAACAGCTTCAAGTCAAAGTTTAGTAATGATATGGGCCTGTAGGACCCCGGCTGTAACGGGTCCTTCCCTGGTTTGGGTATAAGTATGATATGAGCATGGTTTCTTCCCCATCGGAAGGCTCCCTGCTCAGCCCGTCTATTATAAATGGCTACAAGGGTGGGGGTGATAAAATCACGCGATAATTTATAAAATTCAGCTCCCAGTCCATCGGGCCCCGGGGCTTTATAACAACTCGCCCTCAGAATGACCTGTTGTATTTCTTGCGCCGTTATCAGCTGCCCGAGTTGAACACTCTGCTCTGTACTCAGTCTAGGCAGATCCAAACCACTCAAGTATTCTGTCATCTTTGTAGGGGGACCCTTCTCGCTGAGTATAACTTCTGAAAAAAAAAAACAGAATACTCGGGCAATAGCTACATTGTCCTTATGTAATATTCCCTGATCGTCACGGATCGCTGCTACCGTTTTCAACCCCCTCTGCCCCTTCAAGCATCGTGCCAGCAGTTTCCCAGGCTTGTCCCCATAACAATATAGCTGATAGTGGTAATATAAGATGGATTTCTTAGCTCTCTGATGTAATATCTCATTTAAATCTACCTGGATTTCCCATAATCTCTTCCTATTCAATGCATTCGGAGCATGCGCACATAAGCGTCTCGCC
Organism: Ichthyophis bannanicus; assembly: GCA_033557465.1. Taxonomy (NCBI): domain Eukaryota; kingdom Metazoa; phylum Chordata; class Amphibia; order Gymnophiona; family Ichthyophiidae; genus Ichthyophis; species Ichthyophis bannanicus. Next base: position 603,955,902 of record CM066036.1, on the reverse strand, counting down.
TTCATGACTTGTTGTTCATGGCGAATAATCCACTCCAATATCAAATGACGCTTCATTGCTAAGTACCCAATTATATCACTTCTTAACACCACCTTGGCAGTCTCCCACACCACTCAGGGTCCTCTTGGTGGCAACGATGATTAAATTCAAATTTGTGCCATTTCTGTCTGAGGAAGTGGTGAAATTGTGTATCCTTGTAAAGCTCTAGTGGAAATCGCCAAATACGCGTTTTATGAGTGTCCCCTCCCCATTGTAGCTCTATCCAAATCGGTGCATGATTGGAAATCTCTGTGGGACCAATTTGTGCGTCTCCGATATAGGTGAACAGGCCCTCTGAGATCAGAATGTAGTCAATTTGCGCACTAGAACCGTGAGCTCGTGACTGATGCGTAAAATCCTTTTCTAATGGATGCAACAACCTCCATGGGTCTACCACTCCGCTGTGTTCGAAAACGTTTTAAGACCTGAGCCGTTGGAGCTCTCTCCCGCACTCCCTCTCCTCTAGATGTGTCTGTCTACGTCAAAAACTCCGTTAAAATCCCCTCCCATAATCAGTGGGAGCTCTGGTAGTTGTTCCACTTTGGAGGCAAGGCGGATATAAAGGTTTTGATCTAAGACGTTAGGACTGTAAAGATATTCCACTATTACTGGCTTCCCCTCCAAAATTCCCTGCAATAACACAAACCTCCCAGTCAGATCTGTAACTTCTTTTTCCACCACAAAACACACTCGTTTGTGAATCAAGATGGCCACCCCACCCTTTTTTTTTCCTATAGTAGGTGCCCCCACAATTGTCCAACCCAGTCTCTACAGAGCTTAGTATGCTCTTCAGCAGTCTGGTGGGTTTCTTGTAGTAGCGCAATATCGCAGTGCTGCCTAGCCTGCAATATTTTATATCGCTTTATTGGATTTCCCAGCCCACAGACATTCCAAGAGACTATCTTCAGAGCCCCGGGCAGTGTCAGATCCCTTCCACCCAGTATGTATTATCTTCTCGGACGAGACACCCCCAGCCTGAAGCCTCTCCCTGAAATTACTAAAATAGCTAACTAATTGCAAGTTCCCAAGCCCTTGGTTGCGATCTTCCCTCCCTTTTTGAGCCCCTCCCCCCCCCCCCGATTACCCCCAACTACCCTCCCTCCCCCCCCTCATCAGCTTCTCTCTCTCTTATCACCAACTCCTACCAACCTAAATTACTGGGGTCTCGCTTAATGCGTACGGTCGCTCCTCCCCCGACCCATCTGCCTGTACCCTTTTTTCATGTTCTCCTCCCTCGCCTACTATTGCGATCAGCCAAACAACTACACATAATGAACTTTATACAATTTTACTTAGAACCAAAACATTCAGAAAAAAAAAAAAAACAATCTCCACACACTTTCAACCTGTTAAACACTCATAAGCCCTGCAGAGGTATGCTTATATGCATAAAGAGACCCTCCGGTCCATGCCTTCACCCAGGCCGTACATAGCCATGTCCTCAGCAGGTCAGCACTTCTACTGCAAATCCACTGCATCTCCAAGCTTTAAGACAGCTTTCAGGCCAGTTCTGTGCCATCTGCTGTCCCTCTGCATACATGTTCTCCAAGCGTTAATCCAGGCGAAACCACATGTCCTCTGAAGCCTTTATTTCAGTGTTGCTGCAACATCTAAAGGCCCGCGCATTTGCTTCTCAATATAGGGGCTTGCCTCAGCAGCCGTTTCGAAAGTCCAGTGTGTCCCTTCATAAATCATATGCAGCCTAGCGGGATACTGCACTGAAAATTTAACCTTAGCTTCAATCAGTTTTTGTCAGAGGGGCGCATAGGCTCTTTTCTGTTGGCTCAACACTGCTGAATAATCTTGAGCAATACGCAGTTTTAGGTTCTCATGCATGACCACTCCTTTCTGCCTCGCTGCTCTCAATACCGCTTCTTTCTGCGGGAATTGAAGGAACTTAGCAAGCACCACTCTCAGCCGCTGACCCCGAGCCTGTTTGTACCCCACATGGTGAGCTCGCTCAATAATCAGTTTACCTCCTTCATCGCAGCCTTCAGTTGCGGGAGCAGGGTTTCCAGGTAATGCGCCAGCTCTTTATTGGCAATAGAGTCCAGTATTCCCATAACTCTCAAGTTATTGCGTTGTGACCGGTTTTCCAGGTCGTCGAGTTTGGCCTCGTGGGATTGCAGCTTATATCTCAAGCCCTCCATTTCCTGAGTTAGGGCCTCCAGGCTGTCCTCTGCTTGCCCGATACGGTCCTCCGCTTCCTGTAGCTGGTTTCCCAGGGCCCCCATTGAGGATTGCAGAGTATCCATCTTCTCCCGAAGGGCTGCGAATTGTGAAGACAGTGCATCTGCCTCCGCTGCTGAAACTTCCTCCAGAAATGCAGGGGACGTTGGTGAGCTTGGCGCTACTATCCCCTCTGCCATTTTGCTTGGGATTCCCGTGCGGTCTCTCTCCCTCCGGCCCGTTTTTGCTGCCGCCGCCATTTGTCCGCACACTCTCCGCCGGTCCCAATAACTGCAGCAGTGCCTCCGGTTAGTTTATGTCCAAATTTTGTGGCATTACAATCGCTCACAACGGCACTAAAGTCCCGGTTCGGGCTGAGGGTGACCGGAGCACGAGCAAGTCACGTCTGCTCGCGCTCACCGCATCACGTGACCGCCCTGCTTCTTCTTTTTTTTTTTTTTTATTTATGAAATTTTACAAATCAAGAAAGTTTCCAAAAACATTCTTGCAGAAACAGAGTAGATACAACAAAATTCTCTATTACAAGAGTATAAGAAAAAGAAAAAATAAACATCTTGATTATTATAACAAAGTATCTACTAACACTAGCCCACAATACAAGGGGAGATATAAAAAATAATGTTTTAACCAAATATTAAGGAAAACATAGGCAGCAAACTAGATCCAGACACCTAATTAAGAGACCACAGGTGCAGCACCAATGGAGGACTCCAGACGCCTAGTATTAATGAATGCCGTTAGTTGGGAGGGCTCATAAAAAATATAAGAAACAGCCTGATACTTCACTAAACATTTATATGGATGTTTAAGAAAAAAGAGCCCCCCAAGTTGTATAACACCAGGACATAGCAGAAGAAAATCCCTGTGACGTCTCTGAGTTTCCCTTGCTAAATCCGGGTATATCCATACCATTAACCCTCTAAACAACAAATTTTGTTTCCGAAAAAAGAGCTTTAAATAACCACTCTTTATCAGAAAGTAATGCAAATGTAATTAATAAAGTAGAAGGGACCTGAGAAACAATATCAGATTGTTCCAACAAATCAGTAATATTCAGAATGTTCCCTTGTTCCCGGTCTCCACCCCCCCCCCCCCCCCCATATTGACCATTCCAGAAGTCAATTTTGCCCTGGGAAGATAATAAATCCACACCAAAGGTGGAATCAATTCCGGGGAAACCCCCAGCACATCTATCAAATATTGCTTAAACATATCTCTAGGAGACACAGTAAGAAGCCTAGGAAAATTAATCAGCCTTAAGTTATGAGCTCTAGACAAATTGTCCAAATGTTCTAACTTAACTTGCATAGATGAAAAGTTTTTCCTGAATGGATCAGACTGGTCTTCAAGCACCGTAGCCTTCCTCCGGACCTCTGCAACTTCAAATTTTGTTTCCTCCACCTTCAGTTCAAGCTCTTCCACCGCAGCCGCCGAGTCGTTCACCTTCTTTGCCAACGATGTGACCCGTGGCACCAAAACTTCCCCTAAGCAGACAATTGCCTGCCATATGGCCTCCAAGTTAAAGTTTGTCGGATGCCGAAGAGAAAAAGCTACTCCCTGATCGCAGGTGCTAAACCGGTTTCCATGTCCGCTGGCGTCTCTCCTCCACACTCAGCAGGAGACTCCTGCCCTTTGTGCTCCACACCAAATACCATTGACACTGACAGTGGGCAATACTGCCCAATAGTTGCACTCTCCCCCTCCGGTAGCCTCTCTGCTCCTGTCCCTCTCAAGCCACCAGCTTCCCCCTGCCACGAGGGGGGCCGAGCTCCAAGAACCCTTCCGGCAGAGGCTGTCCACGGGGCACTTTCGGCACAGGACTCGCTGGGGCGATAGATGAAACCGAAGCAGCCGCTGAGTCACCTGACTCCGGAAGTGCTGCAGCTTGGTATTCTCCCCCAGCTTCAACTGGATCTCGGGCAACGCGCAACACAAAGGAATCCAAAGGGCCACACGGTTCTCCTGAAGCAAGCGGCGTCGAGGTAAGAGAGGGTTGAGAGGGCAAAACCCCTCCTTTCCCCTTACGCTTTCTACCCATAGGAGAGAAAAAGAAAAACACACTCACACCAAAAAGTCAGCTGCCGCCATCTTAGTTAGGACATTCCCCCCCCCCCCTGCTTCTTTTTAACATTTTCCTGGTCCCCCTTACTTTGCTCATCCAACAACATGGATTGTCGGTATACTACTATGCCAATGACATTATCCTTCTATATCATACTAGCCCCTCTGCTCCCGATTTATCCCCCTTAAATGCATGCCTCTCCCAAGTTGCTCACTGGTTGTCATCTAATTTCTTGCACCTTAACTCATGAAAAATAGTGACTATCTGGTTCACTTTTGGTGGCTTCTATCCCTTTCTGGCCTCCTCTCTTTTGGATTCCCCTGTTCCTCTGGTCCCTTCTCTTCGTTATCTGAGCGTCACACTCATTTCTGCCCTATCGTTCCATGATCACCTCTCCCTGCTCATCCATCGTTCCTTCTATTCATTCAGGCAAATCCAGGCTATCCGCCCTTTTCTATCCTTCCCTTTTCAGACCACCCTTCTCTTGTTATATCATGCAATCTCCAGGAACAAGCAGGAATGAGTCTTCACATATGGGTACGTCGGTACCGACGGAGCCTGCGCAGGAACGCTTCCCAGCGTCCAATCAGAAAGCTTTTGGGAGCATCCCTCAGCGCCTGCGTGCTGCCTTCCCGCCTTTCCAACTGTCTCTCCTCAGTTTTTGTTTTTCCGCGGAGCCGGCAGGACGTCCTCCTGTCACCGCAGAAACTTTTCTTCTTTAATTTTTTAAATTCTTGTTTTCTTGTGGCTACAATACTGTGAGAAGAGATTCTTTCTTTCGAGTTTCCCTCGATACCGTTTTCCCTCCCTATGGCAGGGCACCGGCCATTTCTTCTCTACAGGATCAGGTAACCCACAAACAGTCTGTTAAGACTAGCCAATCCTTGAGTGGTAAGTCTCATGCTAAGCATGCTGACGGCCCCGGCCTTGCCCTCAAGACCCCATTGGCATTAAAACCCCGGCGGGAGTCTTCAGGCTCCAAAGCATTTCAGGGGTTTCAGGTTGTTCCTGGGGCTCACCCCTCACAGAACATACCTGAGCCATGCTTGGTGGTGGCATCCGCTTCGAGCGGTACCGATACCCCGGCATCGGCACCGGTGTTGAGTAATCCGCTCTTCACCAGGGATCGTCATCTGGCGTTCTCGGTACCTTCAGGACCGACCGAAACGTCCCAGATTGACTTTCCAGTATCGGCAGCACCACCGATACCACCACCGACGTCTGTACCCTCTAGGCATGCATCGATAGACTCGCTTCCTTCGATGCCGAGTCTAGAATCGATTTCTAGTCTAGAGAACTGGGTACCGACGCGTCTCGGAACCGATGTTTACCGATTCCGCATGCACGGTACCGAGGATAATCACCAAGGGGTTTTAGTTACCTCGGTACCGCTTGAGCAGCCTCCGGTGACTGCTTCATTGTCGGTTTCGCCTTCGATTCCGGCGCAACTACCGGTATCGGTATCGATGCCGGTACCTGCAGTATCATCGGAACCAGCTCCTTCCATGCTTTTTTCACCTGGATCGCTCCTCTCTATACCTAGTTTGGAGTCGATACCTGGCATGGATGATGCACTACTGACTGTCTCAATTCATAACTGCCAGTTCCAGTGTCCATCCATTACAAATCCTGTTCTGCACCAGACAGCTACATCCTCCGGTGCCCAGGCTACCTTTTCAGATTTAGCCTGTCCAGGGATGGTTCCCATCGGAGATCCTTCTTTTCAGAAATTTCTCCTTGACATGGCAACCTTCCTTTAATATCCCTATCCCTGGCTATGAGTCTTCTCAGGCTTTTTCTGCAGGAAAGGAAAATATAATGCTTCCTTTACATCACTCTTTGCAGAATCTTCTTCTGAGGGTATGGGAAAAACCTTTAAGGGTTTCTTCACCTCCTACAGCAACTGATCTTCTGTATCAGGTACCCCCCTCTCCAGGATTTCAAAAGCCTCAACTTCCCCATCATTCCATTGTAGTGGAATCAGCAATGAGGAAGGTTAAAAGCAAGAAAAAACATTCTTCTTTCCCGCCAGGGCGTGCATCTAGAACACTGGATGCCTTTGGATGTCAAACCTTCCAAACATCTATGCTGGCAACAAGGATTCTCTCATATATTTTCTATATGAGTCTATCCCTTCAGGAGATCACAAAGAAATTATCTCTTTTGACTCCTTTTCTATCAGAGCCCAAGGCTGCAGACTATTCCTTACTTCTTAGTCATAGCCAAAATATCTCTTGGTTTCTTTCTCGTGCTTCCCTAGACTCTTTTGAGTCTGTTAGCAGAACTTCTGCTATAGCCATAGGAGCATGACGTAGAGCCTGGCTCCAGACTTCAGACTTGAACAGATGGGCACAACAAAGACTGCGTAATACTCCTTGTACTGGAGAAAATCTCTTCAATAAGGAGTCCTTACGTCAGGTTGCTCATTGCTCCACTGACTTTCCTGTTTCTGAGGGCCATCCTAAGCCCTCTCCTTCCTCAGCAGGTAGGAAATGCCCTACCAAACCTTCTTTCCCTAAAAGAAGGAGGTTTTCCTCTTCTCCTGCCCATCATTCGGATGTTCCCAAGCAGGGGAAGTCTTGCCCTGGTCTGAAGAATCCAAACTCTAGCCAGGCTGAATAAACACAGTAACCATAGGTTTCTGATTAATCTTTTTATAACTACAGTTAACCTCTTTTCAGCAGAAGTTTTTCACTGTTTTTCCATTCAAAACTCTGCTCAGGGATTCCTATTCTCAGGAAATCCATTTACTCTTCACTATGCTGAACTGTCAGGATATTCATGTCTATAAGTTACAGGGTTTTCCACCTCTTCCTGACTAGAAGAGAGAGTTAGCAACTATCACATGATAGTTTCTCTGTACCAGCATGAATTTTTTCCTTCCAGTGACTTACCATGTGGTAAGTCTTTTCTTCAGTTCCTATCTCTACCCTCTTCGCCAGGGTTTCCCCTATAAGAGTGGTACCATACCATTGAAAGACTTTTCTTGTCTTTCTTTTCACTGTAGAGTTTCTTCTCCTGACTAAACTCCCTTCTTATCTGGTCAGCTCTGCAGACAGAGACAGCTTGCTCTCTTTGTTCAGTCTGTCTCTCTGCTTGACACAAACCGACTCTCTCCATTGTCCTATTCAATAGCTGCCCATGCAGGAGTTCCAGTAATGGACTACTGGTACTTTTCTACAAGTCCCAGTCTTGTCTTCCACCACTTCTGTCTGGCCTTAGTAGTGATTCCAAGACAGTTTTCTACATCTTTCTTGGATAATTCCTTTCACTGCAGGCTTCTTATACTATCTTCTACCCTTGCCATCTCCAATCCCTGGGTTTGGCAACATAGTGGGCGTGGCTGTCAGTTTTCTCCATCAGCCAGTTCTACATCCCAGTTCTCCTGCATAATGCTCTCTGCAATCCTACTGAGAAGCTTTCCACTATGGGCCCTTGCTAGAGAGCATAGAGTTTTTCTAATGGCTATCCATCATGGTTGGAAAAGGCTTCCTCAGTCATCCCCTATGACTGCGAGGGTTCTTCACACCCTACTATCTTCTTTTAAAAAAAAAAAAAGGGGGGAAAGGACATAAGCCTTCTCCACGTGAAAGTCTAAGAGTTATCCCATTCCTATAGGGAATATACTCTTTTATTTTTTTCTTGCAGCTTGTCCTCATGGTATCCTAATCCTTCAAGGACAGCACTCATTAGTCTGGAAAACGCCTGATACCTCCTTTGTCCCTCACGTAGGTCAACCTGGTATCTCATTCTATGCGTTTCTGTCCTTTTACCATGCTGGAGTTCCACAGGACTCCAGACTTGCTGTTTACAGACTGATATTAACCTTTGTTTTTCACGTAACCAGCCTGGTTATTCACTGAATAGCATTCCTTTACCATCATCTCTGGGGGAATAGATTCTCTATCTTCTCAAGTAGGTTTCACCTCCTTGTTCTTAGATGAATCTTTTCCCTTCACATCTCCATGTGAATGTCCTGATATGCATAGCTCTGTCTGCTTAGTTGCAGGCATCTATCTTTAGACCTATATATTCAGGTATATATATCTATATATATATACCTATATACATCTCTGTAGATGTATCTGTCTGTCAGCTGTCAGCTTAGATCTGTCAGCTTAGATCTCAATATAGATGTATATATATCTATATACCCGTAGATATATACATATATATATATATATATATATATATACACATATATCTACATATATGTGTGTATCTGTCTAGATACTTATTATACCTAGATATGTATTTCCATACTTATCTCCATGACTGTCCATGCCCATAAAGGTTTTTACCTTCCTGTATGTTTCTGACAGTGGGCTTGCACAGCTTCATACTGTTCCACAGTATGTTTCGGATATTATGCACACAACCACTGCTGTGGTACTGACAGCCCTACCGTATCCTAGGTTTACGTATCCCTGAAGCTCCATGCCCCAATGTCTTCCTACCCCTCACCAGTTAGGAAAGGCATGGTGGATCTTCAGCAGATTTCAGATTCAATTCCTCAAACATCTGTCCTTTCTGGGAGTATGGGGTTCTTCTCATACTCTTTCCTTCCTCAAGGACTATGTCTGTTTGTCCAGATCGGTCAGTCTTCCTCTTTTACTCATACCTCTGAATACTTCTGTAGCCAAAAGAGTTTTCAGCTTTCCATGAAGCTTCCCACTGAAGACCTGCCGTCTTTATGCTACCCCAAGTGAATCCTGAGGTCACCTCTCACTTCCAGATGTTGACCTCCACCTTCACTCCAGTGAGGTCACCTTGAACATTATTCTACTGGATCCCCAGTAGACTCCATCAGCCTCTCTACTTCCTCCAATCCAGTAGGTGAGCGTCATATGGTGATTGTTCATTTCAATATTATGATGATTGTTCATTCAAATATCTTTTTGATAATGATCATACATACAAGGACTCCTTGTGGGTAGTCCTTTCTGAGGTTAGCTGTTTTTTCTGCAGTTCCTCTCTTTTCAACTCCTGCCCTCCATCCTCAGGATGCCTGGCCATATGAGGTGTAGCATGTTTTCAATCTTCAACATGTTATGGCTCCAGGCATCTTAGCTTGGGAGTCCCCATATGTGAAGACTCATTCCTGCTTGTTCCTGGAGATAGCACAGTTACTTACCTGTAACAGGTGATCTCTGGGAACAGCAGGAATAAGTCTTCACAACCCACCCACCTCCCCTAGGAGTTGTATTTCTATATCTATCTTTCCTTTCCTCTTTCTCTCTCTTTGTCTCAGCTATGAAACTCAACTGAGGAGAGACAGTTGGAAAGGCGGGAAGGCAGCACGCAGGCGCTGAGGGATGCTCCCAAAAGCTTTCTGATTGGACGCTGGGGAGCGTTCCCACGCAGGCTCCGTCAGTACCAACGTACCCATATGTGAAGACTTATTCCTGCTGTTCCCAAGAGATCACCTGTTACAGGTAAGTAACTGTGCTTTATTGCAATGTTGCTCTTGCCGGTTTCCCACACTATTAGCTTCGCCACCTTCAACTACTTCAGAACACTGCAGCCCGGATCATCTTGCTGGTCTCTCATTCTGAACCACATCACGCAATTCTCATAAATCTCCACTGGCTTCCCATCAAATTCCACATTCAGTACAAAATCCTCATCTTGGTTCACAAATCCATTCACACTGATAGTCCTCTGTATCTTTCAAACTCTCTTCACCTCCACACTCCACCTCATGTACTGTGCCCTATCCATGCCAATTGCTTGCATCTTCCCCCTGCCTCTTGAGCTCACCTTGAATCCACCCATCACTCTGCCTTTTTTTTCCTAAACCCTCCCTCTGGAACTCCTTACCTGCTGACCTCTGCCTCGAACCCTCCTTCCAGAAAGTCAAAACCTTACTCAAAACACACCTATTCCAATCTGCTTTTGGCCTCCCCTCTTCTAACTCCTGGTCTCTCTCTCCCACTCCTCTTCCACCCTATTTCTCGCTCTCATTCTCATTTCCCCTGCTTCCTATGAATGCACTATCCTTTCTTGTCAACTAATGGCCTTCTTTTTTCTTTTCTGCTGGCAGTCACTATTATTATTTTTGTAAATCACCCTGATGGTTGTGAAGACACAGTATATTAAGTCTACTAAGTATACTAAGGGCAGATGTAAAAACAGAGGTGTCTCTCCCCTCAATATCACCCCCTATCCAATGGCGATCCCCTTTCCCCAGCTCCTGCCAAGGTCTGATGGCCCCTGGTGTCTAGTGGAAAGAGTGATCCCCATTCGCTCGTTTCAAAATGGCCACTGTGGGCACCTGACCCCTAGCGGTAATATTATGAGATTACTGCTAAGCATCATGGTGATAATTTTGTGTTCAAATGTCTTTATTATATTTTATAAATCAAACACACCAACACAAGCAAAAACAGGCCTGCTACACTCTAGCCACCTCCACATTACCATTTTCAGAAAGATGCAGATCAACACCGTTCCATCTCTGGCCAAACTCAAGTGTTGGGGAGGAGATTGGCTGTCTCCTGATTCCCTTACTGGCTTCCCCCGACACTCTGATACCCTCCTGATACCCTTTTATCTTTACTGTCTGCTCTCCCTGTCCTGTCTTGAGTGCAATAGAGTCCCTTTCCATTGTATTATTATATTATTGTAAACCACTTTGACTGCTATTAGAATAGCGGTATATCAAGAAATAAATAAGCCATAAACTATATATAATTATGCTTTTCTGCAGTAATACTTTCATATTTTTCGGTTATGTACACCATGATCCACCAGTGATTACGTTTAATAAGGTATTATTTTTCGAATTACTTAAAACAGGGCTCAACAAATCCTGGGAGCTAGGTTGCCACGATGCCAAGAAATTGCACCCTGGCACCTGGGATTTTCATGCCCCGAATGTTTTTTTGGCTGCAGCTGCTAAAAACTATGGTGTTTCAGACTTTCCCACCACAATCAACTGTCTGAGTTGCGCAAGTGAAGGAAGTTTGGGCTGATCTCGCAGTTTCAAGTTTTGTGAGACTTGAAATTATGAGATCAGCCCAAACTTCGCAATCCTAATGCCTGGTGGGGGAGGTTGTAAGAGAAAGACTGGATGAAGCCTGGGGGGGGGGGGAGAGGTGTTATGAGAGAGCAAGTGGAGGGAGGAGGCATAAGAGTCCATGGTGATATGTGAAGCAAAAAAGGAAGTTGCCTCAGTTGCAGCTATAAAGGATCATTAGGGGTAGTAGCAGGGGGAGGAGGATTGGGGCTGCTGCCTTTTGTTAGCATTGTGCATTGGCATGTTAAAGGCCTAATTTATTAAGCTTTCTTTTTTCCATAGAAAATGGGAAAGCAGTCTTAGTAAATATGGCCCTAAAAAAGAAACTGTGATACACCTTTTGGAGGGGGGTGAGGATGTGCACTGTGACCTAGGTCTTGGCAGCCAGCTCCTAAATTTTTAGGCGGGCTTTTAGATTCCGAGAAAATTTGTCATGGCTCGTCTTAAAACAAGATGGATGGCCAACGACAAAAGTAAATTCTGTAAGTATGTGTCTCTTTTAGCAAGAGTAGTCTGAATCGCTAGAGATTACCGGATCAGAATACAAAACAAAGCCGATCTGGGACATGCAAAACATTACATATTCTAGCCCATGCAACTTTCCAACGGGCCATTAGATTCAGGCACACAAAAAGCATATGTGTAGAAATACTTTATACCAGAGTTACAGGCCAAATTTATACCAGAGTTACCGCCAAATTTTGCCACCTTCACAGGTGTTAAACCCACCACCTTATGCATGACAAAAGCATTGACTGGGTCAAGGACACCATTAAAGAAACATGAACTATGTGCCCTCTGAACTTTCCCCACTGTTTATCAGATAGTTCTTCACTTAATTTAACCTCCCAAACTTTCTGGGTTCCAGCATTGCTTCTGCCACAGTGGCCATGTTGGAACCTGAACCATGAAGAACAGGAGAGACTGCTCCCAATAGATACCAGGTCCCACTAGAAACCGGGGTAGGTGGACTGGGGAATTGTGTGGTCATGTGTGGGGTCTTTGGTGGGATTTTCCTTTATGCCAGGAGAGGTGTCAACATTGGAGGTTCATTCCTGGGCAAGAAAGTCGAGTGGGGCGACTGGTTGCTATTTGAGTTATCAGATGACATGGGGGTCTGTAAGAAGGGATCGGATGACTGTGTGTAGGAGGACTAGGGCTTTGGATGCCTTGGGAGTAGGGTTGCCAACTGGCTCCAGATGCGCCCGACAAGCTTGATCCAGTCCTGGGTCTACCCCATTGCATGCAGGGACATGTAGTCTTGTTTTTCTTATGGAGTCCAATGGAGAAATCAGAACTACATGTCCCTGCATGCAATGGGGTAAACCCAGGACTGGATCAAGCCTGTCGGGCGCATCTGGAGCCAGTTGGTAACCCTACTTGGGAGGGCAGTGAAGGGGATTGGATGTCAGGGAGATGTGTGATCTGTGAGAGGGGAAATGATGCTGCAGGACTGATTGTACGTACAGACTGGGGAGCAACAATTTTAAAAAGCTGCTCCTATGCACATATGGGGAGTTGTTACATGTTTTTTCCCCACATGCAGCTTTTTATTTATTTATTTACATTCTCTTATATACTGTGCTATTCTGCATCAGTGCAGTTTACATTGAACAAACTGAAATTACATTGAACAGGGCATTATAACTTGGAGAAAACTATTTTACAGGGAACATGGGCTATGGAGGGTTAAGTGGCTTGCCCAAGACCACAAGGAGCACCTGTGGGACTAGAAACCCCAGTCCTTCTGGCCCAAGGTTGCTGTCCTTTAGTGGGATTTGAACCCCCACCCTTCTGGCTTGAAGTACCTTGCCCCAACCACTAGGCCATACCTCCCCTCCACTCCACTTTTAAAATCACTGTTCCCATTCGACATGGAGAGCTATCAATGTGCAATCCTGTACCTATTTTACAAGAGGCTCTTCGTTTGGCAGAGCCTTATTTATTTATTTGTTTAAGTGAATTTCTGACTTGCCTAGTCACCGAGGTACCAAAAAGCATACATAATTATATCATGACATACAACACAAACAATCATTAGAATCATCAAGCCGTATGGAAGTCCACAGAACATGCTGACAATTTTATTTCACATGGTATCTCCACATTAAACATCTGCCGGAATAGATACATTTTTAGGTCCCTTCTAAACATCCTAACATCCTTTACAGCATTTGAGGCATAAACTGAAGAAGCTTTAGCTCAAGCTGACTGGTTCGTATCTGTATTTAAAGAAGGAATGTGGGAAGTGTTTTGGCAGCATGATCTCAGTGGCCCATCTGGCATATGGGCTTGTAAGGGTGCAGACAGGTAACAAGAAGACTGGAATGCACAATTGGAGGGGTTGGTAGTCTTGGACCTTTGGTGATCAGGGAGGGGTCTTCCATGCTTTCTTGGAAGGAGGCAAGCTGCCGATTGGAGAAGGGGATTACCCTTCTGGGATGCATCTCTTCCAAAGGGGAAAGCTTCCATCTGCGACGACGCAGGCTTAATATTTTGGAAGAGCCAGTGCAAGGAGTGAAGCCTCTGGGGATCTAATTTTGGAAAGCTTTCAGAAACCCACCAAGTCATTTCTTCCACCTTGCTACACTTTAGGCTTGGAACAAACTACCTGAGTCAGTGAGTCAGGTTTCACCCCTAGTCCTATTCAAATCCAGGCTGAATTGAAGCTGCTTTTGGATCCTGGCCCTTTACTCTTCTGTTTATCTTTCAGGTATGTTAGAAATATCTCTTGACCCCTGTATTTGTCTTGCTAGATTGTAAACTCTACTGAACAGAGACTATCTCTCATGTGTATATGTATAGCACTATATATACCTTGTAGCACTATAGAAATGATAAGAAGTTTAATTTATGATGTTTAATTTATGATGTTCTATGTAAAAGTTATGACGTTCTATGTAAAACAAACTGCGCTTTGTTAATTGTTGTTAATTGTACACCGCAACTGAACTTTGGAAGATGCGGTATATAAATGTTAAATAAATAATAAGAAGTAGCAGTAATACATTGTATGTGATCTTGTTTATTATGAATATTGAGAAAATATAATAAACAAATACAAACAGGACATAATCTATATGAATGGAACAAAAGAAGAGGCAGTAATCAAGGGAGGGTTGTAAAAACTAGACTTGCACACTGGAAAGACGGTTACAGCAGACCGCAGGGTATCTACGAGCTAATGTACAACCTAATTAAAGGTAAATAATGGAGTGTATAATTATACAGTAATAGAAGAGTCAGAAATTATATGAAGATGATCTAAGGCATCTCTTCTGTTTGATATATAATTTTAAAGGGATTTATGTCAAAAAGCGGTCTTTGATAAAAGATATCAATGGAAGCATAAACAAAATCAAGTGGGATTTATATATAAATATCTATGCAGATATATTGATGTACTTTACTATACAGTCTCACGGAGAATCAAAATGGGAACAGTGACAATCTGCCGACAAATCTAAATAAACCAAACTGCTGAGAATATGAATAGGGGAGACCCATGCAAAGGCAGGGGTCTAAAATCCAATTATGGTGTATAAAGATTAATTATCGTAGGAGTGCTAGCCCAAAGTGAATCGCTGTGTTTAATCACTCAAATACAACCATAACTGTTTAATTACGGTTCCGGCAGCGGGACAACCCTCACCAGCCATGTGGGTAGCAAAGCGAGTTCCTTCCCGCCTCCGCCGAGAACCGTTCACCGGCAATTCCATCCCCCTCTTCCGGCTTCGCCATATTATTAGCAAAAGCCGAGGGCTTCTCTGGGTCGGGGGTACCCCACCCCCGCCCTGCGTATTGCCATGCCTCCGGACCCCGGACACCTCCGGGATCCCACCCTCTCCAGCTGCAACCCCCCATGTCCGAACAATGGGCGGGAGGGTGGGTACGCCCGTCCTTTCCTTAAGATCCGGAGGACTGGGGTCTGACCACCGCTCCAGAAAGCCCCTTGCACACATCCCTACCTCCCCATTGGCTCCCGCGCCACCACGCGCACCGCGGGAGCCAATGATTTTGAATCAAAACCCCCGCCAACTGGCACGCGCCCCCTCGGCGCCGGGGACACGCACCACGCTGCCCCCCCCCCCCGGTTACCGCGGCCAGCGGGCACGTGGGCTCCGCGGCCTTCGCTTTAGATTCCTTTCTGCATTTTGTGCCCACAGTAGCTCAGAAAATTCTGCGTAAGCATTGTGTGGATATCAGAGCTAAGGGCGGCAGCACACTCTTCTGCATCGCGCTCTGTTACGTTTATAACAGTAATTATATGGCATAGCTAGTAGAGGCTCTCCTCCCGATCCCATACCCACTGTCACTTATCTTTCTACTTTCCCCCAGTCCCTGAGTGCTCCCTCCACCCTCCAGATTCTTATTTCCTCAATCTTTGCTCCTCCCATAATCTCTGCGTCCCCACTGCCCCCATCCACTGAGTGGGTTGAATTTTTTTCAACTTGATGGTGCTTTTTCGCAATGGTTGTGGGTTTGGGCTACGCTGGGGCTGGTCAGGCTGCTATCACTAGTAAAAGCAAAAATGAGAAATGAACAGGATTTCATTCATTTACTTTAATTCTGTTTTCCAAATGAAATGAAACAGTGACATTTTGTTGAAAATGAAAGCAGGTTCCTAAACAGTTGCTCTCTCACACATCTTCTCCAGACAATCCCCTTTCTCAGTCACTTCACACACACAGCCCACATCCCCTCTGATTGCCTCCTTCACTCTCATCCCCATGTTTTCTCTGATCTTTCACCACACACACACACTCCTCCGATGCATTCACTCTCCAACGCATTGCTTGTACTCTCTCTGAACCCTTCACATTAACCACATCCCACCCCACTCCCCCCGTCCATCATGCTGGTCTGGGCTTTCTCAAACCATGCAGACAATGTGGTGATGTGCTGTGCATTTAAAAATAGGGCTTCAACGCTATGAAAGGTAGGTGCAACTATAAAAGGGTGAGGCTTTTCTCCATCTCTTGCTATAGGAGGTGAAGAGAAGCTGTTTCTTGATTTCCATGCATGCTAGTCCCACGCACTGTTCCCTCTAAGCTGTGCGCGTGTGCGCGCGCACACACCTCGCCGAGCGAGCGCACATACTTTACAACAGAGCGCACAAAAATTACAGCTCTGATTCTGATAGAAAACAATACAGATGTCTTAAAATTTAAAAGTTATGATTGTAATTACTAGAAATTTCCTGCTTCATTTAGTAATCGTCTATTTTCATTTAATTTGATTAAAATCAATGTGGTGTACATATTGTATTCTGACGTGTAGTCAAATTTTAAAGTATATAACTCCGAGTGTCGTTATGTGGCGCACAAAAGTTTAACCTTCCTTCAAAAACTGCACACAGCTGATATTTTATGCGCACACAGCCTACAGAAAATTAGAGGGAACATTGGTCCCACGGCCACATTCGTGTAATAAAAATTTGACATGCACATGATCAAACTCTTCACATGATTTGTTAAGAAATCTTTTACTAGGCACGTTTTGCTAACTCATATGGTAAACACTTTTTTACTGCACATTGTATTGCATGCCCGCTTTGCATGGGATAGATGCAGCTCTTCAAAGACTAGTTTCTAGAGGCGCTCTACAGAGGTCAACTCGTGTCTTCTTAAGGACTTGGCTGATTGCTTCACCAAGGAACTATGTCAACAGCACTTTCAGCTTTTTTTGTTATCCCAAGGAGCAGGAGCCCAGCTGTGTAATCAAAGTGAGTTTGTATCTTGGCAGCACCAATGTCCAATGCAAACCACTTGCTTACTGACTTCATCAAATATAAGGCTCTGAGAACTAAAACGGAGATGGGTATTGTGATGGTACCTGTAATCCGTTTATGTGAAGCCTTTTCTTGAACATGCCATATTCTTGGTTGTTTCATAAAGGGTTAGAAGCTATAATCTATCTAGATGATGCTAGACAGACTTAATTTCTCTCTGTCGCCTTTGCATTGTACAGAATTTCACAAAAGCGGGAGAGCCAGATTCTGCACGCTGTGACACCGTCCAGCAGTTGAAGGAGAGGGGATGCGGTGAGACAGAGATCTTCTCTCCGGAGAGTCATAGTTTTCCTTTAGGAAGTGAAGTTCTGAGCAACACTGTACAACTGATTCCCAAGAACATTGAGCTGCGCTTGAGACCAGGTGGGTTGCCCTGTAAACCGATTCATTTGCTGGAAGGTTTCCGAGGCATATAAAACATTTCATAGCGGGATTGTTGGCCTCGCTTATTCCTTGAGAAGGTGGGAATTGCCGTGGGTTTAGTTTGGGAACAAAGGCACAAGTGTTATGAAAGGAACATTGACGTCCTTTACATAGGATGTTGAGATCATGCTCAATTCGGGCAGTATTTTACAAAAGGCTCTGCTGAATATGGAGCCTCTTGTAGAATGTTTATCAGGGCGTGCAGGTGTGCATGTTGTAAGGTGTCACATACAGAGTGAGGAGTCATTTTACAAACCTACACGGGGGAAAGCTGAGCGTAGCTAACATGGCAGCTTCCATGTGGAAGTAATGAGTGCATAATTTGTGCAAATTTTCATTTTGAAAGAGGAGATAAAAATGGCCGATTAATCTCTGTGTAAAGCTCTGGCTGAAACGAGCACTTTGTGAAAATGTATACGTGCCTTACAGCAGGTGTAAATCCAACATGGAAATTTTTAAACATATATGTGGATTCCCTTTGTAAAGTTGGGAATAACTCGTACATGTGTAGATGTTTGGCCCGGCCAGACCATGCTCCGCCATGCCCTCTTGGAATTTCTTCTTAATGTGGCTTTCAAAAATCGCATTTGCACGTGTGTTGCAATTTCCACATGTAAACAGCACTATTTGCCCATGAAAATGGTTCTAAAGTAAGCCCCTTTGTCTCCTTTGTCGGAGATCCACCACTGAAGGCTAGTTCATAATCAAAATATGAATTAAATGCAATTTTGAATTAATATAGCTTTTGTCATCAAAAAAGAGAACAGCGTGCTTCATAAGGACACTCTAGCAATTCTCAGCTATATGTAGGCGACTTCTTCCAGGATGCACACAGCCTTCCGTCTGCAAGCGGCAGACTAGTGGATTACTTTTATTAAAAGTGCAATAAAGATGTGTGTGTTACATGTAGAATGAATGAGTGCCGCTGAATATCCCAGCAAGCAGCACTGATGTGATTGCAGGTCTGCAAGCTGCATAAATACCTTTGAATATGCCCTGTTTTGCTCCTAGGCCAGTGGGCTCTCTTTTTGTCTGATGAGCCCCTGAGAGGAGGACCATGGGGACAACAGAGAAAAACCTCGGGTCTTTTGAAATCTCCTTGTTTATCTCCTTTCAGTATAATGTAAATGGATTTCCAGTGTACTTTGATGAATGTTGCTGGATCCATATTTTGAATTGAAGTCATTCCCAAGTTATGGGTTTAACCTGATGAAGCCTTTCGCTTAGGGGGAGGAGGGGTCTGTTTCAGCTACAGAGGGGAAGATATCCCTGTTCACTAAAAGCAAAATCACTCTACCATCTGCTTGACCATCCTTTCAAGAATCCCTATAAGCAGGAAAAGGAACCCCATCACCAGCGCATGGTTGCATTTTATTGTGAGGATAGAAGGAGTTAGAGGGCTTATAGAAGGTTGCAAAGGCCACTGATTCAAATCCTACTTGCAACTACAAAGACTTAAGTAATTACCATTTGATAGCTGTTTATATGTTAAATCAATTGGTGGCATCAACTGAGTTTCCACTAGACAATGGGCTAGGTACCCTCTCATCTTCAAGAGATTGTCCCACCAGAGAAAGGCTTAAGTATCTTGCAATGCAGGGTGGACTTGTTCTGTCAATAAGATGATAACACCAGAAACTGAAATCCTCAATCTGGCTTTGTTTCCGTGATCATTCAGTTATCGTTGCTCGCAAATGGGCATTCAGGTTTTGCGTGTAAGTAACTAATGACTCTGTAGTTGCATGGAGGTTATATCCATACAGTTCCTTAATAGGATAGGAGCTATATAAATCACATTGCAAACCATTTCAGAACTCAAAACTTGTATTTGCAAGACCATTTTTACATTTTGACTTTATGAGCAAGGGATGGTGGTGATATCCTTCATGCAGCTTATTATTGGGCTTATGTTTAGACTTAAAACTACCCCGTAATCACTGATAATTTTCAGGTTTTGTGGCATGGTGGTTCCAATAATGCAATTTATTATGGTTATTTGTGGAATGGTTATTTGGCTGTTATGTTTTGTAACAAAATTGAAATAAACTCATATCTGCATTCACACTCTTAGCTCTGCTATACTGTACTTTGTCTCAAACATGAGCAACTATTGGGTCAATACTGAGCTGAGGAGGTCTGATTTTTTTTTAAACGCCAGCTACTATCGCTACAAAGGAAAAGAACATTCAGTCTGAGATCCGGATTGTGGGTGATGCTGAATATCGGATACTGTGGTCAGACCACCTGCAATATATAGAAGACCTTCTATATGGATAGACTGTTCAGATAGCCTTAGGACAACTTTTTTTGCCGGCGCAAGTTATCTGAATAGTTATTCATATAGCGGTGCTGAAGATCGCCATTATACAGATAATTGCCAGCTCTTCCCTTGGACCACGCAGGAAGTAAATCTGCTGTCTTTGTAATGCTGCTGAATATTGGATCATATATGTATATGTTTGGTTAGCAGGTACAGGACTGGCCCAAGGGTTTCTGCCGCCCTTGGCAGAAACCCCAGCCTCAACCCCCCTCCCTGCTTTATGCCGCACCTCCCCACTGACACCGCCCCTTCTCAGCTGCTACCACCCCCCCTGCTGATGCCGCACCTCCCCATTGACACCGCCCCCTCTCAGCTGCTACCACCCACCCCTCCCAGCTGTCGCCGCCATCACCGTATCCCCCCCCAGCTGCCACCGATTCCATCTACGGAGAGGGAGACGAGCAGCAGCAGTATTTCCAAAAGCAGTCCTGAGCAGCATTGCCAACTGGGTAAGTGCTGCAGAAAATTGGGTCATGTATGTATAAACACAAAAATTTGCGGATCATCTTTTTTGACTTTCAAAAATCTATCCTTTCATACCCAAGCATGTGATATTACAAGTGGGGGATCCTACTATAGCCAGCCATGGCACTATCTAGTACTTGCTTTTTGGGTAATAATTTATGAAAAATTTTATTGAGTTTAGAAAACTATTTCAAAATAGACCACAAAAAGAGTTCAAAATGTAGGGGCCCTTTTATTTTATTTTATTGTGCAGTAAGGTTTTGCAATTACAGTGCATTTTGAGTAAATATTAACATGCGATATGTGCAAAAATTTCATGTGACCTGCAGGGGTATGCTGAATATGTTCCCTGCAATTAGCATTAAGGTCCTTCACAGTTACCACGGATGCATCTTACACCACCTTTTGAGATGACGTGAGGTGCAACATTGACAGTGCGCAATAACACCTGCTGCACTAACTGCAAAGTGCTGTCCATGCCCACATTCCATCCGTATCCTGCCTATTCCCTGCTCCGTCATGCAATGAGCAGTTAACATAGGAATTAGTGAACGGTCACTGTCATGCCAGTATGGTAACAGTTACCGTGGCCCTGGACTAACAGTTACTGCGCATTAGCACACTTTTGTAAAAAGGACTCCCAATTGTGTACCTTTTGAAACACTTGCAATAATAGATGGTCAAAGGTTTCAAGCTATTTAAAAAGCATTGTCTTACAACCTTTAGGTATTATGGAGAGCAGAAGTGCCTTTGTCATTGGTGAATATAAATTGTGAGCATTGCTTTTTTACATTGTGATGTAAAGCCTGCTTGTGGACAGATTGTGAGCTGAATTGTTAAATTCCCATGTGTCTGAATAATTAAAAGCTTGGGGAAGGGAGCATATTCACCGGTGGCAACTAGGCTAGTTAAAAGTGCCTAACTGCCACAGCTTTATTTAAAACCAGATATTCAGCGGTAGAAAATATTTGATTTCCACTGAATAGTGAAAGCTGACTAAAGTTAGGACATCTATTGAGCTGACCTAACTTTAGGCTGGCTTACCTATTTAGTTAGCGGTGGAATATTGCCACTAACCAGATAGTGGCCGTCCCTGCCCCCGATTCACTCAGAGTGCCCCGGTTTTAACAAGGTATTTTTTCAGCATTTTGTTGGGATATTCATCAAAACGAACTGGTTAGTGGAACCAGCATGGCCGCATAAGAGAGTCTCTCCCGGCCCCTTAACTGCGAATCCTGTTTAATAGCATTTTAGCCTGCTTGAAACGCAGCGAATTGGAGAGGCAGTGCTCGAGGATGGCAACGGGCAAACAGACTCGCTTGGATTTCGCCGCTGCGGCGGCATCTGGAACTAAAAGGTCCAAATCTGATCCACTCTCGCCGCAAAAGATGGCGGCTCCCCATGAGGCGGCGGAGGGGTTGCAGGAGATCCTGAAAGAAGTGAGAGCGGTCCGCTGTCGGGTGGATTCTAATGGTGAGTCCGTGGTTGCAATGCAAGCGGGCCTAAGAGACCTCACTACCCAAATGCAGCAATTAACCCAAAGGGTGGATAGTGTGGAAAAGGCAACTGCGGGGCATGAGAAACAGCTGGCCCTGCTCCCAAGACTCAACCGCAAGCTTGATGGGCTTGAACGGAGCCTTGAAGATATGAACAACAGGGCCCGGCGAAACAACGTACGTGTCTTGGGAATAGTAGAAGGAGCCGAAGGGGGAGACCCTGTGTGCTATCTGGAATCTCTGATACCAAAACTGTTGAAATTAGAGTTTGCACGTCCGTTTGAAATAGAAAGAGCTCACAGGCTACCTTCTAATATCAGTCAAAGCTCTAAGTACCCGCGCCCGATGATCTTTTGTGCGCTCCGATATCAACACGCTACTCAAATCCTGGCGGCGGCAAAGGCAGCACAGCCCCTCCAGCAGGGGGGCCAGAAGATAGCCTTCTACCCAGACTTTAGTAAGCCTACTGTTGAGCGGCGAAAACAGTTCTTAGCATTGCGGCCTCGCCTCCAGCGCTTGCAGGCCAGGTACGGTTTATTTAACCCAGCGAGGTTCAAGGTGACATTAAATAATGAAACAAAATCATTTGAAGATCCCGCAGCACTGGAGAGATACATCGAAGACCAAGAGGCTTTACAGATGCAATCAACCTAGGCAGTATGATGCTGTGTATGGACTTAAGTGTGTATAATTTATGGCCATGTTTTGAGGGGAATTGGACTGGAGCCTACTAGACTCTTATGTTCCAGGCCTACTCTCGGATCAGTCACTTCCTGGCAGCAGATTCGGTCTGGTAGGGAGATACCAGCCTGCTTGCAAGAGCTGCATAGGCCGGTAGAAACTTCTGCGAATGCTACGGAGTGGATAATTTACAAGCATTGTGTTTGTTCTTAGTATGTCTATGTTTCAGATCTCTCCTAACTGTGATGCTATGTGTGTACGAGTGATTTGTGGTGGGTGGGTAGTATGGGGCCCGGCTGCGCTGTGCTGGATGTCCTTGTGGTCTTACCCAGGATGTCCTTGTTGTGGGGTGAGATTTTGTTGGGGGGAGGGGGTTGGATCTCGGGAGCGGAATCAATCTTGTCTTTATTGGGGGCCAATGTATCAGATTGATGGTGGGGGCCTAATCAGACTATATAGCATATATGTATCATACAGTAAGTCGAGGGGTAATGGCTGACAGGTTAAAAATTATATCCTTGAATGTGAAAGGGATCCAGACACCAATCAAAAGGAAAAAAATATTAGCATATTGTGCCCGACAGCAAGCAGACGTCATCTTATTGCAAGAGACGCATTTAAATTTGCAAGAAACTGGGAAGCTAGTGGGTAAGAAATATATCCTAGCAGGTGCCTCCCCAGCAGATCATAAGAAAAATGGAGTAGCCACGCTTGTGCGGAAAGCGGTGGACGCAAAGATAGTTAAAACTAACCACGATGGATTTGGGAGATGGTGCAGATCTTTGATAAGGGTTGGGGACACTGATCTACTATTAGTCAACGTGTACGGTCCTAATAAGGATGATCCTAACTTTTTCAGCGCCTTGAATGGCATGCTGCAGAGGGAATATTCAGCCCCAGTAATAATGGGTGGCGACTTTAACCTGGTCAGAGACTCCCTGGTAGACCGCAGTCCAGCGAGAGTGGTCAGGTCATCCCGTGCAGACGGGGCCCTCTCCGCTCTGATAGGGGACTGCGGCCTAACTGACATATGGCGGCTGTTCCACCCGTCCAAAAAAGATTATACCTTCTACTCACCAGTACATAACTCCCTCTCCCGGATAGATTACTTTTTAGTCTCTCGGTCGCTGATCTCGAGCAGCTGTGCAGCGGAAATTCTGGGTAGGACGGTGTCTGATCACGCGGCTATCACGATCAGCATTCAGCTCAAAGAAGCAGCTAGAGGGACCCCATCGTTGACATTTAATAGGTCTTGGCTGGCGGAGCCCTCCTTTCAGAACGAGTTGAGGGCTGCAATCAAAGACTACTTTTCAGTTAATAAGGTAGGGGATACGGCATACTGGGCCTGGTGGGAGGCCTTTAAGGCTTCGCTAAGGGCCACTATCACTAGTTATAAGATCAGAGAGGCGAAAAGGAGAAAGGAACAGCTGTTAGTCTTAGAGCAGCAGATCAAAGCCGGAGAGAGGTCATGGATTAGGCGCCCCGATCCGGGGATATTGCTCCGGTTGCAAAGGTTGCGGTTTCAGTATAATGAGCTGTTAAGCTCTGAGGTTGAGCAAATCATGCTGCGGCAATCGGCTAGGTATCACATAGAACAAAACAAGGCTAGTAAACTAATGGCGAGCACTTTGAGAGGGAATAGGGAAAAATCGAGAATTGTATCCCTTGTAGATGATAACGGAACCCAGGTATTTAAAGATGAGCAAATTTTGGAAGAATTTTCTAAATTTTATAGCACATTATATTCTTCGGAGGCGGGCGCAGATATTGAAGAGTCTGTCAGATTTTTGGATAACTTATGTCATCCCACATTGGAGGATCATCAGGCCCAGCAGCTTGGTAAACCTATTTCCTGTAAGGAGATAAGTACTGCTATTAAAGCCATGGCGGTAGGGAAAGCAGCAGGCCCCGATGGGCTACCAGTTGAATTGTATAAAGTCTTGAGTGCAGAGCTGACCCCTTACCTAACGATATACTATGGGGAGCTGGAAAAAGGACCTGGGTGTACTGGCAACTTCTCAGAGGCCACAATCGTGGTGCTGGAAAAGCCTGGAAAAGATCCCCATAGTGTCAGGAATTACAGACCTATATCCCTGTTGAATGCCGATTACAAGATATATGCGAGCATTTTGGCCAAGCGACTCGCCCTGGTCATTGGAGAG
Source organism: Ichthyophis bannanicus (assembly GCA_033557465.1). Taxonomy (NCBI): domain Eukaryota; kingdom Metazoa; phylum Chordata; class Amphibia; order Gymnophiona; family Ichthyophiidae; genus Ichthyophis; species Ichthyophis bannanicus. The sequence goes on along the minus strand of CM066036.1, from coordinate 603,931,255 downwards.
CTAGTGCATCCAGATCAGTGCGGCTTCATACCAGGCAGATCAACCTCTGATAATGCTAGGCTGTTCTGTAACCTGATTGACAGGGCAGCTGTGGAAACATCCCCTTTTGTAGCCCTCTCACTTGACGCCGAAAAGGCGTTTGATAGATTGGAATGGCCCTTCCTATTCTCAGTGCTGAAGTGGTTCGGTCTAGGGGTAGACTTTATAGATAAGGTCCGGTTGCTATATGCCAGGACTAGTGCTAGGGTTCTAGCCAATGGGTGTTTGCACCGGTCCTTCTCCTTGCATAGGGGCACCCGTCAGGGTTGTCCCTTATCCCCTCTGCTCTTCGACCTGGCATTGGAACCCCTTGCTATAGCTCTACGGCAGAACAAGGACATTAAGGGCTTCGATTTCGGGGGACTACAGGTGAAACTTTCCGCATATGCGGATGACCTATTGTTGTTTACGCAGCCATCAGAGATACCGCAAATATTGGAATTAATTCAACGTTATTCGACTATCTCGGGATATAAGATAAATTGGGATAAGTCTGTTGCCTTTCCGCTGAACAGCTGTTCGAATGCAGGACTGATGACCCCTTTTCCGTTTAGGTGGCAGCCGGGAGGCATCAAGTATCTGGGAGCTTGGTATAATGCGTCAGTAGAAGGCACAATCCAAACGAATCTGGGGGAGCTCGCCCAGACAGTGCGTAACACAATACTGGCATGGTCCCCATTGTATCTCACCTGGTGGGGCAGACTGGAAATCATTAAAATGGTACTGGTGCCTAGGATCAATTACGTGTTGGGGATGCTTCCCTTTTCTCTGCCGGTAGCGGCTTATGCAAGTTTAGAGAGGAGTCTTTCGAGATTTCTCTGGAAGGACGCGCAACCCCGAATTGCGATTAAGAAATTAAAGGCCTCTAAAGATAAGGGGGGGGTCCACTTTCCCGATTTTCAATGGTACCATTATGCGTTTCTCTTAAAACAGGGAGCTGTATGGTTGCGAACTGAGGAGGAGGCCCAAAGTCCGATTTGGTTCAAAGTTGAGGCCCGGGTGGCGGGCTTTTATCCTTTGAGGCACCTGCTCGGGATGTTACACCCGGAGGAAGGGGGCTGGGGGCGGTGATTCGGGCTACCCAGGAAGCCTTCCTCAAACTTTCGCACCTAGCTGGTAGGGATGGGCTACCTTCCCAGCAGACCCCACTGTGGTGGAACCCATTATTTAAAATCAGAGGGAAGAGATTCGCATGGAAAGCTTGGCAAGAAAAGGGAATATGGACTGTAGGTCATCTAATAGGGGTCAATGGTTGGAAGGACTTCTCTGCCTTTCGGAGAGAGTTCTCTATGTCTCAGAGCTGCTATTTTCGATGGTTACAGCTCAAGCACTGTATATTAGCTGCCAAAGTAAAACACAATATGCTTGTCGATGAGAGTGCATTAATTAAAAATATTAAGGCCATGATTGAGCGGAGGGGTGTGATCTCTGGGATCTATGCTCTCTTCAGAGATTATGCTAGCCAAAGCCCAACAGGATTGTATAAGGCATGGGAAGCCGACCTCCCTCTTGCACTACCTATTAACTCGTGGTCAAAATTGTGGGGCCCAATAACGCGTGTTTCCCGCTCGGCATCTGTTACGCAGTCTATGTTCTTCTTGCTGCATAGGGCATACATTACGCCCATAAAACTCTCAAAATGGGATGGGTCATCTGTCGGGACCTGTTGGTCCTGCCGGAAGGAGAAAGGCACTTTTTTTCATATGTTTTATGATTGCCCTTTTGTACGCCGTTTTTGGGTCATGATCTGGGGCCGAATACAAGCGGTATTAAACATCCCCAGTGCACTCTCCAAGAAAGTCATCTTTCTGAGGTCCTTAGAACTACCTCAGGATCAGTGTAAAGCGAAAGCCTTTTTATTAAACTTCCTGATTGCCATTGCTTTTAAGTTGATTCTTTCCAATTGGAAGAATCTGGCGAATCTCCATCTGGGGGAATGGTGGGGGCTGGTATGCCGTTATGCCAAATATGAAAAGCTGTATAGCAAGCTACATCACCCCGATAGAGGGGAGTTTAACTATGATAGATGGTCCCTATTAGATCAATATGTTGCCAGATCCGTGGCCCTTTAAATGCAATGACCCCCTGTACTGTGCTGGGGGGCAATCATGAGGGTGCAGCGTGTCTTGATGACAGGCCTGCCTATAATTAACCGACGCCTCCTGGCCCGAAACGGTCATTTTCCATTTTTTTCTTTATATCTTTCCTTTCCTTTTATCACTGTTATTCCTTCCTGAGATCCTGGGGGGGGGGGGGGGGGGGAAGGGGGGAGGCGGGGGGGCGGGGTGTGTTATGCTGTTGTATTGTGGGTATAGGCTTATAGACTGACTATGTAATCCATATGTTTATATGTTGGAAAACTTTATAAATAAAACTTAAAAAAAAAACGAACTGGTTAGTGCCACTGAATAGTGGACTAAAATGGCTTTCACACTTTTTATCCACTGAATATTGGGCTGACTGCATTTTAACCAGTTAGCAGGTGTTAGCAGATTTGCTAGCTGGCTAAAACACTTTGAAAATGTCCCCTTTAGAGTTTCAATTTCTGTGTGTTTGTAAACATAAAGTCTGATTTGCCTAGAGCATCTAGAAGGAAAATGAGACATCCAAGTTGGGATGTTGACACTTTCCCGTTATTTTACAAAAGGCTTCAGCTTTAACTTCAGCTGCTCCAATTTCAGCTTATCAGCTGTTCCAAATAAGAACATAAGATATGCCATACTGGGTCAGACCAAGGTCCATTAAGCCCAGTATCCTGTTTCTAACTGTAGCCAATCCAGGTCACAAGTACCTAGCAGTTTCCCCAAAGGACACAGGTTCCACAATGCTTGTATTGGGTCAAGCAGTGATATCCTGGGTCCCTTTTAATAATGGTTTATGGACCTTTCCTCCAGGAACTTGTCCAAACGTTTTTTAAACCCAGCTACACTAATAGCTTTCACTACATCCTCCGGTAACAAATTCCAGAGTTTGATTACGTGTTGAGTGAAAAAATATTTTATCTTATTAGTCTTAAATGGGTTACACTGTAGCTTCATTGCATGTCCCCTAGTCTTTCTACGTTTTGATGGCATAAACAATCAATCTATGTTTATCCATTCCACTACATTTATTATATCTATCATATCATGTCTCCCTGCAGCTGTCTCTTGTCCAGGTTGAAGAACCCTAACCTTTTAAGCCTCTTCTCATAGGGGTATCCTTTCGTCCCATTTACCATTTTGGTGGCTCTTCTCTGTACCTTTTCTAATAACGCTATATCACTTTTTTAAGATACAGAGACTAGAACTGCACACAATATTCAAGGTGTGGTCACTACATAAAATGATATAGAGGCATTATAATATCCTTGGTTTTATTTTCCATTCCTTTGCTTATGATTCCTAGCATTTTATTTGCCTTCTTGGCCACCGCTCCATACTGGGTGGAGGGTTTCAACATGTTATCCACGATGACACCTAAATCTTTTTCCTGGGTGGTGATTCCTAATGTGGACCCTTGCATTGTAGGTTGTTCTTTCCTAGGTGCATAACTTTGCCACATTAAATTTTATCTGCCATTGGATGCCCAGTATTCCAATTTATCAAGGTTCTCTTGCAATTTTTCACAATCCTCTTGGGTTTTAACAACTTTGAATAATTTTGTGTTATCTGCAAATTTGGTCGCCACACTCGTCATTCCCATTTCTAGGTCATTTATGAATATGTTAAAAAGCAGCGGACCCAGCACAGATCCCTGGGGTACTTCACTATTCACCTTTCTCCATTGGGAAAATTGGCCATTTAGCCCTACTCCCTTTCTATCTTTGAACCAGTTCCTGATCCACAGTGGTACACTGCCTCCTGTCCCATGACTTTTTAATTTCTCTAAGAGTCTCTCATGAGGGACCTTGTCAAAGATTTTCTTAAAACCCAGATACACTATATCAGTCGGCTCACCTTTGTCTACCTGTTTATTCACACCTTCAAAAAAACAACAGATTAGTAAGACAAGACTTTCCTTGGCTAAAGCCATGTTGGCTTTCTCCCGTTAAACTGTGACTATCTACATGTTCAGTAATTTTCTACTTTATAATGATTGCTACCATTTTGCCCAGTACTGACGTCAAGTACAGCGGTCTGTAGTTTCAGCTGCTCCAGTTACAACTTCAGCTGCTGCAGATTCAGCTTTGGCTTCTACTGCGCCAGTTTTACTTTTAGCGTAAGCTGTACTAGTCCCAGCTTGAGATTCAAAACTTATTCAGCCCTACAAGCTCTGTCTTTGAGTCCAGCTCCAGTCTTGACTCCAGCTTCATTTGTTCCAATTCGTTTTTCCAAGACTGCTCTTGTGTGTGATTGTGTGTCTTTGCTCCCCCCCATGGCTGGCCTAAGACCCGGGGGCTCTTTTGGACACCCAGAAGCCACCCATGAGGAGGGGGTAGTGTTAGGAACTGCACAGATTTTAGACTGGTGCTGTGTGGCATTTGAGTCTCTGCCTCTCTAGAAGAGGTTGGTTGTCTCCCTAGGTTGGCAGCTCAGATGGGCCGGGGTATTTCTCCCCTTCTTCTGGGCTAGCTCCCCGATAGATCACTGTATTATACTTTGAACATCATCTCTTTACTACTACTACTACTCATCATGTCTATAACACTACTAGGCATATGTCTTGCTATACACCCATGCATAAGAGACAGTCCCTCACCACAGAGCTCACAATCTGTTCAAGACAGACAAACAGAATAAACAGGGGACTAGGGTAACTCTTAAGGGACATGATTAAAATGCACATGAGTGTAGACAGGAGAATAAGGGGGAGAAGGGGGTCAGGATTCAAAAGCAGCGTCAAAGAGATGAGTTTTTAGCCTAGATTTGAACTGGACCGGAGATGGTAAAGGAAAGTATACCGAAAGTAAGGAGAACAATAAAGCCAAGAACTGAAGGCTTTGAAGATTCATCTCAGTCCAAAGGCAACTTTCATGTCTTTCAACAAAGGGATGAATGAGGAATCTGATCCTCAGCCAGGGAGTATCTGGTCGTCTAGGATTCTGCGAGCTTGAATATAGGCTACAAAGTATTCAGCCATGTTTCAGAGACAGGTGGAATAGACATTAGGAAAATAAATGCATGTAAAGCATGTAAGCACATGCATAAACTGAGATATTTTATAATCAATATGCATACTTGTGAACTCCATCCATGTTCTGAACAGACTCTGCATCCGCTACTCTTACTGCCAAAGTATGTACCTTCGTCTCAATGCTCACACTTTTGCACAGGTGCCTAGGAGGTAAGAGGTCTTTTACATGCATAAACTACCACATACGAGGCATATTAATAATTTCATAACATTTCCTTCTTTGTGCCCTAAATGGTATTTGTCAACAAAACGTTTGAGGCCTTCTGTTGTCAACCTGTCCAGAACCTTCATCAGCCTTTCCTCATGTTCTTTAAGGCTGCAGCTAAAGCGAGTTTAAAGCATACCAACAACTCCACTAAAGGCATATTACACTTGCTCTGTTATAAAATTATCCTTTGAGAGGCTAATTTGATAAAGAGATGCCAAATTAAAACACATTTTAAGGCCTAACATGTGCCTAAATTGCAGGACTGGACATCTAAGCAAGCCCTAGAGCTGCTGTAAATACCTAGCTAGGCCTACACATAAATCATAGCATTTTATAATCTACAACTGTACTTGCATGCCCCTCCCATGCTCACCCAAACTCCGCCCATGTGCACACCCACAGTAAAGTATATGCCTTGATGCCAAACTGTGTACTTTTATGCCAGTAGATATTTTATAAAAGAGGTAATTTATGCATGCCTATGTCCACATATCCACGGGAATAATAATAAAAAATTACCTCCACATTGTCCAAAGAATATTTGTTCATTGATCCTGCCAGTTGTTACCTCATTGTCAGGGCCAGTCCTACCACTAGTTAGACTAGGCATTAGCCTAGGGTGGTGCAATTTGGGGAGCGGGACCGAAACATGATAGTGGCACAAATATGAAGTATTACCCATCACTGCTGCCTCCTTACCTCAATCCTCATGCCAGGCTAAGCAGAGATGCAAAAAATAAAACAGCATGGTGGTGGGCCTTGCAGCATCTGCGCACACTCTAGATTGACTGCATATCGCCCCCTCTGATACTTCCTGTTGGAGAGGGTAGGATGCAGCTAGTTAGAGTGTGCGTGGTTGCTGCAAGGCCCGCCTCCACGCTGTTTCAGTTTTTGAAGCCTGAGCCTGACAAGAGTCTGGCAGTAGAAGGCAGTGGTGGCAGAGGAAAGAGGTGGGTGATTGCATGCTTGTGTTAGTAGGCTTTGTTTCCACACTATAAAGTCTGCTGGTGATGCTGAATATCAGTGGGGGAGGGAGAGAAGGGAAGGAGAAATATTGGATATTGGAGAGAGAAAGAGAAGGGAAGAAGATGTGCTGGACCCCTAGGGGGACAGAAGGGAAGAAGATATATTTGTGGGAAAAGAGAAGAAAAGAAGATTTGCTGGTGCCAGACACCTGGGGTAATAGGGGAAGAGAAGGAAAGGCAGGATGCTGCATGGTGGTGGGGGGGGGGGAGGGGGGGGTGCAGTAGGGAAGGGAAGATGCTGAACTATGAGGGGGGCACATAGTTGAAGGCATCAGATACCCTTGGATTGGCCCTGATCATTGTCCAGGTCTAAGACAGTAACCGAGCTAAAGTCATTTCTAGAAAATTGTGGATATTACAGAGAGTTCATGAAGGGCTAACACCAGATTGCTAGGCCTTTGAACCAATTATATCAAACTAACCCTTGTGAAGGAAAGCAGAGTGAATTTTTCTCAACTCAAAAAATAAAGTTGGTCATAGAAGACCAAAAAATATCTTTTGAGGTCCAGTGAACTGAAGACTGTGAGATTGACTTTAGAAAACTGGCCTACACTGACCCCAAGTTAATGGCAGCAGAGATAACCCAAAAAGAGAGTGGGTTCTTAAGACCCATGGACTTTAAAGCCAGAGTCTGTCTTCCACTGAGGATTGCTCCACCTACAATTTGGAGTTATTGGTCTTGAAATGGGAAGTGGTGGATAACTTGTATGATGCTGACAGGGCCAATCCCAGAGTTCAAGGTATTGGCGCCCTAGGCAAACCTTCCCACCCTCCAGCCCCCCTTAATGAGACCATATTCCAGGTAGCCCTTTCTTCTTCTTCTGAAATCACTGAGGAGGAAATTGCTAATGTTCTCTCCTCTTCCAAATTGACCACCTGCTCCTCTAATTCCATCCCAACCCATCTACTAAGCTCCATCTCTTCAACCGTTATCCCTTCCATCTGTCATATCCTTAACCTATCACTTTCCACTGCAACTGTTCCTGTGGCCTTCAAGCATGCTCTGATTACACCTCTCCACAAAAAGCCCTCACTAGATCCTACCTGTCCTTCCAGCTTTTGGCCTATCTCTCTCCTCCCCTTTGCTTCAAAACTACTTGAGCAAACAGTTTACTGACACTGTCTTGACTTTCTTTCCTCTCAAGCCCTTCTGGATCCACTGCAGTCTGGCTTCCATTGTCTACATTCCACAGAAACGGCTCTTGCCAAAATCTCCAGTGTCTTGTTCCTCACCATATTCAAGTGCCTTTATTCGATCTTCAACCTTCTTGACCTTTCTTCTGCCTTTGACACTATTGATCACTACCTCTCGTCAATACCCTGTCCTTGCTTGGATTTAGTGGCTCTGTTCTGTCCTGGTTTTCTTCTTATCTCACGCAGCCCACTTTTAGTATATGTTCCGATGTATCCTCCTCTATTGCCATCCCGCTTTCAGTTGGTGTACCTCAGGGCTCTGTCTTGGGACCTCTAATTTTCTCTCTCTACACTCAGTCCCTTGGTGCGTTTATTTCGTCCCATGGTTTTCAGTTCCATCTTTATGCTGATGATTCTCAGATCTACCTCTCTGTGCCTGAAATCTCTTCAGGAATCCAGTCCCGGATCTCTTGCTGGATGGATGTCTCACCACCATCTGAAATTGATTATGGCTAAAACTGAGCTCCTTATGGCATGGGACAGGCACAGTGGATCCCTTTATAGCAAAGGGATAAAATCAAAATAAACATAACTATCTCTTATATCTCAACAAAAAAGGCATGGGGAGGCGTGACCTGCATGGAGCGGCAGGTGCACCTACTCTTGCCATCTTGCTGGGCAGACTAGATGTCCATACTGGTCTTTATCTGCCATCATATACTATGTTATTATGTTATCTTTCCCCGTAAACCTATAACCCCCCTTTCTCCCTTCTCTATTTCTGTGGATGACACTAGTCCCTATTTACTCAGCTCAGAACCTTGGGGTCATCTTTGACTCTCTTCTCTGGGCACATCCAACAGATGGCTAAAACCTGCTGCTTCTTTCTCTATAACATCAGTAAAATTTGCTCCTTCCTTTCTACTCGCACTACTAAGACCCTTATCCACTCACTAGTCAACTCTCGCCTTGACTATTGTAACCTGCTCCTCACTAGTCTCCCTCTGAATCATCTCTCGCCCCTTCAATCTGTTCAAAACTCAGCGGCACAGCTTATCTTTCACCAGTGTCTCTATGCTCATGGAACCCCTCTTCTCAAGTCACTTCACTGGCTTCCTATCAGTTTCCGCATCCAGTTCAAACTTCTACTGACCTACAAGTGCATTCATTCTGCAGCTCTTCACTACTTTTCCTCTCTTATCTCACTGTACACCCCTCCTGAGGAACTCCAGTCCTCTGGCAGATCCCTTTTATCTGTGCCCTTCTCTACCACTGCCAACTCCAGGCTTTGTTAATTCCATCTCGCTGCCCCATATGCCTGGAACAAACTACCTGTCTGTACATCAGGTCCCTTCTGTAGCCCTATTCAAATCCAGGCTAAAACCCCACCTCTTTGAAGCTGCTTTTGGATCCTACTGCTCCTCACTCTCTTGTTCACTACTTATGTATATTTTACCATACTCTCATCCCCAGTTCCACTATTGGTTTTGTCTTGATTAGACTGTAAGCTCTGATGAGCAGAGACTGTGTCTTACATTTATATGTACAGTGCTGCGTATGCCTTGTAGCGCTACACCAATGATTTGTAGTAGTAGAAGTAACTGTCTACTTCCCAGCTAGGGATGCTCAGACAATTCCCTTTCAGATGAAACTATAAAGAAAAGCCATTGTTTCTTCAAATACAATTCATACTGAAATGAACTATTGAATTTGTAGATCACCCTTTAACAGGAAACTCGTATCTGGGACAAAATAATGTTGAAGTGATTCTGAGTTTTTATGTAACTCTCGCTTTTCATGAGTTAGGAAAGTAGCTGTGGAGCTAATTTTGTAAATTAGGCTTGTGGATGACCCACAGCAGCATACAAATTCTCTCACACAAATTAACTCCTGCCGTAGAGAAGGTATAAATGTGTGTGAGTACTTGCTCTGCAGGTAGGCTTGATTCTATCCTAGGTTTATCCCACTGCATGTAGGGACTTGTAGTTCTGATTTCTCTATTACGCTCCATAAGAAAAGCAAGACTAGAAGTTCCTGTTGCAGTGGGGTAGAGCCAGGAGTGGATCAAACCTGTCGAGTGAATCTGGACCCAGTTGGCAACTCTATCTGTAGGAGTTCCTAAATCTTTTGGACTGAGAGTTACATTGGACCTTTCAGATCACTAAAAGGGCTGAGAAGTTTATTTTATTTATTTAACCATATTTTTATATAGCCTTATCCTTCAGTCAAGGTGGTTTACAATGCAACTCAACAGTATACATGGAACATTTAACCAGAGTACAACAAACATTTAAACAAGGGAGGAGGTTAGTAACATGATTAACTATGTACAGTGTCATGTGTATATGACATAAACTATGTACAGTTCAACGTGTAGTGTTAAGGACGAGTGGTTGGTCCATGGTCAGAGGTCAACAGGTGGTGAGTGACGGGTGGGGGTGTAAAGCCTGATCTCAGAAATAAAATTCTTCCATTTGGCTTTCAAGTTATGTGTAGGCTCTGTTTTGTGAATGTATTTGTCTTCTGCTTCCCTCTCAAGCACATCCTTTGCACCATTTGCATGTCTGAGTTTAGTTAAAAGACAACACAGTTCACCTCCCTGCCTTGAGAGGAAGATCTTGGGAAGAAATAAGTTATTTTCAAAAAGTAACTGTTACAGCTCTGTATTCTGAATCACTTTCTGTGCTCCACATGGTACATAGTATTTTAACCAAATAATTTTCCTGTTCTTTTCTTCTTTTATTGTAGAGCATCCTGCTAGCTTTACTGTGAGGTTTCGCCGAGCTGAGGGCTATCCGGTTGATCTCTATTACTTGATGGATCTTTCCTACTCCATGAAAGATGATTTGGAAAATGTGAAAAAGCTAGGGAATGATCTACTGAATGCACTGAACTCAATCACCAAGTCTGCTCAGATAGGTATATACCTTACTATTTATTTTTTCATTTATTTTATTTGGCAAATTTTGATACAGCTTGATATTTACAGATCCAACGGAACCCAGAACACATAGTAATATACACAGGAGACAAACACAATAGGCAAGGGCTGAATAGCACAACAATAAAATACCAAAACTTAATACAAAACCCCAGAGAAACAAATGGCACCAATGAGGGAATGAGGTACCCACAAATAATGACACAGTGTGAAACAATTACTAAGTATTGGTAAATGCTTAGCAAGAAGCCAATACTTCAGTCCCAATTTAAATTTCTTGGAGAATCTCTCCGAATGTAGTGAAGAGGTAGTGAATTCTACAGCATCGATGCCACCTAAGTTGTCTTTCGAGTCTGTTCAGATTGAAACTGAGATGGTGGCGGGACAGCAATAAGGTTAGCCTGAGACAATCGCAGGAACCGGCTTAGGTAATAAGGGAGGACCAATGCTGACAGATAGAAAGGGATGTTGGTGTAGTAGATTTTATTTACCAAAGAAAGACTTTCATGCTGAAGCCTACAAGCCCACAAAAGTTCTTTTTATCAATGGAGAAATATGATCCCAGCGATCAACCCTATATAAAATTCCAGCTGCAGTATTTTGAATCAGTTGGAATCTCTTAATACTATATGCAGGAACCCCAGGTAACAATAAATTTGTTAAAGATCAACACATGAACTAATATATTAAGGTCCTTGTCATTAAGACAATGTCAGGGGGAATGAATTAGCCATGAAGAGGCAAAAGCATTTTTAACCACTGACAAAATATGGTTGTGGAGAGAGAAACTTGAACCAAGTAGAACTCCCAAGGAGTGAATACAATCCCTCACAGGCATACTGCTGCCGCCACCACTGGACTAAAAGCTGGAACTAACTTATTTTCAGACAGCCATCTCAGATTCAGAGGCATTAAGCGAACGTTTGTTATAGGAGAGCAAAGTCATAATTGCTCCAAAGGCCTGATCAAAGATTTCTTGAAAAGAACTATCCCAAGATGAGTGGCTGATCAAGATCTGGATATCATCGGCAAAGTTAAATGGAAGGAAACCAAAAGTTCCCAAGGGGGTGAGAAATATGTTAAAAAGCAAGGGGCCAAAACCTAACCCTGGGGAACACCTGAAGTAAGAGAATAACACCTAGAAAGATTGTTATTCACTGAAACTATATAAGACCTGGAAGAAAAATAAGAGGCAAACCTCTTATGATATTATGTTCTTTATCATATTTACAAGAGAAATTTGAACATGTACATTTATTTAGTTTACAAATTTTTGCCTGGTCTACTAGATGCTATAATCTAGCTATTTCATTTATCAAGCCTGTATTTGAAGTCTCTTCTCCAGGCCCCAGGGCTCAATGCCAGTTTTGCGCAAACATATACACCCAATCCAAACATTAGAATGAGGCAAGAGGAAGTGTGGTATGATGGGCATCAGATGCTGTCATGATGTCACTGTGTGATGTCATGCTACACAAAATGCCATCGTTCATGCTGTCAGATACAATGCTTGGTCATTAATACCAACCCAAGCATAGGTTGGATAAATACACAAGATCTATTCTACTCTACAATTTTCAGTTGTGTTCCTACTATCAAAGTTAATTTCATAATTTCAAACACACACAAAGCAATCAGATTTTTATACAAGATAATGTACATAAATTGAGTTTAAATATTGGGTTGTTATGCAGCTAAATATGTCTAACTTTATCCATTGTAAGTTAGCGCATAAAGTTGTGTGTGTAAATGGCATGTCATGCATGTGCATAAGTTTTGAAAAATTGAGCTATAACATGACCCCACGACCCCTCTTTTGAATGTGGAAAAATGAATGCATGTTATAAACATCCAACATATTTCTAGCACGGTGTAGTAAACCTGCCCCATTCCAGTTCATCCTGTTAGACCAGCCCAGACAAGTGGAGGCAGTAAAAACATTAGAAATTTCCTCTGACATCTTCACTGCTATTACTGCTGATTCAGCTAGGGATACACTTCAGTATTTCTCTGTCTCCAGCAGATGGTGGATGCAGGCCTGATGCATCTCGGTTGAAAATAATTTTAGATCCACAGTAGCTGTCCTAAGGGTCGCCTTTCTCAGTGGAGTTTGACAGTGGATGTCTCCAGGGCATATCTGATGGTACCCCACAGAGGTTTCTCACATGGAGGGGAGAAACATGCTCAACTCCCTGTCAGTATTATAGACTGGTTGAGCAGCCAGAATTTCTACTGGATCAAGGCCCTTCTTTTCACACAGCCTCAGTGTCCCCCCTCCTCCCAATTTCCCCCAAGGTGGTTTGGTTAGAAGCTTCAGGAAGGTATGTGATTGGAGGCCTAGATAGCAGAGGAGCCGCCTGGATCCCAGCATGGCCTGCCTGTCCTGGGTTCCCTAGGGGGAAGTACCATCTTATTTCTTCTTGTGTCTTTACTCTTACAGTCACTGTCATGAGGGGTGGCCCAACCTTGTCCATTGCATGGTTCACTCATCGGGGCTGGTGGCTGACTCAGTACTGGCCTTTGAATTGAGTGGCAGCTGCACACATGGTGAGTTTGTGCCACTACAAACTCACGGTTGCTGTGCATGTTTCTACTGCACAGGGTCTGTGCATGGCCGCTGTGTATGCCTGATCTATGTGCAGCCCCTGCACATAGGAGTTGCATGTGCCTGGTATGTGTGGCATGATTGGACTGTGATCACAGCTAAGGATTGTTAGAGCATCACATAAGAAGCCTGTGTCTTGGACATGCGCATATCAGCTCTGAAAAAACTCTGCCTGGCCTGTGGCAAACACTAGGTTAGCATAATGGATTCCCTCAGTGGGCATTGTACAGAGGACCTTGGGAGTTTCTCACTTCACTGGACTTGGTGGAAGCTTACTTTCACAGTCCCATTCAGGAGGATCAACAGCATTTTCTGCACTTTGCTATTCTTGGCTCCTATTTTCAGTTCTCTACCCTCCCCTTCGGTCTTTCCACTGGCCCAAGAACATTCTCCAAGATCACAGTGATCATGGCCACAGCTCTGTGGTGTGAGGAGATATGTGTGCATGCATATTTCAATGACTGGCTTATTTGGGCCAGATTGCAGTCAGACGTAGCCAGGGTTTTGGCCAAAGTGATGCAGTTTATGGAGAGCCTTAGCTAGGTGATCATTCACAACAAGCGTCACCTTGAGTCCTCTCAATTGGAATATCTTGGGGCCCTGTTTGGAATATCTTGGGGCCCAGCGTATTCTTGCCTGTAGAAAGAGTGACAAAGCTGTTGTCTCAACTAGCAGCCTTCCAGAGGCAGCAAGCTCCCAAGGTCTGGGACTACATCCAGCTCCAGTTAGTCACCTGGGTGCAGACTGATATCAGGCTACTTCAGAGGTTCTTACTGTCCCATTGGTCACCTCACTTGCAGGTCTTTGAGTTCAGGCTTTCCCTCCCTCCATTGGTGGTGGCCAGCAATCTAAAGAAGGGCATGCCCCTGGACAATCCTCTGTGGCTCCTCCTGTCTATGAATACCAGCTGTCTTGCTGGGGGGGGGGCACTGCAAGGGGCAGATGGTTCATGACCATTAGAGTAGTTGGGAAGTGGCATGGCCCATCAACTGCCTCGAGGCATGAGAACTTTGCTTGGCTCTTTTGCATTTAACACCCTGATCTGGACAGAGCAATACATATTTTCTCAGACAAATGCCATGGTGGTGGCATATATCAACAGGCAGGGGTGTACAAAGACTGCCAGAGTGACCTTGGAGATGGCCTTCTTGTTCCTGTGGGTGGAACGAAATCTGCCAGTTCTCTTGGTACAACACATTGCAGCCATGGACAGTGTGGAAGTGGATTATCTCAGTCGCCACACCCTTGATCTTGGGGAGTGGAAGTTATCCTTTGGAACTCCAACTGGGCTTCTATACAGATGGGGTCTTCCCTCAGTGGATCTGATGGCTACCCAGGCCAGTGCCAAGATGCACAGATTCTTCAGTCTCAACAAGGAGGTTGGCTTTGAGAGCATAGATGCCTTGGCCATGGAAGCCACTGTTGTACATGTTTCCTTCATGGCCTCTCATAGGGCGTGTGCTTCACTGCATAGAGCATCATCTGGGCCTAGTGATTTTGGTGGCACAAGACTGGCTGCAAAGGCCCTGGTCTGTGGATCTGATGTGGCTCCTGAGAGGGATGCCCTTGCACCTTCTGCAGAGTTGGGGGCTGTTACATCAAAGATCGATCCTGTTGGACAATCCAGCTCCCTTCTTGCTTATGGCCAGGCCCTTGAGATGTGATGCCTAGCACAAAAGGGCTATTCCTCAGTTGTGGTTTCCATACTCTTGAAAGCAGGTATGGTTCCATCTGCCTTGCCTACGTGTGTGTCTGGTATCTATTTGAGCACTGGTGTCAGGAGCATCATGTGACTCCCAGGATGGCAAATTTACCCTCCTTGCTCGGATTCCTTCAGGCCAACCTTGAAAAAGGATTGTTCCTCAGTTCCATGAGGTTGTGGTTGTGGCCTTGTCATGTTTTACAGGGCTGGTGGTGGGTCAGTCCATGATCTCACATCTAGATGTTGTCCCCTTCCTTCAGGGGGAGAGGCATTGACCTCCCCTGCAGTCATTTGTTCCACCCTGGGATTTGAGCCTAGTTCTTTGGTCATTAATGGTTGAACCTTTAAAACCCTTGAAACAGGACACACTTAAGGATTTATCCCTCAAGACTATCTTTTTGGTTGCAATCTGCTTGCTGCATCATTTCTCGGAGTTGCAGACTCTCTTGTGTAGAGACCTGTATCTGTCTTTCTCAGAGGAGGCCATATTTATTCAACCGGTCCCTTCCTTTTTGTCTGCCTTTCGTGTCAATCAGGTGGCTTGTCTCCCTTCTTTTACTACCCAATAGTGCCAGGGGAAGGATAGGAACCTCTGTCTGTCTGATGTCAGAAGTGTATTCTATAGGTACCTGAAGCTCATCAATCCTTCCGGAAATTAGACAAGCTCTTTGTCCTCTCTGTGGCACTGTGTGTGGGTGAGGCAGCCATTAAGACTATCCTGAGCTGCTGGATGAAAGAGACAGTGGCCTCAGCTTATCTGTTGTGGAACTGATTGATCCCCAAGGGATTGTGAGGACATTATTCCCATAGAAACATGATGGCAGAAAAAGACCACATGGCCTATCTAGCCTGCCCTTCCATATCAACCACTACAATAGTCCCCTTTTTTCCCATAGAAACATGACGGCAAAGAATTCGCCCAGGGCAAAACATAGTTTTGGCATGCCCATTGACATTTGTAGGGCAGCAATGTTGTCATCCTTTCCCACTTTTTTCAAGCATTACCATTTGGATGTCCATGCTAGGGCAGATATGGCCTTTGGTGCAGAGATTTTGAAGATTGCTTTGTCTTCTTCCTGACCGGTGGAGTCATAGCTTTGGTACTACCACTTGTCTGGACTGGTCTAGCAGGATAAACTAGAAGGTGACATTTTACTTACCAGATAATGTCCTTTCCTTGTGTCCTACTAGACCAGTCCATGACCCGCCCATGTGCTCTACTGATTTACTCTGCAGTTTGACCCTACAGGCGTATGACCTTCTTGGCAGACCTAGCAAGCACAAGGAGCAAGAGACGTGTAATGGTCACACGAGCCTTTATTAGATGAACCCCAACGTGTTTCGGCAACGCCTTCCTCAGGGGGTATGCAGCTTCATAAAATAAAATAAAATAAAATCCAACAATATAAACAATTAAAATGATATAAATAATTAAAACATAAATACACCATATATAAATAAATACATAAATGTGACAGTATAATCATGTAAATAAAAGAACAAAACGCTGGGCAGAGGCGAACATATAAATACTACAGATTAAAATTAAAATTAAAAGGAACATTGGCAGGGCTAAAAGGAACAAAACAGTACTCACTGGAGCACCCTATGATGAATCTCATGTAAAGGAGAACTTTAACATGTAACTCTAGCTGTAAAATGAATAACAAAACAGTGTGTTATATCAAGGAATTCTATGAACTAAATTGACAAAAAAAGAAAAGAGAGTAAACGCTCAAGTTGAAAGTTTTTAGATGTCCATCAAAGGTCAGGAAATACAGGACATGAAATCTTAAAAATAAATGCTTATTATACAAAATTGTCTCCTTTATGTGAGATTCATCATAGGGTGCTCCAGTGAGTACTGTCTTGTTCGCTTAATTAAATTTTAGAACAATTTCATGATTTTTTTGTTCCTTTTAGCCCTGCCAATGTTCCTTTTAATTTTAATCTGTAGTATTTATATGTTCGCCTCTGCCCAGCGTTTTGTTCTTTTATTTATATGATTATACTGTCACATTTATGTATTTATTTATATATGGTGTATTTATGTTTTAATTGTTTATATCATTTTAATTGTTTATATTGTTGGATTTTATTTTATTTTATTCTATGAAGCTGCATACCCCCTGAGGAAGACATTGCCGAAACGCGTTGGGGTTCATCTAATAAAGGCTCGTGTGACCATTACACGTCTCTTGCTCCTTGTGCTTGCTGGGTTTCACTGCAAGAGCGGTCTGCTCTTCTTTGTGTTGTCTTCTTGGCAGACCTTCCATCCAAAGATTATTCTGTACATAGTTGTGCATAGTTCTATATGATCCTTCCTTCATTGTCCTCATTGAGGTTGTGTGTAGTCAGAGGTTCTTGACCATGTGCTTGGGTACGAATACTGAAGTGTGCCCCTAGCTGCATCAACAGAAGTAGCAGTGATGACATCACAGGAAGTTTTTAGTGTTTTGTCTGTTTCCACATCTGCTGATAGGGAAATACAACCCACCTGTCTGGACTTGATTAGCAGGATTCCAGGAAAGGACAATATCTGGTAAGTAAAATGTCACCTTCTATATAAATGTAAATTACATTTAAATTAATTGCATAATCATTTTCCAAATGTTGTCTGAAGCAGGAAAACGCTTATGTACTTCCTAAAGTTTAACATATCTTTTATAATCCTGAGTTCAAATGAGAGAGAATTCCACAATTTTGGTCCTCAAAGGGATAAGGCACGATTACGAGTCCTTACCAACTTGGCCATTTTGAGTGAAGGATCAACCAAGGGAGCTTGACTCTGTGATCGTGATGTTCAGACAGGATGATAATTGTGAGGAAACATGGTGAAGCAAAAGTGGTGCATGCAGTCATAAGAATTTAAAAAGTAACCATGATACCTTAATTCAAGCCCAATACAGATTATTTTGCTTTCTGTATATTTTCATACTACCCGATCAAATGTTTTTATCCATATAGGTAAAGTCACTATACAGATAAGTGCCTATCCATTTAGTTTCCATAGCACTATAGAGATAGTGCCATTGAAAATTCTGACAGATTTCTCTGGCACTATCTAAATAGTTTCAGACCAACCAGAAAGCAGGAAACCACGTCAAACTAGGCACACAGTCAGAAAACGTGATGAGATACCAAGGACAGGAACATGTGTCAATAAAACTTTATTAACAAAACAGGCACAATTCTGCCAAACTGGGTTGGCAAATTTGGTTTGGCAGAATTGTACCTGTTTTGTTAATAAAGTTTTATTGACACATGTTCCTGTCCTTGGTATCTCATCACTATCTAAATAGTACCAGGGTTAAGTGAGGGCAGAACACAGGTGTTCCACCTAACTCTGGATAGCCTGTGATATTCAGCTGCATTCTATGTAGCTACAAGGCATATTCTAATCTGCCCATCTAGCACCGTGTGCAGCCGATCAGAATCAGGATGCACAGAGGTAGAACCAATTCTGATCCCACGGGTGCTAGACATGCCCCCGGGATCATAATCGGGTCACAGGCCTGAACGTGCAGGCTGGGCCCCGATTCTAATCAGCCTGCACACCCAGCCACATGCTCAGCTGTCTCAGTCAGGCTCCTGAATGGAGTCGCAGTGCCATGGTGTCCTGTCACCATGGCACCGCAGCTCCATTCAGGAGCTGCGAATGTTGGCCATCGCCGATTTCCTTCCTTCCCCGCAGCTGGACCCTCGATCTGGCCTCCCATGGCCAAGATCCAGCTACGGTGAACTTACTTCACCCCTCTACGTTTTTGATTGGGCCCGGCAGCATGATCCTCCGACATTTATTCCACCTCTGCGGTCGAATAAGTCCCCCATCTATGTTCGTAGCCCCGGACATACAGAACCGACCTCTGAATCGGCCCTGTATGTCCAGGGTCACAGTCCGCCCACGCTCTGCCTCAGAAACACCCCCTCCCACCCCGATCTAGGCCTCCCCATACAAACGCACTGTTCGCACAGGGAGGCATTAACCGGGGCTGTCAGGGGAGCGAATAGCAGGGATTGACCTCTAACCCGGATATTCAACAGTATATTCAACAGTATTGAATATCCGGGGATTGCCGTACACACCGTAAGCTGCCGAAGCTAACCGGACAGCCATAATATCACTGCTGCCTGGTTATCGCTTGTCCCCGCCTCCGCCCTGCCCCAGAACGCCCCCGACATGCCTCAATGCCAACTGGATAGCATCGGGGCATGTAGGTGAGTTAGAAGGGGATATTCAACGGCACTAACAGTGTAAATGCCGTTGAATTTCCCAATTTAAGGTATTTACATGGTTTACTGGACTGTAAACTGTGTAAATGCCTTTTGAAAACTGAGCCGATAAATCTGAATATCAGGCCCATAAAGTCTGTGTCAGTCCCAAACACGTATTTTCTACCTGACAGCATATTGTGCTATTCACTGAGTCATCGGAGGACGCCATGCACTGCATATGCTTCTGAGCTTACAAAACAATAACATAGAATTATCTTCTCTCTTTTCTTATTTATATCCTATTTATCTTTAGGTTTTGGTTCTTTCGTTGATAAAACTGTGTTACCATTTGTCAACACCCACCCAGAGAAATTACAAAATCCCTGCCCAGAAAAGACAGCCTCGTGTCAGCCTCCATTTGCTTTCAGACATGTTCTCACTCTTACTGGAGATGGAAAAAACTTTCAGGAGCAAGTTGGGAAGCAACGTATTTCCGGAAACCTGGATGCTCCAGAAGGGGGTCTGGATGCAATGATGCAAGCTGCAGTGTGTGGGGTAAGCCAGTTCAGTGTTACCTAAACTAGGGGACTTGACAACACCAAGTGCATCATAAGCTGCTATATGCCCTTGGTGTCCATCTCTCTCATTGTTGGATGGAGGGTATGTGCCTTTAAATCTCATCTCTTCTACTGCAAGTGCCACTTAGCTTAAGATCTCTTACTGCATTGGAGTGGCTACTTCTAGGTTTTGTCTGATTGTGTGCCTTAGCTCTCTCGTTGAGGGAAGGTGTAGGTATGTTTCATGACTAGGCAGGTGTGGGTCGCTGAGCTCCTGATGCATTAAAGCTTTTTTTCCTATTCTGTTGATGAGAAAATAGTCCTTGAATTAATCAGAACCTTAGTATACTTCATACGTGTATTTAGGTCACACGTTTCCAGTAATAGTTACAGTACATTCAGGTATAGTTGATATTTCCCCAGAAGGCTTTCAATGGAGGATTAATTGACTTGCCCAAGGCCACAAGGAGCATCAGTGGGATTTAAACCCTGAATTACCTGGTTCCAGCCTGCCGCTCTAACTCTAGAGCATGTCTCCACTCCTGAATGTCTGTGACGTCCATCTCTCAGAACTCCATCACTTTTAGCATATATACAGTAGGTGTATATCTCAGTACTCTGTATCTCTGATCATAGGTGGGTAGATATCTTTATGCTTCACCTCTGACTGTAGATAGATAAGTGCCTTTGGGTTCCATCCTTCTAAATGGGTATTTTTGTCAATTAGAGTATTGTGTCCATCTCCCAGACTATAGGCAGACTTGTGCTTCTAGGTTCCATTTTCCTGAATGTAGGTGGATGGTGCTTCTGGGGGTCCTTCTCTGTAACTACAGAGCTCTATCTTCTCTTTACTGTGAGTGACTGTGGACCTCTGAGCTGCTTTCCATAGCTGCATGTTTGCCGCACAATTTTGACTGTTGCTAGGTTCGAGTTAACGCCTCTCTGCCTATTTTATGTTCTTATGTTCTTATTTTCTTAGACTAGACAAGCTTCTGATTGTATGGTTTAGACAAATAATACATAGTCCAGTTTCTGGTGGGTAAAGCCCAATATATGCTTTCTTCTGAGAAAATACTATACATATTGAGATTTCTCTTTTTCTTTTCTTTTTTTATAATTTATTCTTTATTCATTTTTCAACACAAACATACATTTGTACCTCTGAGGACCACAACCAGTCTATCAAGTTCTTCCTCCCTATACAGTAACAAACTAATATCCTCCAACCATAATAATAATAATAAGTATGAGTATGAAACAGTAGTTCGTTTCCCCCCTTACCCCCATATCCCCCATCCCCTCTCCCTCCCTTCCCCTCCTATTCCTCCTATCCCATCCCCCCTACCCCCCTCTATCGAAACTCCCCCCACTTTCACGCCCTTTTTAAAAAACCTTTTCCAACATTTAACATTAACATTATACCTTATACATGATATACATTATATGCATTATAATCCCTGTGGGCTGGTTCACAGTGTTAAAACTTTTTAAACATTTCAGTAGTGGTACATTTAAGCAGATAGGGATCTAAGCCCCTACCTCCTTACAGGTCCATCCCCTTCTGTTTTCTCACACCAGTGTTCCACCCCTCCCCCCCTCCACTGTACATACTGCTCTCACACCTTGTTGTATCTTGTAAGAGTATGCTTTCTGTGTGCTTCGATCGCACAGAAGCCCCATATCTGTTCCATTCTCGCCACCACCTCCGTTTACTAGGGTACCCCAATTTTCTTCCACCAATGGAGAAGACTCATCCAGGCCACGATTACGCAATACCCCTGTAGCTTCCCCAACTCTCCACCTCCTCATTCAATTTTACCATACCTGGCGTGAACTGTACCTCCACCTTCATAATATCCACTGTGAGTCTTTCCACACCTATCCAATAGTCCCGCACAATAGGGCAGCTCCAAATCATATGTAACAGGTCCCCTCTTGCCCCACATCCCTTCCAACAGTGCTCCGAGCTGTCTGGATACAGCGCATGGAGCCACACCGGGGTCCAATACATTCTCAATCTTAGCTTATAACTATTTTCCAACACTGCTGTCCCCGGTGCCAGTCTGTGGGCTCTAATATAAATATTGTCCCACCTTGTGGGGTCCCACTGGACTCCCAGCTCCTCCTCCCACTGCTGCTGGCTGCGTATGGTCCCCGACTTGTGTTCCCCCAAAAGCTTATATAGCCTTGATATTATCCAAGTAGGCATCCCCCTATTCCCCATCATCTCCTCAAATGGTGTGGGTTGCGCAGACCAATCCTTTTTCACCTCCTTCTGCTGCAACCAGTACCACATACTAATATATGCATATCTGTCTCACTTATCCAGGTGATACTGCTGCTGGAGATCCTCAAAGCTCCGAATATCTCCCCCGTCTCCCACCATTTGACCAATTTTCCACAACCCCTTCTGCCCCCATCTCTTAAAAACCCCCACCGCCTCCCCCATCCTACCCTCTGCCATCGTCTGAATATGAGTCTCCCTGGAGTACTTCTTCCCCCCCCATCAAGTACCTTCTCCATTTCACCCAGACCTGTCTCGTGAGTTCCAAATATGGGTTCTCCTCCCCCCTTCCCCCTCCTCTCACCCCCGGGATCCCAAATCTTCTTCCTGAAGCTGCTCAAGTTCTTGCAGCCTACTTTCGTGGTCTCCCATCCTGCATACCAGCTCTCAGATTTCTTCTTTCAAGGGCCCCAGGAGCTCATTAAGTTCACTTTTCACTGACTACACCTCTTTTTTAATTTCGAGGAACCAGTCTCTGAGCTCTGCTCTGGTAACATTTTGTGGGGGATCTGTTCCTGATGTCATCTCGCTCCCCATCTCTGCATCCACCTCCTGCTCTCCAGTACCTCCTTGCTGTGGTTTATTCTCACTCTGCCCAATGTCGCTCTTCCCTGCTTGTGGTCCCGAGTATACATACTCTCTGAGATCCGCTGCTTTTCTTCTCGTGGTCATCGCTGCTCTGTCTTCACAAACAGTTGCTGCCCGTATATTCTTGCTTGCAGGCACCTTGGAGGAACCTTAAGGTGCTGACTAGTTTGCTGGGGAGACCCTGACTGGCTTATAGGAGGCTACGGGAACCGACTTGGCTAGCTAGGGGGAGCCTGGGGAAGGGCAAACTGACTTGTACGTGTGAGGCAGAAGCATCGAAGGATAACTGGCCCATAGGGGTAGGGGCCGACTGGTCAGCTGGGCTGTAGTGCTCCTCCTCAAACTCCGCCGAAGCACCCACTCCTCCTGCCTCTAACTGCGGTGGAGGAAAATCACTCACTGCTCCCACCAGGAATCTCTCCTCCCACTCAGCTCTCCTCACCTCTCTCTTCACTGCTGACTCCCAGCTCCTGCTGCAACCACGTTTAGGGTGGTCCCCACTCTCCAGTCACTTCTCTCCGACTGTGGCCACTGATTTTCTGTGGGTTCCTGCACTTTGCCGCGGTCCTCCCGTCACTCATGCTGACCCTGCCGTGGCTCCGGGTACCATTTTGGTTCTCCACGCAGCTGCCCTCCGCTCCCACTATTGCGGCTCTCCACAGTTTGCTGCCGCCGCCTATCTTGGGCCTTTCTCTGCCACCACCTGACGTCTTCCCCCACCCGGGGCACCCGTTTTCCACCTCCGGAGGGTCAAATTTGCTGCTTATTGGCTGGGTCAGTGCCGGAGCAGCTGCCTCACACCGCCATCGGCTCCGGTGACGTCACTTCCTCCTCCGAGATTTCTCTTTTTCTGACCATGCACCTGGCTTCTTAGTACATCATTCCTTCCTCATCTTTCTGTGAAGGTCATCCCTTGAATCACAGTGCCTTTCTTTTGCTTTCTGTTTGGAAGGATAGTCAGCAACCATTGTAAATATTGCATTTTTTCTCTATTTGCAGGATAAAATTGGTTGGCGCAATGTGACTCGTTTGCTAGTGTATGCTACAGACGATGGTTTCCACTTTGCTGGAGATGGGAAACTTGCGGCCATTCTGACCCCTAATGATGGACTCTGTCACCTGGAAGATAATCTCTACAAGAAGAGCAACGATTTTGTAAGTGGCAAGCACACAGCTATGAAATGAAAACTGATCATAAAATAGAGACTTTAAAAAGAATGTTCCCTCCTCCTCCTCACCCCAAAATTGAATTTCTTAGGTCTTTTCATTGTTACATGCACAGATCTTGCTGGAAAAAATTTTCTCTTTTCTGTTCATTATTTTGCAACATTTGCGTGCTTATCTAAAGTGCCTAAAGTCAGCACATTCATAATAAGCTCTCAGGGCCCCTTTCACTAATGCTTAGTGCATGATAATGGGCATTAGCATGCGCTATCTGTTCCATGCCCATGGGAATAAAATGGACTGTGAGAGCAGATAGCACACATTAAGCATTAGCAAAAGGGGTCCTGAGCATACAGTAGGCTGGATAAACATGCAAGATCTACTCTGCATTAGGGGTACATTTTCAGTTGTAGTCCTAATATCAAAGTTAAACTTATAATGTAGCTTAACACCATCAAAAAACTTTGGGCATGAAATAACTGCCTTTCCTTGTGTCTGACAGCACTGCTTAGTAGCAGTGTCACCTTCAAGGCTGTGACTAGTCTTATCCTGGAGTCATTTTCGTAGATAACAACATAAGAAATTGCTATTTTAGATTAAACCAAAGGTCCATCAAGCCCAATGTCCTATTTCCAGTAGAGGCCAACCAGGTCATAGGTCTTTGGCAGGATCCCAAAAAGTAGAAAGATTCTATATTGCTCACCCCAAGTATAAGTAATGGCTTTTCCCCTAATCTATTTTACTAACAGAACCTGCCAGGTACTTGTGACCTGGATTGGCCACCATTGGTGACAGGATACTGGGCTTGTTGGACCTTGGTCTGACCAGTATGGCATATCTTATGTTCTTAGAACAGTTTATAGACTTTTCCTCCAGGAATTTGTCCAAACCTTCTTTAAATGCAGCTACACTAACTGCTTTTACCACATCCTCTGGTATCATGAAATGTGAATCGATTCACATTTCATGATATTATAGAAACTGTGTAAATTGGATTGCACAGAGGAGGAACTTTTTTGAAATTTTTAAGGCTCCTTTTCTTGGCTGCAGGAGTCATACAGGACTAACTGGAACATTTGAAAATAGATAATTTGTTTACATAACATGTTCTAAACGTTTGTGGAGAAGAAAAGACCTTGAGATAAAATGGTGCACCTCAGCAAAAGTATTTTACTCTGATGGTTGAGAGGAACATTTCACTTCTTCTCAGACAATACATTCATCCTTCTGCAGGCCTCCTATGCTGGTTTTCCTCAGGATTTCTTCCTCACCCCTATCCTCTTTAACATTTTTATTGCTTCTCTTGTTCTTCTAATTCAAACCCACAGATACAGCCCATACATTTATGCTGACGATATCCAAATTCTATTGACCACAGATTCACCCTCTGCAGATCTTTCTCCTCTCAATTGTTGCTTGACCTATTCTCATCAAACTACTAGTTAGTACAGTACTTCTAAATGTGCTGTTATCTGGGTCTCCTAAAATACCCCCCATTCAGCTTCCATAGCTCTTATCGGGCATATTACAATCTCCTTCCTTCAATACACACCCTCAAGGTCACACTAGACCTCACCCCTTTTTCCAATCCCAAATCACTGAGCTATCAAAGCGAGTTTTCATTCCTTATGCAGAATTCAGGCACTCCGTCCCTATCTCCCAATAATCAGGCATTGTCTCTTGATGCAGTCCTTTGTCATCTCCAAACTAAATAACTTTAACACATTATATAATGGGCTCCCAATTTTCCAACTTCACCACCTTCAAATAGTACAAAATGCAGCAGTGAATCTATTAAACAACTCACACAAATTTGATCACATCTCCCCTCTTTTGAGGGAGTAACAGTGGCTCCCTGTCTCTTATGGGTCAAATACAAAATCCTTAGTCTCACTCACTGCGCTCTTCACATGGATAAACCCCCTGTATCTTATTAGTTGATTGATTCCTTAGCAGCCTTCTTGTTCACTTAGATCTGCCCAAGCTTCACTTCTTTGCATTCCCTCTCCACACTATTATCTGTTTTGAAACCACACGACAGACTGCCTTTATCTCACTAGCACCATCCCTCTGGAACTCTATGCCCTGTTATATCTATGACAAGAAGATTCATACACTAATTTCAAGAAGGAACTCAAAAGCTGGATGTTCAAAGCAGCATATAACTTCACAGAACCCCCACTTAGATATAACCTCTCCTCTCCAACCTCCTCATTTTAGTTTTAATTGTATTTATACTTCTTACCTCAAATCTTACCTTTTTTTGTAACTCTTATTCTGAGATTTTCTTTTTTAAAATTGTTTTTAAGTTCTAGCCAAATGGCCCAGTGCTTCCCCTCCTACCTTTGTATTGTATCCCCCTCTTATTACCTATATTTAATTGTACTGTAAACCACCCTGATAAAGTATGGTGGAAAGGTGGTTTAGAAAATGTGTCAAATATCATTGTTCACTGTTGGGTCACCAGAGGACAACATCTTCACTCTACTTACACATGTTTTGATACTCTTCCAGTTCCTGGGCCAGCCACATTAACAGTCATATATGAGAAGAAAGTGCTATGGGCCCTCATTCAAGATTACTGAGCTTTTCCCCCTTAAAGCCCTTTCCACCTCCATCCTCATTCATCTTAGCAGTATTGATTCTGCACAACTGGAAAACATACTGTGGCAGGTCAGGTACACAAAGCACACTACATATCCCAGAATGCTTTGAGATAGGGATAGGAAGGCCCCTGCTACAGGCCACAAGTGTTTCAAAGAAAGAGGGGGAGAACAGAGGGTGGAGTTTCCCAGAGCAGAGAAAGCCCAGTGACCATTGCTGAACTTATCTTGTTGATTGCTGCCCTGCTGTGTGCAGAACAAACTCCAGAGGAGAGAGGGAGTGGGAGATGTTTCTCCTGGTACAGAAGTAATGTGTCTACAGAGTCAGGATAACGGCTGGAGTTTGCTGAAGCTGCCTGGAAGCAGTGGACTGGACTAAAGACAGTCAAGTCGTTACCAGCTTGGAAGAGGGAAGTATGGCGTGGAACAATATCTCCTTCAGTGATTTGGAACTGAGACTGCTGCTGGCTGGTGGCAGGACATGTAAAGACTTTCTGGATTTAAAATGCTGCCTTTGTTACTCTAATATGTGAGAGTGAGTGTATGAACTATGCCATTTGGAACGGTTGCTGGTGGATATAGAGGGCGTGTGACACTGCTATCTGCGGTGTTATTAAACACTGGGAATTTATGTAAAAGATTGGAATGATAATGATTAGTTTGCTTAATTAAATTAATCACTGAACTGAACTGCGGTGAGACTTGTAGCACTGGAACAGCAGGTTGAGATGGTGGCTAGCTTACCAGCATCACTTGGAGTAGAGTTTACAGTGCACCTGGACTGGAGAGCACCCCTGATGGTGACAATATGTAGCCTGGTAGCTTTTATGGTATGAGGATCTCCAGGAATGCAGTCTTCACATATGGGTGACATTGGTACCAATGGAGCCCGTGCGGGAATGCTCCCCAGCGTCCAATTGTAAAGTCTTTGGGAGCACTTCACTGCGTTTGTGCATCTGTCTTCCCAACTCCTCTCCTCAGTTCTTCATTTTCTGCAGAGCCAGCAGGTTGTTTTCTTCCTGTCACCGCCAAAAACATTCTTCTTTGATGTTTTATCTGTGCTCTGCCTTTCTGTCAATGCTGGTATTATCCCTGATACTGGCCCCATCATTTTCTTCTTTTTTTCTAATCTTTTCTTTTAATTTTCTAATTGGTGGTTTCACCGCCAATTTAGGCCTTGGCCTATTTTTCTTGTCACGATGGAAAAATACTCCAGTGGTTTTAAAAATTGTTCTAAATGCTCTGGTACTATCTCACTCACTGAAAAACAAGACTGATGTTTAAAATGTTTGGACCCAGACCATCTGCCAAAAGAATGTTTTTTGTGCCAACAAATGATGAAATGAGGTCTAAAGAACAGTGCCAATAAGTTCGCCTCGGACTTGATTTCTGTTGCCTCTGCATTGTCGACATAAGTCTCAAGCATCGACATCGAAGTCCAATACCGATCATCAAGGTAAGTCCTTGCATCGTCATCAGGATTCACGAAAAGCTGTATCTGATGCTGATCGGCCTGCCAAACAGCTCCGGTGGGAAGACCAACCCTCCAAAACAGCCCAGGGCTCCAGGACACTCCCGAGGCTTCGACCTCTGGAGAGCTACTGGTACCATGCTCAGGGATGGTAGCTTGAAGCCTTGTACGTGATTCCACCCAAGCATCGATCTCCTCCCTCAATCAGCATATCCTCGCTATCGAGAGGAGTTTGGCAGCACTTCTGGCAGCCTCGGTACCAGTGGTATTGATAGCACCAGTGCCACAAGCACCAGTTCTCACCTTGACACTGGTACCACCTGGTCCCATGCCAGCCCTTGAGCCTATTTTGGGAGATCCTCTCCTTCCAATGCCAGTGTGAACCGACTGGCATTGTTGGTTCTGTTCCTGGTACTGATATAGCTCTGCATGAGCATTGGCATCGACATGGGCCTTGACAGCGGCATGGGATCTTCGATACTTTGACTTTCTTTTGGAATTGGACTCTTCCTCGTCAGATTCTGAGGACACATTAGAGGATTCCAGGGCCACCCAGGACATCCCTTCTGACCATTCCCCTCCTCATGAGTGGCATCGGTCCCCGCCAGAGGACATATCCTTTCATGACTTCATTAGGGATATGGCGACAGGTCTCCAGATAACTGTGACATCAGAGACAGAACTGAGGGTAGAGGAATTGGAAATCCTCCAATACCCCTCGGTACGCAAGGAGGTGGCCACGTTACCGGTGCATCGAATCCTACAGGATTTAATGCTACATATATGGGAGGGCCTGTTAACAGTTCTGCCTATCAGCAAATGGCTCAATACCATGTATCAAGTTCTGCCATCTCCTGGCTTTCAAAAGTCTCAGTTACCACATCATTTCACGGTAATGGCATCGGCCATGTGACGCATCAACAGTTTGAAGACTTATTCGTCCATGCCTCCAGGCAAAGATGCTAGAGCTCTCGATGCCTTTGGGCGTCGATGTTTTCAGGCGTGCATGCTAATATCCAGGATCACTTCATATATGCTCTATAAGAACATGTATCTCAAGGATATCTCCAGAGATTTGGAGAATCTTGCTTCTCTTTTTTTTTCTGATGACAAACAAGATGTATTCCTGGCCTTAGTCAAGCAAAATCAAAATACATCCAAGTTTCTTACAAGAGCATCTTTTGATGTCTTTGAGTCTTCCAGCAGAGCCTCAGTAATCTGTATTGGTGCTCATAGGATGGCCTGGCTCCAGACATCGGACCTCGAGCAGTGGGTTCAGGATAAATTAGCCAATATTCCCTGCTCTGGAGAAAATCTCTTTTGAAAGGGTTAGAGAGAGAAGGCTGGGGAGCTTGAGACAGATGATTTCGCCCTCAAAATGCTCTCCTGAAAGACTTCTGACCCCTCCAGAAAGAAGGCCAATTCCAAGAAGTCTTTCTTTTCTAAAAAGAAGAGATATTACCCCCCTTATCTACCTCAGGCTGCTTACCAATCCCAGCAGCAACAATAGAGGCAATAGGGCCCTGGTCAGCCTAAGGCATCTAAGCCACAACCAGCTGCTCCACCACAGTCAGCACCTGGTTTTTGACTCCTTTCTAGAGAGCATAGCCACTCTGCCTCTGCAGGGTCCCCAGCTTCTTCACATAGCAGGCAGACTTTGTTCTTGCGACCACAGGTGCATCTCATCACATCAGAACAATGGACTCTCAACATCGTCCAAAAGGTTTATCTGCTGAATTTTCAAAGCTTTCCCCCCACCACTTTCATGAATGATTATCTGGCCAACCCCTTACAGGTCAATCTCCTTTCAATGGAAGTGGCTGCTCTGTTAATTCAGGGTACTATCAAAATAGTTCCTCCAGCCCAAGAAGGCAAGAGCTTCTACTCTCCTTACTTCCTCATTCCCAAGAAGACAGGAGGGTTCAGGCCCATTCTAGATCGTCAAGATCACAATACGTTCCTTGGAATTCTTCTGCATTACCTTCAGAGAAATGATTGACTATGTTCTCTAGACCTCAAAGAGGCATACACTCATTTGCTGATCCATCCTGTACATTATCTGCAGTTCCAGGTTTGGCACACCCACTACCAGTATCAAGTGCTTCCCTTCGGGCTAGCATCCGCACACTGAGTATTCACAAAGTGCATGGCGGTGGTCATAGGCTACCTTCGTACTTTGGAGATCTTGGTCTTCCCTTACTTAGACGATTGGTTAATAAGGGGAGAATCCCAGAAGAGGTAAAACTAGCTCTTCATTGCATCATCACAGAGCTCCAAAGTCTGGGATTTGTTCTAAACTTCCCCAAATCCCACCTGGTGCCATCCCTGTAGCTCAAATTCATCGGGGTGCTTCTAGACACTTACCAGGCACAAGCTTTTCTCCCACAGAATCACTGTCTCATCAAGCTGGCCCATGCTGTAAGAAGCTGCACAGTGGTCACCGCTTGAGAGATGCTGTGCATTCTAGGTCACATGGCCTCCATGTACCATGTCGTCCCATATGCCCGGCTACACATTTGACAGGCTCAATTGATGCTATCATCTCAATGGACCCAATCAACCAGGCATCTCTCTGACAAGATTTGCATCACACCTCCTCTGGTCAACTCCTTTCAGTGGTGGTGCACCCCTCAAAACCTACTTGTGGGGGGGGGGGTCACCTTTTTGAATGCCTCCACCTCAATGCACCCTAATGACAGATGCTTCCAAACTCGGGTGAGGTGCACATCTGAACACTCACTACACAAGAGCAGTGGACACAACAGGAATCTCAGATTCAGGTCAATTTCCTCGAGCTTTGTGCTCTCATGAATGCTCTTCAGGCCTGTCAGACGGCTGCCTAGGGTGAGAACTTACACAATCTTGACGATGCATATATTCATATGATTCTTGCAAGGTATTGTGGGTATTGTAGTTCATTCACTCCCAAACACAGCTGATGACAATAATTTGAGTTGTGAAACCAAGTGGTAAGATCAATAAAATACTTCTTTTATTGATGGGGTTTAATTCACCCAGCACATGTATGCTTGATAGCACTATAAATGAGGTTACTTGCTTGCAGTGTTTAAAATGGATAACAAAAAGTCACAAAGTAAACCAGAAAACAACCTTCAGCTTGTCAGGCAATTAGCTAATGTTTTCTTAGCAAGTAATTACCAAATACAAAGGCACAAAGTAAAGAATAAACTTTGCTGGTTAGGTTAACTTCTGCTTATTTTCCACGCCGATCTCAGCAGTGATTCTCCCTTGCTCACACACACAATCAGGTGCAGCCCTAATTACTATCAATGGACCAGCTGAAAGCCTTTAGCTGGCTGGCTGCTACTGTGTGAGCCCAAATCCTGCTTTAAGAGCTGTTTGCAGTGGAAATAAAGAACAAAGTTAGGTTTCTTTGTGATGGCTGATGTGTTTGCTCACGGAAAACTAGCAATAGCATTTAGATAGAGAACAGTCCATATAAATAGTTTCATCTGCTGTATCTCCCCCTTCATCAACAATCATAGGGTCAATATCATACATTGGCACAGATGAGTCTTTCATTAAGGCACTATCATGAGAATGCTTATTCCCTTGCTGCCATTCTCTATTATAGATAGGGTCTGGATCAGTGTTCATACCTGAGCCTCTCCTGCCATCATAATTCCTCTCTGTAAAGCCTGGCCAATATGTAATCCAATTCTGATGTCCAGCCTTCCAATCTTGATCCCTGGACACTGGATCTCCTCTCACATACCTTCTGGCCTTGGTCTGAAAGTCCCTTCCACATGCAGTCTTCTCTCTTCCAGGTAGCTACTGGTGATTCCTATCTCTGCCAATCCATTCCTCTGGCTGAATCCAGTCCAATGGACTCTGCTGGCATTTGGAATACCTCCCAGTATGGGTACTGCCTTGGAATCTCCCAGACCTTCCAATGGGCTTTCTTCTCTTCCTTCCAGAGAGTTTCCTTCTCTCTCTATCTGCTTGGCTTGGCTTCTGTTTCTCCAGGTGATACTGGTGCTTGTAGCCGTTGCTGAAGCTCTCCCCTCTGTATCTCTTCCTGAAGCTGTTCTTGAAACTGGGCTGGAGCTTGTAGTAACTGTTATCTGAAGAATAAGCTCTATTCTTATCCTGTTCTAATGTGTGCTGCTCCCTAACACAGCGCAGCTGTCTTGAATCAGGCCCTGCCCTTTGAGATGAGTGCTTAGGGATTACCTCATAGCTCTCTTGATTGCACACACATTTTCTCACTTCAGCCCCTCTCATGGCTGCTGGAAACCTGGTGCATTCTGGGACTGGTAGTCTTTTATGTGAAAACTCTGTTTTCTCACTTCTACCAGAACTGACAGGTTGCTTGTTCAGAGTCACATCATCTTTTCTATAGCTCCTACCTGAGCTATGATAAGCTTCCTTATCACAGGCCCCAACTTTCAGGCAAACAGGTTTTAGTCCAGATGGACAACCAGGTGGCTATGTTCTATGTGAACAAGCAGGGGTAACAGGCTCTTATCCCCTCTGCCAAGAAGTCCTTCTTCTCTGGTTCTTCTCCGTTGCACACCACATCCATCTAAGAGCGATATATCTCCCCAGCGAACTCAACTTCCTGGCAGACAAGTTCAACTGCATCCCATGTCCCTACAAGTGGACTCTAAATCAGGAGACAGCCTTCTGGAACTTCCATCTATGGGGGACCCCCAGAATAGATCTGTTCGCCACACAGGAGAGTGCACGACTGCCGCTGTTCTGCTCAAGGCTTCCCTCCCCTCACAGTCAGGTGACGGATGCCTTCCTTCTATACTGGGGCAGGGACCTGTTTTATGTATTTCCACTCAACCCTCTAATCCCAAAAACCCTGTTCAAGCTGCAGGCCGACAAGGGCTCTATGATTCTAATAGCCCCTTACTGACTGCAAACCATGGTTTTCTGTGCTGTTTCATCTAGCACAAACTCCACCCCTTGGGTTGGGGCATGCACCCAACCTCCTCTCTCAGGAATGTAGGGAATGAAGTAGTTACCACACCATTCACAGAAGATGAGGTGTTAGAACAACTTGCAAAACTGAAAGTGGACAAGGCCATGGGACCGGATGGGATACATCCCAGGATACTGAAAGAGCTCAGGGAGGTTCTTGTAGGGCCGTTAAAGGATGTTTTTCAACAGATCCTTGGAAACAGGAGAGGTTCCTCAGGACTGGAGAATGACTGATGTTGTACCTCTACACAAAAGTGGTGACAGGGAAGAAGTGTCAAACTACAGGCCTGTGAGCCTTACCTCGGTGGCGGGAAAGGTCATGGAGGCGCTCCTGAAAGAGCGAATAGTGAACTTTCTCAAAACCAACAGGTTGCAAGACCCGAGGCAACATGGTTTTACCAAAGGACGATCTTGTCAAACAAATCTGATTGAGTTTTTTGACTGGGTGACCAGGGAGCTAGATCAGGGGCATGCGATGGATGTCATCTACCTGGATTTCAGCAAAGCCTTTGATACTGTTCCTCATAGGAGGCTTATCAATAAACTCAGTAGCTTGGGGATGGATCCTAAGATGGTAAATTGGATCAGAAATTGGTTGACTGACAGACAACAGAGGGTGATGGTAAATGGAGCTCACTCGGATGAAGGGAAGGTGATTAGCGGGGTGCCCCAGGGGTCAGTCCTGGGCCCGGCACTGTTCAATATATTTGTGAGTGATATTGCTGAAGGACTGAATGGAAAAGTCTGTCTTTTTGCAGATGACACGAAAATTTGCAACAGAGTAGACTCCCCCGAGGGAGTGGTTAACATGAGGAAAGATCTACAAAAGCTGGAAGAATGGTCAAATGCGTGGCAATTAAGATTTAATGCGAAGAAGTGCAGAGTCATGCACTTGGGTAGCACAAATCCAAGGGAAGTGTACGCAATAGGGGGCAACAGGTTGGTGTGCACAGATCAGGAGAAAGACCTTGGTGTGATTATTTCTGAAGATCTCAAGGTGGCAAAACAGTGTGACAAGGCAGTGGCAAAAGCCAGGAGGATGTTGGGCTGCATACAAAGAGGAATCACCAGCAGAAAGGAAGAGGTACTTATGCCACTGTACAAGTCACTGGTGAGGCCTCACTTGGAATATTGTGTTCAGTTTTGGAGTCCGTATCTTGCAAAGGATGTAAAAAGACTGGAAGCTGTTAAGAGGAAGGCGACCAAAATGATTTGGAGCCTGCGTCAGAAGCCTTATGAGAAGAGACTTGAAGACCTAAACATGTACACTTTGGAGGAGAGGAGGGACAGGGGAGATATGAGTCATACCTTTAAATACTTAAAGGGATATAATGAACAAACAAACCTCTTCCAAAGACGGGGAAGCTGTAAAACTAGAGGGCACAACAGGAAGCTGCAAGGTGGTAAATTGAAAGGCAATGTCAGGAAATACTTCTTCATGGAAAGGGTGGTGGATGCTTGGAATGCCCTCCCGATGGAAGTGGTGGGGGCAAACACGGTGACTGAATTCAAAATGGAATAGGACATACACAGTGGATCCCTTTACAGCAACAGAATAAAATCAAAATAAACTGAACCATCTAATTTCTCAACAAATAGGGGTGTCCTGCATGGAGTGGTGGGTTCACCCTTAAACAGGGACATGGGGAGGGGTGGCCTGCACGGAGCGGCATGTGCACCTACTCTTGCCATCGTGCTTGGCAGACTAGATGGACCATGCTGGTCTTTATCTACCGTCATTTACTATGTTACTATGTTACTATCCCAATCCACGGGCCCTCCGTCTCACAGCATGGTTGCTGAGAGCATAGTGTTTGACGACCTCAACCATCCTCAACAGTTCAAAGACATTTTACTTGCATCACGCAAGCCGTCTACCAGACGTTCTTATACAGTCAAGTGGAGAAGGTTCTACCTGCCCAGTGGAATTTCTTTTACAGTATCTCCTCCACTTATCCACCATGGGGCTTAAGACTAACTCAGTCTGAGTGTATCTTAGTGCCATTGCAGCTTATCATAGGCCGGTGGACAGGCAGCCCATTTCCTCGCATCCCCTTGGTGCAACACTTCATGTGGGGTCTTCTGCTGTCCAATCCACCATCAGACCTCCGATGGTGGCGTGGGACCTTAATATGGTCCTAGTGCAGCTTCTAAAGCCTCCCTTTGAGCCTTTAGCTACTTCTTTGAAATTCCTCTTCTGGAAGGTCATCTTCCTCATTGCCCTCAACTCTGCTCGCCGTATAAGCGAGTTGCAAGCCTAGTGTCAGATCCTCTGTACACTCGCTTCCACCATGACAAAGTGGTTCTCCGGACCTATCCACACTTCCTCCCGAAGGTGGTCTCAGTTTTTCATATTAATCAGTCTGTGAGATGCTCCCGGTCTTCTTTCCCAGACCTTATGCCTCCAGAGCTGAAGCAGCACTACACACCCTAGATTGCAAACACGCTCTGGCTTTCTACTTGGACAGAACCAAGAATTTCAGGAAATCCTCTCAATAATTTGTCTCCTTTTATCCAAGTCACCTTGAATATCCAGTATTAAGACACACCCTATCCAAATGGATTGCGGACTGCATTTCTTTTGCTTATGCTCAGGCAGGCCTTTCCCTTGACAGTCACATCACTGCACATAATGTGCGGGCCATGGCAACCTGTGTTGCCAACCTTTGGTCTTTCTCTATTGAAGAGATCTGTCGAGCAGCTACCTGGTCCTCCATTCATACCTTTGCTGCTCATTACTGCTTTGGCAGGGACTCCCGTTGGGATGCTGTCTTTGGCCTGGCTGTCCTTCAGCATATTTTTTGGACTTAATCTCAACTCCTACCCTCTGTGCCAGACTCTTCTGACACCAGACTCTTCTAGCCATACTCTTGCAAGCTGTAATTGAGTCCAATGGGGCTATTCTGTATCTATACCCTCTGGCTCCATCCTCTAGCCTCGTGGTTGTCTATTTTAGCCTGGTGCCTGGGAGCTAGTGAATCCTATATGTAAAGACTGCATTCATGCTTTTTCCTGGAGATAGCATTGTTACTCACCTGTGATCTCCAGGAACAGCAGGAATCGGTCTTCACAACCCACCCTCCTCCCCTAGGAGTTGTAGGGTATTTTATCGCTCAGCTACAGACTCAACTGAGGAGAGGAGTTGGGAAGGCAGATGCGTGGTACAGTGTAGTGCTCCCAAAGGCTTTCCAATTGGACTCTTGGGACCATTCTCACACAGGCTCTGTCGGTACCGATGTCACCCATATGTGAAGACTAATTCCTGCTGTTCTCGGAGATCACCTGTTACATGTGAGTAACA
The DNA here is from genome assembly GCA_033557465.1 of Ichthyophis bannanicus. NCBI lineage: Eukaryota > Metazoa > Chordata > Amphibia > Gymnophiona > Ichthyophiidae > Ichthyophis > Ichthyophis bannanicus. The sequence goes on along the minus strand of CM066036.1, from coordinate 603,895,353 downwards.
ACGCTTTCTTTTCCATAGCAGGGAAGCATACACTTCAAGACCCCTTCTAATAGGAACGCAGCAGTTCAGATCTCTGCTCTTCAAATGGAAACATACAATGTTCAAAAAGATTTCCCTTTTACTTTCCACATCAAAGCAGAGGCCAAAATAATCTTTGAAAATAAATTGCTGTTATTGTACACATTATAGGAAATCTTCAGTGTAAGTCACTCCTTGGAGTTGGCTAAGGGTCAAAGGAAAGTTAGAACTGTTCTATAGAGGGCTGTGCAGTCTCAAATAAAGGTACAGAATTCTTCCATTTGTATTAAGAATTTGCCAATTTCCTTTTAACCCAAGCCATCAATTCAATAAGTATGGTTTCCTGAATACCCATGCAGCAGTCAAGGTCAGGACATCAACCCAAGATGAGCAGTACTGGTAGATTAAAAATTCCACAGTTTTGATCTCAAAGCAATAAAAGTTTAGATTGATTGTCTCCTTAGAAAAGCTTTTCCAGCTCTGCACTGTTTTGGTTGTTTCCAGAGAATCTCTTGAAAACATGCTCCTATTTCTACATGCATATTCTTCTAGAGCAGAGGTCCCCAACCTTTTTGGTTGTGTGGACTCCTTATTAACCTCCAAAAAGTTCAGAGACCCCCCAATTCATCCCCACCACTCTTCCATGACCCCTGCCCTTCATGCTAGCCTCATCCCACTAGCCCTCCCCTTCCTGCCTCCACCTGTCTCTCTCTCCCTCCAAGAAATTGAACTTGGTCTTCTTGGAGTACAATGAAATCACATGAATTAAGGAATTACTCCATACAAACATACATCAATGTCTAAGGTGGCCAGCAATATCCTGTCTTTCTTAAAAAGTATATTTTTTCTTATTCTTTTTAAATTATTTCTAATCCCAATTGTAGTCTCAGACCTCAGTAGCGTTTCAAACCACTAGCTTAGTGCAAAACAAACGGCTCTTTGATAGCATCAATGACTACCGTGGGAAAAGCTTTTTATGTATATAAATATATAAATATCACTGATTCTCCACCACCGTTGTGTTTCAAAGCTATTGAAAAGCTTATTTTAACGTAATTTTTCTTGTTTGTTCTACGCCTCCCACGGCACCTTTTGAGCGTTTCACTCCACACCGGAGTTTCTTCAGCAGCAGCTGCCGAACCCTCCTGAAGAAACTCCGGTGTGGAGTGAAACGCTCAAAAGGTGCCGTGGGAGGCGTAGAACAAACAAGAAAAATTATGTTAAGATAAGCTTTTCAATAGCTTTGAAACACAACGGTGGTGGAGAATCGGTGATATTTATATATTTATTTACATAAAAAACTTTTCCCACAGTAGTCATTGATGCTATCAAAGTGCCATTTGTTTTCCACTAAGCTAGTGGTTTGAAGCACTACTGAGGTCTCTCTCCCTCCAGGCAGTCCCCACCAGATTCAATCTCTGTCTCTCTCCTTCCTCCCAGCCAGTTCTCTCCAGTCTCACCCTCTTTCCCCAACCAATCTACACCAGCCTTTCTTTTTTTTTTATTTTATTTATTTACATTCTCTTATATACCATGCTATTCTGCATCAGTGCAGTTTACATTGAACAAACTGAAATTACATTGAACAGGGTATTATAACTTGGAGATAACTATTTTACAGGGAACATGGGCTATGGAGGGTTAAGTGGCTTGCCCAAGACCACAAGGAGCACCTGTGGGACTAGAAACTCCAGTCCTTCCGGCCCAAGGTTGCTGTCCTCTAGTGGGATTTGAACCACTGACCTTCTGGCCTGAAGTACCTTGCCCCAACCACTAGGCTACTCCTCCACTCCTTTTTTTTCCTTTTCTATGTCCTATGGCTCCCCATAATATTCTCATGAACCTCCAGGGGTCCATGAATCACAACTGGGAATCACTATTCTAAAAGTCCTCATAATCTTTGCCTGGCACAAATTAATTTGCGCATACAAGAATGCATGGGATTAAGGTAATACCATCTCTGGTCTAATATATGAATTTAAATATGTTTGGTAAGAGACCACGGGGCTTATTGACAGAGACTGTAGTCCTCTCATTACGAGAGCATCCTTGAGCCAACTTCCAGGTATGTCTCTTATGTTATGTGGGCCCTGAGCATGAATTAATTGTATGTACATATTTTAATTAGGATTATCCTTCCGTTGGTCAACTGGCACAGAAGCTCGCTGAAAATAACATTCAACCCATTTTTGCTGTTACCAGCAGCATGGTGAAAACATACCAGGTAAGTGAAAGGTAACTATTTGCTGACTGTGATCCCTGATTTAAATGTTTTCGTAGCTGCAGCCTAAGACCTATGGGGGGACATATTCAAATGAGTAACACGGTGAAAGGAATATTCAGCAGCACATAGCCATTTTGTGCCGCTGAATATCCACTCCTAATGCCACAAAATGCCTTTAATGTAGCATCGGGGTGTTCCACGGATGTTCCTGGGGCAGTGTTCGAGATAAATGATCAGTGGCGATATTCAGCCACTGGCTAAATAATCTTAAACCAGCTAAAATTAGGCCTTTTAAAGGCTAGCCTAACTTTAGTCGGTTTAGCTAAGCGGACACACTGGATATTCAAAGCCGGTGTCCGGATATGACCTTAGCATTGAATATCCAGGTCTATGTTAAAGCGGCGATGACCAGCTGCTTTAAATGCATTGGCTGCCACTGCTGAATATTGGCCCCTATTTTTTAGTGGCTGTTTGAATACCTATGAGCCTAGTGCATAAATGTATGCTGCCTCTGCTCTTCTGGAGGTGTCCCTCTGCTTGCTGCTTCCATTTTTAAGGCTTGTCCTTTCATGCTGTCTTTCTTCTGCTTCGGGCTCTACATCATATAAGAAGATTTTGTATCAACCCGTTCATAGCCAGTATAACAAATGGAGATCAGACGGCCAGCTACTTTCTCTAAAGTCTCTCTATAATATGGAAATCTGGAACTCCCTCTGAAGTTTAAATCCCAGGATAGCTAATTCGGTCTGCCGTATCTCCAAGGTGTCCTAATGTTTTATAGATGGGGCCGGCGCAAGGAGATGAGGCTTTCTAGGTGAACCTCATCCCTTGTGCCCCCTCTGGCGCCCATGGCCACCACGACCACCCCTCTCTGAGACATGCAGCAGTAGCAGAAGCTGCAAACAGCCCCCCCCAGTGCTTACCTTTAAACTTCAGCACCGTGGGGACTGTTTGCTTCCACTCCCTCTTCAATGCCCGAAGACAACTTCCTGTTTGCTGCAGAAAGTCGGCATCGAGCGTTGGAGGAGCGGAAGCAAACAGCCCTGTGGCATCAAAGTTTAAAGGTAAGCACTGGGGGGCTGTTTGTAGCCTTTGCTGCTGCTGCCTGTCCCGAGAATAGTGGTAGTGCTGGCCATGGGTACCCCTGGAGGGCCAGAGCTCTAGGCGATAGCCTAGTACACCTAATGGTAGCACTGGCTCTGTCCATAGACATGGTATGCAAAAGACATATATATTATATACAGAACAAATTAACGCAACGTAGATCTACAGTATATTGGAAAGCCACATATATATTTAAATAGACTACTTCAGCCAGAAGAATGAGTGACTAAGGGCTGCTGCTAGTCAGTAATTTGAGATTGTTGGCACAATGGCATCTAAAGAAACACTAGTCAGATCCATCAAAACATTTTGCATAGGGCATCTAGGTGGAAAAAGGGATGTCTACATCAAAACATTTTGCAACATATTTTACCAAACCTCACTGAATCTGAAGTCTTTTGTAAAATGCCTATAAATCAATGGGAAATATTTGGTGGCAGGCACAGCAGGAGCAGCTATTTTACAAAGGAACATTTTCCAAAAAAGAGTGGCCTTACTTGGCATTCTGCAGGTGTAAATACCCCCACTTAGATACCTCTGTGATGATTTTGCAACCTGAACGTGTGTTAGTATTTACACATAAAAGCGGCAGATTTCCAGGAAAAGCCATTTAAGGAGCTGAATGAAAAAACTTGTTTTATGAAATTTTGAGATGGTCTTTAATAAAGAAACATTGAAAATGATGTCAGATAAAGACCGTATGGCCCATCCAGTCGGCCGATTCATACCAAATACTAAGCACTACAATCCTTTCCTTTCCCTTAGAGATCCACTGTGCTTGTTCAGAGAGGTACTATATATTTAAAAAGCCCTATTATGGGATCGACTATAGCCTAATCATAAAAAGATCGAACCCCCTCCTAAACAATCTAGCGATTGCCACTACACTTATCCTAGCAGAAATTATTTGTGTGTAGGATCAAACTTAACACCATGCCAACATTTACAAATGTCATAGTGATCTTTATGGTCCCATTTACTGTGGCATGTAAACAACAATTGTAATAAGCCAGATGGCTGATGTATTATATTCCAAATACTTATACATTTTGGTAAAAAAAAAAAAATTAAACACTTATCTGAAAAAATATCAAATTCTAACGTCCACACCCGTCTCTGACTCCAAACCTCGGCTGTAAACCCGGTTCTGCTTCAGGGAGGCATTTTAACAATTCCATAATTCAAAACAACCATTCATGATGACTACAAACAATAAACAATTGACAATCTTCAAACCACGTTCATTAATCACATGGCCATGCGATTTGAAGAGTGTCACACTATGTACCACTATGACACTATGTAAGTTGGTATTTTGCAATGTTTAAATGTCACCAATTAACTATAGAGGGTGCTATCTTTAATTTGCCTCAATTTGGAGGGGGAAATAATTAATAGGGGATTAAGGAGGATAACCCCCTTAATCCTTCCTGTAAAGGGCTGGCTGAAACGAGCATGTTAAACCTAAACATGCAAAGGAGCAGCTGTAGATCCTAACGTGGATACTTTTGGATGTATATGTGCATTCCCTATACAAAATGAGGAATACACATGTAAATTTAGACTTGCCCAGGTCACACCCCTAACATGACCCCTTATAACATCTACAAATTATGGACATCTACATGTAAATTTAGCCCTTTCTAAAATGGCTATTTACACATTGATGCCATTTCCACATATAAATAACAGATTTTCCATTTGGAAATTGCAAATAAGGCTTCTAAAATAGACACCTCTATAACAGAACCTCACAAAACCTGAGAAATCGTGGCTGAAATGCACCTGTGTACACTTACAGCTGCTCAGGAACTACGTGTAGATTTACTACAAATGAAGTCTGTGTGTATTTTATAAACAACATGTGTACTTCACGACTCCACGCATGCTCTGCCAAACCTATACCCCTGAACATGTCTACATGCGGGCCACATAAAAGGATGTGCCACCTTGTCACTGCACATACTTTTACGTGCATATTCCATGGGGTAATTTTATGGGTAAAACAATTTACCTGCACAAAACATTTCATCAAATTTCCCCCATATTGTACAAATATTACTCTTCTAATATATTCCTGGTCTGTCTTTTTGCAGGAACTGAGTAAAATGATTCCAAAATCTGTAGTAGGTGAGCTTTCACAGGACTCCAGCAATGTCCTCCAACTGATTAAAGATGCTTATCAAGTAAGCTTTATGAATAAGGGTCTGCATCTTGTACAGACATGTGATACTGACTGTGTGTGTGCACTGGTATGTCTAGTAGAACACAAATCAGACATCAAAACACTGTTAAAAAGCTATGGAAATATCAAAAAAGTAGCTAAGAATAAGAAACCAAAGTCTGGATTGCATAATTTTTCATACCTTTTGACTCAATAGTTGATAAATGCCTCTTTTGCACCAGTGACAGCCATGAGTGATTTAGGATAGGTGCCTATCAGCTTTGTACAGCAGGATGGACAGTTTTTAGCGGGGTTAGTTTAAACGCTTTCAAGTTGGCTGGGAATTGTGGCTTGCAATGTTCAAATTTTCCACATATTTTCAATTAGATTCAAGTCTGAGCTTTGGATTTCTCACTCAAGGACATTTGGGGGGTGGGGGAGGGGGCGGGGGCAGGGAGTTTCAAAGCCTAAAAGGCACTCGGCAGGATATTCAGTGACATTAACACGGTTAGTGCCCCTGAATATCCCCAGGTACCACCACTAAACACCCTGATGCTAGCCGGCTAGCAGCAGAACGTTCCTGGGTCGGAGTGGAGGTAGCACCTGTGGATAATTGGCTAGCAGCAATATTGAGTCACCAGCCGGCTATCCCAAAGTGGCAAATGTTAGGCATCTGAAAGGCTTCCCTCACTTTCGCCACTTTAGCTAAATGGGCATATCATATATAACCTTTCATTCCTTGTAGTTCCTCCAGTTTAGTCCTCCACCTCTGGGTTGTGCACCTCCTCCTGCAGCTTGGAGACTGGGCATGTCAAAGTCGTGACATCACTGGATATAGCCTGCTGGTATCTCCCATCAGCCTCCAGTGTGTCCATGGGCATATCATATATAACCTTTCATTTAGTGCTATATATTCTAACTCTCCTACCTTATTTTTTAGACTTCTAGCATTTGCATTCAGGCATTTCAGAGGTTGTATTTTATTCATATTAATCTGGTTATCAGTTGATGGGGTAACTTAGAATCTTTCAGCTCTGTCTTAAGGGCATCTGGTTTACTTTTATCTTTATTGGAACCTTTATATTGGAAAGCCCTAACTTCCCTCTTTTGCTAGGGCAAAATAGGTTTAGATACATCCTTCTGAACTGTGTGCTCTTGGGCAACTGTCAGCTTTCCCCTATTATCTAGTTTAAAGGTGCTCTATCTCATTTTTCAAGGTTAATGCCAGCAGCTTGGTTCCATCCCAGTTAAGATGGAGCCCATCCTTTCAAAAAAGCCTCTCCCTTCTCCAGAATGTTTTCCAGTACATAACATTTCCAAAACCCTTTTCCTTGCACCATCATCTCATCCATATATTGAGACTCCAGAGCTTTGTTTGCCTTTTGGTTCCTGCATGTGGAATGGGAAGCATTTCAGAGTATGCTACCCTGAAGTCCTAAATCTGACTTCCAGAACCTCCCTCCCACACTTTCCTATGTCATTGGTACCAACATGTACCAAAACAGCAGGATCATCTCCAGCACTATCTAAAACCTTATCTAAGTGACACTTACTGAAGCCCTCATAGTAACAAAAGACCCAGATTTCACACCACCTACACACCTCAACATAGGAACCACATGCATCCAAATACAGCCACAAATAAGATATCTAGGCATTATCATTGACCAAGCGCTAACCCTCAAGCAACAAATTACCAAAACCACAGGAAATATATTCCATAAAGCGAAAACAGTGCAGCGCCTCAGACCTCTCCTCAAACCTCAGGACTTCAGGACGGTGATGCAAGCAATGACACTCCCACATCTGGATTACTGCAACATAATCTACCATGGACTACCAGCCACACAGACCAACCCCCTCCGAACTACATTGAACACCACAGCAAGAATCATTCAGCGAGCAAAGAAAAGCGACCATATCACCCAAATTCTAAGAGACCTT